>CM027840.1:2942500-5885000 GCA_016097545.1 Eucalyptus victrix | reverse complement strand
GGTATGGGCAAGGAAATTTGAGATGTTGAAGAAATTTGATGTTGTCATATTGATCTCAACAAAGATCCTCTATAACCAATATCTTGACCTTAAATTTAAGTGACAAGCTAGAGTGGTTCATGCACTCGACACGCATGGAAGTACATGAACTCAAATAGATGCCGAACCTACTCTAGTTACACCAATTAAACTAGAGAGCTGTGTGTGAATGAGCTGAAGTCTTCCAAGAACCAAGCTACACGTTCGACAAGTTAGAAAAACTTCAACGTTCAATGTATCTAAGCGGTCAATGTCGAAAAGCGCTCTCATAATGTAAACATCTCAATCCTCTAGATAGTCCAAATCTCGCATGCTAGGATTCGAGCGATTTGCTTTGGTTCTTCCTGTCAAATCAACGTGTTATGTAGCAACAAAAGTTAGGAGACTTGGGGCTTGCACGGAAGACTTGATATACCGTCGTGTCTTGAACGATTTGTTAGGTGGACCGTTCTGGATCTACATAGTGAATCATGGTCACTTTGTCTTTTATAGACCCTAATTTCTCTCTATATGCTGGAGAGATTTATTTTTGAGAAATTACAAAATTAAGTCTATGTACTAATATCCAAGTTTCCCTTAGTTTTGTGATAAACTTGGTTCCTGTGCTATTCTTTGGCGATGTCAGAATTTGATCAGAGATTCAGCCAGATTACAATCAAAATGCATTGAATTGCAAAAGAACAAAAGTTCGATGCCTTGAATGATCAAGATCATAATTTGATAACACAATTACAAGATTTACTAATCTTCAGCAACCATCGAGAAAAATACTATGTATGCATATTGTCAGACACTTGTCTCATTCACCACTGTCAAGAAACGAGGTTTAGGGATAAAGAGAAGAATTTTGAGAGGGAATTTTTGCCTCTGTTTTTCATTGATTGTAATATGATGTACAATGCTGTATATAAACATAAGATAGAATGATAATAAAAGAAAGTGTACATTCTTGTAATCCCTCTATTTCCTAAGATATAAACAATTGCCTCTATTTATGATATATGCAAATCTCTCGAGAATCATATCTTCCAACACTCCCCCTCAAGCTGGTGGCTTGTATATGTCCAAGATGCCTAGCTTGCTTAGAAGATATGTGTGTTGTCTTTGACAAAGAGGCTTGGTAAAAATATCGGCAGGTTGCTCCGTGGTTTTGATTCCTCTTGTCTTGATGACTCCTTCTTGGATCTTCTCTCGAGTGAAGTGACAATCAACTTCTATGTGCTTTGTTCTCTCATGAACTATAGGATTTGTTGCAAGCTTGAGTGCTGAATCATTGTCACAAAATAATGTTGTTGGACCTTTAACTTCTGCCCCGAGATCTAGAAGTAGACCCCTTAACCAAACTATTTCACAAATTGTTTTGGCCATGGATCGATATTCGGCTTCTGCTGAGGATAAAGATACAGTGGATTGTTTTTTTGTTTTCCACGAAAGTAATGATTCCCCAAATTTTATGCAAAAACCAGTAATAGATCTCCTGCTCATTGGACATGTAGCATAATCCGCATCACAATAAGCCGTCATCTCCATGTTACATCTTCGGGAAAGAAGTATCCCTAATCCTGGGCATGTCTTCAAATATCTCACAACTTTCATGGCTGCATTTAAATGCGACTGTTTAGGGCTGTGCATGAATTGACTGAGAGTCTGAACAGCGTAACAAATGTCTGGCCTAGTCATGGTGAGATATATGAGTTTCCCAACTAATCTCTGATATCCAGACGGATCCTTTAATAATGGGTCATCAGAAGTAGATATGCCAGAATCATAATCAACGAGAAGTTAGCTTGGCATTCTCGCTCGATGGGAATAATAGAAGGTTTGCAACCCGATAAACCCGCTCTCCGAAATAATCTCCATCACGAACTTTCGCTGACGAGTGAAATTCCCGATCCGAACGAGCTATCTCAATTCCAAGAAAATACTTAGGTGGCCCTAAGTCTTTAATATGAAAGGTGGAATGCAGATATTCTTTCAGCTTCTTCACAGCAGAATCATCATTTCCCATAATCAAGATGTCGTCAACATAAATCATTAGATAAATAGACGACATACATTTCTTCCAAATGAATAGTGCATAATCATACTTGGATTGTCTGAAGCCAGCAGTCGTAAGAGCACTCGTGAATTTGGCATACCATTGTCGAGATGCCTGCTTTAATCCATAGAGAGATTTGCGGAGACGACATACCTTAGACTCCCCCTGTCTCCGTAATCCGGGTGGAAGATCCATGTATATTTCTTCGTCTAGATCACCATGCAGAAAAGCATTATGGACATCCATCTGATGCAATGACCAATTACGAAAAGCAGCAACCGATAGAAAAGAACGAACGGTAACGTCTTTGGCTACCGGAGAAAAAGTCTCATGGTAGTCAAAACCTTCTCTTTGTGTAAATCCCTTGGCAACTAACCGGGCCTTGTACCTTTCTATAGAGCCATCTGCTCTATATTTTATCTTATATACCCATTTACAACCAATTGGCTTGCGATGAGTGGGTAAAGGTACAATATACCAAGTATGATTATCAACAAGGGCATTTAGTTCTGCCTCCATAGCCCGTTGCCAACGTGGGTCATGCATTGCTTCATTATAACTAGAAGGCTCATGCTCTTCAGAAGTACGACTCATGCAGCATAAATGCTTCGATGATAGCCTATCGTATGAAACGTAGGAAGAGATAGGATAATGAGTACCTGAGGACCCAGAAGATGCACAGACGTAGTCTTTTGTCCAGATTGGTGGACGACTAGCTCGGCCAGATCGCCTAGGTTCTTCATGCTGAGTCGAAAAAGAGTTGTCACTGTGACTTGGTTCTGAAGAAGCTGCTGTTGGGGAATCCCTTTTTGTTGATGGCTCTTCAAGTGAAGTTGTCTGTACGACCTCATTGGAATGTGGTGCATTGGAAAATTCCTGAAGTCTTGGAGGAGGAATAACAATATAAGATCCTCTCGAAGAAAGATCATCTTCTGATAGAAAAGGCTTACTAGTTGTTTGCTCATCTTCAGAAGGATGATGCATTTCTTTGAAGGGAAAAACATCTTCATGAAATATCACATCTCTGCTTATAAAGAATTCTCCTGAGGATGGTTCATATACCCTGTATCCTCGTTTGAGGTTTGGATACCCCATAAATATGCACTGGCGAGCACGAGGTCCCATTTTATCTCTGTGCCCTACTGTAGTCACGTAGCACAGACATCCAAGAACTCTGAGATGACTCAGATCCGGCTTCCTCCCGTATAATATTTCAAAAGGAGTTTTTCCTTTAAGAATGCGGGACGGCATACGATTGATTAGATACGCAGCTGTGACCACGCAATCTCCCCAAAAATTTTCAGGGATAGATCCCTGAAACTTAAGAGCACGTGCTACTTCAAGAAGGTGGCGGTGTTTCCGCTCGACAACTCCATTCTGCTGTGGTGTGTAGGTGCAAGAGCTCTCGTGTAGAATTCCATTCAATGTGAATAAAGAATTACATTCACTATTAAAAAATTCTCTACCATTATCAGTGCGAATGCTTTTAATGGATTTCCCAAATTGATTTTTGGATAGGGCAAGAAAAGTTCTAATGTGAGAAAGAACTTGATTTTTTGATTGCATTAGGAATATCCATGTAGCTCGCGAAAAATCATCTACAATGGTGAGGAAAAATCTGGATCCATCATGATTCAAGGTATGATAGGGTCCCCAAACATCGATATGAAGTAATGAAAAAATCTCATCGACTTGAGAGGTACTGTTATGAAAAGAAGGACGTGTCTGCTTTGCTAATGGACAAATAGGACATTGTGGATAGGGGAATAAAGCAGAGTGACCCAATCTTTGATGATTAAGAAAGATCTTATTATTGATAGCAGAATTACATAAGGATTTACTGGAAAGAAATTTGAGACTCTGCGAAACATCCATCCAGAAATATAGCCCTTGGAATACTCTACCCAAGCCCATTAGTTTCCCAGTCGAAAGGGCCTGAAACAAACATTTATCAGGATTGAATAAGATTTGACAGGAATTTTCTTCACAAGCTCGGGATACTGACACGAGATTGAAATGAAAATTGGGAATATAGAACACATTTTTAAGCACAATGAGTGGACTAAGGACTACTGTGCCTATCATTTCAACTTGTGTGGTATTTCCATTCGGGAGCCGTACCGATATGGAAGATGATAATTTTTTAATATTAGAAAGTAAATTCTTATCACAAACAATGTGATCACTAGCACTGAGTCTATAATCCATGCACTTCTTGAAATTGAATTCATCAAGCAATAAGAAGTACCGTGAAGCCTCCGTCTTGTCGAAGTGTCCGGTTTCCTTAGTGTCTCCATCGGTTCTTGATATTGATCATGAGTAATAGTCTTCCGATGGTTGTCCCGACACCTGAAAAATGCTAGAAAATTTTCCCTTTTCCTTTTCTCCGGGTTTCCCATGCAACTTCCAGCAATTTTCTATTGAATGATGTGGACGCTTACAATATTCGCAGTACAACTTACCTTTGCCTTTAGGATTAAAATTCCTCCCAATCGAAATGGGCTTATTCATGGGCTGCAGAACTTGGGCTAGAGTTGGCCCATAATTATTCTCCATTCCGTTGGTTGAATTTCCAGAGAAAATATCCAGCCCATATGAATTATTTCCGCGCGGCCCATTCGGCCCATGAGGATTGTGGCGTTGTAAGCCGTTGGATTCATTCGCTCCCCGCGACAAATGAAGACTGTCCGATCGCCCTATAAAGGGCGAACCATTAGGGTTTCCGTCGAGGAACCCTAGCTCTCCTCCTTGTTGTCCTCTGTTTCCTCCGTTCTTCGGCGAGGGTCGAATCTGCCTCCTTGCAACCAGAGCGACTCCGTCTCCCCCGGAAACCCTAAGATCCGCGGATCTTTGCTGATTCTCCTCTTGGACGGCAAGTTGGTAGATCCGATTGAGGCTTGGCATGGGTTCCATCATAAGGATTCGAGATCGAAACGAGAGGTAAGCCTCGTTGAGTATGAGCAAGAATCTGGTTGTCTTCTCCCTTTCTCGCATGGCTCTGTATTGCTGTAAAATTGGCTCCGCCCACTCGAATTTTTCTTCGGCTGCTTCGAGCTCGTTCCACAGAGCTGAGAGTTTGTTGTAGACGGCTCAGATGCTCATATTCCCTTGTTTTAACTCCGAGATCTGCTGTGTTATTGTGAAAATTTTCACCTCGATCAAGTTTTCCAAACATTTCTTTTATATTATCCCACATTTGCTTTGAATCCTCCGTCGGGGAGAGCGGCCGCGACTTCGGATGAGATGCAATTTCCTATCCAAGTTCTGGTAAGTTGGTTGCATTTTCTCCATAATCGTGCCATCCTCTCGTCGGTAGGAATCGGGATTGTTCCGTCCAGAAAACCCTCTTTATCTTTTGTCACTAGCGCGCGCCGGAACTCGCGTGCCCAACTCAAGTAGTTGTCGGCACCAGTTAGCTCTCTGCTGATGAGTTTTAACTCTGGTCCGTCTGCATTTGTTGTGTGGAGTGGGTCGTCGGGCTCCGGTCTACCGCCGGTAGGAAAGATATGATATGGAAAAAATCCAGGATTGGGATAAGAGGTTCCTCCCATCCCTGGATTGTTCGGTCCTGTGCCCTGATTTGATTGCCCCGCATGACCCGTATTGAGATAAGTCGAGTGGGTATTTGGTCCCACTCCGACTCCCGTTGATCCACCCGTCTGCACTGGATTGATGGCAGGATTTGCCCCATCGACGGTTGGCGGACCTCCATCAGTCCCAACGCTGCTCTGGTAGCTTCCTGGCTGTGATGAATGGAACCATGGATATGGTATCCACTGGTATGGATGGCCCATGAAGGGTTGCCCCAAATTGAACTGAGCCGGGAACTGTTGCCATTGCACGTTTTGGGTCTGGCTAGATTGTTGTTGAGTAGCAGAAGCAACGTTGGACGAATCCTGTATGCCTTGTTCTTCTGGCGTGGTCTCTTCAGCAGGTTGGTTATGTGAGGTAGAGGTAGGATCTTGTGTTTTAGGCATGGTAAGGTTTATGTGGTAACTCTGTAATGACGATTCCTGTGGTAACTCTGTGTTGCAGATGCAGTTCCACGAGCGGCAATCGAGAAGAAAGAGCGGAAGCGACTATGTAATCAGAGTTTCGGTGGCTCTGATACCATGTCAAGAAATGAGGTTTAGGGATAAAGAGAAGAATTTTGAGAGGGAATTTTTGCCTCTGTTTTTCATTGATTGTAATATGATGTACAATGCTGTATATAAACATAAGATAGAATGATAATAAAAGAAAGTGTACATTCTTGTAATCCCTCTATTTCCTAAGATATAAACAATTGCCTCTATTTATGATATATGCAAATCTCTCGAGAATCATATCTTCCAACAACCACGAACATTTATATAGGGAATTCAAAAATGTCTCGACTGGATACATGATAAGACACACGTTGAAATTGCGTGCTATGAAATAATAATTTTGCTGGCAATGAAGAAATTCTATTAAACCCCTTTAGCCAAAAAAAAAGAAAAGAAATTCTATTAAACCCAAAAACGGGGAAAGATGGGAGAACTTCTAGAAGGGGAAGACTTCTGCCGCCGGACGGGGCACCTGCTGCCTTTCTTGGGTCTCTACCCGTTGAAAGCGAAAGCCATAATTAATCAATTTAATTAATTAATTTATCAATTGGTCAAAATATGAAATTGCAATACTTAGCGTGGAATTTGCACGCCGTTCTCTTCCTCCTCCGACCAAATACGGTGCATCTCTCCTTTTAAGCACTTTCATGCATCTCCCTTTATTCCTTTTACACACGAGGAGAAAATCACGTAATTATGACGTTACCTTGCTTATGTATGTGTGTCTGTATATTTCATCGCATATAACAACTATGATAGTCATCGCGGTAGTGTTGATGATGCCCATGCCGTGTTAGAACGTGTCATTGCACACCAGGAATCTCGAGGGCCGGGGGCCCTTGCAATTAGAAAATGGACAGTCACAATTCTCAAATGTGGTATTCTTTTTACAATCGGAGAAAAATTGGTATCACTCTAATTAAGATTATATATTCATGTAGGAGTTGATAAATTGAAGGTAGTTATAAGAAAAACAAATAAAAGTTGGTAAATTACAACAGATGTTAATAATTTTTTTCCTAAAAAACCCCAAATAGATGTTGACAAGTAACTTAAACGAGAGTTGGTAATTTAATTAGGAAAAAAATTGTAAAGTCACTCATATAAAGATTGATAAATACATCAACTGTTGGTAAACTTAAGGCGTTGATAAAAAAAATAAAATAAAAGAAATGTGCTAAATTACTTATAAAAAAATGGTAATTGGCATACTGTCAAAAGGACTTCATAATTTCATAAAAGTGTTAAGTCATCAATAAGTTAGGGGGAAATTGGGTATCCTTTAAGTTTTTTTACCAATTTCTTTAATGCTTACCAACTCCTTTAGAAAATTACTAACATGGAAAAGTCCGTGTTCTAGAATGGAATAGTAATATCATCCTTAGAAAATTAGAAGTATTTATTTATGATTATATTTTTTTAGTTTGGTTATACTTCAATTACTCAAACTTTCAAATCTCATTCTTCTCTTTTCTCACCAAAATAATTTATACCCTTTTACTTAGACAAAAGGACAATTGAAGGATCCAACGGTCCTCCAAATTTTCCATTCGACTTCAAATTAGGAAATTAAGAGGTTCGTTAATGGACCAAGAGAAAGAACTAAGAAATCATAGTTTTTAAGTCTTGTAACCCCATCTCCGACTAAAGACAAGTTCATGTCGCATTTTTATTTGACAATAGATTTGATTTATCACGACTTGTGATCTCATATCTGTTTAGCTAGGAAAGTTACAAAAAAAAAAAATTTATTGTACGGATGTCAATTTAGTATTAACCTTTTTGATTTTATCAATTTATTCATAAACATTTTGACCATTTGTCAATATAATGCTTCCGGTCAATTTTGGCCGGAAATCGATAATATGGATGCCGGCCATACTATGTGATACAGTTGATGTTAACATAGATAATTTTGTATATGTAGGCCCTTTGGGAAGGGTGGCCAACCCCAATGGTTTGCTAGCGAGTTTTTTTGTTAATTCAATATGTCCATGCACATGTCTATTTAGTTTGTTTGACTTTAGTTCAAATCTGGCTGCACGAGTTGCGATTGAACTTGTCAACACGAGGAGAGAAAATCTGAGACCACGATTATGAAGCATGTCCCGAAAGAATCATCTAAAATCAACTTGAGATCGCAGGTGCACTGCAGGTGATGCTGGGGCTCGAGAGTCAACTTAAGCTATTCTTACAATGATTAATCACTGTGCATGTCGATTACGTGGAAATGGAAGGATTACGGGATATGACTTCTTCGTTTGTAGTAACATTGAATCCAACACAAGGAATCTTTTGACTGATGAGAATTCAACGAGGGTAGAAGAACATTGTCGCCAGGAGCAAACGGTTCTCTCCCTATTTCTTTCTTCGATCTCTATCACCGAATTTAAAATTGGACAAAAAAGATAGAAAGAAGATGAGCGAAAAGGACGGAGTGATCCTCTTCAGCTCTATATAAGAGCGCATACGGCTTGTGCAGTGTAGACATCGATACATTTGGAGAGTCTTTAGGAGTTTGTCCCCTCCAAAAAGAAAGAGAAAGAGAGGAGAAGACTTGATTTGGAGCTTACTAGGAGCTCTTGTCGCAGGAGAGATGGCACTAAGAGCTATTGCATTTTGAGATGTTCACGTGAAGTAGCTGCAAGTGCCATCTTTTCTCGACAAAAGTCCCTTTAACCTCAAGAAGTCATTACACGGTCCATCTTTTTTCTACACGGTTCCTCTCTCTCTCTCTCTCTCTCTCTCTCTCTCTCATAAGAAGTGTCTATGGTCCGGCCTAAATTTCTCTCTCTTTCTATGTATGTGATAAATGCTTGCTCCCCATACTAATGATGATTTCCACTTGCTCTGTTATGGCCAAGCTTGATTCCATTACAATTCATAAAAGTCACATTCCTTAAATATGATATTTATGCAGCATGTTGTGTGGGATGGACGACAAGTGTGGATTGTTCATGTAATTTAATTGATATATAGTTGCGAGTTTCTTCTTTCATCATTCACTCTTAGGTTTTTTAGCCAGTATTTCAATTTCGAGTCATAATGAATTAAGATTGTTGTGCACGACAATTTTGTTGAGCTTGTAGCCAAGCTAGCGAGCTTAATTTTTGCAGGGTTTTAAGGGGCTACGCCTCTGCTTGAACAGGCCAACTTAAAACGCAGCTCTATTAGTTTATTTTTATTCTTAATCTAAATTCATACATGATTTGAAGTCAACATTTTGCAGTGACATGGTATCAAGGTCAAATGCCACCTTTCGCTTTGTCTCTCCTCTTATATCGTACATGACTTGGTATCTTTCTTGCTTTTCCTTGTGAAAATTCCTCTTTTTTTGACTCAGAACTCACAAATCCCTCCTTAAAAGAAGAGCATGGCAAAAGGTGCTTTACTTTTCCTACGAGGAGAATGCACAGATTCTTGCTAAGCAGAGGTAAAGGAACAAAAGGAAGGAAACCGAGGGAAAGAAAAAAAGGGAACCATAGACCTGCTCGAGTACTGTGTGTTCAAGACCTTGGCCCTGGACTTGGCAAAGATGTCGGAGATCGCTAGGGACAGGCAGCCTACGATGGTCATGCCACGGTGGCCAATTTCCTGGTCTACGACATGTACAGCCTCCAGCTCACAATGGTGAGGGGCAACACGGAGCTGAGGAGGCTGCTGATAAACAGAGCGAGCTGTAGTCGATGATATCGACTGCTCGCTTGATCTCAATGGGCAGAAAAGGGCGAAAAGCAAAGATGAAGCCAACGAGGAGAAATCAAAGGATGGTGAGATTGGTGAAGAAAGCAGAGTCGCACCTCAGGGTCTCTTGAACCTGATTGATGGCCTTCTATGCTGAATATGTGACAAGGGCATCACCCGATTAGTTGGGGAAGAATGTATGGCCCGATGAATCAACACGATTCAGAGGTTTTCTATAGAAAGGCCATGACTGATCCATAAACTAGTGATCCTCAACCTACCTCTGATGTTCTAAGATTTTCTCGAGTAGTCTAGAATACTCCTGGGAGCGGGCAATATAGTAATTGTGTACAGATGTAATAAATGTGGGTAATTGATAGTTATTGGGATATAATCTCTACTATTAGATCAAGAGAAAATACGGTTATGGTTAGCTTTATATTTGTATATGTAGGGGCTTCTCCCTTTCATATCATCTCGTTTACAAGTGAAATATGTTGAGCCTCTCTCTAGAGCTTCTCTCTGTACGCTCTTGAAGATAGACATGCGCTCTCCAAAACTTAATTAATCATGATGTAATGTATGGCAATGCACTTGCAGATAACAAAAGAAAACCAAGTTAACTTGTAGAGTCTTTCACAAACATTTCATCAAATGGCTTATGTTCGACTGCTTGTGAAAAAACGAAAGCTACCTACAAACGAAGTGCAAAAACAGTGAAGAACATCTATCTAGTCGAAAACATACATGCGTTGACAACGAAAGGAAATGCATCTACGCTACAACAGGGCAACTCAGGGAATCGTTACCTGGCTCGGAAGCGGTGCCGATGCCATAATCAGTGAATGAATCGAGAGAAAATGCCTCGATGGAGAGTAGCTCGTGAATTGCCTCCTTGAGACCAGAGAATTTTTGTCGCTGGTTCTATGTGTGTCTATCCTCAATGATGTGAGCACAGCGCGCGCCCATCTTCAAACGCTTCAAAGCGTAGAACAGATTCTGTTAGGTCAGTACCAGCTCAGAAGGCTCTAGAGCATCGCGCATGCAGATGCGATAAAGTGCATATATAAACGTGTTGCTATATGCTTCTTTACACTCGTTTTCTAATCGAACTGATGTCTTAAACCTCACAAGTCTTTTAGTGAATGATGTCCAAAAACTCTTTTATGATGTGCTCTTATTGTTCCACTACTTCCATCCAGATGACGTGTCTTGTGGAGAAAAACTGAAGAGGGAGGGACGAGTTTAAAATGTAAGACTGGGGATCTACACGTGTGCAAGGTTTGCTCTCGAGTGGTAGGCTTAATCAACGCATGCGGGAGGGATATGACTCCACTTTGACTCTTCCTTTGTTTGTAGCAACATCGAATCCAACACAAGGAATCTTCGTACTAAAAGAGCACTCAACGAGGGTAGAAGGGCATTGTCACCAGGAGCACACGGTCTCTCCCTCTTTCTTTCTTCGATTTCTATCACCGAATTTAAAATTGGACAAAAAAGACAGAGAGAAGATGAGCGAAAAGGACGGAACAATCCTTCTTAGCTCTATATAAGCGCGCATCTGGATCATTAAGGTGAGACAGATACGGCTCGTGTAGTGTAGAGATCGATACATTTGGAGAGTCTTTAGGAGTTTGTTCCCTCCAAAAAAAAAAAAAAAAGAGAAAGAGAGCAGAGGACTTGATCTGGAGCTTAATAGGAGCTCTTGTCGTAGGAAAGATGGCATTGAGAGCTATTGCATTTCGAGATGTTCATGTGGAGGGGCTGCAAGTGCCATCTTTTCTCAACAAAAGTCCA
The DNA here is from genome assembly GCA_016097545.1 of Eucalyptus victrix. Taxonomy (NCBI): domain Eukaryota; kingdom Viridiplantae; phylum Streptophyta; class Magnoliopsida; order Myrtales; family Myrtaceae; genus Eucalyptus; species Eucalyptus victrix. The sequence goes on along the minus strand of CM027840.1, from coordinate 5,873,354 downwards.
TTTATCCTCAAGAAGTTATTGCATGGTCCATCCTTCTTCTACTCGGTCCATATCTCTCTCTCTCTCTCTCCCCATCGAGAAGTGTCCACGGTCCGGCCTAAGTTTCTTTCTCTTTCTATGTATGGGAGAAATGTTTGTCCCCATACTAATGATGATTTTACTTGCTTTGCTATGACCAAGCTTGGTTCCGTTATGATACATAAAAGCTACATTTCTTAAATATGATATCTATGCAGCATAATGTGTCGGTTGGATGATAAGTATAGATTGTTTAAGTAATTTAACTAATATATAATTGTGATTTTTTTCTTTCATCATTCAGTCTCAAGATTTTTTTAGCAGGTATCTCAATTTCGAGAGTCAAGATTAATCATGATTGTTATGCACAACAATTTTGTTGAGCTTGTAGCCAAGCTAGCTAGCATAATTTTTCCATGGTTTTAAAGGGCTAAGACTATGCCTGAACGAGCCAACTTAAAATGCATTTCTATTGGTTTATTTTATTCTCAATCTAAATTCGTACGTGATTTGAGGTCAACATTTTGCAGTGAACTTGGCATCAAGGTCAAATGCCACCTTTCGCCCTTGTCTCTCCTCTTCTATGGTACATGACTTGGTATCTTCTTGTTGTTCCTCATGAAAATTCCTCTTTGTTTTTTCTTTTTTTTACTTAGAACTCACAAATCCCTCCTTAAAAAAGAACATGGCAAAAGGTAATTTGTTTTTCCTATGAGAAAAATATTGAAAGTTTATTTGTAAAACAAATAAAGTGTGTTTTTCCTTATCACACATGGAAAAGTTGGGAGGAGATAGGCCAATTAATAAGTGTGAGCCTATTCTAGTATATTTAAAGAAAGGGTTAGGGGTGGGCTAAACCCCACGACACTCACTTAGAACTAACTCTTTTATTTTTATTTTATTTCATATGGTTATCTTATTAACCTTTATTAGTTCAAAGGTTGTCTTTTGTTTATTAAGTACTTTTCGAAATTATGAAAATTCCGAATTTTATTTATTAAAAATTATTATTTTTATTATTTTTATTATTCTGAATTTTTATATATGTGTCTTTTCACAATAACCTTTGGAAATTATACTCATTTAATTTGCAAAATTTCTCAAAGGGTTGTATTTATTCATTTTGCAACTTTTTTTGAAGAGATACTTCTATTCATTTTGCAACTTCTTTGGAAGGGATACTTTTGTTTACTTTGTAACCTTTCACGAAGAGTTGCCTATATTTTTTAAGATTAACTATATATATATATATATATATATATATATATATATATATATATATTTCTCTAGTTCTCTATCACAAATGGACTTAGATCCAAGTCCTATACATAGAGAAGAAGTAAGGATTGAAGATTTCAACAAATCTATAGAAAATTAGGAAATTCCCAAAATACAAATTAAGGAAATATACAAACAATCAAAATTAAAAAATTTTAAAAAATCAGACTATGTCATAGCCACTAAAGAAAGGGATGTTCCTCTTTCTAATTCCTATGAAAAAAATACATATTTTAAATAAAGAATACATCCAAAAGCATAAACAAAAATACAATTACATTCATATAGAACTAGTCCAAGTAGGAATTAAATCTCTTACAAAAGAATGTCTTAATACATCCATTCTTGTAGTTTTACGAGATTCATGTCTCTTGAACTATGATGAATCCATCATTGGTACAATAGAGACAAGTCTCTGCAAATGACTAATACATTTTGACTGTTACCCTAATTTCTCAATTTCTCTTAAGGATAAAAATATTCGTAAAGCCCTTACATTCCAAATCAAAACCCATAATTACAAAGTAGTGGATGGATCTATTCCTTTAGCTCTTATCTATAGAATCCATTACAAAGCCATGGCCTCCGCCTTTGGAGAAAATGCTTTCAAACATAGTCCACGAGGAGAAACACTTCTCCTCCAGATTGACATTTCTAGAGCAAATACTACTATTGCTAGGTCTATTAATTGGAATAAAGTCACTTTATCAGAACAATTGGAATTAGAAAACCAAATCCCTCAACAAGTTGTTCAAAATACTAGTCCGACCAATGTTATTCAACATCCAAAAGGAAGAGTTACCATTAGATTTCCGAGAAGATCTTTTGATTCAAGATCTAGTCATTCTTTTCATACATCTTATACAAGGTTGGTAGATCTTAATCCCAATCTTCCGCCTATAATCACCATTCCTCCAAATACGCATAGAGACACTCCCACATGTGATACGACACACTTACCTCCTAATACCACTAGAAATAATCCTGAGATACCACCTGAACCTGAAATTAGTGGTTTAGACAATAGATTAGGAATTTCCAAGCCTTTTTACCAACAAAATCAGCTTGTACCTGTCCTAGAAAACATAGATTCTCCTCATCATTCTCTTACTTATTCACAGATGATAGATGTTGAGCTTAATGTTTTAGAAAAACATTTTGAACCAAACAAGGCATTCCTTAACAAAGAATTTAATTATGAAAACAACAGACAAATCAGAAATGGTTCTTCAAAACCTTTGCTAGTAAAACAAAAGATATCAAGCAAAAATATTACGACTATATATATGAATATGAAATCATATATGAATATGAAGTCCATATATTTTTCTTTGATTGGTTAGAAGAACAATTCCTCGAACCAAAAGAAATAATTGTTTTAGATCATCATTATAAGTGAAAACTTGATAATGGTGAAATCATAAAATCCAATCATCCACCTCTTAGGAGAATAAAAATATAACATGGCGATAGCGAGGTAACAGCCACTTCTTTTAGGCTTCCTGACAAAGGAGACTCTCTTTACACCTACAAAGTCATTAAACAAAACAACTATACAAATCAACATTTGGTGACCAAAGAAAACAATTAAACAGGATAGAATCAACCATCCAAAATCCTACTCAACTCATCACACCACAAGTTGACACACTCAAAAAGCCCATTTTTAAGGCCTTGGAATTCCCAAAAAATCTTAGCCTAGAGTTTGCCAAAGCCATAAAACAAAAGAAAAAACTCATAAGGAAATCAAAAATAAAGCCTGCTCCTATACTAGACACTCATAAATTCCAATGACTAATTATTAATGACACCCCAAACCAACCTACCATTAGTACCTTGACTAAACCCTCTAGTGACTCTGATAATGAATCAATTGCTAAGGTAAACAGACTTAATTGGAGTCAACTTCAAAAACTCTATTATAGTAGAGCTACCCTACTAGACATTACCCAAGAAGAATTATCGCAAAAAATATAGAATAAATACTCTCCATATGTCATTTATGAATGGAATATAGATGGTGTTGCCAAAAGCAATATCATGAATATTTTAAATAACATGTTAATACTTGACAATGCCGATAAAACACAACAAGATGTTTCCGATCATGCTGTTGCTAATCTTTTAATAGCCGGATTTACTAGACAACTAAAAAGTTGGTGGGATAATTATTTAACTGATGAACAAAGAATACAAATTTTAACTCCCTACAAAATCAATGACTTTGGCCAACGCATGGATGATGATCAAGGACATCTCATCAAAGATGTGGTGAATACTCTTATCTATTCCATTTCACAAAATTTCATAAGAGACCCTTCACATATTAGAAATAGGAACCAAGATCTCTTATCCAATATGCGCTACAAATCCTTAGGGAGATTTAGAGAATACAAAGAACTCTTCATTCAAAGGGTTTTTATTAGACCTGACTGCAATCAACCTTTTTGGAAAGAAAAATTCTTAGCTGGTTTACCCCAAAAAATAGGTGACCAAGTTAGAAATAAAATTAGAGAATAACACAGTGGCAAAATCCCTTATGATTTACTTTCTTATGGAGAAATAGTCTTTTAAGTTTATAGGCAAAGAACACAAATGTGTAATACAATCAAATTACAAAAACAACTCAAGGAAGAACAATCACTTACCAATAGAAGTTTAGGAGATTTTTGTGTTCAATACGATCTCTCTTATAATGAAAAAAACAAAACCAATATGTAAAGGAATTTGTGCTTCTAAAAAAGAAACAAAGAAACATCGCAACAAACATTAACCTTGTAGGAATAAACAAAAACATTATAATAACCAAAATAGACCCCACACTGATAGGAAAATTTTTAAAGACATTAAATGTTACTTTTATGGAAGAAACTGTCATATTTCAAAATACTGTAGGATTTTTTTTTTTTTGTGACCTAGGGAACCTCTGTGCGCCGTCTTCACTTGGAGTAAACCCTGGAGGGAGTATAGTCACCACCACCCTTGCTCCCTAAATAAGTCGTGGGTTCCTTTCCAACAAGACAGATGACATAGGGATTCGAACTCTGGACCTCTCGTGAAAGGAACCAACGCTCAACCACTACGCCGCCACCACGGGTGGTAAAATATTGTAGGATTAATAAAAAAAAATGAATGAATTTTCTTTAGATGACAATATTTTATAACAATTAAATAACATCATTTTAGATAATAGTGACACTTCTTTTGATGAACTTCTTGAAGAGGATGGTTTTCAGGTTAACAAAATAGAATCCTCCTTAGATTCTGATTATAAAGACGACTCTCTAGAATAACCCATTCCTAAAGTAAACGTCTTAACAAAAGAAGAATAATTCCTTCTTAGCACTACTGATAAAATAACCAACCCTAAAGCCAAAAAAGAATACTTAGATAGATTTCACTTTTCTATGAATATTACCACTAAGTCCAATATTTCCTACAATTTTAAAGACATTCTAAATAGAAACAAAAAACCCCAGTCCAAACTTATAAATATTAATGATCTCTAAAATAAAATAAAACAACAAAAATTAGAAATACAAGTCTTGAAAGAGACTCAATTAGAAATGAAACAAGAAATTTCTAATATAAAGTCTCTTGTCATAAAAGGAAAGACAAAATTAGAAGACCAAAATGAAATCACCAATACTTCTAATGCTTTTGACCCAGCTTTCCTCATGTTATTAACAGAAATAACATCTAGGAAATGGATAATAAGTATAATTATAAAAATCAATAATGAGTATGTTATTGAAACATCATCACTCTTTGATATAGGGGCTAATCTCAATTGTATCAAAGAATGTCTTGTTCCAACAAGATACTTTGATAAAACCTTCGAATCTCTAAAATCAGCTTCAGGAGATAAATTAAATATCTAATACAAATTGCCAAAAGCCTTAATAGTAAAAGACCAAATGTCTTATAAAACATCTTTTCTTTTAGTTAAAAATATGATACAACAAATTATTCTTGGAACACCTTTCATACAATTAATCCAACATTTTACAGTTACTAATGAAGGTATTGAAACTCATGCTCTAAATAAAAAAAAAATCACTTTTAACTTCATAACAAAACCACAAAAAAAGAAGCCTAAATATTTTACAAGAACACTCTATTTCAGAAATAAATTGCCTAATAAAAGACAAAGAAAACTAGCTTGAATTCTTAAAAGAAGATTTAGAATTCAAAGGAAAAAAAAATCTTACAAAACCAAACATCATAGAAAAGATAGCTTTCCATACAAAAACACATAGAAAACATTATATGCTCTACTTTACCCAATGCTTTTTGGGAAATAAAGAAGCATATTGTTGATTTACCTTATGAGCAAGAATTTTCTGAAAACAAAATACCTACAAAAGCCCATCCTACACAAATGAATCAAGAAGTTCTAAAATTTTACCAAATAGAAATACAAGATCTCTTAAATAAATAAATAAAAACTCATAAGAAAAAGCCAATTACCCTGGAGCTGTTTTGCTTTTTATGTCAATAAAAATGTTGAACTAGAAAGAGGAGTTCCCAAATTAGTTATTAATTATAAACCTCTAAACACAGCCTTTAGATGATAAAATATCCAATATCCAATCAAAAAGATTTGTTAAACAGATTATATAGATCAAAAATATTTTCAAAATTTGACATGAAGTCAGGATTTTGGCAAATACAAATAAGTGAAAAAGATAAGTATAAGATAGCTTTTACCGTCCCTTTTGCTCAATACAAATAAAATGTTATGCCATTCGATCTCAAAAATGCCCTTTTAGAATTCTAAAGAATCAAATCCTTACTCATAAATACATCATAGTCTATATAGATTATGTTCTAGTTTTTCCTCTAATATAGAACATCAAATCAAACATCTTTCTAGTTTCATAAAAAAATCATACAAAATGGTTTAGTAGTTTCTCCCACTAAGATTGCACTCTTCCAGATCAAGATTAGATTTTTAGGTCATTACATCCATTTAGGCACCATAACTCCCATAGAAAGATCAATCTCATTTACTTGATAAATTTCCAGATGAAATTAAAAACAAAACTCAATTACAAAGATTTTTAGATAACCTCAATTATATTATAGATTTCTTTCCTAATATAAATATTCTTTGCAAACCTTTACACCAAAGGTTACAAAAGGATCCTCCGCCATGGACTTCAGTCCATATCTACATTGTCAAACAAATAAAGATTCATGTAAAAGAAATATCATGCTTACACCTAGCTGACCTTTTGCTTTCAAAATAGTAGAAACAGATGCTTTAGAATTAGGATATGGTGGCATTCTCAAACAAGTCAATAACAACAAATAACAAGTTGTTCAGTTTATCTCAAAACATTGGAATTCTACCTAACAAAATTATTCAAGAATCAAAAAAGAAATACTGGCTATAGGAGGTTTATTGAATAAAAAATTTCTCTTGAGAATTGATTGCAAATCAGCTAAAGACATTTTACAAAAAAAAAAAACGTATTAAACATTGCTTCAAAACATATTTTTGCCAAATAGTAAACCATACTTTCAGTATTTGATTTTGACATTGAATTTATAAATGGTTCTTCAAATTCATTACCTAATTTTTTCATAAGAGAATTTTTACAAGGGATACCATCATACTAAGATCCAAAAAAGACAAAAAAGACAAAAGCAAAATCATTGCACGAAACCTCCAATACATCAACAAAGCCAACAGGCTTGACACCTATCAAGTCATGACTCCAAATGGCATAAAACAATTAGTCATTTCTACAACAACACCCAATACCGAATATACCTTCAAAAGAAGAACCTATACTAGCATTTGACTAACTAGTTGCCATAATACCCAAAGAAACACAACAATTACTGACCTAATCTTTGCAAAAAACAAAAAACAAAAGTAAAGAAAGAGCCATCTAATGCCATTGAGGTAAGTAACAATCTTTCCCCACTTGCTACACAAAAACAAACGGAATACAAAAGAATTTCGAATGAGGTGGTCATTAGGCCACAGACAACCCCTCATTCTCAAATATCAAAAATTTTCCCTAAAACATCTTTTCAAAAAATACTGACTATGAAAGATGGATTCTTTGATGAAGATCCAATCAAATTCGCAATAAACATCTTTCTAAAAAATTGACTTTTCAAACCACACAATACAAATAAAACCCTTGCTTATTATGAGCAAATTCTAGTGGAAACATAATCGAAAAGTTCACTCATTTTGTTAACAAAAACAATACATAAAATATCATATACTTTACTATATCCATCAGTAAAATCATACACCTCTCACACTGGGGAGATTCACCTCATACATTTAGAAAATTCCAAACTAAACTTACCCAAAGCCTACCATACTTCTCCTCATATACCTACTAGGACTACCAACAAGCCTGGTGGAATGTCTTCTACAGACAAAATACAAATTTCCAACACACTTGGCTAGTATTCTTCAAAGACAACTTCCCACAACGAAGCCTACCAAACTGGTTTGACTCCTAGTGAGATTTCTTTGATCCTATGGACATATACTACACCCCACAGTTAATTAGGGATATCAAATATTTCGTAAACACTTTGTACCAACTCTACATGATCTAAGGTTCCCATGCCTTATGCATTTTTTCATAATATTCAAAATCTCATGAATAACAGCTTGGGAGTTTGAATACAATACATCCATCAAATTAGTACCCTTACTTGTCCGAAAATACAAGATAAAATGTTCGATGGATTCAGATTCCATGAACAAGGGTCCGAAACTGTGGTTAAAACATAGATAAACAGCCAAAAAACTCAAATAACCACAGCCCCATCAAAACCATCATTTTTACAAGAGAAATCCATTACAAGTGCATCACTAGCTGCAGTCCAAAGCAAAGAAAAATACTGCAACATCTTCAGAACAATGCTCTTAGAAACGGAATGATCACAATGTGGATCTTTCAAATCACAAGACAATCCAGACGGATCCTCTCAGTCACACCACAATGGAAACATCAATGAAGATGACTACTACATGATCAACCTAGATAGAGATATAGGACATCACATGTCTAACACTGTTATAGCGGCACAAAGACTATACACGGTAACAAAATAGGCATTCACTATTCACTATTCATTATTCACTTAATATTGTTCACTTTACACTATTTAGTACTATAATACTTTTACTGTAATACCTCCTATAAATACACCATCTTGACACAAAAGAAGGGGACTTGAAATTTTTAGATCTCTCTTCTCTCTTCTTCCTCTTCACCCTCTTGTAAACCCTCATCCTTTCAAGCTTCAAGCTTTCTTACCTTGTACCCCATGATTTTAAAGTAAGTTAGTTTTCAAATACATAGTTTTATACAAGGTTTCCAACTTACATGATAGTTGGTTAACCATTTGTTGTAATACAAACATCAATATTCCCTAGAGTGTGGATTACCGCCTTAGTGGGTGACTTGATACTTTAGTTTTTGTCTCTTTCAATACATGTAATTTTCAGTTTATATAATACAAATTCAGACCACCTTCATGGTTGGTTTTTGTTTATGCATGCTCTTACTTTATATTTTATATATTGCCTTTGCCCTTTACATTATTTTTAATTCTCGCGATTTTATTTAGTTTTTATACAGTCTTCATATATTCTCTGTTCTTATAGATTTATTAATCCCTTATACTTCATTATTCTCTCATATAGTACTCCGATCATAACCATATATATAGTAGATGAAAGATTATAAAATCATTTTCAAATCTTCTTTTTAAAACTATAGTCATCTTTTCAATTTTTTCTTAAAGAAAACCTAGAGATATACTAAAATTGTTATCTAGTATTCTCATTTGAGTCACCTAGCTCACTTCTATAGTAGGTAAGGTAAACCAGTCCAATTGCTCTGTCATTCTATGAGAGAGAATTGGCCAATGAAGCCAACTAGTTGTAAAAATACTCCCATGGAGAATAGGGGGTGGAAGAGCTATTGTCTAGTGGGGGAATTACCCTCAGTCAAATGATCAAAATATGTTTGGATGAATTCAAAAGGAAATTGTTACCACTTTTAGATACTAGGATGTTGGAATGTGAGTGCACGGGATCTTACCATCTAGCCATTGGTACTTTGCATCTTCACGGAGAATTCAATTTCAGCATGTCCATGTCAGAGACCGTGGGGCAAGGGCTTACCACTTTTAAATTAGATGCCCTTATTATTGCAATCCTTAAGAGTCCAACTAGCTCCGTGGGAACAATGACAACAAAGATATCTCGATAACGAAAACTATAGGGGGTTGTATCAGCGAGATCCAATAGTGAACAATTGCTAAAATGAAAAACTACTCGGAAGGGTCGCAATGACTAGGCCCAAGCGATTGTTTACCAAAAACACAAGTCTCCGCAAAGTCGTAAGACCACGTATGGGGACTAACTAACCCTCTTCTTGTTCCTAGCCATCTGTTATGAATTTGGGAAGCCTAGAATCCTTAGTATGAGGGATCCCTCAAAATAGAGAAGGGCGGGTAGGGCTTCTACAAGAACCTCCCCCCTCTTCCCGATCAAGATGGGAAGGAGCCCCATCAAGAGAAAGGTAGTGTAACTAATTCGATATTCTTTATTTATCTATTGATAGGGATCCCCATTCATTCCTAGATTCCTGTCACTAAAAATTGATTGTCCTTTCTCCATTCTGCCTCCTTCTTTGCTTTGTTTCAATAGAGTCTAAGGCAAAGCAAAATTCAATAGCAACATTGTGGAGCAAATGAATTCTTAAAAAAAGTGATATTATGCCTCAAAATCAACTTGATTGTTCTATTGATTTGACGCCATAGTTTTCCAATAGAAAATTCATAAATTCTTGCTAAACAGAGGTAGAGAAAACAAAAGGAAGGAAACCGATAGAAAGAAAAGAAGGGAATCGTAGACCTGCTCGAGTATTGTATGTTCGGGACCTTGGCGGTGGACTTGGCAAAGATGCCGGAGATTGTTGGGGACCTCATCATGCTCATCGAGGCTAAGGACTACTACAGGAGGACCGGGAAGGCTTGGAAGCAGGGTTACCTCCTCCGTGGCCCCCCTGGGACAAGCATGTTGACAATGGTCGCCGCAATGGCCAATTTCCTGGTCTTCAACGTGTACGGTCTCTAACTCACAATGGTGAAGGGCAATGCGAAGCTAAGGAGGCTGCTAATAAACACGGCACGCAAGTCCATCGTTGTGGTTGAGGACATTGGCTGCTCACTCGGCCTCACGAGGCAGCGAAGGGCGAAAAGCAAAGATGAAGCCAACGAGGAGAAATCACAGCCTCAGGGCTCTTGAACCTAATTGATGGCCTATGGGGTAGGCAGTGAGGGAGAGGATGTAAGAGTTTTTCTAATTGTGGACTACATTAATTGATATTGTAATTTATCGTTTAACGTTTATCGTTTTACGGGGTTTGGTCTAAGGTGAGATAGTAGGTTTCTTAATTAGTCTAATATGGGTTGGCTAGTGTGGGCCGAGTTGAGCCTGGCCCGTAATGAGAGGAACTGGCTGGAAACTCTATAAATAGTGCTCAAGTCTCTCCTCTAACCCTAATTCTCACATGTATCCTCACCTAAGGGGCGTTTACCTAACGCTACACGTGAGGGGGCCGCCTCATTGAGCCAGTGATACGGAGGGTAATAAATGATAAGGACTTGCACGTGAAATATTGTGTTTCCGCTTCCACTTCAAGAACAATGAATCCTAAAACAGGTGCGTTAATCTTTCTACTCAATTATGCATGTTCTTGTTTTAGTTATGGAGATCTTGGGGTTATGTAATTTGCGTCTATCATGTGGTATCAAAGCCTCCATAACCCTAGAACACGAAGGCAATTGATTTTGCCCTAATTTGTATGGATCTTGCCCTAATTTATGATTTTCGAGACTTTTTGTTCAATAAAAATTAAATTAAATTATATATTCGGACTTGGCTCGACGAGACGAAGAGAACCGTGGGCGGTGCTTCGCTGGAGGAGGTCGTACGCGCCCCCATGCGCGGCCACGCGCCTCCTAGGCGTCGAACGCGCGCCGCGCACTCAGGCAGCGCGTGTGGGCGCGTGGAGGCTCTGATTTGTGCGTGGCCGGCGACATTGGACTCATATGATTATTTCCTACGTCATGGTATATTTATTTTATATTTTTGATGATCTTATGAATGTGAAAATACATACGGAATCTTAAATACATGCTTTTTAGTGTATTTTATGCGTATTTTTTCTTATATTTTTCTTGTGATTTAGAAAATACAAGTGCCGGGATACAGGTATGTTATTACATAAACATTATAAAAGTGTGATTCATTAATAAAAATTAAAATTTATTGTATTTTATTAATGAATAAGGCAATGTAATTAGCATGGCATGTGATTTGAGTGATATGATGCCCCTATCACTAAAGTTAAATCACATGTATATAATATATGTGAGATGAAAATTTTATATCCCAGGTATGAGAGAGTTTCAAGGATTCAATTAAGTTGTGACTGCCAAAGTGGCACACTTGATTGAATTTGAAAAATTTCGATCTCGTATATTTGATTGGGATGTCTCCTGGTCTAATGCATAGTTATACTCCCAAAGGAGGTGATTGTGTATTAGTTCATGAAGGAATACATGATAGTGTAGTGGAGGAGTGACCGATCCTAATGATTCATATGCCCAAAGGTGATGAATTCACGAAGATTGGAATATATTCTCATAACCATTATCATGTGGGGAGTGTACAATTGCTTGTCATGTATTCTGCCCAAAGGTGATTATGTGATTTTGCATGTAACTCTCTGGATGTGTACTTATTCGTCAAGTTATACAATGCTCACATGATGCTAATTATATATACTGCTTGTCTTTCAGTCACCTTTTCTGTAAATGGTAACTCTGTCACCATTGAGGTTCTTGCTAGTTCGAATTTTAAGAGATGGAGAGAGGATTTTCTGTTTGCTATGGAGATGGCAAATGTTCATATGGCTCTTACTACTGATCAGCCGGCAGTCTTGACTGCCAAGAGTACAAAGGCTCAAAAAGCAAATTTTGCTGCATGGGAAAAACAAAAATCCATATCTTCTTCTACCATGCAAGCGGAGTTTGTAGCATGTTTTTCAACTGCTACTCAAGCTATTTGGCTCCGAAACCTCATTAGGGAGTTATCAGTTTTTGATTTTGTGGATAGACCTATATAGCTATATTGTGACAATAACTTTGCAGTTTTGTTTATTAATAACAATAGAAATCTCAAGGGGTCTAAACACATGGAGGTCAAGTTTTTAACTATAAAGGAATCAGTACAGAATAGTGACGTTGCAGTAGATTATATTCCTACAGATGATATGATTGCAGATCCACTAACTAAAGGCCTACACCCGTGTGTTTTTTATCAACATGTCATTAATATGGGCCTAGGAGCATCTTGGGATGCTGTTATTTAGTAGGAGCTGTGTTTTATTTTTCCTTGAATAAAGTTTACATCTGTTTTGTTAAAATTTAGTAACGCTTATATATATATATATATATATATATATATATATATATATATATATATATATATATATATATTGTTGAAAGTTTCAAAGGTATTGCTTAAACCTTGAGTGAAGGCTAAGGGCGTCCGGGCATCCGGTTATTAGCCTTGTGCATATGTCTTGTGATACATAAAGAAAGGTTAACCATAAGGACAAGACATATGTGGGTTCATTTGAACCATAAAGCATTCTCTAGTAACACAAGTTTTTGTGACGCCTAAAGTTAAGAGAATGGTGACTGACAAATGAGATCTCTCTATGAGAGATGTTATCCATTTGCCACACTACCATATTGAATCCATATCAATAAAGTTGAGAATATCCGTGACCATGGAAAACTCTGTGTGTATACATGCGGTTACCGCCATGATTCGGTATTTAAGACTTTATGGGATATGATTGACTATTAAGAATTATCTCTGGACCAATGTGCGTACATACAGTACGATTTCAATTAATATAGTCCAAGTGGGAGAATGTAAGAGTTTTTCTAATTGTAAACTATATTAATTGATATTGTAATTTACCGTTTAACTTTTATCGTTTTACGGGGTTTGGTCTAAGGGGAGATAGTAGGTTTCTTAATTAGTCTAATATGGGCTGGCTAGTGTGGGCCGAGTTGAGCCTGGCCCATAATGAGAGGGACTAGCTGGAAACTCTATAAATAGTGCTCAAGTCTCTCCTCTAACCCTAATTCTCACATGTATCATCACCTAAGGGGCATTTACCTAACGCTACACGTGAGGGGGCCGCCTCATTGAGCCAGTGATACGAAGGGTAATAGAGGAGAATGACTTGCGCGTGGAACATTGTGTTTCCGCTTCCGCTTCAAGAACAATGGATCCCAAAAAAGGTGCGTTAATCTTTCTACTCAATTATGCATGTTCTTGTTTTAGTTATTAGAGATCTTGGGGTTATGCAATTTGCGTCTATCAAAGGATGGGGTTCACCATCAACTTCGCAGACAAGCTTGACCCCACACTGATCAAGAGAGGGAGAATAGACAAGCGCATTGAGACGTCGCATTGCAGGTTTGAGGCCTTCAAGGTTCATGCTAGGAACTATCGGGACCTCCATGATAATTGGCTCTTTTCAGACATCAGGGACTAGTTGGAGGAGGTCGACATGACTCCTGCCCACGTCGCCAAGAACTTGATGCCCAAGTCGTCATTCGAGGACAATGCTGAGGCCTGCTTGGAGGGTCTGGCCAGAAAGGGCATGGGGAAAAGACGTCCTGAAGATCTAATTAATTTTTTTGCTTGAGAAGGATCTACAAAGAAATCGTCCAGATTTATTTGTGATTTGTATAGACTAAATATGTTATAGGATGTGCATTATAGAAATAGGAGCCTCCTGCAATTTTAGTTTGTACTTGATTTTCTTTGCACTTAACATGTTCCCTTTCCCTTTTCTTTTTTTTTTTTTTTTTTTTTGGTTGTATTTGTTCTTTGGGTTTTTAATGAATAAGTACGCCCGGGGCACTAATTAAGCTATAACTAGAAAAGGAAGAAACACTTTTCCAGACCACATAAGCAATTGAAAGAGTGCAGGTGCAAGAAGGCTACTTATTTTAACAAACAATTTAGAATTTTCCGAACATATATTAATATGGTCCTTATAACTTAAAGGGCTCTTAGAGCACTCTTCAACATTAATCTTTAATGATGAGCCTTTAATTTTTTTATTTTTTACTTTTACTTTTTCGTTCTTATTTTTGGCTGATTTCAATCTCAAATGTCCAAAAAATCTCATTAAAAGAAGAAACAGTTTGATGTTTTGCATTTCTTTCGTTAACTTCGCGCGCTCACCAACTCCAAAGGAAAACTTGTACTTGGGCCTCGGTTGGGCCTTGAGAGACTATCGCCAGGCATACCTTTGACCATTTAATCTAGATTATTTTTGTCTATGCTTACAATCTCCAAGATTATTCGATGGGGAAAAGTATTCGCCGAGGGGAAGACTAAATAACATAATATTCATCTATAAACCGAAAGTTGTTTGATTTAGCTGTCATATGGTTGTTTGGGCCAACTTTCACATATTCAACTAGTTTTCTCCGAACGTTTTTAAGAGAGCATTCTCTCATATCGGTCTGGTACATTCAAAATTTTACTTCTAATGTGCTCTCAACAAAATTTGAATTCAAGATCGCAAGAAGATGAGCAAATTCTATTGCTATCTAAGTCATTACCTTATTGGTGTTCACATATTACCTGACTACAAGATGGAAAACAAACATAAATTTGTTTTTAATTTCTACATTCAACTCCCACATATTTATTGCGAGTGGCCTCGAGCAATGATTTAAATATATAGTCACATATCAGCAACATAGTCCTCAAGAGATCTTCATTTATATGACTTGAATAATTTATTCTTCAAATTTATCTAGCATCACTTGAGTAGTCCATGAAAAAAAAACACATCCCTCAAAATTAGTACTTAATTCTATCATCAATGCAGTGATTTTTACAATTGATACACTTTGGTTAGAATTTAACTGGTTTTCCGTCGAACTGGTTACCTGGCGAGGAGATGAGAACGTGGCCCATTTTCCATGCTAAATCCACATCATCAATAGTTCGCTGAGAAATCAAACTTATACTAACGAAAGTACATTAATTGAAACATATTGACAATTTAGCATATCAAGAAATTTAAATTAAACCCACCCACGCATGGATGTGCTGGTTGAGGCTTGGCCTCTTGACCGCCAGGTCAGGGGTTCGACTTCTAGAGTCCACCACAACTCCCACAGCAGTTCCTTGACTTAAGCGGGGGGGCCCGGCTGGTGGGCTGTTGTGCTAGTCTCCCCCAAGGTATAGTTGGTGTTGTGCTCCCGTAAGATAAGCTAGGCCAGATCCTCGGCATCAAAAAAAAGAAATTAAAAATTAAAATTCAATGGTAAGATTGCGAAGTCTACTTAAGTTGAGTAAACATGGGTGCAAATTACCTCATGTCTCAAGAAGTGTAAGGCATGCATAACTCATGAGATAAGGGCCTTCAAAACCCAATCCCAATCGATAGAGTACTCAACGAGAAAAAGGAGTTTCTTCTCTGTATGAGAGAAGGAATTGACCCTTCGTTCTTTGACTCGTAACATTGACCCTTGAGCTCCTCCATGTCTCTTGGCCAGTCTCACGTGATTCACTACACATTCGAAAAATAGAGACTGCTTGATGTTGGTAAGATTGACCATATCTTTTTCCCTACAAATTTACATTGATAGAATCAAGACTTATATGATACATGATACGATAAAGTGTGGGTCTTGGGTTGACTCTGTAAAGTGCTAACGCGAAAAAATTAGATTGGGTTCAATGTATGAATAGGAGAATCTAGAGGGGCAGTCTTTTCTGAACTTTCTCTTTAAAAGTTGAGTGCTTCCTGCAAATTATGTGCTATGATTTAGCTAACCCCAACAATTGACTTTATTCTAGAAGGTTTATGGAAAAAACAAATCAATACGGCTACTTGTAGTTGCTTTAGTACCATGAGCTCAATAGCATCCCACCAACTAAGGATGGAATCTGATATGAGTTGATCGCATATCGCATCTAATTCATCATGTCATGTTGCAGGTGAGTATTGTCATTTCATGTCATTTTTTCTTTATGTTTTTCAAATGATTTATTATGTTTTACATGATTATTATCGTATCATGTCAATTTTATCGTTATGTCTAGTATCAGATCTGCTTTGTCATGTTGCGTATGATTATTTCCATGCCATGTTATTTAATTATCATGTTTCACATTCAATTTGTTATGTTTCACTACGTGTGTTTATTGCCAATTTCGTACAACATAATTGAATTTTGCCAATTTCATACGAAATAATTGAATTTTGCATTTTGGTTGACATTTGCATGAACATTTTCACGCACAAAGCGGAGTCACGCCATTATACATGAAAAAACAGCCTCATAAATCAATAGCGCAGTCAACAAGTGTTTTCACGACATTTCCAGATTTCTAAACAAATAATATCGTGCATGCATAGTATACCAGTTTATGAATTTTTAGAACTTAGCCAAAAATAGAATCGTGGTAGCCATTAGCACCTAGATTTTGACTATTTCACATAATCATTAATTGCATATAAAAAAATTAGGAATTGACCCCTAAACAAAAATACCATTTACATAATTTGCATTCGCATTTCGTTTAAGGCCATGCACTGTGCATTTGCCGATCACACGACCTCTCTCCATAATGTCATCACGGACAAGCGCCACGCGGAGCTCATGAGATTGAGGAGATGAGTATCAATCATGAAATTCAAAGTAGGAGAGTGAAAGCTGTTGGATATATTATTAATATATTCCAAAATAATATGTTCATATACAAGCCCAATAAGTGAAAGCATGGTTATTTGGATCCATATGAGCCGGAGCCCAATAACTTGCATATAAAAAACTCTAGGATTTCCCTACGCTAAAGGTAACACTGTTGAGTGTTCCAAATTTGACGTCTCTTGGTGTAATACTTCAAGCAACTGCTTCTTCTCTCTCAAACCCATAACCTCCAACAATCTTGAAGTATTATCTTCGTGTGTTAGATTTGAGCGAGGAAGGTGTCTTCTTGAAGATTTCATTAAGAAGAACTCACAAGTGTAATTTACTTTTGATTTCGATGGTGATATTGGCCGGAATTTGAGTTTGAAGATTCGGGTGACTGAAATCTTTGATTCAAAAAATCTAAAAATTATAGCCAATTTTAGAGAGTGAAACCACTTTGGCTTTGTTCTACTTGTCAATATGAACATTTTGAGTAGTCACTCATGTCAATCGAAGGTCAGACAAAGAAGTTACGGCACTTGGAAGTTTCCATTTGAATTTCTAGTGAATTTCGGGAACGGAAATTTCCAGCGAGTTTCAGCGACAATGGTAGTCCATCTTAAGGTTTGTGGGCGCTCCTAATCTGTTTTTGGGGCTTGTTATGGCAAATTCCATCTCTACAGAGCGATTTGATCAAGGTTAGGGGAGTTATTCGACTTTGTAGCTCCGAGAACTCCAAGGTGCACTCTTTTTAATACTTTGCTCTAATTAAAATGGCAAAGCGTAGTGTCTATGATATTGTAAAGTTGCAATCATTTGATGTTACTGAATTTCATGGCTGGAAATTATATGTTCAATTTGGCATGAAAGAACGTGACATATTTTATATTGTATTAAGTGATTTTGCATCTACCACTGAAGATATGGATGAATATCAATGGAATAAAGATGAGGATTTTTGTAAAGATTACTTGTTGAACTCTCTAAATCCTAATCTTGCTATGACTTATAGTGAGTATAAGACAGCAAAAGAGATATGGAATCACTTGAATGCTCAATTTCAAAAACAAGTGGGGCTCTCTAAAACTCTCCTAGTGGAGAAATTGTTTAACTTTAAATTCACTATGAATTCAAGCATCACCTCTCAATTAGTTGAATTTGAGAACATGAGGAATAAGCTAAAAGATAATAATTCTGATATGTCCGATAATCTTTTTGTCGGTCTTTTGTTGAGCAAACTACCAACTAAATGAAGTTTTTTCAAAACTGAAATGCACAGACTGAAGGTACAAATGGGACTGGATGAATTAAAGAGGTATATTCACATTGAGGATCAAAATATTACTAGGAAGAGTTTGGAACAAGTAGGACACCAACTTAGTTTCACACTCCAACAAACCTCAAAAAAAGTTGAAGTCATCAAAAGGTGAATCATTTTTATAGTTAGAGACCAAAAAGACTATCTTCAAAAAGAAGGAGAATGGCAAGTGCCATAACTGTGGAAAATGAGGTCACTGGGTAACATGATGTAAGTTGCCGAAGAAGCCAAAAAATGACACACCACAAAATAAGGCCAATATGCTAATTAGAGGATTTGAGCCTCGAGCTTTCATTGGAATGATGAAATATCCAATGTCTCTTCTAAATGATGGTTGGACAGTGGCGCTACTTGTCATGCTACAAATGACAAGAACTTACTCATGCTGGAACTGCAAATTTGATGCTTTCTTCAAGTAAATTACTAACTCTAAAACATGTTAGACTAGTACCTTTACTTAAAAAGAATTTGATATCTATGAGTTTACTTGATAAAGCTGGTATGTCTTTTTCAATTATGAATGATAAAGTAACTTTATATGTTAACTCATATTATTTCGGTTGTGCATTCATGGTTAATGGTATGTATAGGTTAAGTTTAAACACTGATAGCATAAACTATGTGAATTCTACTTTGATTGATCCAAAGTTGCTACACAATAGACTTGGACATGTGAATTACAGGAAAATGCAACATCTAGCTAAAACTCACAACATTCCATTAGATACTTTTATTCGATTTGACAAGTGTGAAGTGTGTGCACAGGCTAAAATCACTAGAAACACTTTAAGTTGGTTTTTAAAAGCACACAACTTCTTAAGTTAATACATTCTGATATTTGTGACTTTAGAAATTACATTACTAGAGGTGGTCAGAAGTATCTAATAATATTCATCGACGATTTTTCTAGATATTTTCATGTCTATTTGTTGAAATTGAAAGATGAAGCTTTTGAAAAATTTAAGATTTTCAAGTCTAGAGTAGAAAATCAACTCAACTTAAAAATTAAAGGTTTATGAGTGATAGAGGAAGAGAATATATCATGTCAAGGCTCAAGGAATTTTGTATAATACTTAAAACCACTACTCCTTATTCACCCCAATCAATTGATGTTGTCAAGCATAAAAATAGAACATTTAACTGAAATGTTAAACTTTATGTTACTTACAACCAGCATGCATTCCTCCCACTAGGAAGAAGCAGTTCTAACTGCTAATCACATCTTGAACAAATTGTCACACTCTAAGTTGTCTACAACATCTTGTGAGATATGTCATAAGCACCCTTGTAGATATTATACTCTTAAGACTTGGGGCTGTATTGTTTATGTAAATATACTAGATCCTAAGAAACCTAAGGTGGATCTGGATCCATTACTTGTGTATATCTAGGTAGTGTAGAAGATAACGCTGCAAATAGGTTTTTAGATCTATCTACTAACACAATGATAGAATCTAGAGATGCAGTGTTCTTCGAAAACAAGTTTCTCAAAGATCAAGACTTGAATGTTTCTGGATCTACAGATATGATTTTAGAATCTCCTATAGAATTTGAAGTAGGCCCTTCTAACACTAATTCCACACAGTTGACTATTGAACCAATTCCAATTAAAGTATCCACAAGAGAGAGAATTCCTAAAATTTTTGGTGAGGACTTTGTTGTTTACCATCTTGAGGATGATCCATCCTCCTATTAGGAAGCAATGAGATCTAAGGAATCCCTACTATTGGCAAAAACCATAGATGATGAAATGAGCTTTTGTTGGTTTCCAAAACCACACTCCATGACCTCTTTTGTCGACTCTTTTGACATCGACCCCAACGACATGTATTCTAGTTTAGTTTCCATGTCACGAATTGCCTCAGGTTTTCCTAATTTTTCCCAAAAGTCTCACTTCCCCTCATTAGTGACCATCTGACTTCAACACTTGGAAAATTTCCAAGCTTCCAATTCTACCAAAAAGTAGCACGAGTTTTGAGGGGCTTTTGGGTGCCTTCCCAACCTTTATTTGGGACATACGATCTATAGTTGAAAAGTTCTTTGCAATGGATGAATAAAATGGTATGAAATAACGTGAAAGTTAATGAATCTTGCAAATCAAATCTAACGCGAGAAGAATAAATCACTAAGGAAATCGAAGAGAAACAATATGAACACTAAAGGTTTGCAGGTCCATTCCAAGTGTCACTACCTATTCCAAAAAGAGAGCCAATTGCCAATAAATCCATAGTGAATTTGTAGACTTTAGATTTTACAATTGTTTGAGTGTTTCTGATCTCTAAACAAAGTTCATAAGTGTTATATCAGAATCCCTCACATAAAACTCACTCAAAAACTCAAAAAAAAAAAAAATGATACTCTTTTTCTCTTTACTATGTAATAACCGAGTAGAATTTCATCTTACACATATTCAAAATAGGAAACTCTTTTTAGGAAGCTTATTCAAATTAGGAAATCTACTCACAAATTAAAAACCCTACTTGGATTGGCTTTCCTTTAGGATCTCAATATACAAGTAATGAATGAGCCAACTGGCTACATGAATATTGACAAAAAGAAAAACTGGCTATATGAATAGGAGACATACGTATGAGCCTAAATTTCATCATAGTCCCTCATTTATTAAAAAACCAATCCATGGGTTGCCTTGTTATCGTTTATCTTTTAAGTAGCAGAAACATGATTTTCATTTTATAATTTGACTCTATTTTGTGGTTACCCTTTCATTTATTTTTGTCCGCTAGCTGGACATTATTCAGGCGGGAACATCGACACCTGGTAAAAAATTTGGGAAAATAGGCACGGAACTTTTTATGAAGGCCCGGAAAATAGGGGAGAAGTTTTCCACTTCTCAAACCTGATATTTGTCCTTATTTGCATTTGAAAAACGTAACGGGCGTGCTTTTTTGTAAATAAAGGATACTTGAGGGACTCGGGAGATATATTTTGAAGTTTGTCTTTTTTCCAGGGCCCTTTCTGAAATTTAACTAGATTGAAGTTCTTGTCAAGGGTAATTAGTCTTAACAAATTTAAGGCTGAAGACGACATCCAAGTTGTATCGTTGGGCAATTGTTATTTACACTTCGCATTTGTACTTCAAAATGCAAAAAATTCGAGTCTATATATATATATAATCTTCATGTGTTCTACCTAGAAAATAAATACATAAATATTTAAAACTTAAATAATATTATGCCTTTGGCGTGACCTCTAGCTTGTTATTTAAGAAAATTGAGAGAGATGCTTGTAACAAAGAATTTCTCTTATTGGATGCATGCTCAAATTTTCGTGACTATATACTTAGCAATAAGAATCAAAAGTAAAGATGTTGAAAAATTGTGTAACGCATTATGTATGTCATCTTGCATTCGTCATCCGATCAAAATAACCCTATATGATTTGGAGTAATATCAGACATTACTTTCCATACGCTTATCTTTTGGAACTTCTCGCAGTGCATTAATTTCCATTCTTTATACTTATCGTGTTAAGAATGCAGAAAGTATTTGTTTAATTCCAATTGTGAAAATAATGGAAGTAAACTATCGAGATTGATACACTACCACTACTTGAGCATATGGTTTGCAAATCACTAGAACTTGTCTAAAATAATAGAAAAATTTAAACAAAACTATTTCCTAAAAGAGAATTTTACATATCTCAAAGTAAAATGAAATAACTGGTCCGGTCGATTCTACTCAAACTTCAATTTAGGTTTGATAACAATAAGTCCATTAGGTTTCTTTTAGTTTAGTGCCTAAACTATTTCTGTTCTTTGAGCTAGCTTTATGTAATGATACTTATTAATATTTTAATTTGAATGGGAAGAGAAAAAATTAGGGAGAGTTCAGACATAGAAATTGCTATATGCTTTTGAGAAGAGGTTACTGAAAATTTTCTCGCTTTATCTTTTCTTTTGCGTTATTCCCATCATGCCCTTACTCCATGAGACAATCTAATCCGTACTTTTGATCATACAAGGAATTTGCATGAGGCAAAAATGCAATTTAGAGAAGTTGCGCTCACCACATGAAAACGCAACCAAAGCTCACTTCTCTACTATAAGTACCCAGCCATTTTGCCCACTCGATCTCACTTCACATTAGACAAAAACCCCTCCTACTCATTTTTCCTCTCCTGCTTGAGTCGATAGTTTCGGAATCATCCATGGCTAGGGATGAGGTCTCGGTGAAGGAGAAGATGAGACTAGCTGGTGTGAGGCCTAGAAAACAACGTGCGAGGAGATTTAGGGATTTCCGAACCCCCATTCCTCAGGACACCGATGTATCTCCTGTCAACCCTTCTTCTGATGCTAGCTCATCTAGTGCCCCACAACCTATCTTGAGCGACAGGTTCTTATTCCTTGCGCACCTCGAACTAGTCCTTGAGATCTGACACTATTTTCTTCGAATTAACCCTATTTCATGTCGATTTTGGCCTTTTTGAATTTGGGTTTAATCGTGCCGGTGAAAAAATTTCTCTAGGATAATAGTTGAAGCCCTTTTATTCCTCAGTGTTGGTGTTGAAGGTATGATTGCGGATCAAAACCCAGAGAGCTAAAAGCCTAAAAGAACATCATGAAAAAAAAAAAAAAAAACTTGAAGAAGTAAAATTGCTTGAGAAGAGAGAGGTGGCTTTAGGAAAGGTTCTGGCTATCTTGGCCTCATTAATTAATAACCATTAGTAATGCTTTTTGACTCTTTCTTGCTTGACATGCAGAGATGATGCTGAGTTCGATGACATGGAAGAGGAGGTGTGGAAAATTAGAAGATACAAGGCATCTGATTTTTTTAAAGAAATTTTGATTTAATGATCTATATTTGTCGCGCAGGATGAGCAAGACAAGCTCACGAGGATGTGTACTCTGAAGGCATTAATTGCAGCGCTTGAATGGTAATCGTCTAGATAATTTGTTCAACATCCCATCACTTTTTCCATATTTACTGAACAACTATAATTTATTTATGGTGTAAATGCATCTCAAGAGGATCTGATCTTGGCTTATCTTTTTTCCTTTTGTGCATGCGACTCTATTCGTATAAAAATGGCACCGCATTGAACATCAGGTTTGAGGTAAAAGACTGGCTATATTAGGTTTTCCAAATGCAAGAGGAAAAATAGATGTCATGCAAATTCTCGTTTGAAATTTTGATTGGTGTTTTTCGATTACAGAAATTTCAGAAGGAGATTGAGAGAATAAGGCGCAAACTGCAGGCTATGCAAACCGATCCGAGGTCTTTTTTTTTTTTTTCTTTTTTCTTTTTTACTGCTTAAATAAAAATAGCTATTTGAATATTTATCCTGTATTTTAATAATATTTAGCTTCGCCTTCTTAAAGCGCACATATGGTACCTGTAAACAAGATTATAACGTGTTTCGCTTTTTGGAACAGTTGGAAGCCTCGAAGGGGTGCTTGAGATGGATCATTGGGAGAAGAGAGGAGGCTAAATCGAGTCAATTATCAACTCAAAGTTGTTTGTGTTTGTGATTTGTATTCGTGAGATAGTAAAAGTATGGTCGAGTCTTGTGTCAGTTTGTATTTGGTGAAGTTTATGTATTTGTTATAGCACAATATATATGTACGTGCAAGTGGCACCTATCTTTAACTATGGATGTTTCCTAGCATGAGGTCTTCCTAGGATTTTAATGTGTGGTGGTCTTCTCTTTTAAAGAGTCTTCTCTCTCTCTCTCTCTCTCTCTATATTGCACTTGACAGCAAATTACTTTGAAAACTTATTTTTTAGGGGTTTTTGAACTTAAAAAGTAACTACATCTTGAATTTCACTGTCAATTTTTATTCTATGATCCACCGTGGAGTGTAACGAGTCTAGGACCAAAAAATGATAGTTAATGCTCATCTTACAAACAACCAAAGAACAAGAAAATTATAAAAAAAAAAAATAAAAGTGCTATACTTATTATACTTGTGTTAATTCAATCCCAAATTTTTTAATTGTGTTAATTGAGTTACGAACATTTTCACATTTTACCAATTAAATCCATTCAGCCAACTTTGGTTAGGAATCACTAACATGGACATTAGTCATTTTACGGACACATCAACACTAACATGGATATTTTTAATAAGATTTTAATATTCTTTTTCTTTTTTTTTATTTATTATTTTTCTTTTTAACTTTCATCAACACTAAGCAAGGGGGCCAAGACACCTTAATTGTGGCAAGTGATAACCTAGGCCAAGGACGCACCTGCACCCAATGTCGGCTAGGGCATCCCGACCCTTGCCAGTGAGCAAGGGTTACTCACCCTTAATTCAATAAAAAAAAAAGTAAAGAAAAAAAAAAAATAAAAAAGTATAAAAAATATATAATTATTTAAAAATGTCAATATCGTTACCAACTATACCACATAAAATGCTTGACGTTTATGTAAATAATTTCCAATCAAAATTAACCGGATAGATTAAATTGAGAAAATATAAAAATATTGATGATTCAATTAACACAACTAAAATATTTATAATTGAATTGACTCAACTACAATTGATTTAGGATCTTTTTGATAATTCTCTTTTGAAAGAACAATATGGAAGGTAGACTACTCGCTCATTGGAAAGTACGACTCAAAATTTTAAGTTGCTAGACATGATGAAAATTCACATGCGAAATGACCAATTAAACGAGCATTCAAATTTCCTGCCGCACCTTAAATTTTCCTCAATGGAGTCTCATATTTGCTGTGCTCCACAAGCTACCATGTGTTTGTAAATTAGTCTTAGGATTATGCTCTCTTGACCTTGCTTTTGCCTCTTTCATTTTTCCCTATATAATTGGCTAATACCACTGTGTATTTAGACACCTTAGTAGCATTTGAAAAATCTGTTTGTGCTTTTGAAGTACACAAAAAGTTAACTTGTCACAAAAATATAATTAAGTCCTAAAAATTACAAAAAGTGTCAACAAGTCCTAAAACTTGTCAAATTGTTTTAATCGAGTCCTAAAATTAACACTGTTAGCATTTTCCATTAAAAATGCTGACGTGGCATTTTAAATAATTTTTATTTTCCATGTGAATTTTTTAATTATTTAAAAAAATATTTAAAAACTAAAAAATTAAATTTATTCATTTTATTTATTTTCACCAAAAACTAAAAAAAAAAAAAAAAGTTAAAAAAATTATTTTTAAAAATTGTTTTAAAAAAAAAAATCATCGTCCTCCACCGCCGCCGCCAATGCCACCCCTATCGCCAGAGGGACCAGCGACGTCGCCGACCCTAGGCGAGGGTGGTTGGCCCTAGGTGAGGGCCAACAACCATCGCCCACCCCGAGCGAGGCCTCGTTGGCCCTCGCTCATGGCCGGTTAGCCTCGACCATATCTGACAAGCCTCACCCAAGGCGGGGATGATCGCCGGCCTTGGTGAGGCCTCCTCGGCCCTCACTCGGGGCCGGTGACCGTCGTCAGCCCCTCCGGTAGGGGCGGCGGCATCAAGAGAGGAGCCACTGATTTTTTTTTTAAACAATTTTTAAAAATATATATTTTTTAACTTTTCTTTTTAGTTTTTAGTGAAAATAAGATAAAATGAATAAATCTAAGTTTTTAAATTTTAAATCTAATTTTAAAAAATGATTAAAAATAATTAAAAAATCCATATTAAAAATAAAAAATTATTTAAAATGCCACGTCAACATTTTTAACGGAAAATCTAACGGTGTTAACTTTAGGACTCAATTAAAATAATTTGACAAGTTTTAGAACTTGTTTGCACTTTTTGCAAATTTTATGACTCAATTGCATTTCATGACAAGTTTTAAAACTTCCACAGCACTTATCCCAAGAAAAAATTCACATGTAAATCAACTTGTCGACTCACGTATATTGTGAAAACTTTAAGGGTTGGGCTAGGGAAAAAGTTAAAATTTGACCATCGCAAGATCTGAATTTACGGAAAATTAACAACCTAATTGGCTACTAACAATGAAATTTACACACTACCATCAAATGCAGTCAGAGCCTAAAAAAATTGCAGATCGTATACAAGACAAGAGTCACTATCTGCAAGGAGTAAGAATGTCAACTCTTGTTATACGAAAAGGAAAAAAAGGGAATGTCAACTCTTAAGGAAACAAGATGCATCCATGAAGAACTTATATATCTTGCAGCAATCCATTCTTTCAATAAAATGTATGCATATCGTACACAGGAGTCAACCCAATCTTCAGTACTGAGTGTTATCGAATACCCAAGGTTCATGCAGAAAAAGATCCCGCCCGTTCATTTGCACAGTTCCTGTAGCTATATCCTCGGAACGCTTTCTTGCAGATTCAGCTTTCCTTGCCGACGCTTCAGCATCCTACATTGAGAGGAATGACTTTGAGCCTTTGAATTTCATGGTGCAACGGAACAGTTTGATTAATGTTGGTTACATTATTTGTCTGTGTAACACGTCCAAGTTAGGGGGTAAACTTTGGTTTTCATATATGTAGGAATAACTTAATCAGTTATATTCAAGGAAGGATTGATTGCCCAGCATACTGCAATCCACCAACAAGTCCTAATGAAGGAGAATAAGAGAAACAAAGAAAAGGAGATTTTCAACCTCCGACTGGATTACAATGACAGAAGCATCAATTTCATCAAAATAGATATTGGCAAATTGTTAACACTTACAAGGAATATACAATGCGAAATAACAACTAAAAAGTAAGCAAAACAAGAAATGGTGAAGATGGAAGAGGCTAGAACATAACAGCATTGCCAACGTTAAAAACAAGAAATTCAACAACCCAACTCCAGCAGCCAACTTTGTTAATTGAACTGCTGGAGCTGCATGTCAATTTTCATGATTAAAACAGCATTTGTTTGCTGTTACTTCACAACATAGCACGACATATTGGACCAGATAATGGCAGTACAAAAGTACCAAGTGACGCTGCAAAGGAACTTCTTATTGGACAAAACAATTCTCAGACAGTAACCTGATCCTCAACAAAATCAGTCCCCATATTTACTACATCCTCGATGATTAAAGGATAAGAGAACAAAACCAACAGATACTTCTCTCAACAAAATCAGTCCCCATATTAACTACAACCTTGATGATTAAAGGATAAGAGAACAAAATCAACAGAGACTTCTCTCACTCGAGATATACGATGCACTACATGCTATATGGTAGTTTCTAAAGCTAATGACAAAGTAGACAACAAAGCCCAAAACACATGCATACAGAGGGAACTGGAGATAGTCACATGTATGCATAAGCAAATCACAGTGTGTTCCAACCAGGGACAGATCTAAATTTTTTTTCCTTGCACGGAAAAACCTAATTACAAAGCAATCAAGAACATTAGTTTCATAGCTAACATAATACTTGCATGTTTATAAAGTCAGATATAAATGGTATTATTAAGGTTTTGAATATTTTAGAAATAACAGTTCCACAATATAAAAAGTTCATTATGCTTTATTAACTTGTGGGGGCAAATTCCAAAGAAAACTTTTGGCATTGACTTAGCTACATATTTTTTGAGATATTTGAAGGACACATAGCTTTTCTTCTTGGCCAAGATAATGGAGCATAAATAAATAAAAATGCAAAAACTTCGATTAATTGAACGTATAAGAAAGGTGAATGAAGACAGTAGCTCCAACAAACCAATACATTAATCTGCCTTTGGTTCCAACATCAATTTTGTTGAACACTTACATTTTCAGATGTAACATGCAAACTATTATGTTGTCCAATTTGCTACTCCAATTTCTAGGAGATAGAACGGCTGATGGATTCACTATACATAATAAGAAAACAAATATATGTAGTTCTCACAGCAAAATAATGCTATTTATGAGAGCTTTCTTACATGGAAGTTTAAGTCCCCTTGATTACCGTGTGCTGCTGCAATGGAGGCTGCAGCACACAGGTGACTTTGCCCATGCATATTGGCTGTCTGAAACCCTGATAATTTCCACTACCCTTCCTTCCTAATGCATGCTTAAACTTTTTAAAACTTTTCCTGAACACACACACACACACACACACACACACACACACACACACACACACACAAAAACAGAACAAACTCTCATATCCAAGGCATTGACTTATGCCGATCACTGAAATCTGAACGTTAGGTAAATATGGACACAGGAAGCAAAGAGATCTGTCACCCTCAAAGAATAAACACTGCTGTCTCCCAATTCAAGTCCGTCCAGCAACCTTAAACACTCACCAACCAACTTATAATCTAGGACCAGAGAAAAGTTATATTTCCCATTTAGACTTATGCTTGTAGTGCAACTGATTACAGGATTAAGTACCGATAGACTCTCCACATGATTCAGCCAATTCTCCAACCACAAAGCTAAAATATAGAGAACAAAACCCTGAATGAATTTCTAACTTATAAACCCGATTTTCCTAATACCCTAATTATAACTTTCAGCATGATTAGTCTCTACAAACCAGTTATTACCTTCGTGAGAAGGATCCTTTCCCTTGACATTGTTTGTATGGAGATATCATGTGAAGTTGTTAAGGTTATAGCATTTTTAATCAAAGTTCAAATTTACATTAGCTAATATCAAAACTATATGCAATTGCCAAAAAGGACCATTTTGTTGATGAGTTCTTATTACAGGACTGCAATTAGGTTTAGGATGCTCCAAGCAAGAATTAGCAGGGTATTTGAAAACATGTTGGTCCTGGCCCTTGATTCACTTATGTGAAAGCTCATTGCTTTGTAGTCACATCATTAGGTAATTTATAGACTCTGTCATTGACAATTGTTGCTGCTTTATGATGGAATTATCTGCCAGAGATGGGTTTTCTCGTTCATATGGATATCAGGATTGCAAGGAGTCTATATCATCAATATTCTCGTTCTAGAGGAGGAGAATGCATCTAAGATTTTTGACAGTTGATTTTTAGTGCTAGCGTTTCCAAGCCAGTAGTGTTGTTGGTTTTATCGGATGTTAGGACTCTAACTGCAGCATGAAAATATCCCATATATATTTTATCAAAATAATTTACTATTGCATTGATGGCTTTTTTGGTTTTCTGGGTCCATTTGCAGCTGCAAGAATTATTGTTTCTTAATGTGCTTGAAGGAAGCTGATTGACAAGTCTATGAAATACCACACAAACTTCAAGGAATACTCGTAAATTTTGGCCCAGGAAAAACTGAGAAAATACCTAAGTATTACTCGTTTTTCTTATAACAAATCAGCTTCCTTCAAGCACACTAATAAACATATATCTTGCAGCTACAAATGGACCCAAAAAACGCCAACCAGCAATAGTAAAATATATTGTAAATATATCTGTAAAATTCTCAGATCCTAACGACCGAAAAAAACAAGAATAGTAGTAGCTTGGAAATGCTAATACTAATTCTCACGCTCACATAATCAACCGTCAAAAATCTTAAATGCATTCTCTTTCTCTAGGATGAGAACCTCGAACCAAAAAACCAAATCTCCGACAGAAAATTCTATCATAAAATGCAACAACTGTAAATGACACAATCAATTACTTCCCTAAAATACACGAGTACAGAACGGCAAGCTTTCAAACACGACGAGTCAAACATGATTTCCCACACCTAGGAGCATCCGAAAAATAATTGCAGCTCCGTCATAAGAACTCGCCAGCAAAACGCGTCCTTTCCTTTCTGCAATGTAAAAATTGAACTTGGACGAAAATTGCCAAAACCCATATCAAAAACTACACAACTCGGGGAACCCATCAGACCACTAAAAGATAACGACTTCACCTCCTTCGTTAAATTTCAACGTATAATTTTTAGGGGGTGGCGAATGCAGCGAGAACGTTCTTGATCAGCTCCGGCAAGGATTCATCGACAAAGATGAACAAGAGAGGAAGACACAACACGCGCGGAGGGGAACGAACCTTCCGGCGCTTCCAGGACAGGAATTGGGCCGCCGAAATCGGGTTCGGCTTCGTCTCCCTCTTCTCTTCTTCGCCTTCTTCTGCCCCCATCTCTCTCTCTCTACCTCTCTCTCTCTCTCCTCTGTGTGACAAGATTCTTGAGTGCAGGGCTGATCTTGGAGAGTAGGCGAGCTTTAAAAAACGAACTAAAGCTAAAGATTCAAGGCCCAGTGGGCCGACCGTTTGGAGCTTGGGCTGGATTACCCAAAAACCTGCCTCTCTTGACTTGTCATGGACATTCCACGAATAATTTGAAAAACGTTTTTAATTAAAATTATCGCTTATGTCCTTTATAAAAATGAGTGATGAGCAATGTTTTTAATATTTACGATAAAAAAAGGAAAATATTTTTTTTTTTCATTTAATTATTGTGAGAGATATAGGCGATTATCTTTATGAAGATGTTAGTCAAATTTTTCCTTTTCTGTGAAACAAGCGGAAACCTAAACAAGATTTGAAATTAAAATTGACCTTAAGCCAATCGCTAAATACCCCTTGCAAATTAGTCATCGACCCATTCAGAGTTTCCATGAGATTTGGAAGAGAGAAAACGATATGGTACCAATTATCACCGACCTGATAATTACAGTTCATCTTGACAGCACAGCCTAATTTTTCTTAGGAAAGGGTAATATCCTTTTGCCACACGTACTCTCATTATCTAGGTAGTTGCAACCAATAATAGATGCATATATTAATTTAGAATAATATTAGCACGTATGTTATGACGTGAGATCGTGCCAATCCATTGATTTGTATTTCGTGTGCTGCAATTGCAATTGCGGGTCAAAGTTCAATAGCTGGTCAAAGTTTTCTTTAAAAAAATGTTAATTGTGGACTTCTGAAATAATTGGTTCATCTAATTTAAGTTTCCATGAACCTAACCATGTGAAATCGTTTGAATTAGACCGCACGTAAAAGGGGAATCTGCTCTATGAATGAGAAGCATGTCCAAATAAAATAATAAAGAACGATTGTGATTGCGTTGAAGTAGCTTGTAATTTGGGCCGACGTTGCTCATTTTTCCACGCTGAAGAAATTTACAACATCAGTTTGAAAAATTGGAGCGATGCCGTCTTCTTGAGTAGTCCACGATTTCAGCTTCAGTGATACATAATAGCACGATTTACTTAATCTGTCATATGTCTTCAACGACGATTTTTTTTTTTTTTTTTTTTTTTTTTGGGGGGGAGGGGGCTGTTGCATTTGATCTGTATTTTTTGAAAAATTGCATCAATAAGAGAACCAATTACGTTTTCATTAGGAGTGGGCGTGAGAACCGAATCAAATCGGCTGGTTTTGGGTGGTCCCAATTACTAAAATTTAGAACTAGTGATAATCAATCTGGTTCCATATTCCAGGTGTGAATTGAATCGTTTGAATCACTTTGACCAAACTAATACCTTTTTTCATTATTGCCAAAGGAGAAGAGAACAAAATAGATGCTCATGGACACACGGCAAGAGTGGTCCATTCCCTGCAAGAGTTCAAAAACAATGTTCTTTTCAATCTCTTGTCTAGTTCTTGTATTCCATTCGAGTCAAGAAAATAGGGGAAAAAAAGGAAAAAATCACATCAATTGCTCGATTCACTCAAAAACCTAACTAGACTAGATTTGGTCTAGTACAATTCTACAAATTTGGGACTAATCCTTTTGGTCTAGTTCTCATTTCAGGGTGAAAACAAGGCTACCTTGAAACCAATCACCCCAAATTCTAAAATAGTTATTGTATCAGTAAGTATGCATTTAAATAGTCCCAAAAAGCCACGAATGAATCAAATTTTAGTTTAGCCAACTAAATTTCCATCTCTCTAAACCTTTTTTTTGCTGTGGCTCTTTAAATGTCAATATTCACATATTTCGAATTATCTTTAATTCTTAGGATAGAGAATAACATTCATTTGATATTTCAAAGTAAATTGTTGTCAATCTTGCAAAGGCTCAGTGTACATGGTCCTTAAGTGCGGCGACCGGAGCATCCACTTTCGCTCGTGCTTTTATTTATTTCGAGCATGAATAGAAAGCATGAAAATGTGGCATCTTCAGAATTTTTAATTTCTGAATATTACTTAGAATGTCACAATTCGCATGAATTGTCAATACTAAAAGAAATTTCTGTACATCATTCGAGAGGTTCAAATTTTGTGGAAAATTCACGCCATGACAAAAGATGCATGCTTTTGCCCCTATTTGCAAAAGTGACCATAAGAGCTCTCGTCCACAACAAAATGTCCGATTTAAATTATATCCACTTGATGGGAGAATATTCACCTATAGCATCAATAAAGCGCATCATCGGTTCACACTCGTCCCCAATAACATCATCGATAAGATATAGAAATATAGTAACTTACGATTTATCAGTAATTCCATAACATGCACGAATAATATTTTGAAGAAAGAAATATTTTTTACTGATCGAACATGGTTAAAAACCAGATCGACCTGATTTTAAATTGAGTGAAAAAAAAATTAATTTTAAAAAGGAGAAAGTAACGAGGCAAGTGCCACGTGTCGCGACTGCGGCGAGCGATCACGAATCTCCCGATCGATCCGCCCCGCGACCCGAGGGGGGGCAACTGAACCGGGCCGTCAACACGTCCGGATCCAAAGTCCAAACCCCGCCCCGCACGTGCGGGCCCCGCCATCGAGTCGAGATCGAGCGGAAGTCAAAGTCCACGCCTCCGACTTCTCCGCCACCACGTGGGCCGTGGCAATTCCGGAAAAACACCGCCGCCCCCGCGCCGCCCGCGCGGAGGGAAACCTCGGCGACCGGCAGCAGCGAAAGGACGACGCGCATCTCTCGGACGAAAACGACCCCGCGGCGTTCTCGATCGAGGGTCGTCGAGCGTGCATTATCACGACATCGATATATAAGACAAGCCCCTTCGATTCTTGCTTCTTTTCTCCTCTTCCCGTCTGCTCAATCCGGTTGCCGAGAGCTTCGTCCAGCGCCTAGTTTCTCGGCAACCACAGAAACGGAAGAGGAAAGAAATCGAGAAGATTGTCTTCCCATTTTGGGGGTTGTATCTGGCAAAGCCAGCTTGCGCTCGTTCGGGTGTGTTGCGGTTCAGTGAACAAGCCCACTTTCTCGTTCTGGTCAATCTGTCCAGCGAGGTTGGCTGAGGCTAATTCAGGATCCGTGAGGGCGTTCGGTGAACGTGGACGTCGAGGCTCTTCCGTGAACCTTCCTCGTGTTTGTGGACAAGTTCATCGCGCGCGATGAATCCTCGTCGATAGCGGGGAGCGGTGAAGTGCGGTTGGGGAGATCCTGACGAAAGAACGGTAATAAATGGTGGTGGGTTCGTGCTTTTTCTATTCTCATTTTTTCTTACTCAGCAATTTTGTGCACAGAGCCTTTTGACAAGTCTTTGTGTTTGTCTATTGTTTCTTTTCGAGAAGTCTTCCATCGGAGTCCTACAGTGCCTGAGATTCTGATCTGATCGGCAAGAATAGGATTTGGAGAAGGGGAGGGCTCTCGGTGCGTGCGTAGGGTCTGAGCGGAAGTCCCTTTCTTTCTTCGCCACCCACTATCGACGGTGGTCGTGAGAAGCTTACGAAGGAGGTAAGGATTACTTTATTCCCCTCGCACAAGCGCATGCGCTTTCGTTCAGAAGATGATCACTTTGTTTTTATGTTTTATTTTAAGCCTCTGGAGAAGCAAGAGGACACGATAACATGTCGCTGTTTTAGATCCGATAGGGTTTTTAGGTTTGCCCGTTCTTGTGAAAAAAAAAAAAAAAAAAAAAGAGGGCGTTTTTTGGAGATAGAAAGATATTGACCAGATTCATTTCTTGACTGATGTGACGATCGGGTACACGTCATTTTCCGGCGGATCGTACTATGGTCGTCTTAGTTTACTGTATTTATATTTTTAATTGGGATGATAATAGTGGTCGAGTGAAAAAGGTTTTCTCACACCAGACGGGGCCGAGAAAAAAAGGGTTTCTTTGTTTGGGCCGAAAAGGACGACATACAGGTTCAATTCAAAGGTTCAACTAGGGAAAAGAATTTGTTCTTGGTTCTGATTAAAGAGTTCTTTCGGTTCCATGGATCCAAATACATGAGGAGGCATGAGTTTTGAACCTATTTTTTTTTAATTCAGCACGCACTTTCCAACTGGCTGGTGGTGTTGAAGAGGGAACAAAATTGAGTTCGATTTTTCAAACTTCTACAGTGGCCGCCTCTTATGCCTTTTGAGTCAACACCTTCTGAAAGGACACTTTATGCTATCTCGAGAAGCCACAGGAACCATAATGGGAAGATCATCTGCCTACCATCAATTGCAGGGGCGTAGAATAATCCATGCCTGAAAAATCAATATAGCAGAAAACTTTAACTTCCACTCTATGTATTCTATGAATGTGACAGCAAAGAGATTTAGGTTCATAATATCAGACGGGCGGTGGATAATTCCTAGCTCTCTCTCTCTTCTTTTTCATAGGAAAGTTTGACCTGGTTCCTTATAACTTATTTAAGCGGGAATTTTCTTCCCAGGCTTCTCACACATCAATATGGGCTTTCACATTCAGATCACCATCTTCTTACACTTTGGCCGTAGTTCTTCATATTAGCTTCCGGTGCTTCACTTGGTTGAGCTTTTGAACTTTAGAGCTTCCACCTCCTTCTTCTTCAATCTAACAGACTATCCTCTTTCGTAAGTCTGAGTTTTACTCTTCTCACTTATAACAGTAACGTAGACATGAAGTACTAGTGTTGCTTGATCAAGAAAAGGTGCTGAGACAACAAAGTTAGGATCGTTTTCATATAGTTTTGGAGTTTTTGTTCATCAGCTTTGCTATTTGAAAGAGTAATTCAGCATTCAACTTCTTATGAGAATCTCTATCTGTTTTTTTTAATGTCCTGAACGCAGTCGAATTCATCACCCATGGCTTCTGTTGGTCCTTTGGGCGATGGGAAGAATGAAGTGAAAGAAATCAATACTAAAAGACAGTCATCGGGGAGCCAATGCTCGCAAAATGAGCATCACTTTCACAAAGTGGGAGTCCCTCCCCGGCAGAAACTCTTTAAAGAATTTGCATCCACTCTCAAAGAAACGTTCTTTGCTGATGACCCTCTACGACCTTTCAAGGATCAGCCTCAGTCTCGGAAGTTGGTTCTAGGAATTCAGGCCATCTTTCCTATTCTTGAGTGGGGAAGAAGTTATGATCTTAAAAAGTTCAAAGGAGATGTTATTGCCGGACTCACCATTGCGAGTCTTTGCATTCCGCAGGTAGATAAAATTTTTATGTCTTTTTATATATCGGAAAAGTTAAATAGAACATCATTAATGCTTCACTCAATGGAAAAACAGGACATTGGGTATGCAAAGCTTGCGAATTTGGATCCGCAGTATGGACTTTGTAAGTGAACACTTACCTATAGGCTATAGACTCTAAACTGCTTGATGCTCTCAAGCTGATCCTTTCCTCCAACATTCTTGAGCGGCCAAAAGTGATATCTAGATGTCTTGCATGTTTTCAGATAGCAGTTTCGTTCCGCCATTAATATATGCCTTAATGGGTAGTTCAAGAGATATAGCCATTGGACCAGTTGCCGTGGTGTCTCTTTTGTTGGGAACACTGCTGCAGAATGAGATTGATCCGACAAAAAATCCAGTTGAGTATCGCCGACTTGCCTTCACAGCAACTTTTTTTGCGGGGATAACTCAAGTCACCCTTGGTTTCTTCAGGTACGATTATACCTAGCTTCTCGGTTCTCAAATGGAGCTCTGTTTTTCTACATCTTCTATTTTCTCCTCATGGAAAGGCATCTATGTCATGATGTTGGAAGTGTCATGTCCAAGGGCTAAAGGCTTCTTTCTTTAGGTTGGGTTTCTTGATTGATTTCCTATCACATGCTGCCATCGTTGGTTTCATGGCTGGAGCTGCCATTACTATCGCACTCCAGCAGCTTAAAGGTTTTCTTGGCATAAAAAATTTCACGAAAAATACTGATATTATATCAGTTATGCACTCGGTTTGGGAATCAGTCCATCATGGAGTAATTTCTCTCTCTCTCTCTCTCTCTCTCTCTCTCTTAAAAAATTCATTCCTGGGTTAGATCACTAAAAGGTAAGCTGTTCTGTTTCAGTGGAATTGGCAGACCATAGTGATTGGAGCATCATTTTTGGGTTTTCTTCTCTTTGCCAAGTACATTGTAAGTATATATACGTTCAGTTTCTTTCAAGTAATACATATATGTGTTGTTCGACTCTTTTCTTACTTGGGCAATGGTGTGATAAACAGGGAAAGAAGAACAGGAAATTTTTCTGGGTTCCTGCAATTGCTCCTTTGATATCAGTCATTTTGGCTACTTTCTTTGTGTACATAACGCATGCAGAAAAGCATGGTGTTCAAATTGTAAGACATCCCCACTCCTTGACTCTTAGAGCTTAACTAGCTGATGATCTAATTGATGATAATATCATACTGATGCTGATGATTAAGAAGAAGTCAGATTGTAGTAACAGAGTTGCTAACATTTTGAGTGAAATATGCAGGTGAAGAACATAGAGAAGGGAATCAATCCCCCATCTGTGAAAGAAATATATTTCACTGGGGATTATCTTCTGAAAGGCTTCAGGATTGGTATCGTGGCTGGTATGATTGCATTAACGGTAAGGGAATCCTCCCTCCTCCTCCTTCTCCTTTTCATGTTTATGTAATTTGTAAATGGTCATTGTGATTCTAAGTTTATAACTAATTATTTGATCTTCTCTATGGCTCTACAAAACAGGAAGCAATTGCAATTGGAAGGACTTTTGCAGCCATGAAGGACTATCAACTGGATGGGAACAAAGAGATGGTTGCACTAGGAACAATGAACGTTGTCGGCTCAATGACTTCTTGCTACGTTGCAACTGGTAAGAAATTATATGTCCAACATAGATTTAATACCATCACCCATCACATTTTTCAGTAAGTTGGAAAGATTATCATTCTCCTTGATACTAAAAGTGAGTACAAAATTTGTTGCAGGTTCATTCTCCCGCTCGGCAGTGAACTACATGGCAGGGTGCCAAACTGCGGTCTCCAACATCATCATGTCCTTTGTTGTGTTCCTAACATTGTTATTCATCACCCCTCTCTTTAAGTACACACCAAATGCAATTCTCTCGGCCATCATTATTTCAGCTGTAATTGGCCTAATTGACTACGACGCAGCGATTCTCATTTGGAAGATTGACAAGCTCGACTTTGTGGCTTGTCTTGGGGCATTCCTAGGAGTAGTTTTCGTTTCTGTTGAGATAGGTCTCCTAATTGCGGTAAGAAGCAGGAGTTTGGTTTCCTTTTAGATGCTAAATTGTGGCCAATGTGTTCTTTGAACTCTATGCATTATCCCTTCATCATTTGGCCACAGGTTGCGATTTCCTTTGCTAAAATCCTTTTACAAGTTACGAGACCAAGAACAGCAATCCTAGGAAAGATACCTCAAACGGCAGTATACAGAAACATCCAACAGTACCCAGATGCAATGAAGGTTCCTGGCATTTTGATTGTCAGGGTTGATTCTGCTATATACTTCTCCAACTCTAATTACATCAAAGAGAGGTAACTGCACCATCTTGCTTTTCTTTATCTTCCTGTTAACCTATCTCTTTTTTTTCCTTTCCTTTCTTTTAGTTTCTACATGCGTAAAGGCAAAAAGGTGGGCTTAAGAACACGAGACAGATGCCATCGCGAATTTTTTCTTCCAACCTATTTCACTCTTCGTTCTGTGAAAATAACCTTATCATTACTTTACTTGGACATGACCCGCAGGAAATTGAATGTAAGGGAAGAAACTTGTCCATATGTCCTGGAAGTAATAGAAGTTAAAAATTCCTATCTTTGGCATCCTAATAACGAAATATAAAAGATGGACAAGTCGATGGATATAATATACAGCTCGACATGCCGGGAGTAGAAGATCCTAAATTTTTAGATTTTGCCAAGATGGAGCTCTTGACTGGAATTGATTAATAGCGACTTGACAAATATCATATGAGGGAAACAGAATGTTTGTCCTAGCACAACTTTCATAAATTCTTGTTAAGCTTAAATGGTTTTCCAGGATACTGAGGTGGTTGAGAGATGAGGAGGAAGAACTAAAAGCAGCTTATCTACCGCAAATAAAGTTCTTGCTAGCCGAAATGTCACGTAAGTGCTCTTCAGTTCAATTTCTCAATATCCCTTACTCTAGTGAAAGAATCGCATCGCATCTTGCCATGTCTATGTGCATCAATTTTAATATGTTTTTCTTCCCTAAACCCCAGCTGTAACCGACATCGACACCAGTGGCATCCATGCCTTGGAAGAGCTGTATAAGAGTCTTCAAAAGAGAGATATTCAGGTGAACATTTCGGACTTCCTGTACTCATTTCTATATAAAAGATTTCTTTAAAACGAAAGTGCTCTGGGAGAGAGCAGTACGCATGAATCCTTACCTGGAACTTCTTTCTGTTTCTGTATTTGCACAGCTTGTCCTGGCGAACCCTGGACCAGTGGTCATTGACAAGCTCCACTCGTCGGGTTTCGCAAACTTAATCGGCGAGGACAGGATATTCCTCAACGTTGCGGAGGCTGTTTCTTCTTGCTCTCCGAAACTGGTGGAAGAAGCTTGAGGAATTAGTTTTGTCAAGAATGGACAATGAAGAGGATGAGAGGAGAGTTCATTGCCCAGCCCTTAGCTGAGTAGTGGAAATTTGGGTCCTTATCATGTTAGGTCAAGTGGATGTCTAGTAGACATCGTCTTCCAAAGATAGGTGCATGAAAAGGGCGCTGATGAGAGATAATGTTCCCACTTTTCGGTGTTATGATATTGTCATATGATATTATCTTTAAGAAAGAAATGCACCATCACCTCTCCGTGCTATCGACCCAGAAAGCAAAAGAGAAGAGAAAGGAAAAGTTAAAAAGACAAAAGGGAAAAAGCTATAATAAAAAAAAATTCAAATTATGTCCATTTTGATATATTTATTTTAATTATTTTTATAATATCAAAAATCCCTAATTATGCTCAATACATTTACCCAAAACTTATTATTCTCCATTAAGGTTCTGTCAAACAATTTTTTTGACAAAATAACGTTATTTTTATTTTACTCAAGTCATACAAGCATATTAGAGTTTATTTAGACGGATTTTTAAAGGTTCTCATTGACAATACTTGACGGAGGATAAATGCATTAGTGTAAGAGTTGTCATTGACAGCACTTTGATGGAGTGCGTTTGTATAAATTTTTAGCTTAAAGTTTTTTTTTTTTGGTGGCTTTTGCCCATCGGATCCACTGTTGCCTTTCTCTCCTAGTTGGAACCTCAGCCATTCATTCTGCAGTGTTTGCAATGTTTGTCATGCGTGAAAGACCATATTAATGATGCTAGTTTCGTGGCAACAAATGACCAAGTCTCCGAGACAGAGATCATATGTGGGAAAATAAAATTATTACATTATTTATTGACAATATAATTACAGAAATTGGAAATAATGACATGGTTCAAGCCATGAAGGAAAGACAACCTGCAAAACGAGCCACCTCCTCTCCCTTAACATTGAAAAACCCAATTTAACCCTACATCCTAGATTTACACCTAGCATACTGGTGGGCACTAGTCCTGGGATCTACATCTCATCCACAATGTGGAGGAGTTATTCATGTAGCTGATAACAATCAAAGATTTCACCGAGTTTGCGCGCCAAAATGAGGCGAAAATTTGGTGATGTGCAGTCATCATGTTCAACTGAGCACCTCGAGAAGTTTTTGAACCAAACTAGCTCGGCTCGATGGCTCCATCTGCATTTAATTGAAAACAAGAATTCGATTGAGCTCTTTGACATGCACGTTAACGCACATTTAACAAAGATACACATACATCTGCAAAAACCAAAGATTAAGCATGATTTGGGCTGTACCTTGTCTAGAAGGGCAAGGAGACCTTGAGGTAGAGCTCGTAAATCTAACTCTGAACTACCAACATCTGTCAATTGCTGCAACACTTTCTGGATCCGCAGTTCTTTTAACTTGTCCTCATAATTTCTCGTATCATCTTTCCATGTGAAGAATAATTCATCATCATTCCATGCATCCTCTCTACCTTTCGCCACCTCAGAATTCAAAAACCAGCTCTTCATGAAGGCATATGCGGATGTCCTTGAGAGCTGATTGCCCCCTGCATCTTCCACAGTTTTGATGAGTGAGGCTTCGGCAATTCTTCGATGCAATCTGCTGTAGAAGTAGAAGCGAGAGGTTTTCCAGTCAACCACTTCTCTGATGACCCCCTTCACAGCCATCCTCAATGAAGTGTCGTGCAGTTCAGCAAATTTAGTGGCCATCTGTGTGTACACGGGCAAGAGGCTCTTCTCTCGGGCTTTAATCTTCTGCTGCAGTGAATCGACCACATCAAGAGCACCAGCCCTTCTAGATTCCTCCAGCTTTGACTTCAGTCCGACCAGCTCTTCATCCAATCTACCCATGCACTCTATAAGGTCCTTGGTCTTAAACTTGATCTCTATCATCCCCTCTGGTTCAAGGATATTCCCTTTGGCCGTCCGCTCGGCATACATTTCAATATGGTCTGGATTAATCTGGCTGTCCACAACCACCCATGCCCCACCACGGAGTTCACCCATCATGGGGATGTAGACAAATACAGGCTGCTTGTATGTTCTAAGGTTCTCGACTATTGTTGACCCGGCTTGCAGGATCCCTTCAAAAAGGTCTCTCTGTCCGCCTGAGAAACCTCTCCAGTTAGCCAGGATAAAAAGAGGAAGTTCTTCTCTGTTGAAATCTAAAATTGCTTGAGCTGTCTTGCTGGCAGAATCCGGGAACCATACTTGTCCAGCCTGTGGGACCACTCTCTCATGGGAATCCAGCTGACCTGGGTCCGCAGGAATGACTTGCATTACAGTTTGAGTCTCGACAGCGACAATTCCCACAGGGATGCCTCCCAGCTTAGCTCGTCCTGTTACCACAGTCCTTGCCCAGCCTTCAAGTGTCTCAATGAAGCTATCCTTGTCAAAAATACCACCAACCCAATTTCCATTACTATCCAAGACACCACGAATGGCAGCACGAGGATCACATGAATTCTCCACAAAGTACTCAACAGGCCTTTCGGGGGGATCCAAGGGTTTACAGATTGGAAGTGGACCACCAACATAAGGAGGAACAAAACTTAGCCACTTCAAGATGGATGAAACCCCTTCAAGGTCATCTGAAACGGTCAGATGAACCACTCCATTAGTTGCCATAATTTTCGGACCTCCAAGTTGCATGTGGGAACTGTAAACCTCACGGCCAAGAAGTTTGTTAAGGGCAGAGAAACCTGTTAAGATTATTGGTTGATCAAGCCTCTGTATGCAACGCATCCCTAGCCTAGAAAGATAAGCACCTATACCAACAGTTCTGCCAGTCACATAAGTAAGGGTAAAGGTCTCCTTGTATGCCCTAGAATAAGCACCAGCAATGGCCCCACTTCCTGTCAAATTTTCTACTCCTAATCCATCCTCCTTCCCAACAATGGTATCTATGACCCATCTAGTTTCTCCATTAGCCAGCTTCAGCTCATGTGCTATCACAGATGATCCCATCTCAGCATAGTCATCGGGTGTCAAATATAAGTACTGGAAACCACGCTCAGGATTCGATTCATCTGACCAACCAACTCTGAAGCGAGCTTTCACTTCCTCTGCTACTCCCAGACGTGCACCGGAGTTGGCTGCCAAATAAATTAGAGGCAATTTCTTTGCACATGCAAGATCAGTGACTGCATGGAAAAATGCATCTTCTTTTTGGCCAAAAGATCCTGCTTTAAAGGTTACATCATTTGAGACAACTAGAACTGTTCTCCCAGAAGGGAACTCGGGAGTAGCCATTTCCATGCACCAAGCTACCATCCCAAAATCATTGCTCCCAGGCTCGGGGTCTACAGGGACTAGAGGGGTTCCCCAGCTGCCACTTCTATCAGAAAATTTGAGCTCGGTTACTTTGAGAAGCATCTTATTCTTGATGTTGTTGTCATTCGGAGAATGGGATGCCCAAGCCATCTCTAGAGCTGTCTGGAACGCCTGCAGAGTAATTTTTGTCAATCAAGTTAACCCAAGCTGCTTCAAGTAAAGCAAAGCTCTGTCATCAACTGGAATCATAGAAAAGTACCAAGAATACTCACAAGTGGAAAATCATAGCAATAAGTAGTGTTGCTATTCCTGGCGGAGAGACGTTTTCGCTCAAGAGCTCCCAAGGGCTTGTAGGTTGCACTTACTGGAACTCCATGTAGAGGGGCTCGCACAGAGATTGAATGATAGACCACTTTGTGGGTGCTGGAATCCTCAAGTTCACGGTAAATCTGATGATGCAGAAAAAACAAGTAGTGTCAAAGATCCCATCTCTCAGATTAGGAGCCCAGGTAACAAGGTCAAGGTAAATATGATGACAATTTTGAAGTCTATCCTCAGGAAAATAGCCAAATGAACAGACAAGCTGAAAATGTGAAAGCACACAAACTCCAAAGCAGGGGACTTTGCTAAATTTCTTTGACCATATGATCACCATTACCTTGAGTTTACTTTGATTTTTAATATGGAAAGAGATGGAAATGATACGACATAATTGTGGAGTACTGCTCAAATTCAGGAAACACTTGCGCAGTCAATATAATTTCTGCACACCAATTCCTCCTTTACCTTTTGTACACCAAAATAAGAAGTCCAACTCACATTCTCTAAATAAAGAAGTTAAACTTACATGAGTAGTGCATGTGTGTCCTGTTACATTGGTTACCACGAATCTCCAAGCACCATTTGCCAGCCCAGAAGACGCAATCCACAACTTCACTTCCCACTCACTAACACCTAGCCGATGCATTCTTACCCCAACAGATGCATGAATTTCCCGTGCCAGCTCTTCCAGAATCTGTGCAACAGCAGCTTCTTCTTGCTTGGCATCTACTTCCACTCTCCTGCCAGTATCTCAGTCTAAGACTTACACAGTCATTCAAAGGAACATAAAAGAGCAGAGTAAATGAGAGACGATTACTTGGTGTAAGGCATGAGGTCATTCACTTGTTGCTCTTGTACAACATAAAGGTACATATGCGCATGATCATATTTCCCAGTAGCATTATGGGCATTGAGTTCCAGCTCTTCCATGGCAACCACCAAAGATCTCAAGATGCTCCTTGAAGTGTAAGATGCTTGTAGGGAACCTGATGATCCTATATCAAGGCCCTGGTGTGACGTGAAACTACCAGTTGTTGTGGGCTGCCTGACGAGAGTTCTGAGGAACATTCTCTGGATTGGAAGGGGCTTGTCTTTAACAGTGTATAG
This sequence comes from Eucalyptus victrix, assembly GCA_016097545.1. Lineage (NCBI taxonomy): Eukaryota > Viridiplantae > Streptophyta > Magnoliopsida > Myrtales > Myrtaceae > Eucalyptus > Eucalyptus victrix. The sequence continues at coordinate 5,829,725 of CM027840.1, read as the reverse complement.
ATGCCACTGACGGTCCCTGGAGGGCGTGTACCTGATATTCTCATAGCCTTTAAGCTTATCCTGCATTTTATTATGGACCATAAGATCAGTTGTATCAATTTACAGTTTCAAAGAAACAGAATAGGTTAAGGGATGAGAGGATATACCAATTCAAGGTATATGGAGAGAGGAGGCTCTAGATGGCGTAATAGAGGTTCTTCCTCATAGTAGCGCTTCTCAGCTGACCAATGGAAGGAGTGCCTCATAGGAGCCCTCCCTTCATCCCTCTGTATGATACAGCTGATAACTCCTACACCAGAAGTTCGTAGACCAGAACTTAATTCTTGCTCTTTAAGTATCTTGGCTAGTTTGTTGATCCTTTCTTGAGCCTGATCTTCATCGCCACTGGAGTAATACATAACACATAACAATTGAGATTTGCATGGTAGTAACTGAACTTCAAGCTCTATTTGCCACAGAATCAAGCAAGCAATCCCAACACGGGTTATTGATTACGTCATTCTATGCAATTTCCAACAATAAGAAATATCAAGTTGAGTAAGCCACAAACAGATCTCCTTTATTCTACTTCTATGAGACACATTTCTCACTAATCTGCACTTGCAGCTGATCTTCAAGTATCAAGGAACATGAGTGGCTACTAATAGATAAAATCTTGCAGTAAAATTTTTTTAATGTCTAATGCATTCCAGTAACAAAGTCAGTGCAAATCAGAGAGAGGAAATGTACAGTACCTGTCCTGAAGTAGACTCATCTGATTGTTAATTCCAGCTAAAGCTATGTGCATCATATTGCCAAAACACTTTGGTTCGGACGATCCATTCGGAACTGCTTCATTGTGAGTAGTTTCCCTCAGGGCTGCATGGACAATTGCGGGCAAAATCTGAAGGGACTTAATGATGACCATGGCTCCCCATCTCCTTTCGCTATGTTTCTCAACCAATAGCTTGTCAAACGTTTCATCTTCAGCACTGTTCTTTCTTTCTATGTGCTCTTCTAAGAATTCCCATGAAGCAATGAGACCAGATCTGTGCCACTGCATTCTTACACTCCCCTTTACAAGATAGGGCTGGCAGAGATAGATTGGATGAGCAAAGCACAAAAAATAACTAAATTAACAGAAAAAGGTAGGTCTAAACCATCTACCTGGTATAGCCTACGAACATAAGTCTCCACAACACGCCTTTGAAGAGTGTGATCACTATGGTCAAACAGGCCAATGAGGGCATCTTCAACTGCCAGAGGAGCACTCACCAAATCCTCCATGCGTTCATTGATAGCACTTTTCCTCTTTGGGGTGTCCATGCTTTCACCATCTTCTGTAAACATCTCTAGTTCGGAGAGACTTCTAGCAATGTTGGACCGCAGTTCGCTCAGTTTAGTTTGTTCCAGCAGTTGACTTGCCTTAAGTGCTAACTGAAACAATGAATTTTGCATGATAAATTGACAGAATCTCAAAGGAAAAACAACCTGGAAGTATGCCAAGAATCGACAAATTATCATACTAACACAATTAAGCTAGAGCAACTCAAGTGCCATGGCTAACCTGAGAGTAGTTAGTATGGTTTAAAACCGAAAAGCGAATAAGTTTATCTCTGTACGCAGCAGGATTAGGGTAAACCAGCTGTTCCATGAGACGCATTATCAGCTTATTTTTACTTTTTATACCCTGCATTTCAGCAAGCAAATATTAGCACCTGACCAAGGCAAAGATGATAAAAAAGGAATACAATACATAGAATGCAACCAAAGATAGACAATGACGACCTGATGAGAAAGGACTATGTCCACAACTTTCAATAGATCCTTCTTATATTGAAGCCGAAGCCGTTCAATCACATCAGCCTGCAAAAAGATTTGTCTAAAGTGTTGACGGTAGTTGGTTATGATAAATAAAAAATAAAAAATAAAAAACTAAAGTAGGTAGGAAGCAAGTTGAAATGCTAGTAATCAGTTATCAGATGATCAGATCTAATAAAAAAACTCTTTAGAGATCAAAATGGTCACACCATGGCATATCTCAACATACAAATCCAGAAAGTATGTTCAAGCAATATACTCCTGCTCTTATGATCTCAAAGCAATGTAAAGCTAGGACACGAAACTCAAAATCTTGGTTATTAATTCAGAGAACTGACCCGAATATTGTCACTGAATAGTTCTTCAACTGAGAGATACTCTTCAAAAAGGGATTGAACAATTACTCGGGCATGACTTTCCCTCCCTCCCTCATAAGACTTCACAAGGCTCATTAATGGTTCAATCAGTCTTTCCTGGGACACCTTCTCTTTTTTGGGACAGGAGGTTATATGGGCCTGATTTAAAAAGAGAAAAGAAAGAAGGAACTTAAATGGCATTGGAAATGCACTACAAGATTGAAACAAAGTTGGTATGGTGAGGAACTTACCTCAAGAATGCCTTTAAGCAACTTTGCAGGGAAGTCCACAATCTGAGAGCTTGAAATTCTTTCAAACTCCTTAAATTTGGATTCCAACTAACAAGGCAAAATAAAGTCAATAATTGAGTCCAAGATTCAATTAGTAAGAGTGCAGTCATACTACATCATTATACCTCACTACGGAGATCTTTTGGGAGGCGAGTTGCCAGAACGGACAAGCACTCTTGCCATTGAAGGAAAGGGAGCTGTGGGCTATCAAGACATGCAAGCAAATTTTGCACTACCTGAGATAGATAACAGGCTTTTAGTAGGAGAAAGACACTTCATTCATCACGAAAATGATTCTCACGTTCTTAGTGAACAGAGCCAAACTCTCTGCAGCTGAGATAGGGAAAAGTGGATCATCAATCGAGAAACTAATCCACAATTTCGAGTGAGAGGTGTGACTGCTTACTTCATCAATGTTGTGCTCATAACCTGCAAGAATCATGTGGGCAGCATTTAAGCTTGCAGCACATCTCTGATGAACCTTCCCAGAAACTGCAGTAGGAGGGCCCAGGACAGGGAAACTGCCATGAAACAGTTCTGCCTTCCTTACGGCCGAAGGATCATCTAAATCCAACCTTGCTATAAGCTCACCAGCCTACAGTAAAATAACATATTAAGTTCAATAGTAAACAGGACACTACCCACTTGTTTCCAGCACCATGATGTACCTGCATTGCTTGACCTTCAGACATTTCGAATCGTATGATTCCGGAAGCAGGTGAAAGTAGGGGCATGCACATCTTCATAACCTCAACTTCAGCATATGGTGTGTCTCCATCTATATGACTGCCATCAGAAATCAAAAACCTGAGCAGCTTGCATGGAGTCTCTGCCACTAACTTCGATGGATCATGATCGTTCTAAAATATCAGATGCAAAAATCAGTTGATGAGCTTGAAAGAATATCTAGTTGGCAAAAAGAAGAGCGCAAAAATTACAACAGCAAGAGTCTCCTTAACTTGAAGCAAGCAGGTTCTTCCATCAATCAGGAGACGAGTTCCAGCCGCCTCTTCTTCAGCGTATATGACATGACTGTTCCCATCCAACTGTACATAATTGAACCCAACTTCTTCTTAGAACAATGAAGAGAAAAGGGAATGTTCTGAAATAGACAATTACTCAGGTGCAATGCATTAGATTGTCTAAATAGAAACTGGGCCATACACAGAAACAAGATAACTTCTGCTTTTACAAATGGTGGCCTCATCGGTAGTTTGTTTATAGCAGAAAAGGGAACAGGAAAACCAAATAATGGTAAAAGGGTGGGTGGGAGGCAAATGAATGAATTTGTCTAGGGCGACCAGATATGCTAATTATACAGTAGCTTTTCCTCTGAGTTCCAACACATTTGCAACCTAGGAAATGGCATGTGCTGGCTTGGTCCAACAAGTAACAAGAACTGTTACTAGAAGCATAATAAGACTTTATCGTTCACTTGGAATTAGAAGCAGAGCCAGACACTCCCCTTTCCCAAGAGGCACTCTTTTGCTTGTAGCTGTCTCTTTTCCATCAGCTTAGATTAGAATTTCCCAGGGTCATTATGAACAATAATAGCAGGAGCTGGCATAATTACAAAATCTTGGGGTAAATGGACCTCTGAAGTACAAACATTGATCTAACAATAGTTTAGAAATTAATCTTGATTTCAAGATACTAACATTAAGAACAGAGGCTAGTTTGATCGTCTAGATTTCTAGCCAGGATATGATTGGATATAATAGGATATGAAATTCAGGAATTTTGTTATATCATATTTCACTGTTTAGTGAATCAAAGTAGTAAAACTGCATATTTTCACATTCTATCATACCCATTATTTGGTATAAATGGTATATCAATGTAAATGAACCTAAAAATTGCACAAATGGTAAGAATCTTGCATGACACTCTTTCCTACTTCATTTTCATTTGCTTATATTTCCCTCATTTTTTATTTCATTTTTCTCCTTCAATTTTTCTTTAATATAATTTTATTAAATAGTAAACTATACTAATATACCTAAAATATGTAATAAATATAAATACTAAATAGATATATATATATATATATTGAATTTATTATAAAATAGAAAGAAATTCGAATATATATGAAAATAGGAATAAACAAAAAAAAATGTTGTTATTATTTTGTTACTTTGAATTTTTATACCAAAATTCAAATATTACTTTAATTGTTACTAATTAAATAAGTTCATTATTTGTGAATAATAAATTTTATATTATGGATATTAGAAATCATATCCATCTTTATCTCACCTCCCTCATGGAATAATATTATTAGAACTACATTTCTCTTATATCCGACTTTATCCTAGCTTTGGCATGAATCAAATGCGGGATAGGATAAAATTTATCATATCCAAAATTTTATCTTGACTATCAAACATAGCCAAAAGTCTTTCTTTTGCCAAGGAATCATTAAGAACCCTGACCACAAATCACAAAAAGAAAGTGCAATAGTAGCCGCACCAGTTCCCTACATAGACACAGATGTGATAAGAGTCTACCACAAGCCACAAGGCTTCCTCATCTGATCTAGGATTTCTTAAAGCATCTCTAATGTGAAAATCAATAAGAATATTTTAGAGTGGCACATATGTCCTTCATTTGCATCAGCTGAAAAATCTCTACAACAATCCAAAACACCAACAGATACCACTGTAAGCTGGCTATACCACAAAATAACATGGACATATCATGTAAATTTATGCTTGCCTGCATTAATAGACCTCCATCACGTAAAGTATGTATCTCTGCCTCGACCTCAGACTCATTCATCTTCAATCTATAGCTTCCAGGTCCACCTCTGACCATGTCAATCTGTGAGAGTTCAGATAATTGATTATACTCAGCGTGAAGACGCCAGAAGCAGAAAGTGACCTATCTTGATGATTATCAGTCCCATACCGTATATTTGCTTCCTTCAATATTCAGTGACACTTGAGAGTTGACCAGTGATATATGCTGGAAAAAAATCGATTGACTTAATCATTACTGGCAACTCAGATGGAACTTTAATCATTATCGTGGTCATCTTTACCTACCTTGGGAGGAATTTGCCCTTTCTCAAGATAACCAATATAATCTGACACTACAGCTGCACTGCTTGCAGATGCTTTCTGAAATAAAAAAGATGTAAATGATGCATTCAAAAGATTCTCAGAAACTGAGGAGATGTTTAATATTTTCACTTACATACAGCGCTCCTCCAACCACAGAGAGATACCATGGAGGTCTTTCTGCCCTAACCCGCATAGCAATTCTACTATCCAACCAACCTGTGTGGATTTTATTGTCTCTGTAATCTAAAGCCTGCAAAAACATCATAGCCTTTAAACTAAAACTGCACGCATAAATTAGAGTACGAAAAAAGAAAGCCTAGACAAGACATACATGAAGAAGATCAATTGTATAGTCAACGTTGGTACGAATTTCACCCCTAATTTGAATTTCTTTCAGCCCAAGAACCATATTAGCAATTGCTAGAGCTCTGGATTCCCCAAATGCAAAGACATGTCCTGAAGCAAGAGTAAAACGTTCAGAGGTTGACACTTTTTAATATATAGAATGTCAAGAGTGTGCATACACATCTTTCAAACAACTGAAATTAAAACTGGAGCATGTGCTTAATGCGGAAAAAATAGGTTGATCCCTTGATGAAATCCCTTTATCAGTGAAGACTGGAATGAAATTACATACTCTCCTGCTTGTATTGTTCCAATTATAGCACATAACATATCAAGGGACGTCGTATATGAGAACTTATACCACCAAGGTATAAGACTTCATGGGATGAATAAGTTGTTTAGCAAAGTAGTCCATAAGTCATTAGCCAGGACTACTACAGCCAAGAAGTTCTGGTGAGAAAATGCAATAGGGGTTCAGACAACATATGTCAGATGTTATACGCATTTATCTCGCTAATATAGGTCCAACTTAGCCTCTCAGATCCATAGGCATCACAAGCCAAGGCACGTCAGCTTGACATGGTAGCCTTTTCCTTTGTCTTTCCTGCATACTTTCTCATGGTTTGGCAGTCATCAAGCACAGTGACTTTTCTTTTAAGGTCAGAAAGCACAGTGACTTCACAGGCTAACAAACAGCACATCAACTTTTGAGTTGTGAGGCATGATTCACTATCAAAGCATAGAATAGCAGCAGCCAAAACAAAGTGATGCTGTGAGATGAAAACCCATACTCCTAATGAACTTTTATGTACCACTTAATATGCACTCTCTACAGTTACATTTACCCATTAAAACAGCTTCAGTCCATTTGTGAAACAAATCAGTAGCAGTTAGCAACTCAGCAATTACAAAGAAGTATAGTAGCTTAGCAGGACAACAAAATCAAAGCACGGGCATCATATCCTCCTACCAAGCAAAGTACTTAAAACAACAAATATGAATTTTTTCGCTAAATCATATGGGATTGTATCGTCGTCAGGACTTACCAAATTGGGAATCTGAAAATTCATGAATTCCTCCTCCAGACTGCAACAATAAGTTTACAATTAATGAGATGAGCATTTCAAGCAATCTTAACCTGATAAACTTGCACAAATAATATACCTTGACAGAGAAGTAAGCCCACACATTTGGCTTGCTTTTAAAACTCAGCTCCTGTACATAGCCAACTAGTGAGTAATTTCATGTTGACAGAAATCATCTTAAGCATTTGAATTACTCGGAACTGGTTACTAACCTGTACTTTCCCGCTGGTAGGCTTGAACCCGTCATCAGGATCCTCACTGGTGACACGGACTGCTACACAATGACCTTTTGGCCTTGTGGACTCTGCCTTGTCAAAATCAAAGGGAGTGGCAACAACTGAAGTTCTTCTCCAAGCATCATAATTTCCTCCATGCTCCATTCCATAAAACCGCCTTATTTCTAACCAAACAAAGCAAAAGGAAGGTGGCAGATAAGATTGACAATTAATACAAGAAACGAACTCAGATATATATTGCATCAGGTAACATCATATACCAGGAATCTGCCACAGAGGAATCCCCATCCCAACAGCAACTTGGGCCGCTGGCAGATTTACTTCAGCAATCCATTCAGTCACAGGATGCTCAACCTATACCAGAGGTAATCCATCCACCAGTTCAGCGAAAGAGAAAATACACATCACCCTTATCACATATGACCACCCCAGAGAAAATTGATTAGAGAAGATCAGACCAGGTGGATACACTTCGCCCTGCTCAAGATCAAAAGTGTGTTTCTTTATTATGTTTTAGCCAACCCAATAGTACAAGACTTAGATTTACGTAAGCATGTCTTTTACTCGTTCAGCAAACCAACTAAAGAACGCTTCCTCATATATATCAAGATAAATTCCAAAACTGAAAAGCAACTTAATGCACCAGAATGGCTCCAGAATATAAATATACATTCCAACAAGAAATTCCAGCTCTGGAGAGCTATATAGAATTCTATAGAGATTGACTACCCAGTTAGAATGAAGTAGGCCAATATAGATATTAGAGCACTTATTGAGTACCTGCAACCTAGGGTTGAGCTCCAAAAAGTAGTATTCACCAGTATCCATACTAAACAGGTACTCCACCGTTGCTGCACCAACATAATTAACACTTTTAGCTAACCTTCTAGCCGCCTGCTCCAGCTTTTTTACCGTTTCTATAGGAGCAACAGTGATTGGGCCCTCCTCAATAATCTATTCAAAGAAAGCACCATGTCAAGGATGAGATAGGAAACTTCCAAAAATTTTAGTCTCCAGAATTAAATGAAGTGAGGTGGGAATATAGTACTGGTGTGTTGGCATGCATGTCCAAGAGTCTCTCTTTGTATGCATGATACATACAGGTACACAGTTGACATATTGGATATATCATCTACCAAGTAACTTACCTTTTGATGCCGTCTTTGAATACTGCAATCACGGCTATGAAGAGCTGCAACATTCCCATACTGATCGCAGAGCAACTGGACCTCTAAATGTCGGCTCTGCTCAAAAAAATAATGTTTAAGTTAGGACCTCAGGATATTGAAGGTATAGTGGGACTTTATTATGAAGAGGAAATTCAGCTAGATTCAGAAACTCTAGGCTTCTGACCTGTGAAGCAACTTTCATTATGAATATAGGCGAGCCAGGAACTTCACCCTGGACTTGTTTGAACAATGCCCTCACTTCATCATCATTATGAACCTAGAGGCAGATTACAGAAAATTAATTTCAATATGCTCACTACCTTAATTTCTCGTGGTCAATCAAAAACATACTACAATCAGCTCCAAGGGTACATGGGAAAATGGCATGTCAAAATTGCAGGAGCCTACCTTTCTAATTCCTTTACCACCACCTCCCCACGATGCCTTAATCATTGCGGGTAACCCACAACTTGACAACTAGCAATTGCCTCATCTGTCGTGTACACACAAGCTTCCCTATATATTTCGTCTGGGATTGATACCAGGCAGCTTTCGGGAGACATTTTCACCTGAAAGATGTGAAATCAAAATTTAGGAATCAAAGACAATGGGAGAATGAACATATTCCAAAGAAATTTGAAAGAATATACTTACGTGAGAACCACTCCATGGAAGAGTAGGCACGTCAGCTGCTTGAGCAATCAGAGAAGAACCGATTTTATCTCCTAATGCTGCCATAGATATGGCTGGAGGTCCAAGGAAAACAATTCCCTTGGCATTTAACGCATCTGGCAGCTCAGGATTCTCTGATGCATGGCCCCAACCAGGCCAAACAGCATCCACACGGGTTATCTCTGCCATCTGCATCATTCATGCAAATGCATTTGATCAGACGTCCACAGGAATATCTGGAGTCACTTAAAGAAATTTCGTTTTAGAAATCAAACAATTTTGGCTTATCACTTAATCTTGTTAGGTAGAGGTACTTTCCTTCCAGTGTCAAGGCACTATAATTTGAAGACATATATGATAACTGAGCCGGGAGGACGAGATGTAAGAAAATAAATGTCTTAGATAAAAGTTTCCAGATGAATTGGAGAATCTAATACTTCCTAGTAAGCGGAGCAATGTGTTCAGTGTCAAGGCACTATAATTTGAAGACGTATATGATAACTGAGCCGGGAGGATGAGACATAAGAAAATAAATGTCTTAGATAAAAGTTTCCAGATGAATTGGAGAATGTAATACTTCCTAGTAAGCGGAGCAATGTGTTACAACACACCAAGCCCGTGAACATATAGTTTTATAGCTCTCGAGGTCTTAATCTTTCCCATTGATTTTAGGAAATGCATTCTTCCCATGGCTAGACCACAATAGAAATAGAGTGCGATTGCACTCAAACAAAATGCAGTTTTAGGCAAAGTGTGCCCATGCAATTGACCTAGTATATCTTACTATACAATTCCAAATCTATTAATGGAAGGGAATCGATCAAACATTACTAAAGCGTCTGTGTACACACCTCCACAATGAGCTGAACGTTGGCATAGTTATTGTTGTTAGTCCCACCAGGAACTTCCACAAACTGGTCAGCAATTCTGATATGTTCCGCATTAATTCTCATGTCCTCTGGGGTCGCCATAGCAACCAACAGGATGGCCTTCTCAGTTCCAAATGTTTCATAAGCCCATGTTCGGACACTACGCATGAACTTGACGGCTGCCATTCCATTGTTGGAAATTAAAATACTATGAATTGGTCTCTTCCCTCCCAGGGCTTTGCAGAACTCATCCACTGCAGAGACTGTAGCGGGGCTCCTAACAGGAAGTACACCATTTGTGAACCCATTTACACGTCCAAGACCAGTCAGCGATGGTTTCCTTTGTGTTTCTGCCATCTGCATGGCCAGAAAACCAAAAAGAGAGCATGGTGATTCGAGCAAATGAAGTTGGTTCATCCACCTTGATCATATTAAAATAGGATAACCCAAAGCAACAAAAGAATTGACGAAACTTTACAAAAAAGAATCGACTTTCAAAATTGAACTGTACTCCATGCAAGATTCATACTCGATTGATGAAAATTTAACTTACACTCAGTGCAAAAGTATGCCATCCCATTGAGCCAAAACAAAGTTCTCTGTTTATTACCAGATTCACTAAATCACTAGAGGAAGTCAATTTGGCTGCATATCTAGCAATAAATATTAAAGATTCCTCGAAAGCATTAAGAACTCTTATTACTAAGTTTTAACGTTCACATAACAATCAAAAAACACAGAGCTAAATCGAGGAGTTCATAGGTCCTCAGCCACTCAAAGAAATCAAATTTCAACTCAAAGCAACCAAACCTAAAGTAAACAGCACATTCCTCATACAGGGGACTGCACCAACCTCAGTTACTAATAAAAGGCCCCCACAAAGGGAGAGACGCCCATAAGCAGCATAGTGGTGGGCCAAACAGCATAATGATTAATAAATTCCCAGGCCCCAACAAAATCCATAGTTTGCTCAAAAACCAAACAAAGAGATTCCATTGCAAAGCAGTGACATTCCCCACAATTCAGAGCTACTTCCAATCTACTCCAGTAAACAACCCAGTTAAGTCAGCTAGGAGAGGGGAGTAAAACCAACTCCCACTTAGAAAATCAGACAAAGAAAAAGTAATTACACGACGAACGACCCCAAGATATAAAAAACAAGAAAACGAAGGCAGAAACGGACCTTGAATGGAGGAACAGAAGCCGAGATTACGCCGCTTCAACAGGCCGTGCTCACATCAAGCATTACTTCGACCGGATCACCGAGCCGAGAGAATTCAAGAATCGCCCAAACCCAGGATCAATTCAGGATCAAGAACCCAATGGGTCGGCCTGTACTGGTTCGGTCAGCAGCTCCCTCCTCAATAAAAGAGAACCCGGAAAGAGAGGGAGAAGAAGAAGCGGAGGGAGAAAGGTGGTAGGTCTGAGTTAGAGCGATTTGGGAGGTCCTGCAGTTCATGGGAAGGATTTAAATGACACCACCGAGCACGTGGTACCTGCCCCATCATCCTCCTCCTCCTACTGGTAAAACTCTCTCTCTCTCTCTTCTTTTTTTTTTTTTTTTTGCCCCCACGACGGGAGTAGTTAGCAGCTACCCACGAAACCTCACCTCCCCCTCCCCTCCCGCCTCTACCCATTTTCTCTTTCTAGCATCCCAAATCCCCGCCATTGATAGGCACCGAAGCTGACGGGTCAGTGCGTGACTGACCCCCTCAAGGTATCAAATTTTCGCCTCGCTTTCTCCCTCTTAAATCACGCAACCGCAAACAACCCCACGTCTCCCTCGATGCGGGGGCCCGCAGTAGAAAGACAATAAAGAAAGGAAACAACAGGGGGCCCTACGTGCTCTGTTTTCTTGGGAGGGTGTTGCGCCGCGGTGGCGTGCCTTGAGCCTTTGGACCGTAAGTTGGTAGTTAGCAGGTAGTCGACCAAACACCCCTCCTCCGCCCGCACGTCCTTACGTGATCGAGCTGCGCAAAGATGCAGTCAACCCATTATTCTAAATCCCAATCCCCTCTCGTTCTGCAAGAAAAGCTCTCCCCTTTTTAATCAAGATTCGATTTTAATCACTTCCCAGTTTTCGTTTTCTCCGACGGGGAGAGGGAAAGATGGACGGGGGTCAACAGGATGCGGGGGGGCGATCATTAAATTGTGGGGGCAGGGAAGGAGATAAAGGCGTGTAGGTGAAGAGGGGCTTGATTAGGAAAATGAATGCGAGATGGGGTTTGGGGGAGATGGTTGGGAGGTAGGTCTATCCACGCCATCCTCGCCCCCTCCCCTGCCTCACGGTCCTCGCCTCTGCTCCCCACTCATTCAATGTTTTTTCTTTTCTTTTCTTTTTTTTCCATTGCTCTTGTAATTTGAAATTCGGTTCGGCCACCATCGCATGCATTATCTCTCTAATTTTGTAGGTGGTGCTGCCTTTGCCATCATCTGATTAACTTTGTTCATTATTGTTCTTGAATGATGAGCAGTCGCTCGTGATAAGTTCTAGCATGTTGTGGACCACCTCGATATTAGACTAATCTGGGGAATTAGGCGGCTTTGGCTATGGCAATAGGATAGATAATTCCCCATCTCCGGCAACTTCATTTTTCCTTATCTCCGCCCTATGTAGTGATGCGGCTCCCTCGCATTTGCCCTAGTACCGAACATACTTGTGTAAGAATAAAATCGACTTTGTATTATCATGTTCTTGCTTTTGAATAGGCCACTCGCACTTTTTTAAAAAAATTTAGTGCTACACGTGAGATAAAATATGACTAGAAGTCGAAATATTAGGAAACATAAATTTAGATAGAATAAAATTCAACTTACTCTTATAGTACATAATTGATAGACAGAAAATGCTATCAACCATCCCTACTTATTGCATTTTTACCACTTTGCATCTTCTATTTCTAAGAACATATCTTTCTATCTTGGAACAAATTTCATCGTCCGAAGATACCAAACTACCCCCATTTGAAAGATACGCGTACCCAAATCTTTGCTAACCTAATATCCGCCAGTCTCCCCGCCACCCACCACCCCTCGCTGCCTCCAACTAGCTTTAAGCCTCCTCTAGCCGCTGTCCTCATCCTCAATGAAATTGTCGCCGTCCACCGAGCTCACGCTGTCGCATTCCCCCCCGTTTACCAATATCATGCTATTTAATTTTAGTCATATTATGAGATTATTAGAAGTGTCACAATCCCATTAGTTTGATCCTATGTATTTTGGTATATCTGTTTTTGCTTCTACTTTTATTTTTTTACTTCATCGAAAGGCTTGTAACTTTTTTAATATATAAAAGTTGATGCATAAATTCACAATAATTTTTCAATACTTGGATAATATTATAAATTTGATGGAACATAGAAAAATATTTATTGTTTTTGGTTAGTCATGAACGAACTAACTCTTACATATATGTATTATTCACTTAAATATATACTTTTTATTCTACTTTAGTTTCAAATTAAATGGGTAATAAATCATATGAATTGGATGATATACTAATCTATATTTTCAGTATAGTAATTATAATCGACATACATTAATGTGCATTTCATCAAAATTTACAAATGGGATGGATCAACGAGGTGGTACGGGATCGATACGGGCTCTACATCGGACCCTGCCAAGTGCTTCAAGAGGCATTTTTTTATGGCAAGATATGAATGCGATGTACCAAAAAAACCTGTGATTTTTGGGTTGTGCAAAGAAAATGGAATTAAAACCGTCCTTTTCCAGTAGTATTGTTGTCTTTTTTGCAGCTTTTGCTCTTGCTGGAACTGTGTGGTACTTGCCCCATCCGAGCTTTTTCTAAGTGCCTCGTGTCAAATACTCAAGGTCTTGTTGGCTTTTTAACTCAAACTTATTGGCTTTAAAAGTGTACCCAAAAAGAAAAAAGATTGTTCATTGTGTCTTTGGAGCCCTTAATCAAGGAAATCCAAACGTAGAAAGTATATATTGAAGGCACACTTTAAAGATAATTTATTATAATAATAAATAATCTCAATATGTTTTAACATGGAAAATTGTCCAATCAATTTTAAACCTATTATACGATGCTACATTAGTTCTAAACTCTTAAGTTTTGCTAATTTATTCTTAACCCTTTTCTGAAAAAATTTAACATAATCCTTCTAACCAATTTTCATAAAAAAAAATTACTGATATAGTGGTGCGTCACTAAATAAGGAAAATTTAAATGTTTAAGACTAAGTGGCATCCGTAAAAAAAGTTTATAACCAATTGGATGGTTTCCCTAATATACATAGAGTACTAAAAAAAAAATTTCTTTCCGCTTCATGTAATTGCAAATTTGTAAGCTTGGATAGTTTCTAATATGTTAGAAAATGAAAAAAAAAAAAAAAAAAAAAAAAAAAAACTTACGATTTGTCACGACCTCTTTTTTTCCGTCCGGGGAAAAAGAAAAAGGTTTAGGGGTATTTGCCTAAAGAGGTGGGCCAATGGCCCTAGATTAGGCGCAGGCTCTCCCAAGCCCATACCTCGCGCAACGTTGGATTCGTTTTTTAGTTCTTAACAACCTATGTAATTCTAGGAGTCGCCACTAGCCTATTGGGGTCGGCTAGAAACCAATCAAGACACGGGAGTGTTGCCTCGATTCATACGCAACTAGAGATTTCTAGGAACGGAGACTTGTTTACGCCAATGTTTCTATTAGCGCCCTTGCGGTACCACTAACTTGGAAGGTTGTTTATCTAAATGACCACACAATCTTGATTATCAATTATAATTTTTATGAAACCACTAAGTGTCCATGCAAATGTTTTTGTAGTTTTTTTTTAATGTCTAGACTAATCCTAACATAATTTAGAAGAGAAATTTACACTCAAATTAATGAAAAGCGGAGCGTAAGTAAACATTCAAGAAATTGAAATGACTTGAAAATAAATGCGGAAAAGGTAAACCCGATACAAGTCGGGCAAATAATATTACATGGCCTTGTTATCACGCCCCGGGACAGGACCCCCATGAGCAAAATGAGAATTCAAATATGCATGAAATTGCTCTATGTGCATGAAATTACTTTAAATAGTTTTAATCTATGCAAAATATATTATTTACAAAAAATGGTTATAAAATACCAAAAATAGCATTAAATTAGGAAAATGACCTTTTAAAATTAGGAAAATTTCATATATGTCATTTCTATCCTAATTTGATGATATCTAACATTTTTTGATATTTTTGGAAATTTCATATTTTTTTCTCTCTTTTTTTTAATTATTTTTTTAAAAAATAATAATAAATTCTTTAAGCCGATCTATGCTAACATGGAGTAACACATCACATGAATATCACAATAATCAAGCTCAAATCGACCGTTTCAATATCGAAACTTGGTTTGCGCATTTTGTTGAACACTTGGCGTGCATCAAATCATCTCAAATCAGCTTCCTCGGGCCATGTTTGTGGCCTTCAATCTTCACCTATGAGCAATCTTATGTGGAACTAAAGCATCAAGATTATACTACCACATGCAATGAGCAATATTAGATAGAAATCATAGCCTACAACACACAAGAACCAAGCTAAAATTGGCATCAAATATGTGGGTTGAGCTGATTTTGAAATCTGGGTTTGAAAGCAAACAGGTTGCATGCCCATATTCAAGCCCCAACACTCATCGCATACGAGATCTAAAGGAAACATTACTTGATCCGAGTGAAAGTAGGTAACATGAGCTTGCAAATGCAATAAACATCACAGAGAATGACCCACCGAACAACATCAAAACGACCTCTCCAAGAAGCACACATGCAACACTCTTGAAGAGATTTCAAACACTTAGAAAAATTTCAACCTCAGAAATCAGTTTTTCGAGCTGGTTTCCCTCTTGATTTTCATGATCACAACATGCTCAAAATCGAACATACGTACATCTAGGATGCTTACCATACTTCCTAGTTTCCTTTTCAAGTAGTTATTGGCCGATGAAACCGACAAATTATCCTCGGGGGCCTGTGGAAGTTGGCTTCTTCAGCTGGAAAACAAGATCTGCAAATAAAGAACTGATAACGAAGGTTATTATTGACCTCCAAAATCAAGCTTTAAAACCTCTTTTGTTGAAAAACTTGACACCAATCCAAACTATATGTATTATAGTTTGGTTTTGAACTCATTGTTTTCCTCATTTGTCTCTCAACTTTCTCAAAAACACTCGCTTCCTCTGACTCGTGACCAACCGGGCTCAACACTTGGAAAAATTTTCAGACTTTCTTTGGCCCGCCAGGAGGGCACTGTTTCGGGGGGCTTTTGGAGGCCTTCCCGATCTCCATTTTGGACGTGCGACCTATGGATGGAAAGATCTTTGAGTGAAGTTTCACTCTCTAGTTTAAGGTTTTGGCTAATTTTGACTGCAAGTTTACAAAAATTTCCCTTTTCTCTCTGGAGGTTGATCTGGAATTTCTGGGTTTGCTTTTCTGGAGTTGCTTCTGAGGGCCTCTTTGGGGGACGATTCCGAGCTCTCCCTCTCTCTCTCGTCTCCTCTCTCTCCCCTTGAAAGACCTTGCTTCAGTGATCTTATCTCCCGAATTAAGGGATTTTTGGTCAGCCTTTTGTCCACCTACCAAGCCTGTCAACAGGGCTAGTTCACCTACTCTTCTGACTTAGCCAATTTTTTAACTTCTGCAGCTGTTGAGTGTGCGAACTTTGCTGCGATTTTCCCGTGCTGTCAGCGGCTTATCCCTGGCCAATTTCCGTCCACTTGCACTACTATATATGGTATTCCATCACGTGCAAAGATCGGGCTGGTTGGGCAGCTGAGGAGGATATGGTGGGGCCACCAAATTGCTTAATCAGCAACTCCGAATTAAGACCAATTCGTGGACTGAGTTTTGGCTGCTGATTTGAATGCTTTAATCCACTAATTTGGCTGCGTTTTTTGATCAATTAGAAAGCTCATGTATAGTAGTTTAAGATCTTGACCATTTTTCGCAATTGTCTCCACCCAATTTTGCAAGAAAGTCCCTCAAAGTTGGCCATTTTCTTACCCGAAAATGTCAAATTCAATGCAATTAGGTCTTTTTTGCCCGATTCGATTAATTAGACCTGACCCAAGTTCAATTTCAACTTAATTGGAGGCTAAGATGATGATTTAAGGGCTCGGGTGAAATTTTGCAAAATTTGCGAATTGGTCCCTCAACTTTTGGAAATTGCATTTTTGCCCCAATTTGCCATTTTAATTCCAATCTGACCTCCTGGGCTTGGCTAGTCACATTTAGATCATTGGCCACAACTTTTTTTCTTTTTTTCTTTTTTTAACTTTTTTTTAACTTTTTTCTTTTTTTTTCGATTTCTTTTTTTTTTAATTATTATTTTTTTATAGGAAAAAAATCTTTCAATTAAAACACGATATTAAACACCTAGATAATCTATATGCCGGAATGAAATATTTTTGAACAAAAATTAGGTGTCAACAGCTGCCCCTCTTTGGAAGGAAGCTCAAAGAGGTTTTTTTCAAAGATAAAGTGACGCCTAATTTTTTTGTTTTTTTTGTTTTTGTTTTTGTTTTTGTTTTTTTTTGTTTGTTTTTTTTTAAATGAAAATGCAAGTAAGCTTAATATAAAGAGCGTGATCTAGGGATGTACCTGTGAACAATTTGAAAAGTGTAGTTTAAGGATATACCCACGAACCTTGTGGTTTAAGGCAGTCCCACTAACCGTGTGGTTTAAGGCAATCCCACTAACCTCGTGGTTTAAGGCAGTCCCACTAACCTCGTGGTTTAAGGCAGTCCCACTAACCTCGTGGTTTAAGGCAATCCCACTAACCGTATGGTTTAAGGCAATCCCACTAACCGTGTAAATTGTATGGTTTTAGGATGACCAAGAACCTCTTGAAAATGCATGGTTTAAGGCTAACCCATGAACCCTTTGAAATTATGTCTTGAAAATGCATGATTTGAGGCTAACCCATGAACCTTTTGGAATTGTATGGTTTAAGGATAACCAAGAACCTCTTAAAAGTGCATGATTTAAGGCTAATCTAAGAACCTTTTAGAATTGCATGGTTTAAGGATAACCAAGAACTTTTTGAAAATTGCATGGTTTAAGGCTAACCCACGAACCTTTAGAATTGCATGGTTTAAGGATAACCTAGAACCTCTTGAAAATGCATGGTTTAAGGATAACTCATAAACCCTTTAAAATTGCAAGGTTTAAGAATAACCAAGAACCTTTTGCAAATGCATGGTTTAAGGCTAACCTATGAACTCTTTGGAATTGCATGGTTTAAGGGTAACCAAGAATCTCTTGAAAGTGCATGATTTAAGGCTAATCCAAGAACCCTTTAGAATTGCATGGTTTAAGGATAACCAAGAACCTCTTGAAAATGCACGGTTTAAGGATAACTCATAAACCCTTTGAAATTGCAAGATTTAAGGATAACCAAGAACCTTTTGAAAATGCATGGTTTAAGGCTAACCCACGAACCTTTAGAATTGCATGGTTTAAGGATAACCAAGAACCTCTTGAAAATGCACGGTTTAAGGATAACTCATAAACTCTTTGAAATTGCAAGGTTTAAGGATAACCAAGAACCTTTTGAAAATTGCAATGTTTAAGGATAACCGAGAACCTTTTGAAAATTGCAAGGTTTAAGGATAACCAAGAACCTTTTGAAAATGCATGGTTTAAGGATAACCAAGAACCCTTTGAAGATGCATGGTTTAAAGCTAGCCCATGAACCCTTTGAAATTGCAAGGTTTAAGGATAACCAATAACCCTTTGAAAATGCATGGTTTAAGGCTAATCCATGAACCCTTTGAAATTGTGTGGTTTCATTGGAGGAACCTATCATTCGAGAATATTCTGAAATGGATACCGCACATCCAATAGTATTCATTATAACAAGTATTCTAGTAGCGAAAGCATACTAGATGAGATCAATTTTAGTACATGTCGTTAGAAACAAATATCAAAAGTGCATCGGTAATGAGAAGGCAATGATTACATAAACAAATCAAACGCTTGACAAATTCACAAAACTGTCATCACGCTCAGATGATATTATTAATCGTCAAATTCTCTTGGAAGAAAAGTCCTTGTCGAAACGACGCTGACTTATGAGAAAGGTTTGTTAAGTATGCCAAGCAAGGATCCCTAGTCAGAAAGGGCTTCTCGCGTATCCTCAAGAAAATGGCTGTTTGATCCCATCTGTTCATGTGGGAAATAAACTGATCACTCAACCTTACTCTTCCAGTGCGTAAGGCTTTGAATCATTCGCAATAAGTACACATTGACCAATCAAAGAGGTCTTTTAGAAGGACCGTAGTGCAGGTTTGGTCATGGTTTTAGCAATGGATAAGCATTATTGGCTATGAAATGAATTAATCACTGATCGACATCTCCGCCAGGTTTACAAGTCAAGAAACCTTAAGATGAGATAAGACAACCTTACTCTCACTTCTTCGAGCGGCATCTTCTTTAGGAAGTCCTTATTTCCACTTTGAATCATCCCAATCTGAAGAGACTTTGGAAGTGGGTTGTAATGTTGTTTGGGGAAAGGTTCAAAAGGCTTAGCTTAAAAGGCTTAGAACTTTTTGTCAAAGGGGGATTTGGGAGTTGGTGATTATCATGGCATCATTACCATATCATCCATTTTTTTTAAAGCACTCAATGTTTAGAAATCAAATTGTCTCGAAAGTCCTTTGACTAATCATCTTAACATAATGGCTTTCGCATTTGCAATGATTTTCTTTTCAATGCAGGCATTTTTTTTTTTTTTTGCCATTTTTGCTTTCACAGAGATATTCCTCTTGATGCAATTGTTTTTCTTCCACTCTCTCTCCCCTTTTTTTTGTGGGCATTGGCCTTGCTTTTACCAGTGCACTGCTTTTTCATGCCCCTTAATTTTCACTTGACTTTTGTTCTTTCAAACTTTTTGAGCTCTTGGGACTTTCAAGATGCTTTTCTTATTCTCATATAAACATCAATTACATTGGTAAATCATGTGCCCTGCCCCAATGTGGGGAGATAATCACCACTCGGGTTTTAGAAATGAATAGTTAGGCTCAATATGGTTTAAGCAAAGGGTATCGGTGTTTGGGTAGAGAAAAGAATGCTCTTCTTCACCTTGGGATGCTTCGAGCTTCCATAAGAATTCACCTGAAGTTACCACAAAAAAGATTTATGCAAGTGAGAGTAAAGAAACTTTTCTCATCTTTCCTCTCCAAATAATGTCAACCCAAACCTCCATAATTGCCCCCATCGTGGGGTGGTTCTTGACAGGGGTATTTTTTAGAAAATTCTTCACATTAAAAGGCTCAAATGGGCTAACTATTATCACCTGTAGTGTGTATGATAGAGGAAAAGAATGCCTCTTATCATCTTGATCTATGTACCGCTTGCGAATGAATTCATTGACCTCAAACGACACGGGCTTTCTTTTTCACTCGAATTCCAGAGTGTTTAAAGGACATGTTTGGAAATGGGTTGCCTTTCCTCATCCTAAGTGTTTCTCGCTTGGCATAAGCAACATTGCCTTTCAATTTTTGTTGAGATCATGTGGGTGGATTAACCTCCATAGAGAATTTTGATTCGAAATGAGTGATCCATTGAGTGGATGGACAATTTAAAGATAAAGAAGATTTTTGCAAACTTTGTGGAAAACTTTTTTTTTTTTTTCAATTTCCATTTCTTGTGCTCGTTTCTAGAAAAACACTAGATGTTCTTTTTTGTGATGGAAATTCTCCATTTGTTTTCCATTTGATTTTGAAAAGAAGGGTACTTACCTGTGCGTTAGTAGTCATGCGACCCTACGAAGAACAAAAGGGAATGTGTTAGTACATGAATCCTCAGGGATTGTAAAAATGGAAACGATACAACATTACCCTTGGTCAATTTCACCATTTGGCGGCAAACAACGGAATGAATGTACTGTTTTAAGGCTTGAAGAGAATCTCAGGTCTTTGGTCTCATTAGTTCAAGCATTTTCCTTTTTTTGCAAAAATAAGAGATGCAAAAGTTTATTTATTTATTATTTTTTTTTACATGGCAACCTTGTTGCCGTTTCTGGGGATCGAACCCCGTACCTCTCGGACCGTTCATTCATTCCCATACCACCAGGCCGAAGCGTTGGTAGTGTCTATGGGGCACTTCTTTTTTTAATTTAATTGAACCAGCTCTAGAACGACACATATTTTAAGCCAACTTAGGTGACTTTGTCATGTGTTAACTCCACATGCTTACTTTGTCGATATAGATTATGCTTAAATCAATTTCTCGAATTTGTTCCTCGAATACCGACGCTTCCTGTCAAACAAGGGAACTATGTCAAATAATGAAGTTAGAGAGGGGCATTTTTGAAACGATACCCAATTACCCTTCTCCTGCAGCTGACTTTAAATGTCTTGTGTTTCCTCTTCATGTGCTTTTGCTCCTTAGGTGTTAACATTTCCTTGAAGATCTTGCTTTCAAATGGGCCATTTAGATGTTATTGAATTCACTCATTCTGAGTGGGCGTCAAAGATGAAAGGAGAGGGGTACTCCTTGTTTCGACACGTGAGGGCATTGCTCCTTGGATGTTTTGCCCCATTTGTTCCATCAAAATGGATAGTTGGGCCATAACATGCCTTCTTGGTATAAGGTGTTGCTCCAACGGTCAATGTGCACCTTTTCCTACAAGAGATAGGGCATGTTACTTATATTCCAAAATTGAATTGGACTAATTTAGAAACGATACTCCCTTTTTGTGCTGAATCAATTGACTTTGTTTCATCTTGCTTCACGGGTGAGAGTTACTCTACTTTGAGTGAGTTGCCCCGTTTATCAACTGCAAGGAAAAAGAGACGTAATATGTTATTTTCATATTCGACGTGATTCATTTTAGGAACAGTATACTCCCTTTTACGGCATATCTGATGACTGTGTTCCATCCTGTTTCCTTGGCTATGGGGATGGATTTGCTTGCATGATTGACAATAATTCACTTGACAAATGTCTATTCCATTTGAATCTTTCCCTTTTTAGAAGTCGGATGACCTAGGCATTGAGTGTCCCAGATCCATTTTGTGGCCACCTGCCCCAATTAAAATTTCCTACACATATGGAAACAATGTATTATTTCTATTCTTAGGTACATTAGGTTTAGAAACGAAGTACACCCTTTTTCAAAGTCGGGCAATTCAGCATCTCATTGTAGCTTTGTTGAAGAAGGCAAGACATTGTCCTTATGGTCCAATGCATGCCACACTAGGTTAGATAACTTGTCCATATGCAGCTCCATCATGTTGGATTGATGAATCTCTGTTTCGTTTGAGTCCTTCATGCTTTACTCAATTTCCCGCATACCCCTTTTAGGCTAGGTGATTTTTTGCCATTTTTGCTACATCAATGCATTTCCCATTTCACAATCCGTAAGCATGGGTGGCTATGTCAGTTTATGAATGAGTTGTTTTGACTTTTGGAACGAACACACCCTTTTCTTTTAGAGATCGTGTGATTCTGAACCAGGTTGTCCTCCCCATGTAATCTTGTTGCTTGCCAGTAATTTGCCTCACTAAAATCTGCACAAAGTGCAAGGACAAGTCATTCCTAAAATAAATCGAATTTTAACTTGAAACGATTACCACCTTTTATTTGAAGGCAACATTTGATGACCGATTCTTGTTTGTGTACATCTACATCTTGAAGTGTTGTCTTGCATACCACCAATAATCATCTCCATATAGGATTGGATGCTAAGAAACCGTTGGAAGTGTAGGGATTGCAGATGCTTCTTATTCGCAACCAACGAAGTACTTTGTTGCCAAAGAATGTCTACAAATTTCTTCTTCCACGAAGAATGTCAAATTAATATGAGGTCGTCCAGGATGTGGAACTTCATTAGACCAGTAGATTTGTGATCTTCAAGGCCCTGATGATTCTTTTCACACTTAATCACAATGTTTGAATTCATATGTTGCGAAAATATTCAAGTAGTTCATAGCTCAACCAAATATGCCCATAAATGAGCATGAATTGCATCTCATGACTTGCTCTATTAGGGAAAGGCCCGCACTTTTGTCAATCTTGAACAAAACCGTCATTTTGCCTGTTTGACAAAAATGGATGACTTGAGTTAGTTGTTGCGCAAGAAATCCCTATTGGAACGATTACAACCTTACCCCTCAAAGCATTGTTCTACGGATCAACCTGCAAAAGTGATTAAGTGAAGAGATAAAGTATTACGCAAGTTCTTCTTGAAACTCATTTTCACACATTTTGAAGCTAAGGCATAAAACTCAGCCCAAATGGTCCATTTGAAACACTTCAAGTGTTTTAAAGAATATAACTTTTATGAACTCTAATTTCATTATTAAAAATGTGAGTTGTATGATTTACAAAAGCATTTGATTGGGTTCACAATTAAAACCCAAAACGCAAAACACGGTTCCTAATGACAATGATAAAGTACAAGAAGCTCTTTCGTAGAGGATCATAATAAGCACAATTCTCGTCCTAGCTTTAAAGTCCACTTTTGGCATGGTCAAGCAAGAGGAGTTCAAGGAATGGTTGTCACGCATGACCTGCGAAAGGAAGATAATATCAGTACATGGATGAAAAATTGATCCTTCAATAAAGCCGCCTCTTACAATGAAATCAAGGTGACGATACCTTCTTCGTAGTATCCACTTACGAAAATTTGGTATTTCATCAAGATTTTATTAGTAAGAGGAGATTTCATTAAAAGATCGATCCACGGCTATCAATTGAATGCCCACTCTGTTCCAAAAGTTTCATACACAAATGGGGCATTGATTTTGAAAGATTAATTTGTAATTTCATTCACGCAAAGGTGAGGTGATTTTTATTTTGAGAAATCAATGCACGAAATGTGATTTGAATTTTAATTTCGGAATGTGACCAAGAAAGAATTTTATTGAAAATTTGATTTTAATTCTATGCCCCAAAACGTAATCTTGACTTGGAAGAATTTCTATACAAAATGTGACTATGAGTTCACAATTGAAAACAAAAAAAAAAAAAATTGTTTTATGGGGTTAGATCAAAGGTATTTGAAATGTTCATTTACTAAGAGTGAGAGCCAAGCCTATATCGCTAAGGGCATTCCATTGATTTCCGCGAATCTCAAAAAATGAAAATTTCAATCCGAAGTGAGCAAGTAGATGGAGAAATCATACTTACAATGGGTGAAAAGACATTTTTTTTTTTCAATCACATAGACATGCGGATGTAAACTTGTGAGGTTTGATGCATAAAGGTGGAATTCTAAAGGCTTAAAGTCCCCATTTTGATTAGATCAAAAGAGTTTTCCCCACTCCGCGCTTACGTCGGACAGTTCTCTTTATCATTAATCGAAATGAGCGGGACCAAAAGTGGATAACCATGGGTCATTCCCCGCACGGGTTCCATCTTTTGGCACCTTCTATGGGCTTCCTAATGCGATCGGGGTTTTAGATCGCGGGTTGTGTGTGTAAATGTGTAGTGCTAAGATAAGTATAAAGGCACACACATCGATTGATATCCAAACAACACTTCAATTTCATCCATATATGCATACATTCCTACGCCTCCCTACAAAAGAGATGGGTTAACAAACACTCCACCCCTTATTACTCCAAACCTACAAAAACATTTAACACATTGTTAGCAGACTAACCTTATTTTCCACGCGACTTTGACACGCGCTATCAAATGAAGACCATGTTAGTGAACAACCAACCAAGTTATTACGGCCTAAGTCCTCTAAGGTTTACAACCAAGTCCCCAGCGGAGTCGCCAAGCTGTCACGACCTCTTTTTTTCCGTCCGGGCAAAAAGAAAAAGCTTTAGGGGTATTTGCCTAAAGAGGTGGGCCAATGGCCCTAGATTAGGCGCAGGCTCTCCCAAGCCCATACCTCGCGCAACGTTGGATTCGTTTTTTTAGTTCTTAACAACCTATGTAATTCTAGGAGTCGCCACTAGCCTATTGGGGTCGACTAGAAACCAATCAAGACACGGGAGTGTTGCCTCGATTCATACGCAACCAGAGATTTCTAGGAACGGAGACTTGTTTACGCCAATGTTTCTATTAGCGCCCTTGCGGTACCATTAACTTAGAAGGTTGTTTATCTAAATGACCACACAATCTTGATTATCAATTATAATCTTTATGAAACCACTAAGTGTCCATGCAAATGTTTTTGTAGTTTTTTTTTTTTAATGTCTAGACTAATCCTAACATAATTTAGAAGAGAAATTTACACTCAAATTAATGAAAAGCGGAGCGTAAGTAAACATTCAAGAAATTGAAATGACTTGAAAATAAATGCGGAAAAGGTAAACCCGATACAAGTCGGGCAAATAATATTACATGGCCTTGTTATCACGCCCGGGACAGGACCCCCATGAGCAAAATGAGAATTCAAATATGCATGAAATTGCTCTATGTGCATGAAATTACTTTAAATAGTTTTAATCTATGCAAAATATATTATTTACAAAAAATGGTTATAAAATACCAAAAATAGCATTAAATTAGGAAAATGACCTTTTAAAATTAGGAAAATTTCATATATGTCATTTCTATCCTAATTTGATGATATCTAACATTTTTTGATATTTTTGGAAATTTCATATTTTTTTCTCTCTTTTTTTAATTATTTTTTTAAAAAAATAATAATAAATTCTTTAAGCCGATCTATGCTAACATGAAGTAACACATCACATGAATATCACAATAATCAAGCTCAAATCGACCGTTTCAATATCGAAACTTGGTTTGCGCATTTTGTTGAACACTTGGCGTGCATCAAATCATCTCAAATCAGCTTCCTCGGGCCATGTTTGTGGCCTTCAATCTTCACCTATGAGCAATCTTATGTGGAACTAAAGCATCAAGATTATACTACCACATGCAATGAGCAAT
This sequence comes from Eucalyptus victrix, assembly GCA_016097545.1. NCBI lineage: Eukaryota > Viridiplantae > Streptophyta > Magnoliopsida > Myrtales > Myrtaceae > Eucalyptus > Eucalyptus victrix. The sequence continues at coordinate 5,803,984 of CM027840.1, read as the reverse complement.
ATTAGATAGAAATCATAGCCTACAACACACAAGAACCAAGCTAAAATTGGCATCAAATATGTGGGTTGAGCTGATTTTGAAATCTGGGTTTGAAAGCAAACAGGTTGCATGCCCATATTCAAGCCCCAACACTCATCGCATACGAGATCTAAAGGAAACATTACTTGATCCGAGTGAAAGTAGGTAACATGAGCTTGCAAATGCAATAAACATCACAGAGAATGACCCACCGAACAACATCAAAACGACCTCTCCAAGAAGCACACATGCAACACTCTTGAAGAGATTTCAAACACTTAGAAAAATTTCAACCTCAGAAATCAGTTTTTCGAGCTGGTTTCCCTCTTGATTTTCATGATCACAACATGCTCAAAATCGAACATACGTACATCTAGGATGCTTACCATACTTCCTAGTTTCCTTTTCAAGTAGTTATTGGCCGATGAAACCGACAAATTATCCTCGGGGGCCTGTGGAAGTTGGCTTCTTCAGCTGGAAAACAAGATCTGCAAATAAAGAACTGATAACGAAGGTTATTATTGACCTCCAAAATCAAGCTTTAAAACCTCTTTTGTTGAAAAACTTGACACCAATCCAAACTATATGTATTATAGTTTGGTTTTGAACTCATTGTTTTCCTCATTTGTCTCTCAACTTTCTCAAAAACACTCGCTTCCTCTGACTCGTGACCAACCGGGCTCAACACTTGGAAAAATTTTCAGACTTTCTTTGGCCCGCCAGGAGGGCACTGTTTCGGGGGGCTTTTGGAGGCCTTCCCGATCTCCATTTTGGACGTGCGACCTATGGATGGAAAGATCTTTGAGTGAAGTTTCACTCTCTAGTTTAAGGTTTTGGCTAATTTTGACTGCAAGTTTACAAAAATTTCCCTTTTCTCTCTGGAGGTTGATCTGGAATTTCTGGGTTTGCTTTTCTGGAGTTGCTTCTGAGGGCCTCTTTGGGGGACGATTCCGAGCTCTCCCCTCTCTCTCTCGTCTCCTCTCTCTCTCCCCTTGAAAGACCTTGCTTCAGTGATCTTATCTCCCGAATTAAGGGATTTTTGGTCAGCCTTTTGTCCACCTACCAAGCCTGTCAACAGGGCTAGTTCACCTACTCTTCTGACTTAGCCAATTTTTTAACTTCTGCAGCTGTTGAGTGTGCGAACTTTGCTGCGATTTTCCCGTGCTGTCAGCGGCTTATCCCTGGCCAATTTCCGTCCACTTGCACTACTATATATGGTATTCCATCATGTGCAAATATCGGACTGGTTGGGCAGCTGAGGAGGATATAGTGGGGCCACCAAGTTGCTTACTCAGCAACTCCGAATTAAGACCAACTCGTGGACTGACTTTTGGTTGCTGATTTGAATGCTTTAATCCATCAATTTGGCTGCGATTTTTAATCAATTAGCAAGCTTATGTATAGTAGTTTAAGATCTTGACCATTTTTTTTTGCAATTGTCTCCATTCGATTTTGTAAGAAAGTCCCTCAAAGTTGGCCATTTTCTTACCCGAGAATGTCCACTTCAACGCAATTTGGTCTTTTTTGCCCAATTCAATTAATTAGAGCTGACCCAAGTTCAATTTCAACTTAATTGGAGGCTAAGATGATGATTTAAGGGCTCGGGTGAAATTTTGCAAAATTTGCGAATTGGTCCCTCAACTTTTGGAAATTGCATTTTTGCCCCAATTTGCCATTTTAATTCCAATCTGACCTCCTGGGCTTGGCTAGTCACATTTAGATCATTGGCCACAACTTTTTTTCTTTTTTTCTTTTTTTAACTTTTTTTTAACTTTTTTTTTTTCGATTTCTTTTTTTTTAATTATTATTTTTTTATAGGAAAAACATCTTTCATTTAAAACACGATATTAAACACCTAGATAATCTATATGCCGGAATGAAATATTTTTGGACAAAAATTAGGTGTCAACACGATTGCATGACGCTAGATAACAAGTGGCACGGAGACACTTGTCAAAGAAATTTAAGCATGAGAAGTCATTTTTATTTTCATTCTAACACTTTCGAAAATTTTTGCTATACCATGTCTCATGTTATGTTTTACATATTTAAAACATATCTCTCCTTATTCAACTCGGCTAGCATTCCAAATGCATTATTTAACAAACTCATATGCTTTAAGTGCTCATTATAATAACACCTAACTTCCACATTGACCTTCTTCACGTAATTTCCATCACTGAAATTCTCGTCAAGCATCTAATAAACGGGCAATTATAAACTTGGGAGAAACGACACTTTCGTGCGAATATATAATTCATACACACAAAAGAATACAGGTGGAAAAATACTTCATTTTCCGAGGAACCCTTTTAATCGCACGGTTGTAAATATGTATTTATTAATTTCAATTTTTTTAAAGAGGTTAAAACTGAATACAAAAAACTTATTGTTGTAAATCTACTATCCTTATGTTGTCACTTAATAGAATATGAAGTAACTCTCTAGAAGGTAATAAAAAGGAATTAGTATTCAAGGGCTTACCGATTCCAAGATTAGCAATCTAGTTAGTAGAGTGATATCATTCCCGAAAGTTATGTTGCACTTTAAACTCAAAGTGAGAGTGTAGTAGTCTTCTAATATCTCTAACCAAAGCGGGGCCAACATTATCAATCATAAACCCAGGACTATAATGATCAATTATGGTCTTATAAAATCTGAGTTGTTTTGCGAAGTTAAGTCCCAACCACAAAATCCAAAGTTTTGATTGTGTCGATGAACCTATTCCTATGGATGTGACAAAATTACCAATTAAGTTACACCCTTTGTTTCTAAATATACCCCTTGTTATGGATGAAGTCAAATATTTGTTTTTAGGGGCTTTTTTATCTTTTCTATTAGATTTGCTTTTAGGTTAAAAGTGATACCTTTATATTAGCGATAGCAAAAAACCCTAGCCGTCAAGAAGCTAAAAAAAGGAAATAGAGAGGCAAGAAAAAGAGAGAAGAAAAAAGTGAGTTTTTTTCTTAATGAGGGTTCTCAATCTTTTTGTGCTCTGATCTTGAGAGAAGATCATCATTGTATTCCAACTTTTTCTGAAGTCTAGTGGATTCGCAGAATGCCTCTGCGAGGAGACGTAGCCCGGGTTTGGGTGAACTTCAATAACAAATTTTCTGGCGTGTTTATCTGATTTTGTTCTTTTATTACTATATTATGTCTGGAGAATTGTTTGCGAGCATTATTTTTCTAAAATCGACATGCGATTTCGTAACATCTGGTATCAGAGCCTAGGTTGGCTAATTAAGAACATCGAGGGTTTTCGGTGACGTTCAATTGAAAGCAAATAGGATGGCAGAAGATAAAATCAGAATCGATAAGTTCAATGGGGATGATTTCGGATGGTGGAAACTACAAATAGAGGATTATCTTTATCAAAAAGATCTCTATGCACCGCTTGAGGGTTGGAAACCCGAGATGGCGGAAGTGGATCTGACAGCAGAAGCCAGATGGAAAATTCTTGATTGAAAGGCATTAGGTGCAATTCGTCTAGGGTTGAGGAAAAGGACAAGGTACCACATCGCGAAAGCAAAAACTACAAAAGAAATCATGGATATTCTAACAAATATTTTTGATAAGCCATCCACATCAAATCAGGCATTTTTGCTGAAAAAACTAGTTAATATGAAGTTATCTGATAGAGGTTCTGTGGTAGAGCATATTAATAGTTTTACGCAAGCCACGGGTCAATTGGAATCCGCAGGCTTAAATTTAGACATGAAGCTTCAAGCTTTATTATTTTTATGTTCTCTTCCAGAAAGCTACAATACCGCAGTGCAAGGAATTTCGAGCAACATGAAGGATTATTTAACTCTTGATGATGTTGTGAGTAGTATCATGGATGAAGAGATGCGAAGGAAAGTCTCAGGTGGAGATAATTTTTCTGCATCTCCATCTTCAACAGCACTCGCAGTAGAGAACCGTGGAAGAAGTAAAAGTAGAGGAAATTTCAGCGAGCGTGGCAGATCACAATCAAGAGGTAAGAGACAGGTTGCAAAAGATGAGTGTTGGTTTAGTCACAAAACCGAACACCGAAGGTTTCAGTGTGAAGCCTACAAAAAGAAGCAGTAAGATGAGAATCAATGTGGTAATGTAGTTAGCGATAAATCTTTACTAAATAACTTATGTTTGTCTATAGGGTTTGACTTGACAACAGATAAATGGTTTATTGATTCTAGCGCTTCTTTTCATTGCACCTCGCAAAGAGACATATTTGATGATTATACCGGTGGAGATTTTGAACAAGTGATTGTGGGAAACGGCCACATGTGTCCAATTGTTGGGAAATGAACCATGACTGTGAACATCTCAGGTAGAGGACGTCTAGTTTTGTGTGAAACTAGACATATTCTGGAATTAAAGAAAAATCTGATTTCAACTAGTAAACTTGATCAAGAAGGTTCGGTAATAACCTTTGGCTGCGGAGAGTGGAAGATAATCTCAGGGGTAAGAGTAGTAACAAAGGGAAAGCGTACAAGTACACTTTACCTTCTCCAAAGATACAATATCAATGATATGGTTGCAACTACAATGGCTACAGGTAATTTATCTATTCTTTGGCATTATCGTTTGGGACATCTTGGTGAAAAATAAGTAAAGCAATTACACTCAAGAAAATTACTCACGAGTTTGCAAAAAGTTGAGTTAGATTTTTGTGAGAGTTACATTTATGGAAAACAGAAGGCTGTTAGTTTTCAATTGAATGGGCGACAAAATAAAGGCTAGAAGCTAGAGTTAGTTCATACTAATGTATGGGGACCTGTTCAAGAACTCTCTTATGGTGGTAAGAGATATTTTGTCACATTCATTGATGATGCAATAAGGAAGACTTGAATCTATACTCTTAGAGAAAAGTCAGAAGTATTTGGGATGTTCAGAATGTGGAAGACCATGGTAGAAAAAGAAACAAGTTATCAGATTAAAGCTCTGAAGTCTGATAATGGTGATGAATACACAAGTAAAGAATTTACAGATTATCTGAGTCAAGAAGGCATACACGGGTTAAAGACTGTTCCTAGAACTCCTCAAGAGAACGGTGTAGCTGAAAGGATGAATAAGACTATTCTAGAACGTGCGAGATGCATGAGACTACACGTGGGTCTCCCACTACACTTATGGGCTGCCATAGCTGATGCAGCTGTTTATCTTATCAACAGAAGTCCATCTAGTGCATTGGATGGAGAAATACCACAAGAAAAGTGGTCATGTAAAATTATTTACATCTAAAGGTGTTTGGTTGTATTACATATGCTTTAATTGACAAGAAGGATAGAAAAAAACTTGATGCTAAATCCCAAAAGTGCATCTTTATCGAATACGGTGGTGATGAGTATGGCTATAGGCTTTGAGATTATGAAAATAACAAAGTCATCCGCAGTCGCAATGTGGTATTCCATGAAGAAAAAAGATCGTCAAATAGAACCACCGCCCACGGTGGAAGCGTTGGTTAGGGCTTGGTACCCCAAACGCAGGGGGAAGGGTTCGAACCTCCGTGGAAGCGATGCTTCAATGCATAACGCGCGTCTTACCTGCGCTTGGGGGTCAGCGGTGGGGGCCCCCGGCGCTCCAGGGTTTACTCTCCCCCCGAAGCGGCGTTCGGAGGTTCCCTGGGTCACCAAAAAAAAAAAAAAAAAAAAAGATCGTCAAATAGAGACAGAGCATGAGAATGTAATACAACCGGAATATGTTGAATTAGACACAATGCCTGTGAAGATGTTTCAAGTAGATCAAAATGCACTTGAAAGAGAGGTTCAAGATGAACCTATTATTAGTGAAGAGGTAGTTCAAGATGAACGCAATGATTCGGAGCAAACTAACAACCCTGAAGTACTTGTCTTGAGAAGGTCTACACGTGTGAGAAAGCCAAAGGTATTTTTTAATCCATCAGCTAATACTGTTCTGAGCCATGTCTTATATACAGATTCGGGGAAACCGGAGACTTACGATGAGGCAAAGGCAGACATGCCTCACTTGTAGTGGGAGTGTGTTATGAAAGACGAGATGAGTTCATTACTTCATAACAAAACTTGAGAGTTGACTAAGTTGCCCACAGGTAAAAAAAGCTTTATTAAACAAATGGGTGTACAAGATTAATAATGAAGCAGATAATAGTATTAGATACAAGGCGAGACTTGTAGTCAAGGGCTTTTCTGAAAAAGAATGAATCGACTACTCTAAGATATTTTCACCCGTAGTGAAAATGACATCAATTAGAGTTCTGCTGAGTATAATTGCAGTGGAGGATCTTCATCTTGAGTAGTTAGACGTAAAAACAACATATTTACACGGTGACTTAGATGAAGAACTATACATGGCATAACTTAAAGGTTTTGAAGTCAAAGGTAAGGGACACATGGTATGTCGTTTAAAGAAAAGCTTGTATGACTTGAAACAAGCTCCGCGGCAATGGTACCTAAAATTTGATGGTTTCATGCAAGAAAAAAGATTTGCACACTTGTGAGTTTGATCACTGCGTTTATTTTCGCAAATATGATGATGGTGACATTGTGTATCTATCTTTATATGTGGATGACATGTTGGTGGCTAGCTCCGATATAAAGAGAATCGTAGAATTGAAAAAGATGTTATCATCATAGTTTGCTATGAAAGACTTTGGAGATGCCAAGAATATTTTAGGCATGAAATCATCAGGGACAGGAAAAATAAGAAATCATGGTTGTCTCAGGAAAACTATGTGAACAAGGTGTTAAAGAGATTTAACATGAACAAGGCAAAACCGGTTGCAACTCCTCTAGTGAATCACTTCAAACTTTCCAAGGATATGTGTCCAAGCACTCAAGTTTTGAAAGATGAGATGGCGGTAGTTCCATATGCATCAGCAGTTAGGAGTTTGATGTATGCCATGGTGAGCATGAGACCAGACATTGCACAAGCAGTGGGAGTTGTGAGTCGATATATGCAGAACCCAAGCAAAGAGCATTGGAATGCAATGAAATGGATATTGAGATATCTAGTAGGTACTTCCAATTACTCACTTTGTTATGGTGGTACATCTCTAGAGTTGCAGGGTTATGTAGATGCAGATCATTCGAGTGATTGAGAGAGTGGTAAGAGTACCACTGGATATGTTTTTAAAATTGCAGGTACAACAGTGAGTTGGGTATCTCAACTACAAAAAGTAGTGGCTTTATCGACAACAGAGGCAGAATATATAGCGATTACATAAGCCTCCAAAGAAATCATGTGGTTACAAGATTATATGGAGGAGTTACATTGAAAACAACCAATCAGTACACTTTGGAGTGATGGTCAAAGTGCAGTGCACTTAACAAAGAATGCAGTTTGTCACTCAAGGACTAGACATATCAAAAAGCGTTATCACTTTATCAGGTTAGCATTAAAAGATAATGAGTTAAATCTACAAAAAAATGATGGCTCGAAGAATTCAACTGACATGATGACCAAGGTAGTAGACAGAGAGAACCATATTTTTTGTACTACTACCATTGGTATTACTCATGCTGATTGATGAGGAATATCGCAAAGGCACAAGTTTTTCAACTACTATTTTTTGAAGAAGATTGATACAAAGTTACTTGGTGCTTAGATATTTGTCTTCAAGTGGGAGATTGTTATAGATGAAATCAAATATTTGTTTTTAAGAGCTTTTTTGTCTTTTCTATTAGATTTGCTTTTAGGTTAAAAGTGATACCTTTATATTAGCGATGACAAAAAACCCTAGCCATCAAGACGCTAAAAAAAGGAAATAGAGAGGCAAGAAAAAGAGAGAAGAAAAAAGTGAGTTTTTTCTTGATGATGGTTCTCAATCTCTTTGTGCTCTGATTTTGAGAGAAGATTATTGTTATATTCCAACTTTTTCTGAAGTCTAGTGGATTCGCAGAGTGCCTTTGTGCGGAGACGTAGCCCAGGTTTGGGTGAACTTCAATAACAAATTTTCTGGCGTGTTCATATGATTCTGTTCTTTTATTACTATATTTTGTCTGGAGAATTGTTTGCGAGCATTATTTTTCCAGAATTGACATGCGATTTCGTAACACCCCTTGCACCAGCAAGTTTCAAGTTGCCTCTAGATGTCTTGTCAGTATTTAGTTTAATCTACCTAGAAGGTGAAGGATTCAATCTAACCAAAATCAGAGAAGTGCAAGATCCACTTAACATTGAGTTATTCATAGGTGAAACTTTAATGATTTTTTTTTTTTTTTGTGTATGGTTAAATTGCGTGTACCAGAGTTGAAGGGAAAACAAAATTGTCATGAAAACGTGTCTTGTATTTCTTTGGCCAAAAAACCCACGTGCCTACTCCAAAATTATGCTCCAGTCATGAGGAAAATTCGATTGCCCCTTACCAGTGAGATTTAAATTCAACCGTTGTGACAATTCATTGACAAGAATTCTCCTAAATATTGTTGTGCAACAAACTTAAGTCATATCCTATGGACAATTGGACAATCCCTTAGGAAATATAAAGTTGTTTTTACATGGGACTCACATCTCAAGCAATATGGATGTCCTCCCCCAAGTTGTGAAACATCTTCATTTCAATAGTCAATTGTCATTCATGAGCAGCTAGCCAGAGGAAAGCAGTAATATGTTGAGGTCCCTTCCACTTCCATATTGTAGACCAAATACTATTCGATTCTTGAATATGTATCTCATTGATTACCTCGCATGTTGACTTAGCAGAGAAAGAGTTGCTTCTAATACACTCTCACAAAAGAGTATCGTCTCCATCTGAGGCTAAAGGAGGTATGACAACTCTAATTCGAAAGATTATATCTTTTGGTATAATTCCTCGAATTATACAAAAATTATAATTTCTATTCAAGACATTTTTTAATCACAAAGTTTTCAATCTATCTCAGAAGGAATGGTTGGGTACTAACAAAATCATAAAGCCACTCCATACTTGGTATCCATTTATTTGTCCAAAACCTCCATGTTTGCCATTTCTCAAATTCGATAAAGCTCCTTCCTATAAGGCTAGCCATATGTTCACAATCACCTTCCATAAGATTGAGTCACCAAGTTTAGCATGAAATTCCGTTTCTCTACGAAACATATGTGGTAGTCAAACTTGTGCCCAAAGATTATTAGGTTGAGTCTCGAGGCCGACGCTAGCTTCATTATAAATTCTTTATCGATCAATTCAAGAGATCTAAACTAAGACCATCACAATTCTTAGATTTGCTGATGGACTCGTAATTCGAGAGGTGAATTAGACTTTATTGCTTGTGTCTCCTTTTATGAAAGTATGACAATTCTTTTCAATCTCTTGACCCACTTAAGTTGGCCTTTAGTGTACTGCATGTGATAGATAATGATAGAAACGACTGCAGAATGGGATAAAGTAATTCAACCGGCCATTGACAAGCTTTTAGATTTCCATTCACTAAGCATTTTACTTGTCCTCTTTAATATAGATTAAAAATTCCTTGAAGAAGTTCTTCCATGAATCAAAGGTATTCTCAGAGGGGTGTGCAAGAGAATTGGGATTTGCCCGAATTGCCCGGAACCAGACCGGAACCACCCGGAACCGGCGGTTCTTGAGGAAACCGGTCCAGTTCCCAGTTCCAATTTATGGGAACCGGTGAGTACTAGTCTGGTTCCTGGTTCCATGGGCGAATCCGTCCACCTGCCCACCCGGACCAGACCAATTAATTTTTAATATTAAAAAAAAATTACTAATAACAAATCCTAATCAAGCTATTGATTTGTCTATTTCAGTGATCTTTGAACGAGGTATTTAGCTAGGTTTTTTGCCAAGTTCTTCGTTTGAGTTCGGGAAGTTGTGTAATTGTAAGTTTGTGAATTAAGAAGATATCTTTGTACCATGTGAGATATGGTTGGGGATTTTTTATGCAACTAACCTCTTTGATGGATATAAGTTTTAGTTGGGTGTAATTTTATGAGTCAGTGTATGTGCCCGCAATGTCGACTTTATGTTTCCGATTCGTGGGTGCAGAATGCGTTTTCTTTCCCTACTAAATTTATGGGGTTCGTTGCTTCTTAATGCTGAATTAGTTCCGCAAAGCAAGTGAAAGAGGTTTGTCAGTACGAAGATGAACTAGTTCCATGGATCAATCCGGGAATCGGACTAGACTAGCGGTTAGGTTCCTGAGTGGATCCATCCAACAAACGGGTGGATCTCGATTCCAATTTTTCTGAATCGGTCCTTAGTGGGCAGTTCCTGCTTCTAGGTCGAGAACCGCCCGCCTGGATCATGCACACCCCTACTCTCAGATATTTGCCTAACTCCACACATGCGCCAAAATGATAAATCTCGCTCAAATTATGTTTCAACCCTAAACAAATATTCTTTGAATAGAAACTTTTAGCTTTAACCTTACTCACATCATTTATTGTAAAAACCACCCAAATTGGCATCATGAGCTACACTCGCTTTTGGCGGTTGGACTTTGAAAGTTATGTCATTATCGTAAGCTCAATATTCCTAACATGGTTATTTCTTTCCTCTCTTTTTTCGAGTTTTGATATCACCGACCTTATAAAAGGGAAAAGTATAGAGATAAGCCGTATAATGTCACCATAAAAGCCAAAAAGAACAGGAGGCTGGAGGGTGCTATACCATCCATTCTAGATGCACGTACTACAAGATAAATACACCAAACGTATAAGTGATGTAAAATGGTCACCCCAATATTGTTTTCTAAACTAGCCCTAAATGAGATAATTGTTCAAAAAGCTTTGAATTTATTGTATGTGACTTAATTCAGTCTTTAACTTTTCGATTGTATATTGATTTTCAACCTTTTGACGATTTGCTAATACAATCATTTAGATCAATTTTGATTAGAAATTACTGACGTGAATGTTAGCTATCCCACAAGATACGATCAATATTAACATGGAAAATTTTTGCAATTAATTTTTTAATTTTCTGATTTTTTATGCTATATTTTTTCTTTTTCTATTTCTTATGTGTGGCTCCTCGATCGTCGAATTTCACATGTCATTCTTAATTCAGCTTGCACATGATAGGGGTTGTTAAATATCTCACATTACTTGTCTCTAGGGTTTAAGTGTTCTTTATCTACATAAGATCTATCTTCACCTATTGGTTTAAATTTTTAAATTAGACTTTTTAACAAAATCTGCAAGGAAAATATTGCATCTTACAGCTGAAGACACATAATGCATGGAAAATAAATCTGAGTATAATCGTAAAATTCTATTGCGTCTACAAGCATTGATAAGATCCTTATTTTTCATAAGACATCTAAAATTGATTGCTAGCTTGTATGTATCGTCGAATGATGAAAGTAAACCTTGATCTTGAGTTCTCAGTTCTCACACATGCAGTATCTCAGATAACTATTTAGAAATCAACATCTCGACTAATTTATAAAATAAATAAAAATTGCGTGTTTGACTAGATTGTGATAGGACGTTAGAGGCTTGTGTAACGAAAAGAAAAACAGGAAAATATATGGGCTATTTTCGATGTAAAGAATTTTTCTATAAACTTAATGTTCCATGGGCGTGTCTATATATATATATATATATATATATATATATATATATATAGGGGCTAAGGCTGGTCCACTTGAATAATGGTGTAGCTAGGCCCAGCCCCAGCCCAGGATCCTCCAAGTCGTATGCCAAGAGGCCTGATATGAAGTTAAAGATTTGTTAGTTGTGTCAGTGAATGCCTTGCCTTTAGACTCTTTTGGGTCCCTTCTCTATCTTTCTTCGTTGTGTCCAATGTCGAACCATGGTCCAAACACATTAACTCTAGCTGTGACATTATCCTTGGATAAGTATCCATAAAAAAATTGAGCAATGAAAATGGAGAGGTAATTGAAACTTTCCCAAATTGAGATGTTGGGAACTTTTGAATGCCAAGCAGATAGAAAATTCACTTTCTCCATCTCTATTCTTCAAATTCCAACTACCTGAATTTAGCTAGTGCCCCGGCTTGATTCATGTAAATTAACTTCATCAAATAGCATGGTCCCTACTCATAATCTAATTGAAGTACTGTGTACTAACTAGATAGCGTAGAGTGAAAATTAAGGCTTCTACTTAGTGACTTGACAGTGTGCGCATGCACATGCGAGAGAGAGAGAGAGAGAATGAGTATTGACCCTCATCGAAAGTTAGTTCCTAGCTCTTGAATAATCCTAGTCCCCAAGAAAATGGATTCCTGAAAATTTTATTTAACATGGTTACACATGTTGAGCCAAAAAATGTTTGGAAAAAAATAAAAAAGAAACAAAACATTATCAGTCGTTGGTCCTCGCTGCTTCTATCGTGTCTACTTGTAAAGCCCAGGCCATTCAGAACCTAGTCATTGGTTGTTGGGTTACCATACAATCACAATGACCGATGGATCGTGGGGCTGGATTGGGCTAGGAAGTTAAGAGTTGTCAAATTACTTGTAAAGCTCAAATCATTCATAGCCCGCTGATTCTGCCATAGCTCCGGAAAGTCAATATTCTTTTTTCTTTTTTCTTAATCCAACGACATGAGCGCCAAAGCTGTACCATCCAGAGACCCATTAAACACATTACAATCTTAATAATAGATGCCTAATAGATTATGTAAGTGATCTTGACCCCAAATAATTATATACAATTGATGAGATTTCAACATGTAATTTACAATTTTTTGAACTAGATATTCCCAATGCACCAACCAACTACCCCTAAAACTTAAGGGGGCACTTTCAATTAGGCTTTTAAGGAACTCTTCTATTCCGGTTTTCTATTTCTATTCCCCATAACAATTTCTCAATAAAAGAACATGTTTAATAACTACATAAAATTTCTATTTTCGAAATGAAGAAAGAATAAGAATATGTCTGATACGATTCATAATTTTTTTTTTATCTTTCTTTACTATCGCAAACCACTGCCATCACTGACCATCACCACTCGCCGCCAACCCCAATCGTTGATGACCACCGATGATGCCAATCGCTGCTTATCGCCACCGACATTGATCGCCGCAATCGATTGCCAATCGGGGCCAGCCAAAGGTCGGCACTAGTGACATTGGTGGTGGCGGTCATCAATAGCTATGGTCGGCGGCAGTGGTGGTCAATTGGCCAGTCAATGATGACAATATTGATGGTTATTGGTGGTGGGTGGCGGCAGTCGGCTGTTGGCGATTGGCTAGCTATCGGATGACCGCCTTGATGGTCATCAACAGTGGGTGACGGTTGGTGGTTGGTGGTCAACCAATGGGTGGTGGGAGGCAATCGGCCAATGGGTGGCGATCGGCCGATAGGCGATGACAATTCGTTGGGCAGTCGATGGCCGACAATCAATCGACGAGGGTGGGGAGGCAATAGTGGCCGAATAGTAGGGCAGTGGCAAGGGGCGAGGGGCAGCAATGAAGAAGAAAAGAAAAAAAAAAGATAAGATAAGTTAATTTATTTTTAGAAATTGTTATTGAAAACAAGAAATTATTTTTTTTACATTTTATTTTTGTTTCAAATATATTTCTCGGTTGTTTTTTTATTCCGAAAAATAAAAAAAATTAAATGACGTTATCAAATAAATTATTATTATTTTTTAAAATTTTAAAAAATAAAAGCATAAAAATTTGGAGAGGAGTAAAAACGTTACCAATTATAGCATAGACTTCCAAACGTTTTCGATATTCGGTTCTCGAGAGCTTTACTTCTCCTGCTATGAGAAATATCAATTCCCTCTCCTCTCCTCTGAGACATGTCAGAACAACATTACGGCCACTCCTATCCCCATCACTTCAACGATGTTCACGCATTTTTCATTTTACGAGAGGATAAAAGCCCTCGATGTTCTCAAGTGCTCCTGCTCCACTTTTCACTTCCTGGGGAATCTCCCCTCCTCCCTCTTTTTTAACCTGACATGAGGACACTGAAAACTGGAATCATCACCCCGGGCCCTGAGATGGGCCAAATCCCAGTGGACCCCAGGCCCAATCAATCATCCCATAGGATGGCCCACCCTTTTTGTCATCACCCCCGGGACCAAAGCCTCCTTTACTGTCAGCTCTCCCACCTAACCGCTCGCCTCCAAAGGAGATGGTCCCTTCCAAAAAGACTTGGTTCTTTGGCTCCTCCATGCCCAATAGGCAGGCACTTATTGCTGCCCCTCTCTTTCGAGGACAGGTGTTCCTACAACTGATCTGGACGCTTCTGATTCACAGTGCATCCATGCCCTACCCTCCTTCACCCATCGCCATCTCCCTCGAAAAGACAAATGAAGAGAAGAAAGTTAGAAAGGAAAAAACTCCTGCCTGGGTCAAAGCACATCAGGCTAGTAATGTCCTTGGGAATCGTGGTTAACACTGTCTGCGGCCATCTACCAACATTTTCTGGACACACCCCAGGACGACAACGAAATTCGACCAATTTTAGTGATATCTTTGTTAGAGCGGCGTGCGACTTCTTTTTGAAGGTTATTAATCTTTCGAGAGGAGAACATGAACGGATTTTACATTTTGTGCGAAACGAGGTATTCCCATTTTCGCAGTCCATCATTCGAATCACAAAATCGCCTACCGTCCCCACGTTATTCTTCGAGTGACTCAAGGATTCAAGATTCAAGTTTTCAGGAGATCATCATCGCTTGGTCACTTCAATACCATCTTTAGCTTCGACACCCCCAAATTTTTTTTGAGTGGGACGACCCCTCAATTCCACTAAGAGACAAGCATGCAATGGTGTGACGTGAATAATGGAGTAGCCTCGTTTAGCCTCTTTAAAGTGGGAAAGGTCGTCACTTGTCGTTGTCCCCAGCGAGGGTCGGCCATGTCGCGAGGACGTCCGAGTGGGGGCCCGCCCTACACGGATCGGACGGCCGAGATCGACGACAAGAACCTTAAAGTTGGGTTTTTGCTTGCGTACGTGTAAGGATTTGGACGCGCTCCTTTTAAATCGCGAGGCCCAATGGGCCCTACCCCATTTACTCCTGTTCTTGTCCGGCATCGATTGACAGGCAAAAAGATGTCATCTCCCACCATGCTATGTGGCCTAGAAAAAAATGTGTGTATTGGAATGTATAGGGAAGGGTGATATTGATGTCTTTTCTCCTTTTGAACTGTACTTATGCATGTCTCCAAAGCTATACGAGAACCAAAAAGAATTGATTAGCAGTTTTATAATCGAGGGATTAGCCTAAGTTTGAGGCGTCTCCGCCCTCATGATAAATGAACTCAACCAAAATTTCATCTACATAAAATCCGCAAATTAACTCATGATGAGGGTTAAACCATTCAGGTTAGCTAGTACTAGAATCTAGGATAAAGAGTGTGTTTAGTTCAGCATTTAGGAGGAGTCACTGCGGAAATGCAAAGACTTTAGGTTAAAAATTTTCATTTTTTGAAATGCAAATAATTTTTTGTAAAGTGTAACTGAAGAGTGTCTTGAAAATCAATTTTGATTTAAATGATATATGGGGAAAAAAAAACCTAGAGTTGTAAAGACTTTAGGTGTATATTTTAATGGATGCTGATGAGCTAGATATGGCCTCGATTGCCATCACTTGAGGTCACATGACGTCAAGCAACCTTGGCGAGGGTCATTGGAGATGGCGAGATTGAGTAGTGGGGCAATGAAGAAGAGAGGGGGAAGAGAAAGATTGGTGTGTGACGTGAGGGTAAAATTCGAATTTTAATTATTTAATTTGGGCAAGATAAAAGGAAAAAAAATCATTACACCTAGAGATGGCTTTTCAAAAATGCTGAAAACTCATGGTGACTTTCGACCTACATGGAGCTAAGCGACTTAAGAGGATTTTGGAAATGCTAACATTTTCTAAATGGATTCCCAAAAAAAGCTGCAAAATATTTCAACCAGGGATTTTTAGACCCCAAAACCAATTTTCAAAATGGAACCAAATGCACCCAAAGGACAGCGTGACACACATTACACGTATGCAAGAGATTGATATTTGATAAAATAAGTAAGATCATTTTATCAATTATTGAACATTTGAATCATCAACTAAAACAATGAAATTATAGTGAAGATTGCACAATTCAGAGAAACTGCATATGTGGAAAGATGAAGATATTTAAAGAAATGAATTATTTCGAAAATGTTTGTTGTAGGATAGAAAGCTGTAGATTTTAATATTGATACACGTCAAATATAAATTAGAATTACTCATTTTTCAATATAACAATATTTGTAAACTGAATAATTTAAGATAGTTAGGGAAGGAAAAGAAAAGATTAAGATCCCTTAATAGTACGAGGTCATCTTTGATTGTTAAAATGTATATTTTAAATAAATATATATAGGGTATAAATATCAGTTTTCGAGGGTACGTGGCTTAGAATTGAAAGAAATTGTATCGGTGGAAAAATGAAAGTAATGTTTTCTTGTAGCGCAAATATAAATTAATGGTAGACCTTTTACCATATCCTCTTTCACTGATGCCAAATACCAAGGTCCAGTCGAGGAGCTGATGCGTCGGGCTCTATCAACAATAGGTGGTGTATATTTGCTTTCCATTTCTTTTGAACAAAAGGCTCGTTAATATAATACATACATTATATATAATATGGAAGTATATAATTTACCTTTTTGAAGGGTTTTATTCCCCTAAAAGTGGAGTATTATTCCCGCAAGTCAACCATTAGTACCCAAAAAAAAAAAAAAAAAAAAAAAAAAACCGTTAGCATCAAAATAGCAAAAAGCAAAAGAACAAATGTTCATGCTTCTTATATACAAGACGATCGTACTTTCTCCATTTTAAATCTGTTCCTGTACCCACACATAATATTTTGGGAAGGCTCAGATTTCATATTTTGGGGGAAGAAATAGATCTACATCTTCAGATCAATTCCAACCAATGATTATAATAGAGGTATATTAAGGTAACGAAGGTAAAGAGCGGTGGAAGTACAGAAACAAAATCTAACGTTTTGGCCGTCGGCCAATTAAATACGTAAGGTTTTATTTTTAATTTATAGAAAAATTGAGATTCTATAAAAAGCTCCAATTGAGTCTCGACCTTGCCGGCGGGATTTAGATATCGGAAATCTAGCATAGCTCTCACGTAATCTATTTGGTCATTTGCCATGAGTCATTTCCAATACCTGAATTATAGTGACGGCTAGAATCGGGCTTGATTGGTAGCCTTTCAAAACCTCAAAAGTCCTAAATTAATCATAATGAAAGTATAAGTTCTCGATTGACTAGTGACCTAATTTTTTTTCTTTTTTTGGGTTGAGAAAAGGGATTCGTACCTAAACTTAAGATTGAGTAGAAGGTACAAGATTAGGGTCACCGGTGGTTGATCAATTTGGAATGTGGGAATCTCTCGAGTCAGATACACGGTAGGCCTTGTCACGATCAAGCTCCCACTTGATTTTTTTTTTTTTTTAATTAAGGACGTATTAGTTAGTCCAAGAAAGACTAAATCCAGGGATGCGACACATGCCCACTTGCCCCAAATTGGCTTTTATTCTATTGGTTGGAGAACACAATTCTTTAATGCCCCTCGGTGCAAGAACTTAGGAACAAATAAAGAGCAACTTCAACTCCAAAAAAGTTCAGAATTTGCACGAGCAAGTTGTTTTTATACCATTATTAGTTTGAAGAAATCTACCTGGACCACGACGCCCATCTTTTTGCCCATGAAAAGTCAGATCATTGATCAGGAGGAAAAATTGTCCACTCAATTCTTGACTTGCTATACGGATGCCAATTAGATTTTAAATTTTAAATTTTACTAATTTAGTCTTAAACATTTACATGAAGTTCCTAATCATTCCAATTGATTGCTTCTAGAAATCAATGATAAATTGGCAAAATTAAAAAATTTATGATTGAATCAATATCCGTATAATATGTTTGTGACTAAATAGACAACTTCCCCTCGAGGAACATTTGTGGCCAATTCAACTTCATGCCTAAGAAATGACCTGGTGGATCATGAGCACGGCTAAGCATTGAGCAAATCTTCATGTTGAAGCGTGTGCTTAAATTAAGTTGAGTGAGTTGGCAAACTCGAGTACCGATTTAGAATTATTTCAGCATGTGTATTGTTGGTGTACTCAATTGATTAATTAGAAGATCATGATGTGTATCAGAAGCTTTGAAGACCATTTGCAGGCCTACGTTAGCGAGGAATTGGCCAGGAGAAAGATAATCTTCTGCTCTGATCAAGAGATTTTGCTAATATTTGGTTATATTCTTTGATTCTAGTGTCCCAATTTGAGATCCAATGATGCTTGAGAATCTTGCTTTGTGTTTCCACTTCCGAACCCTCTTCAATATCTTCTGTGGTCCGCCCCGCCGGCCTCTCTCCACAATCATTTCAAGCTTAGAATATTTTGCATTAAGTTTTCAACAAACATAATTCGATTCATGTGGTAATTGGAAGTATTTGTGTTGATATTGAAATCAATGCCAAAAAGAAGGAACTTATAGATTATCAGAGCAATACAACTTATATAAAGGAACTAGGTTAATACTATGATTCTCCATAATATCTGAACTTTTCGATTTTAACTATATGAACTTTTCGATTTGATTAATCCCACAAATATTCATCATAATATCTTTGATATCTTATAGATGGAAATATATTAATTTACAATAGAGTATTTCCCCTTCTATACTTCAACCCTAGAGGAGGACTTAAAAAATCAGAGTTTCGAATAAGTCACCTTTTGTTGCAGATCGGTCCCATATCTTGAAAATCTCATCGGCGCTTGGCTTTCCTAATCATTCGAGACTTGGTCCCAACCATCATGGACCACTTTGTTTGCATTATTCCTTTGATTTTCTTCAACAGAGTATGATGCTCTCAGGACAAATTAGGTAATAGTTTTTCCCCCATCTCAGCCAATGGAAGAGAAAGCAGACAAACATGAACGACAGGAGTGCCTTCAAAAAATAATTGAAACGATTTTTGCCTTTTAAAAAGAGAATACTTCGCCGCCGCGGTCGCGATTGATAATCAGCAACAGGCAGCGGCGGGCATCCATTGGCGGTGGTGGCAGTAACCAATAAAGTTAGATTTTTGCTAGTGGTGTTAGGATTTGCGAATGTGGAATTGGAATAAAAATTGTAACTATTGCTAGGTAATTCAGTTTCACACTTTTGAGAAAGCCCTATTATAATTGGAATTCAATTTCACATTATGATTTCTCTATGAGAATCCCATTCTTTCAAGAATTCAATCCCCCACTCAATCAGTCAAGGTCACTAAACAACTTAAATTGTCTTTCAATGCAATAATTTTGAAATGTTAATCATTTAAGTCCAGTGGACTCCACATGAAATTCAAATCCTTTTAAGACCATAGATTCACCTACTACATACCAAATTTGTGAGATCGATTGAAACAAGCAGTTATTTTCATATCAAAATTTGTCGTAAATACAATATCTAAAGAACTATGAGTATAGAAATACACAGCTCATTAAATCAAGAATTGTGCTTTCCAAAAGTATAATAATGAATCGATTCAAGAGTATTTTCATCCAAATCGAATTCTAATAAGTGGACATAAATTTTTGTATCGACCCCATATGATTTTAACAAACAGCCTCCATCAATATGACGATTATCAAAATTTGAGTGAGAAAGACGAACATGACTCGGATCAACCCTCTCGATACGATGAATTTTCTATGACCGAGACGCGACCATGTCACTGTGGATGATTCGGACCGACCCTTTTGATACAGTGAATTTTCTGCGACCGTGATGCGACCACGCCACTGTTGCTACCACAACGTCGATGCCTCTCATGCTCCGCCTCTTTATCTCTCTCTCTACGGAGGCCATCTCTGTCGCGGGTCGACAGAAGCCGGATCTAGTAATTTTGCTGTAACACAGCACGTACGTATCGATGGCATTTACTTCGCCTTGAAGTCCATCAGAAAGGAAACTTTAGTTCCTCCCCCGAATGGATTCCTCTCGCACTCTCCGGACCCACCACACGCCATGCTGACTAATGCCACGGATTCCGTCCTTCTCCAAATCCCTTTCATAAGCGCTAATGACAGAGAACGGCGACCTTAAAGTGGAATCTCTCTCCCCCTCTTTCTCCCTCGAGCGGTGGAAGATTCACGCTGGTCTCCATAAAAAAATGGTTCTCAGGTTTTTCTTACCCCGCAATCGAATTGACAGGACAAGCGAGCCCGCATCATTTTATATTGAATAGGGTTCGGTTTAGGTAGATACCGAGACTCCATTATTGTCAGCATGTCTGAGCAACAGAAGGATTCGTCTTCGCAGGTTCCATGGCGTGTCGTGGGATTCGCGGTTTCTTTTTCGTGATGGATGGATTGAACATATTCTTGAAAAGTCGCTTTTCTTTCCCTCCTGTCAATGGAGGACCAACCGATGATTCCCTCCCTCATGCGCAAAGAACCTCACACTCATTCTTGTCCCTGTTTTTGATTTAGAGAGAGAGAGAGAGAGAGAGAGAGAGAGAGAGACTGGGCATAGAACTTTGCAATTTGCTTGGATGAACCTAAGAATAATTGTTCCCAAAAGCTTTCTCCAATAAATTTTGCTTCTTTTGCTTCCACCCACAAAATAAAACTTTCTAGGTTTCTTTAATTTTTCTCTAGCTCAGGAGATATATTCATGAGATTCCCAGGTCTGTGTGCACGAGCAGCGCAGACAAAAATCGTTTTCTAGGATAGGCGTCCGGCTACCGGCGTCGGACGGAGGAAGCCGGGGCTACACGGCGGCGACCGGGGTCTCGCCTTTGGCGGAGACCTTGGCGGCGGCGGAGGCGGGAGAGGATGCAATGGATTCCTTCTTGGACGCGAACGAGCACTTCTCTTTCCTCTCGTCCTGCTTCATCTGCTGCTGCCGGCACTCGAGGCTGCAGAAAGCGCTGTCACCTCTGCAAAAACAAAACAAAACATTAAAAAACCCACCAAAAAATGAGGAAAATTATTATTTCGAATATATTCACCACCAATAATTGTCGGTCGAAAAAATAAATATCAGATCAAATAGGGAACGTCAGGACAGGGAAGCCTCAAAATGGAAAATTTCTTGTCTGTCAGGAAATTCACCGATCTGTTTTCTCGCCTTATTTTCGGTCTGTCAATAATAACATCTCCTAGCTTCGCTGGCGTTATTGATTAAGATGACTAATTTATACAGGTGCAAAATATTCGGTGAGTTTCAGCTGGATTTCGAGCATTGAAGAAGAGCTAGAAGAAGGTAAATTATTACCTGTACATGTAGATATCACGGCCAGGGACGAGGCGGCGCTTGCAGAGGGAGCAGGAGCGCAGGAAGTCAGCGGTGTCGATGATCTCGCAGGAGTGGCGCCGTTGGGGCCTCGGCGAGGCTGGGCCGGGCATCACCAGCCGCGGATCCCAACCCTCGCCGAGCCCCGCCGGCTTGTGGCCCTTCCTGGACGGCGGGGGGGCCGCCGCCTCGTCGTTGATGCTCAGGTCGAAGGTGATCTCCGTCATGCTCGTCGTCCTCTTCATCTGGCGCGGTCTCTTCCCCAGCGACATCCTCTCTCTCTCTCTCTCTCTCTCTCTCTCTCTCTCAAGCTACTTCTGCTGCTACTGCGACTGCTTCTTCTTCTTCTTCTTCTTCTTCTTCTTCTTCTTCTACGCTGCGCAGCTGTGACTGATCTCTTGAAAACAATGGAAAAAGGGGAAGAAACGAATAAGAAAAAGAAGAGGTGTGAAGTTGGAGAGGGAAGAAGAGGGAGAGAGAGAAAGGGAGGAGCGGAGGAGATGGGTAGGGGCCAAATATAAGAAGAGCCCACAGGTGAGGAGTGCATCTGGACTGTCCATTCCCGTTGTGCGAGTCCATGTCAGCCGTCGGGTCCCGCTATTCTCAGAAATATTTTTTTAACGCCTCGTGGGACGACTGTAATTAATTTTGAAAGTTGTTAAGGAAAGCACATAATTTGACGTCGGGAGGGCTTTAGAGGTAAGTGAATGAGAACTTGGATGGCGACCTCCGCCAGAGATGGAAAAAGAAAAATCAAAGGACAAGGATGCCACCTTTTTTTGTTCCTTATCCTATTGGTGAATAAGAGGAATTTACTTAATTAGACTATATCTGAATTTTTCTTTTCTATGCGCAAGCCTAGACGACTTGATCGGACGTAATCGGACCGTGGGAAAGAAAAAAATTGTCCGGAGACAAGGGGCCTCGTCAACAGGACCCAACCGTTTTGGTAGCTTGGCGCCAGGGTCGCATGGCGGCTCGAAGGTGAATGGGGGGCGATAGCGCCAAGTGAGGCCGAGTTGCTACGGTTGAGTGGCGAGCGTCTTAATTTCTTGAGCAGAAGCAATGATGGCGAGGGCAAAAGGGGGAGAAGGAGATAAAAGGAAAGCAGACAAAAGAAGAGAAAGGGATGGATGTCCATAGTACCATTAATTGTAAATTTAGAGCATCTCAATATTTAAGGCTGCATTTGGTAGTTAAGATAAAATTCAAGATTAAGATAAATCATTTAAATATTTAGAATTAAGTAAGCACAATTGAAATATTTAAAACTAAATTGGCTATCATACAATAAGGTTATGATTCTTTGGACAGATATCCCTTGTTAACCCATATAATGATTCAAGCTGTTGAATGTGAAATAAAAAAATGAATTATAATCTGTTTTGAAAAGTTTACAATAGGCCAATGAAATAAATGGGAAGAGAACCGTAAAAAATTTAGAGCTTTTGACATTTAGCACGGGAGTGCAACTTGTAGGTTAGCCGGATTCGCCAGGTTGGTGCCCTCTTTTTCAACACCAAGGCAAGCACTTGCCATCCAATTATTTAAGGCCCCCATTGGACCTCCTTGCCTCACCCCCTGGTCTGCCCACTTGTTGCTTCATCCATTTTTTTAATAATTCAGACCATTCTTAATTTGAGATACTGTACAAGTAAACGCTAATTAAATAACCAAAGTAAATTATAGTCACTCCTCCACAAATACAGATGATTTTAGTTCATTTATCACCCTATTTTATTAACAAGTGTGCTAGGACACTTGTTAATAAACAACTGTATAAAGAAAGTTCGTTGTTTTCAATGGGTTAGCTCCCTCGTGTTATGTTTAATCCGCATATATTATATTTATTTATGAAGTATGATTAACGAGCGCCTCAGAAGACCCACTATAAAAATTTATACCAAGGTGTGTAGATTTTGAATTGATACCCTCAGACTCGATTACGTTCTCTGGGCCTCTAATTGTATACCTGGGAGTTGATAAATAGGGTGCACGTGCGGCTGCTTGCTAATTCCCTTACATGGTGTTATTTGATTACGAGGGAAGTTCTTTGTGCCTGGCCGATGCTTATTAAAAACTCAGGGATCTAATCAGATGATAGTGTTGCACCCCCAAAGTTTCTACCACTTGATCTTTTAAATAAGAGCAATGCACTCTGAGGAGATGCCTTCTGATGATGTTAAGATAGGTTGAGCTCTGCTCGAGTCAGCTCCTTCTCATTGGCCTTGACAACGCTACTTTAGGATAACCGATAATTTCCTTATTGGAACTTCAAGATTATCATTAATTTTCAGTTGGACATGCGCAAATTCCGGCAGCTCTAATGTAAATATACGTGGCTGTAATAGAGTTAGAAAAGAATATACTGAAAGACGCATGTGTATATATCAGTGCAGGTAAAGTAATGCAAAAGCTTTAGAGGTTAAAACTACAGCAGGCGTCTCAAACACTTGTCTCCAGCAAAAGAAGGGTTTTGCATGAAGATCCGTGGACAAAACTGTCGCTGGGGAGATCAATCGCGACGAAATTCTACCTGAAACAGTTCACATGAATTATGGGAAACCATCAAAGCACGAAGTCACGAATGTCAAAGAGAGGCCATAGAAGAAGGAAAAGAAAGACCGGCGCCTCTCAACTTGGATGTGGAAAGGTGGTCCCGTGACTACTACTTAGAAAAACAAAGGGTTCGTCACCTTTTTTTGTTCTTTTTAATCATCTGCATAATTGACTATTTGACTTAATGGCACTCGTCCAACTACCTATCCGAGAAGTTGAGGAAAAACACAAAGGTTTTGGAGACAGCCATGTTTATAGTACAGCTTGTTAAGAGTTAATACAGCTATGAAACTCACACCCTGCAGACCGGGAATGCCATGTAGCTGTGAAGTCTTGAGACTCTTGAGATGAATTTATGAGTTGATGATGTGACTAATGAGATATGAGAGGACGCTCTCAACTGTTTTACGTGAGATATTATGGAACTTTGATTAGTGGAAACCCCGGAGGAGTACCTGTTTGGAGCTAATCGATGTAGAATGTGATTAACTTACATATTAACTTGACTTCGCATGATGATTGAACTCTGCATCCCAGAAAAAATTTCTGAAGGACTCACCTAAAACTCAATATATGCAGGTACGCTTGAATTATAGGTTGTCAACGAACGTTGAATGGCACTCGACGACCGTACGTGTGAACTCTAACACTTGTGTTGGTATCTTCAGATTTTCAAAGCCGGTTGCAAGAGTGTTCTCATTCACACGTCGTGTCATGTATCTCAAATTTTTACTTGTCTTGCTCGGTAATTTGTGCATGCTTGGCGTTGATTGTTTAAGCGGCTTCTTGTTTGCTTAAGTTAAACTCGAATGAGCAACCATTCACTTTAGAAGTTTAAATTGTTAAAGTACGATGCAGACCATATTTTATATTCTTGACAGATTTCATTACACGAATGTGGTTTGATAATGAATGTCTTAAGCATGCGAACGTAATATGCATTGGCGAAACAACTATTGAGGCCATTGCGCAACATTAAAGGAAATAAAGTAGGAGATCTATGCATTGCACGAGCTAAAAGGAGGTGTAGGGAATCAAACTCGAGATCTCTGATTCTAATACCAACTTAGAATTAAAGGCATAAATCACATGTGCAAAAAGTTGACATCGATTATATTCGATATCTTAATAATTAATTTGAGTGATCTACACAATTTGTATGAAGGCAATTGAATGAAAGTACCCCAAAAGTACCCCAAAATTGAACCGTCTAACAGGTGTCCCTGTCAGGGTTGGGAACGCACAGGTAATGAACAGCTCAGCTGAGGTTGATGTCTCTAAAGTCTAAACGCCATTGCTTTTGGTTGATGGATTGTTTGCCCATAATAGCTCACCACAAAGTCATTGCTTAGGAGCATCATCGTTCGCTCTTTAGGAATTGTGACAAGTGAATGGGTTATTAAAGTCAGCTTCTAAAAGGGGCGAGCAATAGTATGTTCCACCATCGCAAGCAAAATATCTTTGCCCTAATTATGTTCTTCATGCTATGAAGCCTACCAATGGAAGGCATCATGCAGATTTTTCCTTCTTTTCTTTTTATATTTGGAGCGGTAAACGATTATGCTTGACATCTACTAAGCATGCGTGGTCATTGCTACGTTCTAGATTCGCTCTTAGTGACTTTCTAGGTATTTTTTGATTGATGTATTATTTTTTTCTTTATTTTTATTGAGGATCCTAAACTTATTATACTTGTGTTGGTAACACTTGTCTACTACAATTAAAAAAAAATTATCCACATTAGGCCGGTGTACACATCAATACTTTTTTTTTTGACTAAATTGGTTAAATTGAAAAGTTTATAATTGAACTGGTATATGTACGATATGTTTAGGAATTTTTTTTTGGTATTTTCCCTAACATTTTAGCTATTTGATTGATGTAATTCTTTTGACTATGATTTTCTTGTGGATTGAACCTTGGTTGGCGTCCCCTGCTCGCGCCCTCAATGTCAGGCCAGGTGCCTGATGGCTGCAATTTAATTATTAATAAGTAGTATTGACTTCATATTGTTCTTATGCATTCGTATATATTAATACAATGAAAGAGAGATTCTCGATCTAAATGGAGCGATCGAATGTCTACCAACAATCTAAACTTCACTCAAGCCTATAAGAGCTAGCATATCAAGTCGTGGAATCATGCATCCTTCTTGCTTAGAAAATCAACAAATCCAACGGTGGTACAATAGCGTTTCCAAATGAGTTCCTTTTTGATCTAGTAATTTGATGTTCCCCACTAAAAGGGCATTGGCCCAAAAGCTAATGATGCGTGCATAAAGGCTATAACAGTACCACACTGTCTGTTTCAATCTCCCGTGGATTCCACTGAGTTTCAAATGCATGTTCGTGGGTAATTTAATAAGAATCAATAACTGAATATTAGGTGGTAATTTTATGAGAAAAAAGTTCGTGATTCATGGTAATTTATATAAGTAATCTCTAAAACGAGTAAAAGCCGATAACTAAATAGAAAAGTTGGTGAATTAACGAAAAATATTATATATTATTAAGTTACTCGAAAACAAATTGGTAAACCTAAACTTGTTTGCAATTAATCTAACAAAAATTGGCAAGTCACTATAATAAGTTGCTAATCTCGAACAAAAATTACTAAATTCGAATTGATAGTAAGTTATGTGGCAATGAAAGTTGGTAAGTTAGTAAAAGAATCAGTAATTTTCTAAATCTATAATAAGTCATGAGACTCTCATGACTAGAATTACTCAACTAAAATGTTCATGGAAGCCACAATTCTATTCAGTGCGTCGCATGTGCTCTAAAGCTTGCCTAAATGATTTTTCATTCATATATGATAAAAAGTTTACTTGATGAAAGATAATCAGAGCTTAAAACTTAAAATTTAATGAAAGGTGCATGGACTATGTAATATATATATTTCTTGGATGGGCCTGTTGGACTCTCAATTCCGCAAAACACCATTGGAGCTTGGAACGGAAGATCCAGACTGGTCAAGCTCTGAGAGTCCATTAGGCCCATCCAAATGCGGCTCTTCCATAGACTTCCAGTCGAGCCTCCGCAAACTTCTGGTACTCTTCTTTTGTTGCTCCGTGCCCTTCTCACCCCACTATCCCATTCACCTGCATTTTCACATTACTTCATAGATCTGCATTTCTTATATCTATACAGCAGATCACGCATATACACAATGATGTTTGGCATCAATGGCATGATAATTTCATTAGAAGTTTGGATTTACCCATGAAAGTGAGAGGTCCATCTGATGTAGCGAGACGGTCCAATTGAGCACCCCTATCCTTATGTGTGAAATTGAGAATATCTTGGATAGTGTCGAGTTTTAGTAGGGACACATGGTAGTAGTGTGCGTTCACAACCGTACAGTCGAGGCTGCTCGCAATGGGGAGCAATGGTTCCCATTCGGAGGTTTTGAGCATTTGCGACATGATCACGTAATCCGTGGTGGAGTGCCTGTGGACGGCGCTGTGCTTGTCCCCGAGAAAGGCTCGTTCAGGAGGTTGACGCCGTAAAGACTCGGGCTCTTTGTATATCTACATTGCATAATATAAGCGATGTGCGAGACGAAATCGAATGATAATACTAGAAGTTGGAATAGGGTGGGAACCAAAAGTTTATGAAGTACTGGAAAGTTAGGAGTTCTATGACATAGAGGGTTTGTTGGATGGTGTCATCTATGTCTCCCAATTCTTGAAACCCATCTTTTGTTTAGCTGAGATCTATGCTAGGACGTTGGGCCTTCACCTAGATCCAAGCGAGGGTGTCATCATCGCCTATTAGTTAGCAAGGGCCTTGATGCCCTTACCCAACCTGACCCTCACTTGTGACCGATGATGGTTGGCATGCCGGCCAAAGTAGTAAAAAAAAAAAAAAAAAAAAAAAAAGAAAGGAAAAAAAGAAAAAAATATTAGAAGATAATTAAAAATTATTTACGTCACTTTAGCTGTATCACATAAGATGCCAGTCCATGTTAGCAATTTCCGATCAAAATGATCAAATAGACTCAACCGACATAACCCGAAAGAGTAATGATTCAACTGATACAATTAAAAAAATTAGAATTAAATTGGTAAAAGTGTGATATGTTTAGGATTTTTTGGATGATTTTTCCAATAGAGAAATGGTAGTCAATAATTTAATTGTAAATATCGACATATTACTTGAATTAAAGTTAGTAATTTCATGTGAGAGCTCTAGTTGAGAGAAATAAATAAAGCCTAGTAAAAAACAAGAAAAATTAGTAATTACAAGAAAAAAAACATGGTAAGTAACTTAAATTAGAGTTGGTGAACCAAAACAAGTTAAATAATTTAATTGAAGAAAAGTTAGCAAGTCACTCTAATTAAGGTTGGTAATTTTCTCAAAAAAAGTTGTAAATTTAAGGTGTTGCTAAGAGATGCAAATAAAAGTTTGTGAACAATAAGACAAACTTATAAATTGGGAAAAAAAAGTACACGTCAACAAGTAACTTAAATTAGAGTTTGTAGAACAATATTATGCTGTAATTTAATGGGAAAAAAGTTAGTGATTCACGCAAATTTATATTGGTAATCACTAAAAAAATTAGTAAATATAAGGGTTGCTTATTAAGAAATATAAAAATGGATAACTACATAGCAAAGTTAGTAAATTAAAAGAAAAAAATTAAACATTAGTAAGCGACTTGAACGAGAGTCAGTAACTCAAAATTAGTCAATAATTAATTTAACAAAAGTTGGTAAGTCACTTAAATTTAGCTTGGCGATTCAATGAAAGAGTTAAAAAATTTGAAGCTGCAATAAATTGTGGTAATAAAACTTGGTAATTTAGTAACAAAATTGATAATTCCATAAGATTATTGATAAGTTACTAACAAGTTACTTGAAAAAAAGTCCCCAATTATCTTTTATATCGTCATTTTTTCACATTTACCAACACATTAAAATTTACCAGCACAGAAAAAAAAAATCCTATTTGCTCGAGAATGGAATGATAGTCTTGCAACTACATATAGTAAAATAAGTTTATTATAAGTCATGAGACTACTAGCACTACCCAACTAAAAATTTTCACGAAAGACTCAAATTGCGAATTCTTGAAGCTAGTATCTAAAGCTTAAATAAGAGTTCTTGAGGTAATTATATAGAAATTAAATATTAAACTACCCTCTTGTCTAATAGTTGATAATGATCCCAAAATTTGATAACAATGTGACACGGCCCACAAGTAGCCCACGACCGATCCATGGACGACCCATGATTAGCACACGACCAACCCATGCACAATACAGACAAAAGCCCGTGGTCGTTCACCTACTCTATGTTAGGCAACCCTGCCCTTGCTTCTGGCACATGCCCTTGGGCTTTCCCAAGGCCTAGAGCCATCGAGTGGCTTAATGTACAGACTTGTAATGATGATATTCGTTCAAATACCACCGTTGGATGCGAGGGAAGGTCGATGGTTGAGATGAGACCCGAACTTATATAAATAGGGGCCTCTCCCCCTTATTGTATTCAGCTCGTTCATAAGCAATACACTCGCCCCTTTATTCACACGACCCTTGTGTTTGGGCGTGTGTTCATGAGGTTGATTTGGGATTGAATTTTTAGGGCTGCACGGGTGTGTGTGATTGTTTGGAATCGACGACCCATGATAAGTGGTATCGGAGCCTTCGTTCCAAGCATGATGGCAGATTAGCGTCTCAATATTGTGATCACTCAGGTCGAGGATCATGAGGACCACAATAGGACCAACGAGAAGGCTCTTGCCAAGCCAAAGAAAACTCAGGGTGCCTTGAGTTCAAGAGATCAAGTGGGTGACTTGGAACGCCGAATGATGGTCATGGAGGAGACCCTCTTAGACGTCCAAGGTCAAGTTGAGGACTTATGCCAAACTGTCGAAGGAGCAAAAACCGAAAAGGAGGAGCTTTAGGCTAAGATGCAATAGCTCAAAATCAGCATGGGAAAGCTCCGAGGCGAGTTGTTGGGGCCCCTGATTCACGAGCTGAGGCAACGGGACAAGACTTAGGAAACTGCGATGGTGGCCATGCATGTAGAAGTCACCGATCTTAAAGGGAAGCTCATTGAGGTTGAAGCGGTGTATGTGAACGGGGCGATCATTGAGCAACCATGACCCGATGCACCCAAGCCAAAAGAATTCAAGGGCTCATAGGTGGCGAAGGACGTTGACAACTTCATATGATATATGGAATGATACTTCCAAACCATGAGAATGATTGACGACGTGATCTGGGTAAATACCATAGCCATGTATTTAGTTGATGATGTGTTGCTGTGGTGGTGTTGCAAGTCAAATGATAGGAGTGGCGATCCTATCATGACATGGGCAAAGTTCATAGAGGAATTTTGGTGAACCTACTACCCCGCTTATGTAGAGGAGGAAGCTTGTGAGGAACTCAAGCGCCCAGAGCAAAAAGGCGGAGTTGGCGAGTAAGTGAAGCGGTTCTTAGAGCTGTTGCTCCAAATCTCATCGATGATTGAGATGGAGGCATTCCACCAGTTCATGAGTGGACTCAAACCATGAGTCAAGCAAGAGCTCAAATGGTGCGATGCAACGGATCTTGCAACTGCTACTTCCATGGCCGAGTCCCTTGTGGAGTATAAGCCGTCATCCTCAACTAAGCCAGACTCTCGTCCAAGAGAAAAAAAGCCAATGGTGGAGGAGATCGAAGCCAGTACAACCGTTCGAATGGAGGCAAACCACCATCGACCCCTCCTAAGACTCAGCCGGAGTTGAGCAATTGAGGATATCATCGCAAGGTATACACCTACAAGTATTTCTTTTGCAACGGGCCACATATGGCCCGAGATTGTCTTAAAAAGGGGAAAATTGGCAACCTTGTGTAAGGAGAATGAACCGCGAGAGGACGCGCGGTTGGGGTTGTTGCGTATCCTTGATCGATAAAGACCAAGAGAACTAAGGAACCCAAAGGGATGATATTTGTGGACGTGAAGATTGGTGGTACTACGATGAGTGCACTTGTAGATACTGGGGCATTCAACCTCTTCATATCCCAAGAGGTTACGAAAAGGCCAAATCTTCTGATCAACAAAGGGAAAGCCAGTTTGCTCAAAACGGTGAACTCCAAGAAAGTCCTGACTAGTGGCTTGGCTAGGGACATGGAGCTCGACCTCGGTCCATGAACTAGCAAGGAAAAAATCGAGGTGATCCCCCTTGACGACCATGATTTCGGGCTTGATCTAGGATTCATCGACAAGATAAATGCATGCATTATGCGCTTCATGGATTGTATTTGCATCCTAAATAAGCAATGCTAGTGCATGGTCCCAATCTACTGCGAGTCAGGATGCGATAGGAAGATGCTATCAGCCATGTAGCTGACGAAGGGATTAAGGAAGGGCAATGTGATCTTCTTGGTAGCATTGAAGATGGAGGGCGTAAAAGAAAACGGGGTACTAAAGGAGGTGACCTAAGTCCTTGACACCTTCCAAGATGTGATGCCATTCCAACTGCCCAAGAAGCTACCCCCAAGGAGAGAAATGGGTCATCAGATTGAGCTCATGCCTGATGCTTGACCATCGGCCATGGCACCCTATCGTATGGCCCCACTATAATTGGAGGAATTGCGGAAACAACTCTAAGAGTTACTCACCACGGGTTACATTCGGCCGTCCAGGGCCCCATATGGTGCCCCGGTCTTATTCCAAAAGAAGTGTGATAGATCCCTCCGCATTTGTATAGACTATCGAACATTGAACAAGCTCATTGTCAATAACAAGCATCCAATCCATCTCTTTACAAACTTGTTCGATCAACTGGAGGAAGCCTGATGGTTTTCCAAGCTTGATCTCCAATCGGGATATTATCAAGTTCGGATCGCCAAAGGGGATGAGTTGAAAACTGCGTGCGTGATCCATTACGGATCGTACGAGTTTCTTGTCATGCCTTTTGGCTTGACAAATGCACCAGCTATGTTCTGCACTCTTATGAATAAGGTACTCCATCCATTCCTTGATCGGTTCATTGTGGTTTACCTTGATGACATTGTTGTATATAGCTGGATGCTAGAGGAACACGTCAAGCACTTGAGATAAGTTTTTTAGGTCATTCGAGAAAATGACTTGTATGTGAAGCGTGAGAAATATGCTTGCGAGCAAAAGGAAATCCCTTTCCTTGGGCACATTATCGGGGGCAGATGAGTGCGGATGGACGCGGCCAAGATTCGTGCCATTGTTGAGTGGGAGCCGCTAACCAAGGTGACGGAACTGAGATCCTTCCTTGGTCTCACAAACTATTATCTGCGCTTTATCTGGGGATATTCGAGCTTCACCGTGCCACTCACAGACATGCTGAAGAAAGAAAGGCCATGGGAGTGGACGAATTAGTGTTAAGAGGTGTTCGATTGGTTGAAGCCAGCCATGACCGAGGAGCTGGTGCTCGTGTTACTGGACCACGCCATATGAAGTGGAAACTAATGCCTTTGACTTTGTCATTGATGGTGTCCTTATGCAAGATGGGCACTCGGTTGCCTTCGAGTCTTGGAAATTGAACGATACCAAGCGACGATACGCAGTTTAGGAGAAAGAGATGACCGAGGGGTGCATTGCCTTTGTATGTGGAGGCACTATCTCTTAGGGTTTTGGTTTGTTGTGAGGATCGATAATGTGGCCACGAGTTATTTCCAAATACAGAAAAAGCTCAACTCGAAGCAAGCTCATTGACAAGACTTCTTGGCCGAGTTTGATTATGTGTTGGAATATAAGCTCAGAAAGTCCAACTTTGTGGCCAATGCATTGAGTTGGAAGTTGGAGTTGGCCAATATGATGAGTCGACCCGACTGTCCATGAATTAACCGTATCAAGGAGGGGCCCAAGCACGACCGAACGGCCCAAGCCCACCTTTTGTACGCATAAGAGGGCAAGAATAGGCGATTCTAGTGTGAGGATGATCTCCTTTACATCAAGGGACAACGACTTTATGTGTCACTCCATGGGAAACTCAGGAAGGAAGTGATGCGTGAGTGCCACGATTCATAATGGGCAATTCATCCAAGAATCCACCGCACCATGGCACTCGTCGATGATCAATATTATTGGCCATACATGCGGGACAACATTGAAGTCTACGTGCAGGCATGTCTTGTGTGCCAACAAGACAAGATAGAGTAATGATCATCAGTGGGGCTCCTTGAACCGTTGCCTATCTCGGAACGTCCATGGGAGAGCGTCTCCATAGATTTCATTGTTAACTTGCCGAGTTTGAAGGTTGTCGAATCCTCATGGTTGTGGTGGATCATTTCTCCAAGTATGCGATGTTCATGCTAGCCACAAAGGATTGTCAAGTTGAGGAAGTAGCCAAGCTATTCCCCTAGCATGTTGTCAAGTACTGGGGTGTATCGCACACAATTATGAGTGATCGTGATCCTCGATTCACTGGGTGGTTCTATACTGAGCTTTTCAAATTGCTGAGGATGAACCTCAACTTTTCCACAAGCCTACATCCCCAAACTGATGGCCAGACGGAGCGGGTTAATGCACTCTTGAAAATCTACCTCCGGCACTATGTAAGCAACGCACAAGTGAATTGGGCACAGCTGATCGATGTGGCCCAATTTTTGTACAACTTGCAATAGAGTGAGTCCATGAACCAGAGTTTGTTCGAGATCATGACCAAGCAGCAGCCGCTCACTCCGAGCGCGATTGCCTTGGGATATCGAGGAAGCAGTCCATTTGCATACAAGTTCGCAAAAAAATAGGACAAACATGCAAACTTGGCACTAGTGTGCCTACATAGGGCCACGCAGAAATGGGCTAACGAGCAGTGATAGCATGTAGAATTTCAAGTTGGGGACTTGGTGTTGGCCAAGCTACACTTGATCCTTCGATATTATGACGTGCACAAATGGCTGATCCATTGCTATGAAGGCCCCTTTTGAGTGTTGCAATGGATCAAGAATGTTACATACAAACTAGACTTGCCGATCAAACTCAAGATACACCCTGTATTCCATGTGAGTATGCTGAAACCTTTTCATGCAAACGAGGATGATTTGGATTGAGGCGAATCACGACGAGCGCCCCTTAGAGCGAAAACCTCCTATGATCAGGACATAGAATGCATCATGGCAAACCGTATCGTATGGAAGAAGTACTGTTCGCCAAAGAAAGAATACCTTGTCCGATGGAAAGGCCTTGCCAAAAGTGAAGCAAGTTAGGAATTGTTTGAGGCTCTGTGGCAGTTCAAGAAGCACATTGATGCCTTCTATGCCACAAACGCGACAACAACGTTGCTTGATTAGGTAGGGGAGATTGACATGGCCCACGGACGAAGCATGATCCAAGACCGTTCGTGATGGGGCTGTGTCACGCACAAAGGGCCTACCCATGAGTAGCCCACGATCGATCCATGGACGACCCATGATTAGCACACCACTAGCCCATGTGCAATGCGGATAATAATAAAACTTGTTGGTCATTTAGATCCAAGCGAGGATTTGTAGGTTAATAATTCAACATAAGATTAAGTAAATTGAAGCAGCGACCAAATAATAGGAATAAAAGATGGTAAGTTTATAAACAATTTTATAATTTTATAATCATTAATAATTTACCAATATGTTAGTTTGGAAAAAGTAAATCCAACATATTTTTTACCAATAATTTCTTAACACTTATCAATATTTATTAAAATTTACTATCACGAAAAAAAAAAATCTATTTTCCAGGGCATGGAGCAATAGATTTTTGCAACTATTTTATGAGAGTCTCATGATTACCACTACATAACCAAAAATCTTCACTGATGCTATAAGGTATATAAGTTGCATCGCATGTGCTATAGAACTTGCCTAGACAGCTTTTTCGTTCGAATATGACCTAAAGTTTACTTGATGAAAGATAATTAGAGCTTACGACTTACAATATATTAAAAAGTACATAGACTTATATATAGGTAATATCTAAAGCTTGATATAACCATTCTTGATCATCCATTCCAAGCTCCAATGGTCTTGTGCGCACTTGAGAGTCCAATAGGCCCATCCAAATGTGGCTTTTCCATAGACTTCCAGTTGAGCCTCTGCAAACTTTTGGTACTGCTCTTTTGTTGCTCCATTCACTGCCCACTCTACTACCCATTCACCTGCACTTCCAAATTGCTTTATAGATCCACATTTCTCATACGTATGTAGCAGATTATGGAAAACGGACACAAAATGATTTGTGGCATTGATGGTGAGATAATTTTATTACAAGTTTGGACTTACCCACGAAAGTGAGAGGCCCATCTGATCTAGCGAGACGGTCCAATTGAGCACTAGTATCCTTGTATATGAAATTAAGGTTATCTTGGATGGTGTCGAATCTCGTCCTGAACATAGTATAATAATGTTTGTCCACAACCGTCCTATCCAGGCCACTCGCTACAGGGAGCAGCAATTCAGGGCCAGAGGCTCCGAGCACACGCGACATGATCACATAAGCCGTGGGGGAGTGCTTGCGGACGGCGTTGTGCCCGGCCCTGTAATACTTAGTGACCGTCTCTAGAGGGAGTGTCTCGGCGAGAGGTTCATTCAAGAGGTCGACGGCATAAAGGCTCGGGCTCTTCGTGTATCTACATAGGCTAAATCAAATCATATATTCCCCAATACTCGGGATAGGGTGCGAACAACATATTTATTAATTACCGTGAAGTTAGGAATTCTATGACATGGAGGGTCTGTTGGATGGTGTCATCTGTGTCTCCCCATTCCCGGAACCCATCTCTCGATGAGCTGTGTTCCCAGCCATTCTGGGAACCAGGTGCTGCGTGCAGGTCAATGATGACCTTCAGCCCATACTTCCTGCAAGTAGAAAATCGAATGATATGTTAGAAATTGCATCTGTACGTGATAAGATGAAGAGAAGATGGCAATTAGGCTCACTCTGCCCAAGAGAAAGCACTGTCCAGAAAGGCCAGGGAACCACCGACGTAAGGGGGTGGAGGATTTGGGTCGCTCGCTATCCACCAACCCACCGGAATTCTCACAGCGTCCAATCCATTCTCGGCTACGAACTTGAAATCGTCCTCCACTATGAACGTCCTCCAATGTTCCTGTCATCAATGCATACCTTTCTTTGAGTCCGCTCGATTTTGGATAGATTTGGAATGATTTGAGAAGATTCGGGGAAAAAAGGAGATTTGAGATTTTTTTTAATCTTTTGTCTTCCTCTCTGATTCCCCCCTATTCACTCCATCAAAATTGAGTGAAGGACAAAGTAAAGACATTACTAATAATTCGAGCACAAAAACACTAGATGAAACAATCTGCTTCATGCATAAAACTTAGAGTTGTGTAACAGTCAGATCAATGAAAGAAGGCCCCTCTCGTAGTTTTGTCGGATTGCCGTTTGTAGTTTAGAATTCAGTGGTCGAACAGGACGCATCGGCAACCTTAATACCATCGAGGAAGGGGTCTTCTGGCGTGGGAGTGACTTGAGTCTCTTCACAAGGATCAGACGAAAGAGCCAGTGATATTGACTTGAAGGAAAGAAGTCTACAAATGGAAAGAAGGCACCATCGAAGCCGAATTGGCTTAGAGTTTTTCTGAGTTGCTAAGTGTTATATCCAAGGAGAAGGTGTCTTGAACAGCTCTTTTCTGCTGTTAGAAGAGACCGATGGTTAACTAAAACTAATGTGAGGAAATGATATGTTGGATTGTAAGAGGATCTTGAAATATGAAATTGCCTATAGATTGGACCTACCACGTCAATCATTTGTAGGATTTACATGGGGCCACATTTAAAATGCACTAAAGGCCCATTGTAATTGATCCGGCCCAGAATACTCAAGTCCAGACAAGACTTATTTCTTTGGATATATGTACCATGTTCAACACTCGATAACAAATTGACATTATGCTTAATAAATTAATAGTCGTAGCAGATCAGGTATTTATTATTGAATAAAAGCTAGCTTTGATCGTATTCTTGTCGCGATTGCAACTCTTTTACTTATAAGTCACATACGTGCCTTAAGAGTGTTTTGTAGTACTTGACCAGGAATCCCATGAATGTGTAGAAGCAAAAATCACTTGCATCCCGAAAGAACCGCAGACGTTAGGTCAAGTACCAGTCTATAAAGGAGATTTCCTCATAGCTGGATCAAAATAGATGTTGAGCTTGTAAATATAGGTTTTACATATCGCATCACATCATATCTAGATTTTTAATTCTGTATCTCGTCCTGTATTTTCTGTCATTCATACGAACAGTATTTACTGGCGTGTGCTCAGTAGGAGCAAGCTGTAGTAGCTGCTGTAGTTTCCATATGTGATGACACTAATGATTGCTGGTAATAATCAGTTTCTCCTCAAAGAATTCTCATCCACAAGTCATATACTAAAAAGATAAAAACAAAATAATTTTTGCTCATAGAGTGAGTTTAGTTAAAGTTATAATCCAGGCATAAATCATTTAATTAATTTAATAGGTTTCAGAACCGTGGACTTTGACTATTATTGAATAGGAGTTTTATAATTGCGTACTCTCATGACTTTGTGGGCTTTTTGGGGTCCAAGACCATTGGTGACTTGGAACTCGCCTTCCAATCTTTTAGTGAAGCTCATGACAAACAGAGATGGGTCTTCATCTTTCCATACATCGCTTTGATCACATTGATAATCAGCTGTCACCCGTTCCTCCGTCCTCACCTGTAAAATAAATTCCACAACAAAACATCGCTCTTCTTTCTTAGTCATTCTCAAGCTCTACTTTGAATAATGCTTAGTCCATTTTGAGAAAAATAACTTTCAGAAAAAAATATTTTCAGGGAAATGGTTGGGAAAATATTTTTCATTGACAAAAAAAAGTCTTCTAAAATAGGGGAAAATATTTTCCACTTTTCAAGATGAGGAAAATATTTTCCCTACTCACTTTCTCTTATCTCGTGCCCAATTAACCTTTGCATCTTTTTATTTTTTTTCCATTTTTTAAATTGGAATTTTTAATTATTATTATTATTATTATTATTATTATTATTATTATTATTATTATTATTATTATTACTTTTACTTTTGTGTTGGCTGGTCCCGACCACCATGATAGTCGACCACAAGCAAGTATCGAGCTCGTTGGCCTCAGGCAAGCTCGAGGCTTGCTAACCTCTGGCAATCTTGCCGCTCGCTAGATCGGCTTGCTTGATTAGCGGCAAGCTAGGTGAGCGGCCAAAGAAGAACAAGATAAAAAGAAAGAAAAAAATAAGAAGAAGAAAAAATAAAAATAAAAATAATTTAACGATTGATTTTTAAAAAATAAAAAATAATTAAAAAATTAGATTTTAAAAATATAAAAAAAATTGAAAAAAGAGTGTATGGAGGAAAGTATTTTCCTTAACAAATAGTAGCATTTATTTCTACTTTATTTTCATGTTTTAGCCGAATACCTCAAAAAATAATTACATTTTTCTTGGAAAATGGTTTCTTGGAAAATATTTACCAAAAATGCCATATTTTTTCGTGAAATTAATGGAGCCTAAATCTCGAAAAGTTTTCACTCGGTTAGTGTCTATCTAACATGTTGATGCATGGAGAACAACTTTGGTCTACTAACTTGGTTTATAACATAACTTGAATGCCTAGAACCGTAGCTGGGTTGGCCCTTGGAATCGGTGGACCATAAGTAGCATCCAAATTAATAGATTAGTTGTAACGGATTGTATATTTATCAATACAAGTACGACGTTCATGTAGTAATTTCTCAACCAATCTTAATATATGAAGCATTAGTCTTATGTAAGAAATAGGAATTGGAAAGAGATTAATGACCCGTAAGAAGGAGCCATTAGAAGCTTTGATTCTAACGCGACTTGGATCGCCTGGGTTTCTCACGATCTCAAAGGTTTCAGATGCTCCTGGTGAATGACAAGTAGCCACCAAATCGACCCCGTCCCCTCCAGAGTCCAGGCCGACGAATTGCTTGTTGGCAACCCTGAAGTGGAAGAGCCTCTCGTTGATCCTCCACAGCTACAGAAACAAAACGAGGCAAATCATCTATAGCTCGATGCACACTAATTCTAGTCGGAAAATGTTGTCAATAGGAGAATATATCAATGCTCTTTCCAAGTTGAACAATTCGAGTTTTATTTTATTGAGATGGTATATTGTAACTAGTTTCATCCCATAACTAGTCTCCGTAAAATAACACCATCAAAATCTTGACTATTTAAGACATGAGCCAAAACCCAGACGGTGGTAGCACAAACATAGAATTTATTTGCACTTGATGTACTGCACATCTAATCTATTGACATATGTTCGTTCCTTAACCACCAAACCAACTTCACGAGTTTCCACATCAAAATATTATCTATTTGCTTAAAGCTAACTCACCCTAAATGTCTCCCAATTATTACTAGAACCTGCGGGGCGTTTGGCAACCAAAGGGTTCTCCATGCTGTTGGCGACTACCCGGCTTCCTCCACCAGATTCGGCGCAAAGATACTTACCAACCATCGTCGATTTGAACTGAAGTCTAGTCCCATCCTACGAATTATACACAGTTTCAGAGTTAGAAAAACAGTGGAAACCAAACGAATCATTGGTTAATAAAGCAACGAAAACACTGAGGCAATTACTTATAGCACAGTACCAAGAAGTCCTTGTTGGGGATTGCATCAAAGAGGGAAGGCTCGATCCATCCTTCTGTGACCAGCCATCCCCCCAGATTAACTGCTCTTATTTTCGGGTTGCGATTCTCCATCTCTTGATTGGCATGGCCGCGGATCGATTGGATCTCATTACTGATGACTTCCATTGCCTCCTGTTTTCCTACTTTCCCCGTTCCAAATCAAGATAAAACAGAACAGCAGTTAGCTATGCAACCGATTGTCCCAGAAGGGACACATAAAATCTACACTTAAACATGACTAAAACATATCCAATGGTACTCGCGTGAGAAATGTTCATGTAATAAAATTTCGAAATGATTAAGTAGAGATGCAATGCGTGCTTGCATGATACGGATGAGTTAAGTCACTCACTCAAGTGGCTTCAAACCTGAGTCGTCTCTGTGTATGGTCATCTGGTCTACTTGGTGCATTTTATTTCATTTCATTGCTGGTTGACACGCGTTGTCTTGGGACTTGACTTTGGGTTGACGCCCTCGCAACTTCGCCGTCCCTCGCATGTTAGTGTTTTTTATGCTTCAGACAAATTCAAGGAAAATGTCATTAATAATATTTTTTTTTCTGCGGACCTAACTACTCTTTTATTGTCCAGTTGTGTTTTCTCTTAATGAATAAGATTTTGTTAAAGAGTGCTCTTGAGATGCTCATTAAGACTCTGATTGTTTTATAGAAAATATGACGTTTTTCGAAAATACTTTTTAAGAAAATGATAATATTTTTCGATATTCAGCTAAAATTTGAAAATAATTTAGAAAATATTTTCCATCATTTAGTATATAAAATCTAATTTGATTTTCTTCTTTACACTCATTTTAATAATATAATATAATATTATTTTATTTTTAAAAATTAAAAATTTAATTATTTTTTCTTTTTTTTTTTTTTTTCCTTTTCATTATTCTTTACTTGATTGCCAACCACTAGCCACAGATAAGGTCGAACTTGCCCAAGGTCAACAAGCTCGAGCCTCCACAAAGGTCAGCAAGACTTTGGCCCCACCAGATTGGCGAGCTCGAGCCTTGCTAATAGGAGTGATTGATTCCGGGTTTGATCCGGTTTTAAGATGAAATCGGGAGGACTGGT
Source organism: Eucalyptus victrix (assembly GCA_016097545.1). NCBI lineage: Eukaryota > Viridiplantae > Streptophyta > Magnoliopsida > Myrtales > Myrtaceae > Eucalyptus > Eucalyptus victrix. Next base: position 5,763,547 of record CM027840.1, on the reverse strand, counting down.
TTCTAATTTTTGGGATTAGGGATCAAATTGGCTAGTCTCAAAAGCGGGTAGTAGATTATTGACCAGTCCAATTTGGTGGAACTGGTTTGTTTGTTGTGTTGGCAGCAATTTCGCAATGAGTTGACGCATTGAAGGGCTTAAAAAATAGTTCTGTTCCAGCAAAGTGCAAACGAATATGAAGTATGAAACAGTCAAGACTTAGCCTATGAATTATAGAATTCATTAGAAGCCACCTTGAAAATTCCACTATTCGGGATCTGATTTTCTTTTTGAGCACAGAATCTTTGACCTTGCCGGCCTCTAAGCACAGGATCATCTTGTTCAGAGACTTCCCATGCGTAAGCAGGAACTTCGTGAGGCTCTCTTCGTCCTCGCAATCCAAAAATTTTATTATGAAATTACAAAATATATAGTTGGTAAGGTCCAGTTAGTCTAATTCCTACTCTAGAACCAGAAACTAAACCAAAGCCCGTGAAAACCGCCTAGAACCCACCGGTTTTGCCCAGTCTAAGTGGTTCCCAGTTGGGTGGTTCCCTTTGCACACCTCCACTCGCCAAAGGTTGGCAAGGCCTTGGTTGGCAAGCTCGTGGTTGGCTAAATTTTGGCAAGCAATGAGCTCACTGACTGTTGCCGTGGCTGACAACCGGCTGAGGAAGAAGGGAAAGGAAATAGAAATAAAATAAAATAAAATAAAAAGAGAAAAAGGAAAAAAATAATTAAATGGAGTGCATGGAGAAGAATGTGATTGGTTTGGGTGAAAGAAAGAATAGGAAAAATAATTTCTGCTTTTCCTATTTTAGAAGAACTCTTTTTCATTGAAAGAAAAATATCCTTGTTTGGTTTGCTTTCTGTGTAACATTAGGAAATCAAGAAAACAATTTCTCAAAAGTTATTTTCCATGAAATAAACGAAATCTAACAAACTAATTACGAAAAAATTTCACAAGTTGCAATATATTGACTATCCTTGTGTTATATATTGTGTTTTGTCCGTGCTATGTGCTAAGTGGCACTGACATCGATGGCACTGACATCGACATTCAACACGTGACGTGATAAAACACGCCGATATGTCATTTTTTTAAAATAAATAATTTCGACACGTTGAAATATGTTGTATATTAAATATATATTTTTATGTATACATGATTATTTCAATCAAATAATTTGATTCAAATTTATAAATAAATAAATAAATAATAAAGGAGCCTATAATGAATTTATACTAAAAACATTAATCCACCATTTATTAATATTATTGGCAATTAATCACTTATTTCTCCCTTTATTACTTTTTTTATTATTTTTTACATATTTACAATTTAACCCTTTTATTTTTTAAAATTGATCTCATGGGTCTCAGAATTCCGAATTTGCATATCAGAGCATGTTGGGAGAATTAATCACGTGTTGGATTTTTTTGATATCTGTTGACCGGGTGTCAAATCGTGTCAGACATGTGTTGAAGTGTTCAACACGGCACCAAAACTCTCGAAAAGTATCGGTACTTCATAAGTTATGTGTAATTAATCCAACAAAAATGAAAATATTTCCTTAAATATAGTCAAGAAGTATTCTGATAGAACTCATTAGTAATAATTTTCTAAATAAAGTATACTTCAATAACTATTTCAGGCGCACTCGAACCTTTCGAAGAAGATTTTCTTCCTCCTCTGTTTAACGCGTGGTCGACATTATACGTCCAGGTCAAGTCAGCAAGGTCCCTTTCTCTCCTTTAATTCTGTCAAAATCTTTTCCTCTGTCCAATTAACTGGTCGTTGCTTGCCCTTTCTTTGACTCTTCAAATCTCCAATTATTGCTCGTCAAAAAAAAAAAAAATATCTCCAATTATTGGAGCAAATGATTCCGCGTAATGAGCACGCAAGAGCCCCAGTGAATAACAGCCGCCAAATCATGTGAGTGCCATTCGGCACGCGACGGCCCAAATTCATTGAGCCCATGGAACATCACGACCATGCGAGAATCTTTTTCATAAGTTATGTACGCGAAGTTTCTAGGAAATGGGCAAGAGGAAAAGGGAATCCACTGGTCTCCAAGAAGAGGAACAGAAAAATCTAGGCTTTCGGCCAGAATATACGAATCCCCTAAAACGCGTCCGTAGACCGACCTCGCTATTGACAAAATTAAGAAAAGACTTCACTGGAGCGGAACGGACCAAAAGTTGCCGTGTTCGGGGATTCACACGTGCGAAATATCTTTGAAGACTCCGAGGATGGGCTTCCTTTTTTTTTTTTTTTTTTTTTCACATATCACTAGACTAATCTCTGGCCGATAAGTATGGCAGTCCCCTAGTTCCGACCGCACGGGAAAATTGCATGGTCACACTGGTCCATAACTCTAGGGGTTAATCATAAGTCTTGTGATGTTCGGGAACTCTACCAGTGAATCAAACTGCAAATTCCACCCGCCATCCAACGTTGAATCAGAGTGTGACAATACAACTACCTCAAAGTTGTTACAGGTCAATGTCCACGAAAAAAGACAAAGCTGACAAGGCGTAAAAGAGACAGACATGTCTTTTGTTGGTATCGTCTTGCTGAGAAAGATATTCCGCCTGTACTAGAAAACCCGGTTTTCTTTTATGATATGGTATCCTATTCCAGTTGGTCCAAAAATCCGGATCACCAAACATAAATTTATTAGGGGCTTGAAGTGCTAGATGAAACTTGATGATTAAAAATCTCCATGAAGAGGTAATCAAATCAATTGGAACACTCGTGATTAATTTATTTTGATTTAACGGCTCCTCCTTTATAGTCTCTTGGGTACAAGAGCCTTTTATTTTTCCCCGTTGTTTGGCCCTTGTCCTCATTCAAAATTAAATAAGTTTGAACTCACGGAAGTCACTTTAATTGGTGATGTACTAATGTTAGAAAATGAAATCCAGTTGTTTAATTGTGAGATGTGAAAGTGACTAATACGAACACCTAGAGGGAGGGTGAATTGGTGTGAAAACAGATTATGCAAAATGCAGTGAAAACCTTTATTTTTAACCTGAGTCTGAATAATAACAGACTTTTGAAACTGAGTCTGAAGAGCAGCAAACTTTGAGCGAGATCAGACTTTAGCAGTTAAATAGAACTACGAACAAAATAAAAGAGTTCAGGGAAAATAATAAGAACACAGAATTTATAGTGGTTCGATTTAGATCAAGCCTACGTCCACTTTCCCATGCTAATAGCCTTCTAATTGGATTCCACTATGCAATTAACAAGAGATTACAACTTTGAGTGCAAACACTTAGTAGTAAATCATACTATCTCACTAACTCACTCTTTTGGTATTTCTCTCACTATCACAAACGTTTAAGCTCACAAGAGACAAGTGTATGATCGAAGTTTGCTCAGATTTTGGAATTATAAATTCTACGCTCCATCTCTTACTTGCTTATCGGTCCTTGATCTTCTTAAATACTTATCCACTTCCAAATTAGCCGTTGGACAGTATCTCGAGAATCGTCTTCCAATCTATCCATTGGATAGATTTGTATCTAGAAGATTTGGTAGCCATCGAGTGACAAAAATAGAATCCCAAATTGATTCTGATCGCCCATACAAACAGAATCTTGGTTTTCATAAGTAGAGCTTTTTCGTATAGAAAGTTCTTGTCTTTAAGATCCAATTGTCAATCAATTAGATTAAGTCAATCAAATCAACCTTGATATAAAATCTAAACCAGATCACTAGCCGTTATACATTTAGGACTTGTGTTACGTTCTGTCTCATTCTGGATGTAAAGTCTGAGAGTAATAGACTTTACCATCTAAGTTTGAACATATTCTGCTTCTGAACGAATTTAGCTTTAAGGTCTGAACACAATCTGAATAAGTTCAGCTTCAGTATAGAGTCTATCTTTTGGTTCTTCATTCACGTTTAGTCTAGAATTTGTTAGAGTGGATAGACTTCTGATGTAGAACATATTTTGACACTAAAGTCTGGCAATCTTCAAACTTTAACATAGAAGTCTGTAAATCTTCAAACTTTAACACAGAAGTCTGGAAATCTTCAAAATAGACTTTGGACATCTGTTACGTTCAGTCTTCTGGCAGTCTTCGGACTTTGACAGTATCCTTTACATGTTCTATCATCTGTATAGTCTATTACTTAACCTTTAAACACGTTAGTAGCTTTTGATTTATTTTGTCATTTTCAAAACATCATAAGAGATTTTCCTAACAAGATGAAGAGTAACAAAATTGGTGAACAAGGTTGGATATGTTTAATTCTTTGAGAGGAATTTCAAGCATGAGACATTGGCATGTCTGAACATAAGTACGTGGTCCGTTATCAAGGGGCTGCTAAGTTCCACCATGTATGTTAAATCTTAGTTTAACACGATCCGATTAAGTTGGCCCACAAAGTAATCCTATCATAGTGCTCATGGCTACGAACCATTCAGAAATAGTCAAAGCTATTTACTCCACTTTAATGTGCTCAGACTGAGGTCAACAATTGATCATCGCAAAAATTAACTATAAGAGTGTAACTATGTAGGAAAATACTGAATTAATTCGAATACGTAAACTGATTAAAGCTTTATATAACCATTACTGACCATCCACTGCAGACTCCACTTGGTCTTGACATTCTTGAGGGTCCAATACGCCTGCCCGAACGTTGCTCTCCCTTACACCTCAAGCTGTGCCTTTGCGAATCTTTAGTAGTCTTCTTTCGTAGCTCCGCTCACTTGCCACTCAGCCACCCATTCACCTTCACCCAATTCGCAAATCAAATCAGCAAAAAAAATTGGTAAGCATTTCATATCATTCAGCTTTGGGCTTTCTCATCTTAAAAAATATATCGTCAGATGGTGTCACCGTTGGGCTCACCCATAAAGCTGAGAGGACCGTTCACCGTGTTAACATTGTTCAACTAAGCCGTCCTGTTAAAGTAGATGAGATCGATGTTCTGTTGGACTGTCATGTTGTCAAAGACGAGAACAGATTGTAGTAGTGCACGTCGAACACGGTCCTGGTCAAGCCGTTGGCCCGAGGTGGTTCGACATCACTACGTAGGTCGTTGGGGAGTGCCTGCGCACCGCGTTGTATTCGGCCTTGTAGTACTTGGTCAGGGTGTTGAGGGCCACTCCTGGAGAGAGAGGCTACTTGATGAGCTCGACCGTGTAGAGACTCAGGCTCTTTGCATACCTGAATAAAAAATGACATTTGGAACTCCAGATTTCTAAATTTGCTGTAATATTTTATGTGATAGCATTCGGTTCGAAGAATTCACCTTGCAGTGAGGAATTCAATGGCAGCAACTGTTAGCTGGATGTTAGCATCAGTGGCTCCCCATTCCTGAGATCTGTCCCTTGATGAGCTGTGTTCGTAACCATTTTGTGAACCTGGTGCTGGGTGCAGATCTATTATGATTTTCACATCAATTTTCCTACCAAAACTACGGAAATATCACCTTAAATGTGGTCAGTGCAAGACTTACGAGAGAGAATTGTGCAAATTTCATGCGGTCATTGATTTATGTGTAGACAGAAGACCGAGGTTGAATATCATAAGATGCATCGGGGATGATTGTCATGGATCTGATCCTATGTACTGAAGGCCCATTTAGAACTCGTTTCCCTGGACAGGATAATATGGAAAAGTAAAAAAAACGAATGATTGACTCGGTTATATATCACCCAACCGAAAGATGTGGTATAACTATCGCCCATGTAGCAAATACTTTTAGGTAACATGAGGATGAAATAAACCGTAGACGAGTTCAGTTTATTTGCCAAACGCGAACCGATGGGCTTCACTCTCACTCCGCTTGAGTATCATAGGTAATTAATTCACAATGAGTTAAAAGCATAGGTTCTTCACCTTTTTTTTTTTTTTATCAATGAAAGGACAAGCAACGGCTAACATCACGACTACCATCTTCCGGTGATGTAGGGCACCTTCAATTCTTACAAAATATGTGGTTTGGAGCCGTAATTAATCAATTGAGATATGTGGTTTTGAGCCCGTCACTAATAGTCCCTCAGGCATTTTGAAACCCAAAAAGTCCTTCCACATGGATAGTTAGCAAATACTCAAAGAAAAGGCAGATGAAAATTGGCCTATAATAAGGATCGAACTTGTGGTCCCATGAAAGACAACGTGACTTCTCTACTACTAGCCTACAAAAAATACCAAGTTCACTTTAGCTCTTTACCAACAGTTATTTTACTTGTTTTAATTTTACGTTTGTCAACTTTGGTTATAATATATAATTTTTTTTTATCTTTCTTATAAATGCAATAATTATCCGTTCTTATATGAATTTTACTAATCTTTATTGGTTAGATGTGCTATTTTTTGTTCTATTAGGAGGACAATTGCCAAAAAAGTCATGAATTTAATGTGCAGATTCAAATTCAATCATAATTTTTTTTATTTGACCAATTAAGTCATAAATATTTTGGTGATTTGTTAATGTAGTCGTCTCAATCAATTTTACTGGGTAATCACTAACATAAATGTCAACTGTTTTACGTAGCATGACTAGTACTCATGGAGATGATTTTTTTTGAATTTTTTTTTGAATTTTATGTTCTTTTTTCTTTTTATTATTTTTCTTTTTTCTTCTTGCTCCATTGGTCACTGACCACAAGCAAGGGCTAATGAGGGTCAACCACGCTTGAGGTTGACAATGTGCCCTCACTTGTGGTCAATCTTTGGCCATCACTAAGGCCCGATGACTGGTGGAGGAAGAAGGAAAAAAGTTTAAAGATTTATAAAATTCGTTCACATTATTGCCAGCTATCCACTTTAGCGATTGCTAGCCAAAATTGGTTGGGAGGTCTATTTTGATATATCAAAAGGTTTATAACTCAATTGATCAAATTACAATATTTAGGAATAAATTAGCATTTATATAACATGTTTATGACTTTTTTTGGTAATCTTCCCTCCTATTAAGTTGTCAAGTTGTTTTGATTTACCAAATCTTCTTTGATTACTTCATTTGATTTTTAAAATTTATCAACTCATTAAATTTATTGATTCCTTTTTGAAATTACTAACTTCAGTTATAGAGATTCCCAACATTTCTTCATTTAAGCTAATACTTAGTTTTGTATTACCAACTATTATTTAAGTTTATTACAAATGTTTATGTGGTTTTTTCAAGTTACAAACTTCTCTTTGTCTAAGTTTGAATACTCCTTGAGTTTGGATAAATTTTTCATAGAGTCTGAAGATACCAAACGTCTTGACAATATTCATGCGCAAGCTTTGCTGATATCCTCATATTACTCTAATGATATCCATGACACAGATTTATGAAGTCCTTGAAGCAAGTATGTAGAACTTTAGATGCAGTATTTAATAATAGGGTCCGAGCATCATTTCTTCATGAACATCACTTGAAAATACTTTTTTTTTAATAAACATTTATGAAAGGTTTGGTCAATCTTCAAAACATATTAGGGAGTTTTCTCAACATTATATGGTCTGAGACCATTGGTGACTTGATACTTGCGTTCTAATCTCTTAGTGAAACTCAAACAAACACATCAGTCTTCATCTCATATCCACGTGTCACTCTAATCACATTGATAGTAAATTGTCATTCGTTTGCTTGTTCTCACCTGCAAAACAAATTCTACCATAATAATCATTCTGGTTTCTTCATTATTCTCAATCTCTACTTCAACTAAGTCTTGAAAAGTTTTCATCTGGCTAGTGTCTATCTAACATGCTAATGTGTAAGGAACAACCTTGGTCTACTAAATTGGTTTATAAAATAACGTGACAGGCTATAACTGTAGCTAAGTTGGCCCTTCAAATAATTGGACCATAATTAGCATCCAAATTAGTAGACTAGTCGTAACAGATTGTATATTTATCAATACATGTATGACGTTCATGTAGTAATTTCTCAACCAATCGTAATATATGGAGTATTAGTCTTATGTAAGATATAGGAAATGGAAATAGATTGATGACGTGTGAGAAGGAGCCATTAGAAGCTTTGATTCTAACACGGCTTGGATCTTCTGGGTTTCTCACAATCCCAAAGGCTTCAGGTGTCCCTAGTGAATGACAAGTGGCCACCGGATCGACACCTTTCCCACCAGAGTTTAGGCCTACGAATTGCTTGTTGGCCACCCCTAATGCCTCGTAGGTTCTCCACAGCGACAACAACAAAGCACGGCAAATCATCTGTAGCTCAATGCTCGAGTTTCTTCTCTGAACATGACACTTCTTCTAGCGGGAAATTGTTTTCAACAGGACAAATTATAATTGCATCGCTTCCGTCCATAACGATGTTCAATGTTAGTTCCTGTAAGATAATTCCATCTAAATTTTGACGATGTAGGATGTGAGCCAAAACCAAGACGGTGATAGCACAAACATGGAATTTATTTACACTTGGGATACCAAGTTTCTAATCCATAGACAGAAATTCGTTCCTTAATCCCCAAACTAATATCATGAGTTTGCATAGCCGAAAGTTATCTATCTGCTTAAAGCTAACTCACCCCGAATGTCTCCCAAAGGGAATTGGAACCTGCTGGGCATTTAGCAACTGCGGGAGTCCACATGCTGTTGTTGACTGCCCCACTTCCTTCGCCGGACTCGGCACACAGACACGTCTCGACTGTGCCCGATTCGAAGAAAAGTCTAGGCCCATCCTACACGTCATACCCACTTTCGAAATCAGAAAAACTGTCGAAACCAAATAAATCATCAGTTAATAAAGCAACGGAAACACTAAGGCAATTACGTGGAGCACAGTACCAAGAAGTCCTTGTTGGGGAATGCATCAAAGAGGGAAGTCTTGATCCATCCTTTCGTGACCAGCCAGCCCCCCAGATCAACTGCTCTTATTTTAGGGTACCTACTTTCCGTCTCTTGACTGGAATGGCTGCAGGTTGATTGGTCCCCATGTTACAATAAAGCAAAAAAGAGAATTTCTGTATATTTCTGTGTATATAATGCTGATAATAAAAGAGCCTATATACAGGCTGTTCTAGACAACTATCTAAATTAATAAAATATAACAACATCAAATAAAATTAATTACAATCAATCAGGGAAGATCAATGTCTCTGTTTTCCTACTTCCCTGTTCAAAATCAAGACAAAACAATAATTGCCGTTAGTTATGCAACCAACTTTTCCAAAAGGAACACAAGAGACTTGCACTAAGGTGACTAAAACATATCCAACAGAACTCGTGTAAGAAATATTCATGTCACAGAATTTCGAAATGGTCAAGCAGAGATGACAACGCCTGCGTGCAAGATGGGGTATGAGTTCAGTCACTCACTCAATTAGCTTCAAAGCTGAGTTTTCTGCTGTGTATGAGATATTTCTACGAACCATCTGTCTATTTGTGCTTAGTCCCTGGTCCAAGTGGTGCGTTTGGTATCGTTGTGAATGCTTTCTTTGGGATTTTCTACTTGACCTTGACCCCACTAATATGGTTTCATTTGAGCTTGACTTAGGTCAACATTTCAGCAACTTCCTCGTCACTTGCACGTTGATGTCTTTTATACTTCAGATGGCAATGTTTCTTAGCTCTTTCCATGAACAAAATAGATCCCACAATTTCATATTTTATTATTTTTTATATAGATCTAACTAGACCGTCAAAATGGGTCATAGACCCATTTCTAAACCCATATTTGATAGACCATATTGTTATATGGGTTAATTATACTCAATAAATGGGATGGATTGGGTCGAGCATGGCTCATTAGGTTTGTGTTGTATGGAAATAGGTCAAAACATAGTAAACATGTCAATTTAGGTTGGAATAATTTTGACTCAATCCGATCCACCTATTTGCCTATAATAAATCTAACAACTTTTTATCCCTCTAGTTATGTTTTCTTCTTTAAGAGGAATTTTGTTAAAGCAACTAATTAAGTGAATTTCACAGTTCCATGTATTTATTGTCCTTAGATTATGCACATAAAATACCTTGAAGACAGTATTACTATAAGTTATTTGTTTTTAACAAGTGTCATGGGGGCACTTTTCAAACAATACTATGAAATTCTTTTTTATCATTTCCAATTTACTGTATTTTCATTTTATGTAACAATCATAATCCCCTCATTAAGAAAATTCATATTAAAAAAAAGGGTTATATAAAACATTCACTCATTTGATATATAAAAAGGAATTACAACATAAAGACAAAGATGAGAAGAGGAAAGAAAACACACCGCAGAAAACAAAGTGAGTCAAGGAAGATAATTAGGGATGTTAGGGTTTTTAGTTTGATTCCTAATTCTAATTATGGTTCTCGGTTCTCGATTCCTAAAAAAAGTGGAATTAGAAATCGGACTATCTCCCTCTAAAACCTAGAATCAGATTGATTTTCTTTGATCTAGTTATTCGATTCTCGAGTTTATCTTGAAATTATGCTTATTTTTAATTCTAAGTGGCCTGAGAGAACTCATTAACCAGGCTTTTCTAAGGAAAGTATACTTAATAAACATTTCAAGGACACCGGCAAAAGAATTCTTCTAAATAAATAGATTGTCATTCACTTTTCTTTAGCATGCGGTCCATTTTCTTAGTCCAGTCAAGTCAGCAAGTCAGCGAATCTGGTAGAGGATCCACATGATGTGATGGCTCAAATTCATAGAACTCATTAACATCGGGACCGCGTGAGGATCTTTAGACTTTGTATATGTGAAATTTCTAGGAAATGGGCAAGACATCATGAAGAAAAAGCAGATAACTCGTCTGCAGCCAAAGAGGGATTCCGTGCGTTTGAGTAGCGTCATCTTGTCCCGGCTCTTACCGTCAAATTGTTTTGGGAGAAATATCCAATTAGTGCTAAATTTATCATACGAATATCAATTTAATATTAATATATTTAATTTTATCGATTTAACTCTTAATCTTTACGTGAAATTCTAATATAATCATTTCGACTAATTTTTATAGGAAATCGCCAACATGGTAATCCAATCATCGCTAATTGTCTTATATCAGTAATATAAAATGCTTAATTGAAATTTCGCATAAAGATTTATAATTAAATTGATACGCTTAAGAAGTTTAGTATTAAATCCGCATTCATACAATAAATATAAAATTGATTGCATAATTTTTCCTAATAATTTTGTATCTCATAACACCAAACTATTTGAAGCAACTGTTACCAAAGAAATAATTGTTAATGTTCGGGCATCTAGAACACGTCTTGATCTCACTAATTGACAAGATTTAAGAAGACTTTCACTAGAGTCGAACGGTCAAAAGTAAGCATGACTTTGCGGAATTCACACACTTGGTACAACACAGAAACATCATGTCTAAGGATCAATATGTCAAAACTTCGAAAGAAAGTGGCATCAGGTTTGCTTATGACACGGCGAAGGAATTTAGGGTTGCCAAGTTCATTTACATAAGTCAGATCTTAATTTGACATGACACAATCCAATCAAATTGGCCCAAAAGGAAATCCAACTTTCCGAGAGTGCCAAGGACCGCGGTCATTTTGAGTCGAAAGTATAGTGCGATTAGAATAATGAGCGCGGTTCGTCCCCGAAGCTTCTGTCTCTGGCCTTGCTTTTGCCTTTTCATAATTTCTTTCACGCACCTCCGGTCAAGCCACTCAGAAATAGTAAAAGCTACTTATTCCAGGTCAACACTTAATCCTTACGAAATTGACTTCATGAGTGTAAATGTACAGGGAAATACCGATATAATTCGAATAGCAACTGACTAAGGCTTTAAAAGGCCCATCCTAACGTTTGGCCTTCCATACACGCCAAGCTGTGCCTTTGCAAATCTCTGGTAATCTTCTTCCGTATCTCCTTCACTCACTTCCCCCTCAACCACCCTTTCACCTTCACCCAATTCGCAAATCGAAGCAACTACAAAGTTTGGTGAGCATTTCAAATCGTTCAAGTTTTGGGCTTTCTCGTCGTGAAAAATGTATCGATCGATGGCGTCACCATTGGGCTTACCCACAAAGGTGAGAGGACTATTTGCCGTGGTAATTTGGTTCAGCTGCGTTGTCCCGTTAGTGTAGATGAAATCGATATTCTGTTGGACTGTCAGGTGGTCAAAGATATCCGAGAACAAATTGTAGTGGTACCCGTCATCCGTTGGGGAGTGCCTGCGCACTGCGTCGTGTCCGGCCTTGTTGCACTTGGTCAAGGCATCGAGGGCTACTCCTGGGAGAGAGGCTCTTTGCGTACCTGAGAAATGGCATTCGGAAATCCAGGTTCCTGACTTTGCTCTAATATATATGATTGCATTTGATACAAAAGGTGAGGGGAGTATTTACCGAGTGTCTCACCGTACCTGAGATCGGTCCCTTGACGAGCTGTTTTCGTATCCAATTTGTGGACCTGGTGCGGCGTGTAGATGTAGTATCAAGCCTACCGAAAAGAAGCCATGATTCACTCGATTATATCAAGCCTTCTGAAAGGTATCAACTATCATCGATGCAGCATAAGTAACATGAGGATGAAATAAATCATAGACGAGTTCAGTTTATTTCCCAAACGTGAAGCAGTGGGCTTCACTTTTACTTCTCTGGAGTATCATAGGTAATTAATTCACAGTGAGTTAAAAGCTTAGGTTCTTTCTTTTTTCTTCTTTTTTCTCGGTGAAAGGACAAGGAATGACAAACGATACAACTACTATCGTTGGGTTATACTATGGTGCACCTTTATCTGTTGCAAAGCATGTGATTTTGCACCATAAAAATTATTAAAATATATTTCGAATTTGCATCTAGGTATAAAATCCAATCCGTTGTCTACGGCACAAGCGAAGCACGCACCTTAGATACTATGGTATCAGCACGCGGAATAATAAATGAAGAAGAGGCGAAAATGGTGAACGTCTTTGTTTTTTCTTCTTACCAGCATTTGCTGATACACTCCGTGCGCATTGCCTGGCCATGTGAACGCGCAGGAAGAAGGAAGAAACATGACGAGCTTCTCTGGCTTCATTCTCTGAAGAAAGGAGAACAATGATGGCTGATCGTTAGCCATCATTGCTGACTTTGACCGAGAATTAGAAGAGAAGAAGAGCTTAGAAGAGCTCTTCGTATCAGAGAAAAGGTAGGGGCTTCTTTTAACCCTTTCATTAAATCGACCGTCCTTTTTAAAACTTGCCAATACTTATTAACACTAACCATCAGGAAAAAAAAGAAATCTAATTTCCTGGCGTGCAACAGACTTTTGCAACTGCATTATAGGAAAAAACTTTTTGGTCATCTAGACTAAAGTGAGGATTTGTAGGTTAATAATTCAACATAAGATTAAGTAAATTGAAGCAACGAAAAATTATAGGAATAAAAGATGGTAAGTTTATAAACAATTTTATAATTTTATAATCATTAATAATTTACCAATATGTTAGTTTGGAAAAAGTAAATCGATCGTATTTTTAACCAATAATTTCTTAACACTTATCAATACTTATTAAAATTTACTATCATGAAAAAAAAATCTATTTTCCTGGGCATGGAACAATAGATTTTTGGAACTACGTTATGAGAATCTCATGATTACCACTACATAACCAAAAATCTTCACTGAAGCTATAAGGTATATAAGTTGCATTGCATGTGCTCTAGAACTTGCCTAAACAGCTTTTTCATTCGAAGATGACTAAAAGTTTACTTGATGAAAGATAATCAGAGCTTACAACTTACAATATATTAAAAGTGCATAGACTTATATATATAGGTAATATCTAAAGCTTAATGTACCCATTCTTGATCATCCATTCCAAGCTCCAATGATCTTCTGCGCACTTGAGAGTCCAATACGCCCATCCAAAAGTGGCTCTTCCGTATGCTTTCAGTTGAGCCTCCACATACTTTTGGTTCTCCTCTTCTGTTGCTCCATTCGGTCCCCACTCCACTACCCATTCACCTGCAATTTCACATTACATCATAGATCCCCACGTCTTTTATATATATATATGTACCCGCAAAAGTTGGTGCATATATGGCATCAATGCCATGATAATTTTGTTACAGTTTTGGACTTACCCACAAAAATAAGAGGCCCATTTGATGTAGCGAGACTTTCCAATTGGGCAAACCAATCGTCGTAGAAGAAAGGAAGGGTATCTTGGATGGTGTCCAATATTGTGTCGCACAGAAAATAGCATTGCATATCCACAACTGTCCTGTCCAGGCTGCTAGCGTCGGGGAGCAGCAGCTCCTTGCTGGAGGTTTCCAGCATGCACGACATGATCACATAAGCAGAGGAGGAGTGCTTGCGGACAGCATTGTGCCCGGCAATGTAGTACCTGCTGACAGTCTCCTGAGGGAGTGTCTCCGCGAGTGGCTCGTTCAGAAGGTCGACCGCATAAAGGCTCAGGCTCTTGGTGTATCTACATAGGCAAAATCGAATGATAACCCTAGTACTCGGACTAAGGTTTGTGAACCAACTGATTAATTAATTACCGCGACGTTAGGAATTCTATGACATGGAGGGTTTGTTGGATGGTGTCATCTGTGTCTCCCCATTCGCGGAACCCATCTCTTGACGAGCTGCGTTCCCAGCCATTTTGGGACTTAGGTGCTGCGCGCAGGTCAATTATGACCTTCAACCCATACTTCCTGCAAGTAATAAACGTAGTCGATACGTTATATACTGCATTTGTGCGTAACAAGATGAAGAGAAGATGGCAATAGACTCACTCTGCCCAAGAAAAGGCATTGTCCAGATAGGCCAAGGAACCACCGACGTAAGGGCGTGGAGGATTTGGGCCGCTCGCTATCCACCAACCCACGGGAATTCTCACCGCGTTCAATCCATTCTCAGCTACGAACTTGAAATCATCTTCCACTATGAACGTACTCCAATGTTCCTATTATCAACTAATACCTTTTATTGAAGTCTACAAGGTTATAGATATGCACACACTAGCGTATAATCTGTGTTCGTAGTGGTATCTTTTTATGTAGAAAATATTAAATATCCACAAAACAAAAATGTAACAGGTACAATCAACTTATTCTTTGGTAAATGCTTGATTGAATAACGAAGTTAAGAAGAATTACTGCTTCAACAGAAGAATGTTATTTAATCAGATAAAAGAACCATATTTTAATCAAATCAAGAGCATAAACCTTTTATTTATTTATAATGTCTCTTGGTTGCTGAAGTGATCTTAATCACTCATGAGACTTCCCCGAGTAAACAATATTAAAACCTAGTTTAGATGAAGTGATTAAAAGGGAATAGAAAGGTATGAGCTCAAGAGATAAGAAAAGAAAGAAAAGCCTATCATGTTTACACCTTATGGTTACGTTTGGTTGTTTAGATTTCTAACTAGGATAGGACTGGATATGATAAAATATGAAATCTAGAAATTTTACTATATCCTATCAATTGTTTGGTAATTACTATAAGATATATTCATATCATATCATATTTGGTGTAAACGGTATATTAGTATAAATGAATCAAAAGTTTTACAAATGGAGATAATAAAAATCTCTCGTGACATTTTTGCATACTTTATTTTATTATTTTTATTTATTTTCATATATATATTTAATTAATTAATTTGTTATTTCTTTCTCCCTATTCTATCATTCTCTAATAAAATTTTATTAAATAGTAACCTATACTAATATATCTAGAATACTAAAATACCTAAAAAATATAATAGATATAAATATACATGTATATTTATATATTGAATTTATATTCTAAATAGAATTAAATTCAAATATATAAGTAAAAATAATATTAAATTAAAATAAATAATTTTTTATTTTTTTGTTTTGAAATATTATTTATATATTGAAATATAATTTTAAGTTTTTGTTTTTTTCGTTGAATAAATTTAATTTTGTTAATTTTGTTAATTTAAGAATTTTGTTATTTGAGAAAAATAACTTTCCTAAGATGAATGTTGGAAATCGTATCTATTTTTATCCCACTTTCTCTAGGAGATAATTTTATTTACTCTATATCTCATTATATCTGATTTTATCCTGTCTTGAGTAGGCACCAAACACAGAATATAATAAATTTTATCATATTATGAATTTTATCATGATCGCCAAACGCAACCTAAACTTTTAAATTAACATAAAACAAATAAAAGGAGAAGAAGCATACTTAGATTAATGTGAAAATGCTTAAAAATTTTGTATAGATAATTGCTTAGAAAAATTTATTTTTTGCTATTGGAAAAGTGCAATGCTAGAGTTATTAACTAGCATATCGAATCGATTTACAAAGTGATATGTCAAATTGCAAGTAAGCCCTTAAATAAGGGAATTTCTTGTATATGAAATCGAGTCCAATGAAAAATGTCAATTATAGGTGTTCGTTTTGTGGGTTCCACATATGAAACCCATAACATGGACAGCCATGATGGAATTGGTCTGGTGGACCCAAGTTCAGGCAAAACTTACCCATTTAAATAAGTATATCATATTCAACACCTAATCACAATTTGGCACTCTAATTAACAAATTACTTTTGTAAATCAGTCTTCTTAGATCAGGTTTTTTCATCTAAAAATGGGTAGCTTTGTCCATGTGTTGTCATGATTGCAACTTTGTTACAACAATAGGCATACAGACCCATGGTTTCCTTGTACTTGACATGAAAATCCAAGCTTGGCTGGCAAGTACCATGAAAGAACCCAACACGTCAGGTCAAGATTTCGTAAATGAAAATTTCTCGTAGCTGGATCACAAATTGCGGTTTCCATTGCGAAGATTCCAACAAATAAGATAATGGGGCATATAAGTATTGACACTATGACAAAGCGTTTCACCTCTAGCTAAGTTCAGTAATCAGTTACTTGAGCTTGGTAAGAGTCGGTTGTGCATAGCATATGATGTCATTTTGTATTATATATTGTATCATTTTACATGGCAATATTTACTATTGCCAATGCTAAGTAAGATTACTATGCTGTCGGGAATAAAGACCCTATGAGGAGCATATGAGAGTCATAGGAAACTATAGCAGCTGCTCCTATATATGACAGATATTAATAACCACTGGTTAGAATTGTTCCTTTTAAAAGAATCCTCTTTCGCAAGCCAAATACCAAAAAGATCGAAAAAAAAAAACAATGGAGTGAGTTTAATTAAAGCTATAATCTGGCAATAAAAAAGTAATTTAATTGATTATCAGTTTGAGAAGTACGAACTTTGACTATATTCACATATGAGTTTCATAATTACGTACCCTCATGACTTCAGGAGCTTTTTGTGGTCCAAGACCATTGGTGACTTGGAACTCACCTTCCAATCTTTTAGTGAAGTTTATCACAAACACAGAAGGATCTTCATCTCCCCACACATCGCTCTCGTCACATTGATAATCAGCCGTTACTCGTTCCTCTGTCCTCACCTGCAAAACACATTCTAATTATTTTTTTATTTTTTAATTGTAAACTAAGTCCCAATTGATCGTTTGTTAAAAGATCTCATTTGCGTCACTTGATACTATAAAATGTTATATTATTAATCTTTTTGTTGTTTTCTCTCAATCTCTGCTTCGAATAAGTCTCAAAAAGTTTTCACTCTACTAGTGTTTACTTAACACGTTACTACGTAGGGATAACATCTGTTTACTCCATATGTTTATGACATGATGCGACAAACTATGATCGTATTATGGATGGCCTTTCAATTAAGGGGACCATATTTAACATCCACTTAAGTAGACTAGTCTTGAGCAGTTATTTGGCGGACGTTATGCATGCGCTAGAATAAATCTGGTCCCGGGTGGGGGGAGGGAGGGGGGGGGGGGGGACCGATATCGGTTTCTCTAGTTCTAACGGTGCAGCTGCATCTCAGTATATGTACGAATCTCATGCAATAATTTCTCGTCGTCTTAGGTTATTTGTGGTTATTCTTCTAAAAAAAGTAGGGAAGGGGAAGAGATAGATGACCTGTAAGAAGCAGCTATTGGAAGCTTTAATTCTGACACGCCTTGGATCATCTGAGTTCCTCACGATCTCAAAGGTTTCTAGGGTTCCCGGCGAATCGCAAGTAGCCACCAGATCGACACCGTCCCCACCAGAGTCCAGGCCGACGAATTGCTTGTTGGCGACCCTAAAGTTGAAGAGCCTCTCGTTGATTCTCCACAGCTACACATACAAAGCACTGGTAAAATTATTTACGTAAAAGTTACAAACCAGTTATCGTAATTGCATGGCTCCGTCCCCAACGCTGTTCGATATTAGTCCCCGTGAGATAACTCCAAAGCATCGCTACTACCGCGCCAGAGCCAAAAACCCGGATGGCGGTAGCCCAAAAATCTTTTTCATTTGCACTTGGTGTACTGGAGGACGCAAGTTCGCTGAACTTATATCGCGGGTTTGCACTTTCAATTGTTATTTTTATTTGCTTAAAGCTTACTCACCCTGAATGTCTTCCATTGAGAACCGGAACCTGCTGGTCGCTTGCCAACAGCTGGAGTCCCTCTGCAGTTGGCGACAAGTCGGTGCCCTCCTCCAGACTCGGCGCAGAGATACTTCCCGACCGTCATTGATCTGAACTGGAGTCTAGTCCCATCCTACTCATTATATACAGATCAAGAATCAGAAGAAACTGTAAAAACCAAACCGATCATTGGTTAAAAAAGCGACAAGAACACTAAGGCAATTATGTGTATAGCACAGTACCAAGAAGTCCTTGTTGGGGATTGCATCAAAGAGGGAAGGCTTGATCCATCCTTCTGTGACCAGCCAGCCTCCCAGATTAACTGCTCTTATTTTAGGGTTTCGGTTCTCCATCTCTTGATCGGAACGGTTGCCAAATAGTTGGTCCCCCGTGCTGCTGACTTCCATGCCTTCTGTTTTCCTACTTCTTCATTCAAAATCAGGATAAAAGCAAGGCAACAGTTAGTTGTGCAACCGATTGTCCCAAAAGGAAAACATACAATTTGCACTAAAACATATCCCACAGTACTCGTGCGAGAAATGTTCATATAATTCAATTTCGAAATGATTTAAATAAAGCTTCCATGCGTGCTTTGCGTAGTTAGGGCAGAGTTCAGTCGCTCACTTTAGCTAAGTCGTCTGCGTGCTGCCAGAAGCCGTTTGTCTATTTTATACTTAGGGAACTGGTCTACTACTCGTCTCCTTGGTGCAATTTCTCCTCGTTGTGGATGATTATTTTAATGTTTTCTTGTAGACTCCGCCATTCAGGGTTGTCGTCTAACTTCTACTTAGGTCGACCCCGAGAAACTTCCCAGTCCATCGCCCGTCGACGTCTGTTATTCGTGATAAAATAATATTTCTTAACTCTTAAAAGAACAGGATAGATTTAACGAAATTTTGTATTTTCGTTTTTTTATATAATATAACTACTCGTTTTTTCGTCCAATGATATTTTCTCTTTCAAATAGGATTTTATTAAAGTGTTACCGCAATGAAAATTAAAAAAAAAAAAAGAGAGAAAATTGCCAAAAAAAAGTCCTACACCCCTTATATTTATGCCAATTTAATCTTAAACTTTTTAAATTATGCTAATTTAGTACTAAATTTTTTGACCAAGTATCAATTCAATCCTATCTACTAATTTTGGGTGGATACTATTGACGTGGATGTGGACACCGACCAGCCTACAGGGCATAGTCAATGCTAATATAGATATTTTTAAATAATATTTTAATAATTTTTGAATTATTTTCTTACTTTTTTTCTCCTCCTCCTTCCAATGGTCGACAAGGGCTACCTCGCCTGAGCGAGGGTGGCTCTCATCGCCATAGGTGAGCATCAACGTCGCTGGTGCTCATTGTGGCCTCGACAAGGTCGATGCTCACCTCTAGTGGTGAGGGCCACCCTCGTCGACCATGGTTGTGCCAATCACTAAAAAGAGGAGGAGAAAAAAAAAAGAAAAAATTATAAAAAATTATTTAAATATATCAATATTAGCGTCGATTGTGCCACATAGGACAGTTGGCATCTACATCAACAATATTTGGCCAAAAATTAGTCAAAATGAGTAAATTAACACTATGCCAAAATGTTTAGGATTAAGTTGACACGATTAAAAGGCTTAGAACTCTCATGACACTTTTCTCATTAAGAAATTAGTTAAGGAAATTTCACAATTTTCAATAAATTGATTGTCATTGTGTCATGCATGAGAAGTACCTTCAAATCGTATTATTTTAAATTATTCATATTAACAACATTGTAATAAATGAAAAAAATCATTTTCAATATATAGTGTTTTTCATGTAATGTGTAATGAGTCCAATAAAAATGAATATATTTTCCTTAAATATAGTTGATAAGTGCCTCCAGAAAGTTTATTAGCAAGACCCTTTTTATGTAAAATATACTCAGTAAGTATCTCAAGGGCACTCCATGCTTATCCTTTTATTCTATTAAAATCTTATCCTTCCGATGTAACTTGTCGTTGCTGCCCTTTCTTGTCTCCTCTGGCCCCTAGTTGGGAAAAAAAAGATGGTCTCTAATTGGTGAGCAATACTTTTGTGGGATGACATGCATAAGCCCAGTAGATAACAGCCTATAATGTGAATTCTAAAGAGGGTCCCCCCGATGCGACAGCCTAGATTCATTAAGCTCGTAAACACCCGCATCATTTGATGTGAAATTTCAAGGAAATGGGCAAAGCCAGGGTAAAGAAAAAAGGCATCACTCTTCTCCAAAAGTCAAACGAATAAGGGATCTTATGCTTTTGAGAATTTGCATTTTGTCACCTACTCTTGTAATCGTGGCCAAACTATTTGAAGCACTATTTATCGACACGGTGTCTTTCAATCAGGAGCATTAAGTTGACAAGTCGATTTCAATCAGGAGTACTAGATTGATAAGTTGGTTAAAGGACACTGTGTAAAGCATAAATCAACCTAATAGGAATCTTTTTGAATTCCACCTCCTCATTCCAAGTGTGGAAAACTACTATACTTTCTTACCCGGCATTAGCCACTTTCGAAGAGTTGACGCAGAGTTGACCACCTATATCAAAGACTGCCTTAGTTCCTGTGTAATTGTTTTTTCTTCCCTACCCAGGTGGGAATGCCTAATTTAGACATAGCAATTTTAGGATTTATTAAGGTCCAAAAATCATAAATATTTATCAATGTTTGCCATTTGAAAATTCACACGCTTACTACAAGAGGGAAACTTCTTAACAATCCCAGGATTTTTTTTTCCCATATTGTTAGGGTGTTCGCAGATAATTACATTTATCACATCAGCCCATGACGCTTGGGCAAAATCGTGGCATTTGCAATGTGCGGATCAGACGATGAGAATTCTCGCTACACTTTTGCATTTTGTACTATTATCTTTTTTAAGATTCTAGAAAATCACCAGCAGTTACGTTCACATCATCATACTTGTGAATCACACAAGTCCCCCATCATCCAATGTGAAATTGAAGTGTAACAGCAAAAGTACCTTTACCTTCTTCTTTTTTTGTTTTTTTGTTTTTGTTTTTTTATCATATGGTTGGCAAACTAACACCCCAACTGCCTTCAAATAATTTGGAAAATTTACTAAAATTCATAAACCTATTATCATTATGTCAATTTAATTTTAAACTTTTTAATTATGTTAATTTAATCCCAAATATTTTCCAGATTCAATTGAATACATCCGATCAATTTCAAAATGAAAATTGTTAACATAGACGTCAGATGTCTTATGTGGCACAATTGACGCTAATATGTTATTTTTTTTAATAATTTATTCTTTCTTCCGTGGGAAATGAGCAACAAGTGGCAAAGGAGAAAGGGGAGTCCATGCTTTCTGACAAAATTGAAGAAAGACTTCACAGACGGACAAAAATCATCCTAGTCGTAGAGGAGCAGGGTTTTGTTTCCAATTATAGGACGGAATTCATACGTTTCGTACGGAATTCATAAGTTTCGTATTAAATGGTAACATCTTACCAATAATTAATATTGGAAAGACATCATCAATTGTTTTCACTTCACTCCACTTATGAACCATACTATTAATCCCATGCTGCAGATGTGGAATTAGAATGTAATACTAAAAATACCTTAGCTTTTTCTTTTTCTTTTTCTGGAAAATTATCTGCTCAGTCTTAGACATATTGTGCAGATATCAAATCAATTTTACAATTTTCAATTTTTCCAATTTAGTTGTAAACATACATGCAAAATTCAAATATAATTCTTCTAATAATTTTTCACTGAGAAAGCGCTAATATGATAGTATGTCGTGTAAAATAGCTGGTGGTGACTAAATCGCCACATTAGCAATTTATGATGAAAATTTGCAGAAAGTGCTATTTTTAAATTTCACATCAATGTTTATACCTAAATTAGCAAACTGAAAAAATTATGACTGAATTAGCATTTGTACAATATGTTTAAGATTGATTGGATAATTTTCCCACATTTTTCGATTTTATGATTAGCAAAATAGTAGAGAAAGATCACCTTCAAATAACTTCCATAAAGATTCAACGCCCATAATGTAATATATACTTTGAGTAATGGTTACTAGCATAACAGTCTTTGGGTCATTGTTAAAATAATGGCATATGCTGTAAGTTATAAATTCTTGAAAAAGTGAACCCTACAACAGTTTCTAATTATTTTTTATTTATTTTTGTTGTTCTGGACATGTTGTTAATCTCATAGTAAATTAAAGACAATTATATCCATTTGAGTAATGGTTTATTTAGTCCACTGGAAACTTGAAAGTACAAGGTCGAAAAGTCTATCATTGTAACCCACTTGCATGCTAAAAGTCAGGAAGTCTTTCCCATGGAAGCAAATTTCCAAGGCATCGATGTGTCTACAACAAGGCTCAAAGCTTTGACATGGTGGAAGAGTTGTCCGGTTATCATTGGGCTACTAGTCTCATTACGTATGTTAAACCTTAACGTAGCACGATCTAATCAAATTGGCCCAAAAAGAAATCCAACTTACCCAGAGCACCTGTCGCGGCTATCATGTTCAGTCGAAGTATAGTGCGATTACAGTTATAAGCACCGTCCAACACCAAGGCCTACGTTCTTGGCCTTGCATTGCCTGTTCATAATTTGTTCTTCAGACCTCCGATCAATCTTGCTTGCTTGAGGCTATGAACCATTCAAAAATAATAAAAACTATTTATTCCACTTTAATGCGCTCTAGCCGAGGTCAACAATTGATCATCACGAACATCAACCATATGAGCGTAAATGTTAGGAAAATACCAAAATACTTTAAATAGGTAAACTGATTAAAGCGTTATATAGCCATTGTTTATCATCCACTGCAGACTCCACTTGGTGTTGACATTCCTGGGGGTCCACTAGGCCCATCCGAACATTCTCTTCCATACACCTCAAACTGTGCCTTCGCGAATCTCTGGTAGTCTTCTTTCGTAGCCCCGCTCACTTGCCACTCAGCCACCCATTCACCTTCACCCAATTCGCAAATCAAATCAGCAACAGAGTTTTGTAAGCATTTCATACCTTCGTAGAAAAGTATCTGTAAATGGCGTCGCGGTTGGACTTAACCCACAAAGGTGAGAGGACCGTTCACCGTGGTGATATTGTTCAGCTGTGCCGTCCAGTTAGTGTGGATGAAATCGATGTTCCGTTGGACCGTCATGTTGTCGAAGATGTCTAAGAACAGCTTGTAGTAAGTGCACGTCGACCTTGGTCCTTGCCAAGCCGCTGGCCAGCAGGAAGAGCACTTTGGGATCGGGGGCCCAAGGCGGTTCAACATCACTGCGTAAGCTATCGGGGAGTGCCTGCGCACTGCATCATATCCGGCCTTGTTGTACGTGGTCAAGGTATCAAGGGCTACTCCCGGAGAGGGAGGCTTGTTGATGAGCTCGACCGCGTATAGACTTGGGCTCTTTGTGTACCTTGTCAGAGTTTGAGGAATAGGCCAAGAAGGTGAGAAACGACTTATAATTTATGTATATTCAGTCACACGTTTTATATTGTACAAGCTCCTATTTATAGTACAACAAATGTCTAACTGTGGAAAAAATAAATGAAGATACATTAAATCAAATCCAATCTCGGATTGATATAATCTATCAATTATAATCGCCTGCAATCTTGGATTGATATCAATCACAATCTTCTCGGTCCAATCACAATCTCAGGTTTGATCCTCACATATCTCCAACACTCCCCCTCAAGCTAATGGCTATATATAATATATATATATATCCAAGACACCAAGTTTGTTTAGTAGATATATGTGCTGTCTTTGACATAATGGCTCAGTAGAGAGGTCTAGAGGCTGTTCTATGGTTCCAATTACATTTGTATTGATTACTCCTTCTCGGATCTTTTCTCAAGTTTAGTGACAGTCCACTTCAATATGTTTAGTTCTCTCATGAAATACGAGATTCGCCGCGAGTTTGAGTGCTACATCATCGTCACAAAATAAGTTTGTTGGTCCTTTGACCATATCCCAAGGTTTGAAAGCAAGCCTTGTATCCAAACTATTTCACAAATGGTTTTGGCCATGGCTCGATATTCAACTTTAGCAGATGATAATGATACAGTCGACTGCTTCTTTGTCTTCCATGAAAGTAACGACTTTTATAATTTAATACAAAAACTAGTGATTGATCTTTGACTCATGGGACATGTGGCATAGTCTGTATCACAATAAGCATTCATTTCCAAATTGCAATCTCGAGAGTGGAGTATTCCAA
The DNA here is from genome assembly GCA_016097545.1 of Eucalyptus victrix. Lineage (NCBI taxonomy): Eukaryota > Viridiplantae > Streptophyta > Magnoliopsida > Myrtales > Myrtaceae > Eucalyptus > Eucalyptus victrix. The sequence continues at coordinate 5,738,954 of CM027840.1, read as the reverse complement.
GTCCTGGACATCTCTTTAAATATTTTATGACCTTCAAAGCTGCATTCATGTGAGATTCCTTCAAATTATGCGTAAATTGATTGAATGTCTACACTGCATAACATATATCTGACCTCGTCATGGTGAGATATATTCCCCACAAGCCTTTTATAGTGAGATGGATCTTCAAATAATGGGTCATCGGTCTCAAAAGATGATCTGGTGTCATAATCAATGGTAGTTAATTTGATGTTTTGATTGATAGGATGACAACTAGTTTACATCCTGATAAGCCTACTTCAGATATGATTTCTAACACAAATTTTCATTAGCTTAGAGAGATTCCTAAGTCTGAACGAGCAATCTTAATACGAAGGAAACATTGGGAGGTCCCATGTCCTTCATGTGAAAAGTAGAATGCATATATTCTTTGGCCAATCCATCATTTCCAATAATAAGTATATCATCAACATATATCATTAGATAATTTGATGATGTACCTTTTGTCCAAGTGAAGAGGGCATAGTCGTGCTTGGATTGCTTGAAACCAATGGTTGTAAGAGTTGTAGTAAACTTTGCATACTACTGTTGAGAAGTTTGTTTGAGCCCATAAAGGGACTTACAGAGACAACATACTCTAGCTTCCCCTTGTCATTGTAATCTTGGTGGAAGGTCTATATGTATTTCTTCATTGAGATCACCATGAAGGAAGGCATTGCGAACATCCATTTGATGTAATTTCCAATCTCGGAAAGCAGCAATGGGAAGAAAGGAGTGAACAATAACATCCTTTGCAATTGAAGATAATGTCTCGTGATAATCAAAACCCTCATGCTGTATAAAGCTTTTCGCCACTAAGCGAGCCTTATACTGTTCAATAGATCCATTGGCTTTTTACTTGATCTTATATATCCATTTATAGTCAATGGGTTTCCCATGAGCAGATAATGGAACTACATCCCATGTTTGATTTTCTATTAAGGCATGCGGCTTTACTTCCATAGCCTTTTGTCACCATGTCTATCTCCTCAGAAATACAACTTGAGAACATATGTTCCGCAGATAGGTGCAATCAAATGAAACATAAGAGGAGATAGGATATGAGGTACCTGTTGAGTTGAGGGATGCACAGACAGAGTCCTTCGTCCATGTAAGAAGGCGAGTAATCTGTCGTGAACTTCGTGGGGGAATATGATGAGGTGTAGGAGATGATAACTTCCAAGTGGACTATGAATATAATTGTTCTAAATCAAAACTTGCTTCAATGTGCATCGTAGATTCTGCAACCGAATGATCTAGAGTAGATAGGAAATCCATAATGGTCTTGATCACTAGAGAAGAAGTCAGAGCATCCAGAGACAAGACATATATATAGTGAGAAATAGGAGATGAACCTTCCTCAAATAGAAAATGTCCATTATGATGATTCAAACTAGGAGGCTCATTTGAAGATGTTTCATCCTAAAAAGGTAAAATGTCTTCATGGAAAATGACATCCCTACTTATAAAGTTCTTTATCGATGGCTCGAAAACACAATATCTCTTCTGAAGAGTTGGATATCCCATGAAGATGCATTGTTTGGCCCGAAGACTCATCTTGTCACAAGGACCTAGGGTAGCAACATAGCATAGGCAGCCAAAAACTTTCAAGTGATTAACCTCAGGCTTCTTACCAATTAGCACTTCAAAAGAAATACATTCATCGAGGACACAAGTCGGCATGCAATTGATCAAGTAAGCTGCCGTGACCACACAATCTCCCATGAAAATTCCCGAATGGACGCTTAGAATTTAAGGGCACGATCAACTTCCAAAAGATGACGGTGTTTATGCTCAACAATCCCATTTTGTTGAGGCGCGTAAGTGCACGTGTTTTCATGCAGAATTCCACAAGAAGAAAAAAATAATTGACAATCATGACTAGAAAATTCTTTTCCATTATCTGTTCCAATACATTTAACAGATTTCCCAAATTGATTTTTTGACATGGTTAAAAAATTCTTTTGATGGGAAAAAGCTTGACTCTTTGACTGTATAAGGAAATCCCATGTAGCATGAGAATGATTATCTACGATGATGAGAAAGAATCGAGACCCATCACAATCTGGGGTGTGATAAAAACCCCAAATGTCTGCATGAATTAAAGAAAAAACATTTGTAGCTTGAGATTTGCTTGTGGGAAAAAGGGCACATGATTGTTTAGCAAGAGGACAAATTTTACTTTGAGGATGCGGAAAGAAAGCACTATGGCCTAAACGATGATGGGAAATGATAACTTTATCATGACAGTAACATTACGCAATGAATCTTTATACATGGAAAATTGCGATAAATTAAAATTTTTGGGAAAATTAGTCCCAAAATATAATCTTTGTAAAAGATTATCCAAGTCCATTAGTTTGCCAGTTGAAAGAGCCTGAAAGAGACAAGTGTCAGAATTAAAGAGAATACGACAAGAATTATCCTCACAGGCTTTTGATATTGAGATAAGATTGAATTGAAACTAGGGAACATAAAAGACATTTCGAAGGGTAATCAAAGCACTAAGATTTGCTGTCTTTATCTTTGTGACATATATGGTATTTCCATTTGGAAGCTTCACATTTATAGGGAAATGATTTTTATGGGTATGAGAGAAAATATTTTTATCACAAATAATGTGGTCACAAGCACTTAAATCAATAATCTCATGCATTATGAGAAATAGAGTTGAGGCAATATGAAGTATCTGAGAAGCTTGCCCCCTTATCAGAAGTTTCCAACTGTCTCAATGCTCTCATTATTTGTTGATATTGATTTTGGGTGATCGACTAATTGTGCCCAATGACTTGATTAGCTGATGATTTCTTCTTTCCTTTCTCCCCAGGTTTGTCGTGTGTTGACACATAAATTTTTCCTTAGTTAATTAATAAATAATAATAATAATAATAATAATAATAATAATAATAATAATAATAATAATAATAATAATAATAATAATAATAATAATAATAAAGGAAATCGGTTGGGTTGGGTTGGATTCAGCCTTGGCCCAACCCACCCATTCCTTTTCTCTTTCCTTCGTGCTGGGCCCGGCCTTGCCCTTTCTTCCCTTTAGCCCAGCCCGCGAACGAGTTGGTCATCTCCCTCCGGTTGGTCTTTACGCAGACGTGCAGAGGAGCAGCAGAGCAGTAATAAAGGAATAAGGAGATCGGGTGGTAGGCGGCCAACATGATCCAAGGGTCGGAGCAACTTGACCGGCAACTAGCACGACAGGGGTCTTCGTTCGACGACTTGCAGAAGAAAAAGAGAACAAAAGGGGAGAGAAACGGAGGATGGAGGGGGGGTGAAGACCAGCACCAAATAGAGAGAAACAGAGGGAGAAATCAAGGATAAAGGAAGGAGAGTGAGCCGGAGAAGGAGCCGAGGAGCCCTGAAACGTCTAGCTGCTGCCAGTGAGTTGTTGACCACAGCTGTAATCCTCGGAAACCAGTAGCACAAAGAGAGCGAGAGAAGGACTGAGAAGCACTAGTCCGAGAGAAACACAGAGAGAATGAGAGGAGGAGAGGAGAAGACCTCCTTGGACTGTCAATTGCTACCGTCAATAGCTACCGGAGTTGCCAACCACCTCTAACCCCCACTGGAACCTAGAGGACGAAACAAAAAGAAAAATAGGAACATAGAGAAGACCAAAAGCAAGAGGAGAAGAAGGGAGGAGGAAAAGAGTCTCAGGAACCCCACTACCGTCGTCGATGCGCCCTTGGGATGCCCTGCCGCTGCTGGTGACCCACTCGACTGGCATAGACCCCTGCTATCTCCTCAGAACCCAAGTAGGCATTTCACCAAACACTTGGTATGCGTAGTTTAGTCCCTGCCGACCAGAGCTCCCTAACCGTTTCGAGCAAACTACGACCACCACCCATCCCCCTGCTATGTTCCCCGTTACCCTGGCTTGCTTCATTAGACCCTAGGCTCGCCCGCGCACCTCGGTCAAGCTTGAGGCCTCCATTTCCCACATTGCCCGCCACCTGTTCGTAGAAATGCCCGAGTGAACTCCGCCTCCTAACTCCTATGTGTAGGACCCCCTTTCAACCATTGGCGGTCGGAGGGACGCTGCCATGACCAGAGAAGTTGAGCCATCCCCCTTGCTTGCCCGAGGTGCCGCCGCTGCTGGTGTACGCCGTTTCGGCGCCCCCTGGTCGCAATTGGGCAGTCGCCATTAGGGATGACAGGCCGAGTTGGGCCACATCTATGATTTGGCCCACTCGGCCTTTGACCCCTCTTGGGTCCGTTGGTTGGGCCCAAGTCTGGCTGAGTAAAGGCCTAACCACAGGCGATCAGGCCTAACCCAATCGAGACGGACCTGGGCGGGCTAGACCCAACCCGCCTTGTCCGGGCTGAACTCGATTTGGTTGGACTCGGGTTGAGCTAGACTCGACCCAACCCGATCCAACCAAAAAAAAAAAAAAGAGTTAAATTAAATTTTAATTTTAAAAAATCATTCTTATTTAAAAAAAAAAATCAAAAATCCAAAAATTGTAGGGTTTGGTTAAGAATTACTATGTATTGTCATTTTAGTGTAATTAGGCCTTTATTTGCTTGAACATTAATTAAATTGCATGTTTAGTTTGCATATCTTGTTATGTTTACTCGCACGTGTTTAATTTTGTGGCAATTAGGATCTTGGTAGTTATAATTATTATTTTAATGATTACGTACCTGCATGATCATCTCACATGTTCGTGGATAGGTATAAAATCAATTCAAACTGCCTAACAAAAATCCTTTATTTTCAAAAGAACAATATTAGGTACCGAAAGGGCACTAATTGGTCAATTAGTGTAATCAAATCCCCGACCCTAGATTCTCTAATTGCATAGGAAGTGTGGCATACTCTCGTGCCTCACTTGGTTTCTAGCCAGCCCCAATAGACTAGTGTCAACTTTTTTTTGAGAAATTCTTAAAAATACCCTAATGGTACGTGAGATATGGGCTTGGGAGAGCCCGCGCCTAATCATAGGCCTTAGGCCCGTCCTTTAGGCAATACCCCTAAACCTATTCCCTTGCCTCCCCTAGAGGGTAGGTCACAACATCGTGCAATTTCCAATGGGTTTCCATTGTGTGATGTGGCTACTCGCAATAATCATAGTATAATTTCCCTTTTCCTTTAGTATTTCCTTTTAAGGATGATGTGGCATTGTGAGGGTTGTGCAATGCTTTAAAAATATGTGCCATTATGGCTTGTTGAGAGCTGTTGGATTCAGCTGAAGCTATGGCTAAATAATAGCCGCCAGGTCTTTGGAGCCCATCATAGTCGTCCATCCCAAAAGAATTAGGGCTTCCTTCTCCTCCTTTGGTTGTAGCAAAAGGTTGACACCCCCATTCTCCTAGAGATCGAGATGCTTCTCGGCCAAACCAAAGGCAACTAGAAGGCCATCGATTGGTGGCTGCCAAAATCTGAAATTGGGGAGCCCTAGCGAGAAGTTGCCAGTTGAAGATGGTCTAGATTCCAAGGCAGCAAAGGCAATCCCTTCTCCAATTCGTGCATGCTTAGCCGCGACTACCCTTTAGCTCTCCTCTTGGATTGCCAATTGGTAGATCCACCCAAGTGGCGGTGCTGGCTCCATTTCAAGGAATTGAGACCTAAATGTGAGTAGCTTTCATTTAATATTAGTAGAAAATGGGTTGCTTTCTCCCTTTCTCATATTGCTCGATATTGTTGAAGCGCTTCCTCCGACCCCTCAAGCTGCTCTTTAGCGGCCGCAAGTTCGTTCCACAAGGCCAAGAGGCAATCGAAGCATGTTGTCATAAATTGATTTCCTTGTTTAAGCTTCGAGAGGCTTGGGTGAGGGAGAAGATTTTGGCCTGGTCGAGCTTTCTGTACATCTTGCAGATGTTATCCCAAATTGTCTTCAAATCTTCAATTGGTGAAAGCTCGGCGGCCACCTTAAAAGCCAAGCAATTACTGATCCATGTTTGCACGAGCTGGTTACGTCATTACCAATGCTGCCATGAGCGTCCATCCGCTAGAAAAGGCATGGTTCCATCAAGGAACCCAACTTTATCTTTCATGACAAATGGTTGCCAAAAATCTCGAGCCCAAGTACTATAGTTTTCAAGTCCATTGAGTTGTAAGGAGGTGAGTTTTAGTTCGGGGTTGTACATCAACAACATATAGAGTGGGTCGCCAGGTTTCGATCGACCACTATTGGCCAGAACAAGATAAGGCACAAAGCTTGGTGTCGCAATCAAGTAGGGATTCGCTCTTGGTCCCTATGGAATGGTTTTGAGTATTGGGATTGGACCCATCCACCCTATCCCGACACCGGCTTTTCCCTATTCTCCAGATGTGTCGTATGGGGGCCATGTCTCGTTTGGCCCAATGACCCATGGATCTTGAATCGGAAACCACTAGAGAGGAGCCAACTGTGTCAACCCGGAAACATGTACTGGAGTAAGAGGCAGTTCGATAGAATGTTGAATTGCAAAATGCCGGTCTTCAGTGGGAATCAATTTGATCTGATTCTTTGTTCTATGGTAAGTTTGGATTTTCCTCCATTGAAGAGTTTCCTCCGTTGACTGTGTTTTTATTCTTGGCCATGATATGAGAAACAAATTCCTACCGAATGTTGAATTGTTTTGCAGAGGTTAATTTGCAATAAGCGATCGAAAAAATAGTGGCAATTTGAGTGGTTTGTGAAAGCTAGATCAGAAAATGTGACTCTAATACCATGTCAAAGTTTGAGGAATAGGCTAAGAAGGTGAGAAACAACTTATATTTTCTGTATATTCAGTCACATGCTTTACATTGTACAAGCCCCTATTTAGAGTACAATAAATGTCTAATTATGGAAAAAAATAAATGAAGATACATTAAATCAAATCCAATCTCGGATTGATATAATCTATAAATTATAATTGCCTGCAATGTTGGATTGATACCAATCACAATCCTCTTACTCCGATCAAAATCTCAAGTCCAATCCTCGCATATCTCTAACACTCTAAAAAATAGCATATGGAACTCCAGATTTTCTGACTTCACTCTTTGGAAAAAGTTTTTACTGAGCATTGAGGAATCCAATAACTTCAACTGTTTGCTGGATGTTAGCATTGGTGGTTCCCCATTCCCGAGATCCGTCCCATGATAAGCTGTGTCCGTACCCATTTTGTGAACCTGGTGCTGCGTGCAGATCTAATATGATCTTCACGTCAATTTTCCTAACAAAATTATGGAAATATCAAATTTTATATGGTCAATGCAAGACTTACGAGAGAGAATTGTGCATTTCATGCGGTCATTGATCTATGGGTGGACAGAGCACTGACGTTGACTCTCATAAGTTACATCGGGGATGATTGTGATGAATCTGTCCCATGTACTTTAGGTCCATTTAGAACTTGTTTCCCTGGACAGGATAATTGGGAAAAGGTAAAAAACGAATGATTGACTCAGTTTTATATCAAGCCAACCGAAGGATGTGGTATAACTATCACCCATGTAGGAAATACTTTTAGGTAACATAAGGATGAAACAAACCGTAGACAAGTTCAGTTTATTTGTCAAACGCAAAGCAATGGGCTTCACTCTCACTTCGTTTGAGTATCATAGGTAATTAGTTTACAGTGAGTTAAAAATGTAGGTTCTTCCCTTTTTTATCAATAAAATGACAAGGAACGACTAACATCACCACTACCGTCTTTAGGTGATATAGGGCACCTTCACTTGTTACAAAATACGTGGTTTTGAGCCATAATTATTCAATTGTCATATGTGGTTTTGAGCCCATCACTAGTAGTCCCTCCAGCATTTTGAAACCCAAAAAATCTCTCCACGTGGATACTTAGCAAATACTCAAAGAACAGGCAGATCATAGATTAGTCTACAAAAACAATCGAACTTGTGACCCCGTGAAAGATAACGTGACTTCTCTACTATTAGCCTACAAAAAATACCAAGTTGACTTTATCTCTTTACCAATAGTTATTTTATTTTATTTTTTATTTTACATTTGTCAGCTTTTGTTATAATTAACTTTTTTTTTTTAATCTTTCTTACAAATACAACAAGTATCCACTCTTATATGAATTTTACTAGTGTTTATTTGTCAAACGTACTAGTTTTTATTCTATTAGGGGGACAATTACCAAAAAGGTCATAATCCTATTATACGGATTCAAATTCAATCATAATTCTTTTTATTTAGCCAGTTAAGTTATAAACCTTTTTTTTAATGAATTTTTGGGTAATTTTCCCTCCTATTAGGTTTCCAAGCTACACTAATTTACCAAATCTTCCTTTTTTACTTCATCTGATTTTATTTCTTTTCAAATTTATCAACTTGTTAGATTTACTAACTGTTTTTTTTTTAAATTACTAACCTCAATTACAGAGATTCCAAACATTTCTTTGTTTAAGCTACTAACTAGTTTTGTATTGCCAACTCTTACTTAAGTTAGTTAGAAATGTTTATAAGATTTTTTCAAATTACAAACTTCTATTTGTCTAAGTCTAGGTAGACTTCTCATAGAGTCTAAAGACGCCAAACGTCTTGACAATACTCGTGTGTAAGCTTTGTTGATGTCCTCATATTATTCTAATGACATCCATGAAATCTATTTATGAAGTCCTTGAAGTAAGTATTCAGAACTTCAAATGTAGTATTTACATGAGAGTGTCTGAACATCATTTCTTCATGAACATCACCTGAACATACTTTTTTCAAAAACACTAATCGAAGGTCATATCAATTTTCAATACAAATTAGGGAGTTTTCTCAACATTATGTGTTCTAGGACCATTAGTGACCTGCTACTTTCCTTCTAATCTCTTAGTGAAACTCTTGACAAGAACATATGAGTCTTCATCTCTCCACTCATTACTCTTATCGCATTGATAGTCAACTGTCACTCGTTCTCTTGTCCTCACCTGCAAAACGGATTCCACCACAATAGTCACTCTTGTTTCTTGGTATTCTCAATCTTTGCTTCAATTGAGTTTCGAAAAATTTTCACTTGGCTAATATCTATCTAACATGCTATGCATAGGGAACAACTTTGGTCTACTAAATTGGTTTGTAAAATAACATGACAGGCTAGAAACTAAGCCAAGTTGGCCGTTCAAATAAGTGGACCATAATTAGCATCCACCTTAGTGGACTAGTTGTAACAGATCGTATATTTATCAATACATGTACCACGTTCATGAGTAGATTCTGATCAGAAATAATTTTTTTTTTATTCTGTTCCTAGGAACTGATTTTAAGCCGTTTGGTAACTATCTAAAATTTATGATTTTGGAATAGATTTGTGTTTGGTACCATACTCATTGATTCTGTTCAAAAATAATTTATTTTAATTTTAAGATAATTTTTATAATTTTTTCTTTTCTTTTTTTCCTTGTCTTTTCTTTTTTCTCCTATTCTTCTTCTTCTTCTTCTTCTTCAAGTCGATCGCCAGTCCGGCAATCGGCCAGACGAGGGCTGGCAACCTCACTGGAGCATTACCGGCTCTCGTTGGCCGAGCCTCTTGTTGGCCGAGCCTCGCAGGTGGCCAAGTCGGCCTTGCTAGGGCTGGGCGAGGCCCGCCTGGCCACCGGTGGGGCTGGGCATCAGGAGGCTTGCCCTGCCTTGCCGATGGCTATGTGAGCCTCGCCGAGGCTGGGCGGGGCTCACCCAGCCCCAGCGAGGCCTAGCTAGCTACCGGCGAGTTCGCAAGACCTCACCCTAGCCTAGTGAGCCTCCGGTGAGCTCACCGGACAAGTTGCCGGTGAGCTCGCCGGACCGGTTGCCGACGATCGGCAAACGATGGTGGATGGGGGCAAATGGTGGTGCGCAATTGAAGAAGAAAAGAGAAGAATAGTTAAGTTTGATTCTTTTTTCTGATTCTGTAATAAGAATCATATTTTTTTTTTTAATTCTTGATTCTACTCCCAATCTGTTCCCGGGAATAAAAATTTTACCAAATGCAATTCTATTCCTAAACTAATTTCGGGAATAAATAATCAAAATTTGGCACTGTTTGAATGGTTACCAAATAGAGCTTAAGTCAAAAAGTGAAAAGAGAGAGAAAAGGGAAGAGAGGTTTAGTTTCTTCGAAAAAGAAAAGCAAAGAAGTGACGCGAGTGAGACAGGTGAAAGAGGGAGAGAGAAAAAAGAGAAAAAAAAAAAGAAAAGGAAAGGAAAAGGGTTGCATCGTCGTCTTCTTTGCGAGGGCCCTGGCGTGCCAGCTCAAACCGCGCCGTCCATCATTGCGCCACTGCTTCACAACTCGCCACCTCACCACTGTATCGCCCGTCTCCACCGCGTCTTCTCTACCCTGCAGCTGCTCACATCATTGTTGAGCGTTCGTCACCACTAGCCCTGCCTTGCCGGCGACCCGCACTAGCCTTCCATCAAGTCGTTCAGCCCTTTTCTTCCTCACAACGCTTGCAACCCTCTGTTTCGCCTGACGAAGCTACTGCTGTGCCGATCCGACTCTCACCCAAGGGACCACCCGAGCTGCTTCAACCGCTCCTTATTCAATCTCTGGTAGCCCGATGCCCCTGCCTACGACGTTGCTACTACTCTACTCCGCATGCTTCTGCTCTGTCTCACCGAAGTCAGACCTGAGCCAAATTTGTAGCTCTTCGGCCGCAATACCCCTGCTCCGTCGTGCATCCGCCTGAGCGCCGCTGCTGCTCCGTCCGTGAACGATCCGACCACCGTGACCTCCGACCAGCGACTCGACGCCACCGGAGCCCATACCATTGGTCTGCTTACCTCTGCCTGACGCTATGCCGCTGCCACGCCGCAATCCTTGCTGCGACTTGACACCACCGTGCCTGCGCCACCCCTCGAGAAAGCTGTGCCCTTGACTAGGTAAAATTTTTAGGCTAAATTCGGTTCAAATATTTGGATTCTTAGCTTGTGATCCCGGCTTGATTTTTTTTGTCATATATAATCGTTATTCGATCAGGAAATTTGTCATATTAAGCCATAATAATAAAAAATATTGAGCCGCGAGATGGCGGGTTAGATTTTTGATTATTTCAGCTTTTTATGGCAAATTTATGGATTGCATTACGTAATTGATTTGCATTAAGATAATATGTCATTGATTTACTTTTGTGGATTTTCAGTAGGACATATATTTTGATGTGTCATCGTTATTTTCTCATCACATATCATGCATCATATGTCATATCTAGAACTTAGATCCATACACATTTCATGTTTAAGATTCATATAGAATTGGGATAATTTTCCTTTAATAAAACCAAAAAAAAAAAGGGGCAAAAATGTTATTTAGGTCATAGCTTTCTTAATATGCACACCACATGTTGTGCTTTAGTTAGTGAGTCATAGCTTTCTTAATATGCACACCACATTTTTTTTAATAATAAAAAAATGCCAAAAGATTAGCATTGCATCATTAGGTTACTTTCTTTTCAATAAAAATTATTAGGTCATTTAAAAAAAACACACACAAAGTGTGAAAGCTAGTATGAGCACCTAAAGGGGATGAATAGGTGCGAAAATAAATTTTCATGATGTAAAGAAAATGATTTCGCTTCTGAACCAATTCTATTTAGCAATAGATTATGAAAATAAAATTAGACTCTAATAATCAAACAGATGTCGCGACCTAATTTTCGCGGGTTCATCACCTAAAACTAGGTTAATGGATTACTAAGTCTTTAAGCTTAGCTCGGGCTCTCCCAAGCCCATACCAATTCACGACTTAGGTTTGAATTCTTAACATGCAAATGATTTTTAATCAGGAGTCGCCACTAATCTATTTTTGGTGGGTCGATTAGAAACCCAAGTAAAGTAACGGGAGATTTACTTTACTCCTACAAACCAGAGATTTATGAGTTCGGGGACTTGGTTACACCAGACTATCCTAGTGCCCTTTCGGTACCTTTTATTTCATTTTAAAAAAATGTTTGGCAATTGAATTGATTTTAATTTAACTTCCTAACATGTGAGGTGATCATACGTGTGCGCATACCACCAATTTAACACTCAGGAAAGCAATTAAATAATTCAATACTTATCTCAAAGTAACGAAAGCAAGCATTGTTAAATCAGAATTCACATCAGCAACCCTAGATATGATTTCTAATTAACATGCAATTTCAATTTTTGTTTTTTTTGTTTTCACTTTATTTAATGAAACTCATGAGATGCATGCTAACAATCTAATATGACATGGCAGCATGACCTAATCTAAATGACCTAATTATAATGACATGTAATGCGATGCAATGAAATACAAAATTATTTAAACTAAGATGACATTTATTAAATGACTTAGTCTAATAATGAGGAAGTTCTAATTAAATGAATCTAATAAAAACTAAATGACATGCATTTGATATTTCTATGCAAAAATGATTTAGCTAGATTAAAATTCTATCTAATTTAACTAAGGATCAAGTCACATTAAATCCTAATTTAAACTAAGATATTATCTTAATCTAACATGCAATTTATCTAATATGCAATGACGTGCAAAAAATGTCCTAATATAACATGATATATGTATGATGATTTTTTGTGTTTTTTTTTTATTAAGTTCGAAATTAAAATTTCTATGTAATTAAAAATGCAACTTAAATTAAACAGAAACTAAAAATCCTAAATGAATGCATTTTTTTATAGCTTTTTTTGGTTTTTTTATATTTTCCGAACTGAAATCCCTATCCTAGATATGCCAGATAACAAAAAATATTCCAAAACAAACTAAATCCTAATTCAAATATTTTTAGATTTTTTAGTGGCTTTTTTAAAACAATGCGATTACCAACTAAAAATCAAATCTAAACTAATCAAGGCATCCAATCAAATAAATGATCAAAATAATCGAAAAAATAACCTGTTGTCTCACAGGTCAAATTCACGATTATCCTAACCCTAATTATCACGACAAAAAGTTCAAAATAACTAGAAGTCTGATCCGAATTCTTACGGATCAAATTAATAGTTAAATTGATTCAACACTTAAAATACTATCAACAAACCCCAAAAATTAATGTAATTAAAAAAATAACCCGACATCTTACGGGTCAAATTAATAATTACAATAAGTTTAGGGATAACTCTTGTCGATAATGCCTAGAATATCCATAAAAGTTACCTCACAATATTCAAACTTAAACAATAATAGCAAAACTAACTAAAAATAAAGTAAAATAACATAAAATAAGAAAAATAAACAACCTAAAGAAAATGGACGGGCAGCCAATTCGTCAACACCGGGCAGGGGGTTTGGGTCGCCGGCGTTCGAGGTTCCGATGAGGTGAGTTGCCGGTGCGGCTGGACGGCGATGGCTCAACTCGGCTCGGACAGGGGCGAAGCAAGGCGGACAGGCGGTTGCTATGGCGTGCGTCGCTCGGAGCAGTTCGTCGGGTGGTGGGTGGATCACGCGAGCTCGCGGACGAAGGAACCTCGGTGGTGACGTAGCGAGGCGGATCGACTCGGGCGACGCAGAGGCACGAGATTGCAGCGGCGCGGGGGCGCGGGGGCGCGGCGTGGTGTCCGGCGAGAAGGTAGTCTGCTTTGATCGCTGATGCAGGGCTTCGGGGACAAGCGGTGGTGCAGACGCGGTGAAAGGGAGGCACCGCAATACGAGCGCGGCTACGCGGGCACAATCGTCGAAGGCGGCAGGCGGAGGCGTCAGCACAGGGGTGCGGTGGTGCGTTGGAGAGCGGCTCGACTCGAGCTTGGGTCATCGCGAGGCAAGGCGTTGAGGCGCGGCACGGCGTAGGGGAAGGATGGTAGAGGAAGCTTCGCGGATGGAGGTTGCAGAGGAGGGGCAGCGATTTGGGGAAGATGGTGAATAGTAGGGTCAAATCACTCTTTACTTTTCTCCTCTCTCTCTCTCTCTCTCTCACGTCACTCTCCCTCTTCCTTCGTACTCTCTCTCTTTTTACTTTCAAACTCCACGGATGGCTTCTCTCCCCTCTTTCACTTTTTCCTCAATTTTTTCCAAAAAGAAGCTCCCCACTTCTCTCTTTTCTTTTTTCTTTTTTCAACGAAGAGAACCCCCCTTTCAAAACCCTACGTACACACCCTTTTATAGGCCAAGATAAAATGCAATCTTTTGTGAATATTTCATCCGACGAAAAGATTGTCTATAACCTCCTAATCATCAAATTATTTTATTCTCCTTATCTCCAAAATATTTTGTACTGATTTTTAAAGATAAGATCATAGCCCCGATTTTCTTAAATTCTGAAAATCCTCATTTCAAATCTCAATTTTAGAAAATGGGCCTGGGCCAATTTGTACTCTCCATGGGCTTAGTCCGACCTGTTAATTTAAAACTAAAAAAAACACCAATTTGACCCATCCGCCACCAGTCCATTAAATAAAATGCAAAATATGCAAACTAAATGCAGCTATGCAATTAATATTTTTTCAGAGATAAAATTAACCCCTAATTTTTATGCAATAAATGACTAAATGGATCGCCAAAATTTAGGTGTCAACAACAGAGTTACGATCAAAGTAAAGAACTTAGGGAAGAGAATAAGAACACGAAGTTTATAATGGTTCAGCTTAATCCAAGCCTACGTCCACTCTTCCACACTAACAGCCCACCGGCTAGATTTCACTAAGAATAAAAAGAGTTGTTACAGTATTGCTCTTCCTTGGTTCCACAGTATAAAGACTCTGCTACATCTCCTCAAAGTCTCACAGAAGTATAAATGCTCTTTTAAGCACAAGTTTTCGCTCAACAATTGAATTGACAAATAACAAGGAGTTTCAGACTTTGGAATTCTTCTATCGCGCATACACTCGAATAACTGTAACGACTTCCTTATATACTCCTTCATGTCTTCATACCCGTTGGCACTTTCCAAAGGAGTTCTTCCAATCTACCCGTTGGACAGAATCAATTAGGAAGATTTCTTGTTATTTAAGGAATATGACGATAGCTCACTAATCCTACTCGCCCATACAATCAGGATCTAGGTATCCATAAGTAGAAACTTACAAGTATGCTTAGCCAATCAACGAATCTAAATTATCCGAATTGAAATCAAAATGAATAACAGATTCCAAGATGCTATCTCTAGCCAAGAGATCTTCCTCAGTTGATAGAATCAAATCCTTAACAAGATACTCAGTTCTGGATAAGTCTTCTTTGACGGTCTAGAAACTGTCAATGAGGATAGACTTTGAATATTGAGTTTGGCAGTTTGGCAATCTTTAGACTTTGACTAAAGAGTCTGCAAAACTTTAGAGTAGACTGATGGAAATTTTTTATCAGCTTCAAAACACGCAAGGAAGTTTTCTCCAACACAAAGGTCATTTACTTGGTTAGTTAATAGGTTAGTTCATAATTAATCCCATTTCATGTCATCATTGTTTAGTGTAGGTTGCATATATGTATTAAAAAAAGAAGAATCATAGAAAGAAAAAAATCATAAAAAGAACATACATATTGAATTACCACGTCATACATCCCATATCATGTAGCACATGCATATTTAGGATTATGTAAATTAGATTGTACATATATGGTGATGGTTCAAGTTATGCCATATGAATTGCATCTCACATGTCATTAAAGTAAAATTCATGCATATTAAGTTAAATTAAGATTGCATAAAATTAAAAAGAAAAAATTAAGTGTCATGTCATAATAAGGTTGTAGTTTATAATTTCTTACAATCTATCTCTTCGATTTATTGAATGCTATTTCATTGATTGTGCACCCACATGACCACCATTTCCATGTTAGTAGCTTAAGTTAAAATTAATCAATACTGCTTGCAAAATATTTTTGAAATTAAAATAAAAAGGTACCGAAAGGGCATTAAATTAATCTAGCGTAACTATATCCCTGGATCTATTGAATCTCTGGTTCGCAAAAGTAAAGTATTCTCCCATATTTTACTTGGGTTTCTAATCAACCCTAATTGATTAGTGGCGGCTCTAAATTAAGTATAATTGCATGTTTTTTAAATGAGTTAATTTCTTAGTATCAAGTCGCAATTGATAGGACTTCGAAGGATCTGTGCCAAGTCTTCGAACTTAGTAATCCATTAGCCTTCTTTGAGTAATTCACCATCGGGAAGGTTGTGACAATTGACAAGCACAACCTCTAAAAAAAATGCAAGATTATTAGAACCTACCCGCACTTGAATTGGATGACTCAATGTTCTCGGCCCATTCATCACTTCATGGGAGGTATTGACGGTAATTGGCTTCATCACGTCGATAAGATATTTTATCATGCTGTTAAACAATTCATTCTTGTGCTCCTCTGATAATCGTCACAAGGCAGCCAACATTATAAGGCTTGGCTCTAATTGTCTTCTATGCTAATTGGTGAGTTGTTTTGAGATACCGACGTCTTCGCCCTGTTTCCTTTGCCATCGATAGTGCAATTGATGACCTTTCTTGCCTTATTATTAGTGGGCTGTGATGAAGAGTTGTCACTGCCAGCATTATCATGATCAAGTTGATTTCTTGTTCTCACCATCGTATCTCCTCAAGTCAACCACAATGGTCCCATCAAGTGTGCCATTTATTTCGCCGGAATTCTAATTGACGATGAAACATCTTTTTAGAAAGTCATTCTTTGGCTTTTGACGAGAGGAGATGGGTTTTATGGCGATTCTTGATAGGAAATATCCAGGTGGATAAGAAATAATGACAAGCCTTTATTGCGAACTTCAAACCAAATTGTATATACAAACCATGCCAGAATTCATTCAATAACAGGACTTGAAAATGCAAAAATTTCCACAGCAATACACGTGCATGGACTATGTCAGAATTTAATTGACGACAAAGCTTAAGAACGTGCAAAGATGTAACGCCGGAATTTTATTGATGGCACGACATCCATGATAGAGATGCACGTCGAAATTGAATCGACGACGAAGCATCGAGGTAAAGATATGCATTGGAATTTAATCAACGACACGAATAGGAAAGCTATAACTAAGAAAAAATAAAGTGCAAGAAAATGAAGATAATAAGAGATTACATTTTGATTGTCAAGGGGCCCTTTTCCAGTTGATGAGAACTTGATATTTATAGGCCTTCTATCATAACCATCCGGAGCAGCTCCTTCGTGCTTGTAACCGTGCTTTCACGCCTCCAAAATTCAGGCCCATATTCCCACTTTGGCGAGTCTCTGCTCAAAGCAGTTATCAATCTCCCCACGTTGGTCAACTATTATCCATGATCTTCCTTAGTGGATCTCCATGTGCATGTGCCTTGCCATTGTTGTCCTTTAAAATAGCAGCCACGACCTCTGGCCGCACACTCATCGACGACTCTAGCCTAATAATTATTCTCCACATCGAGTCTTGTAATTGCTATCCCTCAAAATAGCGGCCACGACTTCAAAATAGCCTTGTAACTACTCCTAATTCAGCACACTCGTCGACGACCTCTTGATCTAATAATATCAAGCATTTGTCTTCACTTGTCCATGTTCCTGAACCTTGTAACTGTTCTCCACGGCAGTACACTCGTCGACGACCTCTTGGTCTAATAATTATCAAGCATTCGTCTTCACTTTGTCCATTTTGATAAGAATGCAACGATGTGTGTATTTCATATCGATATCCATTCAACTATTAGATCCCATTAACCAAATAATATCAAGAAAGACAATGGAGCTTTCTATACCTATTTAACTGCCTTGCTCCTCAGATGATAAAAATGCATGTATTTCATATTCTTCTCTGAACAATCATCACGCATATTGATAATAACTAAATATCAGACATTTTTTTGGTGTCAATAGCATCAAAAAGGGGTAGGCTTGATCCATCCTTCCGTGACCAGCCAGCCCCCCAGATTAACCGCTCTTATTTTTGGGCTCCGACTCTCTGTCTCTTGACCGGAATGGCTGCGGGTTGATTGGTCCCCATTGCTGATGACTTCCATGGTATCTGTTTTCATACTTCCTTGTTCAGAATCAAGACAAAACAAGAATAGCAGTTAGTTATGTATCCAACTGTTCCAAAAGGAACACAAAATATTTGCACTAACACGACCGAAACATATCCAACAGTACTCGTGTAAGAAATGTTCATGTCATAGAATTTCGAAATGGTCAAGCAAAGATGCGAAGGCGTGCGTGCAAGATGGGGGATGAGTTCGGTCACCCACTCAATTAGTTTAAAAGCTGAGTTGTCTGCCGCGTATGAGATATTTTGCTCCAAACCATGTCTTTTTTTTTTATAAGTGTATTGAACATTATAAAACTCATCACGAAAGTGTAATTTAGTCCTAAAAATTTCAAAAAATGCAATAAAATCCTAAAATTTGTCAAATTGGTTAAATCAAGTTATTCATTTGATAACGCTTTTTGAAAGTTTTAGAACACAATTACACTTTCGTAATAAGTTTTATGACTTAATAACACTTTTTGAACGTTTTAGAACTCGATTGCATTTTATGACAAGTTTTATGATTTCATTGCACTTTTTGAAAGTTTAAGGACTCTATTTTACTTTTATGACAAATTTTTAGGACTTCTAATACACTTATTTTCTTCTTTTTTATTTTTTTTGTACCATCTATCTATTTATACTTATGATTAATATCACAAAAAAGTCAAATTAGTACACATTTGACAAATGTACCATAGACTAATTTTTTTTATCACGAAAAATCCCAAACCAACACACCTATGATAAATTTACCCTAAATGACCACAAAAATCCTAAACTAGTACACTTGTGACAAATTTAAAGAAAAATTAATTTTTTTATCACTAGAAACCCAAATTGGTATATCTTTGTGACAAATATACCATTTGTTAAATTGGATTAATACCAGAAAAAATCACAAAACCGATACAACTATGACAAATGGAAAATAAAATCTCAAATTGGTACACCAGTCAACGATCATATGTCATTTAACTCAGCAATTTAATAGTAAAATTTAACAAAAACTAATTGATGGTGAGTTTGTTACAAATATACTAATTTGGGATAAACTCGTCAAAGGTGTACCGATTTTGGATTTTTTGTGATTAAAAAATTGATTTTGAGTAAATTTGTCATAAGTAATTAAATTTGAGATTTTCATGATATTGACTCTTATACTTAAGTCTCTAGTCTAAGTGGTGCATTTGGTATCAGCGTGAATGCTTTTTCTAAGTCTCTGGTCTTAGAGGTGCATTTTGTATAAGCGTGAATGCTTTTCTTGGGATTTTTTTCTTGACTTTGACCCCCGTAATATGGTTTCATTTGAGCTTGACTTAGGTCAACATTTCAGCAACTTCCTCGTCACTTGCACGTTGATGTCCTTTCTTCTTCGGACGGCAATGTTTATTAATTCTTCCCATGAACAAAATAGATCCCACAATTTTATCTTTATGGTTTTTTGCATAAATGTAACTAGACCATTAAAATAGGTTATAAACTCATTTCTAAACTCATATTTGATAGACTAAATTATTCTATAAGTTAGTTATATTCAATAAATGTGATGAGTTGAGTCGGATATGGCTTAAAACATATCAATTTAGGTCGAAACATTTTCAACCTGACCCAAACCCAATCCGACCACCTATTTGACAAAACTAGATCTAACTACTATTTATACCTCTAGTTATATTATCTTCTTTAAATAGAATTTTGTTAAAGCAAGTAATTAAGCGGATTCCACAGTTTCCAATGTATTTATTGTCCTTATGTTATGCACATAAAGTACCTCAAAGATCGAATTACTCTTAATTAAATGTCATCAACAAGTGCGATGGAAGCACTTGTTAAACACTACAACGAAGAAAATTTTATCATTCCCAGTGCATTTTATTTTCATGTTATGTATAGATGATATTCACCTTATTAAGACAATCCTATCTAAAAAAGATTATATAAAAGATTCACTCACTTAATATATAAAAAGGAATTACAATATATAAAGAAGAAGATGAGAAGTAGAAAGGAAACACAAGTGAGTCATGGAAGATAATTAGGGATTTTAGGGTTCCTAGTCCAGTTCCGAGTTTCAATTCTAGTTCTCACTTCTCGGTTCCTATAAAAGTAAAATTGGAAATCAGACCATTTCTCCCTAGAAACCAAAATTGAATTGGCTTCCACTAATTTGGTTCTTTGGTTTCCGATCCTACATTGAAATTATGTTCACTCCTAATTATAAGTGCCCCGAGAAAACTCATTAATAAGGCTCATCTAAATAAAGTATACTTAATATATATTTCAATGGCACTCGTCGAAAGATTTCTTCCAAATAAATAGGTTTTCATACACTTTTCTTTAGCATGTTGTCCTTCTCTTGCGTCCAAGTCAAGTCAGCAAGTCAACAAATCCGACGAAGGATCCACGCAATGCGACGGCTCAAATCCATGGAGCTCCTTAACACCTAGACTGTGTGAGGATCTTTTGAATTTTAATACGTGAAATTTCTAGGAAATGGGCGAGGCGTGGTGAAGAAAAAGAGGATCACTAGTCTACAAAAAGCCAAAAAGAGGGATTCCATGCTCTTGAGAAGCGTCCATTTATCCCGTACTCTTGCCGTCAAATAATTTCGTGGGGAATATTCGATCAGCTACAGACATCAAGTCAATTATAATTTTTTTAATTTTATTAATTTAACCCCTAATTTTTGTATGGAATTTTATTGTAACTTTCGTTGGAAATCATCGATGGAGCATTTCCATGCTAGTGGTTTCCTGGCGAGAATTAACCGGAACGATTAAAAAACTAAATTGGCAAAATTAAAGAAATTAGTATTGAATAAATATTTGGACAATAGATTTAGAATTGATTAGATAGTTTTCCTAATAAATTTGTATGGCATGGCCAAATTATTCGAAGCAACTGTTATGAAAAAAAATTATAAATATTTGGGCACCTAAAACACGTCTTGCCCTCACTAATCGACAAGATCTGAAAAGATTTTCACTAGTGTGGACCGGTCAAAAGTAACCATGAGTTTGTGGAATTTGCACCCTTCGTACAAAATGGGAACATCAGGAGCAATCAAGACTTCAAGACTTTAAAAGAAAATGGCACCAGCTCTGCTTATAACACGGCTCAAAAGCTTTGACACGGCGAAGGAATTGACCCTTCGGGTTGCCAAGTTCAATTACGTAAGTTAGATATTACCTTGACATGACATGATCCAATCAAATTGGCCCGAAGGTAAATCCAATTTTCATAGAGCGCCCATCGCCGCACTCATTTTTAGTCGAGAGGATAGTGCAATTTCAGTAACGACCACCGTCCGACACCGAAGCTTCCGTCCTTGGCCTCGCCCTCGCCCGTTCATAATTTTTTCCACATCCCTCCAATCAAGCCAATTAGAAACAGTAAAATAAAGTATTTATTCCACATGAAGGCGCTCTGACCGAGGTCAACAGTTTCTTTTTGGGTCTCCGGAGACCGAGGTCAACAGTTGATCATTACGAAATTGACTATAAGAGTGAAAATGTATAGGAAAATGCCGATATAATTCGAATAGGTAAACTGACTAGAGCTTTATATTAACATTGTAGATCATCCTAGCGTTTGCTCTTCCATACGCCTCAAGCTCGGCCTTTGCACATCTCTGGTAATTTTCTTTCTTAGCTCCACTCACTTTCCCCTCACCCACTCATTCACCTTCACCCAATTCGCAAATCAAATCAACAAGGAAGTTTGGTAACCATTTCAAACCGTTCGCTTTTGGGCTTAATCGTCATGAAAAAAAAAGTCGATCAATGGCATCACCGTTGGACTTACCCACAAAGGTGAGAGGACTGTTTGCCATGGTAATTTTGTTCAACTACGCTGACCTGTTAGTGTAGATGAAATCAATATTCTGTTTGATGGTTGGATGGTCAGGTGGTCAAAGATATCCGAGAATAGATTGTAGCAATACACGTTGACCACGGTCCCGGCCAAGCCGCTGGCCCGTGGGAAGAGCTCTTTGGGATCGGAGCGCCTGTGGTGGTTTGACATCGCTACATAGGCCGTTGGGAAGTGCCGGTGCACCGCATCGTATCTGGCCTTGGAGTACTTGCTCAAGGCATCGAGGGCTACTCCTGGAGAGAGGCTCTTCGCGTATTTGAGAAATGGCATTTGGAAACCCAGGTACATGACTGTTTTTTTTTTTTTGGTCATAAGGTTCCTGACTTTGCTCTAACATATATGAATGCATTTGATACAAAAGGTGAGTGGGAGTATTTGCCAAGTGGCTCCCCATTCCTGAGATCCGTCCCTTGACGAGCTGTGTTCGTACCCACTTTGTGAACCCAGTGCTGAGTGCAGATTTATCATAATCTCCACACCAGTTTTCGTACCAATATTACGGAAATATTAAGTGTGGTCAATGCAAGACTTATGAGAGAGAATTGTGCAAACTTCATGTTGTCATTGATCTATGTTGTGTAGATAGAGCACCGAGATTGAATCTCATACGGGGGTGATTGTAATGGATGTTGGAAATAGGATTGGATATTATTGAAGATTCTGATTGTGCCCTCGACCTTGATTATGATTCTAATTGATTCAATTAATCCTGAATTAGTTCAGTAAATAGAAATTAGAAATCCTTGTCTATTGTTTCCTTTTTTTGTCTCATTCTTACACTATAAATAGGTCAATGTATTTGTAGACAAGATCAAATAATTCAATACAATTTTTCCTCCATGTATCTGGTCTAATGTACTTAAGGGTCATTTAGAACCCGTTTGCATGAAGAGGATGATACGGATAAAAAAGAAGAAGAAGAAATGATTGACTCGCTTATATAGAGCCTACAGAAAGATGTGGTATCAACTGTCACCCATGTAGCATAGGCATACTTTTAGGTAACATATGGATGAAATAAACCATGGACGAGTTGACTTTATTTGCCAAACGTGAAAAAATGGCCTTCACTTTCGCTCCTCTAGAGTATCGTACGTAATAAATTCAGAGCGAGTCGAAAGCTTAGGTTCTTTCTTCTTTTTGGGCATGGGTGAAAAGACAGGGAATGGTGAACAACACTATTACCATTTTTGGGCAATACTATAGGGCACCTTCACCTATTACAAAAAATATTTGATTTGGAGCCATAAATATTATTAAAGTATGTTTTGAATTTAAGTCCGTAAATATAGGACTCGACCCCTGTCGGCCGCAAGTGAAGAAATATATGCTGACTGGAAGCACGCACGTTACATGCTATGGTATCGGCATGCGGATCAATAAATGGAAAGAGATGAAAAATAAGAAGAAAACGAGCAGCTTCCCTGGATTCGTTCTCCGAAGAATGGAGAACAACGATGACTGATCATCAGCCGTCATTGCTGACTTTGACTGAGAAGGAGAAGAGACGAAGAGCTAAGAGAGCTATTCGTGCATCAAAGAGAAAAGGTATGGGTTTCTTTTGTCCCTTCCATTAAATCGACCGGCTTTTTTATCAATAATTTCTTGACACTTACCAATATTCATTAAAATTTGCCATCGCGGAAAAATAATCTAATGTTCTGGGCGTGGAACAGTAGAATTTTGCAACTACATTAAAGGAAAAAAACTTGTTGGTCATTTAGACCTAAAGTTTGGATTTATAGGTTAATAATTCGACATAAAATTAAGTAAATCGAAGCAACAACAAATTATAGAAATAAAAGTTGATAAGTTAAAAAAACAAAATAATGATTTTATAATTACTAATAAGTTACCAACATGTTAGCTGGAAAAAGTACACCAATCATTTTTTTACCAATAATTTCTTGACAATTATCAATACTTATTAAAGTTTATCATCAAAATCTATTTTCCCAAACGTGGAATAATAGAATTCTGCAACTACATTATAGTAAAATAAATCTGTTATAAGTCATGAGAGTCTCATAATTACCACTATGTAACCAAAAATCTTCATGGAAGCTACAAGGTCTATAAGGTGGGTCGCATGTGCTCCAGAGCTTGCCTAGACAGCTTTTTCATTCAAAGATGACTAAAGGTTTACTTGATGAAAGATAATCAGAGCTTATACAATATATTAAAAAGTGCATTATATATATATAGAGAGAGAGACAGAGAGACAGACAGAGAGACAGACAGAGAGACAGAGAGGGGGAGGGGAGGGGGAGGGGAGGGGAGGGAGGGAGGGAGGGAGAATATCTAAAGCTTAATGTACCCATTCTTGATCATCCATTCCAAGCTCCAAAGATCTTCTTCGCACTTTAGAGTCCAATACGCCCATCCAAACGTGGCTTTTCCGTATGCTTCCAGTTGAGCCTCCACATACTCTTGGTTCTCCCCTTCTGTTGCTCCATTCGGTCTCCACTCCGCTGCCCATTCACCTGCAATTTCACATTACATCATAGGTTCACACTTCTTATATATACATGTTCACGCAAAAATTAGTACATATATGGCATCAATGCCATGACAATTTTGTTATAGGTTTGGACTTACCCACAAAAATGAGAGGTCCATTTGATGTAGCAAGACTTTCCAATTGGGCAAACCAATCTTCGTAAAATAAAGGAAGGGTATCTTGGATGGTGTCCAATGCTGTGTCGCACAGAAAATAGCATTGCATATCCACAACTGTCCTGTCCAGGCTGGTAGCGTCGGGGAGCAGCAGCTCCTTGCTGGAGGTTTCCAGCATGCACGACATGATCACATAAGCAGAGGAGGAGTGCTTGCGGACAGCATTGTGCCCGGCAATGTAGTACTTGCTGACAGTCTCCTGAGGGAGTGTCTCCGCGAGTGGCTCGTTCAGAAGGTCGACCGCATAAAAGCTCGGGCTCTTGGTGTATCTACATAGGCAAAATCGAATGATAACCCTAGTACTCGGACTAAGGTTTGTGAACCACAGGTTAATTAATTACCGCGAAGTTAGGAATTCTATGACATGGAGGGTTTGTTGAATGGTGTCATATGTGTCTCCCCATTCGCAGAACCCATCTCTTGACGAGCTGCGTTCCCAGCCATTTTGGGAACCAGGTGCTGCACGCAGGTCAATTATCACCTTCAACCCATACTTCCTGCAAGTAATAAACGTAGTTGATGCGTTATATACTGCATTTGTGCGTAACAAGATGAAGAGAAGATGGCAGCAGACTCACTCTGCCCAAGAGAAGGCATTGTCTAGATAGGCCAAGGAACCACCGACGTAAGGGCGTGGAGGATTTGGGCCGCTTGCTATCCACCAACCCACGGGAATTCTCACCGCGTTCAATCCATTCTCAGCTACAAACTTGAAATCATCTTCCACTATGAACGTGCTCCAATGTTCCTATAATCAATTAATACCTTTTATTGAAGTCTACATCATCATAGATATGCACACACTAGTGCATAACCCGTGTTCGTAGCGGTATCTTCTTATACTTTAAAATACTATATATCCACCAAACAGAAATGTAATAGGTACAATTGACTTATTCTTTTGTAAATATTTGATTGAATAATGAAGTAAAGAAGAATTATTGCTTTGATAGAAGAATGTTATTTAATCAAATAAGAAAATTATCTTTTAATCAAATCAAGATCATAAACCTTTTTTTTTTTTTTATAGTATCTTTTGGTTGCTGAAGTGATCTTAATCACTCTTGAGACTTCCCCGAGTCAACAATATTAACACTTAGTTTAGATGGAGTGACTAAAAGGGAATGGAGAGGTCCGCATAACGAGCTCAAGAGAAATAAGAAAAGAAAGAAAAGCCTGTCATGGTTACACTCTTAATGAAACAAATAAAAGGAGAAGAAGCGAACTCAGACTAATGTGAAAATGCTTAAAAATTTTGGACAGATAATTGCTTAGAAAAATTTATTTTTTGCTATTGGAAAAGTGCGATGCTAGAGTTATTAACTAGCATATCGAATCAGTTTACTTAGTAATATGTCAAATTGCAAGTAAGCCTTTGAATAGGGGAATTTCTTGTATATGAAACTGAGTCCAATGAATAAGTCAATTATAGGTGTCCGTTTTATGAGTTCCACATATAAAACTCATAACATGGACGGCCATATAGAATTGGTCCGGTAGATCCAAGTTCAAGCAAAACTTACCATGTAAATAGGGAAATCATATTCAACAACTAATCCCAATTTGGCACCCTAATTAACAAATTAATTTTATAAATCAGTCTTCTTAGATCAGGTATTTCTCGTCTATAAACGGGTAGCTGTGTCCATCCGTTGCCATGATTGCTACTTTTTTACAGACAATAGGCATACAGACCCATGGCTTCGCTATACTTGACATGTACCGTGAAAGAACCCAACACGTCAGGTCAAGATTACGTAAATGATAATTTCTTGCAGCAGGATCACAAATTGCTGTTTCCATTGCGAAGATTCCAACAACTAAGTTGATGCGGCATATAAGTATTGACACTATGGCCAAGCGTTTCACCTCTAGCTAAGTTCAGTAATTAGTTACTTGAGCTTGGTAAGAGTAGGTGGTGCAAATCATGTGATGTCATTTTGTATTATATATTGCATCATTTGACATAGCAATATATCCAGTGCTAAGTAAGATTATTATGCTGTCGGGAATAAAGACCCTATGAGGAGCATATGAGAGTCATAGGAAACTCTAGCAGCTGCTGCATCTCCTATATATGACAGATATTAATAAACACCGGTTAGAATTTGTTCCTTTTAAAAGAAAACTCGTTCGCAACCCAAAATACCAAAAAGATTAAAAATAAATAAATACAATGGAGTGAGTTTAGTTAAAGCTATAATCTGACAATAAAAAAAATAATTTGATTAATTATCAATTTGAGAAGTGTGAACTTTGACTATATTCACATATGAGTTTTATAATTACGTACCCTCATGACTTCAAGGGCTTTTTGTGGTCCAAGACCATTGGTGACTTGAAACTCGCCTTCCAATATTTTAGTGAAGCTGATCACAAACACAGATGGGTCTTCATCTCCCCACACATCGCTCTCGTCGGATTGATAATCAGCCGTAACTCGTTCCTCTGTCCTCACCTGCAAAACACATTCTAATCACTCTCTTTTTATTGAATATTAAATCCCCATTGATCATTTGTTAGATCTCATTCACATCACTTGATGCTATAAAGTGTTATCTTATTAATCTTTTTGTTGTTTTCTCTCAATCTCTGTTTCAAATAAATTTTGAAAACTTTTCACTTTGCTAGTCTTTACTTAACACGTTACTATGTAAGGGAAAAATCTATTTACTCAATATGTTTATGATAGATGCGATGGACTAGAATTGTAATCGAGATAGCCTTTCAATTAAATGGACTATATTTAACATCCACTTAAGTAGACTAGTCTTGAGCAATTATTTGGTGGACGTTACACATGCCCTAGAATAAATCTGGTCGGGGGGGCCTGGTATGGGGTTCACTAGTTCTAACGGTGCAGGTACATCTCAGTATATGTATGATGCTCATGCAATAATTTCTCGCCGTCTTAGGTTATTTGTGGTTATTCTTCTAAAAGATGTAGGGAAGGGGAAGAGATTGATGACCTGTAAGAAGCAGCGATTGGAAGCTTTGATTCTGACCCGGCTTGGATCATCTGTGTTCCTCACGATCTCAAAGGTTTCTAGGGTTCCCGGCGAACCGCAAGTGGCCACCAGATCGACACCATCCCCACTAGAGTCAAGGCCGACGAATTGCTTGTTGGCGACCCTAAAGTTGAAGAGTCTCTCGTTGATTCTCCACAGCTACACGTACAAAGCACTGGTAGAATTATTTACGTAAAAGTAACAAGCCAGTTATCGTAATTGCATTGGCTCCGTCCCCAACGCTGTTCGATGTTAGTCCCCGTGTCCCCGCGAGATAACTCCAATAACATCGATGACAACACAATACCTGACCCGAAAATTCGGATGGTGGTAGCCGAAAAATATTACTCAGTTGCTCTTGGGTTCCGTGGGACGCAAGTTCGCCGAACTTACATCGCGGGTTTGCACAGTCAATTGTTATTTTAATATTTTATCTTGCTTAAATTTGACTCACCCTGAATGTCTCCCATTGGGGGCCGGAACCTGCTGGGCAACGCCCAGCAGGAGTCCCTGTGCTGTTGGCGACTAGTCGGCGCCCTCCTCCAAACTCGGCGCAGAGATACTTCCCGACCATCATCGATTTGAACTGAAGTCCGGTCCCATCCTACACATTATACATGGTTCCAGAATCAGAAAAATCGTCGACACCGAACGAATCATCGATTAAAAGAAGCAACGAGAACACTGAGGTGATTAGTGTGTATAGCAAAGTACCAAGAAGTCCTTGTTGGGGATTGCATCAAAGAGGGAAGGCTTGATCCATCCTTCCGTGACCAGCCAGCCTCCCAGATTGACTGCTCTTATTTTCGGGTTGCGATTCTCCATGTGGTGACCGGAATGGCTGGGGGTTGATTGGATCCCATTGCTGATGACTTCCATGGCTTCTGTTTTTCAACTTCCCTGCTCAAAATCAAGATAAAAGAGGCAGCAGGCAATTACGCAACCGATTGTCTCAGAAGGAACACATAAAGTTCGCACTAAGTCATATCCCAGAGTACTCGTGTAAGAAATGTTCATATAATTAAATTTCGAAATAGTTAAGTAAAGCTACCATGCGGGGGCTTGCATGACTAGGGCCGAATCAGTCGCTCACGTAATTAGCTTGAAGCCTAAGTCTTCTGCCTGTTGGCACAAGCCGCTTGTCTATTTCTCTGGTTGACTTGGTGCATTTCTCTTAGACTTTTCGTGCGGACTTTTCTAGCATGGGTTGCCGCGTAACTTCAACTCAGAAACTTCCCCGTCCCTTGCCCGTTGAACTCATTTTCTCTGAAGATGATAACGTGTCTTAGCACTCACGGAGAATGAAATACATTTAACGAAATTTTACATTTACCTTATTTTCTGTGCTCATTTTAAAAGGCAGAATTGTCAAAAAAAAAAAAGTCTTAAACCTATTGTATTTGTGTCAATTTAATCCTAAATTTTTTTAATAATCTCCATTTAATTTAAAACATTTTAACATAAAGCTAATTCAGTCCTTCCGATTAATTTTGTCGAATATTGCTGACGTGGTTATCAATCGACCTATATGGCATAGTTGTATTTTAATACTTATTGAAATTTTTTATTTTTTTTAATTTTCCTTTCTTTTTCTCTCTTTTTCTCATCCTCTTTCCAAGTGGCTGGCAAGGGCTAGCCTCACTTGAGCAAGGGTGGCCCTCGCCACCTTAGGCAAGAGTTGACCTCGTTGGGGCAAGGGTGAGTATCGGCAAGGCCACCCTCACTGAGGGAGTCCAACACTTGCCTATGGCGGCAAGGGCCACTCTCATTTAGGTGTGACCAGCCCCACTGACCATCAAAAAGAGGAGAAGAATAAAAGAGAGAAAAAAGAAAGGAAAAAAGAAAAATTCAAAAATTATTAAAATATTATTTAGAAATGTTCACATGAGCGTTGATCATGTTACCTAGATAGGCTAGTGTTCATGTTAATAATATTTGGCCACAATTAGCTGAAAGAACTAAATTGGCACTATATAAATATGTTTAGGACTAAATTTGCATAATTAAATTGTTTATGATTAAATTGACACTAATGTAATATGTTTAAAACTTTTTTAATACTTTTCCTATTAAGAAAGTAATTAAGGAAATTTCATAATTTCAATAAATTGATTTTCACTATGTTTTGCACAAGAAGTACCTTCAAAATTGTGTTTTATTAAATATATCTATAACAACAACATTGCAGAAAAGAAAATTTATCATTTCAGTATACAGTGCTTTTCATGTTATGTGTAATGAGTCCAATAAAAATGAAATATTTTCCTTAAATGTAGTTAATTAGTGCCTTCAAAGAGTTCTTCTAAATAAAATATAATTAGTAAGTATGTCAATGGCACTCCATGCTTATCCTTTTATTCTATTAAAATATTTTCCTTTCAATTTAATTTGTTGTTGCTTGCCCGTTTATTGTCTCCTCCAATTTCTAATTAGTTGGAAAAAGAAAACAATTCTTTAATTGGTGAGCAATAATTCTGTGGAACGATATACATGAACATATTTGATAACAGCCTTCGAATAATGTGAATCCTATAAAGTGTCCATCGATGTGACAGCCCAAATTCATTGAGCTCATAAATATTAGATTCATAATTTATAGATGTGAAATTTCTAGGAAATGGGCAAGACCGGGTAAAGATAAAAAGGGATCACTAGTCTCCAAAAAGGAAAAGAAAGAACGAGGGATCCGATGCTTTTGAGAATTTTCATTTGGTCCCCTACTCTTGTGATCACATGGCCAAACTATTTGAAGCTCCTGTTACCAAAATAATATTTATTTATGTTTGCTGTTTAGGAGTCACACGCTTCGCACAAAATGGAACAAACCGAGGATGTTTTTTTCCATATTATTTGGGTGTCCACAAATACTTACACAATCACATCAGCCCAAGATCCTAGAAAGTCACCAGCATTTACGTTCACGTCATTGTACTTGTGAATCAACCTGTCAGTCCCCCATCATCCAATGTGAAATCGAAGTGTAACAGTAAAAGTACCTTTACCTTCTTCTTTTTTCCTTCTTATACGGCTGGCAAACTAACAGCCCAATTACCCTTAAATAATTCGCAAAGTTTATCCAAAAAATTCTAAAATTATTGTCTTGTGCCAATTTGGTCTTTAAACATTTTAATTATGTAAATTTCGTCATAAATTTTTTCAAAATAGAAATTGTTATTATAGACATAAATCATCCTATATGACATGGCTAATGTTAATAGGGATATTTTTTTAATAATTGTTTTGTTCTTTCTTTTCTAGGAAATGCGCAAGAAGTGTTAAAAAAGGGGATTCAATGCTTTTTGACAACATTAAGGAAAGACTTCACTAGATTAGAACAAACCAAAAGTCATCCTAGTTGTGGAAGAGTAGGGTTTTGGTCCCAGTTATGGGACGGAATTCGTACGTTTCGTCCCAAATGGTAACATCTTAGCAATCATTAATTCTGGAAAGACATCATCAATTGTATTCACTTCATTCTACTTATGAACCAAACTATACATCACATGCCACATGTGGAATATAGATTGTAATGGTAAAAATACCTTAGCCTTTTTTTTGGGGGAAAATTATCTATTCAATCCTAAATTTACTATGCATATGTCAATTTTATTCTAAATTTTTCAATTTCACAAGTTTTGTCATAAACTTTAGTGCAAAATTCCAATGTAATCCTACAAATCAATTTTCACTAAAAATCCTTGACATAATAGTGTGTCACGTAAAACAGTTGATGATGGCTAAATTGTCACATTAGCGATTTTCGACAAAAGTTTGCCAAAATGATTATATTGAAATTCCGCACAAAGATTTAATACTAAATTGACAAAATTGAAAATTTTAGAACTAAATTGACATCCGTACAATCGATTTAAGATGGATTGAACAATTTTCCTACCTTTTTCGATTTTATCATCAGCAAACTGGTGCGGAAAGATGGACAACTCCAGCTACCTTCAAATAATTGCCATAAAGGTCCAACACCCGTAATGAAATATATGATTTGAGTAACAGTTGTACTAAAATTACAGTTGTTAGGTCACTGTAAAAATAACAGCATTTTGTAAGCCATAAAACCTTTTAAAAAAATACACTTCATAATAATTTCTAATTATCTGTTACTTATTTTTTTTCCCAAAACGGCTGTTAGTCTCATAGTGGATTAAAGTTAGTCACATGAGCATTCTTTTTTGGGATAATACCATAAAAAACCCCAAACTGGTACCCTTGTGACAAATTTACCCCAAACTATTTTTTTGACCACCAAAAACCCTAAACTGGTATACTTTTGACAAATTTACCCCAAACTGGTACACTTGTGACAATTTTACTCTATGTTAGTTTTCGTTAAATTTTATTCTCAAATTATTAAGTTAAATAACACGTGATAGTTAACTAATATACTAATTTAGGATTTTACGTTCCGTTTGTCACAGTTTACAATTTTTATGATTTTTTTGTGGTATTAATCCAATTTAGCATAGAGTATATTTATCACAAATTTACTAGTTTAGGATTTTTTGCAGTCGAATAAATTAGTTTGGGGTAAATTTGTCATAAATGTACCAGTTTAAGGTTTTTTATAGTTAGTCGGGGTAAATTTGTCACATGTTTACCAGTTTGAGGTTTTTCATGGTCAGAAAAATAGTTTTGGGTAAATTTGTCACAAGTGTATCAGTTTGGAGTTTTTCAAGGTATTAACCCTTCTTTTTTTAGTAAGGGCTGGTTAGTTCACATGGAGCTCGAAAGTTCGAGGTCGAAAAGTGTCATTATAAACCCACCGGCGAGCTAAAAGTCAAGAAGCCTTTCCCAAGGAAGCAAATTTCCAGGGCACTGGTGTGTTTATAACGTGGCTCAAAGCTTTGACATTGTGAAGGAGTGGTCCCGTTTTCATGGGGCTGTTAAGTCCCATTACGTATGTTAGACCTTAACATGACCCAATCAATTGCTCCAAAAGGATCTAAGCACCATCCCACACGGCCTCCTTTCTTGGCCTTGCTTTGCCTGTTCATAATTTCTTCTACATACACCTCCAATCAATCTTGCCGATGGCCGTGATCCATTCAGAAACAGTAAAAGCTATTTAATCCACTTTAATGGGCTCCGACCGAGGTCAACAGTTGATTATCACGAACATCAACTATTTGAGCGTAAATGCGTAGGAAAATACCGAAATTATTCGAATAGGTAAACTGATTTAAGCTGTATATAGCCATTGTTGATCATCCACTGCAGACTCCAATAGGCCCATCCGAACGTCGCCCTTCCATACACCTCAAGCTGTGCCTTTGCGAATCTCTGGTAGTCTTCCTTCGTAGCTCCACTCCCTTGCCACTTGGCCACCCATTCACCTTCTCAAAGAAAATTTATCATTTCCAATATATTGTGTCTTTCATGTATGTGTAGTAAGTCCAATAAAAATGAAAACATTTCCTTAAATATAGTTCATAAGTGCCTCTAGATAGTTCACTAGCAAAACCCGT
Organism: Eucalyptus victrix; assembly: GCA_016097545.1. Lineage (NCBI taxonomy): Eukaryota > Viridiplantae > Streptophyta > Magnoliopsida > Myrtales > Myrtaceae > Eucalyptus > Eucalyptus victrix. The sequence goes on along the minus strand of CM027840.1, from coordinate 5,706,054 downwards.
TCTATATAAAATATACTTAATTAGTATCTCAAGGGCACTCCATGTTTATCCTTTATTCTATTAGAGTCTAATCTTTTGATTTAACTTCTCGTCGCTTGCTTTTTTTTTGTCTCCTCATGTCTCTAATTGGTGAGCAATACTTCTATAGAACGATGTATATGAACCCAGTAAATAATAGTCTTTGGGTAATGTGAATCCTATAGAGGTCCACTCAAAGGACTCTTTTATAATTCATAAATGTGAAATTTCTAGAAAATGGGCAAGATGTGGCAAAGAAAAAGGAGATCTCTTGTCTCCAAAAATTAAAAGGATGAGGGGTTCTATGCTTTTGAAAACCTTTGTTTTGTCCCGAAATCTTGTAATTTTACATGGCCAAACTATTTAAAGCACCTGTTAGCAGAAAAATATTTATAAAGGTTTGCCATTTGGGAAGCCAACACGCTTCATACAAAATGAAACATCTTGACAATTGGAGGATGTTTTTTCATATCGTTAGGGGGTGCCCATAAATAATTCAACAATCACATCAGCCCATGACGTTTGGGTAAATCGTGGCATTGGCAATGTTCGTATCATGATTGTTGGGGTCACGATCCGAATCAATAGGATCATTCGATGAGAATTTTGGCTGCACTTCCGCATTTTGCACTATTGTTTGTTTTTTTAAGATTCTAGAAAGTCATCAGCAAATACGGACGTCGTTGTACTGGTGAACCAAACTATTAAGTCCCCCTCCCATCTACTGGGAATTGGAGTGTAACAGTAAAAGTACCCTAACCTTTTTTTATATTTTATTTTATGATTGGGGAATTAACTGCGTTTTGACCCAAAAGAAAAAAAAAGAAAAACGAAAAATTGACAGCGCAGCTACCCTCGAATATTTGTCATTAGGGTTGAAATTATCAGATAAATATTGTCGACCTCGATCGGATCTTAATACTTTTATTTTCTTATTTACTTGATATTCTACTAAGCTCATAAATTTTTTGAAATAACTCAATACTTCAGATTTAAGAAATCAAATAGACATGTTCGAAACAAATATAATCATTTATAAATGTGATGAAATAAACAGGCCTTCCTCTCATATTCATTAGACCATAGATGTCAAAATAGATTAATTGTAAAGAAAATTTAGCTCTTTTACATTTTCCAAATGGTTTTCTTGTTATTTTCCCTGCTAAGCAAAGCTCACATATAGGCAAATCAACTTTTTAATGTTACCTAATAAGCCCTCTTTGGCTAACCTATTCATACGTTGTTAGCCAATATGACCAAGTCTAGCATGCAACACATTCACATCATTATCATATGAATTAGAAGACGTGAAAATGGAATAACAAACATTGACATTACCACCGTCAATATTCAATACAATAAAACCATATAGAAAATAACTACAACCATAGTAGTTTGTATTCAAATACAAATCCACACCGTTATTATGGAAGTTCATATTAAAACCAAGCTTTACCAACACTAAAACAGACATTAAATTCTGATGAATCTCTGGAGTATATAATATATCATGTAGGAACAAGGTGCGTCCACTATGTATATTTAATTGGCAGGTGTCAATCCCTTTTACTTTAATTCTAGAGTTGTTTCCTACATAAATCCATTAATTCTAGTCGGTACTCGTTGAAATTTCGCAAAGGATTCTCTATCCTTCGCTACGTAGTCTGTTGCTCCCAAATCCATAGTTCACAAATAATTAGATTTAGTTCAGGATACAAAACTTGATACATAAGAAAAATTCTTAAGAATACGAGGGGTGTCTACCTTTTTTGGCTCACAACAGTTGCAAGCATAGTGACCTTTTTTGTCATAGTTATAACATTTCACCCTTGAAATTATCTTCACTCGAGGACGTTCTCCTCTCTTATGTTGGTTAACTCTTAGTTTTTTGCTATAATGACTTGATCCCTCGCATTTTCACATTTTGAACGATTCAAAAGCTTGCACTTAGAGCTCAAAGCCCCTTATAAACTAGAACCAGCACATCAAATATTTGTTTCTCGCTCAAATGCCTTTAGGTGGTCATCTACTAGCTCAAGGTGGCACACAACATCCTCAAGTTCTGGTTAAGAACTTTTAGTACTTCTTGCTTTTCAAGCATATATTGAATTTTCATATTCAATATTTCACAATTTTCGCCATTCAATTTCTCTTCTTTGTTCAATTCAGCAATTATACTCTTAGTTGTTGAAACCATTGGATCTAAACATATCAGACACATATGCACAAATTATTAATATCTATCATTTATGCATCAATTTTGCATAAACTTATAATAATAATGAATAATTTCAAATAAGATTTCAGAATCAAAAGGTCACCGTGTTTTCAATCATCATCCAAAATCCTCACTTGAAATTATTATTAACATAATCGTTCATGTAAAAAATAAGTTCAGTAAAGTGACTAAAACTTTCTTAAACTTCTCATAAAGAATTGTAAATTAACATACTAATTTACAACGATAGATAATATTGAACTTTCAATAATTAAACATGTTATTTACAATAAATAATATATTCAGAGGAAAAATATCAACATAGAAAAAGATATTTACACCTAAAACATGTCAAACTAATCTAAGAAAAATAAATAATTAAACCCAAATAATCTCATTTATCTCATAAATTGTGAAAGTCTTTTCTAATCTCTTAGTAAAATTATTTGAGAATTTTGAAGGCACATTGGTCAACTACGAAAAGACCTTTGGAGAGCTCTCATGGCTCTTCCAAAGCGCATTCATTCTGTGCCATTTGACACTCAACTCAAGGGTTGAAGTCTTGGTTAACTCAATTTTATAGTATTCTCTTACAAAAGCTATTGCAAGCCTCCTATAATCTGAAACTATGTTGACCTCTCACAAACGATCTAACATCGCTTGCCATTCAAGTGGAAGAGTGTTTATTAGAACTGGCACACTCTCAAAATTTGGCATAGGATAACCATTCCATATGATTTCTTGTATAATCTAATTGACCCTATCCACATGTGATATTACATCACCATCATTCTACCGATAATTAGTTAATTCTGTTTTTAACCCTTCAAGTCTTGCCTTTTCTTTGTCCGTTCTAAAAAATATAGGCATGCGTACAAAATGCATCATGGTTCTTACATCAAATGCAGAACAAAAGATATTACTTATAATCCACAACAAACAAAACGGGAAAACATAATTTTCCTTCTTTTTTTTTGGGCCGGTCAACGGTGGTCAACGTAGGTCAATGATCGGTCAATGGTGATCAACGCAAATCAACTCTGGTCAACAATGGTCAACTCTAGTCAATGATCACAGATGACCAGGTCGGGTCAAATGGTCAATACGTTAGGTCAACGGGTTAGTTAGGGGCAAAATAGTAATAACGTTGAACAATAAAGGGATAATTGTAAAAACAATCATCAATGGCAAAAACGTAATATTCTTGAGAAAATAGGGGCTAATCGGTAAAAAAAATGTTGGCGCAATCTTCTGGCCACGAGTGGTGCAACGTCCGACGGCCCCCAGCAGGGAGCCACCCGTGGTTTTTCTCGTCTCGACAAGAACTACGACCCCACACTATCATAAACAAGTTTCGATTTACGAAAAATCAAAGTGGGGGGGCGTACAGTACGAGGTGTCGAGACTTCCGTCCTCAAACGTTTGACAGCAGCGTCTCATGAAATTTCAACCAAAAGCAATTTATAAATATCAACACTGATCAAGAAACATGAACAACATCGCTTTGATACCAATGAAGGGAAACAAATTCCTAAAAACGATCTGATACTCAATCGAATATCGAAAAGAAGCACGGAAAACGTGCCCAATAAAACATGTTACACTAATAAATAAAAAAGTATATCACGTAGTCGGACATACCTTAATTTTCACAAATTAAGCACTGTCATCGCAGTTTTATGAGGAATTCTTGAAAGCCTTGATTTCGTTCGTGAAGAGGAGCGTGCTGTTTCTTGAGGAAAAACTGAGAGAACATAGAAAAATAGAGAAAACGTCTTTCTCTTTTCTAACACGCAAACTTAACAGCTCAGATATCACAACCGCTCAAATATTCCCCCTTTCTTTTCTTTTTCTTTTTTACAGTAACTGCACTCTTTTATGAGCCCTTCACTTACGGGCCGAGTTTTGGCCTAACATGGGCAGACGCACTAAAGTAGACCCATCAAACATAAAAACCCATCACTTTGCCGCTGTAGCTTGGGTGAGGGCTGGTCTCACCAGATCTAACGAGAGAAGCGATCTGGTCAGGGAAGCCCTCGCCAGGGCTCTACCCTCCTCGTCTCCAAATCCGACGAGAGAAGAGATCCGGCAAGGGAAGCCCTCGCCAAGGCTCTACCCTCCTTGTCTGACCGGTGATTCCCGCCTAGCTTGGGTTGAGGGCCAGTCACTAGCAAAAGGAAGGAGAGAAGAAATGTTTGTGACATAAGATGTCAAAATGGCGATGCAGAGATGATGTGCGTGCTTGCGAGGTGGGAGTATGAGAACGGTGACTCACCCCAATCCACAATCCACCAGTCTATGTTTTCGAAGAATTCCATTCGTTTATTTATATTTTTGGCATGGTGAATTTGATATCTGCGTGAATGCTTTTCTTAAAATATTATTTTCAGACTCAATGTGGGTTTCCGGATAGCTTCAAGTTAGGAAGACACTCAGAAACTTCCCGGTCCCCCGCACGTTGAAATATGTTACTCTTGAGATAATAATGCTTCTGAAATCTTAGGGAGACAAAATAATTTCAACGAAATTTTACACAGATCTAAGTACTCTTTCATTCGTCCAGTTATGTTGATTCTATTAAAGAATGTTACTGCAAGGCTCAATAAGAAACTAATTAAGGAGATTTCACAGCTTCTAAGCATTGATTACCGTTGTGTTATGCACGAAAAGAATCTTCAAAATTGTATTGTTTTAAGTAGAAACCACTGGGGGTTCGCCCTAGTGGCCATCCTTCCAACATGGAAGGGGGAGGTGAGGGGTTCAAATCCCCACCTTCACAGGGAGGGATGGGGGGTTAGGGACGCGTAAGTTTCGAGAGTGGGTTGCGACTCCCACGCCCTGCAAGAGGCAGGGCACAAGTCTGCGAGTGTGTGTAGAATAGGAATAGAGTAGGACTGACAAAAAAAAAAGTAGAATTATATTAACAAGTGTTTAAACATTGCAATAAAGAAAAAATATCATTTCAAAGGTACCTTTTTTTCATGCTTTGTGAATATGTTTCCTTAATTATAGTTAATAAGTGCCCTGAGAGAATTCATCGGCAAGACCGCTTCTAAATATAGCATTTTTAAATAAGAATCTTAGGGACAATCCATGCTTCTGCTTTTATTCTATTAAAAAAATTCCTTTCCATTTAACTTGTCGTTGCATGCCCTCCCGTTTCCTCCGGTTTTTAATTTGGTGAGCAATACTTCCGTGGAAGACGGCTTTTGAATAATGTGTTCCGTATGCAGGGTCCACACGATGCAACAGTCACATATTCACTGGGCTCATAAATGCCCGGCCCGTGTAAGATTTTATTTTTCACAAGTCATGAATGTGAAATTTGTAGGAAATGGAAAAGAGGTGGTAAAGAAAAGGGAAATGAGTCCGCATCTCACGTTTCCCAGGAAAAGGGCGCAACTTGCTTGTCCGGTTGCCCATTGGATTCTTGTTGGTTTCCTTTTTCTTTTTTCTTTTTTTATTAACTGCGACTCCTAGGGTTTGTATTTTTTTTCCCAATTTCCCCAGTTAGGACCGTGAGTGAGTAGTGGGCCAAGTAAAGAGGCATGGCTATCTTAATCCATCGCACGACCAAACCTGCACTACAGACGAATCGAGGTTTCTAGAGGCCGAAGGCCAACCAAATGACTTGGATGTGCGACCGAGAGGCCCTGAAAAGCTCAGGAGCTATGCCACTAGTCGACTGCAATGATATTAGAAAAAGAAAAGGAAAAAAAAGAAAGACGAGCCTCCATGTAGTAAACTCGTTAATGCACTATTAAAAAAATTATCAAGTGGCATTATTACCATTGCTAGCGAGTGGTTGACAATTTTCATGAATGATCCAGAAAAAAAAAAAGAAAAAAAAAAGAGCACATCTTCTCTCATTTTCCCTTATTATTTTGAATCAAGCAGGTTAACACCGAGCAGCATCGGTTGGTCGCATGTGACATTTCCTGAGGCAACATTTAATATAAATCAAGTAGCACATTTTCCCGCCGACGCCCACATAATTTTTTTGAAAGCTCCATTAGTCCCCAACAGAGAAATCGCAAAAGGGCAATGGGATAATGAACTAGGAGCGACCTACGCACGTGCCCGTCGCCATTGGCCCATCGGCTAGCCAAACTTTTTCCCAATCGAATAAAAAGACCGAGCAAAAGAAGTTTGTCGAATCAAACTAAAAAAAAAAAAAATTCATGGGTCTTTATTCAATATATATTTGCTTTTTCCGGGAGAGCGACTGGGGGCCTCGGAGATGTCACATCTCGATGATACCCGCGATGCCGCTGCTGCTACAGCTTGAAGAAATCCTTAAGGATGGGAACTCCCCCCCATTATTGGTCCCCATCAGCCGTGGCAGTGGGCGGTGGTTCCGGGCAGTTGACGGTAGTCGTGGCAAAAAAAGGAAATTAAAGAAAATTAAAGAAGAAAATCAGTTTATTTTTAAAAATTATTCCCGGGAATAAGAAGCAACTTTTTTTTGCTTCTTGCTTCTGTTCCCAAATCATTCCCGGGAACAAAAAAATAATGTGGCGTTACCAAACAGGTTTCTATTTTTTTTTTTTTGTTCCGGAGAACAAAAGAACAGAAACCATGAGAAACGAAGCGTTTGCATGCAGACCCTTCCACGACCGGTAGGAATAGGCAGTACACATCGCCAGTCAGGCCCTATGAACGCCACCTTGCCCTCCCCGAAGTCGACGTCCTCGAGCCCCAGCTTCGCCCGCCGTGATATCACCAGGCTGGCGTTCAGGTCCGTCTTCGCTGCCTTGTGCTCCAGCGTCTCCAGCGTTGACCTCAGGTAGCCCCCTCGACGAGCGACTTGGCCGCCTGCGCCAGCTTCATCGCATTGGCCGGGTTGCTCCCGACGAGGTCCCTCACGGTGGCCGGAGCGCACCTGAGCACGAACTCTTTCCCGTAGTTGCCGCGGGGCAGCTTACCGATGAGTGTTTATATAGTTTCGAAAGAAACGAACTTCAACAGAAAATGTGGTTAAAAAAGTGCAGAAGCATCTTTGAGCTAACCAACGGCAGAGTAGCTGTTCAAATGGCGGTGTCGAGACAGGGAGACAGGTCGGGCGAAAACAAGAAGAAATGTTGCCAAGAAAAAGCGGAAAAAAAATAAAAATGGAGAAGCTTTTTCTCCGTGGCTTGATTTCCCCAAAATCACCTTTAGTTTCCTTCATTTTATAATTGGCAAACTCGTGAAAAAGACGAACAGCGTAGTTACCCTAAAATAATTTCCATTAGGGCCTCATACTCATTCCCGAATATTTGATTTGACGCAATAGTTACTTAGCTCCTACGGATTCCATTCCGAAATTCTGAAGTTGAAGACTGTATCAATGTAGCCCACCAACCCGTCAAAACTTGGAAAATCTTTTCATGTAAGACAACAGACATCCCCACACCAAGTCTTCTCATAACATGGCTCAAAAGCTTTGACATGGCGAAGGGATTGACCCTTCGTCACGGTATTGCCAAGTCCAAATACGTAAATTAGATCTTAATTTGACATGGCATGATCCAATCAAATTGGCCCAAAAGGAAATCCAAATTTTAAAGAGCGCCCATCGCCGCACTCGTTTTCAGTCAAAAGTATAGTGTAATTTCAGTAGAGAGCACCGTCCGACACCGAAGCTTCCGTCCTTGGCCTTGCAGTTGCCTGTTCATAGTCTCTTCTACATTCCTCCAATCAAGCCAATTAGAAACAGTAAAAGCTGTCTATTCCACTTGAGGCGCTCTGACCGAGGTCAACACTTGATCATTACGAAATTTGACTATATGAGTGAAAACACATGGGAAAATACCGAAATGATTCGAGTAGGTATACTGATTAAAAGGCATATATCCATCGTCGAACATCCACTGCCGACTCCGCTTGGTGTCGACATTATTGTGGGTTTAATAGGCCCATCCTAACGTTGCTCTTCCATACACCTCAAGCTCGGGCTTTGCACATCTCTGGTAATTTTCTTTCTTAGCTCCACTCACTTCCCCTTCAGCCACCCATTCACCTTCACCCCATTCGCAAATCAAATCAGCAACAAAGTCTGGTAAGCATTTGAAACCGTTAGGTTTTGAGCTCTCTCGTCTTAAAAAAAAAATATTGATAGATGGCGTCACCGTTGGACTCACCCACAGAGGTAAGAGGACTGTTTGCCATGGTAATTTTGTTCAACTGCGCTGTCCTGTTAGTGTAGATGAAAATCGATATTCTGTTGGAGCGTCAGGTGGTCAAAGATATGTGAGAACAGATGGTAGTAGCGCCCGTCGACCACAGTCCCGGCCAAGCCACTGGCCAGCAGGAAGAGCTCTTTGGGACCGGAGGGCCTGAGGCTGTTCAACATTACTACGTAGGCCATCAGGGAGTGCCTGCGTGCCGCGTAGTATCTAGCCATGGAGCACTTGGTCAAGGCATCGAGGGCTACCCATGGAGAGAGAGAGGCTCTTCCTGTACCCGAAAAATGCCATTCGGAAATCCAGGTTCCTGACTTTGCTCTAACATATACGATTGCATTTGATACGAAAGGTGAGTGGGAGTATTTACCGCGTGGCTCCCCGTTCCTGAGATCGGTCCCTTGACGAGCCGTGTTCGTGCCCATTCTGTGGAACTGGTGTGGCGTGTAGATGTGGTATCAAGCCTACCGAAAAGAAGGCATGATTCACTAAGTTATATCAAGCCCACCAAAAGATGGGATATTAACCTATGTAGCATGGACACTCTCCGGAAGCCTTCGTGTCGTGTCCGACACTCCGACACGCTCCGACACGCGGTCAACAAGTGTCGAAAAATCCGACACGTGGTCAACTCTTTCCGACACGCTCCGACACGCAAGTCTAGAATTTCGACACGCGATTCCGACACGCATGGGGTCAATTTTAAAAATTTATAATACTTGAGGGGTCAAAATATAAATATACACAAAAGAAGTAATAAAAAAAGTAATAAAATTGCTATAAATATACACACACGGGGTCAATTTTTTTTTTTCAGTTTTATTTTTTAGAATTGTTTTATTTTTTTAAAAGTCTTTTACTTTGAAAGAAGTAACAAAAAATGCTATATATGATAAATAAATAAATTTAAAAATATCATTTTAGCATTTTTCTTTAAACAATGTTTTTTCTCTAAGTTTTGTGTATTATTGTAACAAATTAAAATAATGAATGATATTATTTAATATTTTTTGTGTAAATTAATTCTAGGCTATTTTTATTATTAATTATTTATATATTTATATATAATATATAACGTATCGAAACATATCGAAATTTTTTATTTTTAAAAAATGACGTGTCGACGTGTCGTATCGTGTCGTGTCACGTGTCAGTGCTACATAGGTATTAACTATCACCCATGTAGCATGTACTTACTCTTAGGTGGCATGAGGATGAAATAAACCATAGACGAGTTTAGTTTATTTGCCAAACGTGAAGCGATGGGCTTCACTTTCACTCCTTTGGAGTATCATAGGTAATTAATTCACAGTGAGTCAAGCTTAGGTTCTGTCTTCTTTTTTTCCAAGGTGAAAGGGCAAGGAATGACGAACGATATAGCTACCATCTTCAGGCTATACTATAGGGTACCTTTACCTGTTGCAAAGTAACGTGGTTAGGTGCCATAACGACTTAAAATATGTTTTGAGTTTGAATCCGTGCAGAAAATCCGATCCGCTGTCTACCGCACAGGCGAAGCACGCACTTTAAACGCTATGGTATCAGCACGGGGAACAATAAATGAAAAGAGAGGAAAATGGTGGACGTCTTTGTTTTTTCTTCTTTCCAGCATTTGCCGATACACTCCCTGCACAATGCTTGGCCATGTGAACGCGCGTAAAGAAAGAAGAAAATGACCAGCTTCTCTGGCTGCATTCTCCGAAGAAAGGAGAACAATGATGCTTATCATTAGCCACCATTGCTGACTTTGACCGAGAAGGAGAAGAGATGAAGAGCTTGGGAGAGCTCTTCGTGTATCAGAGAAAAGGTATGGGCTTCTTTTGTCCCTTTCATTAAATCGACCATCCTTTTTACCAATAATTTCTTCGACACTTACCAATACTTACTAAAATTTTCCTGGGCATGGAACAGTAGAATTTTGCAGCTACATTATAGGAAAAAACTTGTTGGTCATTTAGATAAAGTTAGAATTTGTAGGTTAATAATTTGACATAACATTAAGCAAATCAAAGCAACGACAAATTATAGGAATTAGAGATGATAAGTTAATAAACAATTTTATAATTTTATAATTATCAATAAGTTACCAATATGTTAGTTTGGAAAAAGTAAACCAATCATATTTTTTACCAATAATTTCTTAACACTTATCAATACTCATTGAAATTTACTATCACGAAAAAAAATAATATATATATTCCTAGACATGGAACAATAGATTTTTGCAACTATATTATAGTAAAATAAATCTATTATAAGTCATGAGAGTCTCATGATTACCACTACGTAACCAAAAATCTTCACGGATGCTATAAGGTCTATAAGGTGCATCGCATGTGCTCTAAAGCTTACCTACACAGCTTTTTCATTTGAAGATGGCCAAAAGTTTACTCGATGAAAGATAATCAAAACTTACAACTTACAATATATTAAAAAGTGCATAGACTTATATATATAAGTAATATCTAAAGCTTAATGTACCGATTCTTGATCATCCATTCCAAGCTCCAATGATCTTCTGCGCACTTGAGAGTCCAATACGCCCATCCAAACGTGGCTCTTTCGTATGCTTTCAGTTGAGCCTCCACATACTCTTGGTTCTCCTCTTCTGTTGCTCCATTCGGTCCCCACTCCACAACCCATTCACCTGCAATTTCACATTACATCATCGATCCACACTTCTTATATATACAAGTACACACGAAAATTAGTACATGTATGGCATCAATGCCATGACAATTTTGTTACAGGTTTGGACTTACCCACAAAAATGAGAGGTCCATTTGATGTAGCGAGACTTTCCAATTGGGCAAACCAGCCTTCGTAAAAGAAAGGAAGGGTATCTTGGATGGTGTCCAATTCTCTGTCGCACAGAAAATAGCATTGCATATCCACAACTGTCCTGTCCACGTTATTTGCGTCGGGGAGTAGCAGCTCCCTGCTGGAGGTTTCCAGCATGCACGACATGATCACATAAGCAGCGGAGGAGTGCTTGCGGACAGCTTCGTAACCAGCGATGTAGAACTTGCTGACAGTCTCTCGAGGGAGCGTCTCTGCGAGTGGCTCGTTCAGAAGGTCGACCGCGTAGAGGCTGGGGCTCTTGGCGTATCTACATAGGCGAAATCAAACGATAACCCCAGTACTCGGAATAAGGTTTGTGAACCACAGGTTAATTAATTACCGGAACGTAAGGAATTCTATGACATGGAGGGTTGCTAGGATGGTGTCATCTGTGTCTCCCCATTCTCGGAATCCATCTCTTGATGAGCTCCGTTCCCAGCCATTTTGGGAACCAGGTGCTGCGCGCAGGTCAATTATGACCTTCAACCCATACTTCCTGCAATTGAAAAACTTAGTTGATCCGTTATATACTTGTATGTAACAAGATGAAGAGGAGATGGCAATAGACTCACTCTGCCCAGGAGAAGGCATTATCCAAAAAGGCCAACGAACCGCCAACGTAAGGTGGCGGAGGATTTGGGTCGCTTGCTATCCACCAACCTATCGGAATTTTGACAGCGTCCAATCCATTTTCGGCTATGAATTTGAAATCATCTTCCACTATGAACGTCCTCCAATGTTCCTGTTATCAATTAATACCTTTTATTTAAGTCTCTTAGGGAATAGACATGCACACACTGGTGCAGACCCCGTGTTCGCAAAGGTATCTTCTTATGAAGATAATTTTATGTATCCATCAAACAGAAATATAATAGGTACGATCGCCTTATTCTTTCATAAATATACCATTGATCAAAAGATAGTGGAAAGATTCGCATAACGAGCTCAAAAGATGCAAGAAAATAAAGAAAAGCGTCACTTTTTACACCCTAAGGTCTTAACTTAAAATAATAATAATAAAAGAAGAAGAAGTGTGCTCAGACTAATGTGAATGCTTAAAAATTTTGGACAGATAATTGCTAAAAAAAATTATTATTTTCTGCTATTAAGAAAGTGCAATGCTGGAGTTATTAAACCTAGCATGGTTTTCTAAGTGTTGTCAATTTGCAAATAAGCCTTTAAATAGGAGAATTTATTGTATATGGAACCAAGTCCAACGAATAGGATCAATTATAGATATCCGTTTTGTGGGTTCCACATATAAAACTCATTATGTGGATAGCCGTGATGGAATTAGTCTAGTAGATCCAAGTTCAGGCAAAACTTACCCATTTAAATAGGTAAATCATGCTTAACACCTAATCACAATTTGACACCCCAATTAACAAATTAATTTTGTAATTCAGTATTCTTAGATCAGGTATTTCTCGTCTATAAACGGGTAGCTCTGTCCATGTGCTGTCATGATTGCAACTTTGTTACTTATAATAGCCATACTTTACAGACCCCCGGTTTTGTTGTAATTGACAAGGAAAATCCGAGCATGGGTGACATTTACAACGAAAGAACCCAAACGTCAGGTCAAGTAGCATTTTATAAATGAGAATTTCTCATATCCGGATCACAAATTGATGTTTCCACTGTGAAGATTCCAACAAATAAGATGATGGGGCGTATAAATATTGACCCTATGACCAAACCTATCACCTCTAGCTAAGTTTAGTATATAGTTACTTGAGCTTGGTAAGAGTAGGTTGTGCACATCATATGATATCCCATTCAGATTTTCATTCTATATTTTGTAATATAAATTGTATCACTTTACATGGGCAATATTTACTATTATCAAGGCCAACTAAGAGTAGTACGTTGTTGGGACTAAAAACCCTATGAGCAGCATACGAGACACCTAGGGAACTGCAACAGCTACCACATCTCCTATATATGGCGACACTAATAACTACCGGTTGGAATTAGTTCCTTCTCAAAAAATACTCGTTCACAAGTCAAAATACCAAACTAATAAAAAAAAAAATTCAATTCTTTTTTCTCATGGAGTGAGTTTGGTTAAAGCTATAATCAAGCATAGAAAAAGTCATTTGGTTAATTTGATCAGCCGAGAAGCGTGAACTTTAATATATTCCAATAAGAGTTTTATAATTACATACCCTCATGACTTTAGTGGCTTTTTGTGGTCCAAGACCATTCGTGAGTTGGAACTCACCCTCCAATCTTTTAGTGAAGCTCATCACAAACACAGAGGGATTTTCATCTCCCCACTCATTGCTCTTGTCACATTGATAATCTGCTGTTATCCGTTCCTCTGTCCTCACCTACAAAACAAACTCTATTACGATAATTACTTTATTTCCTTCATTGCACTTTAATCAATCACTAATGCACCTGTACTCACAAAAATTTAGTCTCCATTGGTCGATTGTTAAAAGGTCTCATTTAAAAGCTCATTCACATCACGTTTGATATAATTAAGTTTTATTTTCTTGATCTTTTTGTTGTTGTTCTCAATTTCTTCTTCAAAAAGGTTTGAATAGTTTTCAGTCGGCCAATGTTTACCTAAATTTTTATTGTGTAAAAGAGTAAAGTTGGTCTACTGAATTGGTCTACAGAATGAAGGATAAACTATAAACCTTTACATAAGTGGACCATTTTCAATATCTAATTTTGTAGACAAGTCTTGAGTAATTATTTAGGAAACCTAGTACATGCACTGGAAGGCGGATCTCAGATGGGTTTGACTAATTCTAACGGTTCTTATACATTTTAATACATGCATGACGTTCATGCAATAATTTTTCAACCTGTCTTAGTATGTCTATCATCAATCTTCTGTAAGATTTAGGGAATGGAAAGAGATTGACGACCCGCAAGAAGAAGCCATTCGCAGCTCGGATTCTGACACGGCTTGGATCATCTGGGTTTCTCACAATCTCAAAGGTTTCTGGTCTCTCGGGTAAATCACTAGTAGCCACCAGATCGACCCCGTCCCCACCAGAGTCCAGGCCGACGAATTGCTTGTTGGCAACCCTGAAGTTGAAGAGCGTCTCGTTGATTCTCCAAAGCTACACCCACAAAACACGGCAAACCATCTGTAGCTTAATGCACGAGATTGTCTTCTCTGAAAATGACACCTTTCTCTGAAAATGACACCTATCCTAGTCGGAAAATTATTGTCAACAGGAGAATATATCAACGCTATTTCCAAGTTGAACGACTTGAGTTTTAATTTACTGAAAGGAGAATATCTTCCATTCCTAACGTTGTCCAATATTAAGTGCCCATGAGATAACTCCACCCATATCCCAACTATGTAAGAGATGAGCCAAACATGTAATTTATTTGCAGTTGATCTACCGTGCATCTAATCCACAGACACAAGTTCGTTCCTTGACCACCAAACTAACATCACGGGTTTGCCTAGCAAAAGATTATTTATGTGCTTAAAGCTAACTCACCCTGAATGTCTCCCAATGCGAAGCGGAACCTGCTAGGGTTTCGGCAACTGCACTAGTCCCCATGCCGCTGGCAACTACCCGGCTTCCTCCACCAAACTCGGCACAGAGATACTTCCCGACCATCATCGACTTCAACTGAAGGCTAGTCCCATCCTACACATTAGACGCAGTTTCAGAATCATACAAACTTCCCAAACCAACCGAATCATCGGTCAAAAAAGCAACGAAAACATGAAGCGATAAACAAGGCAAATACATGTGAATGTGGGTGTAGCAAAGTACCAAGAAGTCCTTGTTGGGGATTGCATCAAAGAGGGAAGGCTTGATCCATCCTTCCGTGACAAGCCAGCCTCCCAGATTCACCGCTCTTATTTTGGGGTTGCGAGTCTCCATCTCTCGATAGGAATGGTTGCCGATTGATTGGACCCCCTTGCTGATGACTTCCACGCCTTCTGCTTGCCTACTTCCCCATTCGAAAATCAAGATAAAACAAAGCAGCCGTTAGTTATGCAACCTCTTGTCCCGAAAGGAACACATGAAATTTGCATTAAACATCACTAAAACATATCCAATGGTACTCGCGCAAGAAATGTTCATATAATAAAATCTCGAAATGGTTAAGTAAAGATGCAATGCGTGCTTGAGTGACTACGGCAGACAACAATTGCCTACTCAATTAGTTTAAAAGCTGAGTCGTCTTCGTGAAGATTGACTTTTGCCACAAGGCGTTTGTCTATTTATCCTTCGTGACCTTCACAAAGTAAAAGTGCAGTCGTCTAAGCTTTTTCCATTTCTCAAGTCTCCTTGGTGCTTAAAGTTTTCTTGTTGACTCGCTTATTGTGGTTTCCGTGTAAACTTCGACAGAACTTCCCCGTCCCTGGGCCGTTGAATTATGTTCTTCTTTAGATGATAACGTTTCTTGGGTCTCACGGAGAGCAAAATACATTTATTAAAAAAAAATTTCATTTATCTTTTTTCTTTCTTTATGCATATCTAGCTACTCTTTCATCTGTCCAATTATGTTTTCTCTTTCAAAAAGGGTTTTGTTAAAGTGTTACCGAAACGCTCATTGAGAAATTAATTAAGGAAATATCAATTTCCAATAGATTGATTGTCATTGTGTCATGCAGAAAAAGTACCTTCAAAATTGTATTATTTCAAATGAAATTTTATTTCCAAGGTTCATGGGGGCACTTGTCAAACATTGCAATAAAGAAAATTTATCATTCCCAATATACTGTGTTTTTCATGTTATGTGTCATGAGTCCGGTAAAAATGAAAATATTTCCCAAAGCATAGTTCATAAGTGCCTCTGCAGAGTTCATTAGCAAGACCCCATCTATAAAATATATACTTAATAAGTATCTCAGGGCACTCCATGCTTATCCTTTTATTCTATTAAAATCTAATCCTTTCGATTTAACTTATAGTTGCTTGCCTCTTTTGTCTCCTCCATTCTCTAATTGGTTAAAAAAAGAAAAGAAAAATCTCTAATTGCTGAGCAATACTTCTATGGAACGATAAATATGAGCCGAGTAAATAATAGCCTTTGGGTAATGTGAATATTATAGAGGGTCCCCACGATATGATATCTCAAAGAACTCTTTTATAATTCATAAAGGTGAAATTTCTAGGAAATGGGCAAGACATGACAAAAAGAAAAAGGGAATCACTCATCTCCAAAAGTAAAAAAGGATGAGGGGTTCTATGATTTTGAGAATCTTCGTTTTATCCCGAAATCTTGTTATTTTACATGACCAAACTTTTTGAAGCACTTGTTACCAAAAATATATTTATTAATGTTTGCCATGTGGAAAGCTAACATGCTTCGTACGAAATGGAAACATCTCCACAATTCGAGGATGTTTTTTTTATATCATTAGGGTGCCCGCAAATAATTACACAATCACATCAACCCACGACGTTTGGGTAAATTGTGGCGTTTGCACTGTTCGGATCGTGATTGTTGGTGTCACGACCCAAATCAATAGGATCATACAATGAGAATTTTGGCTGCACTTCTGCATTTTGCACTATTGTTTCTTTTTTAAAAATTCAAGAAGGTCGTCAGCAACTACGTTGACGTCATTGTACTGGTGAATCAAACTATTAAGTGCCCCGCCATCTAATGGGAATTGGAGTGTAACAGTAAAAGTACACTCACCGTTTTTTTTTTTTTATATTTTATCTTATAATTGGCAAATTAACAGCATTTTGATCCCAAAAATAATAATAATAATAATAATAATAACAGCGCAGCTAACCTTGAATAATTGTCATTAGGGTCCAACACCATTACTGAATATTTGATTTGAGTAGACCTATCAAATGGATGGATTAGGTTGGATTTAGATCAAATCATAGATGGTCCGAATCAAATTAACCCATTTAACCTAATTCTGATCCATTTATCATAATACAAATTTTTCAATTCTTACTCAACCCAACCCATTTAACCAAATATAGGAAAAATTGTTTCTTGTGATTTTTTTTTACATGGTATTGCTAAAACTCTTTTATACAATACAAATTTAGTGGACAATGTTTATAATTCAAAAAAAAAAAAGTCGAGGCTTCCTTTTTTCTGAAAATATTGTTAAGGAAATCATTTTGTAGAAAATATCAATATTTTCTAATGGTTGCTTAAAATGTGAAAATAAATTGAAAAATATTTTTCACCATTTGGTATGGAAATTTTGATTTAATTTTCTTCCATGCATTCCTTTTAATATTGTTATTTTTATTTTTAAAAAATCAATATTTTATTATTTTATCTTTTTCTTTTCCTTTTTCTTTCTTTTTCTTCTTTTCGGCTGATTGCTCGCCACGGCAATGGCCAGTGACTAGTTATAGACGAGCTCGAGCCTCACCACAAGCCAATGAGGCTGGAGCTCGCCTAAGGCCAGCGAGCTTGAATCTCACCAAATTAGCAAGGCTGGAGCCTCACCAAACGTCGATGAGGTCTTGCCCTCGCTCGATTAGTGAGCTCGAGCTTTGCCAACCTACAACAAGCTCATCCCTCACCTAGTCAATCGCAAGTCATTGCCGTGGCCAGCCACAATAGGAAGAAAGAAGAAGAAAGAAGAAAGAAAAAAATAAAATTAAAAATAATTATAATTTTGATTTTTTTAATAAAAAAATTATAAGGTTGAAGAGGGAGAGAGTGTGTGGGTGAGCCTAATGGTTTGAAAATGGGTTATAAACTCAACCCACATATACCAATTTATTTTAGCCTTTAAAATTTTTAACCCATTTAAGAAAGGCTATTCACAATTTAAGTAATCCATATATGACCCATTTCATAGGTTTAAATTAGCTCCCATATAACCCAAAAGTCCAAGTTGAAGAGTCTATCACTGTAACCCATTAACATGTCAAAAGTAGGGGTGAACATATTGGACTGCTTGAATCGGGAATCGCTCGGACCAAACTACCAAATTGGACTAGCCAGTTTGGTCCAATTTGGTCCAGTTCCCGAGGATATCGGTCCAATTCCTAGTTCCATAAGAATGGAATTGGTTCTTTGTTCCTGTGGGGATCGAACCAATGGACCGAACTGACACTCTTTTCTTTAATTTTTTTTTAATTTCTTAAAAATAACAATAGAACCTAAAATTGTAACAACTTTAATATTTACAAAAAATTACAATTTTTTGCTAAGTGGCCAGTTCCATTGAACCAGACCGATTAGTGTGGTTTGGTTCCTGGTTCGAGAACCATTCAGTCTGGTCTCTGATCCCAAAAAATGGGAACTAGATTAAGAACCGATCACTCCTAGTCAAAAGTTAGAAAGTCATTTAGGTGGCAAATAACAATAGCTCAAAGCTTTGATTCCTTGAAGGAGTTAGTACGCCAACACGAGGCTGCCAAGTTCCGTTATGTATGTTAAATCTGAGCTTAAGATGATCCGATTAAGTCGGCCCACAAAGTAATCCCATCGCAGCAATCATTTTTTGTCGAAGTATGGCGCGATCATGACTACAAGCACCATCCAACACCGAGGCCTACGTTTTGGCCTCGCATCATTGCTTGTCCATAATTTCTTCTTCGGACCTCTAATCAATCTTGCTTATGGCTATGAACCATTCAGAAATAGTAAAAGCTATTTATTCCACTTTAATGGGCTCCAACCGAGGTGATCATCACGAACATCGACTATATGAGCGTAAATGCGTAGGAAAATACCGAAATAATTCGAATAGGTAAACTGATTAAAGCGTTATATAGCCATTGTTGATCATCCACTGCAGACTCCACTTGGTGTTAACATTCTTGAGGGCCCAATAGGCCCATCCGAACGATGCTCTCCCGTACACCTCGAGCTGTGCCTTTGCGAATCTCTGGTAGTCTTCCTTCGTAGCTCCGCTCACTTGCCACTCAGCCACCCATTCACCTTCACCCAATTCGCGAATCAAATCATCAACAGAGTTTTGTAAGCATTTCATACCGTTCAGCTTTCAGCTATCTCGTCGTAGAAAAGTATCGACAAACGGCATCACCACAGACTTACCCACAAAGGTGAGAGGACCGTTCGCCGTGGTGATGTCGTTCAACTGCGCCGTCCTGTTAGTGTAGATGAAATCGATGTTCTGTTGGACCGTCATGCTGTTGAAGATATCCTGGAACAGATTGTAGTAGTGCACATCGACCACGGTCCCGGCCAAGCCACTGGCCAGAGAGAAGAGCTCTTTGGGATCGGCAGGCCCGAGGCGGTTCGACATCACTACATAGGCCGTTTGGGAGTGCCTGCGCACCGCATCATATCCAGCCTTGTAGTACTTGGTCAAGGTGTCGAGGGCTACTCCCGGAGAGAGAGGCTCGTTGATGAGCTCGACGGCATAGAGGCTCGGGCTCTTTGCGTACCTGAAAAAATGGCATTTGGAACTCTAGATTTTCTGACTTCGCCCTGATGAATATGATTCCATTTGGTACAGAAAGCGGGTGGAAAAACTTTTACCGAGCAGTGAGGAATTCAATGACAGCGACTGTTTGCTGGATGTTAGCATCGGTGGCTCCCCATTCCTGAGATCCGTCCCTCGATGAGCTGTGTTCATACCCATTTTGTGAACCCGGTGCTGCGTGCAGATCGATTATGATGTTCACACCATATTTCCTACCAAAATTACAGAAACATTAGAGGTGGTCAGTGCGAAATTTAGGCCCTTTTCAAACTTCTTTACATGCACATGATAATAGGACGAAGGGGCATCATTGACTGCGTTATATCAAGTCTACCGGAACATTTGGCATCAACTATCGCCCATGTGGTAAATACTTACTGTTGGGTAAAGTGAGGATGAGATAAACCCTAGATGAGTGCGGTTTATTAGCCAATCGTGAAGCAGTGGGTACCACTCTCATTCGTCTAGAATAACATAGGTAATCAATTCAGAGTGAGATAAAACCGTAGTGCCATTCTATTTTGATCAGTGGAAGGACGAGGAAACGATAACCAGCACAACTACCTTTTTTTGAGCGTTGTCGTATGGGACCTACCCTCATCACGAAACATTTGGTTTGAGCCATAAACACTCGGGCATCCCTAAATATATGAAACCCTCGCCTAGAGTCCTATAGGCAGTACAGAACCGAGGAAATACCTCTATAAGGGGTATTTAAAATACAAGCGGACCGGAGATTGGGCTTACAATAGGCTTTAAACTTCCGACCTCATGAAAGCCAACGTGACTCTTTTATCATTAGGCTACCACGCTCGATGGTGAGACAGAATCTTCGGTTGCCTATTCAACATCGAATGTGCTAAAGGAGAGGATAAAGGTGACGATAATGCGGAATCATGTTCTCTGCAAATGGAAATGGAAAGTGCGAATGCGACGTGCGAAGCTTCATAGGAAAGTGGGACGTACTGTGCCCAAGAAAAGGCATTGTCAAGTGCGGCCAAGGAGCCTCCCACGTAAGGCGGCGGAGGAGTCGGGTCGCTCGCTATCCACCAGCCCACTGGAATCCTCACCGCATTCAACCCATTTGTTGATATGAACTTGAAGTCCTCTTCCACTATGAACGTGCTCCAATGCTCCTGAAAATCCAGAACAACTGGTTATATGGAGAGGCAATAATCAAGTTCAAGCATGCGAAGGAGATCCTTTAGTTCAACGGCGATATTTATTAAATAAGCTGAAATTTCAACCACTAGCAGTAGACAGGCAGCAGCCCTACGTTGCTGGGTATTGAAAATTGAGCGCGGACGGTTAGTTGGACGGTGATTAGGAACGGTCAAACGCTCAAATCTTGATAGAAGTCGACAAGTTCGCTTCTCATTTATCAAAAAAAATTGTCAGTATCAAGCCGAGATCGTCGCACGGGCTGGATTGTTCTGAATTAGGCACGTCGGTCCTTTGACCAAGAGAACAAAAAAATAAATAAATAAAGGGAGTCGGAAACCTAAGCATTCAACTTAGCGTTTTAAAAGTAATCAAAGGGAAAATACGAGCAGCTAAGCTAGCCGTCGGAAAATGTCAATAAGCCAAAAGTAGAAGAGTAGAATGATGTCGCTCCTCAGTTCTTGGTTTCTTACCCTCATGACTTGTGGGGCTTTTTCCGGTCCGTAGCCATTAGTGACCTGAAACTCGCCTCGCAACCCACCGGAAAAGGTCATCACAAAAACGGATGGGTCGTCATCGCCCCATCCGCCCTCCCCCTTGTAGTCGGCCGTCACCGATACCTCTGTCTTCGCCTGCAGCCACCACCAGTATCGCACACCCATCTCAATATATGATTCATTCAAGTTTCAACATTGATTTGATCTTAGATGTTCAACCAGCTATCGCCCAGTGAAATTACCATTATTTATTATCAAGAAAAACTGAAACTTAGAATGGAGCATCTCATTACTTGCAAGAAGAGGCCATTGGAAGCTCTGATTTTGACTCTGCTCGGGTCATCTGAATTCCTGATTATCTCGAACGTCGAGACGGGGGACTCCGAAACGGCCACCACGTCAACCCCGTTCGCGTCCAGCCCCACGAACTGATTGTTGAAGACCCTGAAGTTGAAAATCAGAGTCTCGTTGATCCTCCACAACTGCAGTCACAAAAACAAAAGGTATACACGTCTCCTCAGTCATTGCTTTCACTTTGGATCGAGCAACTAAATTCCTCTCTAGACGCTGCTCTTTCACCTTGAAGGTTTCCCATCCGGAGGCGGCAGTGCGGTTGGCGACTATGATGGTCCCGCCACCGCTCTCGGCGCACAGATACTTCCCTACCGTCACCGATTTGAACTGAAGCCCAGTTCCATCCTAGAATATTGCAGCAAGATTCATGAACGAACATAAACGAAAGGGCCGCAACACTTTGGCGAATAAGGGAAAAGCACGTACCAAGAAGTCCTTGTTGGTGATTCCATCGAACAGAGAAGGCTTGATCCATCCTTCCGTGACTAACCAACCTCCGAGGTTGACTGCTTTCAGTTTGTACTTGGGATCGACCCTCCCATGAGAGAGGAATGGGGCGGAACATAGCATGAAAATGCAGATCAAGAGAAGTTGTCTTGCTTCCTTCGAGAACATCGTCGTTCCTTTCTTGTTGTAACTGTTAATTTTTTTTTTAATCTTCGTCTCCTGTACGATTGGGGTGATAAATTGGAGAGAATATATAGAAAGTGATGAGAGAGAAGTCAGAAGTCTAGAAACGTTTGACCAGTCGGATGGGCTGAACATGCAGGCTGCAAGGAGTCGACCGCTTCCTACTTTTGATAAGAAACGCAAAACAATTAATTCGGCTGGTCGGCAAAGGCAACTTTTGCTGTGGGCTTGACTTCAAATTATCTTTTTTCGGTCAAAGTAACACGTGAATTATTTGCACGGAAGTACAGGATAGAAACATACTAATCTAACTGCAAATAATTCTAAACATCTTCAAAACAAAACAAGCTCTAGATAATAAGAGGAATTAGTAGAATAAGGTCAAGATTTACACCCTCAAAAGGCAATTTTGAGATTTCTTCGAGCCAAAATCGACAGTGAATCACTAAATCTATCTTCAGTTATGAGCACACGCCAAGATCTCCATTTATTGCTATGGCTTTATCTTTCAGTAGTGCGCGCCTAAATTTAGTGTCCCCAACACTATTCCCATTCAAAGAAACAAGGTTGAACGAGCATGGACCTTACACTTGTAAGAGCAAAATCTTCATGAAACTCCTATAATCATCTTTGAAACTAGACTTGTATGGCAACAAAACCCGAGGAAGCGAAAACACGAAGTCATACACGCAAAATCCCCAAATCTAGACTTGATTGGGAAAGAAATATCCTCAAAACAGGAAAGATGAGCTTCTAGATTAGATCATAAGAGAAAAGCTCCACAAAATGAGATGAAAGCAATAATAAGATATATAAAAAAATGAATCAGCCAATGAAAAGAGAAAAAGGAAGGGGAGGGAGAGATCTTGCTCAAACCCTTCCCTCCATGAGATGTGAACATATTAATTATTCCACGACGCACCAAATCTCCAATTCAAGACTTCTCTAACATTCATTTCACATGTATCTTAATGAAATAAGCAAATCTTATTTCAACGACCACATTCATATGCCTAACATTATTGCCCGATTGTAAATTGTTGTTAATATGCAGAGTATTGTTTTTTAATTAGCACCTTCTGAAAGTTAAGGAAATGAATAGACCCGAGGTTTAACTTTTTTGTAGTAATGGAAACTTGAAATTGGATCTCATCATGTGGCCAAAATAGTATTGGTCAAAGACGTTTGGCTAATGGGATAACGACACCGCTAGAGTATCATTCCAATTAGTTCAATCCCCTATACCTAAATTTTTCTTTTTTGGATAAAGTGATTCTTTAAACTATATATATATATATATATATATATATATATATATATATATATATATATATATTCAAGTTAGTTCTTCTATACGAAAACGAAAACGAAATGAAAATCCACGTAATTAATGACGAAAAGTCATGTGAGATGCTAAGCCAACACCACATCACCATTTAACTTCGATTTAATTTCCGTGTGAAACTTTTGCCACTATCCTTTAGGTAATCAATACTATTATGAGAAGTAAAACGGACATCAATCCATTTAAACTTTCTAAAATGTCTTTAATCATGTCTGTTGTATATGTTAACTTCATGAGAAAATGAGAACGTTATTAATTTTATATAATCTCATCGCATGGTTTAATATTAATTTGGATATTTTCCATCAAACAACAGCCTTCCTGAAAAAGACATCAATCTTGGAATATTTGTACCTTTCCACATATATTTCCTCTTAAACCGTGTATTTTTTTTTTGTTCAATAATGTCTTCTCATTATTTGATAATTAAAATATTTAGTAATAAATTCGGTTCCACCGAATTCTCGCATGTCTAGCTTCTTGCACACACCCATCGCGCATATGCACATCTGCTAGTTACCCGTAAAAAAGTATACGCCATTCCAAGAGATTCGTCAGTATGGGTATGGTAATATCACCCTATTAAAATAAATAAATTCACATCACAAAAGAATGCACTAAAGTAATCATTTCTGCTAGTGGAGTTAATCCCAATTGGACTCTGTGCTTCTGCATTTGGAAGTATTCAGCCGGGAATTAGGGTTTGGTTGACTAGTTGTTAATCCTCATTATTGGAGAGATGACACAGCAATGCATGTTCCATATATATATTCTTTTACATTATTTATTTGCGTTCAGTAGTCATCGTGGTCGCTTCATTGGTGGGGATGTGCATGTCCAGACGAGGTGCACATTCGAACATATGATATATAAAATATGGTACTACTGACGCTTCGCAACGTGATGCCTCATGCGTTGCCTTGAAATCGACATATTATTATATGAATTTGATCATTTCATTTCTAGTACACAATTCGGCTAATTGTAAATGCCAAGTCGTAATACTTATAATGATGTGCTTCATGTGCCTCAAAGGTTTCGTTTTTCCTTACGGCTAGGTGTCGGTGGCGCATACCACAAACGACAACATCAGAATTCAGGAAATAATTCAATCGGGTCTCGATCAAACTATGTTGGTTATCCAAATCCTATTCAGTGATTGAAATCAAAATTTAGTAATACGGTTGCGAAATCCATAAGAGCAATTAGTGACCCTCGACGAAATTCACTCTTTAGACCAACATCCGCCAATCTTCTACTTCATGAAATTGGGTGATCCTTAACGCCAGGGGTGAGAGGCTGGAAATGCAAGTGCTCCAAAGGAGCAAAAAGGAAAGACAAGAGTCAAACAGGTGTGGGACCAGAAAGCAGTGTACAACCGAACCGCATGGCGGTGGTGGACTTGCCACAGCCGGTCCAACACCGGCTCTATCTCTATCTATAGATCTCCACCCACTTGAGGCGCCACCAATTCCACCCCCCCACCCCAATGTTCAAATCTTCCCACCATTTGAGGTGCCAATGGGAGGAGTACGCATTCCTCTCGTGCCAGACTGATGACTGCTCATAAGTGCATGTTCACGTCTTGACCAGAAAGCAATGTACAATCGAACCGCGCGGCGGCGGTGGACTTGCCACAGCCGGTCCAACACCGGCTCTATCTCTATCTATAGATCTCCGCCCACTTGAGGCGCCACCAACTTCACAGCCTCCCATGTTCCAATCTTCCCACCGTTTGAGGTGCCAATGCGAGGAGTACGTATTCCTCCCGTGCCAGACTGATGACCACTCAAATGTGCATGTACGCATCTTGACCGAAAATGTAGGTCCCAAAAACTAAAAACAATAAAAAAATAAAGAATATAAAAGAAGAAACAAGATTTCTTTCCTTATGCTATCCAGGACTATTAAAAGGTGTGGGAAAAAATTGAGAATTTTAGGGCTCCATTTATTTCACGATAATAATAATCGCCTATATCGTTTGGAAATTATAATAATTGGTCAATGGAAATTTCTCCACCATCGATAAACATTCATGTCCAAACATCTTCATATATGATAAAAATAATTTTAATTTCATTTAATTTTGTAAGAGATACAAGTGATCATTTTTGGAAATGGTCTTTTTTTCTTTTTGGCTATGATCAAGTAGTGATTTTTTAGGGAGAAAAAGATGTTCACATAATTCGCGAAACAAAATTATACGATTGCGATGCTGGGCTGAGAGCCCATCTATTTTGGGCTTGGCCCACGAAGAAAGGATGGGCCCACCCACGCCTTTCGTTCAAACCTCTGACGCGGTTTGAAACCCCGCTGCTGCGCACAGTCCGGACGCGGCTTTCTCGATTACAGCTCTCCTTTGCTTCCTCTCTCTCCTATCAGTCGAGTAGTCATTGCCTGTTGCCCCTGCGCACGAGATCCCAGCTGGCTTGCACCGTTAGATAGGGCGGGTTCCCATGGGTCCCATCTCATCTAACGGCGTACATAAGCCCGCTCGATTCACGGATTTTCTTTCCTAATAAATTGGCAACGCTATCATGGTTCCCCCCCCCCCCCAATGTGACCACCGACAGCTGCCGGGCCAGCACTCAATGCAAATGCTCCAAAGGAGCAAAAAGGAAAGACAAGAGTCAAACGGGTGCCGGACCGGCTGGGTGGACTTGCCACAGCCGGCCCAACACCGGCTCTATCTCTATCTATATAGATCTCCGCCCACTTGAGGCGCCACCAATTCCGCCGCCGCCCATGTTCCAATGTTCCCACCGTTTGAGCTGCCAGCGGGAGGAGTACGCATTCCTCCCGCGCCAGGCTGATGACCGCTCATAAGAGCATGTACACGTCTTGACCGAAAACGTAGTTCCCAGAAACTAAAAACACTAAAAAAAAAAAAAAGAATAAAAAGAAGAAACAAAATTTCTTTTCCTATGCTATCCAGGACTGTATTAAAAGGTGCGGGAAAAAATAAAAAATTTTAGGGTTTCGTTTGTTTCACGAAAAGTATGTGGTTTGGAAAATATTTTTTTAATAACAATCACTTGTATAGCTTGGAAATTGTAATAATTAGTCAATGAAAATTTCTCCATCATCGATAAGAACTTATATCTAAACATCTTCATATATGATAAAAATATTTTAATTTTATTCGATTTTGTAACCGATACAGGTGATTATTTTTTGAAACGGTCCTGCTTTTGGCTATGACCAAGTAGTGATTTTTAGGGAAAAAGGATGTTCATATTATTCGCGAAACAAAATTATACGATTGCGATGCTGGGCTGAAAGCCCATCTCTTTTGGGCTTGGCTCACTAAGAAAGGAATGGGGCCCACGCCTTTCGTTCAAACCTCTGACGCGGTTTGAAACCTCGCTGCCGCGCACCGCCCGGAAGCGGCTTTCTGGATTACAGCTCTCCTTTGCTTCCTCTCACTCCCATCAGTCGAGCAGTCATTGCCTGTTGCGCCGGCGCAGGAGATCCCCGCTGGCATGCACCGTTAGATCAGGCGGGTTCCCGTGGGTCCCATCTCATCTAACGGCGTACATGAGCCCGCTCGATTCACGGATTTTCTTTCCTAATAAATCGGCAACGCTATCATGATTCCCCCCCCATGTGACCACCGACAGCTGCCAGCCCAGCACCCAATGCGCAATCACGACCCCCCGTGATTTTCCCCTGCTCCTCCCCTCCACGCCCCTCCCCCTCATCCCGCCCTCCGAGCTCCACCCGCCCGTTGACTTTCCCACCCCTGTCCTCAAATCGAGCGGCCCACGACAATCCCGAGCGCCGGTGCATCGTAGACCTTCCCGCACCAGATCCCCACACCCCCAACCCCCCCCCCCCCCGGGCGGGGGTTCTTTCCCCTTTCGTGCCCCCTCTCTTTCCTTTTTATCTTCTGCCCTTCTATATCACCCCATCTCTCTTCGCTTTTTCCCTCTGCGTACTCCCTCTGATTTCTCTCTCCACCACACCGCCGAGCCCAAAGCTTGAGTCTTTTTCGAGAACGAAAATGGCGAAGCTGTCCGTCCTGCTCGCCCTCTGCTGCCTGCTCCCGGCGATTGCCGTCGCCGCCCGGCCCGCCAGGAGCCCGCTCACCGTGACGGGGCGGGTCTTCTGCGACACCTGCCGTGCCGGTTTCGAGACCCCCGCCTCCACCTACATCGCCGGTAACACCCCCCGTCTCGCCTGACCCATTCGCGACTTTTGAGCAGTAGCGCTTCCCGTTTCCGCCCCCGTTTCCTTTCTTTTTTGTCTCCCTTAGGAAGGCGGAGCGTCACAGTCTGCCGTTACTGTCGCCGTCACTCTGCCGTAGCGTAGTGGTATATCGTTTAGATCTGGGGTAGATGTGGCGCGGATCGGGTTGCTGGACGTTAGGATCTGCGTGTACGGTCGCCGCCATCTTGCGTCCGTGGCGATTGTGGTGTTGCGTGGTGGAGTGTGCAGTGGATGGCAGAGTCGTGAATAGTGAGCGCGCCCCAGGTGATTGCTAGTGCTTCTTGTTAGGAGCGGCTGAGTTGCGTGGCGTGACTTTGAATGTCGTCGTTTCGTTCGATCGCCCTTGCGAAGTTGCTTCATCTTGTGGAGGAGGGTTTGATCTGAACATTTGTGGAGTGTGGGAGGGTAGTTTGGGAAAATTTCTGCAGATTTGCGACTTGGAACTGTTCGAAAGACAGCGATTTGTTCGACCGTGTGTAGGGCTTTACGGTAGTCGTTTCTTCGGTAAATCGTCTTGAGTCGGGTAGATCTGGTGTAGATTGGGAGTTCTGGAATTCAGGTTATGCTCACCGAGTGAGAAAGAAAACCGTCATGGGGCATTTTCAACTGCATTTGAATCAGGACGTAGATCCTTCCATGGTGGCTGTCGAGCCGCGTGGGTGCTAGTTGGAAAGAGATGGAAGTTGGAACTGCAAATCCCTACTACTTGTCAATAGTGCCTCTTAACGCGTCCCCTTTTGATCTTTTGGGTCGATCGATTTACCCAATTGGCGAATCTTGTTATTGCTTGCTGCAGTCTGTAGTTTTTTATTCTTAAGCAGTCCATCCCTCGAATGAGAAAAGCTGGGCCAATATCCTTTCGTCGTTAGGTCGAATGGAGCGATCTTTGGCCTTGTTAGAATGTGCAAGAAAGCTTTTTGGCAAGTTGAGAATGAGAGGACATCTGGTGTCTGCATGCGCGACTCTCCTCATGATTGTAATTGTGACTCCAGTTTACATGAGGACTTATATTGTGGATGTTGGATGTGTCTCATCCCATAATTTGGCTGTTGTAGCTCTTGAGATTACTTTGCTGAACCGCATTTTCTGTTGGACTGATTCAATAGGTGCCAAGGTAAAAGTGGAATGCAAGGACAGGACCGGCATGAAGCTCCTGTACAGCCAGGAGGCAACCACCGACTCCACCGGAACCTACAAGCTGTTTGTCTCGGAGGACCACCAGGACCAGCTTTGCGATGCCATGCTCCTGAGCAGCCCACAGCCCAATTGCCAGAAGCTGGCCGCAGGACGTGACCGCGCCCGTGTCATCCTCACCCGCTACAATGGGATCGTTTCTGACACCCGATATGCCAACAACATGGGATTCGAGATGGACCAGCCCTTGGCCAGCTGCACCCAGGTCCTTCAGCAATACCAGGAACTTGATGTCTAGAGCCTCAATCTGGGAGCCTCTTATTTGTTAATTTAATTACATAATGGCATTACTTGGAGTGATTGCAGTCGAATATTACCTGGATTGATGCGTCATCTTGGTCGTGTAGTAATATGAACTTTGTTTTCTGCTGAATTGGACTTAAAAAGATGCTGTGTTCTCTTCCATCTATTCAGCTTGGTTCTGGATCGACTAGAATGATTTCTTTCTTCCAGATGGTGATGTATGCGAGCCTGAGGATGGAATCGTTGGATCTACTCTATATTTCTGCCTCGACAGTAATTGCTGTGGAATCATCTCTATTTCAACTTAATGATCTTTCTTAGATTGGAGCGATTCTTGCACAGCTAGACATTTTAGGATGGGAATCTTCTAACAACGCATCTCGATGGGCGGAGATGTATTCTCCTTCTGTGGCTTCTCCTTCATCTCTACATTTTTCCCGCTCTGGTCTTGTTTCCAAAGACATCCAAACATGTCTATCCGGAAGATGATGCCTGACGATGCCCGACGTCCGCCCATTGCCGAGACGTTGCTTGGCGATCACTGTCCCGAATCCCCGCGGTCAGGGCTCCATACACGGATGAAATCCTATGCCCACTCGTTTTACTTGTTCTCTCTCTCTCTCTCTCTCTCTCTCTCTCTCTCTCTCAATCTATCAATCAACCTGGAGGTTCTAACCAGGTTGCCCCCTTGGATGACTCCAAATTACAGTTGCACAAGGCGAAAAAGCTCTGCCTCGGCATCGAGCCCGACTTTGTCACTCGGCCAGTTTTTAGAATGACGGGTTCTGCCAATCCCGTCAATAAGCTGTAATGGATGTTGCGCCCCTTGCATAACTCCAGAGCTGTAGTCGCATGAGGCCGACGACATCCATGGCTACGGTGGGTGCTGTTTTGTGGCGTTACTTAGGAATTTTTTTTTTTTTTTTTGGGTCGAAACTTAGGACTTTAGGATGTGATTCAAATTCAGATGTCCGAAGAGTGTATCATGACCAACCTCAGAGACCATATGGAGGTTGATGGGCTTGAACATCATGGACCGCCCCCATCATCAACTGTGTCGGTCTGCAAGTCCTCCACTAGTTTATTATTGGTGACGTCTTGCATAAGTATATGTTTATTTTCGATTATATTTTTAGTTTCATTTTGCTAAAAAAACCTTTTCAAATGTATTTATCAAATATGCTATATTCTTTTTTTGTAATAATAGTGATGGTGCAATCTCAATAATAGGTGAAGTTAAGTAATTCAAATCCTTATTCTTTAAGGAATGGTATTCCATGAGGAATCTAAATTGGAGTTCATGTTTCTTTACAACTATAAAAATCAAGGAGTTGGGATCCTACGCCATGAATAATCCAATTCAACAATACGCCAAACAAGGCCCAAATGCGTGTTTGGGCCAAAGAAATGGGAGTCATATCGAAAAAAAAAAATTGGAAAATGGAATGGAAATATAAAAGGGCATTGGCATTCCTATCGTTCGTTTGGCTCCCATAATAGAATTGAGCAAGAAATAACATTTTTTTTACTGGCTTACGGTAAAAAAAAATTAATATAATGCAAATATAAGAAAAATCGGTTCTCAGAATGTCATCGTTTACTTTACTAGATTTAGAATTTTCTTCTTGAAAAGCGAATTTCTAAGGACCAACTGGCAAAATCACATTATTTGTTTGACCAGAGCAGAAATTAAATGGGCTAAAAAGTTTTGAAATGGATCCAGATGAAACCAATTGATAAAAGAAGAATTATCTGCAGAAACGCTTGAAGTGGGTTCAGCCCGAAAACGAGACACGGCCATAATTACTTTTACGGTGGACAAGAAGACGTCATAAGTTGGCCGGAGATGTCCTGGAAAAAAGGATATGATGTTCACTCCTTGAAAGAATCGTCGTACGTCTTAAATAATTTCTGTAGATTTGGATAGATCGAGTTCTCTCCAAGCTTAACTTGCAAATCTCGAGTTCAATTTCTCATGTCCTTTTTTATCCCTTCTCGAGTTGTCACTTTATTGGGTGTAATGGATTTCAACAAAAGCATCGCGTCGGTTGCGTTCTTAAGACTTTTGATGAATAAAGCACACTTCACTTCCTACTTTAATAGCATGAATGTGAGGACGAACACTTGAAGTGTCAAAACTTGGCACGGAGGGACACTTAAGTGCAAAAAGTTTGGAAAGTGACACTTAAGTGTCAAAATCGGAGCAAAATGAATCATTTAAGTGCCAATGGACCTAGACTTAGAACCAGGGAGGATCAAGTCAGTTTTCTATAGGTAGCCTTCCCACAGTGGACGAACCCAACTCAAGCCCTTCAGGGATAGCCTTTTAGCAGAAAACAACTATGACATTTAGTTCAGAGCCTAAAGACACCTAGATAGAACTAGGATTGTAATATTTCTAACTATTTGAGCTGCATTTCTCAGAGGATCCTACCAGGCTAGAGAAGAAGAAGAAGTTTAGAAAGTCATGGAGAGAATTTCACAAAACACTCATTTTACTCAAGAGACTCTGCCCAACACATTACATCCTCTTCTTCTTCTTCTTCTTCTTCTCCTCCAGCTTGGTAGGTTCCTATGAGAAATGCAGCTCAGATAGTTAGAAATGTTACCATCCTAGTTCTATCTAGGTATCTCTAGGCTTTGAATTAAATGGCATAGTGGTTTTCTACTAGAAGGCTGTCCCTAAAGGGCTTGAGCTGGGTTCGCCCACTGTGGGAAGGCATACATGCAGAAAACTGACTTGGTCCTCCTTGGTTCTAAGTCTATGTCTATTCAATGGTATTAGAGCCATGTCTTCGTTCGTAATATTATTTGTTCCATGCGCTTAGTAGGTGAATCCAGTGCTGAGAAGATATTTTCACATTATGACAAATCAACCAGAAATACTAGAAGCACCTATTTCTCTCATTGCCGCTCCATCTTCCTCGACCCTTTCAGATTTCTGTGTTTCAAATGCTTCCAAAATAGACTATCTCTATGAAGTCTCTCGTAGTGACGAAACTAAGATCTCTGAAACTCAACTTCCCTTTATGAACCCTTATTCTACTTTTGCTAAACCCACTTCATCATTTTCACCCATTCGTTCTATTCGCCAACTCATTTGCCAGACCCCGAAAGAAGTAAAAGAGTATGTTCAGTCCTCTAAGTTTGACCAGCATTCTATTCCTGCAACTGAAAATGAGTACTTTGTTATTCTTCGTATCCCTCTAGAGTTTCCTAGACAATGGATCCGACAAGGATATTATCATGTCTATTATGGAGCGTTCGTCTTGTTCTTACTTTTCATGATTGTAAGGGCTTGCCAGTTGTGGCAAGAAATGCATCGTTGGACACTAGGTTTTTAGAATACTAGCATGCTTGCATCGGTACTATTCAAACCACTTTAAATGCCGGAATAGTCTTTGTGACTTTGTATCCAAATTTCAATGTTGCCCTTTCAGATTCTCAGTTACTTTCTTCTTTAAAAGTTCAAGTTCAACTCACTAGAGCCCCTCAGACTATTGATTCTGTAGCAGCAACACTGCATTACCAGATGGTTTATCAAGTACAGAACCATGCTCTCAGCTTAAATTTCCACAATGGAAATGAAGATGCTTTGTTCATTTCCATGCAGAATGATCAAGCATCCTGCATTCATGTTCCCAGATAGATCCCAAAAGAAAAACTAGCCAAACTCCTTCTAGAAACCTGGATTACCAACTATGAGAAGTTGCACCAAAACAACAAGCCTTTTCAGTCTACAGATTCTGAATTTGTCAGAAAAAATGATGGAACTATTTCCATCAAATTTGGCAAAGAAAATGAAGAAAGTCCTTCTATCTTCCAGACCCTCTTTATGATTGAATCATGTATCCCTGAATCAATTTCCAAACCAAATCCAAAAAGGCTTGTCAAATATTTCAAAAGTGATGGACATTCTTTTCATTACTGCAAGGACCAGTATGATAATTGTTTTTGGGATCATTTTTGTCAATGCTTTTATTACATAAATTCTCCTAATGAGGTAGACCTATTTGCAAAATCTCCGCCTCGAAGGGAAAAACCAGAAAACCCTATGTACCAAAGGTACTTAAATGAAGATCTCTCCGTTGATACTCTTGGTGAGTATGATAAATTTCAATTCATGGTTTCATATGCACCAACACCACCACCAGAGTTTACTACTCCCCTTTCAGTCTCACCAACTCCACCGTCCTCACCTCCTCCATCTCCTCCTCAGAAAAAAAACATGCCATTTTCTTGTTTTATAAGCCTATTGTAAAATGGGCCAAGAAACATTCCTACCCACTTGAAATTCCACCATAAACACCACCTACTTCTTCCATTGCCATGTTCCAAGAGATAGATTTTCCTTCTCTTGTTCGAGAAAGTTCTAAACTCTCGTTCCCTGCTCCCGAAGAGTTTATCAATCCACAAGGCAGATATAGGCATGTTCCAAAGATACCTGCTCCCACTGATGTGGATGAACATGGAAGATAAAAAAGAACTCCTGTTGCTGAAGCTGTTTTAAATTGGCAATCGGAAACTCTCTTGGCACACAACAATGCTTTCAAAGCAATTGATTCCAAGATTAGAAATGTGCAATAAGATTTGCGAAGATATGATGAAACCACCAAGAAGTTGCTCTCAGATTTCCAGAAGAGGCTTCATGCCTTAGAATATGGACAACATTTAGGGTATCATCGTCTTGAAAGTCCCAGAGCAGAAATAGAAAAGTTTAAAAGACAAATCCAAATCCTCGAGGAAGGAAGACTCAATCCATTTCTAACTACTTTGCGAGCAGATCCTCTTCCTCCTCCACCACCTCAGACGTCTATCTTTGCCGCAATTACAGATGTTCCTATAAGACAAGATAGGACTGATGTGCCTGAAATACAAAATCGTCTTAAAGAATTGAATTGCATAAGGAAAGAAAATTGAAAAGAAAAGATGCCCAAAGAATCCTCTCTTATTATAAGAGAGCCCGATCAAATTATGTTGTCAAACCTGTTGGAATCTTTTTTAAGAGATTTGGGTAATCAAGAACCATAGCTTGATCCTAATCCTATGTCTCCACAACCTCCAACACAAACTGTCATTCCAATAGACCAAATCCTGTTTCCAATAGAACCAGCCTTTCCAAACCTCTTTGATATTGAATCAAATTCGGTATCTCTTTCATCTTCATCATCCTTTTCAATCCCTACTATGGATTTCCTTCCTATAACAACAGTAACTTCATCAATATTCATGGCCAATCCTCTAGACCATGATATGGAACCAAACCCTTCTGAACCAGAAGTTGTTCAGCCTAACAGCTTCTCTCAGAAATTGTCCACTTCATCAAAACAATTTTTCACTATTGATGATATTCCTTATCACAAATGGCCAGAAAGACTTGAAGAATTTCATACTTGGCTAAACACCCAAGCCATTACCAACTGGGATAAGTATGACGTTCTTTTCAACTTTGTCGCAAGGTTTACAGGTAATCTCAAACTTTGGTGGCAAACTGTGTCAAAATAAGATCAGCTTCAGTTTTTAATGTCACCAAGCTTTGGTCATGCCATAACTCTTTTATATCATTTCTTTGTGGGAAAACCTATTGATCTCCTTGAACTCAAAAGAAGAGAATTTTTCGAAAGAAGATGTTGTTCTCTTCAGAACAGGCATTTTGATAATTATTATCGAGAAATGCTTAAGCTCTTTTATCAAATCGAAGTTGATGCAAAATTGAAGCATGTTTTCCTGACCTTTATCCCCAAAGAATTATCTTAAACAATTGAGAGAACCTTACTGTCTAAATAGAAAAGGATCCAAGACATTCCATCAGGAGAAATTCAACAAGAAATCCATTTGTGCCTTGAAGAATTATGTATAAAGCGCCAAATGATCCAGTCTTATGTCAACAACAATAGAGAGCTTGATAGAGCTTGTTCTCGACAAAATCTAAAGATTAAATGCTTCAAGAAAGATTGCGACGGATCTTGTGGCAAATCTTCCCCGAAAAAAGAAGCACTTAAAAAAACTTTGGATAAACAAATCCAGGCATGGCTCTAAGAACTTTCGAAGAAAGAAGAGATAGAGATACCTACATAAAAGGAAAGATTGTTTAGGCCACAAAAAGTCAAATCGATGCTTTATCTGCAACAAAAAGGGACATTTTGCCAAAAACTGTCATCAGCAAAAAAAGGTAAGAATCATTTGATACATCATATAGAGAATGAAATTGGTATTTCTCTTGAAAATGATGATATCGAATCTTTAATCTTTGCAGATGAAGAACCATATGAACAAACCCTTTGTGTCATCCCGTGTTACCAAACTTCTAGTGAAATTGATTCAAATTCAGATCCTAAAGATATTTTCCATGTATCTTTGACCCCTACAGAAGAAAGCACTGACATATTTTCAAGCCAAACTCATTGTCCTCATTTTCCTGTAAAAATATTCACTTCAAAATTTGCCAAGCCAATCACTGTCATTGCTCTCATAGACACTGGAGCAACTTCTTCAATTTTAGATACTAAAGTTCTTCCTGAAGAACATTGGACTTCTTTTGTCCAGTATTTCAACTCTGTTTCGGGAGATACTTTATCTACAAATGTAATAACCACTCTAATAACTGTCTAGTTTTTTCCATAGTGTTCCATAACAACAAAAATCTTTGGTTCAAGTCTCCTTAACAAAGATTTAATCATTGGTTGGGACATAATAACTCAAATTTCTCAATTGCGCATCATTCCTGGAAAATCTCTTAAGTATAACTACCAATTCTTTGAATTTGTCAATATTCAAAGAATTTTTTCCATTCAAATGAGTCTATTAGATCCAATCATGCAAAAGTTGTTGGAATCTTGTTCGGAATCTCATTCTGAGTTCGCTAAAAAAATGTCCCCATCCTTTATGGACAAACCCAGACTTCTTTGTTCGCCTTCCTTTAAAAAAGAATGAAGTTATCAATTCAACCAAGGTGAGTCATATGAGAATAAATCTAGAACATTTGGTTTTGGCTCAAAGAGAATACTTAGAATTGCTGCAACAAGGCCTTCTTGAGGTCTCACATTCTCAATGGACTTGCGAAGCCTTCTATGTTAATAAGCGTGCTAAGCAAAACCGAGGAAATATGAGACTAGTAATTAATTACCAACCATTTAATCTTTTCCTCCTAGATGACAAATTCCCTTTACTCTTTAGAAATTCCATTTTTGCTGGATTATCGAAAGCCCAAATCTATTCCAAATTTGATCTCAAAGCTGGATTTTGGCAACTGGTCATTCATCCTGAAGACAAACCCAAGACAGGGTTCTATATCCCAAACTAGCATTTCCAATGAAAAGTTCTTCATTTTGGCCTAAAAGTTGCACCATCTCTTTTCCAAAAGGCCATGTGTCGAATCTTCCAGTCAATCCTCTCAAGTGCAGCAATATATATTGATGACATCCTGCTCTATAGTCTTGATGAGCAGTCACACTACCAACTTCTCGAACAATTTGCAGAAATTGTAAAAAAGCATGGAATCATGCTTTCTCAAAGAAAGATGAACATTGCCTAAACAAGAATTGAATTTCTTGGTATGCACTTTAACAAAGGGACATACTATTCAAGGCCACATATTGCTCAAGAATTGCTAAAATTTCCTGAAGAAAACTTCACAACAAAGCAAGTTCAACAATTTATGGGGATAATCAATTATCTCAGAGATTTTGTTTAGAATATTGCACAACTATTGATCCCATTGCAGGCAATGCTAAAAAAGAACCCCCCACCTTGGGGAAAATTGTAGACTAATGCAATTGTTGAACTCAAGGAAATTATGCAGACTCTTCCTCCACTACAAATCCCTTCAACAGGAAAGAGAATTCTCAAGACTAATGCCAGTGATGAATATTGGGCTGCCATCCTGTTTGAAGAATTGACGATAAGAGGCATCTGTGTGCTTACAAAAGTGGAAAATTTTCTCAAGTAGAGATGCATTATCATTTCACTTTCAAAGAAATCTTGACGGTGAAAAATGTGATAAAAAAGCTTGAGTTCCATCCCATTGGCTATCACTTCCTAATAGAATTAGATATATTACTTTTCCCTCAGATGACCAAATTCAAGCAGAAGCAGATCCCAAATTCTCAATTACTTCGATGGGCTGAATGGTTTTCAAAATATTCTTTTGAGACCAAACACATTACTGGAAAAAAAATGTATTTGCTGACTTCCTATCAAGACCAAAAGCATTAGCTGAAATTAAAATGTATATCATGAGGCATGCTTTCTCTACTGCTCATCAAAATGAAAAGTATAAGATTGAGAAAGTCAAAGACTGGCCAAGCTAGTGATACCCCCCGAAGATCATTGAGCAAATCCAGAAAGTAGCTTTACTGAAAATCTGGATAAACTCATGTGGCAAAGCCACACAGATTTGTTCAGACTCAATGGAGGTTTGATTCTTTATCATTTTGGATTAAATGTAGATTATCCGTTCACACATCCTTTGATCTAGAAGGAAGATGATTTCCATGATCAACTCCAATGGTTATTATGGTACTTAACAAATAAGTGCTTAATAGCTATTGAAATTCCAACCAGAATATTCATTACTAACCTGACCAGGATATTTGGACTCGGAAGAGGTAAAATTGAAAATGAGAGTGACAAAAATCTTTTAGATTTTCTTAATTGGTTTTATCCTCCAACTCACTGAAAATGGCTCTTAGAAAAAGAATTGAGAACTACACAGCCAAACCCTGAAGTCCATACCATTATGTTTTTCTAAAGACCATGGGCTTTTCTCACTAATAATGATAACATCATCAATGCCCCTCTGAGTATAGGTACCTCATCTTATAGACCTGTTCCACATAGTATAGAGACTCAAGTTCACAAATCTTATCCAGGACCTGTGGGTTTCTGTGAGCACCAGTATCAAGAACTCCAGAGAATCCTATGTCAGGAAAATAAAACAATTCCTCCAGATGCATGGAATTATAATATACCAACTGCATAGGATTATTATGATCTAACATCAGAAGCCAAGGAAGCACTCAAATAATTTAGACAAGCTGCATCATCTCGGGAACATGCATCCCAAGAGTACGGAATGACAGACACAAGTGACATCACTCAATCCTCTCAAGACCCCTATGCTAGATGGGGAGGCTCTCTTTCCCAAAACCCCTATAGCCAAGGACTTTTATCCTTATCACAAAGCATGGACACATCTTTTTATGCATAAACACCAATTGGCCACAGCCAAGCATTCATGTCGACACTACAGATGATGACAATATAGACTGGGCTCAGGAAGAAGCATCCCATTGGTTTTACGAGGAAGTATCTGCATCCACAACACACTAGCTGAACCAGATCCTCTCACCAGAAGACCTTGAAGCACTTGAACAAAATATGATGAACATTGTCTAGCAATAGTCCACAGCTCAGATGATTCAGACTATGATTACAATGCTCGTGATGGACGAGACCGCTAAACAAGATCGCTATCCGTACAAGTTTATTGTAGCAAGTTACTGTTCACTGTCATTGTTCATACTGTGCGAATAATTCCCTACTGAGATTTTTGGTCACCTTTGTTTGTTCCCGGACCCTTGAGCTTGGTCATTGTTTGCGTGTGACCTCTTTTTGCCTATAAAAGGCTAGGATGATGTAATGTGTTGGGTAGAGTCCCTTGAGTAAAGCGAGTGTTTTGTGAAATTTTCTTCATGGCTTTCTAAACTTCTTCTTCTCCAGCTTGATAGGATCCTTTGAGAAATGTAGCTCGGATAGTTAGAAATGTTACCATCCTAGTTCTATCTGGGTGTCTCTAGGCTCGGCCAAAATACCGACGTTGCGATTTTTTGGCGAAGGAAGTGCAAAATGACGCCATTTTGCACGATGATGTGGTTAAATAATACAAAAACGATGTCATTTTGATGCTAGCATCATAAAAAATTAATTAAATTAAATTTAAAACTAAACTTATTTAAAACATTTAAAAAATATAAAAATATTAAAAAAAACTAAAAAAAAGAAAAAAGGGGAGTCGGGTGGCTAAGGGCTAAGCCCTCACTGTCGCCACCTCCTTGCCGCCGTCAGAAGGGCCGGCGGCGAAAGGGGTAGGGTCGGCCCGGGTTGCCAAGCCTTGGCCAAGGGCTGGCAACCTCGGTCAACCGGCGGCGAGGGCTGTCGACCCTCGCCCCGCTGAGCCAAGGGCTACCACTTGTTGGGGGAACCCCCCCCCCCCGAGGGTAGCGGCCCTTGGCCTGGCCGAGGGAGGGCTGCCGACCCCTACTGGAGCTAGGTGAGGGTCATGACCCTCTCCCGGTTGGGCCAAGGGCCGCTGTCCAGATCTGGGGCAAGAGCTTGCGAGCCCTCACCGCCGGTTGGCTAAGGTCGTCGGCCCCTGGCCAGGGCTCGCGGGCCCTCTTCGCCCTCGGCCCTTCTAATGGTGGCGGGGAGGCGGCGGCAGCGAGGGCTCAACCCTTAGCTACCCGCCCTTTTTTTTAATTATAAATATTTTAAGTAAAATTAGTTTTAAATTTAATTTAATTAATTTATATATTAATTGTTTTACCACGTCAGCACCAAAATGACATCGTTTTGTATTGTCTAGTCACGTCAACGTGCAAAATGGCGTTGTTTTGCACTTCCTTTGCCGAAAAATCGTTACATCGGCATTTTGACCCAATTTTGTTCGGAATGGCACTTAAGTGATTTATTTTGCTTTAATTTTGGCACTTAATTATCCATCCGTGCCAAGTTTTAGCACTTGAGGTGTACTTCTGCTGCATGAACGTTAATAATATACGAATCAACACAGAAAATAGAAAGCAATGTTGCAAATAGAAGCGCATTGGTGATTAAGGAGTTTTTCGGATCGTATATAATCTTCAACATAGATGATTTCGTACCACTGACCAGGGTAATCTACTAGTAAAGAAGTGTCACTGTCCTCCACAAGATTACATATTCAAGTATGATTTGGGCATTCAATATCTCATCTAGGAAGACTTTCTAATTTTTCGCGTATCGATCGAACTACGTTAGCTGGATATAGTGATTTTCAACACAGCTCATTTACACTACACGAAAGCAAGCGTATTTGTGTTAGTTTAGACAAGTTTGTTTTATTAACAAATCAAACCCATTTATATGCGAATAATGAACATGCTGCGTTTTGATTGCCCCTTAATGATATGTTTAGACCTATTGATTTAATTATCCAAGCTAATACTTTGTTTGTGAAAACACGACAGGTTTGGATATGATTAGCTGCGTCTATACACGCACAAGCACATTTTTCATTCGTTCGTACATAACATCTCATATCGCAAGCATGTAGCATCGTGCAATCCACTTAAGGTTTTTGTAGTAGAATAAGTAATTTGGCCTCAAATCAAATATTTTGTGAATGGTATGAGACCCAAATAATAACAGTTAGAGAGGACACCTGCACTGATCATCTATCTTCTTCTTTTCACCGATAAAAGGAAGGTAAAAATGATTCTCCTACTTCGAATCAAAATCTTCATCGATGAGTTTTGTCTGTACAACTTTTGAAAAGCAAATATCCAAGGACCGAGTGGCAAAATCACATTATTTGTTTGGCCAGGGCAGAAATCAAATGGGCTATTTTTTTTTTTTAAATAGATCCAAATGAAACCAATTGATAAAAGAAGAATGAACCGCATACTCACTCTAAAAAATGGGTTCATGAAACCTAAGTAACACTGATCTCGATATATGATATGCGACATGGCATGATACGGTAACCCGTCATTTATGAAAAAATAGAGAACTCCGACATAAATCAACTTAATTTAATTCAAATTCACAAAATAAATAACAATAAAAAGAGTCTAGAATTTATACTAAAAATCTTGAGTCATGGAAAGTGAGAGTTAAAAGATAAGATTTCTCTCTGTATTATTATTATTATCTTTTTTTTATATATATTTACATTTTGACCTTTAATTTATTGACATTTTTTAAAATTGATCCCATGCATGTCAAAATCACGTGTTAGACGTATCGGATTTTCTGACATCTAGTGACTATGTGTGTCGGATATATGTCCAATTGTCGAACACGATGCAAAGACTCATAAAAATTATGAAGACTCCTGGAAATTATCAATGCTTTCCGGAATGAAACACGACCATACTCACTTTTTACTGTAGACAAAAACACGTCTGAGAAGTGGGCCGAAGATCTCAAAAATGATTGTGGCGGTTTCCTTGACACGACCTCAAATTTGATCGGGCTCGGCCGTAATTACCCGTGTGGTCGTATATGCAAAAGGAGACGTGCAAATTCGTTGGTGATCTTCAAGTAGTCTATTTGACTTGCAAACGCAGCACGAGAAAAACTAAAGGTCCCTAGTGTGCTCGAGTGTTCTGGAAAATTTCTCCGTTTCAAGAAAAAATTGTACAAAAAATAATAATAATCATCAACTTCTTGCTATTGGTAGAGCATTTTAAGGAAAACCCACGAATTGCTTCAAGTGCAAATATTTAAAACCACCCAACTTGAGCAGAGTATGCACATCACGAATCACCGTTTAGTAGCTTGTATTGTTAAGAGCAGTTCTACTTCCCACCGTGGAAAATAGGCTTTAGTGGTTTCGCAATCTATCCTGCTTTGATTTTTGTAATCCCATTTGCTACGAGTCAAGCAAATTCAAAGGTTGAAGCCAATGATTGGATGTTAGAACCGACTTTGCAAGTGCTGATGGACCCAACTTAATTAGGATTAGGCTTTTCTCTTATTAGAATTTGAACAGCTATGTCACTGAAAAAAATTGGACACGATAATACTTACTTTAACCTAGTCTTACATATATCAAGCCAGCCCCGAGTTATTATTTTCTTCAATTCTCTTCACTTCCATTAATCCAAGTATAGTATAGCAAATTTCATCGAGATACTAAGCTTTTTTTTTTTTTTTTTTTTTTAATAATAACACCATACACACCTGTAGTTTTGCTGGTGTGCGATTTGATACTTAAACTTTTTTGGTTTAATTTAGTACCTAGACTTTGTAAAATCGATTCAATGTATTGCTTTTGTAAAGTGGAGTATCTCATAGTTGGTGTGGTTAGCCAAGCGACCATAATATATATTCATCATCCTTGCATGCTTGTTGTAATTTCCATTTCAGTTCCCACCAATCTAGTCATTGCAGCCACTGCAATTCCAATCCGTGGTACCATCGCTATTTCCCGCCACAAACTCGCAATTTTTTGGTCGCCGCGAGGCTAATGGTAGTGGCGTTCACCATCGCACTTGTTGCTTGATACAGTTGTGGTCAACTTCTTGCGACTGCAAATCTAGTTGTGGAGGCGGTCGCATTGTTATAAATGCAAAAAGAGGATTATGAAGTTATTTATGATCTTCAAGTAGCCTTTTTACCTCATTAACTCAGAATGAGAATAAAAGGTCCTTCATATCCTAGAGTATTGTAGGAAACTATCAGTTTCAAGAACAAATTTATCAACTAGGAAAAAAAAAAAAAAAAGATCCTCAAAGTGTCTCGTTTGTTTGAAATAATCTTGTAAATTCTCTATTGAAGACATGTCTTGAGTTTGAGCCATTGAAGGAAAATTGATCTAAATGGAGGTTTCCTAAGTTTGACTAGGTCTTCTATTTTTTATATAAATATTTTCTACATAAGAAGCGATTCTTCTTTGTGAAGAGCATCGAAGAGGCTGTTTTTCATGAATTATACCTAGAAGCAATCTGAAAGTGTTGAAGTTGATTAAATCTTATGGGTAAGCTTTGTGTAATTCCTTCGTAAGATTAAAAGATTATTTCGTAAGGAATTTGAGGTCAAATATTATGTGAGTTATTTGGTTTAATTGTGAGCTGGGAAACACAAAGAGTGTTAGAATATCTTGAGTGTGGTGGTAGTTTTTGTCATCTCGCTTGATTTATAGTGGAGTCTTATATAACTCTTCTTGTGGAGATCCCACTAACCAAATCACGTAGATTTCTTTTTTTTTTGTCAAATCACGTAGATTTGATGTGCTATTTATTTCCATGTTTTGTTTGTCTTATTATTCAGTTCTTTATTTCCGCAACGATTTATATTAGAGCTAAGCTTAGCTAAGTTGAAGTGAATTAATGACGACAAAATAAAGAACAGTAAAAATCAACATATTTGATAAAAATGATTTTTGGGTTTTGGAAGATGTAGATTGAGTGTTATTTGTACTAAGAACCTATACTCACCCCTATAGAAGGAGAAACTAGATTGGTGAAGCAACCCGATTGGGAATTGCTAGATAGATAGGTAGTAGGTGTTATTAGGCTGATGTTGTGAAAAAAAAAACTATTGCAGGTCTAATAAATGCCAAGTTGAGCATATATTAGAAGCCCTCCACAATTAACAAGGTCTACCTAATGTGACGTC
This sequence comes from Eucalyptus victrix, assembly GCA_016097545.1. Taxonomy (NCBI): domain Eukaryota; kingdom Viridiplantae; phylum Streptophyta; class Magnoliopsida; order Myrtales; family Myrtaceae; genus Eucalyptus; species Eucalyptus victrix. Next base: position 5,662,427 of record CM027840.1, on the reverse strand, counting down.
TGTTTACTTAAATATGGGCATAGGTGCGTCGATTGCTGATCAAATCCATGAATTGAATATTGCTGCTAGTCAGATGAATCTAGTTGAGATTGAATTTGATGATAGGATACATGCTTTAATCACATTATCCTTATTAATTGATAATTAGGATATTACTATTATCATTGTTTGTTGTGATACAATGTAGACATTTGATGTGGTTCATGATTTAATTATGAAAGAAGACATCCGTATAAGAGAATCTGATGAATCTATGTTTGCTACTCTAGTAGGTGAAATAAGAGGAAAAACTAATGCTCATGTTAATAGGAGCAACACAAATCACAACAAGCAAAGTTATTTTAAGACTAACAATGTGGTTTGTGGGAGTTGTGGCAAGAAGAGGCATCTTAGAAGGGATTTCCTTAAAATAAAGAACAAGATGACTAAGAATATTAGAGTAAAGTCTACTAATGATGTTGCTGCAATTTCTGATGTTGTCTCGTATAATGATCTGTTACTAAGAATTTATCATTTGATAGATGTATTACATATTCTAGTTATTGATTTCATGCTACACCAAAGAGCAACTAATTTACTACTTATTAAAGCAAAAATAATGGTAAAGTATAGTTAGTGAATAATGTTAAGAGTGATATTGTGGGTGTTGGAAATATTAGGATTAGAATACATGATAATAAAGTAAAGACATTGACTAGAGTGCAATAACCTCATTTTGTTAAGTGCCTTGAATTCACCCAAGTGTTAATATACCTTAGAGAGTGGAGTTCCAAAGGTTACTCAAGATGTTTCGGTGATAAAGAAAGGAATTGGGCACATTAGCCTGTATGAACTTCAAGGTCTGTGTAATTCTCTCGTGAGATTGAGAGATTATTTCATAAGAAATTGTGGGATTAAATTCTGTGTGAGCTCATAGATTTAATAGAGAGCTAAAAAATACTAAGCATGTTTGAGTGATTAGAATATAGTCGTAAACTCCATTATATCACTTGATATTTAATAAAAGTTTGTGCTGCTCTCCCTATGGAATTGGTCCACCAACCGAACCACGTTGATTTGGCGTGTGATTTATTTCCTTATTCTATTTATATTGTAGTTTGATCGCTTGTTTTCGTCGATACTTTCAAAACAACATGGATCCATATGTACATGAGATCTTCAATCTCTCAAAAGGATATTTAATGAATCATGTTTAACAGACGTGTTATTTACAGATTAGAACGATTTTTCTCATTACACATATGACAAGTTGTTGAAAATATGTCTCGATTTGAGCCCGTTGAGCGAGAATATGTGAACTCAATCACATGCGAGTCAGTAGAGCATGTGAATTGGCCGAAATTGTCAGAAGAAAATCGCATGCGGATCTATGAGCCGCAAGCGTGAAGAATGAAGAGAGCGTGCAGCCGCGAGAGGGGAAGACCATTATTTTATTGTAACTCTTTAATTGCATGCACATGGACGTGCATGCATGGTGAATGGACGTGGAAGACTAAAGCCAATTGTGGGCTTGTTTTGTCTTCTTTCTTTAACTCCTTGCTTCTTATTTTATTCATCTGCAGACAACCAAAGCAAAGAAATGATAAAGTATTACTTGAAGGAGTTCAACGTCGTGGAGATGGTCTTGGAAGACGGCGGCCATCCTTCTTTCGCGCTTGAATTATGGACGCAAGTTTTCTGCCTTATTAAATGCGTCCCATGCATGCATGCGTGCCCGTGAATTTTGGTGGGCGTCAGTGCTGATTGCGGGCGCCTGAATGGCTTCACATTTCCTGTCTTGTTTCCCCCTTAAAAGGCAGAGGAGCGAAGGAGAAGATGGCGCCGCGCTGAGTTATTTCGGTGGCCGAGAGAGAGCTGAAGAGAGAAGTCGTGAGGCTTCAGAAGCTCTCGGCAGAGAGAGATTTTCTCGTCGAAATTACATCCGAGTATTTTAGTCAGTTAAATTCTTGTGAGTAGAATTTGCATAATTTCTTGAGTGAGGTTTCACTAGGAATTGTGAGAGGCTAAACACTGTGTGTGTTATTTGAGTATAATTTGGGGCTGGGAAACACTGAGAGTGTGTTTGAGTGCTCGAGTGATTGTAATCTCCGGTGTATCGCTTGTTTCTATAGTGGAATTCCGTGCTGCTCTCCCTGTGGACGTAGGTTTCGATATTCGGGCCGAACCACATAAATCCGGTATCCGATTTCCTTTCCTTCATTCTGACTATTTTATCCGATTCACTTGGTCTGTTGTATTTCCGCACGCGCGCAACAACACAAGTGGTATTGTATGAGTTATGTTCCATCAATGATGACAGCTTGATTTTACAGAATCTTAAAGGGTATTGTTTATCCCCATACGGACGGAATACCGGTGATTACACGCAAATTACACGCAAAGTACCGCCCCTCTCCACAGTCAGGTCAACCCATGCTCATCGACTTCTTGCCCTTATTATAATCAGGTCAACTTCTTGTGATGCGTAACTCATCATGTGCAAATATGTAAAAGCCACACAAACTTGACCAAAGCATGCACTAGAAAAAAGGAGAGAGATACTTCTATAAAGAGGGAGACGATAACTTGTATGGATCATCACCCTCCACACTCCATTTACTTCCTCGTCTTCTCAGAGAAACAAGTGATGTGGATGATCGGAACGTGTGTGTCGACATTGATCATCGTGTGTCTCGCTCATTGGGTTTACCGATGGAGAAACCCCCGGTGCAACGGTACTCTTCCTCCCGGTTCTTTGGGGCTCCCTCTCATCGGTGAGACCCTTCAATTAATGGTTCCTAGTTACTCTCTAGACCTCCTTCCATTTCTCAAGAAGAGAATACAAAGGTACTCATACCATTTTATTGGCCATTTCCAATCAAAATGCTGACTTCATTTCGTAGTTCTTAACAATACCTAGAAATGCCCCTATTCTTTGTTCTTTCGACGCAGGTACGGAAAGACATTTCGGACGAGCATGGCAGGTCAGGCGATAGTAGTCTCGGCCGATCCGGAATTCTCCCATTTTGTCCTTCAGCAAGACGGGAAGCTGTTTGACTCATGGGCTCTAGACACATTCGCAAAGCTTTTCGCGCAAGAGAGCGAGGTCAGCACCAACATCCCGAACGTCCACAAGTATATCCGAAGCACAGTACTAAAGCACTTTGGCATGGAGGTCCTTAGAGAGAAGTTGCTTTCCTCGATGGAAGAAGCGTCTCGAATGACTATAGAGAGTTGGTTAGGTCAAGAATCTGTCGACGTAAAATATGCCACAGGAACCGTAAAGACCATATCCTTGGATAAAAGCACTTTGGAATCGTTTTTTTCTTTTCTCTAAGTAGGGTACCATGACAAATCTAACATGCATTTGCTTTTGATGTTCTTGCTAGATGGCATTCGAATTTGGTGCGAAGCAACTGTTAAGTTATGATCCTAAACAATCTTCGGAGAAATTGGGTGATTTATTCTTTTCATTCGCCCGGGGCCTTATGTCAATTCCTTTGAACATACCGGGTACAACACATTACAAATGCATGAAGGTACAGTGAACCAGTTTCTTTTTTGAAACTTGGTTTCTAGTAGAAGAGAAAACTTTGTACTAAATTTAGATCTATGCAGGACCATAAGAAGGCATTGTCAATCATTCGAGAAATTGTAAAAGATCGGCTTTTTTCGCCGGAGACGCATTACAACGACTATCTTTCTCGCATGATGACAGATATGAGCAGAGAGAAATTCTTAACGGAGGATTCGGTGGTTCAGCTTTTGTTTGGGCTTCTTTTTGTCAGCTTCGATTCTCTTTCGACGACGTTGACATTAGCTCTAATGTTCCTTGTAGAGAATCCCAAAGCGTTGCTAGAAATCACCGTATGCTTTTATAATATCACATTGAATGATGCATAACGAATTCCCTTTGAACATTTTTAAGTGAGTTTTACTCAAATTTTTTTCCAGGACGAGCACGAGACCATAATAAAGCAAAGAGAAGTTTCAGACTCGTCGATCACGTGGGAAGAATACAAGTCGATGCCTTTCACTCTTCATGTACGCAATCTAGACAAATGAACAAATTCTTTACGACAATCAGCATATCCTAGAATCTTTTGTAACGTGGGTACTTACAAAACCAGGTAATACATGAATCGCTAAGGTTGGGAAACATTTCACCTGGATTGTTGAGGAGGACAAAAAGCGATGTGGAATGGAACGGTAGGTCGCTTTATAATAGTCGATCCATTCGCTTTCTATGAGCATCGAGAATATAGATCGGTACCTTGATTACCACATCGTGCTCAGAACTTTGAGTTGGAATTCTTTGCAGGGTACACCATTCCCGCGGGCTGGGGAGTTTTGATAGCCACTTCTGCTTTCCACTTGGATCCCGAGACATATAATGATCCCACCACGTTCAATCCGTGGCGCTGGAAGGTTGAATTTAAGAGGGGAATCCGGTTTGACACAAGGAGGACTTTTATTTAAGATTTCGATATACGAAGTTCATCGTCGCGGGCGAATTTGATTTAAAATTTGGATCGATGCGGTACTGTGATTGACTTGTTTGGGGCTTTCGAATTCCAGGACGGCGAATCGGATGCCATGCTGAAGAATTTCATGCCTTTTGGTTGGGGAATGAAACAATGTGCCGGAGCGGAGTACGCAAGAGTCTTCTCGGCGACTTTTCTGCACGTCTTGGTCACAAAATACAGGTACTTGTCTCCCTTTTTGGACACCAACATCCTGGAAAGATCATCGAGCGCGTGAATTGGATGGCCTACAGCGATGCAGTTCCTAATATTTTCTATCTGTTGGAATATGATCAGATACATGAAGGTCAGGAGAGGTAAAATTCGCCGAAATCCGATTCTAGATCTCGGGGAAGGCTTGCACATCAAGGTCATGAAAAAACAGAATTAGACCTGCTTCCACCCTTTTACCAGATATCAACTTTCTTTGATGTAATGAATTGGTTTCGATGTTTTCTTTCTGGGCACATTTCTTTGTTTATATGAAGTTTCTTTTTTTATGAACCATATCTTTTGATTCGTTTTTTTTTTCCCCCATGCTACCCTATTAAAACTAACGAGGCCGAATTTTGTTCACTTGAAAATGGGCTCAAACTTTAAGTATCATCTCTTTATGAAATAGACACCGTGCCCAAGTTCTAGACCTCAAAATAAAAAAACTAATCCTCCAGAGTAGCATGAACACTGATATGTGATATTCGACACGACATAACATGGTATGCCGACATATTGTTTCTCAAAAAGTAGAGAATTTCAACACGATAGGATACGTTATATAGTATATTAAAAGTGCATTTATATATATATATATATATATATATATATATATATATGATAAATTATCATTTTTATGATTATTTTAATCAATTTAATTTGATTCAAATTCATAAATAAATAAATAAATAAATAATAAAAGAGTCTAGAATGAATTTATATTAAAAAAATTAATCAATTAAATGTTAATATCATTCATTGTTTCAATTTGATAAATTCAATTATATTCTATTCCAATAATCCAAAAACTTGGAGGAATAAAAACAAGTAATCTACTTTCCACTATTTAACAATAAATCAAAAAAAACAATCCACATTTCACTATCAAATATAACAAAAAGTTATTATTATTACTTTTTTAATATTTACATTTAGATCCATCATTTATTGAAAATTTTTAAAATTGATTCTATGCATGTGGGAATTGCATGGTAGAATTCCGGACTTGTACGTCGGGAGAGTTGGCCACGTGTTGAATTTTTTGACATCTATTGACCGCGTGTTAGAATGTTCGACATGATATGAAGTTTTCCAGAAAGTGTGGATACTTCCTAGCCCCAAACCTGGTCATAATAATACACTTATCATATAAGCCCACTCAATAAGATGGTAAAACAAATTTGCGATCGTAAAAGTCGTAGAACCACAACTGGCCCAATAAATCTGTCGATAGAATGTCTTAAGAGTTAAATTTCATCAGTCGTGAACCTCCAATAGATGGAGTGTAAGTGGAGTTCACAACAAGTAAGAACGATGGATTAACTCGAAACAGGAAAGGAAGTTGAAATGAAAGGAAGTCGAAGTTTGAATAAAAGAGGATAAATCGAACAAGGGACGATCGTAGTTAACTGCTCAAGAGCAGTTCCAGGTCACTCCTGAAGTAGCCCGCAAGTCAAGAGGCAATTATGATGCGGTAGTAGGAAGGGATTACTTTTGTAACGCCCAAGGTCTCCATTGTATAATATATTATCTGCTTTGAACACTAAGTCTTCATGGTTTTATTCTTCTCGGACCGTCTCAGGGCAGTCTATACTACCTCAAGAAAATGTGTATTGCAGGGGCAAAGCCGCGAACGCATTGCCATCCCTCTCCCAAGCCAATATATTGTCCTCTATGAGTACATATGTGTCATTAGAGTCGTGCAGCCTCCCTCGAGGGTTTGTTTCCTATGAGTCACCCACACTGGGGTGGATGCATTGCCATCCCCGCCGTAGTCTTTTCCCTCAAAACGAGTATGTATAGTTACAATGACCCAAGCCTTATAAGCCAGTCCAAAACTCTTTCCCTAGGTGATGTGGGACAAGAGACGCACCCGCTCCCTGTGCACGTCTAGGGACCAAGGCACAGACACACCGCCATCCCTCCTTCCCGCACACTGCCGCTTGGACCATCACAACTTTTGATTGTGTTAGCTTACCAGCTCATATATTTCCCTATATGGAGTGTCATGCTCATACATTCTGAAGGAAAGTGATATATTTGTTCTTTTCTATATTGGGAGCTAAGAAAATTTCGGAAATTTTTACTGCTGGCCACTCCACTTTAGTGAGTTTTGGAATTACGTCACTGAATTTTATCTTTTCATAAATTATCTAACATATTTAACTTTTATTTTTGTATTTGATTCACTTCGATCAAATTCTAGACAATTTTCTGACGAAATGCTAAGAACAATCACACGACAAGCCTGGTCAAGTTCTCACCGCACCGGGTCATTCCGTACCCCCTCTAAAACACAAACGTTTATCAAAATCCAAGTATTTTCTCTTCTGAACTATATGTAAGATAAAATTAAAGAGAGAACACCAAAGAACAGAGTCGGTATCGACTTTAAAGCATGTGAACACTTTTTTAATGACAATTATTGCCTCCAGGAACCTCTCTCTAAGCTTATCTTGTGGTTAAAACATTATTTTCTCTAAGCTAAAAGTGGATTTTGTATCACTTATCGAATATTCCTGAAACTGATTAACACTCTTTAGTGACTTCCCATTCCATCCACTTTAGCAGTACCAGGAGTTTGATGTCTAGAATCTCAATCTGAGAGCTTCTTACAGGATAATGTCATCAAATATTAGGGAAAATTGTCAAAAAAGTCCTCACTCTATTGCAGTTTTGCCAATTCAGTCCTAAATCTTTTAACTTTGCCAATTGAGTCATAAACATTTTCACTTCTTGTTAATTCAGTCTATCCGGCCAATTTTGGCTGGAAAATGCTGACGTGGACACCGACAGTGCCATGTAGGACGATCGGCGCTAATATGGACAATTTTTTAATAATTTTTTAAATAAGTTTTAATATTTTTGAATTTTTATGTTTTTTTTTCCTTTTTTTTTTGGCTCTTTCTAGTGGTCGGCCACCGGCCACAGCCGGCTGGCTAGCCTCGACCGCCATAGGTGAGGCCCGCCCAGGCGACGGTGACCCCTAGCAAGGGTGCCCTGGCCCCGACGAGGGCCGACCTCGCCATATCTAGCGAGGGGAGCCCTTGCTGAGGCTCACCCTCACCCAACTGAGCGTCGGCCTAGCCTGGACCAAATTTGGCGAGGCCGGCCCTTGCCCCTGGCCGGCCATGCGTCGGCCTATGGCCGGTGGCTAGCTGTCGCCCACCCGGCCAAAAGCGAGGCTGATGCTCGCTTGGGTGAGGGCGACTCCCGGCGAGGGCTCCCCTCGCTAGATTTGGCGAGGTCGGCCCTCATCAGGGCCAAGGTGGCCTCACCTGGCGTCGTCATTACTTGACAGGGCCTCACCTGTGGCGGGTGAGGCCAACCGACCAGCCCTCGCCTATGGCCAGTGGCCAGCCACCAGAAAAAGCCAAAAGGAAAAAAAAACAGAAAAAAATTCATAAATATTTAAAAAATATTAAAATATTATTAAAAATTGTCCACGTTAGTGCCAGCAGTCCTACATGGCACCACCGGCATCCACATCAGCATTTTCCGGCCAAAATTGGCCCAATGGACTGAATCGGCAAAAAGTGAAAAGGTTTAGGACTTGATGGATTTTTTCTTTATTGATGGGCCTGAGTTGGCCCGTCCGCTCAAGTTGGGCCCAAAAAGCCCGGCTCACGGGAATAGGGCCCGTGGATGGGGGAAGGTATAAAAGGGAGGAGAGAGAGAGAGAGAGAAGACACCTTTTGGCATAAGAACGTACGTACGTTCCTCTCCCTCTCTCCCTCCAAGAAAAAGAAGAAAAACGCTTACGGCGACACCATCTTCCCTTCAAGGCAAATTGGCATCATCGGATCAGAATTTCTTCCTCAGTCTTCAACATTGGTGTTTAATCTGTGGCTAACAAGGTATGCTCGAATCCGTGGTGTGCTTTACGATCGGTGATACGTGTTATTCCCGGGCTTCGTCTTCCGCATTGATTTAGGGGTTCGATTTAGTGTCAAATCCGGTTTTCGGGGATCCGTTATTCCCAACATTGGTATCAGAGCCCTAGTTCACGTTTTCCTGATCAAATTGATGTTTTTTGATTGATTCTTCGCGAAAAATTTTCGGCCGTACGAATCGGGGCGAGAAATCCCGACACCCGAGCGTTGTTCGGCCATTTTTCTGAGTTTTCGTAAGTCGAAATCGTTTTCTGAACACATGGGGAGAAAGGCGACGTCAAGACGAGTCTGGCGACATGTCACACGCCGACGGGAGACGTCGCACGCGCCCACACGCGCGGCTAGAAGCCGCTGCGCGTGGGCGCGACGCGCCTGAAGCGCTGGCAATGGCCAGCGCGTGCGCCACACGCGCCGGTGACGAACCAGCACGTGCGCGCCGGCGACCGGCGAAACGGCACGCGCCGGTCGGCGAACCGACGCATGCTGACATCACTCGTTGATGTCATCATGACGTCACCCAACGGTTGGTAACCGTCGGGATGACGTCATTGATGACATCAACGCCGACGACGGTTGGCCGATCGGTCATCGGCCGGCGACCTGACCCGACGGCGACCGACCCGACCCGATCAGCCTGGCGCATGCCGCGCACGTGCGGCTGACGTCTGCGTGATGTCAGCATGCTCACGCGCGAGGCACGTGCCGGCTGACGTCTGCGTGACGTCAGCCAGCGCACGCGCGCAGCACGTGTGGTCGGTTCGTCCGACTGCCACGGCCGGTCCGACTGGCCCGACCAGTCCTCCGACCCGCACACCCGTTGACCCGACCCGTTGACCGACCGTTGACCGACGACCGTTGACCGTTGACTTTGAACGTTGACCCGGAAAAAAAAAATTGTTTCTTTTTCTGTCATGCCTATGTGGGTTATAAGTAATCCATTTTTTAATTCTGCATTTGTTGCATGAATTTTGGAAAATTATGTATTTTCCTTTATATTTATTATGGATTATAAGTGATCAATTTTTAGTTTTGCATTTGTTGCAGGAACTATGATGCGTTATGCAAGGATACCTGCAATCCCAAGAACGGACGAGGGAAATGCAAGACTTAAAATGCTGATGTCAGAATTAGCTAATTATCGGTGGCATGATGGTGATTTAGTACCACATGTGGTCAGGGTCAATCAGATGATACAGGAAATCATCTGAAATGGTTATCTAATGCCGGATTTTGAGAAGGTGCCGGCTTTGATGAACACTCTTCCACCTGAATGGCAAGCAATGTTAGATCGGCTATGGGAGGTCAACGTGGTCCCGGGTTATAGGAGGCTGGTGGAAGCTTTTGTAAGAGAGCACTATAGGATTGAGTTAGCCAAAACTTCAACCCTTAGATTGAGCGCCACATGGCGTAGAGTAAATGCGCCTTGGTGGCGACATGAATGCTCTCCAAAAAATTTTCCATGGTTGGCAAATGTGCCTTCAAATTTCTCAGATATTATGGCTGATAGATTAGAAGGGACATTCCCTATTTATTTCTATGATTAATTATGTAATGTTTACTACCTGATTGTTGTTGATGTAGCAACCGATATGTTAGTCGTATCATGTGAAAGCATAGTTATTTTATTGGATGTTAAATTTTATTTGCTTTCTATTATTGCTGGTTGCTGTGGGTAATTAGCTGTGGGTAGTAATAGAAGTTTTTGTAACTTCATAGAATTTATTTGCATAAAACAATTATATTAATAATAATTTTGAGTTAGGATTTTTGGAGGATGATTGGAAACATAGTGACCTTTTGATTCTAAAGCCTTACTTGAAATTATTCATTAATATGATGGGTCTATGCAAATATGGATGCATAAATGATAGGCATTAATTATTCGTGCATATAAGTCTGATGTGTTCAGATCGATAGTTTCAGCAACTAAGAACGTAATTGCTGATATGAACGGTAACAATTGTGGAATATTGAGTACTAAGATTCAATATGTGCTGGAAAAGCTAGAAGCACTAGAAGCTATTGACCATGTTATGGAAGATCTTGAGGATGCTATGCGCCACCTTGAGCTGGTAGAGGACCGCTTGACGTCATGTGAGCCGAAAATAGATATTTTCAATGCTAGTTATAGCTCAGAAATGGCTTTGTACTCTAAGCGCAAGCGTATTGATTCGTTCAATATGTGGGAATGCAAAAGATCAAGTCCTTGTTGCAAGAAATCAAGAGTTAACCAACACAAGAAAGAAAAACGTCCTCAAATGAAGAAAATGTCAAAGGTAAGGTGTTACAATTGTGACAAGAGAGGTCACTATGTTCGCAATTGTTGTGAGCTAAAAAAGGTCAACACCTCTTGTACATTTAAGAACTTTGCTTATGTGTCAAGTTCTGAAATATTGGCTGAATCCAATCCTATGTGGAATGTAGATTCAGGAGCGACAGACCATGTAGCAAAGGATAGAGGATCCTTCGTGGAATTCTGACGATATCAATTGAAACTAAGTGGATCTATATTGGAAATAACTCCAGAGCTGAAGTTAAAGGGATTGGCACCTGCCAAATGAACATGCATGGTGGACGCATCTTGATGTTCTATATGCTCTGGAGATTCGTCGAAATTTAATGTCTATCTTAGTGTTGGTTAAGCTTGGTTTTAGTGTGAACTTCCATAATAAAGGTGTAGATTTGTGTTTAAATACAAACTACTATGGTTGTGGTCACTTACTGAATGGTTTTATTGTACTAAATGTTGACTGTGATGATGTCAATATGTTATTCCCTTGTTTCACGTCTTCTACCTTATATGATAATGATGTGAATATGGTGGCATGCTAGACTTGGTCATATGGGCCAACAACATATGAATAGACTAGCCAAAGAGGGCTTGTTGGGCAATATTGAAAAAGTCGATTTGTCCATAAGTGAGCATTGCCTAGTAGGAAAAATGACAAGGAAATCATTTGGAAAATGTAAAAGAGCTGAATTTCCTTTGCATTTAATCCATTTGGGCATCTGTGGTTCAATGAATGTGAGAGGAAGGCAAGAGGTTGTTTATTTCATCACTTTTTTTTTATAGATGATTATACTCGAGTCGGATATGTCTATTTGATTTCTCATAAATCTGAAGCATAAGTTGTTTCAGAAGGTTTATGAACCTGGCAAAAAATCAATTAGACAAGAAAATAAAGGTATTCAGATCCGATCGAGGTTGAGAATATTTATCTAATAAGTTCAGAAAATTATGTGATGAAAAAGAAATAGAAAGATAGTTGTCTATTCCATATACTCCTCAATAAAGTGGTGTTGCAGAGAGAATAAACAGAACCCTACTGGAATGGTTAGGTCCAAGATGGCGCATGCTAACTTACCTATCACTTTTTGGAGTGATGCGTTGTTAACTGTTGCCAATATACTTAACCGGATGCCTTCCAAATCAGTTATTTCCACTTCATATGAGTTATGGACAGTTCGAAAACTGGACTTAAGTTTTCTTAAGCCATGGGGTTGTGCTGCCTATATTCATGAGTCCTCTCACAAGTTTGGAAAATTGGGTCCCAAAGAAAATAAGAGTATTTTCATGAGATACTGCGAACACTCAAAAGGATATGTGTTCATAGGTGAGCAGGAAAGTGGGAGTATAACTGAATTTGAATAACGGGATGTCACATCCTTAGTGGATGAATTTCCTAAGAGGAGCGAAATAAGGGAAAATTACTCCCTATTTGAAACCTTGGATCAAGATAATGATGTCAGTGGAGTTCGTCCAAGTGTGAGTAATATGAAATGTGATGAATTGAATTCAACTCATTCTCAATTGCAACCACCTGATGTGACGACATCATCATTACCTAATCCAAGTGGGAGCATGATGAGGAATAATGTGCTAAGTATACAATCTCCCATACGGTGAACAAGTCGTCAAAGTATTCCCCGTTGATGTTTTGACATTGAAAATGAAACTTTTATGGTTGCTCCACAAGATGAGGATGAGCCAAGAAATATTAATGAGGCTCTGAATTACCCTAATAAGGAAAAATGGATTCATGCAATGAAAGAGGAAATGGAGTCAATGAAATCAAACCAAATCTAGGAACTGGTTGATCTTCCAAAAGGGACGCAGAGCTATTGGGAACAAGTGGGGTCTCAAAATAAAGCAAAAGACTGATGGCTCAATAGAAAGGCATAAGGCTTGCCTTGTGGCGAAGGGGTATAATCAACATGAAGGAATTGATAATGAAAATACATTTTCTCCTGTAGTGAGATTTACCTTGATTCGCATTATTCTGGCAATAGTGACTAGTATGGATCTTGAGTTACATCAAATGGATGTAAAGACTGCTTTCCTTAATGGAGAATTAGAGGAAGGAACATATATGAAATAACCTGCTGGTTTCATAGTGAAAGGCCAAGAAGAAAAGATATGTCGACTTTGGGGGTCGATATATGGCCTTAAGCAGTCGTCAAGACAATGATATATACGTTTTCATAATACCATAATGGATATGACTTTATAATGATAGATGATGATCATTGTGTATATATCAAAATATCCAATGATCAATTTGTGATCATATCATTATATGTTGATGATATACTAATTGCCGGAAGTAATATGGAGTTTGTCAATACTGTCAAGAGATGGTTGTCTTCTAACTTTGAGATGAAGGATATGGGTAAGGCTGCATACACCCTTGGAGTTAAGATTTCAAGAGATCGTTTTGAAGAGATCGTTGTCTCTTTCGCAAGAAACCTATATAAATAAGGTTCTTGAATGATTTCGTATGCAAGACTGTAAACCCATAGACACTCCTATTGCAAAAGGTGAAGGATTGAGCCATAGACTAATGAAACATGTTCCTTATGCTAGTGCTGTTAGAAGCTTTATGTACGCTATGATGTGTACAAGACCTGACATATGTTTTGCAGTTGGAATGGTGAGTAGTTACCAATCCAATCTAGATCCAACACAATGGAAAGCCATTAAGAGAATACTGAGGTATCTAAAGGGGACTGCTGATTATACGCTGAGTTATTAAGAAAAGGATCTGCAACTCAAAGACTATTCTAATGCTGATTGGAAAGGGGATTTAAATGAAAGGAAATCTACCTCTAGATTTGTTTTCTTACCGAATAATAGCACCATATGTTGAAGCAGTAAGAAACAAAAGTGTATAGCCTTGTCCACGATGTAAGTTGAGTTCGTGGCATTATCAGAAGCAGTGTAAGAAAGTGTTTGGCTTAAGAGATTTTTTAGATCATTTAGGTGTTATTGGAAGTGCTGCAGATTAATTGTTGGTTAACTGTGACAGCCAAGCAGCAAAAGCGTATACCAAAGATCCAAAATATTATGGCAAGACCAAATATATAGATACCAAGCATAATCTTATCAAGGATATGGTTGCACGAAAAGATGTGAACTTAGAGTACATACTACGCATAGAATGGTAGCAGATCCTATGATAAAGCCAATACCTAGAGATGTGTTTTGTGGTCATATGAAATCTCTAGGATTGCGTAGAGGCTAATGTACTGAATATTGTAATTTCCCTAAGTGTTCACATTTGATGAATTTGTGTTTTCATCATTAATGCCTATGAATCTTTGTTTAATCTTTATGCATCTTAATGCTTAGTACATTACTTTAAGTTGAGAAGTATGTCGGACAGATATAAGATTAGCCCACTCACACGGGTAATCGCCTCTATTTACTATGTGATAAATAGATATGAGACTATTTAAAAGCTTATTATCTAGGTGATAATCGAGAGCTCAAGCTTAAAACACGTATGTCGCCTTAACTAGGTGTTAAGATGAGGATATAATACTTATTATGTCCAAAAGTAAAATACCCCACATATTTTACTTTATCTGTCTAAGATGCCAGATGTGAGTTCTGATAAATTTTGTGAATGAGTAGATACCTAAACTCAAGTTAGACATTGGGTATGTCTGAACTATCATCTGTACGGTATTGAAAGGTGTAGACATATGCTTCATGGGAAATGAGTTAATACCGTAATACGTATTTCATACTATGTATGCATAAGACGACCAATAAGAGTGGCAAAAGTTTGATCTCAACTTTTATGTCGTGTGAGACTCTTGAGGAAGAGAGTTCCTCAATTTCTTAGTCCCCTCATGACTCTTACTTATTCTCAATATTTCTATTTAGTGTTTGCTATTTTAGGATGTTGCCAATGGTCATGAGTGATTCGATCTAATGGGGCATTTCTAGAAAAGCAAGCTGAACTGAAATTGAGAGTTTGAAGGAAAGAGGAAGATCGATTTTGGAGAATCACATTGTAGTTTTGTATTCACCGGTTAACCAATTATGACTGTCTTTGGGATAATCATAATTGTGAATACAATATATATATATATATATATATATATATATATATATATATATATATATATATATATATCATTGTTTAAAAGAGATCAAGAGAGATATAAATGTGATCGATCGATCTAGGGTACTGCATACTGAATCTACTCGGAGTGTGACGCCCATTATGAGCTACTATATATTCCTAACAGATGTATGGCAACGAGCTCTCAAAGTATGCTGGTCGCACGGATTATTCACCGGTATGAATGTTGAAGAGAGGAAAAGAGGATTCTGTTCGGCCCACCATGTTAAGTGAGAGTCTATGATGGATTTTTCTCTAATGGGGTTGAGTAGGGCCTGTCCGCCCATGTGGGTTTTGGACCACCATGTGCGAGTGGGAGATGATGGATTTTTTCTTTATTGATGGGCCTGAGTTGGCCCGTCCGCTCAAGTTGGGCCCAAAAAGCCCGGCCCACGGGAATAGGGCCCGTGGATGGGGGAAGGTATAAAAGGGAGGAGAGAGAGAGAGAGAGAGAAGACACCCTTTGGCATAAGAACGTACGTACGTTCCTCTCCCTCTCTCCCTCCAAGAAAAAGAAGAAAAACGCTTACGGCGACACCGTCTTCCCTTCAAGGCAAATTGGCATCATCGGATCAGAATTTCTTCCTCAGTCTTCAGCATTGGTGTTTAATCTGTGGCTAACAAGGTACGCTCGAAACCGTGGTGTGCTTTACGATCGGTGATACGTGTTATTCCCAGGCTTCGTCTTCCGCATTGATTTAGGGGTTCGATTCAGTGTCGAATCCGGTTTTCGGGGATCCGTTATTCCCAACAGGACTCAATTGGCAAAGTTAAAAGGTTTATGACTGAATTGGCAAAACTACAATAGGTTTAGGACTTTTTGGACAATTTTCCCACATATACCAACATTCTTTCGAGTGGGTTGTGGTCGGACATTATATGAATTGATGCATCGTCTTCATCTTGCAGATGAATCTAACTTGTTTTCTGCTGAGTTTGGACTTAAGAAGATTACATTGATGGCTTAGTTCTAGGTTGACTAGAATGTTTTTTTTCTTGTGAATGGCGATGTAAGCTTACAAGACGTGACTATCGAAGTTGATACGTCGTTGAGCGAAGAGAGACAATGTTATCAACATACATTGAAGCAGCAGAAACTAATTCAATCCTGTCAATAAGCTGTAATAGATGTTGTGCCCCTTGCATAACCTAGAGCTGTAGTCGCATAATGCCGACGACATCCATGGCTACGGTGGGTGCTGTTCTGTGGCATTACTTGGGACTATTTTTTTTTGGGTCGAAACTTAGGACTTTAGGATGTGATTCAAATTCAGACGTCCGAAGAGTATATCATGACCAACCTCAGAGACCATATGGAGGTTGATGGACTTGAACATCATGGACCGCCGCCATCATCAACTGTGTCGGTCCATCGATCCTCCACTAGTTTATTACCGGTGACGTCTTGCACAAGTATATCATCAACTATTTCTTTAAAATTTGCTAAAAACTTTTTCAAATGTATTTATCAAATATGCTATATTCTTTTTTTGTGATAATAGTGATGGTGCAATCTCAATAATAGGTGAAGCTAAGTAATTCAAATCCATATTCGTTAAGGAATGGTATTCCATGAGGAATCGAAATTGGAGTTCATGTTTCTTTACAACTATAAAAATCAAGGAATTGGGATCCTACGCCATGAATAATCCAATTCAACAATGCACCAAAAAGCAAATGTTTTTTTGGATTTTGGCAAGAGTTAATATGAAACTCAAGGGGTGGAAGGGGAATCTAATCTCAAAAGTAGTGAGAAAATCTTGATTAAAACAGTGGTTCAAGCTTTGCCGCAATATGCCATGTCAATTTTTAAAATCCCATTTTCTATTTGTCGTGCCATTGAAAAAAGAACAACTGCATTCTGGTGGAGAAATAGCAAGTATAAAGCTGGCCTTCATTGGAGAAGATGGGAATTGTTAAAGCTAAGAAAAGACTAGGGAGGAATGGGGTTCAAAGATTTATTATCCTTCAACAAGGCTATGCTAGGAAAACAAGCATGGAGATTGTCTCAAAACCCACAGTCCTTATGGAGTCAGATTTTGAAAGGAGTTTACTTCCCTCGGAAATCCTTTTGGAATGCAGAAAAGGGTTCTCGCCCATCTTGGGGTTGGCAAAGTATTTTGCTAGGAAATGATACAATCTTACATTCTATTATGTGGTCAGTGGGCACTGGTGATCAAATCAAAATTCGTGAGGATAGATGGATTAAACGTGGCACTATAGGGGGACTAGCAACTAATGGTGAACCAACAAAGGTGGCTGATTTGATTATGCATGAGGAAAATAGATGGGATGAACATACCCCATACAGACTCTTTGACAAGCAACTAGTTAATGAAATACTAACAATTCCCTTGAACGCTCAGATTTCGTAGGATAAACTTGTTTGGATAGGAACTAAATCAAGCCAGTTTACAATGAAGAGTGCTTATACGATGGAGAGAGAAGCGGCGAACCAAGATTTCATAGCACAAGCCTCAACATCATACCAGCCACCTTGCAAGCTTTGGAAACAGATTTGGCGTTTGAATACCCCCAAGAATCAAAATTTTCAAGTGGAGCTTATGCCAAAATGCAATTCCTACCAGAAATAAATTATTCAAGTGAAATATCATACTTGCACCCACTTGCCCTTTTCGTTCTCGAGGTGCAAAAACAGTAGAGCACCTATTCTTGCTCTGTTCTTGGACTGCTTCTATCTGGATTGCTCCTACTCTACAAATCAAAATTTCGAAGCTAGGGTTAGGAAGAATCGAAGATTGGTTACAAACGTACAATACCCACTCGATTGACCCTCCTTCTCTCGACCTGGTGGCTTGTGTTCTTTGGTCAATTTGGAAGGCGAGGAATAATTTTGTATTTCGACAACAAATCTCGAATCTAGCAACCTTGGTGGAATCGACGCACATTATGTTCAGTAATTTTCAAAGATGGAAAGGAAAAGAGAGGAAGCCTCAGTCGAAGAACGAAGAATTACCTCGACACTGGATTCCACCAAGAAACCGAACCTTGAAAGTGAATATCGATGGATCGTTCGTCGAAGGAACAAACGCTGGAGCCATTAGTCGGATCGTGACTCGTCGAGGACAATCATTGATGGATTTGCTAAATCTATAAGAGCAGCTTCTGCCCTTCAGGTTAAAACCCTTGCTGTTATAGAAGCTCTCTCTCTCCTTAAGACTAGAAGAAACGAAGTACTTGAAGTTCTGTCAAATTGTTCAGAGTTGGTTGATGTTGTTTCTGACTCTCTCGAAACTCCATGGGAAGTACAACCTTTAATTTCTGAGGCCCAGCAAACTATGGGCTCATTTCAACACTTAAAATTAGCCCGTTACAAATGTAAGGTAAATCGTGTTGCAGATTGGGTAACCAAGGCCCAAAGACTAAATTATTTGCCCTATAATTGGTTAGCTTATCCCCCTCAACTCCTTTGGGAGTTACTTTTTTTTTTTTTTTTTTTTTTTGGTCAGAGAAGTTACTTTGTTTGGATGCTCCCTTGGCATGCACTTATGTTTGAACACTTCTATTAAATAAATTCGTATTCCGACCAAAAAAAGAACAAGGCCCAAATGCGTGTTTGGTCCAAAGAAATGGAGTCATATCGAAATAAAATTGGAAAATGGAATGGAAGTATAAAAGGGCATTGGTATTCCTATCGTTCGTTTGAATCCCACAATAGAATTGAGCAATAAATAACATTTTTTTTTACTGGCTTATGGTAAAAAAATTAATGTAATGCAAATAAAAGAAAATTCGGTTCTCAGAATGTCATTGTTTACTTTACTAGATTTAGAATTTTCTTCTTGAAGAGCAAATTTCTAAGGACCAAGTGGCAAAATCACATTATTTGTTTGAACAGAGCAGAAATTAAATGGGCTAAAAAGTTTTGAATTGGATCCAAATGAAACCAATTGATAAAAGAAGAATTATATGCAGAAACGCTCAAAATGGGTTCAGCCCGAAAATGAGACCCGGCCATAATTTACTTTTACGATAGACAACAATATGTCATAAGTTGGCCGAAGATGTCCTTAAAAAAGGATATGATGTTCACTCCTTGAAAGATTCGTCGTACGTCTCAAATAATTTCTGTAGATTTGGACAGATCGAGTTCTCTCCAAGGTAATCTTGCAAATCTCGAGTTCGATTTCTCATGTCCTTTTTTATTACTACTCGAGTTGTCACTTTATCGAGTGTAATGGATTTCAACAAAAGCATCGCGTCAGTTGCTTGCTTAAGACTTTTGTCGTAAAATTGCAATAAAGCACACTTCACTTCCTACTCTAATAGCATGAACGTTAATAATAAACGAATCAACACAATAAAGCACACTTCACTTCCTACTCTAATAGCATGAACGTTAATAATAAACGAATCAACACAATAAACGGAAAGCAATGTTGCAAATAGAAGCACATTCGTTATCAAGGAGTTTTTCGCATCATATATTGTCTTTAATATAGATGATTTCTTAACATTGAACATGATAATCTAACATTAAAGAAGTGTCATTGTGCTCCACAAGATCACATCTTCAAGTAATGTAGTGAGTAAACATTTAGCCAAATTATGATTTGGGCATTCACTATCTCATCTAAGAACACTTTGTAATTTTTCGCATTTTGATCGAACTGTATTAGCCAAATACATCAATTTTCAACACGGCTCATTTACACGACACAAAAGTATATCAGTTTAAACAAGTTTGTATTATTAACAGATCAAATCCATTTATATGCCAATAATAAACATGCTGCATTTTGAATAATACGTTTAGACCCATTGATTTAATTATTCAAGCTAGTACTTTATTTGTGTAAACACAACACGTTTGGATATGTTTAGAAGCGTTTATTCTCGTACAAGAACATTTTTCATTCGTTCGTACATAAGATCTCATATAAGAAGCATGTAGAATCGTGCAACCCACTTAAGGTTTTTCTAGTAAATTAAGTAATTTGGCCTCAAATCAAATATTTTATGAATGGTATGGGACCCAAACAATAACAGTTAGAGAGGACAGCTGCACTGATCATCTATCTTCATCTTTTTGCCGATTAAAGGAAGGTAAAAATGATTCTTCTACTTCTTGAACCAAAACCTTCATCGATGAGTTTTGTCTGTACAACTTTTGAAAAGCAAATATCTAAGGACCACGTGGCAAAATCACATTATTTGTTTGGCCGGGGCGGAAATCAAATGGGCTAGATTTTTTTTAAAATAGATCCAAATGAAATCAATTGTTAAAAGAAGAATCAACTGCCGGCTCACTCAGAAAATTGGGTTCGTGAAACCTAAATAACACGAATATCAATATGCGACACATGATACGACACAACACGCTAATAACACGACCTATGGGGAGCATGATCCAAGACCGTTCGTGATCCGCCATGTTACGCTCAAAGGGCTACTCAAGATCGGCCCACGATTAACCCATGAGCAGAACAAGCGAAAGGCCCATGCGCAACCCATGAGCAACCCAAGAATGATGTTCGAGCAGCCCGTGACGGTTCGACTGATCATGTGTCAGACGAACCTGCAACCCCGATCTTGCTTCTAACACACGCTCATGATCTACCCAAGGCCTAACGAGCACGACCCATGGACTTCCCAAGGGCCTGCCGTGCGCAACCCATTGAGTAGCCTTTGAGTAACCTACGAGTAGCCTTGTAATGATAATACGGATTTGAAATAGACCGTTGGATCGGAGGGACAATCAACGGTTGAGATGAGACCCGCCTTTGTATAAATAGGGATTCCTCTCCCTCATGTAATTATTTCGTTCACAAGCAATATACATTATTTTGCCCATTTGACTCTTATGTTTGAGTGTGTGTGTGTGTGTAAGGCTAACTTGGGATCATCGATCCTAAGGCCGTGCGGTGTTTGATCGACTGAAATTGATCGACCTGTGACCCTAACGTGTTAGTTCTTGAAAAATAAAGAATTCTAACATAAATCAAATTAATTTGGTTTAAATTCACATACATTCATACTAAAATCAAGAATCATAGGAAGCAAAGTTAAAAAAGAAGAAAATATTAGGTTTTTCTTATTTCTCTCTTTATTATTGTTATCATCATTATCTTTTATTTCTATATATTTATATTTTGACCATTTATTTATTAAAACTTTTAAATATTGATCCCTTACGGCCAAAATCGCGTGTCAGACATGTTAGATTTTTTATATCTATTAATCATGTATCATAATGTGTTGGACATATATCGAAGCATCAAACATGACATAAAGATTTCGAAAAGAATCGATGCTTTCCAGCATGACACACGACCATGCTTACTTTTTGCTATGCATAAAAAGAATGGGTGCTTTCCAGCATGATACACGCGACACTTTTTGGTGTGGAAAAAAAAGACGTCTAGAAAGTGGGCCAAAGATGTCGAAAATGATTATGGCGGTTTCCTTTATACGACCTCAAATTTGATTGCGCTCGACCTGCGTTGTCGTATATGCGAAAGGAGACGTCCAAATTCGTTGGTGATCTTCAAGTAGTCTTTTTTACTTGAAAACGCAGCACTAAGAAAACAAAAGGTCCCTAGCACGCTCGAGTGTTCTGGAAAATTTTTCCGTTTCAAGAACAAATTTTACAAAGATAATAATAATAATAATAATAATAATAATAATAATAATAATAATCAGCAGCAGCAGCTTCTTGCTATTGGTAGAGCATTTTACTGAAAACCCACAAATTGCCTCAAGTGCAAATACATAAAACCACGCAAGTTGAGCAAAGTATGCACTCATTTTTGTCTGAAGGGTATTTTTGTCTTTATTTTTATTTTACTTTCCTTTTCTGTTTTTCCATTTTTTTTTTCTTTATTTTTTTTTTTTCCTTTTTCTTCTCTCGATGGAGGGAAGCCGTTTCAAGCAAGGGCAGCCCTCGCTGACGCTGACAAGGGCATTCCTCACCAGATTTGGCCTAGGCGAGGGCCACCTTGCCTGCGTCGAGTGAGGATTGCCCTCGTCGATTCTAGCGGGGGCTATCCTCGCTCGACCTAAGGGAGGGCCGCACTTGCTTGCCTCAGTGAGGACCGCCCTCACCTGAGTCTAACTTCCCTTTGCCATGGTTGCGGAGGGAAGGGAAGAGAAGAAAAAAAGGAAAAAAAAAAGAAAAGTAAAAGAAAAAAAAGATGAAAATGTTCTATAGTTTTGGGTAAATGTGTTACACGTGTATAAGTTTGGGATTTTTTGTGTCGTGAAAATTTTTTTAGGATAGATGTATAACAGTTGGTAAGGTTTGAGATTTTTTGTGTCACAAAAAAAAAGTTCGTAATAAATTTGTCACATTAAGTAAAGTTTGTGATTTTTGGTGGCATTTTCCCTTTTTGATTTGTCATGTCACTTAATAGAATTGGACACGATAATACTTACTTTAATCTAGTCTCATATATATCAAGCTAGCCTTGTGTTATTATTTTCTTCAATTCTCTTAACTTCCATCAATCAAAGTATGGTATAGCAAACTTCATCGAAATACTAATAATAACATCATAAACACCTGTGGTTTTGCTAGCGTGTACCTAATTCTTTTTTTCGTTTTCTTTTTTTTAACTAAGTACCTAAACTCTGTAAAATCGATTCAATGTGTTGCTTCTGTAAAATGGAGCATCTCGTAATTCGTGCGGTTAGCCAACTGACCATAATATATATTCATCATCATTCATGTGGAACGTCATCTTAATTCAGAATCTTTTTGAAGTACGAGCACCTTGTTTTTCCTTCCTTCTTCTTCCTTGCATGCTTGTCGTAATCTTCTCCATTTCAGATCCCACCAATCCGGTCATTGCAACCACTATACACCTTACCTTGGTTCCAATCCGTGGTACCGTCGCCATTTCCCGCCACAACTCGCAATCCTTTAATCGCCGCGAGGCTAATGGCAGTGGCGTTCACCATCACACTTATTGCCTAATATGGTCGTGGTCAACTTCTTGCAACTGCAAATATGGTTGCGGCAGTGGTCGCGTTGTTATAAATGCAAAAATAGAAATATGAAGTTATTTATGATCTTCAAGTAGTCTTTTTTATCTTATTAACTCAGAATGATAAATAAAAGGTCCTTCATATCCTAGAGAACAAGAACAAATTTATCAACTAGGGAAAAAAAATCCTCAAGTGTCTAGCCTATTTGAACTAATCTTATAAATTCTCTGTTGAAGACATGTCTTGAGTCTAAGCCAAGGAAGGAAAATTGATCTAAATGGAGGTTTCCTATGTTTGACTAGGTTTTCTATTTTCCATCTAAATATTTTATATAAAAGAAGCGATTCTTTTTTGTGAAGAGCATTGAAGAGGCTGTTTTTCATGAATTGTACCCCGAAGCAATCCAAAAGTGTTGATGTTGATTAAATCTTATGGGTAAGCTTTATGTAATTAAAGGATTATTTTGGAGTTTGGGACATCTGGAGTGCTATAACTTGGCACGGAGGGACACTTAAGTGCCATAATTTCGGAAAGGTACACTTAAGTGCCAATTTTGGAGTAAAGTGGAATATTTAAGTGCCACTCCGGCCAAAGTCCGGCCAAATGGCTAACGTTGCAATTTTCCAACGAGTTAGGTGCAAAACGGCATCATTTTGCACGCTAACAAGGCGAGAAAATGCAAAAACAATATTGTTTTGTGTTTGATGTGTAAACAATTAATATAAAAATTAATTAAATCAATTTAAACTTAATTTTATTTAAAATATTCTAAAAAAAACTTAAAATTAAAAAAAACTTAAAAAATAAAGAACTTAAAATTAAAAAAATTAAAATTTAGAAAACTTAAAGTTTAAAAAATTAAAATTAAAAAAAATAAAATTTAGAAAACTTAAAGTTTAAAAAATTAAAATTTAAAAAATTTAAAATTTAAAATACTTAAAGTTTAAAATACTTAGTTTTAAAATTTAAAAAACTTCCATATTTAAAATTTTAATTTTTTTAATTTGAAGTTTTTTTAAATTTTAATTTTTTGAAATTTTAAGTTTTTTAAATTTTAATTTTTTTAAATTTTAATTTTTTTAAATTTTAATTAGTTTTTTAAATTTTAAGTTTTTTTTAGAATATTTTAAATAAAATTAAGTTTAAATTTAATTTAGTTAATTTTTATATTAATTATTTACACATTAGACACAAAATGACGTCGTTTTTACATTTTCTTATCACGTCAGCGTGCAAAACGACATCGTTTTGCACCCAACTCACCAGAAAATTTCCACGTCAGCCATTTGACTGGATTTTGGCCGGATTAACACTTAAGTCTTCCACTTGACTTCGAAACTAGCACTTAAGTGTACATTTCCGAAGTTATGGCACTTAAGTGTCCCTCCGTGTCAAGTTATGGCACTTGGGCTGTTCTTCTACCGATTATTTTGTATGGGATTGGAGGTTAAATATTGTGTGAGTTATTCAATTTAGTTGTGAGCTAGAAAACACTAGTGATAGAATATATCGAGTGTGGTTGTAGTCTTTGTCATATCGCTTAATTTATAGTGGAATCTTTTACAACTCTCCTTGTGAAGATCCCACTAACCGAATCACGTAAATTTGATGTGTTATTTATTTCCATTGTGTGTTTATCTTATTATTCAATTCCTTATTTCCGCAACAATTTATATTAGAGCTAAGCTTAACTAAATTGAAGCGAATTAATAACGATAGAATAAGGAACAGTAAAAATTGACCGATTTGATAAAAATGATTTTTGGGTTTTGGAAAATGTAGATTGAGGGTTATTTGTACTAGAGGAATCTATACTTACCCCAATAGAAGGAGAAACTAGATTTGGTGAAGCAACCTGATTGGGAATTGCTAGATAGATAGGTACTAGGTGTTATTTGGTTGACGTCGGCTCGTAATGTCACATTTAACATTGTGGAAAAAAAAAACTATGACGGGTCTAATAAATGCCATGTTGAGCATATACAAGAAGCCCTCTACAAGGTCTACCTACTGTGACGTCTATTTACTTAAATATGGGCATAGGTGCGTCGGTTGCTAATCAAATCCATGAATTGAATATTGTTGTTAGTAATTTGAGTTTAGTTGAGATTGAATTTGATGATGAGGTACATGCTTCGATCATATTATCCTCATTATTTGATAGTTGGAATAATACTATTATCATTGTTAGTTGGGATAAAATCTAGGCATTTGACGAGGTTTGTGATTTAACACTAAAAGAAGACATTCGTATAAAAGAATTTGATGAATCCGTGTTTGCTATTTTAGTAGGTGAAATAAGAGGAAAAACTAATACTCATGTTAGTAGGAGCAGCACAAATCACAACAAGCATAATTAGTTTAGGACTAGCGGCGTGGTCCATGGGAGTTGTGGAAAGAAGAGGCATCTTAGAAGGGATTGCCTTAAAATAAAAAGTAACAATACTAGAGTAGAGTCTACTAATGATGTTGCTGCAATTGCTAATAGTGTCTCATATAATGATCTGTCACTAAGGGTTCATCGTTGATAGATGTATTATGGATTCTAGTTATTGATTTCACACTACACCAAGGAGCAACTAATTTACTACTTATCAGTGCACAAATAATAGTAAAGTGTAGTTGGTGAATAACGTTAAGAGTGATATTATGGATGTAGGCAATAGTAGAATTAGAATGCATGATAATACAGTAAAGACATTGACTAGAGTGTGACATGTTCTGGAACTAAAGAATAACGTCATTTTCTTAAGTGCCTTGTATTCAACCAAGTGTCAATATACTTTAGAGAGTGGAGTTTTAAAAGTTATTCAAAGTGCTTGGTGATAAAGAAAGGAATCTGACACATTAGCCTATATGAACTTCAAGGCCCATGTAATTCCTTTGTGAGATTAATAGATTATTTCATAAGAAATTATGGGATTAAACACTGTGCGAGTTAATAAATTTAATTGAGAGCTAAAAAATATTAAGCATGTTTGATTGACTCGAGTATAGTTATAAACTCCATCATATCATTTGATATTTGATAAAAGTCTGTGCTGCTTTTCCTATGAAATAGGTCCACTAACAAACCACGTTGATTCGGTGTGCGATTTATTTCTTTGTTCTGTTGTTTGATCAGTTGTTTTCAGCGATACTTTCAAAACAACATGAATTCATACGTACATGAGATCTTCAATCTATGAAAAGGATATTTAATGAATCATGTGCAACGAAGGTGTTATTTACATATTAGAATGATTTCTCTCGGTACACATTCCATCAATGACGACGGCTAGATTTTACAGAATCTTGAAGGGTACTGTTTATCCCCATATGGACGGAATATCAGTGGTTACACGCAAAGTACTGCACCTATCCACAGTCATGTCAACACATACGTGTCCGCTTCTTCCACTCATTATAATCAGGTGAGCTTCTCGTGATGCGTGACACACGCTTCACGTTCAAATACATAAAAGCCACACAAACTTGACCAAAGCATGCACTAGAAAAAAGAAGAGAGATACTTCTATAAAGAGGGAGACAATAACTTGTGTGGCTCATCGCCCTCCACACTACATTTACCTCGTCTTCTCAGAGAAACTAGTGATGTGGTTGATCGGAACGTGTGTGTCGACATTAATAATCGCATGGCTAGCTCACTGGATTTACCGATGGAGAAACCCCCGGTGCAACGGTATTCTTCCTCCTGGTTCTTTGGGCCTTCCTCTCATCGGCGAGACCCTTGAATTAATGGTTCCTAATTACTCTCTAGACCTCTTTCCATTCCTCAAGAAGAGAATACAGAGGTACCCATACCATTTTATTGGCCATTTCCAATCAAAATGCTCCCTTCATTTCGTAGTTCTTAATAATACCTAGAAATGCCCCTCTTCTTTGTTCTTTCGACGCAGGTACGGAAAGACATTTCGGACTAGTGTGGCAGGTCGGGCAATAGTAGTCTCAGCCGATGCGGGATTCTGCCATTTTGTCCTTCAGCAAGACGGTAAGTTGTTTGACTCATGGGCTCTAGACACTTTCGCAAAGCTTTTCGCGCAAGAGAGCGAGGCCAGCACCAACATCCCGAACGTCCACAAGTATATCCGAAGCACAGTACTAAAGCACTTTGGCATGGAGGTCCTTAGAGAGAAGTTGCTTTCCTCGATGGAAGAAGCGTCTCGAATGACTATGGAGAGTTGGTTAGGTCAAGAATCTGTCGACGTAAAATATGCCATAGGAACCGTAAGGACCAAACCCTTGGATCAAAAACACTTTTGAATCTTTTTTTTTTTTTTTTTTTGCTTTTCTTTTGGGTCTTATGACAAATCTAACACGCATTTGCTTTTGATGTTCTTGCCAGATGACAATTGAATTTGGCGCAAAGCAACTGTTAAGCTATGATCCTAAACAATCCCCGGAGAAATTGAGTGATTTATTCTTTTCATTTATCCAGGGCCTTATGTCAATTCCTTTGAACATACCGGGTACAACACATTACAAATGCATGAAGGTAAAGTGAACCAGTTTCTTTTTTGGAACTTGGTGTCTAGTATAAGAGAAAACTTGGTACTGAATTAAGATCTATGCAGGACCATAAGAAGGCATTGTCAATCATTCGAGAAATCGTAAAAGATCGGCTTTTTTCGCCGGAGGCACCTTCCGACTGAGAAAGATGAAGAACTTCAAACAAGATCAGGAGAACAGCTCTGAAGACAACTTGTATTTTCAAATGATGATCATATCATTGTATCTTAGTACAATTGAAAGACAGAATATGAATCTACTTCTCTTGTTCTATCTTCTAGGATCAAATGTACTTAACTTGCTTCGCATTTCGGATTTGAGCTGTTCTTCATCCTCCGAAACTCTCTTTTGGTATCCAGATCCTTTCGCATTCGTTGATGACCTTGGTACCTTGTTCTTTCAACTCTTGCGACTTCTTTCTCTCTCTAACTCAGTTTCTAGCTATTTTCCCTCAACTTATTATGTAAAGGAAAGCAGAGTATTTATACTTGAATATGTAACGAAACTCGAGTTACAACAGAATATAGCAACTGTTTTTAACGAAAGAATCTATTTGACTAAGCTTAAGACTCCTTAAGACTTTGGCAATCCGAGTCATTAATCCCTCGAGCATCTTCGTTCATTGATCATCGATCCAGTTCATCTCCTTCATAAGATCTCTGCCACTGATTTGACCTTAAGACTTGGCGATCCAAGTTATTTGCTGGCGATCCAGGTCCTCTGTCAAGTCCTCTATTTTTGCTTCTGCATTGCACTTTTGTCCCTTTATTCTTAACATCCCCCCGCAAATTGGGAAGGGGATTGAATCCCATTCCTAATTTGGTGCGAAGAAACAGATGAGTTGAGTGAGAAAGAGGCTTAGTGAATATGTCAGCTACTTGAAGATGACTTGGAACATGTTGAATAGAAATGGAACCAGATGATACTTTTTCTCGAACAAAGTGGAAGTCAACTTCTATGTGCTTTGTTCGTGCATGCAAGACAGGATTAGCTGTGAGGGAAATAGCTGATTTATTATCACAGAATAATGATGTAGCTTTGGTGAGAGGAATTCTAATATCGCGTAGAACAAAACCAATCCAAGTTAATTCAGCTGTTGTAGATGCTAATGCCCTGTATTCAGCTTCTGTGGAGGACTTTGAAACAGTAGTTTGTTTCTTGGCTGACCATGAAATCAAGTTTGAGCCTAAGAAGGTGCAAAATCCTGTAGTAGATCGTCGAGTAATAGGACAACCTGCCCAATCAGCATCTGAAAAACCATAGAGATTTGTTAAACTGTTAGAGTGAAGATAATAGCCAAGATGAATAGTTCCTTTGACATATCGTAACACTCGTTTTAATTGATACAGGTCGGCCATTGTGGGATGTTGCATCTTCTGACATAGGAGATTGGTTGCAAATGCTAGATCTGGTCGAGTGATGGTTAAGTATTGAAGACCACCTACCAAGCTTCTGTATTCAGTAGGATCCATCAGAGGAACTTCAGCATTTGTCATAGCAATTGGCCTCAGTGGCGAGGTGTAGAAATTGGTTTGCGTCTATCATTTGTGCCCGTTTCGATGGATTAACCGCATATTTTGTTTGACATAAGAACAAGGTCTCGTAGTGTATGTTTCACTTCAATACCTAGGAAGTAATGAATGTAGCCGAGATCTTTCATTTGGAAGTGAAGACTAAGATTCTGAATTAATGCGTTAGGAATTGAGGAGAGCTTCCTGTGAGGATGATATCATCAACATACGAAGTAATAATACTGTATCGATTCGAGCACGAAGCACAAACGAGATGGGTCACCAGATCTTTGAGACAAAGCCAATTTCAAGAAGAAAGTTACTTGAATTTGTCAAACCAGGCTCTTGGTGCTTGTCGAAGTCCATATAATGACTTGTGAAGAAGACAGACATGGTTTGATTTTTGAGAATCAATGAAGCCAGGTGGCTGTTCCATGTAAACAGTTTCATTTAAATCTCCATGAAGAAACGCATTCTTCACATCAAGTTGGTGTATTGTCCATTGTCTTGTGAGAGCTATAGACAGTACTACACGTATTGTAGCATGTTTTACTACTGGACTGAATGTTTCAGTGAAATCCAATCCTGCTTCCTGATGGAATCCTTTGGCTACCAGACGAGCCTTGAGTCTTTCTAGACTACCATCTGATGTGAGTTTGGTCTTAAAGACCCACTTACAGCCTACAACATTCATCTGGTCTGTTCTTGGAACTAATGTCCAGGTATGATTATTATGGAGGGCATTCATCTCTTCTTGCATAGCATTGTACCATCCTGTATCAGCTAACGCAGACTTAATAGATCTTGGTTCCATAGGAACATGATATTCAGCCAAGCAAGCATATCTTGGATTTGGCTTGATAATACCTGATTTGAGTCGGGTCTGCATAGGATGACTATTAACATTTCTCTGAGAACAAGATAGATCACGAGTGTGTTGTTCTGTGTCAGAACTAGTATTGCTAGGTAGAGTACTTGAGAAAGGTGAAGAATTCTGACCAGATTGAGTTTCGGTGATAACATCATTTTGCCTTGATGTCAGAGGAATATCTTGGGCTTGTATTGATGCTGATGGAGTCTGTTGATGTATCTGCTGATTTTCATAGTTATCTATAGTAGGATGATATTGACTTTTCCCTTCTGAGTGATAGGAAGTACTTTGCTTTGTTGTACCTGATTTTGGAGATTCGAGCAATTTGACTCCTTCAATCCACTGCTTATACAAAGGAGTATATTGACCATAGTCATTGATCACAGTTTTTGTGAAAGGAAATGATGTTTCATCGAAGGTAACATGTCTACTGATATATATACGATTATCAGTAGGTACAAGGCATCTATAACCTTTATGCATATCACTGTATCCCAGAAAAATACAAGGAAGTGATCTAGGATCGAACTTGTTTCTTGAATATGATCTTAAGCATGGATAACATGCACAGCCAAATACTCGTAAATGATCATACTGTGGCTGAGCATTATGAATCTTTCTATATGGTGTATCCATGTTTAGCTTTGGTGTTGGAAGTCTGTTTATAATATAGTTTGCTGTAACAAAAGCATCGACCCAGAACTTCAGTGGGATCTTGGAATGATATAGCATAGCCAATCCCAATTCAATAATATGTCTATGTTTTCTTTCGGAAACTCCATTCTGTTGAGGAGTGTGAGGACAAGATAGCTGTTGTTTTATTCCACAACTTTGCAGATGATCTTGAAACCTTCTACTTACAAACTCTCCTCCTCCATCACTTTGAAAGATTTTGATCTTGTGACTGTATTGTTTTTCCACTAATGTCTGGAATCAACAAAAGATATCAAAGAACTCAGATTTTAGCTTCATTGGATATAGCCAACTGTATCGTGAAAAATTGTCAACAAAAATCACATAGTATCTAAACTTTTGTAGGGAGTCTACTGGTGATGGTCCCCATATGTCACAGTGGACCTTTTCTAATGATGAAGTTGATATGGAATTCGACAAAGAAAATGGTAGAGCTGTACTTTTTGCTACTTGACAGCTGCTGCAAATGTTTGAAGGAACTGAAGTAACTAAAGTGACATGAATCAGTTTCTGATGATGTAGATAATCTACTATTTGAGTATTCGCATGAGCCAATCTTTGGTGCCATACTTCTGCATTTACTGCTTTCTGACTTTGAGTGAAAAAGGCTGTTGCAGTCCATGTATTGACTTGATAAAGGCCCTTAGTCTTCTTTCCGAGCTGAATTGTTGCCTTGGTATTGTTGTCCTTTACATACACACCAAATTTATCAAAGATAAAAGTGCAAGGGTAGTCATCAGTAAGCTTAGACACAGAAAGAAGATTCTTCTTTATTTCTGGTACTATAAGAACATCATTAAGAGGTAATGTGTTTATTTCTGTTTTCAGGTAAGTGTTACCAATGTGTGTAACTGGTAAACAAGATCCATTTCCAACCATTACTGTATCGAGACCTTGATATTTAGAAGAAGTATGAAGAATACCAGAATTCGCACTGATATGAGCAGTGGCTCCTGTGTCAGGGTACCATTCACTTCCTTTTGGATCTTCAATATGGATTGCTGTCAGAGCTGCTGGAATTTCTTCTACTTGATATGAATTGTCAAAACGGTACCAACAGCGGAGAGCATCATGCCCAGGTCGCTTACATATTTGACATTCTAGTCTGGTAACCTCTGTGTCTTTCTCATCCTGCAAACTTTTCTTTGAGTTTAACAGAGGAGGATAAGATTTGTTGTTTTGATACCTGTGAGGTTGTGTTGCATAAGGTCGAAAACCCTGTGCAGTTGGAGGAAAGACATTCTTCTGTCTTAGATATTGGTCTCCTGGTCTTTGAAATGCTGCATCTTCTCTGTAATTCTGATTTCTTTCAGTATAACCAAATGCTCGTCCTCTATTACCAGCAGTTCTGCCTCGACCAAAACCACGACCACCCCTATAACTTCCTCTCTGAGCCAAAAAACCAGTAGGTTGTGAAAGATATTCTTCATCAGCACTTTCTTTAGGATACATTTGAATCTTTCTTTGGCCAAAATAGGCCAGACTAGGATTGAACTGACTTCTGGAGTAGGTCTTCATTCTGGATTCAAATCTCTCTAGTTGAGCTATGACTTCGTCATAGTCAGGTTGAGGCTTCAAGCAATATATGGTGGTTCGAAGTTGCTCATATTCTGGACCTAGTCCTTCTAGTATACCAAAGATCTTGGTTATATCATCTACTGGTTTACCAATAGCATTCAACTGATCGCATATATTTTTGTATTCTCTGAGGTAAGTAGAGAGATTTTGATCAAGTTTCTGGCAGGACTGTAATTTTCCTCTAAGCTCGAACTCCTTTGCTATTGATTTTTGTGTAAACCGTTTTAGAAGAGACTGCCATACCTCAAAGGATGTTTCTAATCCAATGATCAGACTTAGAATATTCTCAGTAACAGCCCCACTAATCCATGATGATATCAACTGATCTGTTCTTGTCCAATCAATATAATCAGGATTAGCAAGATCTGAATCACATTCTTCATCATTATTATGCAGCATTCGTGAAGGAGCTATAACATCACCATTAACAAAACCGAAGAGGTCTTGACTCTTCAGAAACCTTTGAATTTGAGCTTGCCATAACAGAAAATTGTCTTCGGCGAGCTTGATTGTAACAAAGTTCGAGATGTTTACGTGAATTGGAAAAGGATATTTTGGCGATCTTATTGCCATTGCTTCAAACTTTCAGATCAAACCAAGTTATAAAAACAACCTACAGCTCTGATACCATGAGAAAGATGAAGAACTTCAAACAAGATCAGGAGAACAGCTCTGAAGACAACTTGTATTTTCAAATGATGATCATATCATTGTATCTTAGTACAATTGAAAGACAGAATATGAATCTACTTCTCTTGTTCTATCTTCTAGGATCAAATGTACTTAACTTGCTTCAGTATTTCGGATTTGAGCTGTTCTTCATCCTCCGAAACTCTCTTTTGGTATCCAGATCCTTTCTGCATTCGTTGATGACCTTGGTACCTTGTTCTTTCAACTCTTGCGACTTCTTTCTCTCTCTAACTCAGTTTCTAGCTATTTTCCCTCAACTTATTATGTAAAGGAAAGCAGAGTATTTATACTTGAATATGTAACAGAACTCAGTTACAACAGAATATAGCAACTGTTTTTAACAGAAAGAATCTATTTGACTAAGCTTAAGACTCCTTAAGACTTTGGCAATCCGAGTCATTAATCCCTCGAGCATCTTCGTTCATTGATCATCGATCCAGGTTCATCTCCTTCATAAGATCTCTGCCACTGATTTGACCTTAAGACTTGGCGATCCAAGTTATTTGCTGGCGATCCAGGTCCTCTGTCAAGTCCTCTATTTTTGCTTCTGCATT
Organism: Eucalyptus victrix; assembly: GCA_016097545.1. Classification (NCBI taxonomy): domain Eukaryota; kingdom Viridiplantae; phylum Streptophyta; class Magnoliopsida; order Myrtales; family Myrtaceae; genus Eucalyptus; species Eucalyptus victrix. Next base: position 5,629,056 of record CM027840.1, on the reverse strand, counting down.
GCACTTTTGTCCCTTTATTCTTAACACCGACGACTATCTTTCTCGCATCATGACAGATATGGGCAGAGAGAAATTTTTAACAGAGGATTCAGTGGTTAAGCTTTTGTCTGGACTTCTTTTTGTCATCTTCGATGCTCTTTCGACGACGTTGACATTAGCTCTAATGTTCCTCGAAGAGAATCCAAAAGCATTGAAAGAAATCACCGTATGCTTTTCTAATTACAGATCGAATTATGCATAACGGATTCCCTTTGAACATTTTTAAGTGAGTTTTACTCATATTTTTTCCAGGATGAGCACGAGACCATAATAAAGCAAAGAGAAGTTTTGGACTCGTCAATCACGTGGGAAGAATACAAGTCGATGCCTTTCACTCTTCATGTATGCAATCTAGCCAAATGAACAAATTCTTTACGACAATCAGCATATCCTAGAATCTTTTGTAACGTGGGAACTTACAAAACCAGGTAATACATGAATCGCTAAGGTTGGGAAACATCTCACCTGGACCGTTGAGGAGGACAAAAAGCGATGTGGAATGGAACGGTAGGTCGTTTGTATAATAGTCGATCCAGTCGCTTTCTTTTAGCATCGAGAATATAGATCGGTACTTTGGTTACTACATCGTGCTTAGAACTTTGGAATTCTATGCAGGATACACGATTCCCGCGGGCTGGGGAGTTTTGATAGCCACTTCTGCTTTCCACTTGGATCCCGAGACATATAAAGATCCTACCACGTTCAATCCGTGGCGCTGGAAGGTTGAATTTAAGAGGGGAATCGGGGTTGACACATGGGGGTTTTGATTTAAGATTTCGATATACGAAGTTTATCGTCGCAGGCAATTTTGATTTAAAATTTGGATCGATGCAGTACTGTGATTGACTTGTGGCTTTCGAATTCCAGGACTGCAAGTCGGATGCCATGCTGAAGAATTTCATGCCTTTTGGATGGGGAATGAAACAATGTGCCGGAGCGGAGTACGCAAGAGTCTTCGCGGCGACTTTTCTGCACGTCTTGGTCACGAAATACAGGTACTTGTCCCCCTTTTTGGACACCAACATCCTGGAAAGATCATCGAGCGCGTGAATTGGATGGCCTACAGCGATGCAGTTCCTAATATTTTCTATCTGTTGGAATATGATCAGATACATGAAGGTCAGGAGAGGTAAAATTCGCCGAAATCCGATTCTAGATCTCGGGGAAGGCTTGCACATCAAGGTCATGAAAAAACAGAATTAGACCTGCTTCCACCCTTTTACCAGATATCAACTTTCTTTGATGTAATGAATTGGTTTCGATGTTTTCTTTCTCGGCACATTTCTTTGTTTATATGAAGTTTCTTTTTTTATGAACCATATCTTTTGATTTGTTTTTTTTCCCCATGCTACCCTATTAAAACTAACGAGGCCGAATTCTGTTCACTTGAAAATGGGCTCAAACTTTAAGTATCATCTCTTTATGAAATAGCCACCGTGCCCAAGTTCTAGACCTCAAAATAAAAAAAAACTAATGCTCCAGAGTAGCATGAACATGATATTTGATATTCAACACGACATAACATGGTACACCGAGATATTGTTTCTCAAAAAGTAGAGAATTCCAACACGATAAGATACGGGGTTCGCCCCAGTGGCCACCCTTCCAACATGGAAGGGGGAGGTGAGGGGTTCAAATCCCCACCTCCTCAGGGGGGAATGGGGATAGGGACGCGTAAGTTTCGAGAGTGGGTTGCAACTCCCACGCCCTGCAAGAGGCAGGGCACAAGTCTGCGAGTGAGTGTAGAGTAGGACTGACAAAAAAAAAAAGATACGTTATATAGTATATTAAAAATGCATTTTTATATATACATGATAAATTATCATTTTTATGATTATTTTAATCAATTTAATTTGATTCAAATTCATAAATAAATAAATAAAATAGTCTAGAATGAATTTATATTAAAAACATTAATCAATTATATGTTAATATCATTCATTGTTTCAATTTGATAAATTCAATTATATTCTATTCCAATAATCCAAAAACTTGGAGGAATAAAAACAAGTAGTCTACATTCCACTATTTAACAATAAATCGAAAAAAACAATCCACATTTCACTATCAAATATAACAAAAAGTTATTATTATTACTTTTTTAATATTTACATTTAGATCCATCATTTATTGAAAATTTTTAAAATTGATTCTATGCATGTGGGAATTGTATGGTAGAATTCCGGACTTGTACGTCGGGAGAGTTGGCCACGTGTTGAATTTTTTGACATCTATTGACCGTGTGTTAGAATGTTCGACATGATACGAAGTTTTCCAGAAAGTGTGGATACTTCCTAGCCCCAAACCTGGTCATAATAATACACTTATCATATAAGCCCACTCAATAAGATGGTAAAACAAATTTGCGATCGTAAAAGTCGTAGAACCACAACTGGCCCAATAAATCTGTCGATAGAATGTCTTAAGAGTTAAATTTCATCGTAGTGAACCTCCAATAGATGGAGTGTAAGTGGAGTTCACAACAAGTAAGAACGATGGATTAACTCGAAACAGGAAAGGAAGTTGAAATGAAAGGAAGTCGAAGTTTGAATAAAAGAGGATAAATCGAACAAGGGACGATCGTAGTTAACTGCTCAAGAGCAGTTCCAGGTCACTCCTGAAGTAGCCCGCAAGTCAAGAGGCAATTATGATGCGATAGTAAGAAGGGATTACTTTTGTAACGCCCAGGTCTCCATTGTATAACATATTATCTGCTTTGAACACTGAGTCTTCATGGTTTTATTCTTCTCGGAGCGTCTTAGGGCAGTCTATACTACCTCAAGAAAATGTGTATTGCAGGGGCAAAGATGCGAACGCATTGCCATCCCTCTCCCAAGCCAATATATTGTCCTCTATTAGTACATATGCGTCATTAGAGTCGTGTAGCCTCCCTCGAGGGTTTGTGTCCTATGGGTCACCCGCACTGGGGTGGATGCATTGCCATCCCCGCCGTAGTCTTTTCCCTCAAAACGAGTATGTATAGTTACAATGACCCAAGCCTTATAAGCCAGTCAAAAACTCTTTTCCTAGGTGATGTGGGACAAGAGACGCACCTGCTCCCTGCACACATCTAGGGACCAAGGCGCGGACACACCGCCATCCCTCCTTCCCGCGCACTGCCGCCTGGACCATCACAACTTTTGATTGTGTTAGCTTACCTGCTCATATATTTCCCTATATGGAGTGTCATGCTCATACATTCTGAAGGAAAGTGATATATTTGTTCTTTTCTATATTGGGAGCTAAGAAAATTTCGGAAATTTTTACTGCTGGCCACTCCACTTTAGTGAGTTTTGGAATTACGTCACTGAATTTTATCTTTTCATAAATTATCTAACATATTTAACTTTTATTTTTGTATTTGATTCACTTCGATCAAATTCTTGACAATTTTCTGACGAAATGCTAAGAACAATCACACGACAAGCCTGGTCAAGTTCTCACTGCACTGGGTCATTCTGTACCCCCTTTAAAACACAAACGTTTATCAAAATCCAAGTATTTTCTCTTCTGAACTATATGTAAGATAAAATTAAAGAGAGAACACCAAAGAACAGAGTCGGTATCGACTTTAAAGCATGTGAACACTTTTTTAAAGACAATTATTGCCTCCAGGAACCTCTCTCTAAGCTTATCTTGTGGTTAAAACATTATTTTCTCTAAGCTAAAAGTGGATTTTGTATCACTTATCGAATATTCCTGAAATTGATTAACACTCTTTAGTGACTTCCCATTCCATCCGCTTTAGCAGTACCAGGAGTTTGATGTCTAGAATCTCAATCTGAGAGCTTCTTACAGGATAATGTCATCAAATATTAGGGAAAATTGTCAAAAAAAGTCCTCAATCTATTGCAGTTTTGTCAATTCAGTCATAAATCTTTTAACTTTGCCAATTGAGTCCTAAACATTTTCACTTCTTACTAATTCAATCCATCCGACCAATTTTGGCCGAAAAATGCTGACATGGACACCAACAGTGCCATGTAGGACGGTCGGCGCTAATATGGACAATTTTTTAATAATTTTTTTAATAATTTTTAATATTTTTGAATTTTTATGTTTTTTTTCCTTTTTTTTTTTTTGGCTCTTTCTAGTGGTCGGCCAACTGCCACAACCGGCCGGCTAGCCTCGACCGCCATAGGTGAGGCCCGCTCAGGCGACGGTGACCCCTAGCAAGGGTGCCCTGGCCTCGACGAGGGCCAACCTCGCCATATCTGGCGAGGGGAGCCCTCACCGAGGCTCACCCTCGCCCAACTGAGCGTCGGCCTAGCCTAGACCAAATTTGGCGAGGCCAACCCTTCCCCCTGGCCGACCGGGCGTCAGCCTATGGCCGGTGGCTAGCCGTCGCCCACCCGGCCAGGGGCGAGGCCAACGCTCGCTTGGGCGAGGGCGACCCCCGGCGAGGGCTCCCCTCGCTAGATTTGGTGAGGTCGGCCCTCGTCAAGGCCAGGGTGGCCTCACTTGGCGTCGTCATTGCTTGGCCGGGCCTCGCCTGTGGCAGGCGAGGCCAGCTGATCGGACGTCACCTATGGCCGGTGGCCGGCCACCGGAAAAAGCCAAAAGGAAAAAAAGAAAAAAATTCATAAAAATTAAAATATTATTAAAATATTATTAAAAATTGTCCACATTAGCGCCGACAATCCTACGTGGCACCACCGGCATCCATATCAGCATTTTCCAGCCAAAATTGGCCGAATGGACTGAATCGGCAAAAAGTGAAAAGGTTTATGACTCAATTGGCAAAGTTAAAAGATTTAAGACTGAATTGGCAAAACTACAATAGGTTTAGGACTTTTTGGACAATTTTCCCACATATACCAACATTCTTTCAAGTGGGTTGTGGTCGGACATTATATGAATTGATGCATCATCTTCGTCTTGCAGATGAATCTAACTTGTTTTCTGCTGAGTTTGGACTTAAGAAGATTACATTGATGGCTTAGTTCTAGGTTGACTAGAATGCCTTTTTTCTTATGAATGGCGATGTAAGCTTACAAGACGTGACTATCGAAGTTGATACGTCGTTGAGCGAAGAGAGACAATGTTATCGACATACATTGAAGCAGCAGAAACTAATTCAATCCCGTCAATAAGCTGTAATAGATGTTGTGCCCCTTGCATAACCCAGAGCTGTAGTCGCATAAGGCCGACGACATCCATGGCTATGGTGGGTGCTGTTCTGTGGCATTACTTGGGACTATTTTTTTTGGGTCGAAACTTAGGACTTTAGGATGTGATTCAAATTCAGACGTCCGAAGAGTATATCATGACCAACCTCAGAGACCATATGGAGGTTGATGGACTTGAACATCATGGACCGCCGCCATCATCAACTGTGTCGGTCCATCGGTCCTCCACTAGTTTATTACTGGTGACGTCTTGCACAAGTATATAATCAACTGTTTCTTTAAAATTTGCTAAAAACTTTTTCAAATGTATTTATCAAATATGCTATATTCTTTTTTTGTGATAATAGTGATGGTGCAATCTCAATAATAGGTGAAGCTAAGTAATTCAAATCCATATTCTTTAAGGAATGGTATTCCATGAGGAATCTAAATTGGAGTTCATGTTTCTTTACAACTATAAAAATGAAGGAATTGGGATCCTACGCCATGAATAATCCAATTCAACAATGCACCAAAAAGAAAATGTTTGCCTGGATTTTGGCAAGAGTTAATATGAAACTCAAGGGGTGGAAGGGGAATCTAATCTCAAAAGCAAGGGAAAAAATCTTGATTAAAACAGTGGTTCAAGCTTTGCCGCAATATGCCATGTCAATTTTTAAAATCCCATTTTCTATTTGTCGTGCCATTGAAAAAAGAACAACTGCATTCTGGTGGAGAAATAGCAAGTCTAAAGCTGGCCTTCATTGGAGAAGATGGGAATTGTTAAAGCTAAGAAAAGACTAGGGAGGAATGGGGTTCAGAGATTTATTATCATTCAACAAGGCTATGCTAGGAAAACAAACATGGAGATTATCTCAAAACCCACGGTCCTTATGGAGTCAGATTTTGAAAGGAGTTTACTTCCCTCGGAAATCCTTTTGGAATGCAGAAAAGGGTTCTCGCCCATCTTGGGGTTGGCACTGGTGATCAAATCAAAATTCGTGAGGATAGATGGATTAAACGTGGCACTATAGGGGGACTGGCAACTAATGGTGAACCAACAAAGGTGGCTGATTTGATTATGCATGAGGAAAATAGATGGGATGAACAGACCCCATACAGACTCTTTGACAAGCAACTAGTTAATGAAATACTAACAATTCCCTTGAACGCTCAAATTTCGTAGGATAAACTTGTTTGGATAGGAACTAAATCAAGCCAGTTTACAATGAAGAGTGCTTGTACGATGGAGAGAGAAGCCGCGAACCAAGATTTCATAGCACAAGCCTCAACATCATACCAGCCACCTTGCAAGCTTTGGAAACAGAGTTGGCGTTTGAATACCCCCAAGAATCAAAATTTTCAAGTGGAGCTTATGCCAAAATGCAATTCCTACCAGAAATAAATTATTCAAGTGAAATATCATACTTGCACCCACTTGCCCTTTTCGTTCTCGAGGTGCAAAAACAGTAGAGCACCTATTCTTGCTCTGTTCTTGGACTGCTTCTATCTGGATTGCTCCTACTCTACAAATCAAAATTTCGAAGCTAGGGTTAGGAAGAATCGAATATTGGTTACAAACGTACAATACCCACTCGATTGACCCTCCTTCTCTCGACCTGGTGGCTTGTGTTCTTTGGTCAATTTGGAAGGCGAGGAATAATTTTGTATTTCGACAACAAATCTCGAATCTAGCAACCTTGGTGGAATCGACGCACATTATGTTCAGTAATTTTCAAAGATGGAATGGAAAAGAGAGGAAGCCTCAGTCGAAGAACGAAGAATTACCTCGACACTGGATTCCACCAAGAAACCGAACCTTGAAAGTGAATATCGATGGATCGTTCGTCGAAGGAAAAAACGCTGGAGCTATTAGTCGGATCGTGACTCGTCGAGGACAATCGTTGATGGATTTGCTAAATCTATAAGAGCAGCTTCTGCCCTTCAGGTTAAAACCCTTGTTGTTATAGAAGCTCTCTCTCTCCTTAAGACTAGAAGAAACGAAGTACTTGAAGTTCTGTCAAATTGTTCAGAGTTGGTTGATGTTGTTTCTGACTCTCTCGAAACTCCATGGGAAGTACAACCTTTAATTTCTGAGGCCCAGCAAACTATGGGCTCATTTCAACACTTAAAATTAGCCCATTACAAATGTGAGGTAAATCGTGTTGCAGATTGGGTAACCAAGGCCCAAAGACTAAATTATTTGCCCTATAATTGGTTAGCTTATCCCCCTCAACTCCTTTGGGAGTTAACTTTGTTTTTTTTTTTTTTTTTTGGTCAGAGAAGTTACTTTGTTTGGATGCTCCCTTGGCATGCACTTATGTTTGAACACTTTTATTAAATAAATTCGTATTCCGACCAAAAAAAGAACAAGGCCCAAATGCGTGTTTGGTCCAAAGAAATGGAGTCATATCGAAATAAAATTGGAAAATGGAATGGAAGTATAAAAGGGCACTGGTATTCCTATCGTTCGTTTGAATCCCACAATAGAATTGAGCAAGAAATAACATTTTTTTTACTGGCTTATGGTAAAAAAATTAATGTAATGCAAATAAAAGAAAAATCGGTTCTCAGAATGTCATTGTTTACTTTACTAGATTTAGAATTTTCTTCTTGAAAAGCAAATTTCTAAGGACCAAGTGGCAAAAATCACATTATTTGTTTGACCAGAGCAGAAATTAAATGGGCTAAAAAGTTTTGAAATGGATCCAAATGAAACCAATTGATAAAAGAAGAATTATCTGCAGAAACGCTCGAAATGGGTTCAGCCCGAAAATGAGACCCGGCCATAATTTACTTTTACGATGGACAACAATACGTCATAAGTTGGCCGAAGATGTCCTGAAAAAAAGGATATGATGTTCACTCCTTGAAAGATTCGTCGTACGTCTCAAATAATTTATGTAGATTTGGACAGATCGAGTTCTCTCCAAGGTAATCTTGCAAATCTCGAGTTCGACTTCTCATGTCCTTTTTTATTACTACTCGAGTTGTCACTTTATCGAGTGTAATGGATTTCAGCAAAAGCATCGCGTCAGTTGCATGCTTAAGACTTTTGTCGTAAAATTGCAATAAAGCACACTTCACTTCCTACTCTAATAGCATGAACGTTAATAATAAACGAATCAACACAATAAACGGAAAGCAATGTTGCAAATAGAAGCACATTGGTGATCAAGGAGTTTTTCGCATCATATATTGTCTTTAATAGAGATGATTTCTTAACATTGAACATGATAATCTAACACTAAAGAAGTGTCATTGTGCTCCACAAGATCACATCTTCAAGTAATGTAGTGAGTAAACATTTAGCCAAATTATGATTTGGGCATTCACTATCTCATCTAAGAACACTTTGTAATTTTTCGCATTTTGATCGAACCGTATTAGCCAAATACATCAATTTTCAACACGGCTCATTTACACGACACAAAAGTATATCAGTTTAAACAAGTTTGTATTATTAACAGATCAAATCCATTTATATGCCAATAATAAACATGCTGCATTTTGAATAATACGTTTAGACCCATTGATTTAATTATTCAAGCTAGTACTTTATTTGTGTAAACACAACACATTTGGATATGTTTAGAAGCGTTTATTCTCATACAAGAACATTTTTCATTCGTTCGTACATAAGATCTCATATAACAAGCATGTAGCATCGTGCAACCCACTTAAGGTTTTTCTAGTAAATTAAGTAATTTGGCCTCAAATCAAATATTTTATGAATGGTATGGGACCCAAGCAATAACAGTTAGAGAGGACAGCTGCACTGATCATCTATCTTCATCTTTTTGCCGATTAAAGGAAGGTAAAAATGATTCTTCTACTTCTTGAACCAAAATCTTCATCGATGAGTTTTGTCTGTGCAACTTTTGAAAAGCAAATATCTAAGGACCACGTGGCAAAATCACATTATTTGTTTGGCCGGGGCGGAAATCAAATGGGCTAGATTTTTTTAAAAATAGATCCAAATGAAATCAATTGTTAAAAGAAGAATCAACTGCCGGCTCACTCGGAAAATTGGGTTCGTGAAACCTAAATAACACGAATATCAATATGCGACACATGATACAACACAACACGCTAATAACACGACCTATGGGGAGCATGATCCAAGACCGTTCGTGATCCGCCATGTCACGCTCAAAGGGCTACTCAAGATCGGCCCACGATTAACCCATGAGCAGAACAAGCGAAAGGCCCATGCGCAACCCATGAGCAACCCAAGAATGATGTTCGAGCAGCCCGAGACAGTTCAGCTGATCATGTGTCAGACGAACTTGCAACCCCGATCTTGCTTCTAACACACGCTCATGGTTTACCCAAGGCCTGATGAGCGTGACCCATGGACTTCCCAAGGGCCTGTTGTGCGCAACCCATTGAGTAGCCTTTGAGTAGCCTACGAGTAGCCTTGTAATGATAATATGGATTTAAAATAGACCGTTGGATCGGAGGAACGATCAACGGTTGAGATGAGACCCGCCTTTGTATAAATAGGGATCCCTCTCCCTCATGTAATTAGTTCGTTCACAAGCAATATACATTATTTTGCCCATTTGACTCTTATGTTTGAGTGTGTGTGTGTGTAAGGCTGACTTGGGATCATCGATCCTAAGGCCGTGCGGTGTTTGATCGACCGAAACTGATCGACCTGTGACCCTAACGTGTCAGTTCTTGAAAAATAAAGAATTCTGACATAAATCAAATTAATTTGGTTTAAATTCACATACATTCATACTAGAAATCAAGAATCATAGGAAGCAAAGTTAAAAAAGAAGAAAACATTAGGTTTTTCTTATTTCTCTCTTTATTATTGTTATCATCATTATCTTTTATTTTTATATATTTATATTTTGACCATTTATTTATTAAAATTTTTAAATATTGATCCCTTACGGCCAAAATCGCGTGTTAGACGTGTTAGATTTTTTATATCTATTAATCATGTATCAGAATGTGTTGGACATATATCAAAGCATCAAACATGACATAAAGATTTCGAAAAGAATCGATGCTTTCCAGCATGACACACGACCATACTTACTTTTTGCTATGCATAAAAAGAATGGGTGCTTTCCAGCATGATACACGCGACACTTTTTGGTGTGGAAAAAAAAGACGTCTAGAAAGTGGGCCAAAGATGTCGAAAATGATTATGGCGGTTTCCTTTATACGACCTCAAATTTGATTGCGCTCGACCTGCGTCGTCGTATATGCGAAAGGAGACGTCCAAATTCGTTGGTGATCTTCAAGTAGTCTTTTTTACTTGAAAACGCAGCACTAAGAAAACAAAAGGTCCCTAGCACGCTCGAGTGTTCTGGAAAATTTTTCCGTTTCAAGAACAAATTTTACAAAGATAATAATAATAATAATAATAATAATAATAATAATAATAATAATAATAATAATCAGCAGCAGCAGCTTCTTGCTATTGGTAGAGCATTTTACTGAAAACCCACAAATTGCCTCAAGTGCAAATACATAAAACCACGCAAGTTGAGCAAAGTATGCACTCATTTTTGTCTGAAGGGTATTTTTGTCTTTATTTTTATTTTACTTTCCTTTTCTGTTTTTTCATTTTTTTTCTTTGTTTTTTTTTTTTCCTTTTTCTTCTCTCGATGGAGGGAAGCCGTTTCAAGCAAGGGCAGCCCTCGCTGACGCTGACAAGGGCATTCCTCACCAGATTTGGCCTAGGCGAGGGCCACCTTGCCTGCGTCGAGTGAGGATTGCCCTCGTCGATTCTAGCGGGGGCTATCCTCGCTCGACCTAAGGGAGGGCCGCACTTGCTTGCCTCAGTGAGGACCGCCCTCACCCGAGTCTAACTTCCCTTTGCCATGGTTGCGGAGGGAAGGGAAGAGAAGAAAAAAAGGAAAAAAAAAAAAAAAGTAAAAGAAAAAAAGATGAAAATGTTCTATAGTTTTGGGTAAATGTGTTACACGTGTATAAGTTTGGGATTTTTTGTGTCGTGAAAATTTTTTTAGGATAGATGTATAACAGTTGGTAAGGTTTGAGATTTTTTGTGTCACAAAAAAAAAGTTCGTAATAAATTTGTCACATTAAGTAAAGTTTGTGATTTTTGGTGGCATTTTCCCTTTTTGATTTGTCATGTCACTTAATAGAATTGGACACGATAATACTTACTTTAATCTAGTCTCATATATATCAAGCTAGCCTTGTGTTATTATTTTCTTCAATTCTCTTAACTTCCATCAATCAAAGTATGGTATAGCAAACTTCATCGAAATACTAATAATACCATCATAAACACCTGTGGTTTTGCTAGCGTGTACCTAATTCTTTTTTTCGTTTTCTTTTTTTTAACTAAGTACCTAAACTCTGTAAAATCGATTCAATGTGTTGCTTCTGTAAAATGGAGCATCTCGTAATTCGTGCGGTTAGCCAACTGACCATAATATATATTCATCATCATTCATGTGGAACGTCATCTTAATTCAGAATCTTTTTGAAGTACGAGCACCTTGTTTTTCCTTCCTTTTTCTTCCTTGCATGCTTGTTGTAATCTTCTCCATTTCAGATCCCACCAATCCGGTCATTGCAACCACTATACACCTTACCTTGGTTCCAATCCGTGGTACCGTCGCCATTTCCCGCCACAACTCGCAATCCTTTAATCGCCGCGAGGCTAATGGTAGTGGCGTTCACCATCACACTTGTTGCCTGATAGGGTCGTGGTCAACTTCTTGCAACTGCAAATATGGTTGCGGCAGTGGTCGCGTTGTTATAAATGCAAAAATAGAAATATGAAGTTATTTATGATCTTCAAGTAGTCTTTTTTATCTTATTAACTCAGAATGATAAATAAAAGGTCCTTCATATCCTAGAGAACAAGAACAAATTTATCAACTAGGGAAAAAAAAAAATCCTCAAGTGTCTAGCCTATTTGAACTAATCTTATAAATTCTCTATTGAAGACATGTCTTGAGTCTGAGTCAACGAAGGAAAATTGATCTAAATGGAGGTTTCCTATGTTTGACTAGATTTTCTATTTTCCATCTAAATATTTTATATAAAAGAAGCGATTCTTTTTTGTGAAGAGCATTGAAGAGGCTGTTTTTCATGAATAGTACCCCAAAGCAATCCAAAAGTGTTGATGTTGATTAAATCTTATGGGTAAGCTTTATGTAATTAAAAGATTATTTTGGAGTTTGTGACATCTAGAGTGCCATAATTTGGCACGGAGGAACACTTAAGTGCCATAACTTCGGAAATGTACACTTAAGTGCCAATTTTGGAGTAAAGTGGAATATTTAAGTGCCACTCCGACCAAAATCCGGCCAAATGGCTAAGGTTGCAATTTTCCAACGAGTTAGGTACAAAACGGCATCATTTTGCACTCTAACAAGGCGAAAAATGCAAAAACAATATTGTTTTGTGTCTAATGTGTAAATAATTAATATAAAAATTAATTAAATCAATTTAAACTTAATTTTATTTAAAATATTCTAAAAATTAAAAAAAACTTAAAATTAAAAAAACTTAAAAAATAAAGAACTTAAAATTAAAAAAAATTAAATTTAAAAAAAATTAAAATTTAAAAAACTTAAAATTTAGAAAACTTAAAATTTTAAAAACTTAAAATTTAAAAAAAATTAAAAGTTAAAAAAATTAAAATTTAAAAAATTAAAATTTAAAATACTTAAAGTTTAAAATACTTAGTTTTAAAATTTTAAAAACTTCCATATTTAAATTTTAATTTTTTTAATTTTAAGTTTTGGAAATTTTAAATTTTTTTAATTTTAAGTTTTTTAAATTTTAATTAGTTTTTTAAATTTTAAGTTTTTTATTTTTAGAATATTTTAAATAAAATTAAGTTTAAATTTAATTTAGTTAATTTTATATTAATTATTTACACATTAGACACAAAATGACGTCGTTTTTGCATTTTCTTATCATGTCAGCGTGCAAAACGACGTCATTTTGCACCAAACTCGCCGGAAAATTTCCACGTCAGCCATTTGACTGGATTTTGGCCGGAGTAACACTTAAGTGTTCCACTTTACATCGAAACTAGCACTTAAGTGTACATTTCCGAAGTTATGGCACTTAAGTATCCCTCTATGTCAAGTTATGGCACTTAGGCTGTTCTTCTACCGATTATTTTGTATGGGATTGGAGGTTAAATATTGTGTGAGTTATTCAATTTAGTTGTGAGCTAGAAAACACTTAGAGTGATAGAATATATCGAGTGTGGTTGTAGTCTTTGTCATATCGCTTAATTTATAGTGGAATCTTTTATAACTCTCCTTGTGAAGATCCCACTAACCGAATCACGTAAATTTGATGTGTTATTTATTTCCATTGTGTGTTTATCTTATTATTCAATTCCTTATTTTCGCAACAATTTATATTAGAGCTAAGCTTAACTAAATTGAAGCGAATTAATAACAATAGAATAAGGAACAGTAAAAATTGACCGATTTGATAAAAATGATTTTTGGGTTTTGGAAAATGTAGATTGAGGGTTATTTGTACTAGAGGAATCTATACTTACCCCAATAGAAGGAGAAACTAGATTTGGTGAAGCAACCTGATTGGGAATTGCTAGATAGATAGGTACTAGGTGTTATTTGGTTGACATCGGCTCGTAATGTCACATTTAACATTGTGGAAAAAAAAAAAAACTATGACGGGTCTAATAAATGCCATGTTGAGCATATACAAGAAGCCCTCTACAATTAATAAGGTCTATCTAATGTGACGTCTGTTTACTTAAATATTGGCATAGGTGTGTCGGTTGCTAATCAAATCCATGAATTGAATATTGTTGTTAGTAATTTGAGTTTAGTTGAGATTGAATTTGATGATGAGGTACATGCTTTGATCATATTATCCTCATTATTTGATAGTTGGAATAATACTATTATCATTGTTAGTTGGGATAAAATCTAGACATTTGATGAGGTTTGTGATTTAATACTAAAAGAAGACATTCGTATAAAAGAATTTGATGAATCCGTGTTTGCTATTTTAGTAGGTGAAATAAGAGGAAAAACTAATACTCATGTTAGTAGGAGCAGCCAAATCACAACAAGCATAGTTAGTTTAGGACTAGCGGCGTGGTCCATGGGAGTTGTGGAAAGAAGAGGCATCTTAGAAGGGATTGCCTTAAAATAAAAAGTAACAATACTAGAGTAGAGTCTACTAATGATGTTGCTGCAATTGCTAATAGTGTCTCATATAACGATCTGTCACTAAGGGTTCATCGTTTGATAAATGTATTATGGATTGTAGTTATTGATTTCACACTACACCAAGGAGCAACTAATTTACTACTTATCAGTACACAAATAATAGTAAAGTGTAGCTGGTGAATAACGTTAAGAGCGATATTGTGGATGTAGGCAATAGTAGAATTAGAATGCACGATAATACAGTAAAGACATTGACTAGAGCGTGACATGTTCTGGAACTAAAGAATAACGTCATTTTCTTAAGTGCCTTGTATTCAACCAAGTGTCAATATACTTTAGAGAGTGGAGTTTTAAAAGTTATTCGAAGTGCTTTGGTGATAAAGAAAGGAATCTGACACATTAGCCTATATAAACTTCAAGGCCCATGTAATTCCTTTGTGAGATTAATAGATTATTTCATAAGAAATTATGGGATTAAACACTGTGTGAGTTAATAAATTTAATTGAGAGCTAAAAAATATTAAGCATGTTTGAGTGACTCAAGTATAATTATAAACTCCATCATATCATTTGATATTTGATAAAAGTCTGCTACTTTTCCTATGAAAAATCCTCACCTCGAAATTTGCCAAACCCATCAATGTCATTGCTCTTATTGATACAGGAGCAAGTTGTTCCATTCTAGATACTAAAGTTCTACCTGAAGAATTCTAGACTCCTTACATCCGATACTTCAATTCTGCTTCAGGAGATACTTTCTCCACAAATGTCAGAACCACACCAGTCACCGTTCGTTCGCCCAATGTGGGATGCATACCTGCAGGAAATTTACTCTCCTTCCTTGGTTCTAAGTCTAGATGCATTCATGGTATCAGAGCCATTGTTTCATTTTTAACATTACCCATTCCATGCGCTTGACAGGTGAATCCAGTGCTGGGAAGATCTTTTCTCATCATGTCCACAGAACCAGAAATTCTCGAAGCTCCAGTTTCTCTTGCTCCTTCTTCTTCATCTTCAACCTCTCCAGAATTTCGTGTTTCTAATGCTTCTAAGATTGATTATCTTTACGAAGTCTCTCTTAGTGATGAAACCAAGATTTCCGAAACCCAGCTTCCCCTCATGAACCCTTATTTCGCTTTTGCTAAGCCGACTTCTTCATTCTCACCCATCCGCTCTATCCGCCAACTTATTCACCAAACCCCAAAGCAAGTAAAGGAGTACGTCCAGTCCTCCAAATTCGATCAGCATCCTATTCCTGCCACTGAGAAAGAGTACTTTGTTACTCTTCAGATCCTTCTAGAATTTCCCAGACAATGGGTCCAACAAGGATATTCTCATGTCCATTATGGAGCTGTTCGTCTTGCTCTCACTTTCCATGATCGTAAAGGTTTGCCAGTTGTGGCAAGAATTGCTTTGTTAGATACCAGGTTTTTACAATACCAGCATGCTTGCATCGGTACTATTCAAACTACTTTGAATGCTGGAATAGTCTTTGTGAATTTGTATCCAAACTTCAACATCGCTTTTTCAGACCCTCAACTACTCTCTTTTCTGAAAGTTCAAGTCCAGCTCACTGGAGCCCCTCAAACTGCCGACTCTGTAGCTGCAACTCTACATTACCAGATGGTTTACCGAGTGCAGAATCATGCCCTCGACCTCAACTTCAACAATGGTAATGAAGATGCGTTGTTCATCTCCATGCAGAATGACCAGACGTCCTGCATTCATGTCCCCAGGCAGATCCCGAATGATACTTTGGCTAAGCTCCTTCCAGAGACTTGGATCACCAACTATGAAAAGCTTCACCAGTATAATAAGCCTTTCCAATCCACAGACTCAGAGTTTGTAAGGAAAAAAAGATGGAACTGTTTCCATCAAATTTGGCAAAGAAAATGAAGAAAGTCCTTCTATCTTCCAGACCCTCTTCATAATTAAACCGTGCGTCCCTGAATCCATTTCCGAACCAGATCCAAAAAAGCATGTTAGACATTTCAATAGTGATGGACATCCTGTTCATTACTATAAAGACAATTATGGTCATTGTTTTTGGGATCCTTTTTGCCAATGTTCCTATTGTACAAATTCTCCTGACGAAGTCGATCCCCATGCAAGATCTCCACCTCGACGGAAGAAGCCAAAGGATAAGGTGTACCAAAGGTACTTAGACGGAGACTCTTCCGTTGATACTCTCGGTGAGTGTGACAAATACCAGTTCATGGTTTCTTATGCATCACCTCCACCACCAGAGATCAGTACTACATCTCAAACTTTACCAAATCCACCAAAATCACCTCCACCTTCTCCTCTCTAGAAAAGGCAAACCCTCTCCCCATTTTATAAGCCAATCCTCAAATGGGCCAAGAAACATTCTTACCCGTTTGAAGCTCCAGCAGAAGTACTACCCACTTCTTCTATTGCCATGTTCCAAGATACTAACTTTCCTCCTCTTCCCAAGGAAAGCTCTAAACTCTCATTCCCAGCCTCAGAAGAGTTTATTGATCCACACAATAGATACCGCCATGTCCCCAAGATACCTACTCCCACTGATGTGGATGGACATGTGAGACAAAAGAAAACCTCTGCTGCTGAAGCCGTTCTAAACTGGCAATCAGAGACTCTGTTGGCACAGAACAATGCCTTTAAGGCTATTGACTCCAAGATTGGAAATGTGCAACAAGATCTTCGCAGATATGATGAAAGTACCAAAAAGATATATTCTGAATTCCAGAAAAGGCTTCACGCCTTAGAATCAGGAAGACATATTGGATATCATTATCTTGAAGATCCAAAGCCAGAAATAGATAAGCTCAAGAAGCAAATCCAACTCCTTAAAGAAGGGAGGTTTAGACCTTTCGATCCATTAGCACCTCCTGTTTGAACTGGGTATTTACCTCTAGCGCCACAAACGTCTATTTTCGCCAATATCCCAGAAGGTCCCTATAGAAGAGAAACAGACATGGTAGAAATACGAAATCGCCTCAAAGCCCTGTAGAAGGAAAAAGGGAAAGAAAAAAGTGCACCTAAAGAATCAAGTTCAATTGTTATCAGAGACAGGCCAGAACAAATGATGTTATCAAATCCATTAGAATCCTTTCTAAAGGATTTGTGTACTCAGGAACCTAATCTTGTTATCCAACAGCCTAAACATGATCCTGTTATTCCAGAAAAACAGATTCTGCTTGCTGAACAAACTACCTCTACTACATCAGATTCAGTATCTCTTTCTTCTTCTTCATCCTTCTCAGATCCCTCAGTCGATTCTCCCCATATTGTTCCACCAACTTCACAAATATTCATGGCTGACACTCCTCCAGATTATGAAATGGAGTCAAACTATTCTGATCCAGAATTCGAATAAACTAGTAATTCTACCAGGAACAATTCCACCAGGCATGTGTCCATGGCGTCAAAACAATTCTTCTCCATTGACAATATTCCTTATCCAAAATGGCCAGAAAGACTTGAAGAGTTTCATACTTGGTTGAGTACATAGTCCATTACCAACCATGATATGAATGATGTCCTTTACAACTTTGTTACAAGATTCACAGGAAGCCTTAAATTTTGGTGGCAATCACTCTCCGAACAAGATCAGATTATGCTTCTGATGTCACCCAATTTCAGCCATGCCCCGACTTATTTATATCATGTTTTTGTGGGAACATCCGGAGATCTCAAAGAGCTAAAAAGAAGAGAATTTTTCGAAAGAAGATGCTGCTCCCTCCAAAAAAAGCATCTTGATAAGCATTATCGACTAATGCTTAAGCTCTTTTATCAAATTGGCATAGATCCAAATCTCAAGCATGTCTTCCTCACTTCTATTCCTAAAGAACTATCCCAGATGGTTGAAAAATCCTTCTTTGGAAAACAAAGAAGAATACAATATGTTCCCTTGGGAGAAATTCAGTAAGAAGTCCATATGTGCCTTGAAGAATTATGTTTAAAGTGCTGAATGGTCCGTACATACATCACAGATGACAAGCGTCTTGAATCAGCTTGTTCCCACCAGAAGCTAAAGATCAAATGCTCCAAAAAAGATTGTGATGGTACTTGTGGCCAGTTTTCTCGGAAGAAAAAGCACCACAAGAAGTACTCGATAAAGAAGTCCAAACATGGCTCCAAACACTTTCGGAAAAAGAAGAAATGGAGATACCTACAGAAAAGGAAGGATCACACAGGCCATAAGAAATCAAGCTGTTGCTACATCTGCAACAAGAAAGGACATTTTTCCAAAAATTGTCCTCAGGCGAAAAAATGTCAGAATCATCTAATAGAGAATGAGACAGTATTTCTCTTGAAAATGATGATATAGAATCCTTATTCTCTGCTGATGAAGAACCAACAGAACAAACTCTTTGTGTTATCCCTTTTTATCAAACATCCAGTGAAACTGAGTCTGACTCAGAATCTGAAGATATTTTTCACATATCCCCCACATCTTCAAAGCCAAATCTTGACATATTTTCAAGCCATGTCCACTATCCTCATTTTCCTGTAAAAATCCTCACCTCGAAATTTGCCAAACCCATCAATGTCATTGCTCTTATTGATACAGGAGCAAGTTGTTCCATTTTAGATACTAAAGTTCTACCTGAAGAATTCTGGACTCCTTACATCCGATACTTCAATTCTGCTTTAGGAGATACTTTCTCCACAAATGTCAGAACCACACCAGTCACTGTTCAGTTTTTTCCTCAGTGTTCCATAACCACAAAGATCTTTGGATCAAGCCTTCCCAATAAAGATTTGATAATTTGGTGGGATATAATGACTCAAATCTCTCAACTTCACATCATTCCTGGAAAATGTCTTAGATTTAAAGACCAATTCTCTGAGTTCGTCAATATTTAGAGACTCTTTTCCATTGAAATGAGTCTATTAGATCCAATCATGCAAAAGTTGCTTGAATCTTGCTTGGAATCCCATTCAGAATTCGCTCAAAAATGTTCTCATCCCTTATGGGAAAATCCTGAGTTTTTTGTTCGCCTTCCCTTCAAGAAAAATGAAGACATAAATCCTACCAAGGCGATTCATACGGGAATGAAGCCAGAACACTTGGCTTTAGCTCAAAGGGAATGCTCAGAACTATTACAGCAAGGCCTTATTGAAATTTCCAATTCTCAATGGGCTTGTGAAGCTTTTTATGTCAATAAACGTGCTAAGCAAAACAAAGGAAAAATGAGATTGGTAATCAATTATCAACCTCTCAATCTTTTCCTTCAAGATGATAAGTTCCCTCTACTATCCAAAGATTCTCTCTTTACTGGGTTAACTAAAGCCCACATTTATTCCAAATTCGACCTCAAAGCCGAATTTTGGTAATTGGGCATCCATCTTGAAGGTAGATCCAAAACAGGATTCTGTATCCCAAACCAGCACTTCCAATGGAAAGTTCTTCCTTTTGGTTTAAAGGTAGCACCATCCCTTTTCCAAAAGGCCATGTGTCGTATTTTCCAACCAATTTTATCAAGTGCAGCTGTATATATCGACGATATTCTGCTCTACAGTCCCGATGAACAGTCACACTATCAACTCCTTGAGCAATTTGCAGAAATCGTGAAGAAGCATGGCATCATGCTTTCTCAAAGGAAAATGAATATTGCCCAGACAGAGATTGAATTTCTTGGTATGCACCTCAACAAAGGTACATACTATCCAGGGCCGCATATCGCTCAAGAACTGCTGAAGTTTCCTGAAGATAACTTCACAACAAAACAAGTTCAGTAATTTCTTGGGATAATCAATTATCTCAGAGATTTTGTCCCAAATATTGCGAAACTTCTGATTCCTTTGCAATCCATGCTGAAAAAGAACTCCCCACCTTGGGGAAAAACTCAAACCAAAGCAGTCGCTGAGCTTAAGAAGATTATGCAGAATCTCCCACCGCTGCAAATACCATCAACAGGTAAAGGAATTCTTCAAACTGACTCCAGTGATGAATACTGGGCAGCCGTCTTATTCGAAGAAATTGATGGTAAGAGACTCCTTTGTGCTCACAAAAGTGGAAAGTTTTCTCAAGCTGAAATGCATTACCATTCCACTTTCAAAGAAATCCTAGCAATAAAAAATGGAATCAAAAAGTTTGAATTTCATCTTATCGGCTATCATTTTCTGGTAGAATTAGACATGGCATCTTTTTCTCAGATGACCAAGTTTAAACAGAAGCAGATTCCAAACTCTCAACTGCTTCGATGGGGTAAATGGTTTTCAAAATACTCTTTTGAAACCAAGCATATTCCTGGAAAAAAGAATGTGCTTGCTGACTTTTTGTCAAGACCCAAAGCACCAGCTGAAATCAACATGTACATCAAGAGACCTACGTTCCATATGCTCAATCATGGTGTGAAATACAAGATTGAGAAGATCAAAGACTTGCCAAGCTGGAAATTTCCTGAGGAGATAATTCAGCAAATCCAGAACGACAGTCTTACTGAGAACCTGGAGAATCTCATGTGGCAATCCCACACAGACCTATTCAGATTCAATGGAGGTTCGATTCTTTATCCTTTTGGGTTAAATTCAAATTATCCTTTCATTCATCCTCTTATCTGGAAGGAAGATGATTTCCCTGACCAGTTCAAAACGCTGTTATGGTACTTAACCAATAAGTACTTAATAGCCATCGAAATTCCAACCAGAAGATTCATTGCCAACCTCACAAGGATATTCATGCTCGGAAGAAACATCGAAAAAGAAAGTGATAAGAATCTCTTAGACTTTCTTGATTGGTTTTATCATCCTACATGTTGGAAACAAGACTTAGAAAATGAAATGAGAACCATGACACCAAATCCTGAAGTTCACACTATCCTGTTTTTCCGACGTCCATGGAATTTTTGCAGAAATAATGGTACTATTCTTGAACGGCCACTCGAAATAGGAACCACATCCTATAAACCTCATTTGAACAGCCGAGAAGCCCGGATTCACAAATCTTATCCTAGATCTGTTAGATTTTGTGAAAACGAGTACCGAGAACTCCAGAGAATCCTATGCCAAGAAAACAAAACCATTCTTGAAGAAATTTGGAATAATGTACCCACTATGTGGGATCATTATGACCTAGCACCAGAGGCTAAGGAAGCACTCAGACAGTACTGACAAGCTACATTGTCTGAAGAGCATGAAATGACAAGCGAAGAAGACATTGTCCAGTCTACTCAAGACCCCTATGCACGCTTTGGAGGTCTTTTGTCCCAGGATCCCTACGAACAGGGACCTTCATCCTCATTTCAAGACATGGACACATCGTACTATGCACAACCATCCAACTGGCCTCAGCCGAGTTTTCCTACCAACACTACCAGCGAAAATACAGATTGGGCAGCAGAAGAAGCATCCCATTGGGCTCATGAACAAGCATCCTCATCTAGAAGGCTGAATCAAATCCTCTCACCTGAAGATCTTGAAGCCCTTCAAGCAAAATATGAGGCACATATCCTAGAAGACAGCTCAGATGATGACTCGGTATGTAGCTACAATGCCCGCGACGGACGAGACCGTTGAGTCCGTACAATTTCACTGTAGCAGACTCACTGTTCACTTTTACTGTAGCACTAGACTAGGGAATGTACTGTTCACAGTACAGTTACTATTTATAGTGTGCAAATAATTCCCTCCAGAAAATTTCCGGTGCCTCTGTTTGTACCCGGACCCATGAGCTTGGTCCTTGTTTGTTGCCTTGTGACCTCATTTTGCCTATATAAGGCAAGGAGGGTGTATTGTGTTGAGCAGAGTCCCCTGAAGTAAAGTGTGTGCTTTGTGAAAAACTCTCCATGGCTTTCTAAATCTCTCTTCTCCTCTAGCCTGGTATGATCCTTCGAGAAATGCAGCTTGGGTAGTTAGAAACGTTGATTCGGTGTGCGATTTATTTCTTTGTTTTGTTGTTTGATCAGTTGTTTTCGGCGATACTTTCAAAACAACATGAATTCATATGTACATGAGATCTTCAATCTATCAAAAGGATATTTAATGAATCATGTGCAACGAAGGTGTTATTTTCAGATTAGAATGATTTCTCTCGGTACACATTCCATCAATGACGGCGGCTAGATTTTACAGAATCTTGAAGGGTACTGTTTATCCCCATATGGACGGAATATCAGTGGTTACACGCAAAGTACTGCACCTATCCACAGTCAGGTCGACACATGCGTGTCCGCTTCTTCCGCTCATTATAATCAGGTGAGCTTCTCGTGATGCGTGACACACGCTTCACGTTAGCCCCACAAACTTGACCAAAGCATGCACTAGAAAAAAGAAGAGAGATACTTCTATAAAGAGGGAGACAATAACTTGTGTGGCTCATCGCCCTCCACACTACATTTACCTCGTCTTCTCAGAGAAACTAGTGATGTGGTTGATCGGAACGTGTGTGTCGACATTAATAATCGCATGGCTAGCTCACTGGATTTACCGATGGAGAAACCCCCGGTGCAACGGTATTCTTCCTCCCGGTTCTTTGGGGCTCCCTCTCATCGGCGAGACCCTTGAATTAATGGTTCCTAATTACTCTCTAGACCTCTTTCCATTCCTCAAGAAGAGAATACAGAGGTACCCATACCATTTTATTGGCCATTTCCAATCAAAATGCTCCCTTCATTTCGTAGTTCTTAATAATACCTAGAAATGCCCCTCTTCTTTGTTCTTTCGACGCAGGTACGGAAAGACATTTCGGACTAGTGTGGCAGGTCGGGCAATAGTAGTCTCAGCCGATGCGGGATTCTGCCATTTTGTCCTTCAGCAAGACGGTAAGCTGTTTGACTCATGGGCTCTAGACACATTCGCAAAGCTTTTCGAGCAAGAAAGCGAGGTCAGCATCAACATCCCGAACGTCCACAAGTATATCCGAGGGACGGTTCTAAAACACTTTGGCATGGAGGTCCTTAAGGTGAAGTTGCTTCCCTTGATGGAAGAAGCGTCTCGAGTGACTATGGAGAGTTGGTTAGGTCAAGAATCTGTCGACGTAAAATATGCCATAGGAACCGTAAGGACCAAACCCTTGGATCAAAAACACTTTTGAATCGTTTTTTTTTTTTTTTTTTTTTGCTTTTCTTTTGGGTCTTATGACAAATCTAACACGCATTTGCTTTTGATGTTCTTGCCAGATGACAATTGAATTTGGCGCAAAGCAACTGTTAAGCTATGATCCTAAACAATCCCCGGAGAAATTGAGTGATTTATTATTTTCATTTATCCAGGGCCTTATGTCAATTCCTTTTAACATACCGGGTACAACACATTACAAATGCATGAAGGTAAAGTGAACCAGTTTCTTTTTGGGAACTTGGTTTCTAGTATAAGAGAAAACTTGGTACTGAATTTAGATCTATGCAGGACCATAAGAAGGCATTGTCAATCATTCGAGAAATCGTAAAAGATCGGCTTTTTTCGCCGGAGGCACCTTCCAACGACTATCTTTCTCGCATCATGACAGATATGGGCAGAGAGAAATTTTTAACAGAGGATTCAGTGGTTAAGCTTTTGTCTGGACTTCTTTTTGTCATCTTCGATGCTCTTTCGACGACGTTGACATTAGCTCTAATGTTCCTCGAAGAGAATCCAAAAGCATTGCAAGAAATCACCGTATGCTTTTCTAATTACAGATCGAATTATGCATAACGGATTCCCTTTGAACATTTTTAAGTGAGTTTTACTCATATTTTTTCCAGGATGAGCACGAGACCATAATAAAGCAAAAGAGAAGTTTTGGACTCGTCAATCACGTGGGAAGAATACAAGTCGATGCCTTTCACTCTTCATGTATGCAATCTAGCCAAATGAACAAATTCTTTACGACAATCAGCATATCCTAGAATCTTTTGTAACGTGGGAACTAACAAAACCAGGTAATACATGAATCGCTAAGGTTGGGAAACATCTCACCTGGACTGTTGAGGAGGACAAAAAGCGATGTGGAATGGAACGGTAGGTCGTTTGTATAATAGTCGATCCAGTCGCTTTCTATTAGCATCGAGAATATAGATCGGTACTTTGATTACTACATCGTGCTTAGAACTTTGGAATTCTATGCAGGATACACGATTCCCGCGGGCTGGGGAGTTTTGATAGCCACTTCTGCTTTCCATTTGGATCCCGAGACATATAAAGATCCTACCACGTTCAATCCGTGGCGCTGGAAGATTGAATTTAAGAGGGGAATCGGGGTTGACACATGGGGGTTTTGATTTAAGATTTCGATATACGAAGTTTATCGTCGCAGGCAATTTTGATTTAAAATTTGGATCGATGCAGTACTGCGATTGACTTGTGGCTTTCGAATTCCAGGACTGCAAGTCGGATGCCATGCTGAAGAATTTCATGCCTTTTGGATGGGGAATGAAACAATGTGCCGGAGCGGAGTACGCAAGAGTCTTCGCGGCAACTTTTCTGCACGTCTTGGTCACGAAATCCGGGTACTTGTCTCCCCTTTTCGGCACCAACATACTGGAAAGATCATCGAGCGCGTGAATTGGATGGCCTACAGCGATGCAGTTCCTAACATTTTCTATCTGTTGGAATATTATCAGATACATAAAGGTCAAGAGAGGTGAAATTTGCCGAAATCCGATTCTAGACCTCGGGGAAGGCTTGCACATCAAGGTCATGAAAAAACAGAATTGACCTGCTTCCACCCTTTTACCAGATATCAACTTTGTTTGATGTAATGAATTGGTTTCAATGTTTTCTTTCTGGGCACATTTCTTTGTTTATATGAAGTTTCTTATTTTGTGAACCAGATCTTTCGATTCGTTTTTTCCCCCTCTACCCTATTAAAACTAACGAGGCCGAACTTTGCTCACTTGAAAATGGGCTCAAACTTAAAGTATCATTTCTTTATGGGGTAGACACCGCGCCCAAGTTCTAGACCTCAAAAAAAAAAAAAATAATGCCCCAAAGTAGCATCACCACCTATACGCGATATGCGACACAACATAACACAACAAGCCAACATATCATCTCTAAAAAATGGAAAATTCCGACACGTTTGGACACGTTGTATATTAAAATTATATTTTTAGATATACATGATAAATTATCATTTTTATTATTATTTCAATTAAATTTATGATTAATTCAATCAAATTAATTTGATTCAAATTCATAAATAGATAAATAAATAATAAAAGAGTCTAGAATGGATTTACATTAAAAACATTAACCCACCATATGTTAATATCATTCATTGTTTCGATTTGATAAATTCAATTATATTTCATTCCACTAATCCATAAAACTTGGAGGAATAGAAAACAAGTAATCTACATTCCACTTTTTAACAATAAGTAAAAAAAAAAATCTACATTTTACCATATTGCAAAAGTCGTACAACCACAACTAGCCCAATAAATCTGTCGGTGGAATGCCTTAAGAGTTTAAACTCATCAGTCGTGAACCTCCAATAGATGCAGGGTAAGTGAAGTTCACAACAAGTAAGAACAATTGATTAACTCGAAACATGAAAGGAAGTTGAAATGAAAGGAAGTCGAAGTTTGAATAAAAGAGGATAAATCGACCAAGGAACGATCATAGCTAACAGATCAGGAGTGGTTCTACGTCACTCTTGAAGTAGCCTGCAAGTCAAGAGGCAATTATGATGCGGTAGTAAGAGGGGATTACTTTTGTAATGCCCTTAGGTCTTCACTGTATACATATTATCCACTTTGGATACTAAGGCTTCATTTGTTTCATAGAAAAAAAACTTCCGAGAAAATGTTTTTTGAATTTTCCAGTGTTTGTTTCACAAAAAATGAATGCTTCCATGAAGGGAAAAGAGTCTTCTAAATTAGGGAAAAATGTTTTCCACTTTTGAAAAGTAGAAAACATTTTCTTCACTTGATCTCTCTTATCTCACACCCCTATAAGCCCTCACTTTCTCCTCCTTCTCCTCCTCCTTTATTTTTTTTTTAAATTCGAGTTATTTTGTATTTTCTTTGTATTTTCCCCTTCTTCTTTATTTTTTGTTTTCTTTTTCTTTTTTTCTTTTATTAAAATTGAGTTTTTAATTCTTTTTCATTTTCTTCCCTTTTCTTTTTCTTCTTCCTTGGCTAGTCGCCGACCACGACGGCTCTCAGCGACCAGCCACAAGCCAACTCTAGCCTTGCCTAAGGCTAGATTTGACGAGGGCAAGGCTCGAGCTCGCCAACCTCGGTGGAGTTTAAGCTCGCTTGGATTTGGTCAGCAAGCTTGCGGCTCGCCCAATCCAGGCTCGCTCGAGCTCCGTTGAGGCCAACGACCTCAAGGCTCAACCGATCTAGGTGAGTTGCGTGCCAATAGACATGGCTCGCCTAGATCGGCTAAGCCTTGAGCTCGCCAAATCTAGCGATTGCATCTTGGTCGGCCGCCAAGCAGCTGGCCACATTGAATCACGCAGCGGCGAAGGAAGGAGGAAGAAGAAGAAAAAGGAAAAAACAAAAAGGAATAAAAAAGCAAAAATAATAAATAATAAAAATGCGATTTTTAAAAATAAAAATAATTTAATAATTCATTTTAAATATATATTAAATTTAAAAAAATGGTCAATTAAAAATATTAAATTTTAAAATTTTTGATAATTTTTCCAAAAAAATTAAATTAGATAACAAACAATAGAAAACATTTTCCACTCAAATTACGGGTTTTAGCCTAACACTAGAAAATATAGTTATTTTCTTGGAAAATGACTTTCTAGAAAATATTTTCTGTAAAACGAATGGAACCTAAGTCCTTATAGTTTTGTTCTTCTCATAATAGCCCATACTACTTCAAGAAAATGCATATTATGGGGGCAAAGGCACGAATGCATCGCCATCCCTCTCCCAAGCCAATATATTGTCCTTTATGGGTACATATGTGCCTCATCAGAGTTGTGCAACCTTCCTCAATGGTTTGTTTCCTATGGGTCACTTGCACTGATATAGTCTTTTTCCTTAAAAAGCGAGTATGTACAGTTAGAGGGACATAAGTCTTATAAACCAGCTCAAAACTCCCTCCCTAGGCAATGTGGGACAAGAGATGCACCCACTTACGTGTATTGTAGGGGCAGAGGCGTGAACACACCATCATCCCTTTGGGTACATACGCCTTATTAGAGTTGCGCAGCCTCCCTCAAGGGTTTGTTGCCTATGGGTCACTCGCATTGGCACAAACGCATCGCCATCGCTGCCATGGTCTTCTCCCTCAAAGGGCGTATGTACGGTTAAAGAGACTCAAGCCTTATAAGCTAACCCATAACTCCTTTCTTAGGCGATTTGGGACAAAAGACGCACCCACTCCCTACACACGTTCGGGGACTAAGGCACGGACACACTGCCATCTCTCCTCCCCGCGGACCACCACTTGGGCCGTTACACTATTCACCCCTTAGGAGCATAGCGTCCTCGTTGTGGCCTCACACGAGGTCAGGAGTTGATTTTAATACCACTTGTAATGACATGGGTCTCCACTATACACATATTGTCCGCTTTGGACACTAAGTTCTCACAGTTTTGTTCTTCTTGGGGTAGCCCATGCTACCCCAAGAAAATGTGTATTGCAGGACCAAAGGAGTGAATGCATCACCATCCCTCTCTTAAGCCAATATATTGTCCTTTATGGGTACATGCGCCTCATTAGAGTTGTGCAGCCTCCCTCAAGGGTTTGTTTCCTATGAGTCATCTACACTGGCGTGGATACATTGTCATCCCTGTCATAGCCTTTTCCCTCAAAATGCGTATGTACAGTTAGAAGGACCAAAGTCTTATAAGATAGTCCAAAACTCCCTCCCTAAGCGACGTGGGATAAGAGATGCACTCGCTCCCTATGCACGTTTGGGGAGCGAGGCACGGATGCAATGCCATCCCTCCTCCCCGTGCACTGCTGCTTGGCCATCACAACTTTTGATTTTGTTAGCTTACCAAATGCTCAGGGTAACCACACTAGAAGTGCCAAAAGTTGTGTATGATGCTCACTTTGGCGCCAAAAGTTTATTTTGGATCACTTAAATGTCAAAAAGTTTCAAAAATGATCATTTCAGTACTAATGCCGATTTGGTTGTCCGGAAATCAAATGTGACAGTTTTTTATTAATTTTTGAAGTCAATATGGCTTGCCGCAGAGTACAATTAGCATGCAAAAAATAAAATGATGCTTTTTAATGTCTTTTCCCCAAGTAAGCACCGTAAATCCCCAAATTAAAAGACAACTGAAAGTTCAAAACCCTAAATCTCCAATTTGAATGTATACTTCAATTTTCTCTTAAAATTATCAGCTCGCTCTTGTAAATGGATGGCAGAAGCTTCAACAACAGCTCATAGTCGCACGAAAAAAGCAAATTAGATGGCGAGTGTTACTGTTATTGCAAGGTACCAAGTTCAAAAAGAACATCTTTGACTTGTTTGAATCCCGAGAGAAGATTCCATGGGTGCGGCAAATATAGAGAAGGCTAGAAGTGCAAATATTTTAAATGGGTTGATGCGAAATTCTTCGATCGAGCGACGTGGGTGATATTAGAGTTACTTAAAGGCCAACATGAATCTCCACCTAAATTAATGGACGGATTGGAGAATGTCAACTCAATGCAAGCTCAAATGAAAGGTTTAACATCTATGGTCGACCATTTAAAGAGGAAGGTTTCAAGGTTGAAAATTGAAAGAAACGTTTATCGAGCGTTGATTATATTGTTATTCTCTTATGTAGTCTATTCAAATGTGAAGTGAATAATGAGAAGAAACTTGTATGTTTACCATAGTCGAAAACGTGGAATATATATATATATATATATATATATATATATATATATATATATATTTGGTTACTTATAAATAAAGTGTGTTTTTTGTTTGCTACAATTTTTGTATGGACCAAAAGGTTTTGTTTCAATCTATGGTCAAAATGGAAGGTTAGAGTTGAAATGCATTAGTTGTGAGCACTTAAAAGTTTTCTTACTTAGTTGTGTATTGTCAATGCTTATTTTGCTTAGTTTTTGCTTCAAATGTAATAGTTTGCTGCATTTTTTTTCGTAATGATTTGCTAATTTGCTGCATTTATTACTATAAATCATGGAGAAATTAAAGGATGGTGGTAAATTTATGATTGATATTTCAGTGTCATAAGTTGTAAATAGTGATCACTTGAATGCCAAGTTTTTATAAAAGCAATCATTTAAGTGCCAATCGTGATTATTAAGTGATCACTTGTGTGGCACAAATTTAAAAAAAAAAAAAAATCTGTTAGTTTCAAATGTCACTTGACTTGTACCAATTGTGGTGTATTTTGTTACACCAGCTCATTTAAGTGTTGATGTAACAAGATACACCGGCACCCAGAATTATTTATGCAAGAAGATGCATCATCTTCAACTGCACCAAGGCGTGCTAGTGTATTTTGTTCTTACACCAGCACATACAATTAGAACCCACAAATTCATTAGCACCCATAATTTCAACCAGTAACAATATATGCACACATCACTTCTAAAAACATTAGCCTCATCACCAGCAGTAAAAAATTTAAAAAGCATAACTGTCTTGTTAACATTACTAGCCAAAATCAACACAAGAGAAAATAATAAAAATAGCCATTACCATTGACATTGACATTAATTGATTATTTACAAAAGAAAAACATGTTTGACTTCACTCCCTAATCACTGAAGGTTCAACACCCTTCTCAAAAAAACAATGGTGATACACACCCTCCTAAAAAAACAATGTCAGCAACTACCATCAATAAAGATACAATATCCAACATCCTCCTAAAAAGAAGAAAACATAAAAAGATACTATATCCAGCACCCTTTCATCAGTCAATATGCACAACACCCCCACCTCCTTTTTCCTTTTAGAGCTTTGAATTGATTCATAATCGTAGCACTCTTTTGAATTGGATATGCAAGTTCTTTAACTGGCCCTTCTGTCACCTCATTTTCCTTGTTCTTGACAGCGGTTATTTTTTTTCTAGCACATGTCATGTGTTGGTTCGTATGATCACTATTGCTCCCATGATCAGTCGGTTGAGATGGAACTGATACTAAGTTTTTTTTTTTTAAGCCTATTTTGGAGCTGTACCCACTGCCTTCTTCTTTGGAACACTCCTTTTTGGTTGCACCCTTGATTCTTGTGTTAGCTAACCTTGAGAGATAAGTACCTACAAAGTTCTCTCAGGCTACAAGAATATAGCCACATTGTCAACTAAATGAATTCAAGTACAATAAATTAAATACATGAGCCCTCCAAATCTTACATTCAAAATAATCATTCCAATACATTCATCTATGTAAATTCCATAACTATATTGCTTTAATCTTTTTTCAAGAGCCCATTTTGTTCAATGTGGTGCATCATTTTCAGTAACAATAAATGAATGAGCAACCTATGCAACTTGTGCAATTGCTCGTCTTCGCACATAAAAAACGCATAAAAAAAATTAAATTTCAAACCATAAAAAACAAACACAGCAATGTACAACTTATAAAATATTTTTCCCTTATTTGTTCAATAGTAGACTCAATTATTGTCGTTGCTATCCTGCCTATACCAGTCCTTGTCCCTACATTTGGGCTTACAACAAGCACCTTTTTTAGCCCTTCAGTAGGCCTTATAACAATACATTGTATTAGAATTATGGCCAATTAGAACAAATAATTAGACATCTACTCATTTTCAAATGAAGAAAACTTCTCAAATTAATTACAAGTACATGACAAAGGAAAATGACAAGAGAAGCCAATGCATAGTCAACCATTAAACTCTATTAAAGATGAACTAAAAAGTTACTGAGGGAAAAATGACACTTACTTTACAGTAGGGCCTTTTGTCTACTCTTTAATAGGCATTACAACTGGCCTTTTGTCTTCCCTTTAGTAGGCCCAACAACAAACTTTTTAGTAAGTCTTGTTCCTGGCCCTAAATCAACTCTTGTATCTTGCTGTTAACATTACTTTTTCAACTCACAACCTTTCTTATTGTGTCATTCCTTGTGGCAATAGGAGTACTTCATTTTTACCCAAATTCTACTCATCATCTGACTTGATGCCTTTTCTTGTTGCATTCTTCATCTCCTTTTTGGTTTTCCTATTTGCTTTTTCAGTGGCAAAGGTAGAAGGCCTTCATGAATTGTTAGCTCCCAAAATTTGTTACTTTTGATAAGCTACATCATAAATTGATACGAACGAAGGTATGAATTTTTTTGTACCAATCATCTAGGTAATCCTTTGGTTTTTTTTTTTTTTTTTTTTTACTTTATTAAAATGGCACAAATGGCATGTGAAGGCTTTATTAGATTAGGGCTTAAGGCCCTGTCCGCCCAAGCTGGGCCCAGAAAGCCCGGCCCATGGGAAAAAAGAGCCCGTGGATAGAAGGGGGTATAAAAGGGAGGAGAGAGAGAAAAAAAAATACCGTTTTGTTAAAGGAAAAGACGTACGTTTTTCTCTCTCAACGCTCTCCCTCCCTTACGTTGTTCTTCAAAGCAAACAGTGAAGTGCTTGAAGGAATTTTGCCTCCCCGGATCGAATAGGACTGGATTCTCTCCCTCCATTGGCGTCGGTGTCTAATCTGTGGATTAAAAGGTGCGCTCGAATCTGTGGTGTGCTTTAGGATCGGTGATACGTGTCGTTTTCTTGGGCTTCGCTTCCGCATTGATTTAGGGGTTCGATTTAGTGTCGAATCCGGTGTTTGGGGGATCCGTTATTCCCAACATTGGTATCAGAGCCCTAGTTCACGTTTTCCCGATCAATTTGATGTGTTTTGGTTGATTTTTCGCAAAAGGAATTTCGGCCGTACGGATCGGGGCGAGCAATCCCGACACCCGAGACTTCTTCGGCCTTTTTTATGAGTTTTCGAATGTCAAAACAAAATTCTGAAAGCACTGGGAGAAAGAGGACGTCGAGACGAGTCTGGAGATGCCTCGAGCGCCGCCGGGCCCCACCGCACGCGCCCACACGCGCCGCCGGAAGGCGCTGCGCGTGGGCGCGACGCGCACGGAAGCGCTCGATCGCCAAGCGCGTGCGGCGCACGCGCCGGTCGGCGAATCGGTGCGTGCTCGCCGCCGGCCGGCAAACCGGCACGCGCCGGTCCGCAGACCGACGCATCCTGACGTCAGCATGACGTCACCCAACGGTCAGTAACCGCTGGGGTGACGTCATCGATGACGTCAGCGATGACGTCGGTTGGCCGGGCGGCGACCCGACCCGCGAACCGACCCGACCCGACCCGCTGGCGATGTCACGCGCGTGGCACGTGCCGCTGACGTCTGCGTGACGTCAGCCGGTGCACGCGCGCGGCACGTGCGAGCGGTCCGCCCGAGCGGTCCGACCGGTCTGTCCGGTCCGACCGGTCCGTCCGGTCCGACCGGTCCGACGACCGACGAGCGTTGACCGGCGACGACCGTTGACCGTTGACCGACCGTTGACCGTTGACCGTTGACTTTGACCGTTGACAAAAAAAAAAAAAAAAAAAAAAAGGAAGAAAGGGAAGAAAGGGAAAAGAATGCGTTTCTTTTTCAATTAAGTCTATGTGGATTATATGTAATCACTTATTTGTTCTGCATTTGTTGCAGGAACAATGCCTCCCCTGAGGTTGCGCACACCTATTCGCGCAGTGACCGATGAACAAAAGGAAAGGCTGTCTAAGTTGATAGCTGAGCTGACTGATCATCGATGGGAGAGTGGTGACTTAATTGATCACGTCCTTGAAGTCAACGGGAAAATTCAACAAGTCATATGGAATGGTCGTCCTATGTCACAGTCAGAGATGGTGCGATTTTTCATAAGCACTCTTCCACCTGAATGGCAAGATGTGTTGAATCGCATATGGGATGTCAACGGAGCTGCTTCCTATAAGAAAATTGTGATAGATTTTGTAAATGAATATTACTGTATTGTTACAAGGGAAAAGATCAAGAAATTGAACAAAAGAGGATCTTTCCCAGTTCGTGTGCTGACTATGTGTTAGTTGTATTGGCTGATGTATGTTGAGTGTGCTTTGTGGACATATAATGTATTGTTTACTACCCGATTGTTATTGATGTAACAACTGATATGTTAGTTGTATTGATTGAAAGCATTATCGTTTTATTGGAATTCAATTATCTGTTGCTTTCTTATTATTGCCGTTCTTTCATTGGTAATTAGCTATGGGTAGTTATAGAAGTTTTTGTAGCTTCATAGAATTGATTTTGCATATGACAATCATATTAATGATAGTTTTAAGTTAGGATTTTGGGAGGATGATTGGAAACGTAGTGACCTTTTGATTCTGAAGCCTTACTTGAAATTATTTATTACTATGATGGGTCTATGCAAATAGGGATGCATAAATGATAGGCATTAATAATTCGTGCATATTTGTCTGATTTGTTCAGATCAATGGCTTCAGCCACAAAGAGCATAGTTGCTGAGCTGAACAAAGGTGAAAAGCTCAATGGAGACAACTATGAAGTTTGGCAAATGAAAATCCAGTATGTGCTGGAAAAGCAAGAAGCACTTGAGGCTCTTGTCATGACCATGGTTGAACCTGAAGATGGAACCACTGAACAAAGACAAAAAAGGACAAAGAAGCTTTTTCTCAGGTGGAAAAGAATGAACTCTCTAGCTCGCATCACGTTGCTGAGCAGCATGGAAAATGACGTCATGCGAGAGTTTCGCGTTTTGACAATGCCAAGGAAATGTGGGAGGCATTGGAAGCTAGATTTGGTCACACTTCGGTGACTAGGCGAGGCAGCTCACTATCGGGTTTGACTCCTATAAGAAGCCTCATGGTCGACCATGAAGCAACATCTTAGAAAGATGTCAAACATGATTACGAGCCGAGAGACGCCGGCCATGTCCTCACGAGATGAGCAGCAAGTGCAAGCGGTGATTCGTTCCTTGCCTCGAGTTGGGAGCATATGAAGGTGCACCTGACTCATAATGAAAACATCAAAACCTTTGAGGATGCGATGCGTCATCTTGAGCTGGAAGAGGACCGCCTGTTGGCGGCTAAGCCGGATGCTGAACTCTATTATGCCGGTTCTAGCTCAAATGGAGCTTCGAGCTCCAAGCGCAAGCGCCCTAGCTGGTTTGATAAGGGGAAAGGCAAGGAAGAAGCTGGTCCTTCAGGGAAGAAACCCAAGTTTAACCAACATAATAGAGGAAAGCGTCCTCACATGAAGAAGTTAGCAAGGGTGAAATGCTACAACTGTGACAAGAAGGGTCACTATGCTCGCGATCAAGTCGTGAGCCAAAGAAGGTATGCACCCCTTGTACTTTTCAGAACTTTGCTTATGTGTCGAGTTCTGTATTTCTAACTGAGTCTAATCCTTTGTGGACTGTGGATTCAGGAGCGACGGACCATGTAGCGAAGGATAGAGGATCCTTCGTGGAATTCCGACGAGTACCAACCGGAACTAAGTGGATCTATGTGGGAAATAACTCCGAGCTGAAGTGAAAGGAATTGGCACATGCCAACCGAATATGCGTGGTGGACGCACTTTATTCCTTCATGATGTGCTGTATGCTCCGGAGATTCGTCGGAATTTAGTGTCTCGTATTAATGTTGGTTAGATTAGGTTTTAATGTGAACTTCGTAGTAGAGGTGTGAATTTGTTTTTGGAGACAAATTACTATGGTTGTGGCTATTTTCTAGATGGTTTTATTGTATTGGATATTGAGTATATTAATGCAAATGTTTGTTATTCCCTTATCACATCTTCTAATACCTGTGATAATGATGTGAATGTGTGGCATGCTAGGCTTGGTCACATTGGCCAACAACGTATGAATAGACTAGCCAAAGAGGGCTTGTTGGGTAACATTGAAAAAGTCGATTTACCCATATGTAAGCATTGCCTAGAAGGGAAAACAACACGGAAACCATTTGGGAAAGGGAAAAGAGCTGAATTTCCTCTGCATTTAATCCATTCTGATGTCTGTGGTCCAATGAATGTGAGAGGAAGGCATGGGGCTGTTTATTTCATCACCTTTATTGATGATTATACTCGATTCGGATATGTCTATTTGATTTCTCATAAGTCTGAAGCAATAAGTTGTTTCAAAAGGTTTATGAACCTGGTAGAAAATCAATTAGACAAGAAAATAAAAACATTGAGATCCGATCGAGGTCGAGAATATTTATCTGATGAGTTCAGAAAATTATGTGATGAAAAAGGAATAGAAAGACAGTTGTCTATTCCGTATACTCCTCAACAAAATGGTGTTGCAAAGAGAAGAAACAGAACCCTACTAGAAATGGTTAGGTCTATGATAGCGCATGCTAACTTACCTATCACCTTTTGGAGTGATGCATTGTTAACTGCTGCCTATATACTTAACCGGGTGCCTTCCAAATCAGTTACTTCCACTCCATATGAGTTATGGACAGGTAGAAAACCGGACTTAAGTTTTCTTAAGCCATGGGGTTGTGCTGCCTACACACATGAGTCCTCTCACAAATTTGGGAAATTAGGTCCCGAGGAAAGAAAAGTATTTTCATAAGATACTCGAACACTCAAAAGGGTATGTGTTCATTGGTGAGCAGGAAAGTGGGAGTGTAACTGAATATGAATCACGAGATGTCACATTCTTAGAGGATGAGTTTCCTAAGAAGGGCGAAATAGGGGAAGATCACTCCCTATTTGAGACTTTGGATCAAGATAATGATATTGGTGGAGTTCATCCAAGTGGGAGCGTAATAGGGAATGATGTGCAAAGTGTACAATCTCCCGTAAGGCGAACAAGTCGCCAAAGTATTCCCCGTCGACGTTTTGACATTGAAGGGGAAACTTTTATGATTGCTCCACAAGATGAGGATGAGCCAAGAAATATCAATGAGGCTCTGAAGTGCCCTAGTAAGGAAAAATGGATTAATGCAATGGAAGAGGAAATGGAGTCAATGGAATCAAACCAAGTCTGGGAACTGGTTGATCTTCCAAAAGGACGCAGAGCTATTGGGAACAAATGGGTTCTCAAAATAAAGCGAAAGGCTGATGGCTCGATAGAAAGGCATAAGGCTCGCCTTGTGGCGAAGGGGTATAATCAACAGGAAGGAATTGATTATGAAGATACGTTTTCTCCTGTAGTAAGATTTACCTCGATTCGCATTATTCTGGCAATAGTAGCTAGTCTGGATCTTGAGTTACATCAAATGGATGTAAAGACTGCTTTCCTCAATGGAGAATTAGAGGAAGAAATATATATGGAACAACCTGATGGTTTCATAGTGAAAGGCCAAGAAGAAAAAGTATGTCGACTTTTGAGGTCGATATATGGTCTTAAGCAGTCATCAAGACAATGGTATATACGTTTTCATAATGCCATGGTGGCATATGATTTTACAATGATTGATGAGGATCACTATGTATATATCAAAAGATCCAAGGATCAATTTGTGATCATATCATTATATGTTGATGATATAC
This sequence comes from Eucalyptus victrix, assembly GCA_016097545.1. NCBI lineage: Eukaryota > Viridiplantae > Streptophyta > Magnoliopsida > Myrtales > Myrtaceae > Eucalyptus > Eucalyptus victrix. Next base: position 5,592,399 of record CM027840.1, on the reverse strand, counting down.
TGATTGCCGGAAGCAATATGGAGTTGGTTAATACTGTCAAGAGATGGTTGTCTTCTAACTTTGAGATGAAGGATATGGGTGAGGCTGCATACATTCTTGGAGTTAAGATTTCGAGGGATCGTTCGAAGAGATCGTTGTCTCTTTCGCAAGAAACCTATATAAATAAGGTTCTTGAACGATTTCGTATGCAAGACTGTAAACCCATAGACACTCCTATTGCGAAAGGTGAAGGATTGAGCCATAGACTGTGTCCAAGGACTCCACAAGAGAAGGAACAAATGAAACATGTTCCTTATGCTAGTGCTGTTGGGAGTTTGATGTATGCTATGATGTGTACAAGACCCGACATATGCTTTACAGTTGGAATGGTGAGTAGATACCAATCCAATCCAGGTCCAGCACACTGGAAAGCCGTGAAGAGAATACTGAGGTATCTGAAGGGAACTGCTGATTTCAAGTTGAATTATCAAGGAAAGGATCTGCGACTTGAAGGCTATTCAGATGCTGATTGGGGAGGAGATTTAGATGAAAGAAAATCTACCTCAGGTTTTGCTTACTTACTGAACAATGGCGCCATATCATGGAGCAGTAAGAAGCAAACGTGCATAGCCTTATCCACGATGGAAGCTGAGTTCGTGGCGTTATCAGCAGCAGTACAAGAAGGAGTTTGGCTTAAGAGATTTTTGGATCATTTAGGTGTTATTGAGAAAGCTGTAAATCCATTGTTGGTTAATTGTGATAGCCAAGCAGCTATAGCGTACACCAAAGATCCAAAGTATCATGGCAAGACCAAACATATAGATACCAAGTATAACTTTGTAAAAGATATGGTTGCACGAAAGGATGTGAACTTGCAGTACATATCTACGCATAGAATGGTAGCAGATCCTATGACAAAGCCAATACCTAGAGATGTGTTTTGTGGTCATGTAAAATCTCTAGGATTGCGTAGAGTCTGATGTACTGAATTGTAATTTCCCTGAGTTGTTCACATTTATGAAATTTTATTTTTCATTGATTAATGTCTATGAATCTTTGTATGATCTTTATGCATCTTAATGCTCGTGCATTATTTTAAGTTGAGAAGTATGTCGGACGGATATTAGATTAGCCCACTCACACGGGTAATCGCCTGCATTTCTTGTGTGATAAATAGAGATGAGACTGTTCTTAAGCTTATTATCTAGGTGATAATCGAGAGCTCAAGCTTAAAACACATATGTCGCCTTAACTGTGTGTTAAGATGAGGACATAATTCTTGCCATGTCCGAAAGTAAAATACCCCACATATTTTACTCTATCTGTCTAAGATGCCAGATGTGAGTTCTGATGAATTTTGTGAATGAGTAGATACGTGAACTCAAGTTAGACATTGGGTATGTCTGAACTATGATCTGTACGATATTGAAAAGTGTAGACATACGCTCCATGGGAAAGGAGTTAATACCGTAATACGTATTTCATACTACGTATGCATGAGACGACCAATAAGAGTGGCAAAAAGTTTGATCTCAACTTTTATGACGTGTGAGACTCTTGAGGAAAAGAGTTCCTCAATTTTTAGTCCCCTTATGACTCTTACTTATTCTCAAGGTTTCTATTTAGTGTTTGCTATCTTAGGGTGTTGCCAATGGTCATGAGTTGATTCGATCTAATGGGGCATTTCTAGAAAAGCAAGCTGGACTGAAATTGAGAGTTTGAAGGAAAGAGGAAGATCGATTTTGGAGAATCACATTGTGGTTTTGTATTCACTGGTCGACCAATTATAACTGTCTTTGTGATAATTATAATTGTGAATACAATATATATATCATGTTTAAAAGAGATCAAGGGAGATATAAATGTGATCGATCGATCTAGGGTACTGCATACTAAATCTACTCAGAGTGTGACGCCCATTATGAGCTGCTATATATTCCTAACAGATGTATAGCAACGAGCTCTCAAAGTATACTGGTCGCACGGATTATTCACCAGTATGAATGTTGAAGAGAGGTAAAGAGAATCTTGTTCGGCCCACCTTGTGCGAGTGGGAGATGAAGGCTTTATTAGATTAGGGCTTAAGGCCCTGTTCGCCCAAGCTGGGCCCAGAAAGCCCGGCCCATGGGAAAAAAGAGCCCGTGGATAGAAGGGGGTATAAAAGGGAGGAGAGAGAGAGAAAAAAAAATACCGTTTTGTTAAAGGAAAAGACGTACGTTTTTCTCTCTCAACGCTCTCCCTCCCTTACGTTGTTCTTCAAAGCAAACAGTGAAGTGCTTGAAGGAATTTTGCCTCCCCGGATCGAACAGGACTGGATTCTCTCCCTCCATTGGCGTCGGTGTCTAATCTGTGGATTAAAAGGTACGCTCGAATCTGTGGTGTGCTTTAGGATCGGTGATACGTGTCGTTTTCTTGGGCTTCGCTTCCGCATTGATTTAGGGGTTCGATTTAGTGTCGAATCCGGTGTTTGGGGGATCCGTTATTCCCAACAGCATGGGTATAGGGAATTCCATTTACTTGTCAAGTTTGGCATGAACACTTTTTTCAATCTAGTTTAACAATATACTTATCATAATTTTCAATGATCTCATATCCATTATCTCCATTCCAAAATGGATGGTAGAACCTACTAACAATAATTTTTGTATCCAATCTTTTGACAATCCTAGGATCATGGTCTCTAGTCTACTTTGCAACCTTATCTCTTTGCTTATGTAGTCTAGTCATAACCATAACTCGAATATCATCAAGTATGCTGATAATTGGTTCACACATGGCCTTTAAAATTCAGCTATTGAAAGCTTCACTAAAGTGTCAATGATATTGCATTTGAACTCTTTGATAAAGAAGGCTCGACACTAGTGTTTAGCTTCTATCTGGAAAAATGCATCAAAATCTTCATTTATCAACTGTAACAACCATCGTTTGGTTAATATGAAATCAATCATATTGGTACTCTTCGCTATTTGCCAGAACTACTTTTACAACTTATCTCTTTTGAAGTTCTTTAACCAATTTGTGTATATGTGCCTCTCGCACATTCTATGCTCAACATATGGCATCAACTCAACTAATGTAAAAACAAGTCCCTACAAAAATTCAAATCAACAAATACAAGTCAGAAAAAATATGCAAGAAATTAATATTAAAAGGGAATTAATTGATACTAGTATTACCTTTTGTTAGTCGCTCATGAATACCCATCCTCTCCCATCAATTATCTCAAGGTCGGCCATTAAATTTTTTAGAAACCAAAACTAGGTATCCTTGTTCTCTATCTCCATCGCCGTCCAAATTATCGGAAATATTTGATTATTGGCATCTCTTTCCAAGGCAACCAACAACTCTCCCTTGTATAAACTGTTTAGAAAGCATCCATCCAATTTTACAATTTTTCTATAACCAGCCAAGAAGCCCTATTTGTATGCATCAAAACAAACATAAAATCAATCAAATCTAAGCCCAAAATTAGGGAGTGACCTGTTCACAATCTCTACATATATTCTACTAGATAGGTTTTGAGGTATGCATACACCAGCATAATCCCATACCTACGCATATTCTTCCTTGTACCAACCCATTAATATTTTCATTACCTTCAACTTAGCTCTCTTGCATTGATTCCTCGTCACATTAACTCTTAATTGCTCATTCACTAATAATTGAAACTAAAGACTCTTGATCCAAGTATTGCTTTAATAGTATTGAAAAAATGCTTCGATAACCATACACTTGTTACCCTCCTATTATCAAATATAATTGGACAGGTATATTCTTCCTGGAAAAACCTAATTTGGAATGACCCATTCCTATTCAAGGCCCGTTTGGTTCAGTTGGGGAACTGCCCTTGGGAGAATGCAAATACCTTTGAGGTAAAGGAGTTTTTCGAAATGCTAGATTGTTGGGTAAACTATAATTGAAAAATGCTTTAGGGAAATGCAAGACTGTTTGGTAAACATATATTTGAAAAGCCCTTTAGTGTGACCAAATTAAGTTTTTTAGTTTTAGTATTTTTAAAATTACAAAAAAGAAACAATGACTATATAACATTTTACATTTTCATGTTGAGAGTAATGTAAAAGATATATATTAGTAAATTTATTTAAAAATTATATTAAAAGAATTTGATTATAGATTAGATGAAAAGCTCAACTTTTGGTCTAGGGTTCTTTTAGGTTTGTTTTCAACTTTGAATATTTTTTTAATTAGTGTAGTATTAATAATCTTCGTTAATTAATGATCATTCTAGTGTATTGATAAAAAGTTGGGCTATTGATTGTCAAAAGATAAAAATGAAAAAAAAAAAAAAGGCGAACCCAACATTTGCAAAGGGTTTTTATTATTTTTTAAAAAATACAAATAAATTTCGATGAAACTCCGTCGCTGATCAACGGCGGTTGGGGTGTGGGGAAGATGATTGGTTTAAAGAAAAAAAAAAAAGAAGTCAACGGATGAATAATAGAGGTGGACTTGCATTTCTGAAATGCTGAAAACCCAAGGCAGGTCCCCATCTGCTTTGGGCTTTCAGTAATTCAAAGGCCAGCATTTTGGCTAAGGACACCTCCAAATGCTAAACCAAACACCTAAATTTTTTTCCAAGGGATTTTCGAGGCTGAAAGCCCCCTGGGAATGCTGAACCAAATGGGGCCTCAATGTGCCATAGAACTTTCATGGACAATTGGGTTGTGAGCATTTAGCTCTCACAAATTTTTTCTAATTTCTAATGAATTCAACGCTTCTTTGTTCAGTAATAGAGTTCTTTTAATTATTTGGCGTCGTTAAATTTCATGCCAACGAACAAAACAGGTTTATCAACAGTCGAATCATAATAAGGGTACTTGCTTTTTCTTTTATGCGTACGTTCTTCATCATCATTGTCAAGCTCATTCTTTGAACCAATAGTTTCATCGCTACAACTTTCCTCATCTTCACTTCTATTACCTTCAGTTAGAGCTCCATCCCTATTTACTAGCTCAAGCCTCTCTTCTAAAGTTACAAAAAAATTTCTAAGAAATTCTCTTTACTTTTGTTTCGACTGTGCAAGTTCATCACCATCTTCATCACTTGGAAAATTTACTGAAGCCAAATATTCATCTTCCGATTTACTGGATAGAGCAACTTTCCATTCTAATCCAATTAAGTATTCATCGCTCACATATTCACATCGCTGGAATCTCTTGCCAATGGCATCAAAGTAATCGTTTGTTCTCCGATTTGACACTTAAGTGATCCAGCAGAAACTTTTGACACCAAAGTGAGCATTGTACACAACTTTTGGCACTTCTAGTGTACTTATCCCCTAGACAATCGTATGTTTCCCTATATGGAGAGTCATGCTCATATATTCTGAAGGAAAATCATATAATTGTTCTTTTCTATATTGGAAGCTAATAATATTTCGGAAATTTTTATTGCTGGCCATTCCACTTTAGTGAGTTTGGAATTACGTCACTGAATTTTATCTTTTTATAAATCATCTAACATATTTAACTTTTATATTTTTGTAATTGATTCACTTCGATCGAAATCTAGACAATTTTCTGACGAAATGCTAAAAACAATCATACGATAAGCCTGGTCAAGTTCTCACTGCACTGGGTCATTTTGTACCCCCTTTAAAACACAAACAATTATCAAAATCCAAGTATTTTCTCTTCGGAACTATATGTAAGATAAAATTAAAGAGAGAACACCAAGGACCAGAGTCCGTATCGACTTTAAGGCATGTGACCACTTTTTTAAAGGCAATTATTGCCTCCAGGAACCTCTCTTTAAGCTTATCTTGTGGTCTAAACATTATTTTCTCTAAGCTAAATGTTGGAAGATATGCGGATTGCGGATTGCCCGAGATATCTTGATCTTAATTGATCATGATTTGTATATATATGTTAATTAAATATCATATTTAGATCTAGATTGATTTTTAGATCAATTACTTCCTTACTCAGAATACAGCTTGTATTATATCTTAGGAGAAATTGTACATTCGGACATACATTGAGAATACACAAAAATCTTCCTACATTTCTCTTTCTCTCTCTCACGATTCCGCTCAATCTTCCTTCTTCTCTGTGCCTTCTTTCATGGTATCAGAGCACCTCGGTCTCTGACTCGCTTCCGCCTCTAATTGCTGCCGAAAAGAATTCTCCACCTGCAAGGGGATTAATCTTTCGACATTAGGCACACTCTCGAAGAAAGAGTCTTTATTTAACTTACCATGGCTTCTCGGCAGGACCTCAATTTGGGTGCTGACGACAGGACCACTGGAGAAGAAGAAAGCCCTCCGGCTCCGCAGATCCAGAATCTCCCTGCAATAATTCCAGCATCCGACCAACAATCAATTCAGGCCCAACCTGCGCAATGGCGGCCCATGCAGACTCAGTTTCAATTCGGGCAACCCATGACGGGCCAACCATACCAGTGGATTCCATATCCACTTTACTTTGGGCCAAGCCCAAGTTCATCATCGCCTGTTTTCGTGGGCCACCAGAGCCACGATGGGGGCCCGCCAGCCACAAGTGGGGCAAACCCAACCATCGGGATGGAGCAGACGGGCGGATCGGACGAATCGGGTACGGGACATAATCCCTACCCGGGATATCTAAATGCGGGTTATCTAATTGGTTCGGGTGGATCGGGTCAAGGGACGAATCCCGACCCGAATTTCACACCCGGATTTCTTCCCGTTCCAGCGGCAGCGTTCACTGGGCGACCAGAACTCGGTGATCCTTTGTACGTCTCCAACGCCGACGGACCGGAGCTTCGACTAATAAGCCAGCAACTGACCAGACCAGAGGTCTATTCGAAGTGGTCACAGGAGCTCCGACGGGCACTGGTGACAAAGGATAAAGATGGGTTTCTTGACGGAATCATCGCAATCCCTTCCGATGAACGCCTAGCCCGACACTTGCGGAAATGCAATCAACTTGTTCGCACATGGATCGGGAATTGCATATCCCCAAAAGTCGCGGCTGGGCTTCCACCCACAAAGGATGCCAAAACCATGTGGGAAAACGTACGAGAAATGTATGGAAAACTTGATCAGGCAAAGATTTTTAATCTCATGCAGGAAATAAGCGAGCTTAAACAAGGAAATCTGACGGTCACTGCTTGCTTCAACAAGCTCTCGTCTCTTTGGAATCAGCTCGAGGCGATAGAAGAAAAACTTGAAGGGCCGGAATCTACCCTCAAGCAGTATAAAAGGATCAAAGAAAGAGAAAAAACCACGAGATTCCTGTTGATCTTAAACGAATCGTACCTCACTTTTCGGTCACAGATCCTTGCCATGGATCCCATGCCATCGATCGGGCGAATTTTCCAATTGGCGATGCAGGAGGAGAGTCAGCGACTCGCCACAACCGAACACACAAGGAATAGCGAGAGCATCGCTCTCGCCGCCCGCGGTGAACGGGGAAACGCAGCCGCCAGGACAACCCCAACCCTAGCTCACGAAAGGGAAAGAAAGAATCCCTTAGGGTTTGGCGAATCGGACTTCCGTGGCTTTAAAAGGGACCGGATGAACGGTGCAGATTACACGCAAGGATCGAACGGCCAAGATTACATGCGAGGATCGCACGGTCTGGATTATACGCGAGGATCTGACGGCTCTCAAGAGGGCGAGATCGGGTCTGGATCGGACGGTGGACAGGAGATCGCGTTCAAAGGAGCGGATGGCCAAATCTTTGCCACGTCATCAAGGAACTTCGCAAAACATACAAAAGGAAAGGGTAAATTTTTTTGCAATTATTGCAAGCGTACTAACCATACTATTGACAATTGTTGGAAATTACACGGAAAACCCGGAGAAAAGGAGAAAAAAATTTCCTCAGCTTATCAGGTCACTGGACCAACTGGTCCACAAATTGACCAGCCTATTTCATATGGTCAGTATCAGCAGCTCATGCAAGCATTGCAAAAGATGGATATATCCAACAAAGGGGGAAGTTTCTCAGGTATTACACATTGCCTAATTAACTCTATTTCCAGAAAAGCATGGATTATAGATTCTGGGGCAAGTGATCATATTATATGCGACAAAGGACTTTTTTCACATATAAATGCAAATTTGAATTTTCCTGTTTCTGTGCAATTACCCAACGGAAATATTACCCATGTCAAAGTGACAGGAACAGTGAATCTCAGTCCTCAGATTATTCTCCAGAATGTGCTCTATGTCCCAGAATTTCAATTCAACCTTATATCTGTGTCTAAAGCCTACAAAGAGAATTCTTGCCGGGTAATTTTCGATGCTGACACCTGTCTATTTCAGGCCCTTTCGACTGGCAGATTGATGGGCTTGGGTAATCTTTCTGAAGGGCTCTATTTCTGGACGAGTTTTCCAAGTAATTTAAATTTTTCTTGCAATCCATTGAATAAGAAATCATTGTGTAATTCAACTGTCAATGATAGAAATTTTACTATGCATATGAGATTGGGTCACAGTGCCTTATTTCCATATCCTGAATGTTCTATATGTCCCCTTGCAAAACAATCACGTACACCATTTCCCTCTAGTACCTCACGGTCTAGTGAAATTTTTGCATTGATTCATGTGGACATTTGGGGACCTTATCACACAATCAATCATGATGGTTCTCGTTACTTTCTTACGATAGTGGATGATTGTTCTCGGGCAACATGGATTTTTCTTATGCAATCTAAGAATCAGGTTTATTCTCGCCTGAAAAACTTCATTCTACTGTCTAAGACTCAATTCAGAAAATCCATTCAACGGATTCGTACTGATAACGGGAAAGAATTTTTTAGTCATCAATGCTCCCTATTATTCAATTCTCATGGTATACATCACGAAAGCTCATGTGTTTACTCACCACAACAAAATGGAGTGGTTGAGAGGAAGCATCGCCACCTACTGGAAGTTGCTCGTGCATTAAAGTTTCAAGCATCGATTCCGAAAAGTTACTGGGGAGACTATGTTGTTACAGCAGCCTATCTCATTAATCGAATGCCCACTCGGATCCTCCATGGGCAAACACCATTCGAGATCTTGTTTGGAAAGAAACCTGATTTGACTCACCTCAGGATCTTCGGATGTCTATGCTATGTTGCAACAGTGGGATCTCGGGATAAATTTAGCCCACGTGCACGGCGATGTATCTTTATGGGATATCCAAATCTACAGAAAGGATATCGGGTTCTTGAAATCTCCACAAGAGAATTCTTAGTAAGTCGTGACGTAATCTTCCATGAGAATATCTTTCCGTTTTCTGAAACTGCATCTCCAGATGAAGGCCCAGAAACAACTTCTAGCTATCATAACTTTCTCTCTGATGAGGCATCGTATCAGGACTTCACTTATTTACCAGTAGCACAGCCAAGGAATCCTGTCCTGGCTCCACCATCTTCAAACCCTTCCAAACATGTTTCAGAGGATACATTGGAAGATTCCATAGACAACATGGAAGTTTTCGATAGTGCACCAAATTCCTCATTAGAAATACCACCATCCACCACTGGAGCAGAATATCCTAGGCGGTCTGGACGGACAACAAGACCTCCAACCTGGACAAAGGATTATGTCTGTGCTACACACCACTCTCCAGGTATTCAATATCCAATCTCCTCCTATGTTTCCTTTCATAGCTTATCTCCGGAGCATAGATGTTGCATTTCTCGTATATCCGACGAGAAGGAGCCGTCCAGTTATGAAGAAGCTTCCGTTTATCCAAAATGGCAAGAAGCAATGAAGGCAGAATTGAAGGCACTTACTGATAATCATACATGGGATCTTGTCTCACTCCCATCTCATCGCAAACCAATTGGATGCAAATGGGTCTACAAGATTAAGTATCGCGTTGATGGCTCTATTGAACGATACAAAGCCAGACTGGTAGCCAAAGGGTTCACCCAAAAGGAAGGTTTTGACTACCACGAGACGTTCTCTCCAGTTGCCAAAGACGTGACAGTCCGTTCATTCTTAGCTGTCGCTGCAATTAATGACTAGCACTTACATCAAATAGATGTTCATATTGCCTTTCTCCATGGTGATTTAGATGAAGAAATCTACATGGATATCCCTCAAGGCATACGGAGACAGGGGGAGAATAAGGTATGTCGTCTCCGTAAATCCCTCTATGGATTAAAACAAGCATCCAGACAATGGTATGCTAAATTTGCCAGCGCTCTTACAACAGCAGGCTTCAAGCAATCCAAGCATGATTATGCTTTATTCTCAAGAACTAAAGGTATGTCATCTATATATTTGATGATTTATGTCGATGACATCCTTGTTATGGGAAATGATAGAGCATCTATAGAAAATTTCAAGGAATATTTACATGCTACCTTTCATATTAAAGACTTAGGAGCACCCAAATATTTCCTTGGAATTGAAATTGCCCGATCAGACAAGGGGATTTCCCTTAGTCAGCGGAAGTTTATATTAGAAATTATATCAGAAGCAGGTTTATCGGGATGCAAGCCAGCTGTAATTCCTATAGAGCAAAATACTAAGTTGACCACCGCAAAGTATGATAAGGGAATATCTCGAACTGATGATCCTGTACTCAGTGATTCGTCAGGCTATCAAAGACTTGTTGGGAAACTTATATACCTGACAATGACTAGACTTGATATCTCATATGCGGTTCAGACACTTAGCCAGTTTATGCACCAACCAAAGCGCTCTCATTTGGATGCGGCCTTAAAGGTCGTGAAATATCTGAAGAAATGTCCAGGACTTGGGATACTTCTATCTAAAAAATGTGACATGAAGATGACAGCATACTGTGATGCAGACTATGCAACATGTCCTATTAGTCGAAGATCTGTCACTGGATATTGCATTAAGCTGGGTGAATCTCTTCTTTCTTGGAAGACCAAGAAACAAGCTACCGTGTCTCTATCCTCAGCCGAAGGAGAGTATCGAGCTATGGCCAAGGCCGCTTGCTAAATAGTTTGGATACGAGGCTTACTTAAGGATCTTGGAGTAGAAGTGCAAGGACCCACCAGACTATATTGTGATAATGATGTGGCTCTTAAACTTGCATCAAATCCCATAGTACATGAAAGAACCAAACATATAGAGGTGGACTGCCACTTTACGAGAGAAAAGATCCAGGAGGGAGTAATTGAGACAAGCGGAATTGGGACAACGGAACAACCAGCGGATATGTTCACCAAGCCCCTATGTCAGAGACAACATGCATATCTACTAAACAAGCTAGGCGTCTTGGACATCTACAAGCCACCAGCTTGAGGGGGAGTGTTGGAAGATATGCAGATTGCGGATTGCCCGAGATATCTTGATCTTAATTGATAATGATTCGTATATGTATGTTAATTAAATATCAGATTTAGATCTAGATTGATTTTTAGATCAATTACTTCCTTACTCAGAATACAGCTTGTATTATATCTTAGGAGAAATTGTACATTCGGACATACATTGAGAATACACAAAAATCTTCCTACGTTTCTCTTTCTCTCTCTCACGATTCCGCTCAATCTTCCTTCTTCTCTGTGCCTTCTTTCACTAAAAATGGATTTTGTATCACTTATCAAATATTCCTGAAACTGATTAACACTCTTTAGTGACTTCCCATTCCATCGACTTCAGCAGTGCCAAGAGTTTGATGTCTAGAATCTCAATCTGAGAGCTTCTTACAGCATAATGTCATCATATACCAGCATTTCTTTGGAGTGGGCTGCGGTCGGACATTATATGAATTGATGCATCGTCTTCGTCTTGCAGATGAATCTAACTTGTTTTCTGCTGAGTTTGGACTTAAGAAGATTACGTTGATGGCTTAGTTCTGGATTGACTAGAATGCTTTCTTTTATGCGGATGGCGATGTAAGCTTACAAGACGTGACTGTCGAAGTTGATACGTCGTTGAGTGCAGAGAGACAATGGTCTCGACATACATTGAAGCAGCAGAAACTAATTCAATGGTAATCTCGCGTTGTAGAGCCTCAGGACAGAATCGCTGGATCTACTTTATGTTTCTTGGCTCTGCAATAATTTCTGTAGCTGTCCATCTGTATTTTTGGTTAATGATCTTTGATTGGAGATATTCTCGCTTTGCTAAACATTTAAGAGTAGGAAACTTTTCAAGAACAGGTCTTAAGCCACTGAAAGGGCGGAGATGTATTCTCCTTCTTTGGTTTTTGTTTTCTCTTCTCGCTCTCTTTGCTCTTCTTCATTTTTCCCTCTTGGGTCCTCTTTCCTGATAGGCCCAGCCGTATTGACACAGTATGTGTCATGCTCGACGATGGCCGCCCGCCCATCGCCGCAAAGTCACTCTGCCATCAATTTTACAAGGCCTCGCCGTCACGCCTCTTATACTGCTTTAGGGTAAAATTCACGAAAAAGCAGCCTCTTGGATGCGATTCATGAAGAAGATCAACTTCTTACATATATGAAAGAATTTTATCCAAAATATGAAAACTATTCATATTAAAAAACCTATTTAATTTGTATTTCTTTGTGGTGCAGTGGTGGTCATGTTGTCACGACCGCAAATCTAGTTGTGGCGGTGGTCCCATCGCAGGTGCAGAAGGAGAAATATAAGGTAATTTATGATCTTCAACTAATTTTTTTTACTTATAAACACAGAATGAGAAATAAATGATCACTCACATCGTCCAGTATGATAGAAAACTATACTGTTTCAAGAACAATATTACAACGACCAAAAATAATAATCCTCAAACGTCTCAGCCATGCAATACTACTATATGTGAGCTAATTTTACAACCACTAGAATGGTGGGAATCCATTTGCATGAGGTAATCAATCCTTCAACGTGACATTTAAGGGATTAGGAATGTGCATCATATATGGATTAGTTAACGATCCCTCTGGTTGCACTTGCAAGTATGTTTTGTGATTTTATATAAGTTATCTTCGCTCCATGACCATCACCAGATTTTGGAAAATTTAAGGTTACGTTTGGCGGTTAGGATAAAATTTATCATATCTTGTGTTTGATATCTACTCAAAATAAAATAAAGTCAGATATAATGAGAATATAGCCCGGATAAAATTATCCCACGGAGGAGGTGGAATAAAGGTGAATATGATTTTTAATATCTAAAATAGAAAGGTTATTTTTCTCGAATAACAAGATTCTTAAATTTATAAAATTAAAATTATATTTCACTATAAATAATATTTGAATTCTAATACAATAAATTCAAAATAACAAAAACTAACCATTTTTTAAAATGTAATCTTATTTTTATTTATTTATTTGAATTAATTCTACTTATAGGATAAATTAAATATATAAATAAATTTATATTTATTACATATTTTAGTATTAAAGCTATATTAGTACAATTTACTATTTAATAAAATTTTATTAGAGAATAATGGAATGGGAAGAAGATATAAAAAGGAAAACAATTAAAAAGAAGAAGAGATGAAAATGGGAAAAATATCAAGAAAGTCATAAACTTATGGCGTTGGTACCAATTCAGTTCTAAACATTTCAATTGGACCAATTTAGTCATAAACTTGTTTACATTGATATTAATTCAATCATTCTGATCAATTTTGATCGATCATTGTTGGGGTGGATACTAGCCAGTTGGCGAACATTGATGTAACAATTTTTAAATATTCTTTTTAAAATTTGTTTCCTTTTTTCCTTTTTTTTTTTCTCTTCTTCCTCTTGGCCTTCTTCTCCTGCAGTGGCTGACAGGCCTCTAGCAGCTCATTAGCCACTAAGTGAGGGCCACGATTGGCCTCGCACAAATTTGGGCAAAGTAACCTTGTCCACAAGCCTAGTTGAGGCCAAGCGAGGGCTTCTCAACCCTCACTACCACTACAGGAGAAGAAGGCCAAGAGCAAGAAGAGGAAAAAAGGGAAAAAAAAAAAAAAACAAAAATAAAAATTTTGAAATAAAATAAAAAATTATTGAAAAATTGACACATTAGCATTTGCCGGTTTGCCAACATCCACTTAAGTGCCAAAATTGGCTGGAATGATTGAATTGGTATCAAAGTGAAAAGATTTAAGATTAAATTAATCCAATTCAAAAGTTTATGGGTGAATTTATACCAATCTCATAGGCTTAGGACTTTTCTTTTGTACTTTTCCCAAGGAAAAATAAAAAATGAGGCAAACAAAAATAAAGCAGGCAAGAGTGTCACGAGAGATTTTTTTATCATCTCCGTTTGTGAACTTTGACATTCATTTATACTAATATGTCATTTATACCAAATAATATACATGATATGATGTAAATATATTCGACATTAATATTGTCATTTACCAAAAAATGGATAGGATGTAGCAAAATTGCTTAATTTTATATCCTATCTCATCCAGTCATATCCTGGTTAAAAATCCAAACAACCAAATGTTGCCCAAATGGTTTTGTTTATCACCAATTGAAGGGGGAATACCAAAGATTACGTGTGAATTATTGCACTTACTATAATCAGATCAACCATGCTCACCTAATTACTGCACTTAGTACAATCAGGTCAACTTCTTGCTATTGGTAGAGCTTTTGAAGGAAAGCCCACAAATTGCTTCAAATGCAAACATATACAACCGCACGACTTGAGCAAAGTATGCACATCACGAATCACCGTTGAGTGGCTTGTATTGTTAAGAGCAGTTTTACTTCTCACTGTGGAAAATAGGCTTTTGGTTTCGCAATCTATCCTGCTTTGACTTTTGTAACCCCATTTGCTACGAGTCAAGCAAGTTCAAAGTTTGAAGCCCATGATTGGATAATAGAACCGACTTTGCAAGTGCTGATGGACCCAAGTTATAGAATTAGGCTTACTCTCATTAGAATTTGACCTGCTATGTCATTGAACAGAATTGGACATGATAATATTTACTTTAATCTAGTCTCACATATATCAATCCAGCCTTGAGTTATTATTTTCTTCAATTCTCTTCACTCTTATCAATCCAAGTATAGTATAGCAAACTTCATTGAGATACTAAGATAGAAAACTTTTCTTTAATAATAACATCATAAACACCTGTAGTTTTGCTGGTGTGCGATCTGATACCTAACACTTTTTGGTTTAATTAAGTACCTAGACCTTTTAAAATCGACTAAATGTATCGCTTCTATAAAATGGAGCATCTCATAATTGGTGTGGTGAGCCAACTGACCATAATATATATTTATCATCATGGACAAGGAAAGTCATCTTAATTCAGAATCAATTTCAAGTAGGAACGCCTTTTTTCCTTTCTTCTTCTTCCTTGCATGTTTATTGTAATATCCATTTCAGTCCCCACCAATCCAGTCATTGCAGCCACTGTGCACCTTGGCCTGGTTCCGATCCGTGGTACCATCGCAATTTCCCGCCGCAACTCGCAATCCTTTGGTTGCCGCGAGGCTAATGGTCGTGGTGTTCAGCATCGCACTTGTTGCCTGATGTGGTCGACTTCTTGCAACTGAAAATCTGGTTGTGGCGGTGGTCGCATTGTTATAAATGCAAAAGGAGAGATATGAAGTTATTTATGATCTTCAAGAAGTTTTTTTATCTTATTAACTCAGAATGAGAAATAAAAGGTCCTTCATATCCTTGAGTATTATGGAAAACTATCGATTTCAAGAACAAATTGATCAAACGGTTGTCTCTTTCTTTAAAGTAATCATGTAAATTCTCTGTTGAAGACATGTCTTGAGTTTGAGCCGATGAAAGCAAATTCATCTAAATTGAGGTTTCTTAAGTTGATTAGTTTTCCTTAGTTTGACTAGGTTTTCTATTTTTTATTTAAATATTTTCTATATAAGAAGCGATTCTTCTTTGTGAAGAGCATTGAAGAGGCTGTTTTTAATGAATTATACCGAGAAGCAATCTGAAAGTGTTGAAGTTGATTAAATCTTGTGGGGAAGGTTTGTGTATTTCCTCGTGAGATTTTCTTTTTGGTTGAAATTCTCTAGTGGAATCGAAAGATTATTTCGAAATGAATTGGAGGTTAAATATTGTGTGAGTTATTCATTTTGATTATGAAATAGGAAACAATAAGAGTGTTAGAATATCTCGAGCATGGTTGTAGTCTCTGCCATATCACTTGATTTATAGTAGAATCTTATACCACTCTCCTTGTGAAGATCCCACTGATCGATTCACATAAATCTGATGTGCTATTTATTTCCATGTTCTGTTTATCTTATTATTCAATTGCTTATTTCCGCAACAATTTATATCAAACCTAAGCTTAACTAAGTTGAAGCGAATTAATGATGATAAAATAAGAAACAATAAAAATCGATAGATTTGAGAATGATTTTTGGGTTTTGGAAGATGTAGATCGAGGGTTATTTGCACTAGAGGAATCTATACTTACCCCTATAGAAGGAGAAACTAGATTCGGTGAAGCAACTTGATTGGGAACTGCTGGATAGATAGGTACTAGGTGTTATTTGGCTAATGTCGACTCGTAATGTCACATTTAACAAGGTCTGCCTAATGTGACGTCTATTTACTTAAATATGGGCACAAGTGTGTCGGCTGTTAATCAAGTCAATTGACTTTAATTGAGATTGAATTTGATGAAGAACATGCTTTGATCATATTATCCTCATTATTAGATAGTTGGGAATTGTTATTATCATTGTTAGTTGGGATACATGCTTGACATTTGATGAGGTTCATGATTTAAGTCTGAAAAAAAAAAAAAAGAATCTGATGAATTTGTTTTTGCTACTTTAGTAGGTGAAATGAGAGAAAAACTGTTGAGAAAACATTCTCTTAGTAGTTTTGATGATTGACAAAACTTACCGACTTTGGATTTTGATTAAAAGTATTTTTTAGGATGGAAAGTCTGATGATTGCAATCAAAATTAGAATCGTGGATAATACTTTCTTATTCAAACACTTAATCAACCGACTAGGAAGGAATAAATCTCTTGTGCAATGGCTAGTTGAAATTGACTAAATTACTTGCCACTTTTTGGAGGAACTTTAAAAGGAATGTTTTCAAAACAGTTCTCATGTTTCTAATTTTTCCTCAATCTTCAAAGACGAGATATTCTTTATAAACATAGACACTCGACTTTTGGAAACCCGACTTATTGTATGGGCAACAAATCTTACGGGAAGCTTCAATCTCAACCAAATCTGGGACCAACAGGTGGATTCAGTGGATGATCCTCTTGAAGGCATGTCCAACGATCAACTTGGACTAGGAGGGGTATAAGAGGAGATCTCAAAGCAGAAGGATAACAATTCGCTTTCACGAGTATCGGAGCTTTTAATTCTAAAGTAAGGGTGTTTATGATTATTTTGCATTTGATTTAATGAGCAAAATTCCATTACCTTTAAGAGGTCGAGAGTGTGTGAGAAAGTTATACACACGAGCTTGAGTGTCGGAGCTCAGATCTTGTAACCTTTGATCGATTCTCATTAGTGAATTCGAGCCAATTGGCTATAGCGCGGGAAAGTGAATGTAGGCTTGCAAAAGTCAAACCACTATAATCTTGAGTGTACAACTCTCTATCCCTTACTCTATTTATTAATTGTGGTAGAATTGTACACGGGTGAGACTTGACCACTTCATTAGAAGTTGTGCCACTGGAATTTTGGTTTAAATTCTTTCATTTCCACAAAATCACCTATTCACCCTCCTCCAGATGATATTTTAACCATAACAATTGGTATCATAACCTTGTTAATCTTAATTGAAGTGCTTTACTACTTCTGAGTTAACGATCTATCTATGGCTAGAAATATTGCACCAGGTCTTATGGATGGATAGAGTGATACAAGACCTCACTTAGATGGGAAAGATTATAGCATTTGGAAGAACAAAATGAAAGCATTCATTAGATCCAAGGATCCCCTAAAGTGGGAGGTTGTTCTAAGAGGCATAAGACATGAAGCTTCTTTGACTAAAGAATAAGGCAAAAAACCAAAAACCTCAACTTCATCTAATGTAGACCTCACCAAAAGAGAAGCACTTGATGCAAAAGCTATTTACTCATTGTATTGTGCATTATCTCAATCTGAATACAATCGAATTTCTTCTTGTGAATCTGCAAAAGAAATTTAGGATAGGTTGCAGATGACATACAAAGGAATTGATAGAGTGAAGGAGACGAAAATCAATATTCTTCTCCAACAATATGAAGCCTTCAAATGAAACCAGAAGAATCCATGACTGGTATGTTCAGTAGATTCACTGATACTGTCAATGGATTGGCATATCAAGGGCAACCAGTGTCAAATCCAATGAAAGTGAACAATATTCTTCGAGGGCTGTCAAAAGAGTGGAACAACATCAAAATATCCATCCGAGAGAATCAAAGAATATCACCTCTCTCTGTGGATGAGCTCATGGGAACACTCCAATCCTATGAAGAAGAATGTCTAAACAAATAAGAAACTAAAGGTAAGAAAACTCTAGCTTTAAAATCAAGTCATTCTAATGAATCAGATTTAGACGAAGATGATGAGGACAACAAAGAGATTGCTCTCACGTTGAAAAAGCTTCAAACAATGGCCAAAAAAGGAAGAAAGTTTAAAGGAAAGAAAACCTTTAGAACTTCTAAACAAAGGAGAAGCCTTAACGACAAGGAGGAAAGTAAAGATGTTATATGCTTTGAATACAAGAAGCGAGGTCATATTAAGCCAAATTGCCCACTTCTGAGGAAATGGAAGAACAAATATGAGAAAACAAAGAAAGCACTAAAGGCTGAGACTTGGAGCGACACTGAGTGCGAAGAAAGTGATGAAGAATGTGCTAATATCGGTCTCATGGCAAAATCTGATTCGGAAGATGAATTTGAGGTAAGTAATTTTGACATTCCAATTGAAGTATCTAATTATATTGAAGAATTACTTGTTGATTACAAGGCCACGCTTAGAAAATTCTCAGAATTAAAGAAGGAAAACTCAAAATTGAGACAACAGGATTCTTTCCAAAAAGAAAAGATTGAGAAAATTGAGAAGGATCTTCTCTAATCAAAGGAAAATCTTGATTCTGTTTTAAAAGAAAATGATTCTTTAAAAAGGAAATTTCAGATGTTGCAAAAAGGTTTTCAATTGGTTTAAAAACTTTGGAGCACATTTTATTCATTCAAATCCCGGATTATAATAAATCGGGACTTGGATGTAAAAACAAAAAGGATTTTGAAAATGATCTTCCGACTCACAAAGAGAGGATGAATCAAAAACCACCAAAAGTTTTTTATGAAAATCACTTTAGAAAACAGTTTGTAAAACTTGTTGGTAAAAACTCCCTTAAATGTTTAATCAGCGGATGTCATGATCATTATGAAAATAATTGTTGCAAAGGTTGGAAGCCAATTCAGAGGAACTTTCTAAGCATGGCCGATCCTTCGAACCAAAGAGAACCCAAACAAAAGTGGGTACCAAAGAAGACTTGAACTTGTCTTAATTTTTGCAGGTACCAAAGAGAAGGAAAACAAGTGGTATCTTGATAATGATTGTTCAAGACATATGATCGATGATCCGAGTAAGTTTATTAGCTCACAAGAAATACTGAGGAAGTGTTTCCTTTGGAGGAAACAATAAAGGGAAAATCATTGGCAAAGGAACCGTCGCAATTGGAAATCTAACGATATCTCTTGTCAAAGAACTGAACTATAATCTTAGGCTGCGCATGACAACGTTTCTTGGCTAGGGAAGAGTTTTTTTCCAGAAATAGTTCTTTTCTATTTCTGTTCCGGGAACAATTTCTGAGCAAAAAAACCTGTTTGATAACTGCACAAAATTTCTATTTCGGAACAAAAAAAGAACAAAACCCGTTTGATAACTCGCACAAAAATTTTATTCCATATTTTTATTTTTTAAAAAAATAAAAAATAAGAAAAATGAATAGATTAGATATTACATAAAATTGACAAGATCAAAATATTATTAGATTAATAATACATTTGCTTAGAAATAAGAATTCTAGTCGAAGATGAACCCGTAACATATGGAACGTGAGCTATTATCTTATATCTGTGTGTGAGGATCTTTACTCATGTAGTTTATATTGAATTTAGGTAGCGTTTTGAACTATAATTCTCAATAATATATTTTCTTTTTGCAAATTTTAATGTTTGGTATAACAAATATTGCGGAAAAAGCACAAGGGATATTGGCAGCCAAATTAATTTGTAGTAATTTCCTTGGGACTAAGTTTTTACTCTTTCTTAAAAAAAAAAAAAATTGTAATTCTAGTGCATGTGTGGCTTGGAGATTTTAGTCTTCTAATCTTGACATGGATGTCAAGTTGGGGTTGGAAATTTCCAACTATTGGAATGGTGCATGCATGGCATGGCTTTGCTATCATTATGCATTTAGTTCATAGTATGCTCCTAAAACACTTAGTAAAGACCTCGGTCTCTTGCATTTTGAGCCGTCAATGCATCCCATTGTGATGCTACTTTTTACCTTGCTTCTTCTGAATTACAAACTATTTAATTTTCGTGTTTCACGTAAACTTATAAGGTTTTGGCTAATTTTGATGAAGGGAGGTGTTTTTCCTCTCCTCTTTTGCTTTTTTTCTTTCTTGACTAGGATGTAAGCTTTAGACGGTGGTTTGTAGGTCTTGAAGCATCAACTATACAATAGCTTACAATTTGCTTCTCTTCTATTTGTCCACGTTTATAATACATTCAATGGAATTTGTGCTCACATAGATAGAATTTGATGACCTTAATACGATTAATATAAATGTATTCATAATAGTTTACAAACACATTGCAAAAGTTTTCACCAAAAAACAAAAACACATCACAAAAGTTGGAAATAAAAAGTCATGGAATCTCCTACATATCGTGATCCCTTGCCATCATATTTGCAATATTTTTCCTAATCATGTTTATCTCAGCCGCCTCATCACCTGGTGTATCATCTACAACCTCGTCTTGTGTAGGTCCAAATGGATACTCCGGATCTCCATATAGGGCAAAGTTCCTGTCCATCTTGTCTTGGTCGCGAATATAATTATGGAGAGTACAACATGCGATTACAATATATGCTTGCTTTCGAATTGAAAATGGAGGCATGTGTCTCAAAATGGAGAAGCGGTTTTTTAATGCCCCAAATGACCTCTCGATAACATTTCTCAATGAAGAATGCTTATAGTTGAACAGTTCTTTTGCTGTTCTGGGTCGTCTAGTTTTACCCCTATAATCATTCAAATGATACCGTTCACCTTTAAATGGAGTCAAAAATCCTGGAAGTGCAGCATAACCAGAATCTACTACATAGTATTTTCCTACAAAATATATATATATATATATATATATATATATATATATATATATATAAACTTGTTATGATATGCCTATATAATCATAAAGAAAATCACTTGATATAGACAAAACAAATACCTGTTGGTGGTCGAGGAAATTGCAATTGAGGAGTCTCAAGTGCTGCCGAAAGAACCCGACAATCATTGGCAGATCCTTCCCACCTAGCATATACGAAAGTAAATTTCATGTCGAACGAGCAAGCACACAACACATTTTGAGTGGTAGTCCCTTTCCTGCCTCTAAATGGGATCTGTTTCGCTAGAGGGACGGATGCATTAACGTGGGTGCCATCAATAGCACCAATGCAACCCTGTGATTTTATGAAAGTATAGCGTTAGATAATATTATCAGCTATATATATTTTAATAATGTAAAATTGATATAAAATTATACCTTGAAGTAACGTCCGTGGTTAGGATCGATAAGAATCTCTTCTGGAATAATATCAAAAGAAGGTGGCTTGATCAGCTCTTTTGATAATGCGAGAAGTGCTTTCAATACTAGAGTAAAAAACTTGCTGGTTGTTTGTCCCAAACGTTGAAATCTCTCACACAAATCTCTATTAGAGCTTTTGTGACCAACCATAAATAAGAAAATCCCAACCTGTTCATCTACTCTTACATATCGAGTATCTTCCAGCCAGCCTTTTGCCTTCATTAGATCACATAAGTTAAGAAAAACATGTCTCTCTACCCTGAATGCTTCATAGATCCTATCTGAATGTCCATAAACAATTTCCCTAACCCATTCGGCTCCTGATAATTTACTGTCCCTAATAGGCTCTTTTGTATGCAAAGACATGTTCGAAATAACGAAAGTTAACCATGCTATTATTATGTCAATATCAGTCTCATCCAAATACCATCCAACCGCTGCTACCTCTCCATTAGACACACTATTTAATTCATCTTCCATAGTACCTATGCCCACACAAATACAATAAAATCAATATAGATATATGTACAAAAAAGAAAAAAAATAAAAAGAAACCAATAACGTAAGTAATAGATACGTAAGTAATAGAGTGAAAGCAAACCAAATATAAAAGTTCAACACAATCCATCATATTCAAACCACAACACAAATGCAAAAGTCTTAACATCAATATCTTCAACAACAAAATAACAACCAACATAAAAAAAAACATAGTCTAATAAAAGTCAATGCAATCCACGATACATTCCTCAACATCCACTAAAGACATCGAAGAAGTCCATGTCTCATTTCACTTGGGGTTTTGATAAAAGCCTCCCTCCACGTGGCATTAACGCAGGCTCATTCCACAGCTTTGTTGTAAAGATCCGGCTCCAACGTAGGCATGGCAAGTAGGATATCAATCACAATAGATATGGAGAATGGGTCCATAGGTGGTGATGTGACTTGTGAGTTGACAGAACCACTCACAGATTGATTAGCCCTACTTTTGATCATCTCCTGTAAGGCTTTGCAGGTGCTTTCAATACCAAATGATTGACTCCTCCTTCTCCTCTTACTATTTGGAGTTTTATCCATCCTATGTTTGTCATGAACTGGAGAAGGAGTTATTTCAGACATAAAAACTTCCTCATCAATATGGTGTTCATTAAAGTTCGCCGGTCCATCATCTGCATCATCACCACCAATGCCAAGTTCATCCGACATCACCAAATCTTCAGCATTTCCTACTGCATACTCCCCAGTAGCATATGTATCGCCAAAAACAGTACACAAGTCGGGATATTGAGGAAACCCATCCTTCTTGAATTTTGCCCATTCAATATTATCCTGCAATTTTCATAATGACAACATATATCAGCAATACAATTAAACATCTTGCCATGTACATCTATAGTGATTTCAAAATAATCAAAGGTTAAATCATACCTTGACGTGAGATTCCCATATACTAGGATCATCAACAACAACCGTTTTGTTGACATTATCCCAGCCAAATCCAGATTGTGAAAGCAGCTTCTTGAAACTAGCATACTGTTTTTTCAATTTGTTTACCTTGTTCTTCAACTGTACTTGAGTATATTGAAGTTCTGCTCGTTTATTGAATTCTGTCCTTATGTTATTCCAGCATGCTTTGTTGAAAGTACAAGAGGTACGATTTCCTTTTTTTACCTCTTCAACCAACAAACTGACGTACAAGTTGGTTAGAGGCTTAGTCCACTTTGCGGTGAATGCCTCTTTTTGGGATGCCATGTAACCTTTGATCATTTTGAGTATCATATGAGTTCAAAACAATTAAAAAGAGAATGCAACATGCTGCTTCCTTCTTTTCTCATCACCATTTTTGAGAGTAAAGAAAGACACAAGTAACAAATCCAATTATAGGATGATATTATCTCTAAAGCTTGGATAGCTATTTAGAGCATCAACAACTTCAAGTACTCACGCACACATGCACACATATACAACCCCTGGATTGACTAAAACAGAGCATTGTCACACACATACACAACCCATGGATTGGCTAAAACAGATCCTTTATCACAGCCTATCACTAAAACAGAGCCTCAACAGCTTCAACTACTCACGCACACGCACACGTGCACACATATACAACCCCTGGATTGGCTAAAACCTTGCTGCAATTTTGCAATCCAATTGCATCAGACGAGTAACTGAACTTCCAGCCATGCCACCAAGACACACTAGACAAAATGAGCGACCACTTTAGTCCCAAATAACATCAAAATGATAGTTGCACGATTCTCATTTTATAATTTCCCAAATAACTGAACTTCCAGCCATAACAGTCCCAAATAACATCAAAATGACAGTTGCACGATTCTCATTTTATAATTTCATGATGATGACCAAGGAGTACTTTGGCCAGATAAACCTTTGGGATTATGTGGCTGCATGCTTTCTCTGTCTTTCATGCTTCATGAACAATAAATTCGATACCATCTGCTACCAATTTTTCCCCATGAAAGATGGTCATTACTCTGCAGTAAGGGCGTCTACCATTTATTGATCTAAACACAAAAGAAAGATTTGATGCCTCAAAAAATTCTATCTTTAGAATTTCATTCACCTATACATTTATATTCTCGTCAACTTGCATACTAGTTCTCTTAGTTTTATCAGCCTGAGATTATCCCCCTTAATTGCTCATTCTCCAAACCCTATTCTACTACCCTCAATCCATGGCTAAAATTCAATGTGCAGAGAAAGTGTAATTTAACCAAAATAAATTTTAATTATCAAACTTTTGTATTGCAACATGTACACTTTATTATTGCACTTAGAAGTATTTATTTATCTTGAAGTGTACCTCACACATTGTTTACTCACAAATTGTTAGACACTTGTGGTTTCTGTGAACTAACAGTTGTTTTTACTCCACTGTCCACTTTCGAAAAAGCTTAGCTTGATACGGCCACTAATGAATTTCTGAAAATTATAGGCTTTCTTCCAAAGATGGTGGTTAGAGAAAAGTCCAGAAATGCAAGAACTAGTGAGCAAACTTGTGAATGCTGGCCAATTGGAAGCGAGACAAAGTGCACCAGAATTTTGGTGATGTTCATCATATCAGATTTGGTTTGTTTTACTCAGCTTAGCTGATACATGTGACAATCAAGGGCGACAAAAGCACGAGGGAAGCAACATGAGAGAGGCGAGCACAAACAAAGGCAACGCGACGGAGGCAACACGATTCAACTTCAGAAAAATCACCACTAGAACAAGTACAATCAGAAGGAATCAAAGCAACAAACCTGATTTAGGGCAAGACGACCACGAGGCGATGCGACCAGAGGTGATGCGACCGGAGAAAGGTGACCAGAGGCGACGGGACTAGAGGCGACGGTATCAAACAGAGGCGATCGGAGGCGACGGCACTGCAGGCGGCGGATTCAACTTCAGAAAAAGTGAGAATCACCACTAGAACAGCTCCTCCAGCTTCACATAACCCACGCCTTCAGCTGCAAATTTTTTCCCCACATTTTCTAAAGATCAAACATTTACTTGAAAACCAACAGCTTCATCTTGTAAAAAAATCCAACTTTAACGTTACACTCGTATGTTTAAGCATCAAATGCGATGCGGACTAAACAGGTTACTTCCAAACAAAGAGAAGAGTAAGTCAAGTTGAACGGTTTCAAGCACATTCCCCGAAAGCTGTCAAATTTTTTTGGAAGCACTTAACGAAATCGCCTTAAGAACAAACCTCAGAAACAGGTTACACGGTAGATATAAATAGTTCGGGCGATGCAATGCGAGCGGGTCCCATAAACAACCTGCAGACGAAATGTCCCAGGATCTAGGATGTTTGTACTTCTACACAGACAAACTCGACTAATATAGACACCATTAAACGTTGCAAGCATAGGGCTTCACCCTAGCAATTTCTGCTGGTGTAGGAGCACCTTTGATATCCTGCTTATTTGCAATTATATGTAAGGATGCTCCGGATAATCTCTGCCAAATGAGCGACAACTTTAGTCCCCTTCATCAACAAATCTAAACAAAAGACTTCGGTGCTAAAAGCAATGCAACTAGTTCTAGCCAAAAGTACTATCAGCAGCTCCTCATTTAAGTACCCATAAACCAGTTTTATGGACATTGATGGGATGTGCATAATGGATATTTGTATGATGACCTTGTTAAAAAGTAGCCCCGAGGAATTGTTATGCAATCGAATAAGGAAATATTGCAATATCCAATGCACTGACTTTTTCATGATATGCACAATTGATACTTCGAATATCTCTTTTCATATATTTAAAATGCCTTAGGAATACCTATGAACAAGACCGATTGCACCATTCATTGTAGGATTTGCACATGGATATCGTTTAGTTTACATATTCAAAAGACTTGAAAGAATGACACATTTGGTGGGAAAACGTATGGATAACAATATAAAAGATTGGAAAGATTTTCCATCCAATTAGATGGACGAGCACCAGAAGAATTTTACTGCAAACATGTAGTCATTATCAGAATATGCAGTTCCTTCTGGAATGGAAGACTAATGACTCATGACATCTTGCAAAACGTAGATGCTCAAGCAATCGAGAGAAAGTTAAACCACACCAGATAAAAACAGAAAGTTCAAACAGAAAGTTTTAAACCACACCAGATAAAAACGTAGATGCTCAAGCAATGCGAGACGAAACCAAACCAAGAACAACCTGCACACGAAATAAATCGTTGATTGAAGAAAGTAGTCAAACTCTGGAAAGGGAGTTTCGCACCTTTGGAGTGGGAGATCCGGTCGGAGCAGATTTTGAGGTTGCGGTGAGACTTGGTGAGGAGCTTGTTGAGCTCGATGCAGGACTTCTGGGCGGGTGTGAGAGCGGAGGAGGAGAAGGAGGTTGTTCCGTCGCCGCCGTTTGGGGCAGCAGAGAGGGACTTGGCGACGGGCTGGGAAGAGGAGGCGACGGCACTGCAAGCTACGGAACAGAGGCCACAAGACCGGTGACGACAGGACTAGCGACGACGGGGCCGGCGGCGACCGAACCGGCGACGACGGGACCGGCCGTGACGGGAGGTGATGAGATCGGAGAGAGGCAAGCGGATGAAGGGAGAAGTGAGCTAAGAAGGGGCATGAGTTGAGAAGGGAAAAGAGAAATTAGGGTTAAGAGAAATCGTTCCTTATTTTAATTCCCGGGAAGAGAAGCAATTTTTTTTTGTTTCTCATTTCCCTTCCAAAACTATTTCTGTGCTAGGTTTTTATTCCCGGGAATAGAAAAACAACTTGGCATTACCAAATAGGTTTCTGTTCTTTTTTTGTTCCGGGGAACAAAAGAACAAAAATTTTGAGGAATAGAAACGTTCTCATGCAGACCCTTATTAACATCAGCCAGCTATGTGATGCTGGATACAAAATATGCTTTCAAGAAAACAAATGCTCAGGCACAAGTAAAGATTTGAAACAATCTTTTATTGGAAGAAGACATAGGAATATCTATTTACTAGATATAACTACTGATGATGTTCAATGTCTAGTCTCTGTAAAGGACAAATCAGATCTTTGGCACAGGAAGCTTGGACATATAAGCACTAAACAAATAGCAAAGCTTTCTTCAAAGAAATTGGTACGAGGATTACTAGACCTTAAATTTGAAAGATCTAAAGTCCACTCAATCTGTGCTTTAGGGAAACGGGTAAGAAGCTCTTTTAAACCCATTAACTATGTTAGTACTAATAAAGCTTTGCAACTTCTTCATATGAATATCTTTGGACTCACAAGAACGCAAAGTCTGGGAGTTAAAAGGTACTACTTAGTAATAGTTGATGACTACACAAGGTTTACTTGGGTTTTCTTTCTTGCACACAAGCATGAAGCTTTTTCCTGTCTTTCAAAATTTTCCGAAAAGATTCAAAACGAAAAAGGATACTCCATTTCTTGCATTAAAACCGATCAAGCGGGTGAGTTTGAAAATCAAAGCTTTCAAAACTTCTATGAAGAAAATGGTTTTAAGCATAATTTTTCAACTCCCTACACACTTGAACAAAATGGTGTTGTAGAGAGGAAAAATAGGTTTTTGCAAAATACGACAAGAACCCTTCTCATAGAAAGTAAAATTGCATCTCATTTTTGGGCAGAAGCCGTCTTGAGAGCTTGTTATATCATAAAACGAGTTTTTCTTAGACCCTCTTTAGAAAAGACCCCCTATGAGCTTTTCAAAGGCAAAAAACCAATCATTTCATACTTCAAAGTTGTAGATGTTTTATCTTGAGAAATGCTAATGATCGGCCTAGTAAGTTTGATCAAAGATCAGATGAAGGTATATTTTTGGGATACTCAACTACAGCAAGGCTTTTAGGGTCTACAACAAAAGATCTCACACAGTGGAGAAGTCTATTAATGTGATATTTGATGAGAACTCTCAAACTCATGAAGATTCTAATCAAGCAGAGCAGTTTTCTAATGGAATTCAAGTGCAACAAGACAACAAGCAATCAAAATCAGATGAACAGCCTCAACAACTAGAAAAGATTGACGAGTAGGTCAACGAGAAACCTACAACCTCTAATGATAGGTTCAACAGAAACTAGAAGCACAAGTCAAGTCATCTGAAAGATCTAATTATCAAAAACATCAATGACAAGATAAGAACCAGATCGACTCTTAAAGAAGTAGTCAACACTTTAGCACTCATCTCAGAGATCAAACCTAAAAGTACTAAAGAAGTGTTATTAGATGAAAACTTGATCTAAGCAATGCAGGAGGAACTTTAACAATTTTGCATAAATGAAGTATGGGAATTAGTTCCCAGACCAAATGATCATCACGTAATATGAACAAAATGGGTATACAAAAACAAGCTCAATGAACAAGGAAAAGTTACAAGAAATAAGGCAAAATTGGTTGCTAAAGGCTACTCGAAGGAAGAGGGAATCGACTACAATGAAACTTATGCACCAGTAGCAAGGTTAGAAGCAATCAAACTTTTAGTTGCTTACGTGTGTTTCCCTGGTTTTAGACTTTTTTAGATGGATGTGAAGAGCGCCTTCTTGAATGGATACATCAAAGAGAAAGTGTTCATAGAACAACCACTAGGTTTTGAAGAACTTAGAAAGCCTGATCATGTATACAAACTAAAGAAGGCCTTATATGGTCTAAAGCAAACTCCTAGTGCTTGGTATGGAAGGTTAACAACTTTCCTTATACAAAATAGCTTTAAGAAAGGTAATGTCGACACTACTTTATTTATTCTAAAAGAATGTAAGCAAATTTTATTAGTTCAGTCTATGTTGATGATATTATATTTGGATCACCTAATGAAAATCTTTGCAAAAGTTTTGCCAAGTTGATGTAGAACGAGTTTCAAATGACCATGATGGGGGAACTAAATTTCTTCCACGGATTGCAAATCAAGCAAACGCAAGAAGGGACATTCATTTTTCAAGAAATATATGCCAAAGAACTAGGGAAAAAATATCACATGGAAAGTTCGAAGAAAGTATAGACTCCTATATCTTTTTCTTCCAAGCTCGATAAAGACGAAAATGGCAAGAAAATTGATCAGAAGTTATACAGAAGCATGATTGACTCTTTACTATATCTCACAGCCTCGGGGCCTGATATCCTTTTTAATACATGTATATGTGCTAGATTTCAATCGGACCCTACAGAGTCTCACCTCTCTACAGTTAAAAGGATAATCAAATATATAAATTCTTACCCTTCTCTAGGACTTTAGTATTCTAAGAAAATCGAGTATCCGAGATAACTCAAACTCGACATATTTGAAAATCATCTAAATCATCTAACTTATTTGAAAATCTCAAATTGTGATATTTCATTTATTGCAAAGTAAATAATATTTGGGAAAATACCACAAAAAACCCCAAACTTTGCCCAATGTGACAAATTTATCCTAAATTTTTTTTGTGACATGAAAAATCTCAAACTTTACAAACTGTGATACATTTACCCTACCAATGGCATTTTCGTCTTATTCTTTCTGTTTTTCCTTTTTCTTTTTCTTCCTTTTTCTTTTTCTTATTTTTTCCTTTTTTTTCTTTATTTCTTCTTCTTCTCTCTTCCCTCCACCGGCCATCGCAGAGCTGACGAAGGGAAGCTAGAGTCTAGCAAGGGCTACCCTCACCGGCATCGGGTGAGGGTGGCCCTCAGCTGGGTCAGGCAAGGGCCTCCCTCCCCACATCTAACGAGGGCAACCCTCACCCAACACCAGAGAAGGCGGCCCTCGCTTGATGCTAGCAAGGGCAACCCTCGCTTGACGCCAATGAGGGCCACCCTCACCAAATTTGGCGTGGGAGGTCCTCGCCCAACCTAACTAAGGGCTGCCCTCGCTCGACGCCGGTGAGGACAGCCCTCACCTAACTCTCACTTCCCTTTGCCATGGCCAGTGGAGGGAAGAGAGAAGAAGAAGAAAAAAAGTAAAAGACCAAATTGCCCTATAATTTAGGGTAAATGTGTCACACAGATAGAATTTGGGATTTTTTATGTCACAAAAAAAAGTTTGGGATAAATGTGTCACGATTGGCAAATTTCGAGATTTTCCATATCACAAAAAAAAATTAGGGTAAATTTGTCACTTTTGGTAAAGTTTGAGGTTTTTTGTGGTCTTTCCCATAATATTTTTGGAAATTGTGTAATTTTCAAAAACCGTTTTACAATTTTTCTTTTCCAAAAATTTTGATTATCCTTTCAAATGCGCGTTTTATTTCTAATGAAAGGAAGTTACTTTTCTTCTCCTCCTTCATTCTTCCAAGTGTGTATCTGTGAAAAACATTTGGCTATTCTTTTTCATCTTTGCAAAAAATTGAAACTTTCTCTCTATTTCGAAATAGTGGCTTTAAAATCTGCTTCAAAGATGAAGGCCAAACCCTCTGGTTCAAGGAGATCAAATCGGATCATGGGATTGCATTCGAGAGTTAGAGGAAGCCGTGAGTTTTTTGAATTGTCCAACTCCTTTGCCAATGTTGAAGGTATGGAAGCCTGCTAAAATCTTTCTCAATTAAGATCAACTATCGCGACTCTCAAGGCTTTAGGAGAAAGTGAGAAAGTGATTTCCTGGTTACTAGCTAAGTATGATTTTGCAAGTGAAGAGGCATTCGAACTTATGTTCATTGATCCTATTCAAAGCAATTATCCCACTAGCGATGGTGATTCGAGTGCTATGCTAACTAGAACAGAAAAGGAAAAGGTGGAAGAGACTTCTGGTACTAAGAAAAGAACTGATGATGATGGTAGAAGAGGGGATAACGATGAAAAGTTCTTTGCTAGTTTCCGAAGAAGAATTACTAAGTATAAAGCAGATGTTAATTGGGTTGATAAATTGATTAAATCTAAATAGCATAAGTAGTATTTTAGAACCTTGATGAACAGAGGATGGTTGATTTCGACTTTTTCAAATCCATTGGTATCCTTGTTAAGCAATTCTTTGATGATTGTCTCCTCACAGCTTTGTGCATGACTGAATATCCCACATACCCTGCTCTTTCTGCTTACTTCTATTCAACACTCTCTTTTTACTCAGTGGATACTATTAAGTTCAAGGTTTTCGATAAATCATATTTGCTTCAAGTTTGGGATCTTGCTAAATTGTTGGGTGTTAGGTTCTCATAGTTTGAGTCGATTGATATTGATCCTAATAAGTTGCAAATTAACAACTATTCGGTATTCCTGATTTTACTAAAGATGACCGTTCTCATGTCTCTCATCAGTTATTTCCCTTAAGACCGATCGTGCTTCACAAAATTATTATTAATTGTCTAAGACCAAAAGGATCTTCTACAACTGATGTTTCTCAGTATGAAGTAAAGCTGATGTGGGCTATCTTAAACGGTAAACCCTTCTCTATTACTCATCTTGTAATTCTGCATTTGTATAGAATTGTTCTGAAGGATAATGGGCAATTGCCCTATGGTTTTGTAATAACAAAGACCTTATGTGAACTAAGAATCGAGATTCCAAAGAAGTTAAGAAACATTAGTTACCTTCACTGAAGATAGATGAGCAAATGATGCCGAAGATGAGTTTCAAGTTTACTTTTAAAGGATGGAAAAACACAAGAGGAAGGATTTTACAAATTGATGTAGAAGAAATTGCACTAGAACCAACTAATCGCCCCGACAAAGCAAAGAAGAATTGCTGAATCAAGACAATGATCTCGAGCCTTCTTGCAAAGCTTACTGAAGAAATGCAGGTTGAATCTGAAAAGGAAACAGTTGATTTGGACAATATTATTGATGCATACCAACCTAACACTTAGGATGATGAGGATGAGATTGAAGCTGAAGGAGGGACAGGAATAAATGTGGCTGCAGATCGACAAAGAATATCATCACTAAAGAACAGCATCAAAAGGATTTTCTAGATCAACCTATACCAACTATTGTTCAAACCAGCATGGTGGACGTTGATCTCACTTTTGATCTAGAGACTACTGATGATGCTACTATACATCAAGAACCTGTATTGGAGCAAACATTTACTGAGCATAAGGAAATAGCCCCACAACAATTCATTGCTGGAGAATAGGAGTCTACCTTACGTATTGATGATGATAATTCTTCCAAAGTTACAACAAACACTCATGAGAAACAGGGGGAGCTTCATAATATTGCAGATACTAAGGAACCTTTTTTCTGAAAACAGTCCCTTGGAGATCCCTGTTGATACTGACAAAGCAATTTCCGTTGATCCAGAAGCCATTGTTGGTGATGAAAAAGTTTAAGGAAGTCAACAAGTTCCTGGTATGGTGACTTGAAAGACTATTTTTGATCTACTAAATCCTCGAGAAATCCATCAAAACACTCATCTGATCTCAAAAGATCATGTTGCTGATCTACCTACTGCTACAACTCATTCAATCCTTACTACAACTGAAAGCATACCTGGTGAGCCACTTATTAATCCTATTGTATCTCCTTACTAAGTTGTGCAAGATAAAGGAAAAGGAATTGCAAATGTTGAAGGGGAGTCTAAAGCTGCTAAAAAGAGGCAAGAGGACATTAATATGGTGATGGAACTTGGGCTAGAGATAGATCCTTCAAAGATACTAGTTATATACAACACTGAAGACAAGCTTTTTCTATGAACTCTGCTAAGAATGATGGAACACAAGGATCATATGGAATAAGTGCTAAAGAAATTATTCATTTTCCTCCATACTCAGGTTGAAACTCTAGAGAACACAATGACTTCCATAGACAATAGAATGACTTCCATGGAGCAGACTCTTGAGAATATGCAATATTATGTTCTTGTTCAACTGCCTTTAGAACATAGGATGCCATCTCCAGCTTCTTCTCCAACACCCGTTCCAAACCCCACGTCCAACCAACCATCCTCTTCTAAATAACTCTCTATTTTCGTTATTTCTTCTTAGTTTTTTTTTTTTGTTTTTCCATGGTCTAATCTAGTTGTGGATTGTTGTTGGTTTTTTTATTATTATTTTGCACTCTATTTGACATTAGTACTATGGTTTGCAGATAATATGATTTTTGGAATCTTATCTCTTTTATTGTTGACAAAAAGGGGGAGAAAGTGGTGGTCCAGCAGAACATGGGTTTCTAAGGATAGGTTTCCAAGGACTAAGTATCATAAAAGCTAAGGGGATCGGTTAAAATTCTCTTGACTCTTATCTTTTATTTCAACATATTGACATAGTATTTTTATGCTTCATTGTTTAAATTAGCTTTATTTAAGAAACAATATATTTTTTCATCTATCATAATTTTTTTATAAAAGTTCTACTTGAACAAAGTTTTGTCATCATCAAAAAGAGGGAGATTGTTGAGAAAACATTCCCTCGGTGGTTTCAAAGATTGACAGAACTTACCAACTTTGGATTTTGATTAAAAGTATTTTTCAGGAAGGAAAGTCTGATGATTGCAATTAGAATCATAATCGTAGATAATACTTTCTTATTCGAACACTTAATCAGTCAACTATGAAGAAATAATTTCTCGTGCAACGGCTAGTTGAAATTGGCTAAATTACTTGCCGCTTTTTGGAGGAGCTTAAAAGGAAGGTTTTCATAACAATCAAACAATCCTCATGTTTCTACTCTTTCCTCAATCTTGGAAAACGGGCTATCATTTATAAACATAGACACTCGACTTTTGGCAACCCAACTTGCTGTATGGGCAGCAAATCTTACCGAAAGCTTCAACCTTGGCGATCCTCACGCCATAAGATCTTCTCAACCAAATCCAGGACCAACAGGTGGATTGGCTGGATGATCCTCTTGAAGGCATGTCCAACAGTCAACTTGGACTATGAGGGGTATAAGAGAAGATCTCAAAGTAAAAGGATAACAACTCGCTTTCACGAGTATTTGAGCTTTTAATTCTAAAGTCTAAAGGGTGTTTGTAATTATTTTGCATTTAATTCAGTGAGCAAATTTGTATAACATTTTAGAGATCGAGAGTGTGTGAGAAAGTTATACACACGAGCTTGAATATCGAAGCTCTTGTAATCTCTAATCAAATCTCATCAATGGATTCTAGCCAATTGGTTGTAGTGTGAGAGAGTGGACGTAGGCTTGCCAAAGCTTAACCACTATAATCTTGAGTATGCAATTCTCTATCACTTACTCTATTTATTAATTGTGGTAGAATTGTATGCCGGTAAGATCTGACCACTTCATCAGAAGTTGTCCTGCTAAAATTTTGGTTTAAATTCTTTCATTTTCGCAAAATCACCTATTCACCCCCCTTTAGATGATATTTTAGCCATAACAAAAACTATTACTCATGTTCATAAGAGCATCACAAATCACAACAAGCATAGTTAGTTTAGGACTACTGGTATAGTCTATGGGAGTTATGGCAAGAAAAGGCATCTTAGAAGAGATTGCCTTAAAATAAAGAACAAGAAGAATAAGAATATTATAGTGGAGTATACTAATGTTCATAAGTTTGATAGATGTATTATAGATTCTGGTTCTTCATTTCACGCTACTCCAAATAGTAATTGATTTATTACTTATCGATACACAGATAATAGTAAAGTGTAGTTGGTAAACAATGCTGAGAGTGATATTATGGGTGTTAGCAATATTAGAATTATAATGCATGATAATATAGTAAAGACATTGACTAGAGTGCAACATGTTCTAAAATTGAAGAATAACCTCATTTTCTTGAGTGCCTTCAATTCAATTGAGTGTCAATATACTTTAGAGAGTGGAGTTCTAAAGGTCATTTAATGTTCTTTGGTTATAAAGAAAGATATCAAGCACATTAGCCTATATGAACTTCAACGTTTGTGTAATTCCTTTGTGAAATAATATGAAATTATGAGATTAAACACCATGTGAGTTAATAAATGTAATCAAGAGCTAAAAAAACACTAAACATGTTTGAGTGACTCGAGTATAGCTGTAAACTTCATTATATCACTTGGTATTTAGTAAAATTATGTGCTACTCTCCCTATAGAATAGGTCCAGTGACCAAACCACATTTATTTGGTGCGCGACTTATTTCCTTATCATATTTATCTTGTCATTCAATCGCTTGTTTTCGGCTATACTTTCAAAACAACATGAATCCATATGTACATGAGATCTTCAATCACTCAAAAGGATACTTAATGAATCACGTGCAACACAAAAATGTGTAATATACAGATTAGAACGAATTCTCTCATTACACATATGATATATAGTGTGACATCCAAAATTTCACTTGACAAAATGGAGAGCCCCGAATGTTTAATGGCCCACACCACGTTAACGAGCCGTCATCAAACTATGCCATTTGCATCACCACCGCATCTTCACTGAGTGACACCATTTCCACCTTATTTCCACTATTTCCACATCATTAAGCCACTGCCACTACCTCATCACCAACAACTCCAACATCCATTTTCATCATGCGATGTCATACCGCTCTCTAGTCGGCATTACCTTTGGTAGCCGCAAGGATTGCTCAACGACCAGCTCCATCTTGGTGTTGTATGTCCATCAAGCCACTAGCGAGCGGCAACAATCTAGCTTAGGGGAGGTTTGCTGGCTAGAGCAGCCCAATGTCTCGTCTCCTCTCTTCATCGCTTCTTAAGCCGCACGAGTCAACAATAGCAAGCGGTCATCCCCTCCTTCCTTCGCATGAAGACTAGCTGACTCTTCCCCCTGCCACTGTGTCTAGCCTTGAACAACATCGCATTCAGCTAGCTTGAAATGCTGCAACTGAGTCAACCTTGATGACTGCTTGAGCGATGGAAAAAAAGAGCATTGGGCGCTATGCATATAAAGGCCAGAGAGCTATTTCCTTGGACTTCTTTTCAATTTGGTCGGAAACGTTGTCCCCTTTGCTTCTTCTTCGTTCACGACTGGTCCCACCCCTTTCATTTTCACCCCAAAAGATCATAAGCCAACAACGAGCATCCCCATCCCAGCAAGGTTGCCGATAAAAAATTGCCTATCAAGTCAGCGCCGCGTCACCGCCGTCAACCCTGCCGTCATTCCGCCGAGCTACCATCGCAATCCTCTAGGACCCAAGGCAAGTAGGTTTCCTTTGTTCTATCCTAGACCGATCGTTTGTTGTGTGGCAATGAGAGTTTCCTCAGAAATCCTTTGAATCTAGTGATTCCGGAGACACGAACACCTAATCGCAGGTTTCGAACAAAGTTATATTGTTAGAAAGTCCAATACTTAAGTCATTGGGTTTGTATATGTGTTATGGGAAGGTTATATGTTAAATCGACATACATACTTGGACTAAAAGTACTGAAGGTTGAGCCAAAAATAGGAAAAGATAGTCAAGAAAGGTTCGGTTTTAGGCAGACCTTCAATTTTGCTAATTTCTTGCTAACCTGTGTGAGGTGAATTTCATGGGCCGCTCTTCATGAAAGTTGTCCTTTATTTGCCGTTCTATGACATAGTTTAATTTCATAATTTTTTGACTTCGTACTACAAAAATATATTTGAAAAACTAGTGAGTTTGAAATCTATTTTTAAGATTACTGAACTGCTCTTCCTCCTTTTCATTTTGCATGAATTTTTCGTTCAAGAATTCTAACATGTGTCCTCATGAAAGTTTTAGAGTACATCCTAAACTACCACCTATTAAAATTCCAGAGTTTTTTTGTAGTTGTTTGCTTGGCAAAACCCAATCCCGTTGGAGTCTATCATGTACCAGAATGCCCTATGGTTTTAGTCGATTTTCAAAGAATGATGTAGGATTGTGTGAACCAAATTTGATATTGATTCTTTCACAAAAAATTTCCCTCTAGATCGTGTCTTTCTTATGTTAAAATTTCATAATTTTTTAAACCTATTTACCTAGACAATAGTTGTTGTTTCTAAAGGCATGCAAAATGCCTTATAAGGCTAGTTTAAGATCTAGGATGTGGAATTCTTCTGACAGTTCATCTACTATCGGGACGAGTGAGATTATATTAGTCTAGGAATTAAAGATGATTAAGAATTTGTTAGATTCACTTTTGAGTTCCTTGATAGTAGTAACGTCAATATTTTTTTAAAATTGAATTATGAGTTTGCTGCATCATCGTATGGATGTGTGATTGGGAATACCGCTGGTCCTTGGGACAACGATGCCCCAAGTTATAGTAGAGATGCCTAGAGGGGTAACTGAGTTCCTCCAGATGCCTTGGGGGGTGTGATACGGTTCCCCTAAATGTCCTCTCAATACCGAATGGGTGCGAGATGCTCAGGGGTAACATGGTTCCACAAATAATGATAGCAGCAGGAATTTATATTGAATATAACCTTAATACCTTTAAATTAAGCTACTAATTACATGTTGGGATAGGCTACCGCTTTTATGGATATGTTATATTATTTTGAAAAGGTTCTCAAGTAAGTTGATGATTTATTATACTTTACATTGAGGATTTTCTTGTCAGTATAGTGATTAATTTTTGCAGTATAGACTGATGCACCTTTTACTTGCTAGATTTAAGCTCATTGCTTGTTGACTTTATCTTTTCATATCAATAAAAATGTTAGTCCCACTTGCCTTTCATATGGTCCATTATAAAGTTTCTATTGACTTCACTTGGCATGAGGATGAGTTTATAGACCTCAGATACAGCCTTTATCTGGATCATATCTCATTTGACTGTGGACATATGGGCTTTGATAGGGCCTATGACTCTTGGATTCGTTGGAATGTATGCTCGCATCAATGGGCAAACAGTGGGTCCCCTCCTACTGCATGACAATGGACTAGGGAATGGAGCCAGTCCCGCTGAATGGAAGGGAGACTGGAGGAAAATTGGATTTTTGAAACTTAGAAGATTTTGATGAAACCCAAGGGGTAGAGTTTGACGACCACATGTATAGCTAGGTTGGGATGGGATGACCGATTTACAGCCATGTGTAGTCAATAATACTGACCCTTTTGAATTCCCTGATGTAACAAGCGACGAGGGTTATTTTCACGACATCCCAAACGCATCATTGTCCTATATCCTTTTTATCTTTTCATTAAGTACATGCGGAAGCATTACAAACAACACACAGACAACAACAAATAGCTAGGAAAACAACTATTTACAAACATATAATTACATCAATTATATTTACAAACCCTTCAATCTCGGGCCGATATATTTATAATCACTACATCTTCAAAAGGCCGGGGGTAAACCTTAGTTCCTCTAGCAAGACTGCAACTCCTCCATGCCTACAATTCTCAAAAAAAAAACAAAAAAAGAACAAAAAAAACAAACAAAAAAAACGGGTTGAGTCATGGACTCAAGAAGTAAAACCACTAAATCATGGTTAGGATGGCACCTCGTCACCGAGCCAAAACATGCAGCTCTCGACTTTGAATAAGTGCCGGTGGCAAATCAATAGTATAACACATGCTTTACCGTGACTAAAACAAGCAAGAGTCCTCGAATACTTATAAAACAGACATGGCCAAGATCATATA
Organism: Eucalyptus victrix; assembly: GCA_016097545.1. NCBI lineage: Eukaryota > Viridiplantae > Streptophyta > Magnoliopsida > Myrtales > Myrtaceae > Eucalyptus > Eucalyptus victrix. The sequence continues at coordinate 5,553,888 of CM027840.1, read as the reverse complement.
ATGGCATACAAGATACGCACATGACTCTCAAGACCCCAATAATAGCATATATAATATGCACGTGACTTTCAAGGTCAAGGCAAGGGCAAATAATATATGCACATGAATATTATAGGGTCAAACACACAGGATTTATTTCTTAATCAACCGAAATCCATCGGTTCTTTTGGAATCCACCGGGAATCCATTGATGATTGCATCGTCCAAAAATCCATTCGTGGAGGCATCGCCTCGAAATCCAACAGTGATGGCAACACCCCGAAATCCATCGGTGACAACTAGTTTCTTCATGTGACCACACGAGCAAGCATTTACACAAGTTCAAATCTTATCTTTGATCGTTAGCCCCTGCAAGAAAAACCCGAAGGCATGCTTATGCAAGTGTGTCATGACCTAGCAAAAATAACTGAATGATGAACTGAGTGCATACGTTACCCGCGGCTTGAGCCAACCCATCTTAGTGCTAGCTTGGAACCACACAAGGCTTGGAGTCAATACATCTCAATACTAACCTAAGACCAAGCAAGACCCATGTCGTCATGCTTTGCCGCCGGTTTCATAGCCAAGTGGAAACCCATCGTGACTTCGATGAACCTCGATGAACTATAGGTGGTTTTACAAAGAGAGTATCGTCTTGTGAGGGAGTGGGCAAGCAAGGCCAAGAAAGGAAATCGATGAGGAAGACGAGCGAAGGGAAAGGGGCGTGAGGTGGTGCAAATGAATAGGAGTTTCTTCTATTTATATGCCAAGCTTCATTAATGGCTCTAACTTATTCTTCAAGGAAGATTCTATCGTCATGATTACCGAATCTTCTCATTGCCACCTAAGTTAGTGAGTCATACCTTCATTTAAGGACTAACCTCCGAGGAACATGTGTTACTTATTCTCCAAATCACTCATAATTGGTCCACCATTTCATCATTACTTGACCTACTTAATCTCCAAAGAAAATCTTATGCATTAATGATCAAATCCTCAAATGGCCACCTAAGCTAGTGATTCATCCCTTCATTTAATGCTTAAGATATGGCAATGATAAGTCTTGGATTTTTGGCACATTTCTCTTGGCTTTTTTTGCTCATTAAGCCAAGCGTTCTAGAACCTTTCATGGTATGGTCCACTTAAATCATAAATCACTAACTTATTTACCAAGGCAAATCTTGTGGAATTATTACATGATCTTAAGATGGACACCTAAGATGTTGACAATGCTTCCTCCGCAAGTTAGGCATGCAGCCCCCTTCCCCTCCAAGGCGATAACAGTTTTGAGCAACTTTTGAAATTAGTACCATTACCTTATCAAACAAGCTCAGAACATTATAAAATTTAATATGTTGTAGAGAGGACCTTAGAAAACATTTTTATGAAGGAATCCAAGCCAAATTCGTTCTATGGGAAGAGCAACAAATCATTAAACACAACCCAAAAATTCGTTTATCGAGCAACTTCAACGGTCACAGAGAGAGACTCATTTCGAAATTCAAATCTTTACAAACTAATTTGAAATTTAAGTATATTTATAGGTTAAGATGTTTTGAACAACTTTCATGAAGGAAGTTTATCAAAATTCGAAGCACAAAGAGCTCTATAAAATTGGAAAATGGGAAAGGTCCAGTAGTTTCAAAAAACTGGGAAGTCAAAACCTATGAAACTTGAGGTGGCAAGTCTATGAAGAAGAGGTGGCGCTTTACTTGGCTTGCAAGATCACTTGCTATCATTTCCTTAGGTCATGAGTCACCTTCCATTCATTACTTACTTGGGACACATAAGCCTCCACACTCATCATCCTTATTTAATACTTTTCACACTTGTTCACACTTATTTTCTAGGAAGGTTTGACTAATCCAAGGCCTATCTAGCTTAACCTCCTAGTTGGGACCAAAATAGGGGTCGAAGTCGAGGATGTTACGACTCTTTCACCTAAAAAAATTTCATCCTCGAAATTTCATAATGTACATGGATACTCAAAATAAATTAGGGTACTTGCGCCTCATGATTTCTTCACTTTCCCAAGTAGCGTCTTCCGTTCCATGGTACTTCCATAGGACTTTTACTAAGGGAATGACTCTGTTCCTAATTACTTACTCCTATCTGTCCACGATTTGCACTGGCTCCTCAATATACGACCCTTGGTCATCTACCTAAATCTCTTTGAAGTTAAGCACATGTGCCGAATCTGGCTCATATTTTCTCAATATGAACACATGGAATACATCATGTACCTGAGCAAGTTTTGGTGGCAATGCCAACCGTTAGGCCATATTCCCTATCCTTTCTAGGATTTCAAAGGGTCCTATGTATCGTGGACTTAACTTACCTTTCTCACCAAAACGAGACATACTTTTTAATGGAGACCCCTTGAGGAACACGTGGTCTCCTACTTGGAATTCTAAAGGCTTTCGTCTCTTGTCTGCATAATTCTTTTGTCTGCTTTGGGTAGCTCTAAGTCTCTTTCTAATTACCTATACTGCCTTGGTAGTAAGTTGCACCAACTCAGGACCAATAAACTTCTTTTCCTCGACCTCATTCCAACAAGTTGGAGCTCTGCAAGTCGACCATATAGTGCCTCAAATGGAGCCATGTCAATGCTCTGCTGGAAACTACTATTATAGGTGAACTTAACGAGAGGTGGGTGCTCATCCCCACTTCTCTTGAAGTCGATAACACAAGTTTGTAACATGTCTTCCAGCATTTGGATGGTTCTCTTGATTTGACCCTCTGTCGGTTGTAGCATCTTGATTGTCAATAGTATTTCTGGCTCAATCACGCTTTCGTTGTGCACTCTGATAAAACAAGGCCTTCCTTAAATATAGTCTATTCTTATAATGATGTCAGTGTCGTACATGGCTTACATAACCAAATCCATTGCTTCCTCTTATTTATTTATAATAGTCTTACACTCTTTTTATTCTACAGTGGATAGTACTTCATTTTGTAACAACGGTCTTGGAGTTTTCCATTTCCTCTTGAGTGACCGCATAAACCTTTCCCTGCGTTGGTGGACATTGGAAATTGTTGCATTGCAGCGCTTCGTTTTGCAACATCATTTGTGAATACCGCAATGGCGTCATTTGTTTTCACTGTGGCTCAGTAGGGAACACCATTCCTTGTGTTGCCTTCCACTAGTGACTGGTGTTACCTTCCAGCTAGTACATCGCCAAGGTTACCTTATCTTCATCAGAATAACTTAAAAGTGCGAATATCTTTTCTAACTTATTGACCCATGATTCGACTTCTTCAGGATCTCCTGTCCCAGCAAACCTTAGGGGTCACAACTTTAGGAACTGCTCCACTAGTCTCTACATAGGACGTTCGCCATTTCTGCTTCCATTTCTAGCCATAAAGGCATTCCTAGAAGCAGAAGCCACTTGGTGTTGTTCTTGCTGCCCCATTATACTTTCAATGATCTCAAGAGCTTGCAGAATTTCGTCTAGTCAGGGGTCCTCCTTTGACTTCCCTTTGGAACTCTCCTAGCCCTGAGTCGACTTTCCTCTTGTGGCTACCTAGCCTTGAGTACTCATGTTGCAATTATAGGAATTCTAGAAAGGCTTTCTTCAACATAATAAGGGGTTAAGGATCAAAATCTTCTACCAGAAAACCAAGCAAGTAACAATCACATGCACGGGATGTTTTCCTAGTTAACTATCCCATGACTTACAACGCACCTTCTCACTCCAGGTAATAACCTAGCTCTGATACCAAAAATGTAAGACTAGGGTCACGAGCGACGGGGGTTATTTTCGCGATGTCCCAAGTCGTCGCTATCCCGTTTCCTTTTTATTTTTTCATTAAGCACATGCAAAAGTGTTACAAACGACACCTAGACAAAAACTAACCAGGAAAACAACCATTTACAAACATATAATTACATCGGTTACATTTACAAACCCTCCTATCTCAGACCTATATATTTATAATCACCACATCTTCAAAAGGCCGGGGGTAAACCTTAGTTCCTCTAGCAAGACTGCAATTCCTCCGTGCCTACAATTTTGGAAAAAAAAAGGGGGGGGGGTTGAGTCATGGACTCAATAAGTAAAACCACTAAATCATGGTTAGGATGGCACCTCGTCACCGAGCCAAAACATGCAACTCTCAACTTCGAATAAGTGCCAGTGGCAAATCAACAGTATAACACATGCTTTACCGTGACTAAACAAGCAAGAGTCCTTGAATACTTATAAAACAGACATGGCCAAGATCATATGATGGCATACAAGATATGCACGTGACTCTCAAGACCCCAATAATAGCATATATGATATGCACATGACTTTTAAGACCCAAATAGGAGCTTATAAAATATGCACATGACTTTCAAGATCAAGGCAAGGGCAAATAACATATGCACATGAATATTATATGGTCAAATACACAGGATATATTTATTAATCACCGAAATCCATCGGTTCTTCCAGAATCCACCGAGCATCATCTCAAAATCCATCAGTGGCGGCATCGCCCCAAAATCCATTAGTGGCGGAAACACCCCGAAATCCATTGGTGACGGTTAGTTTCCTCGTGTGACCACACAAGCAAGCATTTACACAAGTTCAAATCTTATCTTTGATTGTTAGCCCTTGCAAGAAAAACCCGAAGCCATGCTTATGCAAGTATGTTTCATGACCTAGCAAAAATAAACTAACTAATCAACTGAGCACGTACGTTACCCGCAGCTTGAGCCGACCCATCTTAGTGCCGGCCTGGAATTACACAAGGCTTGGAGTAGGCACATCTCAATACTGACCCGAGACTAAGCAAGGCCCGTATCATCACGCTTCGACGCTGGTCTCACAACCAAGCAGAAATCCGTCATGACTTTGATCAACCTCGATGAGCTATAGGTGGTTTTACAAAGAGATGATCGTCTTGTGAGGTAGTGGGCGAGCAAGGTTGAGAGAGGAAATGGATGAGGAAGATGGGCGAATGGCAAAGGGTGTAAGGTGGTGGAAATGAATGGGAGCTCCTCCTATTTATATGTCAAGCTTCATTAATGGCTCTAACTTATTCTTCAAGGAATATCCTATCATTATGATTACCGAATCTTCTCATGGCCACCTAACTTAGTGAGTCATACCTTCATTCAAGGACTAACATCCAAGAAACACGTGCTACTTATTCTCCAAGCCACTCTTAATTGGTCCACCTAAGCTTGTGAGTCACCATTTCATCATTACTTGGCCTAACTTAATCTCCAAGGAAAATCTCATGCAATGATGATCAAATCCTCAAATGGCCACTTAAACTAGTGATTCATCTCTTCATTTAATGCCTAAAATATGGCCATGATAATTTTTGGATTTTTGGCACATTTTTCATGGCTTTTCTTGCTCATTAAGCCAAGCATTCTAGAACATTCCATGGTATGGTTCACTTAAGCCAGAAATCACTAACTCATTTACAAAGGCAAATCTTTTGGCATTATTACATATTCTTAAGATGGACACCTAAAATGTTGACAAGGCTTCCTCCTCAAGTTAGGCATGCAGCACCCTTCCCCTCCAAGTTGGGCTTGTGGTTCTCCTATTCTAAGGCGAAAATAGTTTTGAGCAACTTTCAAAATCAGTACCATTACCTTACCAACCGGGCTTGGAAAATTATAGAATTTTACTATGTTGTAGAGAAGACCTTAGTAAACATTTTTCATGAATGAATCCAAGCCAAATTCGTTCCATGGGAAGAGCAACAAATCATTAAATACAACTCAAAAATTTGTCCGTCAAGCAGATTCAATGGTCACAAAGAAAGACTCATTTCAAAATCCAAATCTTCACAAAAAGAATCTAAAATTTAAGAATGTTATAGGTTAAGATGTTTTGAACAACTTTCATGAAGGAAGTTTCTCTAAATTCGAACCACAAAGAGCTCTATAAAATTGGAAAGTAGGAAAGGTCCAGCAGTTTCGAAAAACTAGGAAGTCAAACCTTATAAAACTCAAGATGGCAAGTTTATGGAGGAGAGGTGGCGGTCTACTTGGCTTGCAAGATCACTTGCTATCATTTTCTTTGGTCATGAGTCACCCTCCCTTCATTAATTACTTGGGACACATAAGCCTCCATACTCATCATCTTCATTTAATGTTTTTTGAGGTACGGACACCTGGAGTGTCAAAACTTGGCACGGAGGGACATTTAAGTGCCAAAAGTTTGGAAAGTGATACTTAAGTGTCAAAATCGGAGCAAAATGGATCACTTAAGTGCCACTCCGGCCAAAATGCCGATGTGGCGATTTTTCCGCGAAGGAATTGCAAAACGACGCCATTTTACACGCTGACGTGATTAAACAATACAAAAACAATATTGTTTTGGCACGACGTTATAAAAAAATTAATATGAAAATTAATCAAATTAAATTTAAAACTAAACTTATTTAAAACATTTTAAAAAAATAAATATATTTGTAAAAAATTAGTTGCCTACCCCTCCCCCTTTTTTTATTTTTTTATTTTTAGTTTATTTAGTTATGTTATTTTATTTTTAAATGTTTTAAATAAATTTAGTTTTAAATTAAATTTAATTAATTTGTATATTAATTTTTTTACGACGTTAGCACCAAAATGATATCGTTTTTGTATTGTTTAACTACATCAATGTGCAAAATAGCGTCGTTTTGCACTTCCTTCGCCGAAAAATCGCTACGTTGGCATTTTGGCTGAAGTTGTACTTAAGTGATTCATTTTACTCCGATTTTGGCACTTAAGTGTCATTTTCCAAATTTTTGGCACTTAAATGTCCCTCCATGTCAAATTTTGGCACTTTAAGTGTACTTCTGCCAATATTTTTCACACTTATTCACGCTTATTTTCTAGAAAGGTTTGACTAATTCAAGGCCTATCTAGTTTAGCCTTCTAGCTGGGACCAAAATAGTGGTCGAAGTCAAGGATGTTACATAAGAAATGAAGTTGCCCTGTTTGTATAAGTCTACATGCTTTCATTGGTCATTTTAGTTAATTATGCTTATGCATGCCTAAGCAAAAGTGAAATATATAAGATAACTACGCTACGTTGGCTGTGATGTGCTGGGGCATCACTTATGATGGTATTGTATGAGTTAAGTTCGATTAATGACGACAAGTTGATTTTACAAAATCTTAAAGGGTATTGTTTATCCCCGTATGGACGGACTACCGGTGATTACTCGCAAAGTACCGCACCTATCCACAGTCAGGTCAACCCATGCTGATCGACTTCTTGCACTTATTATAATCAGGTCAAATTCTTGTGACGCGTAACTCATCAAGCTTGACCAAGTATGCACTAAAAAAAAAGAGAGAGATACTTCTATAAAGAGGGAGACAATAACTTGTATGGATCATCACCCTCCACACTCCATTTACTTCCTCATCTTCTCAGAGAAACAAGTGATGTGGATGATCGGAACGTGTGTGTCGACATTGATCATCGTGTGTCTCGCTCATTGGGTTTACCGATGGAGAAACCCCTGGTGCAACGGTACGCTTCCTTCCGGTTCTTTGGGGCTTCCTCTCATCGGTGAGACCTTTCAATTAATGGTTCCTAGTTACTCTCTAGACCTCCTTCCATTCCTCAAGAAGAGAATACAAAGGTACCCATACCATTTTATTGCCAAGCAAAACGCTGACTTTATTTGGTAGTTCTTAACAATACCTAGAAATGCCCCCCCTTCTTTGTTCTTTCGACGCAGGTACGGAAAGACATTTCGGACAAGCATGGCGGGTCGGGCAATGGTAGTCTCGGCTGATCCGGAATTCTGCCATTTTGTCCTTCAGCAACACGGGAAGCTGTTTGACTCATGGGCTCTAGACACATTCGCAAAGCTTTTCGCACAAGACAGCGAGGCCAACACCAACATCCCGAATGTCCACAAGTATAGTCGAAGCACGGTTCTAAAGCACTTTGGCCTGGAGGTCCTTAGGGAGAAGTTGCTTCCCTTGATGGAAGAAGCGTCTCGAGTGACTATAGAGAGCTGGTTAGGTCAAGAATCCGTCGACGTAAAATATGCCACGGGAACCGTAAAGGCCAAATCCTTGGATCAAAAATACTTTCGAATCGTTTTTCCCTTTTCTCTAAGTGGGGCGCCATGACAAATCTAACACGCATTTTCTTTTGATGTTCTTGCTAGATGGCAATTCGATTCGGCGCAAAGCAACTGTTAAGTTATGATCCTAAACAATCCTCGGAGAAATTGGGTGATTTATTCTTCTCGTTTGTCCGGGGCCTTATGTCAATTCCTTTGAATATACCGGGTACAACACATTACAAATGCATGAAGGTACAGTGAACCGGTTTCTCTTTTGGAACTTGGTTTCTAGTATAAGAGAAAACTTGGTACTAAATTTAGATCTTTGCAGGACCATAAGAAAGCATTGTCAATCATTCGAGAAATTGTAAAAGATCGGCTCTTTTCGCCGGAGACACCTTACAATGACTATCTTTCACGCATCATGACAGATATGGACAGAGAGAAATTCTTAACGGAGGATTCAATAGTTAAGCTTTTGTCCGGGCTTCTTTTTGTCAGCTTCGATACTCTTTCGACAACGTTGACATTAGCTCTAATGTTCCTCGAAGAGAATCCTAAAGCATTGCAAGAAATCACCGTATGCTTTTCTAATTACACACTGAATTATGCATAATGGATTCCCTTTGAACATTTTTAAGTGAGTTTTTACTCAATTTTTTTCCAGGACGAGCACGAGACCATAATAAAGCAGAGAGAAGTTTCAGACTCCTCGATCACGTGGGAAGAATACAAGTCGATGCCTTTCACTCTTCATGTATGCAATCTAGCCAAATGAACAAATTCTTTAGGACAATCAGCATATCCTAGAATCTTTTGTAACGTGGGTACTTGCAAAACCAGGTAATACATGAATCGCTAAGGTTGGGAAACATCTCACCTGGACTGTTGAGGAGGACAAAAAGCGATGTGGAATGGAACGGTAGGTCCCTTGTATAATAGTCAATCCATTCGCTTTCTATTAGCATCGAGAATATAGATCGGTACTTTGATTACCACATCTTGCTTAGAACATCGGAATTCTATGCAGGATATACGATTCCCGCGGGCTGGGGAGTTTTGATTGCCACTTATGCTTTCCACTTGGATCCCGAGACATATGAAGATCCTACCACGTTCAATCCGCGGCGCTGGAAGGTTACATTTAAGAGGGGAATCGGGGTTTACACACGGGGGGTATTTAAGATTTGGATATACGAAGTTTATCATCGCAGGCGATTTTGATCTAAAATTTGGATCAATGCGATACTGTGATTGACTTGTCTAGGGCTTTCGAATTCCAGGAATGCGAATCGGACACCATGCTGAAAATTTCATGCCTTTTGGATGGGGAATGAAACAATGTGCCGGAGCGGAGTACGCGAGAGTTTTCTTAGCGACTTTTCTGCACATCTTGGTCACGAAATACAGGTACTCATCTCCCTTTTTCGGCACCAACATCCTGGAGAGATCGTCAAGCGCGTGAATTGGATGGCCTACGGCGATGCGGTTGCTGACATTTTTCTATCTGTTGGAATATGATCAGATACATAAAGCTCAAGAGAGGTGAAATTCGCCGAAATCCGATTCTAGACCTCGGGGAAGGCTTGCACATCAAGGTCATGGAAAGATAAAAACAAAACTGCTTCCACCCTTTTACCAGATATCAACTTCCTTTGATGTAATGACTTGGTTTCAATGTTTTCTTTCGGGCACATTTCATTGTTTATATGAAGTTTCTTTTTTTTAATAACCAGACCTTTTGATACGGTTTTTTTCCCTGCTACCCTATTAAAGCTAACGAGGCCGAATTTTGTTCAATTGGAAATGGACTCAAACTTCAAGTATCATTTCTTTATGAGGTAGACGCCGCGCCCAAATTTTGATACAGTATGTGTCATGCTCCACGATGGCCACCCACCCATCGCCGCAAAGTTGCGCAGCCATCACTTTTACGTGGCCTCGCCGTCACGCCTCTTATATTGCTTTAGGGTAAAATTCACGAAGAAGCAGCCTCTTGGATGCGATTCATGAAGAAGACCAATTTCATACATATATGAAAGAATTGTATCCAAAATAGGAAAACTATTCAAATTAGGAAAAATATTCAAATTTAAAAAAAAAAAACTATTTAACTTGTATTTCTTTTATGAACTCAAATTCGAGATATATTTTCCACATGAGAAATACAGCCCAAGTGCCAAAACTTGGCACGAATGAACACCTAAGTGCCAAAAGTTAGAAAAGTGACACTTAAATGTCACTTTTTTAAAAAAGTGGGATGCTTAAGTGTTTTCTCCGGCGAACCCCTCCGGAAATCTTACGTGACAATTTTTTATTTTTTTTTCATCTACGTGACTTGTTGGAATACTCACTCAACAAAAAAAAAGGCAAAAATGACGTCGTTTTTGAGCGAATTCAAATGTTAATATAAAAATTAATTTAATTCATTTATAAAAATAAATAAATATTATTATTTATTTTTATTTTTTTTAAAGGTGGGGGACCAGAGGCAGTGGCTGAGGGCTGAGCCCTCGCCGCCGCCGCCTCCTTGCCATCATTGGGAAGGGCCGGCAATAGTGGGGGGAGCGTCGGCCGAGGTCGCCAGCCCTTGGCTAGGGCCTAGCGACCCCGGCCGACCCTCTGTGGCACCCCTCAACGGCCCCCGATCCGTTAGGGTCGCCACTGTTTACTTCTCTTTCACTTGACCTGATAATGTTCTATTTTGATACCATTTCAATTGTAACGGGTCCATACAACCGGGGGGTTTACATCTTTTAGATCAGTCCCTTGCACAGTTCATATAACGGAAGCATATCCAACAACTCCCTTTCCTATATTGAGAAAACGATGCACACACTAAACATTTATAGGTAAAAGCCGAACACTTTTATTTACTTAAACCAGATGGCATCATTTATCGATACATCAAAATGCCGTAGTCTTCTATACTTGGCTATACTTCAAAAGATTACCGACATCTCCTCCAACAGTCGTATACTTAAAGTCCATCGATTAGTGTCGGCGTCCAAAAGTTCCTTCATTTGCTATCCTCCTCCTCTCAGTCATATCCAACCACTTAATCCATCTACTGGTGGCAGTGGCAGCAGAGGTATCTTATCTAGTCTAAAATGTTAGTCCCCAAACGGGGTGAGTACAACCACTCAGCAATAAAGATCCATCAAACTATACAATGCAACAAGTAAGACAATCAAGATATCATGAGTAGAGCACATATCATCCATGTTATCGAGCATCCATCACCATGCGATCGTGCATATATCACCATGCAGTCATGCATATCTCACCATGCCATCATGTATATCTCACCGTGCCATCATGCATATACCACCATGCAATCATGCTTGTATTTTCATGAGGTTCATTCCATGCCATATGCACATGCATACGCATGATTCATATCATCCATGCTATCATGTATACATCCCCATGAGATCCATTCAAGCCTTCATGATTGCATTCTCAATGTCAAATATCATCAATTTACTTTCATAAGCAGATCATGCATCATGCCATATGCATACACCCATGCACATGATTCAATTTCTCGATCTTTAACTTTCACAAGGATCTCATCGTTTTTCTTCTAGGGACCAATGTTTGCATCCCTCATTTATCGCTCGCACCCAACCTGGCATCCCGAGGAGCCTCCGGCACACACCTTCGGGCATCTCGCATCCCACCTGGCATCACGAGGAATCTCCGGGGCTCGCCATGAAAATGGTTACCCCTACCCTCTGGGCATGCATCATAATACAACCCCTCACCCTCCGGGCATGTATCATAATATAACCGAGCACCCCGACACTCCCGAGGAAAACCTCTGGGCATGTATTCATAATACAACCAGGCATCCAAAGGGCATCAACTCATTCGAACCTTTGGGCATCCCGACTCCCGGGGCATTGTCGGCTCACATCTTCGATAGTATCATCATTATCACAATGTATATTCACACATATGTCTCATTTTCAACATGGCATTTGATGCAACAATATCAAAGATCTAAACCATCTTTTGATGTCACATGATATGCCAAACATCACCATATATGCAGCACACATAACACCCACGATGTCACCTTTCATGAAGCAATTCAATGGCTTTTGAAAATGGAACTAATTTTCGGGTAAAACAAAATGCACCTCTTTAGTAAAAATTCTTGGAAAATTAGTAAACAATATCAATAAATTCTGAGAATTTAACATGATGTAAAAAAGATCCAGAGGAAGATATTTCATGAAGAACATCATGTCAAGAAAGTTCCACATCAATCACATAGATCCATATATCACAGCAAAAGAAATTCCAGCACCACTTTTTCACAGTTTTGGAAATAATTTTGATTAAGCTCTTAAATGAACTCTGAAAATTCTGAGATTTTGATATGTTATAGCTGAGATCTAAAGGTAAAAGTCTCATGAAGAAATTGTAGTCTAATTCCTTCTGAATTAAAATATATAATTTTCATAACTCTCCCTAACTCTTGGTTCACTGTCCAGACTCATCCTCTTCAAGAAAAATCATTTTCCCCGATCATTACTTGTTCATTTATCCTCAAATTTTAGTATGTTACTCCTCAAGATATTTTCTAGAACTCTTATCAAGAACACGAGATCAAATTCGGATGATTTCACAAAATCCACGGAATCACAACAGATCAACATAGCAGTTTCCAGATCTAGCTTCTTCAAAGAAAAATGGTTTCACCGACCTACAATTGTTCATTTCCTCTCAAATTTTGATATGTTATTCTCCAAGAAGTCTTCTACAACTTTCATCGAGAAGTCGAAGTCAGATTCCAACTATAACATTACATGCAACTCACAAAATCACCAAAGGTCGGACTGTTTTTCAAGAAGCAAAATACTAGGCTAGAACACAACTCCTATAGTTTCGAAATTTCACACTTCATCCACATCCGAAATCCACCATTCATCACACACAAAGCACAGCAAGCAAAGGGTAGATCAATGGACTCTACTTGCCTCTAATCCAAGCACAACATAGCAAGCAAATGGCATGGCAAGGCAGGCTCGACAGCAGCAGCTAGGCGGATGCACGGCGGCCGGTCTTCTTCCTCCTCTTTCTCTCTTTCTCTCACACGAACACTCCTCTCTCTCAGCACCTAGCTACATTCGTCCCCCCCTCCCCTTTTCCTTTTGGTTGATTAAAATTCTTGCATGCTTCAATTTTTGCATGAAGGGACACTTGTCTCCAAATTTTTGCATGGAGGGACACTTGTCCCCAAGAAGGAGACAAGTGTCTTCTTGTTGAAGACACATGGAGGAGGCCCATCCAGCTCCTCTCTCCCCCCTTCGGTCGACAGCCCATGGGGCTTCTTGGCCGAGCCTCTAGGCCCACTTTGGGCCCAACACTCTTGGGTCTAAAGTCCAACTTTTAAATGGCCCAAAAAATAATACTAAATAAGCCCATAGTTGCTCTTAACAATTTACTTTAATCCCCACTTAATTTCATAATCTCAATTACTCACATGGCCATAAAAAATTGCAACAATAATCAATGAAAATCCAACTTATAGAGTACACGGCCAAGGACAAAAAATTCTCTTGTCAATTTATCCTTTAGTACAATCCTTGATCATACTTAGTTATAGGATACATTTCCAAATCAAAACGATAGTCCATTAAATGTCCGACCTTGATTAATTGAAATCTATTAGTCTAATGGCCATAATAAAATCCGATGGCGCTTCCATCACTTATTCATAGTTCATGGTATATCTAGGGGTTGTCATAAAATGTTGGGATGCCACACCTTCCCTCCTCCATCACCGCCCTTTCCTAGCAACGGCAACAAGGCAGCGAGGGCCCACAAGCCCTAGCCGCCGGTCGACCGAGGGTGAGCGATCTCGGCCAACCCTCCCCCCTCTGTCGCCGCCCCTTCCTAACGATGGTGGGGAGGTGATGGCAGCAAGGGCTCATCCCTCAGCCGTCTCCCTCCCCCCCCACGCCTTCCCCCTTTTTTTAAAAAATATTTGTATTTTTATTTTTAAATGTTTTAAATAAATTTAATTTTAAATTAAATTAGATTAATTTTTATATTAATTTTTTGCCATGTTAGAGACAAAGCGACATCGTTTTGCACTTACATCACCAAAAAATTGCCGCACCAGCATTTTGGCCAAATTGGCACTTAAGTGATCCATTTTGCTTTGATTTTAGCACTTTGTCACTTTCTTAACTTTTGGCACTTAAGTGTTCTTTCGTGCCAAGTTTTGGCACTCCAGGTATGTGGCACTCTATTTTCCAAGAAAAATCTGCATATGCTATCTCATTGAATAGACTTGGACATGATAATACTTACTTTAAAGGAGTCTTCAATATCTCATAATTAGTGTGGTTTGCCAATTGACCATAAATCTCTTAATAACATTGACCTGGAATGTTATTTCAATTTGAACAATCTTCTTCTTCTTCGTTTGCTTGTGGTAATCTTCATTTCAAACCCCCTCCCCCTCCCCCCCCCGGGCGAAAAATCACGATCCTTAAATCTCTATGATGGAAAAGGGAGGTGTGTCGATCGCTTTGGTGCCCTTGGTGGAGGTGATCGCCTTGACATGATCTTGAATTCCATTGTGTTGGTCCTTTGGTGTGCTTGTGGCCATGTTGTCGCAACCACAAATCTAGTTGTGGCAGCGGTTGCATCGCTATAGATGTAGAAGGAGAAATACAAGGTTGTTTATGATCTTCCTGATCTTTTTAACTTATAAACACAGAATGAGAAATAAATGATCCCTCACATCGTCCAATATTATAGAAACCTATACTGTTTCAAGAACAATTCTACAACAACAAAAAATAATAATCCTCAAACGTCATAGCTGTGCAATACTATATGTGAGCTAATTATATTATCACTATTATAGCGGGAATCTACTGACCAAAAAAGAAAAACAAATAGCAGGAAACCATTTGCATATGAGGTAATCAATCCTTCAACATGATATTTAAAGGATTAGGAGTGTGCATCATATACGGATTAGTCAACAATCCCTCCGGTTGCACTTGCAAGTATCACCAGTTGGAGCGGGAAGGGAAACTTTCAAATAAGGACCTACAGTACCATCATTTTCTCAAAAGAGGACCTAAAGTGAAGTTTGTCTCAGATAAGGACTCAAAGTGCCTTCATTTTCTCAAAAGAGGACTTGGAGTGGAGTTTATCTCAAATAAGGATATAAAGCGATCATTTAGTCTCAAAGAAGTACCTCATTTGCCTGCTGGTGAATAAATGCATCTCTAATGCAAATTCCGGTAGCCATGATCATGGATATTTTTGTCAATTGTTTTTAAAATTTTAGTTGTCTTGTTCTTTATTATTATTATTATTATTATTATTATTATTATTATTATTATTATTATTATTATTATTATTATTATTATTATTATTATTATTATTATTATTATTATTTTGGGTCAATGGTGGCATTGTTCGTCATTTTCTTCGTCCAATGTTCATCTTCTTCTCAAGAACATCGGACTTGGGAAGGGACCGCAAGCGCTGGCTGTTGGTGAGGGTCGGCGAGGGTTGGACGCCCATCATCAGCAGTAGGCGAGAGCTTATAGGCCAACCCTCGCCAGATCTGGCGAGGGTGGCCTTGGTTGTGGCTGGCAAGAGCTGTCAAGCCCTCACTAGTTGCAGGTGAGGGCTTGCAAGCCCTCGTCGACCCTTATCAATGGCCGGTGAGGCGGGCGAGCCCTCACTCAAGGCCAATGAGGGGTGATCTCGCTGATGGCCATGAGGGGCGACCTCCCCCACCTCCACCCGTTGCTCCACCAACAACCTCGTCTTCTACTAGGACTACGACTGGGATGTTTGCATCTCTTTCTTTATCCTTCCTCCCACTATCGCTCATAGATCGACGACTTCTTCGGCTAACCCTTTTTCCCTCGAGGACCTTCTTGTAGGGCCTTGATTTGGACGGCCCCCCTCCCCCATGGCCAGCAAGGGCTTGATGGCCCTTACCCACTGTCAGCGATGGGCGTGGAGCCCTCGCTCACTGCCGGTGATGGGCATCGAGCCCTCACCGGCCCTTACTAACGGCTGGCGCTCGCTAGCCTTTCCCTAAGTCCGGTATTCTTGATCTAGGCAAGAAGAAGTGAACATGGGACGAAGAAGACGATGAACGGGGCAACCAAAAATGAAAAAATGGACAAAAGTAACGTAATCAAGCCACCGGAATATACATTGAAGATGCCTCTATTCATCGCCCGGCAAGTGAAGTCCTTCTTTGAGATTAAATGACTACTTTAGGTCATTCTTTGAGACAAACTTCATTTTTGGTCCTATTTTGAGAAAATGATAGCACTTTGGGTCCTTATTTGAGACAAATTTTACTTCAGGTCCTTTTTTGAGAAAATAATGATACTTTGGGTCCTTATTTGAAATTTTCCCGAGCGGGAATACCAAAGATCACGCGTGAATCAATTTTTTTTTTTTTGTCGGTCCTACTCTAATCCTACTCTAACACTCACTTTCAGACTTTTGCCATGCCTCCTTGCAGGGCATGGGAGTCGAAACCCACTCCTTAAATGAAATTGTCCCCACCCCAATCCCCTTGAGAAAGTAGGGATTTGAACCCCCTACCTCCCCCTTCCAAGTTGGAAGGGTGACCACTCGGGCGAACCCCCATTGGTTGACGCGTGAATCAATTCACTTGCTATAACCAGATCAATCATGCTCACCTAATTGCTGCACTTATTACAATCAGGTCAACTTCTTGCTATAAGTGCAAATATATAAAACCGCACAAGTTGAGCAAAGATTGCACATCACGAATCACCGTTGAGTAGCTTGTATCGTTAAGAGCAATTCCACTTCTCACTGTGCAAAATAGGTTTTTGTCGTTTCGCAATCTATCATGCTTTGATTTTTGTAATCCCATTTGCCACGAATCAAGCAAGTTCAAAGGTTGAAGCCCATGATTGGATGTTAGAACCGACTTTGCAAGTGCTGACGGACCCAAGTTTATTAGGATTAGGCTTTTCTCTTATTAGAATTTGATCTGCTATGTCATTGAACAGAATTGGACACGATAATACTTACTTTAATCTAGTCTTATATATATCAAGCCACCCCTGAGTTATTATTTTCTTCAACTCTCTTCACTTCCATTAATCCAAGTATAGTATAGAAAACTTCATCGAGATACTGAGATAGATAGCTTTTCTTTAATAGTAACATCATAAACACCTGCAGTTTTGTTGGTGTGCGATTTGATACCTCGTACTTTTCTGTTTAATTAAGTACCTAAACTGTGTAAATCGATTCAATGTATTGCTTCTGTAAAATGGAGCATCTGAGATCGAGACTAGATTAAAGGTAAAGAGAGGTGAAATTCTTCTTGATCAAATCGCACACCTAAACTTTGCAGTTCCTAACATTTTCTATCTATTAGAATATGATCAGATACGTAAAGGTAAAGAGAGGTGAAATTCACCGAAATCCGATTCTAGACCTCGGGGAAGGCTTGCAAATAAAGGTCATGAAAAGATAGAAACAAAACTGCTTCCACCCTTTTACCAGATATCAACTTCCTTTGATGTAATGAATTGGTTTCAATGTTTTCTTTGATGAAACTGAAAAATAGCCATCCCTTTTTTCAATAGAGCCTCTTGATGTATCCCTTTTGATCTTTTGGTGCCGCAGTTTGCAGTTTATATTCTCAAACACTTCATTCCACCGGACGAGAAAAGCCATAGCGATCCTGTTTCTTCATTAGGTCAAATGGGAAAAATTTTCTTTTCCCACTTCATTTTTCCCTCTCTGGTCTTCTTACACAAGAGACCCAGCCATATTGATTCAGTATATGATGCTTGATGACGGCCGTCCATTGCGGCAATGGTGCTCAACTGCCACCGTCCCAAGCCCTCGCCATATTGATACAGTTTTTTGGTGTTACTTAGAACTTAAGCTGCGATTGCACCATCAATGGATGCTGGTCCGCGATCTGGTCATCATCAGCACGTCTTGCACAAGCATATTTGATTTTTCCAATCTTTTGTTTTTATCATTTAATTTTTTCTGAAAGTTATTCAAATCTATCTTTTGAAATGCTATTTTGCTTTTATGATATGTGATTGTGGAATCCCAACAATAGGGGAAGTTAACTAACCCAATTCCATAATTTTCAAGGAATGCTAATGCCATCCCATGAGGAATCTAAACTAGAGTTTTTGTTCCCTTTCAAACTTAAACATCAAGGAATTGGGATCCTATTTCTTGAATAATCTGATTGATAACACCCCAAACAAGGCCTAAACCATGTTTGACACGAAGAAATGGAATCATGACGATATGAATTGGAAAATTCTAATGGAGATATATCGATATCCCTCTATTTAGTTCCAACAATTGAACTGAACTAGAAAAAACATTCTTTTTACTTGCTTCCAATAAAAAAGATGAGAGCATGAATACCACAAGTAAATAATTCAAGGAACACGACTGGTATAGGAATCATTGAAAGCACTAAGGAAACAAGAACAACAACTACAAATTCATCAGCACATCAATTGCTGATTTTGTGAAATCTTCAAATATGAATGGGTAAATGGACTGAAGTTGGTTCAATGTATCTACTGAAATAACTTAATTCTATTTTGGAAAGACATACATACTAATATGCTACCGACACATAGTAAAGCTAAAGCGATGCTAGCATAATATGATATAATAAATGGATTCATGAACATGATCCAATGAGTATGTTTTCCCTACACGGATTCTGCTGGTCTTTGTGAGATATAAGACGTAAACATGGGTCATGTTTGGCGGGCTTGCGTTCTCGAAGATTGAAGAGAACCCAGCAGTGAAGCACACATTGGACTTTCCTTCTTCTTTGTCTCTCGTGGGGGAGGCTTCGTGGATATAAGTGCAAGAATATTCCAAGAAGGCTGGAGAGGCAAGTAGGTTTTTGTCGTTTGCTATCTTGGTCGGTTGTTTATTGGATACAGAGCATTTGTCATTGACTATGCCGTCATAATCACTTATACGTCATTATATTTGACTATTACCCTTTAATGTCTTAGCTATATATAAGAATACCTTACGTATATATCTTTAACAATGGTATTGCAAATGAAGCAACCCAGACCTGATTTTTAAATACGGTCGCTGGACTTAAGCTAAATAGGATGATGTGTTTTTGCTTATCAAAATTTGATTTGTTATCTCATTGCATGGAGTTGAACACGACAATGGATACTTTCATTTAATCTCGAATTTACCAAATCGAATACCCACCAAGCCCATACTGCTAGATCCAGCCTCTCTTTCCCTCTCTTTCCCTCTCTCTGATATATTGTTTCTGGGTTTTTTTCTGACAAAAATAAAAAAATAAAAAAGGGTGCCGCTAGGCTGACGGTCACCGTTATTCTTGAGGATAACGGTGGACTCCCAGCCATATATTCCAAATTCAGAGAGAGGGACAACCGAAGGGTCAAGTTTTGTCTTCTTTGTGTTATTTTAGCCTTTGTTTTCTTAAAGTTTTAGTTTAGGTTATGTGCAAATAATTTTGCAACAGTGATAGAAATATTGCTTCTTTAAAAGTACTCCTCCGCCCAAAAAAAAATTGAAATATTCACAATAAAATAGACCCTTTAAAGCATGCCTATTGTAATCAATCACATTAGAATGATCACTTAGAGCATAACACCTTGATTATCTAATAAATAATACCTCCTAATCCAAATGTCATATCTCATTTAACATTATAGATCCGCCATTCATGATATATTTAAAACAATATTCTATTTGAAAATTTTTCTAAGCACAAAATTCAAACTATTTATTGGAATACTACATAAAATTCCATAAAGTTGCGTCAATGGGTTAAAAAAAAAAAAAAAACATACCTGCCTTAGATGCATATTGTAGAATTTTTGTGTATTTTCAAATGTCATGAATTTTTAAAAGAGAAATAATTTTTGAAAATTTGTCAATTAATAAAAGGATGAAAAATCATTGTATAACTTGTTTACAAAGTTTGCAGACTCCAAGGGAAAAACACGAATGGAAGAATTGTTTCTAGTTTGCATCATAGGAATCGGACAAACAAGTGAGATAGTTCCAAGAGCTAATTTTAGGGGTGTGCAACCGGACCGGGTTTACCCGGTTCCCGGTCCGGCCCACCCGGAAAACAGGGTCGGGAACCGGTTCCCGTTGAAACCGGTCCGGTAACCAATTCCCAAAATTCAGACCCTGTTTGAACCGGTTCGGGAACCGGTTCCGAGGGATTACCCACCCAGGAACCGGATTGACCGGACCGGTTTGGGAACCGGTTTTTAAGGCAACCCCAAATCAAAAACCCTAATTCGTTTCCATCTTCTTTACCTCTCCCACGGTCACGACTCACACCCGCAGACTTGCTTTTCCTTCGCTGCGCCATCACCAGATCCGTCAGTGGGAGAACGCCACCGCCGGAGCCGTTGCTGGGTTCGCCACTATCGCCACCGTGCACCCCCTCAACATCGTCCGCACCCGGTTCCAAGGTCTCTCTCTCTCTTGGGTGCTTCCGGCTTGTGTCGAGTTTGGAGTTTGCTTTGGGCTGATATGGATTCATCCGTGCGCTCATGCAACGAACCACTGTAAAGTCTTGTGCCTCCCGGCGTACAGGAACACTGCCTAGGCGCTCTTCACCATTGCTCACTCTAAGGTTCTCTCTCTCTCTCTCTCTCTCTCTCTCTCTCTCTCTCTCTCTCTCTCTCTCTCTCTCTCTCTCTCTCTCTCTCTCTCTCTCTCTCTCTCTCCATCTTGCGTTGAAATGGGATTCTGCGTCGTGTCGTGATTTGCGGAACAGATAAGAAATGGGGGAAGGGGAAGGACAAGATAGACGACAAGGACATCACGTTCCAGCGCATGGTCACCAAGGTTAGCCCCATCCATCTCCCACCCCACTGTCTCTTGTCTCTTCTGAACCTAATCGAGCTCAGTTTCGTTTGGTGTGCGTGTTGCATGCTAGCCCCTAGCCTCCATAGTGCTTGGAGCAGGTAGATGGTATCAATGGTTCAGTTTGGGTTAGCTTTCCTGGTGGGATGATGTTCTAAGGATGTTACTTAAAATATAGATAATGATGGGATTAAGTGAAAGAAAAGCGCCAGTGGACTTAGGTGTGCTGTGCCCGTGGAACTACGCATTGAGGTTCTGTCCTAGGCTAGGAACTTGGGTTCCTCTGTTCATGTGTTCTGGATTAAGACGGGTCTGTAGAAATTTTAGGTGGTTGTCGTTTTACGGTGATCATGCTTGTGGTATTGATGTAAGAATATGTGAATCGACTCTTGGTTTAGCTTTGTTATAAAATGTAGAAATATACTGGTTAGCGCAATTTATAGTTTGTCCACCGACTTGATAGATTGTAAAGACTGTTTTTTAGTTAGCGGGTCGAGACCAAGAGTCTGTTTTACCATATAATTTTACTTCAGTCCCGATCTCCATTAAGCATTTGCATTAGGATGGTTTTCTGATAACATGCCCGAGTAGGGATCTTGGCCTTTACCAGGTGGCTGATGCAAGCAGATGCAAGAGGTTGCTGGAGAACGTGGAGGTTACCTTCATGGACAAGGAGGTAGGCATAGTCGTAGACAAACTTTCACTGCGGTGCACCCAGCGAAGTGATGGGAAAGCTCTTTCCCGGGTTTTTTTTACAGTTTTATATCTTTCCTTTTTTTTTTGTGCCTTTAGTTTCTAGAACCTTGTTTGGGCTTCATTGTGCAGTCCTGGACAGTGATGATATGCTATATCTCAAGGAACAAATGGAAGCTGAGGAGGATGCAGAATGCCTTCTATGCCGCACTGAAAAACGAGCATTTGCTGCTTTTAAAATATCCTTCAATGTTTGGGTTATCTTTTGTTTTTGGGTGAAAGTTTGATGCATTTATGTTGGAGCATTGAGATTGGTGAGGTCAATGATGTGAAGATGATATTTTTTTTAGGGATAATACCTTAAAAACCCCAAACTGGTACACTTGTGACAAATTTACCCCAAACTATTTTTTTGACCATGAAAAACCCCAAACTAGTAAACTTGTGACAAATTTACTCCGACTGATTATAAAAAAAACCCTAAACTGGTACATTTATGACAAATTTACCCCAAACTAATTTATTCAACTGCAAAAAACCCTAAACTGGTAAATTTGTGACAAATATACCATATGCTAAATTAAATTAATACCACAAAAAAATCATAAAAATTGTAAACTATTACAAACGGAACGTAAATCCTAAATTGATATACTGGTTAACTGTCACGTGTCATTTAACTTAATAATTTGAGAATAAAATTTAACGAAAACTAACATAGGGTAAATTTGTCACAAGTGTACCCGTTTGGGATAAATTTGTCAAAAGTATACTACTTTGGGGTTTTTGGTGGTCAAAAAAATAGTTTGGGGTAAATTTGTCACAAGTGTACCAGTTTGGGGTTTTTTAGGGTATTATCCCCTTTTTTTTAAGGTTTTCATTGCATTTGAAGGAGTGTACTTCACTGTCAATTTTAGCTAAAAAGATTAGTCTAGGTTTTATGCAAATATGGTAATAGTGCAATGAAAATTTCCATACTTGTGCTCTTTGGGATTGGACTTTGTATGAGGCTTTCATGGGATATTGTGCATGATTCTACCTAGGTGTTCTAGGGTTTCTATGTTTGTGGGTCTTCTTTGCTGGCTGGTCATTGTAGTTTAATATCAAGGCAATGTAGCGGTGCGATCACAATTTCTTGTTATAGTTACAAAGACGTATCTGCTAGAACAAAGTATACATATTGGGTTAATTGTTTCTTCTGGCATGCGCATTGAAAATTTTGTTTAGGATCTCTTTATTGTATTATTATGATTAAGTTGCCACCTAAGTGATCTTGATTGGGAGAACAGAGAACCGATGGTCAACTCTGTTGATGTTTGCCTTGACTGGGATAGTTTTTTGACACTGATGCACGAATTCTTGGCTTTAAGATGTGTCAAAATGTTTCTCTATCATTGTTCTGATAACTTATAGATGTAGAGGTCATTAAAAGAGGTAGAATGGAAGCCTTGTCACAGTGCTTTCATCGAGTTTTTCACTTAATAGAAGGACACAAAGCTGCGAGTTTAGCAGATTCATCTCTTGCATCCGTGCCTTTGCCTCTTCGTGTCGAACCAAAACCAAAGAGTGGGATCTGTTGGGTGTTATTGCCGAAGCGTGTGTGTGTGCAAGTGTTATGTGTGAATAAAAAAAGGACTACAATGGCAAAGGGAGAATGGGTTAAAAAAGAGAGCTTTTATTATGGAAATTTTTATTACAAAGGAAGGAGTGTGTGTAGTTTTTTCTATAACTTAAAACACACACCCCAACCCCTATTTATAGGCATGTCACCGCCATACACAGCCGACTTTGAGGACTTCTAGTTGCTTCTCCATTTTTCTGTATTTTTCTATTCTCAACTTTACAGCTTTTGTTGACTTGTTTACTTTTTCTTTTGTCCATTTGCTGTCCACGTGTTCTGCTGCCCACGTACCAGAAAATTCTTCAGCGTTTGAGAGTCCTCTAGGCTTGCTTTTTGCCGGTTTGTTTCCACCAACTTTTTTTGTCTTGTATAGTCTAGTGTAGTCTAGAATTTTCTAAAAAATGGATCACTTTTTTAACAATCAGGTATTGTCTCTTTTCAGTGCACGTGCAAGGTTGGAATTTTTAGGTTTTTTTCTCCTCTTAACAGTTCTAACTATCCATCTAACGCAGGCAACAAGTTCTCCTCAAGAAAGTTGTGGAAATCAAGCCTAAGCAGCAAAAGGTTTCTAGCCCACCAATTGCGAATCAGGCAACCACCATATACAATAATCATGTGACTTCCGAATCGAAGGCTAACCAGGTGAAGAAGCATCCCACGCCAACAGAAGCAGAGGATAAAACTGAATCAGAAAATCCTATAAAAAGCTTGCTGGGCATAGCATATAAAAGTTCTAACAATGAGGAATGATCGAAGAATGAATAGTGGATGCATATGTGCGGTTCTGCATGCTCAGTTTTGATGTTTACTCGAAGTAGGAAATGTAGTACAAGACAGAGAAACATATTCCAATATAAACAGGGTTAACCCTGTTTCCGGACCGGAAAAACAGGGTGGGTCGGAAACAGGGTCTGATGCAAACATGGTCGGGTACAGGATCCAAAAAAAGATAACCGGTTATAATAGAGTCGGATACAGGGTCCAAATCTAGACCCTACCCACCCTGGACCCGATCACCCCCAGCTAATTTTGTGGTTAGTAATGGTCCGTCACTCTTCGCATGATTAACGGACTGTTATGTAAGCATTATTTTAAAAAAAAAAAAAAACACTTCTTTCCTTTCTTCTTCTTTAGTTGTAATTTCCATTTTCAATTCCTGCCAATCCAGTCAATACAGCCGCCATACAGCTGGCCTTGGTTCCAATCCGAGGTACTTTTCTATTTCCCGCCATAACTCCCAATGCTTGAAACTTCTCCGAGAGAGAAAGGATGTGTGTTGATCGCGTTGCTGCTGCCGGTAGCGGAGGTCGCTTTGACACCACCTCAAATTCGAATGTGCTGGTCCTCTGGTACGATTGTGGTCTTGTGGTCGACTGCAAATCCGGGTAGTCCCATTGTTATAAGTGTAAAATAGCGAAATGTCAGGTTGTTTATGATCTTGGAATAGTCTTTGTAACTTACAAACACAAAATGAAAAGTTAATGGTCCCTCATATCTTTTATTATTATAGAAAATTACACTATTTCAAAAAAAAAATTACAAAAAAAAAAAAGGGATCTGGGCAACACTATACGTGCCTACGTGAGCTAATTCCGTTAACTCTCATAGTGTCATGAATCCATTTGCACACGAGGTCATCGATCCTTCAAATTATATTTAAGTCATTAGGACTGGTTTCATTTAGGGATTAGTAAAAAGATTCCTCTCATTGCAAATATCTTTTGTAAATTTTTTATGAGTGATGTTGAACATCACCTGATTTTAAAGAACGTCAGCTATCACCAATTGGAGGGAATATGAAAAAATTACCAAAAAAAATCATAAATCTATTGCACTTATACTTCATTAACTTTCACTTTAACCAATCGAGTTCTAAACATTTTAAAAATTTGTCAATGTAGTCAATCGAGCTAATTTTGGTCGGAAGTTGCTAGTATAGATACCGATCGTCCTATATGATACGGTCAACGCTAATATTGACAAATTTTTGTAATTATTTTTATTTTTGTTTTTTTCCCTTCTTCTTTTGCAAGTCAAGCCTTGACTATGGCAAGCTACTAACCACGGATGGCAACAAGCGAAGGTCAACCCTCACCATATCTTAGCAGAGTCTTCAATTTCCTTCATATGCAGGACTTCCACAAGTTGCACATTTAATGAAGACGACTCCAAACTGTTACTTATGTTGAAGTCAAATGATAGGTAGGGGTGAGCATCAGTCCAGGGTCAACCCTAGACCGACCCTAGACTTGCCCAAAAAAGTCCTCACGGTGACCAAAAAAGTATAAACAACTCCTCATGACATCCTCCTCTAATTTTCGTTCTCTTTTGTCTTATTTGTCATCTTAGTCTTCAATTTGCCAAAATCAAAAGAAACAACTTCTCTGCTTGCCACTTGACACTCGCCTCGCTCGCTTAGGGTCACTCGTGCCGCTTGCCGCTCAATACTCGCTTGGCTTGTTGCTCCTTGCTCGACATTTGATGCTCATTCTATTCAACGCTCACCCCACTTGACCCTCACCGCTTGCCTTTCTTAGTTGACCTCATTCATTAACAAACCTATTGGGTCAGTATGATCCTCAGTTGCCCTTTCAAAGAGTACAAAAAGTGAAATAAAAAATTATTGGTTAGTCAAAGGTTGACCTTGAAATCCGACTAAACCCATTAGATTGATCCTGTCCTCAATCGCTTTTTTAAGGAGTATAAAAAATGAAATAAAAAATTATTAGTTGATCCTGGGTTGACCTTGGAACCAGAATAAACCCCCTGGATTGAGCCGATCCTCGGCCCCAAACTCAATTGGGTTGGTTCTCGGTCCCAAAAATTGAGAATCAGCACTGTGCGGATTGATCATAGAGTTAGGGAGTGGACCGGCCCAACCCGGTCCATGCTCACCCCAAAGGATAGGGAACTCTTTGACTAACGCGCAGCAGAGTCTTCAATTTCCATCACGTGCAGGACTTCTGTAAGCTGCACCTTCGATGAAGAAGACAAATGAGACATCGTTAATGAAGACAAAATCATCGTCGTCTTTGATGGACGCCGTCTTTGACTGACGCACAGCGGAGTCCTCGATTTCTTTCACGTGCAGGACTTTCGCAGCACGTACACGACATATCTCAGTAGAAAAAAGAGGAGAGATTTCTATAAAGAGGAGAGAATAACCCAGGTATTGTCATCGTCCTCTACTCTCTATTACCACCTCGTCTTCTCAGAAAAACAAGCGATGTGGATTATCGGAACGTTCGTGTCGGGACTGGTCATCGCATGGGTCGCTCACTGGGTTTACAAGTGGAAGAACCCTAAGTGCGGCGGCGTTCTTCCTCCTGGTTCTTTGGGGCTTCCTCTCATCGGTGAGACCCTTCAGTTGATGGTTCCTAGTTACTCCATGGACCTCAATCCATTCCTTAAGAAGAGAATACAAAGGTACTCACAAGATCTCATTCCCCATTTCACAGTCAAGATGCCGACTTTATGTTGAAATTCCCGACAATTAGTAGAGATGCCCCTCTGGTTTGCTCTTTTGATGCAGGTACGGCAAGACATTTCGGACAAGCGTGGCGGGTCGAGCAATTGTAGTGTTGGCCGATCCGGGATTCCGCCAATTCGTCGTTCAGCAGGATGGGAGGCTGTTTGACTCATGGTCTCTGGACACATTCGCAAAGATTTTCGCGCAAGAGAGCGAGGGCAGCACCAACATCCCGAACGTCCACAAGTACATCCGAAGCACGGTTCTAAAGCACTTCGGCGTGGAGGGCCTCAGGGAGAAGTTGCTTCCCTTGATGGAAGAAGTGTCTCGAGTGACCATAAAGAGTTGGTTAGGCCAAGAATCCATCGACGTAAAATATGCCACTGGAACCGTAAAGACCAAATCCTTGGATCAAAACACTCTTGAATCGCTTTTCCCTTATTTTCTAAGAGGGGTGATGGAAGAATCTAACACGCATTTGCTTTTGATGTTCTTGCAAGATGGCAATTGGATTCGGTGCAAAGCAACTGCTAAGTTATGGTCCTAAACAATCGTCAGAGAAATTTTTTGATTTATTCTTTGCATTTATCCGGGGCCTTATGTCAATTCCTTTGAACATACCGGGTACATTACATTACAAATGCTTAAAGGTAAAGTGAACTGACATGTTTGTTAGAATTTGATTTATACCATACAAAAAAAAAATAATAATAATAATAGTATCAAGTTTAAATCTGCGCAGGACCATAAAAAGGCGTTGTCAATCATTCGGGAGATCGTAAAAGAGCGGTTTTCTTCGCCAGAGACCCCCTACAACGACTACCTTTCTCACATCATGGCAGATATGGGCAAAGAGAAATTCCTGACAGAGGATTCCATGGTTCAGCTTATATTTACACTTCTTTGGGTCAGCTTTGATTCTCTTTCGACAGCACTGACATTAGCTCTAATGTTCCTCGAAGAGAATCCTAAAGCATTGCAAGAAATCACGGTATGCTTTTCTAACTACATGCTAAATTGCACATAATGGAATTTCTTTGAACATTTTAAAGTGGGTTTTTGCTCATGTCTTTTCCAGGATGAGCACGATGCCATAATAAGGCAAAGAGAATTAACAGACTCCTCGATGACGTGGAAAGAATACAAGTCAATGCCTTTCACTCTTCATGTATGCAATCTAACCAACTGGACAAATTTTTCGCACAATCAAAAGTCTTTTTCTAACGTTTGTATTGAAAAAACCAGGTAATACATGAATCACTAAGGTTGGGAAGCCTCTCACCTGGAATGTTGAGGAGGACAAAAAGGGATGTAGAATGGAACGGTAGGCCAGTTCTATGATAGTCGATTCATGCGTTTTCTGTTTGAGTCAAGAACGTCGATGAGCGCTTTGATCCCTGAACCATATTTACAGCATTGATGACAGTCGGATGTCTTTGCAGGATTCACGATTCCAGCAGGCTGGGGAGTCTGGATATCTGCTACCGCTTTTCACTTTGATCCTGAGACATACAGAGATCCTACAGCGTTCAATCCATGGCGCTGGAAGGTTGAATTCGAGAAGAATTTTGATTTACACATGGGGAACCTAAAGTTTGGGACAAATAAACAAGATTAAAGAAGTCGTGCATAGGAACTTTTATGATCACAAGTGATGTTGATATCGAATACCTATAAATGCCGCCCCGTAACTGACTTGTTTAGGGCTTTCGAATTCCAGGACTGCGAATCGGATGCTCTGCTCAAGAATTTCATGCCTTTTGGATCGGGAATGAAACAATGTGCTGGTGCGGACTACACGAGAGTTTTCTTGGCGACTTTCCTGCACGTCTTGGTGACGAAATACAGGTATTTGTCTCCCGTTTTCAGACACCAACATCCTGAGAAAGATCATCGGCTCGATGGCCAAAAGCCATGCGGTTCCTAACATTTTTCTCTCTGTTGGAATCTGATCAGATTTATAAAGGTCAAGAGAGGTCTAATTCGCCGAAATCCGATTCTAAATATCGGGGAAGGCTTGCACATCAAGGTCATGGAAAAATAGAAAGGAAACTGCTTCCACCCTCTCACGAGATCACAACTTTGTTGGCTGTTATGATATGGTTGTAATGATACGGTTTCAATGTTTTATCTCTCGACAAATTTCCCAAGGGGCTCAAAAGTTTCTGGACCAAATGTATGTGATGTCAACACACAGCCCTAAATCTGGGCATACACATAAAAGAAACTAATGGCCCGAATCAAGCCATACAACCACACTCAACCAATAAAGTCCACCCGATAAAATGCTTAAAGAAGCCCGTCAATCACAAAATTTATAACTGTACAATTGGCCCACAAAACCCATTGATGGAATGTCCGAAAAATTCATCAATTGCGATTCATGATTCGTGAGTCTCAAATAGATAGAGGCTAAGTGGAATAAACATGAAAGGAAGTTGAAGTCTGAACACCTGTAGCTAAAGGAACTGAAGTGTTTATAAGTCATCATCGAGAAAGTGCCTAAGCCAAGAGGTAGTTGGAGATTCTCACGGAGAAAATTAGAATGCATGACGGAATGGCTTATTGAAGGTGCAGGATGAATCAAAGTTTGTATACATACGAGCGTACACAGGCACAACCATATCTGAACATCTCTCAAGAAATTCAAAAGAAATGGAAGTCATTTGCACAATTATCTAATTGCGCGTGCTCACGTGCTGGAAGACTAGATTATAATAAATGAATGTCACTTTGACCGGGCACCCAATGGTTATCTGCAGTTAAGCAATCAACGGTCACAATGTCTCATGTTATCTAATTTAGAATTCATCAAATGCAGAAATTAATTTCAAACTCAACACTTGCAGAAAATAAGTTTAATTTAAGCCCAAGATTCCCAACCGTCTACTCAAGAGGAACAGCATTATAGTCCATTCGATGCTTTCAGGTCCATTAAGGAGCCCAAACACTAAACAATGCTTATTGTAATGCATACAAAACACTTTATCTTTCTCTTACCAGCAGCAACATCAGAAGGCCCACCGACAGACGTCCTCTTCAAGATCTCGGTGGATAGCTCATGGATCAGCTCTGAACTTAAGGGATCAGCAGCAGGGGTGAGGAGAAACAGAGAGGGCATCCTCCTTGATGGATTTGCGAAACCGATTTTCGCCCCTTCCGCATTCGTGGCCGAAACCCTAGCTGTCCGTGAGGTGTTGAACTGGTGGAAAAGAGAAAGAAGCCGCATGAAGTGAACGAACTGTAGCACTTCAAATGTTCTGAATGGAGTCTTGGTGTTCGACAGCTTGCAAGTGTTGAAATCCATCTTGGGTTGGGCTGAACCTCCATGGGGCACGCTCTATCATCCGAGATTGCAAGGAATTGTTGGGCTAGCTTAAAGAGATTAAATTATGTTTTGAGCCCAGAGAATTTAATCAGGCTGCCAATTGGGTTGCTAAGACTCATCAAACCGACACGATCCCGACGAACTGGATTTTAAATCCCCCTCATCCTCTTTGGCTTATTTTATGATCGGACATCGAATTTTGTAACCCATCAGTCTCAGGTTAGTAATGAAATATCTTTAATTTTCAACCTAAAAAAAAAAAAAAATTGGGACTTGTTCCCAAGTTCATTGACATTACGAACTACACTAGCTCTCCAAGCCACGATTACTAATTTTTCGAGTAGATCAATGTCTGCACCATCCATGCTTGTGACACCGATCAAATTTAACCTTACACCATTTCCACGACTAGTGTGATACTAAGGTCTCTGTGTTTAACTACTCGACACGGACTTCTTCACAAGAGAAATCACGAAACTCCTTTTTAAGTATGCACCCATATAGCTCAAAAGTAAATCCTACTAGACGGGTCACATGATAACTCATTATCATTATCACCAGGAGTATCTTGCCTTCTCCTCATCACGCATCACGAGGAACTTGAATTAAAAGACGGAAAAGTTCGAGAGAGCCTCGGATAAATCGGAGTTAGAATAGAAGAAGCGGACAAAAAGACATGGAGAAGACCCGCTTTCCCAAGAAAAAAGTTGGGAGAGAACATCTGGGAAGAATATTCTTCGCATAGACTCACCAAGACCCGTGCCCTAAGACTTTTTAACCCCACAACCCTGTTGCGAAGAGCTTGGGCAACTTGCTCGGACTTTCTCGTGGCAGACCAGGAAAGTGTTAGGTAGGCATACGGGGGTTGTTGGTCTCTCAGAGCTTGCTTGAGCCAAGAACATGTCAGGTTGACTATTAATAATAAAAACCCTAGAGGCCACAAGAAAAAGGGCGGAGGTAGGTCTTGTCGAATTCTAATATGGGGGCTTTGAAGGGTTGCTTAGTTTGGTGGGAATTCATTTCAATTTTATTTCTTTGGAGGTGAGGGCGTGGGTGTGGTTGGTCTCTTTAACTTCATGAAAGGTTGTTGAGAATCGCCATCTTTATGTTTACATGTGCACCTATATTTGTACATAGACATGACGTGCTGGCGGCAAGTAGAGCTCGTGTCTTAATTTCATGTCCTCGCAACTGAACTCCGGTCCGAAAAAAATTTATTCCATCGCAAAGGAAGGAAAAAGAGAAGGCCTCTTTTTGCGAAGTTGTTTTTTCTCACCATTTATTCATATACGCACACATACATATACACTCTATAAAGTTGTCACTAAATCTCCGTTTACTCTATAAAAAGACGAATGAATGATTTTCAATAAATAAAATGAATTCACATGTCTCAACTTGATCATGTTCTTGTTTAATTACGCCATAATTTTTTTACAATCTATCATATGAAGATCATGTTCACGTGATGTAAATAAGAATATTACATCGCTATGCTTAAGGAATATTATCGTTTGCGCCTAAGACAGAAAGAAGAAATTGTTCATGTTGATGGTATGTTTAAGGGCGGAGACATTCCTTTGACAAGAACATCCTCAATTTATGAACTATGGTGCTCTAGGAGGAAGGCTGGATATTATATGATTCAAAAAAATTCTCATCATAAATGGTTGTGTGTGTACTTTCTTTTATCAGCAAAGTCTCCTGAATAAATAAATCAAAGCATGACGTACGATGAGTCTCTTTGCATCTCATTATATTGCTAAGGTCAAGTCGTCGCAATGTACATATGTAAAGTCTAAACCATGTATTAGACGGCTTTTCAAGCTTCATAAGGCTCAATTAGTCTAAACCATGCATGGGTGATGCGACGCATGTTCAAAGAAAAAATACCTTTTGTCTGATTATCTAAATGATTAGATAAGATCACGCCAAGAAAAATAAATTATGTTTTAAAGAAATTGTTGACAATTATCGCCGCTGAATTTCATAGCATATAATTTAGATAATGTCCATGTCATAAAAAATTAGTCACTTTCGATCTCCATTTTTCAACTATTGCACTTTTTTTTTCGCTATTTATAATTTATCGATGCAAAAACATGTTTGTACCTCCTTTCATTGAAAAATTAATGAACATTTCGAAAGTTTGAATATCCGTATTGAATAATCATTTGCTTTTCTACATTCTAAGTCTCTGTTCGGAAGAGGACAAAGCTTGAATGTAAAGAAAGTTCCAAAGGCATACCAAATTAATTATGAACAAATTTGCATTGCACCTTATATTAAGTGAGAATTTTTTTTTTTTTAAAATGGTGGCATTTACACTCCATTGTCCTTAAATAGAAAATGGAGACGAGGGATGTAATTCTGATTTTATTTTCATTTTCTGTCCCTTCCCAAACAAGTAAAATAATAAATTTTTGTCTCATTATCGTTCTTCTCATTCCTTTTCACTTCTTCATCACCTCTTTTAAATCACTCACTATAATGTAAAACAATCAAGAGTGAATTTATTTCACAAAAAAATTCAAGATGCATAGAACATTATTTTCCAAAAATAATCATTTATATCGCTTACAAAAATAATTAAATGAATTATATTTTCACTATCCACGAAAATAGTTAGCTATGAATAACTATCTATAATAAAAAAATATTTTTCATTAACTAAAATTTCTAAGGGATATAATCAATTTTTTTCGAAAAACATTTTTAAAATCTCAAGCTTTTCGTGAAATGAGCTATTTATTGATTTTTTCACAATAAAATACAAACAGGCCCCACAGAAAACAGTCGTTGCCAAGCCAAATGTCAAAGACTGAAACAGTAGGCGCTCGAAGAGAGAACGCAAACAGAAGGAAGCAGTGCACGATCCGCCCGCAAGCGTTCGTCTCCGTTTTTTTTATAAAAAGCCATGCTTGCCAACTGTTATGAGAGAGAAGCACATTGCAAAAACAGAAGAAAGGAAGAAACTTTGTCAATACCCAGTTTCGGTTTTGCGCATCTGAGACGTAAACACGCGACTGACAAGCAACTGGAGCGATTTCTTGTGCGGGAGATGATGTAATACGAGCGCCCTCTGCCACCCTCGCGTGCCGTCAATTTGGAGGAAAGAGAGTTGGGACAGTTAGCTCTGAGTTAACCCATCTGCATCCCCTTCTCCGTCCCCCGCTTTTCTCGTAATAAACTCGAGCCCAGCTGCGGGAATTTGCACCCCCTTTGTGTCCTCCTCGGTATATCCGCTCGGCCTATAAAAGAAAGGTGCGATCTTGGTGCCGATTTCATTCCAATCGGGCTGATCCTTCGCTTCCCCTTCGATTCTTCTCGCATTTCGGTTTCGGGGTCGCGGAGCTTTTTCGGGTTCTTTTCTGTTCCTCTTCGTTCCGGGTAAGATCGAATTTTCTCAGTGTTGTTGGAGAGATTTTTTAGCGTGTTGAAGCATTCGCTGTGTGCATTTGTAGTTGCTTGTTGTGAGGAATTTTCATTTTCAGTTACTCGGAAATCGTCTGTCTTTTCTGGGGCCATCACTGATTCGAGTTTTGGAGCTGAAAGCTCAATATGGGAAAAATTCTTGGACATTTTGTTCTGTTATATGGCAGAATATTTTCTTGATGGTCTATTGATCCAGGGTATTTGGCTTTAGTTTTGATATGCCCACCCATTAGGGTATTGCTTCTTTGGAAGTTGTCTGTGCTGTCTATTTCTTTTTTTTTTGTGGGGTGGTTGTTTCTGTTACATGTGTAAATTACTGCGCAGCGTATGAGCGACGACTTTGATCTCTGTTCATTAGGAAAATACCCTTTTGAGGATCACTTGTTTTAAAGGTTTTTTTTTTTTTCTTTTGAGTGATCATACTTCAACAGCAGCATACTCTGTACTAGTGCTGTCTAAGAAACAGAAAGAGAACGACAATCATGACAATTTTGTTCCACATTTGGTTCTTTTAAAACATAATGCTTATGATTTCGCTTCCTGAAAAGCATGGGGAAAGATAGTTCTCCTCTGTATACTTATGTCATGATGGTTTTCTCTGACTTTCAGAATGGCCGCTGCTGTATTTAATCAAGCAAGTGGAATTGTTCAGCCTCATGGCTGTCTCAACAAATCTTCCAACCATCAGGAATTGGGCAGTGTTTCATTCAGATTTTCTCAGAAAGTTCTTAATTTTGAAGCTAGTCAGTCAATGCAAGGAACTCGGGCTTCCGAAGTAAGGAACTCCTCTGCTGCTAGAGTTTCAGGCCAAGCTCCGGTGCTTGATCCAGTTATAATTCCCTCAAAGAGTGATTCCACAGAGCCCAAGAAAAAATCAAGTACGACCCTGTCATTAAGTCTAATGTTGATCTAATAATCTGTGTGGTGTGGACGAGTTGCATGTCCTACTCGGAGAAACTCATAGTGTAGCTTGTATAGTATCTTCTTGATTCTTTGTACAGCAGGAGGGAAAAACTTCAGTAGTTCATTGTTTCATGCAAATCTAGTATCTTCAAATGACATTCAAACAGCAGCATTATTTATGAGTAATTTGATTTCTATTGCAGGTGAAGCAGCTCTTATATTGATTCGGCACGGTGAGTCTTTGTGGAATGAAAAGAACCTATTTACGGGTTGTGTAGACGTACCACTTACCAATAAGGGTATAGAGGAAGCAATTCATGCTGGACAAAGAATTAGCAACATACCTGTCGACATGATTTTTACGTCGGCCCTGATTCGTGCGCAGATGACAGCGATGCTTGCCATGACTCAGCACCGTTGTAAAAAGGTAACTAAGCAAAGTCATTTGTTTACATGGCAGAAAGAAAGAAGGAGATCAGGAGCATATAGTCAATGAAGCTAAAGTGGCTTATTAATGCATGTCATTATCTGATCAAGGCATCCTTGCAGAATCCAGATAGAGCAGTTTCCCCATATTTAGAAGAAATTTCTTACAATTACACTTAATCATATCAGTAATCGGTGCTTTACCTACCTACAGGTGCCAATCATTTTGCATGATGAGAGTGAGCAGGCTAGGTTATGGAGCAAAATGTTCAGTGAAGACACAAAGGAACAATCCATTTCTGTCATAACAGCTTGGCAATTGAATGAAAGAATGTAATATTGGTGGTCCTACACATATGAATAATTTCTTCTACCATTATAGGCTTAACCTTTGTGCAACATATTTTGTTCAGGTATGGCGAATTACAAGGTCTGAATAAGCAGGAAACAGCAGAAAGATACGGAAAGGAACAAGTTCACGAGTGGCGTCGAAGTTATGACATTCCTCCCCCCAATGGGGAGAGTCTGGAAATGTGTGCCGAAAGAGCTGTCGCTTATTTTAGAGATAAGGTATCTGACTGCCTTCCTCTGTTTCTTGTTTGGGACAGTGAAATATATCTGTTTTGTGTAGTATCTTACAGTAAGTTCCACTTTGCAGATAGAACCTCAACTTCTAGCTGGGAAGAACGTTATGATTGCTGCCCATGGGAATTCTTTGAGGTCCATCATAATGTACCTTGACAAATTAACTTCCCAGGAGGTGATACAACAACCTTACTCACTGATTTTATGATTTTGTGATCTTATGTAACTGAAAAAATGGGTTTTTTTTATCAACAGGTTATAAGTCTAGAACTATCAACAGGAGTACCGATGCTATACATTTTTAAAGAGGGTAAATTCATTAGGAGAGGAAGTCCCTCGGCACCTACGGATGTTGGAGTATATGCATATACTAAGGTATGCTTGTTCCTTTATGTGGTATTCTTTCAGCTGTGGACCTATTTTTTCTGAACATGTTGATCCAGAAGTAGATTGATTAGAAAAATTACTGTCAAATCCACTTATTCATCTAGTGTTTGACCATATGATACATATGCATGTTCGCTAGATCGAAGAGGCACTCAGATTGCATGTAGCATCACCATTCTTCGTAGATTGGGAGTGAAATTAGTTATAAAACAAGTAGGATGCTCTCTTGCATAAAAGTTAGCTGACTCCATGTTCTTGTCTATTGATCAGTGAGACTATAAATGATGCTTTCCATCTATTAAATGCTTAAATTCATGCAGGCATTTGAATACTTCACTCAGGAGTAAAGTAGCTAATGAATTTAATTGGCTTACTAAGGACAGGTCTGCCTGGAAGAAACTTATAGCAATAGGGCTTAACTCTTGCTGGAAGGATCTTAAATCAAGAGGCACAAAGTCATGCGCATTAGAAGTTCACTCTCCCGCTCACCTCAAAAATAAGTAGATGGTCATTGTGAATTTGCAATAGCAGGAGTTCTTATTGATGTTTGTTAATCACTATCAATTATATGATTTAAAAATTTTGTCTAGGGCTAATGAGCAACTTAATTTACTATATCTAGAGAAATACTTGATAAACCTATCAATTTCTTTTTTGCTGAGGAAAAACAACACGCATGCGATTCACCTCCAAATTTGTCTAGTTCAACAAGGTATAAGCTCCCATGATGGTGGAGGGCCAATTCTTTATTGCATAGCATGTGGTCCAAAAGTTATTTCCAACTTTTGAATGTTTAAAGATTCAAGTTTCAACTATTAGTTGCTGCAATTTCGTTGAAATATGCTAATTGTGCAAATGTGAATTCTGTGTAGGGTTTGGCTAAGTACAGGCAGAAATTGGATGAGATGTTCCAGTAGCATACTCAAGGCGCCTTCATATACAGGCTACCAAATTTGTCTCTGGTACATCAAAATCCTCTGCAGCTATTCTTCTTTGACAATGGATTCCTGTTGCACATAAATTATCTGAGACTTCTCTGTATTACGCATTGCTTTTCAGGCTCAAATAGTGGAGTGCTTAAACAAGAAAAGCGTTGTGCAAAGTTTCAAATGCCAGTTGAAGTATATTTCAGAGTAGTAGATTAGGAAACTTGGTTTTTCCATCCATATGTATCCTTGGACCCAGTTTGGCTTTTCTTCCCCTTTTCATCCCCCTTTGATCCATGTGCTGTTGTCAGGTTATAAATTATACGTATGTAAAACGATTACAGTTGAAAATCTGTGATCATCGGACATTGAAGTAACTTTCTATGCAGTTAATTTTTATTCTTGCAGTGATTACTTGTGCATGTCAACTTGAAAAATCTCTTGCTTTGATGCTTCACTTGTTTTCCTTCTCTGCTACAATGGAACCCCCGTTGAAATGACAAGACTAGGAAAGTTCTTTCTCTTCACTTGGTTTGGTGCTTCCTTTGCCTTCTCTGATCAAGATTAGAAGACAGACGTTTACACGAACTCATGAACTCACGTCTCGCTTGAAGGTTAGGTTCATCGGCCGACCGGTACTAAGCTCAACCTCTCAAAGCAATTTTCCTTTCCTTCTGCACCGGTTCGTATCACGGTCAGGTAATATCTCGAGTCGCGTTTCTGCATAGGGTGCTTCCACGTCCTATACTTGGTCTCGGCATGGACCATCTCTCGCCGGTATCAAAGGGAGTGGATTCTCAAGGAATTCGGGTTGGGCTACTGGATCCAGCTCTTCCCCACCTCTTCCCCAATAGAAACTCCCCTTTGGGCTATTTAAGATCAATCTTGGTATATTGCCCGAGCGGTTAATCTGACAGCCCACTCACGAATTATATAAACCTCTCCTGTATTTTCTGGCCCAAAAGGAAGAAATGAACTGTATTTTGCAAATGAGAAATGCTGAGTATTATAAAATTGGTTAACTTAGTCTATGGTATTATTTGCATTATAAAAATAACACCAAAAAGGTAATTGTCATTATATTCACTGAAATTCATTAATGAGCTTCCGATATGATTTCACACAGATATAATTAATGTTGACGAAACCTCCTAAGATTTTAATACTAACAAAACTGTCCCTTACAATATGTAGTTTGATATATGTGAATGGTATTTGTGTTCAAGTAAATCTAACTGATGACTCAACACCATTGAAACCATCCTAAGTGCTGAGTGAAATGACTTGAAAGACGAAAAGGATCTTGAGGGTGAAGAAGTTAAAGAGAACGAGAAGTTTATGAGGACTTGGAGATATCAATGGGTGAACAAATTTTGTCGAAGTTTAATTCACACGTGCTCAGGAAAAATCAATGGACTGTGATAAACACAATAATTAATGATTAGATGATTGGACTGAACCACGGCTCACATCAAATTGAGAAGATCGCTCCTAATCAAGTGATATAATGAAGATCCAGATATTTATTTCACTATTATTATGCATTCAAAGGAATCTCACAGTTAATCACACATCTGAAATTACGATTTACTTATTCCGAAGATAATTAAATTGATTATGCATTTTACGGTTGGATAAGGATTATTTCCTAACTTGGAGACTTTATTTTCGGAAGCGGCAAGATTGCCAGAAGATGTGATTGTGTGGGCAATCAAATCTCGAGCGATTTTACTGCAATCTACAATGGCCCCATTGATTATTTTAAAGTCATTCAATTGTCAACTTGAATATTGGCAAGCTATTGAAGTGATTAGGGCAAGCCAGAGTATATGGAGGCGAGTTACAAGAATTACAAGAACACCGAGAGTAGACATAAGCTACATTTGTAACAT
This sequence comes from Eucalyptus victrix, assembly GCA_016097545.1. Classification (NCBI taxonomy): domain Eukaryota; kingdom Viridiplantae; phylum Streptophyta; class Magnoliopsida; order Myrtales; family Myrtaceae; genus Eucalyptus; species Eucalyptus victrix. The sequence continues at coordinate 5,515,316 of CM027840.1, read as the reverse complement.
CTCAAGAACTACTAGTGAATTTCAGCCTTGTTAGTAGCTATTAATCTAAGAGAGAGTAAATGTAAGTTTAATCAAAGCCAAACCACTATAAATTTGCGTGCACTTATCTCTATCCATTTACTTGTCATTTCAATTGCTTGATAGAAGCACCGTGCACGTAGTTCCTCCATATGTCAAGATGATTATGTTTAATTCTGCACAAATTTATCAATTTTCGTGAAATAACCATTTCAACCTCCTCTTAATTTTCTGTGATGTAATTTGATTTGTCACTAATGCCAAATAAAAATTAGGTATATAAAAAAGAAATGCATATTCACAGGAAAAGTTACCAAAAAAATCCTAAAAGACTTATTATGCAATATTAATTCAATTATAAATATTTCAATTTAATCCAATTTAGTCATATTCACATGAAAAGTTACTAATAATTTGTTGATGTAGTCTTTCTAGTCAAATTTGACCAAAATTGCTGATATGTGACACCGACCGTCCTACATGACATGGCCGGCCGACGTTAAAATGAAATTTTTTATAATTTTCAAATAATTTTTTTGAATTGTTTATATTTTTTTCCTTTTCTTTTCTTTCCTTTTTTTTTTTATTTTCTAATTTCCCTTTGCGAGTCTACTACCTTGGCGATGGCTAACGAACGTCATCGACCACAAGCAAGGGTCAAGACACCCTTGCCAACCCTCGCTTGGGCCTATTCTAGTGAAGGCGCCTCAAATATGATCAAACTCATAGATTATTAAGAATAGTCACAATGCGTAAGAAAAATCATTAAAGCATGGGTTGCAAAACTTTGCGAAGTGTAAAAGAAAGTCACGATGAATTAGATATTGTATTAATAATAATAAAAAAAGAAATTTACTATTAACTTAGATAAATTACTATTTCTGTGGAATTTCACGAGTCATAGGACCAAGACATAAATTACTAATTATGTGGAATTTCACGAGTCATAGGACCAAGAGAACTCAAAGCCACAAAGTGAAAATACGCCCTCTTATGAAAAGTTACACGGGATATATACAAGTAAATTACTATTAGTGAGAACAATGCTGTACATCAAAGCAAAGTTACCATCTATTAGGTAATTTATTAAGGATAAGAAAAGAAACTTACTAAGTAGATTACTATTATCTATTTAAAAACAGTGAACCATAGGACCCATAGAATTAAGGACAACAAAAGGGAAAATAAGTCCTATAAAAAGAAATTACGAAATGCTATATAACAAAATTACTATAGTCGAGGAAAATTACGAACAGCAAAGAAAAGTTATTATTAATTAGGGTATTCTAGAAGGACATATATTATAACAAAGTTTTCTCTAGTGTGTTAGGTAGGATCCTTGATTGTTTGAATTGGCATCTACTCTTTGTAGGAAAAGATTTTTATACTTTTCCACAAGAATAACAAAACATGTGTGCACTAATTTATTATATCTGATTCTTCTCCTCTCTTTTCATTATTTTCTTATTTAATTGTAACCCATGTATATTTAATAAACATTTGTTTTTTTTTATTATGTAAGTTAGTAAATAGAAATCCCTATCGCTATTATACGCTTAAGAGATTGCATTCTATATCGGATTTGTTAATCTTTTTAATGCTAAAAAATTTCCTTAACCGTCGTCCATGTTTACTACTTTTCAGATTTACTTCCCAAAAATAAGAGGCAGTTAATTAGCCTGATTTATGACAACATTTGATTGAAAATAATATGTTTCCTTATCTACAAGATTTTTATCCTTAAGCCAATTTTCCCTTCATATAAGGTGCAGAGAACTTCCATTTCATAGTATACTTATCTATCATGTGGAAATTATTTTTTCTCCTTCACCCTGAATTCGATCACAACGCTTTAAATATCTCGTTGAAAAGCTACTTCTTAAATACATAAAAAAAAAAAAAAAAGGTCACTGCATTATGTTTGATTCGTATAAGGTGTTTCGAGATTCGAAAATCTGCTTTTTTATTATTCTTATAATCTTAAATTGAATTGTTCTTTCCTAGACATTTTGTCATGTGGGCTTTATGTAGAAGGTCTTACAAATACTTTAATTTCCACTAGTTATCTTTTGAGATAGTCGTGGAAGGCATTTACGTTCAACAAGCACATATATAAATCACCATGCAAAATTACCTACTAAAGTATAATCTTTCATCTATTATTGAAATATTGTATTGTTTTCATGATCATCCGTCGTAACGCGGGTCGCTATTCGGGTTCTATTTTTCTGTTTTGCCTTTTTGCTTAGTTGGCAAATCGTCTATTTGTACCTTGATATCTAGATATTTAGGGGAAGAATAAATATTTTCCCAAGTATATTCAGATATCTTTCCCTCAAAAAATCAGGGGCCAGCTGGGGCGCAAATGCATTTACTCGAATTATTGGAGAGGAAAAAGGAGATTTTCCAATTTTAACGATTATTTTATTTTCCTTTCACTTTCACGTACCCCTCTCCATCGGATACCTCCTAGGAAAACAAAAATCTATGCACCACTAAATTAAAAAAGAAAGTCCTGAAAGTGAAAAACCGTGCTGTTTGACCATTAAAAAATCATCAGAAAATCTTGTTTCTTTATTCTTTATTCCTTACCTTTTCCTCTTCTGTTGCTAGAATACATCGACGTGTGGAATAAAGAAGATAAATGTGGAGGCAGTGAAAGAGACCGATGAAGATCGATCCCTCTCGTTCTCATAAATCACTAATCGACCACGTTCCATATTAACAATCATATCTCCATTAGGCCTTTTCAAATATAAAAGGAATTAGGGCCCCTCCAATTCCATATATTAGCGCTTTCCCCCCATATTATCTCACCTAATAGTATTTCTTTAAGCGGACCGACTAACCATATAAAATTTTGCCAGATCCATCTAGCACGTTAAGAAGTCGAGAACATCAACTAAATTGCTGTTCTGAGCAAGCCTTTAATTATTCCATACTCATCGTCAATGAAGCTATCTTGAAGGCCACAAAAACTTAGAAAAGAGAATGAATTGAAGAAACGGACTTAAATATTCATGTATTAATCCCTAATTGAATTGTTTCGGATTCACGAGTCAAAGAAATAAGCTTTTATACTAATGATGGCTGCAACGAGTGAATTTACTGGAATAGACGATAATAAGCCATTTGCAACGTTAAGAAGAAATCTCCTAAGCCTCTAGCACGTCGGCTTTCGGCATCAAGCCATCGAGCCTTTGTCCTACAATTTTTCTTCTTTTCAGCTTGAAAAGACATTTCGGTTTTCTTTTTCTTCATGCCCGTCTTGTTTTTATCTTCTTTGGGGCTTGGAGGTATTGAAATTGAACATATATGGACGTTGATGTCCTCATCAGCCTACGAGCCAGCCAAAAGACTTTTTGGGGAAAAGGAAATTCAGATTTTATCTGGAAATTTTTATTCTTATCGTTATCAATGACCGTCCTTTTCTTTTCGCAGAATATCTTTATTTTCCTCTTTTTCCCGCTTGAATTTTATTGAGTGAAAAAAAAAAAAATTCATATGGAATCCCAGTAATTGTGAGATACATTACATTTAGAATGCTAATTAGTCGAAGGTGTGGAATTTCTTTTTCACTTGCCATTAAATGCACTTATGCATTTGTCTCCACTTGGGGTTAAGGATGGTTACGATAGATTTGATCCATTGAAACTTGAGACCTTACATAAAATGGCGACTAATTAAGAGTTTATTTTTCTAAAGGGAAAAGGTATTTTTCTTCCCTAATCCATTCATAAATTCGAAAAAAAAAAAAAAAAAGAAATCGCATTATATAAAATTATGAAAAACCGACGTATGATTCTTCATGTCAATATTAAGGTGATTTGCTTTAAATAAAGATCCAATCACAAAAAATTTAGCATAATAAATGCATTCGAGACACTTCTTAAGCATACTAATATAAAGTAGTGTAATTCCCATCGTATTGATCACGCAAAACACGGGAAAAGTGAATATTTTGAAAACTATAAAGTTTTGTCGATTGAGTGCTTACTAAGCATCCCAAAGGTAGATGCTCGTGCAACGAAATCCTCAAGAACATGACCAGAGCTGAAAAGGGCATCACTCATAGACAGGAATCATTCCAAACACCCGAAAGTCATGCGAACCTCTATGCGAGCCTAAACAGAAAACAGGTTATCTTCGAGCATCTTTGAGGATCCTGTTCATATCCACGTACGCAACAATGGCGAATCCTTATGAAAAAGTCGAATGAAAAAGAAGATGCCCAGGAGGCATCGGAGGGGAGAAGACCCGTGGTGGGTCAAACATGGGTCGTGTTGCTGCCTGCTGCCTGCTGCTAGGAATCTGAGATTTCTTGGAGAGAAAGCACGCATGTTCTCGTGTTCCCCCTGCTCGCACGTGCATTCTAAGCATATGGCAAATTATATTGGGCGGTCTCACACATTGAGCTTAGGTTGGAACCACAAAAATCCTCTCCACGACTATTGGATCCAAACTTATTGGTAACCTGATCTTTAATAGCAGTATTGAGTAGGGGTGTCAATGCTTCGGTTCCATTTGGTTCGGTTTTTTTCGATTTTTTATTTTTAACCTTGATTTTCAATTTTCGTTTTTTTTCTGTTAAAATCAGATTTCTCCATTTTTATTTGTTAGTTCGGTTCGGTTTGGTTAACTGATAAAAACCGAACCGAACCGAAAAATTTCAGTTTTCAATGAAAAGCAAACCGAAAAATCTGAATTTTTCGGTTTGGTTCGGTTCGGTTTTCGGTTCGATTACTGACACCCCTAGTATTGAGTGATCTTGAGCCTTTATTACTCCAAAAGTTAGTTTAAAGGTGAATTTTTTCTCACGTTTATACATCGATTATCCTTTTCGTAGCCGACAACGTGAGATAACCCCACTAAATTCCTTGTCCTCAATAAATCCTAAAATCAACTTCCTTGTTCCCTTTCTCTAGAGAGATCCGCGCGTAAAATAATGACTCCAACGAGGCGACGGCCGTGACGATCTTGCGAGAGTGGTGATGGCAGGATATAACACGCGGTACATGCATCAACAGGGTGATGGAAATAGAATAATATTCAATCTCGCGAGTTCCATGGATCAATTATGAAGCTGCTAGGGACTGTCCTTCCAAGTCAATGTCAATGGGGCATGTCTTTTTCTCCTTTTTCTTGGCCAAGTCCCTCGTATGGTCATTTTAAATGGAGAAATTTCTTATCAGAGTAGTCCAAAAGATCGTCCAAGAAATTTAAGTAATTGCTCGTCGGTGCGGACAACAACCATTGGGCCACGGTCGCATCCAATAAGTGGGGCTATTTGATGTAGCGAACTGGCTCGCGTGATTCTGCCCCCACTTATTAATAGAGGGACCGAGCACTCAACAGCATTTGAGGTTGCGCTAAGCAACGTTACACTTTCTTTTGCGGAAAGCACCTATATATCGATATGACTTATGGGGACATGGCATATTAGCCACTAGATGATCCCAGTCTCGTGGAAACATCTAAAATGATCTATAGAAACCTAGTTTAAGGTGCTGAATAGGATGAGAAATTATGGCAAAATCCATATCAAGAACTAGTTCAAAAATACCCGTGTTGGTTCATATGAGAGCACGCATAGCATACCAAAGGAGTGATTTGTGTTAGAGAAAAAACTGTAACACTTTGAGATATATATCATAGTTCTTTGATTTCTCCTGTGTGGTATATGTAGAAGCTTCGCAGAACCAATTTGTTGATTGTAACATTCTTTTCAGAAGGTCTCCACTGTTTAAGAATTTTGTTAAAAAAATTCAGAACTTGTAACTTATCATTCTGAGGAAAAGTACAGGTATATTTATTTATTTTGATATTAAACTGATGTTTAAATGATATGTGACATACTTTAAAACCCCTCTTCCATGCAATTCGAAATAAAAATGACCGAACAATTATCTTGCTTCGAAATATAAATAAGAATGTGGTTGAAGTTAATGTTGCCTTGATGGGAAGAGAAGAACATATGATGAAAGAAAACAAGACTGCATGCGAAATAATTTTAATTGGGGGCATGAAGAGCTCGATTTGGGGGTTATGTTGGTACATTCAAACCAACAGCTTAAATCCTTAGGTGAAAACGACCATGCAATTTTACATGACTTGTGAAATAATCTTTCAATATAAAATCCTTCTTCGTTGTAGGTAAAATTAGCAAAGTGACATATATATCAAACACTTGATAATCTCCCTTTCTAAGATAAAAAATTGTTGGAAGCCAAGCACACTTAGCATCTCAAATGCTCCAAATCTTTGTTAATGCCACAAAGAACCCCAAACTAGTACATTCATGATAAATTTACCCTAAATTAATATTTTGATGTTGAAAAATATTAAACTGGTATATTCATGGAAACTTTTACCCTTCATTAGTTTTGTTAAATTTTTTAATCAAATTATTGAGTTGAATGATACGTGAGAGTTAACTAGTGTACCGGTTAGGGGTTACTCTTCTTTTGCCACATGTGTATCGGTTTTGTGGTTTTTTACGTATTAATTAGATTTAATAATAAGTAATGAATATTATATTTGTCATAAATATACCAATTTAAGATTTTTTTTTATAAAAATTAATTTTGAATAAATTTGACTTGATATTTTTGGTAGTGTGAACCTACGGCTTAGTCAAAGCTACGGCTGTTAAGTTCTGATTAACCGACCTAGGACCACAGATAGGGTTCCAATCAGATTAGAAAAAGTGCAAGGGAGAACTGTGTCTAAGCATGTATCACCTTGTACTTATCCTCACTCTCGGGCGTCCCTTTCGTGCCCATTCGGATTAGAATTGGACCACAATCTGGACTCTTTGTGGCTTTACATTATCCTTTCGATATGTGATTAATGTGGTTAAAGATAGTAAAAGAAGAAAAGCACGACCTCGTAATTATGTCCTAAGTCGATTCGTCGTTCACGGGATTTGCAGTGGCGCGACTCGATTGGGTTCGTTGTCTCCACCACTAAAAGACATGCTGCTGAGAGATTTCTTGTAGACGAATGTTGTGATGATGAAACTTTGGCTTAAAGGTGAATTTGCCTCATCAGGGGCTGTTGGCACATCTAAGTTAAAAGGACGTGATTTGGATGGATTCTCATTCGAGAGATTCCATTTCAATTTTTTGGATCATAAAAAGATCTGATCTTTTGAAGGAAGAACACTCCTCGACGGAAGTGGCAATCGATGATCGATGAGAGCTATAAGAGATTAGTGATTAATGGTGGTGGTTGATAATGGTGGTGATGATTGTGATAAATAATAAAATCTAGATTTTCTATAAGGATGGCCGTGGTAGAATCGTGGAATTAGAATCTCGATACTTGCTATTGCTAGATGATCCAATTCTACATTTTCATTTCATTTCAAGTGGGATTCAATTCCATATTTGGACTTCTCTCCCTTTCCACTTTTTTTATCCCTTGCACTTCCGTATTCTCATAAACCCAAATTCATAATCAATCAATCAATTAAGTCACGGGCCGTGTAAGTTTGAAAAGTAATCACCACACTCTCAAACCCAAAGACCAATGTCCTGCTCAGAAGGAAAGGTAACTCGTCTACCCCTTATCCGTCTCTCCCGCCCCACAAGTTGTTGCGTGCATCGAGGCTAGCTCGGTTTCATAATTAAATGTCGAGCTCAAATCTTTCCTCATATATCCAATTCAAACTTATCAGGTTGTCAGGAGTGTGGAGCTCTCTCGATGTCGCGAGGGGGTTTTCCTCGATCGCGATCGACATGAGTAAGGACGACGATTAGCGTCGCGGTCATCGGAAAAAAGATCAATTCCGAGACGATAGATGTTACGCGATTAGCAAAGCACGAAACCACTAATGACCAAAAGGGGGACCACACGGGAACTTCCCCCAGCCCTCGCCCGCCACGTGGGTCCCCCCGACGACCGACCTAAACACCTGACCGGGGGCCACGCACGTTACTCGAGTCTCGCGAGCATCCCCCCAAACCTAACCACGGTTAAACCGCTAACCACCCCAGCCACCCCCTGACGTCACCGAAACGCCGTTAAATAGTTCACGGAGAGGAGCCCCCACCACCGAAAGAAGAGAGAGGGGAGAGTTCCCTCCACAAGAGGACACGTCAGTTAACGTAGGCCACGTGGTGTCACCAGGCGCGGGCTTACTTTAAGACAGGGACGATGCCGCACGGACACGTGGATGTCGCGGATCGCGGCCTCGTGGAAAAAGATCGCTTGATTCGGCCCGGGATTTCATTTTCTCTTAAAAGATCGCGATTATTTTTTTTTTTTTTATCCCAAACTGACCGACTATGGGGGCACAGGGAGCTGCGACCGACAGCTGTCGGTCCACTTAGCTGCGGGCGGTCCCGGGGGGGTCGAGAAGTCAAACCGTACCAAAATCCGAGGAGAAAAAATAGCGGAGCTGTCGGTTTCCTTGTCTTTTACTTAATTGCCGACGGTTGCCAGGCAGTTGCCGGTTCCACGGCTGAAATCGCTCGATGGGTTGAAATATCGTGACCATGCCCGGTTCGCCCGAACGACCCGAATCCACATGTCCAACAGAAATCTGAAAATTATCTCGTGCATTGAGTTTACAAATTAATTTGCATGTCTAGATGCACTTTTTTAAACGAAAATATTTCAATAACCTTTTTCACGGTTGATTGGGTAGATGGCCGCATCGTATTTTCAAGTACCAATTTCCCTTTTTCCCCCCTTTTTTTCTCTAACGTTTCGACCATAAATTTAGATTTTGGTAAAATCACTCTTAACCTTCTAGAGGCATGACTTTTAATAGTCAAAGTCCAGTATGATTTCGCTCGAAAGGCTTTGGAAGTCAAAATTGAGTTGGAATTTTCTCAACCTCATAAAAATTATTACACAATCCAAGGTACCCAAAGTGGGTTCTTATAGGCTGTTACATTCTGATTTTTCATATCCAATTATTTTAATGCTTAAAGATTACTCCTCATGGGTAATATAATAATGAAGTATATAGTAAAGTTTATTTTCTGGAAATTAGGGATAGAGGAGATGAACCATTAGGCCTTTTCTTTTTACTTTACCAAAAAAAAAAAAAAAAAAGGAATGCCCAAGGGAAGCCAATAGAAATGGCAAGTCTGCAAATATGGTAAGAATTGTAACTTGAATTTAATAATTCCTTCTAGAAAAGCATCTCATATGATAAAAGATCTCATTCAGGGCATTGCCAAAGTATTGTGTATATGTAAGATTGCTCGAGAATGTGACTTATTCGAGATATCCAGATCCTAAATCGAACACTATAAATGATGCTGGTGAAAAAAGAAAAGAAATCCAAGCATTTCAAATATAGAATTTGATGAATGAATTTCACGATACATGAGATTCTAAAAAAAAAAAAGCAACTCTCGTCTAAAATAAAATGATCATATGAACCTCAATTGGGGGATTTGTTAAGTGAAACGTCATTGACGAGCTTATTCACAAAAAACACATTACCATAAAATCTAGAAAATCATGTATATTACCACGTTATATGATATTAGAATCGTGCTAAACTAAACAAGGAAAATTGGCCGGGCGCGATGCCTAGGAAAAAGCGATCCATAACAAAAATGACAACAGATGCTGCCGGTTGCCGCAACAACGCTCCTGTCGCAACCAAATTTAACCTCCCTCCCCGTCTCTCTCTCTCTCTCTCTCTCCCCCTCTATTTTTATCCCCCGAAAATATGGTTTTTTACAGCAATAGGGGGAATAAAAGTAAAAAAAAAAAATTCGAGTTCTCGAAAACATCGGGAGGCGTCTCTCGTTGGAGTATAAATGCTTTCTCTTTTTACCGGCCACCGTTTTAGGCGCGACGGAGAGAAAGAGAGAGAGAAAAGAAAGAAAGAGGGGTGGCGACAGGCCCCACAGCCGGTGACCGGTCGGCAGATGAGCGGGTCCCGCCCCAGCCCACGGATTCCTTCCTTCCTTCCTTCCTTCCTTCGGAGGAGGAGCGATATATTATATGTGTATATATCATATTATATACATACATGTGTACACGCACTATATAATACGACATAAAAAAGGGAAAAAACCCGCAATAGACATTGGGGTCCGGCGCGGGTCCCACGCCCTACACCTTCCTCACTCCCTCTTCCTCTCTCTCTCTCTCTCTTCTTTCTCTCTCTGTTTTTTCTATAAGTAGGACGACGGGGCTTCCCCTTCATCGCCATTTTGGCTAAAATACAAGATTCATTTAGCAACCGCTATTTTTCCCCCGTTTTACCACAGAGCAAATTGGTACTGTCGAACGACGCCTCCTCTCCTCTCTCTGGATTCTTCTTCCCTTCCACTTCTTCCCGTGACGACCCTGGTTTTCTCCGGACCCGACAAATTCTCCGCCCCCCTTCTCGGCCGCCGATCAGCCCGTTTGCCCATTTTCCCAGTTTCCTCTCTCTTTTTTCCCGGGGAAAAGCTTCTCTGTTACCCCGTTGCGTTCCGGTTCCTGGCGGGTCTCCCCTGCGTTTCCTTTCGTGGGTTTCCTCTGAACAGTCGTCTCCTCTGTTTCTTGGTTCGGAATTTGAAGGTACCGTCGCCAAAGGAAGCTCCTTTTTTCTTGTTCCCGCGCTCGTTCTCGTTTGGAATCGTTTGATTCTCTTTTTTTTCTTTGCGATGTTTCTCGGGGGATTTGACCTCTTCGGGTCGATTTTGTTGTACCCTCTTGTTGGTTTCCCCTGTATTTTACTTGTTCATGCCCGAGGCCTCTGGTTTTCCTCTGTTTCTGTTGCGTACCCACGGTTTTTGCCGTAAAGCGTCGATTTTGCTTGGAAAACCGCCGCAAGGTCCGCTCTTTAGCGCGAATCCGTGGGCCTCGGCACGTTTCGATGTACGACCGAGTTGGGTTCCGTGCGTGCCTGATCACTTTGGCCTCTGGATGGTTTGCAGGGTAATGGAGCAATTCCACAACGACGACCTGGAGTACGTGGTCGACGACTTATACGACGAGTTCTACGACGACGATAACCCCTTCTCCGATGTCGAATCGCCTCGCAACTCCGATACGGAGTCGGTAGACTCCGACTTCGAGGATGACTTCGAGTCGGTACGTTTTGAAGTGTGCCTTGTATCTCGCGCTTCGGTCATGAATGATCGCCGAGTGATGTGAATGATACCGATATTGTTTATGCAATTCATTGCGTCTCTGGTTTTGGATGCAACAGAGCAAGCCGAAGACTGATACCTCTGCTTTGGAAGCAAGAAATGGGAAAGATATACAGGGGATACCCTGGGAGAGGATGAACTATACCCGTGACAAGTACCGCGAGAAGAGGTTGAAGCAGTACAAGAACTACGAGTGCCTGTCGCGTTCTCGCGAGGAGCTCGACAAGGTGAGGTTCTTGTTTCATCGCAATCCCTCGATTTTGAGTTTGTCTGATCGTTTGGAAGTGCAATTATTTAAATATGTTGTTTATTTGTGAAGTTTGCAGATTCACTTGTGTATGATTTGATTCCACTTGCAGAATCTTTACTAATTTAAGAAGTCCTCGTTTGTTTATAAGTTTAGTTTTTTACTTTATATGCTCTTCTTGATTTTTCCAATATCGTAGCATATCCAAAGAGTTTTGCAACCCCTTGATTCCCGGCTGTCCGATAAGTTCAACTTTATTAGATCTCGAACTCATCCGATCCCGGTGAACAATATGACTTGGTGTGTTCTCATGTTTGGGGTAGTTCTTCTTAATCTAAACTGCAGATCGGCTTTCCCTAGTACCACAACAAGTGATCTGGGATTAAATATAGTTTTCTTGTCATGTCAAGAACCAGAGGCTGCTACGTGGGGATTTTTTTTTTTCTTTTTTTGACTTGTATGCAATGAAATGTATTCCTTTGGTTCCGGTTGCCTTTTTATATGATTTTTCGAAGATTTTCTCCCTTTTTCTTCTTATAGATTTTCTGTTTGGGTATCTTGATCTCTGTTATAAGTAGCCCATGAATTTTAGGGACTCTACCCTTTTTTCTTGATTATTTTGATCTTTCCTAATAATGAGATGATTAGATTGGATCCGTTTGAAGAAACTTCCGTTTTCCGGATTTTACCTCTTCGGATGTTGCTTCTTGTACCACCTTTCTAAGCATATATTTCATTAACAGGAGTGCTTGCAAGTTGAGAAGGGGGAGAACTTTTATGACTTCCAATTCAACACGAGGCTTGTCAAATCAACAATCGTGCATTTTCAGGTAGAGATTTCATGCTTAGCCAATAGTTCTTTAAGTTCATTCAAATAGGGAGCCTTTTTGTTTTCCAGGCACTTTCATGCATCATATATGGTCAATACACATTTACGTTAGTGCCAACCGCACGAGTTAACATCTAGTGATTAGTCAGGTCGATATTTGTGCCTAAAGAGCATTTCTGTCAAACTGTCAATGTTAATTCCTCCATTTCATTCAAATTGAAACCACTATTATAATTGCATGAAGTTTGTAAATTGTCTTTCAAATTGGACGTGCATTCTTGCTTGTAAAAACAGCAAAGTATCATCCATTTTTCACCAGATCACTGCATTAATTGTGTGTCACTGCTCTTCATTATTTATTACGCATGTTGCATCATAGCATCAATAGGAGTAACTAACTAGTAGACTTTGGGTCTTTGAATTCATCCTTCCAAAGTAGTTAGAATATCTTGTTAAACGTACGGATCTAGCCTTGTAGTCTTGCAGGTTTGTCAATATGATAGTATCCTTTGTGGGTATTGTTATATATGCTAAGTGCTCTAAGCCTCTACTAATTGTTGGAAGGTATGGAGCTTGCAGATCTCTTTTGATAGATGTTTTTGCCTTGTGAAAATTTTACCATTAGAAACAAATGGATCTGGTCTTGTGTGTACCAAGTAGTTCAGTAAAGGGAGCGTTAACAAATTCCATTGCTGGTTTTCGACAGAAAAATATATACTGCTGACCTGACCTTTGGAAAACTTAGTGACATGAAAATCTGGCACTATGGCCTTTCTCTGGCAACATGAAAATCTGGAACTATCACTTTTGTCTGGGTAAGAGTAGAAACTGCTAATAGGAAATCTTGTTGGGACCATAGATAGCAAAGAAACTTTTTTTCCCCACCTACTACTTGATGATTGAATAGAAACAATAGCTGGTTATGCTATAGGTAAAGTACACCCCAGTGCTTTCATGTGATCAGTTTCCATTGCTTCAGGAAAAGATGCTTCTTTTAAAATAAGAAGGCATACACAGTTAAGACTTCCGGTGAGAAATTCTCAGTTAGATGAGTTAACCTTGCATGGAAGCTACATAAAATGCATGGGATTTTTTCTGGTTTATGGCTCAACATTTTATCTTAGCCTGTGAATGCATTTCTTGTGATATCCTGATTGTTGTTATTTCTTGGATTTTCTTATGATAGAAGGTTGAAATGGTTACTTTGTATCACTCTGTGAGCATCATTTCTACTGCTTGTTAAATATTATTATGTCTCTTAACTCTCTGTGGCATCAAAGCAGGGTGGAAGTAATATCTGAGCAGCTGCCGCAATAAGGATACGTTTGTTATATGGTATGATAGGAAAACGTTTGAGATTTAGGTGAATAATGTTCTAAGAATATGTGCCAGCCGTAAGGGGGCTAAGTAGCGTTTACAAGCTCTTTGGATTGTTGTTAGAATCTTTCCTGAATCTGGTTCTTGCATGCAGTTTCTTGTTTTCTCTCTCTGTTGCATTTGTAAGTTTCACATAAATGGTTATCAGTAGATACATTTTGGCAAATTATGAACATTGCATCTATGTGTTTGGATCATGCATGATATTTGTGGTATGTAATGACTTAAATGTCTCCTTTTGGTTGGTTTTACCAAAAACAACTCTCGATTATGTTAGGGCTCTTGATTATGCATATATTGCATTCTTCTTCACGCAGCTTTGCATGTTGCTTCAGCTCCATGACTGTTCTCACTTGTTTGTCATTTGAGAACTTGGCAATATCCAATTAGAGGACCTTGACTGAACTGAAGTTTTTAACTACTATATATATTTTTGATTCAAGATCAACAAGGATTACTTCTGATTTTCTAACTTCAGCTTTTAGGCAGGTTAACCATTTCTCATATCTGACACTACTATCTGAGGGGTCTTGTTCGCTGTAGGCTGAGGGTTCTAGGAGGCAATAAAGTCTTATGAAGCTTTACCCTGAAACTCTGACTTTAGCTTTTAGGATCTTTGATCCGAACTACAGTACTATTGTCTGGTTCGGTTAAGGGAACAATTCTGTTTTAAGTGTTCAAGTTCTTAGAGCAGTAGTTCTTTGCTCATAGCATATGCACTTATATCATCTCTTTCCTTGATTATCTGTTGGGGCTCATCTCATTGGTTCATTGTGCTTTTGTAGCTGCGCAATCTTTTGTGGTCAACATCGAAGCACGATGTGTACCTCATGCAGAACTACTCTGTAATGCATTGGTCTGCCCTGCTTAGGAGGAGTAAAGAGGTACTCAACGTGGCTAAGCCCATTGTTCCAACAGTGGTAGGTGTCTCCTAATCATCAGGTCTCTCAGTGAATATTATTCAAGTGTTCATAATCTTTTCTGTATGCCTTCTACAGAAGCGTCCTGGGTTGTTTTCACAATCGCTTTCTAGAGTTCAAATAAGCACTATGGCTATAAAAGACAATTTATTGGTTGCTGGAGGCTTCCAAGGGGAGCTTATATGCAAGGTACAGGAACTCTTACTCTTCGGATGACTGAAATAGTTACAAAGACAGCTTCTACTCGTTTACTAACCTCCTTTGTGTTGACTCAGTTCACGAACCAATCTGGAGTTGCATTCTGCAGCAAAGTAACGGCTGATGATAATGCAATTACCAACAGCGTGGATATCTCGCGCAACCCGACGTAAGCGCTCATCCAGTAGACTTAAAAGATCTGTCCATAATGTTTCTGATTCTCTAGTTTAGAGGCTTGACCTCCTACGTGTCTTTCTTTCATCAGGGGTCCTTTGAGGGTCGTAACTGCAAATAACGATGCTCAAGTCAGGGTCTTTGATATGGAGAATTTTGCTTGCCTCAACCGCTTCAACTTCGACTGGTGTGTCAATGTAAGTGCCCGCGTCAAAGTGTCCCTCGAAAAAGTTTGGCATTCAATAGTTTGATACTCTTCTCACTTGCCCTGATGATATCTACAGAATACCTCTGTAAGCCCCGATGGCAAATTACTAGCAATTCTTGGGGACAGCGAAGAGTGCTTGATAGCTGATGCTCAGTCTGGAAAAGTAAGTCATTGCTACTGGCAGATGCAGTTTCAAGATGTAGGCTGGGAATTGTGTTCTCACTATGCTTCTTTGTAACTGCAGACAATCAACAGCTTGAAAGGGCACTTAGATTATTCCTTCGCCTCTGCTTGGCACCCAAATGGTCAAATTTTGGCCACGGGGAATCAAGACACGACGTGTCGGCTCTGGGACATTAGGAATCCATCGCAGTCCCTCGCTGTTCTCAAGGGAAATATGGGGGCCATCAGAGCCATCAAGTTCACATCCGATGGCAGGTTCATGGCCATGGCTGAGCCTGCTGACTTTGTGCACATCTTCGACACGCAGTCCGGGTACGTCAAGGGGCAGGAGATTGACATGTTCGGGGAGATTGCTGGCATATCATTCAGCCCCGACACAGAAGCTCTCTTTGTCGGGGTTGCGGACCGCACTTACGGGAGCTTGTTGGAGTTCAACCGGAGGCGGTGCAACAGCTATCTGGACTCCATCCTGTGAATAGCAAAGTTCGCTCCAGAAAGTGTAGATAGACACCCGCGGAGTAAAAGCTAATATGCTTTTTGTATATTTTTGGGGACAAGGTCATGTGCATAAGCAAATATGCGTGGGATTAACGTTGGTAATCTTTTAAACATCTCCGGCTGAAGTTAGAATAGCAATTGAAGTGATTCAAGTTTTGGTTTTTGGCGTTGCAGAGCTATCTTGTTATTGATAGCCTTTCAATTTTTTTTTTTGCCTCGGTTGTTTGTTGTGTATTTTGAAGACCCTTATTACTACTAATTCAATTTAATCATAGTTAAATTATATCATTTCGGTGATGTTAACTTTACTTGTTATCCATTCCTAAACGTTGGTTGAAAATCCGACTGATGTCGATGTTCGTTAGAGAGCTTGTCCCGGGGGAAGTTTCCACCGTGTTGGGAGAGGATTCTTTGACTTGTGCTGCTGAGAGATGTCGAACGTTGCGTGGCGTTTTAGTTCTGGCGGGCATAGCATTACGCACCGAAAATGACGGCCGAACGCTTCATCTGCAGTTTCGTGCCGCCCGTTCCATGTTTCAATTGAATATACGAAATTGTTGACGTCGATTTGTCGCGATCACACCATGTGGCCGCTACTGTATGGATTGTGGAGGATTTATACTCCTGTTTTCTCTGGATTTACATTGAATGTCTATGGTTTGTAGCATGAGAAGTGGTAGGTTTGAAGAACTGGTCTTTGAAGGAGTAATGTGGGTCCCGTAAAGGTGACTTTAAAAAAAGTTGGTGGGAATAGACAGAAACGGAACTTTCAGGAGAGGGAGCAACGGTGGTCCATGGCTGATGGAGAGCAAAACATGAAGGAAAAGGGTAGGTTGGATACCTGCCAACAGAACAACGACGAGTGTCCCTATCATCGTATATCAACTCATCGGGCAGGTCGAATTGAAAGTAATCGGATTCAAATTATTCTAAATTATTTTATGGGAAAATTTCAAATAAGGGCTCGAGATGCTCTCATTTTCTTAAAAAAAAAATTAAAGTGTATCTTGTTTCAAATAAGGATCTGAACTGATTGTATTAATCCCAAAAGATCTGAAGTACTTATGATAGTTTCAAGTAGAAGCCTAGTTTTGTTGGTCGGCACAATATTTTAGTTTTATTAGAGATTTTTTTTTTCCATTCAAACATAAGTTAAATTTAATATAAATTTATTAATTTTTTAAAAAAATAAAACTAAAAAAAAAAAAAGAAGAAAAACTCATGTAGGAGAGAGCCTGTGGTTGCTGGCCCTTCATCGATAGGGTGGCAATGAAGGCCGGTAGGAATGCCAGTGCCTGGGTGAGAATTGGTGACCCTCGCTAGAAGTGGGAGAGGATAGGTAGCGATTCTCTTCTAGATCTAGGTGAGGGTTGTCGACCCTCACGTAGGCCTAGTGGCCCTCACCTATCTCCTTTAGATCTCGGCCTAGGTTTGTGGGTGTTGGGGAGGGCTGGCGACCCTTGCATAGATCACGACCCTCTCCCACTTTTGGCAATGGCTTGCTGGCATTGATTGGCCTTCACATGCCACTGCCTCCTCTTGCTCGTGTTTTCCTTTTTTTTTTTTTTTTTTCTGAAGTTTTTCTTTGTTTTTTATGAAAAGAAAAAAAAAAGGAAAAAATTTAAAAAAATAAAAAGAGATGAAATTGCCCTTCACAATCGGTGAGTTCAAGCCATTTTTTGATATTGATATAGGTATATTAAGTTTTATTTGAAATAAGATATACTTTAAGCCTTTATAAGAGAAAATAAATATATTTTGGACCATTTGAAATAATATCATTTGAAAAATATCTATTTTAAACTCTTATTTGAGAAAATAAGAGTACTTTAGGCCATTATTTGAAACTATCCCTTATTCCATTTAACTTGTTCTAATCTATTCCATGCAATACAAACTTAAATTCATATTTGACCCAATTTACATTGCTAAAACACTTATATATTTAATTTAGTTTAGAAAATCAAGTATCAAGCTAAGGTGAGAACATGGGATGAGCAAGTGTGAGATCAAGGGAGGAAAAATAGTGTCATAGAAGTAGGTTAATTCTAAATAAGTTGTCAACCCATTTAATGCTCATATTATTTTGGGCTTTTACTATTCTAAATCCATTAATGACATTTGCCAGAATATATTTGATTTATATAACAATTTATTTTGTCAAATATGGTCAAGAAATGAGTTTATGATCCATTTTGAAGCTAAATTATGGAGTTGAAACATGCATTATGGAAAGCCGATTTCAGGAGGAAGTTGGGCCTTTTTACGACAATGCAATATCTTACTCTTTGGGTACGATGATCCAATATTTCCATCCACGACAGATGCTTGTGAAAATCCAGGCTAATGAAGGCCCCATTCGTAAGTGGCCTTTCTTCGGAAGATTGTTAAGCATGTGTCTCCTGCTCTAAAATCACATTTTTAGATCCTTAACAATGATGTGAACCCGACCCAGTAACTTTATAAAATTGTAATTTATTTTTATTTTCTTATTTGTTAATTTTAAGAACTGTTTTATGCTCACCTAGCTATTTGGTGAGATTAGAGCTTCTAATCCAAACTTTTGATCATGGTTTTATGCATACAAACATGTGCTTTGCAGCACGTATTGAAATAAACAGTTGAGGCCCAATCATGATGTCCGATTCAAAGGCAGGTTATGCCCTGACATCTGAAGCCGGTATGATATGATCTTCATGACGATTATATTATAGAATTGTCTCATTGAGAATGTAAATTGCAATGTCCTATTTATAAAATTTTTTGTTTGGTACTTTCTCCCCTCAATGGGTTATAACCTGGAACAATTTATAACGTAGAAATATATGAGAAAATCCATTACCAGCATATGCCTCCCTTAGTTTAAGACAAGATCTGGAAAGATAGATACATAGGTAGATATACATATACATATACATCTACATCTATATATTTGGTGGTTTTCTTTTTTCCAAGATGATATGATTCGGATTTCTAAGCATGGGTATGACCGGGTCCAATCGGCAGCAATGTCAGGCTGTCCAATACGGAAAGGCCCAGCTGTGGACCGATTCGAATTGGGTTCAGGCCTTTAAGAATAAAAGTGAACCCGACCCATCCAACCTTGTCCCAGGTGCATGTCTAAAATCAAATTATCCCTTAAAGATGTCGGACCAAATGAAACAGAACCCCATCATTAAGGGCTGTCAACAATGCCCGATGCGGCCTGATTTTTTATTTGGGTATTTTCGGGCCGGGAACTCTTCATGTTCAGGTAATAGTTTAAAATGCAAGTGTTTTAATGGTTTCAAATCGGTTCACGTGTACAACTCAAACCGAAACACATTTCAATGAGTTCAAGCCCTAACGTTGAACCGAAAATACATGCTCGTCTTCCATAGGACGAGAAACCCTAAAACATATGCTTTCCTTCTCTAGAACGTGAAATACTCGTCCTCCTTGTCGACTCCGCTGCCATCAACTCTGTCCTCCTCGTCGACGCTGCCGTCATCAACTCCAACTCCGTGCTCCACATCAACTTTGCCGACGTCTATGTTGTCACCCTAGGAGCTTGCCACCTCTTCTAGGAGAACAATCTGTTGTCTATGACACCAATCTCACCGTAAAGTAAGATCCAGATGCAAGTTGCTGTATTTTATATATCTCTAAATTCTATTAAATGATACGTGGGTCTCTTTGCTCAAGTAGGTGTTGGTGGTTGCCTTCTGTTTCTCTTCTAGTGTGATCTCGACCCGTATTTTAAATTCAGATTATCCGTGATTTAAGTCGAGAGAATATGAATCCATTTATGATTTGGGTCTGGTGGGGTAGCATGGAAACCCGACCCAAACCGTTAAGATTGTTACCCATGAAAATGTTCAGCCTACCATACCACATTTGAAATATTATAAGTGACTTTTTTCCGTTAGATGCATCCAATTTAATGAAATGACTATTTTCTTTGCCAAATTAAGTTTTTATATTTTTCCAAGAATAAAAAAAAGGAAATCCTCTTCTTTACCAAAAAAGAAAAAGAAAAAGAAATCCTCTTAAAAATTTCAATCTAAATACGAATTTCTAATCAAATTGTGACATTTTATCTGTGTAGTAAAATAGACTATGCATTATATACAACAATATAAGAGTATTTTATTTAAAATAAATTAATATAATTATAAATATTATATATACCAAATATTTTTAAAGTGATATATGGTAAAATAAGATATCATATTTGAAAATATCATTAGAAAGTTTTCTCAACACTATAGAAGGAAAAAAAAAAACATATATCTATACATTAATATAGAGAGGAAAAAATGACTTTGTTGTCTATGATAGAATTATAGCAGAATAGACTAAATTTGTGCAAAAAAATATATTGGGAATAGACATAAATTCATCATAGTAAGCTTGACTATAACATACACAATGTATTATGTGCTAGAGAAATTGTTTATAGTCGTTAACATTAATCAATGCTTTGACATAGAGCATAAAATATTTTGCTTCAATACAATATAAATATGGAGTCCAATGCAATATTGTAGTTGAATGCCAATTGCTTAGAACTTGACAAAATCATAATGTCGAGTTAAAAGGAATAATGGGCAATGGTATATTCATTTCATTTCAAGATAATCAAGATGGCAGGTGTCGAAGAGAGTTATTATGGAATCATCACACTTGCCTCTTCTTTTATTGAGAAAAGAAATTAGCTATTAGAATTTGACATTTGCAACAGGATGCAATGACAATTTCTCAAATCACTCAAAGATCTAAAATTTGAGGTTGATGAACTAATCATCATGGTCTCACCCATATAGTACGAGTCGAGAAGTTTCTTTACAAAGTAGCAAAATATCTGAAGTATTAATTGTCGAAAAGTGAGCCGGTGACGCTATGCAAATTCATGATATGATGACGGACGGTGTGACCTTTTGACTCGGAGCGACACTAACATGATTCGGAGCCGAGTTGACATTTCAAGGGCCTAGGTTTTGGCTTCGTCATCCACTCATTCTGAGTTCAACCACTCCACCATGAATGGAGAATACTGGGCAAGTCAGTGATTCCCAAGTCCAATCAGCTACTCACCTTTTTCACCTTCTCTCTCTCGAGTGATTTAACATCGGGGCTAACTTCCACTTGCCATCCAACGAATGAGATGAAAGCATGCTGAGGAGCGTCATCATGACTTGACGCGGGAAATCATTGCGGCAATCGACGTTAGTCAATCGATCGTGCAAGGATCCACGGCGTGGTCCTCTAAAGCCTATGATGAATGAATCGATTCAAAGATGAATGAATCGATTCAATCGAGCATTATGGCTGTGGAAATCCATCAGCCTGATCGAGCACAGATGATGCTCATTTATTGTCATTTAAGGACAAATGGTATCGCTTTGTCAGTCCTTAACAAGTACTCCGAGAGGTGACTTTTTATACATCGTTATTTTTACGGTTTGCATTACGATTTAACTGATCATATTTGCTCATGCATCACACGTAATGATAAGACAATACAGAAAGTCATAAGGTCTTGCACATCATGCTAACTTTTGAGGGATCCCTATTTGTGTATTGCTTCATCGTTTCTATCTCACCTCAACCATCTTGGAAGAGACTATTAAGTGCGATATTCATCACATTGGAGCTTGCACAAATGAAGATTGCCTGAATTTGATTGAAACTTGAACATCACCTATGCTCTTCTATTATATTACTTTCAAGCAATATATTTGATTATGCTTGTACCATTTACTACCCTTTCTTCTTTCCCATGATATTAAAGTTGTTGAGTTTAATTTTTATGTACCAAAATACATCAATTTTTTCAGTATTATTAAAGTCAAAGACAATTCTTCCATATTAACTAAAAGAACTCTTGAGATTTTAATTCTTTATGGCATTATCTTGAGGAATTATATGCGTTCAAAAAAACCTTTGAGCTTGACATATGAAAGTACCAAATCTCAATTATTTCACTTGCTCAAAACGTACTTGAGAGTTTAAATTCAATTCTAAACTTCTTATTGGTCAATCTCTTGTTTTGAAATAGTTAAATTGGCAAATATCAAATTGGGCTGATGCCCAAATTGGAAAGATAGGATCCTCTCTATTCATGGGGTAAATTGTCATGGTCAATGTGCATTCTCAGATAGCTGACATCTCATAATAATGACTTCGAATGGTGTAGATGTATTTTCCTTTTCGTTCCTTTTCTTTCAAATCAAACCCCAAATACGGGTGCGGACGGCACCGCCACCATCTCCTCCAACCTCACCTGCCATTGCCTCCAACACGATGATGTGTTAGAGGTGATCATCAAGTGGCTTGAGAATCGAGCCGAGTTTGCTCACGAAATGCTCTTATTGGAATCTGTTCGAAATGCCTCTAAATGCTAAAGTTGTAGTGGCGTTGCGGCCGGTTATAGAAAAGAAGAGACGTAAGAGAAACTCGATGTGCATCCTATGTATTTTTAGACATTATTAGAGGTGATCAATGGGGGTCTGGGCTGTACTCTCGAATCAAGTCCAAAAATCACCCATGCTCACTTATCATGAAAAAATGACTGGTTAGGTTCAACTTGATCCCATCTTGTTAGGCTAGACAATCACATTAGGTAACAAATATTGCTCGGAACCGTTCCGTTGACGAAAAGATTGTTGGAGGTTTATTTATCAAAACAAACTGAGTGTTTTTTCCTTGTCCCACGTAGAAAAGTGGAAGGAAGTGGACCAATTTAAAAGTGTGGGATTTTCTTTTAATATTAAAGGAATGATTGGGTGGGGCTAATCCCCACCATACCCACGTGCGGGTGCACGATTATTTGGTGCACTTAGCACGCCTGCACACCCGCGGTTTAATTAACACTAATCCTTTGTTATTTATTTATTTTTTATGTTATTAATTTTTAATCAATTCAAATGTTGCTTTTTAATTTGAGAATTTTCAGAAATGAAATATAAAATGAAAATTCGAAATTCTATTTAAAAAAACTATTATTCCGAATTTTTATTTGTGTTTTTTTTTTCGATATCAACCTTTGAAAAATTACTTATTCGGTTTGCAACTTTTCCCAAAGGGTTGCAATTGTTCGGTTTTTGACTTTTTTTGAAGAGTCGCATTTGTTTATCCGAACAATTTTTCTAAAAGACGTGTTTGTTCATTCTTTGGCAATTTTTTTCACGAAGAGTTGCAAGACTGTTTATATATATATATACTCATTATTTTTCAAAAAAAAAGTGCGATCATTTTTCATCCTTTTCGAGCTTTTCTGTTTGAAAAACTACAACCATTTCTTTCAATTATTTCCTAGAGAGACCCTGGAAAAATACTAGAATTGTTATCTAGTATTCTCATCTGAGACTTTGTTGTATGCTGGAGGATTTTTGTCAGTGACTATTAGCAACGTTGTGAGGCAAATAAATCCTTAAAGAAAGTGATATCACGCTTCAAAGTCCAACTTGAGTACTTTGAAATATCCGTATTCATTGTTCTACCTAATTCGAAGCCATATTTTAGCAACAAAGATATATGATAATTGTGTGGGCTTGGTAGGCTCGCTTTGGGCCCAATTGGGACCGTGCCTCACGACTATAGGCCAAGCTAGAATAGTGCTTTTGGGCCACCGTAGCGAAGGGCCCTTCGGCCACCAGGCTAATCGTCCGATGTAGCTGTTACACGTATGTCTCCATTCGAGACGCGACGACGACATCCTACTCAATAATCGCGTGAATAGTGATGATATGCATTGCCGACGATGATGCAAAAATCTAGAAGGAGAAAAAAGATTTGCGAGTTCACCATATTCGGTCCCCCCACATAAACTCAAGTCCAACGTTAGGCATGACGATCGTGTGATCCGACTTTCCCAACTTGCAAAAAGCCGAATCCATCGCACCTTGCTCACACTTCTGATTAAACAAACAATGCCCCATTTGGCTCCAACCAAAAAGTTGCTCACCTGCTTCTTAGCATTAACCCTTTAGGCACCTAATTCGGTTCACATTACGTTAATGCACTTGCACGAAGTTGGGGATTTTTTCCCAATACCCTGATTTGATTTGGCCTACCCTTTTCTTAATTCGATTAGCTCTTCATTAAAGTTCACAGAACAGATTCTTCTGGGGACAGATCAAGGAAAAAAATATCAGATGCTTCAAACCAAGTCGTCACTTTCCTTCTAGACGCGAGATGAAGGGAATAAAACTATATGAACGCAGGACCAGAAAGAGAGAGAACATACTAAAAGAACTGTTTTTTTCCGCCAAAGTGACTCCTCCCCGTCGAGTTTCGTGGCGCAAAAGGTCAAAAGGCTAGGAGCCCCACGCAATCGAAATGATATCAGAGCAACAATGACTTGAATCTGAGATGACAACGACGGGTTTTCAACTACGTCCATAAATTCTTTGGCGCTTGCTCCAGCGATCGTCATCGACCTGGAGAGCTCCATTACTACTGCACGTTCCAGCTCCAGCACAGCAGCGTCGACGCACGCTCGAGAATTCTCTTAGGGAACGTCGAATCTCATCGCTGCAGAACTCAGACCGGACGACAATAATTGAAGAATAAGAGGCCTTCTTGATCTCGAATACTTGACAATTCTTTTAATGAACGTCAAATCTCATCGCTACAGACCTCAGACCGGACGACAAAGATTGAAAAATAAGAAGTAAAAGAAGCCGTTCTCTTTCTGGATCTCGGATACTTGAGAATTCTTCTAAGGAACGTCAAATCTGAACGATTGAGAGCTCGGACCGGACGACAATAATTGAAGAGCAAGAAGCCGTTCCGGTTTTTGATCTCGATCTGTTCACATGTGCGTCAAATGCGCGGTCAAACTTGCGTGCCGGAATTCGCTCGTTTGGGGGCCCTTGACAATGCGGGAAGCCAACGGGAGAGGCTGTTCCTCATTTGATGTACCTTCCATGAGCTTATTTTTCTTCTTATTTCCGCCTTGAAGACTTTTCTCTTTGCGTGAATAATATTAACCGAAAAAGAGCAATATATCTTGAAAAACATGTAACAACCTCACCTGACGAGGATGAGAGTGACCATCGGGTCTAGAAGATTTAAGTGAGTAGCTCTTCTTGTATAATGAGGAAAGGGTTGAAATGAATTGAATTGTACATTGAATAGGGAGAGTTCTCTCTTTATATGCGAAACTTACAATTGACTTACAATGCTCCTTTTGACGTGACGAGTTTAGCATTGGAAGTTCAATATTAAATGTGCCAAGATAAGAGCACTTTTAGGATGAACGACTTCTTAGAAAAGTACCTACTTAAATGTCATTAGACAGACCATGAGGCCTAGAACGATTAGGGATGTCATAGAAAGTGTAATTAAATGCTTAGATCCCGTAATTTAAGCTATCATCTAAAAGTTCTGTTTTCAGGATTTGTTTGGCAACTTTTTATTCTCATACAAATCTTTTCTCTCATCTTGAGGCTCTTACAATTTCTTCTATTTTTTTTCTTGAAGGAAAAACACACAAGACCTTTAAAAATTAGAATATAGAAGTACAGATTAACATATAATTTTAAAGACTGTATAAATACTAATGTATGTATTCTTTATTTTAGCAATTAATATATCTCGCGTGACTTCCAATCTCATACGCTTCCGCAAGAAGATACTTATTTTCTTCCAGTTGGCAGCCACCCTACTTCGGGTAAGTACGTAGCGTGCGTCCTGACATTAGTATTATTCACTACCGATAAACACATCTGATGAGAGTAATGATTAACCATGGAGCGAGGAAATCCACGTTTTAATCCCGACCAATTCAAAAGTTACCTCATTGCATGCCGTGAAAATATAAGCAAGAGGGAAAATACCACAAAAAAAAAAAAAAAAAAACTTCACATTATACCACTATAATATGAATAATATAAACTTTCTTCAATAAAAATCTTAAATTTGCCCACCATGACACAAACATTCTAATTTTTTTTTTGTGTAATGTAAAAACCCAAACTTATATATGTGTGATATATTTACTCTAGTTTCATCTAGGGTATATTTGTTACATTGATATAAATTCGGGGTTTTTATAACAAAAAAAAATTGAGGTATTTGTTTCACAATGAGAAAATTTAAAGTTTTAGTGATATAAAAAGGTCCAGGATATCAGTTCTCTTCTTGGAGTGGCCTTACTCCAAACCAGGGGAAGAGCAAGGTGTTCCTATCTGGTGGTCCTTCCACTCTACAACAACAAATATTGATGGAACTTGGCTTCCGAGCAGGATCCCTCCCAGTTCGTTATTTGGGAGTTCCAATCATCACGTCGAGGATGAGACAGGTGGATTGTGCTACTCTTGTCAGGCGTATCACTGCCAGGGTTGAGTCTTGGACTCATCGGTTCCTTTCCGTTGCTGGGCATCTTCAACTGATTAGATCAGTCCTTCATGCCATACAGGCCTACTGGGCGAGTGTCTTTATTTTACCTGCAGCTGTGCTGGAAAGATTGAGCGGATCCTTAGACAATTTCTTTGGAAAGGACCTCAATTGGGCAGAGGAGGTGCCAAAGTATCCTGGGAGGATGTCTGCCTGCCTAAAGTGGAGGGGGGTCTTGGTATCAGGAGATTGCGAGACTGCAACAAGGCGGCTATGCTCAAACATATATGGATTGTATTTTCAGATAAGGAGTCACTCTGGTGCAAATGGATCCACTCAACCTTCTTAAAAAGAGGGAATTTTTGGGTGGTGAAGAAGCCAACTGTATGTTCTTGGGCCTGGAAGAAGCTCCTACAACTAAGGATAGAATTCCGGCTCCGCTTCCACTGGAGGATAGGCAACGGAATCACCACGTCACTCTGGTTTGATAATTGGCACCCTAGGGGTCCACTGAACCTCTTCTTTTCAGATTCACTCATCTATAACTCCGGCCTATCTAGGCAGGCAAGGGTTGCTAATCTCTTCCCTGAGGATGGTCGGGCGATTAGGTCAGTGATTGAAAGCTGGGGTTCGTCGCTTCCTGCCTTGACTAATGCCTTGGATCGGTTTTGTTGGAGGGAGGATTCGTCCGGTAGGTCTTCGGTTGCCTCGGCCTGGGAGCTTATTAGACAGAAAAAAGATCGAGTCACTTGGCATGGCTTCATTTGGAACAATGCCATTCTGCCTCGGTACCAGCTCAATTTATGGCTCATCATCAAAAGGAGACTACCTACTCAGGCCCTCCTCATGTCCTACGGTAGGATCGAAGTTGCCTACTGCCCCTTTTGTAATGATGTGCCTGACTTGGTCAATCACCTCTTTTTTGGCTGTCGGGTTACATCGGGAGTTGCCTCCTTTTGGGCGGCTAGGTGTGGTATTCCTTGGAGGAACAATCTGTGGGAGGAAAAAATTATCTGGGTCTCGGCCTTGCTATCCGGCAAGAACTTCCATAATTGTATCGCCCGTTTTTCTTTTGGTGCTTTATGCCACATTGTGTGGAAGAACAGAAATGACATTCTCTTCAGGGGTGCGCAGATTTCTACTTCTGCTATGAAGATGCATCTCATGAAGGTGGTCAAAGACAAAGCATGCACCTTCAAAAATGTGGAGGATTCCCCAAGAAACAGAAGATTACAACGCTCCTGGGAATTGGACCCTGCTATCTTCACAGTTTGATGTGTAGCCGGTTCATGGTCTTAATGTGTGTTGTTTTTCTTTTGTTGTATCTTGGCCACTTGGCCTTTGCCCGGCTTCCTTTCACTCTTTTGAGACTGTGCTTTTGAGTCCGAGTCTTTGAAGCCGGTTCTTTGTGTTTTTGCCCCCGTTTATATTTATATTACTTCTTACTTACCAAAAAAAAAAAGGTCCAGGATATTCGTTTTACAATAAACATAACTTGTGATTTTTTATGATATTAACCCTAAGCAAAAATAAGCTGATTAAAAGGTCAAGAATAATACAAGATAATGATATATATATATATATATATATATATATATATATATATATATATATATATTTTAAAGAAGCTTAGATCATTTTAATTTTGCAAAAATGAGGTTAATATATGAGGATATTTGGGAAAAGTGTTAAAAAAGTCATAACCTTTTTTGGTACAAATTTAGTCATAAACCTTTTTACTTAGTGCTCATTCAGTCATTTACGACTAATTTTGGCCGGATTTTGCTGACTGGACACCAGTTGGCCGACGTGGTCTAATCGGTGTTGACGTTTTCACCTTTTAATAATATTTTAATATTTTTGAATTTTTTCTTCTTTTTTCCTTCCCCTTCTCCAGCCGGTCATCGTACCTCGCCGGCACCTTGCTAGTGGCTGTGAGGGTGGTCTCGCATTGGGTAGCGAGGCTCACCCTCGCCGGCCACCTTGCTAGTGGCCACGAGGGTGGCCTCGCGCTAAGCGGTGAGGGTGAGCCTTGCCGATGCTGCCTAGGCCGCAATTCGGCGAGGTTGAGCCTTGCCAGCCCGGCACTAGGTCGCCCTTGTGGCCTAGGTAGCGTTAGTGAGGTCAAGCCTCGTCAACCATGGGCGAGGCTTGACCCTCATCGCCCAATGCGAGGCTACCCTCGTGGCCACTAGTGAGGTGGTCGGTGAGGTCCGGCAAGGTCAACCTCATAAGCCGTCACCTCTGGCCGGTTGCCGAGGCCTAGCAACTGGTTGGAGGAGGGGAAGGAAAAAAGAAAAAAAGAAAAAGAAAAAGAAAAAGAAAAATTAAAAATATTAAAAAATATTAAAATATTAAAAATTTGTTAAAAATTATCCACATTAACACCGATTATGCCACGTTAACCAATCGACAATTAGTTAGCAAAATCCGGCCAAAATTGACTAGAAAAAGTAAAAATGAATTGGCACTAAGTAAAAATGTTTATGACTAAATTGGTACAAATACAAAAGGTTTAGAATTTTTTTAACACTTTTCCCGAAGATATTCTGTCAATTCACTAGATTGATCAATTACCTTTTCAATCCCCATTAAGCAAAGCTGTCATTAGACACCCGATCCATCTTTTGCTTAAAAACTATCCTAAAACCCTTCTGATTAAGATTATAAGAAACTTATCGACAACATCCGTGACTATCAACCTTATTTTCAAATATAACAATAGTGGAGTTCATGCATTCACACGTTTCAGCGGGAATCGGAAACATCAAAACCGTGGGCTTCTTGCCTTGTTGGTTTTCCTCTGGTGAGAGAGAGGAAACGATAGAAAGTACACCGCAGATCATGTGACAAACCTTGATAATCACAATACCATGAATTCAAGCAAAAGACTATGCTATTTCAGAGAGATAGTACGACATTTTTAGGCGCAGATGGGTTAAAAGAATGTGTCCGGGAATCAATGTACAAGCACTTTCTTCTTCCGAATAGTTAACTTCTGCAAGCAATAATTATTTCCACGTTTCAACGTGGAAGCACTGACTTCAAAGCCATGCCAGGGGGAACTGTCCTCCCATCAAAGCATTGCTCGGGCGATTCATGCATCTGCGCAGAAGAAAGGCCAAAAAATTAGGGTTTAGTTAATGCCCTAATCTTTTAGTTTTGTTTGTTGTATAAAGATACTATTATTAGGGTTTCTCAGTTATGATTTAGTTTTCAAAACAAAATGGGCCACTTGGGAGATTCTATATCCATGTGATTATGTGACTCAAGAGATTGCGTTAAACGCACATGTTGCATCGAATAACGTGGAATCTTAACTTGAGAGAACACGAGTTTAGGACTTTTGGCAATATCAAAAAGATTTATTCTCTTATGACGGTATAAGTGATCTTAGAGGCATCATATCATATGATGATCTTAAAAGGAATACTTATGACAGCCTTCTACATGAAGACTCTGGAAAAGGAAAAAGTAATTAGAAAAGGGCAATCTAAGAGACTTTTATTGGTGCAATGGTGATACGATAAAACCTTGCCGATAGATGTAATCTTTTTACTTAGCTAGATGAATTATTTGATCGGTTGATGAAAGTTTTCATTTCATGGCCGTTTGCATAAGAAATATTTTCACACCGGTTGGTATTGGTGTATTAAAATACGAACCCTATATTATAACAAGGCTTGATATCTCCTTATTCCATCTGAGGTCAATCTAATTTATGAAATGAAACCGGTAGATAACGTGTCTCATGATCTCGAATATCTTAGTTGACTTTGTTTTCATGATTGATTCTATTTATTTGCCGCACTCAAGCTCCCGTATTCGGCATCAATTATAAATAAAAGGGAGTCAAGAAATGGCTGCCCCATACATGAACTCAAGAGTGCCATCAAAAATCAAAAGCTTAGAGAAAACACGTCACGTGCCTCACCCAATAGAAAAACAGGGAATGGTCGCGTGATCATCATTTTTCCTCGTGATTCTGCCACTAAAAAAGGTTTCTTCCGGACTCGAGGGTCAGTTTAACACCGAACACCATCGTAAGATAACTCAACATCACGAATCGAGATTCAAAAAATATGTCTTAGCCTTATTTTGCTTTACGAAAATATACCCAAAAAACCCAATTATCCAAACATTATTTACGGCTACCTTATTTCAAGAATTAGAGCTCTATTCTGAAGAATACAGATCATACGTTCTTATTGACTGTTGTATGGATTCGCGAGCATATATGACATGGACGAATTCAAGAAGAAGTCAAAAGCCCGTTTCATTCGATCCGTGCGCCGTAAAAGGAAAATGATGAAAGAGAAGAGAAGTTGGAGGAGGAAGCAATCTCATCGGAAGCAATTGAGGGCGGCGATGTCGATATCGGTGGGTCCAAAACCTCAAAACATTCCGGACAGCCCCTTTGCTTCCATTCGAAGCGAATGCCTCTTGTCCATTCATCCCCCGCAAAAAGTGTCCGGAAGACCTCACCAAGAAGGTGCGAGTGCGCAAAGCAAGTCGACCCCATTGGAGGCTTTTTGGAGCTCAATCCACCCCATTGAAACCCTCCGGCCAGAGTTCCAGTTTGTACAATCCTCTAATGTAATTCCCAAAGGATCCAATATGAATTTCGTTGCGAGGGCCGACCATTTTTGCCCACGAATTTTGTGCGTTTCAACACAATCATAATAGCGGTGTGCAAAACGATTATCATTTAGCCAGTTTAGTCCAATTTCCAAGAGTGCTTTGTCCAGTTTTCGATTCCTAAAAGTGGAACGAGTGTCCGAAAGGTTTGGTCTCAGTTCTTAGTACCAAGGGGAATTGGACCGGACCGACTACATATATATTTTTTTATTTCTTTAAAAAAAATTAGTGGGTTTAGTTTATTATTTTTTAGGAGATATGAGCCTATAATTGGACAATAAAATATCTGGATGGAACTATATGATTTGTCTCGAATTTTGAATTTGTTTCTTATCGTGTTTTGTACAATAAGAGTGTGAATGATAATCATTTTGTTTAAGAAATCAGTTTATGTTCTACAAATAGATTTTTCTCTTTTTGTTTCCTTGATGAGTTTATAAGAAAAAATATACGTTTGATAATGACTCAAAATTTCTATTGGTAGAGTATGCAAAATTTTTCCCTCTTAGGTGGTAGCGGTGGCTAGTGGACAAAGACTAGTGACTAGAGGACAATGGTGGTGGATGGGAACCAGTGGATAGTGACCAGTGGTTGGGACAAGTGGACAATCGGCTAGTAGAGACGACAAGCAATGAGAAAATTTTATTTCTCATTTTTATTTTAGAAATAAAAAAGTAAAATTTTTACTTTTTATTTCTATTCCAAACTTAATTATGAACTAAAAATTTGTTTTAGAAATTAAAAAAAATGAAATTTATGTTATTTAATGGATATTTGTTCCAAATATGTTCATGAGAATAGAAAATAACTCTTATTAGAAATAAAATGGTTATTATGCGTGCTTTAAGATATCTAGATAGAAATATTAAAAAAAAAAATAATGAATAGTTCCATTGGACCTAAATTGGAACCGATTTAGTCCCTAGTTCCCGATAAATGGGAATTGGTTCTTCTAGTCTAGTTCTTGATTTTACCTTGGAATTATATCAAATTGGAAACCGATTATTCTTAGGTCATAAGGCAAATTCGAAAAGTGACCCAACTTTAACATGCTTAAGTTTTATAGCATTATTAATGAAAATGTAACATTTGTTTATGATGCAACTTGCAACGGATTACAAACACCAAGTATGCACGACTCGTGATTCTCGCCCAAAATAGACTTTCTTCGCCTGGACAGAATCATCGTTGCTTCCGCCGTTATATGAGCAAAGGTTCATAATGCATTCCGGTTTTAAGAATTTCTGACAAGAATCCCGCAAAGAAAAGTATTTTTCGTGGAGTCAGGAGTCAAAGTAGGGGTTAACCCCGGACCAGTCAACTAACTTAACCACCAAACCTGGTTAGGGTTCCCCCTGGGGCTTTGCCCGATTGTCACAAGAAACACGCGCGCTGTGGCGACGCCCACGCGCAGGACCTTCCGGTGGAGCTGCACTCGCCCGGAGGAGACCGCCAAGGGGGCGCTCGAGGAGGCGCGTGTGGTCGGGCGGGAGCGAAGAGCGCGTGGGGTCAACTGCTTGTAACCGCAAAACGGAGTGCGCCGCAATTGAAGAGCTTGTCGTGCGCTCGCCCCCCACGTGGCGGATCCTCCACACTGCTCTTCGGATTCTGCGCCAGGCTCTATTGACCTAACCAGAGTCAACGAAATTTAACTACAGTTAGACCCCGGTGCATCATTATAGGAGAGAGGGGGGAATAAACAAAATAAATAAATAAGTGAGTGATAAACGTCAGAAATTCCCAAATTTTTAAAAGGTTTCCTCCAATTCCATTCCGGGTTCACGATTTAAAAAAGTCAAGCTGTATGCGTGGACATAATGTAGGAGAAGCACATTATAAATACATTAAAAAAATAGTGAATTTTTCAATTGAAATGACCTAATTACAATGATAGATAAATTTAAATAATTAATGACATGATTCATTCAATATGATTTGAGGATGTTGTTTTTCCGGTAAGATGATTTAGCTTCATATGACATGATATATTATTTTTTTCACAATTTCAAGCCATGCCATATTCTATGGTCCAAAAGGGAGACATGGCTACTGTACATGGTTTCCAATTTCATTTAGGTTCATGATGTATAAAATAGAAGGACTTTTAAATTGGCATTTTTGGTGTCATGACACATGAAATATTCAACTACCACAACCTATCTGTAAATATCATGGATGTTATAATTATTTGAGAAAAAGTCTTCTAAAAAATGATCTAATAATGTATACTCCTTTTAATTTTTGAACCATCCATCATTAACGGACATCAGCAATTTTAACCTCGGAATAGGTGGACATGAGTGTGGTAATCTAACATGGAAGTAGACATGCATAATTGATCTTAGGACAGCTT
This sequence comes from Eucalyptus victrix, assembly GCA_016097545.1. Taxonomy (NCBI): domain Eukaryota; kingdom Viridiplantae; phylum Streptophyta; class Magnoliopsida; order Myrtales; family Myrtaceae; genus Eucalyptus; species Eucalyptus victrix. The sequence continues at coordinate 5,482,242 of CM027840.1, read as the reverse complement.
ATGTACATTTATATATTTAGTGACATTTGCTCACTAAATAAATTAGCTCATCATCTCATTAGTTATATACTATTTTGCAATACAAATATCTAAACTTTTTAACTTGGCTAATCACATGGATGCATGTCTCATTTGCACGCATCTAGAAGCTCTAATCACAATGTGACCACTAAAGAAATCACAATTGGAAATAGGGTTGATTGGTTTCAGGATGAGTGGGTTTAAAACTTGAAATTTGGAACCTATCTTATTAAAATTGATTCTTAATTTTTGAAATCTAGAATCTACTATGTTTGCCCTAGAACCTATTATGTTTTTTTGGTTCAGTTTCAAAGTTTCTCCTAGGAAAAGATTTCTTTATTTCTTTCTTCTTCCTCTTCTTCTTAAATTGGGACAAATAACAATCATAGTAAAATGGTATGAGCAACAAAACAGCTCAAAACAAAACATTGATACAAAAGAAATGGAAATATAAAGCAATATGAAAGTTAAGTTCATTTAAGAAAGAAATCTTCTTCTAACTTGACAAAATAGGTTTTTAATCATCAGTTCTGGGGTGAGTGAATGGGAAGGTGGGTTCAACACCTAGAAATTGGAACCTATTAGCACAATATTGGTTCCAAATATTTGGAATTGGGAATCAGATTTGTTTCAATGATTGGTTTGGTTCAGTTTCCAGGAAGAAGAGTCTTTAACTTAAATCATAACTCGACCCTAACTTTATGCATACGAGGTCGTATGCCGTGGTTCGCGGGCTGCATTAGTCATATCCCTACGAAGCAGGGCATCATTAACGACTTTTGGTATTATCTAAGGTAGAAGAATGACATCGAACCCAATAAAACAATGAAGACGTCATTGTCTAGGTCATCTAATGGCCGTCTTCCACCATGCCCATCTTCTTGGACTTTCTGTGGGAATGTTATCATGAACTCCATAAAAATCATCAGGTTTTGGACTATCTGACCCGGAATTTAGTTATGTTTTATCCATACGGTCGTGAAGAGGGTTGGAACTGAAATTTGGGATAATGTAGAGTGACATTAGCTCAATATAATACAATATCATGAACCAGCATGTTAACCTAAGTGGTTCACTTATCTCTATCTAAGGCCCTTCTTTTTCTAGGGTTGTCTCTGTCAATCTCCCAAGGGACTAATCAAATTGGTGGCCACAAGAGCTCTTGCGACAGATAATCTAATCCCAATCATGCGTATACTTATGTATGCATTTATGTCATCTTCAAGCTTATCTCGCAGTGCTCCAAGACCTTATCGTATAATGCTGCATTATTTTATTTCCTAGGTCAAACTCACAGCTAAGCTAGCCATTATGGGAATGGGGGGTACCATTTCGATTGATCTTGACCCTTCATCGAAATTCCTCGTTTGAGCTGGCGCACCTCCTGTTGCCGTGCGAATTACTTCTCGTATCCTTAGTCGTGCACTGCACTTGATAGGTTGATTCATGGGCATGGGGTGAATTGTCAAAAAAGGGACAGACAAGTTGACAATTGGGATTTGATCCGAGGCGAAAGGTTGAGTGCTCTCATGATCCTTATATTCTATTATTTATGATTGGATGCACTTAGCATTCCATACTAAAAACTCCGGAGACTAGTTGAGGATGACAGAATTTTGGATCTCCAAGGTCCGTTTAGTAAGGTTTTGAAAAGTGTCTAAGGGTACACTTTTACATTATCCTTTGGAAAATCTTCGTTTGCATTCCAAATTATTGTACCGTAAAAATTGTATAAGAATTAAGCTTGGCCAAATGAAAGATTAAGCTACTACCATCAAATATGATTAATGAAAATAAATACTTGAAAGAGGCGAGGAGGAGCATGGTTTCGGGAGATCTGATTCTTGTCCCTACGCCTTGCACGAGGGCAAGAATTGATCGTACATCCCCACCCCGCACCACTCAGTGTGCGGTTGGGTTACCCCAACTGAGGCAGGTCGACGCTGCTTCTCACGAGGATCGGTAAAACTATCATTCCTAATTGTCCTTAAGGATAGTCCCGACCGGGCCAAGGTTGAAATTGGGACAAATGATTGGCTTTTGCTGACGTAAATTATGAAGGAGAGGAAGATAAAAAGAAGGAAAATGTTGCTTTTTCTTGTTCGGAAAGTAGGGGAAGTGAAAAGTTGAGGAAGATGAAGAGAAAATACAAGCGCGGGGCCCGTAACTCCTTAGTCAATCCTATGCGGAGAAAAATTACGAAGCAAGTCAATGAAAATTCCTAATTAGCCTATGAAATGCCTTAATTTCTTAATTTGGAGGGTTTCCTAGTCATTTTGATCATGCGGGCTTTGCTTACCTTGCACGTTCTATTCTTTCCAAGAACTTTCTCTTCCACGAACTCCATTATTAATCGTGGTCGGTTTGCACCAAAAAAACATGATATGAGATGAAACGCATTATAGAGAGACTCAAATATGACGCGACATGATAGGTTGCACCATGTATATTGACCAATAACTGATATGCTCTCATCTTTACCGAGTTACTTGATATACACAATTGGTTATTGCAAATGTGATGGTTCCATGTAGCTTCTTCTCCCATATTCCAAAGTTTGCAACTCTCGAGCTTTGCTCTACCTAAGGTCACTAGTTTGTTACCCCACCTCCTTTGCCTCTCTTCTCATTGTTCCACTATCTCATTGCATGTCATTAATATTAAAAAATACTGTTTATTTTAATGTAATTTGAAGTTTTCTTATGACTTCTATCACTTCACATGCAATTAAGAGATTTTATATAATTTATGAAAAATATTGTATGTCATACTTTGTTTGTGAAAATCCATGTTTTTAGTCATATTATGTACAATAATTTGCATAACATTCGACTTTACCATCTAATCAATATGAATTGACATGAGTTGTGAACAACATATGATACATTAATAAAAATCATCTTCCCTAATTGAAAGGGGGGGGAGGGATTGCAACTTTGTCGCATGAAATTTAGTATACCTTACTATATTTGCAAGAAAATTTACTGATCACCAATTGGGAGGTTGGCTGAGTCATAGACTTTGATTTTTCAAACCATATAACTAGTCCGATGCCTTGATCTATCATCCTCAATTAGTCTATAAAGGACAAGCATGGGCTGGTCTCAAACTTTCCCACCCTTGAATGGCGGATTGCATATCGTGATGGTAACCTTGCCACTAGTCTTTAATATCTCACCGGCACCCCTAAAATCCAATTACGTTAGTGACGGGTGAGATACGTTTTCATTATTATTTCTCTTGTCAATTCTACTTTAATTCTCAACTTATTCTTAAAATTTTATCCAGCCTTTTTATAAGGTGTGAGGGTAAAAATTTACAATGAAAATTAAACTTTTTCACCCGAATCTCTTGAAAAGAAGAAGATTACAACTCTCTCACTTTTCTCATTTTACATGGGAATGATGGTTATGGGGACAACATTCAGTGATTAGTCTTGTACTTCTCCACCCGTAAATGGCGGGTTGCAATGACAACCTGGGCACCGGGCAATTAATATCTCATCGGCGCCCTAAAATTCAACTATGTAAGTGACGTGCGAGGTAGGTTTCCACTAAATTCCCAAACCTTTCTTTTCGCGAGAAAAAGTAGGAGGAAGGAAGCAAAACTACTGGCCGCGGACTCCGAGGAAGATAGACTTTTTCGAAAATGCAGAACAACTCATCGCGAAAAACAGAGCCCTTCTCTCTCTCTCTTCCTTTTTCCCTCGTACCAACACCGTCAAAACAGTTCAATCCCCCTCGTTATCAACGTGAGCGCGCGCGAGACCGGGTCGCATCTCGCCGTGTGAACGCGCGTCTCGTGTTGTAGGCTCGTCCGTCCCTACACCTCGCGTGCGTTCGTCCTCCCCAGTCAACAGTCAACACGGACCTGGGAAGGGAAGGCAGGGGGGCCAATGGCAGGGCAACCCCAGCTGTCGGGCAGGGGGCACGTGTCCCGCCGCGAGCGGGGCGCCGACACACGCGTCGCCCCTTCATTGGCCCTGGGGGGCAATCAATGAGGTTGAGGGGAAGTGAGACGTCACGGTCCAAGGGGGGTAATTCAATGCTCGGACGCAGAGACCGAGTGAGAAACGTGGGTGGAGTAATGCGCATGAGTCGTGGATTTAACGGCGTGATTTCGAGGTGGGGGAGGGGGGGCGAGGTGGGTAGCGACTAGCGAGGTCCTTCGTGTATAAATAGCTGCGCGAGGAGGGTGGGGAAAGGCAGAGAGCGTGTGAGGTTTGAGAGAACTTCCCACGAGAAAAAGAGAGGAAAGGGAAAAAAAAAAAAAAACAGAGCGTGAGTGATACACGAGAGTGCGAGTGCTGGTTTGATCGGCCGTCGATCTTCTTCTTCCCCCCCTTCTCTAATGTCCCCGCTTCTCTGAATCCCTTTCTGCGAATCATCTGTCTTTCAAAAAAGAACAGGAAAGTTCTGATTTTTGGGCTTTTTTTCTTCCCCCGAGAGAGAAAAAAGAGACAAAACTTGGACGGTCTTGAGGATTTCTTGAGAGCCGGGTGTTTTCAGAATCGAGATCCAGAAACGATCCTTTTTTTTTTTTAAATTTTTTTTCCTTGCCAGATCGGGTGTTTTCTTGCTTCCGGTCTCTTTCTTCTTCTTGCTTTTCTTCTTCCTCTGTTTTCTTCTTCAGCTGAATCAGCTCAGAGGGTGATTTTTGGTCCCTCGAAGGTTGGTCTTGAATTAATCTTCTGGAGTGAAGAGGTTGTGTATTAAAGACTTCTTCGGTCCATATCAATTTGGCAAAATCGCTTCTTTTCTTTGCTTTTCTGCAAAAAGAAGAAAATCTTCAACCTGTGCTTTGATTTTGGTAAGCAACAGGTCACCAAAAAAAAAAAAAAAAAACCTTCTTTTTTCTTCTTCTTCCCTTTCCCATCTTAGTAGTCCAGATCTGAAATTAATTTGCAGGTACGTACATTAAACATTTATGGCAGCGATCATGGATTTCTACAATAGCATGACAACCGCAGCTCTCGAACCAGAGTCATTCGATACTGGTGGCAATGAACTGATGGACGCACTTAGCCCTTTTATCAAGAGTGCTTCCCCATCGACCCCTTCGTTTTCTTCTCCTCCGTGCAACTACTTCTCCTTCTCAACGCCATCCTCCTCTTCATCTCTTTCCCAGCCCATGTCGTACCCCGACCCTTGCTCCACCGCCTCCGTGACCCAGCTATTTCCTGACGGGTTCTCGGTGCAGCAGTCGGGTCCGACCGGGTTCGACCTCTACTACCCGACCCAAGTAGTACCCCAGATGGGTCAGACCTTCCAACCTCAAGCCCACCTTCAAGATTCTTCCTCTTATCCGTCTTCTTTCTATCAGTATCAGCAGCAGCAGCAGCAGCAGCAGCAGCAGCAGCAGCATCACGGCAGCATCACGGCGGCGCCGCCGGGTTTCTTGGGCCGAGGGCCGTGCCGATGAAGCAGGCAGGTCTCGCCCAGAAGCCCGCGAAGCTGTACCGGGGAGTGAGGCAGAGGCACTGGGGCAAGTGGGTCGCCGAGATCCGGCTACCCAAGAACCGCACCCGCCTCTGGCTCGGCACCTTCGACACGGCCGAGGAGGCCGCCCTCGCCTATGACAAGGCGGCGTACCGGCTGCGGGGCGACTTCGCGCGGCTCAACTTCCCGCACCTCAGGCACAAGGGGTCGCACATCGAGGGCGACTTCGGCGACTACAAGCCGCTCCATTCCTCCGTGGACGCCAAGCTCCAGGCCATCTGCCAGGACATGGCCGAGAAGCCAGCCGACGGCAAGAAGAGGCGCTCGGCCCCCGCCGGCGGCGGCAGCTCCGCAGCTGCCGCCTCGCCGCGGAGGCCGGAGCCGGAGCCGGAGCCGGTGAAGACGGAGGTGGGAGCGTCGGCGGCGACGTCGTCCTCCCCGGAGAGCGACGACGCGTCGGTGGAGGAGTCGTCGCCGCTGTCGGAGCTGACGTTCAACGACTTCGTGGAGCCGCAGTGGGAGAGCATAGGGGTGCCCGAGAACTTCTCCCTGCAGAAGTACCCGTCCGAGATCGATTGGGCTGCTATCTATTCTTGAAGTCTTTTTCACTTCTCATCATCATGTCATGTCCAGTTTTCTCGAGTAGTTTCGTCTTCTTTCTCTTTCAAATTTCCAAGAAGCGCAGTATGTAATATGTTAGGAGTAATTTTAGGGAAAGCAGGGGGCTCTGCTGCGATGGAGTTTTTGGCAGTTGCAGCGGCCACTGCTAAGCCTTGTATCGTCGTGTAAATCCGACCACGGTCCGCCGGGGTTTTAGTCGGCGGCGCCGTGGATCATCTCATGCATTCCGTGTTTAATTTTTGTTAGTGGAAGAGATAATTATTTGCATTGTCCGAACCTGGTTGGTGTGATATTACGTGCCTTGAATACGTGGTGGTGGTGGTGTTGGATCTTGGGATGATATTTTGTGGCGCTCCGGACAGGACAAAAAGGTCACTCGTGGGTCAGGTCCGACTCAGCCCCGACCCGGAGCGGACGCGATTCGCGGGTTATTCCTGCGACTTTTGCTTTAGTAAACGGTCCGGAACAACAGCTCGGAAATGGAAATTGGCCAGATGGGAAAAAGGGGTTAGGCGTGGAAATAGTCTTAATTTGGCAAGCGGTTTCCATTTTTCCCGGTCTTTTAAGAATTTTAGAAACTAGTTTGGTTGATCAGGGCTCTACATGCCATGGAGTACATGGGGGGGCAATTCTACCGATCTTCAAGCATTCGATTTTCGGGGATTCATGATCGTTTAATAGTGAAAGAATAGGATCTTGATCGTTCGTTGAAAATTTTTAAACAATTCTGGGAGAGTAGGACGCTCTAACTAGAGATACAATGGAATACTATGGAGTATTTCAAGATTTCTATCGAAACAAGCCTCCTCCTTTCAAGTCGTGCCTTGGTTTTGCAAGTTACAAACACGGTTGGCGACATGAAAGATGGAGCTTTCATCATCCAAGTCCTCGCTTCCTTCTTTACAAATTCCAGAAGGAAGTGTACAAATTGGACGATTTTAGAGAACCTTAAAATCTTAGAAGAGTGAGCTCATTGTCTGCCTGATGCAATTGCTGCTTGTATTCCAAAGCTCTTACTGTTCTACAGCTCCTATTGATCTCTTGAACCCTGTGCAAAGATCCGCTCGTCGAATCATGCCACGCCATCGAAGTTGTAGTAGTTCAACTTTGCAAGCCCAATGCCGTCATCGGCCTCCGCATCCTCGGAACACCGAGTGAAGTGCCAAATCATGAAATAACCCAATGACGTTATGCTTCATCTAATGGTGGTACAATAATGATGAGGTGCTCAATTGCTTTTCGTTAATGACATGACATAGTCAAACTTAGTGGCAGGTAAAGGTAATCACTTCTGGGGTGGACGGTTCCCACCTTGAAACTGGTCCCGCTTGTTGATTCCATGGACTTACTCTAGCGGTTCGATTCTAAGGTGGGCTTATGGAATCAATCGCACCAAATTTCACACAAGTGACCAGTCAATTCAAACACGGATCAAGATAAGATTCTAGCGCCCATGCGGCTTAAAGAGTTTCCTTTCAAACACGTGCAAAGATTACTTTATTGTCCTCTCAATACTTTGAACGATGAGTAGGGGCAAATGGCAGCAACTAGGGTCTTTAACTTACAGAAAATGAAGGTGACCAAGAACAACTTGGGGGAGGGGGGGGGGCGCTGAGGTCATGAGTAAGGTTTTGCAAGGAATGGTCGAAGGTGCGACCACGAGTAAATGGGAGTTGAGAGTTGAGGTCTTGAGTTGATAGGAGTTGAAAATACTTCACTGTCCTCTCAATACTTTGAAAAATGAGTAGATTAAAGAAACTAAAAAGGGCAACTGGTAGCAATTTGGGTTTCTAACTTATAGAAAATGAGGTGAACGAGAGTGAGGGAGGGCACTGAGGTCGTGAGTCGTGTTTGTGAGGGGAGTGGCTAGAGGTACGATTGTGAGTCAATAGGAGTTGAGAGTCAAGGTTGTGAGTCAATAAGAGTTGAGAGTTGAGAGATGAAGAGACCAATAGAGTTTTTTTTGAGAGAGTTGAGACGTGAGAAATTGAGATGAGACAAGATGACTAACGAGTGAAATTAATGATTTGGGCTTATATATATATATCGAGAGGACTTTTTTTTAAAGAGTTTTTTAATACTTTTTCCTTTTTCTTTTCTTTCCTTCCTTTTTTCCCCTAACTTTGTAGATTGGTGACAGCTAGTGACCCCCCTCTCAATACTCTGAAGAATGGTCGTGAGTTGGGTTTTGCAAGGAATGGTCGGAGGTGAGACCACGAGTAAATGGGAGTTGAGAGTTGAGGTCTTGAGTTGATAGGAGTTGAAAATACTTCACTGTCCTCTCAATACTTTGATAAATGAGTAGATTAAAGAAACTAAAAAGAGCAACTGGTAGCAATTTGGGTTTCTAACTTATAGAAAATGAGGTGAACGAGAGCGAGGGAGGGCATTGAGGTCGTGAGTTGTGTTTGTGAGGAGCGGCCAGAGGTATGACTGTGAATCAATAGGAGTTGAGAGTTGAGGTTGTGAGTCAATAAGAGTTGAGAGTTGAGACATGAGAAATCGAGATGAGACAAGATGAGTAACGAGTGAAATTAAGGATTTTGGCTTATATATATATATCGAGAGGACTTTTTTTTTTTTTTAATACTTTTTCCTTTTTCTTTTCTTTCCTTCCTTTTTTCCCCTAACTTTGTAGATTGGTGACAACTAGTGACCCCCCTCTCAATACTCTGAAGAATGAGTAGATTAAAGAAACTAAAAAGGGCAATTGGTAGCAATTTGGGTTTCTAACTTACAGAAAATGAGGTGAATGAGAGCGAGGGAGGGAGCTGAGGTCGTGAGTCATGTTTGTGAGGAGTGGCTAGAGGTACGACTGTGAGTCAATAGGAGTCGAGAGTTGAGGTTGTGAGTCAATAAGAGTTGAGAGTTGAGAGATGAAGAGACCAAGAGAGTTTTTTGAGAGAGTTGAGACGCGAGAAATTGAGATGAGACAAGATGACCAACAAGTGAAATTAAGGATTTAGGCTTATATATATATTGAGAGGGCTTTTTTTAAAAGAGTTTTTTAATACTTTTTTCTTTTTCTTTTCTTTCCTTCCTTTTTTTCTCCTAACTTTGTAGATTGGTGACAGCTAGTGACCTTCACTTGATTTGGGTGAGGGCCCGAAGGTTGGCAAGGGCCAACAACCTCGCCCGTTGGTTGGTGAGAGCCTTTGCACCCTTGTCTAGATTTAGGGAGGGCCTAATGCCATGCCTGTGGCCAAAGAGGGCTAGAACGCCTCACCCAGACCAAGCGTGGGTTGTTGCCTGTGACTAGGGGTGTCAAAAATCGAACTGAATTGAAAAATTCGATTTTTTTGGTTCGGTTCGATTTTCATTAAAAATTGAAATTTTTTTTATTGATTCAGTTTTTATCGGTTAACCAAACCGAACCGAACCAACAAACCTATAAGAGCTTATTCCTTAGAAATGAAAAATATATACAATAAAAAAAACAAATGCAAAAAATGAAAACTAAAAGCTGAAAACCAAATACCAAAAACCGAACTAAACCAAACCGAAATTCAATTCGAAAGTTTTTCCTAACGATTCGGTTCGGTTCGGTTGGGTTTTTCAAAAAAACCGAACCGAACCGAACCGTTGACACCCCTACTTGTGACTTGCAATGATCGACTGTCATTGCATTTGGAAAAAAAGAAAGGAAGGAAAGAAAAAAAATGAAAGAAAAAATTCAAAAAAAAATTCAAAAAATTATTTATGTTAATGCTAACCATACCACATAAAATAGCCGATGGGCGATTTTGGGCCAAAATTAGCATTATAAACTCAATTGGCACAACTGTAAGAAATTTAAAACTATAGTGATTTAATTGAAAATTTTAAAACTTAAAAAAATATTTTAGAATTGAATTAGTATCAATATAATAGGTTTTAAAACTTTTTGGGTGCTTTTGCTAACATTGTTCAGTTGGAATTTTTTTCCTCTTTCCAAGATTTTAAGAATCATTGTCAAAAATAATTTCTACAGAACTATCACCTCAACAATAATTAGATCAAGATATATATTTTTTTTTCTGATCACTAACTAAAAGATTATTAAGAGACCAAAATCTGCAACACTTGAATCCTTTAAGTCAATGTATATCTCGTCCTAAAATATTGTTATACTCGACCAAACCGAACTAAATGGTAAAAGATGAAAAGAACTTTCTCATTCTAGCGTACACTTCCTTTATAACTTTCAAAGAGAAGAATCTGAAACAACTGCTCAACTTCAAATGCAAACAGATAACAACTAGATGGAACTGGGCAAAAGCGCAAAAATTGGACGATTTTAGAAAACCTTAAAATCTTCAAAGAGTGAGCTCATTCATAAATCGAAGCGCTTGTATTCCAAGCTCATACTGTTCTACAGCTCCTACTGATCTCTTGAACCCTGTGCAAAGATCCGCTCGTCGAATCATGCCACGCCATCGAAATTGTAGTGGTTCAACTTTGCAAGCCCAATGCTGTCATCACCCTCCGCACCCTCGGAACACCGAGTCAAGTACCAAATCATGAAAAAACCCAATGACATTACGCTTCATCTAATAGAGGTACAAATATGATGAGGTGCTCAATTGCTTTTCGTCAATAATATGACATAGTCAAACTTAATGGCAAGTAGAGGTGATCACTCACGGGGTGGACGGTTCCCACCCTAGAATTGGTCCCACTTGATTGGTTTCATTGACTCACTTTGGTGGTCTGGTTCTAAGGTGGGCTCATGGAATCGGTCCCATCAAGTTTCACACAAGTGACCAGTCAATTAAAAAACGGGTCAAGATAAGATTCTAGTGTCCATTCATTCCAAAGAATTTCCTCTCAAACATGTGCAAAGAATACTTCACTGTCCTCTCAGTACTTTTAACAATGAGTAGATTAAAGAAACTAAAAAGGGGAAAATGGCAGCATTTAGAACTTTCACAAAATGAAGGTGACCGAGAGTGAGAGAGGGTGTTGAGGGCGTGAGTTGTGTTTGCAAGGAATGCCCGGAGCTGTGACCGTGACTCAATGGGAGTTGAGAATTGAGGTCGAGAGTTGAGAGGAGTTGAAAATACTTCATTGTCCTCTCAATACTTTGAAAAATGAGTAGATTAAAGAAATGAAAAGGGGGCAAATAGCAGTAATTAGGGTTTCTAACTTATAGAAAATGAAGGTGATCGAGAGTGAGAGAGGGTGTTGAGGTCGTGAGTCGTGTTTGTGAGGAACGGTCAGAGGTGTGACTGTGATTTAATGAGAGTTGAGAGTTGAGCTTGTGAGTTGATGGGAATTTAGAGTCAAGAGATGAAGAGATCAAGAGTTTTTTTGGAGAGTTAAGACGTTAGAAAAAGACAAGACGATTAACGAGTGGGATTAACCATTTAGGCTTTTCTATATATATATCTCTAATGTGGCATGAGTGACATTGAGAGAATATTTTTCATTTAATTTTTATGAGTTCTTTTATTATCTTTTGTTTGTCCTTTTTTTCTTTCCCTTTGAAAAGCTTTCCTTCCTTTTTTCCCTAACTTTGTGGACTAGTGAGAGCCAATGACCCCCACTTAATCTAGGTGAGGGCGCGAAGGTTGGCAAAGGCAACAACCTTGCTTGTTGGTTGATGAGAGCCCCCACACCCTCGCCTAGATTTGGGGAGGGCCCGATTGGAAGGGTTGCAATGCCTCACCTAGACCAAGCGTGGGTTGCCACCTGTGACCCATAATGATCAACCGTCAACACATTTGGAAAAAAGGAAAGGAAGGAAAGGAAAAAAAAAACGATTTTTTTTTAAATTATCCATATCAACGCCTATAATACCACATAAGATAGCTAATGTCTATATTAACGATTTCAAGTCAAAATTAGCACGATAAACTCAATTGGCACAAATGTGAGAAGTTTAAGACCACATTAGTTCAATTGAAAAGTTCAAGATTAAAAAAAAAGGTTCAAAATTGAATTGATATCAATGTAATAGGTTTTAAAACTTTTTTAGTGCTTTTGCTAACATTATGCAATTGGAATATTTTTCCTCTTTTCAAGATTTTAAGAATCATTGTTGAAAATTATATCTACAGAACTATCACCTCAACAATAAATAGATCGAGATAATATTTCTGATCACTAACTAAAAGATTATTAAGAGACCAAAATCTGTAACACTCGAATCCTTTTACGTCAATGTATATCTCGTCCTAAAATATTGTTATACTCGACCAAACCGAACTAAATGCTAAAAGACGAATAGAACTTTCTCATTCTAGTGTACACTTTCTTTATAACTTTCAAAGAGGAGAATCCGAAACAACTGCTCAACTTCAAATGAAAACAGATAACAACTCGATGGAACTGGGCAAAAGTGCAGGTCATATGACCGTTGGAAGGTTGAGCCAGACAGCATCAGTCTAGTTCATTGATCAGCACCAATCGAACATAATCAAAAGAAACATCCCACCCTACCAAAGATAACCACTTTGGCCATCTTTGTTCTCCACTTTCATCTCTCCAGTGGGTCACGTACCAGAAAGATCCATTCTGTCGGCAGCAAGCTTCTCCTTAGCTCACTTTTTAACTCAATTTGCCAATTTCCATCTTCTTCTTGATTGCCTTTTGACCATGATATATGAAAGAATCCAGGATGCCTGAAACCGTGAAAACACCTGGAAAACCAAAGCCTACTATCACAAATCCATCTGAAACATCAAAAAGGAATTTCAAGTAGGCTAGCTTGGAGATTGGCAAAGTTCAATATTTTCAAAGTAATGGTAAGATGAGTACAACAATAAACTGGTATAATGATGGTGAATCAGGACACAAGTATAAGAATTAAAAACTAATGAAAAGAAAATTTGGTTACTCATAATTTAATAAGCCAGTAAGCCATTTAGCATCCTAAAGTCATGGCAACACAAGGACAAATTAAACTGGTATGATAAGCCATCCTGAACAATTGATCATTGTCCGTGACTCAACTCTTCTCAGAGTTTCTTTTTATTTTTGGGTTTTAAGTGAGTCCTCATATAAAGATGTTTAAATGACCATGGACCATGACCAATTGAGTTTACTGGGACCCTCCTGCTTATTTAATTAACTTAATATGCAGTACTAAAGTGTGATCTTACAGCCAACGCATCAAAAGAACAAAAAAGGAAAGTTTTCTTCCTTCACTTAATCTACCTCAAATAAAAGAGATAATTGAAAGAGGCAATTTCATTTTCGTAGGAGATTTTAAATATTAAGAGTTTTTGAAGGTACCTCCGACAATAGCGCACATATTCGTTAGGAAGTGTAAGAATGACACATGTTCCTCAGTAAAGGTCACCTGCAAAATGAAACCGAGTGCCAATAGAGTTTCACAAATTAAATAAGAAGTACTTGAATCTTTTGTTACCAGCCATTTAGCATTAAAACTTCAAATCAACGAGTTTAAGATGAAACTTAAACAAACAAGAACAGGAAGTAGCAACCTTAATTGGAGAAAGGTCATAAAAGAAGAAAACTCCTGGCAGTGACTGAAGGTGTCCTATGTCTGCATTCCTGAAGTGCTCTGTTACGGAGAACTACAACATAAACAAAAAAGATTCTGAGTGTTACACTGCGTACATAGTGTACCAATAAAACACTACCAATTTTGAATTTGTTTTGGATGTACCTGATTTGACTGGATAGTGTGCCCGCTCACATCTGTGTAAACAGTTGGCACCACCTGCACAACAGATAGCACATCTTCATTTAATGCAAAGAACTAGAGATTTATAGTCTTGCCAACTACTCCAGCAGATTGCAGCTGTAAAGCACTGCCTTTAAAGAAAAAGCATATCTGACAGTGAAGAAGTGAACTGGAAAAAGGTTTTTTTAAGATTATTAACTACCCGTTGGAAACATTCTACGTAGATATCATTGAACATGTTCAAGCAGAATAAAGTTGACTCACAACTACGACCTAGAATTTTGTAAAGTGGGGAGACTCAAAAAGCTACTCCATTTTGAAGCTACATTTGAAATATGCGCTTTCCAGCTTACTCACCAAAAGAAGGAAAGAAAAAGACAGCCGTGCACACAGATTACCAGGGAGTAGGTGGATAATGACAGTTAATGGGCAATTTCATGGCTAAATGGTTAGACCAAGAGGATAATCTTCTGGTCAACACTTCGCCAATTTTTTGCTTCATTGCCCAGATCATCCTTTGATTTGTACTGGCAAAAGGGAATGCGATAGAAAAGGTAATATATTGACAAATTAAGATTTATGCTACACTAACACCACTTCAACGGGAAAAGGAAAATAGGTTTGTGAGATTTTGTGAGACCACTGCCAACTGTTCTAAAAGCTTATGTCGTTAGATGAAGACATGGTTTATTATTTAAATAATTTAATACACTCTCTCACGCTTAGTCTGATTTTTTGCCTAGTACTAAGCGTGGAAATTTAATTGGGGAGGCAAATGGGACCCGGAAAGATTCAAATTCAGAACTTACAACTCTGATATCATGAGAGATTTTGTAGAATCACTGCTAACTATTTAAAAGTTTAAGCTGTTAGATGAAGATGTAGTCTATTATTTAAATATTCTAACACAATTCACTGAAACAGCTGAAATTATAGCGAAAAAGATGGTCCACAAGGCAACAACAACAACTCTTGAAAAGCAGTAGAGAAGCTACTGAAGCAGAAAACTTAGATGATGTCAGAACTAGCACCAAAATGCTCTATGCCACAGTAGAGACCTAAAAGAGTATGAAGCTATATTACAAGCAGAAACTCGCAAGTTCTTCAGATGCCTATTCCATTCATATTAATGCGTGATAGACTCAGAAAAATCCAAGAGGGACTTGTCATCATCAAACAGGTAACAAGTGATAAAGCAGTCCTTGGCCTCACTTTGAGATAACTTTGAGATAAGAAATATGAAGAGCAATTCTTCATACCATGAAACTAAACTAAAATGGATCAAGCAAGAGGTACCTTCTATCTCATGAAGACAAAGTGAACATGTAAGATTGATAGGCAGTGGCAGGGTTATCGAAAAGTCTGACATACTAAATGATTGCTAGTTTATGGCATTTTCAGAAGAAAGGTTGATGCTCAATTTATTTCTTTTTCACTGCACTATTATCCTAGACATATTGAACGAGGACATCACAAAAGCTAAAGCAAATGGCACATATTAGCCCTCAAGTTATGAAAGGCAACTCCAGATCATCTCCAACTATAAAGTTCTCTTCTACAGTAATATCACGTCAAAGGCTAGGATACTACGTATCATGGACAAAGACATTCAGAGTTACAAAAATTGTCAAGACATCTGAGGTGCAGTACTGACCTTTATAAAATACTGGTACATTCCACTCGGCGTTTCTTGTGTCCATTGCACACTGAAATGAATAAACACGAGACAAAACAGCATAGGATAGGTCATGCATCACGAATTAAGAAGATATGACTTTTACGAAAGTTGGCAGCATGGATAAAAATGATGTGCTTACTTATCAAGTGGGTTTACGACACCAGGAAAATAGTCTCCAAAAGTTAGCCTGTTGATCTTGTGACTAATCTGTATTGTGTTAAATAGTCTATTAGATGTTTCCAAATATAAAAGCAATGTGTTCACTATAAATTTTCTAATTGAGCATGTCCACTGCTAAGGTAACTACATGTAGGAAAAACTTGGAAATAAAAGGCATCACGCAACTTACATTAAAACTATCCTTCTGAAATGCCAGTATATCATGGACATGAACATTGGATTGTTGAAAGCTTTTCCCAGGAGCAAAATGAAAATTCCCTGCAACTTTATTCACTTCCAGAAACCCATAGATGTTACATCCTTCACCTTCTTCTTCTTTAATCTTTTGTAGAAAACCTTCTCTTTTGCACTGCAAGCCACAGAAACACCATAAAAGCAATGTTTTATAAAAACATGCAATTACTACTGACAACCGTGAACCAGCAAAAAGACAATCACTCATACTTTAGAAAAAAATCAACTGTTAAGTAAGATCTGAGAGGAAATTCCTGAAGTTGGATGATCCTAGCAAAACCAAAATGAAAGCAAAAGCTGACCGATTGCAACTAACAGTCTCCCAGACCATCAACACCCTGTCCACTTGTTTTTAGATATAAGTTTATGGATGAGTAATTCTTAGAGGCTCCATTACGTAGGAAAATGGACTACCATACAGCATTTTCCCTCCTACAAATTTCTTGAAAATTCTATAAACAGAAACTTGGAGAAGAATACACTTATTTGAAAGCGTCATCACTGAAGCCCCACTTTTTTGATGCTGGTCATTATAAACCTTTAGTACTTTGGGAATTCACCTCAACAATGGTTAAGCCATAAATGGCTTAAGGTTTACTGGTCTAATCAAAGAAATATCCATGTGCCATTTTCATAAAACTTGCTCATAGGCATGGTCGCGAACATTAATTCTAGGTCCATGTTTCTTCAATCTGATTTGATGTAAGAAATTTGATGAGGAGCAGAATCCAAATCCTTCTCAATGTCAAAAGGGACAGAACATGTGTTCTAGATTTGAGCCATAGACCTTCCCCAGCAGCACAGCCTGCTTTTTTGCATCAATGGAGTTTGTGAAATATTTTATGAACTTTAAGAAACACAGAAAAAGTAGGGACGGATCTCAATCTCAAAGCAGAAAAAGGAGGGATATTGCGTTGGCTGTGGCGGAGGACAGAAGATTCAACAGATTTAAAACCAAAAACAGGAGTCTCAATCCTCATTCCTCAGAGCAGAAAAGAAAGACATTTAATTTTGGATATGGCAGAATACCTAAGAGATATAACAGCCAAGGAGAAGTTGGAAGCATCTTCTGATCATAGTATCACTTTGCCCATCACAAAGGGGCACCATTCACAAGACCATGTCAAAGAGTCATTTCAGTAAATGGGAGACATATATAGCCTCAACCAGTCATCACGTGGACTTACTTGGTCGATCGCATCTGGATTTGAAAGTGCCCAACCTTTCTTTCGATATGCTTCGCGGACCTCTTCACAGTTATTACAGCATTCCTCATCTGACTACAGAGTGGAACAAAAAAGAACAAAAAGAAAAATCATTCATATATCATAGCACAACAACAAATTCAACAAGGAAATCTTGTTGCATTCAGCAAAATGCTAACTACAGCTGACACATAAATTTGAACCATATACCACTAGCTCAAGAGAAAACATACCGTTTCTGCTCCATAACATGATCCGCAATATGTCTCATTGTGCTCAAGCCTCCCACCATGTCTCTGTAAGGGCTTTTCAATCTGCTAAAAAAAAGTGAGTGAGAGCCATATGAAAGTCACCAGGATATACAAATACCTTGTATAAGCATATTGCCAAAATGAAATAGACTACAGAACCATGCAGAGAAAAATGAACAGAATGCTGGGAAAGAGGATGGAGAGTAGGATGTCAAGTCATCATGCCATCCAAAAAGAATGCTATAGGATCTTAATTTGCAGATTACTGCACGATTGAATTTGAGGTGACATAGTAAAGAGTATTTGAGACTATTTCTTAATTTGCAGATAACTGCAAAATTTTCAGAGATTGCACACTGGGAGTATTTTAGTGGCACAAACTAAATGCAGCTAGACTTTATTATTATTATAGAGCTAATATATGCGTTGAGAAGACACTGAAGCTTGATAATAGAATGAAAAAGAAAGCATCAGAGCCTATGACAAATGTGATCTGTTTGTAACAATTAATTGACCTTTGCTACAATGAACAAAGGTTATCATGACAATCCTGAATTTTCTGTGACAATCAAGTAAACAGGAGTAATATCTAGCCCTAGAGATGTCAAAAAGAAGCAGACTGACCAGAATATCTCATCTATGCCAGACCGAAGCAATATGTATATGCAAATCCAACAATAAAATTATTCCAACAGAACACTCAACAGAGATGTCATACGCAGTTGCAATTAAAATGCATTAACTTTTATTTAGACTAAACTTAATCATGTACAAGAGACCTGTGAGCTCACATCTACTAATTTCTAGGAATATGACATTACTAACCTTTGGAGCACCAATTCCGTCTTGCCTTTCTTCTATCACCTGGCCATTAGAATCTAATCTTCTCTTGATTATATCGTGTCTCTGCAGGATACAAAGGCATCAGACACACTCAAGCTCATCAGAGCAATAAAGAAATACTGAGATTGGAAATTCAGGCTTGCCCGTTAGAAAGACCACAGCAAGCCATAATGTAATTGCTGAATATAATTCATGAAGGAAGTCTGCAAGTAGACTCTAATACATACTACATCAAGGTGTTGTTCTCCACTGACATCCATGGCATCAAGGCTGAGCATAGAGCAAGCCAATGCAGGGAATGTGACATCAAACTGCAGCACCAATCATCACAAAAGATAGAGTTGTTCAGTTGGTTATCAAGCAACCACTCAGTGAGTACAACCAGATAGCAACTAAGTCACAGTCAATGATAAATCTTCAGAGAACAGTAATCACAGTCCTCAAACTTAACTGATGTACCTTCCTATAATCATCAATTCTCCTAAATTTGAACTAACAATGAGCGACTAACAACAATATCAGTGCCAAAATAATCCTAATCTCATCAAATGCTGTTATAGGAGGCCCAAAAATCTAGATCAAATGCACATTCCATCCAAAGATCGACACCAAACAATGCCATAAAATCATAGTACCGATTTAGACTTCTCTGTAAGGAAGCGAAATGCATTACATTGATACGTAGATGTTCTCCTCTCGATGTATCCACCACTAACTTCGTTTCAGTTACTGCATGCAAATACAATCCTGCAAGCAAGATAAAGAGATTCGAAATGAGAGGGCCGACAAGTGATGCAAAAGCACCTACACCCCCAAGCACAGACATATATGCGTATCAATAAACCGAAGCTCGATAACTCTTGATGATCACAATAGCACCAAAATTCCCATTAGCACGCAAAAAAAGAAACAGCGTCATTGGTATTCAACTTGTAATCCGAGTATCAATCGCTAGTCACTGAGCCGCGTATCGAGGACCTAACACTGAGAGAAGAACGTTTCAGCTAATCAAGCAGAATCCGGAGCCGAAGATCTCCGGCTCGTTCACAAACGGTCAATCTCAGGCGGGCCGCCTCTAGCGCTAAACCGACAATTCCAATCTCCGGCGACGGAAACCATCCGCAAGCACGAACACAGACAAAATCAACATCGAAACCCACGCGATTGGCAGGATCGCAAAGCCCTAACAAGGACCACACGCGGAGTCGCGAATCCACGCGCGCGGAGGACGGAGGATATACGTACGGAGCTCGGAGATGAAGAGGAGGGCCATGACGACGGAGGAGACGAGGGTGATGACGCCGCCGGAGAGCGTGCGGCTGTAGAAATCCTCGTTGATCTTGGGGTACGCGTCCAGGTTCCGGAAGCTTGCCGAACACGCCGTCCATCTCCGGCTAGGCTACAACCTCCCCCCCAAAGCCGCCAAAAAAAAAAAAAAAAATCCTCCGTCGGCGGCGGCGATTTTCCTCGCTCTCTCGCTCTCTCGCTCTCTCGCTCTCGCTTCTCCCCGCCGTCGAATTCCCGATCGGAATCGGAGGGGACGGGGTTATGCAAAATCTCTCCCGAAACGCCTCGTTGAATTGCGGTTGAAGTCGATCCCGAGTAAAATCCGCAGCAAAGGCGATTCAATGTGGAAACAGAATGACGGATCTCTCCCTCACCTCTCCATCGGCGTCGTCCTTTCATTTATTATTTATTTATTATTTATAGGCTTTGCTGAGTTCCATTTTTTTCCCTTTTTCCTTTTTTTTTTTTTTCCTGTGGCCATTTTTTTCAGCTGGCGATTGGCCCTCGTCCGCGCGCTGGATATGGAGAGGAGGTTTCTCTTTTTGCGCAGGACTCGACCCGATTATGGTCCGAAAGCCCACTTCCCGAGGCCCACGACCCGATTAGACGTGGCTTCAGTGCGTCTGATCTCCAATGCATTCTAGTTTGGGGGTCTCAAAATGAGCTGCGAAGCTCGCCATCGAAGTCAATCTCGGGCATGGCGGACATGTTTCGGGCCGGTCCACGAGGTTCTATGCCTCCTCGGTGGCTCAACCAGACTGCCGGGTTGTTGGCAAGGTGCCGGGAAGTGGGATGAGTCCATGGCTAGGCTCACTTACCTGCTTTGCACTATCGATGTTTGGAGACGGTCTTCCGCAGGTCCTCGTGGTCGAGCGTGAACATTTACAGCTATAGCCATGCTGAGTTTTCATGATATTTTCTAACCTATGTCCTCCAATTCAATCATGGGATTGGTACTTTTCTGGATGAAGTGGGGAGGGGTGGCTCCATAGGAGCAGGATGGCAAGAGTGTGGTTTGCAATTCTAAATGATGGATGTTGCTACAAGATTGGTGTCCCCATTGGAGCTGTACTTGGATATGTTGGCCATTAGGAGGTCAAGATCTGAGGCAGAGTTCTTATGTGACTTGTATGTATTCAAGCAATCAACTTCTAAAACTCCCCTTTTTTCGGCATTACTCTGTTCACTTCCATGCAACAGTTTTATGTGATCTGCTTGCAGAGCCATTTCTATTCAACCTCATAGAGAATGGGGATAGGAATGATTTGTGGGGTTGCTTCACAATTGCGCTCTCTGTCTACATGACACGGAAAACAACTTGGGATGAGCCAGTAACTTCTTCGAAGATTGAAGCTTTACGGATCTGATGCACCTCATGAAATTCATGAACTGTAATTCTCTTCCACAGCTTCCCATATCATACAGTCTTAAAACCCTTCCAGCTACAGGTGATTAGGGGCATTGGAACGCCTGGATCGTCAACTTTAGCAACTCTGCAAGATGTCGAACGAAAGCACCAGGAATACTTCTAGAGAAGACTGAACATTGATGACGCCCGGCAGATTCGCACATTGTATTGGTATGCTATAACATATCTACCTGCTGAAGCAAGGTGGGTTTGTGCTCTGTCAATGACGACGTGTTTGGTGCACCCACGGTTTCACAAAAGGGAGCCGTCACTCCTAGGAAAAAACTGCAGATTTTTGTACTGAAGAGTTCATGCAGTAAAGCACACACGAGACTGAGAACTGCATATAATCTTGTCATCCTCTCATGAGCACAGGAGTGATTGCTGGGGTTAGAGAGGGCTTAGACAAAGTACAGCTCTGACTCTAGGATGGCGTGGGAGCAGGAATGAACCAGATCCCACATCGTCTGGGTATGGCACACCTAGGTGTATAGACAAGAGTCTTAAAGGATCTATGGAAGAAGCTTAGTCAAATGTCGTCATGCAAAGGATTGGCTGGCATTTCCATTTATATTAATGACAACTTCTCAAGGCTGCTCATGTGCTAAAACTACTCGCGACCAAATTACCTATATTGAGCAATTAACATTTCCTACATTTAAAACTCAAAATGTGCTTCGGAAGAAAGATGTTCGACATGAGAGGAAATTGCTTGCTTTGATGGAATGACACAGGATTACAGGAGCAGAAACAGTGTGGAAATCATGAAAATACGTCCTTTCTCATTTCGATTACCCTTCTCATAAATTTGCTGCAATGTCATCGTTGATTTTTATTTTAGGTCGCATAAGAATGTTTTGGCAGCATTTCCACTGATCTGAAGTTCCTTTCTTTAAAACTACTCGTAAGCTTATCTTACTAATCGACAATTCTAGACCTATTTTACAGGACATTATATTATTATCAAGGCGCTGAATTGTAATCAAGTCAAGGTCAGTTCCCATTGCGATACAGAAGTTTCGTTATCTTCACAAGAATAAGAGGAGAATGAAAAATATGGAATCATACGCCCGTGCCAGCCTTGTTTGATGCTTCTTCAGCCACAAACCACCGATTAATGCGTGTTTGAGTTAGTGATACCTGCAGAACAACATGGATATTCATTGACCTTCTCAAATCATCAGGAATTTATGGAGAATAGTAATATGGCGCACCAGCTTATCCCAATCGGTTTTGCAGGTAATAACGATCAGTACTACAGTCTGAACAAAAGTTCCGAACAGCATTCCAAGCCACACGCCCTACAAGATAGATGATCAAGAGTTAAAAATTTCAATTTTGCAGATGCAGATCGAGAGCTTCAGCCCATTCTGGCGTGTCTCACACATTGACATGCAAATTCGTCAGTGCAGACCGTCTTTGAAGGAAATTAGTAGCTCACCTTCACTTGCGTACTCAGTAAATAGGCAAGCGCGACATCCGCAGGAGTCCCCACAAGGTAGTAGCTTATGATGTTGACATATGCTACTATGCCCTGCCAATCAGCTCCACCGGCAACTCCTGGTAAATAAATTTTGAGAATAATGTTCATTCACAATCAGGTACTCATGATTTGATATTAATCCACACGTCACACAATAGATCGATATCTAAATTTTATGAAAATTTTATGTATTGATCAATTAACTTTATGTTCACTCGTGTCAGTGATAACCAAAAACCATCAAGAACTTCTCCAAGTAATGTTGTGCTTTTATTCATCTGATTAGGAAGGAGGAGAAGTACCAGAAAGAACTGGTCGGACGCTGTTCAAAAAATGGAAGTAGCCAGAAGAGGCGATAAGTCAGCCACGGCATTGGTGACCTCATCATTGTCAGTGAAAATATAAGCCAGACGCCCCCTGAAGAAGAGGAAGAATATGAAGAGAACAAATCCCATGGCAAACGATGTAAGCACTGTCATCATGATTGAGAACTTTGCTGATCTTGAGCTCCCCCTTTCTAGTTCATTAGACACTTGAACGCTGAAGAAACGTACAAAATTTAGATTTGCTGGTAAAGTTTCTGGAGGAGAAATTAATGGTCAATAGGAGTCACGACTCTTGCTTGTGTAACCTGCTGCAGCCAAGAAACCAAAAGAGATCATGATTTCCCATCCATCGATGTTGAGGCTGTGAGTATGAAATTATGCTATTATATTTTAGTGAACAGGCCTTTGATGAAAGAAAACTGCAGAGCAGAAAGAGTGGAAGTGCATCACAATTACCAGATGGCGAACGCATCAATGGAAACCTCTGCATTTTCCATGTTGCCTGTTAGAAGAACCAACACCGTGTTGTACCACAGCTCGAGACTGACAATTGTAAAGAAAAGGAATTCGGTGATAATCTTGTATGAAAAAGAAAGGATGTGCCGCTATACTCCTGTTGTGAGATTGCTAGTGTTCAGATTTCACCATTTATTCGACAACGAAAGATGATCACACATTAGAGAATGTAGACACCACATGGTTAAACCAACTAAACTAATGTCAGATCCACACAGAAATTTAGCAATTAGAATGAAATCTCATGTCTTGGTGAAGAAATGCTGCCTCGCCATAGCATGGCAACGGTGAAAGCGAAAGCTTGATCATGGGCCGCAAGTCCTTAAATGCCAAACTCGAGAAACCCTTTCAAGTATTTCAGCAACTCCACACATCACGAACAGGTGTTGTCCAATATTAGGAATCCAATATGCTAAAATGGTGGAAGCCATGGCGCCTAGAATTCCAAACTTGTATTTCATGGTCAATAGCCACGAGAGGCAAAGATGAACCACCACTGAGAATGCTGCTATGTATGCGATGACCATGTTCTTGCTCTGCGCTTGGAGAAACATTTGGCAGGTGAAAGATACGATGAAGGCGAAGAGGATTGAATCAACCAGAGCGAGATTTCTCCAGCGACCTTTGCAATTTCATCTTCCTGGCCTAAGGCTTTTAAAGGTGGCGTGGTGAATATGAACAGAGGCATTAGAAAGATAGAGCAGATTGTTAGGACAATCCATGATCTCTGGAGGTACACTCCGAGCGTGTGATATTGTTTTGCGCCGTAGGCCTGGCGACATAGAGTCTCTAGCGCACTCGCGCCAAGCTGCAAGTTCCATGGATGGTAGCGTGTTTTACAATCATTTCAAAACTCAAATTTCTGAACAACTGCACTTGAATTTCACGATGCAAGGTTCATTTAACAGGCGATAAAAAGCTATGCCTGGAGGTGTTTTTAGTGAATTCACCGAAGGTATTGTTGGCTATTCTCTTTGTCAACAATAACATATTATTGTTTCATTCAAAGTGCAGCACAATGCAAATGGCCTAGGTTCAACTCCAAATTCATTTTCCTTTTTGCTCTTTCAATTCCTATACGCCTTTTTACCATAACAATTTCACTGGCTCCAGCATATTCAAAAAGTCGACCAAAAGCTGACGAGCTGCTTCCATGAGAAGCCGGTACTGGTGCAGTGCTCCGGGGCTTCTATTTTATGTCTTTGAGCATTGTTACTTGAGGGACATAAGATTGCTTCCATGAAAAACAAAAAAAAGAGAGAGAAAAAAAAAAAGAATCGTTCATTATTCAGTATTGGGCTAAGAGCACACTTGCTTAAGAAGCTTGTATAAACAATTAGTACAGAGACAGAAGGAATCTTTTGTAAATTAAAAATGTTGATGTAAGATGAACAGCAGCAAGATACCTCACTACATGATTGTATGACGCGAAAAAATCTACAACTAAAGTAATGGAAAACACACTGAAGCATACCGAGACACCGTTTGCAAATCTCAGGAGGACAGCGAAGACCAGAGAATAGGCAGCCAGTTCGGTGGACCTAATGTGGCCTATAAAAGCTTGGCTGATGATATAAATCCCAAAGGTGGAGAATCTGGGGAATATTGCAGGTGCCGCGACAATTCACATCTTTTTGGTCTTGCTCCGTTTCCTGTCCTTCAATGGCTCATCCTCGCTACCATCACCAACTTCCACTGCTATCGATTTTTTCAGCAGCTTCTCATTCCCGTCTCCCTCGTTGCCATGGCTAGTAATTAGACCTATGTTCACTTTATATGCCCAACACAACGTTACCTATCCAGATCAGCTGTAAACCAAACACACAGTTTGAGTGAAATTTAGCAGTGAGGGACTGGATTTTCTAGTAGAGTTGCTTTTGGTGTAGACATGCCAAGAATCATGGCTTCGGATGATGAGAACTCATGATAAATTAATTGATAGTGAGGTTGTGTGCTTGCGTCACATGTTTAGAGTTGCGACTTGCATCACCGCTCCGATAACTAGACTCTCTTAGCTTCATTCAGCCAAAAAAAAAAGAAAAAGAAAGACCATCTTAGCTTAGACAAGGCATACGAACTTTTAAAGGAGTAACAGCACTCAAAACTCAAGTGCAGATATCAAATTTAAAATGGCATGATTGACCATCCTGGGCTAGTACAGGGGCAATTATGCCCAGCTCAACGTATTAACAAATCATCACCAAGATTTGGTAAGGCGAAGCACATGATTGATGGCTTCCCCATTTTTGTTCAGTTGCGTCTAGATCAGCACAAATTTTGATACCAGCAAATAGTGTTCATGTCGAGACGTCATAGACACTAGGAATTTCTTAATTCATGCAGTGTGGCATGACGGTCTTCATGGGAAGAATGAAGTGGCTCCAAAAGTAGTGATAAACATGAAATGAGGATAAGCAAACGAGTTTTGCATGAACCTGGAGCGAAGTTTTTCAAACGGTTTCAACTCAGTTTTGGCTCATTGAAAAGCCGGCTTCCAGCGAAAGTCGTGGCAACTTGAATTTTTAGACTTTGTTTTCAATTAAATAAATCAAGCCTTTCATCGACGCGTAGATAGTGCTATTCTCTGAGCTGATCACTCACGAGATAACTAGACTATATGGGGAAACACTAAGGGATTTTAATGCAATAGACTTGAAAATTCGACTAGAAATCGACTGCTCGATAGTGTTGATCTGCAATGGTCATTACAGCACCGTCAAAAATCGATCAGAGACCCGAGATAGGTTGATTCGATAGAGATATGTGATTAGTGCATGGGTGATTCGACCTAATTGCAAAATTCTCATCGAACGGCATTAGACCGATTTTTCTGTCATTTTTGTACTTGATGTCCATATTTGAAATCTCGAGATTTTCATGATAACCGAGAGTCGCTAATGAGTCGAAGATGTACATTGTGACTCAAGATAAATCGATCACAGATTAATTGCACTAAAAAATTATAAAAACTACTCGGTAGACTAGTCACGCTAAAATTGCGTTAGATTGAAATTAACCGCGAATTCGAACTCGATTTTAGAAATTGAAAGTTCTGTCGTGTCACAATCTATTTTATGAATGTTGACTCATCCTTCGAAGAATTTTCAAAAATTCCAGGATTTTTGCGGAAAATCGTTTTGGACGATTTGGAAATTAACAGAAATTCGGATGGGCCAAATTAAAGGGAATTTTGGCTTCCATACTGAGCTATATGGCGAAGGGGACTTGCAAAAAATTGTATGGGCTTTTTCCTTGGCAAAATTGAACGTTGAATTGGAGAGAATTGCAAAGAAATTGAATTTCTACTAGGTAAATTTGGAGGCCGGTTTTGTTGGTTGGATTTTTTGCATCAAAATTGGATTTAATGGTGGATTTATCTTCAAGAAAGAAATAGGGGGACATGCAATCAATGGAGGGGATAAATATGTTGACTCTGGCCCCCTCGTCCTTAGTTTATCCAGCACTTCAGCCGGTCCCTTTTTCCCCCATCTTCGTGCGTCTTCGTCCTCGACCCCTCCTGTTTACGTTTCACTTTCATTTCTTCCTCGCAGCTCTCTCCTTCGTGCAGCCTTTCTTCACCGAAGCCATCCTTCAATCAAAACCAGCAGCTTCCACCATACTTTGTTCCCTTAACCGGAGACATCCACGCAACTGCAGCTGCCACGTTCGAAGCCCATCTTTCTCCAAGCCCACACGAGCTTCAGCCCACGCGTCCGCTTCTCACTCCATCGAAGTCCAGCGTCCATCGAAGCTATTTCTCTTTTTTATTCGCTACCACCTCCACCGAATTGGCTGCCCCGCCTTCTTCGTGTCTTCATTTGAGCGGCACGAAGTCAAGCCCCATCGAATTGTCCACTGAAGCCCCGCGTTGATGCCAGCTGGTCCCATCTCTCTTGCTGCCCTCTTCGCCCGCGTCCTCAGCATCGCCTCCTTCGCTGCTTCGAATTGCTCAGCTTGCAAGCCCAGCAATCCAATCCAATTGAATCTAGCATCTTGGCCCAAGTCCACCAGCTCAGCTCGTGGATTGAAGCCAAGCCCCAACAGCCCATCTTTAGCCCACACGATTTCAGCTCAATTCAATCCAGCAAGCTCGCAAACTCCAGCCCTTTTGAAGCCCAACAAATTCAGCATCTTTAGCTTTAGTCCAGCAGCCCACTTGGAGCCCACGAAGTAAGCCCAGCCCAACTTGGGTCCAGCCCAAATCCAAAACAATTCTCAGCTTAGCTGAGATTTGTTGGGATGATTCTAGGCCCGGTCCGAGCCCCATTGGCACTGCTGCAACCTCAAGTTTCAGCCGTCGTCGTGGTCATTTGGTTGTTGCATTAAACCAACTAGTTATGCACTAAACTTTTTTTAGAAGGTTAATGACGTTTAAGGGATGTTTAGTTTAATTTAATTACGAATTTGGTAGTTAGTTAAATTAGATTAGCAATTTAATTAGTTAATTATGCATATTAGGTGGTTAGATTAAATTAATCAAGGCCTAGATATTGTGTGCTATTTATCTAGACAAGTTCGGAAATTTTCCTGGTATTTAAATTAGCAATTTCGGCCTAGGTTAGTATTTTCGGTATTTAAATTGATTTATTTAATTAATTTCAAAAATTATTTAATTATTAAATATTTTTTCCGGAAATTAGATTGAAATAGCTGATGACTGGAATTTTGTGATGATTGTAATGGTGTGGTTAATTTATACAATTGAGTGTTATTTTGTGCAAATTGAGTGTGGATTGGATGTTTGGTCATTTATTCCAAAATTAGTGAATTTCCAATATTTATTCAAAAAATCCTGGATGTCGGATTTTAACATCCGAAAATAGTTTTATATACTATATAAAACAATGAGATTTTCAATTGGAAGATATCAATTTTTCTGGGTTGAGTTAACCGTGTACCCACACACGACTATTTTCACGGGTATTTCTAATACGAAGAAAATAAGCTAGATTCACAATTTTAATGGAGATATTTGAGTGTAATGCATGGTGCCTTGAGCCATGATTGAATGATCATGTGTTGGTTAAAAGAAATCGTTTCGGGTTGTTGAGCTGGACGTTATTCCTATATGGAATGCCCTTAAACAATGGGACGCCAATCGTAGTAGATTCTAGACCTATGCTCATTCGTTAAAGTCGTCTAAG
Source organism: Eucalyptus victrix (assembly GCA_016097545.1). Taxonomy (NCBI): domain Eukaryota; kingdom Viridiplantae; phylum Streptophyta; class Magnoliopsida; order Myrtales; family Myrtaceae; genus Eucalyptus; species Eucalyptus victrix. The sequence continues at coordinate 5,453,977 of CM027840.1, read as the reverse complement.
AAAGACGTTCCCATGCTCAATGGAGTAAGACGATGCCTGACTACGCTAGAAGACCGCCAAACAGAAAGTAGGCCATGTTATATGCCGAGATCAAAACTAGGAATGCACGATTAATTGAGTTGAACGCACCGGATTATGGGACAAAATTGTATGACACGGTATGTGACGTGTCATAATAATTTGGCTCTATAATCAAGACCCTTGTGCTTTGTTATAATTGAGTATGGCGGTCATATTGATGAGCTTGATTGTTGCTCATATCTTTATGGTTGTCGGTGATATAAATTGTATTGACCTGCAGAGTGGATCTGAGACGAGGTAAGTTTCTATGGTTGTGTGATTGTGTGATTAGGACGCGTATTACTCTCATAATTGGGGTTTAGAGCGTGAACTTCTAAAATTTATATCTCACCTCGTCGTGAGCTTAAATTTTCGAGATCGCAAAGTGGTGGATCCGGAGCCTAGCTGAGGGGACCTGAGGAGTAGGTTAGTTAGGTCAACTTCTTTTGGAGAAAGTCTCTTAAAATCTTTTGAGCATATGTTCTTGTATATGACTCAATATGTTTATAAAAACATGTTTGTTTGTGAATTTGTTGTCCTACTTTTTTATCCCAGGATGATTACTATCAGGGATTTATTATTCGTTTCCGCATGTGAAATAAAAGACAAGGGTTGGTGGCTTGTCCTGGAAGGTCGCAAAATTTTATTGATCAGAGAGGGATGGACACATGCTTGAGGATCGAGGTGTGACAAAAGTGACAACAATAGTTGCAATTCTTTTTATCTGTTGGCATGTTTATTTATGTAATGTCAAAAAGGCATCAGCAATCTTGATTCACCCCACCACAATAATCATGGATTCGATTCTCTTCGAGTATAAAATATTAGGTACCATGGTGGTGTCATGTTAGCAAAGTACTAATCCACTTACCGTGCGACACGTGCCTCTCGTAGATGTACATCAGCGTCATTTCGCCATGATCGCCTTGGCTCCACATACATTGCAAAAACTCTCGTCCTCTCCGATCGAATGGGCGAGTTCGCGTCGACAATGATAGCAATTGTCGGGAGTTGCGGATTGATTTAAGAAATTGTTATTGTCCTACCGACATATGAATTTTACAGGTGGAATTTAAAATTAGAATCAAGTCAAGCGTGGTATCTTGCAAAGAATTTAGAGAATGAAAATCTTTTTGTCGTTTCATATCCACATTAATCCATAATATTGAGTAAAAGTCCTTAAAATATATTATATCTTTAATCATTTCATTATATATGGTAATCATTTATTATATATCGACATATAATTTACTGTCTATGTTTTGTATATATTAGTTAATTTAATATAGACAGTGGTAATTACAAATGACATTTAGGACACAAGTTGTCGATATAATTAATGATATTGGATTTTTTATTTGAAATTACAATTTTTATATTTAAAGTACATGTAGTTTTGTTACCAAATAAATTTTCCATTTAACTTCAATTTTTTTCACAAATCACAATAAAAATCTATGAAAGGATTAAGATGGTAAATCTGTACTTTTAATTTATTTATATCTGTACTACTATTAAATAAGAAGATAAGATAAAATCTTAGCAAATTAATTTGCAAAAATATTATTTTGGGCAATCTTACCAAAAAAGAAGAAGGAAGAGTACAAGTATTTTTTTTTTTTTTTTTGGGCATAAGTGCAAGTGCTTGATAATTACCTCTTTCTATAGTCAGCTTAACTAAAGTACATATTGAATATACATTGTAAGTCTACCAAACTGTCGGGTCGTTTAATTTGTTAATTCAAAGGTTACTTGTATGAATTCAAGCAAAACCAACTTCCAAAACTTGCATTTTCTTAGTATTTAGCTCACTTTCATATGACAGTTCTAAGTAACAAGCTTACAAATTCATTTCTCTTCACCCTTACAGAGAATATGGATAGGAATGATTTGTGGGGTTGCTCCACAATTCCTCGCTCTTTTCTACATGAACAGTGATGAAAGTTGGATTTGTACTGTGTCTATGACAGCATTTGCGGTACACCCGCCTGATTCATAAGAAGGAACGAGCACCTCCAGGAGAAAATTGAGATTTTTGTGATGCAGAGTTCATGCATGTGCATTGAGCACGGCAATGGACAATGTCTTAACTCAATTTGTCCGATCGATTGGCAGGAAGCTGGAAAAAGAAAACACAGCACTGAGAACTACATATAGTCAAGGATCAATTGTGTCATCCCAAAAGCATTAGCACTCTGCACAATGTCTAGGTATATAGTCAAGGATCTTGCAGGATCTATGGAAGACACTTAGTCCAATGTCGTCATGTAAAGCTACTTCCTCATTTCAAAACCAGCAGATGTTGCTGCTTTCTAAGTGAGGCATATAAGTCATCCTTTGAAATGAGTTTTGCTAGCTTGGCTGTTTACAGGCAATGACAACTACTCAAGCGCTCAAGCACACGTGCTAAAACTTACTGGCGAGCAGATTACATACATTGAGCAATTAACATTTCCCATATTCAATTTGAAAGAGAACTGAAAATCTATTATAGATGAACAGCATAGTAAAACTCAATGCACTCTAGAAGGAAGATGTTCGATGTGATAGGAAATTGTTTGCTTTGATGGAATGACACAGGATTACTGGAGGAGAAACAGTGTCGAAATCAAGTATGTCGTTTCTCATTTTAATTGCCCTTTACATAGATTTGCTAGAATGTCATTGTAGCTTTAATTTAGGTCGAATAAGTAATGTTTTGACAGCATTTCCACTGATCTGAAGTTCCTCTTTCAAAACTACTCGTAAAGTTATCTTACTAAATGAATATTCGACGCACATTTTATAGGACATTATATTATCGAGGCGCTAACTGTAATAAAGTCAAGGTCAGTTCTCGCCGTGATACAGAATTTTTCGTTATCTTCACAAGAATAAGAGGAGAACAAGAAAGATGAAATCAAACACCCGTGCCAGCCTTGTGTGATCCTTCTTCAGCCATGAGCCACTTATTAACGCGTGTTCGAGCTTGTGATACCTGCAGAAGGGCAGAGATTTATTGACCCTCACAATCATCAGGAATTAATGGAGAATAGTAATATCCAGCGCACCTGCTTATCCCAATCAGTTTTGCAAGTAATAATGATCAGTACTACAGTCTGAACAAAAGTTCCGAACAGCATTCCAAGCCACACGCCCTACAAGAGGAAATATTAAGTGCTGGGAATTTCAATTTTGCAGGTGCAGGTCGAGAGCTTCAGCCCATTTTGACATGTCTCATTCATGATATGCAGATTCGCCAATGCAGACCGACTTGGAAAGGAAATTAGTAGCTCACCTTCACTTGCATACTTAGAAAATAGGCAAGCGCGACTCCCACCGGAATCCCTACTAGGTAATAGCTTATGATGTTGACATAGGCTACTATGCTCTGCCAACCAGCTCCAACGGCGACTCCTGATAAAGAAATGTTGACACTAATGTTCAATCACTATCGGATACTAATGATTAGATATTAATCCACCACATCTTACATCATATAATTAATCGTCACATTTCTCAAATTATAAGGGACCTCAGTGAATCCCACAAAAGAAAAACATGAATCCCATGAAACATTTATGTATCGATTGTCTGTATGTATCCACGCATGTCAGTTATAACCGAAAACCATCAAGAACTTCTCTGAGGAATATTGTACTTTTATTCATCTGATTGGGAAGGAATAGTGGAGAAGAAGTACCGGAAAGCACTGGTTGGATGCTGTTCAAAAGTATGGAAATAGCCAGAAGAGGCGATAAATCAGCCACGGCGTTGGCGACCTCATCGTTCTTAGTGAAAATATAAGCCAGACGCCCCCTGAGGAAGAGGAAGAACACAAAGAGAACAAATCCGATGGTGAAGGATGTGAGCACTAACATCACGATCGAGAACTTTACTGATCTGGCACTCCCTCTTCCTAGTTCATTAGATACTCGAACGCTGAAAAAACATACAAACTTCAGAATTGCTGGTATAATGCAAGTGTGGTGGAGGAATTAACGGTCAATTGGAGTCATGACTCATGATTATACCTTGCTGCAGCCAAGAAACCGAGGGAGATCATCATTTCCCAACCATTGATGTTGAGGCTGCAAAATGAAATTATTCTATATCATCTTGGAGAACAAGCCATTGATAATACGTCTTTGTAAGTCAAGGCATTTCCCTAACGTAATAGAAAGGACTGTAGCAGAAAGAATGGAAGTGCATCACAGTTACCAGATGGCGAGCGCATCGATGGAAACCTCTGCATTTTCCATGTTGCCTGTTAGAAGAACCAACACTGTGTTGTACCACAGCTCGAGACTGACATTTAGCAAAGAATAGGAATTCAGTTAATATCTTGTATGAAAGAGAATGAAATATCATGACCCGTTGATGAATTGATGCCTTACCATAGCATGGCGCCGGATGAAAGTGAGAGCTTGATCACGGGCCACAAGTCCTTATAGGCCGAAGTCGAGAAACCCTTCCACGTATCTCGGCAACCTCCACACATCACGAACCCTAGTTGTCCTATATTAGGAATCCAATATGCCAAAATGGCTGAAGCCATAGCACCTAGAATTCCAAACTTGTATTTCACGGTCAATAGCCACGAGAGGCTTACATGAAACACCAGCGAGAATGCTGCCATGTATGCAATGATCATGTTCTTACTCTGCGCTTGGAGAAACATTTGGCAGGTATAAGAGGAGATAAAGGCAAAGAGGATTGGGATCAAGCAGAGTGAGATTTCTCCAGCGACCTCTGCAATTTTATCTTCCTGGCCTAATGCCTTTAACAGAGGTGCGGTGAAGATGAACAGAGGAACTAGAAAGACAGAGCAGATTGTTAGGACAATCCATGATCTCTGGAGGTACACTCCAAGCATGTGGTATTGTTTCGCGCCATAGGCCTGGCCGCATAGGGTCTCTAGTGCACTTGCCATGCCAAGCTGCAAGTTCCATGGACAAGAAGCGTGTTTTAAATAACTTCAAAACTCAGATTTCTGAACAACATCACGATTTACATGATGCAAGGTTCCTCTACCAGGCAATAAAAAGCTATGCATGGAGTCGTTTTTAGCAAATTCACTCAAAGTCATGTTGGTCATGCTCTTCTGCTACAGAAACATAGTATTGTTTCATTCAAAGCCAAAGCCATATGGCCCAGGATCAACTCCAAACTCATTTTCCTTTTTGCTCTTTTGATGCCTTGTTTACATTACAATTTCACTAGCTCCAACATATTCAGAAAGTCGATCGAAAGCTGACTAGCATCTTCCATGAGAAGTTGGAACTGGGGTAGTGCTTCGTGGCAGCTATTTTATGTCTTTGAGCATTATTACTTCAGGGACATAAGACTGCTTCTATGAAAAAAATCATCATTCATTATTCAGTGTTGGGCTTAACCACCCAACGTGTGCTTAAGAAGCATCAATAAACAAGAAGCACAGAGATAAAGAATTAAACTTTTGCAAACTGCAAGTGCCGATGTAAGATGAACAACTGGAAGATACCATACTACATGATTCGATGATGCGAACAGATCTACAATTAAAGTAATGGAGAACATGCTGACACTTACCAGGACGCCGTTTGCAAATCGCAGGAGGACTGTGAAGACGAGAGAATAGGCAGCCAGTTCGATGGACCCGATGTGACCGATAAAAGCTTGGCTGATGATAGAAATCCCGAAGGTGGAGAATCTAGTGAATGTTGCAGGCGCCGCGACAATCCATATCTTCTTGGTCTCACTCCATATCCTGTCCTTCAATGGCTCATCCTTGCCACCATCACCTACTTCCACTGCTACCGATTTTTTCAGCAGCTCCTCCGTGACCTCTCCCTCCATTGCCATGGCTAGTAATTATAGGAACAAGACAACGTTGCCTATTCCAATCAGCTGTGAACCAGAAACAGAGTTCGAATCAAAATAAGCAGTGAGGGAGTGGACTTCCCAGTGAAAGAGTTGCTTCTGGTTTAGACATGCCGAGAATCACGGCTTGTGACAATGAGAACTCACAAATCAGTTGATAGTGAGGTTTGTCCACTCACGTCACATGTTTGGAGTTGCGTATCGCATCAGTGCTTTGATAACTAGATTCTCTTAGCTTGGTTCAGCCAAAAAAAGAAAAGAAAAGAAAAAGATATAAAGTCTCTCTTAGCTGGGGGAAGAACATGGTTGATGGCACTTCCTTCTTTTGTTCGGTTATGTCTAGATCGGCATAAATTTCAATATCCGCAAGCAGTGCTCATATCGAGACATGCACGCACTAAAAATTTATCAATGCAATGTGGTCATGTCATTCTTATAAGTGCAAAGTTGTTTTGCGTGAACCTAAAGCCAGGCTTTTTCAACAATTAAACCTCAGATTTGACTCACTGAAAAGCTGCATTCCACTAAAGTGGCAGAGAGAGAGTTGTATTATTTTTCATTTGTTGGCCTGTTCTTGTATGTAGTGGCCTGAAGGCATCCTGAATCTTGATTCGGCCCACGACAACAACCATGTCCTCGATTGTCTCTTTGTCCATCATATATCAAGTGTTCACATCAGTCACACCACTGTTTTCTCTTGGCTTCACATACATAAATTCTGAAGCAGAGACTCACATGGTGAATTTGTTCATTATAAAAAAACTCCGTCTCTTGTCCTCTTTGGTCGAAGAACGATGAGAAACGTCATTGTAATGACCAAGAATGATGAGAGCAGGGAGTGGTTGCCCGGGCTAGCGGCTTCTGACGAACTTTTAGGATGTCAGAGGAGGTATGAATGTACTAGACTATACACCAAACATGGGAGAGCGACTCTAGATTTATATATATGAAAACCGAAATCAATTTTGCTTTTACCAATAGGATGTTGGCCTCTAGGGAAAATGTATCACAATGAAAACAGAAAACTACGAGGCTTGATATGGGAGGGGAGTAAGCTAATCAAGAGATATCACAATGATAGTGGAAGGAATCGTTCAAGGTTCGCGTCCTTTCTATATGCAAATTATATTCTCTCTTCCAAGCCACCACATTTGAATACTCATACAAGTTACACAATGTTACATAATACATATGCTGACCGAGGATATAAGTTTATTTCTTTTTGTTGTAAAATGGACCGGATCTTTGCAAATATATTGGGACACCACAATTATCACCTTTTACAGCGATGAAGAAGGGAAGTTTCACCCATCCGTGAGTAGTTGCATTGGTTGAAAATCCCTTCTTTATTGCTTAGGTCGAGAGTTCAAAACCCGCAATTATTAGTGATTTAAGTTGGGAGTTCTGGTGGTGGGTTCTGGGTTAGTCTCCCTCAAATATAAGGACCCGGTCCTCATGAGCCTTTTGGGCATGGAGGGCTTGTGGTGGAGTCCTCGGTTATCAAAAATAGAAAAAAGAAAAAGACAAAAAGGGGAAGTCTCCATCAACTTGTCCAGCTCGTGGCCCCTCTCCTTATTTAATGTTGCAGCCGCGTGTGCAAGGAAAACGAAGGCAGCTTCTTCTGATGCAGCCTGCGCATGAAGAAAATTGAAGACTCCATTGCCCTCTTGCGAAAATAGAAGAAGTAAAAAATGTACCGTCTCTTTTGTCTTTAACAGAAGAGAACGAAACGAATTTCTCTTGTATGAGACCCATGCACAGACAGCTCATACGCCTCCGAACATTAAAATATTTTAGATCGGGTAATATTCAATTGATCAAATTCCAGACATAATTTAACACTTTTTGGTGCGGGAGCCACTGGAGAGCAATTTGAAAATTAGAGGGAGAAAGGACTATCAGGAAAAGGACATTGCATCCTTTGAGAGTTCGATTGAGGCGTGGACAAAACTCGCTGGTACTAAAGAAATCATTTATGCTTGACGTCTCTTCGATCAAGTCAAGCTTCGCATCCTGTAAAGAATCAGAGAATCAATTCGTTTTTGTTTTTTATTTATTTATTTTGTTTTTGGAATCAATCCGATTTGAACGGGACGGATTTTGCCCGCACAAAATAACAATAAAGAACTCGAGAAAGAAGACTGAGGGAGAGACAGACATGGGCTCGGTCTGTATCTGAGACCGATGATAACAAGAAGGAAAGAGAAGAAAAAACAAAGGAAAAGAAAAGGAAAAGAAAAACCAGAAGAGTCAGAAAATTAAGCAAAACGTTGTGTTTTGAGCAAAGTTTTTCACATTAGATCGCATACGTGCCAATAAAATGGCTAGCGATTGCACTGCCACGTTAGCAATCCACATTGATTAGATTGAAACAATTGAAATGTATAGAAACACTTTTTCTTCTTCAGATGGTATTACGTTTTTTTAATATTGTCAAATTAGGATAAATTTTTTATCAAGTCTTGTTTGCATTAATTTATTCATAATTTGAAATATTAAATAAAACAAAATTAGCACGATAGTATGAATAATTATTTAAACAATCTTAGTGAAAAAGAAAATGCATAAGATGATCACCTCGTTTTTAAATCAACTCGAGCAAAGTACAACTCCATCTATTGAAGGATTGTAAGTTTAGCTACCATAATAGACTCAATCGGCGTAAGTCATTAACCAAATGAGCTGGGAGTAGGAAACATCAAAGCTGCAAAAATCACCATCAATGTCATCTTGAGCACAGCAATGTGGTTGGGGCTTGTCCGCGTGGTTCTACGCCTTTCTACAGCTACTGAATTATGTCATCCCAGAGGCATTAGCATTTTGCACAATGTCTAGATGTATAGTCAAGCATCTTACAGGATCTACGGAAGAAACTCAAATGTCATCACGTGAAGCTCCTTCCACATTTCAAAACCAGCAACTGCTGTGACTGCTAATTTAGGCCATATAAGCTAGGGGTGTCAATGGGTCGGGTCGGGCGGGGTTTTGATGTTACTCGACCCGACCCGAATCATAAGGGTCATATTCTATGACCCGACCCAAACTGACCCGAAACATATTAGACCCTCATTGAAAATTCAGGTCAAGTCGGGTTGGGTCCGGTCAGGTTTTGGGTTTTCTTCTTCTTCTTTTTTTTTTTTTTCCTTGCTGGACTCTTAGAAGCTCACCTGGAACTTCGTTAGGCTCTTTGAATTCTACATTACTATTTGAGTTATCTACAGGAATTAAACTAGCAGACTGATTAAGTTTTCTTCTAGGTTTCACCCTGTTAATAGCATCCTGGAAGCATATGGCTCGTAGCTGATCAAACTGTGTAGTGACAGAACGAAGCTTCTCACCCAAGATCAATAACTCTTGCTGTCTTTCAGTTGATTTGGAAAGAGCGGAACAAGAGAGCTTTCGTACAGGAGGGACGCCCGTTTTTTGTGATTACTGAAAGTTTGTTATAAGTCCTACACTTTGGGTATAGGAAAGTTACTCGTAGATTTAAATGCTTATACCAAAGCCATAGACGATTCGTCTTGTTACTGAGCTCTTTCTTCATATAAGTTTGCACCGCCTTCATGCCCTGTAGCAGTTCGGTTATGGTCAAGGAAGGACCCACTTGGCCCCTTACTTTTGCCTTAGCCACCGGTGACAATGAAAAACATTTCGACGGAGCAAAATGGAGCATATAACTATAATTTCATTGAGTAATATATCCGGAACTTACTTCGCAAGCTCATCTCTAACCCCCTCAAACTATCTAATCTGCTATTTCCATGAGAAACCCCTCGCTGGCATTTCTTCAAACAACTCGCAAGCAAACCGAAAGAACTACACGAATTCCAATCTCAATACCTCCGAATCACCAAAAACCAGCGCCAATCTCAGCGGACAACCCAAACTACGACGCGAACCGCGCTTACCCAAGTGATTCAAGAGCCTACCAGTTCACCCTTCAACCAATCGAAACACCCAAAAAAGCTAAACCAAGAAAGACCACGGAACGTGCTACGGATCAGCAAAGATCCCGGGCAAGAAGACCGCGGAATCAAGAACCCATTTGCGAATGCGAACGTATCTCACCGGAAGGAGACGAGCGGCGGCAACAGCGGACCGAGAGAGGCAGCAGCTCCAGCTCCGGTCCTTCACCGCCGAGATCAGATTGAGAGGAACCCTAACATGCGAGGAGTAAGAAGAGGGTGACGGTGGAATCGACGAGACGGCGTAATCGTCGATGGCGGCGGCGGCGGCGGAGTTGACGACTGTGAAGAGTGTTTGGGTTTGGGTGAAGACTGAAGAGTTAAAAAGTGAACAAAAGATCAGCCCAAGTACCAAAACCTGGTATGATAGGACACCTAAGTACCAAAATATTGAAAAAGTACACTTAGTGTCAAAATCAAAGTGAAATGGATCACCGTAATTTAGGCCAAAATCCGGCCAAATTGCTGACAAAGTAATTTTCCGATGATAATAGTGCAAAATAGCGTCATTTTTGCTTTGATGGGTAAATATTAATATAAAAATTAATTAAATTAAATTTAAAATTAAATTTATTTAAAATATTCTTAAAAATTAAAAAAATTAAAATTAAAAGAAAAAGGGTGGTCGAAGGGGCGACAGGGGTTGCACCTCCTCATCGGCAGCGCCGGGAAGGGCCGTTGACAAAGGCCCACGTCGCAATTTGGCTAGAGCTCGCGAGCCCTCGTCGCCTATCGACCGGGGGTTGGCGGTCGACCCTTGCCCCTCCATCGTCGGCCCTTCCTAGTGGCGGCCCCCCTTTTTTGTTTAATTTTTTATAATAATTTTAATTTTAAATTTAATTTAATTAATTTTTATACTAATTATTTACACGTCAAAGCAAAAACAACACCGTTTTTGCATTTTCTTACCACATCAGCTTGCAAAACGACGTTATTTTGTACCATTCTCGTCGGAAAATTGCCATGTCAGCAATCTGGCCGAATTTTGGTCGAAGTGGCACTAAAGTGATCCATTTTACTTCAATTTTAGCACTTTAAGTGTATCTTTTTAAAGTTTTGGCACTTAAATATTCCTTTGTGCCAAGTTTTGGCATTTCAGGTGTCCCAAACTCGTTAAAAGTGTTTGAGTTTGGGACTTTAGGTGAGAGTCTTGTTTTGTTTGTGTCCAGGGCCAAACAATGTTTTGACCCTAACCCGACCCAAAACATGTTTGTTTTCTTGTTTCATAATAATTACCCGAACAATTTTAAGACCCAAAATATGTACTTACTTGTTTTGTGTTTGGGTCGTGTTCGGGTTGGGTTGTTGGACACACCTAATATAAGCCATCTTTCACGGGAGCTTTGCTAGCATTGCTGCTTATAATCAATGACAGTTACTCAAGGCTCAAGCTCATGTGCTAAAACTACTCACAAGCAGATTACATATACTGAGCCATTTTGACAATTCAATTCTAAAACAGGAGGAGAAACAGTGGCGATATCATAAAAGTTTGTCCTTCCTCATTCCAATTGCCCTATTAATAGATTTGCTAGAATGTCATTGTTCCTTCAATTCAGGTCGAATAACTAAGGTTTTGATGGTATTTCCACTACTCATTCGCTTATCTTATTAAACTGACTACTTAATACACATTTTACAGGTCAGTTCCCTTGCTGGGGATTGAGATTTTTAAATGCGACACGGAACTTTCTGTTATCTTCAATAGAATAACAGGAGAGCGAGAAAAAGATTGAATCAGACACGTCACACCTGTGCCGGTCCAGCGTGATGCTTCTTCAGCCACGAACCACTCATTAACACGTGTTCGGGCTAGTAATACCTGCAGAAGGACGTTGAGATTTATTGACCCTCACAAATTCACAATAGTCAGGAATTGATGGAGAATGGTAAAATCCGGCGAACCTGCTTATCCCAATCAGTTTTGTAGGTAATAACAATCAGTATTACAGTCTGAACAAAAGTTCCGAACAGCATTCCAATCCACACGCCCTACAAGATAGATGATCAAGTGTTAGGAATTTCAATTTTACAGGTGCAGGTCAAGAACTTCAGCCCATTTTGACATGTCTCACTCATTGACATGCAAATTCGCCAATGCAGACGGTCTTAGAAAAGATACTAGCAGCTCACCTTCACTTGCATATTTAGAAAATAGGCAAGCGCCACTCCCACGGGAATCCCCACTAGATAATAGCTGATGATGTTGACATAGGCTACAATGCTTTGCCAACCAGCTCCAACCGCGACTCCTGATAAACATATGTTGAGACTATTGTTCAATCACAATCGGGTACTAATGATTTGATATTAATCTGCCACATGTTGCTCATGTAATACAATGGATCACCATATTTCTCCAATTACGGGACCTCAATGAATCCCACAAAAGAAAAATATGATCGCCATGTGAATCTTATGTATTGATTGATCAGGTTTATGTCCACTCATGTCTGTGATAAATGAAAGCCATGAATAACTTCTGAGGAATATTGTACTTTTATTCATTTGATCAGGAGGGAATAGTGGAGAAGAAGTACCAGAAAGCACCAGTTGGACGCTATTCAAAAGTATGGTAATAGCCAGAAGAGGAAATAAATCAGTCACGGCATCAGCGACCTCATTGCTCTCAGTGAAAATATAAGCCAGACGCCCCCTGAAGAAGAGGAAGAACACAAAGAGAACAAATCCAATGGCGAAGGATGTGAGCACTACGATCATGATTGAGAACTTCGCTGATCTTGCGCTCCCTCTTCCAAGTTCATTAGATACTCGAACACTGAAAATACGTACAAAATTCAGAATTGATGGCAAAGTGCAAGTCCAGAGGAGGAATTAAAAGTCAATAGGTGTCATGACTCATTTAATCATACCTTGCTGCAGCCAAGAAACCGAAAGAGATCATCATTTCCCAACCACTAACGTTGAGGCTGTAAGTAATAAAATTATGCTTTCATTTTAGTGAACAGGACTCAAGGCATTTCCCTAACACTGAAGAGCAGAAGAAGCGGAAGTGCATCAAAGTTACCAGATGGCGAGCGCATCGAGGGAAACCTCTGCATTTTCCATGTTGCCTGTTAGAAGAACCAACACAGTGTTGTACCCCAGCTCGAGACTGACAATTAGCAAAGAATAGGAGTTTAGTGAATATCTTGTATGTAAAGGAAAGGACGTGCTGCTATCCACTTCTGATGCGAGATTGCTAGTGATTGCTGGTATTCAGAGTTTGCCATTTATTTGGCAACAAAAGATGATCGACTTCTAAATCACATAATAGAGCATGCAGATACCAAATGGCTCCACCAACTAAACTAATGCTGATTCACGTAGAAATTTAGCAATCAGTCTAATTTCAAGAATGAAATCTCGTGTCCCGGTGATGAAATGCTGCCCTACCATAGCATGGTGCCGGATGATAGTGAGAGCTTGATCACTGGCCATAGGTCCTTAAATGCCAAACTTGATAGACCCTTCCATGTATCTCGGCAACCTCCCCAAATCACGAACACGGGTTGTCCTATATTAGGAATCCAATATGCCAAAATGGTGGAAGTCATAGCACCCAGAATTCCAAACTTGTATTTCACAATCAATAGCCACGAGAGGCACAGATGAACCCCCACCGATAATGCCGATATGTATGCAATGATCATGTTCTTACTCTGCACTTGGAGAAACATTTGGCAGGTGAAAGATATGACGAAGGCAAGGAGGATCGGGATCAACCCAAGTGAAATTTCTCCAGCGACCTCTGCAATTTTATCTGACTGGCCTAGGGCCCTTAAAAGTGGCGCAGTGAAGATGAACAGAGGAACTAGAAAGATGGAGCAGATTGTTAGGACAATCCATGATCTCTGAAGGTACACTCCAAGCATGTGGTATTGTTTTGCACCGTAGGCTTGGCCACATAGGGTCTCTAAAGCACTTGCCATGCCGAGCTGCAAGTTCCATTAAACAGAAGCATGTTTTAAATAATTCCAACACAAATTTCTGAACAACATAACGAGTTACACGACAAAAGGCTCCGCTAACAGGTGATAAAAAGCTATGCATGGAGATTTTTTTAGTAAATTCACTCAAAGTATTTTTTTTTGGTAAATGTAAGAATATATTGAGCTTTAACCAAACTCTACAAGAGGGTACGATGCCAAAAACTTACACTCATAATGACAACAAGTTAGAATGAGTGGAAGGGAGCCGAAAGAACACTCAAAGTCTTGTTTTCTTTTTTTTGGTAAAAACACTCAAAGTCTTGTTTTTTTTTTTTTTTTTTGGTAAAAGGTAAGTATTATAGATAGATTAGAGAGCCAGGAGACCATACAAAGAACATCAGGGAAGAGCCGGTGCCAACCCGAGCTGCAGAGAAAGATATAGGAAACATAAAAGCAGGCAGCTAAAAGAAGGCTGACGAACAGCGCAGCTAGGGCAGAAAGCAGGCCAAAAATAAACGAAGAGGGAGGGCAGAAATACAACCCCACAACACCAGGAAACAACCAAATGAAAGCAGCAGCCGGGTGAACTGGAACCAGCAACAATAGCGACCGAAAGACCCAGGGAAAGACGAGATAGAGAACCACCCAAACAAGGGGGAAGAGGGGGCTACCCACGAGCATCATCAATGCAAAGAAAAACACGAACGGAGACGGCCAAATGATCACTTCAGTAGGAGGCCGTAACGCTTACTCAAAGATAAAAGGGTGGATACCCCAACTAAGCTGAAGACGTTTGTTGCGGGGGATATCCGGGACCTTGGAGAATGTAAGGGCCTTGTCTTTTACAGCTTTGATTAGATGGGCTTTCATGGCTAGGAGGGAGAGCTGTTGGTTGCGGAAGATGATATTGTTTCTCTCCTTCCAGACAAGATAACATAAGGCACCAAAGGAAAACCTAGCCATTGATTGGTGGAACCCTGGATCAGATAAGTGATTAATAGCCCACAAAAGGTTCACTTTCCAGGTCTGGTTTCTCCAAGGAAGATTAAACTTCGCTGCCCAAAAGGCCGCAAGGCCGCGAGTAATGGAGCAGCCAAAGAAAAGGTGATCGATTGAATCCGGTCTAATTGAACAAAATGCACAAGACACATCCGGGATTCTTCCATAGGTGAGTAACCTCACCTGAGTTGGTAGGCGATTGCGAGTAATCAGCCACAGGTGAGTTTGATAACGAGGAGGGAGAAAGGGGCTCCAAATAAACTTGTACCAGTGACTAAATGGCTTCCTTGTCCCCAGGAGATTCCAAGCAGAAGCTGAAGAGTAGGTTCCAGACGGGTGACCCAGCCAAACCAGTCGGTCATTTTCCCCATTAAGGTTCGGAAGTGGCTCCTCCCAAGTCGTAATAACACCCGCAAATGAGGAAGGGGTGGACAGGGCTGCCAAACTAGTTCTAATTGTAGCAAGACGTGGAATACCGGAGCAATAGATATCACGGTTAGAGAAGATCTTATAGAAAGGGCCACGTGGATGCCAATAGTTGAACCAGAAGGAGGCTGAAGAGCCATTGCCAACATTCCATCTAAATTGAAGCTGGATCAAGTCACGAAGACCAAGTAATTTCTTCCAAGCCCATGAACAGGACGTTGGCTTAGGCACTATCCAAAAATTCTTATGCTTTAAGAAGTTTGAGTGGATCCATTTACACCATAGGGACTCTTTATCAGTAAAGAGGATCCATAAGTGCTTGATCATTGCCGCCAAGTTACTTACTCGAATGGATCGAATCCCCAACCCACCTACATCCTTAGGTAGGCAAACATCATCCCAAGCCACCTTAGCTCCACCCGAACTCAAGGTAGGTCCTTTCCAAAGGAATTGTCGAAAGATTTGTTCAATTTGCTTAATAACCGAAGAAGGCAATATAAAGACACTCGACCAATACACCTAGATGGAGTGGAGGACCGATTTTATCAATTGCAACCTGCCTGCCATGGACAAGAATCGGTTGGTCCAAGATTGGACTCTCGAGGTGATAGCATTCACCAACGCAGCACAATCTACTTTCCTAAGTCTAGTAGAAATAATAGGCACACCAAGGTACTTAAACGGAAGAGATCCTAATTGGAAGCCTAAGGCACTTACCAGGGCATCCGTAAGAGAAGGAGGCCCTTTAGAGATAAATATATCACTCTTGCGAAGATTGGGTGATAGGCCTGACCAGTCGGCAAAGAGATGGATCCCATCCATTAAGATTCACACCGAGGTCAAGCTGGCCTTTGAGAATAATAGGACATCATCCGCAAAGAAGAGATGGGAGAGCTTAGTGGCTTTGCATCTCCAAAAGTAATCGAAGCCTGGCTTATTGGATTGGCGGTCAAGGATACCAGTGAATACTTCCATAACGAGAGTGAAGATGTAAGGAGACATCGGGTCACCCTGACGAATTCCCCTTCCGCTTGAGAAAAAACCATGAAACTCACCATTTAGGGAGATGGAGAACATGGGTGACCGAATACAAGCCATGATGCGGTCAATAAACACACCAGGGAAGCCGAAAGCTTTAAGGGTTAGCTCAATGAAATTCCAATCCACTGAGTCAAAAGCTTTAGAAAAATCAACCTTAACAATGCATTTAGGCTGGTACAGTTCATGATGGGATTCACAGAATAATTCCTAAGCTAGTAGGATATTATCGCTAATCCTTTTGCCTTTAACAAAGGTGTTTTGGGAGGGCTGATGATAGAAGGAAGAATGGAAGCTAACCTGTTAGCAAGAATCTTGGTGATGCATTTATATATAGTGTTGCAACAGGCTATGGGGCGAAAGTCATTGATTGTCGAGGCATTCGGGATTTTGGGAACCAAGGTGATGATAGTGGCATTAATCTGTTGAAGGAGGTGGCCCGAGTTGAAGAAATTGCGAACCGCCAAAATCACCGAAGGACCAACTATGTCCCATGACCGCTTAAAGAAATCTGCGTTGAATCCATCTAGGCTAGGGCCTTTACAATTTGCAAGGGAGAACATGGTTTCCCGAATCTCATCATCCGTAACAGGTCGAGAGAGGCTAAGAAAATGAGCATCGCTGATAGCATGATTCAAATGAGCACGAATATCATCAGACGAAGGCTTTACAGCAGGGGGGAAGTCGCCAAAAGGTTACGAAAATGGGAGATAAAGAGCTGCTGAACTTCGGAGGGGTCAGTAATCTGGAGATCTCCATCAATAATTGATAATATTCTATTCCGGAGATGGCTTCGCTTGACCAAGTGATGGAAATATTTCGTGTTTCGGTCGCCTTCTTTAAGCCAGCGCACTCTAGACTTTTGTCTGAAGAAGGACTCTTCTTGGATGTGAAGATCCGAGAAAGCCTGCAGGCGTTCCCCCTCTATATCAGCTAAAGACTGGTTGAGCGGGTCTAATTGAATTGCATTTTGGGCAATCAACAGCAGACTTCTAGCTTCCTTCGTACGAGTTGAGATATCCGAGTAGGCTATCCTGTTTAGGCCTTTAAGTCTGTACTTTAGAGCACGCAATTTGCAGCAAAGCGTATACATGGGCGAGCCAACGAAGGAAGAATCCCATACCTATGCTACCAGCTTAAAGAAGGTCGGATGGGCCATCCAAAAGTTGAAAAACTTAAAAGGCTTATGATTGTTTGGAGTAGGGAGGATCCTAACAACCATCGGGGAATGGTCTGATACACCCGGCGCCAAGAAGGAGGCCTCAGAATAAGAGAATGTAGAGTTCCAAGCCGAATTTACAACAACCCTGTCGATCTTCCTTTGCTTGCGATTAGGTCCAGAGGAGGCTGCCCAAGTAAAGCGATTACCAACAAACCTAAGATCATCCAAGCCAGCTTGAATGAGACAATTGGCAAAATCTTCAAAGGCTGGAATCCAGTAGTTTGATCTATCCGCCCTATTAAAGGCATACCGGATAGCATTGAAATCTCCCGCAACGATCCAAGGCTCATTCGGGTACAAAAGGCTGTAGTGATTCAACTCAGCCCACAACGGTCTTCTCAAAACAAATGAGTGCTCCGCATAAACCACCGATAAGTAGAAGGAAGTGCCATTAGTGATAGATCTCAAGTGGCCATGAATGGCCTGAGAGGAGCAGTCGGACATAACAAAAAGGGCATAAGCAGGGTTCTAACCCACCCAAACTCTACCTCTTGCCGAATGCACATAATTGAAGCACCAATTCCAACCAGGAAGTAAAGCAGCGGAGACAGCATGAAAAACATTAGGCGAGATCTTAGTCTCCAAGATACCAATACAGCAAATGTTATTGGTTCTCCAAAATTCCTAATTTCGGCCTGTTTAAGGGGGGTGCCGAGACCTCTAATATTCCAAACACCAAAAAACATGGGACCCAAAAAGGAGAGAAAGTTACCTTTTCCTGCCACCTCGCTTTTTTGCCAAGGGTGGCATCAGTTTAGAATTCAAAGGGAAATGCACATCAGCTGACGCAGGTCGAAGATTTCCTTTCTGCCTCACAAGGGCTGCAAAGGTCGGCTCAGGGGGAAGATGGGGAGGGTCAGGATCCGCAGGGATGGATGACGCAACTACATCGGGATAATTCGATTCACTTCCACTAGAACTGATCTCATCTGGGACTTCAACATTCGAGGGGGAGGCGGGATCCACCATAGCATCGCCTGGTGCTCCAATAATACCGGCTTGGGGGTTATCATCAATTCTTATCTTTAGAGGAGCAATTACCTTAGGAATAGGCTTGACCAGAACCATATCTTGAGGT
Organism: Eucalyptus victrix; assembly: GCA_016097545.1. Classification (NCBI taxonomy): domain Eukaryota; kingdom Viridiplantae; phylum Streptophyta; class Magnoliopsida; order Myrtales; family Myrtaceae; genus Eucalyptus; species Eucalyptus victrix. Next base: position 5,435,416 of record CM027840.1, on the reverse strand, counting down.
TGCTTGCCACGAGAGGGAGGGATAACATTATGAACCAGCGAGTCTTGATGAATGGCAGGATTTTGAAAGCTTCTTCTATGATGAACTTCAGGCCATTCGTTAGCGGGCAGAGGAACAGGCCTTCTAGCGGGTGTATTGCCAGCTTTAGGAGAGACCGGGATAGTAGGATTAGCACATCGATGGCCAAAACAAGCACAGGATGGGCAAAGGGAAGGAACCCTTTCGTAATAAACAGACACAGAGCGGGGCTCATCATTTAACGTGAATTCAATCACTTCAGGGAGAGTGGTTGAAGCATCAATCTCCACACATATACGGGCAAAAGCCACAACAGTCATTTCTTCAGTTCGACTATCCACATAGAGAGGCTTACCTAGAGCACTAATAAGAGCACTAATACCTGAGGCTGACCAAAGAGAGACTGAAACATTTCTGAGTCGGACCCAAATAGGGACTGAACTGTAGCTGGCCTTCTTGAGTTCCATTGATGGATACCATTGTTGGAAGACCAAGGGAATCTTGGAAACCATAATCGGTTCTCCTTCAAGAACCTTCCGCCTAAAAGCACGATCTGGTATATGGAAGAAGTAGTAACCCAAATCAGCAGGTATTACTTCAACTAGATGGTGACCCCAAGTAAAGCTGAGAGCAGCCTTTGTCATATCAAGGGGGAGTCTCTTCCCAATATAATGGCCAACAAGGCATTCCTCCCATTCTGGGTGAGCAGCTTGCATAATCTCCTCAGAGATTTACACAACAATTTTATTATTAATAACGGCAAGAAAATAGGATAAGCTATATCCTTTTGTACTCGATTGAGTAACCGCCGCCTAAGAACGGGTGGGGGGAGGCTGAGGAGCTTCTGTAGAAGGGCCCTGTTGAGTGACAAAAGCCTTACCAGAAGTAGAAGTCGATCCTTGGTGAACAGCAGTGCGCTGAGCCTGAGGAAGACGATAGGAAGGCACGGGAGTACCACTCGTGGCTGAACCTTTAATCTTTCCATTCGGAGCCATGGAGGTGGAAGGGCTCGCACCACTAGGTTGAGAGAAAGGAAGCCCACCAAGCTGAAATTGAGCTTTCCTTGCTTTGCTTTGACCTCTGCTTCGCGATCGGCCTTTCTGGCCACGGGCATCCCTCAATGCAGAAAATTGACGGCCATGAGGGATGCGAGAGGAAGGGGGAGGGGCGGAGGCTTCCTTCAAAGCCTTAGGAAGAGGCTTACCCAGGATTCCATCCGGGATCGAGGAGGACGACGCCATTACAACAGGCGTAGACCAAAACCCGAAAACCTAATCACATAGCCCATGAAATCTGAAAGAGGAGGCCATACCAGGCGAAATCCTTCGGTGAAGATGTAGATCGGGTCTGGGCGGGGTTTGTCTCCAAAAACGAGCTCAAACGGATGGCTGAGCTGGCCGGAGCCAACAACAGCTAGTTCCGGTGAACAGTAGCGCGCGAACCAGCTAGAGAGAAAAGAGATGAACAGTGACAGTGCCGGTTCACTCAAAGTCTTGTTGGTCTTGCTCTTTTTCAACAATAGCATAGTATTGTTTCATTCAAAGCCATAGCCACAATTCAAATGGCCTAGGGCAATGCCAAACTCATTTTTCTTTTTGCTCTTTCGATTTCTGTATATCTCGTTTTACATTACAATTTCACTGGCTCCGACATATTCAGAAAGTTGATCGAAAGCTGACTAGCTGCTCCCATGAGAAGCTAGTACTGGTATAGTGCTTTGCAGCAGCTATTTTATGTCTTTGAACATTATTACTTCAGGGACACAAGACTACTTCCATAAAAATATTATCATTTATCATTTAGTGTTGGGCTCAATGGCACCACATGCTCGAGAAGCATCTCTGAACAATAGGCATAGATAAAGATGCAATATTTTGCAAATTAGAAATGTTGATGTAAGATGAACAGCAGTAAAATACCATACCACATGATTAAATAATACCAAAAATTCCACAACTAAAGTCATGGAAAACACGCTGAAACATACCAAGATGCCATTTGCGAATCTCAGGAGGACAGTGAAGACAAGAGAATAGGCAGCCAGCTCAGTGGACCCAATGTGGCCGATAAATGCTTGGCTGATGACATAAATCCTAAAGGTGGAGAATCTAGTGAATATTACAGGCGCCGCGACATTCCATATCTTCTTGTTCTCACTCCATATCCTGTCCTTCAATGGCTCATCATCACCACCATCGCCAACTTCCACTGCTACGATTTTTTCAGCAACTGCTGGGTGGCCTCTCCCCCCAATGCCATGGCTAGTAATTAGATCTATGTTCAGTTATAGGACCAAGACAACGTCGCCTATTCCAATAAGCTGTAAACCAGGAACGCAGTTTGAATCAAAGTAGTGAGGGAGTGGATTTCCCAGTGAAAGAGTTGCTTCAGGTGTAGACATGCCAAGAATTATGGCTTGTGATGATGAGAACTTGCAGAACTCGCAGTTAATCAGTTGATAGTGAGCTTGTGCTTATGTCAAATGTCACAGTAACTAGACTCTCATAGCTTGGTTCAGCAAAAAATTAAAAAGACCCTCTTAGCTTGGACAAATTGTACGAACTTATAAAGGAGTAACAGCACCCAAAACTCAACTGCAGATACACCAACATTCAAGGGTCACGAGTCTTAAGTTTGTGGAGTGCAGATAAAAAATGGCATGAATAAGGCAAACCTGTGCTAGTATAGAGGCAATTATGCCTAGCTCAATATATCAACAAATCATCACCAAAATTTGGTATGGTGAAACATATGGTTGATGGCTTTCCTTCTTTTGTTCAGTTATCTCTAGAACAGCGTAAATATCAATATCTGCCAGCAATGTTCATGTCGAGACGTGCACAAGCACTAGAAATTTATCAATGCATTGTGGCATGACATTTTTAATGGCGAAGATGAAGCGAATCTAATGCTAGTGATGGACATGAGGACAAGCATAGGTGTTTTGCACGAATCTAAAGCGAAGTTTTTCTAACAATTAAACTCAGATTTGACTCACTGAAAAGCCAAATTCCACCGAAAGTGGTAGAGGGAGAGTTGTATTATATTCCTTGTTGGCATGTTTATGCATGTAATGGCCAAAAGACATCAGGAATCTTGACTCACCCCACGACAACAATCATACTTGTTTCCACTTTACTTCCCATACATGAATTGTGAAACACAAACTTGCTTGATGATTCGTTCGTTGAAAAAACTCTCTTGTCCTCTCAGGTCGAATGGGTGAGTTTGCGTCGAGAACGACAAAAAACGTCATGATGGAAGAAATTGTCCGTAGTTGTGAATTGATTTAAGAATAGGTTAACGTCCTTTTATATGTAAATTATACTGTCACTTCCAAGCTTCCATATTTGAATATCGATACATGTTATATGATGTTACGTATGCCAATTGAGAATGTGGATTTTCTTTTGGTCCAAGAGCTGTTGAAAGAGAAATTTAAAAATTAAAGGGAGAAAAGGCTGTCGGGAAAAAGGCATCGTATCCTATGAGAGCTCAGTTGTGGTTTAGACAAAACTCACTAGCATTAAAGAAATCATTTGGGCTTGACGTCATTTCAAACTAGGGGTGAGCATGGTCCAAGTTGGGCTGGCCCACCCCCTAACCCTAGGACCAACCCGCGTAGTATTGATCCTCAATTCTTGGGATCGAGAACCGACTCTATTGAGCTTGGGACCAAGGACCAGACCGACCTAGTGGGTTCGGTCCGGTTCCAAAGTCAATTCGGGACCAACCAATAATTTATTTATTTCATTTTTTGTACTATCTAAAAAGGCAATCGAGGATCGGACTGACCAAATTGGTTTGGTTCGATTCTAGGGTCAACCTAAGACCAACTAATAATTTTTTGTTTTATTTTTTGTACTCCTTGAAAAGGTGAGCAAGGACCGGACTGACCTTGTGGGTTCAATGACGAGTGAGGTCAGCTAAGAGAGGCGAGCGGCGAGTATCAAGTGGGGTGAATGTTGAGCATTGAGCATGGAGCAACAAGCCAGGCGAGTGGCATGAGTGACCCAAAGCGAGTGAGGCGAGTGTCAAGTGGCGAGCGGAGAAATTATTTCTTTCGATTTTGGAAAATTAAAGACTAAGATGACAAATGGGACAGAAGAAAACGAGTATGAGAGGAGGATGCTGTGAGGAGTTATTTATGCCTTTTTGAACGCTGTGAGGACTCTTCACAAAAGCATATTTCTCCTTTGTAAATTATGGCTTTTGATGCTATAAAAGACATTAAAAATAGTGTAAAATTACTTGAACTCCTTATTAATGAGCTATTTAATGTTGTTAATGCCGTTTATTTTAGGCTTTATCTATATTAAAGAATTATATATAATATATTAGATATAATATTATATATATAAAATTAGGGTTGGTTCGAGTTGGACCGACCATAAACTCTCAAGACTAATGACCAATCCACACAGTGCTAGTCCAGGAATTTTGGGACCAAAGATCGAACCGATCTCCCTGGGAACCAAACTAGGACCAGCAGGGTTGGGCCGGTCTAGGGTTGGTCCAGGGTTAACCCTAGACCGATGTTTACCCCTATTTCAAACAAGTGAAGCTTTTCATCTTCTTAAAAATTAGAGAAATAAAATCCTTTTATTTTTTTATGAGTTAATGTCATGAAAAATTCTAAACATGAGTATACCTTAATAAATTTATCATTTGTTAATTTCTATTAAATTCTACTATCAAATTGTTGAGCTGGATGACACATGACAGTTTACGAGCATATCATTTTGTGGTTTTACTCTCCGTTTATCACAGATGCATTATTTTGTGATTATTCGTGATATTAATCAAATTTAATGGACTAACAGAGAGTAAATTTATCATAAATATACAGTTTAAAGTTTTTGATGGTGAGAAAATTAGTTTGGAATAAGTTAATTATAGGTGTATCAATTTGAAATTTTTCATGATAAAAAAATTAATTTGAGATTTTTCATGGTATTACTTTTGTTTTAAAAGCAATACGACTTGAACAGGGATGGATTTTTGTCACACAAAACAGGTAGTAGGGAAAATGGCCAGGCTTTTTTTTTTTTTTTTTTTTTTAAAGAGGGAAACGGGGGGTTGGCTACAGGCCCACTCCGCCCTAGCACCTCCCTCATCTCATTCATCGGACCCTCTACAAATAGTCGAACCATATGGATATGCAAAGACCGTAAGTAATATCAAAGCTTTATACATATCGAAATACTTTCTTCATTAGTAATATCAAAGCAAATACAAATAATCTAATCTATCAATCAATCTCATTATTTCACATATCAATTGTCGATTCCATTAATCCATCTTATCAAATTATACATCATTGGTCCATTCTATTGATCGATATATTGCTCAATATCAAACCATAGTCATAACACTATGCAAAGATGATTAAGATTCCCATTTTGGCAATATCTAAACCTATTATCAACTGGTTGCTCAGCCCAGAATAATATCCTAAAACAGTATGGTTCATAGTGCTAAAACTACTTTGCAAGCAGATTACATATATTGAGCAATTAACATTTCCTAAATTCAATTCGAAAAAAGGACGAGAAACGGTGTCCAAAATCATGGAAGTACGTCTTTTCTCATTTCAATTGCCCATTTAATAGATTTCTAAGACTATCATTGTTGCTTTAATTTAGGTTGAATGAGTCACGTTTTGACAGCATTTCCACTAATCTGAAGTTCCTCTTTTGAAAGTACTCGTAAGCATACCTTATCAAATCGACAGTTTGATACCCATTTTATAGGACATCATACGATTATTAAGGCATTTAAATTGTGATCAATTAAAGGTCATTTCCATTGCTTGGAATTGGATGTCACGTCCCGAACCTCAAGCGCCCACACATCCATCGATGGTCGATAATATTGCGACGTTCTAGGACGCGTTGCCGACTCATTCAATATATTGCACATGCGGAAGCATATAATAATTCCCAGGCAACATAAACATGAGATAGAAAAGCTGGACGGTCAATTTCACAAACCACACTTATATAAACAACCAAGACCAGCTTGCAAGGTTATATACACAAAAGTCAAAGTCTCAAAAAGAAGTCCCTAGCTGACCATACTCCAGACTTTGTCTACTTGGGGTCTAGGTCTACCACGACACCATTAGGTGGGTTAGCTACCCCCTCGCCCACAATGGCGTTGACTGCAACGGTGTGGACGTCGAAACCCTCCAGAGGACTTTCCCGGACCCAATTAGGCCCATGAAGGAACCGCACCCTAAATCGATGGGGTACCAATTGAGGTAGGCCCTCATCGACTAAGATAGTGGTCACGATAAGATTATGGAGCCAGGGACTCTCAGGGATAGGGATGTCGGTACTCTGCTCGGTATACCCCTGCGACTGTCCAAAACGAACCGGCCTCACCTTCATCTAAGGACCTGCAAAGATTAAGCCCACGATGGGGTGAGACAATGCCTCAGTGAGTTCACGCCTTAAACCCCGATTAGGAAGGAAATACGCCTAGAGGTAGTCTAATCACATTTCATAGAAGACTCACCTTGCCTCAGTTCCTTCTTGCACATTTGTACAATTCATATCACAGATGCATATAATTAATGCACACATCAATTAGAACGTCTCATTCATATCTTAATCAATCACAGGGGTCCCGATTATAAGGTCAAATCATTATGACATGTCACATTCTGTGCCACACAATGTTGTTCCATAATTAGGCACGTTTATCTCAATCATTTATGCATTCCAATTGATTACTGCTCGCACAGGCACGTTCTACCCGACGCATATCAGTTTTTCGGCGTAGCCGAGCATCACCTCATCCTTTGAGCATGGCAACGTCTACCACTAGATGACGTTCCCAAAGGAGCTTCAGTTCGGCCTCTACCGCAATCTGGCATCCGTTGTTAGAAGCATTCCATATAGGAACATCGTCCACTCGACGTACATTGGGGACGAGTTTTCATAACCATCACACGATCATTCAATCCCAGCCAAGGATATTGTGCTTTGCACTCAAATATCTTAATTAAGATAATGCGCTTCGCCTATTTTCTTTGTATTAAAAACACCTGGTAAAAATAATCGTGTGTAGGTACATGGTCGATTGAACCTTAAAAGTTGACATCATTAATTTTAAAAATCCCATTATTTGATATAGTACTTAAAAAATATTTTCAGATCAAAACTCAATATCTGGTATTTTCTAATTAAATACCAAAATTTCATAATTTTGAAATAATAACTCGAAATTAACAATCATCACTCAATTGCATAAATTATCAATCAATTGCATAAACTAATCACATCATGACAATTGGCATAAAATTCCGGCTATTGGCTATCCCGATATAATTTCCGGAAAATATTAAATGGTTAAATAAATTAAAAAATTAATTAAATAAATGCACGTTAAATCAATAAATGCCTAAGTAAGCCCAATACACTAATTTAACATACAAATGGACCCAGAAAAATAATGCACTATACTAATTAAATACTACAATCTAATTAACCATTAACTAATCTAATCTAATCACCTAATAAGCCTAATTAAGCAACTAAACCACTAATTAATCTAAACTAATCACCTAAGCCAAGCTTAAGCTAATCTAATTACCCACCAAGCATAATTAATCCCCTAAAAGAGGTTTAGCAAGTAAATTCACTGGATTAGCGAGCAAGTGAGTTCACAGCAACGGTGATGCGAATACGAGCGGAACATGGGTCAACGGTGATGCCAAGGGAGGTCCGAAAGGGGCCCGAAATAGCCCACAAAGGTCTCAGCTGTGGCCGTCCTTGCTGGTTGCCATTCTTTCTATCTGAGCTGCATTTCTTAGAGGATCTTACCAGGCTGAAGAAGAATGAAGAGTTTAGAAAGCTATAGAGAGAATTTTATAAAACACTCATTTATTTCAAGGGACTCTGCTCCACACATTACATCCTCCTTGCCTTTTATAGGCAATAAGAGATTACACACAAACAAGGACCAAGCTCATGGGTCCTAAAACAAACAGATGCTTCCAAAAATCTCGGTAGGAATTATTCGCACGGTATGAACAGTAACAGTGAACAATGATTTTCCTAGCCTACTGTTACAGTAAAAGTGAACAGTAACTTGCTATAGTGAACTTGTACGGACAATGGTTTTGTTCAGTGGTTTCGTCCATCACGAGCATTGTAGTCATAGTCCGAGTCGTTTGAGCTGTGCACTGTTGCTAGAAGACGTTTCTCATATTTTTGTTCAAGTGCTTCAAGGTCTTCTGGTGTGAGGATCTGGTTCAACTGAAGTGATGTGGATGCGGATGTTGCGGATGCTAGCTCTTGTGCCCAGTCTGTGCCGTCGTCATCGTTAGGAATGCTTGGCTGAGGCCAATTGGATGGATGTGCATAAAAAAGATGTGTCCATGCCCTAAGATAAGGACAAAGGTCCTTGGCTATAGGGGTCTTAGGAAAGAGGACATTCCCATCTAGCATAGGGGTCTTGTGAGGATTGTGCAATGTGATCTGTGCCTACTATTTTATGCTCTTGTGATGCATGTTCCTCGAATGATGCAGCTTGTTTGAATTCTTTGAGTGCTTCCTTGGCTTCTGATGCTAGGTCATAATGATCCCATGCAGTGGGTACATTATAATTTCATGCATCTGGAGGAATGGTTTTATTTTCCTGGCATAGGATTCTCTAGAGTTCTCGATATTGGTGCTCACAGCAACCAACAGGTCCTGGATAAGATTTGTGAACTCGAGCCTCTTTGCCGAGTCTAAATATCCTAGTGAGGTTGGCAATGAATCTTCTGGTTGGAATTTCAATAGCTCTATTAAGTCTGAACAGATCTGTGTGGCATTGCCACATGAGTTTATCCGGATTTTCAGTAAGGTTGTCTTTTTGGATTTGTTCGATGATCTTTGGGGTATATCACCAGCTTGGCCAATCTTTAATTTTCTTAATTTTATACTTCTCATTGTGATGAGCAGTATGAAAAACATGCTTCATGATATACATATTGATTCCCGTTGGTGTTTTTGGTCTTGATAAGAAGTCAGCAAGCACATTTTTCTTTCTAGCAATGTGTTTGGTCTCAAAAGAATATTTTGAAAACCATTCAGCCCATCGAAGCAGTTGAGAATTTGAAATCTGCTTCTGTTTGAATTTGATCATCTGAGGGAAAAATGTCATATCCAATTCTACTAAGAAGTGATGGCCAATGAGATGGAACTCAAACTTTTTATCCTATTTTTTACCGCTAAGATTTCTTTAAAAATGGAATGATAATGCATTTCAGCTTGAGAAAATTTTTCACTTTTGTAGGCACACAAATTTCTCTTACCATCAATCTCTTCGAGCAAAGTGGTGGCCCAAAGATTCATCACTTGGCATTGGTTTGGAGAATTCTCTTTCCCGTTGAGGAGATTTGTAATGGAGGAAGCGATCGCATAATCTCTTTAAGTTCAATGACCGTTTGAGTCTAAGATTTTCCCCAAGGTGGGGGGGTTCTTTTTCAGCATTGTTTGCAATGGAATTAGTAGTCTTGCAAGATGTGGAAAAAAATTCTTGAGATAATTAATTATCCCAAGAAATTATTGTACTTGCTTTGCAGTGAAGTTTCTTTCAGGAAATTTAAGCAATTCTTGAGCAATATGTGGCCATGGATAGTATGTTCCTTTGTTAAGGTGCATATCAAGAAATTCAATTTCTGTCTGGGCGATGTTCATCTTTCTTTGGAAAAGCATGATTCCATGCTTTCTTACAATTTCAGCAAACTGCTCAAGAAGTTGGTAGTGTGATTGTTCATCAGGACTGTAGAGCAAAATGTTATCAATGTATACCGCTGCACTTGACAGGATTGGTTGGAAAAAATAAGCACATTGGCTTTTGAAGGAGGGATGGTGCAACCTTTAGGCCAAAAGGAAGAATTTTCCATTGGAAATGTTGATTTGGGATACAGAACTTTGTCTTGGGTCTGTCTTCAAGATAAATGCCCAATTGCCAAAATCCAACTTTGAGATCATATTTGGAATAGATCTAGGCTTTAGATAATCCAGCAAAAAGAGAGTTTCTGGAAAGGTAATGTGGCACCCCATAAATAGCCCCCGAACCGTTAGGGTCGCCATAGCTCACTTATCTTTCACTTGACTTGGTAATATTCATTATGATACCATAGAATTATAATGGGTCCATAAGTCTTAGGGGTTCATATCATTTAGATTGGTCTCAGCGCGTTTCATATAGGGGAAGCATATTCAAAATCTTTCTCTCCCATACTCAACAAAATAATGCAATGCACACCAACTACACACTTTATATATATAATTTGATCGGACATCATGAAACGGTACATCAAAAGGGTAAGGCTTTTCTAAGCTCAACTATATACCAAAAGTACCTGACTTTACATGCAGTCATGTACATCGGTCCATCATCTAGTGTCGGCTATCCAAAAAGTGTCATCTACTACCCATCACACACACGATCACACCCAGCTCGGTCCATCGGCTGGTGGCAGCAGCAGCATCCCCATCATGATCTTGTCGTGATGAACATGCACAGACAGGAACTCTTGAACCACGGGGCTATCAGGTAGACCCACGTCATACATAACTAAAACTCGAACACGGATGAATACCAATCCTTGAACACCAACACAAATGTGCTCTGAACATAAGTACTCAACATCAACTGGGACGCCGTAAAAAGTACTACGTGTGACAGGTAATAGAGGCATCTCTTAATCTGAAATGTTAGTCCCCAAAAGGGGTAAATACAATCACTCAGCAGTAAAAGATTCATCAAGCTATATCAAGCATTACTATTAATATCCAGATTCAAGTATGGTAGACAAAAACAAGAAATTAGAGAATAAGTATGTATCGAAATCATGAAATCCTTCAATGTGATGACAATGTAGTCTTAATGTGTAGTGCAACATGTCCAAGATGAACAAATCTCAATCATAAGGCCAAACTGAAATATCACGTCCCGTTCCATGCCATACACTCAGTCTTATATCTAGACCCCACACATTTATAGTAGAATCATTCATTTTATCATTCAAAAGGTTTCATCCCCGGAGGACCAATGTTTGCGTCTCTCCAGCATTCGCATCCATCCAGGCATCACGAAAGCCTCTAGCATTTAGCCACCTAGGGCCACCAAGCATCTGGAGTGAATCACGCCTCCAGGCATCTCGTACCCCACCTAGCATCATGAGGAGCCTCGGGGGCCTCCCATGAAAATGGTTACCTCGGTCATCTGGAATTACATACCAACTAGCATACTGCCGGGCATCCCAAAGCTCCCGAGGAAAAACCTCTAGCATTCAGCCACTAAGGGCCATCGGGCATCCACAAGGCATTGACTCACTCAATCCTTTGGGCATCCCAACTCCCGGGGCATCGTTGACCCGAGGGTCCAACGGCAACAATTTAACATTTTAAATTTACAAGAATCCTTTTAAATGCCAAGAACAATCCATTTCATGCATTCACTATCCAATCTTAATATTACACAAATATCCACAACCAGTACCATCATATTACATAACCATTGCAAAACATATTCACTTTTGGGACATTTGGTGAAAATTCGAAAATAGAGCAACTCGATTCTACCATGCACAGTTCTAGTAAATATTTCGAAATAAATAATAAATGAGATTGGAAAATTGTGAAATTTTGACATGTTATCAATGAGACCTTAAGGAATTTTTTTTTTTTGAAGAACACCATGTCAAATTACTTACGTATCAAGAGTAAAAATTGCAAAGTATTCCTTATTGACGTTCTGTAAAATTTCCAGATTTAACATTTCCGTATAAAAATCATTGTGTCGACCAAATCTTGTCCATTTATGCTAATTTTTTTGATATGTTACTCTTACTGATGCGCTCTCCAACTTTCATTAAGGATTTGAAGTCAAATTTTAGCTAGAAAATTCCAGAAAAATCGAGAAATCACCGGAGGTCACGCTGTTCTTGCGAAAACAGTTTACTAGCCTAAAGAGAACTATTCCTGCCCTTGAGTCTCAGCATCCAACGTCCACAGCCAAGATTTACAAGCATATTACACCACAATACAGCCTCTTTACTTCCAAAAATCCACCATAGCTAAATCCTTGAGTTCTCATTTCAATTCAAAAGCGAAATCCACCAAAACTTGCTCTATTTTTGCTCAATTACTTCGGCCAGCTTCATCTCCTTCATCAAAAATCAACATGCAGCTCCAAATTCCACATTTTCTCACATCTACCAACTCTCACTAGATAAAAATAGCAAGCAAAACATAGATTGAAGAACTTCTACTTGCCTCAAGTCCAAAGCAACTGCAACAAGCAAATCGGCAACTTGGGGCTCCGGGCGCGGCTTGATCGACGGTGAAGGTAGGTGGCATTGACAGCGGCAGCTAGGACATGGGGGAAGACGGTCCTCCTCTTCCCCCTTGCGGCCCACACTCGCGCCCTCTCTCTCTCCCTTGCTCGCCCGAACTCTCTCTCTCTCGGCGGTTCCCTCGATCAATCTCCCTCCTGCTCTTCCTTTTGCTTGCTTAATACCTAGCAATCATTACATTTTTGTATGCAAGAGACACTTGGCTACAAGAGGAAGACAAGTGTCTTCAACAAGAAGACAAGTGGAGGAGGTGGCGTGGCCTCCATCCGGTTCTCCCCCCCCCCATAGGCCGACGGTTTTGTGGGCCTCTTGGCCCAAAAAATTTTGGGCCAAGACGTCCAATTTAAATGGCCCTTAGAAAATAATAATAATAATAAGCCCATAATTCCTACACCACTTTAGGGCATTTTGATTTTTATATAGAAATCAATATTATATTCCCATAACAAATTGTACATAGGGGGTTTGGTCCAAGAGATAAAATAAGGTGGTCGATGATGTAATTGTCCATATGGCCATTCAAAGACAAATCTCCTTTCCCTCAAAATTAATATTTCGGGTTGTCGAAATTCTCGGATGCCACAGGTAAAGAGAATTTATCATCTTGGAGGGGCTGGTAATTAATTACCAATCTCATTTTCCCTCGGTTTTGCTCAGCATGTTTGTTGACATAGAAGGCTTCACAAGCCTATTGAGAAAGTGAGACCTCAATAAGGCATTGTTGTAGCAAGTTCCGAGTATTCCTTTTGAGCCAAAACCAGATGTTCTGGATTCATTCCCATATGACTTGCCTTGGTTGGATTAATATCTTTATTCTTTTTTAAATGAAGGCGAATAAAGAATTCTGGATTTTTCCATAAAGGATGAGAACATTTTTGGGTAAACTCCGAATGAGATTCCGAATGATTCCAACAACTTCCGCATGATTGGGTCTAACAGGCTCATTTAAATGGAAAAAAGTCTCTAACTATTAACAAATTCAGAAAATTGGCCTTTATACTTAAGACATTTATCAAGAATGATGCGAAGTTGAGAAATCAAAGTCATAATGTCCCAACCGATAATCAAATCTTTATTAGGAAGACTAGAGCCAAAGATCTTTGTGGTTATGGGACACCGTGGAAAAAACTGGACAGTTATTGGAGTAGTTCTCACATTTATAGAGAAAGTATCTCCCGAAGTAGAGTTGAAATATCGAACACAGGACGTCCAATATTCTTCAGGAAGAATTTTAGTGTCTAAGATTGAAGAAGCAATCTAGTGTCTATGAGAGCAATGACAGTGATTGGCTTGATAAACTTTGAAGTGAATATTTTCACAGGAAAATGAGGACAATGAGTTTGGCTTAAAAATATGTTAGTGCTTTCTTCTTCGAAGGAGTCGAGATATGTGAAAAATATCTTCAGGATCTGAATATGAATTAGTTTCACTAGGAGTTTGATAACAAGGGATGATACAAAAAGTTTGTTCACATGGTTCTTCGTCCCGCATAGAATAAAAATTCAATATCATCTTTTTAAAGAGAAATACTACTTTCATTTTCAATATGATGTATCAAATGATTTTGACTTTTTTTTGCCTGAGGATGGTTTTTGGCAAAATGTCCCTTCTGGTTGCAGATGAAGCATCGATTTGACTTTTTGTGTCCTTAACGTTCTTTCCTTTTGCGTAGGTACCGCCATTTCTTCTTTCTTCGAAAGTGCTTAAAGCCATGTCTAGATTTGTTTATCCAGAGCTTTTTGAAGTGTTTCTTCTTTCTAGAAGATTTTCCACAAGAACCATCACAGTCTTTCTTGGAGCATTTGATCTTTAGCCTTTGGTGCGAACAGGCTGAGTCGAGTTCTCTATTGTCGTTGACATAAGTCTGGATCATTTGGCATTTGATACATAATTCTTCAAGGCACAAATGAATTTCTTGTTGGATTTCACCTAATGGAACATCCTAGATCCTTCTTTGTTTGGACAAAAATGTTCTCTCTATTGTTTGTGATAATTTTTTGGGAATGGAAGTTAGAAAAACATGCTTCAAATTTGCATCATCTCCAATTTGATAGAAGAGCTTAAGCATTTCACGATAATGCTTATGAAGGTGTTTTTTTTTTTTCCTGAAGAAAGCAACATTTTCTTTCAAAAAATTCTCTTCTTTTGAGCTCTATGAGATCAACGGGTTTTCCCACAAAGAAATGATATAGAAGAGTAATGGCATAACCAAAATTTGGTGAGAGCAAAAAATGAAGCCGATCTTGTTCTGACACAAATTGTCGCCAAAGTTTAAGACTACCTGTGAACCTTGTAACAAAGTTGAAAAGAACATCATACTTATCCTAGTTGGTAATGGCTTGAGTATTTAGCCAAATATGAAATTCCTTGAGTCTTTCTGACCATTTGTGATAAGTAATATCATCAATAGTGAAAAATTGTTTTGATGAAGTGGACATGTTCTGAGAGCAATTGTTTGGTTGGACAACTTCTGGTTCATAAGGGTTTGATTCCATATCATGATATGGAGGATTGTCCAGGAATATTGATGAAGTTACTAGTACTATGGGAAATGAATCAATAGTAAGAATTGAAAAGGATGATGAAAACAAAATGAATATTGACTCTGATTTAGTATAAAAAAAATGTTTGGAAAGGCTGATTCTGTTGGGAACAGAACCTAGTCTATCGGAATGATAGTATCAGTCTGTGGATCAAGCTACAGAGTAATCGGATTGAGTTGTGGTTCCTGATTACTCAAATCTTGAAAAAAAGATTCTAATGGGTTTGATAGCATCAATTGATCTGGCCTTTCTTGTATAACAAAAGGGGATTCTTCGGACTTCTTTTCCTTTCCTCTTTCTTTCCTTATTTGATCCAATTCCTTGAGACAATTTCGCATCTCAGCCACATCTGTCTTATCTTGTCTTACAGGGGCGCTTGTGAGAGTAGCAAAAATAGACGTCTAAGGTGGTGGAGGAGGGGGTTGCTCTGTCCTTAAAATAGTCGAGAATGGATTGGTTTGAGATGGATTCAATCTTCCTAGATGGATTCAATCTTCCTTCTTCAAAGACCTGGATTTGCCTTTTGAGCTTCTCTATTTCCGCCTTAGGACTTTCAAGATGATGATACCCTAAATGTTGTCCAAATTCCAAGAGATGAAGCATTTTCTGGAAATCTGAAAGCATTTTCTTGGTGGTTTAATCATATTTTCGAAGGTCTTGTTGCACATTCTCAATCTTGGAATCAATTGCTTTGAAGGCATTGTTGTGTGCTAAAAGAGTCTCCGATTGCCAATTTAAAACGGCTTCAGCAACAGGAGTTCTTTTCTGTCTTCCATGCTCATTCACATCAATGGGGGCAGTTATTTTAGGGACATGCCTATATCTGCCTTGTGAATCAATAAACTCTTTTGGAGCGGGAAACAAGAGTTTAGAACTTTCTCAAACAATGGAAGAGTTAGGTGGTGTTTTTGCTGGAACTTCAAGTGGGTAAGAATGTTTTTGCCCACTTCACAATTGGCTTATAAAATGGGGAGGAGATGGAGGAGGTGATGATGGTGGATTTGGTGATACAGAAGGAGTAACATTGAACTCTGGTGGTGGAGTTGGTGCATAGGAGACCATAAACTGAAATTTATCACACTCACCAAGAGTATTGACAGAGGGATCTCCGTTCAAGTACCTTTGGTACATGAGATCTTTTGGCTTCTTGTGCTTCCTTCGTGGTGGAGGTTTGGCAAATGCGTCTACCTAATTTGGAGAATTTATACAATAAGAACATTGGTAAAAATGATCCCATAAATAATGACCATACTGGTCTTTGTAGTAATGGACAAAATGTCCATCACTTTTGAAGTATTTAACAAGTTTCTTTGGATATGGCTCGGAAATTGACTTAGGGACACATGGCTCAATCATAAAGAGAGTATGGAAGATAGAAGAACTTTCTTCCTTTTTCTTGCAAAATTTGATGGAAACAGTTCCATCATTCTTTCTTACAAATTCAGAATCTGATGATTGAAAAGGCTTGTTGTTTTGGTGCAACTTCTCATAGTTGGTAATCCAAGTCTCTGTAAGGAGCTTGGCCAATTTTTCCTTTGGGATTTGTTTGGGAACATAAATGCAGGATGCTTGGTCATTTTGCATGGAAATGAATAAAGCATCTTTATTTCCATTGTGGAAATTTAAGTCAAGAGCATGGTTCTGTACTCAATAAAACCATTTGGTAATGTAGTGTTGCTGCTACAGAGTCAGCAATTTGTGGGGCTCCAATGAGCTGAACTTGGACTTTTAGAAAATAGAGTAGCTGAGGGTCTGAAAGGGCAATATTGAAATTTGGATATAGAGTCACAAAGACTGTTTCGGCATTCAAAGTGATTTGAACTGTACCAATGCAAGGATGTTAGTATTCTAAGAATCTGGTATCCAATAACGCAATTCTTGCCACAACTGGCAAGCCTTTATGTCCATGAAAAGTGAGAGCAAAACGAACAGCTCCATAATGGACATGAGAATATCTTTGCTGGATCTACTGCCTGGGAAATTCTGGAGGGATCTGAAGAGTAACAAAGTACTCATTTACAGTGGCAGGAATAGGATGCTAGTCCAACTTAAAGGACTGAACATATTCCTTTACTTCCTTCGGAGTTTGGTGAATGGGTTGCTGAATAGAGCGAATGGGTGAAAATGACGAAGTGGGTTTAGCAAAAGCAAAATATGGGTTCATAAGTGGAAGTTGAGTTTCAGAGATCTTAGTTTCGTCACTAAGAGAGACTTCATAAAGATAGTCTATCTTAGAAGCATTTGAAATCCGAAAATCAGAAGGGGTTGAAGAAGACGGGGTTGCAACAAGAGAAATAGGTGCTTTTAATATTTTTGGTTAGTCTTCCATAATGTGAGAAGTTCTTCTTAGCAATGGATTCACCTACTAAGCGCATGGAACGAATATCATTAGAAACAAGACTAGGGCTTTGATACCACTAAATGGACCTAGACTTAGAACCAGGGAGAACCAAGTCAATTTTCTGCAACCACGCAAGGACAACGAAGGCGAGATGGCAGCTTGGCGGGAGCTGCTGGCAATTGCGGGGACTGCTGGATTGAAGCGGTGCAGCCAGGCGGGGCTGTTAGCTGTCTGGATAGTTAGACTGAAGTTGGAGGGGTCCCAATGGTGGAGCAGCAGCAGAGGCAAAAGGGCTGGTGGACGAAAATGGGTGGAGGGTTGGTAGCCGGTTGCGGTGAGGGAACGGTGAGGTTGTGACGCCCAAAATTTCATTAGTTAGATTGAGCATATTTGAGACTATTTCAAAAAAAAATTAAATTAGATTAAATTTACAACGATGGTTCACTTCGTATTTGGGGGAAAGAAAATTATAGAGAGAGGAAATTTTTCTTCCTCCCCTACGTAGCATCTAGGTGTAGTTGAAAAAGGAGGGAGGCTACACGTATCCCGCCATTTTTCTTTTCTTTTTCGCTCTCTCTCTCTCTCTCTCTCTCTCTCTCTCTCTCTCTCTCTCTTTTCCGAAGAACCCACCCTCATTTGCGTTTTCTCTACCGAGACACAACACCTTCCTTTCCTCCTAATTTCGTTCGTCTCCACTGAGCCCAACCCCATCTTGGCCTCTCACGACCGGCGCCTCCATCCAGTAGCAGAATCGTCACTGCTCAATTCCGATTGGAGCTTTGTCGCCGGTTGTGAAGCCCTAGCCACCCGATGCCTCCTTCCCCTTCCATCGACGAAGGATCTAGGCAAGTGGAGCTGTTCTTGTAGTCTCACGTTCATGAATTTGCTTGCTTGGTGCTGCATGTTGGTTTAGGGCTGGGTAGCTACGATGGGGGTGCAGGGGACGGCTGGTAAAGCTTTGTCCATGGTTGGGATTGGTAGTCGGTGAAGCCGATTGCTGCCCGGTTGTGATGAGGTGTCGCTCTTGGAGTCCCATCTATATGGGTAAACTAGAGGGAGCCGTTCATGCATGCGTCCATTCTTCATTCTTTTTTTTTTTTTTTTGTTACACATTTCTTCAACTCCGCTTTCTGGGTTCAACCTTTCTTGAGCAGCGGGTCGCTGTATTTAGAGAATTACGATGTTTCTAGGGGCTGTTATTCTTGTTATTGTTTGAGGAATTTTGGGTCGTTGGACTCGAAATTAAGGACTTAAACGTTGTTCTTGATTAGAGTTGATTAAAGTAGATTTTGGATTTTGTGCGGCCATTGTTGGTGGGATATGGGTGTTGGGTTCTAACCAAGTCAGCAACCCTTGAACCCCAAGCGCTGTGAGTGGCTCCCTTGGGCTAAGTCCTAGTCATGAGTATTGAGGATGGGGGTGATTGAGGGGGTAGTAGTATCGAAGGGGAAATTGCCAAATATTAGATTATTTCATTTTCTTTTGGGCGCGAAGAAAGGCAGGTTTAGTTCCATCAAGTTTAATTGAAAATGAAACTTGCATGTGGTTTCCTTCTATGCATAAACAAAAATATTATCCCAATTGTGACTTTTAATTGTCCCATTGAATTTTGATCATATACTTTTTTCCATCAACTACTCTAGAAATTCGTGTTTATTTGGAAGTCATAACTCCTCGGGGAGATGTGCATGACCCTACTATCAAGGAAGAGCTTATATCACATAACATGGAGATCAATGTGAAAAATACTATTTGGCCCATAAAGAGTCCTCATACATATCGAACTTTGCAGGCCTAGCATTAAGGGTGAAGTTGAGTCCAACTTAGGACTAATTCAAGCTTGACTTAATAATTAGTTGAAATCGATAGGTCTACTTTCGAGTTGAGCTTACACTGGACCAAGTATTTCATCAAGTCAAGATCGAGCTTACTAAGACTTTGCTTGAGAGACTTGCAATTCTAATCCAATTTCTATTATTTTGTTTGAAAAATAATCGATAGTTATGAAAATAGAGGGGAAGATATTTGCAAATTGTGGTATACCTAAATCACATACACGTAGAGGATAATATTTGAAGTTGTTGAGCTTGAGCTCAAGCCCATTTTTTAATTTGATTGTATCGAGTTGCCTTGATCTTGAAGATCTCGATTCTGTTTTGGTGAAGCTCGAGCCAAAAATTTAATACTCCATGATTTGAGGGGAGTTTCAAGCATCGGATAGCTAATACTTGAGCTTGGCGCTACTGCATTGGCTCAAATCCAAAATTTGACTTAGTAATGTACTTACATTAAATACTTAAAAGTTGCAAAAAGTTAATTTTCGTAATATATATATATATATATATATATATATATATATATATATATATATATATATATATATTGTCGTGGCATGGATTTTGTAACCATACTATACCTGCATTGCTCTAATATTAAAGAAATCTCCAAGATCTGACAAGAGACCCACCAAATTACAGCACCAAGTCACTCGATCCAAAAACATGAGCAGGCCTCATGTCGATGTTTTGGAAGGACTAGTTGTGCAGGATAAATCTCACAGATTCTTGTCCACTGCAGAGATATGGATTTACAGCACATGAGCAGGAAATTTGTTGATGGCAGAAGGCATTGTTAGGATTCACCATTTACGCAGAGACTGGTAACCAGAAGAGAATGAGATGGCCGAATTTTTAGTTCTCTTACACAAGATAGCCGGTAACAAAGAAACAGGGAAGAACTCTATCCAAAGAAGGAGAGGAGGTACTCGCTGCTTAGATGAAAACAATATGGAACTATTCGGCATCACAGGTTTTCCACGTGTGATTGCCTGGGGAGTTTTGCAAATAGCCAACATACAAAAAGAAACCAAAAACAATAAGAAGAAGGGTGCACACAAACAGATACTGGCTATGGCAAAATCAATGAGAATCGTCAGATCACCCACTGATATGTTGCCCTCGGACTAAATCTCCTTGGGACATAAATATGCAGGAAAAGATGCAGAAAAAAAATGGTGACCATGGAATTGAATCATACCAAATCCAAATCTCAACCTTTTTGTTAGTCTAGAGATAGAAATAAGAGAGCCTTTAAATGTTGCGTAAAGGAAAAGGATGGCTTTAGACTTCACATATGGACCATGGTTAACAATTTCTAAGATTAACTTCTTATCCCAAGTTTGTTGGATTCACTCTGATGTAAATAAGTCTGTTAAAAGGTTTGCTTGATAAAGCTATTTCTTTCTGAAGAATATTCAATCAGCATGAAAGCATTCTCCTATTCAAATGAAGGGACGCATGAAACAAACGAATTGTTTATTTTGTTCTATGCACAAGATACCGATACCAGCTGTGAGCTCCCTCAAGGGTTCAGCGAAAAAGAGAATAACAACCAATGAAAAAAAGTTTAAAAAGAACAAAAAAATAAAAAATAAAAGAACTCCTGAATTAGATATATCTCCGCAACCAATGAGAAACAGTTTAAAAAGAACAAAAAAAGAAAAAAGAAAAAATTCCTCAATTAGATATATCTCCACCTTTCATTTTCAGATTTTTGCAATACCATTAACCAGGCTCTGAACTAGAATAACAAGCAAAACAATATCTCTTCCTATACTCTTGTGCTTTCTCAAAGGATGAGAATATCCGCTGAAGGGATTTCCTTTTCTAAATAGAACCTAAATGCAGATAATTCCTACTCATTTTAAGATAAGCGATTGAAAACCTTTAATGCTCGACCACCAAACATGGGAGATGATACCGACGTTTTTCAATGACAAAACCATTTGATGTGATAAAGTATAAGGAAGATCTATAAGGTACAACAAGCAAGATGCAACACCTAATCAGCATGTTCCCCCTACCTTTAAATGAGAAAAATTCCTAACGTGGAGAGCATAAACAAGGCTTACTATTTAGTGAATGTGCATTGAGATTTTTCATTTCCATAAATGGGCCAAGCAAGCATTTTAGAAGGAAAGTCTCTTCCTCATTCTAATTACCTGCGAACATCTTGACCTAAGTTTCTCAGAGGTAAGTAACTGCAATCATTTCAAGATTCAAAGCCTCACAATTTCAACACAAGGTCATCAATCATTTGGGCACCCCTCAACTAAATTACCAAAATCTACAGCTTGTTAAACAGCAAATAACCACCACTTCCCTATCAACTTGTGGAAATAAATGGAAATTCACCCAATATCTTGTCACGTAGTCAGAAGTATGAGTTGCATGAGACAACGAACCTCACCAGAACCCTTCTTGGCCTGTAGAGTGGCAACTATGTCTAAACACTTGTCAATATCAGGAATTTTTTCCTGGCATTGGATATAGACATTGAATTAACAACCCAGTAAAAAGCAAATGAACAAGTATCATGCTGACAGAGTAACAATAACATACTAACAAAGTGATCAAGTTCTGTGGGAACAAAGAACCACGTGCACTCAGATCTATCAGGTCAATGTAAAGAGAAATTCACTGTGAGACATCAAAGAGGTGCTGACCATCTGGATTTGTTTTAAATTTTTATTCTAGATTAGATCACAATAATTTTGCAACAGTAAGCCAACTTCTCATCCTTTTTTAGGGGAAAAGTAAAAGTTCACTCGAATTTGAGAAGAGGTTTAATTTAAACTAGAAAAACAGAAACTAGAGAAAAGAAATAAGGAGAAAGAAAACTGCAAGAGAGTGTAGCAACCTTCATAATTGAGGACATGCCCATTCCAATAATGAAAAATGTAAGATACTAAATAAACAATGCACTATGAAAGACAGGACTCAGAACCGACAAGCTTCTTGTTGTGTTACTTGTCTGTCTCAACCTAGTACATTTCTTTTTCCTGAAACTAAATATCATCGTGATTAAGCCTTTGGTATCAATATCTCTAGTCATGTCTTTACACCTCTTAAGAATCAAGGAAATAGTTGCACACTTAAATGCTTCAAAGTTCTTTACCCACACATGCACGTATGCCCACCTCCATGTTAACCATTGCACAACATTTCAACACTGCATTGGTTATACTATACCAAAAAAGCCAAAGAAAAAGAAGAGAAATAAACAAGGGCCGACAGGAGGGATAATGTCTATGGTATTCAGCAGTACAATTGAATCCAGGTCTTTGTTTGTGATGACACGAAGAA
This sequence comes from Eucalyptus victrix, assembly GCA_016097545.1. Taxonomy (NCBI): domain Eukaryota; kingdom Viridiplantae; phylum Streptophyta; class Magnoliopsida; order Myrtales; family Myrtaceae; genus Eucalyptus; species Eucalyptus victrix. The sequence continues at coordinate 5,413,009 of CM027840.1, read as the reverse complement.
AATGAACAACGAAATGTAACTCAACAGCGAATTCAAAAGCAGATATAACGATACAAAAGAATGAGTCGATGAGAAATTATACACAAAACATCTATAGGGATGTCGATAATAACAAATCCCAAATTGGGTCTCCGAATTGGGTCTGCCATCACGGCTACTGCTTGTTGAAGCTGCCGTCGCCGTCTCTTTTTCCTCCCTTTTTCTCTTCATTCTCGAAGGACGGTGCAGAGATGGATCTCCGAATTGGGTCTGCCCGGTGACTTGGGAAGTCCGAGTCTGATCCTCGTAGCAACTTGATGAAGCAACGGAGAGAGATCTCTCACTTTCGCTGCGTTTGCCCGGAAATTACACACGGCCTTCCTTCGTAAGTGAAAAAGCGGTTCAGATTGACAAAATGATTGCTTCGAAGAGGAAACACGGGGGAAGAGAGAGAGAGAGAGAGAGAGAGAGAGAGATGGTGGCTTGGCCTAGACGGGACGCGAAACGAGCGGCGCAGGCGATGGCCGGGGGCGGCTCGACGACGAGGGGTGATGGCACGGGAAGGGGATACGACGTCGATGCGGCGGCGAGTGGCGGAGGCTTGCGGTGACCGATTGGTGGAGGAGAGAGACTGAGGGAAGAGTAGGAGATTTTTCACGGTCTGGATATTTTTTAATTTAATTTTTTTTGGATAATTCCTAACCTCTAATGCTATTTTTAACTAACTAATTTAGGTGAAATTTAGGTGTCAACACTCTCTATATAACCACATGTTATAGACGTGTGTCTCCAATCACAAGTTTACAAGGGCACTACAAAACCACTTCTAAAAGATGGCTGCCGGTAGGTTGATATTGGTGTTGGTGGCGGTGGCGGTGGTGGCCGTCGCGTTGGCGGGAGGTTCGGAGGCGATAACACTGTGCAAGATGAGCAATGATCAGCTGATGGCTTGCAAGCCGGCGGTGAGGAAGCCGAACCCAGCGGAGCCGACAAAGGAGTGCTGCGAAGGGCTCTCGGGGGCAGACCTAAGCTGCTTCTGCTCGTACAAGAACTCGGCCATATTGCCGACTATAGGGATCGATTCCGATCTCGCGATGGGGTTGCCTGCTAAGTGCGGTGTTACTCCTCACGCCAATTGTTAAGGTATCAACTCTCCTCCTCCCGCTGATGACAGAAGATTTCAGACTCTTTTTCGCGATTACATGCAAATAAGAACGTGCCATAGCACTTTAGCAACTGCTAATGAGCAAATAAGCATAATATATTAACCCAATCTTCCGTACGTGATGCCTCGGATAGGTTTTTTTTTTTTTTTTTTAAAAGAAGAGAGTTTAATAGGCGAGGCCTTTCAATAGTCATTTGGGCTTTGAAAACGTAAAGCAGTAAGACCCGGACTATAAATAGTTTTGGGTCTTGTGCAGTCTAGGCCCGGTTATTAAAATCCGGCGCAGACCTCTTCGAATTTTTAGTTTGGAACGCAAGATCCTCGTGCTAGTGTCGGGATGCATGAATTTGTTATTCCGGGGTTAAATGCTACTCGGACACTAACTTTCATTGCCTTGATAGGGTTAAATCCTCTAGGGAGGACCATTATCCATTTGCTATTTTGCAGGTTACGAAAGGGAGCCTCGAGGGAGCCTCAATGAGCTATGAATCTCGAGATGGATTGCATAAAGCTCATGTGGCTCGTCATTTTCCGACGCTCTTAGTGGATGCTGCTTTCGCTTTTATCTGTAGTATAATTGTCTTGTGTGCTTTGCAACTCAGATTGCTCTGTTTGTTAGAAGATTGATCCCATTATCATACTGTGCTCCCACACTTCTTATCGACCGACAGAGTTCGGTTCTCGAGTTAATGGAAAACTTTCTTTAGAATGAATATACACACACACAAATCCTGAATAACACGGGCCGAAGCGCAATTGATTAGATAGCGGAACACGTTAGAATCGCCATGCCACGCTATATAAGTGTAAAGAAAGAAAGAAATAAATAAAAAGAGTGCAGAGAGGTCATTGCCCCACTCCTGACTCCCCTTGCAAACCGCATGACTTGAAAAGATGGGTCAAAACCGGGGGAGGCGTCACAAGGTTCCCGCCTCTCCTCTCGGAGGAGGCCCATTTCTTGACCCAAATAGAAAAAGCACGACATACGATGTCGTTTCGCAACCTCCCATTCGTTCAATCCCATCCTCTGTATGAAGATTTCTTCGAATCTCCGCAACCATCTAACACGGTGACGCTTGTTAGCTCATTTTATGACTAGGTTGTATCGAGTCAAGTTGAGCTTGAATTGTGGCATCCGAGAATTTCGACAACCCTCGGACATGTGATGACCGTGACCGATCGATGGGAGTATCGTCGGATGGTGTCATTGGTATTTTGTACAGGCATTGTTTTATTTTCACCGTTGGACCGATGAGTCACAATTACAAATGGTTCGATCATCGAATGAGTTATAGCCTCGTTCCTACATTCAAGCGAGACCAAGATTTATTCCATGAGATGTGTCGACAAGATATTTTCTATATTAAATTTGGCTGTCAAATTGTGTACGCTAGGAACCGAACCTCGCACGTACGTTGTTGCGACCCCGTGCAGCCACGTAATTAATTATATTTCAGCCCACACACATGGTGAAATTAAGAGTCATGCAATTCAGTATAGATTCCTAGAACTAGATTTACTGGACCCTCTTTGTTTGTAAATTTTATAGCTTTTGTTGTGGAAGATTCTATGTGAGTGAAAATGTACTATGACTACTCCTAGATGCTGTGTAAGTGTGTTGAGATGCTACATGATGAATTTGTAGTAAAACAAACGGTTTGATTGAGCTGGAAATGAAGAGAAAAGCATTAGATGTTTTCTGTTTTAGAGGAACATTAATAGAAAGTCATTTATATTATGTCGCTTTAATTTCTAGAGATGAAGATGAGGAATAGAACCATTTGACTTAAGATAACATCCATTAGATTCAGTTTAACTCATAGTTATAGCTATATGAATACAAGAACATGTAGATAGAAGCAATTCATTTTAAAAGAGAAAAACTGTTCTGTAGAAAACGGCCTGACCTTTGATGATTCTTCAAATTTTCTGTAATTATTTAGCCGAAATTTGACTTTGTGTCCTTGATGAAAGTTGTAAATGACATCTTGAGGAGTAACATATTAAAATTTGAGAAGAAACGGACAAGTATTGGTTGGTGAAACAATTTTCTTCTGTAGGTACTAAACCTGGAATCTACTGCAGAATTTTAGGAAGAAAACATAAATTACGGCTCTTAATACGTTGAGATATAGACTTAGATTTCTTCATGGAAAATGTTAATCTAGGTCCTTTCTATAACATACTGAAATTTCGTAATATTTTGATAAGGGTTGGTGTACTTTCTGTGTCTGTGAACAAAACTGCTCATTTTAGTCCATAGACGACTTGATCCGAGAATATGTATTAATTGTTGTCTCTTTGTACTTGATTTCTTAATTGGCTGACATTGTTGGTGCTGCAACAAAGGAATTATAAACGTGTGAAGTTGGCTAAGAGCCAATGTGAGACCCCGGGTGTTGGGATGCCTAGAGAGGGGTGATGAAGAGTAGCATTATTCTCTTCAGAGGTCTGAGAAGGGCTGAATAGCTTCTCAGGGGACCTCGTGATGCCAGGTTGGGTGCGAGGGGGTTCAGGGTGGAGTGTCGTCTCCCCCTGGGTGATTGTTGTAGTTAGATTTTTGTGGATTCAGTAAATTGATGATTCTGTTTACCTATTTGTCCTGTTATTAGCCAATCCAAGTTAGGACTAACCGCCCACTTGCTGAGTTTTTATTTTAAAAACTCACACTTGTTTATTGTGTTATTTCTTTAGAGTAGAAGATGTCTGCTGCACCGCCTACACTACCTGCTGCCACGACGACCATCCTTTATGGCTCCCCCGCCGATTTTGTATTGCGGCAAGAGAACTTCCAGGACTGACATTTCCCGGAGAGTAGTCTTCGTCAAATGCACCTCTTGTTTGACGATAGATATGGGGGCGCCTACGGGGCCGGCATATTTGGTCTTCGTTGCCCTTTATGCTCGGGTAGATGGACGGCTGGTGGGACCCTTGACGCTGTATGACGATGGACCGGGGCAGGGTGGTAGTCCCGCAGAGTAGGAGGTGGCAGAGAAATGCTAGACGTGTGGGAGAACTTTTGTTTTTAGTTGTTTGACAACATATACATACTCAACGAGAGGCAGGATGTTTAGTATTTGTGGTTTATAGTGTTTTTTTTTTTTTTTTGTAGAAATCCCTCTCTTAATCTCATCTCCTCCACGTGTAAAGAAACCAAGTTTTATGATAAATAGAGCCAAGTAGCTCGTTTCTTATGACTCCGCTTGACTGAAATTTATTTTACAATTCTTGAAGTACAAACAAGTCAAGTGAAATCAATGTATATGAGATCCAGGGGTGTCACAGACGTGGTGGCGGCAGCAATCAGGCACAGAGGAGTACAACCGCTGGAGGAAAAATGGAGCTGGTGTGCTGGAGCTAGAGGGGCGATGGGTTGCTGGTGGGTGAGGACGAGCGGCGGCAAGGTGAGATGAGAGAGAAAACTAGAACATGAGGAGGAAAGGTTTAAAGGTTGATAGTTTAATAGTAGAGATCAAACATCACAAAATAGAAACCCTGTTCTATTTTAGTGTGCTGGTATGGACGCCCAAACAGGGGCACGGTCGAAGAAAAAAGAAAGAGAAGTAGAGAGGAAGGCCGGCAGGAAGGAAAAAGGGAGGGAAAGAGGAAGAAAAGAGAGGTCGGCAGGGAGAAATGGGGTGCACAAAGGGAAGAAGGAGGAAGTCAAGGGGAGAGGGGCCTACTTCTTCAATGCTAGGCCCCAAAAGTCTTGTGCCTTGGAATTCCTTGGCCCACCTTAAAGTCAAGTGATCCACCACTTAGGAAATGACCTTAATTTTCCCAAATAAGACCCAAATGAAGGTAGAAATCCTTATTTCTTCTGCCCTCTGAATTTTGCAACCCTTTCCACTCAATGTCACACTAAGAAACTACAATTCAAAGGCCAATAATGCCAAGGGGAAGCCCGCACAACATTCCTTGCAGTCCCTTCACTAAATAGCTTGCTTTGGAGGCCAAAATTTCACATAAAACAGCTTTCCGAAATTTCCGGTTTTAAATTGTTCAATTTTGATTTTTCGACGAAAATTCGAACTTGTCGAAAATTTTTCAGAGGATGAGTTGATGTTCCTAAAATAGGTTATGACATGACATAACTTTCAATTTCTGAAATCGGGTTCAATTTCGTGGTTAATTTCAATCGGATGCAATTTAAGCGTGACCTAACCTACCGGGTAGCTTTTAGGAATTTTTAACGCAACCGACATGTGATCGATTATTTTCAAGCCACATTGTATATCTTCAACTCATTGACGACTCTTGGCTGTCATGAAAATCTTGAGATTTCAAACACGGGCACAGGGTACCAAAATGACAGAAAAATTTATTTAGTACCGTTCAACAAGAATTTTGTGACATCCTGAAATTCGACCCCGTTTCGATAAAGTGAAATGGGCATTTCGTCGGCGTGCCTATGGCCCTTTTTCTCACGAGCGATCACTCACGAGTTAACTAACCTATTGGCTGAAGCCGTTAAGGGGTGTATCGAGTTGTAAAATCCCTAAAAGCTACATAATTGGTTGGATTGAGCTAAAATCACGTCCGATCGATTTTTAACCATGAAATTGAACTCGATTTTGGGAATTGAATTTTAAGCGCGTCATAATTCTTTTTTTTAGGATCCTGTCTCATCGCTCGTCAATTTATTGACGGATCCGGAATTTCAATAAAGAAATTATCGGAAGAAAAATTGAAGACCAAAAGAAAATAAAAAGGGAAAGAGAAAAGAAAAGAAAATAAGAATAATAATGTTATTTTTATTTTATTTTTGTCTCTCTCTCTTTTTTTCTCTTTTCTCTCTCTTCTCTCCTCTCTCTCTCCCATCCGTGCGAACACCCCCCACCGCCTATTCTCTTTCTGTTTTCCCCTTTGATTGGTCAAGCCCTTCTCTCTCTCCTCTCTCTTTCTCTTTCTTTTTCTTCTTCTTCCTCCCCACGCATCCGAAGAAGCGAACCAGAAGAGGGAGCTCGAGCAAGAGCCGCACGATTGCAACCGCCCGCTCGCCGCTCGTCCCGCCGCCGCATCGCCGCCCGCACCTGCTCCGCGCCCGTGCGCCAGTTGCCGTCCCGCCATCCGTCGCTCGCTGCCGTTCCTCCTTCCACGCGATCCAGCCGACCCAGCCCTGTTCCAGCTCCGTCCGGCCACCTCCGGCCACCGCCTAGCCCCGCCGGACCACCCCGCGACCCCTTCGCCCTCCGCCAGCCTCCCCTTGCCGCCCTAGCCGCCGGAGCAGCTCCAGTTGGCCCCGACCAGCAGACCCACAGAGTGGGTTTCAGCAGCTTCGGGCCAGCTTTTGGGCTGTTTTCGGGCCCCGGATCCGCGAGTCGCTTTGGGAACAATCGTTCCTCGCGTCGCCACCGTCGGATTGATCCGATTTGCGCGCGATTTGGTGAGTAATCTCACTAATCCAGGATTAGTTGGCTAATTATGCTTTAAGGTTGGTTATTTTTAATTAATTTTGTTTAGGTTGTTAGATTAGAATAGATTATCAATTATTAGTCAATTGTGATGCGATTTAAATAAATTGATTGCGCAATTAACAAGTAGACGTGGTCTGCTATTTATTGGAAGTATCTCGGGAATTTTCCGACCCCTAATTGGTCTTCAATTTGGCGATTCGGGCCTAAGTGAGATTTTTGGGCATTTAAATATTAATTTTCGGAATTAAATTAAATAATTATTTATTTTCTGAAAATTCAAGGGAGATGGTCCGGAACTAGAAAATTATGCTGATGATCGTGGCGAAGTCCGTTTATTTAATCGGACTTTATTTTAAGCTAAATTGAATTTTTAATATTAATTAATTTTCGAAATTAATTAAATAATTATTTATTTTCCGAAAATTCAATTGGGATGGCTCGTGACCGGAAAATTATGCTGATGACTGTGGTGAAGTCCTTTTATTTAATTGGGCCTTATTTTGAGCTAAACGGAATTTTTTATATTTATTAATTAATTTTCGAAATAAATAAATAAATTAATTATTTTTCAGAAATTAAGATTGAGATGGCCGACGACCGAAATCTCGTGCCAATTGTTGTGGCGCAGTCCATTTATTTATTTGAGCTTTGAATTGTGCCAAATTGAATTGAATGTGGAATTTAGGATATATTCCTAAATCATTGTGGTTAATTATTTCATTGAGAAATTATTGAGTATCGAAAGTGGTCGAGTGGGACCATAAAGCCATTGAGTATCGAAAGTGGTCGAGTGGGACCGTAAAGCCATTGAGAATCAAAAGTGGTCGAGTGGGACCGTAAAGCCATTGAATATCAAAAGTGGTCGAGTGGGACCGTAAAGCCATTGAATTTTGAAAGTGGTCGAGTGGGACCGTAAAGCCATTAAATATTGAATGTTGTCGAGTGGGACTTTGAATAGCAATAGCTTGAATGACCGGGAAATGGTCAGGTTGACATGTAATCGACGATGTCGATTGATCATTGTTTTGATTTGATGTTGTGAATTGATTGACTAAATGGGAATGACCGGGAGTGGTCTTGTTGGCTTGTAATCGACTAGGTCGATTTGATCGATGCTTTGATCGGTGATATGATTGCTTGAGTGCCTATTGTGAATTGTACTGACTTGCGGGTGGGATCTGATGCTAAGGTACGTTTTCTGACCTATGCATGTTTAGGCAGCTTTTAGTATAATGGTTCACTAATCGGGCTTAGTGGGGTAGAACTCGCTGAGACGTAGTCTCATCCCAGTTTGGGGAAAACCATTTCAGGACCCCGCTAAGGAGCTGAGGAGGAAGAGTTGGAGAAGGATTTTTGGGAGAAGAAGACAATCTCGAGAGGGGCCGTGAGTACGGCCTAGATGGACTGAAATTTTATCTTCTTTGATATCTCCATTTTGATGTGAATAGAGTTTAGAATAAAAAGTTGTGAAGTGTTCTGGTTTGTGGTTTGTATAAAAGTTTGGTTATAAATTTCAATATGAAAAATATGGCCCTGCTTTTCTATCCCATCATTTTATTGTTTGGGATTTTAACTACTTTCGCATGTACTTAAAAATGAAAGGGTCGGTGATACATTGTCCTGGGATATCGCATTATAGCATCGACCAAGTGAGACGGATGTGTGCGTGCCTGAGGATCGGGGCGTGACAAATTTTGCAATTAGGTGGAATCACCCACACTTTAATCACATACCTCTATCGAAACATCCTGTCTCTAGTCTCTGATCGATTTTGACGGTGCCGTATTGACCCTTGCAGATTAGCATGGTCGAGCAGTCGGTTTCTGATTAAATTCTCAAGTCTGTCGCGTTTAGATTCCTTAACAGTTTTACCTGATAGATTAATTATTTCGTGAGTGATTAGCTCAGAGAAAAAGACTATGAGCGTGTCAATGAAAAGCCTAACTCATCCAATCGAAAACAGAATAAAAAATCAGGTTGTCACATTGGAGATATTCAGATGCAACACAGAATTCTTCGTTATCTCCACAAGAATAAGAGGAGAACGAGAAAAAGATTGAATCATACACCCAATCTGGCCTTGCGTGATCCTTCTTCAGCCACGAGCCACTTGTTAACGCGTGTTCGAGCTAGTAATACCTGCAGAAGGACATTGAGACTTATTTACCCCCACAATCATCAGGGATTGACGGAGAATAGTAAAATCCAGCGCACCTGCTTATCCCAATCAGTTCTGTAGGTAATAACGATCAGTACTACTGTCTGAACGAAAGTTCCGAAGAGCATTCCAACCCACACACCCTACAAGACAGATGATCGAGTGTTAGGAATTTCAATTTTGCAAGTGCAGATCAAAAGCTTCAGCCCATTTTGACATGTTTCGCTCATTGACATGCAAAATTCGTCTATGCAGACCGTGTTAGAAAGGAAATTAGTAGTTCACCTTTACTTGCATACTTATAAAATAGGCAAGCGCGACTCCCACCGGAATCCCAACTAGGTAATAGCTCAAGATGTTGACATAGGCTACTGTACTCTGCCAACCAGCTCCAACGGCGACTCCTGATAAATAAATGCCAAGAGTAATGTTCGATCACAATGGATCGCCATATTTCTCAAATTGTATGGGATCACACTGAATCCCATGAAAGATAAATATGAATTCCATGAAAATTATATGTATTGATCTATTAAGTTTATGTCTTCTCACAGTCAGTGATAATCGAAAACCATCAAGAACCTCTCTAAGGAACATTGCACTTTTATTCATCTGATCAGGAGGGAATAGTGGAGAAGAAGTACCAGAAAGCACCGGTTGGACGCTGTTCAAAAGTATGGAAATAGCCAGAAGAGGGGACAAATCAGCCACGGCATCGGCCACCTCATTGCTCTCGGTGAAAATATAAGCCAGACGCCCCCTGAAGAAGAGGAATAACACAAAGAAAGCAAATCCAATGCCGAATGATGTGAGCACCGTCATTGTGATTGAGAACTTTGCTGATCTTGAGCTCCCTCTTCCTAGTTCATTAGATACTCGAACGCTGGAAAGATATGCAAAATTCAGAAATTTTCTAGTAAAGCGCAAGTCTAGAGTTGTGACTTGTGGGGTTATACCTTGCTGCAGCCAAGAAACCGAGAGAAATCATAATTTCCCAACCATTGATGTTGAGGCTGCAAGTAATGGAATTAAGCTATTTCATTTTAGCGAACAAGCCTTTGATAAAAGTTCCTTGTAACCCAAGGCATTTCCCTAATGTAATAGATAACACCCAAGAGCAGAAAGAGTGGAAGTGCAAAACAAATACCAGATAGCGAGCGCATCGATGGAAACCTCCGTATTTTCCATGTTGCCTGTTAGAAGAACCAGCACCGTGTTGTACCACAGCTCGAGACTGACAATTAGAAAAAATGACAGGAATTCAGTGAAAGAAAGGACGTGCTGCTATCCGCTTCAAATGCAAGATTGCCAGTTTCCAGATTTCACCATTTATTTGATAACAAAAGATTGCCCATCTTCCAAATCGCACATCAGAGCATGTAGATAATGCATAGTTTGACAAGTAAAACTAATGCTGATCCACACAGAAATTTCGCAATTAGTTTGACTTCAAGAATGAAATCTCATTTCGTGGTGATGAAATGCTGCCTTACCATAGCATGGCGCCAGATGATAGTGAGAGCTTGATTACCGGCCACAAGTCCTTAAAGGCTGAACTTGAGAAACCCTTCCATGTATCTCGGCAACCTCCGTGCATCACAAACACGAGTTGTCCAATATTAAGGAGCCAATATGCCAAAATGATGGAAGCCATAGCGCCTTGAATTCCAAACTTGTATTTCGTGGTCCATAAGCATGAGAGACATAGATGAACCACCACCAAGAGCGCCGCTATGTAAGCAATGATCATGTTCTTACTCTGCGCTTGGAGAAACATTTGGCAGGTGAAAGACATGACAAAGGCGAAGAGGATCGGGATCAACCAGAGGGAGATTTCTCCAGCGGCATCTGCAATTTTGTCTTTCTGACCTAAGGCCTTTAAAAGTGGTGCAGTGAAGATGAACAGAGGAACTAGAAAGATGGAGCATATTGTTAGGACAATCCACGACCTCTGGAGGTACACTCCAAGCATGTGGTATTGCTTCGCACCATAGGCCTGGCCACATAGGGTCTCTAGGGCACTTGCCATGCCGAGCTGCAAGTTCCATGGACAGAAGCATGTTTTAAATGATTTCAGAACTCAAATTTCTGAACAGCATCACATCAATGACACTATTAAAGGGTCCTCCAACAGGTGATGAAAAGCTATGCGTGGAGATGTTCTTAGCGAATTTACTCAATGTCTTGGCAGTCATGCTCTTCTTCATTCAAAGCGATAGCCGCAATGCAAAATGGCTAAGGTTCAACTCCTACCTCAATTTCCTTTTTGCTCTTTCATTTCTGCATGCCTCGTTTACATAACAATTTCTCTGGCTCCAACATATTCTAAAAATCAATCAAAAGCTGACGAGCTGCTTCCGTGAGAAGCCGGTATTGGTGTGTTGCTTTGGGGAAGCTATTTTACGTCTTTGAGCATTATATTTTCAGGGACATAAGATTGTTCTCTGCAGAAAACTATCATTCCTTATTCAGTGCTGGGCTCAGTGGCCCACTATCAATAAGTACAGAGATAGAAGTACTCTTTTGCAAATTAAAGAGGTTGATTTAAGAAGCATGATTATATGATGTGCGAAAAATCGACAACTAGGTAATTGAAACATGATGAAACATACCAGGGTGCCATTTGCGAATCTGAGGAGGACGGTGCAGACGAGAGAATAGGCAGCCAATTCAGTGGAGCCAAGGTGGCCGATAAAAGATAATGATATAGATCCCGAAGTTCGAGAATCTGGTGAATATTGCAGGCGCTGCGATAATCCACATCTTCTTGGTCTCACTCCATATCCTGTCCTTCAGTGGTTCATCCTCACCACCATCACCAACCTCCACTGCTACTGATTTTTTCAGTAGCTTATTGGTGGCCTCTCCCTCCATTGCCATAGCTAGTAATTAGATCTATGTTCACTTTATAGGCCCAAGACAACGTCCCCTATTCGAATCAGCGGTAAATTAGAAACACAGTTTGAATCAAATTAAGCAGTGAGGGAGTGGATTTCCCAGTGAAAGAGTTGCCTCTGGTGTAGACATGGCAAGAATCATGGCCTGTGACGGTGAGAACTCGCAATAAAACAGTTGATAGTGAGGTAGTGCGCTCATGTCACTTGTTCAGAGTTGCGCAACGCATCACTGCTTTGCTAACTAAACTCTCTCAGCTTGATTCAGTGAAAATATGAAATGACCCTCTTAGCTTGGACAGAGCTTACGAACTTATAAAGGAGTGACAACACCCAAACCTCAACTGCAGATACAACAACATTCAAGAGTCGCGAGTCTTAAGTTTGTGAAGTGCAGATTCTAAAATGGCATGAACAAGATGAACCTGTGCTAATATAGAGGCAATCAAGCCCAGCTCAATATATCAGCACATCATCACCAAAATTCGGTATGGTGAAACATATGATTGATGGGCCTTCCTTCTTTTGTTCAGTTATATCTAGAACAGCACAAATTTCAATATCCGCAAACATATGATTTCAAATGACATCCGGAATCTTAATTCACTGTTTTCACTTGGTTTCCCATACATGAACTCTGAAACACAAACTCACATGATGAATTCGTTCATTGAAAAAACTCTCTTGTCCTCTCAGGTCAAAAGGTCGTGTTCTCGTCGAGAAAGACGAGAAATGCCACGGTGGAAGGAATCTTTCATAGTTGCGAATTGATTAAAGAAGAGATTAACTTCCTCTCTATATGTAAATCATTCTATAACTTCCAAGCCGCCACGTTTGAATACTTATAAAAGTCACAAGATGTTACATATGCCAACTGAGGATGTGGATTTTTTTTGGTCTAGGAGCTGTTCAAAGAGCAATTTAAAAATTAGAGGGAGAAAAGGCCATCGATAAAAAGACATTAAAGAATTGAATCAAGCACTCGTGCCAATCTTGTGTGACGTGTCTTCAGCCACGAACCACTCATTAACGCGTGTTCGAGCTAGTAATACCTGCAGAAGGACATTGAGACTTGTTCAAAATAATCAGGAATTAATGGAGAATAATAATTTCCGGCGCACCTGCTTATCCCAATCAGTTTTGTAGGTAATAACGATCAGTACTACAGTCTGAACGAAAGTTCCGAACAGCATTCCGATCCACACGCCCTACAAGACAGACGATTGAGTGTTAGGAATTTCAATTTTGCAAGTGCAAGTCAAGAGCTTCAGCCCATTTTGACATGCCTCACTCATTGACATGCAAATTCGCCAATGCAGACCGTCTTAGAAAAGAAATTAGCAGCTGACCTTCACTTGCATACTAAAGAAATAAGCAAGCGCGACTCCCATGGGAATCCCTACTAGGTAATAGCTTATGATGTTGACATAGGCTACTATGCTCTGCCAGCCAGCTCCAACGGCGACTCCTGATAAATATATGTCAATACTAATGTTCAATCACAATCAGGTACTAATGATTCGATATTAATCCATCACTTATTGCTCACATCATACAATAGATCGCCATATTTCTCAGATTGTATGGGACCTCACTGAATCCCACAACAGAAAAACATGAATCCCATGAAACTTTTGTGTATTGATCGATTAAGTTTATGTCCACTCATGCCAGTGACAATCGAAAACCATCTTCTTCAAGGAATATTGTAGTTTATTTGTCTGATCATGAGAGAATAGTGGAGAAGAAGGTACCGGAAAGCACTGGTTGGATGCTGTTCAAAAGTATGGAAATAGCCAGAAGAGGTGACAAATCAGCCACGGCATCGGCAACCTCATCATTCTCCGTGAAAAGATAAGCGACACGCCCCTTGAAGAAGAGGAAGAACACAAAGAGAACAAATCCAATGGCGAACGATGTGAGCACCGTAATCTTGATTGAGAACTTTGCTGCTCTTGAGCTCCCTCTTCCTAGTTCATTAGATACTCGAACGCTGGAAAAGCATACAAAATTCAGAAAGTTGCTAGTAAAGTGTGTGTCCAAAGCGGGAATTAATGGTCAATAGGAGTCGTGACTCGTGATTATACCTCGCAGCAGCCAAGAAACCGAAAGAGATCATAATCTCCCAACCACTGATGTTGAGGCTGCAAGTAACAAAATTATAGGAAAATATTCATTTCAGTGAAGTAGCCTTGGCTGAAGAAATATTTGTATCAAGGCATTTCCCAAATGTAATGGACAACATTTTAGAGCAGAAAGAGCGGAAGTGCAAACACAATTACCAGATGGCGAGCGCATCGATAGAAACCTCCGCATTTTCCATGTTGCCTGTTAGAAGAACCAACACTGTGTTGTACCACAGCTCCAGACTGACGATTAGCGAAGAATAGGAATTCAGTGAAAATCTTGAATGAAAAAGAAAGGATGCGCCACTTTTTTACTTCTGATGTGAGATTTCAAGTTTCAGATTTCTCCATTTAGTCGAGAACAAAAGATCGTCAATTTCTAAATTACCCATTGGGCACATAGATACCAAATGGTTAGGCCAACTAAACTCCACCCAGAAACTTATCAATTAGTCTGAATTCAAGAACGAAATCTCATGTCTCGGTGATGAATGCTGACTTACCATAGCATGGCGCCAGATGAAAGCGAGAGCTTGATCACTGGCCACAAGTCCTTGAAGGCCGAACTCGAGAAACCCTTCCATGTATCTCGGCAACCTCCGCACATCACGAACATTAGTTGTCCTATATTAGGAATCCAATATGCCAAAACGGTGGAAGCCATAGCGCCTAGAGTTCCTAACTTGTATTTCACGGTCAATAGCCATGAGAGGCATAGATGAACCACTGCGGAGAATGCCGCTACGTATGCAATGATCATGTTCTTACTTTGCGCTTGGAGAAACATTTGGCAGGAGAAAGATACGACCAAGGAAAAGAGGACCGGGATCAGCCAGGGCGAGATGTCTCCAGCGACCTCTGCGATTTTATCTTCCTGGCCTAAGGCCTTTAAAATTGGCGGGGTGAAGATGAACAGAGGAACAAGAAAGATGGAGCAGATTGTTAGGACAATCCATGATCTCTGGAGGTACACTCCGAGCATGTGGTATTGTTTCGCACCATAGGCCTGGCCACACAGGGTCTCTAGCGCGCTTGCCATACCGAGCTGCGAGTTCCACGAACAGAAGCTGTTGTAACTCATTTTAAAACTCAAATTTCTGGACAGCATCAAGCGAACTACACGACGAAAGGTTCCTGTGACTGGCGATATAAAAGGAGATGCAGGGAGATGTTTTTGGCGGATTTATTTGTAAGTCTTGGAGGTCATGCTCTTTTTCGACAATAGCATAGTATGGTTTCGTTCAACGCCAAAGCCACAACGCAAATGACCTAGGTTCAACTCCAAACTCATTTTGCTTGTTGCTCTTTCGATTTCCATATGCCTTGTTCTCATAACAATTTCACTGGCTTCAACATATTCAGAAAGCCAACCAAAGCTGACGAACTGCTTCCATGAGAAGCCAGTACCGGTATAGTTCTTCGGGGCGGCTATTCTATGTTTGAGCATTATTACTTAAGGGACATGAGACTGCTTTATGAAAAAAAAAATTTCATTCATTATTCACTGTTGGGCTCAGCGACACGTGCTTAAGAAGCATCTACAAACAATATATAAAGAGATAAAAAAGCAATTTCTTGCAAATTAAAAATGTTGACGTAAGATGAACAACAGCGAGATACCATATTACATGATTATATTATATAAAAAAATTGACACCTAAAATAATGGAATACACGCTTAAACATACCAGTATGCCGAATGCAAATCTCACGAGGACGGTGAAGACTAGAGAATAAGCAGCCAATTCGGTAGACCCGATATGGCCGACAAAAGCTTGGGTTATGACATAAATACCAAAGGTGGAGAGTCTGGTGAATATTGCCGGCAGTGCGACAATCCACATCTTCTTGGTCTCACTCCATATCCTGTCCTTCAGCGGCTCATCCTCACCGCCATCACCGACTTCCACTGCTACCGATTTTTTCAGCAGCTTCTGGTTTGCCTCTCCCTTCATTGCCATGGCTAGTTATTAGATCTAATGTTCACCTTTTATACCAAGACAACGTCTCCTACTCCTGTAAGCCACAAACACAGTTTGAATCAAATTAGGTAGAGAGGGAGTGGATTTCTAGTGAAAGAGTTGCTTCTGGTGTGAATATGCCAAGAATCACGGCTTGTGACGACGAGAACTCGCAATAAATCAGTTAATAGTGAGCTTTGTGCGCTCACATCCCGTCTTGAGGGTTGCGGACCGCATCTCAGCTGTGATAACTAGACTCTCTTAGCTCAGTTCAGCCAAAAAAAGAAAAAAATCAAAAACAAAAAGAATAAGACCCTCTTAGCTTGGATAAAGCATACTGTTGGTATCTGTGGAAACGTGTGTTTGATGTGTGTGATAGGATCATTTTCTTCTCGAGACCTTTTACTCTTTTTCATCATGTGGGAGTTAGAATTAATTCCCGTTTATCTACTTCTAGAGATGTGGGGGGGAAAGAAACGTCTGTATTCCGCTACAAAATTTATTTTGTACACTGTGGGAGGTTCCATTTTTCTATGAATAAGGGTTCTGGGTCAAGTGTGTTTTGTATGTGAACTATCAAGAGAGCAAAAGAACTAAGAACAATGTGGGTAAGAAATAGTTAGATAAAATAATAATAATAGGAATGTGTAAAAGAGAGTGGCGGCAAGGGAGCACAAAGGAACAAAAGAAAACTTTTTTATTTGGTTATTGTAGTACAAAGGGAAGGGGAGGAGCTTACCTTTCTTTTTTTGGCTCTGTTGTGCTCCCCCCCTCCTATTTATAAGGGTGCTCCACTGACTTATGGCCAATCATTTTTGACTTCTAGTATTACAATTTTTTTCTTGAACAATAGACTCTTTAAGGTAAATATCTCTGCCATTTGCAGATATAATTTTGTAGACTCTTCTAGGATTGAATTTCTTAGCTCAAATCTATCTTGAATTTTCTAGAAATTGGATCAATATTTTAACACATAGGAACTTATAAAGAAGTAATGGCACCTAGACCTCAACTGCAGATACACTAACATTCAAGAGTCATGAGCCTTAATAGGACAAACCTGTGCTAATACAGGGGCAACCATGCCTAACCCATTATATCCACCAGTCATCACCAAAATTTCGTATGGTGAAGCACAGGATCGACTGCTTTCCTACTTTTGATCAGTTATGTCTAGACCAGTGTAAACCTTGATAGTTACGAGCAGTGTTCATGTGGACACGTGCACGCACTTGAAATTTCTTAATGCAGTCTGGCATGACATTCTTAATGGTGAGTATGAAGTGTTCCTAAAACTAGTGATGGACATGAAACGAGGATAAGCAAAGGCGTTTGTACGAACCCAGAGCGAAGTTTTTGTTGGGATGGTTATGTACCTAATGTCCCAAAAGCATGGAATCTTGATTCACCCCACGACAGCAATCATGTCTTTGATTGTCTGCTGGTCCATGAGATATCAAGTGGTTCAAGTCAGTCACTCCACTGTTTTCACTTGGCTTCACATACATGAATTCTAAAACGCAAACTCACGTGACTAATTCGTTCATTGAAAACTCTCTTTCTTATCCTCTCTAGAAAACGGGTGAGTTCACGTCGAGGACGAGGAGAAACATCATGGTGAAAGGAATTGTCCATAGTTGCAAATTAATTTAAGAAGAGGCTATTGTCTGTAGTTGCAAATTGATTATAAAGAAGCTATTTCCCGATTTGCTTATGAATTATACTGTCACTTCCAAGCTGCTATATTTGAATAGTTATCAGTATCAGTATTAAAGTAACAAGCTTAAGGATTATAAGCTTCAGTGTTACGAGCTTTATGTTACAAGTACAACTACAAAAGATATTGTCTCTGCATATTATAGGAGTCTAGAGTATACATAATTATGATGAAAATTACATATATACCATTAATAGTAAAAAGTTTTAAGCTTTCATATTATTTTTCTCTATCAGACTCCACAACCCCAATCTCTTGCTTGAAAGCTGATCTTCAAAACAACAATAGTCCTTCAAAGTCTTTCTCTCTTAGCTAGACTTCAAAACGGGGGAGCGCATCTCTGCTGTGATAACTAGACTCTCTTAGCTCGGTTCAGCCGAAAATAAACATAAAAATAACACCCTCTTGGCTTGGACAAAGTATACGAACTTATAAAGGAGTAACAGCACCCAAAACTCAACTAAAAAAAATTATAGGGGCAATCATGCCTGGCCCCCTATGTCGATCAATCATCACTAAAATTTGGTATGGTGAAATGCAGGATCAATAGCTTTCCCACTTTTGTTCAGCTACGTCTCGGTCCAACTTTGCTAGTTGCAAGCAATGTTCATGTCAACATGTGCACACGCCTGAAATTCTTAATGTAGGCACGACACTCTCACTGGTGAGGACGAAGTGACCCTAAAACTAGTGATGGACGTGAAACGAGGATAAGCAAAGGTGTTTGTGGGAACCTAGAGCGAAGCTTTTCTAACCGTCGAAAGTCAATGAAAATCCAGCTTCCACCGAAAGTGACATCGAGAGTTGCATTATTTGTTGGTTGGCATGTTTATGAATGTAATGTCCGGAAAGCGTCAGGAATCTTGACTCGCCACGAGACGACAACCATGTCTTTGATCGTCCCGGAGTCCATGAGATATCAAAAATGGTTTGCATCGGTGTCACCCCACTGTTTTCACTTTGGCTTCACATAATTGAACTATGAAACGCGAACTCACGTGACGAATTTCCTTCTTTGGAAAAAGCTCTCTTTCTTCCTCTGTGGTCGACCGGTACAACCTATACAATGATCCATAAAAATGCCAACTGAGGACATAGATTTTCTTTTGGTCCAAGAGCTGTTCCAAGGGCAATTTAAAAATTAGAGGAAGAACAGACTACCGGGAACAAAAAATTGTGTCTTCTGAGTATTATTGGTTTACGTTAAAGCATATACAACTGAAGAAGACAGTCCTTAGTTTTATATGCTTTTAACTTCTTTACAAAAACTCACCAGTCTTAAAGAAATTAGGGCTAATATAATACCATGAAAAATACTAAATTAATACATTTATGATAAGTTTACACTAAAATTTTAAATTGATATATTTGTGATAAATTTATCTTCCGTTAGTTCATTAAATTTTACCATCAAATTATTAAGTTGGATGGTATGTGGTAGTTAACGGATGTACCAGGTTAAACAGCTGTGATTTGTAATTTTTCATGATATTATATATAATTTAACGTGAACTAACAAATGGTAAATTTTTAACAAATTTATAAATTTGGAGTTTTTTCTGATAAAAATTAATTTAATATAAATTTATTACATGTGTATTAATTTGAAGTTTTTTTTTTTTGTTGATAATAATCCAAAAAATATTTGTGTTTGACGTCTCTTCGATCACGACAAGCGTCACATTTCGCAAAGGAGTTAGACAATCGAAATCTTTTTGCTTCTGTTTATTTTGGTGTCAATCCATGATGATAAGTAAAGATTCCCGTATGAATATTATAGGCGTGTGGGGCGCGGGTAGGGGTGGCAGGGGGAGTGGGGCCCGACCCAAACGGTACGTATTTGCCCTTTACAGATCGGGTGGCGGAGAAAATGGCGGGGCATGGGGCCAGGATTGAGGTGGGGTTAGTACTCTAAGGTTAATTATTGAAAGAGGTTAATTATTCAAGTGGTCCTGGTCCTACACACACGTGAAGAAAATGGCGGGGCGTGGGGCCAGGAGTCAGGTGGGGCTAGCACTTTAGCTTAATTATTGAAAGAGGAGTTCATCAAGTGGTCCTGGTCCTATACACACACGAGTATATTATATATATTTGCTAAGATTGTTTGAAGAGTTATTAACATTATTTTGCTGGTTTTTTTTCTTCCTAATTATTTCTTCAAATTATAAATGGATATATGCAAACAAGACTTGATCGATAGCTCTTTTGACTAATGTTGTGTGTGGTAACATTTATATTCACGGGAACAATTTCTATTCCCTAAACGAGTTTGACGAGTAGAAAAACGCGTTTGGTAAATCGTCTGAAAAATTTCATTCTCAAAATAGAAATGTGTTTGATACGATCCTCAAATATTAAGAATTTCTTTTAATTTTTAAATAATTCTATTATATTTTGTCTTTTTTTCTTCTTTCTTCTTCTTCTAGTCTAGTTGGTTGTCGGCTAACAGTACTAACCACCAACCAAATGAGAGCCAATGACCTTGCTAGCCCCCAACGAGGCTGAACCTCGCCGTGGTTGGGCAAGGCTCGGTTTCGCTAGATCAAGGCGAGCCTCTTAAGTTGTTCTTGGTTACAAAAATCAATTTTTTTATTTACTTTTTACTTTTGTTCCAAATCTATTTCTAGAAACAAAATTGTTCCTTGAAACAAAAACATTTATAGATGGATTTCTATTTTTTATTCTTAAAAAAGAAAAAAAGAAAAGAAAAAGGGAAGCATTACCAAACGTGCCCTAATTAACCAATGCCATGTATCGCTAAGGGATAAATTTACATTTAGCTTTGAGCGGTGTTTTTTCAACTTCTCTTTTGGTTTAAACACTCCTTTTTTTTTTTGCTTTGACCATATTATCCCTTTTAGGGTCCACCACTTCTAATAAAACCTTATAAAAGTGATCTTTATTTTCTATTTGATTCACATTTTTTTTTTGGTTTTTTTTTCCTTACGCCTTTTATTTTGCAAATCATTTCAATGTTATCTCGCATCATTATTTCCAACAAGTCAATTAATTAGAAGCAACACAACAACCCAAAACTGATGATGAAGAACTTATGAAAACAATAGTAACAAACTAAACCTAGAGGAAGCAACAGTCTATCTAGAGGAAGTAATAGTCTATAGGACACAAGTATGTTGTAGACCACAAAGCAACTGCACAATTAGTTCATTGAAAAACACTGTTTTGATGCATGTTATACTCTAATCATAAGATTGAAACACATGATCAAGCATTTTTATGATCCAAAACTCAAATTTCCCTTTTAAGAAAGATATCAGAAACACTCAATAGCGACTGGAATGAGCATGATTTGAGATCAAGAAAACTAAAAAGGAAAAAAAGAAAAAAGCTTTTCCTAGAACTATACTTTCGGTAGTGAATGAGGAGGGTGCGAATTGTTGAAGTAATCGGTTTTTTTCGGGATCGTAGATGCTGGAGAGATTCGTGGAAGAAGAAGAAGAAGAATAAGAAATGGGAGGTGTAGAAAGAGAGATGATTTGCCAAATTGGAGAGCGAACTAAGATGTTAAAGGCGTGTAAATAAAGAAAAAAGAAGAAAAGTGGGGTCTGCATGGAAAAAAGAAGAAGAAACAAAATAAAAAATGTTGACCAAATAATAAAAAGATAATCACTTTTATAGATTTATACGAGATTTAGTGAGCTTCACAAGGGAAAGTACGGTGAAAACACACAAAAAAAATTAGTGTCTACTCCAAAAGAAGAGTGAAAAAAAGCAGCCTTTAGTTTTACGTACATTAATTTATAAAAGAAATATAACTATCATTGGCAGTTGGGCATAATTATCCAAAAAGTTATAATTCAATTACAGGGTGGATTTTTAACTATGTTAATTTAATTATAATTTTTTTTTGTGTCAATTTAGTTTTGAACTTTTTGAAGTTTTGCCAGTTTAGTCTGAAAAGTTTCAAACTAGCAAATTGGTTTGGAGGACATAGGTTAGAAACTATGGTCAGCATGAAAACTCGGTATCCGTCGATATAATTGTATCGCTTTTTAAACTCTGGCAAGATGGATATAGTTGCGAGTGTTCGCGCTTGCCTCGCCTGGCCGAACACTGTGTGAGCAGATAAAGAGAGCTTAGACACCGACTCGTCCACTTCCTCGCAGCTTGCGGACACCCCCGGCATATTTGCTAGCTACAGAGTAGGGCGTGGAACCGCGCAGATCAGACCGAAGCATGTGGCCGTGACTTGGATGGCGAATTTCGAAACATGGGATTTCCTCTCCTCCAGCTCATTTGAGACCCTCGAAAACATGGTCGCGGCCAGTAAAGACCTGAGAAATTTGATAGCAGGAGAATGCAGATCCTTCTTGCTGTCAAAGGGAAAAAAACTACATGCACTTTGAATATCAGAAGTTGTAAGCTTTTATGGGAAATTTTAATATCATGAGTTATGTTGAAAATTTAAATTCGGAAGTACTATTTGTAACTATGGATTACCATCTATATCAAATTACCTAAATATATGAATATGTATACTATTCTAAATTCAACTATAATTCACTAGACTTAATTCTAATGATAGTCTCACTCAGTTTCTCCGCGCTCCTCCTCCCCACTTCCCTTTTCCCCTTGTCTCGCATCTCGCTGTCTGAAGACGTCGTTGGTTGGATTTTGCAGCTCGGTCGTGCAATCGCCTGCGTGGGACTTCCTCTCAAAAGGGTCCGTCACTGGTGCTCTCTTGTCTTTGAGTGACTGTGCATTGTGGGGGTCAGTGTTAGACCTGCTTGTTCTGCATTTTCTGACTGATTCCATGGATAATTCTGGACAAATTTGTGTTCTTTTGGTTCCGTTTCGAGTGATATCGATTCGCTCTTGTGTTTCTTTCTTAGTTGGCCACTTGAGGCTGTGTCTTACGGCTTTCTGGGTTGCTTGGTTATGGTCTTTCGGGAATTGCACGCTGAGTGTTTGATGAAAGTTACGAAAGAGGAGACAAATGTAGAAGAGAACTATCTTTGCTTGTTCGGCACATGATGTGCCGTTGAAATGTTGAGTGGAGAAAAACCAATCGAAACTGAGTATGGTTTATGTTCAAGTATGGTTTTCTCTATTTATCCCGTGTATCAGTTGTATGACTGCTTCACGAGATAGTTTATCGGCAGTCAGGGTCAATATAGTCTTTCTCGGCTGTTAATGTTCTTCATTGTACTAGTGCAATGGTGTGGGAACTAAGGTTGTGTTTTTTTCACGGAAAACATTTTCCAAAAGATGATTGGTTATATCAGTTAGAAAAATTAATCCAGAAAAAATGTTTGCACTATTGACCACAATTTATGGCTAACTATTTTTGGAGACGATGGAAATATTTCTCATTCAATCTTGAGCTTTCCGTGAAATAAACGCACCCTAAGTTACTTATTTACAAAGATCTTATTTCCAGTATGGTTCTACTACAGTCTACTATGCTGCAAGCTTAAGGCTTGTGGTTTATACTTCTCTTCTTTTGTAATGAAAAAGGTGACTTATATAGAACCAAAAAAACATACTGGGCCTTGACATAAAGAGGGAATGGAAAAGATGAACATTCTAATTTTCTGATTATTTTCCCTTTTATCTGACTTTGGTGCTTTCGTTGTAGCAATTTGAAGTTCGTTATATTGATTCCCCAACTCAGAGATGGTTATCCCACCACCAGCTAAGCCACCGAGAATAATAAACTTTCTCAAGCCTTATGTTCTGAAGATGCACTTCACTAACAAGTTTGTAAGTGCCCAAGTCATCCATTCCCCAACTGCTACTGTGGCGTCTTCGGCGAGCTCGCAGGAGAAGGCTTTGAGACCAAGCATGGACTCGACTCGAGATGTGGCTGCAGCTGCAAAGATAGGAAAGATACTGGGAGAGAGGCTACTGCTCAAGGGCATCCCTGCTGTCGCCGTCCACTTGAAAAGAGAACAAAAGTATCATGGCAAAGTCAAGGCAGTTATCGATTGTGTGAGAGAAGCAGGTGTGAAGTTGCTTTGAAAACTCCTGAACTTATCGGTTGTATTTGTTTTAAGACTTGTGACCTCTGTTCGAAGTGATCTTCACTCGAGAAAGATTGAAAGAGAGTGCATGAACTTTTTATGTTGGAGGCTGCTTATATTGATTTCTTCTTTGTAAGGATATAAGCATATTGAGTGTTCAGATTTCACCATTTATTCGACAACAAAAGATAATTACACATTGGAGAATGTAGACACCACATGGTTAGACCAACTAAACTAATGTCGATCCACACAGAAATTTAGCAATTAGAATGAAATCTCATGTCTCGGTGAAGAAATGCTGCCTCGCCATAGCATGGCACCAGGTGAAAGCGAAAGCTTGATCACGGGCCACAACTCCTTAAAACACCAAACTCGAGAAACCCTTCCAAGTATTTTGGCAACCTCCACACATCCCGAGCAGGAGTTGTCCAATAGTAGGAATCCAATATGCCAAAATGGTGGAAGCCGTGGCGCCTAGAATTCCAAACTTGTATTTCATGGTCAATAGCCACGAGAGGCAAAGATGAACCACCATTGAGAATGCCGCTACATATGTGATGACCACGTTCTTGCTCTGCGCTTGGAGAAACATTTGGCAGGTGAAAGATACGATGAAGGCGAAGAGGATCGAATCAACCAAAGCGAGATTTCTCCGGCGACCTTTGCAATTTCATCTTCCTGGCCTAAGGCTTTTAAAAGTGGCGTGGTGAAGATGAACAGAGGCATTAGAAAGATGGAGCAGATTGTTAGGACAATCCATGATCTCTGGAGGTACACTCCGAGCGTGTGATATTGTTTTGCGCCATAGGCCTGGCGACAGAGTCTCTAGCACACTCGCCATGCCAAGCTGCAAGTTCCATGGACGGTAGCATGTTTTATAATCATTTCAAAACTCAAATTTCTGAACAACTGCACATTAATTACACGATGCAAGGTTCATTTAACAGGCGATAAACAGCTATGCCTGGAGGTGTTTTTAGTGAATTCACTGAAAGTCTTGTTGGCTATTCTCTTTGTCAACAATAACATATTATTGTTTCATTCAAAGTGCAGCACAATGCAAATGGCCTAGGGTCAACTCCAAATTCATTTTCCTTTTTGCTCTTTCTATTCATATACGCCCTTTACCATAACAATTTCACTGGCTCCAGCATATTCGAAAAGTCGACCAAAAGCTGATGAGCTGCTTCCATGAGAAGCCGGTACTGGTGCAGTGCTCCGGGGCATCTATTTTATGTCTTTGAGCATTGTTACTTGAGGGACATAAGATTGCTTCCATGAAAAAAAAAAAAAAAAAGAAAAAAAAAAAGAATCGTTCATTATTCAGTATTAGGCTAAGAGCACATTTGCCTAAGAAGCTTCTATAAACAATTAGTACAGAGACAGAAGGAATCTTTTGCAAATTAAAAATGTTGATGTAAGATGAACAGCAGCAAGATACCTCACTACATGATTATATGACGCGAAAACATCTACAACTAAATTAATGGAAAACACACTGAAGCATACCGAGACACCGTTTGCAAATCTCAGGAGGACAGCGAAGACCAGAGAATAGGCAGCCAGTTCGGTGGACCCGATGTGGCCTATAAAAGCTTGGCTGATGATATAAATCCCAAAGGTGGAGAATCTGGTGAATATTGCAGGTGCCGCGACAATTCACATCTTTTTGGTCTCGCTCCATATCCTATCCTTCAATGGCTCATCCTCGCCACCATCACCAACTTCCACTGCTACCGATTTTTTCAGCAGCTTCTCAGTCCCATCTCCCTCGTTGCCATGGCTAGTAATTAGACCTATGTTCACTTTATATGCCCAACACAACGTTACCTATCCAGATCAGCTGTAAACCAAACACACAGTTTGAATGAAATTTAGCAGTGAGGGACTGGATTTTCTAGTAGAGTTGCTTTTGGTGTAGACATGCCAAGAATCATGGCTTCGGATGATGAGAACTCATGATAAATTAATTGATAGTGAGGTTGTGTGCTTGCGTCACATGTTTAGAGTTGCGACTTGCATCACCGCTCCGATAACTAGACTCTCTTAGCTTCGTTCAGCCAAAAAAAGAAAAGAAAAGAAAGACCGTCTTAGCTTGGACAAGGCATACGAACTTTTAAAGGAGTAACAGCACTCAAAACTCAAGTGCAGATATATCAAATTTAAAATGGCATGATTGACCATCCTGGGCTAGTGCAGGGGCAATCATGCCAAGCTCATCGTATTAACAAATCATCACCAAAATTTGGTAAGGCGAAGCACATGATTGATGGCTTTCCCATTTTTGTTCAGTTGCGTCTAGATCAGCATAAATTTTGATGCCAGCAAATAGTGTTCATGTCGAGACGTCACAGACACTAGGAATTTCTTAATGCAATGTAGCATGACAGTCTTCATGGGAAGAATGAAGTGGCTCCAGAAGTAGTGATAAACATGAAATGAGGATAAGCAAAGGAGTTTTGCATGAACCTGGAGCGAAGTTTTTCAAACGGTTTCAACTCAGATTTGGCTCATTGAAAAGCCAGCTTCCAGCGAAAGTTGTGACAGCTTGAATTTTCAGACTTTGTTTTCGATTAAATAAATTAGGCCTTTCATTGACGCGTCGATTGTGCTATTCTTTGAACTGATTACTTACGAGATAACTAGACTATCTGGGGAAACCACTAAGGGATTTTAACATAATAGATTTGAAAATTCGACTAGAAATCGACTGCTCGACCGTGTTGATTTGCAATGGTCATTATGACACCATCAAAAATCGATCAGAGTTCGGAGATAGGTCGATTCAATAGAGATATGTGATTAGTGCATGGGTGATTCCATCTAATTGCAAAATTCTTATCGAACGACACTAAACTAATTTTTTTGTCATTTCTGTACCCGATGTCTTTATTTGAAATCTCGAGATTTTCATGACAACTGAGAGTCGCTAATAAGTCAAAAATGTACATTATGTCTCGAGATAAATCGATCATGGGTCAATTGCACTAAAATTTCTAAAAGCTACCTAGTAGACTAGATCACGTTAAAATTGCGCAAGATTGAAATTAACCATGAATTTGAATTCAATTTCAGAAATTGAAAGTTACGTAGGTGTCACAATCTATTTTAGGAACGTCGACTCATCCTTCAAGAATTTTCAAAAATTCTGGGATTTTTGCGGAAAATCGTTTCGAACGATTCAGAAATTAACGGAAATTCGGATGTGCCAAATTAAAGGGAATTTTGGCTTCCATATCGAGCTATATGGCGAAGGGGACTTGCAGAAATTGTATGGGCTTTTTCCTTGGCAAAATCGGACGTCGAATTGGAGAGAATTGCGAAGAAATTGAATTTCTATTAGGTAAATTTGGAGGTCGGTTTTGTTGGTTGGATTTTTTGCATCAAAATTGGATTTAATGGTGGATTTATCTTCAAGAAAGAAATAGGGGGACGTGCAATCATGTAGGGGATAAATATGTTGATTTTGGCCCTCTCATCCTTAGTTTATCCAGCACTTCAGCCGGTCCCTTTTTCCCCCATCTTTGTGCGTCTTCGTCCTCGACCCCTCTTGTTTACGTTTCAATTTCATTTCTTCCTCGTAGCTCTCTCCTTCGTGCAGCCTTTCTTCACCGAAGCCATCCCTCAATCAAAACCAGCAGCTTCCACCATACTTTGTTCCCTTAACCGAAGCCATCCACGCAACTGCAGCTACCACGTTCGAAGCCCATCTTCCTCCAAGCCCGCACGAGCTTTAGCCCACGCGTCCGCTTCTCACTCCATCGAAGTCCAGCGTCCATCGAAGCTGTTTCTCTTTTTTATTCGCTGCCACCTCCATCGAATTGGCTGCCCCACCTTCTTCGTGTCTTCATTTGAGCGGCACGAAGTCAAGCCCCAGCGAATTATCCACCGAAGGCCCGCGTTGATGCCAACTGGTCCCATCTCTCTTGCTGCCCTCTTCGTCCGCGTCCTCAGCATCGCCTCCTTCGCTGCTTCGGATTGCTTAGCTTGCAAGCCCAGCAATCCAATCCAATTGAATCCAGCATCTTGGCCCAAGTCCACAAGCTCAGCCCGTGGACTGAAGCCAAGCCCTAGCAGCCCATCTTCAAGCCACACGATTTCAGCTCAGTTCAGTCCAGCAAGCTCGCAAACTCCAGCCCTTTTGAAGCCCAACAAATTCAACATCTTCAGCTTCGGTCCAATAGCCCACTCGGAGCCCACGAAGTAAGCCTAGCCCAGCTTGGGTCCAGCTCAAATCCAGAACAAATCGCAGTTCAGCTGAGATTTGTTGGGCTGATTCTAGGCCCGGTCCGAGCCCCGTTGGTGCTGCTGCAACCTCAAGTTTCAGCCGTTGTTGTGGTGATTCGGTTTTCGCATTAAACCAACTAGTTTATGCACTAAACTCTTTTTAGAAGGCTAATGACGTTTAAGGGATGTTTAGTTTAATTTAATTAGGAATTAGGTGGTTATTTAAATTAGATTAGCAATTTAATTAGTTAATTATGCATATTAGGTGGTTAGATTAAATTAATCAAGGCCTAGATAGGTGTGCTATTTATCTAGACAGGTTCGGAAATTTTCCTGGCCTGTTTCGGTATTTAAATTAGCAATTTCCACCTAGGTTAGTATTTTCGGTATTTAAATTGATTTATTTAATTAATTTCAACAATTATTTAATTATTAAATATTTTCTTATGGAAATTAGATTAGGATAGCCGATGACTAGAATTTTGTGATGATTGCAATGGTGTGGTTAATTTATACAATTGAGTGTTAATTTGTGCAAATTGAGTGTGGATTGGATGTTTGGTCATTTATTTCAAAATTGGTGAATTTCCAATATTTATTCAAAAAATCCCGAATGTCGGATTTTAACACGAAAATAGTTTTATATATTATATAAAACAGTGAGATTTTCAATTAGAAGATATCAATTTTTCCGGTTAAGTTGACCGTGTACCCACACATGACTATTTTCACTGGTATTTCTAATATGAAGAAAATAAGCTAGATTCACAATTTTAATGGAGATATTTGAGTGCAATGCACGGTGCCCTGAGCCATGATTGAATGATCATGTGTTGGTTAAAAGAAATTGTTCCAGGTTGTTGAGCTAGATGTTTTCCCTATATGGAACACCCTTAGACAATGTGATGCCAATCATTGTAGATTCTGGACCTATGTTCTTTCGTTAAAGTCGTCTAAGAAAGACGTTGTCATGCTCAATGGAGTGAGACGATACCTGACTACGCCAGAAGACTGCCGAACAGAAAGTAGGCCATGTTATATGCCAAGATCAAAACTAGGAATGCATGATTAATTGAGTTGAACGCGTCGGATTATGGGACAAAATTGTGTGACATGGTATAGGACGTGTCATAACGATTTGGCTCTATAATCAAGACCCTTGTGCTTTGTTATAATTGAGTATGGCGTTCCTATTGATGAGCTTGATTGTTGCTCATATCTTTATGGCTGTTAGTGATATAAATTGTATTGACCTGTAGAGTGGATCTGAGACGAGGTAAGTTTCTATGGTTGTGTGATTGTGTGATTAGGACGCTTCTAGGTGTATTACTCTCATAATCGGGGTTTAGAGCATGAACTTGCTAAAATTTATATCTCACTCCGTTGTGAGCTTAAATTTTCAAGATCGTAGAGTGGTGGATCTGGAGCCTAGCTGAGGGGACCTGAGGAGTAGGTCGGTTAGGTCAACTTCTTTTGGAGAACCATCTCTTAAAATCTTTTGAGCATATGTTCTTGTACATGACTCAATATGTTTATAAAAACATGCTTGTTTGTGAATTTGTTGTCCTACTTTTCTATCCCGAGATGATTACTGTCAGGGATTTATTATTCGCTTATGCATGTGAAATAAAAGACATGGGTCGGTGACTTGTCCTGAAAAGTCGCAAAATTTTATTGATCAGAGAGGGATGGACACACGCTTGAGGATCGAGACGTGACAAAAGTGACAACAATAGTGGCATTCTTTTTATCTATTGGCATGTTTATTTATGTAATGTCAAAAAAGCATAAGGAATCTTGATTCACCACACCACAATAATCATGGATTCGATTCTCTTCGAGTATAAAATATTAGGTACCATGGTGGTGTCATATTAGCAAAATACTAATCCACTTACCGTGCGACACATGCCTCTCATAGGTGCACATCAGCGTCATTTCGCCCCATTATCGCCTTGGCTCCACATACATTGCAAAGACTCTCGTCCTCTCCGATTGAATGGGTGAGTTCGCGTCGACAATGATAGCAATTGTCGGGAGTTGCGGATTGATTTAAGAAATTGTTATCGTCCTACCGACATATGAATTTTACAGGTGGAATTTAAAATTAGAGGGAGAAAGGACCATCGGGAAACAAAAATCGCGTCTTTTGACGGTTCAATTGAGGTGTGGACAAAACTCACTAGAATCAGGTCAAGCGTGGTATCTTGCAAAGAATTTAGAGAATCAAAAATCTTTTTGTCGTTTCATATTGACATTAATCCATAATCTTGAGTAAAAGTCCTTAAAATATATTATATCTTTAGTCATTTCATTATATATGGTAATCATTTATAATATATCGACATATAATTTACTGTCTATGTTTTCTATATTTAGTTAATTTAATGTAGACGGTGGTAATTACAAATGACATTTAGGATACAAGTTGTCGATATAATTCATGATATTAGTATTTTTCATTTGAAATTACAATTTTTATATTTAAAGTACATGTAGTTTTGTTACATAAATAAATTTTCCATTTAACTTCAAATTTTTTCACAAATCACAATAAAAATCTATGAAAGGATTAAGATGATACATCTGTACTTTTAATTTATCTATATCTGCACTACTATTAAATAAGAAGAACAGATAAAATCTTAGCAAATTAATTTGCAAAAATATTATTTTGGGCAATCTTACCAAAAAAAGAAGAAGGAAAAGTACAAGTATTTTGTTTTTTTTTGGGCATAAGTGCAGGTGCTTGATAATTACCTCCTTCTATAGTCAGCTTAACTAAAGTACATATTGAATATACATTGTAAGCCTACCAAATTGTCGGGTCGTTTAATTTGTTAATTCAAAGGTGACTTGTATGAATTCAAGCAAAACCAACTTCCAAAACTTGCATTTTCTTAGTATTTAGCTCATTTTCATCTGTCAGTTCTAAGTAACAACCTTACAAATTCATTTCTTTTCACCCTTACAGAGAATATGGATAGGAATGATTTGTGGGGTTGCTCCACAATTCCTCGCTCTTTTCTACATGAACAGTGATGAAAGTTGGATTTGTACTCTGTCTATGACAGCATTTGCGGTACACCCGCATGATTCATAAGAAGGAACGAGCAGCCCCAGGAGAAAATCGAGATTTTTTGTGATGCAGAGTTCATGCATGTGCATTGAGCACGGCAATAGACAATGTCTTCACTCAATTTGTCCGATCGATCGGCAGGAAGCTGGAAAAAGAAAACACAGCACTGAGAACTACATATAATTGTGTCATCCTAAAAGCATTAGCATTCGCACGATGTCTAGGTATATAGTCAAGGATCGTGCAGGATCTATGGAAGACACTTAGTCGAATGTCGTCATGTAAAGCTACTTCCTTATTTCAAAACCAGCAGATGTTGCTGCTTTCTAAGTTAGGTATATAAGTCATTGTGATAAGTACACTAATGGTGTCATAAGTTGTGTATGGCGCTCACTTTGATGCCAAAAGTTTCTGTTGGATCACTTAAGTGCCAAATCGGAGGAAAAACGCTCACTTTGGTGCCACCGGTGAAAGATTCCGACCACCAGCGAAAGATTCCGGCCAAAATAATTACGTGGTTTTTTTTTTTTTTAAATCGACAAGGCCTTAAACAATGTCATTTTGCCATCCTACATGGATGGCCTCACAAAAACGATGCCATTTAACTCATTGGGGATTGAAATTAGGGTTTCGACTTGGCCGCCGAGTGGCTATTGTCGGGGTTGGGGTCGGGGTCGGGGTCGAAGCTGCGGCTGCCGAGTGGCTATCATTGAGCTCGGGGTCGGGTCGAAGCTGTGGCCGTCGAGTGGCCATCGTCGGGGTCGGGGTTGGGGTCTGAGCCGAGGCTGTCGAGTGGCCATCGTCGCGGTCGGGGTCGGGGTTGGGGTCGGAGGTGCGGCCGCCGAGTGGCCATGATTGGGATCGGGGTCAGGGTCGGGGTCGAGGTCGGAGCCACTGCCATTGAGTGGCCATCGTCGGGGTTGGGGTCGAGGTCGGGGTCGAAGCCGTGGCCGCCGAGCGCAAGGACTGTCGAGGACGGCGACGGCTGGAGATTAGGGCTTTGAATTGGGGGAGACACCAAACGGCGTCGTTGTGGTGTTAGGATGCTGACGGTGTTCTCTGGTGAGCCACATTAGCTTAAAAAATTAATAAAAAAGTGCCACGTCGGATTTTCGGCCAACCGGATCGGAGTTGGCACCAAAGTGAGTGTTTTTCAAATTTTTTGGCACTTAAGTGATTCGACGGAAACTTTTGGCACCAAAGTGAGCGCCGTACACAACTTATGGCACCATTAGTGTACTTATCCCATAAGTCATCCTTTGAAATGAGTTTTGCTAGCATTGCTGTTTATAGGCAATGACAACTACTCAAGCGCTCAAGCACATGTGCTAAAACTTACTGGCAAGCAGATTACATACATTGAGCAATTAACATTTCCCATATTCAATTCGAAAGAGAACTGAAAATCTATTCATAGATGAGCAACATAGTAAAACTCAATGCGCTCTAGAAGGAAGATGTTCGATGTGATAGGAAATTGTTTGCTTTGATGGAATGACAAAGGATTACTGGAGGAGAAACAGTGTCGAAATCAAGTATGTCGTTTCTCATTTTAATTGCCCTTTACATAGATTTGCTAGAATGTCATCGTAGCTTTAATTTAGGTCGAATAAGTACTGTTTTGACAGCATTTCCACTGACCTGAAGTTCCTCTTTCAAAACTACTCGTAAAGTTATCTAAATGAAGATTCGACACACATTTTACAGGACATTATATTATTGAGGTGCTAACTGTAATAAAGTCAAGTTCAGTTCTCGCCGTGATACAGAATTTTTCGTTATCTTCACAAGAATAAGAGGAGAACAAGAAAGATGAAATCAAACACCCGTGCCAGCCTTGTGTGATCCTTCTTCAGCCATGAACCACTTATTAACGCGTGTTCGAGCTTGGATACCTGCAGAAGGACATTGAGATTCATTGTTCAAAATCATCAGGAATTAATGGAGAATAGTAATATCCAGCGCACCTGCTTATCCCAATCAGTTTTGCAAGTAATAATGATCAGTACTACAGTCTGAACAAAAGTTCCGAACAGCATTCCAAGTCCACACGCCCTACAAGATAAATGTTAAGTGTTGGGAATTTCAATTTTGCAGGTGCAGGTCAAGAGCTTCAGCCCATTTTGACATGTCTCATTCATGATATGCAGATTCGCCAATGCAGACCGACTTGAAAGGAAATTAGTAGCTCACCTTCACTTGCATACTTAGAAAATAGGCAAGTGCGACTCCCACGGGAATCCCTACTAGGTAATAGCTTATGATGTTGACATAGGCTACTATGCTCTGCCAACCGGCTCCAACAGCAACTCCTGATAGAGAAATGTTGACACTAATGTTCAATCACTATCAGGTACTAATGATTTGATATTAATCCATCACATATTGCTTACGTCATACAATTAATCGTCATATTTCTCAAATTATAAGGGACCTCACTGAATCCCACAAAAGAAAAACATGAATCCCACGAAATATTTGTGTATCAATCGTCTGTATGTGTCCACTCATGTCAGTAATATCCGAAAACCATCAAGAACTTCTCTAAGGAATAATATACTTTTATTCATCTGATTGGGAGGGAATAGTGGAGAAGAAGTACCAGAAAGCACTGGTTGGATGCTGTTCAAAAGTATGGAAATAGCCAGAAGAGGCGATAAATCAGCCACGGCATTGGCGACCTCATCGTTCTTAGTGAAAATATAAGCCAGACGCCCCCTGAGAAGAGGAAGAACACAAAGAGAACAAATCCAATGGTGAAGGATGTGAGCACCGTAACATCTTGATCGAGAACTTTACTGATCTGGACTCCCTCTTCCTAGTTCATTAGATACTCGAACGCTGAAAAAAGCATACAAAATTCAGAATTGCTGGTATAACGCAAGTGTGGTGGAGGAATTAACGGTCAATTGGAGTCATGACTCATGATTATACCTTGCTGCAGCCAAGAAACCGAAAGAGATCATCATTTCCCAACCATTGATGTTGAGGCTGCAAAACAAAATTATTCTAAAATATCATCTTGGAGAACAAGCCATTGATAATAAATCTTTGTGATCATGGCATTTCCCAAATGATGGAAAAACTTTAGAGCAGAAAGAATGGAAGTGCATCACAGTTACCAGATGGCGAGCGCATCGATGAAACCTCCGCATTTTCCATGTTGCCTGTTAGAAGAACCAACACTGTGTTGTACCACAGCTCGAGACTGACATTTAGCAAAGAATAGGAATTCAGTTAATATCTTGTATGAAAGAGAAAGGACATACCGCTATCCACTTCTGATGCGAGATTGCTAGTATTCAGATTTCACCATTTCTTTGACAACAAAAGACCGTTGACTTCTAAATCATACGTTAGAGCATATAGATACTAAAAGGTTGAATTAACTAAACTAATGCTGATCTACACAGAAACTTAGCAATAAGTCCAAATTCAAGAATGAAATATCATGACCCGTTGATGAATTGATGCCTTACCACAGCATGGCGCCGGATGAAAGTGAGAGCTTGATCACGGGCCACAAGTCCTTATAGGCCAAAGTCGAGAAACCCTTCCACGTATCTCGGCAACCTCCACACATCACGAACCCAAGTTGTCCTATATTAGGAATCCAATATGCCAAAATGGCTGAAGCCATAGCGCCTAGAATTCCAAACTTGTATTTCACGGTCAATAGCCACGAGAGGCTTACATGAAACACCAGCGAGAATGCTGCCATGTATGCAATGATCATGTTCTTACTCTGCGCTTGGAGAAACATTTGGCAGGTATAAAGAGGAGATAAAGGCAAAGAGGATTGGGATCAAGCAGGGCGAGATTTCTCCAGCGACCTCTGCAATTTTATCTTCCTGGCCTAATGCCTTTAACATTGGTGCGGTGAAGATGAACAGAGGAACTAGAAAGATGGAGCAGATTGTTAGGACAATCCATGATCTCTGGAGGTACACTCCAAGCATGTGGTATTGTTCCGCACCATAGGCCTGGCCGCATAGGGTCTCTAGTGCGCTTGCCATGCCAAGCTGCAAGTTCCATGGACAAGAAGCGTGTTTTAAATAATTTCAAAACTCAGATTTCTGAACAACATCACGATTTACATGATGCAAGGTTCCTCTACCAGGCAATAAAAGGAGCTATGCATGGAGTCGTTTTTAGCAAATTCACTCAAAGTCATGTTGGTCATGCTCTTCTTCTACAGAAACATAGTATTGTTTCATTCAAAGCCAAAGCCATATGGACCAGGATCAACTCCAAACTCATTTTCCTTTTTGCTCTTTTGATGCCTTGTTTACATTACAATTTCACTAGCTCCAACATATTCAGAAAGCCAATCAAAGCTGACTAGCATCTTCCATGGGAAGTTGGAACTGGGGTAGTGCTTCGGGGCAGCTATTTTATGTCTTTGAGCATTATTACTTCAGGGACATAAGACTGCTTTATGAAAAAAATCATCATTCATTATTCAGTGTTGGGCTTAACGACCCAAGGTGTGCTTAAGAAGCATCAATAAACAATAAGCACAGAGATAAAAATTAAACTTTTTGCAAACTAAAAGTGCCGATGTAAGATGAACAACTGGAAGATACCATACTACATGATTCCATGATGAGAACAGATCTACAATTAAAGTAATGGAGAACATGCTTAAACATACCAGGACGCCGTTTGCAAATCGCAGGAGGACTGTGAAGACGAGAGAATAGGCAGCCAGTTCGATGGACCCGATATGACCGACAAAAGCTTGGCTTATGACAGAAATCCCAAAGGTGGAGAATCTGGTGAATGTTGCAGGCGTGCGACAATCCATATCTTCTTGGTCTCACTCCATATCCTGTCCTTCAATGGCTCATCCTTGCCACCATCACCTACTTCCACTGCTACCAATTTTTTCAGCAGCTCCTCCGTGACCTCTCCCTCCATTGCCATGGCTAGTAATTATAGGAACAAGACAACGTTGCCTATTCCAATCAGCTGTGAACCAGAAACACAGTTCGAATCAAAATAAGCAGTGAGGGAGTGGACTTCCCAGTGAAAGAGTTGCTTCTGGTGTAGACATGCCGAGAATCATGGCTTGTGACGATGAGAACTCACAAATCAGTTGATAGTGAGGTTTGTCCACTCACGTCACATGTTTGGAGTTGCATATCGCATCAGTGCTTTGATAACTAGATTCTCTTAGCTTGGTTCAGCCAAAAAAAGATAAAAAAAAAAGATATAAAGTCTCTCTTAGCTTGGGGAAGAACATGATTGATGGCACTCACGTCACATGTTTGGAGTTGCATATCGCATCAGTGCTTTGATAACTAGATTCTCTTAGCTTGGTTCAGCCAAAAAAAAAAAAAAAAAAAAAATCAAAAACAAAAAGAATAAGACCCTCTTAGCTTGGATAAAGCATACTGTTGGTATCTGCGGAAACGTGTGTTTGATGCATGTGATAGGATCATTTTCTTCTTGAGACCTTTTACTCTTTTTCATCATGTGGGAGTTAGAATTAATTCCCGTTTATCTACTTCTAGAGATGGGGGGGGGAAGAGGGGGGGGGAAGAAACGTCTGTATTCCGCTACAAAATTTATTTTGTACACTGGTTCCATTTTTCTATGAATAGGGGTTCTGGGTCAAGTGTGTTTGTATGTGAACTATCAAGAGAGCAAAAGAACTAAGAACAATGTGGGTAAGAAATAGTTGGATAAAATAATAATAGGAATGTGTAAAAGAGAGTAGCGGCAAGGGAGCACAAAGGAACAAAAGAAAACTTTTTTATTTGGTTATCGTAGTACAAAGGGAAGGGGAGGAGCTTACCTTTCTTTTTTTTGCTCTGTTGTGCTCCCCCCCTCCTATTTATAAGGGTGCTCCACCGACTTATGGCCAATCATTTTTAACTTCTAGTATTACAATTTTTTTCTTGAACAATAGACTCTTTAAGGTAAATATGTCTGCCATTTGCAGATATAATTTTGTAGACTCTTCTAGGATTGAATTTCTTAGCTCAAATCTATCTTGAAGTTTCTAGAAATTGGATCAATATTTTAACGGATCAATATTTTAACACATACGAACTTATAAAGAAGTAATGGCACCAAGACCTCAACTGCAGATACACCAACATTCAAGAGTCATGAGCCTTAATAGGACAAACCTGTGCTAATACAGGGGCAGCCATGCCTAACTCATTATATCCACCAGTCATCACCAAAATTTCGTATGGTGAAGCACGGGATCGACTGCTTTCTTACTTTTGATCAGTTATGTCTAGACCAGTGTAAACCTTGATAGTTACGAGCAGTGTTCATATGGACACGTGCACACACTTGAAATTTCTTAATGCAGTCTGGCATGACATTCTTAATGGTGAGTATGAAGTGTTCCTAAAACTAGTGATGGACATGAAACGAGGATAAGCAAAGGCGTTTGTACGAACCCAGAGCGAAGTTTTTGTTGGGATGGTTATGTACGTAATGTCCCAAAAGCATGGAATCTTGATTCACCCCACGACAACAATCATGTCTTTGATTGTCTGCTGGTCCATGAGATATCAAATGGTTCACCGTCAGTCACTCCACTGTTTTCACTTGGCTTCTCATACATGAAATCTAAAACGCAAACTCACGTGACTAATTCGTTCATTGAAAACTCTCTTTCTTATCCTCTCTAGAAAACGGGTGAGTTCACGTCGAGGACGAGGAGAAACATCATGGTGAAAGGAATTGTCCATAGTTGCAAATTAATTTAAGAAGAGGCTATTGTCTGTAGTTGCAAATTGATTATAAAGAAGCTATTTCCCGATTTGCTTATGAATTATACTGTCACTTCCAAGCTGCTATATTTGAATAGTTATCAGTATCAGTATTAAAGTAACAAGCTTAAGGATTATAAGCTTCAGTGTTACGAGCTTTATGTTACAAGTACAACTACAAAAGATATCATCTCTGCATATTATAGGAGTCTAGAGTATACATAATTATGATGAGAATTACATATATACCATTAATAGTAAAAAGTTTTAAGCTTTCATATTATTTTTCTCTATCAGACTCCACAACCCCAATCTCTTACTTGAAAGCTGATCTTCAAAACAACAATAGTCCTTCAAAGTCTTTCTCTCTTAGCTAGAATTCAAAACAGGGGAGCGCATCTCTGCTGCGATAACTAGACTCTCTTAGCTCGGTTCAGCCGAAAATAAAAATAAAAATAACACCCTCTTGGCTTGGACAAAGCATAAGAACTTATAAAGGAGTAACATCACCCAAAACTCAACTAAAAAAATTATAGGGGCAATCATGCCTGGCCCTCTATGTCGATCAATCTTCACTAAAATTTGGTATGGTGAAATGCAGGATCAATAGCTTTCCCACTTTTGTTCAGCTACGTCTCGGTCCAACTTTGCTAGTTGCAAGCAGTGTTCATGTCGACATGTGCACACACCTGAAATTTCTTACTGCAGCCTGGCACGACACTCTCACTGGTGAGGACGAAGTGACCCTAAAACTAGTGATGGACATGAAACGAGGATAAGCAAAGGTGTTTGTGGGAACCTAGAGCGAAGCTTTTCTAACCGTCGAAAGTCAATGAAAATCCAGCTTCCACCGAAGTGACATCGAGAGTTGCATTATTTGTTGGTTGGCATGTTTATGAATGTAATGTCCGGAAAGCGTCGGGAATCTTGACTCGCCACAAGACGACAACCATGTCTTTGATCGTCCCGGGAGTCCATGAGATATCAAAAATGGGTTGCATCGGTGTCACCTCACTGTTTTCACTTCGGCTTCACATACTTGAACTATGAAACGCGAACTCACGTGACGAATTTCCTTCTTTGGAAAAAGCTCTCTTTCTTCCTTTGTGGTCGACCGGTACAACCTACACAATGATACATAAAAATGACAACTGAGGACATTGATTTTCTTTTGGTCCAAGAGCTGTTCCAAGAGCGATTTAAAAATTAGAGGAGGAACAGACTATCGGGAACAAAAAATTGTGTCTTCTGAGTATTATTGGTTGACGTTAAAGCATATACAACTGAAGAAGACAGTCCTTAGCTTTATATGCTTTTAACTTCTTCACAAAACTCACAAATCTTAAAGAAATTAGCGCCAATACCATGGAAAATACTAAACTGATACATCTATAATAAGTTTACACTAAAATTTTAAATTGATATATTTGTGATAAATTTATCTTTCATTAATTTCTGTTAAATTTTACCATCAAATTATTAAATTGGATGACATGTGATAGTTAACGAATGTACTAGTTAGGCAACTGTATCGATTTGTAATTTTTCATGATATTATCCAATTTAATGAGAACTAACAAATGGTAAATTTCTGAAAAATTTATAAACTTGGAGTTTTTTGTGATAAAATTAATCTACTATAAATTTATTACACGTGTATTAATTTGAAGTTTTTTTTTTTTAATAATCAAAAATTATTTGTGTTTGATGTCTCTTCAATCACGACATGCGTCGCATATTGCAAAGAAGTAAGACAATCGAAATCTTTTTGCCTCTGTTTATTTTGGTGTCAATCCATGATGATAAGTAAAGATTCCCCTGTGAATAGGAGTGGGAAGCGCGGGTATGGGGGAGCAGGGGGAGTGGGGGCCGACCCAAACGGTACGTATTTTCCCTTTACAAATCGGGTGGCGGAGAAAATGGCGGGGCTTGGGGCCAGGATTTAGGTGGGGTTAGCACTTTAGGTTAATTATTGAAAGAGGTTAATTATTCAAGTGGTCCTGGTCCTACACAAACGTGAAGAAAATGGCTGGGCGTGGGGCCAGGAGTCAGGTGGGGCTAGCACTTTAGCTTAATTATTGAAAGACGAGTTCATCAAGTGGTCCTGGTCCTATACACACACACGAGTGTATCTATATATATATATATTTATTTGCTAAGATTGTTTGAAGAGTTATTCACATTTTTTGCTGGTTTTTTTTCTTCCTAATTATTTCTTCAAATTATAAATGGATATATGCAAACATGACTTGATCGATAGCTCTTTTGACTAATGTTGTGTGTGGTAACATTTATATTCACGGGAACAATTTTTAAATATATATATTTATTTTATTCCCTAAATGAGTTTCTAAGTAGAAAAATGCATTTGATAACTGTACAAAATTTCAATTTTCAAAATATAAATGTGTTTGATACGATCCTCAAATAACTAAGAATTTCTTTTAATTTTTAAATAATTCTATTATATTTTGTCTTTTTTCTTTTCTTCTTCTTCTTCCTCTAGTTGGTCGTTGGCCGACCTTAGCCATGGCCAACGACCAACCAAATGAGAGCCAATGACCTTGCTAGCCCCCAACGAGGCTGAGCCTCGCCGTGGTTAGGCAAGGCTTGGTTTCGCTAGATCGAGGCGAGCCTCTTAAGTTGTTCTTGGTTACAAAATATCAACTTTATTTTTTTTTAACTTCTTACTTCTGTTCCAAATCTATTCCTAGGAACAAAATTGTTCCTTGAAACAAAAACATTTATAGATGGATTTTTGTTTTTTTATTCTTAAAAAGAAAAGAAAAAGAAAAAGGGAAGTGTTACCAAACATGCCCTAATTAACCAATGCCATGTATCGCTAAGGGATAAATTCACATTTAGCTTTAAGCGGTGTTTTTTCGACTCCTCTTTTGGTTTAAACACTCCTTTTTTATTTGACCATATTATCCCTTGTAGGGTCCACCACTTCTAATAAGACCTTATAAAAGTGATCTTTATTTTCTATTTGATTCACATTTTTTTTTTTTGGTTTCTTTTTTTTTTCCTTACGCCTTTCCTTACGCCTTTTATTTTGCAAATCATTTCAATGTTATCTCGCATCATTATTTCCAACAAGTCAATTAATTAGAAGCAACACAACAACCCAAAACTGATGATGAAGAACTTATGCAAACAATAGTAACAAACTAAACCTAGAGGAAGCAACAGTCTATTTAGAGGAAATAATAGTCTATAGGACAAAAGTACGTTGTAGACCACAAAGCAACTGTGCAATTAGTTCATTCAAAAACACTGTTTTGATGCATGTTATACTCTAATCGTAAGATTGAAACACGAGATCAAGCATTTTTACGATCCAAAACTCAATTTTCCCTTTTAAGAAAGATATCAAGCAACACTCAATAGCAACCGGAATGAGCATGATTTAAGATTAAGAAAACAAAAAAGGAAAAAAAAAAATAAAAAAGCTTTCCCTAGAACCATACTTTCGGTAGTGAATGAGGAGGGTGTGAATTGTTGAAGTAATCGGTTTTTTGGGATTGCGTAGATGCTGGAGAGATTTGTGGAAGAAGAAGAAGAAGAAGAAGAATAAGAAATGGGAGGTGTAGAAAGAGAGACAATTTGCCAAATTGGAGAGCGAACTAAGACGTCAAAGGCATGTAAAGAAAGAAAAAAGAAGAAAAGTGGGGTCTGCATGGAAAAAAAAGAAGAAACAA
Source organism: Eucalyptus victrix (assembly GCA_016097545.1). Taxonomy (NCBI): domain Eukaryota; kingdom Viridiplantae; phylum Streptophyta; class Magnoliopsida; order Myrtales; family Myrtaceae; genus Eucalyptus; species Eucalyptus victrix. The sequence goes on along the minus strand of CM027840.1, from coordinate 5,371,864 downwards.
AATAAAAAATGTTGACCAAATAATAAAAAAATAATCACTTTTATAGATTTATACGAGATTTAGTGAGCTTCACAAGGGAAAGCACAATGAAAACACAAAAAAAATTAGTGTCTATTCCAAAAGAAGAGTGAAAAAAGCAACCCTTAGTTTTACGTACATTAAATTATAAAAGAATTATAACTATCATTGACAGTTAGGCATAATTATCCAAAAAGTTATAATTCAATTGCTAGGGTGGATTTTTAACTATGTTAATTTAATTATAATTTTTTTTTTGTGTCAATTTAGTTTGAACTTTTTGAAGTTTTGCCAATTTAGTCTGAAAAGTTTTAAACTAGCAATTGAATCGGAGGACATAGGTTAGAAACTATGGTCAGCATGAAAACTCGGTACCACGTCGATATAACTATATCGCTTTTTAAACTCTGGCAAGATGGATATAGTTGCGAGTGTTCGCGCTTGCCTCGCCTGGCCGAACACTGTGTGAGCAGACAAGAGAGCTTAGACACCGACTCGTCCACTTCCTCGCAGCTTGTGGACACCCCCGACATATTTGCTAGCTACAGAGTAAGGCGTGGAACCGCGCAGATCAGCCCGAAGCATGTGGCCGTGACCTGGATGGCGAATTTCGAAACATGGTCATTTAAGACCCTCGAAAACAGGGTCGCGGACAGTAAAGACCTGAGAAATTTGATAGCAGAAGAATGCAGATCCTTCTTGCTGTCAAGGGAAGAAAAACTACATGCACTTCGAATATCAGAAGTTGTAAGCTTTTATTGGGAAATTCTAATATCATGAGTTATGTTGAAAATTTAAATTCTGAAGTACTATCTGTAACTATGGATTACCATCTGTATCAATTACCTAAATATATATACTATTCTACATTCAACTATAATCCACTAGACTTAATTCTAATGATAGTTACGATGTACTTTTCTAATTTAATATCTGTAAAAACCTACGTATGATACCACGTTGATTAACATTGTCAAATTAACGAAAATATCTCTAAGTCTCATTTATATATATCCCTCCATAATTTATAAAATTAATTTGGAAGAACGAATTAAACAAACTCAATGAAATGCTCTGGATGATCGTTAAAACAATCCAAATTTAATAATTTTTTTGAGTCTCGTACCCCTATATTCGTTATAATATAAAAATGTTGATTTGGAAGAACAAATAAGACAATTTTTAGCAGAACACGGTCCGGCCTCTTGTTAATTAAAGCAACCTAAATACGGAAAAACATTTGCTAAGAAGTAAAATATAAATATTAATATAAGTCATTTTGCTTTCTTTATTTTGGGGTTGGGTCGGATCGGATCGATCGGATCGAGTGATCGAACGATTCGGTTCGTTTCAAGCAATTACTTTTCTCTCGGTCAATTTGGGCCGGGTCGGATCTTCAATGTCGGGCCGCCCATCTGGGGCTCCTCCATGTGCTTCCGAATCTCTTATGGTCTCGCTCAGTTTCTCCGCGCTCCTCGCCCACCCTTCCCTTTTCCCCTTGTCTCGCATCTCGCTGTCTGAAGACGTCGTTGGTTGGATTTCGCAGCTCGGTTGTGCATTCGCCTACGTGGGACTTCCTCTCAAAAGGGTCCGTCACTGGTGCTCTCTTGTCTTTGAGTGGCTGTGCATTGTGGGTCAGAGGTAGACCTGCTTGTTCTGCATTTTCTGACTGATTCCATGGATAATTCTGGACAAATTTGTGTTCTTTTGGTTCCGTTTCGCGTGATATCGATTCGCTCTTGTGTTTCTTTATTAGCTGGCCACTTGAGGCTGTGTCTTACGGCTTTCTGGGTTGCTTGGTTATGGTCTTTCGGGAATTGCACGCTGAGTGTTTGATGGAAGTTGTGAAAGAGGAGACAAATGTAGAAGAGAACTATCTTCGCTTGTTTGGCACATGAGGTGCCGTTGAAATGTTGAGTGGAGAAAAACCAATCGAAACTGAGTATGGTTTTGTTCAAGTATGGTTTTCTCTATTTATCCCATGTATCAGTTGTATGACTGCTTCACGAGATACTTTATCAGCAGTCAGGGTCAATATAGTCTCTCTCAGCTGTTAATTTTTTTCATCGTTCTAGTGCAATGTTGTGGGAACTAAGGTTGCATTGTTTCACGGAAAACATTTTCCAAAAGATGATTGGTTATATCGCTTAGAAAAATTAGTTAAGGAAAAATGTTTGCACTATCAACCACAATTTATGATTAACTATTTTCGTAGATGATGGAAATATTTCTCATTCAATCTTGAGCTTTCCATGAAATAAATGCACCTAAGTTACTTATTTATAAAGATCTTATTTCCAGTATGGTTCTATTACAGTCAACTATGCTGCAAGCTTAAGGCTTGTGGTGTATACTTCTCTTCTTTTGTAATGAAAAAGCTGGATTTTATATAACCAAAACAATATGCTGGACCTTGACATAAAGAGGGATGGAAAAGATGAACAATCTAATTTTCTGATTATTTTCCCCTTTATCTGACTTTGGTGCTTTCGTTGTAGCAATTTGAAGTTGGTTATATCGATTCCCCAACTCAGAGATGGTCATCCCACCGCCAGCTAAGCCACCGAGAATAATAAACTTTCTCAAGCCTTATGTTCTGAAGATGCACTTCACTAACAAGTTTGTAAGTGCCCAAGTCATCCATTCCCCAACTGCTACTGTGGCGTCTTCAGCGAGCTCGCAGGAGAAGGCTTTGAGACCAAGCATGGATTCGACTCGAGATGTGGCTGCAGCTGCAAAGATAGGAAAGATACTGGGAGAGAGGCTGCTGCTCAAGGGCATCCCTGCTGTCGCCGTCCACTTGAAAAGAGAACAAAAGTATCATGGCAAAGTCAAGGCGGTTATTGATTGTGTGAGAGAAGCAGGTGTGAAGTTGCTTTGAAAACTCCTGAACTTATCGGTTGTATTTGTTTTAAGACTTGTGACCTCTGTTCGAAGTGATCTTCACTCGAGAAAGATTGAAAGAGAGTGCATGAACTTTTTATGTTGGAGGCTGCTTATATTGATTTCTTCTTTGTAAGGATATAAGCACATTGAATGTTTAGGCATGTATGCATCTGAGCATGTGCTTTGGCGTGTTTGGATAGATTAACAGGGTGAGAATGATTGAAAATGATGAGCCTGCCGCTGAACTCTTAAATACTGAAGTCGTTGCATCCATACAAGTTGGTTCAGAGTCCAATATAGATCATTGATTGCTCACATTCGGCGCTTTCGGTTTCTACCAGAGCCTTACTGATATTGAAAGAAAACAGCTGCTTGAGACACTCGACTTCCAAAGATCTTGCACTCTTTTAAGCTCCAGAAAATGTTCAATTTATACTATTTACCATATTAACATTGTAAGGCTATGGGGGAGAAGGCACAGGAAGCTATAAGCATTAGTTAACGGATGATCAGGTTGATGAAGTGTGACTTTATCATGAAGTAGCTCTATCCGTCCGTCCCATAGAGATGGTGACTTGACACTTGGCTATGAAGCCGGAAGGACTCGGGGTTTAAGCTTTGTTTATCAAGCATATATGAAAATCCTATGCTGGCCTTAATTTCAGCCAAAGAGACGAAGTTTAAGACAAATTGAGTTGACTTTACTAGCCGGAAAAGTTGTTATAGCAATATAGCAATCATAATCACGTTCAGGAAACTGCAGTGCGTTGGACGTCCCTGAACTAGCGTGCTTCCCAAGAGATTCACCGCCTAATGTGGTGGTGCATGGTATAATTTCAAATGAAGAGGCAATAAAACTGAAATTCTTTTTAAATACCTGAAAGGCTCCAAAGGAGCTATCTATTCATCCCGGAAGAATTGCCCAGACAATTGCTTCAATCCTTTCTATTTCGCTACTAGAATACAGGTTCAGTCTCAAAATCTGCAGTGAAAGACATGCGGTTTGTGTCTTTCTCAAGCTGCACGATGTGGGGTTCCACGTGGAAGGCGCTAAAAAAATGGAGCCACGAAGATGCAAATGTGTACGTTTTTGCCAAAAAATTTTCGGGAATTGGAATTTGGAATAATATCGACCCCCTGATAAGCAAAGTGCCTAGATTTGTGCAACTTCTTTGCAATGGACCGAACCTTATGAGCAACTTCATCCTTAGATGGATCCTGAAACCGATAGAGATTTTTGGTCTCTTTCAACCTTTGCAACACTCGGCTCTGTCATCCTTCGCCATACGTTGAATGAGGTTTATGAGGAATTTTTCTTTTACAGCATCTGATGAATGAACAAAGATGCAGAATTGGGAGTAATTGAGGACACCCTTGCATGGGACCTCAATATCATCACTTGTGTTGTTAGTCATTGTAACTGTAACATATTTGACAAGCATTTTATCAAACTTAAAGGATATTTCGTCAGTTTATCTTAATTGAATTGTAATTGGAATCTCCATAGCATCCATTTCATGCGAAATTGGAAGATTTGAATGGCTTGCGAGAACTGCAACAATGATGGAGAAAAGGGAAGCCAAATGGATGAAGAAGCCAAAGCAAAAGGCATTAGATTTTGTGGACTGTGAAATTGCTGAGAAGATGTCCAATCAAACCATGGGCCATGTAGATCAAGGAATGGAAAAGTGATAAGCTTGAAATGCCATTTAAAGATTGTATCTTTTACTTGCAAGTGAATAGTAGATCTTGGACTTGTACCTATCATCTCACTTGTTTGCAATAGTAAGTAGGGGTATTAGAGGTTCAATGTTATTTTACTGGAAAATCTTCATAGTTGGTCGTTTTCTTCATTATGGATTACTCAAATTCATATATTAGACGGTATTGATCAGAGCCATGTTTTTCCATGAAATGATAATTGCCACCATAGACTTGACCGATATGTCTTGCAAGAAAAGTGAAGAAGGCTTCCACATCATTTACATGTAGAAAAATCCTACTCCATGCTAAACATGATGGTGCAAGTAAAAACAATTACATCTAGAATGGATGTCTTGAAAACTCCTCCACCGTCTTTTATGCGTTCAGCCAAGGAAGAAATTCTATGGCGTTAGAATTTTCCACACCCAAGTAAACCCTACCACCGAAGACTTTGACCCCATTAACCACTTTTGAAGAAGACTTTGACTTTTGTAAGATTATAATTAAGTGCATCGCTGTCTCAAAGTCATTGTGCTTGACCAAAAGACATGGAAATCTATCGGTCCCTCTATTTTCTCTTTTGTCTTTCTAGGCAATTGTTATTAAACCTTCCTTTCTCCACAACGCGATTATGTCGTTCAATCTAAAGTGATGCCTTTCTTCAGTTCAACGATTCCCTCACAGTTGAAACTAATATGGACTTAGATTGTGATCCAAAAATGACTACATGGAAGAACAGCTTGGATTGCTGCTCTTGGGACGATGTCACCTGTGACAATGTAACGAGTAACATTATCAGCCTCGATCTTTCATATAGTTGTCTGCAAGGGACCCTCCGTTCTAATACTTCATTCTTTGCACTTCACCATCTTTAGAGCCTCAACCTTGCTTTTAACAATTTTTGTACCTAACCCATTTTGATTGAACTAAGTGTGTTTGCTGAATTGAGGCACCTCAATTTCTCTAATTCCAATTTTTTAGGTTTAGTTCCTATTGAAATTTCTTTCCTTTCTAAAATTGTTTTGCTTGATCTCTCTTGGAACTATAAGCACAATGATGTGCTTTCAGGACAAAGTCTTAAGATTAAAAAAAACTAGTTTCAAAGTCCTTGTTCAGAATTTGACAGAGTTGAGGGAACTTAACCTTGCTTTCATAGACATGTTTGCTGTTTCACTCAGTTCTTCCATGAATTTATCATCCTCCTTGATGTTTTTTAGTGTGTTTGGCTGCACATTACTAGGGGAACTTCTGCCCAACATTTTTAGCTTGCCAAACCTCCTTGATCTCAATTTGGAATTTAATGATTTCATGGTTTCTTTTCCAAAGTCTAATTGGAGCAAGTCTCTTGAATCATTAACCTTCTCATTTACAAGCATCTTGGGCAAAATACCTGATTCAATAAGTGAATTCAAGAATTTAAAAACTTAGTATCTTAGTAACTACACATTGACAGGATCGATTCCCTCATTGCTTGTGAACTTAACAAAATTAACCAATTTGGACCTTTTATGCAATGAATTAACTGGTCATATCCCATCATTTGTTGTAAAGCTTGAACAAGTCATGGATGTAGACCTTTCTTTCAACAACTTCACTAGTGTTTTAGACTTGGGAGTCTTTTTGACACTGAAAAATTTGCAAGCCCTTCGTCTTACAATTGAGCTAAATCTAATGTACAACAGTATGAATCACACATTTCCGAAGCTTGAGACTTTGGCCTTGCCTTCCTGCAACTTGATCGAGTTCCCTCCTTTTCTAAACTCTTTAAAAATGCTAAGAGAATTAGATCTCTCTGAAAACAAATTGGTGGTCAGATACCGAGATGGTTTTGGGATGTAGGGAAAGGTACCCTACAGTATCTTGATATTTCTAGTAACCTTTAATTATTTTGCATGAGTCATTCCTAAAAATAGTTTTGTATCCTATGATGTCTAATTAACTCAATATATCTAATTTCATGCAACTTCCATTCACGCTCATTAGTATTTTTATTTGAACATCACCAATTCCCACAATATCCAAAGGTTCATCATTAGCAAGATAAATCTTTCCAAACTTTCCAATAACAAAATTGTGCATTAAGTCTTTGCACAAGAAGAGTGAAACGATGCATCTGAGTCTAGAATCCATGACTCAATTGGATTTTCCATGCTCAAAATCATGCGTTTCTTCAAGAGTTGTGTTCATGGATTTCTCTTTCTCTTCATTTCAATCTCAATACCAAATTTTCTTCTTTAGGGCTCTACAATTTCTTCTCATGTGGCATTTCTTTCACAATTCCAACAAATTATTTCACCACGATGTCTGGATTTGCTTCTCTCTCTAGACTTCGATTTGTTATAGTATTGGTTCCACCCTTGTTGATTGCTTCTACCTCTTCCTTCGATATCTAAGGCAACACTCAAAAATTCACTTGACTCTCTTCTGCGAATATCCTAGCTAAGAATTTTTGTGGATTTCTTGGATCTTCAACTTTTTCTAACCATATGAATTGCTCGCTACAGTCATAGTTACACTCCAAATTTCAAGTAGAAAAGATAATAAAATTAGAGCTTTTATCTTGTCATCTAATTTGATTTTCAAACTCAACTAAGTCATGATCATATTGAATTTGTTGATATGATTTGTCACGAAAGCACATTCGTCCATCTTTAGATTGAAAAGATGACGCATCAAACAAAGTTGTTTGATGTAAAAGGCTTCTCATACATGTTGGACAAGGCTCCAATCAAATCAGCCATTGTCTTCTCGTTGACAAAATTGAAAGTAATGTTCCGTGCTAATGTGAGATGAATCACATCCAGAGTTTGCCGATCTATTAATTCCCACTTTGTTTGCTTCATCGAATTCAGTTTTTCTATCAATAGAGGCTGATGCAAGTTCCTTTGATACAACAAATGCTCAATTTGCATCTTCAAAAAACCAAAGTTCTTACCATCGAACTAATTGATCTTCACCTTCTCTTCATTCATATTCATCGCTCCCACTATTTTGCCAAACTAGGCTTTGGAGCCGGTTATTAAGAGTGTGAATCTTCGAAGAGAAAAACAAAATAAAGAAGAAGGCAAGGGAACTTTTACATGGAAAGCCTTTTAAAATTAGAAAGGACATAACCATATTACCGCACTAGGCAATCTCTTTACTATTAGTATCAGAGTTACAAGTTTTAAGGGTACAAGCTTTAGGATTACAACTACAAAAATATGCCCCAATATATATGAAAAGTTTAGGGTATACATAGTTTCGATGGAAATTACATGTATGCCATTAGTAGTAAAAACTTTGAGCTTTAATATTATTCTTCTCTATTAGATTTCACAACTCCATCAAGATGGCTATTTGATCGGGACAAGCATTTTGCAAAGAAGTTGGAGAATCAAAATCTTTTTGTTTTTTCTATTTTGGTGTCAGTCCATAATGTTAAGTAAAGATCCGTATATGGACGGGCGTGGGTGCAGGGGGCCCCGACCCAAACGATACGTATTTTCCCCTTACAAAACGGGTGGTCGAAGAAAACGGCAGGGCATGGAGCCAAAATTCAGGTTGGGTGGGTTGCTGCTTATAAATCAGAAAAGGAAAGTCGACCATGGACTTTTCGCTAGCGTTGCCGCTTATAAATCAAGGACAATTACTCAAGGCTCTAGCTTGTGTGCTAAAACTACTCGCAGGCAGAATCCATATATTGAGCAATTAGCATTTCCTAACATTCAATAAGAAAGGGAACTGAAAATCTAGTCCTGGAAGAACAACATATTGAAACTCAGAATGTTCTCTAGAAGAAACATGTTTGACAAGATAGGAAATTGCTTGCTTTGACGAAATAACGCAGGATTGCAGCAGGAGAAACAGTGTTGAAATTCTCATTTCAATTGCCCTCTTCATGGATTTGCTGGAATGTCATTCTTCATTTAACTTAGGTTACATAACTGATGGTTTGACAGGAGTTCGACTGCTCCTGCGCTAATCTTATTAAATTAACAATTTGATACACATCTTGCAGGATAGTTCCCTTGCTGGGAATTCAGTTTTTAAGATCTGATAAAGAACTTTTCGCTATCTTCAAAAGAATAACAGGAGAACGAAAAAAAGATCGAATCAGACGCTCGTGCTGGTCTTGTGCGATGCTTCTTCAGCCACGAACCATTCATTAACGCGTGTTCGAGCTAGTAATACCTGCAGAAGGACATTGAGACTTGTTGACCCTTAATATAATTAGGAATCAATGGAGAATTGTAATATCTGACGCACCTGCTTGTCCCAATCAGTTTTGTAGGTAATAACGATCAGTACTACAGTCTGAACCAAAGTTCCAAACAGCATTCCGACCCACACACCCTACAAGGCATATGATCAAGATATAGGAATCTCAATTTTACAGGTGCAGGTCAAGAGCTTCAGCCCATTTTGACATGTCTCACTCATTGATATGCAAATTTGCCAATGCAACTCGTCTTGGAAAGGAAATTAGTAGCTTACCTTCACTTGCATACCTAAGAAATAAGCAAGCGCGACTCCCACGGGAATCCCTACTAGGTAATAGCTTATGATGTTGACATAGGCTACTATGCTCTGCCAACCAGCTCCAACGGCTACTCCTGATAAATATATGTTGAGACTAATGTTCACTCACAATCAGGTAATCATAATTTGATATTAATCCACCACTTTATTGCTCACATCATACAATGGATGGATATATTTCTTAAATTTTTGTGTATTGATCGATTAAGTTTGTAGCCACTTATGTCAATGATAATGAAAAACCATCAAGTTCTTTAAGGGGGAAAGTACAAGAAAAGTTCTAAACCTTTTTACATTGATAATAATTTAGTTCATTCAGCCAATTTTGACCAGCTGAGGCTAATGTGAACGTTGGCTAGTAGAATGCTAACGTGGCAATTTTTTTATAATTTTTTTTTGATTATTTTGTATTTTGTTATTTTTATTTATTTTTCATTTTTTTCCCTCTTCTTCCTCCTTGGACTTTCCCTATTGTGGTTAGCGAGGCTCCAATGAGTGTCGCGGCCTTTGGCCGGGCGAAGGCAGCCTCTATGTAGATTTGGGCAAAGTCACATCACCTACGACCCCGGACCTCGCTCACAACCCCAGTGAAGGCTGGGATAGGGCCATGACCCTCCTTAGCTATAGATGAGGGTTTTGTGGCCCTCTCCCAATGGTTGATGAGCCTCACCAAATTCTCATTGGCATTGCAAGGAAAGTTCAAGGAGGAAGAAGAGAAAAAAAGAAAAAAAAAAAAATAAAATAAAAATAAAAATAAAATTTTATTAAAAAAATTGCCACGTCGCATTCTACTAGCTGGCATTCACATCAATGCCAGCCGATCAAAATTGGACTGAATTGGTGCTAATATGAAAAGGTTTATGATCGAATTTGTCTAATTGAAAAGTTTATGACTAAATTAGTATTAATACAAAAGGTTTAAGACTTTTTTGATACTTTTTTCTTTTTAAGGAATATTGTATTTTCATTCTTGTGATCAGGAGGGAATAGTGGAGAAGAATTACCGGAAAGGACTGGTTGGACGCTGTTCAAAAGTATGGAAATAGCCAGAAGAGGTGATAAATCAGCCACAGCATTAGCGACCTCATCGCTCTCCGTGAAAATATAAGCTAGACGCCCCCTGAAGAAGAGGAAGAACACAAAGAGAACAAATCCAATGCCGAACGATATGAGCACCGTAACCATGATTGAGAGCTTTGCTGATCTTGAGCTCCCTCTTCCTAGTTCATTAGATACTCGAACGCTGAAAAAGCATACAAAATTTAGAAATTTGCTAGTAAATTGCAAGCCTAGAGAAGGAGTTAATGGTCAATAGGAGTCATGAATCACGTGATTACACCTTGCTGCAGCCAAGAAACCGAAGGAGATCATCATCTCCCAACCACTGATGTTGAGGCTGCAAGTAAGGAAATTATGCTATTTCATTTTAGTGAACTAGCCTTTGCTGAAGGAATTTTTGTAACCTAGGCATTTCCCAAATGTAATTGAAAACAGCTAGGAGCAGAAAGATTGGAAATGCAAACACAATTACCAGATGGCGAGTGCATCAATAGAAACTTCCGCATTTTCCATGTTGCCCGTTAGAAGAACCAGCACCGTGTTGTACCACAGCTCGAGACTGACAATTAGCAAAGAATAGGAATTGAAAATCTTGAATGAAAAAGAAAGGACGTGCCGCTGTCCAGTTTTGATGTCAGAGATTTCGCGCGTCCAGATTTCACCATTTATTTGACAACAAAACATTGGCGACTTCTAAATCACCCATCGGGCATGTAGATACCAAATGGTTAGATCAACTAAACGAATGCTGATTTACACAGAAACTTATCAATTAGTCTGAATTCAAGGACAAAATCTTATGTCTTGGTGATGAAATCCTGACTTACCATAGCATGGCACCAGATGAAAGCGAGAGCTTAATCAAAGGCCACAAGTCCTTAAAGGCCGAACTCGAGAAACCCTTCCATGTATCTCGGCAACCTCCACACAACACGAACATTAGTTGTCCTATATTAGGAATCCAATATGCCAAAATGGTGGAAGCCATAGCACCTAAAATTCCAAGCTTGTATCTTGCGGTCAATAGCCACGATAGACATAGATGAGCCACCGCCGAGAATGCTGCTATGTATGCAATGATCATGTTCTTACTCTGCGCTTGGAGAAACATTTGGCAGGTAAAAGATACGACAAAGGCGAAGAGGATCGGGATCAACCCGAGGGAGATTTCTCCAGCGACCTTTGCAATTTTGTCTTCCTGGCCTAAGGCCTTTAGAAGTGGCGCGGTGAAGATGAACAGAGGAAGTAGAAAGATGGAGCAGATTGTTAGGACAATCCATGATCTCTGGAGGTACACTCCGAGCATGTGGTATTGTTTCGCACCGTAGGCCTGGCCACATAGGGTCTCAAGCGCACTTGCCATGCCGAGCTGAAAGTTCCATGAACAGAAGCTGTTGTAACTCATTTCATGACTCAAATTTCAAGACAACGTCACATGAACGACATGAGGAAAGGTTCCTCTGACAGGCGATAAAAAAAGACATGCGTGGAGATGTTTTTGGCGAATTCTCTCATAAGTCTTGTTGTTCACGCCCTTTTTCAACAGTAACATAGTGTTGTTTCGTTCAAAGCCACATCCACAATGCAAACGACCTTGGTTCAACTCCAAACTCATTTTCCTTGGTGCTCTTTCGATTTCTATATGCCTTGTTCTCATAACAATTTCACTGGCTTCAACATATTCAGAAAGTCAATCAAAGCTGACAAGCTGCTTCCATGAGAAGCCAGTACTGATATAGTGCTTCGCAGTGGCTATTCTATGTTTGAGCATTGTTACTTAAAGGACATGAGACTGTTCTATGAAAAAAAATTTCGTTCATTATTCACTGTTGGGCTCAGTGACAGATGTGCTTAAGAAGCATCTATAAACAATATATAAAGAGACAAAAAACTAATTTTTTGCAAATTAAAAATGTTGACGTAAGATGAACAACAGCAAGATACCATATTACATGACTCTAGTACATGAAAAAATCGACAACTAAAGTAATGGAAAACATGCTAAAACATACCAGGACACCATTCGCAAATCTCAGGAGGACAGTGAAGACGAGAGAATAGGCAGCCAATTCGGTGGACCCGATGTGGCCAATAAAAGCTTGGCTGATGACATAAATCCCAAAGGTAGAGAGTCTGGTGAATATTGCAGGTGCAGCAACAATCCACATCTTCTTGGTCTCACTCCATATCCTGTCCTTCAGGGGCTCATCCTCACCAACATCACTGACTTCCACTGCTACTGGTTTTTTCAGCAGCTTTTGGTTTGCCTCTCCCTCTATTGCCATGGCCAGTAAGTAGATCTATGTTCACCTCATATGCTTAAGACAACGTCTCCTTCTCCTATCAGCTGTAAACCACAAACAAAGTTTGAATCAAATTAGGCAGTGAGGGAGTGGATTTCCTCGTGAAAGAATTGCTTCTGGTGTAGACATGCCAAGAATCATGGCTTTTGACGATGAGAACTCACAATAAGTCAGTTGATAGTGAGGTTTATGCGCTCACATCACATGTTCAGAGTTGCAGAGCGCATCTCTGCTGTGATAACTAGACTTTCTTACATCAGTTCAGCAAAATTAAATAAATAAGACCATCCTTAGCTAGGACAAATCATACGAACTTATAAAGGAGTAACAGCATCCAAAACTCAACTGCAGATACACCGATATTCAAGAGTCGTGAGCCTTTGTAAAACAAACCTGTGCTAATTTAGGGGCAATCATGCCCAGCTCAATATATCCACCAATTATCACCAAAATTTGGTATGGTGAAGCCGAGGATCGATGGCTTTCCTTCTTTTGTTCAGTTACGTCTAGATTGGCGTAAACTTTGATAGTTGCAAGCAGTGTTCATGTCGACACGTGCACGCGCTTGAAATTTCTTAACGCAGTCTGGCATGACTTTCTAAACGGTGAGGGTGAAGTGTTCCTAAAACTAGTGATGGACATGAAACGAGGATAAGCAAAGGTGTTTGTACGAACCTAGAGAGAAGTTTTTGTTGACATGTTTGTGTATGTAATGTCCAAAAAGCATGGAATCTTGATTTACACCACGACAACAATCATGTCTTTGGTTGTCTGTCAGTCCACGACATATCAAATGGTTCACATCAGTCCCTCCACTGTTTTCCCTCGGCTTCCCATACATGAACTCTGAAACACGAACTCTTGTGACGTATTCGTTCATTGAAAAAGCTCTCTTTCTTGTCCTCTCTGGTCGAATGGGCGGGTTCTTTCAACAACAAGGGGAAACGTCATGGTGGGAGATATTGTCTGTAGTTGCAAATTGACTCTAAAGAAGCTTTAGTCCCATCCACACATAAATTATACTGTCACTTCTAAGCTGCCACATTTAAATAGTTATACAAATTACACAATGGTACACATGCCGACTGAGGATATAGATTTGCTTTTTGTCTAAGAGCAATTATAAGGAGAAAAGACCAACCGGAAAAAATAAAAAATTGTAACTTCTGAGAGTTCAATTGAAGGGTGGACAATAGTCACAAGTGTTAAGGAAATCTTTTTGTTCGTTCTATTCGGGCGACAATCCATGATGTCAAGTAAAAATCACATATGGATGGGTGCGGACCGTTGACCCACCTATTTATATATCTTTTGGAAATATATATTGTATATCCAATTATTTAAATATATATAATACAATAATATGCAATTACAAATAATATGCAAATTACATATTTAAATATAGATTATTACAGATACTTTGTATATTTAGTTAAATCAATAAATATGGTATTCTGGTAACTACAAATGATGCTTTAGAATATGAAAATATCAATGTAACTCTTGATTATCCATTTATATTTACACTTTTTCATTTTTAAAGTACATCTATATATTACGTGAATAAATTTACATTTGACTTTATGTTATTTTACGTATCACGATAAATAGACTGCCCAAGGAATGAACAGTATATGTCTACTATCAAGTTATCTATATCTAAACTGCTATTAGCTAAGAAGAAGAAATAAAAATAAAAAAATTAACAAAAATATTGGAAACATATTACAAAACATTTAGAAAAAAAGTACGATTACTTGATAATCATCTCTTCCTATAACTAACTTAACGATAATACAACTTCATCAATTAAAATAAAATTGTGGACCAAACTATTAAAATAGACTCGATGTGCAACAACATCAATCCACTTGATTGTTAGTGATCGTTGCAACGTTCTTTTGTAATTTAATAGAAATAATTTTCAAGTCTCGTTTGCACGTATCTATTTATAATATGAAACAACAATTTGGAATGATAAATAAAACAAACTTAGCACAATAATATGAATAATTGTTTAAACGATCTCAGTGAATAATAACGCACAACTAATTGACACTCACCTGTTTCTATAATTAACTTAAGTAAAATACAACTACATCTTTTTAAACTAATTTAAAGAAATAATTAGGAATAAAAAACAACCCCAGCGAAATAATGTGAATAACTCTTCAAACAATCTTAGCAAAAGAAAACATATACATACCACTTGATGATTACCTCTTTCAATAATCAACTTAACTAAAGTACTACTATATTTTTCAAAATGTAAATTTTAAATCTAGCTATTAAACCAAACTTAATGCGCAAAATCTATCAATCGACTTGACCGCTAATGATAGTTACATACTTTTCTAATTCTAATATAAGCAAAAGCAAAAGTCATTTTGCTAATGATGTCACATTAGTTAAGATCGTCAAATTATTAGAAATATATCACTAAGTCTCAATTGCATAACTCTGTCTACAGTTAAAAAAAAGTAATGTGGAAAAGCAAATAAAATAACTTTAGTAAAATAATGTAAATAATTTTTAAACAATGGTAGTAAAAAAGAAAAACCTTCTCAATAATCACCTCTTTCTACTTTACTAAAGTACAATTATATTTATTAAAAGTAATTGCAAGTCTGGCTATTAAAATAGACTCAACGACCAAAGAGCATTAGTCAACTTGACAGCTAATGATAGTTACGATGCTCATTTGTAATTTGATATTTGTGAAAACCTACATTTGTCCCGTGATTATATTGTGTTGATTAACATCGTCAAATTAACAGAAAAATCTCTCTAAGCCTCCTTTATAAACATCCCTCTATAATTTATAAGAATAATTTGGAAGAATTAATTAAACAAACTGAGCGAAATAATCCGGAAAATCATAAAAAAAAAATCCGAATATAATTATTTTTCCAATCGGGTTGGGTCGGATCGAGTGATTGAACACGATTTGGTTCGTTTTGAGTATTGACATTAGGGGTGAGCAGCGGTCTAGCGACCACAGACAGGCCCAACTCTGCCGGTCCTGGTCCGGTTCCCAAGGGGATTGGGTCGGTCCTTGGTCCTGAAATTCCAGGACCAATATTGTGCGGGTTGGTCCTCGGTCTTAAGAGTTTTGGGTCGGTCCAACCCTGGACCAACCCCGTATATTATATTATATTATTTATAATTATTTTATATATTCAAACCTAAGTAAAATATCCGTTATATTATATTATATTGAGATGTTCTATCAATAGCACTAATAGTAATTTCAATTTAAAACTTTTGTTGAGTATTAATTATGTATCATTTGTTTTGTTTTCAGCTGTTTAGAAGTTCAAGTGAATTAACAAGATGTGAAGTTATATATTCATGGTTTATATTAAGTATTTTGAACTTTTTATAATTTAATTGTATTTTACTAATGAATTTCAGCTGTACTTTGCTTTTCAAGTTGCGTCAAATGGTATAAGTTTTTGAAGAGTAGAGTAGTATTGCGATTACTATGGTGATTTGCTTATTGACATTTCTCGCGGTCAATTTCGGTCGGGTCGGATCTTCAATGTCGGGCCGCCCATCTGGGGCTCCTCCATGTGCTTCCGTGTCTTTCATAGTCTCACTCAGTTTCTCCGCGCTCCTCTCCCCCCTTCGCATCTCGCTGTCTGAAGACGTCGTTGGTTGGATTTCGCAGCTCGGTCGTGCATTCGCCGCCGTGGTACTTCCTCTCAAAAGGGTCCGTCACTGGTGCTTTCTTGTCTTTGAGTGGATGTGCATTGTGGGGTCAAAGTTAGACCCGGTTGCTCTGCATTTTCTGATTGATTCCCTGGGAAAATTCTGGACTAATTTGTGTTCTTTCGGGTCCGTTTCGCGTGATATCGATTCGCTCTTGTGTTTCTTTCTTAGTTGGCAGCTTAAAAGCTGTGTCTTACGGCTTTCCGGGATGCTTGGTTGTGGTCTTTCGAAATTGCCCGCTGAGTGTTCGATGAAAGTCATGAAAGAGGAGTCAAATGTAGAAGAGAACTATCTTTGCTTGTTTGACACATGATATGCCGTTGAAACGTGGAATGGAGAAAAACCAATCGAAACTGAGTTGTGTTAGGACGGTTTTCTGTCGTGACACGAGATGGCTTTGTTCAAGTGTGGTTTTCTCGATACATCACATACATCAGTCTTTTGACTGCTTCATGAGATACTTTATCAGCAGTCAGGGTCAATATTATATCTCTCGGCTGTTAATGCTTTTTGTTGTTCTAGTGCAATGGTGTGGGAACTAAGGGTGTGTTTGTTTTGCAGAAAATATTTTTCAAAAGATGATTGGTTATATTACTTAGAAAAATTAGTCAAGGAAAAATGTTTGCACTATCGACCACAATTTATGACTAACTATTTTCATAGATGATGGAAATATTTCTCATTTAATCTTGAGCTTTCTGTGAAATAAATGCACCCTAAGTTACTTATTTACAAAGATCTTGTTTCCAGTATAGTTCTATTACAGTCTACTATACTGCAAGATTAAGGCTTGTGGTTTATACTTCTCTTCTTTTGTAATGAAAAAGCTGACTTTTATATAACCAAAACAACATACTGGGCCTTGACATAAAGAGGGATGGAAAAGATGAACGTTCTAATTTTCTGATTATTTTCCCTTTTATCTGACTTTGGTGCTTTCGTCGCAGCAATTCGAAGTTCGTTATATTTATTCCCCAACTCAGAGATGGTTATCCCACCGCCAGCGAAGCCACCGAGAATAATAAACTTTCTCAAGCCTTATGTTCTGAAGATGCACTTCACTAACAAGTTTGTAAGTGCCCAAGTCATCCATTCCCCAACTGCTACTGTGGCGTCTTTGGCGAGCTCGCAGGAGAAGGCTTTGAGACCAAGCATGGACTCAACTCGAGATGTGGCTGCAGCTGCAAGATAGGAAAGATACTGGGAGAGAGGCTGCTGCTCAAGGGCATCCCTGCTGTCGCCGTCCACTTGAAAAGAGAACAAAAGTATCATGGCAAAGTCAAAGCGGTTATCGATTCTGTGAGAGAAGCAGGTGTGAAGTTGCTTTGAAAACTTCTGAACTTATCAGTTGTATTTGTTTTAAGAATCGTGACCTCTGTTGGAAGTGATCTTCACTCAAGAAAGATTGAAAGAGAGTGCATGAACTTTTATGTTGGAGGCTGCTTATATTGATTTCTTCTTTGTAAGGATATAAGCATATTGAATGTTTGGGCATGTATGCATCTGAGCATGTGCTTTGGCGTGTTTGGATAGATTATCAGGGTGAGAATGATTGAAAATGATGAGCCTGCCGCTCAACTCTTAAATACTGAAGTCGTTGCATCCATACAAGTTGGATCAGAGTCCAATATAGATCATTGATTGCTCACATTCGGTTTCTACCGGAGCCTTACTGATATTGAAAGAAAACAGCTGCTTGAGACGCTTGACTTCCAAAGATCTTGCACTCTTTGTAGCTCCAGAAAATGTTTTATTTATACTATTTACCATATTAACATTGTAAGGCTATGGGGGAGAAGGCACAGGAAGCTACAAGCATTAGTTAACGGATGATCAGGTTGATGAACTGTGACTTAATCATGAAGTTTATCCGTCCGTCACATAGAGACTGACTTGACACTTATGAAGCCGGAAGGACTCAAGCTTTGTTAATCAAGCATATTGAAAATCCTATGCTGGCCTTAATTTCAGCCAAAGAGACGAAGTTTAAGACAAATTGAGTTGACTTTATTAGCCGGAAAAAGTTTTATAGCAAGATAGCAATCATAATCACGTTCAGGAAACTGCGGTGCACTGGACGTTCCTGAACTAGTGTGCTTCCCAAGAGATTCACCGCCTAATGTGGTGGTGCATGGTATAATTCCAAAGGAAGAGGCAATAAAACTGAAATTCTTTGTAAATACCTGAAAGGCTCCAAAGGAGCTAGCTATTTATCCTGGAAGAATTGCCCAGACAATTGCTTCAATCCTTTCTATTTCGCTACTAGAATACAGGTTCAGTCTCAAAAGCTGCAGTGAAAGACATGCGGTTTGTGTCTTTCTCAAGCAGCACGATGTGGGGTTCCACGTGGAAGGCGCTGAAAAAATGGAGCCACGAAGATGCAAATGTGTATGTTTTTGCCAAAAAAATTTTGGGAATTGGAATTTGGAATAATATCGACCCCTGATAAGCAAAGCACCTAGATTTGTGCAACTTCATTCCAATGGACCAAACCTTACGAGCAACTTCATCCTTGGATGGGTCCTGAAACCGATAGAGATTTTTCGATCTCTTTCAACCTTTGCAACACTCGGGTCTGTCATCCTTCGCCATACTCCGAATGAAGTTTACGAGGAATTTTTCTTTTACAGCATCTGACGAACGAACAAAGATGCAGAATTGGGAGTAATTGAGGACACCCTTGCATGGAACCTCAATATCATCACTTGTGTTGTTAGTTATTGTAACTGTAACATATTTGACAAGCATTTTATCAAACTTAAAAGATATTTCGTCAGTTTATCTTAATTGAATTGTAATTGGAATCTCCATAGCATCCATTTCATGTGAAATTGGAAGATTTGAATGGCTTGCAAGAACTGCAACCAGGATGGAGAAAAGGGAAACCAAATGGATGAAAAAGCCAAAGCGGAAGACATTAGATTTCATGGACTGTGAAATTGTTGAGAAGATGTCCAATTAAACCATGGGCCGTGTAGTTTGTTAAAAAAAAAAAAAACCATGGGCCGTGTAGATCAAGGAATGGAAAAGTGATAAGCTTGAAATGTCATTTAGAGATTGCATCATTTACGTGCAAGTGAACAGTAGATCTTGGACTTGTACCTATCATCTCACTTGCCTGCAATAGTAAATAGGGATATTAGAGATTCAATGTTATTTTACTAGAAAATGTTCATAAATGGTTGTTTTCTTCATTATGGATTATTCAAATTCGTATACTAGACGGTATTGATCGAGCCACATTTTTCTATGAAATGATAATTGCCGCCATAGACTTGACCGATATGTCTTGCAAGAAAAGTGAAGAAGGCTTCCACATCATTTACATGTAGAAAAATCCTACTCCATGCTAAACATGATGGTGCAAATAAAAACAAAGTAAAGTTCAACTTTCTAGCACTAATTTGTCATTGCCCATCTAGAATGGATGTTTTGAAAACTCCCTCACCATCCTTTATGAGTTTAGCCAAGGAAGAAATTCTATGGCAATTAGAATTTTCCAAACCCAAGTAAACCCCACCACCGAAGACTTTGACCCCATTAACCACTTTTGAAGAAGACTTTGACTTCTGTAAGATTATAATTAAGTGCATTGCTGTCTTGAAGGCATTGTGCTCGACCAAAAGACATGGAATTCTATCGGTCCCTCTGTTTTCTCTTTTGTCTTTATGGGCAATTGTTATTAAACCTTCCTTTCTCCACAGCGCAATTATGTCATCCGGTCCAAAGTGATGCCTTACTTCAGTTCAACAATTCCCTCATAGTTGAAACTGATACGGACTCAGATTGTGATCCGAAAATGACTACATGGAAGAATGGCTTGGATTGCTGCTCGTGGGACGGTGTCACTTGTGACAATGTAATGGGTAACATTATCGGCCTCGATCTTTCATATAGCTGTCTGCAGGGGACCCTTCATTCTAACAGTTCACTCTTTGCACTTCGCCATCTTCAAAGCCTCAACCTTGCTTTTAACAATTTCCAGTACCTCACCCATTTTGCCTGAACTAAGTGTATTTGTTGAATTGAGGCACCTCAATCTCTCTTATTCCAATTTTTTAGGTTTAGTTCCTGTTGAAATTTCTTTCCTTTCTAAACTTGTTTTACTTGATCTCTCTTTGAACTATAAGCACGATGATATGTTTGGGATGCAACGTCTTAAGATTGAAAATACTGGTTTCAAAATCCTTGTTCAGAATTTGACAAAGTTGAGGGAACTTAACCTCAATTTCATAGACATGTCTGCTGTTTCGCTCAGTTCTTTCGTGAATTTATCATCCTCCTTGACGTTTTTCAGTGCGTTGAGTGCAAGTTACAGGGGGAACTTCCCCCAACATTTTTAGCTTGCCTAAACCTCCTTGATCTCAATTTGGAATTCAATGATTTCACGGTTTCTTTTCCAAAGTCTAATTGGAGCAAGTCTCTTGAATCCTTAACCCTCTCGTATACAAGCATTTCGAGCAAAATACCCGATTCAATCGGTGAATTCAAGAATTTAAAAACTCTGTATCTTAGCAATTGCACATTGACAGGATCGATTCCCTCATCGCTTGTGAACTTAACAAAATTAACCAGTTTGGACCTTTCACACAATGAATTAATTGGTCATATCCCGTCATTTGTTGTAAAGCTTGAACAACTCATGTATGTAGACCTTTCTTTCAACAACTTCACTGGTGTTTTAGACTTGGGAGTCTTTTCGACATTGAAAAATCTGCAAGCCCTTCGTCTTATAGTTGAGCTAAATCTAATGTACAATAGTATGAATCACACATTTCCGAAGCTTGAGACTTTGGCCTTGCCTTCCTGCAATTTGACCGAGTTCCCTCCTTTTTTGAACTCTTTAAAAATGCTAAGAGAATTAGATCTATCCCAAAACAAGATTGGCGGTCAAATACCGAGATGGTTTTGGGATGTAGGGAATGGTACCCTACAGTCTCTTGATATTTCTAGCAACCTTATTGAGGGAGGCATAAAACAATTTCCTTGGAAAGAGTTGATCAATGTTGGCCTTAGCCACAACTTATTCCAAGGCCCGCTTCCAATTCCACCACTCCCTATAGTTTATTTTTGGGCCACCGACAATCGCTTCAGTGGAGAGATTCCCTCTTCCATTTGCAAATTAAGCTCCCTTGAATTCCTAGGTTTGGCTCGTAACAATCTCTCTGGCTCTATTCCACAATGTTTGGGAAATTTAGCCAACCTCTCGAGTCTAGACTTGAGTGCCAATAAGTTTGAAGGGACATTACCACGGTCTTTAGACAGTTGTGCATCATTGGCCATGCTAAACGTTAGTCACAACAGAATCAACGATACTTTTCCGAAGTGGTTGCTAGAAGCCCCCTCATTACAGGTCATCGCTCTTCAGTTCAATGAATTCCATGGCCAAATCGATCCTCCAATTGTTCCATTTCATCCCTCCATGCTTTTTATTTTTTACATATCTAACAATAATTTAGGGGGTCAATGGCCCGAAGAATATTTTCTCCATAGTCGGTTGAATCTAATGACCGTTGATCTATCCAACAATAGATTTGAAGGTCCTCTTCCAATTCCACCACCCACCACTCAATTCTATTTTAGTGCAAACAACAAGATTGGTGGAAAGGTTTCCCCTTTGATATGCAATGCCACTAAGCTCATGGTCCTTGATTTGTCCAATAATAGTTTGATGGGCACCTTGCCAGAGTGCTTGATGAGCTTTAGCAAAAATCTCTCGGTCCTCAACCTCCGCATGAACATGATTCACGGTGTGATCCCTAGAAAATTTGCTGAGGATAACAAACTAAGGACCATCGACCTCAGTTAGAATCGATTTGAAGGGACATTGCCATGGTCCTTATTACATTGTGAAAATTTGGAAGTTTTGGATCTCGGCAACAATAGAATGAAGGATAAATTCCCCAATTGGTTAGGAACCCTTCCAAAGCTACAAGTTCTTGTTTTGAGGTCCAACATGTTCCATGGCTTCGTGAGCAGTCATAGAGAAGCTCACTCATTTTCTGAATTGCGCATCTTCGACCTGTCCAATAACAATCTGAGTGGTCCTTTACCGGTTAGTTATATTATGAAGCTTACTGCCATGATGTATCAAGATAAAAGACAGGGCAAGCCACAGTATATGGGAGATGGTAATTATCAAGATTCAGTCATGGTGACCATGAAAGGACTGGAGATACGGTTAGTGAAAATTCTAACTGTTTTCACGAGTATCGACTTATCGAGCAACCATTTTGGTGGGGAGCTTCCCGTGTATATTGGAAACCTAAAGTCGCTCAAAGGGCTAAACTTTTCCCACAACAATCTCACGGGCTATATCCCTCTATCTATTGGCAATTTGACTGAACTCGAATGGCTAGACCTCTCTTCAAACAAGTTCATTGGAAGCATTCCTCAAGAACTAGCGGATTTGACATCTCTTGCATTCTTGAACCTCTCAAAGAATCAGCTCATCGGACCTATTCCTCGAGGAAGGCAATTCAACACATTCAAGAGCGACTCGTTTGCCATGAATCCTAGACTATGCGGATTTCCATTGTCGGAGACATGCACAAACAATCCACAAGAAATTCCACTTGTAACCATTCTTCAAGAAAATGATACAGGGCATGGAGGCTGGTTTGAGTGGAGAGCCATATTGATGGGTTATGGGTGTGGAACCGTAGGTGGAGTCTCTCTTGGATACGTTGTTCTCGGATCTAGAAAATTTGAATGGCTCGCGGGGTTGCTTGAAAGGAAAGGAGCTAATATGAGAAAGAAGTGGAGGAGGAATGCTCGTAGATCTTATCAAAGATGAGAATCTCGACTGTTCATTCTTTGCATTGTAATATGATGAGTAAATCTGTTGAGGTGCCTTGAGACCGATTACATGCTTATTATTTTGGCCTTTTTATCATTTAAGCGTAGTCTCATCCAAGTAAATCATCCAAGTAAACAAAATAAGATCTAATTTATCCTTGCTTCTTGTGGGAACTTATTTCTTTCCTTTTTTCAAGGGATAATATTGAAACCATAAAAAAGCGAGACATGATTCACTTTTTGGTTTAATATATAGGCCAGTCTTGAGGTACATACGACTAGTGTGCGTGATCACCGGTGTCTTTAGGAATTGCGTGATTATTTAATATAGGCTACTTCTTTTTACTTTTGTAGAGAAAAGAATAAGTTTTTTTTTTTTTTTTCAGGAATTGAGTGATTACTTAATTAAGTTGATATGTGATGAATAGTTATTATAGATGTGTGAATTGAGTGGTCACTTGATGAAAAGAAAGTAGCAAGTAGTTGTTGAAACCTAATTTTACCGGTTTGGCGAACCATCTTTACTTGAAAAAAGAAAAGAAAAGAAAAGAAGAATTGAATCAGGCCGGTTTGACCCGGCCCTCTTGGGCCCAACCCGCGACCTGCACCTTGCTCGGCCTGTCTCTTCTCTAGTGCACGTCCGACCCGGCCTCTCCTCCCTTTCTTTTCTCTTTCTCGCCCCACTCCATCGGTCTTCCGCCTCACGACACACAGCCGTTGCCGCTCTTCGCTGCTCGTCATCCCACTTCTCCCGCAATCGCACCAAGGCTTCTATTCACCCCTGTTTTCTTGACCAGAGTACTCTGAAGAGCTCGTCTCCTATCCATCCACCTTCATCGGTTCCGACCTTCGACGTAACATAGAACTCGCTCCCTTCTGCTCGGATTCATGGCTTAAGGTCCTGAAGCGACTAGGTCTCGCTCGAGATCTGTTCGTTGGCCCGTGACTCTGATCCTTAACGACGATCGGAGCTTCCGTCGTCGATCCAGTTGCTAGTCGCAGCTTCATTTCTGTCCATTAACAATGCAACACTCTTACCCTGTTACACTTTTTTTTTTTGGTGAAGGAGAATAGCCGAAATAGCATGTTTCGGATTAGGATCGAATCAACTCTTTCCGAGTCTATGTTAACGATTAGACGTATCCCGGACTGTTTTTGGGTGGATGTGATCCGAGTTCGTTGATGCTCAATTTTATTTTCCCGAAGGGAAAACGCGCACACACGTTTAGGGAAGAGAGGAGAATTCGCTCTAGAGGGCTCTCGTTCTCTCCTGCTCGTGGCTCTCATCGACTTGCGGCCACCGGCAGCTCTTCCCTCAGCACGGCCGTTCGTAATCGGTCGCTCGGTCATCGCTCCTCCTGCTCGCGCCGTCACTTCTCGCTCACAGCGACGGAGGGCGAGAATTCCTTTCTCGGCTCTCAATTCTCCTCCTGCAATATGGTTGTCGGCCACCGCAACTTCTTCCTCTGGTTTGAGGTCGCCACTCAGTTCATCACCGGAAGCTTACCTCCAGCTCACTAGCGCTCGCCTCCACTCTAAATCACCTCTCTTCTGCTCCGCTTCCATGTCGGTTGCCGTACTTTGTCCAATCACAGACTTCGCCTCGTCGTAAGGGATTGACACAACCTTTCCGAGCTTTTAGTCACGAAACTGTCTCTTTGGTTTCTGGTTTTCTCTCGTTCGGATGAAGTTTGGTCCAAGTCTTCAGAAAATGAAGCCGAGCGGAATCTCTCTCGCCTGTCCTCCCTCCGCTCTCCACGCGAGGCTTAGCTTGGAGCCATATCATCTCCTTCGAGATTGTACATGATTTCAAGGTTCAAGTGAGGGTGCTGAGTTCACTGATTCTTTTGGCTTGATGGGAGAGTTGAGATGAAACGGCGATTTTGAGTGACGCACGTTCTGTTTGACATATTGTCCGAGAGAGGTTTTACTTTTACACCTGTGCTCGGACTTGGTGGACTTGTCCTTTCAATTTTTAAGCAAGCCCTATCGTGAACCTTTAGGAGCATAACCGGGAAGCTGAGTCGAGTCAAATTGCAAGTCGGATTTAGTGATCCAGATCATCATGGTTGCCATGGTTTTTTAAGCAAGCCCTATTGTGAACCTTTAGGAATGCGGGAATGAGTAGTTGTTTCGCCATGGTTGCGCTGTGTAGTTGTTTCGCTGCATCGTCATCGTCTCGAGAGCTCACGTTCGCGTTCAGGACATTGACCATTAAAGCTAAGTCCAACGCTCTCGATCTCTTGGATTTTCCGTAGCGTCACGTATGAATGTTGCTGGCTTTGTTTAAAGCTCGTCGTTTCCATTTTTTTGTTCCCCTTCGAATGGGCTTTGAATAGGTGGGCTTGAGCGGGTTTGGTAATTTTGGGCTTGATTTAGTCTAAGTGAGTTGGGCCTGGTCCTCAATTTTATGAGTCAACTTAATGTATTTGGGTTGGGCTTGCTTTCGTAGGCCCAATCGTATCTTTGGCCCACGCTTTGTGTACCTGGAACCGTGAGACCAGACCCATTTCTAAATAATTTTATCATATGCAACTTCATTCCAATGGACAAAACCTTGCGAGCAACTTCATCCTTGGATGGTTACTGAAACTGATAGAGATTCTCAGATCTCTTTCGACCTCTGCAACACTTGTGTCCATCATCCTTTCCGATACTCTGAATGAAGTTTATGAGGAATTTTTTTTTTTTTTTTTACACAACATCTGAAAGTACGAACAAAGATGTAGGATTGGAAGTAATCGAGGACGCCCTTGTGTGGAACCTCAATATCATCACTTGTGTTGTTAGTTTTTGTAACGGTAACATACTTGACAAGCATTTTATCAAACTTAAAAGATATTTCGTCAGTTTATCTTAATTGAGAATTGTAATTAGAATCTTCATAGCATCCATTTCATGTGAAACTAGAAGACTTGAATGGCTTGCGAGAATTGTGAGAAAGATGGAGGAAAGGGAAGTCAAATGGATGAAGAAGCCAAAGCAGAAGGCATAAGATTTCATGGACCATGAAATTGTTGAGAAGATGTCCAATTTAATTGTGCGCCATATAGATCAAGGAATGGAAAAGTCATCGGCTTGAAATGTCATTCAGAGATTGCATCTTTTACTTGCAGCTGAATAGCAGATCTTGGACTTACTGTAAAATGTTCATAAATAGGGGTATTAGAGGTTCAAGGTTAATTTACTGGAAAATGTTCATAAATGACTATTTTCTTCATTACAAATTATTCAATTTCGTCTACCAGACGGTAGTAACTAGAGCCACACGTTTCTATGAAATGAGAATTGCCACAATAAACTTGACTAACTCGTCATTCAAAAAAAGTGGGGAAAGCTTCCGCATCGTGTACATGTAGAAAAATCCGATTTCATGCTAGATATGATATTTCAAGTAAAAACAATTAATAAAATTCAACATTCTAGCACTAATTTGTCAATGCCCATCTATAATGGATGTCCTGAAAACTCTTCCACCATCCTTTTTGCGTTTAGCCAAGGAAGAAATTTTATGGCACTAAGAATTTTCCACACCCAAGTAAACCCCAACAAAGACTTTGACCCCAACAACAACATTTGATGAAGACTTTGACTTCTTAACGATTCTAATTAAGTGCTATGCTATCTTAGAGGCATTGTGCTCGACCAAAAAACATGGAATTCTACAAGTCCCTCTATTTTCTATATGATGAAAATTGTCATCATATTCATGCAATGTTATGAATTATTCAAAGTTGTATACCGAACAGTGATTACCAGAGTCATGCATATCTATGAAATGAAAATTGCCACCATAAACTTGACCAATATGCCTTTCAAGAAAAGCGGAGAAGGCTTCCATATCTTGGATATGTAGAAAATCCTATTTCATGCTTGATATGATATTGCAAATAAAAACAATTAATAAAGTTCAACTTTCTAGCACTAATTTGACAATGCCCATCTAGAATGGATGCTCTGAAAACTCCTCCACCATCCTTTATGTGTTCAGCCAAGGAAGAGTTGTATGTACATGTTAATATGCACACGTTATGAGGGTTTCAAATGTTTCAGATTTAAAAGGAAAAAAGGAAATGTGCAGAAATTGCAAGATTCAAATTAAGTAGAAAACAAATAATGAATAGTGGATCTTGGACTTGTACCTATCATCTCACTTGTCTACAATAGTAAACGGGGGTATTAGAGATTCAAGGTTATTTTATCAGAAAATGTTCATAAATGATTGTTTTCTTCATTACAAATTATTCAATTTCGTCTACCAGACGGTAGTACCCAGAGCCACACGTTTCTATGAAATGAGAATTGCCACCATAGACTTGACTAACTCATCATTCAAAAAAAGTGGGGAAGGCTTCCTCATCGTGTACATGTAGAAAAATCCTATTTCATGCTAGATATGATATTTCAAGTTAAAACAATTAATAAAGTTCAATATTCTAGCACTAATTTGTCAATGCCCACCTAGAATGGATGCCCTGAAAACTTTTCCACCATCCTTTTTGTGTTTAGCCAAGGAAGAAATTCTATGGCACTAAGAATTTTCCACACCCAAGTGAACCCCACCAAAGACTTTGACCCCAACAACAACATTTGATGAAGACTTTGACTTCTTAACGATTCTAATTAAGTATACTGCTATCTTAGAGGCGTTGTGCTCAACCAAAAACCATGGAATTCTACAAGTCCCTATATTTTCTATATAATGAAAATTGCCATCATATTCACACAATATTATGAATTATTCAAAGTTGTATACCGAACAATGATTACTAGAGTCACACATATCTATGAAATGAAAATTGCCACCATAAACTTGACCAATATGCCTTTCAAGAAAAGCGGAGAAGGCTTCCATATCTTGGATATATAGAAAAATCATATTCCATGCTTGATATGATATTGCAAGTAAAAACAATTAATAAAGTTCAATTTTCTAGCACTAATTTAATAATGTCCATCTAGAATGGATGCTTTCAAAACTCCTCCACCGTCCTTTATGCGTTTAGTTAAGGAAGAGTTGTATGTACATGTTAATATGCACACGTTATGAGGGTTTCAAATGTTTCGGATTTAAAAAAAAAAAAACGAAATTTGCAGAAATCGCAATATTCAAATTAAGTAGAAAACAAATAATGAATAGTAGATCTTGGACTTGTCCCTATCATCTCACTTGTCTACAATAATAAACAAGGGTATTAGAGATTCAAGGTTTTTTTACCGGAAAATGTTCATAAATGATTATTTTCTTCATTACGGATTATTCAATTTCGTCTATCAGACGGTAGTGACCAGAGCCACGTGTTTCTATAAAATGAGAATTGCCGCCATAGACTTGACTAACTCGTCATTCAAAAAAAGTGGAGAAGGCTTCCGCATCATGTACATGTAGAAAAATCCTATTCCATGCTAGATATGATATTTCAAGTTAAAACAATTAATAAAGTTCAATATTCTAGCACTAATTTGTCAATGCCCATCTAGAATGGATGCCCTGAAAACTCTTCCACTGTCCTTTTAGCATTTAGCCAAGGAAGAAATTCTATGGCACTAAAAATTTTCCACACCCAAATAAACCCCACCAAAGACTTTGACCCCAACAACGACTTTCTTGAAGACTTTGACTTCTTGACTATTCTAATTAAGTGCACTGCTATCTTAGAGGTGTTGTGCTTGACCAAAAACATGGAATTCTACAAGTCCCTCTATTTTCTATATAATGATAATTGCCACCATAGTCATGCAATATTATGAATTATTCAAAGTTGTATACCGAACGGTGATTACCAGAGTCACGCATATCTATAAAATGAAAGTTGCCATCATAAACTTGACCAATATGCCTTTCAAGAAAAGCGGAGAAGGCTTCCATATCTTAGATATGTAGAAAAATCATATTCCATGCTTTTATATGATATTGCAAGTAAAGACAGTTAATAAAGTTCAACTTTCTAGCACTAATTTGACAATGCCCATCTAGAATGGATGCTCTAAAACTCCATCGTCCTTTATGCATTCAGCCAAGGAAGAGTTGTATGTACATATTAATATGGACGCATTATGAGGGTTTCGAATGTTTTGAATTTAAAAGGAAAAAACGAAATGTGCAGATATCACAAGATTCAAATTAAGTAAAAAAAAAAAACAAATAATGAATAGTAGATCTTGGACTTGTACCTATCATCTCACTTGTCTACAATAGTAAATGGGGGTATTAGAGATTCAAGGTTATTTTACTGGAAAATGTTCATAAATGATTATTTTCTTCATTACGGATTATTCAATTTTGTCTACCAGACGGTAGTAACCAGAGCCACGCGTTTCTATGAAATGAGAATTGCCGCCATAGACTTGACTAACTCGTCATTCAAAAAAAGTGGAGAAGGCTTCCGCATTGTGTACATGTAGAAAAATCCCATTTCATGCTAGATATGATATTTCAAGTTAAAACAATTAATAAAGTTCAACATTCTAGCATTAATTTGTCAATACCCATCTAGAATGGATGCCCTGAAAACTCTTCCACTGTCCTTTTAGCATT
The DNA here is from genome assembly GCA_016097545.1 of Eucalyptus victrix. Classification (NCBI taxonomy): domain Eukaryota; kingdom Viridiplantae; phylum Streptophyta; class Magnoliopsida; order Myrtales; family Myrtaceae; genus Eucalyptus; species Eucalyptus victrix. The sequence goes on along the minus strand of CM027840.1, from coordinate 5,342,326 downwards.
TAGCCAAGGAAGAAATTCTATGGCACTAAGAATTTTCCACACCCAAGTAAACCCCACCAAAGACTTTGACCCCAACAACGACATTTGATGAAGACTTTGACTTCTTAACGATTCTAATTAAGTGCACCGCTATTTTAGAGGTGTTGTGCTCTACCAAAAAACATGGAATTCTACAAGTCCTTGTATTTTCTATATAATGAAAATTGCCATCATAGTCAAGCAATGTTATGAATTATTCAAAGTTGTATGCCGAACGGTGATTACGAGAGTTACGCATATCTATGAAATGAAAGTTGCCACCATAAACTTGACCAATATGCCTTTCAAGAAAAGCGAAGAAGGCTTCCATATCTTGGATATGTAGAAAAATCATATTCCATGCTTGATATGATATTCAAATAAAAACAATTAATAAAATTCAACTTTCTAGCACTAATTTGATAATGCCCATCTAGAATGGATGCTTTGAAAACTCCTCCACCGTCCTTTATGCGTTTGGCCAAGGAAGAGTTGTATGTGCATGTTAATATGCACACGTTATGAGGGTTTCGAATGTTTGGGATTTAAAAGGAAAAAACGAAATGTGTAGAAATCGCAAGATTCAAATTAAGTAAAAACAAATAATGAATAGTAGATTTTGGACTTGTACCTACAATAGTAAACAGGGGCATTAGAGATTCAAGGTTATTTTACTGGAAAATGTTCATAAATGATTGTTTTCTTCATTATGAGTTATTCAATTTGGTCTATCAAACAGTAGTAACCAAAGCCACATGTTTCTATGAAATGAGAATTGCTGCCATAGACTTGACTAACTCATCATTCAAAAAAAGTGGATAAGGCTTCCGCATCGTGTATATGTAGAAAAATCCTATTTCATGCTAGATATGATATTCCAAGTAAAAACAATTAATACATTCTAGCACTAATTTGTCAATACCCATCTAAAATGGATGCCCTGAAAACTCTTCCACCATCCTTTTTGCGTTTAGCCAAGGAAGAAATTCTATGGCACTAAGAATTTTCCACACCCAAATAAATCCCACCAAAGACTTTGACCCCAACAACGACATTTGATGAAGACTTTGACTTCTTAACGATTCTAATTAAGTGCACCGCTATCTTAGAGGCGTTGTGCTCGACCAAAAAATATGGAATTCTACAAGTCCCTATATTTTCTATATAATGAAAATTGCCATCATAGTCCGGCAATGTTATGAATTATTCAAAGTTGTATACCAAATGGTGATTATGAGAGTTACGCATATCTATGAAATGAAAATTGCCACCATAAACTTGACCAATATGCCTTTCAAGAAAAGCGGAGAAGGCTTCCATATCTTGGATATGTAGAAAAATCCTATTCCATCATTGATATGATATTGAAAGTAAAAACAATTAATAAAGTTCAACTTTCTAGCACTAATTTGACAATGCCCATCTAGAATGGATGCTCTAAAAACTCTTCCATCGTCCTTTATGCATTCAACCAAGGAAGAATTGTATGTACATGTTAAAATGCACATGCTATGAGGGTTTCGAATGTTTCGGATTTATAAGGAAAAAAGTGAAATGTGCAAAAATCGCAAGATTCAAATTAAGTAGAAAACAAATAATGAATGTCAATCTTACAGGCCTATTTGATCTAATTATGGGAACAAAACCGAGAGAGGGTGGTTCTCTTCTTTGTTGCATGAAGCCATGGCAAGGGCATCCTTTGTGAGTAACTGTTCATAGGTACCCATCAAGTTCTCCAATTTTTTTAGTGGATAGAATTCAAGTCTAAAGATATTAACTTCTAGTTTAAAATTTTATACTTGTTTCTTGTGGGAACTTATTTCTTTTCTTTGTTCAAGGGATAATATTAAAACCATGAAAAAGCAAATCTCGCTTTTGGTTTAATATATAGGCCAATGTCGAGGCACACACAACGTATGTGCGTGATCGTCGGTGTCTTTGGGAATTGAGTTATTATTTAATATAGGCTACTTCTTTTCACCTTCATAGAGAAAAGACCCAGTCGTTTTAGGAATTGAGTGATTATTTAATTGAGCTGATATGTGACAAATAGTTATTATAAGCGTATGAATTAAGTGGTCACTTGATGAAGATAAAGTAGTGGGTAATTGTTGAAACCTAATTTTGCTGGTTTGGTGAACCATATCTCCTTGTTAAAAAAGGAAAAAGAAAAGAAAAGAAAAATTGAATCCGGCTGGTTTGCGGCCGTTGGTCTTCTTCCTCACGACGCGCGGCCGTCGCCGCTCTTCACTGCTGGTCACCCTACTCCTCCCGCAATCGCACCAAAGCTTCTGTTCGCCCTTGTTCTCTTGACCTGAGTACTCTGAAGGGCTCTGCTCCTACCCATCCCTCCTTCACCAGTTCCGACCTTTGAGGTAACACAGAACTCGCCCCGTTTTGCTCGGGTTCATGGCTTAAAGTCGTGAAGCGACTAGGTCTCGCTCGAGATCTGTTCCTTGGCGTGCGACTTCGATCCTTAACGATGATCGAAGCTTCCTTCATTGATCCAGTTGCTAGTTAGGGCTTCGTTTCGGTCCATTAACAATGCAACCCTCTTATCCTGTTGTGCTTTTTTCTGGTGAAGGAGAAGAGCCGAGATAGCATGCTTCAGATTAGGATTGAATCAACTTGTTCCGAGTCTATGTTAACAATTAGATATATCTCGGGCTGTTTTTGTGTCGATGTAATTGTAGTCCGAGTTCGTATATGCTCAGTTTTATTTTTCATACTACGCACGAAACTTGTTCGATAAAATGTGTCTGAGATGTGGCTGTGAAATGCTTTTTACCGTTGTTCAATCTGAAGACGTGTTTTAATACGATTTACATAAGTTCATATGTTAGCTGTTAAGTTTGGCTTTGACCCGTGATGAGAATACCGAGAGTTTTACTGACTTTATATCCTCTTTGATTGATGCATGGTGTCATTGACGATGGCCTTCTCATGGTGATTATTGACCAGAAATTGATCCAAGAAATTAATTGTGTTTTACGTCTCTTCGATCACGACAAGGGTCGCATTTTGCAAAAAAGTTAAGAGAATCAAAATCTTTTTGTTTGTTTTATTTTTTCGGTGTGTATCCACGGTGTTAAGTAAAGATTCCCATATGAATGGGCGAGGGGTGCAGGGGGCCTCACCCCCAACCATAAGTATTTTCCCCGTACAAATTGGGTCCAAATAGTATTTTCCCCTTACAAATTGGGTGGGGGAGAAAATGGTGGGGCATGGGGCCAGGATTCATGTGGGTTTAGTACTTTAGGTTAATTGTTGAAAGAGGTGATCATCAAGTGTCCTATATAGCTATTTTTTTCTTTTGCTTAGATTGGTTAAAGAGTTATTCACATTATTTTGCTGAGTTACTTTTTCTTCCTAATTATTTCTTGAAATTAAAAATGGATATATGCAAACAAGACTTGATCGATAACTCGTTTGACAAATTAACTAAGGCCATGTATTGCTAGGGGACAAATTTACGTTTAGTTTTGGGCGGCACTTTTTCCACTTCTCTTTTGACTTAAAGACACTCTTTTTTTTTTCTTTTTTTGATTGTTTTGACCATATTATCCCTTATGGATTGTCTTAACCATATTATCTCTTATGGGATCCACCACTTCTCGTAAAATCCTATAAAAGTGATTTTTTTATTATTATTTGGGTCACGCTTTTCATTTTGTTTTTTTTTTTTTTTTCCCTTAGGCTTTTTATTTTGCAAGTCATCTCTATGTTATCTTGCATCATTATTTCCAACAAGTCAATTAATTAGAAGTAACATGGCAACCCAAAACTGATGATAAAAAACTTATGGAAACATAGTAAGAAACTAAACCTAGAAGGAGTAGCAATCTATAGGATGCAAGTATGCTTCAGACCATAAAGCAACTGCTCAATTAATTTCAAGGTTTGAGTGAGGGTGCTGAGTTCACTGATTCTTTTGGATAGATGGGAGAGTTTAGATGAAACGGTGATATTGAGTAAGTAATACAAACGATCATTTTTTGGAAAATATTATTTCAATCTTGGGCTTTTCATGAAATAAAAGCACCCTAAGTGACTTATTTATAAGGATCTTGTTTCTCCAATGGTTCTATTTGTTAAGACCCATCTACAGTCTCCTGCACGGTGCAGGCTGCACCGCAAGCTTAACTTAAAGAGGGAATGGAAAAGATGAACATTCTGTTTTTCGGATTATGTTCCCTTTTATCTGATATTGGTGCTTTGGTTCTAGCAATTCGAAGTTCATTATATGGTTATCCCACCGCCAGCTAAGTCACCGAGGATAATAAACTTTCTCAAGCCTTACATTCTGAAAATGCACTTCACTAACAAGTTCGTAAGTGCCCAAGTGATCCATTCCCCTACTGCGACTGTCGCGTCTTCAGCGAGCTCACAGGAGAAGGCTTTGAGACCGAGCATGGAGTCGGCTCAAGACATGGCCGCAGCTGTGAAGATAGGAAAGATACCGGGAGAGAGGCTGCTGCTCAAGGGCATCGCTGCTGTTGAAGTCCACTTGAAAAGAGAACAAAAGTATCAAGGCAAAGTTAAGGCAGTCATCGATTCTGTGAGAGAAGCAAGTGTGAAGCTGCTTTGTGAACTCCTGAATTTATTGGCTGTATTTGTTTTAAGACTCGTGATATTTGTTCGAAGGAATCTTCACTTGAGAAAGATTGAAAGAGAGTGCATGAATTTTTTATGTTGGAGGCTGCTTATATTGATTTCTTCTTTGTAAGAATATAAGCATATTGAATGTTTGGGCAAGTATGCATCTGAGCATGTGCTTTCGCGTGTTCGGATAGATTATCAGGGTGAGAATGATTGAAATTGATGAGCCTGCCACTCAACTCTTAAATACTGAAGTCGCTGCATCCATACGAGTTGGTTCAGAGTCCAATTTAGATCATTGATTGCTCACATTCGGCGCTTTCGGTTTCTATCGTAGCCTTACTGATATTGAAAGAAAACAACTGCTTGAGGCGCTCGGCTTCCAATGATCTTGCACTCTTTGTAGCCTTACTGATATTGAAAGAAAACAACTGCTTGAGGTTCTCGGTTCCGCCCTTGTTCAGTCGAATCCTCGGTTCCAAAAATGAGGAACCAGTGCCGTCAGTCTGGTTCCCGGTTCTGGGGTGGGAATCGGACTGACTGGAAATTGATCACCCCTAATGCTTGTGGTTAATAATCAGCCTCCGATAAGACATGGTGACTGGTGAAGGAGAAGAAAAAAAAAAAAAAAAAAATAATTTAAAAATTCAATTTTTTTATTATGATACAGAATCATGAGATTAAATCACTTCTACGATAAAATCTAATATTAAAAAATATTTTTAGTCATATATTGCTAAATAAAAAAATTATACACTTTTCTAAAATACGATATTTGAAAAAGTGATTTTTTTATTATGAAATTTTTCTCCAAATAAATGTACCTAAAATTACTTAGATTAATTGAGTAGTGTCGAGGAAAAGCCATTACCGTGTATAGCAAGGCAATCAGCGGAATTTTCGGGGCTTTTTGTCAACCAACATTACTTTTTCTTGTTGGCCATGTAGCGATTGGCTCGTTCTCAACTTCTCATCGACTACCGACGCTTTGCTTTTCGGTCTTCCAAGCCGTAATATAAATAATTTCAACTTTTAGAAAAGAAAGAGAGCTATCGATCGGCCAAGCAAATCAACCATGTCTAGCTCAGCCGCAGGAAGTTACCAGGAAGATAGAGTGGCAGGTGTTCGTGAGCTTTAGAAGACTCGGTTCTCACCAGTCACCACCAATAGCATTTGACTTTATGGTCTTAGTCGTGATATATTACCACTTTCTGCTTTAACTATTTTCTCGTGCATTTGGTCGGTTTCTTATTGCTACTCCTTTAATGAATGACAGAGAAGAGAGAGGCCCAAGCACAACGTTCGAGACAAAGCTATGACCCAGCAGCGACGAAGCAGAGTTATAGAGTCGCTTATCCCTCTTTCGAGTTTTATCAGTATTCGTGAGTAAGCGACATCAAATGGCAACATGCACATTTGCAATCTGTAACCTGATGTTCATAAGTCAACGAGCAAAGAGAAATATTAGCTCAAATTGTCTCAACATAAATAGTTTTTTGAATTTTGAATTTTTGCTTCTGAAAAATCAGAGGAAAAGTAGATGCCATGATTCAAACACACGGAAAATCAAACTGGACCAAAATATAAAATTTTCCTTAAGAAAGCAAAAATAAAACTACAGAGATTAGTTAAATGAGTAGCGTTGAGGAAAAGCCATTGCCGTGCAGGGCAAGGCAATCAGCGTAATTTTGGGGCTTTTTGTCAACCAACTCTACGTTTTTATTGTCGGCCATATAGCAATTTTCTCGTTCTCATCGACTTCCAGCGCTTTGCTTTTCGGTCTTCCAAGGCGTAATATAAATAATTTCAACTTTCAGAAAAGCAAGAGAGCCATTCTTCTTTTCAATGGACCGAACCTTACGAGCAACTTCATCCTTGGATGGGACCTGAAACCGATAGAGATTTTTCGATCTCTTTTAACCTCTGCAACACTCGGGTCCGTCATCCTTCGCCATACGCCGAATGAAGTTTACGAGGAATTTTTCTTTTACAGCATCTGACGTACGAACAAAGATGCAGAATTGGGTGTAATCGAGGACGCCCTTGCATGGAACCTCAATATCATCACTTATGTTGTTAGTTATTGTAACTGCAACATATTTGACAAGCATTTTATGAAACTTAAAAGACATTTCGTCAGTTTATCTTAATTGAATTGTAATTGGAATCTCCATAGCATCCATTTCATGCGAAATAGGAAGATTTGAATGGCTTGCGAGAACTTCAACAAGAATGGAGAAAAGGGAAACCAAATGGATGAAGAAGTCAAAGTGGAAAGCATTAGATTTCGTGGATTGTGAAATTGCTGAGAAGATGTCCAATTAAACCATGGGCCATGTAGATCAAGGAATGGAAAAGTGATAAGCTTGAAATGCCATTAGCAGATTGCATCTTTTACTTGCAAGTGAATAGTAGATCTTGGACTTATACCTATTATCTCACTTGTCTACAATAGTAAACAGGGTATTAGGGATTCAATGTTATTTTGCTGGAAAATGTTCATAAATGGTAATTTTCTTCATTATGGATTATTCAAATTTGTATACTAGATGGAAATGATCGGAGCCACGTTTTTCTATGAATTGATAGTTGCCACCATAAACTTGACTGATATGTCTTTCAAGAAACGTGAAGAAGGCTTCCACATCATTTACATGTAGAAAAATCCTACTCCATGCTAGACATGATGTTGCAAGTAAAAACAATTAATAAAGTAAAACTTTCTAACACTAATTTGTCATTGTCCATCTAGAATGGATGTTGTGAAAACTCCCCCACCATCTGTCCTTTATGCGTTCAGCCAAGGAAGAAATTCTATGGTAGTTTGAATTTTCCAAACCCAAGTAAACCCCACCACCGAAGACTTTGACCCCATTAACCACTTTTGAAGAAGACTTTGACTTCTGTAAGATTATAATTAAGTGCATTGCTGTCTTGAAGGCATTGTGCTCGACCAACAGACATGGAATTCTATCGCTCCCTCTGTTTTCTCTTTTGTCTTTCTGGGCAATTGTTATTAAACCTTCGTTTCTCCACAGCGCAATTATGTCGTCCGGTCCAAAGTGATGCCTTGCTTCAGTTCAACAATTCCCTCACAGTTGAAACTGATACGAACTCAGATTGTGATCCGAAGATGACTACATGGAAGAACGGTTTGGATTGCTGCTTGTGGGATGGTGTCACCTGTGACAATGTAACGGGTAACATTATCGGCCTTGATCTTTCATATAGCTGTCTGCAGGGTACACTCCATTCTAACAGTTCACTGTTTGCACTTCGCCATCTTCAAAGCCTCAACCTTGCTTTTAACAATTTCTGTTCCTCACCCGTTTTGCCTGAACTAAGTGCGTTTGTTGAATTGAGGCACCTCAATCTCTCTTATTCCAATTTTTTAGGTTTAGTTCCTGTTGAAATTTCTTTGCTTTCTAAACTTGTTTTACTTGATCTCTCTAGGAACTATAAGTACTATGATTTTTTTGAGATACTTAAGATTGAAAATACTGCTTTCAAAATCCTTGTTCAAAATTTGACAGAGTTGAGGGAACTTAACCTTGATTACATAGACATGTCTACTGTTCCGCTCAGTTCTTTCGTGAATTTATCATCCTCCTTGACATTTTTCAGTGCAGTTGGCTGCACATTACAAGGGGAACTTCCGCCCAACATTTTTAGCTTGCCAAACCTCCTTGATCTCAATTTGGAATCCAATGATTTCACGGTTTCTTTTCCAAATTCTAATTGGAGCAAGTCTCTTGAATCCTTAACCCTCTCATTTGTAAGCATCTCGGGCAGAATACCTGATTCAATCAGTGAATTCAAAAATTTAAAAACTCTGCATCTTAGGAACTGCACATTGACAGGATCAATTCCCTCATCGTTTGTGAACTTAACAAAATTAATCAAGTTGGACCTTTCAGGCAATGAATTAACTGGTCACATCCCGTCATTTTTTGTAAAGCTTGAACAACTCATGGATGTAGACCTTTCTTTGAACAACTTCACTGGTGTTTTAGACTTGGGAGTCTTTTCAATTCTAAAAAATCTACAAGCCCTTCGTCTTACAGTTGAGCTAAATCTAATGTACAACGGTATGAATCACACATTTCCAAAGCTTGAGACTTTGGGCTTGCTTTCCTGCAACTTGACCGAGTTCCCTCCTTTTCTGAACTCTTTAAAAATGCTAAGAGAATTAGATCTCTCCAAAAACAAGATTGGCGGTCAGATACCGAGATGGTTTTGGGATGTAGGGAAAGGTACCCTACAGTCTCTTGATATTTCTAGTAACCTTCTTGAGGGAGGCATACAACAATTTCCTTGGAAAGAGTTGATCAAAGTTGACCTTAGCCATAACTTATTCCAGGGCCCGCTTCCAATTCCACCACTCCATATAGTTTACTTTAGGGCCACCGACAACGGTTTCAGTGGAGAGATTCCATCTTCCATTTGTAAATTAAGCTCCCTTAAATCTCTAAGATTGGCTCGTAACAATCTCTCGGGCTCTATTCCACATGGTTTGGGAAATTTAGCCAACCTCTTGGGTCTAGACTTGAGTGCCAATAAGTTTGAAGGGACATTACCAAGGTCTTTAGACAATTGTGCATCATTGGTCTTGCTAAACGTCAGTCACAACAGAATCAACGATACTTTTCCAAAGTGGTTGCTAGAATCCCCCTCATTATTGGTCATCGCTCTTCAATTCAATGAATTCCATGGCCAAATCGATCCTCCAACTGTTCCATTTCATCCCTCCATGCTTTATTCTTTTTACATATCAAACAATAATTTAGGGGGTCAATGGCCCGAAGAATATTTTCTCCATTGGTTGAATCTGGGGACGATTGATCTGTCCAACAATAGATTTGAAGGTCCTCTTCCAATTCCACCACCCAATACTCGATTCTATTTTAGTGCGAACAACAAGATTGGTGGAAAGGTTTCCCCTTTGATATGCAATGCCACTGAGCTCAGAGTCCTCGACTTGTCCAATAATAGTTTGATGGGCACCTTGCCAGAGTGCTTGATGAGCTTTAGCAAAAATCTCTCGGTCCTCAACCTCCGCATGAACATGATTCACGGTGTGATCCCTAGAAAATTTGCTGAGGACAGCAAACTAAGGACTATGGACTTCAGTCGAAATCGATTTGAAGGGACATTGCCACGGTCCTTACTACATTGTGAAAATTTGGAAGTTTTGGATCTCGGCAACAATAGAATGAAGGATACGTTCCCTGATTGGTTGGGAACCCTTCCCAAGCTACAGGTTCTTGTTTTGAGGTCCAACATGTTCCATGGCTTTGTGAGTAGTCCTAGAGAAGCTCGCTCATTTTCTGAATTGCGCATCTTCGACCTATCCAACAACAATCTGAGTGGTCCTTTACCCGTTAGTTATATTATGAAGCTTACTGCCATGACGTATCAGGATAAAAGACAGGGCAAGCCGCAGTATATGGGAGATGGTAATTATCAAGATTCAGTCATGGTGACCATGAAAGGACTGGAGATACGGTTGGTGAAAATTCTGACTGTTTTCACGAGTATCGACTTATCGAGCAACCATTTTGTTGGGGAGCTTCCCATGTATATTGGAAACTTAAAGTCGCTCAAAGGGCTAAACTTTTCCCACAACAATCTCACAGGTTGTATCCCTTTGTCTACTAGCAATTTGACTGAACTCGAATGGCTAGACCTTTCTTCAAACAAGTTCATTGGAAGCATTCCTCAAGAACTAGCAGATTTGACGTCTCTTGCATTCTTGAACCTCTCAAAGAATCAGCTCATCGGACCTATTCCTTGAGGAAGGCAATTCAACACATTCAAGAGCGACTCGTTTGCCATGAATCCTAGACTATGCGGATTTCCATTGTCGGAGACATGCACAAACAATCCACGAGAAATTCCACCTATAACCATTCTTCGAGAAAATGATACAGGGCATGGAGGCTGGTTTGAGTGGAGAGCCATATTGATGGGTTATGGGTGTGGAACCATAGCTGGAGTCTCTCTAGGATACATTGTTCTCGGATCTAGAAAATTTGAATGGCTCGATGGGTTTCTTGAAAGGAAAGGAGCTAATATGAGAAAGAAGTGGAGGAGGAATGCTCGTAGATCTTATCAAAGATGAGAATCTCGACTGTCCATTCTTTGCATTGTAATATGATGAGTAAATCTGTTGAGGTGCCACGAGACCGATTACATGCTTATTATTTTGGCCTTTTTATATTTTAAGTGTAGTCTTATCCAAGTGAACAAAGTAAGATCTAATTCATCCCTGCTTCTTGTGGGAAGTGATTTCTTTCCTTTTTCCAAGGTATAATATCAAAACCATAAGAAAAGTGAGACATGATTCGCTTTTGGTTTAAAATATAGGCCAATTTTGAGGTACACTCGACAAGTGTATGTGATCACCGGTGTCTTTAGGAATTGCTTGATTATTTAATATAGGTTACTTCTTTTCGCTTTTGTAGAGAAAAGAATAAGTTTTTCCACAAATTGAGTGATTACTTAATTAAGTTGATATGGGATGAATAGTTATTATAGATGTGCAAATTGAGTGGTCACTTGATGAAAAGAAAGTAGCAAGTAGTTGTTGAAACCTAATTTTGCCGGTTTGGCTAACCATCTTTACTTGAATAAAGGAAAGAAAAATTGAATCAAGCCGGTTTGACCCGGCCCTCTTGGGCCCAGCCCGTGACCCTGCACTTGCTCGGCCTGTCTCTTCTCTAGTGCGCGTCCGACCCGGCCTCTCCTCTCTTTCTTTTCTCTTTCTCGCACCACTCCATCGGTCTTCCGCCTCACGACACACAGCCGTCGCCGCTCTTCACTACTCGTCATCCCACTTCCCCCGCAATCGTGCCAAGGCTTCTATTCGCCCCTGTTTTCCTGACCAAAGTACTCTGAAGCTCGTCTCCTATCCATCCACCTTCATCGGTTCCAACCTTCGACGTAACATAGAACTCGCTCCCTTCTACTCGGATTCATGGCTAAGGTCCCGAAGCGACTAGGTCTCACTCGAGATCTGTTCGTGTGCCCGTGACTCAGATCCTTAACAACGATCGGAGCTTCCGTCGTCGATCCAATTGCTAGTCGCAGCTTCGTTTCTGTCCATTAACAATGCAACACTCTTACCCTGTTACAATTTTTTCTGGTGAAGGAGAATAGCCGAAATAACATGTTTCGGATTAGGACCGAATCAACTTTTTCCGAGTCTATGTTAACGATTAGACGTATCCCGGACTGTTTTTGGGTGGATGTGATCCGAGTTCGTTCATGCTCAATTTTATTTTCCCGAAAGGAAAACGCGCACACGCGTTTAGGGAAGAGAGGAGATTTCGCTCTAGAGGACTCTCGTTCTTGTTAAATATAAAGGAACAAAGGCTGATGGAGAAGAACGAAAGCGGCACGTGTTGGAAAGCAATAAACTAAAGGAAGCAGAGGACTTGACGATACATCAATGAAATCAACGGTAAAGATTTTATAAGAAAGACCAGCTTGGATTGACATCAATGAAGGACATGTTGGACGCAAATTGCGTAATCCCAAGATCTCCATAATTAGAACAAGAACATGCATAATTTAGTAGAAAGATTAATGCACCTGTTTTGAGATCCATTGTTCTTGAAGCGGAAGCGGAAACACAATGTTCCACGCGCAAGTCCTTCTCCTCTATTGCCCTCCGTATCACTGGCTCAATGAGGCGGCCCCCCTCACGTGTAGCGTTAGGTAAACGCCTCTTAGGTGAGGATACAAGTGAGAATTCAGGTTAAAGGAGAGACTTGAGCACTATTTATAAAGTTTCCAACCAGTCCCTCTCATTACGGGCCAGGCTCAACTTGGCCCACACTAGCCAGCCCATATTAGACTAATTAAGAAACCTTTTATCTCACCTTAGACCAAACCCCGTAAAACGGTAAACGTTAAATGGTAAATTACAATATCAATTAATGTAGTCCACAATTAGAAAAAAACTCTTACAGGAGATGCTCAAAATAGAGAATGACATGGATCGCCAAGTCATGTAAAACCAATACGTGTGATATAAGATGTAATCGGTTAGGTATATTCTGTTAAGAAGTTGCTGTATTCTGTTTCTCCTTGTAACCGAGCTTAGTCAGTTCTTCTTTGATGGTACTTTCTCACTTTCATATAAGAAGTAAGGAGGAAGATAGAGAGAGATAGCGAGAGAATGAAAAATAGGGAAAACAGCATCTTGTACAAATGCTCAGCATTCTCTGTATCAGAGGAAAAGCTTCGAAGAATGATCAATGGCAGAAGATCGTGAAGCAGAAGCTAACAAGTAAGATAGAACAGAGAATATATACTCTTTACTACTTCAAATACATTGTATTACATTGATACAGTTGACATAATGGGATACAAGTTACTTCCAGAATCAATCATTCTGTCTTAGATTGAGTTCTTCATTTCATATGCTTCTGCTCATCTTCGTATTGCCATCTAGTTCTTCATCTTCTCTGTTCTCTCCTGCTCGTGGCTCTCATCGACTTGCGGCCACCGGCAGCTCTTCCCTCAGCACAGTCGTTCGTAATCGGTCGTTCAATCATCGCTCCTCCTGCTCGTGCCGTCACTTCTCGCTCACAGCGACGGAGGGCGAGAATTCCTTTCTTGGCTTTCAATTCTCCTCCTGCAATATGGTTGTCGGTCACCACAACTTCTTCCTCTATTTTGAGGTCGCCACTCAGTGCATTAACGGAAGCTTACCTCCAGCTCACTTGTGCTCGCCTCCACTATGAATCACCTCTCTTCTGCTCCGCTTCCATGTCGCTTGCCGTACTTTGTCCAATCACAGACTTCGCCTCATCGTAAGGGATTGACACAACCTTTCCGAGCTTTTAGTCACGAAACTGTCTCTTTGGTTTATGGTTTTCTCTCGTTCGGATGAAGTTTAGTCCAAGTCTTGAGAAAATGAAGCCGAGCGGAATCTCTCTCTGCTGTCCTCCCTCCTCTCTCCACGCGAGGCTTAGCTTGGAGCCATATCATCTCCTTCGAGATTGTACATGATTTCAAGGTTCAAGTGAGGGTGCTGAGTTCAATGATTCTTTTGGCTTGATGGGAGAGTTGAGATGAAATGGCGATTTTGAGTGGCGCACGTTCTCTTTGACATATTGTCCGAGAGAGGTTTTACTTTTACACCCGTGCTCGGACTTGGTGGACTTGTCCTTTCAATTTTTAAGCAAGCCCTATCGTGAACCTTTAGGAGCATAACCGGGAAGCTGAGTCAAGTCAAATTGCGAGTCGGATTTGGCGATCCAAATCATCGCCATGGTTGCAGCTGAATGCGGGAATGAGTAGTTGTTTCGGACGCTGTCGCTGCATCGTCTCGAAAGCTCACGTTCGCGTTGAGGACATCGACAATTAAAGCTAAGTCCAATCCTCTCGATCTCTTGGATTTTCCGTAGCGTCACGTATGAATGTTGCTGGCTTTGTTTGAAGCTTGTCGTTTCCATTTTTTTGTTCCCCTTCGAATGGGCTTTGAGCGGGTTTGGTAATTTTGGGCTTGATTTAGAATAAGTGAGTTGGGCCTGGTCCTCAATTTTATGAGTCAACTTAATGTATTTGGGTTGGGCTTGCTTTGGAAGGCCCAATCTTATCTTTGGCCCACGCTTTGTGTACCTAGAACTGTGAGGCCAGACCCATTTCTAAATAATTTTATCATACGCGACTTCACTCCAATAGACAGAACCTTGCGAGCAACTTCATCCTTGGATGGTTACTCAAACCAATAGAGATTCTCAGTCTCTTTCAACCTCTGGAACACTCGTGTCCATCATCCTTTCTAATACTCCAAATGAAGTTTGAACTTTTCTTTTACACAGCATTTGAAAGTACGGACAAAGATGCAAAATTGGAAGTAATCGAGGACACCCTTGTATGGCACCTCATTATCATCACTTGTGCTGTTAGTTTTTGTAACTGTAACATACTTGACAAGCATTTTATCAAACTTAAAAGATATTTCATTAGTTTATCTTAATTGAGAATTGTAATTAGAATCTCCATAACATCCATTTCATGTGAAACTAGAAGACTCGAATGGCTTCCAAGAACTGCGAGAAATATGGAGGAAAGGGAAGTCAAATGGGTGAAGAAGCCAAAGGAGAAGGCATAAGATTTCATGGACCATGAAATTGTTGAGAAGATGTCCAATTTAATTGTGCCCCATGTAGATGAAGGAATGGAAAAGTCGTCGGCTTGAAATGTCATTTAGAGATTGCATCTTTTACTTGCAGCTCAATAGTAGATTTTGGACTTGTACCTATCATCTCACTTGTCTACAATAGTAAATAAGGGTATTAGAGATTCAAGGTTATTTTACCGGAAAATGTTCATAAATGGTTGTTTTCTTCATTACAGATTATTCAATTTTGTCTACTAGACAATAGTAACTAGAGCCACACGTTTCTATGAAATGAGAACTGCCGCCATAGACTCGACTAACTTATCATTCAAAAAAGTGGAGAAGGCTTCTACATGGTGTACATGTAGAAAAATCCTATTTCATGCGAGATATGATATTTCAAGTAAAAACAATTAATAAAGTTCAACATTCTAACACTAATTTGTCAAGGCCCATCTAGAATGGATGCCCTGAAAACTCTTCTACTGTCCTTTTCGCGTTTAGCCAAGGAATAAATTCTATGGCACTAAGAATTTTCCACACCCAAATAAACCCCACCAACGACTTTGACCCCAACAACGATATTTCATGAAGACTTTGACTTCTTAATGATTCTAATTAAGTGCACCGCTATCTTTTAGGTGTCGTGCTCGACTAAAAAACATGGAATTCTACAAGCCCCTCTATTTTCTATATAATGAAAATTGATATCACAGTCATGCAATGTTATGAATTATTCAAAGTTGTATACCCGAACGGTGATTACCGGAGTCACTCTATCTATGAAATGAAAAATGCCATCATAAAATGAAAATTGATATCACAGTCATGCAATGTTATGAATTATTCAAAGTTGTATACCCGAACGGTGATTACTGGAGTCACTCATATCTATGAAATGAAAAATGCCATCATAAACTTGACTGATATGCCTTTCAAGAAAAGTGGAGAAGGCTTCCATATCTTGGATATGTAAAAAGATCATATTCCATGCAAGATATGATATTGCAAGTAAAAACAACTAATAAAGTTCAACTTTCTAGCACTATTTTAACAATGCTCATCTAGAATGGATGTTCTGAAAACTCCTCCATCGTCCTTTATGTGTTCAGCCAAGGAAGAATTGTATACACGTTATGAGGGTTTCGAATATTTTGGATTTAATGGGAAAAAACGAAATGTACAGAAATCGCAAGATTTCAAATTAAGTAGAAAACAAATAATGACTAGTAGATCTTGGACTTGTACCTATCATCTCACTTGTCTACAATAGTATACAGGGGTATTAGAGATTCAAGGTTATTTTACTAGTAAATGTTCATAAATGATTGTTTTCTTTATTATGGATTATTCAATTTTGTCTACCAGACAGTAGTAACCGGAGCCATGCGTTTCTATAAAATGAGAATTGCAACCATAAACTTGATTAACTTGTCATTCAAAAAAAGTGGAGAAGGCTTCCGCATCGTGTATATGTAGAAAAATCTTATTTCATGCTAGATATGATATTTCAAGTAAAAACAATTGATAAAATTCAACATTCTAGTACTAATTTTTCAATGCCCATCTAGAATAGATGCCCTAAAAACTCTTCCACCGTCCATTTTGTGTTCAGTCAAGGAAGAAATTCTATGGCTCTAAGAAATTTCCACACCCAAGTAAACCCCACCAAAGACTTTGACCCCAATAACGACATTTCATGAGGACTTTGACTTCTTATCGATTCCAATTAAGTGCCCCGCTATCTTAGAAGCATTGTGCTCGACCAAAAAAACATGGAATTCTACAAGTCCCTCTATTTTCTATATAATGAAAATTGCCATCATAATCACGCAATGTTATGAATTATTCAAAGTTGTATACTAGAATGGTGATTACCAGAGTCACGCATATCTATGAAATGAAAATTGCTACCATAGACTTGACAAACTCATTATTCAAAAAAAGTGGAGAAGGCTTCTACATCATGTACTTGTAGACAAATCCTATTTCATGCTAGATATGATATTTCAATTAAAAACAATTGATAAGGTTCAACATTCTAGCACTAATTTGTCAATGCTCATCTAGAATTGATGTCCTGAAAACTCTTCAACTATCATTTTTGCGTTTAGCCAAGGAAGAAATTATATGGCACTAAGGATTTTCCACATCCAAGTAAACCCCCACCAAGAGTTTTTGACCCAAACAACGACATTTCATGATGACTTTGACTTCTTAACAATTCCAATAAAGTGCACCTATCTTAGAGGCGTTGTGCTCGACCAAAAAACATGAAATTCCACAAGCCCCTCTATTTTCTATATAATGAAAATTGCCATCATAATCACGCAATGTTATGAATTATTCAAAGTTGTATACCCGAACGGTGATTACCAGAGTCACGCATATCTATAAAATGAAAATTGCCACCATAAACTTGACCAATGTGCCTTTCAATAAAAGCAAAGAAGGCTTCCGTATCTTCTTCTTCTTCTTCTTCTTCTTCTTCTTTTTGAAGGCTTCCGTATCTTGGATATGTAGAAAAATCCTATTCCACGCTTAATATCATATTGCAAGTAAAAACAATTAATAAAGTTCAACTTTCCTACACTAATTTGACAATACCCATCTAGAATGGATGCTCTAAAAACTCCTCCACTGTCCTTTCTGCATTCGACCAAGGAAGAGTTGTATGTACATGTTAATGTGCACACATTATGAGGGTTTCGAATGTTTTGGATTTAAAAGGAAAAGATGAAACGTGCAGAAATCGCAAGATTCAAATTAAGTAGAAAACAAATAATGAATAGTAGATCTTGGGCTTGTACCTATCATCTCACTTGTCAACAATAGTAAATAGGGGTATTAGAGATTCAAGGTTATTTTACCAAAAAATGTTTATAAATGATTTTTTTCTTTATTATGCATTATTCAATTTCATCTACCGGACGGTAGTAACCAGAGCCACACGTTTCTATGAAATGAGAATTGCTACCATAGACTTGACTAACTCATCATTCAAAAAAAGTGGAGAAGGCTTCCGCATTGTGTACTTGTAGACAAATCTTATTTCATGCTAGATATGATATTTCAAGTAAAAACAATTGATAAGGTTCAACATTCTAGCACTAATTTGTCAATGCCTATGTAGAATTGATGTCCTGGAAACTCTTCCACTGTCGTTTTTGCGTTTAGCCAAGGAAGAAATTATATGGTAGTAAGAATTTTCCACATCCAAGTAAATCCCACCAGAGTTTTTGACCCAAACAATGACATTTCATGAGGACTTTGACTTCTTAACGATTCCAATAAAGTGCACCTATCTTAAAGGCGTTGTGCTCGACCAAAAAACATGAAATTCCACAAGCCCCTCTATTTTCTATATAATGAAAATTGCCATCATAATCACGCAATGTTATGAATTATTCAAAGTTGTATACCCGAATGGTGATTACCGTAGTCACGCATATCTATAAAATGAAAATTGCCACCATAAACTTGATCAATGTACCTTTCATGAAAAGCGGAGAAGGCTTCCGTATCTTGGATATGTAGATAAATCCTATTCCATGCTTAATATGATATTGCAAGTAAAAACAATTAATAAAGTTCAACTTTCCTGCACTAATTTGACAATACCCATCTAGAATGGATGCTCTAAAAACTCCTCCACCGTTCTTTATGCATTCAACCAAGGAAGAGTTGTATGTACATGCTAATGTGCACACATTATGAGGGTTTCGAATGTTTCGAATTTAAAAGGAAAAAATGAAATGTGCAGAAATTGCAAGATTCAAATTAAGTAGAAAACAAATAATGAACAATCGATCTTGGACTTATACCTATCATCTCACTTGTCTACAATAGTAAATAGGGGTATTAGAGATTCAAGGTTATTTTACCGGAAAATGTTCATAAATGATTGTTTTCTTTATTATGCATTATTCAATTTTGTCTACCGAACGGTAGTAACCAAAGCCACGTGTTTCTATGTAATGAGAATTGCTACCATAGACTTGACTAACTCATCATTCAAAAAAAGTGGAGAAGGCTTCCACGTCGTGTACTTGTAGACAAATCCTATTTGATGCTAGATATGATATTTCAAGTAAAAACAATTGATAAGGTTCAACATTCTAGCACTGATTTGTCAATGCCCGTGTAGAATTGATTTCCTAAAAACTCTTCCACTGTCATTTTTGCGTTTAGCCAAGGAAGAAATTATATGGCACTATGAATTTTCCACATCCAAGTAAACCCCACCAAAGACTTTGACCCGAGCAATGACATTTCATGAAAACTTTGACTTCTTAACGATTCCAATTAAATGCACCGCTATCTTAGAGGTATTGTGCTTGACCAAAAAACATGGAATTCTACAAGTTCCTCTATTTTCTATATAATAAAAATTGCCATCATAGCCACGCAATGTTATGAATTATTCAATGTTGTATACCCAACCGGTGATTACCAGAGTCACGCATATCTATGAAATGAAAATTGCCATCATAAACTTGACCAATGTGCCTTTCAAGAAAAGCGGAGAAGGCTTTCATATCTTGGATATGTAGAAAAATCATATTCCATGATATGATATTGTAAGTAAAAACAATTAATAAATTTCAACTTTCTAGCACTAATTTGACAATGCCCATTTAGAATGGATGCTCTAAAAACTCCCCCATAGTCCTTTATGCATTCAACCAAGGAAGAATTGTATGTACATGTTAAAATGCACACGCTATGAGGGTTTCGAATGTTTCAGATTTTTAAGGAAAAAAGCAAAATGTGCATAAATCGCAAGATTCAAATTAAGTATAAATCAAATAATGAGTGTCAATCTTATAGGCCTATTTGATCTAATTATGGAACAAAACCGAGAGAGGGTGGGTTCTCTTCTTTGTTGCATGAAGCCATGGCAAGGGCATCCTTTGTGAGTAACTGTTCATAGGTGCCCATTGAGTTCTCCAATTTTTTTAGTGGATAGAATTCAAGTCTAAAGATATTAACTTCTAGTTTAAAATTGAGACGTCAAGGCGTGGAACGAAAGAAAAAGAAAGAAAGTGGACCTGCAATGAAAAAACAAGAAACAATGACCAAATAATTAAAAAATCACTTTCATAGAGTTGCACGAGAACTGATGGGCCTCACAAGGGATAAGATGGTTAAAATACAAAAAAATGAGTGTCTAAGCGAAAAGAAGAGTGGAAAAAATGCAACCTTTGTTTTGCATACATTAAATTACAAAAGAATAATAATTATCATTAAAAATTGAAGATAATATCCAAAAAAGTCATAAACTTTTTGTATAATAGTTAATTCATTCATAAATTTTTTAACTGTGCCAATTTAACCATAAACCCTTTTTTGTGTGTCCATTTAGTCCCCTTTTAAAGTTTTGCTAATTTAGTCCGAAAAGTTTCAAACCCACGATTGAATAGGAGGACATAGGTTAGGAAACATGGTTGGCGTGAAAACTCGTATCGCGTCGATGTAATTGTATTGTTTTTAAAACTCTGCGGAGATGGATATAGTTACGAGTGTTCGCGCTTGACCCGACTGGCTGAACAGCGTGCGAGTAGAGAAGAGAGATTAGACACCGACTCTTCTGCTTCCTCGCAGCTTGTGGACAACCCCACCATTTTTGCTTGCCACCGAGAAGGTGCGAAACCACGCAGATCAACCCGAAGCATGTGGCCTTTGCCCAAAGGCGACTTGGATGGCGAATTTTGTAGCCTGGGTGTTTTCTCTCCCCCAACTCGTTCGAGGCCCCCAAAAACACGATCGTGGGCAATAAAGACCTGAGAAATTTGACAGAGCAGCAGAATGCCAATCCTTCTTGCTGTTAAGGGAAAAAAACTACATGTACTTTAAATATCAACTGTTGTAAATTTTTATGAGAAATTCTAATATCACGAGTTATGTTGACAATTTAAATTTTGAAGTACTATTTGTTATAAGGGAAAATACTATTAAAAACCCAAAACTTTTTTTGTGACATGAAAAATCTCAAACTTTGCAAATTGTGACACATTTACACCACCGAGGGCATTTTCATCTTTTTATTTCTGTTTTTCCTTTTTTTTTTTCTTCTTCTCTCTTCCTCCCTCCCTCCCCATGGCAAAGGGAAGCTAGCATTCGGCGAGGGCTGCCTTCGCCGATGTTGGGCGAGGGTCGCCCTCGCCCGACGCTGGCTTCCCTCCACCGGCAGCTAGCAAAGGGAAGAGAGAAGAAGAAGAAGAAGAAGAAGAAAGAAAAAAATTTTAAAAAGTAAAAAGACCAAAATGCCCTATAATTTGGGGTAAATATGTCACAAAAATAGAATTTCAGAGTTTTTTGTATTACAAAAAAAGGTTTGGGATAAATTTGTCACGATTGGCATAGTTCAGGGTTTTTCATTTCACAAAAAAAAAAAAAAAAATTGGAGTAAATTTGTCACTTTGAGTAAAGTTTATTGTTTTTGGTGGTCTTTTCCCTTGTTATAACATCGAAACGTTGATTTAGAAGAAGAAATAAAACAATTTTAGTAAAACACAGTCCGGTCACACTATAATTAATAAATCATCTATATTTTCTAAGCAACCTAAATACGAAATAACATTTGCTAAGAAGTAAAATATTAATATTAATATAAGTCATTTTGCTTTCTTTATTTTGCGGGTCAGGTCGAATCTTCAATGTCGGGCCGCCCATCTGGGGCTCCTCCATGTGCTTCCATGTCTTTCATAGTCTCACTCAGTTTCTCCGCGCTTCTCTTACCCCCCACCCCCCCCTTTCTCTTTCGCATCTCGCTGTCTGAAGACGTCGTTGGTTAAATTTCGCAGCTCGGTCGTGCATTCGCCAGCGTGATACTTCCTCTCAAAAGGGTCCGTCACTGGTGCTTCTTGTCTTTAAATGTGCATTGTGGGGTCAGAGTTAGACCCGGTTGCTCTGCATTTTCTGATTGATTCCCTGGGAAAATTCTGGACTAATTTGTGTTCTTTCGGGTCCGTTCACGTGATATCGGTTCACTCTTATGTTTCTTTCTTAGTTGGCCGCTTAGGTCTTGTTTGTTTGTATTTCTTTTTTTTATTTATGAACAAAAATCCTGTTTTTTTAATTCTGGGAACAGAAAGAAGAGAAACGTGTTTGTTTGCATTTTTGTTCCAAATCTATTTTTCTATTCCCGAGAACACATTTGGAGCAGAAACAAAAATAAATAAATAAAAAAACTCGTTTATTATTTCTGGGACAATTTTTAAGAACAAATTTTGTCTCTCCTATTTTTTTCTTCTTCTTTTCTTCTTCTTTTTTCTTTGGCCGATCGCTGACCTCGGTCATGGTCGGCGACGGCCGTCGAGGCCCAAAGATCCTCACCGGAGCGTCACCGCCCATAGCGAGGCCACCAATCGTCGTCGCCGGTCGCCATGGCCAAGGCCGCGATCAGCCAAAATGAAGAAAAAGAAAAGAAAAAAGGTAAAAGGAAAAAGGAAAAAATAAAATAAAATAGGAAAAATAAAATAAAAATATTAAAAATTAAAAAAAAATTATACAAGTTTACCAAACGTGTTTATGTTCTTTTTATATTTCTAGAATAAATTAATCAAAGGCGTTATTCTGTTAAAAAATTGTTCCCCGAAACAAAAATAATTTTTTCTATTTCTTTCCTAAACAATTTTTAAATAGAAACGTTCTTAAGCGCGATCCTTAAAAGCTATGTCTTACGGCTTTCCAGGATGCTTGGTTATGGTCTTTCAGAAATTGCGCGCTGAGTGTTCGATGAAAGTTGTGAAAGAGGAGTCAAATGTAGAAGAGAACTATCTTTGCTTGTTTAACACATGATATGCCGTGGAAACGCGGAATGGAGAAAAACCAATTGAAACTGAGTTGTGTTAGGACAGTTTTCTATCGTGACACGAGATGGCTTTGTTTGAGTGTGGTTTTCTCGATACATCACGTACATCATCAGTCGTTTGACTGCTTCATGAGATACTTTATCAGCAGTCAGGGTCAATATTGTATCTCTCGGCTGTTAATGCTATTCGTTGTTCTAGTGCAGTGGTGTGGGAACTAAGGGCGTGTTTGTTTTGCGGAAAATATTTTTCAAAAGATGATTGTCATATTACTCAGAAAAATTAGTCAAGGAAAAATGTTTGCACTATCGACCACAATTTATGGCTCACCATTTTCGTAGATAATGGAAATATTTCTCATTTAATCTTGAGCTTTCCGTGAAGTAAACGCACCCTAAGTTACTTATTTACAAAGATCTTGTTTCCGGTATAGTTCTATTACAGTCTACTATACTGCAAGCTCAAGGCTTGTGGTTTATACTTCTCTTCTTTTAATGAAAACGGTGACTTTTATATAACCAAAACAACATACTGGGCCTTGACATAAAGAGGGATGGAAAAGATGAACATTCTAATTTTCTGATTATTTTCCCTTTTATCTGACTTTGGTGCTTTCGTCGTAGCAATTCGAAGTTTGTTATATTTATTCCCCAACTCAGAGATGGTTATCCCACCGCCAGCGAAGCCACTGAGAATAATAAACTTTCTCAAGCCTTACGTTCTGAAGATGCACTTCACTAACAAGTTTGTAAGTGCCCAAGTCATCCATTCCCCAACTGCTACTGCGGTGTCTTCGGCGAGCTTGCAGGAGAAGGCTTTGAGACCAAGCATGGACTCAATTCGAGATGTGGCTGCAGCTGCAAGATAGGAAAGATACTAGGAGAGAGGCTGCTGCTCAAGGGCATCCCTGCTGTCGCCATCCACTTGAAAAGAGAACAAAAGTATCATGGCAAAGTCAAAGCGGTTATCGATTCTGTGAGAGAAGCAGGTGTGAAGTTGCTTTGAAAACTTCTGAACTTATCAGTTGTATTTGTTTTAAGACTCGTGACCTCTGTTTGAAGTGATCTTCACTTGAGAAAGATTGAAAGAGAGTGCATGAACATTTTATGTCAGAGGCTGCTTATATTGATTTCTTCTTTGTAAGGATATAAGTATATTGAATGTTTGGGCATGTATGCATCTGAGCATGTGCTTTGGCATGTTTGGATAGATTATCAGGGTGAGAATGATTGAAAATGATGAGCCTGCCGCTCAACTCTTAAATACTGAAGTCGTTGCATCCATACAAGTTGGATCAGAGTCCAATATAGATGATTGATTGCTCACATTCAGTTTCTACCGGAGCCTTACTGATATTGAAAGAAAACAGCTGCTTGAGACGCTCGACTTCCAAAGATCTTGCACTCTTTTTAGCTCCAGAAAATGTTTTATTTATACTATTTACCATATTAACATTGTAAGGCTATGGGGGAGAAGGCACAGGAAGCTATAAGCATTAGTTAACGGATGATCAGGTTGATGAACTGTGATTTGATCATGAAGTACCTCTATCCGTCCGTTACATAGAGATGGTGACTTGACACTTGGCTATGAAGCCGGAAGGACTCGGGGTTTAAGCTTTGTTAATCAAGCTTATATGAAAATCCTATGCTGGCCTTAATTTCAGCCAAAGAGACGAAGTTTAAGACTAATTGAGTTGACTTTATTAGCCGGAAAAAGTTTTTATAGCAAGATAGCAATCATAATCACGTTCAGGAAACTGCGGTGCACTGGACGATCCTGAACTAGCGTGCTTCCCAAGAGATTCACCGCCTAATGGGGTGGTGCATGGTATAATTCCAAAGGAAGAGGCAATAAAACTGAAATTCTTTGTAAATACCTGAAAGGCTCCAAAGGAGCTAGCTATTCATCCCGGAAGAATTGCCCAGACAATTGCTTCAATCCTTTCTATTTCGCTACAATCTGCAGTGAAAGACATGCGGTTTGTGTCTTTCTCAAGCAGCACCAGAGTACTCGAAGAGCTCGACTCATACCCATCCTCCTTCACCAGTTCTGACCTCCGACATAACATGGAACCCGCTCCCTTCTGCTCCGGTTCACGGCTTAAGGTCTGGCTCAAGATCTGTTCGTTGGCTGTGACTTCGATCCTTAACAATGACCAGAGCTTCCATCTTCGATCCAGTTGCTAGTCGCTGCTTCGTTTAAGTCCATTAACAATGCAACGCTCTTACCCTTTTGTGCTTTTTTTTTCCGGTGAAGGAGGAGCTGAGATGGTATCTTTCAGATTAGGATCGAATCAACTATTTCCGAGTCCATGTTAACGATTAGACGTATCCTGGACTGTTTTTGTGTGGATGAAATCCGAGTTCGTTGATGCTCAGTTTTATTTTCCCGAAGGGAAAACGCGCACACACGTCTAGGGAAGAGAGGAGAATTCGCAATAGAGGGCTCTCGTTCTGTCCTGCTCGTGGTTCTCATGGACTCGCGACCACCGGCAGCTCTTCCCTCAGCACGGCCGTTCGTAATCAGTCGCTCAGTCATCACTCCTCCCGCTTGTGCCGTCACTTCTCGTTCACAGCGACATAGGGCGAGAATTCCTTTCTCGGCTCTGGATTCTCCTCCTGCAATATGGTTGGTGGTCGCCGCAACTCCTTCCTCCAGCTCAAGGTCGCCACTCAGTTCATCACTGGAAAGCTTACCTCCAGCTCACCAGCCCTCACCTCAGCTCTAAATCACCTCCATTCTGCTCCGCCTCCATGTCGTTGGTCTTAGTTTGTCCGATCACAGACTCTGCCTCGTCGGAAAGGTTCGACACAACCTTTCCGAGCTTTCAAACACGAAACTGTCGTGGATTTCTGATTTTCTCTCGTTCGGACGAAGTTTGGTCCAAGTCTTCAGAAAATGAAGCCGAGCTGAATCTCTCTCTGTCGGCTGTCCTCCGTCCGCTCTCCACACGAGGCTTAGCTTGGAGTCATATCATCTCGTTGGAGATTGTACACGATTTCAAGGTTCTGAGCGAGGGTGCTGAGTTCACTGATTCTTTTGGGTCGATGGGCGAGTTGATATGAAACGGTGGATTTTGAGTGACGCACGTTCTGTTTGACGTATTGTCCTAGAGGTTTTACTTTTACACCCGTGCTCGGTCCTGGCAGACTTGTACTTTCAATTTCTAAGCAAGCCCTATCGTGAACCTTTAGGAGCATAACCCAGAAGCCGAGTCGAATCAAAACTGCGAATCAGATTTGGTGATCTATATCATCACCATGGTCGCAGTTGAAATGCTGGAGTGAGTAGTTGTCCAGGACCGATCCGTTCGCCGTTGCTGCTGGTGTGCGTCGTCTCGAGAGCTCACGTTCGCGTTGAGGACATCAACCATTAAAGCCAAGTCCAATGCTCTAGATCTCTTGAATTTTCCGCAGCCTCATGTACGGAAGTTGCCGGCTTTGTTTAAGGCTCGTCGTTCCTTTATGTTCCTCGAATGGGCTTTGTATAAGTGGGCTTAAGTGGGGTTTAGTAATTTTGGGCTTGATTTAGTCTAAGTGATTTGGGCTGGTCTTTGAGTTTTATGAGTCGGTTTAATATATTTGAGTCGGGCTTGCTTTAGAAAGCCTAATCGTATCTTTAGTCCACGTCTTCGTGTCGCTAGCCCAGAACCGTGAGACCAGATCAATTTCTAAAAATTTTCTCATACACAAAATTTTATATTACCCCTCACGCGTTCCAATATTAAAACTTGGATATTCTTTACCATACAAAAATCCTTCTAAACCAATTTCTAAATAATTTTATACGATTCTTTTTTGCATTTCGCACGTTTATCACTAATTTCTTTTAATTACTCAACGATTCAACATTTTGAAATATAATGCTTTTGCTTGACGTTTTAAATGTCAATTTCTTGCGTGCATACAATGCGTGTGCTCTAAAAATACGAATCACATCAGAATTTGACTTGCACCATGCCTTTTACTAGACACCAAACATGCGCACATTCATTATCCCTCCGGGGTTAGTATAAAAAGGCAACTCTAAAATATGTTAAATGCATTAGGCGTTTGTATCTTGGTCTACCTTCTTATAAATCAAAATTATTTTTATCAAATGAAAAGAAAATACTATTCACCCGGCAAATGGTGGGACCTAAAAACAAGATTTTGAACCATGATTGACATATATAAAAAAAAAAAAAAAAAAATTTCAAAAAATGCAATCAACTTCAAAAACTTATCATGAAAGTGGAATTTTTTTTTTTTTTTTTGGTAAAGAATCATGAAAGTGGAATTAAACCCTAAAATTTTCGAAAAAAGTACAATGAAACCTTAAAACTTATCAAGTTGGCCTGATAAAGCCCTAAAACTTTAAGCATTTTCCATTCGTCAAGTTGGATGAAGTTAATAAAATGATTTAACTATACTAACTGGACAAGTTTTAGGATTTAATTATCATTTTCAAAAGTCTTATGATTCAATTGCATTTTTTGAAAGTTTAAGAATTCAATTGCATTTCCATGACAAATCTTAGGACTTTAGTACACTTATTCATTTTTTTCTCCTTGAATAGTAAAATAAAATGACTAAAGCCCATATTGCTAGTCTTAATTGATGAATTTGCCATGGAAATGCATCCCTCAAGGATCAGCCCCGAACATTCCATCATCTCGTGCCAAATTTTTGTCGAGCTTGCGAGTGAATAGTAGATCT
Source organism: Eucalyptus victrix (assembly GCA_016097545.1). NCBI lineage: Eukaryota > Viridiplantae > Streptophyta > Magnoliopsida > Myrtales > Myrtaceae > Eucalyptus > Eucalyptus victrix. Next base: position 5,315,060 of record CM027840.1, on the reverse strand, counting down.
TGAACTTGTATCTATAGTAATGCTTGTCTACAATAATATAAAGGGGCATTAGAAATTCAAAGTTATCTTATATGAAAATATTTATAGAAGATTGTTTTCTTCATTATGGATTATTCAAATTTATCTACCATATAGTAATAACCAAATTTATGCATATCTATGAAATTAAATGCCCTTTCCAAAAAAGCATAAGGCTTCCGTACACGTAGGAAAAATTCTATTTCATGCTTGATATGATATTGCAAGTAAAAACAACTAATACGGTCCAACTTATTAGCATCAATTTGTCAATGCCCATTTAGAATGGATGACTTGAAAACTCCTCCACTGTCCTTTACTACATTCAAGCAAGGAAGAAATTTTATGGCACTAAGAATTTTCTACACCCAAGTAACCGGCCAAAGACTTTGACCCTAGTAATGTCAGTTTTAAGGAGACTTTGACTTCGATCCTTTCTTTTTCACTACAAGAATGCACGTTCAGTCTCAAAATCTACAGTGAGAAGACACGCGGTTTGTGTATTTCTCAAGCAGCATGATGTGGGGTTCCATGTCCAAGGCTTTGAAAAAGAGGAGCCACAAAGAATGAAATGCGTATATTTAGCCAACAAATTTTTGGGGATTGAAATTTGGAATGATATCAACTCCCTTTTCTTTGTGTCCCGCAAGATGAGAAAAACCCCTAGACTCATGCAATTTCATTCTAGTGGACGGAAACTTAGGTGCAACTCCATCCTTGGATGGGTCCCAAAGCTGATAGAGATCCTCGATCTCTTTCAACCTCTGCGGAACTTGGGTCCACTCTTCCCTTCCAATACTCCGAATGAAGTTTGTGGAGGAAGTTTTATTTTGCAATTTGTGAAGGGAGAACAGAGATGCAGGACTGGGAGTAGTTGAGGACATCCTTGAATGGAAGCTCGATAACATTACCGATGTTGCAAGCGAATGTAATTGTCAAAAATTTGACAAGCACTTTATTGATTTTAGAGATTTTATTGTTGGTAGTTTGTTTGTAAAAAAACAAAGAGGCGCATTGTCTCAAGTTGAAAAGATGTGATTGCCCATGTGTACGAGATTTGACACTAATAATGATATTATGTTAATTTTTATTTAATAAAATTCGAATTAATAATTATAAAATAACTATTGTACCCTATTAAAACAGTGTGACTATTCATAATCGAGTAATGGTTATTTTTTATTTATTTAATTTCGATTTTTTTTTTTTGCCTAACGGTTCTTAGGCACTCTTACAACCTTTGAAAAGTTGTGTTTGTTCGGATATAACTTCTTCATCTTTGAAAAATTGTATCCATTCAAATATATTTATTCAACATATGTGTTCAATTCTTTGCAGAACTTTCAAGTCTTTTCATGATCTTCCTCTTCCCATTTTTGTTTTCTTTCAAAAGAATATACAGCAATTATTTTCAATTGTTTCCTATGAGAGACCCTGGAAAAATACTAGAATTGTTATCTAGTATTCTCATTTGAAAGTTTATTGTATCTTAGAGGAAATGTGCCAGTGAACATTAGCAACATTGTGGGGCAAATAAATTCTTAAAGAAAATTATATCGCGCCTCAAAGTCCAACTTGATTGCTCTAAAGATCCAATTTCATTGTTCTACCCAATTCGAAGCCATATTTTCCCAACATTATTACTTTATCTTAATTGAGAATCATAATTAAGATCTCTGTAGCATAAATTGCATGTGAAACTGAAAGACCCAAATAGCTTGTGAGAACTGTGAGAATGATAGAGAAAAGGGAAGCTAAGTCTAAATGGATGAAGAAGCCAAAGCAAAAGGCATAAGATTTCATGGACCGTGAAATTGTTGAGAAAAAATCAATTGAAATTGTTCGCAGGGTAGATTAAGGAATAAAAAAGTCCTTGGCTTGAAATGCCATTCAAAGTTTGTATATTTTGCTTGCTGGTGAATAATAAATCTTGGACTTTTACTTATCATCACACTTGTCTGCAATAGTAAAGAGTGAGATTAGAGATTTGAAGTTATCTTATCGAAAAATATTCATAAAAGATTGTTTTCTTCATCATGGATTATTCAAAATTGTCTATCAGATGGTGATGACCAAAGTCATACATATCTATAAAATAAAAAAAAAAAAAAATTGCCATCTTAGACTTGACTAATACGCCTCTAAAGAAAAGTGGAGAAAGCTTCCACATTACATACATGTAGAAAAATCATATTCCATGCTTGATATGATATTGCAAGTAAAAACAATTACTAAACTTCTGCTTTCTAGCTTTAACTTGTCAATGCCCATCTAGAATGAATGCCTTGAAAAGTCCTCCACCATCCTCTATGCGTTCATCCAAGGAAGAAATTCTATGGCACTAAGAATTTTCCACACCCAAGTAAATCTCACCAAAGACTTTGACCCCAGTAACCACGTTTCAAGAAGACTTTGACTTCTTAACAGTTATAATTAAGTGCACCGCTATCTTAAAGGCATTATGCTTGACCAAAAAATGGAACTCTACCAGTCCCTCTATTTTCTCTTTTGTCTTTCTGGGCAATTGCTATTGAACCTTCCTTTCACCACAACACAATTATGTTGTCCAGCCCAAAGTGATGCCTTACTTCAATTGAGCAATTCCCTCTCCGTTGAAAGTGAAATGGATCTGGACTATGATCCCAAAACGACTACATGGAAGAATGGCTTGGATTGTTGCTTGTGGGATGGTGTCACCCGTGACAAAGTAACGGGTAATGTTATTGCCATCAATCTTTCATTTAGTTGTCTTCAAGGGACTCTCCATTCCAATAGTTCACTCTTTGCACTCCGCCACCTTCAGAGCCTCAACCTTGCTATTAACAATTTCCATACCTCTCCCATTTTGCCTGAACTAAGTGTGTTTGCTGAACTGAGGCACCTCAATCTCTCTTATTCCAATTTTTCAGGTCTAATTCCTATTGAAATTTTTCACCTTTCTAAACTTATTTTACTTGATCTCTCTTTCAACAATAACTATGATAATATGTTTGTGGCACAGGGTCTTAAGATCGAAAATACTGGTTTCAAAATCCTTGTTCAGAATTTGACAAAGTTGAGGGAACTTAACCTTGATTGGGTAGACATGTCTGCTGTTTTGCCTAATTCCTTCTCGAATTTATCATCCTCCTTGATGTTTTTCAATGTGCGCATGGGTGCACATTACAAGGCGAACTTCCACCCAACATTTTTAGCTTGCCAAACCTCCTTGATCTCAATTTGGACTCTAATGATATCACAGTTTCTTTTCCAAAGTCTAACTGGAGCAAGTCTCTTGAATCCTTGACCCTCTCATATACAAGCATCTTGGGCAAAATACCTAATTCAATCGGTGAATCCAAGAATTTAAAAACTTTGTGTCTTCGTAATTGCTCATTGACAGGATCGATTCCTTTGTCGCTTGTGAATTTAACAAAAATCACTAAGTTGGACCTTTCACAAAACGAATTAACTAGTCATATCCCATCATTTTTTGTAAAGCTTGAACGACTCATACATTTAGACCTTTCTTTTAACAACTTCACTGGTGTTTTAGACTTGGGAGTCTTTTCGACACTAAAAAATCTGCAAGTCCTTGGTCCTACAGTAGAGTTAAATCTTGCTTACAACAATATGAATGACACATTTTCGAACCTTGAGACTTTGGCCTTGTCTTCTTGCAACTTGACCAAGTTTCCTTTTTTTCTGAACTCTTTGAAAAAGCTAAGAGAATTAGATCTCTCCAAAAACAAGATTGGCGGTCGATACCAAGTTGGTTTTGGGATGTGGGGAAAGATACACTACAGTTTCTTGATATTTCTAGTAACCTTATTGAGGGAGGCATACAATAATTTCCCTGGAAAGAGTTGACCCACGTTGACCTTAGTGACAACTTATTCCAAGGCTCACTTCCAATTCCACCACTCCCTATAGTCAACTTTTGGGCCATCAAAAACGGCTTCAGCGGAGAGATTCCATCTTCCATTTGCAAATTAAGCTCCCTTAATGGTCTACGCTTGACTCATAACAATTTCTCTGGCTTTATTCCACAATGTTTGGGAAATTTAACCAACCTCTTGGTACTAACCTTGAGTGCCAATAAGTTTGAAGGGACATTACCACGGTCTTTAGACAATTGTAAATCATTGACCTTTCTAAACATCAGTTACAACAGAATCAACGACACTTTTCCAAAGTGGTTGCTAGAAGCACCCTCATTATGGGCAGTGGATCTTCAATTTAATGAATTTCATGGCCAAATCAATCCTCCAACTACTCCATTTCATCCCTCCATGCTTTCTAGTTTTTCCATATCAAACAATAATTTAGGGGGTAAATGGCCCGAAGAATATTTCCTCCATAGCTTGAATCTGAGGACAGTTGATCTATCCAACAACAGATTTGAAGGTCCTCTTCCAATTCCACCGCCCACCGCTCTCTTCTATTCCATTGCAAACAACAAGATTGGTGGCAAGGTTTCCCCTTTGATATGCAATGCCACTGAGCTCATAGTCCTTAACTTGTCCAATAATAGTTTGATGGGCACCTTGCCAAAGTGCTTGATGAGCTTCAGCAATAATCTAATGGTGCTTAACCTTCGAATGAACATGATTCAAGGAGTGATTCCTAGAAAATTTGTTGAGGACGGCAAATTAAGGAATATTGACTTCAGTCGGAATCGATTTGAAGGGACGTTGCCACAGTCCTAATTACATTGTGAAAATTTGGAAGTTTTAAATCTCGGCAGCAATAGAATCGAGGATACGTTCCCTAATTGGTTAGGAACCCTTCCCAAGCTACAGGTTCTTGTTTTGAGGTCCAACATGTTCCATGGCTCCGTGAGTAGTCCTAGAGAAGCTCGTTCATTTTTTGGATTGCGCATTTTTGACTTGTCCAACAATAGTCTGAGCGGTCCTTTACCCATTAGATATATTATGAAGCTTACTGCCATGATGAATAAAGATAAAAGACCGTGTAAGCTGCAATATATGGGAGATGATAATTATCAAGATTTAGTCACGGTGACCATGAAAGGATTAGAGATACAGTTGGTGAAAATTCTAACCATTTTCACAAGTATCGACTTATCGAGCAATCATTTTGGTGGGGAGCTTCCCATGGATATTGGAAACCTAAAGTCACTCAAAGGGCTAAACTTTTCCCACAACAATCTCATAGGCTATATCCCTCCGTCTATTGGGAATTTGACTGAACTCGAATGGCTAGACCTCTCTTCAAATAAGTTCACCGGAAGATTCCTCAGGAACTGGCAGATTTGACATTTCTTGGATTCTTGAACCTCTCAGAGAATCAGCTAATCGGACCTATTCCTCGAGGAAGGCAATTCAACACATTCCAGAGCAGCTCATTTGCTAGGAATCCTGGACTATGTGGATTTCCACTGCCAAAGACATGCACAAATAGTTCACGAGAAATTCCACCAGTAACCATCCTTCAGGAAAACAATACGGAGCATGGAGGTTGGTTTGAGTGGAGAGCCATATTGATGGGTTATGGGTGTGGAATCATAGCTGGAGTCTCTCTTGGATACATTGTTCTCAAATATAGAAAATTTGGATGGATGGCAAGATTGCTTGAAAGGAAAGGAGCTAATATGAGAAAGAAATGGAGGAGGAATGCTTGTAGATCTCATTAAATATGAGAATTTCGACTGTTCATTTTTTGCATTGTAAGATATGAATAAGTTTGTTGAACTGCCATGGATTATATGCTCATTATTTTGGCCTTTTTATCATTTAAGTGTAGTCTCATTCAAGTAAACAAAGTGAGATCTAATTTTCCTCATCTGCAAGACTTTGAAATTCTTGGTTAGCCATATGCCTAAATTTTTATGGTGGGACACAAACATAAAAACTTACTAAATGGGAAAGTTAGGACAGAGGATCCCGTTTTTGCGGTTCGGATCACAAATATATAAATTCTATGGCATCATTGATAAATCAAATGCATAATGACATATCAATATCGCACGCTACTAGCATAGTACTTATGCTCTCATGTCTTCCTTTGTAAACTTTTAGCTCTATTGAAACAATCCCTACCCGTTGCTGACAAATTGGAAAGAAAGAAAGAACAAATCCTAAGGACATATGGAAAATAACATGTTTTGCCTTTTCGTTCTCCTGCAGCCAACTTCAGGAGTAATTGCTTGACTTACACACGTTAACAATTCTTTTATTAAGTCAACAAGAGACTTGCTTGAACTCGAGTTGACCGAGAGTTGCCCAGGAACTAGTTGATCGACAAAGATTATGAAATGAACAGAAAAATTCATAACCGTGATCATTGAAAACTCGTCATCTTTATTGCTTGCATTTGAATCCCATATACATGCAATTACCAATAGTCTGAATCAGAAAACTCTTAGAATGGCACTTACATTGATTGTATAATTGTGCTATTGCACAACGGATCGCCGTGATTCTTGATTGAGGGGACATAGTTATCTTAGATAATGGTCAGCATCTTTTAACAATTTCTTTTCAACTTTGCGGTTGTATTTTTGCATTAATTGTCTTCTTTATCTGCATTACAAAGGTTGTTGAGGAAAATATGTACGGTTCTCATAAGAGACTACTAGATTTCCCATTTTCCAACAATTGATGGATCTTTTCAAAAAGAATTGGAAAAGAAACCTCTTCTAACAACTGATGAATCTTGCATCATTTTCCTCATGAATTGCATCATCTCCCATATAGGACAACTCTTAATGTGTTGATTCCTCTATCTAACCCTAAAAATGTTGCCCAAACATTGACTTTTCTAGTATTTGTTAGTGGACATAATTGAAGTCTAAAGATATTAACTTCCAGTTTACAATTTTATCCCTATTTCTTGTGGGAATTTATTTATTTTTTTTTCAAGGAATAAAATTAAAACCATTAAAAAAAACGAGACATAATTCGCTTTTGGTTCAATATATAGGCCGGTGTTGAGGCACACACAACATGTTTGCATGATTGCTAATGTCTTCAAGAATTGAGTGATTATTTAATATAGGCTACTTCTTTTCGCTTTTGTAGAGAAAAGAATAAGCTTTTTCAAGAATAATTGAGTTAATACTGGGCATATAGTTATTATAGCTATGTGAATTGAGTGGTCACTTGCTGAAGAGAAATTAGTGGGTAGTTGTTAGAACCTAATTTTTCTGGTCTCACAAACCATCTCTCCTTGAAAAAAAAAAAAGGAAAATTTTAAATTGGGCCGGTTTGACTTGGTTAACTTAAAACCAGCCCAAGACTTGGCACTCACTCAAGCTGTCCCTTCTCTAGCGTGCGTTCAACCTAGCCTCTCCTCCCTTTTTTTTTTTTTTTGGGAAAATTGTCTAAAAAATCCTAAATATATTACACTTGTATCAATTCAATTATAGATATTTTTACTTTTTACCAATTGAGTCTATCTAGCCAATTTTGGACGGAATTCGCTAATGTGGATGTCAGTCATCCTATGTATTACAATCAACGCTAAGGTGGACAAAATTTAGCTCTATTGAAATAGTCTATGCACATTGCTGACAAATTAGAAAGAAAGGAGAACATATCCCTGAGAAAATATGTAAAATAACATACTTTGCTTTTTCTCTCCCATCCAGCCAACTTCAGGAGTGATTGCTTGACTTACACACATTAAAAAAGTCTTTTTGTTAACATTAGCAGGAGACTTGATTGAAATTCAATTGGCGGGCGAGAACAAGTTGATTGACAAAGATTATGAAATGAACATAGAATTTCAAGACCGTGATTATCGAAAACTTGTTATCTTCATTGCTTGCATCTAATTCCCGAATGCATGTAGGAACCAACAATATGATTTAGCAAACTTTTAAAACAACACTAACACCAAGAACAAAGCCATACCATGCCCTCATTGCACGATTAATCATTGTGGTTCTCGATGGAGGGGACATGGTTATCTTAGACCAAGGTCAATATCTTTAAACAATTTCTATTTGCTTTTGCAGTTGAAATTTTGCATTAATTGTCTTCTGCTATTCTCTTGATTTGCATTACAAAGGATGTTGCGGAATCTTTGTATAGTTCTCAAAAGAGACTGCTAGATTTCCCATCTTCCAACAGTTGACGAATCTATTCAGAAAGCTTAGGAAAGACAATATCTTCTGACAACCGACCAATATTGCACTATTTTCCTCTTGAATGGCATCATCTCCCATTTATGACAACTCTAACATGCTAAGTCCTCTACCTAACCCTAAAAATGTTTCCCAAGAGTCCAATTAACCATATTTCATCTCCTTCTCTTGACACATTCTCTCCCATTTGTTCAACAACCAATTATCTAACATCTTGTTTTCTTCTTCTTTTACATCCCAGATATCTTCCAACTACCACATAACCTAATGCTTCGCGGCTTCTCATCTCCTCCTATGCTAGTCCCTCCTAACATAACCCGACCGGTTTCTCTAAAACTAAATAATTTTGAAAGCACGCACTATGGGTGTGCCCAACTCATTTCTCTTTGTTGGGAAAAAAAATCACGAAAAACCAAGCTTGTTTGTTTAAGATTTAACAAAAGTACAAAGTTCTTTTTCGCATAACCACCAAAATTTTGGAGTATTATACAAATTTTCAAGTATTGCAAAAAATAGTATATGAATTTACATGTTAATATGTATACGTTATGAGAGTTTCAAGAGTTTCAAGTTTAAAATATATATATATATATATATATATATATATATATATATATATATATATATATATATATATATATGAAGTGCAGAAATTGGAAGATTCAAATTAATTAGAAACTAAATAACGAAAGTCAATCTTATAGGCCTTTATGATCTTAATATGGGAACAAATAATGAAACTCTGGATAATGAAACTCTAGGCGAGGGCCGCGACACCCTCACCAAACGCAACCCTTGCTGGCCAAGAAGTGTAAATCATGACCCACTCCTAGATTTGGGCATGGGCTTGTTGCCCTCACCCTAACCTCACCGACCCACAGTTGGGAAAAAAAGGCCGTCTCGTGTAAGACAGTTGGCATTTACGTTAGCAATTTCTGGTCAAAATTAGTTGAATAGATTATATTGGCAAATTGTCAAAAAGTTTAAAAATTAATTGACACAATTGAAAGGTTTTAGAGTGAATTGGCACAAGTGCAATAAATTTAGAACTTTTTTGGTACTTTTGTGTGCTATCAAGTTACTAGTTTTTGTTAGTGGATAAAATCAAAGTCTAAAGATGTAACTTCCAGTTTACAATCTCTTTCTAGAGATAATATTAGAACAATAAAAAAAGCGAGACATAATTCACTTTTAAATCAGCCAAGCGCCCCCTAGTCCAACGATGGAGATCAAGTACTACTGGACAAGGAGGGCGCTCAGCCATTATAGGTCATCGACATCGAAGGAGGAGGAGGACAAGATGAGAAACTCTAGGCTTCATGAGGACTGAGATCTAGTATTGTCAGATGAGGGGGTGCTCGACCACCGTTGGTCATCGGCGTCGAAGGAGGAGGACGATGAGATGAGAAACCCTAGGCTTCATGAAGGTGAAGATCAAGTATAGCTGAATGAGGGGGGTGTTCGATTGCTACTGGTCATCGGCGTCGAAGGAGGGGGAGGACGAGATGAGAAATCCTAGGCTTCATGAAGGTGAGGATCGAGTATCGCCAAAGGAAGGAAGCCCTCAGTTGCTACTGGTTGTTGGTGTTGAAGGAAGATGAGGATGAGATGAGAAACCCTAGACTTCATGAGGGTAGAGATCGAGTACCGCCGGACAAGGGGGCCCTCTGTTGCTGTTGGTCATTCATGAGAAAGAGGGCGGAAAATGGTAGCTCCTAGAGTAATTGATGAGTAAGGAAAGAAGGGAAAACAAGATCGCGAGAGAACAAGGTAAGGACGTGAGGATGAAGGAAATCATTTTCCATAGTTTTAAACGAGATTTTTCATTGACTAGAAAATATTTTCTTTGACTACTTATTTTCCACCCCTCAAATGCTAGAAAATCCGAAAAATATTTTTTTAGAAGTTGTTTTTGGCGAAACAAACAAACCCTCACTATATAGGCTAGTGTCGACACACACGCAACGCATCTGGATTACATTTGAAGAAAAAAGAGTTCGCTTCTTGAGTAATTGAGTGAATATGGGGCGGGTCGTTATTATAGATGTGTAACTTAAATGGTTAGTTGTTGAAGAGAAAGCAGTGGGCAGTTTTAATTTTTATTTTTTTTATGCAATTTGAAAAGCATAAAGTGAGACAAATGGTGGTTTTGACACGTGTACAAAATACCGCAAATTCTCTACGTGCATATCTGGGTTTCTTTCTAGGTTAATTAGTCGTGATTCACTTGGCAATATGGATGGTTCCTTTCCATGTAAAACTCAATTTATCGATGATGGTGAAGGAGTTGTTATTGTGAGCAAGGTTATTAGGTCAAGATTAGCATATGTTTCGACGACAAAAATAAAACAGAAATTAGCATATGTTATGTATGTAATATATATGGGGACATCATTACCAGGTCAAAGCTAGCATGAGCAAGACATGATGTGAGAATTTTTTACCTTGTATATCTTGTATATTCACCAACATTAAGCTTCTGCATGTAATTTAATTCAATTTTAATGTAGACAACTTCAATGTTTAATACAATGTAGAGGCTGAGTATGATTATTACCAAAGAAACATAAAATTTGACGTGGCCATGGCAAGTGGGCTTCATTGCGGACAAAGCCCATAAAGTGGCAGTGGGCTTCATCACATCATGAGAGCAGAAAAATTAATTTTATACTATAAATACAAACTTTTAATAACATTACCAATGTTGTGAATTAATTGTCTATGTTTACCGCATCAATTATCAAATACCTTTGTATCTTACCTTACGAGGGAGTTGCCAAAGGTCACGACGTTTATGCTTGCAGGTCATGGGCCCAACTAGGCTATGACAAAGCATTAGATGAATGTTTGGACAACCTTAAATTTCCCCATGCATTGTTCATTGTATAATTTTTCGCATGCAATGGTGAGTTCTAGCACACTACTTAGATAATTCTTTTCATAAGCCCATTGTCTATGAGTGTACCATCCATGAAAACCCTAGAACTCTGAAATACCTTACTAATCTCATTGAGTCCGATAGTCTTGTTGTTCTACTGTAATAGAGTAATTATCAGCCTATAGGTTGTCTAGAGGGAGGCGATTCTAGAAAGTTGGTTCACTAGGATACTATTTCAAGTCTATGCTTCCTAAGGTGTAGTGGAGTTAGTGTTGAGCCTTAATCAAAATGGTTGTCCTTGAGATTGGCTTTGCTTTTGATTTTATAAGAAGACCAAGAACAGAAAACTGGCGTGGCCGGTATGGCTTTATTAATGAAAACAGGATCTTGTAATTGCCATATGAGGGACCACAAAATCTGAATTCTAATTTTATATATATTATTATTATTTAAACACAAGCTCTTATTTTAAGGGATTTCAATAGTTTTTTTTTTTTTATCCTTTCCCTAACTATCCTTAATTATTTATTTGCAAATATTGGTACATGGAAGAATGCATAAACACAAAGTCTTTTATTATCCCTCACATGTTCCAATATTAAAACTTGGATTTTTTTTTATCCAACAATAATTCTGCTAATCAGATTTCTAAATAATTTTATACGGTTCTTTTTTTGCATTTGGAATGTTTATCAATAGTTTCTTTTAATTACTCAATGGCTCAAACAATTCCGATATAATGATTTCATTTAACGTTTTAAATGTCAATTTCTTATGCGCATGCAATGTGTGTGCATATTTTTTTTTTTTGGTCGAAAGAGAACTTATATTATATTAGAGATTAATACAAGCAGAAGCATCCGAAGAAAGAACATTAAGAAAGGAAGGCGGAGGAAAGATAAGCCAGTTTGTTGATGGGCCTAGATCCCGGTGGGCTTTTGCAGCCCAATCAGCTGCTAGGTTTGCCGTTCGCGGAATATGTCGAAGCGAAAGGTGAGGGCATTGCGGAAGAAGATCTCCCAGAATCGCGAACAGATGACTCTCCTTCCATGGCGGCTGCTGTTTCGTCCGAACGATCTCCACCAATTGCTAGCAATCAGATTCAATCACAACTGGCTGAAGATGGAGACCCTTCTGGATGATCCGTTGAAGAGCAGATATAAGAGCATAGATCTCGGCTTGGAATGGCGACTGAGCAAGCACAGATCGGGTAAGCACGTCCGTCAAAATTCCTCTACTGTCTCTGTAAATGCAAGATATGGATCCTTGCTCAGATGCTGGGCGAAAAGCCCCATCAATATTGCATTTGATAAAGCCTTCTGCTGGGGGGGGTCCATCCGTGCGCTAGACTGATCTGACCATTTTGAATCTTCTTTGGCGAGGGTTGGATGACCTTGAAGATGAAGCGTTGGGAGAGGGCTTCATTGACGACAAGAAGAGAATCCAACGGAGAGTGGCGAAAAACAGCGTTGTTTCGATGTTTCCATATTTCCCACAGAAGATGAGCAATCACTTCGAAATCCAGAGACGCTCGAGGGTTAGAAATACAGTCTACAAGCCAGGCATCAAGTCTGCGTACTGAGGTAGGACATATACTGACTCTGATATCTTCATGGTTCCATATGTCATGAGTCCAAGGGCAAAAGAAAAACAGATGCTCTATTGATTCTGGTGTAGAATTATGGCAAAGAGTACAGAAGGGGTTCTGGATGATATGTCGCTGGTAAAGGTTCTGTTTAGTGGCTAATGCATCTTTACAAGCTAACCATAGAAAAACCTTAAGCTTGGGCACTGTATGCATATTCCAAATTTTTTTCCATAACATAGGCGGGTTGGTATAAGAGGATGATGGGGTATTAATTATGTGCTGAGATTGTGCAGAAAGATAATGATGACAACTCTTCACTGAGTAGGTACCAGAAGATGTCTCTGTCCAAACCAGGTGATCGTGATGAAGAGACGGATTGATAGGAGTGTTGAGAATGGCATTACTAACCTGGTCATCGAAGAATGAAGTAACTGAGGAAGACTTCCATTCAGAACGTTGAGAATCAATGAGATCAGCAACGAGTTCTGGTTCGCCCTCAGCAGGTAAGCCTCCTATCTGACCTTGAGGTAACCAATGATCTGTTCTAATATGAATCTGCGACCCATCTCCGACTAACCATCGTAATTTAGGAGTAATAACATCTCTACCTTTCAATAAACTCTGCCACCCCCAAGAAGGACGATGTCCTAAAGTAGCAATTTGGAATGAGGAGTATCGAAAATATAAACCTTTAAAGAGCCGACTCCAAATAGCTTGAGGTTGTTGAAAAAGTCTCCAAGCTTGCTTTCCAAGCATAGATTTGTTAAAGTTAATTAAATCACGAAAACCCATCCCCCCTGAAGCTTTGGAAAGCTTTAATTCGGACCAGTTTTTCCAGTGAATGCCTGAATTACTATTATGCTTACTCCACCAAAAAGCTGAGATCTTCTTTTCTATTAATCTGCGAGAGAGACAACGGAAGCTTGAAGATGGACATGGCATATTGCGGTAAGGCCCGTATCACGATTTCGCAAGATTTCCTTGCCACTTTTCGATAAAAATTGTTCTCGCCAACCCGCTAATTTAGCATTTACTCTTGCCGGGATCCGGAGAACATGTCCTTCTTGGATCGGCCCCAATCCGAGGGAATGCCCAGGTATTTTCCATACTTACTGAGAATAGGTACCCTGAGTTCTTGTGCTATGTTCTGTTGTAGAGAGTTAGGACAATATTTACTAAAGAACACACCAGATTTATTCCGATTTATGAGCTGGCCTGTGGCGAAACAATATTGGTTTAGGAGGTTAGCAAGATTTTGACTTTCAGAAAGGGTGGCTCGGAGGAAAAATACGGAATCATCAGCGAAAAATAGGTGCGATAAGATAGGACAGTCTCTATTGAATTGAATCCCCTTGAGATAACCTATAGTCACAGCTTGAGTGATAGATGCAGATAGGGCATTGGCTATTAAAATGAAGAGGTATGGAGAGAGGGGATCACCTTGGCGCAGTCCTCTAGTGGGCTTAAAATAAGGAAGATGTTCACCGTTAAATCTAATACTGAAGGAAACTGTAGTGACACAAGCCATGACCTGAGAAACCCACTTAGAGTGAAAGCCCAAATGTTTCAAATAGGCTGCCAAAAAGTCCCATTCAACCCGATCATAGGCCTTCTGCATATCTGTTTTTAGCATAAGATTAAAACGTTTCTTGCATGCTCTTACTCGAAATTGATGCATGACTTCTTGCACCACCATAATGTTGTCCTGAATCTGACGGTTGCTAATAAATGCTGCTTGCTCATTTGATATCAAAGAGGATAACCATGGTTTAAGTCGATTGGCCATTATCTTGGAAATGATCTTGTAAGCAAAGTTACATGTGTGTGCATATTTGCTCAAAAATAAATGAATGAAATCAGAATTTCACCCGTATCATGCTTTTTACAAGACACCATTGCATGCGCACATTCTTTATTTTCCCCCTTGTACTATTAAATGCATTTCCAAAACATGTTAAACGTGTTAGGCTTTTGAATCTTCTTGTTCTACTTCCTTATGATGTCGAAGTTATTTTTATCAAACGAAAAAATACTATTCGCCCGGCATACAGTGGAACCTTAAAACAAGATTTTGAACCATGGTCGACATCTTCCAATCCTATTGATGAATGAAGCACGAGAGAATCTTCTGAATCTCTCTCTCCCCCGTGATGGTATCAAATCATGTAGTTCGACCTTTCACTAGTCCAATCGACTATGGTGGGGAGATATCAAATCGTGAACAAGTTCGAATTGGGGATTCAAAGCACATCGAGCTCTTTTAACTTTATTATGTCGAGTGGGATTTTCTCTTCCCCTAATTGGGGTTTCCGATATAACAAAAGGAGCCATTCAATTAGACAATGATTAGAAAAATCTCTTTCTCTCCACCTTCTTTGAATGATGTGTTTTCGAGTTCACAGCTCATTCTCGAATCATTATGACTCGGACTCTAAGCAAAGATGTCCCTCCCCGCCCATAAAAGAAAAAAAAAATGTTATATTTTAAGAGAAAGTGCCTTTTGCTTTTTAAATTCTATTTTGGGAGAAAGTAAGATGAGTAATTTTATTTTATCATGTCGGCCGTGTCAACATGAAATCATTGGTCTAAATGTGTAATCCTTATCTTCAGTGCATGTTTAAGAATCAAGATAGATGATAGTACTTAATAAGGTAGATAACAAAATGATAACCCTTCACTTGATATAAATATTACATTAAAGGCTTTCCCAATTTAGTGCTACTTTGTTCTTATTTCGATATTAGTGAAGGCCACTTCGTGAGAGCCATAAAATTTATGAAAATAAGAGGGTTAGATTACAAGTTATCTCGAACAGACGACTTCATTCAGAATGACCATCCTCCATGATGCTCTCTCTCTCGTTGATCTTCAATGCAAAAGAGAGATTTTGTATGTAGAGTTGCGCATGGGACGGGCACTTGAGCCGGTACTTAAGTTAGTTGAGGAACTCCATTTTCTCTAGAGTTTCCAGCTCTTGTGCATTCGAATATAGATGGACTGACCAAGTGATGGCAAGAGATTATGTAAATCACTATGCCAAAAAGTAGCTCAGGCTTTGTATACAGGGCGACAGAGCCTATAAATAGTTACAGTACACGCGCACATAATTGGAGGGTTATGCGTTAAAAAAAAAAAAAGTGGGTGATTTTTAACGAAGCGAGTGATTAAGAATTTTGGTACATAGAATTGTATAACAGGACAAAGGGTAAGTTAGACAATCTAAAAACGAGACAACAGTCGTTTTTCCCTTGACAAATAGACTATGTCTAACGCATGTGCGATATTACTTTTATAATAACCAAAATTCATTTACGTTAAATTAATTTTACATTGTGAGAATCATGCAGGTGTGAAAGGAGGATATAAAAAAAAAAAAGTTAAGTACACGTTAATCATATGTGATGATAATAGTATCCCTCACTTTTCTATTATTGTCAAGTAGTGTTATGGAGACAAAAAAAAAAAGTAGTGTTATGGACAATATTGGCAATTCTAAAGTAATACAAAGGGTGCTTTGACTTGATAATACAGGTAGATAGATCATGTAGATAAATTGATGATTGTTCATGAAAAGAAAATTGATAGCTACTTATGAATTTAATGATTAAGAGATCTATTATATTTCTATTATGTAAAGGAATGGCAATTTAGGAAATCTAAAAAATGAGATGAAAGTCATATATGTATACAATTCACACTATTCTATAGATTTATTGATAATAAAGTAAGTTGGTTTTACATTCTAGATCCAATAAAAGGGTGGGAAGAAGCGGTTAGCGTCGTCAACTTGCCTTGAACAGTGATCGTGAGAAATCCATGTCCGCGATAAAATGTTTAGGCTCTTTTTTTTTTTTTTTTTGAGTAAAATAATTGATTTGGAAAACATTTTCCTTAAAAATGAGTGTTTGTATCGCCAAAAAAATGAAAAAATGAAAAGATATTTCGCCTTCCACAAATATGTTTAAATATAAATTATTATCAATAATAGAAATATTTTCATTAATTAATTATTTCGAGCGATTAATGTTAAGAAAAACACTTTTCAAACGGTTACATTTTATGTGAAACAAAACACGCCCTTCATATCAAATAGGGCTACCACTAATGTGAAAGAGTCCAGCCGTCACCACCATGTCGTAAGTTCATCAAGAAGCTTCATATTTAAATCAGAATACAGGTCAGTGGTCGAAACCGAGTACTCCACTTTCATATTGAGAAATGCCTACACGATGATAATGGCCAGTGATGATGAATACCAGATGATCTCATGGTTGTTGCGTTTGCATGATGCCATGCTTTCTAGCAAGTATTGGTCGAACCGACTCGATTTCAAACGTGCAACTTCCGCTAAACTTCGTACGAAGTTTCTTATTGAGCACAGCTGTTTACATGTCTGGCATTTGAGGAGGTGTAGATTAAAGAGTTATTACAGTATACCCGCTAAGATTGTTCATAATATGGCGCAAAGTCTATTTAATTAAGGCATGGACAAGTTGCGAAAAGAATGAATTTTGCCAAATAAGACTTCTTTTTTTCCTCTCACTGAAGTTGAGTGTGCAACTTTTTATTTTAAAAAATTCTAAGCCGCTAAAGAATCATGCATTTTCAAAGTATACAAATTTATGCAACCAGCAGAAAATAGAATAAGAATGACCTATCAATTATTAGCATTTGGTAATCAATATCCCAAAGGTAAACTCTTTTTATCCGAAGAGAATTTGATCCCAACATTGATCAACTGAGCCACGTTTTGGTACATTCTAGCTCAAATCTTCTCTTTAGCATTTGGACATATCAGAATATTCACCATCTTGAGATTTCCTCTATATCGATTAGGAATAAAGTTACCTAAGAAACCTTAACTTGGTCTTCAATGTCAGTGGTGAATCTTCTCTGGGTATTGTATGCATTCCCGAATCCTAACCACCCTGCCATATCCCAATAGGCCTGTGTCCATATGACACTCGAAAATGCTCCAAATCTTTCAGATTTTCTCTTTCCGTTCTCGAGAAGATAAAGATATAAAGCAAGTTCTCGTGTTTCTTTACCGTTGGTGAGCTGATCTAGGAGGTCGATTTGTCGGTTAATTAGACGAGAATATTAGGAAATGATTGGGATCCTTAAAAGTTGAGGGGCAGTTTTGTTTCTACCAGGTTAAGTTATCATTTGAACCAAAATATCCTTGTGTCTTAGGGGAATTGATACCAAATGCATACCCTCGTGCCACCGATGCACCAGCACCGCCAGACTCACCACCATGCTGGCTCCATCATGCCTTGCCTTGTCATCGCCCAATTAGCTCGAGTTAGCTTGCCAGCATAGTGCTTCAACTTACCTAATGTTGTTGGTAGATCGCAACAGAAATCTTGTACATTCACCTAAGGAGACCTCTAGTCCGAGCCCATTGACATATCTAGTCAGACTCACTTTCATTAAAAAGTTTAAGTCAATGAGTTATGAGCTAACTATGATATATAAACTATTCCATACCACACTACTTATCCGATGTTGAATTTTCTTAATTTCACTCAGACGTATATGTCAACAATCTCTTCCTCATCTTTCATATGTGACCACCCTCACCCCTCACATTTGAGATCACTATTAGGTCTTTTCTCCCTTAATTTAGGTATCCTTATGCACCAAGATATCTCTACCAACTTGAATCTCTATCCACACTCAATTTCATCTCAAATCTCTTTCTCCATACCAAACCATGAAGTCTAGCATTGGGCCAATGTTGCTTCACCATGACGCCCATTGTCCAAAAACTACATTGATTATTAGATTCTTTTTTGATATATTCACCAAACACCAAAATAAATTGGGGGCTCATTAATTTATCATCAGCTCTGATACCACTTGTTGAAAGCACATTGTAGAAGCCCAAAACCTTTATTCAAGAAGATCGTCAAAGAAGAGCTTAAGTTCAAACCAATCAATATATTCAGTTGAATCAATATTCACTTAAAAACTTAAATCAATAAATTATAAGCCAATCGTGATATATTAACTATTCTACGCCATATTACTTTTTCGATGTGAGTCTTTTTCTAATATTATTCGCATGTGAATCACAACACAAGCAACATCAACAAGGACTCCATCTCTCCTCCCGTCCTTGATAAGGAAAGGCGAGGGTTCAAGGGTCATGACCCCAACGGGCGAGGTTAAGCCAAACCCAACCTGCATAATGCCAAAAAAAAGAGGATACAGGGGAGCGATGGCGGTGGTGGGTAGTTGGGGATGGGCCCGTGGGTCGACGGGGTCACATGCAAAGTGGGGTATAGCGGAGTTGGGGTGTGAAGGAGTTGCGGTCGAGGCTGGTGAACAGAGAAGCAATGTCACACACAGTGAATAGATAGACCCAAGGGCAAAATGAGAAAGAAGAAAAATGAAAGAAAAAATAATGGTAAGAAAAATGGAAATGAGCAAAAAAAAATTATGAGTGACCTGGGACGTCCAATGTGCTAGTTACTAATGCATTTAGATTTTAAGAGGGTGCTCACCTAATTTTTGAGTATACCAATCTATTAAGAAAAACTTTTGAGTTATGCTTAAGTGAATTGATGCATCCGGTTTATTATAACCGTCACATCATGTGGGATCAACATATTATTCGTATAATTTAAGAGATATGATGATCTAGGTGCACATGCATCTAGGATCCCTAGCATGAGGAACTAGACTTTTAGGGGCTCACGACCACATAATCATGCATCGTTTTCGATTTTCCTTCCTTCAAATGAAAATGTTCATTTGTGGAGAGCGAAAGAACGAGAGTTGGTGACCCGCACTATCAACCATTGGGAAGTATCTCAGAGTTCAACACCTCGTTATTCAATCTAAGCCAAGCCATTAATGTTGCCCTAGAAGGATGAACCTGTTGCCATCGCCCGGCCATGATGAAGTGCCTACATAGTTGGAGGCTCACGAAATATAGAGAAAAAATTAGAAGAAGACACTATTTAGCACGTTTAATTATAATTACGTAAATTAACGCATTTTATGTCGTAACTCAATTATTTAAACAAAAAAAAAATGGCATCTTGACGTTAACAAATACAGATGGAAATTATAAATATGATTGTGATACAGCTATTAGAAGCCTCTTAGGTAAAAGAAAATAATTTTGGAGAAAACCTTATAGTTGGTCTTATGGGGGAAAACACTAGGAAATGTTTTACGAGTGAAGGGATGGTACAACATTATCATTAGCTACGTATAAGTGCTGACTGACAAAGGAAGTAATTTGTTCGCATGGATTCATCGGGTGCCAATTCATTAGTAGGAAGTGAGTGATTTTATTTAAGGTGAATTTTTGCTTTCAACATTTGATTCTACCTTTAGCTTTTAGCATTTGAAAACTATAGGGTAGCCTTAAAAGTAACTTAAAGCCATGCGACCTTTTCATAGATATTTAAATTAAAATGAACTTTTTTTTCAATGCTTTCTAGACTATGGAGCATTTTCTTTCGTGATATTTTTCACTCGACTAGATGATGGTAAAATTGAGTAATTTCTTAATTACCCAAAATATTCTTCTTGGTCTACAAAGTCATTATTATTTTTGGTGCAATGTCGTAGGTGGTCCTTGAAATTCAAAATTATTTGACTATCTTTGTTGTTCAAAAACGTCCCTTTTCTTTCTAAAATAATTGTCATTGCTTGTCCTGGTTCATTTCAATGATAGGTTTTGCTGACATGGCGTTTACTCCTTTAAAGCTCGGGTAGGTAAGGTGCATTTACTTCAACTTTGAAAATGGACTTTACTGCACCGAAGACCCTTAGACAAATGCTGAAGTGTTGGTTAAAGAACACTAGAGGGATCATAATTTCGTACGACACTAATGCCAAATCTTTTTATTAGATTATTTAAGTACTAAATTGAGAAAAAAAATTCACTCAAATGCCTCCGACAACAAATTTTCACAAAAATTACATAACTTTACGTAGCATTTTTATATATAGGAAATATAAGTCCAACGACCCTGACCTCACCTTTCGAATTTTCAACCTCTTTGGCCCCAATGATGCCATCATGAGCTCGATTTTCACCGTAGATGACTCGGCCTCGTGAAGTTCATGTCCTTGAACGAGCAACTACCAGAGTGGGGCCGATTAAGACCAAGGACAGCCGCGTGCTGGCTGAATCGCACTCTCTACTTAGAGGCAGAGTCAGGGAGGACTAGGTTAAGGACTCTGTCAAGTTCGACCGAATGTGTTCGAGTATTTCGTGTTCCGATTCGCTTATTATCCAGTTTGTCGAGGAACTTTGAAATTCCGACCGTGTTTTGATTAAAAAAAAAAAAAAGTGTAGGGAGTTCAGGTTGGAGAACTGGACGAGTCCTATATGTGGTTTTTTGAGCGCGAAACGAAGGAATGAGCGGAATAACAAGTGTAATCTGAATTCGGACTAAAATACCTACCGAATTAGGGTTTGAAGGATTTGGGAATATGACTTGATTTGTAAGAATTCGGGCTTATATTTAGGGAAAAATGTTGAGTGACTAAACTTGAAAAAATAGATAAAATATTGCCATATTGGATTTTCGACATTCCAAATCAATGATAGCACTTAAGTCTTTTTTTTTTTAAACAAAAATGGCAATTAATTAATGAGCTGAAATGTTTTGGTACCAAAGTGAGTATCATATGAAAATTATGACGCTTATAAAATCATTTTTTTTGCACGTCATGTTAGGATTGCCCTTAAGAAAATAAAAAAAATCATGTGCACGTCATATAGAGGTGTATTTGTTTTTTGACAAACCTCATTGCGATGCTCTCGTTGCTTTGAGCGCGCTTGGCATCTAATTTTGGAAGCCTATTTGGAAAATGCTAGCTTTTCCAAAATCCTTTAAACCAGTGCAAGTCCTAACTAGTTTTAGGTGTTGAGTATCTTCAAAATGCTATTTTAGGGATTAATGAATTTTTTCCCTTTTGACTTTGCTCTCACTAAACTTTTGAAATTTCACTTTTACCCTCAAAGTGACCTACACCGATCTAGATCTAGCATCGACAATGTCTAACCATTACCTAAGCCCTTCACATGAGTGCCACTAGAGCTTCAATTTCTTTTTCTTTTATATTTATTTATTTTTAAAAAATATAGCTAAAGTCCATTATAAGTGTAGCTTTTTTTTTATTCAAATATTATTATGCCAAAGTTGATTCTTAATGCACTTTACCAAACACTATTTGCATTTTAAGAAAACCCTTTACCTAAAATCCTTTGCATTTATTCAATGCTTTCCCCTAATGCTGATCCAAAGGCAGCAATCTCTCTCCTTTTTTTCTTAAATCATTACAATATTGGCATCACATTAGCCAAATCGACACCACATGTGCAAATGAAAATGCGACCCGTGTTCTCTAATCAGCCAACTAAGTGCTTTGATAACCAACTTAGCGCTCTAACGTATTGGAATGCGGTTTATACTCCCCATCAAGCAAACAACACCCCCTCGGGCCACTAGAAGGTTTTTATAATTTGAACTCATATTTTATAAGTAGTTTGGGCTTAGACTCGTAAATAGTTATTGAGTATATGTGATTTTTTTCTCTTGTATCCGAAGAAGGTAATAAAGAAGTACGATGTGCTAATTATAGTAGAATTCTCTACTAGATATAACCATAGTTTGAGGATAAATTAGGATAAAATACTGTCTCAAATTCTCAATCTTGCTCTTATTCTCTATTTCTTGGTGATTGTACACCGAATCCTAGCACAACAGTGAAATACAACTAAAGCACTAATAGTGGATCTTTTTCAGAAAGTACATGAACCATTTTAACCCAAAAAAAAGAAAGTAGAGAAACGATCCTAAATTTCAACCGAGAGTAGAAGAACCACCGGCCATATTATTCTCCAATATTTTACCCCCAATATAAGAAAAATGCGACAAGTTCAAGTCGGCTTGCTCAATTCGCCTCCCAAAATATTCTCATTTGGAGGCACAACACAACAAAAGATAAGTCGGTCCAAATTATTCCAAAAAAAAAAAAAAAGATTACCACCAAAGTCGGTCCAAAATTCCACACAGAGATCCCTCAAGACATAAAAATAACAATACCCCACTATTTATCTGCCTCCAAATCACCACTTACACATCCCCCACCCCCACACCGAGAAAAGAAAAACAAAAGAGCAAAAAGAGATTCATAAAAATAGAAAAAAAAGAAGATTAGGAAGAAGAAGAAGAAGATAATAATAATAATTATAATATACTCCGCACGAAATCTTGAAAAAGGTAGGGAAGGAGAGGAGATTGATATTTAAGATATAGAATTTGGGAAAGTGGGGGTGGTGGTGGGGGAGGGGAGGGTGATTGGCAATTGAGTGGAGATGGTGGTGGACAAATGAGTGGGTTCACCATTAAAACAATCGCATGATTTGTGGGCCCCACCTCGCAATGAAATCATTTTTCCCAGAAGCCCACACAATGAGTCCCATCATCGGTTTTGGGGGTCCCCCACCCGATGGAGATGCAGCTGCGTCTGGTTTTCCCTTCCTCTCCTCTCTGAGGCTCTCTGCCTGGGCCCAACTACCAACTTGCAGCTTGCCACCTCCCCTCTCTCTCTGTCTTGTCTCTCGGCAGTTTTTTCAGTTGATTCCCGCCGCGTGGTGCTGGCCGAGGATTTGTCGCCACGCCTCCCCTCTTTTTTTTTAGGACCAGATCAGAACAGTGAGTGAATTGAATTTGGAACATCTTCGAAGCAGTCGCGAGATTTATTATGGGATCTTTTTCCCTCCTTTTCGAGATAGGGCGTGCAGCAGCTGCATCATATCGGCATCACGATCGTGAAGCTTCTTTTGATTGGACGAAACCCTAATCCCTCTCCAATGTTATATACCCGTCTGCCGCTGCTTTTTCCCCTCCCTTCCCTTTTCTTATCTTCAACTTGGTGGCGAGATATATTATTCTATATTATCAGGGGAATGGCCCGGAAAAACGAAGGAAAGAACGAATGCTTTTCATGGAGCCCTAGGGTCGGCGAGGATCATTCGCAATACCATTTTAAACACGGGTTTCTCACTTCCGATACTCGATCGAGATGATAATATGCTTAGGGAGGGATTTAGGGTCGTGGGCGGCTTTAGAATCTAAGCAAAAGGCTCAACAACTGACAAGCCAGCATCACATCTTGATTTATTCTTCAGTTTCTGATGCGAGATCTGGAGGTGCGTGGACTGGATTGTTTGATGTCCCCAAAGGAAATCATATAAACAACCGTCTTTTGATGTGTGAATTGCTTGGAAAGCTACTTTGACCTTTCAAGAGAGAGGGACCACGCGTTCGCTTCCAGACATGTACTCCTGGAGAAAGACAAAGGAAAAACATAATCAAAGGATCTAAATATTTGGTTCGTCCGCTTTTGACTTTGCTCAACTTGTGCTATCTTGCCGACTTTCCTGCTGAATTAAAGTTTTAAACTATTGAATCAATTGCTTGGGAAGACGTCGGGATGTGTTTATTGATAATAAGATGCATTAACAAAGTTAAAGTGCAAGTGTCACAATGAATGAGCACGAAAGTATATATAGCTAGGATTTATTTATTCCAGCTTATCCAATCTTAATTTAAGATTAATACTCTAAATTAATACATATAATGATGATTGCTATTAATCAAATCCTTCACAAATCTTCATAAAGAACACAATTTAACTTTATCATCCCTTAAACGTAAGGTGGTCTTTTGCAGATCAAGTATATAGGTGGATGTGCCTTATTCAAGATTTCAACTATCTAATCAACTGAGTGAGTACATGCAAGGAAGACAATGCTATGAAGATCACGTTGCATTCCAAAATGGCAATTAATCTCGATAAATTTTATTTGTTCATGAAAACGCCATTATTGACTCTTTGAGTAGTCCTTCAATCTTCGTAAGAGATGACCATTGTCATCTAATATCAAGTTCCTATGCTCTATATAGTAACTGAACATTCACAATAGTTCAGATGCAGCGCTTTGATATTCAGTTATGTACTTGAGCAAGTAATGATAGTCTTCAAGGATATTGCCCAAAATAATCTCTCAAGACAAACTCAATAGTTTTCACCTAAAGTTTATGTAGTCTTCCCTACAGTTAGGGTCAAGGCACTCCATAATGATTCAATATTTTTAAAAGTTATTTCAAGAGTTGTCACCAACCAATTTTTTAGGTTGTTAGTGTTGACACCTCAATTTTAATTAAGTCTATCTTATTAATTAAGTTTTTATTTATCTTGTCTTTTTTTCGGAATAATAAACAAATGAAAGCAAAACAAAAATAAAAAAACAAAAGAAAAGCAAAAAGAAAAAAAGCACCAGCTCCCTTTTTTTCCCACGTGGGTCCGCGCGACTTGGCCCCACCCCTTTTTTTTTTTTCCTTCCTTCTTCTTCCTCTTGCCTTCTTCTTCCTCGCTCCTTTCTCCGCCTCGTAGTTCACGCGCGATGGCCGGCGACGCGCGAAGGATGGCCTACGGCCGAGGGGAGTAGGCCGACGTCGGCCGGAGGAGATAAGATTGCAGGCGCCATTAATGTTGAGCGAGCATCGCTGGAAAAGCTCGATGGGACACCGGTTCAGCCGAGCGGAACCGGATGCCGGCGACCGAAGCCCTTCGCCGACCGGATTTCCTTCACCTATAAATAGGTGGCCGCAAGCATCGTCGGAGGTGTGGCGAGCTCGGAAATCCTTCACTGAGAGACATCGGGAAGGATCGAAGGGTGAGTGCAAGAGAGAGCTCGAGTCGCGAGCTTAGCCCACCCTCCACCGAGAGACTTCGGGGAGGGCAGGCGGCGAGTAACTTCGAGAAGGTCAGATCCGGCCGGTGGAGGCTCGGATCTGGCCTGAGTGAGGAGAAATCAAGGCCGAGGAGGGTCTGGTCGAGTTGTTGCTGTTGTTGTTGCCGCCGGACGCCGTGCCGCAGCCGTTCACCTCAGTCCCGACGCCGCACCAGATCAGGAAACCGAGTTGCCCATCCACCACCATCCGAACGCCATCGCCACGAGCGGGTAGTGCTACCTCCACCGCCGCCGTTGCCGTCGCCATAGTTTCCCCCTCCGCGGTCCAACTCTCGTCACTACCGTCGGCGTCGCCGTCGTGCCGCGTCGCCGTCGCCGTCGCCATCGTCCCCGGCGTCGTGCCTCGGCGCCGCGGTCGAACCCTAGGGTTCCCGATTTTCCGGGTTGCGATCCGGGTTGTCGGGTCGGACCGGATCGGGAACCGGGTAGGGATTCCACGAATGCGGGCGCGGCGGAAGACCGGGTCGCGGTCGGATCCGGGTCGGGTAGGGTTCGCGAGGGAGCCGGGTCGCGGAACGGGTCGTGGACCCGGGTCATCGGGCCGGGCCGGGCGTCTCCGAACGCCCGCCACGGCGTCGTTTTTGAAAAAAAAAAAAAAAAAAAAAAAAAGCCGAAAAATCCGAGTCGGGCCCGCGTTGCGGGCCCGTCCGCGATGATGGTCGCCGGCCGGGTCGAACCCAACCCGCGGATCCGACCCGGTCGGTTTTATTTTATTATTTTAATATAAAATAATAAATATTCTATTTTCAAAAAAAAAATCAAAAGTATTTTATTTTCGAAAAAAAAAATATAAAAAAATGTTTTAATTTCCAGAAAATCGAAAAATATTAAAAATTGTTGAAAAATGTTTTATTTTCTAAAAAAATCGAGAAAAATAAAAAAAATAATTTATTTTCTAAAAATATTAAAAAATATTTTATTTTCCGAAAAATCAAAAAAATCAAAAATATTCCATATTTTCCAAAAAATGCCAAAAATCCAAAAAAATCCAAAATTTCATAAAAAAGCCAAAAAAAATTCAGAAAAAGCCAAAAAGACTTGTATTTCACCAAAAAAAAAACCCAAAAAAAAAAATCCCTTTTGTGTCCAAAAAATTAGAAAATGACTCAAAAAAAATGTTTTTCCTCCAAAAAATGCATGGAAAATCTCTCAAACATCCAAAAAGCCTTAGGGTTTAAACAAGATTAGGTACCGAAAGGGCATTAGTGATTAACTAGTGTAATCAAGTCCCCGATCCTAATTTCTCAGTTGCGCGGAGCGAGTATTTCTCCCGATACTTCGCTTGGGTTTCTAATCGACCCACTCCAAATCGATTAGTGGCGACTCCATTTTAAAAATTGGTTTATAGGTTAAAAACTCAAACTATTAAAGTCGTGAATTGGTAGACTTGGGAGAGTCCGGGCTTAATAAATTCAGCCGAGCCATTAGCCTCCTCAGGCGTCCGTACCCGACTGCGGGCGCCGAGAAAAAAGAGGTCGCGACAGTTAGGAAAAGACATCCTATGGTTAAAAGAAGTCAACTAACCACCTAGAAAGATCAACTAGTCTTTTAATTTGAAAACCAGACTGGTCCCCTTGTAAATCGACCTTGAACTCGCCAAGTAAGGTAGTTTGTGCTAGTCCAAGGGTTGAACCAGTCCAGTTGCTCGATCTATGAATTACACTCCATTATTTGATCAATCCACTAAACAAAATCTTCTCTAATCAATATTTCAAAGGTGGGAATATGACATTAGAAGTGTCATAACTTTTGTGCAACACCCAATTTGTTGCCATAATCTTTCATCCAATCACTTAAGTGCTATTAAAAAAGGGAAAAAAAGATCATTTAAGTGCCAATTCCAACTTAGGACGCTAGAAATCTAACATTACAATTTTTTTTATCAATTTCCTCGACGGAAGTGACTCGTTGGTGTGACTAGTTAGCATTAATAGCCCTAAATGACGTCCTCTACATGTTTTGCCCCAAATATAAATCTCAATTTGGACAAATCAAGTAATTTCCCCAAATTCTTCAAACCCTAATTCGGAAACCCTGAAATCAAGAGTCGAATCTTGCAATGAAGAGTAGAATCAGGACAATCGACTCAAATTCGTTTCAAGAAGCACCGAGATTAGTTTCATTGTTGACAAAGCACTCACCTTTTCCCTGTCGCGAGATTCCTCCCTTCAGCACAGAACCTCAATTTGATTTTCCTCCAATCACCAACTTCTAATTATTTTCGGTATTGATTGAGCCGTTTTTTTTTTTTTTTTTTTGGGGAGGGGGGGTTGGCCGGGGCGGGAGAGAGAGAGAGAGAGAGAGAGAGAGAGAGATAGAGCACGCATGCAAACAAGCCAGGGCGATCAACAACTTCGAACGGTGAATGACAGTTAGTGTGAAGTCAAGAGAAAGACAGCAATAGAGAATTTTTTTCCTTTGAGAGAAGGACTCAATGCATTGTTATTGAAGCCAAGATCAACCGCCTCAAAATCCACATCGGATTTTTTATTTAAAAAAAAATCACACATTTGTAGTAGAAAGTACTTAATTAATCGTTTTTTTCCTAATTTGATACTTAAGTGATTCGACAAAAAGTTTAGATAGCACTTTTAGTATCATTATTCCCTTTCAAGGTTCTACTTTTTTATATAAGTTAAGAGGTTTTATGTTCTTTGAATGCGCAATGGAAGGATCCAAACGTATCAACAGAAAGCAACCAACTTTTTCACTATCCAACCCCAATCACTTTCCATAACTAGTTTAGTGGAGAGTTAATAACACTAACAATTGATCTGACTACGACAACGCAAACAAAACAAAGAGAGCAAACGGGAACAAGACAACACAATAGTCCTTATCAGAATCAAAGGTATTGCCCACATATATACTCACTTAATCTAACAATTCATGTGAGAACTAGGCTAATATGATTCGAATGTATTACAACTTTTTTGAGTTTTTTTTTTTTTTTTTTTGGGAAGGAGAGGGGGCGGCCGAGCCGGTGGTTTTGGTGACCACAGAATATACACGTGGACAATTGCTTTCTTCCTTTTTTATATTCTACGGGCCTACCACGCGTGGGGTGAGATGGGTCCCAAATGGCCAGTTCCGAAAGCTAAAGCCCACCATTCTAACCGCAACAAGATCTCCGTATCACTACACAACAAAACCTTTTTCGGGGAGGAAGGATAGCGACGGCTGTTGTCCACCGGCGTCCATATTTCTTTCTCCTCCAACGCAGCTCCGACGTGGATTGGTCCCAACACAATTTGATGTGCGCTTCCACCAGTTGTCCATTTCATGGTTTTATGCATCCCTTGCTAGTCCCCATTAAGTTTCTGTTTCGTCTTTCTTGGATCCAGGAAAGTTTTGTATGGATTCAGCTTGTAAGCGATGTAATTGATAGCACGCCAGCCATAGTAAAAGTAATCATTTGAGAACTTTTGTTATTTAGAGATCTGGTGGGAGTTCCCCGCATTCTTAAAATGTAATTAACTTGATTTAATAAACTTATCTTATGCAATACTTATGCAAAATTACTAAGAAATAAGGCATGCAGATAAAAGGATACGTAAACAAAGAATAGTCAAATACATTATGGGGAGTTAGATTGCCACGCGAGTGACAGCCGATGGATGAAAAGTATTTTCTAAATTTCTCATCTTATAAAATTTGTTGTGTGTCTTGAAGGTAGGTGGTTTTCTATTTGAAAACTATGGGGTCATAAATGGACCGTTCAAAAGAATAAAGAAAGAAGGAAAGAAAGATGATTGATTGAATTCATGAATGGTGGAAGGAAAATGTATTTATCACTATCAATAACTTTTCAAACCGAACCCATGAAATACAGCCACATCCCATGTGATTTGATGCCGAAGCCTCCAGCATTGCTCTAGAAGAAAGGAAACCCATACTAGGAGTAGAAGACCGAAATTGATGCACGAAACCCTAGCTTCTTCAAAGAAAGGCTTTAATTACTACCTCCTACCGATTTGTTCATATGCGACGCTCGTGCACTTTTTCTAATTCGAGAAAAAAAAAAAAAAGTAAGCTATCTCTCGCTTTTCTCAGCCACATAATGTCAACTAACATTAGGGTTGTGGGCGAGTACGATGCGAGCGTTGGCTAATAATTTCACATCGTTGCATCCAATGGTCGTTGCTCTGGCTTGCCGCCCTTACCTAAGAATGACGACATTTTAACCCTAAATTGGTTTGCCCTCGAAGTCAACAAATTGAAAGTCAAGGTCTATGCTTCCCTTTATTGACCCAGATAAAATAAACTAAAAAAGCAAGCCTTGGTAATCGCATAGATACACGCGCTTCATTTATAATAGTGACCGCGAACCAATACATCCTTGCTTATAGGGAAAGCTATTATTCCTTCGTGTGGGATGGGTGCTTGAGAATTCAAAGATCTGTACTTTTTCTAAACCCTGTAGTGGTTCGCCTGCCTCACCTCTCTTTGTTGACAATCTCGAGCTAGAAGTAGTCTCTTCTCGAGCTTTGAAATCATTTTTTCGTTTGACAAATTCAGATCCTCCCCTCCCAGCAACTTCCTGGCATCTACGTTGCCACCGACTTTGACTCTAGGCGGGGGTTGGATGCGAATATGAGAAGTCCAAAGAAAAACCCAAAAAGGAAAAAGATGAAATGAGAGAGGGAGAAAAATCTTCAAAAGACCTATTGAACCATGTGATTGAAATTGTTGGAATCTCTTGCTTTATTCCGCATCGAAAAGGAATATCGTCGATACAATGGAAAATACTTGAGATTCGGCTATAATGGAGTTGAGGCCGATTTGATTCAATTCCCTTAGGCTCCGCCAGAAGCAAGTTGCCAGCTATTCTTTCCTGCCAAGTGGGCATGCACTTCGGGTCTTTTCAACGCAAGAGAATTTGTACCTACAAATAGTTGAACTGTTGACTCGAAGGGCAGAGAGAAGCGAAAGACCCTATGCATGTCCAGGAAACTTCGCACGTTACCTTTCCTGTTCGAGAGTCTCTAAACGTCAAGTAAACCTTGGGTCATTTAACGTGTTGCCATGATATTTCCAAAACCTACTAAATAGTACGTTGTTATATTGAGAATAATCGATCGGATGTATACCAAGCCAACACGTCATGTTGTATAAATAGTGTGATCTACTTTTTCTTGATACAATATGGGGAACCATCGTGGCAAACTGGCCTGGTCTAAGGAAGGCTAGGGTTAGGACCATACCCTAGTCTGATGACATATAAAAGCAATTTATTAAGGAAAACAATGTATGTTTATTTGTCAATTCTACTGGCCTCATCAGATGATAGGGAAAGGGCGGATGCAAAACTGTTATAGATCAAAGCCAAAGGGTTTCAGTCCATCCAATGTTTCAGTACAACAATGGCATTTTGCCATTTTAACGTCTCGCTTGGTTATAAGCTCATGTTTGAGCTCGACAGAAAATTAATATATGGGAATATACAGAATATAGAGAAATTAAAACTCCTATTTAATGGAACGAAGTCAAGGGAAAGAAGAGAAGGGACAATGCAAGCAACTTTGCTTAAAAAAAAAAAAAAAGCAAAAGGACCGTCAACAGTGTTGACCTGACTTCTTGGCGTATAACACACTCTGGCTACTTGAAAGTTGCACTTCCAAGTTTAAAAAAAAAAATGTCAAATGTAAGAATTATGTTTCCTTTGGAGATCCGCAATGATCGTGCATATTTTCCAAGTTATTGAGGCACAACTTCGGTCCAAGATCCCATAGAGACCTGCTAAGTCTTGCTTTTTTGAGCCACTATTTGGTTTTGGCATCCTGGTGATCGTTGACTTGTATACGCCATTCGGTAATGCCCAGTTCAATCTAACCCATCTTTTTCTTTTTTTCCCCTAAAAGTTTAAATCGTCAAGAACACAAGCAAAGTATCGATTGTTTATTCCTTTAGACCAGCTTCCTTGCCAATTTGAGAAATTGGGTTCCAAATTTCTCTTATTAATCATGCATGAGTTTCAAAACCATCCAATACGGGAAAATGGGTTCCAAATTTCTCTTATTAATCATGCATGAGTTTCAAAACCATCCAATACGGGAAAATGGACAACAAGTGCCATTTTATATTGAAGAAAAATCGAAGAACAAATTTCTAAAACTCAAGTACACTATCAACACGAGTTTTAGGATTGCTGATAGAATTGTCTCGTTAGAACTACCACGACAATGGCATGAGCATCAGTACATGGGTTGCCTCTGCCACTGAGGTTCTATAATTTTTATATGGGTATTAGGTAAAAGTTCTCAGGGAAAAAAGAAAAAAAATTTTGCATACTTAAGAAATTGGTATCTCGCCTCCCTTCAATCTAATATACTAGATCTATCATCGGGCAAGAACTCTTCGGTTCTGGAAAGGATATCGACAGAGTCATGCATGATGTGGCTAACAACGTGAACTTGTAATAAAAGACATAGCGAAAACGTTAAGAAGCTGCGTTTTATATGATTGGACACAAGCACCAAACGCTTCACGATGGCCGCTGGTTTTGAAGCTTACAGCGTTGGGGTTAGGTCGGGGGCTATTAGTTTCAGGCAGCTTTCAGGGGGCGAGACTGAAGCTCTGTGATTCTAGGGTAAGTTTTTTCAAAACTTGCCAATGAGAAAGGTCTAATGTTTAGGTGTGCCACATGGTTAGGAGCAAGTCTCCTGTTCGAGCAACATTCTTTTAGTTTTCACAATTAAAAGATAAAATTCTGGGGTTTCCTGTATATAAGACAATGATCATGAAGACGGGGCCTGTGACAATTAATTGAATATACAGGCGTGACATTAACTTAGATTATATGGTCACGGGACCTAACAAGAGGAAGACATGAATGCCTCTTCGTTCAATGTTTTATTTCCAGCGACTTAAACAATGACACTTTAATAATGCAAAATAAATCACAGCATTTGGTTAGCTAGCTAGGACCACGTAGTTAAATAATCGGTATGGGTCTTCTCTATAATGTCAGGAAAATCAGCAAAAGACCAAGTCGCAAAGTCCGACACGAACAATGCAACCTGGGGAACTTTCGTTTTGCTTTCGTTTTCCATCTCTTTCTCGGACAGTCCCCTTATGTTTTTTCCTTTTCAGATGTTGGCTTCAACTAGTGGAAGTGGGGACTGAGACCTATGCCAAAGTTAAACGCGCGATCGCCTTTTCTTCACATGCAAAGTTCCTTATGCATAGTAATTGACGATGGGTTTGATCACGAATAACGTATTTATTCCTGGACTAAACTTCAAAAAGAGAAAAAGCAACTGACTTTCTTAGAATTTGGGCAGTACATCATGGCGTGGAAATTTGCTTATTATATTTGCAAAACTAGACATCTTATTTGGTGAGTAAATTCAAGGAACATTCGACGCAAGGGAGCTGGCCAATAGTTAACGCGTCCTCTAGAAGAAAAATTCATGGAATATATGTATCCTGAATCCATCAAACCATTTTCCACAGATAAAACAAAAAATTTATATCTAATCTAGGACGTGAGTTTCAAGCTCCGACTATCTAGAGGCCGATTCGTTACTGTACAAACTCCATGAATTGGTTTACTCCAATAAAAACGTAAGCAGATATGCAATTTCTTGATAAAAATGCAGGCACTTATTTATCAGGTCGATGCAATACAAGTCCAATGGCTTCTTTGTTTAAGAATATCATGGGAAATGAGCCCAATTCAAGTGTATTATATATATCTAGTTAAACTCGCTTCCGTTAAAGAATTTAAATCGATATTAATCTGCCAATTAAGATATATTAATAGTTCCACTTTCCATATCACTTAATAATTAGATCGAGATGCTAAAGTCCTTTTTTTCATAAGTAAGAGGGTGAGGATGAGTGAATACGGTAATTACTCCCTCACGAGACGTTATCATAAGTCTTTTATACTAGTTATAGAATATTCAATTTGTATCATAACTATTCAATATGCCTTTGGATGTATTAAGCCATCACCTTTCACATACGGTAACAAATGTCCAAAGAACGAGCCGGCTAAAAAGGTGAGCATCCGCGTAGTGCGAGCATGCTTATAAATTGACCAGACCTGCGAGAGGACTGAGTGAAGTGCGCGAGTATTTTCCCCCAACTTTACGAGCCCATTATTGACACCCCACCAAGCCCTTCTCTTCCCTTCCCTTCCCTTCATCTTCATCGCCTGTATCTCTCCTCTGTTTCGTTCCTTCCCCTCTCGCATTGTTCTCTTCTCTGAATCCCCTGTTCCTCCTCTGCTCCATACTCGGCAACGCAGAACCTCCATTGCTTCATCATACCCACAAACCAGAAACATGACCGTCGGGTGCAAGGACCCAAAGACAGGAAAGATGATGAAACAGAGCGTCCGGGTATCAAACCCGACGCTCAACTTCATGAACCCCCGGGCGTTGCCCAGGAATAAGCTCCTCAAGATCGAGAGCAACGGCGGCGGTCACTTGGTGAGAGAGGCCAGAGTGAGCACGTTGCTGGACTCCATGAGAGCTTCCTCTCCTGCACGAGCAAGGCCTGCAAGCGCAGCGACGAGAGCAGCTTCTCTTGATGACGAGCAAAAGTCGTGGATCGTAAGTCCCTAGATAGAGCAATACGATTCGCATTTTTTTTCCGCCTCCTGGGCAAATCGCCTCGGAGATGTAGAGTAACGTCTCTGACTCTCTGGTGTTTTGATTACAGCAGCGTCATCCGTCGGCATTGAGCATGTTCGAACAGATAACGAGAGCTTCGGTGGGGAAGAAGATAGTGATGTTCCTCGACTACGACGGCACTCTCTCCCCCATCGTTGAAGACCCCGATCGCGCTTTCATGTCTGATGAGGTCGCCTTCTTCTTCTACTTGAATTACCCTGTTTCCCCGTTTTGATGTTCTGTCAGGGTGTTTAAAGATCGTCTCTCTCTTTTTTTTCCATTTTTGGTTGATTTCGGGAAACAGATGAGAGAAGCCGTGAGGGACACCGCGAGCTTCTTCCCCACGGCGATAGTGAGCGGGAGATGCAGAGACAAGGTACATTTTTTCTGGGATTTTCTACAGTTCCCTTAAGAAATTATCCCACTGATTTTCCGAATTTTTCAAAACAAAAACATTAAAAAAGAAGAGGAGAATCGTATTTTTCATTTGCATAAATCGTGGAATGCAGGTCTACAGTTTCGTGAAGTTGACGGAGCTATATTACGCCGGCAGCCACGGCATGGACATCAAAGGACCCCCTCCTGGAAGTCGCTGCGATGGCAAGAGAGTAAGTTCAAATCTCTTCTCGCTACATGGAATCGCAATTAGCCAACGACAAACCAATCCTGGCTCTTTATATCTTTTCTGACCTCCTTTTTTCCTTTCGTTGTTCATCAGATGAACAACGGCGAATCGGTCCTCTGCCAACCCGCGAGCGAATTTCTGCCCATGATCGACGAGGCGAGTCTCTCTTTTCTAATGAAACATGCCGGCCGAGCACGAGACAACTCGTTTCTAATCAATCTCACGTTATTCCCTGTTTTTTTTTTTTTTTTAAACCTAGCAGGTGTACAAGACTTTGGTAGAGAGCACCAAGTCGATCCCGGGAGCTAAAGTGGAAACCAACAAATTTTGTTTGTCCGTACACTTCCGATGCGTTGACGAGAAGGTTAGGCACGGGAAAAGTCAAACTTCGTACCGAGTTCCGGTCGAATCATGTATTCTGTGGCAAGAAAATTTCGATTATACTTGATTTTCATTTTTCTCATTTTTTACTTCAAATCTGGCAGAGCTGGGATGATCTAGCTAAGCAGGTTAAACTTGTGCTCAGCGGGTACCCGAAGCTCAAGCTGACATATGGCAGAAAGGTACTTGCTCGTTATTGCATTTTGCGGAATTTTTTAACAAAATATAGTATCAGTCAAAAAAAAAAAAAAGGATAATTTCACGTGCATCATCTTTTCTCTTTTGACTGGCTAAATTTTTTTTCTAAGTTCAAACTCCGGAGCCTGTGGTAACATGCAATTTTTTTTTTTTTAAACACAAATGTGTGGTATCTCTTTTTTGGCCAAGGACAATATTGAATATCGCTTTTATGAAACTCCTCACGAAAAATGATGTTTTTGTTTGGAGCAGGTATTGGAGATCCGTCCAACCATCGAATGGGACAAGGGAAAGGCCCTCGAGTTCTTGCTAGGGGCGCTAGGTGAGTTTCAATTTCACATCTAATCAAACTTTCTTGGATAAAAAGGTGCCTATTCTAGTATTCGAAATCGAATTCTATTTTTGCATGAAATGAAGCACGTGAAGCGCTCTTCTACTTTAGCACAAGAGGGTGTTACACATGTTCATTGATCATTTTCCCTCGTCTCATCATTTTAGGGTTTGCCAATTCTAATGATGATGTCCTACCGATCTATATTGGAGACGATCGGACGGACGAAGATGCATTCAAGGTACTTTAAGTTATCTTCATTATTTTATTGCATGTTTTCTTGACATTTTGTATCGAACAGCTAAGATCATGTAACAAAATTTAAACATTACTTATTATATTAACGTTTGTATAGGTTTTGAGAAAGAGAGGACAAGGATTAGGAATTCTCGTCTCTAAAGTCCCGAAGGAAACAAACGCATCTTATTCTTTGCAAGAACCTTCCGAGGTAATCACTTCTCTTGATTCCTTGTTGCTCTGAGTCATACTCCATTCTCTCTTTTCCTTCTTTGAAATCGCCTTTTTTTTTTTCTTTTTTTCAATATCCTTGTGCCGCCTGTTCATGTTGTATCTGTTTTCTGACCTATGAATATGTGTATTTGTTTTCGTAGGTCATGAGCTTTTTACGCCGTCTAGCAGAGTGGAAGCGACAGTCGCTTCGAGCAAGCCTGTAGAGTGCTGTTGAAGTTTAGCGATATTATTGATTTTTCTCCCCCGGAAGTTATGTAATTTTCACAGTTTAGATCATGGATGATACCTCAGTTAATGAGAACCACGAGCTAATTGTGAATATGTTTGAGATATACTCTTATGATATCATGTAATTCTTTTGCGGTGTAGATCATGAATGATACCCCAGTTAATGAGAATCACGAGCTAATTGTGGATATGTTTGAGATATCCTATCTTTCAACTTTTCGAGGTCCTTTCAAGTGTATGTAAGGACGGTCGTAGCTTGGCATCATAGCATGCCGACTTGTAAAACCAGTGGAAATCGCACTTCAGAGCGGAATAGCGTTACTATGCTTCAACTGGATTTTTTTTTTGGCGCTAGCTAATTTTGGAATTTTCATAACATCATAAGTACCCATATGCTACTTAGATGTATAATTATGACTACGATCTGTATGCCACAATCAAGAGGCACATGTGACCATATTACTTGGTGTTAACCACACCGGAAAAACTTCCTCATGCGAACCCTCCCTCCCAACTAGAGGCCAACCTGGACACTCGCTTAGTCCTATATGCCACCTTCAACATCGACACTTTTTTCTTGGCCATCGGATGGCCATGACCTCAAATCTACTAAATTTGAGCTTGTGCCCCCAATGAGCATGTGAGACATTGGCTCGAGCCCCAAAGTGAAAATGGGGAGGTAAATAAAAGTTTGGAAAAATTTGAACTCGGGACCTCACAATATGATGTGAAATTTTGGTGAGATCGCTGCCTATTACTCTAAATTATTAAGTTATCAGATGAAGGTATGACTTAATATTTAAATAAACAAACAAAGAAAATACATCGGGGGGCAAGAGGGAGGGATAGGATCAATTCAGTTTCAACAAACTAATAGGAAGTCTAGTTGGAGAAAATTTATTCCAACTGGAGATGGAAGAAAACATTACCCTTGTTTTCTTTCCAAAAGTTGCAACAAACTTTGGCAAAAAAAATAAAAATAAAATAAAAAAAATAAAACTTTGGCAAAGAAGTTCCCCCAAGGTATAGTTGGTGTTGTACTCCCGTAAGGTGAGCTAGGCTAGATCCTCGGCATCAAAAAAAAAAAAAAAACTTTGGCAAAGAAAAAAAAATGCTAAAGGAGAACATCAACCTTAAAAGAAGCACTTTATATCTTCCTTACCTATCAAGAGCACTTTGCGTCGTGTAAGCATTCACGTGGCTTTTTGAAAATTCTCAATTTTTGATTTCTCAATCAACTGGGAGCAATTCTATAAAAACTTGCCCTTTTGATAGCACATAAACTTTTTTTTAGCAAAGGTTGAAATTATGTATGGTAAAATGAAGTCTCCTAATTAACATAACTATTCATTCTATCATTTAAAAGGTATAATGCTATAACTTTTTCAAAAAATATATAGTTTAATAACATGATAACCAAAATGATTGCTAATTACTCAACCCTCTTTTGTAATATGAAAATCTAAAAAATCTATATTTAAAAAGACGCAACTAGCTTTAGAATTAAAGGTAATTAGTTATAATTAAAAGTAATAATATAGATTTATATGAAAATAACTACGTAATAGACATAGTTATACATGATGTCCAGCTTATTTATATAATTATATATCTGAATATATATATATATATATATATATATATATATATATATATATATATATATATATTGTCTATTATATCATTAATATAAAAATGATTGAATTAATTTTCAATGTTTAAGATATCATTACAGAAAATAACTAATAATTATATTACTATGTAAAATAAGGAAATAACTGCATTATTTATTAGATTTGATAATCTTTATAATTCTATAAATAAATTAAATAATCTCACTCTTAAGAAAAAAAAAAAGCAATTGTCTTTAGCAGATTAATGGAAGTTCAATAATGATATGATTATAAGATATAAAACAATTTGGTGCATATCATATAATTATGAATAATATCTAAATAACTAATAAATTGCAACATTTTTGAGGTAGAGATGTATTTGCTAATACCTTATGTTATGTCATTTTATATGTTAATCCTAAATTTTTTCATAACATGATTAGCATAATTATTGATTAGTCAATGAAACATTACATATAATAACATTTACGTTTTAAGGCAATTTTTTTGTGCATGATGTAAATTTATAATGAAATTAAAATTTCTCAGAATAGGTAAGTGTAGATTAGATTATCTTCTTTAGATATCTCTTCTCGTTAAATACTGATAAGCCTAAAAATTCAAAAATTAAAACCATCTAATTACAAGTAAACTCCAATTAGTTAAGTTGTCCTACGGATGAGTTTTATTATTTTACTGAAAACATCAAGAAGGAACGAATCAAAGAAGTAAAAATTTACTGAATCACATAATGTATACCTAAGTAAAATTTATTCAAACAGAGGGATAAATGGATGCAACAGATAGACGAAAGGCAGCCGGCAACAAGTAGGCTAGGCAGCTGTACCAGTGGCAATGGTGGCTGGTCATGGAGAAATACAAATGAAGGGGGACTAAATTAGGGTTTGGTGAAAAATGTGGGTAACATCTAACTTAGAGACGTGGTTAATGCATGATCCATTCAACCCTTAAATGGAGGATCCATCTAGGCCTCTCTAATTATAAGTTCATCCCATACCGTCATTGCTTTGATGTTCTTAATGAAGTTCCGCCTCTTGATTTCAGAAATTTGGATCGGGATCAAAATATATTTAATCTAACATATTCAACAATTCCAAAGCTAGTCAACTTTGATTGTTTGCCGAATCGATCGAAAAGGTAACCAATTATCTCATGGCAAACTGCCGACATAAACAATTTTCCGACTCCTGGCCGACATTAGCGGGTTGCTCCCAGCTTTTCACGCATTCTCACATGGATTCACCCTTGTCGCGGACAAAGAGGTGGAAAGGGGACGGAGCAAATTAAGAAAAGCTTAAAGCAGATTGGGCAGAGCGTTTATCATTGCCGCATTACTTTTTCTCTATTAAACGCCGGAAAGAGAAGCGCAACTGAAGCAGTCGTGGTGGCCAACTGGGCGATTAACCAATTTGTTTAACGGAAGAATTAAACACTAAACAAGGTGAACATGCAGTCTAAAGCCTAAATCAGTGGAAGCAAGGCCGATCTGCGATCAAGAAACCAGAAAAGCGGACGCGCATGATTGGCTGGTAAGATTTCGGAGAGCCCACCTGTATCAGACTGAGGAATCTCATAGTCGCTCTCTAATGGACGAAATGCTGTAGTTTAATGTGTTCGTTTTCCTCTTTTCTTCAAGAGTGTTAGGTGGTGAAAGGGAAACCCACTATATGTCAAAAGGAGAAGCCATGGTTGAAGAGGAGTTGGAATCCACTCAAAGTGATTGATTCACTTGAAGAAGACATTGATATTAAATGGGGACAAGCAACATGCTTCGCAGGCCCTGGAAAATCAGTACTCCTCTTGGGGACGTGTAAAGAGAGCTCCCCACTATATTACTAAATAAAAGGAAAAAGAAGAAAAAAAAGAAAAAAGCTTGATGGGTATTATTGCGGTAAACTTCTGTGGACGAACAAGTGATTCAACATCTGTTGCGATCCTCCCTTGCCATGTGGAACATTATATTAAGAGACAAATTCGGGTCTAAGAAATTTAAACACAAAAAATCTCACTCCAGTGATATGCAGCAAAGTTGAGTGGTTACTATCAATCCATACGAAAAATTAATTAAATAGATGAAGATCTTAAAGTCAGTAGATGGAAGATTTGATCAAATATAGAAATGCTCTCATAACGATCAAACAATGGTTAGCAAGTGGATTTTGACAATGAAATGGGCGATTTGTGTTTTTACATTTTTTACAGATATTATTTCTTTATATGTGAGTCAAGATGTAATGCACTTGATTCAATACCTAATTGAATATTTCCACGTAGATTTCCTACATATTGCCAAGCTTAACAATGTCCTTAGCATACTCATTACCAAAACCCTATTAGATATCTATATCCATCATTGGTGCACTCAAAACTGGAGCATTAAAGAAACCCTCAACCCTCCAATTATTGGTGGAAAAGGGGCACTTCCCAAAGAACCAACTATCCCCCTTGCTAACCCACAGCACCAGAAAATTGGTTGGCAGGTGTTTGCCGAACCCAACAATGGCTCATTAGTACATTTAAAATGTACTTTAGATCTTCGAGGCACTCATAATGTCATTGATTTCTCCAGCATGAATAACCTCCTGCCCCAGATGAACCACACCAGATAATCAAAGGAACTTCACCATGATCTGAAACATTGGAATCCATGCCCTAGAGTTTGTGGAATATATTCACCACCTAACCCTAGCTGTCAGAAAGTATGATGCAGTCTTTTATGCATGTTAGGGGTTCCTACCATGTTTCTGCATGGAGATGCACAAAAGAGAGAGAGAGAGAGAGAGAGAGAGAGAGCTAAATATATCCGTCTTGCCTCGAGGGCCGAGCTTAGGGTTTTGAATATTCGTGAAATTTGGAGCAGAAAGTTGGTCAGACAGAGCCACTTTATTGTATGTTGGTTCTATAATTTGGTTGCTTATCATTTGATTCTCTCCGACAGGCGTGAACCGACTGAAACTGCGCTCTTCTCCGAGGGTGAGCACTGAAGAATATAGTGCTAGTGAGAAGGGAAAAATCCGTTGGTTGCTAATTTGCTAATACTCCGATTTTTATTAACAATTTATCCTCAATTTGCTTCATCAAGTATAAGAGCCTTCCAATATTTCCATGACGAAGAATTTTCACAGCCCGAGTTGGAAACAGCAAATCCAATATTTAAATCAAAATATTTTCCATTCACAACCGTCATATATGATTGGACTCTTACTTAATGCACGTCAACTGAACGATTTACGCATATTTGTGAGGATTAAAAATCAAATCGAAAGTTTGGATATTCTATGATAT
Organism: Eucalyptus victrix; assembly: GCA_016097545.1. Taxonomy (NCBI): domain Eukaryota; kingdom Viridiplantae; phylum Streptophyta; class Magnoliopsida; order Myrtales; family Myrtaceae; genus Eucalyptus; species Eucalyptus victrix. Next base: position 5,273,917 of record CM027840.1, on the reverse strand, counting down.
TAAGAAATGAAAATGTTTTACTTGGATGGTAATCAATTTTCCAACCTTTCAATAGTCACAAGGAAAACTACTGTTCAATTACAAAGACATAGAAATTAGGGACGATGATTACACAAATGATCTCTAAACTTTTGCCCAATGTGCAATGTAATCCATGAATTTTTAATTTGTTCAACATAGTTTGTGAACTTTAACTCAATCTTCAATATGGTCCATTAACTTTTAATTTGTTTAATGCAATCCTTTGAACTTTTGATATATGTTCAATTTAGTCATTGAACTATATAAAACTATTCAATGTTGTCTCCAATCTTGAATTAATAGAATGACGACATTGAACATTTTTATATAATTTAGGGACTATATTGAACATGTACCAAAAGTTCAAAAATTACATTGATCAAATTAAAAGTTTAGGGATCATATTATACAATGGGTTAAAGTTTAGGGACCACATTGAACAAATTAAAAATTCAGAAATCACATTGCACATTAAGTCAAAATTCAAAGATTATTTGTGTCATTATTTCTAGAAATTATTGCTTGTGTACATTTTCCTCTGTATCGGCAGTGTATACTCTATTTATCCATATTTTATTCGGCTTGTGCGCTACCTTAAATTGCCTGTAGATAGAACAGTAGCGAAACCAACCAAAAAAAGGAGGGGGAAGAAACGAATTGAGGAACCAGGGGCCACTTATCGACATTTTCAGTGTTTGAGCAAATTCAAGGTCTTGAAAATAGAGTCAATTCCCAATTACGAGAAATCAAATCACCTGATTTGCCTGCTCTTTTTGTTGTGTTTTTAATTTGCTGCTAAAGATTAGACGTGTGGATGACGCCCTTATTATCTATGGTCTGCACCTTTATACAACATTTTGAAATTATCTCAACTTTATGCCCTCATCGCATATATAGTTTTGTTTATTATAGCATAAGCTCGTCCACATCCATGTAGAAGCCCTAGTTACGGAGTGTAATACTGCTTGTAACTGGGGCAGAAAGAACCTGGTAACCCAAAAGCTGAAACGACCTGATTCTTTTGGGCCTGGATTTCGGGCCACGGCTTCAAGTAGAAATTTGAGGCTCGGGCCGGAGTTCGGGCTCGGGTTTGGAAAGAAGATCCTGGGATGATTGGAAGTCAAGAGCTGCTCGAGGCAGATAAGTTTGGGAGATGAGAGCACGACGGTACTGTTATTTTCTCCTGCGCGCACCACATATTCCCTTGGGAAAATCATAAATCCCACCTGGTGGCTTTGCTAGCCCACCGAGTAGGATTTCTCTTATTAGACATGGCATAGAAAAAGAAACTTATTAACTTGTTTGTCTAGTTTCTTGAGAAATTCGTGAATACCACTTCGAGGGGATTTTTAAAGTTAGAAAAAAAAAAAATCTACTAAAACAAATATAAGGGAATGGAAAAGACACTAATGAGAAAACAACATCAATATGCAATAATTATAATTCAATGTAAAAAGAACGATTCAAACAATTTTATTATAAAACAAATAAATGTACGATTTCTAATAGCAAACATCACCATCGTAAACAATTTTTTGCACTTGCAATAAAGAAAGTAAAATAACCCATGGAGCAGTGCAATAATAAGTCATGACATTTCACCTGTACAAGTGAGTTTGACTCTGAATAGTTTGTATTTAATTAATAGGATTTAAATGGGAGACATTTCATTCATGAGGTGAAAATTTCTCGATATCCCAAATACACTAACTGTGGAAAGAGAGACTAATTTGTATTTAATTGAGTAAAGAAAGAATTTTTGTTGTTTTGTACGTTAATATATCATAAATTTTTAGGATTTATTGCGCCTTCCTTGAATAGAATGTTTTGCTAAATTTACTTCTCAATGGTCACCCTCCACATTTGTGGTAGAATTCACTGTCATCCTCTAGGAATGATGGCACCGTTAGCTTAGCAATGTCCAATAATTTTCTCAAAGGGTAGGCCTTTTTTCTTAGTCATCTTCGAGCTAAGCTTGGAATACCGTCGTTTCGTGACAGTCGACCTATTGAGGTCCATGAAAACGAGATCATCTCTAGGGTTAAAAAGTCGATATGTCTCATAGATTAGGAGACAAGAAGCTGATGTTCACATGATACATTGCTTCTTTTGCAACTAGAGACGTGCCTGGAATATCACGAATCCGTTTCTCGGTATCAAACAGAGATCATGGAAGCCATCAAATACAGAATGCATGGAATGCCTGATAGTACGTATCCGTCCGAGATGTTACGTACTGCAAGAATTAGCGAGGAAAACGGCTCGACTAACATGTCAAAGAATATGATGGCGAAAACTTTCCTAAGCATTTGCAACTGTCATTTAAATGTTTAGAACGACTACCTTGATCCCCAGCAAGCTACAATCTCGTTACACCTAGTGTTTGGTACGACATTGTTGGGAAAGTATACGAGTTCCCTTAACTAATGTATCAACCTCAAAGTTGCACGAAACAACAATGTTCACATCCTGTTTCCTAAACAATCCGACCGTCATCCTAGCTGGGACTTTAATAGCTAGTGAGAACGCCAAATTCGGCTTCGATTTCGTGCCCTTCATGCTTTCCTCGATTTCCTTCGATGATCCATCACTAGAATCACGAAGGATTAATTGAGATGTCGTCGTGTTCTTCTTACTTTGATAAAAGGTTGGAAATGTTCCGGCCGCAACTTCCTTTTGATCAAACAAAAGGGAACTTTTTCCCCCTTCCTTGAACAATATCCCACTCCTCCCATTCGGGTTCTTAGCCCTCGTCCTTATATCAAACTCATGTTCGACGTTACCTTGGCTAGAGCGCGGCGTATTCTTGACGAGGAAATGATCGATGCAGAACACGGGGTCCTCGGTCTTAATGAAAATTGAGGAAATGCTCACGAGAACCCCAAGGACGATGAGGACGGCGATGAAGATCAATAGCAGACACAAGAAGCAGCAGCAGCAGCAACATGACCTCTTGCTTTTGGCAATGGGAGTGCGGTAGCGCTTGATGATCATGGCATTTTCAGGCGGGGGAATGCGGTAAACCTGGTCCTTGGGCACTTGAACGACGTAAGTGCCCCTAGGAAAGCCTTCACGCGGCTCATTGGGCCTCAATGGGTCGGGGTCGCGGTCTGGGTCGAGCACAGGCGGCTCGTGGCTAATGGCTCCAGTGCTAGAAGAAGGGTGATCCCGCTCCTCCATGAGAAGATGGGGAGCGGCAGGCGAGGGGAGGGGGTGGTCACTATCTGGAATTGGGGGCTAAGGAGGTACAAATGGCGGTGGCGGCGAGGGGGCCGGGGTGGTGGAAGAAAGGAAAATTTTAGAGATAGGAGAGAAGTCAGGTGGGAGGGGTACCCTATTGGTTTTTGATTGAATGAGAGGTTTGAAGTGAAGAAGCCTATAATTGGAGGGTGTTTCAAGAGGCCAAAACGTATGAACAATAACTCAATCTCATGGTTCCTCCTACGTTAACGCATCAGTCAAAAGAGGAGGAAAGAATAATACAAAAAATAGAAAAGCTGCATTTTCCATTAGGAAGGATAATTAGAAGATCTCCTAAACATGATACTTTGCTGAAGTTCTTGGCAATTTTCCCAAAAAGTAGATTACTCTAATCTAATATTTTGCTAATTTTGTTTTTCGGTGTTTTATGGTAAGATTACGGATAGTTGATCATAGGACTTTGCTAGCATAACAATATTTGGGGGTAGCATGAGAAAAACAGTCTATTATGAGTCACAAATTCTTAAAAAAGTGGGTCCCATAATAATTTATAATTAATTGTAATTTGATTTTTTGTGATCTGGAATAGATTGTTATTTTTACAATACATTAAAGACTATCACGCAATCATTTCTTGTCGATTTTATGGATAAGTTACATCCATAAGACATACATCAATTGAAATAGATATCCGTGAGAAATGTCTAGCCTCGTTGCAACAATTATCATGCTCATGCATGTGATCTTACAACATACACATAATTGTTTATCTTGCTTTTAGCATTTGACATTGAAATTGTCAAGACAAAAACCTATAATAAAAGTAATATAATTAATCAAATAATCTAAAAAAATATAAATACAATAAGTGACACGTTATAAATTGAATAGTCAAAAAGAAAAAATAAAAATATCATTTTAATTTTGCATCATTTTAGTGTGTCGACATGTCACATCCCGACTCCTACAAGTATAGGGGAAATGACATGGCTATCCTCTACCCAACGAACGCAGCCTTAAACACTAACATCTAGCGAGGCTCAAGCCTCGCCAAACCAATATTAACCCGTATTCAAAATCAAAATAAGTATATCTCCATCTACATATCTAATAAGATAGTAATCTGATCATAGGATTAGAATTCAAAATCCATAAAAATGAATATAAGCATCTTCAACTCAGCAAAATCCAACAGCTATTATCAGATGTATACATCTACCCTAACTCATACCCAAAGCTCCAACTATTATAAGTTTGCCGCAAATAGTGCCTTTCATTCTACTTACCGCTAGTCAAAAGACCTGAAAAATATTTAAGATGAATGATATAAGAAACCACGACTTATTAAGCAATACAAGTATCTCCTAAGCATATTGAGCATCCACTATACATAGTAGAAGTGAGTTATTACTTCATAACTATATGTGTATAAATATACGTGTATGTATATATTAAAAGTACTCATTTCATAATATATATATATATATATATAATATATATATATATATATATATATATATTAAAGCATACATCAATAGTTTAGTTCATTGATCAATCTAATGCTCAATATCAAACTATAGCATTGCCTATGTCTCCATGACAGGCTTACCAAGATTCTCAATTAGCTAGGTCTCAACTTATTTTAGCTGATGGCTTGGCTCTTGAGGACATCCTAAAAACAATTTGCGTATTCCTAAATCATTAATGGGTTTAGAACATAGTGAGAGCGTCAAACCACTAATTCATCCCCCAATAACTCACAAATAAAATCTAGAATCCATCTCACAAATCAAGTTCATTAACCTAAACATAACACTTTTCACAATTTAATTCATCAACAGAAAACATTTTATAAACCTCATTCATAAATCCATAAAATTTGACAATTATTTCCATAAAACATTTCACAAATCATTCTTAAGTAATCAGCTCAAGCTATAATGAAAGGATACTTTGCCATTTCAAATAATTAAAAGGGTCATAAATGCTCAACCCGGCTGTATGCAATAAATATGACATTAGTACTACTTTTCTTTTCATAGATATATCAAACCATTATTATGTCTTTCATATAGTATCTTATCTCTATTACTTTCAAGACATGATTTTACAATTTGAAGGAAGAGATAAGAACCACTCACTTGAGATTGCAAAACCAAATGACGATAGCTATCACAAGCTGACAAACTTTAGTACCTATCAATTAAGCAAGAAATATGTATCAAAATCGAGTAGAGAAATATCTTAACTAAGACTTAACTAAACTAAGCTTATTAGGCAACAAAACAACTCCAACATGCCAACAAAAACTTGCCCAAAGCGGACTCATAATGTTGTCTTCTATAGCATGGCAACTTGCACACCAAATCTACTCATGCTATAATTCTTTTCAACAAACTTTGATTCAAACCACCTTAATATAAACTAAAATAATACAATATGATATGATGTGATGATATGATATAAACTCTTTTGAAGTACTAAAATGACTATAAGTTTCGCTAACCTAAAACTGGTCAGAGATAGGAGAAAACCATTGCTTAAAAAAAAAAAAAAAATGTAATTGACTTCAACAACACGCATGTGAATTTTGATAAATTCTTCCTAATTAAACCTTAAATTCCAATAGAATCTCATGACTTCACAATACCTTAAACTTTCATTACTCATGATATTGCAACTAAACAACTCCTAAACTGAACCTAGAAACCTAAAACCTAGTCCAAATTTGCAATTGAATCAAAGAAATTCCTTCAATTAGATGAATAAAAGGGTTTGGATTCTTCTTGAGTGCTACAATCCATTTTGGGCCGATTTGGTTCGGCTTTGGGGAAATGCCTTTGGCCAAATGCAAATACCTTTGGTGTAAAGGGATTTTCATGAATGCTTGAACGTTTGGCAAATTTTAATTTAAAGGGCATTGGAAAGTGACTTTGGTGTAAATATCATTTGGTAAACCCAACATTGCAAGGGGCTTTTATTAGTTTTTTAAAAAATAAAAATAAAATTCGATGAAACGTCGTCACCAATCAACAGCGGGCCAACCACCAGTAACCAAATATGGCCGTTGGCGAGGCTGGCTATCGACGAGGCTGGTCGAGGTTGCATGAACCAAGATCTTGCCGTTGGCAAGGTTGCCTGAGGTCCCGCGACCTCAAGCGGCACCACTTGGGCCTCACCGACGGCTAGATCTAGGCTTGTGCAACCCAGGCAAGGGTTGCCTGGGTCACGTGACCTCAAGCGACGCCGCTTGAGGTCGCACGACGTGTGACCCAAGCAAGCATCGCCTGGGTTCGCGTGACCTAGGCAAACGCTTGCTTGGGTCGCGCGAACCCAGATCTAACCGCCAACAAGGCCTAGGTGGCATCGCCACTTGAGGTCGCACGACCTTAGGTAGCCTGGCCAGTGGCTAGATCTAGGTTCCCTAGACCTTGGGCAATCTCGCTGACGGCCGAATCTGGCTGCCGGCAGTTAGGGTATGGAGAAGATGATTGGTAAAAAAAAAAAAAAATCAACATATGAACAGTAGAGATGGACTCGCATTTCCAAAATGTGGAAAGCCCAAAGTAAGTCCCCACTTGCTTTGAGCTTTTGGCATTTCAAAGGCAAGCATTTTGCCAAGGAGATCTCTAAATGCTAAACCAAACACTTAATATTTTTCCCAAAGGACTTTGGGAGCTCAAAGCCCTTTGGGAATGCTGAACCAAATGGGGCCTTTGTCGGGCCTCACACCCCACTCTTCTTTTCTCTTCCCCCCCCTCTCCAAGCGGTAGATATAACTGAAAATGGGCTTAAATGAGATTAGGAGTGGGCTTAAAAATGATTCACCTCTTATTATTTCCTTTGCAAATCCATTTGTTATACAACAATCAATCATTTTATCCAATGAAGTTCTAGGCTCAATCATGTCCATCCCGTAACAATTTCTATCCATTTTCTAAAGTAATTTAAATCATGCTTTCCCTTTGTTTATTAAAATCCCTATCCATTAAACATGCCTTTGCTTTTTCTCTTTTTCGACTAAAGAGTAACCTATCACGGTGGGTAGTCAATATGCAAAACAATAAGATAAGTAAAAGTAAATAAGTGGTCGGTAGTCACTAGTCAAATATTCGGTAGTCACTAGTCAAATATGCTCGAGACATCCAGACTTCTCACCAAGCTCTCAAAAGTCACACACGCAATCGATCGGGCCATGGTGACGAGATCGGGCTTTGAAAGATTCAACCCTTGCTGAAACGTTTCTCACAAATTGCTCTTCCCCGAGAACCACGAAAATCACAAGAGCCGACGAGCAAGAAGATTTGGATTTTGGCTGCTGCTCTTCATCGACATTTCCGGGAGCAGAAAGTTTCTTGACAAGATTAAGGATCGTTCGCTCGCAACTTCCGAGCGGTCGTGCGTATCATACAAGGCAAGGTCAAAAGAAATGGATCGATTCCACCCCGTGAGAAATGGTTTGGAGCCTGAATTAGTCAACGAAAATCGCTACGTCGGTATCCTAATTTAAAAAGCCCCGGTATATTTCTGGGATTTTATTGATTCCGGTGGCTTCTTGGTGAAGAAGAGTTGCAATGATTGGCTAGCCATTGATGACGATGATTGATCAAATATCATTAGGATATCCCAATCGGTTGAGGTGTGCCAAGTCATGCACTTTTGCAGGGACATTAGTCCCTTTTTGCCTACTAGATTCAGAGAAATTCGAGACGTCCGTGGGAAGAAAACGATGAGGAAATGCCCATTTATTTTTATATAGGGTTTTATCCAGCTACCAATTCGAGACTGTAGTGTTCATAAGCTTGGATTATCTTCTTTCTAGGTACCCATAAATCTTATTTGTACACCCACCATTTGCCCGAGGAATAATTTTCAAATTCGGCTCTAATGAGACCTAAGTTGTATGCCCGAGGACAATTAGATGGCGGTAGAATAATCCGAATGCTTTGCGTGAAGTAAATTGGTCACGACTTGACCTCCATCAAACAAGTTTTTTTTTTTTAGTTTTTTCGTTGGACCGTTTCGTGGGTTTGGCATCAAATTATGTAATCCCTTGTGAAATTGAGTTAATGAAGTAATCCAGTTGATCGCTGGTTAGGACATTAGAATTGATTCGGACAAACTTATTGTCCGAAGTGAAGATTGATCCTTGATTAATTTTTAAGCTGTTTGTTAGCATCATTCTATAATTATAAAAGCCTAACGTTAATCAAATCTCGCGACTTGTGACCAATGGAACAAGTCCGCCCACATTTTTGCGGATAAGTGATCAACAGATCCCATGGATAATTATCCAAGCAGGATCTCTCGAAGGAACGAGGAAATTGCCTCCGGTGTAGGACAAATATTAACATGTGTTTTTTACGTTGCTCGATTAGATTAGCACAAGACAACCTCTCTCTTTCTTTGTCGTTCTCCCTTTTTTAAAAAAAAAAAAATCATGGGAAACATTCTTTTATTATTATTACCCTCTTTTTCTATCTCCAAACCGTCAAAAGATTGTCCTTCACCGGACAGACATCGTCCCTTCATCGACGCAGACACGCCCCCCGATCAAGGAGTATTTTACGTACAAATTGCGCTTTAAACTATTCACGCTACACATGCGCATTTCACTTTGAGGTGAGTATTTCGATATACAAAACTCCCATCAACGGCTATCTCTCTCCATACAATTGCGAGGGCAGTATATAAAAAATATGCTAGTACATATTCTCAAATGTAATGAGCGCGTTCGAGATATGCGCAAACATATAAAATTCAAAAATAATTCACTTTTTGGTTCAATTATTTTTATAACGTGGAACCAATGTGTTTAAGAGTTGCCCGAGTTTTTCGATAAGTAAGTCATAAGCTGTTGTTAATAAAATCCTTTTCAGAAAAAAAAAAAAAAAAAAAAAAAACGTCTAGAAAGGAGGAAAACATAATAGCTTCCACGTTCCTTCGATTTTTCCAAAGTCGCCCGACTCACAAAAGGCTACGTGGGGCCTTCCAGTCTCTTTTCCTTCCCCGGTCAACGGTCAAAATCTCTTCCCTATAAGAGTTGCCCGAGTTTCTCTTTTCTCACGCTCGCTCGCTCTTCCCTCCAGGCTCTGCACAGACCATCATCATCATCATCATCTCTCCGTCTCCCGAAAAGAAAATGGACTGCTTCGACCGCCTGCCGGACTCCATCATCGTCGACATCTTCAACGCCGTCTCCGACGTCAAGTCCCTCGCGTGCTGCGCCGCCGTCTCCCGGCGCTTCAACGCCCTCGTCCCCCACGCCGACGCCCTCCTCCTCCGCGTCGACCGGGTCGTCCCGGAGCCGGAGCCGGACTCGCTCCTCCCGTCCTTCTTCCGGACCCTCCTCAGCTCCGTCCACCACTTACTCTCCCCCAGAGCCGCCCCTGAGCCGCCTAACTACCCGACCCGGGTCCTCCGCGGGTTCGCCCGGATGCGGGACCTGGAGATCGAGCTGCCCTCCGGCGACCTGATGCTCGAGAAGGGCACGGTGGTGAGGTACCGGGCGGCGTTCGGGAAGAGGCTGAGGAGCTGCGTGATCCTCGGGTTCCGCCACTGGCGCGGCGGGGGCGGTGCGGGGGAAGCGCAGGACGGCTTCGGGGAGGGGCTGACGGAGCGGGTGGCGTGGATCGTGAGCGCGCTGGTGGGAGCGTCGGCGCGGCACCGTGTGGCGAAGGAGGTGGCGACGGAGCATGAGGGGTTGGCGAGGCTGGCGGTGAGGGACAGGGACGGGGAGGGGGAGGTGGTCATGGACAAGCTGGGGCTGAGGGAGGCGGCGGCGGCGGCTGCAGCGGCATCACATGGCGAGGGGCCGAGGACGGTGGGGGTGTCGACGCTGAGGATGTCAATGAGGCACCAGACTACGGTGGAGATAGCGGGTGGCGCCGGGATGCGCCTCGAGGGGCCCATGCTGGTCGTCGTGAGGCCCGACGAGGATGACGGCGCGCCGGAGGACGATGCCGAGCTGGCACTGGAGGCGTTCGGGAGCGGAGTTTACGGGGAGGTGGTGAGGGCTTTGCTCAAGAGCAAGAGCTATTCGATGGAGATGAATTCTTACTGAAAAAAGGAGTTGTTTTTCGTATAAAATGTGTAATGTAAACATTTTCTTTTCTTCTTTTTCCCCTTTTCTTGGGAGGTCATTATTCTTTCTGATTAAAAATGTATTAAATGGTTAGTATAGAGCATCTTTCTGTATGGCTGTTTATTAAATTGATGTCCAGATTTTTGTTATAATAATCGAAATGTGGGTCAAATCATCTTGCATCATGACATTCGAGGATGAGGTCCGACATATGATTTAGAAGTTAAAATATATCAAGATTTCGTGGTTTAATTTTATAATAAAAAAAACAATTTAAGTTCCAAATATGTTGACTTTGGCTTGCCTATGTATGGATGGTTTACGTTGTATGCGTAAGACATTTGAACTTTGCAATTGCCTCCCCGTGTGCAGCGACCCAACTTGCAACCAATAAAGATTTTTAAAGGAAATAGCATTTTAGTTGTCTTTCTCAACAGTAAAGGCAATCTTTTTCTATACATGTTGAGCGTTGAGATGGCAAATTAAGTTTGAATTTTTTAGGATAAAGTTGTTAAGTAATTTCATATTGAGTTTTTTATTGCATTAATCGCGCACCTAAAAATTGTTTCTCTATATGTGTGGTAGTCACTAACGAAATTAAGGGGAGCTCATGCGTAGGTTCCAAAGTTAATATTCGCATCTTTTGTAATCACGTTTTTATACTTTCACAAATTTTCTAATCAAATCTCCATGACACTAATTACGATGAGATTTAGTTAACATTATCACGAGATAACACCAAAGTATGATGCAAATAAACTATGCATGTGCCAAATGGAAGTGTGGAAAAAATTTAATCGACGTAAACAATACTAAGATATGATGTGGATATAAATTTAGGCAGCAGTAAGGTGCGTTTTGAACCTGCATTTCCAATGGGCTTTGGACATCTAAAGGCCTTTTGGCCAAATATTAGGTATTTGAGAAAAATTTTAGGAACCCCATTAGAGCAAAGTTGGCCTTCTAAAGACTAAAGCCCAAGGCACCTAGGTGCCTTGGGCTTTCAACTTTGGCTTTGTCCTTGTTTTTACTATTCATCTTCTTCCTTGAGGCTGACGTTTGGATTGTGTAGGGCTACATAGGGTAGGGCAACGGATTAGAGAAAGGCCGGTGATGGCCACGACAACCATCACCGGTGGATCACGCGACCTCCGGCGGATATCTAGGTTGCATGATTTGGTTACATGACCCCTGGCGAGGGTCACGCAACCTAGGCACGACCCTCACTCGAGGTCGCATGACCTCAGCGAGGGCCACCAGGGGATGCCCAACCTCAGTGAGGGCCATTGGTGGTCGGGCGTCCTTGGCAAGACCCTCGCCTAAGGTCACACAACGCCCCGCACAGCAACTCTTGACAAGGCCATATGACCTTAGGTGAGAGTCTCGCCTATGATTGGCGACCTCAGCAAGGGTCTCGGCTGGTTCACGCGACCCTCGCCAAGGGTTGCCCGACCACCAATGGCCCTTGTCGAGATCACGTGACCTCAGGTGAGGGTCTTGCCTAGGTCGTCGGCATTCGTTCGACCTTAGGCAACCCTTGTTGGTGATTTCTAGGGGCCGCCTAAGGTCCAACAACATCAAATGACGGCCACCAACTTCGGCGACAGTTGCCGGCGACCGTTGCCTTTCACTGAAGAATTTTTTGTTTTTTAAATAATAAAGGTTTTGTAAATATAACTTATCCAAACACTATTTTGCTCAAGGCTACTTCGTAATGGACTTTTAAATTACAATTTACCAAACACAATTTGCATTTTGAAAAACCCCTTTCATCTAAAGTCCTTTGCATATTCCTAAATTTTTCTCAAAAGTCTAACTAAACGTACCCTAAGAATGCTCACATGGATGTCGCTCCGCGACTTTGTTTGAGTGCTACATCCATGTTGTCACAAGAAATTGATTGTGAGAGAAGAAGTACATAATTAGACAAATTAAAAATAGAATGACTTAGAGAGAGGAGAAGTGCAACTTTTCCTAAAATATTCCACACCTTCCTGATCCATGATTTGACGTTTTATTCAAATGAGGTAATTCGTGCCAACACCAAACTACTGTGGCTTTTCAGCCTTTTCAAACTGTAGTGTTTTGTTTTGACAGATTAAAAGAAGATACATATGAATAACCGATCTAGAAAATGATCATGGATTATGACCCAAAGGCCACAACAACCAGGGTTCAAATTGCAAGAAACAGAGGCCAAAAGGCCCGGTCCGAAACCCATTCAGAATCAAGCTCAAGCCCATGAGGGAAGCAGGGGCCTGCGATGTTAGGATCAGGAAAATGTTTAATCAATGAAAAACAAATATTAATGGGATCCAAGTAACCTAATTATCATTTTAGACATGGAAATTGCTCTTGATCTTGTTAGGCCACACCCACATTCGATTACTTTCTTTAATGGTCTCCCTAAAATATATGTAGAGTACAACATTTTCGACATCTTATTGATGTTGCCGAAATAACAATATATCTTAATGTCGCTAAAAATTATTATTTCTCAAATTGAAAATGCGTAGTTATTTCATCTCACCTCATTAAGTATCAAAAAGCTTTAAAACTTACCTATTGTACTTCATCAAACTTTGAAATTCAAAGAATCTTCGAGATTTAGGGGGGGACGATTTACATAAATAGTAAAAGTGAAGTTTCTTAAAATATAGATTATAGTGTAACATTAGAAAGTTTTGAGGGACCCGGATTCCCTTCCAAAGCTGTCCTTGAGTTGCCGTGCAGCGGTGGTGACCAGAGTCTGCAAAGGGAAAGACGAAGGAAGCTTGACATCAAAGGCTACGATGGGAGCAGCTGTGCGAGCTGCGATGAAGGCAGCTGCAAGTGTAGCAAATAATGGTGAGCGACGGCGAAAAGGGACGCCAACGCTCTATTAGCCACAGCGATCTGCAGTATTTACTTTCGTTTCATGGCTTATAATCCTGAATTAATTGGGAGAAAAGGGAAATAAGAGTATGTGATCGGAGTTAGAATACTACATAATTTGTGTCTTACATGAGTTCATGTGATCAGACTGGGTCTGCATAAGGACATCATGCTCCCCTTGATTTTTTAGGCTTAAGCTTTTGCCTTCATCTGTCTCCAAACCTTTTTGCCTTATATTTTAATCTTTTCTCAAAGGTCCCCATGGTCCGTTCCGTCCAGACCCAATATCATGCCGAAGAGAGAGTATGGTCGAGTTCATCACATCAATTGGGTTGAAATTACACACACAAAAGATTAAACAAGAGGGGGAGAAGAATAAACACTCCCCCTCTCTCTGTGGGTATCAATGGTAATGATGCTTACTTAGAAAGAGAGAGAAGGGCATTTCAAACATGGGGAAGACTTGAAAGAAAAGGGAGAGAAGACTGGAGAGATAGGAGGGGGTGGTGCCATATTTTACTCCGAGGCGCTCGAGTGCATTTTACCAAACTTCATCATTACAGTCCCTCAATTACTCCCCCCTCCTTTTTGTCCCACCCGACTTTCGGTCGCCTCCTTTCTCTTTTCCCCTCCTTTTATCACATTCCCATCGTTTGTTCTTTCGTCTATTGGCATCTCTCTTTCTCTAATAACCCTTTTCTTCTGCTAACAAAAGAAAAAAAAAATGAAATTAGGGTTATTGGAGTTGATGTATGTATGCATGGGGGGACTACTGGCGAGCGGCAAGAGCCTACAAAACCGGCCATTCAATTCGTCACAGCTTGGTGGTTATGATTGGATCATGAAGCAAAGCTCGTGCTCGTGGGTCTCTACCTTCCCCATTTCATCTCTCTCTCACTCTCTCCAATTTAAAAAATTGCTTGGAAAGCGTTGGAATTAAAGTGGCGGGTGAGAGAGAAGCCTCTTCTTGTGATCCCCACCAGGAACCAAAGGGAAAGATTACAAACAGGTGCTCGTTTTGAAAAAAAAAAAAAAAAAAACAATGGAACCGGCACGTACTAAAAGGAGGCAAAAGGCACTAGAAAGCTGGTCACCCCCTCCCCTCCCCTCTTCCCCTTTCTTTCAAAAACGCACACCCCGTCACAGGCATTTCCCTCAAAGTAACCAAAGCACGCACCCCGTCGAGCACGAGATCTGAGGGAAACAGATAATTTCGTCCGTTGAAGAAGAGGAGGAAGAAGAAGGAAAGCGGAAAGGGAAAGGAAAGAGAGAGCAAAAGCTACTTGGCCTCGGCCATGAGAGGCAAGGAGACTCCCAAGGGAGCTCCGTCAGCAGATCTGCTAGTATGCTTCCCCTCGCGGGCGCACCTGACGTTGATGCAGAAGTCCATCTGCAGCCCGGCGAGGCCGCCTTCGGAGACGAGCAAATCGCACCGCCGCCGTCACCAGAGCCAACAACTCAAGAGGCCGAGCACGAGGCTCGGCCAAGCGAGCCCTCTGTTATGGGCCAAGAACAAGCAGATGGGGCCCGAGATCGAGGAGCCGACGTCGCCGAAGGTGACGTGCGCCGGGCAGATCAAGGTCCGGCCAAAGGCCGCCGCGGCCACGGCGTGCAAGAGCTGGCAGTCCGTGATGGAAGAGATTGAGAGGATTCACAACAGCAGGAACAAAGTACACAAGAAGAGGCCGGGGTGGATGGAGTCTCTAGGGCTCAAGAAAGAGATCATGCAGTTCTTGACGTGCCTGAGGAGCATGAGGTTCGACCTCAGGTGCTTTGGCACTTTCCCTGAATCGGAGGCCACCAGTGATGATGAGGTTGTGGTGGATAATTATGAGTACTGCCACAACAACCACTCGGGTGCGGAAGGAATTGATGGGAAAGAGACTTCGAGGACAATATTCTCCAAGTGGTTCATGGTGCTGCAGGAAAATCAGAGCAGTGTGTTTAAAGAAGAGAGGAGAGAAAAGGAACGGTCTTTGGTCGATGATGCCCCGCCCATTGCTCCTCCACCAAACGCTCTGCTGCTCATGAGGTGTAGATCTGCTCCTGCAAAAAGCCGGTTACAAGGTAAAGGAGAAGAAGATCATGATGAGGGAGAGGAAAAGGAGGGTAAAGAAGGACAAAAGGGGAGGGGAGAGAGGCTGAAGAAACTGAGGATGTTGATGGAAGAAGAGAAGAGAGAGCAAGAAGAGCAGAGGGAGAAGGCAGAAAAGCTGGCGGTGATGAGATATGGCGCTGATGTCCACGAAGCTTCATCTGACATCGCAAGAGAAAGATGGGTTAGTGGTGGTGGGGCGAGAGATATGCTGTCGAGGAGCATGAGTTGGAAGAGGTGAGAGGGTATGAGAACAATAAGAGCGGCACACTTTCTGCCTAGTGGCTCTGTTTTCTGCAATTTTACTTTGTCACAGCTACACTTTTTTTTTCCTTGAGCCTTCTTACCCTGTAAAATATACTTTCTGATGCTGTCAAGTTTTCCAATAATCAGTTCTTTCGAGTGATCCATTCTCTTGGTTGGGGATAGAGTATTGGGGAAATGCAAGCTCTGTTTTAGTTCCGCCTCTGACTCTCTCTCTCTCTCTTTCTTCCCCCGCTGTACATTCCAAAACGCGATTTACATCCGTGAAGTCCGATGGAGCAAGATTCAAGCTCGACCTGTCCTAAGGAGGATGATCTTCGAAGAAGATGCTATTTACTGGCCAGAGCAGAACGCCTGAGGACTTCCCTGTAGTGGCTACATAGATCATTCAAAAAATTCAGATACTGACGTGGATGCACGTTTAAATTAAGGTCTTGCCAGTTCAAGAGTAACCTAATTCATTGGAAGTCTATAGCTCCTGACACATATTATCAGTATGCAAAAAAGTTCATCGTTTTTAGAAAGAGACAACTTTTATCATGGAAACGATTCATCTTCAATCAATCTTCGAACTACATTTCTCACAGGCTCATCGATTTGGTCAACTTGATTGGTACTGATATTTCGGCTTTTATATCGACCCATGTGATTGCGGCATGATTTTGGGATGCGACTTAGATTCACTAATAGCGATGGCGTTGCACACGCAATCATCTTCGTACCTCATACACTGCAGCAACTGCTACAGATTTGGTAGCTATCTAAATGGTAATAATCGATGGAATGGGTTATCTTGAGGTCCATAAGCTCATAAGTAGGCATGTAAGTTTTTAGTGAAAGACCAAACCAGATAAAATTGTAGCCAAACCCCACGTCTCTTCCTATGTCCTCAAATGTCCAAATACTAGGCAGGACATAAGAAATCCCGGAAGCTTGTGGTAGTAGCTATGGTTTTATGTCCGAGCTGTCCCATACATGCGTCCTAGACAAGAAATTTCTTGGTAATTTGTTCTTCTTTGAGATATAAGAAATGCCCTCGGGTTGCTTGATTGCCTAGGGATGAGTTTATTCACGGGAGCACATACGTCTCGTTATAGTACCCTTCTTTCCAGAAAAAGTAACGAAATGCTTGCCATAAGATACTTCTAAAGCACCTAAAATTTGACCCATCGGGGTGGGAGCTTATTTATGATCCTCCCGATGAAATTTAAAATCTGAGTGGTTCGTCGAAAATGTCTATAGTATCACGCGACGTGCTATTTAAAATTTAAAAAGTTACCACGGAATGGACATGTTCCATGAGATGCCAAGGGTGGGGGAAGTCTTGTGGGGACATCGGTGCCTGGTGGGGGGCAGCTGTGTGACGGCGCTCGAGTATTCGTTTGACGCTCTCGAGAGATTTCCCTTTCGGTTTCGGTGGGAATGACTTAACACGCCCTCAGCTTCTATTCCCATCATTGGCTTCGCTCCCAGCGTGCACGTGAATGGGTCAGAACATTTGGTTAAACTTTAAACACCGTTCCATGTTAATTAAGATTGAGCAGATGTATGGGGCTTGCCTTCCACCGCGGATCGATCGGCTCGGCTGCTTAATCAGGTCACATCATTCGAATTTTCGAGATCATCACTCAATTGGTCTTGAAATTTTTTCAATTTTTTCGGTCTAGTCTTATTCTACGAATGTTAATTTAAAAAGTTTTAAGAGTAAATTAGCAAACAGACAATAAATTTAGAATTAATTGAGTAATCTTTCTCGATTTTTATTATCGACAAAAAAAGTATGCGTAAATTTTATCTACCATGAAATTCAGTACAACTCAACCCTCACATCTTCATTTCACCCACTTGTCAATGGGTAAAGTTTCGCTCATGCTTATCATGACATGATCGACCAAATTAATACCTTTTCTTAGGTGATTTTCAATTTTAGTAGGCTTGTAGTTTGCTAAAAGATAGGGCCAAAGCCCATTGACTACTTTCTGCTTATGAGTTGTTTTGACAAAGAAAGCATACTCCAATAAAATAATGACATCGGAAGTCTTATAATTTCTACACAGGATATAGATAAGTCGTGCAAATAAGTCTTAGAATGTCTTTTTGACTATCTACATTCTAATACACTTAAAATGATTTGATCAAATACTTCTAGCAATCAAGTGTTTCGATGATTTAGCTCGCAAGAGAAAATGACATGCACCAAACTTAAATTTTGTTTCTTGATTGAATCGTTTTAAAGATTTGTAGGACTTAAATGATTTATGGAGAAGTTGTACAACTTACTTTTACTATGTACGGTAGCTCTAGGATTTGTACATTATTCACAACTTATATCAATATCTTCCACACTACTTATAGTTACTCATAAATTGGAATACTGTAAAATTAGGGTTTAATCACACCATGTGCAACTAATTTCTTTGACAAATCACCGTATATGCAATTTGAATAAGGACAACACCTATACTTAGAATTTTTTTTTTTTTTAATTCTTCCCTTTTGCCATTCCCTCCTTATGCTGGAGAGATCCAAGACCTTTACAACTCCTCCTCTGCTTGCCACCATCATGTCGTCACTAATAGTCTCTAGCTGTCATTGTAACTTCGATTCTCCAATACTAGATCATTTACTATTGGCTCTCTCTTTAGAGTTCGGACGAAACTGTGTCAACCTCTCGTGTTCTTTATCGTATGTCGTTTATTTTTTGGGTGATAACGTAATGATTTAATTACAAGATTCGATTAGCTTTAGTGTATATTACAATGATTAGTATCAAAGCTAAGGTTAGGTTTCTATAATTGATTTGGGCCTTATGCTTGTCTAATCATTGTTATTGTTGCAATTATGTCAAGAGAGAAAGTTAAGATTGAGAAATTTAATGGGATCAACTTCGGGTTGTGAAGCATTCAAATGTGTGCCTTGTTAACAACCCAAGGTTTGCCAAAGGGATTGGACGGCAAGATTACTTGCCAAAAACAATGAAAGAGGCCAATAAAGTAGAGTTGATGGAGAACGCAAAAATATAACCATTTGAATATTTTAGATGAAGTGTTGCTTGAATTGGCTGAAAAGAAAGATGCTGCAAGATTGTAGGCAAAGCTTAAGTCACTTTATCTTATGAAGGTTTTTAATAATTGCAGGCATATCCATCAAAGCCCATTTAGATGGGTTTAACAAAGTCATGATGAACTTGAAGAACATCAATTACATCTTTCCTAATGAGAAACAAGGTATGATGTTGTTAGCATCTCTTCCAGATTCTTTTGAGCACTTTCTTGATTCGTTGCTACAAAGGCGCATTATGATTACTTTGAAAGAGGTAAAGCTTGCCTTGTTTTCCAAGGAGTGGCAAAAGAAGTTATGAAAAGATAAGTAAGCGCAAAATATGGCACAATGTTTAGTTATCAAAGGTAGAGAAGAACCTAGAGAGTCCAAAGGTAGTGGATGGAAGAGTTGTTCTAAATCGAGGTCCAATGTTTGGAACTATCAATGTTATCACTGTGATTAGGTAAGGCACTATAGGAGAGATTCTTTGAAGTGCAAAGGTAAAGAAGTTAAGATGGAGTCAGCAGGTGATCGTAAAATTGTTACCAAGTAGATAATAATTCTAGTGATGCTAGTGTTGTGTTAACAGTCACCATGACTTCATCAGGTGATGAGGGGTTCTTGACTATGGATGTTCTTATCATGTGACTTCTCATAGACACTAGTTTACTACATATCAATGCACGAATGGTGGTAAGGTGCTTATGTGAAAAGGTGTTACTTGTTAAATAGTAGGGATTGAAACAATTAAGATTAAAATGCACAATGGAGTGGTGAGAATGTTCATTGACATAAGGGATGTAATGAAGTTGAGAAAGAATATTATCTCGATTAGTGCTCTTGACAAATTTGAGTACTAGATCTATGCTAAAGGTGGAATTTTAAAGGTTTCCTAAGGTGTGCTTACTATGACACAAGAAAAGATAACAAGTGGGTTGTATCACTTCCAAGGAACGATAGTGATAGGCTCGTTTGCTAGATTCTTTGAGACTTTGGGTAAGGACAAGACACGGTTGTGGCATGTGAGAATTAGACACATGAGTGAGAGGGGTCTATTAGGAGGTCACTAAGTTGAGAAGATGAGGTTCTACATTATGACATGGGTATGGAGAGTGAACTTGAGTACTACGGCTCCTTGAACTTGAGAGATTTTTGGCTGCCTACACTCAAATCTTTAGGGACCCTCTCAAGGTAGTGTCTGGTTTTTGTTATTTTTTTTATTGATGGCGCTTCGAGGAAAGTCTGGATCTGTCTTCGTTAGCACAAGAGTGAAACACTTGGTCAGTTCAAGTCTTGAAAGGCAATGATTGAAAAACAAATAAGAAGTAAGATCATGTGCCTACCAACTGATAGAGGGTTAGAATTATGTTCTAATGAGCTTGGCCAAATTTGCACAGACGAATAGAATTGCGGAGATGATGAACAAAATTATATTGGAAAGAGATTGCTCTTTACTCTCCAATGTTGTATTAGATGAAGATTTTGGGGTGAAGTAGTAAATATCGCTTGTTGGTTAGTGAATAGATCACCATCATTAACAATTGATTGGAAGCTTTTGAGGAAACACGATTAGGTAAGCCTACTGACTACATTTGATTGAGAGTGTTTGGTTGCCCTACGTATGCTCATGTGAGTGATGGCAGGCTAGGGGCAAGGACATGCATATTTCTAGGCTATGTATGAGGCTGAAGGGATAAGGCTATGGTGCATTAAGGAAGATTTGCCCAATCTTATGAACGGCAAATAGGTACCTTTAACGAATCTACTTTGTTTCAAAAGAAGAGTGATGGATAAATTGTGGAGAAAGATCTAGACAGTGTTTAGATCAAATGGAGCTTTAACGAGAGCCTAGAGATATTCAAAGTGTAGTAAATATGGCAATGTTTGTTGACTTGCTAGATTCCATAATGGCCTAACAGTTATTCTAAGGTCATAGTTGATAAAGCATCGAGGTGGTAGAAGTGGATGAGATATAGTGACAATAGCATGCGGACTTTGAAATAGATAACTTGGGTGTAATAGAGACAATTTCGGGTATGGAGATACAGAGAGAGATTGCCGGAATGTTGCGAGTAACTCAAAATAATCCAATTAGGAAAGGGTCAAGGCACCTCAACATGCAATTAAGAAATTTTGTATTTACCCCACTTGCTACATATTATACATTGTCTAATTTGTTCCTTTGTACTTGGATGGAGGTGGAGCACTTGTCCCATGCTTCACATGCTAGTACCATTGGTTGCTTGAATTATGTCGTGGATAATACTAGACTTGATGTATCGCATGCAAGTTAGGAAAATGTATACGATTAATGTAGGTAGACATTGTGACACTGTGAAATGGATCCTCTTGATTTTATTAGGGACGATAAACATTGATATATGTTTGGAGGATGTAGTTCAAGTTGTGTGATAGTAACTAGGTTTGCGAATCGGACTCATGTAGGGAACATGAAAGATGTTCGAATATTTTGTAATTGTGCCTTTGCTTCTGCTGTTGTGCTGTGGTTTGGAGGATGTCATTGAGAAACCTAGTAATTGCCAAAGGAGCTAAAGAGGCGGCTTGGTTTAATGACTTAACTAATGATGTTGATATGGGATATTCGGATGATGTGATGTCTGCTAGAAGTCAATGATATCACCGGAGAATCAATTACACTGGTGACCACAATTTCTGCGTTAGAATTAATATGCCAAAAGAGTATGTAACCATGGAGAAATTTCTTGCAATGGAGAATCCCACGAAGATGTCAATCAAGTTTACCTTCTAGACAAATTCAAGTTCAACTTGGGCTTGATAGACGTCTACAATTGTTAAGTGCCCATTGGGTCGTTGGAGAGCTGAGATGGACCATGAGCACTATGACTAAACTCAAACATTGAGTCAAGGTAGAGATTATTGAGAATATATCCCTAGTTTGAGCAATTTTTTTTTTAAATAAAAGAAAAGAAAAGGTTTCCTATTTTCGTGAGGAAATAATATTTATTTAATTATTTATATTCAACTTCAATATTAGATACATAGAGCAAATAAGAGAAGTATCATATTTTCTGTCTATGAGTTTTCATTGAGAGATTATGAGGTAATGTTTTTATGTTTTCTTTGGGTTTAATTTAGATGTGAGGAAAAAATGAGCTTGTAAGCAATTATAAATCTAATTCTCCAATTATTAGTGAATTATTTGCTACCATATCTCATTCGAATCAAATCACGTAAATATCGTCTTCCTTATAGTTATTTGTTCATTTCTTTAGTAATTTTATATTGATTTAATTGTAAGATTCGGTTAGATTTTGTGCTATGTTACAATAGAGATGGTGATAGATATGCAGCACGGCCACTCGACTTGGTAGGAGAGAGAGAGAGAGAGAGAGAGAGAGAGAGAGAGAGAGAGAGAGAGAGAGAGAGAGAGAGAGCTTGAGCTTAGGATGGCAATAGGTTATAATGTGACAATGATAGATTTGCGGCACGGGATATGGACGTGGTAGCTGTGAGGGAGAGAGAAGGGAGATTTCGTTTGTTTTGGCCTAGGCATATGGGGCTAAATCACTCGAGGTGAGGACACCTTAGTAATGCGTTGTGCGACCACACTCCTAACCGCTGGGTATCCACATCTATCAAACGTCCTCACCCGTCCTTAGAAAGTACCAAAACTTGCCAATCAATTCAATGGGGAGCAGTAGCTGACGAGCCATGATCCCATAAAACATTATGGACGAGTAAACGTGGGCCTCCATCGATCTACAGACAAACTGCAGCATGAAAAGAAACCCCCACGAAACCTGTCCGCCCGCGCGCCTCAACCCACATGCCTTGCGCAAGAACACGAACTGTGAAGACTCCATGAATCGTTAATACGTGACGGGCAGCAATTTAATTAGATTCGTTGCAATTTTCCAATAATTCCGTGTGAAGTTATGCAAGGCGTGCAGTCATGGAGAGACGTGAGAGAATTCGGATCTTTAGGGTTTCGGGATTTGGTTTCGTAGGGTCGGCCAATAGGCATTAAAGAGAATATAATAACACGTACTATGACAAAGACGTCCATCCCCACACAGGGCCGTTCTTGCCTTCCCCCCCCCCCCTTATTATTTTACATCTCTTCTCCTCTTCGTCCTGTTCCTGCGCACGAGCTTCGATCACGCAAACGAATTAAAGAAGTATTATTTCGGTTACCATGGTCGTATCGAACTGTGATGTGGTTCAACCGATCTATCCTTCCCCCACATTTCTTAGACGATACCACGGAGAATATTTAAATTGGGAGAAGATGGAATGTGATCATGTCGTTGCAACGATCCTGAGGACCTTGTGACGTGGATGGATCGATGTTGGGTTTTGAGTACTCACCTATCCAAAAAGGGTTGTGTAATCCGAGTTATTCAAAATTAGGGTTTCAATAATCAATGAAGCTTAGATTAAGACACGGACCGATTATTGTTTAGAGGAGATACGTATGTGCTTTCGTGTCTGAAATTCAGGGGCCGAGCGAGGGTAAAAGATTCCCCGATGTTGATAAAATCATTGTGGCTAGGAATTTTCGTTTCTGGAGTTCTGACTCGGTCAAAAGCTGAGGTAACCCAGGAATTCCTCGGTTAGCCGATCAATTTATTCGTGCGTTCTCTAAATTATCTTCCTCGTGCAATGACGCGAAGAGAGCATGCGCACATGTAGATTTACTCATAAAATAGGTATATGGTACTTATAGTATGAGATGTCAAGCCCCATCTTCATGCTTGCGCCGAAATCCATTGTTGAGACATGGATGGTGGCTCCAAAGCTAGTTATAATTAAATTTAATCGAGAGATTTCTTATAAGCTTTAAGCATCTAAAAGGGTCGTCCAAAAAGTCCGTCTCATCGGTGTGAACGCACACAAAAAAGGCAAAACTTTTTGCGGTACTCTCCCATGTGATAATGCAACGTATATCAAAACTGGCCGTTCAAATTAATATGAGGAGATGAAGTTAATTCTTATCGGGTGCTCCATTTATATTATATCGTGTCAATTTAAGATATAAGCTTTTTGTAAATTAAATTTAAGATATACTTAGCGTTGCTCCAAATCAGAACATGGGGGATTCTTGTTCGCTCCATGCTTTTGTCAAGCATTCTGTATTCTGATTCATGTATACTCCTTTGCACTGCGCGAAAAAGGCTTCACTAAATTCCACATTTATGTATCGCTTTCTTGCTTTCACATTCATACATCAAATCTCTCTCTCTCTCTCTCTCTCTCTCTCTCTCTCCTCCCTCCCTCTCTCTGAGTTTGACCCGTTGCCAGCCACCAGCATCTTCATCCTTCATCTCGCTTTCTCTCTCTCTCTCTTTCTTTCTCAATATACAAAACGAGAGAGACCCCACAAACCCTTTGTGTGGAGGATCGATGGATCTCTTCTGAGTGGAAAACGTTGGTTGCAACCTCCTCCTCCTCCTCCTCCTCCTCCTCTTCTCTCTCTCTCTCTCTCTCTCTCTCTCTCTCTCTCTCTCTTCCCTTTCTTTCTTTTAGAGCCGAAACAAAAAGGTTAAATAAACTTTCCCTTTTATCTTTCTCTCTCTCTCGCTCTCGCTCTCTCAGCTCTCTCTCTATCTGAAACCCTAGTTCAGCTCCAGCAGAAGAAGAGCCCAGAAAGAATATCAACACGGTCACAAACCTCCTGACGCATCTTGGATCTCTTCTCCCTTCTTTCCACCTGCAAGAAAGATCTACCCATTTTCGTTTTACCATTTTCTCTTGTTATTCATTCTATCTCCAGCTTACAAAGAAGTCAGCCACACAGAGAGAGAGAGAGAGAGACAGACAGACAGACAGACAGACAGACAGACAAACAGACAGATGTGTAGATCAAGGCTCTTAGAAGCTATAGCTTTATCGGTTCTTTTGCTCCATCTCCATTGAAGTTTGCAAGCAGATCAGCATCTCTTTTCTTTGGTCAGCAGTTGCTTTTACAGGGTCAACCTTTCTGGTAATCTCTCTCTCTCTCTCTCTCTCTCTCTCTCTCTCTCTCTCTCTCTGTGGGTGTTATGGATTCTGGTAATAGTGGGAGCATGCAATCTTCAAGCGGCGGAGAGGAAGATTACGATGACTCCAAGGCTGAATCGTCCCCGCCGGTTTTATTAAATTCTCCTTCGGCTCATACCAACAATATAGGTCCCTTCTCTAGCTCACACTCTTCATTTCCCTATTTCCACCAAAACAACCACCTACCCTCTTTGTATGATTCTGCTTCCACTTTTGTTCCCCCCTACACTCACCAAAACCCAAATCTCGCCACCACCCATTTCGATCTTGGCATGTTCCGGGCTGACCCGAGATCCGACACCGTGCCCGGACCCTCCTCGTCTAGCCAAGGCATGTTGCTTGCACAAGGGGCAAGCCAAGGACAGCCATACCCAGCTTCATCATCCTCATCTCTACAAGCGCAATTAGTCCACGAAGCGCCGCGGCTGGGGCGGGATGATCGGACCAAGCCTGCAAGGAACCCCCGGAAGAGGACTCGAGCATCGAGGCGTGCCCCAACCACAGTCCTCACCACCGACACCACGAACTTCCGGGCAATGGTGCAAGAGTTCACCGGGTTCCCCGCCCCACCCTTCTCGGGCGCCCGCAAGCTCGACCTCTTCGGCGGTGCCAGCTCGATTGGGCCACTTTTCCATCCTCTCCGCCCCTCGGCTCAGAAGCTTGACGCCAACATGGTCAGCAACACGATTAGCCACCTCACCACTTCAATAGCAAACAATTTCCGGAACACTGGTTCACACAGTGTCTCTCCATCCACTTTCCAATTGAACCTACAAAAACAGCCTCAAAACCCTCTCACCCTGCAAAACAACGTCCTCCCATTCCCTTCTCTCGCACATGACCCTCTTAGTGCCCCAAACATATTATCGGGTTTCAGCTTGAATTCTCAAGGGAACATGGGAGGAGCCGCAACTTCTTCCGAAAAGGAACTCACCATGAGCCCCGCGAACTTCAATCCCAACTGGCCGGACGGGCTTGCGAGCCACGAGAACACGGCGAGGACAAGCGAGGGTGGTTGGAGAGAAGGAGGCAGGTCGAACGGAGGGAAGGAATTGGAGCAGCTGAGGTCTTTCAACGAGACGAACTACGGAAATTCATCACAGAGCTTCATTGGGTGCAAGCTGAATTATTCGGCTTCGTCTTCATCAGAGTTTCACAATGACAAGAGCCTGGACAACAGCAATGTCTCTGCAAGGGGCGAAGGTAGGGTTGATTACTGGATCAGTCCCTCTGATTAGGCCTCCACATAGAACTCGGAAAAAGGGAATATTATTTAGTGAATGATGACTGCTGAGAATGATGCCGAGTCCAGAAATGGAGGGTGAATTGCAAATATTGTTCTCATGATGAGGATTCGGGGATAGTGATTGTAATGATGAGGCCGAGATTGTTTTTCTGAGCCTCTGTTCCTGTTTACATCAAATAGTATCTCTCTCTTCCTTCCAGTTTTCTGTATATTCCTCTCTCGGGGTCTCTCTAGAAAATAAGAACGTCATTACACAATTTGAGCCGATTCCCATTTCATTCTAGAACCGATTTTCTTCTTTAATTCAGTCGCTAAATTTCATCGATTCGCTCGTTGTTTAGGATGGAAGGGAACTTTACATAGAAGTATCTAGCTTGGAATAGGCATCCATGTAAAACGATTCAGCCATCAAACCTTATACTAAAGGTTATCTAATTGCTTGTGATTTTTATTTTTATTTTTTGCCTTTTTGCAGTCATTGCTGCTGATTCACATCGAATTTTTTCTTTTAATGTTTTGCCTACTGCTGCTTGCCATGCACGGAAAATTATTCTAGTGAAGGAAAAAAAAAAAAAATTCTCGGACTAATTCTCGTAATAATTTATATCTGTAATCTGCGCAATTCCACACCAAGCAACATATTTTCCACCTACTGCCAGTTGAAAATAAGCCTCTCGAAGCTGTGTGGAGGTAGCTTTTCTACCCATAACATTTGACCAGAAGTTACTGAAGTTCGATCTTCATTGGCAATGAGCATAGCGACATGGGGAATAATTATTTTTAGCATTTAGGTAAGTGTCCATTGCGATGATGATGATCAATTCCATTCCTGCCTTCAGTTCCAAATATTGTATCTGCCCCCTTTGTCAAAAATGGTTGTTCAAGCTCTTCCTGAAATGATGTTAAATGATGTTTGGGAGTGACGCAAGAGACGTGAAGTCAAGCCAAAAAGCCCCCCCTTTCCCCATCAATTTGTGAACTTTTTAAAATTAAAAAGTTTGAGAAAGTATCTAAGCTGGACTTAGATGTTATAGCAGACATGGTTTTAAATGTTACGAGGTGTTCGAATAAAATGGAATTCTGACTCGAAACTCAGCGAGTTATAAGTATAAAAGTCAAAAGATGGAACCCACAGTCATAAAAGTCGCACGCTTATAGCTTCTTAAATAGGTGCTTTAACTTTTTCACGGATTAGGCAATATCACTCAAATTGATGCAACTCAAAAGATAACTACATACGAATTTCTAAGGAATATCGTGTACCAAACAATCTCTTTTTCTACGACTTTTCATGCTTGATTACCATGAATACAAATTCTGGACACACGTTATGGTTTCTAAGCAGAAAGTCGGTATTTGCTTTTCTTATAATCTAATGACATAGTCGTGGAGACATAGCTAGTTGGAAATCCGTAAAACATCTTACATAACTTATGAACAGGTTATGTCAATACATTGGCCTGTGTATACAGAGTATTGGAGTCACAGCAAGCGTTAGACAGTCAAAGCATCGAAAAATGGTAATAAAAAGTAATTTTTTTCAATGGAAAAAAAAGACCCTATTTAGGATGATAAAGGCAATTCTCTAAGGGGTTTTGCTTGTATTTTCCTTGGTCAATTAAGTTAGAGCCGTCATATGTGTCATACAAAAAGAGATCAATATGTACAACAATTAGCAATGAGCGCACACATATATTTAAATTGTTAGCATGTGAACTGCACGCACACATGATATAAGTAAAAGATTGTGCATGCTTCTCTCCAGGATACTTGCAAATTTTTTTATTAATATAAAGAAAATTATGCACTAATGAATTCTTGATCGAACAAAGACGACGAAGACACCGAATAAAAAACGAAAATAATACTAATATTAAGGAAGGGGTAGGGAGCGTGAGATGACCAATCATGAATACGACCCTTTTGGAGATATTGTATGACACGAGGACAAAAGAGAGGATTTAGTAGCCATGGAATTAGGATATGATGTCGGAACAAAAAAAACAAAAAAACCAAAAACAAAAAAACAAAAATTAGGATATGATGAATTTCTTCTTTGTTTTTTGTTTGTTTGTTTGTTTTTTTTTTTTTGGTGAGGAAAAATACCACAAAAACTTTTAAACTATACCTATTTGCCATTTGTCAAAGTTCTGTTAGATGATTTTCCAGTCAAAAACATAGATGCTATGTTAGCACCATTTGTCTTTTGGCATCTATGTAGGCAAATTTTTAACAGTGTTCATTTATTGCCTTGATATAGGGTAAATGTTTCATAAATATTCAAGTTTAGAACTTTTTGTATCATAGAAAAAATATTTTAAGATAAACTCGTCATAATACACTTAATTTGAAGTTTTTATCGACTTTTTTTTTTAAATTTACTTTCATATTTTTAATAAAAATTGGGGAAAATATTGCATGGGCCAAGTGAGAGAATAATAATTTTGGTGCTTATCGGTGTTTGTGTTTCCCACATCTCATCTTTCACTCCCTCCGTTGGTCCACTCTTATTTGTCTGAGACGACTAGCCTGCTCTCTCTCTCTCTCTCTCTCTCTCTCTCTCTCTCTCTCTCTCTATCATCCATTGGTGGTGCTGATAATTTATTGTGTCCATATGAATATATATGTCATTCTTTTAAGTTACGTTTGGTCGTTCGGATTTCTAACCATGATAGAACTAGATAGGATAGGATATGAAATCCTATGATTTTTTTTATGTTCTATCTACTATTTGGTGAATCGCAGTATTAAAGTCGAATATATTTACATCATATCATATACAATTTTTTTAATATAAACGGCATATCATTGTAAATGAACCTAAAATTTTATAAACGGAGATGGTGAAAATCTCTATGACACTATTCTTTAATTTATTTTTATCTTTATTTTCTTTTTCCTCTTTTTAAAATTATTTTCTTTATTATTTCTTTTTTCCCCTTTCATCATTCTTTAATAAAATTTTATCAAATAGTAAACTGTACTAACATACCTAAAACACAAAAATACCTAAAATATATAATAAATATAAATATATAATTTATAGATTGAATGTTTATTATAAGATAGAATTAAAGTTGAATATATAAATTAAAATAAGATTAAATTAAAAAAATTATTTGTAATTTGTAATTTCTTAAATTAGAATTCAAATATTATTTATATTGAAATATAATTTTAATTTTGTTAATTTAAGAAATTTGATATTTGAGAAAAATAACTTTCCTATTATAGACATTATAAATCCTATCCATATTTATCCCACCCCCCATGAGATAATTTTATTTGGCTTATATCCTTCATATATCCGACTTTATCCTATCCTAAGCAAGCACCAAATGAAAGATAGGATAAAGCATATCCTATCCCGAATTTTATTCTGACCGCCAAACGCAACCTTAAGGGTTGTCTTGAACTATTAAATGCAAGAAAATCATTTGATGCGTTCTCCACCAGAGAAGATGTGAACAATCACTGTTGTGCCATGTGTGCCATGTGCCATGAATCTCATTGCATACAGATGATGATGTGGCAGCGTTCAACAATACTAACACGGTGTTTGTATTGTTTTAGCCGCAATTGAATGTCGACATGTAAGCTATACTTATGCGACACATTTGATATGTGTATTTTAGTTTCTTAATTTTGCAACTGACTTCAAGTGATTCATTTGATTAACTTATTTATTATAAGATTAATATAATCAAAAAATTCTTTTAATTTGATTTCCAAGTCTAGGTTAAAATTACTTTTAATATTCTAAGCCTATATAAAACGAATGCATTTCTTTGAGCCATTTTAAAGCAAGTTCAAGGAGGTATCTAAAGACGTCATATAGGTTTTCAACATTACCATATGGGATTCTGTTATTCAAATATACATTAAATTTGAGTATTGATTGCAATATTCTACACGAAAAAGAAAAATTGTCAAAGAATAGTGTATTCTCAGTAGATTAATCTTTTTCACAAGCATTAATTTGTATAAAAACATAGCATACTCTCCCTAATCTCAATGACTTCCATATTTTCACTAAATACATTGAGCTAAACATTTGACATTAAACGTTCGTTTTAATATGCGCTAAATGCAAAGAAATTCTAATCCGAAATTTGTAAAAATAAATTTTTTACCTTCGCTACTACTGAAGGATTTTGACAGACTTTCTAGTGTTGGCTAGATTGTTCAGCATTTTGAATATTTTCCTATAGAGAATTAATCTAATTTAATCAACTCAAAAGTTTTTATCTGATCAACATTCTTTTATTGATATTTATACTATTATTTACTCAAAACCCCACCGATGGCGTGGGTTAACGAATTAAGCATTTTCTCTAATTGATCGTTCCATGCAAGTCCTTACCTAATTTTTCAAAGGTGGTATTGCTTGTGTGGATCTCTCTATCTTCGATGGTAGATGAAAGAAAACTTAAGAACAACAAATTTGTACTCGTTAAAATCTTTAATTGCGCTCACATAAAATATGAAATTATAATTACACGAATGACATTAATATGTGGGATGATGAGATAAATTACCGTTTCTGTAACTATAAATACAATGGTGATATCTTTTGCTATTTCTAATTGGGGGAGTACATACTAAGTTTTCTTTCTCCAAGATGATTGGTTCACTCTATAAGTAAGTAATGTCTTCAACTGAAAGGTTCCTAGGGGAGAAATTTACCATGCACCGATGATAAGTCCGTAACACGATTCCATCAATTCATCGATGTTAACCCATTTCAATCAATTGCGTAAATCAATCGCCGACGGGAAAAAAATCAAAATAGCCCATCAATTCACGCTTGTTAAATCGCGGACGCCGATCCAGGAAAGGAGAATCCATTCTACCAATTGGCGTAAGCAATGATGAAAGTATCCTCCAAGCTGACGTGAAAAGAAAAACGGGAGTCTTGCCATGACCAGGAAAAAGAGCCATTTGAATTGGAATGGCAGACTATACTTAGGAGGCATAGCAGGCGATATTAGACCAGGCCAAAAGGCATCATTTGCCTTTGACTATTCTCATGTCCTCTCTTTTGAAATTCCAGCTCGAGACAGCATTTCAACTCCGAAGAAAAAATGGGTTTTGTATAGGGATCGCCAAACATGTCCGTGCGATCAAGTGGAGTTCAGGAAAAACCCTTGCTACAACGTTCGCATTTTTCTCCCGTCTTAGAGAGGACACACATTACGTCCATGTCCCCAAAAAGTTTGACCATACTTAGCAGGAAATATTGACATTGTCTTTGAAATGGGGCATTAGTTCCTGATATTTCGAATTTCGGGCCATTTCGGTCGCGGGCACTCATTAGTATTCCATATGAATCACGATTCGTACGAGTGAAAAAGCGAGATAATGATCTACTTCCATTTGCCAATAGAGGAATATATGAATGACCAAGAACGACTCTGAAATAATGTGTAAAATGTTGGCCCTCCTTCCACGGAAACGAGGGTCATAGACCAAAACCAAAGACCATGCCAGTGAAAGATTTGGGAAGTATAACTTCGATTTTAAAATTGGGGATAGAACTTGGCCTTCGATATTATAAAAAACAAAGATGTTTATGAGGGGCGTTCTCTCCTTCTGTAAAATGCAATCTCCATTACATGTGATAAATGATATCGATCACGTACTTATTTCTTTTCGGGGATTAAGTCGTATATTACATGTCCAAAAGACCCAAAAAAGGAGAAGGCGGCCTCGAGCCGTGGGGCATATAAATTATTCGTCCATTTTCAAGTAATTAAGGATAAAATAAGCAAAAAGGACATGGAGGCGATCGCTAATTTAATCCCTAATCCAACCTGGTTGGCAGCTCAAGTTCCCTTGGAAGTTGCGTCCGTATCCTCTCTAGTTAATAGTTAGGTAGCCCACCGGAAGAAAGTTCTTCATCAATTAGAAGCAACACCTTTTAACCACAAGTTTCTTTTTTTCTTTTTTCAGAATCATTGCAGACTTATTGTTTAAAGAATCCGGAGACAAGTTTGGAATCATTGCCAAAACCAATCTTGTTTGGTACAAAGCAAGATTTCAGTCATAAAAAAGAAAGTTTGATTAGCTTAATTAGACATGCCATTAATCCCGTATGTTAGAAAAATTATCCAAAAGATCATAAACATATTATATGATTATCAATTTAGTTATAAATTTTATAATTTGGTCAATGAAATCATAAATCTTTTGGTAATTTTTCAATGTAATTTATGTCGAAAATTGGTGATGGGGCGATCCACTTAGAACTGACCATTCTGATCTAGGTGACATAATTAGCAATACGACATGTACGTCCATTCAAAATCGTGTGGTTTCATTTTGTGAGAATCTTATGAATTTCTTCTTTTTTTGTTCTTTCCTTTTTTACTGTTCCTGGTCCCCTTCTTCGTGATCATTCTGAGCCAATGGAGATACGCGCTTGAAAGGACAATCTCTTTCATTGAGCAGATCGTTCTTCTCTGGCAGCAGATACTCTTAGGACTGAACTCTCTCCGATAGAATGACCATCGGCTCTTGCGTGGACATTGTTATCGCTCACCACACACAGCTATTTCCTGCTCTGAAGCTTTCATGAAGAGCAAGAGAACATGAACTCGTACTCGCTATTCCATAGCAATGCTCACTCGGATGTCTTGGATGGATATGACATGTCACACCAATTGGGCAAAACATGAACTTGCCAAACACCAAACCCACTGTTCAACCCTTTTCATCCCTTTCAAAAAAAAATTTGTGCAAAACATACACATCCTTCCGTGTTTGACATATCACAGCAATTGGGTCCTTCCTGCTGTCCTGGGAATATCATGTTTGCCTCCTCATGATGTCTTGGATGGATATCAAGGAACCCCACTTGTCTCCCACTAAATATGTCCCTGGATGATGCTCTAGAATAATATCTCTTTCATTTGTCAACCACTTCAGGATCCCCATGTTTTTTGCTTAGGGTTAAGTTCAGCTCTGCCGTGGACAATATTCAAGTTTCGAAATAAGCAAATTAACTTCCACACTTTCTGTTGAGTATGTCTTAAATTCTGTTTTGGGTATTCAACCTAAATCGAATTTTGATATCCAAATTGAAATACGTGGGGACTCGACTTGAAAAAGTAATAAAATGGAAGCTTGGTGTTACGAGTGGATGGCCTAGTCCACAAGACCCAAGCCCATAGCTCAACAATAATCCTCGGCCAGGGTGCAGGTGCTGCGCCCACATGACATGGAGCAGTTTTAATATTATTTTTCTCAAATTATTAGGTTTGAAGTAGAGACATAATGAGTTTTAAGGTTTTTCGAGCCATATTTTATAATTCTTGAATTTCCATAATGAATATTGCTTCTCCTCTCCCTCAAGAATTTTCCAGCGAGGATTTTCTTTATAAATCTGTATGTTCTTTTATTATTCTCAATTATAATTTCGTTGTAATTCTGGCATTAGTCACAACACTTTTATTTATCAATACACTTTTGACAGTGTTATAAATAGTTGATACACTGAAAGGTTAAAGTTCAGGCATGTACAGAAATTTTAATTATGATCACAGCATTCATTCTATGGGTAGATGAATATATTCACTTCATGATTTGAGGAACTGAAGTTAAAATATTAATGCGCCAACTTGTAAAGATTTAAAGTTTCCCCTGGAATCTAGTTTAGGTACATCCAAGCCGGGTTGTGTTTAAACCTTCATAGAGAAAGAAGGGAGCGATTCACCATCAACTACATCTCAGGATTAAACCGAAGCATTTAATTCATCGGTTGCTAGCTATTTGGCATAAGAGGTTCACTAGCTAGTAGATTGATGAAGAATCCCTGGAACATCGTCCTTTTTTTTTTTTTATCAGTGATTTACCAACCACCGGATCTAGATCTCCAACCTTATTTTCAAGCCCGTGGCTTATCTTGTTTAACAAATTCTGGGTTCCCTTCCCATGTCTTGCAGTCAGCATGATCATTTAAAAATGATCGACTCATGTAGATGCTTTGTCATTTTTTTATGTTTCTTCTTGCTTTTGATTCCTATTGATCAGAAACATCTAAGATGACAAGGACTAAAGAATTTAAGTACTATGGAAAGCAGCTATTGGGAAAACCCAGGACAGCAATTTGACATTTTGACGCGTCTCATCATGATATCTTCCCCTCTCAAGCACGAAAAAGTGAATCACCCCTCTTGCCAGAGTTGAAACTTTAGAGCAACCGAGAGGCCCCCCTTACCATACCCTTGAGAATTTGGTACTTTCCGGTCATCAACTTGCGTCCAACCGAGACTATGATGTCCCAAAGAGAGATTTGTCGTTCTAAAGGGGAGATAATACTTTTTTGATGGGTCCTACTCTATGGTCTCGGCTTTGAGTGATGCACAAGCAATGTTCACTCAAAAGCTCCCCCTACCGAAGAATCGAGGAGCCTAGAATCGAGATGAAATCCATCCACCACTATAGTATCGCGCCCCCACAACACTACCCCATGACCTAGGCATCTCTAATGAAAACCATCCCACAGATGTCATCATTCCCCCAAAATTAAGGCTTAAATGATTCATTTACAGGGATCTCCATCAAGTGCCATTCGAAATAAGAGGTTAATCGGTTGGGGGATAACGGCCAATTGTGGGCCGGCTGAGGTATGAGCGGAGCTTTTGGGGGAATAATCGGATCATGACAATTGCGCCGGGCTAGGCGGCACTGAAAGGGGCGTTTCTTCCTTCATCAAAGGTGATTTTAGGATATTCGACTATTTTTACCTTAGCCAAGCTAAAAATATCATATATTCTTGATCATTAATTTTTTTTTTAAGCAAACTTTCTTTCATAAAGTAATGACTTCGATTGATTTTGATTTAGCGTGGC
Source organism: Eucalyptus victrix (assembly GCA_016097545.1). Taxonomy (NCBI): domain Eukaryota; kingdom Viridiplantae; phylum Streptophyta; class Magnoliopsida; order Myrtales; family Myrtaceae; genus Eucalyptus; species Eucalyptus victrix. Next base: position 5,239,217 of record CM027840.1, on the reverse strand, counting down.
AATTGGCTTAAAAATGGAAAGAAGAAGAAGAAATATGCCAAATTGAGAAAGTCCCATGCTAAGAGAACATTTATGTAATTGTTGAAATTGCATGTTAAACGATATCCATTATTAATAATATTTTTATTCAAATTACATATTGCCTTCAATGCATTATATACATACCATTTACAATACCTGACATGCACATTTTGCATGCCTATTTCTAAGGAAAACATTAATTAGCAAGGAAATCATTTTTGCTGACCCATTAATTAATGATTTTATCCCAACATAATAAAAGTTTATTATTAGTAGGCCAAAACTTGTATTTATCTCACTTTTGAAATTTCTAAAATTACTTTTTTTACAAATATGTGAAGTATTTTTTATATGTCGCTTTCAAAAAAAAAATTAGAGAAAATTCCTCATAATGGCCTAATTGTTCTTATTTTCACAAATAAGAGTTTAAAATGGATATTATTTTCAAAAATTGCTTAAAATGGCCAAAGTAGTTTCAAATAAGAACATAAATTGATAATGATAATTTGAAACAAGGGCTTGATCTTGTCAGTCAACTAAATATTCTGGCTAATCAAAGTCTTTTTTGTTTAAGACAAATTTAATCTAAATTTTAGACTCACTAGACTTACCACCAACATCACCTTCCCTTGACAAAAGACTAGTAGTTTCCCCATTCTATAAGCCAATCTTAAGGAGGACAAAGAAGCATTCATATCCACTCGAGACTCTAGAAGAAACATCACCCTTATATTAAAAATTAAGAAATCTCAAAGTTTTTAAAAAGAAAAAAAATACAGGCAAGGAGGGCCTCCCGCTTGTGGTCGCCTCCCATCGCTAGTGGGGCATCAGCCACAGGTGAAGGACTTGAGTTTTTTTTTTTTCTTTTTCATGTGTGTTTCCTTTTTAGCCTTTTTTTTATTATTGAGTTTGTCTTTTTTAGGAAAGCAAAAACGGAAACAAAGGGAAAAAAAAAATTAAAAGTAAAGTACGAAAATGTCCTTCATTAGTTGGTAAGAACAGATTCTTATTTAAGATCAATATAGTTACTTTATGTTTTTATTTGAAAAAAATAAAAACACTTCATATTCTTGCTTTATTTGATAAAATAATGAAACTTCGTAATGTTATTTGAAAATTTCCTTTTTTTTTTTAATCCCTCGCATTTTCATCATCTTTAGTTTGGTCTTTTTTTTACCATTTTATTCTAAAACCTTATCTCCTGCGTTTCACATCACAAAAGCGAAATATGACGTCACGGCGGCCCGCAACGGCAGTCGGCGACTCGGCATACGCGTAAAATCCAGATTCGGTCTTCTTTGTCGGACCGATTCCTTCCCCCCGTCACCGTTCAAACCATTCCACGTGTCTCGAAGACGACCGGCGAAAATTCCAACTCAAATTCTCTTCCCCTCCCTTCCTCTTTTACTCTCCTCGATCTCCCCTTTCTCCGCCGCCGCCGCCGCCGCCGCCGCCGCCGCCGTCTTCCTCCATGCCACGCCGGATTCGCGGAAGCGGCGCTCTCTGACCATGCCCGGGCCGACGGCGAAGGCGGTCAAGGGACCCGCGATGGCGACGAGGGCCGTGGTCAAGATGAGGCGCCTCGTGTCGAGGATGGAGCCCGAGGCGGTGACCCTGCACCTGGTGAATCTCGCCGGCATCATGGAGCGGGCCGACGAGTCCCTGCTGCCCGGCGTGTACAAGGAGGTCGGCGCCGCCCTGCACGCCGACCCGACCCGCCTCGGCTCGCTCACGCTGTGCCGGTCGGTGGTGCAGTCCCTCTGCTACCCGCTGGCGGTCTACCTGGCGGCGCGCCACAACAGGGTTCACGTGATTGCGCTCGGCGCGTTCCTCTGGGCCGCCGCCACGTTTCTTGTCGCGTTCTCGTCTACTTTCTTCCAGGTATGGGTGCGCTTGGGTTCGGTGCGTTCTTGATTTGTTGGATCTGGGTTTGAATTGCTGGTTCATGTATGGGGTTTTGGCTCTGGAAATTTGCTTGTTCCGGTAGACAATTTCCAAACTTTTGGGAATATGATATGTTCTTCTGTGCTGAGCCGACGGCCGAGAGAGAGAGAGAGGGGAGATTGATTCAAGAAGGAAATTGGGTTGTGTTAGCTTTTGCGTCTTTGTTTATTGGTCCAGCTTCTATTTCAAAATTGGGAATGTGGATGGAGTCTAACAATGATTAGCGTTTAGCTAAGGATTTCAGCTAAAACTATTGATGATATTGTGGAGGGAATTCTAATCTACATTATTCTCTGCATGAGCTCCAGTCATGAGAAGCATTTTCAGTCCTCTAACGAATCATCAGTTGGTTTAAGTTTAAATATGGATTACATTTTTGTTATAGTCTGGTTCAGTAGCCTTGGGGGACATACATCAGTCCATTGTAGGCAGAGAAGGGAGAAAAACGGACTGTTTACATGCTACAACCTCAGCAGCTAGGGTAAATTGAAATCATAATGTCGTTTGGATCTTGCCTTATTGGGAGATAGAGATGGAAGAAGGGTATGGTTGCACGGAGCTTTGAGTTGATTGTTCTCGGAGTCTAAATCTCAGTATGATTAGCTAATTAAGGTGATGTTAACTCCTATGAAGGAAAAAGTCTAAGTGACCTCCATAGCAGCTCTTTCTTTTTGGTTGCCTAGGAAGTCATGTTGAGTAACTATATCTTCCAAACTTGAGGGCTACGTGGGTTAGGACCTTCTATAGCAGTGTTCATCAATGAGAGCTATGGAGCTTGCTGTATATCTGTTGGTACTCTTTCACAAAGGGGAGGCCTGGTGAGAAAGAATATGGTCGTGACCTGAGGATACTTTCTCAAAACAATAAAAGTCTATTTACCTATCACGCAATAATCTTCCGGATAAGAAAGGACAAAGAAAACCTCAACATTTTGCAAGTGTGGGCACCAGATATATTTCTATAATAGTTTTGTGCATATGGTGTTGCATATTCTCAGACATTTGATATAGCAGGCACTGTTGTTTATGTTCCAGCTATTAGAGACCTTCTACATACTCTCTTCTAGCAAAGATGTTATATGCCATTACCCACTGACGCTACGGTCCCCCTTTTTATAATTTTGATTCTTACCATTGGAAGGTTTTTATATTTAAAGGATGTAGCTTCATAGACTATGAAAGATGTTTGAAGTCACTTGAAACTTCCATTTGATTGAATGAAAGTTCCAAATATGTTCATGAATCAGCTGACTTGATTAATTATACTCAGCATTTGTTCAGGTTGCGGTATCAAGAGCTTTGAATGGCATTGGGCTTGCCATAGTAGCACCTGCAATCCAGTCCCTTGTGGCTGATTCGACGGACGATAACAACCGGGGTATGGCTTTTGGATGGCTACAATTGACTGGCAATCTCGGTGCCATGGTAGGTGGACTATTTTCTGTGTTGATAGCTCCCACAACATTCATGGGGATCCCTGGGTGGAGAATTTCCTTCCATTTGGTTGGACTAATAAGCGTCTTAGTTGGAATTCTAGTCCGCCTCTTTGCCAGAGATCCACATTTTGCTGATGGCCATGCCAAAATTACTGGGCAAACTTCAAGTAAATCGTTTCGCTCAGAAGTGAAGGACTTGTTTCAAGAAGCAAAGTCGGTGATAAAGATTCCATCATTCCAAATAATTGTTGCTCAGGGCGTGACAGGTTTATTCCCCTGGTCAGCTTTGTCATTTGCGACAATGTGGTTGGAGCTTGTTGGGTTCTCCCATAATGAAACTGCATTTCTCATAGCACTTTTCGTGATTGCTAGTTCCCTTGGGGGACTTTTTGGAGGTAAAATGGGAGATTTTCTTTCCAGACGTCTACCAAACTCTGGAAGAATAATTTTAGCACAGATAAGCTCAGCATCAGCTGTCCCACTTGCAGCAATACTTTTGCTGGCTCTTCCAAATGATTCATCCACTGCGTTTGTCCATGGCTTAGTTTTGTTCATTGTGGGCTTCTGCATATCATGGAACGCTCCAGCAACAAACAAGTTAAGTTCCAAATCAATCTTCTTCTTTCTTCTACATAAGTTACTGAGCACAGAGCTGCCTAACTATTTGATCGAATATATATAAAAATATTATATAAATGCAGTAGGTTGTCATTTCATACCTGAATTTCTTGAGAGATGCTTAAAGCACGGGTGTTAACTGATTTGTCTTTTGAGAGGATGCAGGCAGTACTCTTGCGATTAAAAGGAACAGTAGTGACTGGGCAGCATTGGAAGTTTGTTTTAGTTTTATTGCTTGGAATTTAGAAACTCGTATTTCAGTTTATGTAATAGTCTGAAAGATTTTAATGATGCTTTATCATCATACATCGAAACAGGATTATGAATATCTAATCTCTAAAAATTTTGGAAGATGAGCAGTGTGTATTCAATTGTTACATTACTTCCTGAAGATTGCAAAATCAATACTGACTCCGGTCCTTTCATTGCAGTCCTATTTTTGCAGAAATAGTCCCTGAAAAATCCCGAACAAGTGTCTATGCCCTGGACCGATCATTTGAGGCCATACTATCATCATTTGCTCCTCCTTTAGTTGGAATACTAGCCCAGAATGTGTATGGTTACAAAGAACTTCCCAGAGGATCTACTGAATCGCAGGGTATCGAGACTGATAGAGAGAATGCAGCCTCGCTGGCCAGGGCACTGTACGCAGCTGTAGGCATTCCCATGTCTCTCTGCTGTGTCATCTACTCGTTCCTCTACTGCACATACCCACGAGATAGAGAGCGGGCTCGGATGGAGGCTCTAATAGAATCAGAGATGCAACAGTTAAACTTGGATGAAATGTCCCCCAGTGGAGTTGGTACTGGTGATCTGGTTGACGGATCAGACATTTATGGCAGGGAGAGAAGCGTCATCGATGTTCATTATGAGGGGGAGGATTCCATTGATATTGAGGATGGTGACGAAAAGATGTTGCTTTACCGTCAATTGACGTTCTCTAATCTGGGCAAGTAGTCACACGATGCAGCTAGCTGAAGCCAGTATCATTTTTGAAATTGAAATTCTTCAATGCGGAACTTCATGGAGGTAGGAAAGGTTTTTCATAGGTATACTCATATGAAACTTCTGTAGCTACAATCAACAAGCAGAGACCTTGCAAGAGTTTTGTTTTGTACAGAGGGAGAGGTTAGTGTAGAGATTAGAGTAGCTACATTTAATGAATTTGTGGAGGTGAACTGTGCTCTTTAGCAGCTATGCAACCGCAGCAAAATGGACGGCTGATTTCTTTCGACAGTCGTGCATCATCATTTAAAGGGAAAGAACCGTTCCGTTGTTCTTCAACAACTTGAAAATGACGGGACAGAGAAAAGTTATTTCGAAGTGAAAAGTCCTTTCTCAAACAGTCAAGTTTGAGAACCCAAAAGCAAAGACACTGCAGGAGCAATGAATCTTTCAATTCATCCATGAACCGTCGAACCGGGCGGTACTTGCAAATCAATAAATTAAGAGGGCACCCTTTACCATATCATCCTATGCTTTAAACAATAAGAAGTGGACTTTCTTGTTTGCTCCATTTATTCAAAGTAACCGACGAACCTGCATCCAGAATCTCAGCTGGGTTTGGAAGCGGAGATCATGACGAATCGCTCGTTCCTCACAAATTTAACACCGATCAGCCCACAGGTTCTGCAAAGACCTTCTAGCTCGCCTTCAGATAGGAATATGTGGCTGCCACTTAGTTGAGTTGAAATCTGCACCGAGAGAGACGAAAATGATGAGTTGGCATTGATTGGCTCGACAAATGCCATCATATTCCCCAAGACAAAGGAAGCATGCGTGTCCCTAGGTCAAGATGTCGAAAATTTAGTCCTTTAGGGCATTGTTTGGTAACCGGCTAAATAGTGTCAATTTATATTATTTTGTTCCCGGGAGTAGTTTTGGAACAAAATTATGTTTAATAGAAATTTTGTTCTCGGGAACAAATTTCTATTTTTTTGTTCCCAGAAGTAAATTTGGAACAAAATCAAGAATAAAAAAAAAGTTAATTCTTATTCGTGGGAACAATTCTAGAATCAATGACAAATTTCTCTTCTTCTTCATCCATTGTCGTGGTTGTGGTCCGCCACTAGTTGCTGGCAAACGGTTCGGCGAGCTCGCCGGAGGCAAGCCCAGCCTTGGTGAGGCTAGCCTGGCCATCGGCGAGGCTCGGTCTCGCCAGATCTGGTTCGGCCAACAAGGGCCGGCCACTTGAAGAAGAAGAATAAGAGAGAGAAAGGAAAAAAAAAAAGAAGAAGAGAAAAAAAGTAATAAAATTATTTAAAAATTAAAAGAAAATAATTCAGAGTATAAATTTTGAACACGGTACTAAACACAATTATATTTTAGAAATTGAAATTTTAGATAGTTACCAAACGGTTTAAAATGCTTAAATTTTTCCGAGAACGGAATAAAAAAATCATTTATAATAAAAAATTATTATCGAAAATATAAACATTATCAAACGCTCCTAATTTCATGAAAAATGGATGGAAACAAAACCTGGCCTTCTGCTCCAACAAATAGTGTCGAACTGTGCATAACAGTAGAGAAAACCTGTACTTTTAGAGATGCAGAGCTGAACAGAGGGACAGGACTTGAGCCAAAACCGAGTACCTGGCATAAAGGCCTCAGAAGAGGAAACAACGCAAAAGGACCATCAAGCAAGAATGTAGTCGCGATGAAAACTCCACCTGGCCGTAAAACTCGACTGATTTCAGCAATCTGAGAAAGAAGCACCGTGTAATGAAATGTGAGCATATGACAAAGATCTAAGAGATTTTAAACCAAGTGATGCTTTCAAAGTTAGGATCAGTGAAGTGCATAGAGTGAATAAAGCTTCCCTCCTAAAAAGTTCTACTTACATGCGCGGCAAACATTAATTGTTGCCAAATTTAAAGAAACTGGAGCCATGCCCTTTTGACAATTTTATGCAAAGTTTGGAATTAAGCATGCAGAACAAGACCGATGTTATATATATTCACCGTTTACATTGATCTAGACAACTCATGGGGAACAGAAACCGTAAAGAACCGAAGTACTCACTGCCGTTGATGGCGAAGGCCAACAATGTAAAGAAGCACCAGCATGCACAGCATCAATAGAACTTGAAGCAAAAGGAAGTCTAGAGATGTCGGCTCTGACCAATGCGAAGTTCCTACATGCAGAAAGCCTAGTCAGAACTGGCTGGCTTAGCGTAATTCATCAAGACTGATGGATTTGTAAGATGGGCTCAAGGCCCATCCGCTCAAGTTGGGCCCAAAAGGGCCCGGCCCACGGGAATAGAGCCCGTGGAAGGGGAGAGGTATAAAAGGGAAGAGAGAGAGAGAAGATAACGTTTGACAATTAAACGTACGTCTTCTCCCGCGTGTTCTCTCTTCCTCCAAAAAGGAACAGTAATTTCAAGGCACTGTTTTTCTCCCCTTCAAGTCGTCATCGGATCGAACGGGGTCAGAATTTCTTCCTCTTCTTCGGCATTGGTGTCTAATCTGTGGCTAACAAGGTACGCTCGAATCTGTGGTGTGCTTTACGATCGGTGATACGTGTTTTCCCGGGCTTCGTCTTCCGCATTGATTTAGGGATTCGATTCGGTGTCGAATCCGGTTTTCGGGGATCCGTTATTCCCAACATTGGTATCAGAGCCCTAGTTCACGTTTTTCCCGATCAATTCTGATGTTTTTGATTGATTTTTTTCGCGAAATCACTTCGGCCGTACGGAACCGGGCGAAAATCCCGACACCCGAGCGCTTTTCGGCCTTTTCTCTGAGTTTTCGTAAGTCGAAATCAAATTATAAAGGCACTGGGAGAAGCGCAACGACGAGACGAGTCCGGAGATGTGTCGACCGTCGCCGGAAACCACCGCACGCGCCCACACGCGCTGCCGGAAGGCGATGCGCGTGGGCGCAACGCGCGCTGAAGCGCCGGCCGCCCGGCGCGTGCGGCGCACGCGCGCCGGTCGCGAACGCGCGTGCCGCCGCCGGCGGGCGAACCGGCACGTGCCGGTCCGCGGACCGACGCGTGCTGGCGTCACGTGATGACGTCAGCGTGACGTCATCCAACGGTCGATAACCGTTTGGATGACGTCACCGATGACGTCATGTGATGACGTCGGCGTGACGTCACGTGATGACGTCACCAATGACGTCATCACCGACGACGTTTCGCCGGCCGGTCACCGGCCGGCGACCCGATCCGACCGGCGACCCGACCCGACTCGCAAACGTGGCACGCGCCCCGCACGTGACGGATGACGTCTGCGTGACGTCATCCCCGCACGCGCGAGGCACGTGCGGTCGGTCCGCACGAGCGGTCCGACCGGCCCGACCGGTCCGTCCGGTCCGACCCGCGCGCCCGTTGACCGACCCGAGGACCGTTGACCGTTGACCGACGACCGTTGACCGTTGACTTTGACCGTTGACCGTTGACTCGAAAAAAAAAAAAAAAAAAAAAAAAAAAAAGGAAATTTGTTTTCTTTTTAAGTCATGCCTATGTGGGTTATAAGTAATCCATTTTTAAATTCTGCATTTGTTGCATGAATTTTAGAAAATTATGTATTTTCTCTTATATTAATTATGGATTATAAGTGATCCATTTTTAGTTCTGCATTTGTTGCAGGAACTATGATGCGTTATGCAAGGATACCTGCAATCCCGACAACGGACGAGGGAAATGCAAGACTTAAGAGGCTGATGACAGAGTTAGCTGATTATCGGTGGCATGATGGTGATTTAGTATCACATGTGGTCAAGGTCAATCAGATGATACAGGAAATCATCTGGAATGGTTATCTTATGCCGGATTTTCAGAAGGTGCCGGCTTTGATGAACACTCTTCCACCTGAATGGCAAGCAGTGTTGGATCGGTTATGGGAGGTCAACGTGGTCCCGGATTATAGAAGGCTGGTGGAAGCTTTTGTAAGAGAGCACTATAGGATTGAGTTGGCCAAAACTTCAACCCTTAGATTAAGCGCCACATGGCGCCGAGTAAATGCGCCTTGGAGGCGACATGAATGCTCTCCAAAAGTTTTTCCATGGTTGGCAAATGTGCCTTCAGTTTTCTCGATGTTATGGGCGATAGATTAGAAGGGACATTCCCTATTTATTTCTTTGATTGATTATGTAATGATTATTACGATTGTTGTTGATGTAGCAACCGATATATTAGTTGTATCATGTGAAAGCATTGTTATTTTATTAAATGTTAAGATTTTTTATCTCGCTACGCTATTGCTTTGGTTCTTTGTGGGTAATTAGTCATGTGGGTAGTAATAGAAGTTTTTGTAATTTCATAGAATTTATTTGCATAAGATAATTATATTAATAATAATTTTAAGTTAGGATTTTTGGAGGATGATTGGAAACATAGTGACCTTTTGATTCTGAAGCCTTACTTGAAATTATATATTAATATGATGGGTCTATGCAAATAGGGATGCATAAATGATAGGCATTAATTGTTCGTGCATGTATGTCGATGTGTTCGAACGATGGTTCAAAGAACTAAGAATGTAATTGCTGATATGAACGGCAATAATTGTGAAATATTGAATATGAAGATTCAATATGTGCTGGAAAAGCAAGAAGCACTAGAAGCTCTTGACCACATTATGGAAGATATTGAGGGTGTCGTGCACCACCTTGAGCTAGTAGAGGACCGCCTAACGGTATTTGAGCCGAAAATAGACATTTGCTATGCTGGTTCTAGCTCAGAAAGGGCTTTGTGCTCTAAGCACAAGCGTATTGATTCGTTTAATATGTGGGAATGCAAAGGATCAAGTCCTTATTGCAAGAAATCAAGAGTTAACCAACACAAGAGAGGAAAACATCCTCAAGTGAAGAAAATGTCAAGGGTGTGATGTTACCATTGTGACAAGAGAAGGTCACTATACTCGCGACTGTTGTGAGCCAAAGCAGGAATGCACTTCTTGTACATTTGAGAACTTTGCTTATGTGTCAAGTTCTACATTATAGGCTGAATCCAATCCTTTGTGGAATGTAGATTCAGGAGTGACAGACCATGTAGCGAAGGATAGAGAATCCTTCGTGGAATTCTGACAAGTACCAACTGGAACTAAGTGGATCTATGTTGGAAACAACTCTAGAGCTGATGTAAAGGAATTTGCATCGACCAATAGAACATGAGAGGTGGACGCATCTTTAATGTTCTATACGCTCTGGAGATTTGTCGAAATTTTGTGTCTGTCTTAGTGTTGGTTAAGCTTGTTTTTGGTATGAACTTCCATAATAAATGTGTAGATTTGTGTTTAGATACAAACTACTATGGTTGTGGTCACTTTCTAGATGGTTTTATTGTACTAAACGTTGACTGTGATGATGTCAATATGTTATCCCCTTGTTTCACGTCTTCTATCTTATATGATAATGACGTGAATATGATGGCATGCTAGATTTGGTCATATGGGCCAACAACATATGAAATGACTAGCCAAAAAGGGCTTGTTGGGCAATATTGAAAAAGTCGATTTGTCCATATGTGAGCATTGCCTAGTAGGGAAAATGACAAGGAAACCATTTGGAAAAGGTAAAAGAGCTGAATTTCCTCGGCATTTAATCCATTTGGACGTCTGTGGTTCAATGAATGTGAGAGGAAGGCAAGGGGCTGTTTGTTTCATCACTTTTATAGATGATTCTACTTGATTCGGATATGTCTATTTGATTTCTCATAATTCTGAAGCATAAGTTGTTTTAGAAGGTTTATGAATCTAGCAAAAAAATCAATTAGACAAGAAAATAAAGGTATTTAGATCCGATCGAGGTTGAGAATATTTATCGATAAGTTCAAAGATTATGTGATGAAAAAGGAATAGAAAGATAGTTGTCTATTCCATATACTCCTCAACAAAATGGTGTTGCGGAGAGAAGAAACAGAACCCTACTTTGGAATGGTTAGGTCTAAGATGGCGCATGCTAACTTACCTATCACTTTTTGGAGTGATGCGTTGTTGATCTACTTTGCCAAGATACTTAACCGGATGCCTTCCAAATCAGTTATTTCTACTTTATATGAGTTATGGACAGTTAGAACACCGGACTTAAGTTTTTTCTTAAGCCATGGGGTTGTTCTGTCTATACTCATAAGTCCTCTCACAAGTTTTGGGAAATTGGGTCCCAAAGAAAATAAGAGTATTTTCATGAGATACTGCGAACACTCAAAAAGGTATGTGTTCATAGGTGAGCAGGAAAGTGGGAGTATAACTGAATTTGAATCACGGGATGTCACATCCTTAGTGGATGAATTTTCTAAGAGGGGCGAAATAAGGGAAAATAACTCCCTATTTAAAATCTTGGATCAAGATAATGATGTCAGTGGAGTTCGTCCAAGTGGGAGTAATATGAGATGTAATGAATTGAATTCAACTCATTCTCAATTGCAACCACCTGATGTGACGACATCATCATTACCTAATCCAAGTGGGAGCATGATGGGGAATGATGTGCTAAGTGTACAATTTCCCATACGGTGAACAAGTCGCCAAAGTGTTCCCCGTCAATGTTTTGACATTGAAAGGGAAACTTTTATGGTTGCTCCACAAGATAAGGATGAGCCAAGAAATATTAATGAAGGCTCTAAATTGCCCTAATAAGGAAAAATGGATTCATGCAATGAAAGAGGAAATGGAGTCAATGAAGTCAAACCAAGTCGTGAACCTGTTGATCTTCCAAAAGGGACGCAGAACTATTGGGAACAAGTGGGTTCTCAAAATAAAGCGAAAGGCTGATGGCTCAATAGAAAGGCATTAGGCTCGCCTTGTAGCGAATGGGTATAATCAACAGGAAGAAATTGATTATGAAAATACATTTTCTCCTGTAGTGAGATTTACCTTGATTCGCATTATTCTGGCAATAATGACTAGTATGGATCTTGAGTTACATCAAATGGATGTAAAGGCTGCTTTCCTCAATGGAGAATTAGAGGAAGGAACATATATGGAATTACCTGTTGTTTTCATAGTGAAAGGCCAAGAAGAAAATGTATGTCGACTTTGTGGGTCGATATATGGCCTTAAGCAGTCATCAAGACAAAGGTATATACATTTTCATAATGCCATAGTGGCATATGATTTTACAATGATTGACGATGATCATTGTGTATATATCAAAAGATCCAATGATCAATTTGTGATCATATCATTATATGTTGATGATATACTAATTGTCGGAAGTAATATGGAGTTTGTTAATACTGTGAAGAATTTGTTGTCTTCCAACTTTGATATAAAAGACATGGGTGATGTTATATATATTCTTGGAGTTAAGATTTCAAGATTATAAACCCATAGATATTCCTATTGCAAAAGGTGAAGGATTGAGCCATAGACTGTGTCCAGGGACTCCATAAGAGAAGGAACAAATGAAACATGTTTCTCATACTAGTGCTGTTGGGAGCTTGATGTATGCTATGATGTGTACAACACCCGACATATGCTTTGCAGTTGGAATGGTGAGTAGTTACCAATCCGATCCAGGTCAAGCACATTGGAAAGCCGTTAAGAGAATACTGAGGTATCTAAAGGGAACTGCTGATTATACGTAGAGTTATTAAGGAAAAGGATCTGCGACTCTAAGGCTATTCTAATACTGATTGGAGAGGAGATTTAGATGAAAGAAAATCTATCTCTGGGTTTGTTTTCTTACCGAATAATGGCACCATATGTTGGAGCAGTAAGAAACAAAAGTGTATAGCCTTGTCCACGATGTAAGTTGAGTTCGTGGCATTATCAGCAACAGTGTAAGAGAGTGTTTGGCTTAAGAGATTTTTGGATCATTTAGGTGTTAGTAGAAGTGCTGCAGATTTATTATTGGTTAACTGTGGTAGCCAAGCAGCAAAAGTGTACACCAAAGATCCAAAATATCATGGCAAGACCAAACAATAGATACCAAGTATAATCTGTCAAGGATATAGTTGCACGAAAAGATGTGAACTTAGAGTACATACTACGCATGGAATGGTAGCAGATCCTATGATAAAGCCAAAAACTAGATATGTGTTTTGTGGCCATGTGAAATCTCTAGGATTGCGTAGAGACTAATGTACTGAATTTTTTTTTATATTTTCCCTAAGTGTTCACATTTGATGAATTTGTGTTTTCATCATTAATGTCTATGAATCTTTATTTGATCTTTATGCATCTTAATGCTTAGTGCATTACTTTAAGTTGAGAAGTATGTCGGACAAATATAAGATTAGCCCACTCACACGGGTAATCGCCTCATTTCTTGTGTGATAAATAGAGATGAGACTGTTTTTAAGCTTATTATCTAGGTGATAATCGAGAGCTCAAGCTTAAAACACGTATGTCGCCTTAACTGAGTGTTGAGATGAGGATATAATACTTACTATGTCCGAAAGTAAAAAAATACCCCACATGTTTTTTACTTTATCTGTCTAAGATGCCAGATGTGAGTTCTGATGAATTTTGTGAATGAGTAGATACGTGAACTCAAGTTAGACATTGGGTATGTCTGAACTATCATCTGTACGGTATTGAAAAGTGTAGACATACGCTCCATGGGAAAGGAGTTAATACCGTAATACGTATTTCATACTACGTATGCATGAGACGACCAATAAGAGTGGCAAAAGTTTGATCTCAACTTTTATGTCGTGTGAGATTCTTGAGGATGAGAGTTCCTCAATTTCTTAGTCCCCTCAGGACTCTTACTTATTCTCAAGATTTCTATTTAGTGTTTGCTATCTTAGGATGTTGCCAATGGTCATGAGGTTGATTCGATCTAATGGGGCATTTCTAGAAAAGCAAGCTGGACTGAAATTGAGAGTTTGAAGGAAAGAGGAAGATCGATTTTGGAGAATCACATTATAGTTTTGTATTCACCGGTTAACCAATTATGACTGTCTTTGTGATAATCATAATTGTGAATACAATATATATATCATTATTTAAAAAGAGATCAAGAGAGATATAAATGTGATCGATCGATCTAGGGTACTGCATACTAAATCTACTCGGAGTGTGATGCCCATTATGAGCTGCTATATATTCCTAACAGATGTATAGCAACGAGCTCTCAAAGTATGCTGGTCGCACGGATTATTCACCGGTATGAATGTTGAAGAGAGGAAAAGAGGATTATGTTCAGCCCACCATGTTAAGTGAGAGTCTATGCTGGATTTTTTTTCTGATGGGGCTGAGTAGAGCCTGTCCGCCCATGTTGGTTTTGCACCACCATGTGCGAGTGGGAGATGATGGATTTGTAAGATGGGCTCAAGGCCCATCCGCTCAAGTTGGGCCCAAAAGGGCCCGGCCCACGGGAATAGAGCCCGTGGAAGGGGAGAGGTATAAAAGGGAAGAGAGAGAGAGAAGATAACGTTTGACAATTAAACGTACGTCTTCTCCCGCGTGTTCTCTCTTCCTCCAAAAAGGAACAGTAAGTTCAAGGCACTGTTTTCTCCCCTTCAAGTCGTCATCGGATCGAACGGGGCCAGAATTTCTTCCTCTTCTTCGGCATTGGTGTCTAATCTGTGGCTAACAAGGTACGCTCGAATCTGTGGTGTGCTTTACGATCGGTGATACGTGTTTTCCCGGGCTTCGTCTTCCGCATTGGTTTAGGGATTCGATTCGGTGTCGAATCCGGTTTTCGGGGATCCGTTATTCCCAACAAAGACAATAACAATCTAAGAGAAATTTCCTAACAACACAGCAACAAAAGATACAACTGTCGATCGTTATTTGAGCAGAGTAAGGGTCGGTTTCCTCACTCTTCTGGAAAATTCTCCTCCTGCTGAATGATCTCGTAACACTGCTTCAACATATTTTCGGAGTAGTCCAGAGCAATAACGCAAGAGAACAGTCCACTCTTGGCAAATAGTCTTGAAGACAGACCGCTCCCGCAACTTGCATCGACAATGTTTCCTCCCACTACTGGCTTGAGGAATCCCATAGTCAATTCAAACTACAGTCAAAATCTCATGATCAGTAGCTCCACATGAAGGGAACAGAGAGGGGCACTGCACGCATTAGATACCTAGCTCCAGCCTAAGTTCGACGACATCGAGTCGAATGTGCATTTGTTATGATGGCTTAGATATCTTTTTAGTAATTTTTCCTGGTCGGCAACCACTTTTCTCTAAGAAAACCATTTCCTGGATGGCTATCCCTCACAATAGAACAAGTCTCGCAGGGCATTCATCATGACAGCAACACCCAAACCAGTTCTGTAACAAATGGCAGTGACAAGCATACACGAAGCGACAGGAGTAAAAAATAGAAGAGTCGAATGAACCTCTTTCTCTGGACCCGGAAAACCAGCCAAACTTGCAGGATATTGACGCCATCCCCTCTCGTAGAGATACGATACCAACGGAGTCCTGATGCAAAATTCGATCAGTGGTGCATGACCCAAATGACCCACGACTTATAGCAAATCCGACTAGATAATGCCACTGGAGGCGACATTGTCAATTTTTACCCAACAGATCAGTCGGCTCCAGTAAATAACTTCTCGCACCTGAAAAGCTCGCTAGCAAAGGGCACGGGTTCGCCATACGCCTTGGTTCCACCGGTTGTTGTAAGATCAAAATGCGTTTCATTGCCCACGTAGGCCTTCTTACAGGTGCTACACTGCAAAGTAGAGCCGGACGCAGAATTCCTGTAGCAGAAGCACGACGGGATGATGAAAACAGCAAAAAGTCATACATGGGCCGAACTGTCTTAAAATCCACGCGACTTACACAGACAACACTGGATCGCCAGTGAACGTTAGCGGCTCAAAACATATGGGACAAGCTAATACATTTTGGTTGCCGCTGAGTTTCTCCTCACGCACAGTAGATTCCTAAACAAATGAAGTTCGGTTTTTTAATCAACAGGTGGCAAGACAAAAGGAACTAGCCAAAAAAAAAAAAAAAAAAAAAAAAAATCCACAATTGATTCCTGCACAAATTACTGTTCTCTTCAATCAGAACAGTATACATTTCAAAAGCCTTTCCCGCAAAATTTGGTTCCTCATTTGTTTACCCACATTCGGAACAAAACGGTATCCAATCTTTTCTGCTCGACGAGCCCGGCCAGAGGCGGGCAAACCAATCACCTCGAGCTCATGGAACAAGACCCCACTCTGGCGGGCATTGCCCATCAAACCAAGAGCACTCGACTCCTCAGTCGCCCGCCAGATTCACTATTCCAATTCCAACACCTTTCTTCCGAGTTAAAAAAAGAAAAAGAAAAAAAGACTGCAACACAATCAGAACAAGTCCGCCCTTACAATCACAGAGACGTACCAGTGGCAGCGGAGGTGGCTTAGTTTCGACATAGGCCAAGGAGGAGGCTCTCAGTTTCGGTGCGAGAACTTGACTCTCAAAGCTCGTCTCACAGGATCTCAGCATGAACCGCCTCGAGCTCCCAAGTTGGCTCAGGCCGAACACACTCACCAACTTGCCACCGCAAATAGCACCCGCCATGGTAGCACCCCCCCCCCCCCCTCTCTCTCTCTCTCTCTCCTCTCTCTCTCGCAGACAGACATAGGCACACGTACGCAGAGGGACCATGTCCGGTTTGGACGGTGGTGGAATCCGGGAATTTATAGGCAACGAAGGTGGCCCAAAACGGAATCCTCAGTCAGAGACGAAACTGCGAGACGAAGATCTGTTATAGCTGATATAATCAACTGATAGCAGAAACTTTTCTGTTACACTGAGGAAAGGAATGAAGCAGAACATTGAACTTCATACAACGTTGATAAAAACTGTCAAGTACAAGCTAAATAAGAACCTATCTTGGAACTGCACAAAACGTGCAAAACAGAACCGCAGACAAACGTGCAAGACAGAACAAACATGCAAAACAGAACCGCACACAAACGTGCAAAAACAGAACTGCACATTAACGTGCAAAACAGAACTTGTTCCACTTCCTAGAAAATAGCTAACAAATCAACTGCCTAACAAATAAACTTGACTGAATAAAAAAAAAAAAGACAAAACATCAGTGTTGGAAGATATGATTCTTGAGAGATTTGCATATATCATAAATAGATGAAATTGTTTATATCTTAGGAATAGAGGGATTACAGGAATGTACACTTTCTTTTATTATCATCCCTTCTTGTGTTTATATACAGCATTGTACAACATATTACATCAATGAAAACAGAGGCACAATTTTCCTCTCTGAAATTCTTCCCTTTATCTTTGAATCTAGTCTCGTGACATGGTATCATAGCCCGCGAAACTCTTATTCTATAGTCGCTTCCGCTCTTCTTTTCTCAATTGCCGCTCGTGGAACTGCATCTGCAAAACAGAGTTACCACAAGAATCGTTATTATAGAGGGAAGAAACCTTTACCATGCCTAAAACACAAGATCCTACCTCAACCTCAAATAACCAACCTGCTGGAGAGATCACGCCAGAAGAACAAGGCATCCAGGATTCATCTACTATTACTTCTGCTACTCAACAACACTCCAGCTAGGCACAAACCCAAAATGTGCAATGGCAACAATTCCCGGCTTAGTTCAATCTGGGGCTGCCCTTCATGGGCCATCCATATTAGTGGATACCATATCCATGGTTCCATTCATCACAGCCAGGAAGCTACCAGAGCAGCGTTGGGATTAATGGAGGCCCACCAACTGTTGATGGGGCAAACCTTGCCATCAGTCCAGAGCAGACGGGCGGATCAATAGGAGTTGGGGTGGGAACAAATGCCCACTCGACCTATCTCAATACGGGTCATGCGGGGCAATCAAACTAGGGTACATGACCGAACAATTTAGGCATGGGAGGAAGTCCTTACCCAAATCCTGGATTTTTTCCATATCACATCTTTCCTACCGGTGGTCGATTGGAGCCCGGCAACCCACTTCACACAACAAACGCAGATGGACCAGAGTTAAAATTCATTAGCAGAGAGCTAACTGGTGCCGACAACTACTCGAATTGGGCGTGCGAGTTCCGGCACGCACTAGTAACAAAAGATAAAGAGGGTTTTCCAGACGAAACAATCCCGATTCTTGCCGACGAGAGGATGGCACGATTTTGGAGAAAATGCAACCAACTCATCAGGACTTGGATAGGAAATTGCATTTCATCCGAAGTCGCGGCCGATCTCCCCCCGACGGAGGATTCAAAGCAAATGTGGGATAATATTAAAGAAATGTTTGGAAAACTTGATCAGGTGAAAATTTTTACAATAACACAGCAGATCTCGGAATTAAAACAGGGGAATATGAGCATAGCAACCATCTACAACAAACTCTCGGCTCTGTGGAATGAGCTCGAAGCAGCCGAGGAAAAATTCGAATGGCCGAAGCCAAGTTTGCAGCAGTACAAAGCCATGCGAGGAAGGGAGAAGACAACGAGATTCCTACTCATCCTCAACGAGGCTTTACCTCTCGTTTGCCTCTCAAATCCTAATGATGGAACCCATGCCGAGCCTCAATCAAATCTACCAACTTGCCATCCAAGAGGAGAATCAGCAAAGATCCGCGAATCTTAAGGTTTCCGAGGGAGACGGAGTCGCTCTGGCTGCAAGAATGCAGATTCGACTTCCGTCGAAGAACGGAGGAAACAGAGGACAGCAAGAAGGAGAGCTAGGGTTCCTTGACGAAACCCTAGCAATTCACCTTTTATAGGGCGATCCGACGGTCTCCATTTGTCGGTGGCAACGAGTGGATCCAACGGCTCATGACACCATGCTCTTCATGGGCTGAATGGGCCGCGCGGAAACAATTCGTATGGGCTAGATATTCTGTTTGGAAATTCAGCAAGCGGAATGGAGAATAATTATGGGCCAACTCTGGCCCAAGTCCTGCAGCCCATGAATAAGCCCATCTCGACTGGGAGGAATTTTAATCCTAAAGGCAAAGGTAAATTGTACTGCGAATATTGTAAACGTCCACATCATACAATAGAAAATTGCTGGAAGTTGCATGGGAAACCTAGAGAAAAGGAAAAAGGAAAATTTTCTACAATTTTTCAGGTGTCAGGACAACCATTAGACAAGAAAATTACTCATGATCAATATCAAGAACTGATAGAGACACTAAGGACACTAGACACTTCTGACAAGACTGGGGGTTTCACAGGTACTTCTTATTGTTTGATGAATTCAATTTCAAGGAGTGCATGGATTATTGACTCAGGTGCTAGTGATCACATTGTTTGTGATAAGAATTTACTTTCCAATACTAAAAAATTATCCTCTTCCATATCAGTGCAACTCCCAAATGGAAATACCACACAAGTTGAAATGATAGGCACAATAGTCCTTAGTCCACTCATTGTGCTTAAAAATGTGTTATATATTCCTGATTTCCATTTCAATCTCGTGTCAATATCCCGAGCCTATGAAGAAAATTCCTGTCAAATCTTATTCAATTCTGATAAGTGTTTGTTTCAGGCCCTTTCGACTGGGAAACTAATGGGCTTGGGTAGAGTATTCCAAGGGCTATATTTCCGGATGGATGTTTCGCAGAGTCTCAAATTTCTTTCCTATAAATCTTTGTGTAACTCTACTATCAATAATAAGATCTTTCTTAATCATCAAAGACTGGGTCACTATGCTTTATTCCCTTATCCACAATGTCCCATTTGTCCATTAGCAAAGCAGACACGTCCTTCTTTTCATAACAGTACTTCTCAAGTCAATGAAAATTTTTCATTACTTCATATCGATGTTTGGGGACCTTATCATACC
The DNA here is from genome assembly GCA_016097545.1 of Eucalyptus victrix. Classification (NCBI taxonomy): domain Eukaryota; kingdom Viridiplantae; phylum Streptophyta; class Magnoliopsida; order Myrtales; family Myrtaceae; genus Eucalyptus; species Eucalyptus victrix. Next base: position 5,219,547 of record CM027840.1, on the reverse strand, counting down.
TTGAATCATGATGGATCTCGATTCTTTCTCATCATTATAGATGATTTTTCGCGAGCTACATGGATATTCCTAATGCAGTCCAAAAATCAAGTTCTTTCTCACATTAGGACTTTTCTTGCCATATCTAAAAATCAATTTGGGAAATCCATTAAACACATTCGCATTGATAATGGTAGAGAATTTTTTAATAGTGAATGTAATTCTTTATTCACATTGAATGGGATTTTACATGAGAGCTCTTGCACATACACACCACAGCAGAATGGAGTTGTTAAGCGGAAACACCGCCACCTTCTTGAAGCAGCACGTGCTCTTAAGTTTCAGGGATCTATCCATGAAAATTTTTGGGGAGATTGCATGGTCACAGCAGCGTATCTAATCAATCATATGCCGTCTCGTATTCTTAAAGGAAAAACTCCTTTTGAAATACTATATGGAAGGAAGCCGGATCTGAGTCATCTCAGAGTTCTTGGGTGTCTATGTTACATGACTACAGTAGGGCACAGAGATAAAATGGGACCTCGTGCTCACCAGTGTATATTTATAGGGTATCCAAATCTAAAACGAGGATACAGGGTATATGAGCCATCCTCAAGAGAATTCTTTATAAGCAAAGATGTGATATTTCATGAAGATGTTTTCCCGTTCCAAGACATGAATCATTCTTCTGAAGATGAGAGGACAACTAATAAGCCTTTTCTATCAGAAGATGATCTCTCTCCAAGAGGTTCTTATATTGTTGTTCCTCCTCCAAGACTTCAAGAATTCTCCGATGCATCAACTACAATTTCTAATGAGGCTATTCAGGCAACTTCACCTGAAGAACCATCAACAGAAAGGGATTCCCCAATCGCAGCTCCTTCAGAACCAAGTCACACTGACAAATCCTCTTTGACTCAGCATGAAGAACCTAGGCGATCTGGTTGAGCTAGCCGTCCACCAATTTGGACAAAGGACTACGTATGTGCATCTTCTGGGTCATCAGGTACTCATTATCCTATCTCTTCCTACGTTTCATACGATAGGCTGTCATCGGAGCATTTATGTTGCATGAGTCGTATTTCTGAGGAGCATGAGCCTTCTAGTTATAATGAAGCAATGCATGACCCACGTTGGCAACGGGCTATGGAGGCAGAACTAAAAGCCCTTGTGGATAATCACACTTGGGATGTTGTACCTTTACCCATTCATTGCAAACCAATTGGATGCAAATGGGTATATAAAATAAAATATAGAGCAGATGGCAAAGGTACAAGGCCTGGTTAGTTGCCAAGGGATTTACACAAAGAGAAGGTTTTGACTATCATGAGACCTTTTCTCCAGTAGCCAAAGACGTTACAATTCGTTCTTTTCTATCGGTTGCTACCTTTCGTAATTGGTCATTGCACCAGATGGATGTTCATAATGCTTTTCTGTATGGAGATCTAGACGAAGAAATATGCATGGATCTTCCACCCGGATTGCAGAGACAGGGGGAGTCTAAGGTATGTCATCTCCGTAAATCTCTTTATGGATTAAAATAGGCATCTCGACAATGGTATGCCAAATTTACGAGTGCTCTTACGGCTATTGGCTTCAGACAATCCAAGTATGATTATGCACTATTCACTTGGAAGAAAGGTATGTCGTCTATTTATCTAATGATTTATGTTGACGACATCTTAATTATGGGAAATGATGATTCCGCTGTGAAGAAGCTGAAAGAATATTTGCATTCCACTTTTCATATCAAAGACTTAGGGCCACCTAAGTATTTTCTTGGAATTGAGATAGCTCGTTCGGATCAGGGAATTTCACTTAGTTAGCGAAAGTTCGTAATGGAGATTATTTCAAAGGCAGGTTTATCAGGTTGCAAACCATCTATTATTCCCATCGAGCAGAATGCCAAGCTAACTTCTGCTGATTATGATTCTGGCATATCTACTTCTGATGACCCATTGTTAAAGGATCCATCTACATATCAGAGACTAGTTGGGAAGCTCATATATCTCACTATGACTAGGCTAGACATTTGTTATGCAGTTCAGACTCTCAGTCAATCATGCACAGCCCTAAACAATCACATTTAAATGCGGCCATGAAAATTGTGAGATATTTGAAGACATGTCTAGGATTAGGGATACTTCTTTCCCGGAGATACAACATGGAGATGATGGCTTATTGTGATGCAGATTATGCTACATGTGCAATGAGCGGGAGATTTATTACTGGTTTTTGCATAAAATTCGGGGAATCACTACTTTCGTGGAAAACAAAAAAACAATCCATTGTATCCTTATCCTCAGCAGAAGCCGAATATCGATCCATGGCCAAAACAATTTGTGAAATAGTTTGGTTAAGGGGTTTACTTCTAGATCTCGGGGCAGAAGTTAAAGGACCAACCACATTATTCTGTGACAATGATTCAGCACTCAAGCTTGTAGCAAATCCTATAATTCATGAGAGAAGAAAGCACATAGAAGTTGATTGTCACTTCACTTGAGAGAAGATTCAAGAAGGAGTCATCAAGACAAGAGGAATCAGAACCATGGAGCAACCCGCGGACATTTTCACCAAGCCGCTTTGTCAAAGGCAACACACGTATCTTCTAAACAAGCTAGGCGTCTTGAACATATACAAGCCACTAGCTTGAGGGGGAGTGTTGGAAGATATGATTCTTGAGAGATTTGCATATATCATAAAATAGATGAAATTGTTTATATCTTAGGAATAGAGGGATTATAGGAATGTACACTTTCTTTTATTATCATCCCTTCTTGTGTTTATATACAACATTGTACAACATATTACATCAATGAAAATAGAGGCACAATTTTCCTCTTTGAAATTCTTCCCTTTATCTTTGAATCTAGTCTCGTGACAATCAACAGTAGCACTGAGACACATCTCCAACAAGATCCCCGAATCGCGTGTTTCTCATTTTTAATTTATTATTTTTCCGCAACTGAATTTTGTGTTTTTTTTCTTTCTTGTTTTGGTAGTAATATCCGAAACTGAAAATCGAAGCTCATACGGTCTGAATTAACCGAATGAGTGTAGATGCCCGATTGTCGGCAGACTCCTAAAAAGGATGAATCAAATCAGCTAGCTAAAGGCTAAAAAAAAAGCTTCCATTTAGGGTTGGACCGACTCCACACCCATTCGGTGAACATAAATCGTCCTAATCCCATTATAGTAAGAGATCTCAATAGGTTGTACACTGTGATTATCAAATTAATGACTATACCCAACTACAGTAAGTTAGAGGTGATTGGTTCTTGAGTTGATAGGTTCTAGAATGTTATAATTGATTCGCACTTTTTTTATTCTAGAACCTACCTTATATGCTTGGATTCGGTTCTAAAACTTACCCTGTTTTCCAATTTGGTTATAAGATCTACCCTAAAACCTTTTTTTTTTTTTTTGTTTATTTTTTACAACAAAATCATATGAGGTTATAAGCAATAAAATGATTCTAAAGATGAACAATCGAAATCCCTATTCACCAATAACAACAACTCATAAGATGAGCACATGGTCACGTATAATTACAAACAATAAAAAGTTCAAACACGTAACATATAACATAGATTTAAACCTTCATTTCCCATTCATCCATAAAAATTTAGGGAAAGATAGAAGATTGGCGAGGAGTTTCGAGGAAAGAGTGCCGAGGTTAGAATTTACGGAAAAAGATATTAGGACTCTGGCTTTATAACTTATAAAACCTATTCTAAAACCGGTTCCAAAACAAAGCGGTTCGATCTAATTCCTAGGTGGGTATTCACTCGAAATCTATTCCCACCCCGATTTCAACTGATTCCAAAAATTTGGAACCTAGTCCCCAACTGATTCCAACAATAATTGGTTTTCAAACTTATTTTTTGGGTGTCCTCTCCGATTCATGGGTTAAACCGGTCCGATAGCACACCCCTATTATGAGTTACTGTATTGCTCTATTAAAGAAAAATAAATCTTCCCCCAAAGGTAACAATATTAATTGGGGATTTACTACCATGGATGTAAGCTTCCGAGGGATTATTCTCTTGGTCATATGAACATCCTTATCTATTGAATGTTCCTCTTGCCTTCTTTTATCTCTCTTCTATACATGAACATCATTAGAAGATAGTATCCACACGATCCTAAGAGGCGGATCCTATTGAAGGACATATGGCACTTGTAGATTGCATACTTCGGTACCTCAAGCCTGGTCCAAGTCAGGTTTTCTGATGAAGAAACATGGTCATACTAGTATTATAATACTGATGCGAATTGAGCTGGGAACCTTAAGGATAGGAAATCAACCAAAGGTTTGTGCACCTTTGTAGGTGACAACTTAGGCTGCGTTTGTTTTGATTTTTTTTTGTTTTTAAATAATTTTTTTGTTTTTTTGTACCTGGGAACAAAAAAGGAATAGAAACGCGTTTGTTTACGTTTTTGTTCTAAAATTATTTTTTTGTTCTCAGAAACACATATGGAACATAAATAAGAAACAAAAAAAAAAAGTTGTTTCTTATTTTTGGAACAAAATTTAGGAACACTTTCCATTTTTTCTCTCTTTTTTCTTCTTCTTTTCTTCTTCTTTTTTCTTTCTTTTTTCTTTGGCCGGTCGCGGGCCTCGGCCAGGGCCGGTGACCGGCCGGCGAGGCCGAGCGTCGCCGGCCCCTAGCAAAGCTCGGCCTCACCTTGGCTGGGCGAGCTCGAGCTCGCCTAGATCCAGCAAGGCCGACCTCTCGTCGAGCTGGGCGAGCTCGTTCTCGCCCAGCTCCGGCAAGGCCGAGCTCGCCCGGTGACTAGCGAGGCTTGGCCTCACCAAGCCACCGCCAGGTTAGCGTCACCTGGCGGTGGCCCGGCGACGCCGAGCCTCGCCGACCGTTGGGTGAGTTCGGCCTTGCCGGGGGCTGGCGAGCCTTGCCATGGCTGGGCAAGGCCGCCGGCCCTCGTCGGCCGGTTGCCGGCCATGGCCGAGGCCGGCGACCGGCCAAAAGAAGAAAAAATAAAAAATAAAAAAGGAAAAATAAAAAAAAAATAAGGAAAAATAAATAAGAAAAATAAGAAAGACAATAGAAAAAATAAAAAAAATATTTAAAAATAAAAGAAATAAAAAAAAGACAAATTTATCAACCGTGTTTCGTTCATTTTTTATTCCTGGAACAAGTTTACCAAACGCCTTTTTTTGTTCAAAAATTATTCCCCAGAACAGAAACACTTTTTTTTTTTTTGTAAAAGGTAATCATAACAGAAACACTTTTTTTTATTTATGTTTCTTGGAACAATTTTTAAACAGAAATGTTACCAAACGCGCTCTTAGTCACTTGGAAAAGTGAAAAATAGATTGTTGTGGTAAGGTCCAGTGCAGGGGACATATATAGAGCCGTGGCCTTAACTACAAGTGAAATGGTTTGGCTTTGATTACTTGTGCAAGAGTTGGAATTTTGAGCTTGTAAGTCTCTTATGAAGTAATTATGTGATAATCAAGCTGCAATCCATATTGGTTCAGATTTAATTTTCTATGAACAGATAAAACATATAGAAGTCGATTGTCACTTTATGCGTGAGAAGATACTAAATAAGACAATTGAAACTCCTCATGTCCATAGTGATGAGCACCTTACAAACGTATTTACTAAGTCTCCCTCTAAAAGTGCTCTCTAGAACATGGTATCCAAGCTGATCTGAGGACGGCTTTGCTTCAGCTTGGAGGGGGAATGTTGGAACGATGAGGATGTCAGATCATCCTAATCCCGCTAAAATAGGAGATTCGGCTTGGTTGTGCAATAATTGTATTTACCAAATCAATGACTATAACCTATTGTATTGTCCTCTATTAAGGGAAAATGAATCCTCCTTCAAAAGTGCAGCAAGCCCGTCTAGTTTGTTGGATATGGCTTTTCGATGACTACAACTGACTGGCAATCCCAGTGCCTTAGTAGGTGGACTATTTTCTCTGTTGATAGCTCCCTCAACGTCCATGGGGATCCCTATGTGGAGAATTTCCTTCCAATTGGTTGAACTTATGCAATTCTAGTCCGCTCCTTTGCCAGAGATCTCCATTTTGCTGATGGCCATGCCAAGGTTACTGGGCAAACTTAAAAAAAATCGTTCTGCTCACAAGTGAAAGACTCGCTTCAAGAAGCAAAATCGATGCTAAAGATTCCATCATTCCATAACGGGTTTATTCCCCTGGTCAGCTTTGTCATTTGCGATAATGTGGTTGGAGCTTGTTGGGTTCTCACATAATAAAAATGCATTTCTCAGAGCACTCTTCGTGATTGCTGCTTCCCTTTGGGGACTTTTTGGAGGTAAAATGGGAGATTTTCCTTCCAGACGTCTACCAAACTCTGGAAGAATAATTTTGGCATAGATAAGCTCAGCATTAGCTGTCCCACTCGCAGCAATACTTTTGCCGGCTCTTCCAAATGATTCATCCACTGCATTTGTCCATGGCTTTGTTTTGTTCATTGTGGGCTTCTGCATATCATGGAACGCTCCAACAACAAATAAGTTAAGTTTCAAATTAGTCTTCTTCTTTCTTTTACATATGTTACTGAGCACATAACTGCCTAACTATTTGATCAAATTTATATAGAAATATTATATAAATGCAGTAGGTTGTCATTACATACTTGAATTTCTCGAGAGATGCTTAAAGCACAGGTGTTAACTAATTTGTCTTTTGAGAGGATGCAGGCAGTGCTCTTACAATTTAAAGGAACAGTAGTGACTAGGCAACATTGGAAGTTTGTTTTAGTTTTATTGCTTGGAATTTAGAAACTCGTATTTTAGTTTACGTAATAGTCTAAAAGAGTTCAATGATGCTTTATCATCATACATTGAAACAGCATTATGAATATCTAATTTCTAAAAATTTTGGAAGATGAGCGATGTGTATTCAATTAGGGGTGAGCATTGGTCTAGGGTCAATTAGGGGTGAGCGATGTGTATTCAATTAAGAGTGAGCATTGATCTAGGGTCAACCCTAGACCGACCCTGGACCAGCCCAACCCTATCGGTCGTGGTCCGGTTCTTAGGGAAACTGGGTCGGTCCTTGGTCCTAAAATTCTTGGACCAATACTATGGGGTTGGTCCTCAATCCTGAGAGTTCCGGGTTGGTACAACCCGGATCAACCCTAACTATATATATAAAGAAAACCTTAAAATAAACAGTGTCAACAACATTAAATAACTAATTTTACATTTTTTTTATGACCCAGGGAACCCCACATCGTACCAACACGGACAGCCCGACAGGCCCGGGGTTGCGGGGGGTAAACCTTGGGGCGACGCTAGCGGAGGACCCATCACCCCGTTATCGCATTTAAGATCCCGTGCGGCCAACGGGATTCGAACTCCTCTCGTCCTCGCAAAGGATCATGGGAGCCTTATTCAAATGGGTCACCGCAAGCAGTGGTATAACTAATTTTACATTATTCTTTAATAACTTAGGTTTTTAATGTCTTTTATGGCATCAATAATTATAATTTACAAATGAGGAAAATATTTTTGTGAGGAACCCTCATGGCGTCTAAAAAGGCACATTATGGTATCCTCCTCTAGTCTTTGTTCTCTTCTATCTTATTTGTCTTCTTAGTCTTCAATTTGCTAAAATTGAAACAACTTCTCCACTCGCCACTCGACAGTCGCCTCGCTCACTTTGGGTCATTCGTGCCACTCACCACTTGATGCTCGCTTGGCTTGTTGCTCCTCACTCGACATTCAATACGTATTCTATTTGACGCTCACTCCATTTGACCCTTACCGCTTGTCTTTCTTAGCTAACCTTGCTCATCATCGAACCCATTTGGTTGGTACGGTAATCGGTTGTCCTTTCAAGGAGTATAAAAAATGAAATAAAAAATTATTGGTTAGTCCTAAGTTGACCTTGAAACCGGACCAACCCTATTGGGTTAGTCCGGTCCTCAATCACTTTTTTAAGGAGTATAAAAAATGAAATAAAAAATTATCGATTGGTCTTGGGTTGACCCTAGAACCGGACCAAACTCATCGGGTTAGTCCAGTCTTCGATCCCAAAAATTGAGGACCAGCACTGTGCAAGTTGGTCCTAGGGTTAGGGGGTGGACCGAACCAACCCGGACCATGCTCACCCCTATATTCAATTTTGTTACATTACTTCCTGAAGATTGCAAAATCAATACTAACTCTGGTCTTTTCATTGCAGTCCTATTTTTGCAAAAATAGTCCCTGAGAAATCCCGAACAAGTGTCTATGCCCTGGACCGATTGTTTGAGGCCATACTATCATCATTTGCTCCTCCTATAGTTGGAATGTGTATGGTTACAAAGAACTTCCCAGAGGATCTACTGAATCGCAGGAGATCGAGACTGATAGAGAGAATGCAGCCTCATTGGCCAGGGCACTGTACACAGCTGTAGGCATTCCCATGTCCCTCTGCTGTGTCATCTACTCCTTCCTCTACTGCACATACCCACGAGATAGAGAGCGGGCTCGGATGGAGGCTCTAATAGAATTAGAGATGCAACAGTTAAACTTGGATGAAATGTCCCCCAGTGGAGTTGGTACTGGTGATCTGGTTGACGGATCAGACATTTATGGTAGGGAGATAAGCGTCATCGATGTTCATTATGAGGGGGAGGATTCCACTGATATTGAGGATGGTGACGAAAAGATGTTGCTTTACCGTCAATTGACGTTCGCTAATCTGGGCAAGTAGTCACACAACGCAGCTAGCTGAAGCCAGTATCATTTTTGAAATTGAAAATCTTCAATGCGGAACTTCATGGAGGTAGGAAAGGTTTTTCCATAGGTATACTCATATGAAACTTCTGTAGCTACAATCGACAAGCAGAGACCTTGCAAGAGTTTTGTTTTGTACAGAGGGAGAGGTTAGTGTAGAGATTAGAGTAGCTACATTTAATGAATTTGTGGAGGTGAACTGTGCTCTTTAGCAGCTATGCAACCGCAGCCAAATGGACGGCTGATTTCTTTCGACAGTCGTGCATCATCATTTATAGGGAAAGAACCGTTCCGTTGTTCTTCAACAACTTGAAAATGACGGGACAGCGAAAAGTTATTTCGAAGTGAAAAGTCCTTTCTCAAACAGTCAAGTTTGAGAACCCAAAAGCAAAGACACTGCAGGAGCAATGAATCTGTCTTTCAATTCATCCATGAACCGTCGAACCAGGCGGTATTTGTAAATCAATAAATTAAGAAGGCACCCTTTACCATATCATCCTATGCTTTAAACAATAAGAAGTGGACTTTTTTGTTTGCTCCATTTATTCAAAGTAATAGATGAACCCGCATCCGGAATCTCAGCTGGGTTTGGAAGCGGAGATCATGACGAATCGCTTGTTCCTCACAAATTTAACGTCGATCAGCCCACAGGTACTGCAAAGACCTTCTAGCTCGCCTTCAGATAGGAATATGTGGCTGCCACTTAGTTGAGTTGAAATCTGCACCGAGAGAGACGAAAATGATGGTTTGGCATTGATTGGCTCGACAAATGCCATTGTATTCCCCAAGACACAGGAAGCATGCGTGTCCTATTCTATAGATCAAGATGTCGAAAATTTAGTCCTTTAGTTTTGTGAGAAATGGATGGCAACAAAACCTGGCCTTCTGCTCCGACAAAGAGTGTCGAACTGTGCATAACAGTAGAGAAAACCTGTACTTTTAGAGATGCAGAGCTGAACAGAGGGACAGGACATGAGCCAAAACCAAGTACCTGGCTTAAAGGCCTCAGAAGAGGAAACAATGCAAAAGGAACATCAAGCAACAGTGTGGTTGCGACCAAAACTCCGCCTGGCCGTAAAACTCGACTGATTTCAGCAATCTGAGAAAGAACCACCGCATAATGAAATGTGAGCATATGACAAAGAACCATGAGATTTTAAACCAAATGATGCTTCCAAAGTTAGGATCAGTGAAGTGCATACAGTGAATAAAGCTTCCCTCCTAAAAAGTTCTACTTATGTGCACGGAAAACATTAATTGTTGCCAAATTTGAAGAAACTGGAGCCATGCCCTTTTGACAATTTTATGCAAAGTTTGGAATTAAGCATGCAGAACAAGACCGATGTTATATATATTCACCGTTTATATTGATCTAGACAACTCATGGGGAACAGAAACCGTAAAGAACCAAAGTACTCACTGCCGTTGATGGCGAAGGCCAACAATGTAAAGCAGCACCAGCATGCACAGCATCAATAGAACTCGAAGCAAAAGGAAGTCTAGAGATGTCGGCTCTGACCAATGCGAAGTTCCTACAAGCAGAAAGCTTAGTCAGAACTGGCTCGCTTAGGGTAATTCATCAAGACAATAACAATCTAAGAGAAATTTCCTAACAACACCGCAGCAAAAGATACAAGTGTCGATCGTTATTTGAGCAGAGTAAGAGTCAGTTTCCTCACTCTTCTGGAAAATTCTCCTCCTGCTGAATGAACTCATAACACTGCTTCAACATATTTTCGGAGTAGTCCAGAGCAATAACGCGAGAGAACAGTCCACTCTTGGCAAATAGTCTTGAAAACAGACCGCTCCCGCAACTTGCATCGATAATATTTCCTCCCAATACTGGCTTGAGGAATCCCATAATCAATTCAAACTGCAGTCAAAATCTCATGGTCAGTAGCTCCACACGAAGGGAACAGAGAGGGGCACCGCACGCATTAGATACCTAGCTCCAGCCTAAGTTCAACGACATCGAGTCAAATATACATTTGTTTGATGGCTTAGATATCTTTTTAGCAATTTTTTCCTGGTTGGTAACCACTTTTCTCTAAGAAAATCATTTCCTGGATGGCTATCCCTTGCAATAGAATAAGTCTCGCAGGGGATTCATCATAACAGCAACACCCAAACCGGTTCTGTAACAAATGGCAGTGACAAGCATACACGAAGCGACAGGAGTAAAAAATAGAAGAGTTGAATGAACCTCTTTCTCTGGACCCGGAGAACCAAGCAAACTTTCAAAATATTGACGCCATCCCCTCTCGTACAGATACGATACCAAGGGAGTCCTGATGCAAAATTAGATCAGTGGCGCATGACCCAAATGACCCATGACTTATAGCAAATCCAACCAGATAATGCCACTGGAGGCGACATTGTCAATTTTTACCCAACAGATCAGTCGGCTCCAATAAATAACTTCTCGCACCTGAAAAGCTCGCTAGCAAAGGGCATGGGTTCACCATATTCCTTGGTTCCACCGGTTGTTGTAAGATCAAAATGCGTTTCATTGCCCAAATAGGCCTTCTTACAGGTGCCACACTGCAAAGTAGACCCGGACGCAGAATTCCTGTAGCAGAAACACGACGGGATGATGAAAACAGCAAAAAGACATACATGGGGCGAACCGTCTTAAAATCCACACGACTTACACAGACAACACTGGATCGCCAGTGAACGTTAGCGGCTCAAAACATATGGGACAAGCTAATACATTCTGGTTGCCGCTGAGTTTCTCCTCACGCACAGTTGATTCCTAAACAAATGAAGTTCGGTTTTTTAATCAACAGGTGGCAAGACAAAAGGAACTAGCCAAAAAGAAAAAAAAAAACCTATCCACAGTAGATTCCTACAATCAGAACACGTCCGCCCCTACAATCACAGAGACGTACCAGTGGCGGCGGGGGCGGCCTAGTTTCGACATAGGCCGAGGAGGAGGCTCTCAGTTTCGGCGCGAGAACGCGACGTTCAAAGCTTGTCTCGCCGGATCTCAGCACGAACCGCCTCGAGCTCCCGAGTTGGCTCGCGCCGAACACACTCACCAACTTGCCACCGCAAATAGCACCCGCCATGGTAGCCCCCCCCTCTCTCTCTCTCTCTCTCTCTCTCTCTCTCGCAGACAGACACAGGCACACGCACGCAGAGAGACAATGTCTGGTTTGGACGGTGGTGGAATCCGGGAATTTATGGGCAACGAAGGTGGGCCGAAACGGAATCCTCAGTCGGAGACGAAACTGCGAGACAAAGATCCCCGAATATCGTGTTTTTCTCCTTTTACATTTCTTATTTTTCCGTAACTAAATTTTGTGTTTTTTTCCTTGTTTTGGCGGTAATATCCGTAACTGAAAATCCAAGCTCATACGGTCTGAACGTACGCAACGAGTGCAGATGCCGGATTCTGAGAAAACCGAAAAAGAAGGGAAGAAATGCAAAATGAGCGTTAGGTCCTCAAGTTTTTTTGCGATTTCCCAGAGTAGTCCCTCAGGGTCTCAAATCTTCACCTAGAAGAAAAGTAATAGGATTAGGTGGGGAAATTCTCCACTGTCATATTTCGTTGGCTCTAATCCTCAACATGCAATTGGCTTGTCAGCAGACTCGTAAAACGGATGAATCGAATCAGCTAGCTAAAGGCTTAAAAAAAGCTTCCATGTAGGGCCGGACCGACTCCACACCCATTCGATGAACATAACTATCGTTGAAAATATGAGGATGCGATATCGTCCTAATCCCATTATAGTAGGAGATCTGACAAGATTGTACACTGTGATTATCAAATTAATGACTATAACCCAATGACGGTAAGTTAGAGGTGGTTGGTGCTTGAGCCAATAGGTTCTAGAACTTTATAATTGATTTGCAGTTTTTTTTATTCTAGAACCTACCTTATTTGCTTGGATTTGATTCCAGAACTTACCCTGTTTTCCAGTTTGATTCTAAGATCTACCCCAAAACTTTTTTTTTTTTTTGGGTTTATTTTTAAAACAAAATCATATGAGATTATAAGTAATAAAATATTTCAAAAGATGAACAATAGAAATCCCTATCCACAAAAAACAACAATTCATAAGATGAACACATAGTCATGTATAATTATAAACAATAAAAAGTTCAAACACGTAACATATAACATAAATTTAAAGCTTCATTTTCCACTCATCCATAAAAATTGAGGGGAAGATAGAAGATTGGCGAGGAGTTTCGAGGAAGGAGTGCCGAGGTTAGAATTTATAGAAAAAGAAATTAGGACGGTGGCTTTTAACTTATAAAATCTATTCCGAAACCTGTTCCAAAACAAAGCGGTTAGTTTAATTCCTAGTTGGGTATTCACTCGAAATCTATTCCCACACCGATTTCAATTGATTTTGGTTCCAACGAGAATTGGTTTTCAAACTTATTTTTTGGGTGTCCACTCCGATTCCTGGGTAAAACCGGTCCGATAGCACACCCCTATAATGAGTTACTGTATTGCTCTATTAAAGAAAAATAAATCTCCCCCCAAAGGTAACGATATTAATTGGGGATTTACTCCCATGGATGTAAGCTTCCGAGGGATTATTCTCTTGGTCGTCTGAACATCCTTATCTATTGAATGTTCCTCTTGCCTTCTTTTATCTCTCTTCTATATGTGAACATCATTAAAAGATAGTATCAACACGATCCTAAGAGGCGGATCCTACTGAAGGACATATGGCACTTGCAAATTGCATACTTCGGTACCTCAAGCCTGGTCCAAGTCAGGTATTTTGATGAAGAAACATGGTCATACTAGTATTATAATACTGATGCGGATTGAGCTGGGAACCTTAAGATAGAAAATCAACCAAAGGTTTCTGCACCTTTGTAGGTGACAACTTAGGTAGTGTTTGTTTGTGTTCTTATTTTTTGTTCATGAACAAAATTCTTGTTTTTTTTGTTCCGGGGAAATAAAAAGAACAAAAACGCGTTTGTTTGCGTTTTTGTTCCAAATCTATTTTTTTGTTCCCGGAAACAAATTTGGAACAAAACAAGAAACAAAAAAAAAAAAAAAAAAACTTGTTTCTTGTTTCTGAAACAATTTGGAGAAACAAATTTTCTCTCTCTTCTTTCTTTTCTTCTCTTTCTTTTCTTTTTCTTTTCTTCTTCTTTTTTCTTTGGCTGGTCACCGGCCTCGACCATGACCGGCGACCGGCCGTTGAGGGCCGGCGATGCCATCAAGGGTCGACAACCTTGCCGGAGCGTCACCGGCCCTTGGCAAGGCTTGGCCTCACCTTGGCTGGGCGAGCTCGGGCTCGCCCAAATCTAGCGAGGCCGGGCGGCGAGGCGAAGCTCGCCCAACCACCGGCGAGGGTCGGCCTCGCCGGATCTAGGCGAGCTTGAGCTCGCCTTGCCTTGGTTGGACCAGCTCAAGCTCGCCCAACCACAACGAGGCTTGGCCACGCCGGTGGCCGGCGAGCCTTGCCTTGGCTAGGCGAGGCCGCTAGCCCTCGTTGGCCGGTCGTTGACCATGGCCGAGGCCAACAACCAGCCAAAAGAAGAAAAAAATAAAAAATAAAAAATAAAGAAAAAAAAAAGGAAAAATAAAATAAAAATATTAAAAATTTAAAAGAAACAAAAAAAGAACACAAAGTTAGCAAATGTGTTTCGGTTCTTTTTTTTTTATTCCCGGAACAAGTTTATCAAACGCATTTTTTTGGTCAAAAATTGTTTCCTGTAACAGAAATAGTTTTTTTTTTTTAATTTCTTAGAACAATTTTTGAACAGAAACATAAACAAACGCACCCTTAGTCACTTGGAAAAGTGAAAAATAGATTGTTGTGGTCAGGTCTAGTGCTGGGGCCATGTTCATAGAGCCGTGGCCTTAACTACAAGTGAAATGGTTTGGCTTTGATTCCTTGTGCAAGAATTGGGATTTTGAGCCCGTACGTCTCCTATGAAGTAATTATGTGATAATCAAGCCACAATCCATATTGGTTTGGATCTAGTTTCCATGAACAAATAAAACATATAGAAGTCGATTACTACTTTGGCATGAAAAGATTCTAGATAAGACAATCGAAACTCCCCATGTCTATAGTGATGAGCAACTTACAAACGTATTTACTAAGGCTCTCTCTAAAGGTGCTCTTTAGAACATGCTATCCAAGCTGACCTCTGAGGACGGCTTTGCTTCAGCTTGGAGGGGCAATGTTGGAACAATGAGGATATCAGATCATCCTAATCCCGCTATAATAGGAGATTCGCCTTGGTTGTGCAATAGTTGAACTTACCAATCAATGACTATAACCCATTGTATTGTCCTCTATTAAAGGAAAATGAATCCTCCTTCAAAAGTGCAGCAAGCCCGTCTAGTTTGTTGGATATGGCTTTTCGATGACTACAACTGACTGGCAATCTCGGTGCCTTAGTAGGTGGACTATTTTCTGTGTTGATAGCTCCCTCAACGTCCATGGGGATCCCTATGTGGAGAATTTCCTTCCAGTTGGTTGAACTTATGCAATTCTAGTCCACCCCATTGCGAGAGATCCACATTTTGCTGATGGCCACGCCAAGGTTACTGGGCAAACTTAAAAAAAAATCGTTCTGCTCACAGGTGAAAGACTCGCTTCAAGAAGCAAAATCGGTGATAAAGATTCCATCATTCCATAACGGGTTTATTCCCCTGGTCAGATTTGTCATTTGCGATAATGTGGTTGGAGCTTGTTGGGTTCTCAAATAATAAAACTGCATTTCTCAGAGCACTCTTCGTGATTGCTGGTTCCCTTGGGGGACTTTTTGGAGGTAAAATCGGAGATTTTCTTTCCAGACGTCTTACCAACTCTGGATCTGGAAGAATAATTTTAGCACAGATAAGCTCGGCATCAGCCGTCCCACTGGCAGCCATACTTCTGCTGGCTTATCCGAATGATTCATCCACAGCTTAGTTTTGTTCATTGTGGGCTTCTGCATATCATGGAATGCTCCAGCAACAAACAAGTTGAGTTCCAAATCATTCCTCTTCTTTCTTTCACACAAGTTACCGAGCACACAGCTGCCTAGGTAACAGATCGAATTTCTATATATATATATGTAGCTTATGCATTCATATCTGAATTTCTTGAGAGATGCTTAAAGCACAGGTGTTGACTGATTTGTCTTTTGAGATGAGATAACGGTGTAGGGTGCAGGCAGTGCTCTAATGATTAATAGAAACAGCATCGTCTGGGGATCTTCATGGAGGTGGGAGGAGGTTTTTGATTGTTGTACTCACATAAATGTACTCACATAAAACTTCTGTAATTACAATTGACCAGCAGAGACCTTGCATGAGTTTTGTATTGTACGAAGCGAGAGGTTAATGTAGAGATAAGAGGAACTACATTTATGAATTTGTGAATCAAGCTGTCGTCTTTAGTAGCTTTGCATTCTCATCTTTACAAGGATAGAATGCAACAGCAGCTAAAAGGGACACAGCAGATTTCGCTCAATAGTAATCTATACCATTGTTTATAAGGAAAAGAACTGTTCCAATGTTCTTCAACAATTTCAAGTTCCTGATTTGCATTACATCAACTGATGGGACAACAAAAAGTTATTCCACTACAAAAGTGAAAAATTTAATCTCATGGGTCATGAAAATTACTCAAAGTTTGAGACCCCCAAAGCAAGGACAAACTGTAGGAGCAATGAACCTTTCGTTCAACTCATTCATTGACCGCCGAATGGGTGGTATTTACACATCAATTAATTAAGAGAGCAGCCTTTATTTTATCATCCTGTGCTTTAAACAATAAGAAGTTGTATATATACGCATCTTCATTTTCCTAAACTTCATTGCTAACAATGTGAGAGATTCACAGTGGTGCCTGTAATTACTTGACTATTATGTTTGCTCTGTTATTCAAAGTAATCGATGAACCTGCTGGCTAATCTGAAATCTTAGCGGGGTCTTGAAGCCGAGATCATCACGAATGGCTCATTCCTCAAAAATTTGAAGCCAATCAGCCCACAGGTTCTGCAAAGATCTTCTAATTCGCCTTCAGAGAGGAAGATGTGGCTGCCAGATATTTGACTTATATTCTGGAATGAGAGACAAAAATGATGGTTAGGCATCTGCTTGATAATGCCATTGTATTCCCCAAAGCAAATGAAGCATGTGTGTCCCATTCTAAAGATCAAAAAGTTGAAAGTTTAATTCTTTTGTCATGTGAAAATTGATGGAACAAACCCCAGCCTTCTGCTCCAACAGATATTGTCGAACTGTATTTATCAGAAGAGAAAACATGCAGTTTGGATATGTAGAGCTGAATAGAGGGACAGGACTCAGCCAAAACCAAGTACCTCGCGTAATGGCCTCAGAAGAGGAAATAATGCAAACGGCCCATCGAGCAAGTATGTAGTTGCAACAAAAACTCCACCTGGTCGTAAAACTCGACTGATTTCAGCAACCTGAGAAGGCACCACGATGTAATGTGAGCATATGACAAAGAACTAAGAGATTTTAAACCAAGTGATGATTCCTAAGGTAGGATTAATGAAGTGCATACATTGAATAAAGCTTCACTCATAAAAAGTTCTACTTACATGCGCTGCAAACATTAATTTTTACTGAGTATGGAGAAACTGGAGCAATTCCCTTTTGACAATTTTACGCAAAGTTTGGAATTAAGCATAAAGAACAAGACCAATGTTATACAATCCCCCTTTATATTGATCTGGTTACCTCGTGGGGAACAGAAACCATAAAGAACCAAAATACTCACTGCTGTTGATGGTGAAGGCCAACAATGTAAAGCAGCACCAGCATGCACAGCATCAATAGAACCTGAAGCAAAAGGAAGTCTAGAGATGTCGGCTCTGACCAATGCCAATTTCCTACGAACAGAAAACTTGGTCAAAACTGACTCTAGCGTAATGTATCAAGACAACAACAAAGAGAAATTCCTAACAATACAGCAACAAAAACTACAAACTTCAATCATCATTTGATCAGAGTAAGAGTTGGTCTCCTCACTCTTTCGGAAAATTCTCCTCCCCCTGAACAAACTCGTAACACTGCTTCAACATATTTTCAGAGTAGTCCAGAGCAATAACGAGAGAGAACAGTCCACTCTTGGCAAAAAGTCTTGAAAAAAGACCACTCCCGCAACTTGCATCAACAATGTTTCCTCCCAATACTGGCTTAAGGAATCCCTTGGTCAATTCAAACTGCAGTCAAAATCTCATGGTCAGTACCTCCCTGCAAAGTGATCAGAGAGGAGTACCACATGCATTAGATACCTAGCTCCAGCCTAAGTTTAATGACATCGAGTCAAATGCGCATCTTTCTGAAGGCATAGGTATGTATTTAGTAATTTTTTCTGGTCAGTGACCACTTTTCTAAGAAAACCATTTCCAAGATGGCTACTCCTCGCAATAGAACAAGTCTTGCAGGGCATCCATCATAACAGCAACACAAAAACCAGTTCTGTAACAAATGGCAGTGACAAGCATACACGAAGCAATAGGAGTAAAAAAGAAAAGAGTCGAACTAACCTCTTTCTCTGGACCTGGAAAACCACCCCAAACTGAAAAACTTTGACGCCATCCCCTCTCATAGAGATATGATACCAATGGAGTCCTGATGCAAAAATTCAATCAGTGGCATGTCACCCGAATGACCATGACTTATAAAAAACCCACCCAGGTAATGCCACTGGAGGCAACAATGTGAATTTTTAGCCAAGGAATCAGTTGGCTCCAATAAATAACATTTCGCACCTGAAAAGCTCGGTAGAAAGGGCCATGGGTTCGCCATATTCCTTGGTTCCACTGGCCGCTGTAAGATCAAAATGCGTTTCATTGCCCACATAGGTCTTCTTGCAGGTACCACACTCCAAAGTAGACCCGGATGCAGAATCCCTGCAGCAGAATCACGACGGGAAGATGAAAACAGCAAAAGGACATTCATGGGGTGAACCATCTTATAATCCGCACAACTTACACAGACAACACCAGATCGCCAGTGAATGTTAGCGGCTCATAACATATGGGACAAGCTAATACATTCTGGTTGCTGCCGAGTTTCTCCTTATCCACAGTAGCTTCCTACACAAATAAAGTTCGGTTTTTCAATCAACAGGAGGTAAGACAAAAGAATAAAAAATAAAAAACTTTGAACAAACATTTCATCGACAAAATTCAAATGCCCCTGTATGCAGTTTAACGACTAGAAAGAAAATCGCAAAGGACGCCGAAATTACTGTTCTCTTCTATCAGGACAGTACACAATTCAAAAGCCTTCCTCACGAAATTTTTCGGAACAAAATCCAATCTTTCCCGCTCGACGAGCCCAGCCAGAGGCACGCGAATCAGACAAGCTCGAGTTAATCAAACAAGACTCCCACTCTGGCGGGCGTTACCCCATCCCAACCCAGACCGCTCGACTGCTACTCACTCAGTCGCCCGTCAGATTCACCGCTCCGATTCTGACTCCTCTCCTCGAGCAAAAAGAAAGTCCGCGACACGATCACAAACACGTACCGGCGGCGACGGCGGCGATGGCGGCGGCGGCGGCTTCTTAGTCTCGACGAAGGCCGAGGAGGAGGAGGAGGAGGAGGAGGAGGAGGAGGAGGAGGAGGCCCTCACGTTCGGCGAGAGGAACCGGCGCTGGAAGCTCGTCTCGCCGGGTTTCAGCGCGAACCGCCTCCAGCTCCCGCGTCGCCTCGGCGCCAACACGCTCGCCAAGCGGCCGCCGCAAATGGCGCTCGCCATGGAACTCTCTCTCTCTCTCTCTCTCTCTCTCTCTCTCTCTCTCTCTCTCTATTTATATCGCGTGCGCGCGCCGGCGAGCAAACGGACAGGGACACGCACGCGGAGGGAGACGACGGCCGGTTTCCGACCAAGGCGGTGGAATCCGCGATGTTTTATAAAGCAACGGAGGGCGGGTCGAAACGGAATCCTCCGGTCGGGGACGAAACTGCGAGCCACACATGTCACCCGGATCGCGTGTTTTTCTTCTTTTTTCTTTTTCTTTTTTTTTATCGATTTTTATTTTTCCGTAACCGATTTTTGTTTTTTGGGCGGCAGTGGCTTTAACTGAAAAATGGGAGCTCACGCTGTCCGAATGAGTTGGGATTGAGCGCGGATGCCGGGTCCTCGGAAATCCCAAAAAGGAAGAAATGCAAAATGAATTTTATGAAGCAACGAAAGTGCGATTAGCTTATATAACTTTCAAAAAGTATAATTAAGTTTTTAAATTTACCAAATGGATGCCATTAAATCCTTATGCTTAACTGTGTCCAACTTGACTAATTTAATATGTTAATGTGATTTTTTTTAAACTTTTTTCTCTATCCTATGTGGTGCTAATATGATTAAAAAAAAAATAAGGCCTAAACAACTTGTTTTTTATTCAAGTCCGATTTTTTAATCTAGATGCTATTTAAATTATATTTATAAAAGAGAAGAAGGAAGATAGGCAAAATTGAATGATGATCACTATCACCCCATTAGAAAAAGCCACAGCAATGGTAGGGCGAGGGTCAACTACCCCCAACTAGTAGTTAGCAACCTTGGCTGATTGCAGTCAAGGATCACGGCCCTCACTTAGGCTCTCACCTAAATTAGGCTAAGGATTGCCACTAGTAGGATTGGGGTGATGATCCTCTCTTGATATAAATGACATTATTTTAGTCTTATTTTCCTTGGAATATCATGTAGGAAAAAAAAATATAAGGAAAGCCATATCAACATTTTTCATTAGTCAAGTTGGACATAATTAATGGAATGACTTAAGTGCACAAATTCGACTAGTTTAAGATTGAAATGCACTCTTTAAAAATTTTAAAATTTAATTACACTTTTATAACATATTTTAGGATTTCCAATGCACTTCAGCTCCTCAAACTTTTATGCACTAGTCTAGGGTCTCAAATCTAGCGACTCAATTCAATGTGCAATTGAAGGTCCCCGAGAGTAGCGCTCAAATTGGGGTGGCAATTTGATATTCTCTCCAATAAGAAAATAATAGGATTACGCCAAAAATAGGAGGATTGCGCGCGCGGCAAAGACGGTGTCCACGTCGTATTTCGCCGCGCCTTAACTTTTTTTTTTTTTTTTGAGCAAAACCGCGCCTTAACTTTAAAATGCGAATTATCTCATCGGCAGACTCCTAAAAAAAAAAAAAAAAAAAAAAGCCTTAAAAGATTCTATTTAGGGCCAGACCAACTCCAGGCCCATTTGCTTAAAACAGAGCAAATGAACTCAAGTGGAAGATGACTCGATTTTTCGAACAACTCAACTCAAAAGTCAAACATACCTTTCTTTTTCCGGACCGTTCGGCCTAAGGTCAACCCCTCAGGAACGAATCAAGCCTTGTTCCTCTTTTCATCTCCGAAATGGATCTGCTGCTATGGCTCTCTTTTTTTTTTATAATTTTATGGTGGACATCCCTTTAATGTTTGGCGACTTGAGTCATTAAGCCTGCGCTGAGAAAGGTGGCCACGGAGAAAGCGAATGGCGGGGATCATCGGGAATCCTTCCTTTTCGAATTCACGACTAATGGGGATGGTTTGCATTTTCCCAGGAAATTCTTGACCGTAGCTATTGTAATATGAGCTTTGATATTATTTTCTTTTCTTTTATCCTGTACAAAAGGATATGTCTTGGCAAGTTCAAAATTTAAATTCAGTGATTTCCTCTTCTTTTGGGCCGAGATTATGCTAGAGTTTGATTGGACGAAGGAAGAGCCCAGGTATTCCTCTTTGATTGATTAATAATATTTATGGTACGTCAGAGTGCAACAAGCCCGTCTAGCTCAGTCGGTAGAGCGCAAGGCTCTTAACCTTGTGGTCGTGGGTTCGAGCCCCACGGTGGGCGCTTTCTCTGATGATCTCATTTAATTTTTTTTAATACATATAACTAGCTTATTCCCATGAAAAATGCATAATTTTATCTGAAGACGATACGAAAGGTTGTTTTATCTTGAAAACTAACTCTGTAAATGGTCAATACCCTTCATAAATCAATTATCCAGATGGTAAGTGATTTATCAAACTATTACTATCAATTCTCAACTATCTTCAACAGTGGTTCTTGAACCATCATAAAAACCTACACGAAAAAATGTGGCCGATTCATTTACATTTCTCAAGTTTTCATGAGAACTCATTTGACAATCATTTTTATTTTATACTTACAAGACCTGCCTTTTTTTTTAATTGTATTTTGAATTCAACAAATGTGAAGTTGTAACTTACCAAAAAAAGAAAAAAAAATGTAAAGTTGTAGATCTTTACAATCAATTCCAATGGGTTATGGTTCAATTAGTTTGAAATCTATTATATAAATACATATGCAATTCTTAATTTTTTTAATTTTACTAATTTAGTTATTAATCTTTGCATGATACATTGAAACGGCATGCAAAGTTTAGAATTAAATTAGTTTAATTAAAAATTTTAAGATTGAAATGATGCATTTATGATAAGTTTAGAACTAATCTGATAATTTTTTGAATTCGGGTAAAAGAAAAGAAATAGGTCACAAGGGTGTAACATCAATCGTTGGGATGTCCCCGGTATTCTTGTGCAAAATAATTGCAATTTTAACTGTGGCAAGCCATGCTCTCACTTTCGTTATCGAGTCAATTAGGACTTAAAACAATTAATAATTATGGGCGGTAGACAGAAATTGATGGGTAGTTAATTAAAAATATCATTTATCCGCTTCCTCTTCCCTACTAAAAATCCCCACAAAATGCCACGTGTGGGCGCGAGCGGCCGGGACCGGAAAAAGGCCTCGAAATTCATCATCCTCTCTCGCTATCGAACTCGCTAACGATGATGGCATAGCCTTCGATATTTCCTAATAGTTTCGCTTCTTTTTTTTTTTTTTTGTTCACACGTGTAATCTCCATCTGGTCCTCTGCCGACAAATCCGCTAATGTCACAGCGCGTCCCTCGTTTCCTTCCGTCACGGTTTATCCTCGTTGTCTCATTTCCTGTTGAAGTAAAAATGATGGTCGACTGGCTAGGGCTCTTGATCCTTCCTTGATCTCTAAGCAATGAATGCGAAATAAAAACCAAGAATAAAAAAAAATATTCGAAAGTGATAATTATAGATTTTACGAGATCATCATCAACTGTTCTGAAAATTTAAGTTACTATATGGAAATGTGATTTATTATTTAAATATTATAACAATCTTCCTCACACTTAGTTTAGTCTTTTGCTTGGTACCAAGCACGGAAATTTAATTGGAGAGGCAAATAAGGTTTGAAAAAATTTAAACTCATGACCTTTAGCTTTGATATTAGTGTTGAGTGGTCTTGGGAAGCTAACTTAAATTGTGAGATTTTTCGTTACACTTATAAAATGACCACCGGTCCCTTCCAACCTCAACAATCTCCCTCTCGCATATTGAGTCTGGGTTGGAGAGACAACAATTCGCAACTTTGTTGTATGATTATTCGAAGTCGGCAACTAAACTCTAATACCGTATAGGAACTCATAAGACTACAACTAACTGTTCTAAAAACTTAAGATGTTAGATATAATGCGTGATTTAATATTTAATTATTCTAACATTTTTCATCATGCTTAGTCTAGTTTGTAAAATCTTGTATGATATTAGAGTTGAAGGTTCTGAATTTAAATATTTCCAAGCCTTATTTGTCTTTCCAATTACATATTTCCACGCTTAATTCTAAGCAAATTGACCAGATTAAGCATGAGGGGGAGTATTAGAGTAATTAAATATTAAACCATGCTTTTATCTAATGACTTAAAATTTATAATAATTTGTTGTGGTCCCACAAATTCATACAATAACCACAAGAAAATATGCAATCGAAACCCGACCCTAAAAATACTAAGTATGAAAATATATAATGAATAATGTATTAAATGATGTCAATAAGGGGTCTAGAAATATTTGATAGGTTATTAGATGCAAGCATTGCACAGATAATTTTACCCTATGTAAATGTAACTCATATTAATATAGGGCAAAACGGATTTAGGATTCTTTGGCTAGACAAAAAACTGATAATTTTGAGATATAATTTAGGATGAATTCACAACAGTTGTCGTGCCAAACTTCACAAGAGGTTCCAAAAGTGCCTAGCGGTTTTAATTTTTGCAACTTTAATTTATTAGGCTTGATCTGATGAATCTTTTAGCGATGCGATGGAGAATTTTCACCAAACCATTACACACAACAATTTCTTACAACATTTTGGTACAAATGTTTATTTTGCAATTTAGAGCAGGTGATACAAGGTGTATATGGTGGGGTTAGGGTTTAGAGATTGTTCGATTTATTCGGTGTACTCTGAATTTCATATAGTGAATTTTTGCTTTTCCTCTGTCAATGAAGATAAGCCTAATAAATTTCTCTTGACCTCCTTTTCTATTCTGCCAAACAAAGACAGCGACGTTGTGTGCTGTGGTTACTCTATTTTTCCTCTAAAGTTAGGTAAAAATTAGATAGGGAAAGGAGCGAGATAGCAGATGCAATCATCTTTTCCTTGCAAGGCCCTATCCAAAAGCCGAAGGGATTCTACATATGGAAAGGAAGCGAACAGTGTCACGAGGGGGATGATTCTATTATAAGCAAAGTGGATTTGTTGAATTAGCTTTAGCCAGATATCCCGTCCTCATTCCGCATGACTTGTCAACTAATGATCAGGATAATGACCTTGGCAGACCAGCAACACTTAGGTTACATTTTTCTATTTAACCACTAAGGTTTATAATATATGTGAGGGAATCATAACCTAGGAAACGCAAACTTATGATAAAACCCGAGGAATCTCTAAAAGCTGTTCGTTGGGTGCGTTCCAAGTTATGTTCCCCGCTTGCGTGGGTCATGGCGACGGCAAATTTTTGAAATTGAAGATTTTCTGCACCTAATACTACTTTCTTTAACCAAAAAGATAATGACAGATTTACCAAAAGTCACCTAGAAAGTGCATAATGTACTGCAACTAATAAGGACACCAGAGCATCTATGATGCAAAAAAGGTCGCGTATTAGGAGGACATTACTTGAAGAAGGTTGATTAATAACTAATTAGGCATGGATTGTCCCAATTGAATAAGTCGAATGAGTCGATTAATAGCAAGGATTTTGTAGAAAGTGATTGGAGGATGCTTGAATTAAACTATTAGTTATGTTTTGAAAGTCCTTTTTTTAATAGAACTTGCAAAAGAAATTATGTCTCCACTGTTCAATGTGCATTACAGTACGTGATTGTAATGGTGCATCTTAAAGGGTTTTAGCCTTTGGGGTGTTTGAAATTCCATAATGGTCAAACTTCAATCTCTATCGTAGAAAAATTAAATAAGAAATTATATGACTACTTTATATTGAGTATACTTTTTTTTAATTAATAACGAACTGTTTGGAACCTTTTGACCATTGGAATAATTCCCACTGATTATAGCAATCCCTACTTCTACACACAAGGTAATTACTGAAGACA
Organism: Eucalyptus victrix; assembly: GCA_016097545.1. Classification (NCBI taxonomy): domain Eukaryota; kingdom Viridiplantae; phylum Streptophyta; class Magnoliopsida; order Myrtales; family Myrtaceae; genus Eucalyptus; species Eucalyptus victrix. The sequence goes on along the minus strand of CM027840.1, from coordinate 5,194,431 downwards.
TACAAATCAAAACTCCTAAAGGCAATCTTCATACCTTGCTTGGGAAGGGGAGAAAGTTTAGTAAAGGAAGAGAATACCATACTATACCTCTGTTATTTCTCACAAAACTTTGTGAATTCTTCCTCATCTTCCACACTCGTTTTCCATCTTCCTCATCCCCTGGCTTTTGAAACAAAACTTTAAGAGAATGTACAAATATGATGAATCATACCATACCGAAGCACCGAGCAGAGAAAAGATGAGTATCGCTCAAGCGACATTTTGGGATTTCCTATAATACTTGAATGCTCCAAAATAGTATTGAGGGGGGAAAAGGGGAGGGTATGGTCTCTTTAGAGCTGTGAACTGAGTCCATGCTAGGATGGGAAGCTTTTTGACACATGCCCTCACTTGATGAAAGGATTGCTTTCTCATGTGGGAAAGTTTGAATGTTGGAGAGAGATTGGCAATTTGGCATGATGGTTCTGAATTTGCCCGGCAGGTCACATGGATGCCTAAGAGAGGGAAGGAATTCTATTCGTGGAAAGGGTCATGGGGAGGAATCTTTTTGACAAGTGATCACCTTTGTTGCCTTTACCCTACCATTTTCCTTGGATCAACCCACGCAAATCTCCCCACTTACCTAACATGGCACTATCAACCATACAGAAAAATAAATGAGGCATCCATGCATACACCAGCTAAAGCACTTCTCACATGTTCTAGCAGTCAATGACGAGATAAATGTTGGGTAATCTTAGACCTTTCTTACCTCAAAAGATAACTTAAATTGTAAGATTTTTTCTTACACTTATAAATCGATCACTAGTCTCTTTCATAATTGATATGAGACAAACTCTAACAATCTCCCCCTCACATATCGGGTTTTAGATTAGAGCTATAACAACCTATGTCTCTTGAGTAATTGTTAGATCTAGATTTATTAGTAACTTAGACTTTGATACTGGTGTTGGATGGTTTTAACCTTCGTCACCCTAAAAAATAGCTCAAATGGTGAGATTTTCGCTAGTCCCTTCTACAATTAATGGGGATAAACTCCAATAACAAATTGTCAAGTTAAGATTTTTAGACTACAACACAATTGTAAATTCGAGTCTCGATCAACACGACTTTTGGAACCACTCTCAAATTTTCTTGCACTCTTGTGATTGGCATGCTGTCGGATGGAGAGATATAGAAGTGGTTGGATGCCTTAAGAGGTCTGACTGTCGACCATAAAGAGGTTGCGAATATTTTTATGTGTGAGAGGATTAAAGTATGTTCAATTCTTGTGTGTTTTTCAAGAATGAAATGCTTCACAAGGTTGTGTGTAATATCTACTTATATATGATAAAACATTTTTTTTTGGACAATAAAATGAAAGGACTTTTTTTCATTTCATTCCAACGGGTAGTGGATTTTGGCGAACCAAGCTCGATACATACAAGGAATGGGAAGACATTCATAATGAGGGAAGAGTCATACTTCGGCAGAACAAATCAAGACCTTCTTCGTTGTTTTGCTTTTCTTGTTTGATGAAAGGCTAGAGGTCAATTAGACATGATATTCTAAAAAGCGAGTGCATCATGAACTGATGTCCAAGAAAGAATATCTAAGCATTGCGAGTTCTTTCGATCACAATGATGAAGCGAGTTAAAATTGCCCTAATAGAGCTTACGTTCTAAGAAGAAAATGGTACTTTGCTCTAGGTTTCATTTTTTTAAAATTTTTTTTCCACTTGACAAAGCTGAATATGGCTCTTTTATGAGCGGACTTCCTCCGCTTCAAGACTTTGTATTTGAGGGAAAATTGGAACAATTATCCAGTGAGAATGCCATGAGCTACTAATTGTTCTTGCTTCGTTTGGGGCATGGATCCCGGTCATGAAGACGATAATGAGTATTGCCTTTTTAGATACACCTTTAGAGTCTTGCCAAGAAGATGAAAGAGGAAAGCCTTTGAGATCTCAATGTTTACAAAAGTATGTAATTTATGCATATAATAATTTATGCATATAATTGACTATAAACAATAATTACGGGGGTTAGGAGAAAACATTTTGAATTATCTAGGTAAATGATAATTTATACATACACGTAGTAAGATTAATCTGGTTACCCACATCATAATAGAATCGATTACCATATCTATATAAACAAAACATGCGAAAGAAAGCTATGGAAAATTTTAAATGGCAATGAATGTCAGTACTTGAATCTTTTGAAAGTATTTAGAAGCTCGACATCAAAATAAAAATCACATTTCAAGTGTTATAAAAACAGAAAGGGAACAAAAAAAAAAAAAAAAAAAAAAAACCTAGGCAAACACATTGCTCAATGCATGCCATGATCGAAACCCAACTGAAATTCTTTTTTAATTGCCATTTTTCCTATATACATTTATTTTCTTTCTCGACCAAATAATCTATCATAGACATCGAGCTCCAAAACATCTAACGACCATGTTGATTAGTAGCAATATCGCTTCATCATAACCCACACCGGAAAACCTGGACATGTAATTAAAATCCCTTCATTAAGAGAGAGGGTAACATTGAAAGTGGGGATCGTGACCTGCTTAAATTTCCAAGCATGGCGGAAATGAACGAGAAAATGAGCGCGGAGGGATTGACCGACGGTAGCCGGTTTAAGCACCCCCAAGACACGGGCTTATCCAGATAAAACCTCATCCCATGCATCGTTCGACGCCATGATTAGTCCATTTAGTGCTCTAATGGCCGGTTAAACCGTTCCACAGCCACCGCCATCTGGCGGTCACCTCGTCCGCACGTGCTCCGCGTACGACGAAAAGACCGTTCGGACCGCAATATGAGGCCCTCCCGCAGCGTCATCGTCACCATGTCGTCCGTATTCAAAATTTCAACATTGCACTCTCTCCTTCTCTTCTTTTCCAGGTCGTCTCCCCAAACTGCCCCTGGACGTCCCGCGCGAGATTGCCGCGCGTCCGGACCGCGAGGCCATTCTCGTCATTTCGACGCCGCATTTTCGAATAAAGAAAAAAAAAACACATTTTATCGGACTGCACGAAAAAGAAAAAAAAAAAAGAAAAACGTAGGAATTCGGAAAAAAAAAAAAAACGAAAATCGTGGCGTTTTTGTTTGGTCGTTTTTTCTCCTCTCCGTCGTCGCCCTCGCACGCAACAGAACAGAGTGACCCTTTTAAGACTTGCGTTCGAAGAGAAATCTCTCTCTCTCTCTCTCTCTCTCTGTCTTTCTCTGTTTCTGCCCTTTGGCCCTTCTTCTTGGTTTTCTGTAGTTGGTTTACACTGTCTCTGTTTCGGGTCCGAGCTTCGGCTTTTCGAAGCGCTGAATTCTCTGCCGATTGGTGCGCTCCGCGGCTCGCCGGTGGAAGGGGGGGAAGTAAAGCATTCGGCAGACGGGAATTTCAAGTCCTGCTGCGGGCACAGGGTGAGAGCCAGGGCTAGAGAGAGAGAGAGAGAGAGAGAGAGAGAGAGAGAGAGAGAGAGAGAGAGGGGACAGAGGGAGGGGGCGGGACCGAGAGAGCGGGAGGTTTTGATGGAGAGGAGCACTCCGGTGAGGAAGCCCCACACCTCGACGGCGGATCTGCTGACGTGGTCCGAGGCCCCGTCCCCGGACTCGGCCCGACCCGGGTCCGGCGCTTCTCGCCCCAGTGCGCGTCCCCATCAGGTAGTCCCTCCGGTTTGCTTCTTCTGGGTTCTGAGCGATTCTGCTTGGCGTGCGTCTTTTTCTTTTTATTTTGTTCTTTCTTTCTTTTGTGGGTTTGGATTGTGCAAGAACGTGATGAGGTTTCTGGGTCTTTTGTTGCTTGGGTCGTGGGGGGGATGTGTGGTAGCCGTCGGATGGGATCAGCAAGGTGGTGTTTGGAGGTCAGGTGACTGACGAGGAATCTGAGAGCTTGAACAAGAGGTGAGATCCGATTCCATTTCGCTCGAATTTGGTAGAGCTCAGCTTCATTCATATCGTCACTTTCATGTAGTGGATAATACTTTTGCCCCCCCACTTTTTTTGAATTAACTTGTGTGCAGATTGCATTCTCCTCGTTTACCACCATTTTCGCATTTATCTTCTCTCTCTTTTTGCAAACTTTTTAAAGTTGTATTTATTTAACTTCCTTTTCTTTCGATATATTTGTTTTATTGCGGTTTCAGATGTTGAATTCTGGGTTCTATAAGTTCAGTTAGATGCGGTTGATCTCATTGCACGGGAATCTTGACACAAGCGAGAAGATTCCTTTTTTTTTTTTTTCTCTTCTGAGTAGAATAGGATGAATGCATAACGTTCGGATCGTTGTGATGTAAGATAGATTGGAATTTAGAATTTTTATCTATGGATTTGGATTTGGATTTCTCATTTCCTTATAGGGTGTCCCTTTTCCTTCTAAATAGCAAACCAAACGAAATTATCTTGGGAGTAATTTTTGGGTTGTTGAGGTACGGCTTATAATCGACCAAGAATTGAGATTTGAGTGATGATTGACAACTATATCTTTTTTTGAGTGCTATAAGATCTATACTTGGATTAGTATATAGAAGAAGGAGAGGTTCCTGACTTAGAAGGAAATCCAGAAGGTATGTGAGGACAAATACATGAAGTTGGAAACTCTAAGAATAATCAAATGCTACTTGTCATATGAGCAATATTTTTCTCCTTGCCATTTTACTACTCTCTCTCTCTCTCTCTCTCTGACTTTTAATTCAGATTGTGCCAATCTCACATTTATTTTAAAAACTTATCTAACGATTTACATGCGCACACACACACACACACACACACACATTAATCCTTACAATAAGTGCGAGTACAAATTCTAGTTCAGCATCATGTGATTCTTATACTAAATTAAATTTGCCTTTTCTTCTGGTATAGCTACAAACATCTTTGGTTGTCCATATTAGCATGTGGTTATAAATTCGGAAGGTGACATGAAGTTTGATTTGCCACACTACCAAGTAGAAAAAATCCCGTGTGTTTTTTACGCCATCCAATGGGGCTTCAGTGGGTGTCTCATTATAATTTCTTTTAATAGGAAAAAAAAGGTTGGAAGGGGCGACCAACATGTACAACCCCCTGAGATTGGCATCTTATTTGATCCATGAGGTTAGGAGGTATTGACTGTGTTGAGGATACAATTACCTAAGGTGGCTTTCCTGTCATAAAAAATATTGTGATAGGAATTTCTAGTCTAGCTTAAGTCCAAATGAATGGTTTAACTGTTCCTTTAATACGAATTACTTCATAAAGTTCATGAAAGAAGTGTTGGAATTAGGCAAAAGCCTTTTCTCCAAGAAGATGAACAAACTCTACTTTGACAGATCAATTAGTTTTCATGGGTGTGGTAGGACTCAGTCCCGAGTTACTTTGGGCTCAGGGGAAATACAGTTGATATTCAGGATTGCTACCCCACGAAGTCCTTGTTGGATGCCGCAAGTATCTGATGCCATTCAAGATAAATTAAATTTGGCTAAATATGCTTTATACTGCATTCTAAAATCTTTGTTTCTCTTACTGTGAATTCTGAATAGTTTATAATGTGCACCGGTCCTTTTTAATAAATGGACTCTATTTACAAGTTCAGTGTTAGGCAATGAGTTCTTACTATTAGTGGCCACCAGCAATTTATGACTATGCAGAAAATGCAAAATTTTATTTTTTTACTGATAAGTGCTGTGAAAATGTTATATATATATATATTCCCATTCATTCATTCATGGTTTCTTTCTTTCCTTCCTTTTTTCTGTACATTGAAGCCACTTTTTGCAACTTCTAGGAAACCGTGTTCGGGTTACAAAATGAAGGAGATAACTGGAAGTGGCATCTTTTCGGATAGTGGAGAAACTGATCCATCAGAGTCTGGCAATATTACTCCTAACAACAGAACAGGAATCCGAATGTACCAGGTACTTCCGTTTTCTGTTTTCCTTTTATTGGCCAGAGACAAATGTACCAGGTCCTAATTCCTGCATACATAATCTTAAATCTCCATGGTGATTCCTAATTTACTTTGACTTCCTCTGTAAAACATTACTAGCAAGCCCTTGCTGGAATCAGTCACATCTCCTTTGGTGAGGAAGAGAGCGTTTCTCCGAGAAAACCAACTACTTTGCCTGAGGTTGCAAAACAACGCGAATTGAGTGGGACGCTGGAAAGTGAGTCGGACAGGATGTTGAAAAAGCAGATCTCTCATGCTAAGTCCAAAGAACTTAGTGGGCATGACATATTTGCACCTCCACCTGAAATCTTGCCCAGGACGGTGGCTTCACACTCACACACAATGCATCAAGACATGGGAGAACCTGCGCCACGTAATTTGCGCACATCTGCCAAAGTTTCTAATGTAAGTGACTTTGTTGTGTTTGTCCCTACTCTTCCCTCTGTCTTAAGCATGAGAAAATAGTTATGTGGCAACTGATACAGCATGTCGGTTGAAAGTAACCACCTCCCCTCTTCCTTAGTGGCTCTGAACCTGGGTAGTTCTATACTCAGTGAAGACATGCTATTATTGGTTGTCGCATTGGGATAGAAGTCAACCACATGACGTTTGATACGTATTGAAGTTTTTTCTCATTAAGTAGGGCTAGTAAAATGCAATATTTGAGAAGCTTCAATGGAATTAACCAATGATTATCCATGATGCTTCTTGCAAGCATAGCACTATATTGATTCTTTCTCTAAATCATTCTTCTGAGGTATTCTTGGATCTAGAATGACCTGACTTTAATACTTTTACATGGATCAGCCTGCTGGAGGACAGAGCAATATAATGTCCACTGAGGAACCTGTGCTGAAGACGGCAAAGAAGATCTATGACAAGAAATATACTGAACTTTCAGGAAACGACATCTTCAAGGGCGATGTGCCTCCATCATCTGCGGAGAAACCACTAAGTGTGGCGAAAATGCGCGAGATAAGTGGCAACGACATTTTTGCTGATGGTAAGGTAGAATCTCGGGACTACCTGGGCGGCGTGCGCAAACCGCCTGGCGGTGAGAGCAGCATCTCATTGGTTTGATAAGATACGGCCTGGACCAACTATTTCACGTGATAGTCTTGTATCTGGATTTTCTTCTGGTTCTCACTGTGAACATATTCTGGTATTACTCTCCTTTCATTAAATTCGTCGAGGGATATGGCAAACTTCATTCCAGTATTTAACATGATTGGCTAGAGATGTGACCGATGTGCTAATTGGTGTTATGTGTTCATACTCGCGTTTGGTTTAGTGATTGTCCTAATTTTCTGCAAGTTCATCTACTGCAATGAATGGTTGCGTTTGTCCATTCCATCTTCTTACTCCCTGTGTAGTGTTAATCTTGATTTCAATACATTTCATTGGGATACAGTGATTATCAATTTCATTCTGTTTTCATCCTGTGCTGCCAAGTGATTTATGGCAATTTTTTGAAGTTACATATAGGATGTGGGACTTTCTCTTGTTAAAATCCACGTCAAGGGAAATTGAGTATGTACTCCCTTTCATTTAGCAGCCATTCTTCACCTCGAGATCGCTGGGCCAACCACCTAAGGTCTTAATTCTATAAGATGTTATCAATGCTTGATTGATGCATTCTGCTAAAATTGGACAGCTACAGCAAACAAATCATTGCTGAAGTATCATTAGGAATGGTTGTGGTCAAAATTTACTTGGATAATGTGATATCATAACCTTTTTTTTTTTTTTTTTTTTTTTTTTTTTTTTTTTGGGGTGAGCAGTGCCGGCAATCTCCTTGGACATAAGCATAGGAGTTCTACATTTACGGCGTACTGTCATAACTTTCTGTTCATAGAGATTTATCCGAAAAGATTGAACTGTTGGTTTAAATCATGACAAGGGAATGCTGAAATTCTGAGAATGGAGTGAGGGCCAAGCAATAAGAGAAAAATCCGAAACACTGGAGGGTTTACAAATCCTTTTTGATGAACTAATATCTTCAGTTCATGCCCTCAATATCACATTCAACTTCTGAAACGTGCTCTTACATTTTTATATGGATTTCCCATTCTCCGTTCATCTTACCTTCCTTTTATATAATCTAATCTTACTCTTCCTTGACTGTTCTGTGCACAGTTGAATCGCTATTCATGTAGAACAATTGTAATAATTATTACTAATTAATACAACTACAATATCCATTATTGGTTAATTAATATAATATAATCATTACATAAGCAAATTGTTATCATGATTAATACTATCCAATCACGCAGGGCGTTAAGCTATTATGCATAATAGCTATTAGAGTTTCAGCAGTAATAGGTATTATAACGTTATACTTACTACTGCAAGCTGATATTGTAATGCGTCAAAGAGGAGTAATGTAATAATCGTTGCCACAACCAAAGCGTCCTCTTGTGGCTTCTGAATCTTTGCTTGTCATGTATCTAAGCTCACTTTATCATAATACACTCATCTACGAATATAGAAAGTACCACTAGAGATATTTATTCATTTGCTAGAAGCTATAGTTCCTCTTGCAATTTCATATTACTGGGTTGTCTCCACCTCTGGACAATGGCCACACTAGTGAGCGGCCGGATGAGCCGATAACACCTGAGAAACCATCTTCATGGATGGCCTGAGTTGCGGATTGGTGGATAAACAAGCAATTGCGAGCTTGAAGATGACTAGAAGTTCATCCTCAGTGCTTGGCATTGGAGCTGGTAGGCGTGGGTCCAGCATATCTTTCAGGACAGTCACAATCTCCTTATCCGATTCAGCTAAAAGGGATGAGATGGTTTCGCCTGGATGTTTTCCATGGAACACCTGTATTGCCACAACCCCAAAGCTGTACACGTCGCATTTCTCTGTCACTCTCATCGTGTAGGCAAGCTCTATGCATAAGAAGAAAATGCATTATTACTGGCAGATTATTACTTTTTAAGCTCACCATAGAGGACTAGTAGATATCCATGGAGTTACCTGGTGCAACATATCCATATGTCCCAGCAACAGCGCTCCAATTCGATGTGTCCAGCTTGAGAAGCTTGGCTGTGCCGAAGTCAGAAACATGGGCCTCATACTCAGAATCAAGCAAGATGTTGTTGCTTGATATGTCTCGGTGAACAATGGGAGGCACACAGTCATGGTGCATGTAGGACAGAGCATGAGCTATGCCTCTCACAATATTTGCCCTCCTATCCCAACCCAACTCTTTTGCTTCTCCGTCATCGCTCAGGGTTGCAGACAGGTTTCCTCTTTCCAGATACTCATACACCAAGAACGAGTGTTGGGGATGTGAGCAGAAGCCACGGAGTCTCACGATGTTACGGTGTCGTATTTCTGTCAATGCCCGTATCTCATTCTGAAACTCCTTCTGATTCGTTTGCCCGCTATCAGACATATGATGAAGCTTCTTCACAGCCACCACATCGCCTGATCTTAGCTTTGCTCTGTAGACTCTTCCATATCCTCCACATCCAATGCAGTATCTCTCGTTAAAATCCTCAGTCGCTGCAATGATTTCTTCGTGCAATATCCTTCCATTGTAAGTAGATATAGAAAACATTTTCTCTCTCTCCTGTGCTTGCTCCACTTGTCGGTGGTCCTTTCTTCTATGCAAAATGTAGTATACTCCGACGAAAGAAAGCAGGAGAAATGCTCCAAGTACGAGGAAAACAATGAGAAACACTTTCTTAACAGTGTTGGATTTTTTCTTCTGCGGCTCCGATTGACTACAAGGCTGAAGTCCATCCACATTTCCACATAATCCAGCGTTGCCTTGTAATGCTTCTGTTGGAGCATCTTGGAACGCCGTGGTGTTTGGAACCGGACCCTGAAACTCATTGTAGGATATGTCAACCGTGGCCAAACCTGGCATATCCTCAAAAATTGCATATATAGGGCCCGAGAGATTGTTGTGTGAGAGGTCAAGTTTCACTAGACTTTGCAGACTGCTGAATTGTGCAGGAATCTTGCCGATTAATGAATTATTGTTCAAGTCTAGCTCAGATAAGTGAATCAGCATCCTGATCTGGCCAGGAATTTCTTGGCTTAACCGGTTGTTGCTCAGATCCAAGTGGAATAAGTCTGCCAACTGCCCGATACTCTCAGGGATAGACGAGTTTAATCTATTCCTGGACAAATCCAGTCTTTGAAGACCAGATAGTGATGCGATCTCGGGATTTATACTGCCAGAAAGTTGATTCCTGCTCAAGTTCAACCTCACCAAAGAGGTCAATTTCCTGAGTTCTTTTGGAATCTCGCCTATTAAACCATTGGAAGAAAGGTCGAGTCCTTGTAGTTCAGTCGCATTTCCGATCTCAGAAGGCAAGCTACCGGTGATGTTGTTCCCAGCAATTCGTAGATCCCTCAAACGCCGACAACTTCCCCAGTTGACCGAGATCTCTCCGTGGAACTTGTTGAAACTCAAATCCATAAAGTCCAAGTTTGGGTAAACACCAAAACTGTCGGATATGTTTCCAGTGAGTTGGTTCTCCTGGAGGCGTACCCTGAGTAAGCTCGTGCAATTTCTCAAGCTTCTGGGAATGAAACCTGTGAGGTTGTTGCCAGCCATGGTGAGGTTTTGAAGTGATCCACCTTGGCACAAGTTATCTGGTATGAAGCCAGTGAACTGGTTTGTATCTAATTGTAGCACCACCAAGTTCATCAAATCCCTAGGCATCCAGGAATGGAACCAGAAAGTTGGTTCTCACGGAGGGATATATATTCCAGGTCAGTCATGTTGCCCAGAGAAGAAGGAACACGACTGCTGAGCTGATTCATACTCAGATCTAAATTGATCATAGCTTGGAGGTTTCCCAACTCATCAGGAATGTTATCAGAAAGCATGTTGCCATACAGATAAAGAAGGGTAAGCTCTGTCAAATTGCCTAATGTCGAGGGAATTGAACCACTAAGATTATTGTAGTGTAGGGCGAGTTGACGAAGAAGTTTCAAGTTCCCTAGCTCTGGTGGGATAGAACCACTAAGTTCATTATCATATACATGGAGTTGGGTTAGTTTCGTCAATTTGCCGAATGTGGGAGGAATTGGTCCCGTTAGGAAGTTGGTATCCATGTAAATCTCCTCCAAGTTTGTCAAATTCCCAATTTCAAGAGGAATAGGACCAAAAAATGAATTGTTATAGATGTATAGTCTAGCGAGGCTGCTCAAGTTGCCCAAGGAAGAAGGAAGAGATCCATTCAACTGGTTTGAGTACAGGGCAAGCTCGTTCAACAAACGGAACTGACCTATTTCATCAGGGATAGAGCCACTCAACTTGTTAGAGAGCAGATGTAGCACCTCAAGCTTCATGAGATTACCAATCTCCCGTGGTATTTTCCCGGATAATTGATTAAAGGAGAGGTCAAGGTAGGTGAGATTGGTCAAAAGACTGACTTGAGGTGGAATACCGCCGAAGAGTTCATTTATGTACATGTCTATATAGGTAAGATACGGCAAAGACAAGAATGGGAACTCATTGAGTGTACCTCTAATATTCGAATTGGTGAGATTGATTCCAATCACGCTTCTGGCTGGGTTACATGAGATTCCATACCAACTGCACGGGCTCGACACTGTTGCATTGGAGCCGGTAGCATTTTGAGGAGGGAGAGTCCATGAAGATAGAGAAGAGGTGGATAGGTTTTGGTTTAGAAGGCTGGATTTCCATTTGAGAAGGGCTTGTGCTTCTAGTGTGGAGGCATAAGCAGGAATTGCACTTTGTGGAATGATGATAAAAAGCGCTGTGGAAAGGGCAAAGGAGGCTAGAAGATTCACTGGTGTTTCTGATCCTGGTGAACCCATGATTTCTTTTTCTTGTTCCGGAGGTTGATGATCAACGGTGAGGCATATATGTAAAGCTTGGTTACTCTGTTTCTGTCATTCTCCAAGTCCATTCGCAGAAGGCCAATCTTGAAAGATCTCCAATTTCCTGCTTGTTGAATGGTGCTGATTGTGATGATGACGTTAACAATATGGTCAATGTATGTTAACGAGAAGTAGTCTGACCGTGTGTAGAGTTTCATATAGTTGGAACAATGTATTTGACTTTGACTCAAAGCTTCCCGAACTCTGTTCTCTTTAATTGGTGCTATCTCTGGTTTTCCTTGACGCGGGGGTGCCAACAGCCAGACACTGCTATTTTAAAGATGATGAATCGTTCATCAGTTATTAATAGGGAAGAAAATGAAGCCACTCACTATCGTCTTGCTCAGACTTTGTGACAGCAGAACACGAAATTTGACTTAGAGCGTCTACTCGATAAATTAAATAATTTTTTTAATACCAAGTGGATCTGCACTTTAGATGTTGTATATGGCCTAATTCTTCATATCTGGAAGCACTTATGAGGGAATTGCCTTCCAAGCAATCGACTAGGAGAGGTTGAAGATGAAGAGTAAGACACAGAATAAAGGACCTTCACGTTTAGTTTCTTTTTGAGCCTTTCTATGGTTTTAACCCATTGCTCTTTCCTTCTTGAGGAACGACCATGTTTCTTTGTAGCTTCTTGCTGAATCTGATTGATTATTTGAATAGTTTAGGTACCTCTTTTACTATGTGAATTTCGACTAGATATGCTCTCTAAAAGAAAAGCTGGAGAAAATTTACCTGTGTGGACCTTTTAACTGTACTTTGTTCAGGCAATACCTAAATAGACTCACATCAAAGGGAAAAAGAAAATGAACAGTAAGGAAGAAACTTGTGCTGGTTTGGCTTTAAGATGCGCTCTTAAGATTGAAAATTGAGGTTCCGGTCTCTTTATGTCACAACGTTATTTATATAAGTGGGAAACTACCGTGGAGTACATGGATTCTACGTCTTAAAACACCCTAAACTTTTATTTCCATATAAATCCATAGTTTAATAACACCTCTACTTAATCTTGCAGTTCAAAATTTACATTGCTCCAAATTTACGGCCTAATTCCTAAAATTACTCTGATTAGACAACAACGAGTTTGATTACTTACCGAATGTTGTAAAACAAAGCTAATCGGGCTTGGCGAGATTCCTGTAGGGCGTAGATGCAAGCTTTTCTCTCCTCTCTTCCTTCCTTTTATTGTCACTATATATGTTTGTTTTCGCTTTTACGCTTCACATGCATCTAATGAAGGAGAAAATAGTGCAGATTACGTCGGCCAATGCATGGTAAGGTAATGTAGGTTGAGCTTTTTCCTGTTAATTCGCCTCTCTCAAATTTCGTTGGTGTACAAATCTAATTTTAAAGGTGATTGGAGAATCTTCGTGAGGGTTTTGCTCTTGCAAGTGTCACAATTGTGCTCGTTCAATTTTTTTACTTTAAACAACTAAAGTGTTGGGGACGTTGAACCTAGGTGCACACCACCAAAAGGCAAAGCTGTAATAATAGATGGAGATTTCATTGTGTGTTTATTACTAAAGATGGATTTCGTGATCAATCATTGTTTTTATAATTACTTTTTGAGCGTGTTTTGATGATATATTTTGTTATTTAGAGCTTATTTTGTTTTGAAATTGTCTACGATTTGTCTCGATTTGCAGTTGGACTACATTATTTTTCTTTGTATTTTTGTGGGAATGAATGAAACGTTATCTTGAGCACAAAAAAAAAAAAGGTAAGAAAGAAAAACGGGCAATAGCAAACTTAGTCATAGTCACCGTCACCCTCCAAGTCTGTATTTATTATTTGGGGAACGACCCCATCCCTTCATAAAATAAAGGACGAAGCTTTTAATTAAAATAAACCATTTTCAGAAATGTATTAGTCGGATAAAACCTGACATTAATGAAAATAATCGTAAGGTCCAACATATCATGAATGTACCCAGCTGGATTTCCTTCAGAGTCGGCCTAATAAGCTTAATAAAAATAGCAAAATAGATCCTAAATTGAATCCATCACTCTCCTCTACTCTTAAAATCTGAAAGGTAATAAAAGGGCGAGCAAAAACCCGGCTCGGATAAGTGATGATCACCACTTCAAGTAAAACGATGCAGTTGTACAATAGCATGCATATGCAGGAACTGCACCTCGTGAAATGACTGCAAGCATTGCGAGAAGGGCAACGGGAGCTAGAAGATGTCCTCCTCCCTTTAAAAACTTTTTGCCAATCCTTGATTTTCTGGTGTGGTTTTGGAGCATATATAAAGCTGCTCTGTCTCTGCCATTGTTCTCTGATCCGTTCAGAAAAGGCCAGCTTTCAAAGATCTTCCATTTCAGGATTTTGAACGCTTCTGATCATGAAGTTTCCAGCTATTGACAAACCGTCTATTTCGTTTATACAGAGCCTCATGTTTGCTGAAGTAAGTGGTTGACTTGACTCCACCTCACTTAGTTCTTTTTTTCTTTCCATTCTTATGGGAAACATCCATTTGCTTGCTAAAATACCGACCTTTGACAACTGGAATACTTGCATGACCAGGCAAATAATTAGTGAGAAGAATATACGGAAGAAAAGTATACGGGAGTGGTTACGTCTCCACTTGGACTTTTAGATTGTAGCAAATTTGACCAATATCATGGGTTTACTTTGACTTCTTCAAGACTTGGGCACTCCTAGCATTTATGATTTCAATTTTTGATTTTTGCTTAATTTAAATCTTGCGATTAGGCTATTTACAGAGTTTTCCGAAACTCTGATTTTATATTGTCAAGTTTTACTTAGATTGACTGATGGCGGCATCAAACATTGGTCTACTATAATTTCTTGTTTCAAGTTCAGAAAACTCTAAGCTCTCATCCAGATGAAATACATGAGGGAAGCTGTTCCGACATGTTTTGCATAAGGCAATATAAGTTCACTATTGTGAAAAACAGAGAAGATGGTAGCGGTACAATGTAAATGATTTTTACTTCTATTGACAATGGAGTGAGGCCGAGAGAAAATAGACCAGCATGATTTAATTCCCTCAAGATTTTGGAGGGCTTGGAGGGCAGGATGTCCTCTGCCTTATCGCAATTGAAGTATAAGGTATTAGTAGAACAGAACTTGCATTCTTTCCAAGACAAAGCATTGTACTATAAAATCTCCTCTTGCGACAAAAATAGGACCTGTGATCTTCCTAATTTAAGCACTTTTAAGTTCAAAACTCTAGCGAAAACAAATTCTGTATTCCCTCTAGTGCCATATTCTTTTTGGAGCAATCAACAACTACTGAATTCCTAATAAAGACTCATGCCACATCAACATGCATGTAACACTCGGAATAGGAGCTGATTGAACCATCACAAAACCTCTTGCTATTTAATGAAACTAACTTTGTAAATGGTCAATAACCTATTTTTTGTGCACAAATAGAATCTCGCATTGGACATATCCCTATTCCCTAGCTAATTGTTTTTTTTTTTTTTTTCCCTTTTTTGTAAAAAATCATCAAAAAACCTAAATTGTACCACTGTGACATATTTATTCTGAATTTTTTTATCATGATATAAAAAAATCTATATCATGCATATTATGACACATTTATCTAAAAATTTTCTTATGACATGAAAAAATCCAAGTCAATGACTATAGTTTACCGGTTGACTTAGAAAATGTAAGTCGGATGTATTTTCGGTTCCATCAAGACTTTGAAGCTTTCTCAATGCAGTCTTCTTTGGCGACTTTTTGACTTGGAACAGTCCCCATATTGGAATTTGGTCGCAATCATTGTGCGAAATTCAGAGAATTTGATAGAGAAGTCGTTGAGGAGAGAGATCAAATCCTAACTCGTTTCACACATTATGCAATTCTAAGCATGCAAAAGGGAAGTCTTCTCACACGGCATTAATGAAGCCAAATCTTGCCCCGGTTTTGACCCCGTTTTTGCAGAAACGACAGCTGATAATCGAGCTAATGAGTCTGGACCATGCCCACTTGCAAACTCACATCAATCGAAAGAAAAATGGAAGAAGAGAAATCAAAATTGTCCTTGGCCTGCTTGTTCCAGCCTTTTCTGATAAACGATAAGGTGGCTGTGGAGGCTCACATTTATCGATATTTCTCAATTATCAAGTTCATCATCATTGCCGGTCTCTTTGGGCCTACTCTAGAAAAGCCGATCTTGAAATGGCAGCCCAAGAGGCCTCTTGAAGATTTCATCGTTGGAGGAGGCAACTGATGCCGAATAACTTCCATCCGGCTTCTGCGAAGGCGATGAATGCTTGCGTGAGGATGTGAAATCGCAGAATGCAGAGCACGCGGTTTAAAGTTCACTGATGGGGAGGGTGCAAAGCTGAATCACGCAGTTCGTAGCTTTGCAAAACTGCAGACACTTCTCGATATCTTTCCATTTTCTTCTTTTCCTAAATTGTTCAAATTTTTCCGCTCCTGTGCAAGCTCGCTGTTGAGGCTGTTGTCGAGGATGTGATGCAGAGTGAAGGAGGAGGCATGAGCGAGACAAAAAGAAACACAAAAAGGAAAAAGAAAAAAAAAGAAAGAAAAAGAAAAAAGCAAAGTCCTTATAGGAGAATACTCTTAGTTGCAAATAAGATTTGGCTGACTTGTAAATTGAAGTACTTATTTGAGATAATATTTACTTTAGGTCTTTTGATAAAATGGTTTTACTTCAAGCCCTTATTTGAAAGTTACCCTTATCTTATTATACTTGGAAGAAGAAGAATATTTGCCATTGTAAGTTAGGGTTTATTTGTTTAAAAGAAAATTATTACATAAATTATTTTTCAATTTTTTGGTATTTAGATGAAAAAAAAATAATCGAATTGTGGATAAAGTTTTTCATGGATTAAAAACTAAGGGTGCATTTGGTAACGTTTCTATTTAAAAAATTGTTTTACGGGAACGAGAAATAGAAAAAAGTGTTTACGTTTCTAGGAACAATTTTTGAATAAAAAAAAACGCGTTTGGTAAATCTGTTCGAGAAATATAAAAAGAATAGAAACACGTTTGGTAAATTGGTATAATTTTTTATTTCTTTTAATTCTTAAATATTTTTATTTTATTTTTCTTATTTATTTTTCCTTTTTTCTTTTTCTTCTTTTGGCCGGCGGCCTCACCCTAGCCACGGCGAGGCTCGCCGGCCACTGGGCGAGCTCGGCTTCGCCGGATCTGGGCGAGATCGAGCTCCCCCAACCAGACGTGAGGTTGGCTTTGCCGCGCCGAGCTGGGTGAGCTTGATCTCGCCCAGATTCGGCGAGGCCGAGCTCCCCCAGCGGCTGGCGAGGCTCAGCCTCACCGGGCCACCACTAGGTCGGTGTCGCCTGGCGATGGCCTGGCGAGCCTCGCCGGCTATCGTCGGCCGGTCGCCGGCCATGGCCAAGGCGCGACCGGCCAAAGAAAAAATAAAGAAAAAAGAAGAAGAAAAGAAAAGAAAAAAAGAAGTGTTTCTAGATTTTGTTCGAGGAAACAAAAACAACTTTTTTTTTGTTTCTTGTTTCTGTTCCAAATGTGTTTACGAAACAAAAAAATAGTTTTGGAACAAAAACGCAAACAAACACGTTTATTTTTTTTTTTCCTAGGAACAAAAAAGCAGAAATTTTTGTTCTTGGGAATAGTTTTTGTTCTTGGGAACAGAAATAAGGTGCAAACAAACGCGCCCTAACTGTTTGACTTGAAAATTATTTTCATAAAAAATATTTTTTTACCATGAAATTTTCAGTACAATAAAAGGACCCTCGTTTCAAATAATTTACCTTTTTTGAGCTCCGTAAGTGGGCTCAATTATTGAGAAAGAGTGCGCTGTAATTATTTTGGAATTTTGAATTGCTCGATGACTCCAATATAAATATTCCCGCAAGTTAGACGGGGCATATGATTTTGGTGTTGGATCATGAATACGTATACTTGGATTATATCGAAGTTGAACGACCATCGCTGGATCTACACATAATAACTAATTATCCTTTTATTTATTAGCTTCACGATTCATTATCACTTTAGTTTATGGTATTTATTATTTTTGTAATAAGTCAAATTAATGAGTACCATTGCCTTGCTTTGATTAAAAAATCTAATGGCTGCAGGAAAGTGATGGACATTTGTTTTTAGTTGGTTATTTCTTTCCCTATACTATTTTCCATGAGCAAGGGAAAAATTATTGAGAATCAAAACTTAATTGGATTGAGTATGAGTTAAGTCCAGTGGAGTTTTGTACAGGTTGCTAAACTTGTATTATGTAAAGATGGAACTATTTGAGCTAACTGGTTCAATTTAAATTGAACTCAATCTGACCCAACAATTTGACAAGTCTATATAAAGGTTGTACAATCATCAATTTTAATAGAAAAGCACAAGATAAATTTAAGAGACTATCAATCCTAAAAGGGCAGAGATAAGCATAATCAATACTTAATCACGATAGACATTGTGTGGTGTAGGCCAAATATTTTAAAGATTTAGTCCTAATTTAGATAATGACGGGGTGCTTCATTTTTTATTGCTTTTATCCTTCCTAAAGGACTATAATTTTCAACGATATTGCCAATCGAGAACCTGAAATTCTAACAGAAAACAGAAATCTATATGAGCTCAAGCTACTAATGAGCTAATCCCGTTTATCTACTTTTTAAAGGCTAATATTGACCAATTGGAACAAAATTAAGGCCTCACAAGGTATTTTTTAGCTTGGGAGAAAGATAAGTTTCCACTATAGTAAATAAATCTATGATTCTGTCGTAATTTGGAATATTCGATATCATAGTGAAATGAAATAGTATGTTATTTTTGGACACTTGGATTTATTACTTCTAGATAGGACGCTAAGACCACAACCAACCTCAGTTGAAATTTCTTATAAATTCTGAAAATTTACCATCACAGGACTTTATTCTTATTTTTTTGTGCACAGATAGAATCTCGCATTGGACGTTTCCCTATTCCCTAGCTAATTGCTCTTTTTTTTTTCTTTTGTAAAAAATCATCAACCTAAATTATACCACCATTACACATTTATCCTGATTTTTTTTATCATGATATAAAAAAAATCCAAATTATGCCCATCATAGCACATTTATCTAAAAATTTTCTTTTGGCATAAAAGTATCCCAAACTTGTACTTATGTGACATATTTATCCTCCATCAAATTTTGTCATATAATTTTTTAGCTAAAACAACATGGTTTATATTTCATTTAAATCACATTGACGCCATGTTAATACCGTTTGTTTTTAGCATCCATATAGGTAGATTAAGAAATCTTAATAGAGGATAAGTGTATCACGCAAGTATAAATTTGAGATTTTTGGTATCATAACTTTTTTTTTTAAAGTAAATATATTATAGTGAGCATAGTTTGGAATTTTTTATGACTTTTTTTTCTTTTCCTTTTTGTCAAGAGGTACCCTCATTATAGCTGTTAAATTAAGACACCTATCACGAATCGAGATCTTGAAATTACTCAGGATCTAATCGAGTCATAAGATCGGTCGAGTATCTTAAATTGGTATTTCAAGACAATGACAAGTTTTGTCAATAATACTATGAAATAAAAACGTTCAGTGAGATTATTATAAATTATGAGCTTAAAGAAAGAGAATTCTAAATAAACAAGAGAGGCCCAGCCCAGTATACTTCCTCAGCCCAAATAAGCTTCAGTGGTCTTCTTCTTCCTCTTGCTGCTTCATCTTAAATAGAAGAAAGACGAGAAATCAGAGCCTTGAGGAACCGAGAGAAAAAAGGGAGAGGAAAATCGCTGTGGTTGGTTGGAAAATATTATTAATGCCGGAATATGCCTCTTGCATGTGATTGGTAAGCGTTTCCTCGTTGTTTTTTTTTTCCTCTTGCATATTAGTTCTTGTTCGAGGAGTTAATGTCGTAGCCCCAGCTGTGTTGGCTTCGCCGGTGACGCTTCGGCCGAGATATGTTGCTTAGATCTCAAATAGGATACTAAAACAATAAGAATCAATAAATTAGCAGATGCAATTTGTCAAGCTTCTTGGAATAGAACCCAAACATTGAGTCTAGTGGAGGAATACATATTTCAGGTCTGTCACATTACCGAAAGAAGAAGGAACCAGTCAAGTGAGCTGATTTTCACTCTGCTCTAAGTCAAGCCTGGAGGTTTCGTATCTCATTATGAATGTTACTGGGAAGCTGGTTACCCAAGAGAGAGAGCGAAGGGTAAGCTTTGCCAAGTTGCCTAAAGACAACAAGATTGAAAGGGCGAGATTATTATTGTAAAGGCTCAACCATTGAAGAAATTTCAAATTTCTTTGCTCTGGTTGGATGGAACCTGTAGGTTCATTATCAGGTAGGAAGTGCCCTTGGTGGAGTGACCTAAGACAGTGAAAGTGGCTGGGGAGGTAGAAGCATGATGACTGTCTTGAAGCCTTGGGAATTTATGGCCTTTTTTCTCTTTTTGTCTGGATGTTGATTTTTCTCAGGACCAAGCGGGATGCTTAAAAAATTTCCCTTGATCTAATTTTCCTATTTGGCAATGGAAATGGATCAGCAAGCATCAACTTTTCTGGATCACATGGTTGTTGATGCCATCTGGCCTGATGAAAAAGTTGACTGTTGCTGGTTCTTTCTTGACATTGCATTTTGCCTGTTGCCTTTCTTCTAAGATATGCGGCACATTCAAGATTTGAGATTGAATTAACCCAATTACCTGATAAGGTTGGCTAACATATCTCATTGTCTTGCTATGCCTCGAGTTGAATAGTTGTTACTTCATTTTACCCCCTACACTCTCCATTGACATGGTTTTTGGAAAATATGATCTTACAATGTTGGGTTTTACTTGAGATTGATCGAGGGCAGGGTCAAACAATGGTCTACTGTGGTTCCTATTTTAATTTCACAATACTCTGAGCTCTCAAAAATATGTTTACTTTTTTCCAAATAAAAGTACATGAGAGAATTGTTCCGACATGTTTTGCACAAGGCACTATAAGTTCTCTGTTTTCAAAAACAGAAAAGATGGTTTGTGGTGAGCTAAAACATGACTCAGTTTTATTTGTATTTGACGATGGGACGAGGCCCAGGGAAAATGAACTAGCATGATTTAAATCCCTCAAGATTTTGGAGGGCATCGTTTCGTCTGCCTTCAGGCTCTTGAAGTATAAGATAGTAACAGAACAGAACTTTTCTGAAACAAAGCATTGTACCATAGAATCTGCCCTCAAGATAAAATGATGATCATATCTTCCTATTTAAGCAATTTCAAGTTCAAAGCTCTAATGAAAATAAAGTCTGGATTTCCTCTAGTGCCATATTTCTTTTGGAGCAATCAAAAGCAACTAACTTCTAATACGTACCCTGCCATAACAACATGCAGATAGCACTCGGAATAGGAGCTGATTAAACAAACTATGTTATGTAATAGTATGGTACTAAGTTAATGTTGGAATATTGGCCCACATTGCTTGACAAGGGGTTTTATAAGTTTTTTATATTCTTGTGTTGTCCCTGCATTTATTAGTTTAAACTTTTGGATTTGATTTTTTAATGTGGTATTAGAGCTCGTGCTATTTCTTTCACATGTATGTTCGCAGGAATGGGGGTGTTGATATCATCCCATATGGCTTGATAATATCTAACAAACATGGTTCATGGCTGCAATTAGAACATTTAGTTTCTGATTGAATGCATTCTGAAAAGATGGATGATTGAAACTTTTCCGCACGTAAGAGGATTTTATGTCTACACAAATCCACCATGAACCTTATAAAAGGACTAAAAAAGGACTAGATCTCAGAGACTTAATAAAAATATTCGGTTGCGACTTTACATGGACCCTCTGCTTTCAAGATGATAACGCTAGATACATAAGCAACTTTACACTGATACGGAATTCATACTTTATAACTCTAACTAGACATGGATACATAGCTTTCGCTGCGACGATACTAGTATGATTATTCATAGATGCAGAAACAGTTTGGAATATCTCCAGTTCAGCTGTTCTCTCCGGAAATGAAACTAGATGCCAGTGCTCCTTCCAAAACAAAAGGCTGTTCTATACTTGGGCATGAACGACTTGTAGTCCTCATCCTCATGCTGGTACCCTAAACACTTACCCTTGTTTCCGGTCAAAATTTTTCTCCTAAATGCAAGTACAGTTAACAGAATAGTGAGCGAAACAATAAATTAGAAAAAGCTTGAAACTTAATTGAATAGTTTAAACGACAGTGTTTTTTATTAAAGACCAGACCTTCTTGCATGTGGTTGACAGAGCAAAATCGTTTATCAGACGATATCTTCTACAAATTGATCCAGTGCACGGCTTGGATTTGTTGCATCTCTCCCAGGATCAGTGGGCTTCTGTGATTTTTGAACTCCATCAAAAATGGTTGAACGAGCTGATAGCACGTGAGAAATCTTTTTCATTGACGGCCTGAGTTGGGGATTATCAGATATGCAAGCGACTGCAAGCTTTAGGATGGTCAGAAGTTCATCCTCAATGCCTGGCATGGGCGTTTGCAGGCGTGAATCCAATATATTCTTCAAAACTACTGAGATCTCCATGCCGACCGGAGCTAATAGAGATGAAAGACTATCACCCGGATGTCTTCCTTTGATCACCTCGATGGCTACTATTCCAAAGCTATACACATCGCATTTCTCTGTCACCTTCATTGTGTAAGCAAGCTCTGCACAAAGAAGGAGATTATGTGTTAGCACAAATACATCGCTTTAGCTAAACCGTTGGATCAAGAGTGGATTTTAGAAATTAACCTGGAGCTACGTAACCATATGTGCCGACGACTACACTCCAGTTTGATGTGTCCAGCTTAAGAAGCTTAGCCGTGCCAAAGTCAGAAACATGCGCTAAATACTCCGAATCAAGTAGAATGTTGTTACTTGAAATATCTCGATGAACGATTGGAGAAGTACAATCATGGTGCATATAGGACAGAGCATGATCCACGCCTTTTACTATATTCACCCTCTTGTTCCAGTCCAACTCCATGGCTTCTTCTTCATTGCTCAAGATTGTAGACAAGCTTCCTCTGTCAAAGTACTCATACACCAAGAATGAGTGTTGTGGATGCGAACAAAAGCCCTCTAGTTTCACAATATTGCGATGTCGAATTTCCGTCAATGCCTTAATCTCATTCAAAAATTCCTTTTGATTTGTTTGCCCACCATCAGCTGTTTGATAGAGCTTCTTTACAGCTACTATATCTCCTGATCTTAATTTGGCCTTGAAGACACTTCCATAGCCTCCCCTTCCAATACAGAAAATCTCATCAAAAGCCCCGGTGGATTCTATGATGTCTTCATATAATATCATTCCACCGTACTTTGATAGAGAAAAGACTTTAGTTGTCTTGCTTGATAGGTTTGCTTTTGGATGGAACTTCTTCCTAAGGAAAATGAAGAATATTCCAGAGAAAATAAACAACACTACTCCTAGTAGAGGAAACACAATAAGAATAACCCTGCCTCCCGTTGAAGAGTTTTCCCTATCTACCACCGCTTGATTACATGGCTCAAGTCCTCCAACATTTCCACACAATCCATCGTTGCCTTCAAACGCTTCTTTTGTTGCATTTTGGAATGCTGAGGTGTTGGGGATGGGACCCTCAAACTTGTTGTGAGAGATGTCCACCTCCATCAAACCTCGCATATCCTTGAAAGTCTCATATATAAGGCCAGAAAGATTATTGTGTGAAAGGTTGAGTTTCACTAGGCTTTCCAGCTTGTTGAATTGAGTTGGGATTTCACCGCTTAACAAGTTACAACTCAAGTCTAGCTCGAATAAATGAGTTAGCATCCCTAATTGCCCTGGAATATCTTGGCTCAACTGGTTGTTGCTCAGATCCAAGTGGATTAATTTTGAAGAAAACCCGATAGTCTGCGGGATAGACATGCTTAATCTATTCCTTGACAAATCCAATTTTTGAAGACCAGGTAGCGACACAATATTTGGACTTATTCGGCCAGAAAGCTGGTTCCTACTTAGATTCAAATTCACCAAAGAAGTCAATCTTCCGAATTCTTTCGGAAGCTCACCAACTAAGCTATTGAAGGAAAGATCAATTGCACCCAGTTGAGTTGCGTTTCCAATCTCTGGAGGCAAGCTACCAGTGATGTTATTTCCTGCAATTCTTAGATCCCTTAAATGCATGCAACTTTCCCAATTTGTTGAGATTTCTCCATAGAACTTGTTGAAACTCATGTCGATAAAGGTCAGGTTGGGGTAGACACCGAAGGTCTCAGATATGTTTCCAGTGAGCTGGTTTTCCTCAAAGCGTGCTCTGACTAAGCTTGTGCAATTTCTCAAACTTATAAGGATAGAACCAGTTAAGTTGTTGCCACTCACTGTAAGGTTTTGGAGCAACCCACCTTGGCATAGTTTCTCTGGTAAGAAGCCGCTTAACAGGTTGGTATCCAATTGTAGCACCTCCAAGTTCACTAGATCCCCTGAGGATCTAGGAATTGAACTAGAAAGGTGATTGTCATGGAGAAACAAAGATGTTAGGGAGGTCAAGTTACCCAAAGAAGAAGGAATTGGGCCGGTGAGTTGATTTTCACTTAGCTCTAAGTCAAGCATAGCATGGAGATTTCCCATTTCATTAGGAATGTGACCGGAAAGCTTATTACCGTAGAGATAAAGAGAGGTAAGCTCCTTCAAATTGCCTAATGTTGGTGGGATTGAACCTGTAAGATTATTATCATTAAGGCTCAACTCATTCAGATGATTCAAATTCCCTAGCTCCGGTGGGATGGAACCAGTAAGCTTATTATCAAATATGTTTAGTGCTATCAATTTGGTTAAGTTCCCCAAAGTGGAAGGAATTGGTCTTATTAGGAAGTTGGTGTCCATGTGGAGCACTTCCAAATTTGCCATATTTCCCATTTCAGGAGGAATAGAACCAGAAAGGGAGTTGTTGTAGACATACAATCTAGCCAATTTGCTCAAATTACCTAATGAGGAAGGTATGGGTCCATTCAACTGGTTCGAATATAGCGCAACCTCATTGAGCAAATGCAAATGTCCGATTTCTTGGGGAATGGATCCATTTAACTCATTGGAAACTAGGTGTAGGACCTTGAGTTTCGTTAGATGGCCGATCTCCGAGGGTATATTCCCCATGAATCGATTGATAGAGAGGTCAAGATAGGTGAGATTGCTCAAGAGACCGATTTGAGGCGGAATATGGCCAGAGAGACTATTTATACCCAAGTCCATGTATGTAAGATGAGACAAAGATGAGAATGGAAATTCATCGAGTGTACCTTCAACATAAGCACTGGTGAGATTTATCTTGATTATGCTACTCCCCTGATTGCAAGAGATGCCATACCAAGCACACGGACTCATGGTCAAGTTGGAACTGGAGGCATGATGAGGAGAGGGAGTCCACGAAGAGAGGGAAGTAATCGAATGGTTACTAAGACTGGTCTTCCACTTGAGGAGGGCTTGGGCTTCTGCAGGGGAAGCATGAGTAGGAAGTGGAATGACAAATGTAGTGAAAAGGGCAAGGGCAGCCACAAGGCACATGAATTTTGTGAATTCTAATGAAGGATCCATCAATTCTTCTTCTCCTTCTTCTCTTTTGGCTCTAGTGAGTTGGTTTTTGTCTTCCTGAGGCAACGGGTGATGCTTAAATAGGCTGCAGAAACTCACCTTCTTATCATTTTCCATGGTAATGGGAATGCAATAAAACAACAGCCAACCAAAGAAGACTAGGAAAAGGCACATTGATATTGCTTCGCATGCTGTAGGAGTAGACATCTAAGAGTTGATTGGGATGAATTTTTGGTTCCTTGAAGACTTCAGAATTTTTACTTTTGTACTTTTCGTAGGGGCCAATTCCCAAAAAAAAAAAAAAAAAAAAAAAAAAGTCATAAACTTTACGTCTAGTCTCAAATTTGTTCAAACTTTTTTTTTTGTCTCTTCTAAAAAATCCTAAACTTTAGGTCCAATTCCAAATCTACACTAACTTTTATTTTTTGTCTCAGAAAACACCCCAAAATTTTAGGCTTTGTCCCAAATCTGCCATAAACTTTTCTTTTGTCTCAGAAAAAGCCTAAAACTTTAAGTCCAATCCCAAATCTAAAACAAATTTTTGTATCGAAAAGGAAATCATCAATTTTTACTCTAGTCCTAAATTTGCCCCATTAGCCTTCTGTCCAAAAGTTGCGGTTAGTAGTGCCTATTTTTTTATATCCTACAATGGTTTTATTTTGAAGATAATTTTCCATGCTGCCTTGTCAATGTGTAATTATTATCGATATGGAAATGTCACGTTAAGTTGGGATTGGACCATGGGGTAGATTTGAAAATATATTAAAAGTTGGTGATTTTTTTTTGGGTACAAATGGAGGGTAAAATCCAAAATTAGTACACTCATTAAGTGTTACGTATCATCTAACTTAGTAATTTAACAGTAAAATTTAATGGAAACTAACAAAAGGTAAATTTGTCACATGTGTACCAGTTTGGGATTTTTGATAATCAAAAAATTAGTTTGAGATAAATTTGTCATAGATGTACAAATTTAAGATTTTTCTTGGTAAAAAAAATTAGTTTGTGGTAAATTTATCATAGATATACTAGTTTGAAATATTTAGTTGTTAAAACATTATTTTGGGGTAAATTTGTTACATATGGACTAGTTTGGAGTTTTTCATGGCATTAACATCTTTTTTTTTTTAGACAAAACAAAATTTGAGGTGGATTTGAGATTGTACTTAAAGTTTATGGTTAGTCTAAGATAAAAGAAAAGTTTTGGGTTTTTTTTTTATACAAAAAAAATTGGGACAAATTTGAGACTTAACGTAAAATTTGGATTTATTTTATTTTATTTTTATTTTTAAAAATTTTAGAATTGACCTCTGTTCATGGTGACTCGGTCAGTCCCTCTTTTTGGAATTGAGTCCCAATTCCAAAAAGTGGGACTGTCCCACCCATTATATGAAATCAGAGACTTTGACTTGGACGGAGAAGACTTGGAGGAAAGTGACGTAAAAGTCAAGGCGTTGAAGACTTCGGAACTTTTTACTTTTGTCGTCTTCATAGTGACTCCGTCAACCCCTCTTGAGTCCCACCCATCATGTGAAATCAAAGACTTTGACTTTGACTAAGAAGTCTTTGAGATGAGTGATGTAAAGTCAAGACCTATCATGTGGTTTGGGAATGCTCAACTTTCCACAAGATCGGACCGTAATTTGTGCCACACAGATTTTTGAATTCAAAGCGCAAAAGGAAAGTCTTCTCACTCAGCATTCATGAAGCCAAATCTTGACACGGTTGGCCTCGTTAGTGCAGAAACGATTGTTGATGATCTAGCCAAATGGCCCCTGGCAACGGTAAAAAAAAAAAAAAATCTAATGGCATATTTTGAGTGGAAAATTGCTGAACATTGGAGCTTGGGTTGAGTTGTGTATGATTTGGGTCCAAGTGGGATTGAGTGTGAGCTGCCAAAATTGTATTACAAAAATATGGGTTAGTATGTGTTATATTGGTCAATGTGAATTGGATCCATTTTTTACCCATTCGTACTTGACTTGATCCTTTACTAAGAATAACGCCAAATAAATCTAAAAGATTATTTATATCAATTGATGGAAGGGCAAAAATTCATTGAGTATTAAAAACTTGTCAGGGATCAATATTTTCTCCAAAACACAATCAACTAATATAAAAAATTGATGACGAAGTACAAAAACAACACTCATAAATTTTACGTACAAAACTCAATATGGAAAAAACTACAGATCACTCAAAACTTCCACTAATCACCGAGAATAGCAAAATATATAATAGTTCATGTCTAATCACATAGCTAGAGAGTGAACACATCAACAATACAACAATATATCATTAGTGGATTAACGAATGAAGTAAGAAAACTCTAACCACGACCAGAAAAATCGAAAGACAAATCAGAGAAGGATCTCAACAATGATCTTGATATCATGAATAAGATATTAAAATTTCCACCGATTCCGACAAGATTCCACATAAATCTAATCTGCCTCTTCTCCTTTTAACCTTTGTCTCTCTGCCTCTTTTCTTTTTCTTTTTGTGTGAACACTCATTTTTCTCTTCTAACTATAAAAATCATTTCACCTTAATTTTTTTCTTTTTTTTTTACCTTTTTTAAAAAAGATGTGCTGGGCCTGATGAGGTGGACCCAGCCCATCATCAAGTAGGAAGTTCACTTGTTGGAATGACTGAGACTGAAAATGGCTAAGGAAGCTAGAAGCGTTATGACTATCTCAAAGCCTTGTGAATACATGGCCATTTTTCTCTTTTGGTCTGGGAGTCATTTTTTCTCAGGTTCACGAGGATTCCTCAATCTTATTTTCCTGCGATTTTCCTATTTGACAATGGAAATGCATTAGCAAGCATTAACTCTTAGAAGGCCTGTTGGTACATGCCATTTGGCATAATGAAAATGTTGACAATTCCCACCCGATGGTTCTTTCTTGACATTGCATGTTTCCTGTTGCCTTTCTTCTAAGCATTACAATTGAGAATTAAGATGAATTGACGCAAATACTCAAGATGATTGGGTGAACATAACTCATTCTTGCTACGCCTTGATTCGAATGGCTGTCACTTCATCGTTTTCTGTCTATGCGAATATTCATGAAGTTTTCTGAAACTTTGAGTTTACGATGTTGGGTTTTGAATAAGAGCGATCAAGGGTGGGGTCAAACATTAGTCTACTATGTTTTCCATTTTCAAATTCACAAGACTTTGAGCTCTTAGAGGCTAAGGGCCTGCATGTTTGTATTTTTTTTTTTTGTTCATGAACAGATTTTATGTTTTTTTGTTCCGAGGAACAAAAAAAGAATACAAACGCGTTTGTTTGCGTTTTTGTTCAAAACTTTTTTTTTTGTTCCGGGAACAAAATTAGAATAGAAATTAGGAACAAAAAAAGTTATTTTTTTTGTTCCATAAACACTTTTGAAGAACATATTTTCTCATCTATTTTCTTCTCTTTTTTTTTCTTCTTTGTTCTTTGGCCGGTCACCGGCCTCAGCCATGGCCGGCGACCGACCGACGAGGGCTAGCGACCGGCCAAAAGAAGAAAAAAATAAAAAATAAAAAAGAAAGAAAAAAGGAAAAATAAAATAAAAATATTAAAAAATTAAAAGAAATTAAAAAATAATATAAATTTACCAAATGTGTTTCTATTCATTTTTTATTTCCGGAACAAGTTTACCAAATGCGTCTTTCTGGTCAAAAATTGTTCCCCGGAACATAAATAGTTTTTTTATTTTTTATTTTTGTTTCCAAGAACAATTTTTGAATAGAAACATAAACAAACGTGCCCTAAGTCTACTGTTTCCCAGAAGAAGTTTATGAGGCAACGTTTTTGACATGTTTTGCCAAGGCTGTTTTCCAAGTCTAAGCTCCCTGTTCTGAAGAACAAAAGAGATGTTTGATGATGAGCTAAAACTCAAATGAGTTCTACTTGTATTTGACAATGAAGCTAGGCCAAGCAAAAACAGACCATCATGATTTAAAACCACCAAGATTTTGAGGGCTGGATATTTTCTGCCTTCATGCTCTTGAAATATAAGGTAGTGCATCGCATTCTTTCTGAAACAATGGAGAATCTCCTCTTGAGATGAAATGATGACCAGTAATCTTCCTAATTCGACCACTTCAAGTTTGAAGTTCTAATGAAAACGAAGTCCGGATTTCTCTATTTTGAAGCAATCAAAAGCTACTGAACTTCTATTGAAGACTCATGCCCTGGCAACATGCACATAGCACTCTGAATTGGAATTGATTGATTGCCCTCTGTCATGAGACATAGTGGCAGTAATTGCACGAAACCCAAAATTATGTTGGATGGCCACAATTAGAAACAATTAGTTTCTGATTGAGTGCACACTGAAAAGATCCATGATTGAAACTCTTCTACATGTAAGTCGATTTTGCATCTACGTAAATCCGGAATAAATATATAGGACTAATAATGATCAAGAGTTTAGACTTCATATAAATGTTCCATTTCAACCTTACATGGACATTTTGGTTTCAAGATAACCACACTGGATACATCATCAACTTTACATTGATAACAAAGGAATATTTCTAAGTCTAACTTGACATGGATACATCGACTCCGCAGACACTATTCTGATTAAGACTAGATATAGAAACAGTTTGAAATATCACTTGAGTCTAGCTGTTGTCTCTACAAACGAAACTAGATGCCAGAATGTTCTAGTTTTGCTTCTTCCAAAACAAAAGGCAGTTCTATACTGGGGCATGAACGAAATAGAGTCCGCATCCTCATGCTGATATGGGTTAAACACTCAACTTTGTTGACGGTCAAAATACTTATCCTAAATGCAAATAAAGTAAACACATAAGTGAGGGAAACGATATATTGAAAAAAAAATTGGGACTTAATCAATTAGTTTAAGCTACTCTATTTTTCATTAAAGATCTTAGACATTCTTGTATGTGGTCGACAGAGCAAAATCATATATCAGACGGTATCCTCTACTAACTGATCCAGGAAATGGCTTGAAGCTGTTGTGTCTCTCGCAGGATCAGCGGCTGTCTCTGAATATTGAACGCTATGGAAAGTGGTTGAACAAGCTGATGGTCTCCAAGAAATCATTTTCATTGACGGCCTGAGTTGTGGATTAGCAGATGAGCAAGCGATTGCAAGCTTGAAGATGGTCAGAAGTTTATCCTCAATGCCTGGCGTGGGCGTTGGCAAGCGTGAATTCAATATATTCCTGAAAACAACCGAGATCTCCATGTTGACTGGAGCAAATAGAGATGAAATGCTATCACTTGAATGTCTTCCTTCAATCACCTCGATGGCCACTATTTCAAAGCTATACACAACACGTTTCTCCATCACCTTCATTGTGTAAGCAAGCTTTGCACAAAGAGGGTGATAGATGTATTGGCACGAAGACATTGCTTTAGCTCAATCTTTGGATCAAGAGTTGATTTTAGAGATATACCTGGAGCTACATAACCATATGTGCTGATGACTGCAGTCCAGTTTGATATATCCGGCTTAAAAAGCTTAGTAGTGCCGAAATCAGAAACATGCACCTCGTAGTCGGAATCAAGCAGAGTGTTGTACTGGAAATATCTCGATGAACAATTGGAGGGTTACATAAGAAAGAGCATAAGCCACGCCTTCTATAATATTTGCCCTCTTGTTCGAATCCAACTCTTTAGTTTCTTCTTCATTGCTTAAGATTGTAGACAAGCTTCCTCTGTCCAAATACTCATACACTAAGAAAGAGTGTCGTGGATGCGAACAAAAACCCTCCGGTTTCACAATATTGTGGTGTCTAATTTTTGTCAAAGCCTTGATCTCATTCAAAAATCACCTAATCTTAATTTGGCCTTGAAGATATTTCCATAGCCTTCCCTTCCAATACAATAAGTCTCATCAAATGCCCCAGTGGCTTCTATGACGTCTTCATATGAGATCTTTCCATCGTACCTTGATAGAGGAAAGACTTCAGTTGTCTTGGGTGCTAGTTCCGCTGCTTCATTCTGTGGAAAATGAAGAATATTCCAAAGAAAATAAACAAAAGAACTGCTCCTAGCAGAAGAAACACAATAAGAAACACTCTGCCTCCCACCCGAGAGGTTTCCCTATCCACCACCGCTTGATTACATGGCTCAAGTCTTCCAACATTTCCACACAATCCGCTGTTGCCTTCAAACGTTTCTTTTGTTGCATTTTGAAATGCCGTGGTATTGGAGATGGGACCCTCAACCTTGTTGTGAGAGATGTCCACCTCCATCAAGCCTCGCATATCCTTGAAAGTCTCGTATATAAGGCCAGAAAAATTATTGTGTGAAAGGTTGAGTTTCACTAGGTTTTCCAGCTTGTTGAATTGAGTTTGGATCTCACCGCTTAACAAGTTACAACTCAAGTCTAGCTTGGATAAATGAGTTAGAATCCCTAATTGGCCTGGAATATCTTGGCTCAAGTGGTTGTTGCTTAGATTCAAGTGGATTAATTTTGAAGACAGCCCAATAGCTTGCGGGATAGACATGCTTAATCTATTCCTCAACAAATCCAATTTTTCAAGACCAGGTAGTGACACAATCTCTGGACTTATTCGGCCAGAAAGCTGGTTCCTGCTTAATCTCTGGACACAATCTTTGAACATAAATCATTGTCTCGCTAGGCCTTGATTTGAATAGCTGTCACTTGGTCGTTTTCCGTCTATACTATCCATTCATGAAGTTTTCTGAAACTTTCAGTTTACGATGTTGGGTTTCAAATAGGGGTGATCAAAGGCAGGGTCAAGCATTAGTCTACTATGGTTTCCATTTTCAAATTCTCAAAACTTGAGCTCTTAGAGGCTAAGTCTACTGTTTCCTAGATGAAGTTTATGAGGCGTTGTTTTTGGCATGTTTTGCGCAAGGCTATTTTCCAGATCTAAGTTCCTTGTTCTGAAGAACCAAAAAGATGATTGATGATGAGCTAAAACACAGATGAATTCTACTTGTATTTGACAATGAAGCTAGGCCAAGCGAAAACAGATCATCATGATTTAAAACCACCAAGATTTTGAAGGCTGGATATCGTCTGCCTTCACGTTCTTGAAATATAAGGTAGTGCCAGAACAGAACTCGCATTAAACAATGGAGAATCTCCTCTTGAGATTAGACGATGACTAGTGATCTTCCTAATTCGAGCACTTCGAGTTTGAAGCTCTAATGAAAATGAAGTCCGGATTTCTTTATTTTGGAGCAATCAAAAGCTACCGAACTTCTATTAAAGACTCATGCCATGGCAACATGCACATAGCACTCCGAATAGGAATTAATTGATCGCCCTCTCTGTCATGATACACAGTTATAGTAATTGCACGAAACCCAAAATTATGGTGGATGGCCATGATTAGGAACAATTAGCGTCTGATTGAATGCACTGTGCAAAGATCCATGATTGAATCTCTTCTGCATGTAAGTCAATTTTGCATCTACATAAACCCCAAATGAACGGATAGAATGACTAACAATGATCAAGAGTTTGGAGACTTCACATAAATATTTCATTTCAGCTTTACATAGGCAGTTCTGCTTCGAGATAACAACACTGGATACATCGTCAACTTTACATTGATATAACAGTAACATTTTCTAAGTCTAGCTTGACATGGATACTTTACTTTTGACTCCAAGGACACTAGTCTGATTAAGATTAGATACAAATTGTTTGAGAACTAGACCGATGAGAACCCATAGGTTCTAGATTCCAAGATATGCAAGGTTGGTTGCATATTCTAAAATATGAGGAATCTGTTTTGACGGGTAGGTTTCGAATTCTTAGTTGGAAGAACCTAGAACATATAACCTAGAACCTAGAATAAGTTTTAATATTTTTCTTAGTTCATGTTTTCGCACGATCATGTGATATTCTATATTGTTTGATGATGAGTGTATAATTTGAAAGCACTAGTTTGAGCTTCCATTTTATGACTGAGACTTTTACTTTATTAATGTTCATATTTTTCGTGTGTCTTTATGGTCAGTAAACTGTAAAAATAAGTGATAGTCATTAAGGGTTTTAATTCATTGCGATCATTCAATTAATAATATAAATGGAACCTGAGTATACCTTGGAACTGATCCTAAAACTTGTAACATGGTAGGTTCTAGGTTTTGGGTTATATAGGGTAAATTCTAAGTTTTAAAAATTAAGGAATCAGTTCTAACAGGTAGGTTTCGGGTTTTATATGGAATCTATATGAAACTTGGAACCGCTCACCTCTATTGCTTACATTAAGACTTTGTTCACCCGGTTAAACTTATATCAAATTTAATTGATTTAATTTCGCAATATTTGTCAAGTTTACTAAAATTAACTATTCATCCCCTCTAGGTAATACCGTAAGCCAACATTAGTGGGCATATCAAAAGGACACTAGTCAGAGAATAAGTGTAAACAAGTACTTGATCTCATATCTCTAGTTGCATAAAAGTGAGGTACCCTTTATTTTTCACTGGCTGCTAGACAACTTCAATGGGATAGTGGCAACTCCCAATATGGTTGGATTTCATAAATAGATCAATTTCAATTTTAATTTTCCAATGGCACTTGAGATAAGGGTTTGGGGAAACTTGAGCCAATTGAAGATAGTTGGTTTTCAATTCGACATTACCTCTAAACTCATCTTCTCATCTTCGCCTTGCTAGAAGGGTCACAATAAGTACATATGTGTCGTGTTTATCCTAAACTAATTTTAGTGTTACAAAAAAGTTTTAAATTGATATACTTGTGCCTAGGAGGCTCAGGAATTTTACAATAAGATTCTTCAAATATAATTTTGAAGATGCTTTGACGTTTGAACCTTTAGTACCCTAGTTCACTATTGCAAACAAGTGTGATAGGTGCAGGACTACAAGTCAAAGATCTAACACCGACCTACAACTTCAACAAAAATTTGGAGTGGGACATTAAATGGCACATTCAATCATGTATGAATAAATAAAAATTAAGTTAACTAGGGCCAAATGAGCTTTTGCAACTCTTGATCTTCGTTCCCATGGACAAATAAGAATGGCGTACACTAACAAGAAAAAGCACATATAGGAGTTAATGATGCAAAGCAAGCATGTTCATCTAGACAATCAACCCAATTCAGACATCACAGTTAAAAAAGATGATCACATAATATAAATGAGCATCCATATCCCGAATTGCATTTTAATCCGACAAAAAATTATCTTCCTTGATCTACATTGCACATAGTTCAAAGGGACCACTTCCCAACAATTTCATCAGTCCCCATGAAATTTGATGGCCTTCCGCTTTGGCTTCTCCATCCATTTGGCTTCTCTTAGTCCATCCTTATTATTTTTATGCCAACCATTTGGGTGTTCCAGTTTCACATGTAACATACGCTATGGAGATTCCAACTACGATTCCACATGCATAGCCTATCTTGATTGCTTTCCTATCAAACCTACTACCATGCTGTCTTGAATTATCCTCTTGGAAGAATGATGGTTGTGGAGGCTAAGCATCACCGGGGCATGCGTTTCATAATGGAGTTCCACATAAGCTTAGGTTTCCACGAAATGACTTGTTTGTGAATGTGCTCAATTGCTTATCTTGAGGTATGGGGCCTGTGAGTTGATTCTCTGAGGGGTCCAAATACTCAAGGAATGAGAAATTGCCCAGTTCTCTAGGAACCCTCCCACAAAGCTTGTTTGAAGATAAATATAGCCATGCAAGG
Organism: Eucalyptus victrix; assembly: GCA_016097545.1. NCBI lineage: Eukaryota > Viridiplantae > Streptophyta > Magnoliopsida > Myrtales > Myrtaceae > Eucalyptus > Eucalyptus victrix. The sequence goes on along the minus strand of CM027840.1, from coordinate 5,159,445 downwards.
TTAATCAAATTTCCAAGGGTTGAATGGAACCCACAAGATGGTTGTGGGAAAGGTCGAGTCTTATGAGAAAATGAAGATTTCCAATAACACTCGGGATGTTCCCTTGAAAAGAGTTGATGGATAAGTCAATGCTTGTGAAGATGTTCAAGATCCTTTCTAGCCGAATCTCCTTTCCTTTCATGATCACATTCATGGAAGCTTCATACAATTGAGTTCCAGCTTCCTGGCTCATGTACAATGATCTGTTCTGTGGCTTTTGCCCATTTTATCCATTCATCATCCCTTGAAGTTTTGCTATCAAATTGGCTAGTAAAGGACCAACAAAGTCGTTATTTGAGAGATTCAAAATGTGCAACTTAGGAATGAGATGATCTACCCTCGGAAAATCTAAAATACATTTAAAATTGTTAGACCTCTGAGTAAAATTTTTTAGGTCTGACAATCTTCCCAACCATGCTGGGAACTTATCCACTATCTTATTGTTGGTCAAATCTAGAACTTCCAAGTTTTTGCAATTGATAAGGGATTGTGGCAATGTGCCTTGAAATTGATTTTGACTCAAGTCAAGAGTTCTCAAGCTACTTCGTATTGAAAATGTTTGAGGGATCGTGCCCGAAAGAATATTTATTCACAAGTTCAAAACAAATAAACCACTACTCAAGTATGATAAGCATTGGCGTAGGCTACCAATTAAGCTATTATTAGACAAGATGAGGTGTAAAAAGGTTGGTGGCATTGCAAATCAATAAAGAGATCTTCCCCAGAAGTTGATTCTCGCTGAGGTGTAAATAGACTAGGTTAGTCAAATTACCAAAAGAAAAGGGAATTGGACTGGTGAGTTGATTTCCACTTAGCTTTAAGTCATGCATAGTGCGGAGATTTCCCATCTCATCGGGAATGTGACCCACAAACTGGTTCTCATAGAGGTAAAGAAGGGTAAGCTCCATCAAATTGCCTAATATCAACGGTGTTGAAACAATAAGATTATTGTTGTAAAGACTCAACGAGCTAAGAAGGTTTAAATTCCCTAGCTCTAAGAGAATAGAACTATTAACCTTATTGGCAAATAGGTGTAGCTCTTTCAATTTGGTTAAGTTCCCTAGAGTGGAAGGAATTGGTCTTGTTAGGAGGTTGGTATCCATGTGAAGCACTTCCAAATTTATCATATTTCCCATTTCAGGAGGTATAGAACTAGAAAGAGAGTTGTTGTAGACATACACTCTAGCTAATTTGCTCAAATTACCCAATGAGGATGGGATGGATCCATCCAATTGATTCAAACACCACGAGCTCACTGAGCAAATGCAGTTGTCCAATTTTTAATGGAATAGAGCCATTTAACTCATTGAAAGCTAGGTGTAGGATCTCCAATTTCGTTAGACAGCCGATGTTTGGCGATATTATCCCCAAGAACCGATTGATAGAGAGGTCAAGATAAGTAAAGATTGCCCAAAAGACTAATATGAGGTGGAATGTGGCCAGAGAGACTATTTACACTCAGGTTCATATACATGAGGTGAGACAAAGATGAGAATGGGAATTCAACCTTCAACATGAGCTCTAATGAGATTTATCATGATTGTGCTCCCGACTTGATTGCAGGAGATGTCGTACCAAGCACATGAACTGACAGTCAAATTAGAATGGGTGGCATTACAAGGAAATGGAGTCTAGAAAGTAAGAAGAAACAGAATGGTTGCCAAGACTAGACTCCCCCTTGAGGAGGGCTTGGGCAACTACGGGGGAGTCATCAATGGGAACTCGAACGACAAAGGTAGGGAAAAGGGCAAGGGCAGCCACAAGGCTAATGTCCCTCTTAAATTCTAATGAAGAGTCCATCTTTTCTCCTCCTCCTTCTCATTTGGTTTTGGTGAGTTGGTTTTTCTTTTCCTGAGGCACTAAGTGATGCTCAAAAAGGTTATAGGTAGTATCTGCAGGCAGACTGGACGAGTTTTTGGCTCATTGAGGACTTTGGAATTATTTATTTATTTATTTTAAAGTCTTAATTGGTGACTTTTCTGACTTGGTCAGTTTCCATTTCGGAATTGGGTCCCACTCATTAAATGAAATCCAGAGACTTTGACGGAGATGTCTTTTAGGAAGGTGCTGTACAAGTCAAGGTCTTTTGTGACATGCGTGAACAGTCAACTTTCCATGGGATCAAGTTGTTATTTGTGCCACATTATGCAATCTACGCGCGCATAAGGGAAGTCTACTAACTCGGCATTGATGGAGCCGGATCTTATCCCAGTTGATCCCGTCTTGCAGAAACGACAGCCGATGATTTAGCCAAATGGCACCGAAAGCACGACCAAAATAAAATAGAAATAGATGCATAGAAAATCATAAATTTATTTAAAAAGTACAATTTAATTTCTATAACTCAACAAAAAAAATAAAAAATACAAGCGAGTCTTAAAATTTATCACGAAAATACAATTAAGTCATAAGATTTTAATAAATACAATCAATAGAAGAACTTGATTAGATTAATATAACAACTTTAAGACATGATTGTATTTTTTGAAAATTTTTAGAATTCACTTATACTTTCGTAAAGTTTTAGGAATTCAATGCATTTATTCCTGTAAAAAAAATCCATGTATCCAATAAAATTGACGATTGCGTTTAAGTATAGGGGCAAGTGTCAAAATGGATCAAAGCACTGCTCTTTAATGGCCGAGTTCAGTTAGCTAAAATTTGAAGAATGGGTTGTCACGTGTTTAAAATGGGAAAGTCTAATAAGATCTGTTTTAATGAGTCTACATTGTATTTACCCGCAACCGATGTTAATCAAACAGGAAGATTGGCTATGAAAAATCAACATTATTTTGGGGCCCGCTTGTTTGAGCCATTTTGACATACGATAACGTGATTGGCTGCGAATTTCGAAATTCACGATGGTTCCAATAGAGATATTCCCGCATGTTACACTGGATGATGACATTGTCGTTGGAATACGTTCTGGAAGTTGACTTGATTATATCGAAGTTAACTTGATTATATCAAAGTTAAATGACCGCCATCAAATTCTACTCATAATAAGATATTTTCCTTCATTTATAAGCTTTGCGATTCTTTTTCACTTTAGTTTATTGCGTTTATCATTTTTGTAATCTTTTTAATAGTAGGTAGCATTGCATTGCTTAATTAAAAAAAAAAAAAAATCTAACGACTGCCCCCAAAAAAAAAAAAAAAGACAATCGACGTCGGTTTTTTTCAAATGGGGTAGATTGCTAAGGATTGAAGCGTAGGTTCAGTTGAGTATAACTTGGGTAGGAGGGATTGAGTATGGGTTACCGAAACTGTATTACAGAAATATGAGTTAATGTTAGTTAAATGGGTCATTTTGAGTTGAAGCTAATTTCAATCCTCCCAAACTTGACCTGACCCTATGGTTGGAATAACATTAGATGAATTTAAGAGATTATCGTTCTTAAAAGGGCAGAGAGAACCATAATCGATAATTACATAATAATAAAAGCCGTATGGTGTAGCCCAAATTTTCTTAAGGTCTATTCTTGATTTAGTTAATTACAAAGGCGCTCCAGTTTTTCAGTTGCTTCTTTCCTTATGAAGGGGTCGTACTCGAATCCAAATAGAGCAGAAATGCATATGGGCTCCACCTGCTAATGAACTAACCCGGTTTACCTATTCTTAAAAGGCCGGTATTTACTTCGCTGGATAATAACAAGGCTCCGCAAGGTATCTCTCACTTGGAAGAATTGGGAAAAATCATCTAAAATGTCCAAAACTTTGTACAACGACTAATTTAATTATAAATATTTTGTTTTTATCAATTCAGTTATAAATATTTTGACAACTCACCAATTTAGTCTTTAACATTTTGACAACTCGTCAGATTTAGTGAGGTGAGGGCATTGTGGCCCTCATTGTCAAAAGTTCTAAGACTAAATTAACAAAATTGAAAATTTTAATATTAAATTAGTCGTTGAATAATAAGTTTAGGATATTTTGGATATTTTTTTGGAAGAATTGTGAGCTTTCATCATAGTCAAATACAATTCTTTTCTTAAAGTGGCAGGCGGTTGAGGAGTCTGAACACTAATGCCGTGACTTTTTCATCAGCATCGCATGTTGGAAACCCACAACTAATGCATCAGCTGAATGTGGGGCCAACGAATCGAACCCCTTTTCAGGGAACTTCGTCGACGCCCAAAAAAAATTGCCAAAAGTAAGAGGGCGCCAAAGTGGAACACCTACAACTGTATGAATATAGAAAAACCATACGGCACTCTTAGCAGATCACCTTTGGGGATGGCTACTGGTTCATGACCAAAAAATGGCGAACGAAGAGTGCAGGATGGATTTTGTGCAGATGCAGTAGGGGAATCGGCAGGCTGTGGAGCTGAGCTCTTTCACCATTTCGTCCATCAGGACTTTCGAGTGTAGAAGGTCTGATTTGGAGACGAACTCCTCTCATATTCAGCTTCGCGCGGGGGGACGAACTGAGAATGAGGGAAAAAAAGTCTCCAATCATCTAAAAATTCTCAACAATCAGAAGAAGCACAGAGGGGAAATGGGGAGGGCCATCACCTCGTGTATGATCCACTCTGACTTCAGTCCTCGTCATCATACTTGGGTGCCCTTGTTAGAAAATTCATACAATTCTTAATGCGGAAATTCATAACAAATCAAGGATCTTTGATCTTCATGATTCTCACAAATAGATGAAGACATACCTTTATCCATAGCGCTATACTTGAACTTGATCCAAAAGAAGAAATCCGATTTCTCTCCCTTAACCCACTAAATCTTAATGTATTCAATTGATGGAGGAGAGAATACGTTCTTTCTGTTTTGTTGTTCGTATGTGGGTGGAGAGAAGACCGGACTCTATTTATACGTTCGTTGAAATGGTGCCTTCCATCAAAGCGATATACCCTTTCATTTTAATAGAATCGTACCTTCCGTAACCAATAATTATTTATAGCATTTCAATAATTATTAAACCATATAATAAATCACATAATATGGGCCACAATAATTCTTACATTCTCCCACTTGGCCCATATGATTCTCCTTTCATGGTTTAATGAAGACTATAATGTGCACAATAAGATTATGCTATAAAATTTCATTAAATTGGCAATCACATAATAATCACAATTAAGTAAAGAAAACTAATGCGAGTCATAGCGGTTATATGTCATTAATCGACATAGTCCCTTCTATGTACTACAACTATAGCACTTTACTTAACATGATCCATAAAATGAGAAGTACAGTAATAGTTCAACCATAATGTTTCTTTAGAAACTATCCTGTTTAACATTCATCTATTTCCATAATGTATACTAAATAGAAAACAGGAAATATTAGAAATATGTAAGTGAGCTCAAAGTGTCAAATACATAAACTTAATACAATCATAATACAAATATTAATGACGTCCAATAATGCCCATCCTTTCAACATGCTCGTTAAATGTTTTGGGCGGCAATCCTTTTGTTAAGGGATCTGCTATCATAAGATTGGTGCTAATGTGCTCAATTAACACTCTTTGTTTATGAACTTCTTCTTTGACAGACAAGTATGTGATCTCCATATGCTTAGCACCCTTAGAATATTTGTTGTTCTTAGAGAAGAAAACTACTGCAGAGTTATCACAATAGATTTTCAGCGGCTTGGCAATACTGTCGACGATCACAAGCCCTGAAATAAAATTCCGTAGCCATAATCCATGAATTGTGGCCTCAAAGCATGCCACAAATTCAGCTTCCATAGTGGATGCAGCAATAATTGACTGCTTTGCGCTCTTCCATTAAATTGCCCCTCCAGCCAGAAGAAACAAGTAACCAAATGTTGATTTTCTTATATCGGCACATCCGGCTAAGTCTGAATATGAATATCCAATCACCTCAAGATGATTAGATTTTTTTATAAGTGAGCATATGATTCTTCGTTCCTTGCAGGTATCTAAGAACCTTCTTTGCAGCTTTCCAATGATCCATTCCAGGATTACTTTGATACACTTGACATTCCGACAAAGAAAAAGCGATGTCTGGTTTGGTGCAAGTTTGTGCATACATTAAGCTCCCCACAACAGATGCATAAGGAATATTATTCATTTGTTCTCGTTCCAATTCACTTTTCGGACATTGCATAAGGCTAAATTTATCACCTTTCTGAATTGGAACTATTCCTGCTGAATATTTACTCATATTAAATCTCTCTAAAATTTTCTCAATGTAGGCTTTCTGAGACAATCCTAATAATCCTTGTGATCTATCACGGAATATTTCTATTCCTATCACATATGTTGCCTCTCCCATATCCTTCATTTCAAAATTCTTAGCGAGAAATTTCTTGGTTTCATGTAACAAACCAAAATCATTAGCAACAAGCAAAATATCATCAACATACGAACTAGAAAAATAAACTTGCTCCCACTAATCTTCATATATATACACCGATCAACGGTGTTTTCCTTAAATCTAAATGAAGTTATGGATCGTTAGACTTAAGATACCATTGTCGGGAAGCTTGTTTAAGTCCATATATTGACTTCTTTAATTTACATATCATGTGTTCCTTTCCTTTAACTGAAAAGCCTTCGGGTTGGTCCATATAAATCTCCTCCTCTAAATTCCCATTAAGAAAAGCGGTTTTTACATCCATTTGGTGCAACTCCAAGTCATAATGAGCTACCAAAGCCATAATGACTCTAAGTGAATCCTTCTTAGAGACTGGTGAAAATGTCTCTTTATAGTCAATGCCTTCTTTCTGAGTAAAACCCTTTGCAACAAGTCTGGCTTTATGTCGTTCAATATTACCTTTTGAGTCATGCTTGGTCTTAAAGACCCATTTACACCCGACCTTCTTACATCCTTTAGGCAATTCAACGATATCCCAAACTTGATTTTGATGCATGGATTTTAACTCTTCTTCCATGGCATTAAACCATTCATTAGAATCTTCACATTCCATGGCTTGGGAAAATGAATCTGGATCATTTCCAATTCCTAAGTCAATTTCTGACTCTTGTAGATAAACAATATAGTCATTAGAAATAGCCGATCTCTTTTCTCTTTGAGATCTCCTTAATGTTATTTCTTGTGACTCGGCCATTGGAGGTTCATTATTGACAACTTTAGAAGCTTTGGGTATAGAAACTTCTACCCTTACTTCTTGAATGCAAGCATCACGCATTCTTTCAATCCCACAACTGTCACCATTCTCAATGAACCTAGCATTTCCAGATTCAACAATTCTTGTACTATGATTAGGACAATAAAATTTATACCCTTTGGATTTCTCTGCATAACCGATGAAATAACCACTGGTTGTTCTTGAATCCAATTTCTTTTCATGTGGATTATAAATTCTTACTTCTGCTTGACAACCCCAAATATGCAGGTGTCGTAAACTAGGTTTCCTTCCCGTCCACAATTCAAAGGGAGTCTTTGAAACTGCCTTACTAGGAACCCTATTTAATAAGTACATATAAGTCTTTAAAGCATACATCCACAAAGACAAGGGTAAAGATGAATGACTCATCATACTCCTAACCATTTCCATTAAAGTACGATTACGCCTTTCTGCTACACTATTTTGTTGTGGTGTACCTGGCATTGTGTATTGAGCACAAATACCATGTCTTTCAAGGAATTTAGCAAATGGACCTGGACATTGTCCCGATTCATAATACTTTCCATAATATTCACCGCCTCTATCAGATCTTACTATTTTCACTTTTCTATCTAATTGCCTCTCAACCTCTTTAATATACATTTCAAGTGTATTCACTGATTGAGACTTATCATGCAATAGATAAATATAACCATAACGTGAAAAATCATCAATAAAGGTTATGAAATATCTTTCCTTACCAAAAGATGGAACATCAAAAGGACCACATATGTCAGTATGTATAATCTCAAGAAGCTCTGTGCTTCTTGTGGCACCTTTCTTAGTGTGTTTTGTTTGTTTTCCTTTAATACAATCAATACATACTCCAAGGTCAGTAAAATCCAAATTTGGAAGAATTTCATTCTTCACTAATCTTTGCATTCTTTCTTTGGATAGATGACCCAAACGTTTATGCCACAAGTAAGCAGAATTTTCATTCACCAAACTTCGTTTAGTGCCAACATTATGATGCAGGGTCATTAATATCCCAACAAAAGTATTATCAAGTCTAAATTTGTAGAGACCATCACATAAAGTTCTGGTTCCAATAAGAGTATCACTCTTAAACAGATTGAAAGATTCAGATCCAAACTTACAATAAAATCCCGCCACATCAAGTCTTGGCAAAGAAACTAAATTGCGAGAAAATGTAGGTACATAAAGGGTTCGAAACAAATCCAAATAACACCCAGTATCTAAGATCAAACGATAAGTGCCAATGCCTTCAATTGGAGCTTTGTCTCTGTTCCCCGTAATCACATAACTTTCATTTGGCTTTATAGTTTGGATCGTAAGAAATCACTGCATCGTATTTGACACATGAGTGGTGGCACCAGAATCAATCCACCAAGTATTATAAGGAACTTCAGTAAAGTTTGATTCAAAACATATTAAAACACAAGGCTTACATTTCTTTTTCGAACTAAGCCTTACATTTCAAACAATCTTTCTTCAAGTGTCCAATTTTGATGCAAAAATGACACTTAATAAGATTGTGTTCCTTCTTGTGGATTCGAGAATCCTTCGAAGAGTCATTCAGGATGTGTAGTCCTTTCTTCTTGCTCCTTCCATCTTTTCTCTTAAAATTCTTTCGAACTTCTTGATGACTTGAGAGATGAACAGAATAAGCCTTTTGATTCTTTATCCTTGTTTTCTCTTGAACTAACATACTGGCCAATTCGTTTACATTCCACTTATCCTTTATAGTGTTGTAATTCATTTGAAATGGCCCATATTGCTCATGAGGCAAGGAATTAAGTATAAATTGTACTAAAAAGTACTCATCCACGTTCATTCCCAAAATCCTTAACTTTGCTGCTAAATTCGTCATCTCAAGTATATGCTCATGCATGGTACGCGAACCATCATATTTCATGGTGGTTAGTGTACTCATCAATGTACCAACAAGTGACTTATCAGCAGTTTGAGAACGTTCTTCCACAAATTTCATAAATTTCTTAGCATTGTTAGTCTTGGGAAGAGAAGTCTTTAAATTGTTTGCAACTGTCATTCGCATAAACATTAAGCTTAGTCTGTTCGATCTTTCCCAAGCTTTATGGAAAGACTTTTCATCATTGCTACTTTCATCAGTAATAGCAGCTGGTTTCTCAGCTTGAAGCGCTAAATCAAGATCAAGGACACCTAAGTGAAACTGGACTTGTTCACTCCAATTAGGAAAATTTATCCCATTGAATAAGGGAACAGATGAGGCGTGCGAATGGAGTGAAACAGGTACAAATACTGCAAATGTGTAAGAAAATACTCATACATTAATGCTTTGAGAATATCACATAATCAGATTCAAACTAAACTACACATGCACATCATAGTTCTCCTTTGGGCGATCCTATGATATACAAATATATATATAAACCATAATGATGCTAATAACTTTTATTTGATAATTGTAAATATATTTTATTAAAATTTATTTGTTATCTTTGGATATACAAACAAATTTAACAAATCATATTAATTATCAACCATCATGTTCATGAATTATAAGAAAATAATTAACCTTTGGGTTAATCCCTAAGTTCTTATAATAAATGAACTTCAATATACCCATAACTCCAATAATGATATAAAACATATTAATTTCATATATAGCATCAATTAATCATGGGTAATTGAATAAAGTAATTTACGATATTAAAAATTCAAAAGACTTCAAGGTTCGGCCACTTTGGTGACTAACAAACCTTTCATAATATGAATTTTTAATATTGTAAAATACAAATATTTACCAAATTGCACACAAGGACATAAAATGCAATCAAAGCATAAGGGCAAAATCGTAAAATCATAATTCCATAAGGTCAGAATCATAAATTTAAAATCCAGGGGCAAAATGGTAAATAATCAGCAATGGCAGAATCGTAATTATAAATTAAACAGGGGCAGAACAGTAAATAACCATCAAAAGGAGGGCAAAACGGTAATTAGGAGCCTCGTGAGGGGCATAAGCGTAAAAGTCTGCGCGGGGACGTCAGAGCATGTGCCTTCGTCCTCGGCGGGCGCGTGCCCCTCACGCGCGCGTTCGGCGGGCAGGCGCGTGCAATGCGCGGGAAGCCCCGCGCGCGTGGATCCCACGGGCGCAGCACTTGCGCGCCCGTGACGGCGCGTGGCGCGTGGGTTCCACGCGCTTGCAACTGCGGCGCGGGCGTGGAGCCCACGTGCCTTCTTCCTCTCGCACAGACGCGATTTTTCGCCGGTTTTTTGCCGTTCCATTGCCGTTTTGCCGCTCGTTTCTTCTCCGACAGCCCATCCTAGACACAAATAATTAGTGGGTTTTGAAGAGCATGCCGGCACGACCACATGGGTCCAAGTTTCGGAGAAAATGACCAAAAATTGGCCCCAAATCAAACCAAAGTTTTCCCAAAATGCAAACCCTCCATCACCGCCACTTCCGCCGCTCGATTAGCCTCCGGTGAACACCGATATACTGGAAAAACTCATGGCTAATGTTCCTTATGGCAGTGCGACGGTTTGGGTCCGAAATCAAGCGGTGGATCGCCGGATTTTCCCCGGAATGGGCGAGTTTCTTACTTGCCCTCAAAATTCCGAATTTTTCCATTTTCGTCCATTTCCACTCGTGCACACATAGTAACTTTTCTTCACCATTTTAGTCCATGAAAACGTTCCATCATTTGGATTTTCTTTAACAGAACCTTCCAAAACATTTCAACAACTACAAATGCTACGAACAGGATCATTCAACAAATCATCATGCATAAATCATAATATTTCTTTAAACGGAAAAATCATGAGATCATAAACCAAATGCTCGATACCAACTGTTAGAAAATTCATACAATTCTTAATGCAGAAATTCATAACAAATCAAGAATCTTTGATTTTCATGATTTTCACAAATAGATGAAGACATACCTTTATCCATAGCGCTATGCTTGAACTTGATCCAAAAGAAGAAATCCGATTTCTCTCCATTAACCCACTAAATCTTAATGTATTCAATTGATGGAGGAGAGAATACGTTCTTTCTGTTTTGTTGTTCGTATGTGGGTGGAGAGAGGACCGGACTCTATTTATACGTTCGTTGAAAGGGTGCCTTCCATCAAAGCGATATACCCTTTCATTTTAATAGAATCGTACCTTCTCGTAACCAATAATTATTTATAACATTTCAATAATTATTAAACCATATAATAAATCACATAATATGGGCCACAATAATTCTTACAGCCCTTCGATCTCCGCGACGATTTGGACTTGTGCTGTAGCTCCTGCTCCGGTGACGGTAACTCCTTTCCCTGTCTTTGTACTCGTCGCGATCATATCGTCCCCTATTTCTGCTGCGACTTCTCGTCCTGTGATTGCGGTCTCTGTACCTGAAAATCCATCTTACTGTCAGTTGCGGGAGAGCATGAGAGGGAATCACGTTCAATTCTACAAGATACAACCACCACTACTTAATGGCACGTCAGGGGAAATTTTATTTAATTTACTAGGAACGAAGAACAAGGTGCAACAAGTTCGGATGTCACCTAATAACCCGGTTCGGAGCTTAAATGATCAAAAAGCAGAATCTAGAAACCAACATCTCAGTGGCATAATAGAAAATAGCTGAAAGAAATTAGCAATACCACATTGATAACGTACTCGTTATGGAGGATCATAGGACTCTGGAGTTTACAATGTCATGCGCAAACATCTTACTTAAGGCGCCGTGGTCACATTCTTCATCTATCTAGGACGTGTCATCAAAGAGCTGATGATGCAGTGACTCCAAGTTAATAAGCTCTTCATCCGGCATGAATCAATAAATATACTTCTGGTATAAGTGCAACACAGCTCTTAAACATTTTTCCCATTGTCTCATGGTCAATCGAATTTTAAATCTTTTCAAAATTATTCAAACAGCCGTCATCTTTCAACCGATGCCATTTTTTCCCTAGAAAATGGAATCCACTCAATACACATGAAATTAACTGTACTTATTTAATGCAAAGTAAGAAATAAAACACTAGATTTTTTAATTACAAGACTCACATGAAGACTAAAGCTCACTTATTCATTTAAATTGAGGAAAAATGGGAGATTTACAAATAGTAAAGATAAGACAATGGATTTCGTAAAGCAGATATTAAATTGATATAACTTATTTCTAGTGTACTTTTTAATATAGATATTGTCAAATAACCTATTTGTTGATTTGGTTATTATATACACAAACAAGTGAAGAATTCAATTATAACTAATTTGATTAAAATTATCATACTGTAAAAGTCTAATACAATTTACTTTACGGAATTTGAATTTTCATATGACTCATTTATAGTTTTTTCATCTTATTGCTTGTTTTCAATATCCTTGATGTAAATAGCTTTAGAGATATTAAACATAAAATAAAAATCAAATTCCTTAAAATAACGTATTTGTTCTTGAGGATCATAAGCTTTTCTATTAAATAAAACCAAGACCCATCAAGCCTGAACTTCAATTTCTAGAGCTCAATCCATCACTTCTGAAACGTGAGGAGGAAGGGCAGAGCACGCAGACGCGGCCAAGGGAGAGGCAGCAGGTGGAGGAGGCGGGGATCAATTCCTCTGTCCATAACCCCTGGAAAATCGTTCGGGAGAGCGACTAACACAGAGAGGAGGAATCGGTTTTGAGGGGAGGGGAGTGAACGCCGGATTTTTTCTTTCTGGGGAGGGTTGGTTTTGACGCTGGAGAGAGAGCATATTTCGGGGTGGGAAACGATCTCTGCTGGGAAAGAAAGATCTATGAAATATGGGTCAGAGAGGTTTGGTAACGATTACGTTTAGATCTATGAAAACAAGTTTCTACGAGCGTTTCGAGCTTGTTGTGCAATTTTGGTATCAATATGGATTTGAGTCGTCGTAGCTATATCATTCTGTTGAGACGCCCATCGCCTGTCCGATGAAATGTTTTCTAGAATTTCGTGTAAGTTAACCACGTTTTTCATGTAATATGAAAGTATAGCTGTTGTACTTTAGCAGGTACGTCCATGATGGGGTGTGATTGGAACGCACCGTTTCGTCTTGATGCATTACGATGAAAAGACACTAATGGAGAGGTACGAAGGAAGACGTATAAAAGTCTCCCGAACACAACCGTTGACAAAAGATACGCACCAGATTTCTCTCCATTTCCATCAAAGAAGAAGGCATTCCATTTTCACTTTTGCAAGAACAATCGGTATTTACGCCGTGGAAATCGGGTGTTTTTCTTGTGATTGCATCCAGACTAACTTGAGGAAGTGTTGTTCGTATTTCATTCGCAATTCAACGTTCGTTCCAGGGTTAATTGCTGTTTGCGCATCGGAATCAGGTAAGTCGTCTTCCACCGACTTGAAATCCAACATTGGTATCGAGCTCGGTCGTGGTTTTTGCCTTATTTTTCATCAAATTTTCCAGTACACCATTTGATATCTAGATTAAGAGTATGATATCTACACCGGTTGGATGTTTATTAATCGAAATTGATTTGTGAATCATTGAAAAATCGAACCAAGGAGAAGAACGGGTTTGGGGTCGCGTGCATCCATCCGGTTTTGGCCAATTTTCGAAATATTTTTTTGGCCAAAATCAACTTTTGAATATAGAGGATGAAAGTACTTGTCGAGATGAGTCCGACGGTGGTTTGAGCGCGACCGGATGAGGCTGGACGCACCCACACCCGCGGCCAAAGGCCGCTGCGTGTGGGTCTCACATGCCTGACGCGCTGGGGACGCCAACGCATGCGCAACAAGTGCCAGTTGGCGAACCAACGTGTGCGCATCACCCGCGCGTCGCGTAGAGCGCCGCAACGCTTGATGATGTCATGGATGACGTCACGGATACTGTCATCAATGATGTCATCCAATGGTCGGTAATTGCTGGGATGACGTCATCGATGACGTCGGCGTCGGCGGCGGTTGGCCGATCACACCGGCCGACGATCCGACCTGACCGAGATCCGACCATAGGTTGACTCAACCCTACCCGAACGTTGACCGATCAACAGTCGGACCGATCAACCGGTCAACGGTCGGACCAGTCAATCGGTTCGGCGGTCAAACCGGTCGAACCGGTTGGATCGGCCAGGAGCCGTTTGGCGTGTACTCAGATGGTGCGTGGAGGCGTGTGGGGTTCGATTGGAGCGTGGTTAGCGGCGTTTGGTTCGTATGAATGTTGTCTACATAGTGGTATAATTATTTCATACTTTTGAATTTTATAAATATATGAAAATGCGTAAGAAACCCTATGTACACATATTGGGCATGAATGGGCTTATCTACATGCCGAACAATGCTATGGGCGGATTGGGCATGATTTTAAATGTGTATTGATGTGACTAGTGACATAAGTTCATGTAGCCACATAAGCGTAGGATTCATGTCATTGCATTCTAGTTTAGTTTAGATTTAGGTAGGCTAGTCTCTTAGAAAAAATTGGATTTGATTTGAATATAGATCATGGGGTTGCTGTCCAGGGACTCAATAACAATGCCATGTATATTCCTTATTTGACATTTCATTGAATTTACTTCCATATACTTATTATACTAGTTGTGATTGGCTACTTTCTTCTGATTGTGCACCCCTGCAAGGACATCATTTAGTAGCATAAGGTCATAAAATGGATAAAAATCGCGTGAATCACTTAGGCAACTATTTAATCGAGTTAGGGGATTGAAAAAGCACTAGTAAGAGGATGAGTGTAATCAAGTCTCTAATCTAAGATCTTTGATTCATAAAAGTGAGGTATTTCCCATACTTCACTTGGCTCCAAGCCAGCCTCAACAGGATGGGGCAACTTTCAGTTAGGTTGGATTTCATGGATAGATCTATCCCCATTATAATTTTCCAATGTTGTGTGAGGTAAATGATCAGGAGAATCTGCACTAATTGAGGCCCATGATTTTCAACTCGACATTACCTCTAAACTCATCTTCTCGTCTTCGCCCCGCCGGGAGGGTCACAACAGGTATGTCGCATCATATCTAACTTAAACTAATTTTTATGTCACGAAAGGTTTCAAACTAATATGCCTGTGCCACATTTACCCTAAATTGATTTTTACGTCACAAAAAATGTCAAACTAGTAAATTGGTACCATATTTACCTCAAACTAATATAGGTCACAACCAATAAAAAAAAATGTCACAAAAATCCCAAATCACCAAAATCTTATACAGGGAAGTTTGCTAAAATTTTCTAAGAGCTCCCTCAAGTTTCAAAAATCTATTCAAAGTCATAATTTTTTATGACTCGAAAATTAGTTTGAGATAAAAGTGATACGAGAGTGACAATTTGAGATTTTTGGTGATAAGAAAAATTGTCTAGTTAAATGTGGCACCGGTATACCAATTTGAGATTTTTTGAGGGACTAATCTTAGAATATAAAAGAAGTTACTAACTAGCTGACTATAAACTCAAGAAATTCATTATGATGTTGATAACTTATCGACATGTTAACTTATAAGCAAGTTGGCGGTTATATTTTTGCGAACATCGTTTGGAATTACCAGCAACTTAAAAAAATCCACGAACATGAAAAAAAAATTCAATTTTTTGGCCCAGGGGACCTAAAATTTAGCAATAAGATTACACCGAATCTAAACTTTGAAGATGCTTTGAGGTGTAAACCTTTTGTACACCTGTTGACAATTGCAGATAAGTATGATAGGCGCAAGACTGCAACTCAACGGATCGAATGCAAACCTGCAACTTCATCAGAAATGTAGAGAGGACAGTGACAAATTTAGAAATCCTTAAGGACAAATATCAAATGGCACATTCAATCATATAATCCTGGGCTAAATGGGCTTCGACAACTCTTCATCTTTTTTTCCTTTCCCATGGAGAAATAAGAATGGCGTTAATCAGAAAATGACATATAGGGTGTCAATGATGCAAAGTGAGTTTTTTTTTTCAAACATCTCTTTTGTGTTCATCTATTCAATCGACCTGATTCAGAAATTGCACTTAAAGAAGAAGATGACAGCATACTAAAAACAAGCATCCATATGTGAAATTACATTTCAATATGACAAAAGTTGTATTCCTTGATCTACATTGCATATAGTTCAAAGGGACCACTTCCCAACAATATCATCAGCCTCCAAGAAATTTGATAGCCTTCTGCTCTGGTTTCTTCATCAATTTGGTTCTTCTATCCATGTTTCTCACTTTTCCCCCAAGCCATTTGGGTCTTCCTGTTTCAAATGAAATGTACGCTATGGAGATTCCAATCACGATTCCAAATGCATAGCCTATCCCAGCTGCTTTCTAGTCAAACCTGCTACCGTGCTCTCTTATACTATCCTCTCGAAAGAACGACCATGGTGGTGGAGGAGGCTGAGCATCACCGGGGCATGCGTTTTGTAATGGAGTTCCACATAAGCCTAGATTTCCACAAAATGAGTTGCTCGTGAATGTGCTTAGCTGCTTATCTTGAGGTATGCGACCTGTGAGTTGGTTCTCTGAGAGGTTCAAATAGCCAAGGAATGATAAATCTCCCAGTTCTCCAGGAACTCCCCCATTAAGCTTGTTTGAAGATAGATCTAACCATTCAAGATTAATTAAGTTTACAAGAGTGAGAGGAATTGACCCCGTGAGGTGGTTGTGGGAAAGGTTGGGCCCTATGAGAGAATGGAGATGTCCAATAACATCCGGGATGTTCCCTTCAAAAGAGTTGAGTGATAAGTCGATAGTTTCTAAGATGGTCAAGATCCTCACTAGCTTAATCTCATGCCCTTTCATGATCAAATTCACAGAATCTTCATAGATCATCCAACCAAAGTCCTTCTTCATGTACAATGATTTGTCTTGTTGCTCTTGCCCATTTTGTTCTTTCATCATACCTTGAAGTTTCGCTATTAAATTGACCGGTAAAGGACTAGAGAAGTTATTATTTGAGAGGTCCAAAATGTGCAACGTGGGAAAGAGATCAGCTACATGTGGAAAATCTAAAAAACCCTTAAAATTGTTGGATCTTAAAATAAGAACTTTTAGCTTAGGCAGTGTTCCCAGCAATGCCGGGAACTTTCCTTCTATCTCATTGTTGCTGACATCTAGAACTTCCAGGTTTTTACAATCAATAAGGGATTGGGGCAATGGGCCTTCAAATTGATTTTGACTCAAGTCAAGAGTGCTCAAATTATTTTGCAATGAAAATGTTTGAGGTATTGTGCCAGAAAGACTATTCATGCGCAAGTTCAAATCCAATAAACCAATGCTTAGGTTTGATAAGCACTTGGGTAGGCAACCAGATAAGCTATTATTAGACAAGATGAGAATTGACAGGTTGGTAGCATTGCATATTGATGATGGGATCTTCCATACTATTTTATTATTTGCAATCGCATAGTAATTGCATTGCCATTGTTCTTTACTCCATTCATAAAGGGCCAGCTTTCAAAGATCTCCCATTTCAGGATTTTGAAAGCTTCTGATCATGAAGTTTCAGCTATTGACAAACTGTATTTTGTTTATACAGAGCCCCAAGTATGCTGAAGTAAGTGGTTGACTTCACTCCACCTCGCTAATTTTTTTTTTTAACCAATGGGGGACATTCCTTTGCTTGCTAAAATACCGACCTTTGACAACTGGAATGCGTGCATCACCGGGCAATAATTAATGAGAAGAACATACTTTGACTTGGATCGGTCTTCTTTGGCGACTTGTTGACTTGGATCGGTCCCCATGTTGGAATTTGGTCCCCATCGTTGGGCGAAATCCAGAGAATTTGATAGAGAAGTCGTTGAGGAGAGTGATATTCCTAACTTGTTTCACACATTATGCAATTCTAAGCACGCAAAAGGGAAGTCTTCTCACCCGGCATTAATGAAGCCAAATCCTGCCTCGGTTTTGACCCGTTCTTGCAG
This sequence comes from Eucalyptus victrix, assembly GCA_016097545.1. Classification (NCBI taxonomy): domain Eukaryota; kingdom Viridiplantae; phylum Streptophyta; class Magnoliopsida; order Myrtales; family Myrtaceae; genus Eucalyptus; species Eucalyptus victrix. Next base: position 5,141,439 of record CM027840.1, on the reverse strand, counting down.
AAACGACAGCTGATAATAAAGCTAATGAGTTTGGACCACACCCACTTGCAAACTCACATCAATCGAAAGGAAAGTTGAAGAAGAGAAATCCAAATTGTCTATGGACTGCTTGTTCTAACCTTTTCTGATAAATGACAAGGTGGCTGTGGAGGCCCGCATTTATCGATATTTCTCGATTATCAAGTTCATCATCATTGCCGGTCTCTTTGGGCCTACGTTAGAAAAGCCGATCCTGAAGTGGCAGCTCAAGAGGCTGTTCAACCGGGAGTTCCCGGGGTGGGCGTCCTAAAGATTTCATTATCAGAGAAGGTGATTGTTGGCGAATCACTTCAATCTAGCTTCCGCCGGAGGCGATGAGTGCTTGCGTGAGGATGTGAAATCGTAGAATGCAGAGCACGCAGTTTAAAGTTCATTGATGGGGAGGGTGCAAAACTGAATCACGCAGTTCGTAGTTTTGCAGAACTGCAGAAACTTCTCGAATATCTTTCCATTTTTGTCTTTTCCTAAATTGTTCAAATTGTACTACTCTTGTGCAAGCTCGCTGGTGAGGCTGTTGTCAAGGAGGTCATGCAGAGTGAAGGAGGCGTAAGCAAGATGAAAAGAAACACAAAAAGGAAAAAGGAAAAAAAAAAAAAGGAAGAAAAAGGAGAAAAGCAAAGTCCTTAGAGGAAAATACCCCTAGCCACAAATAAGATTTGGCTGACTTGTAGGCTAGGAAGCACCGACACTCTCCGGAGGCATTTGTGTCATGTTGGACACTCCGACAACACGCGCCGACACTCTCGGGAGACTCTCGCACACTTAGTCAAACACATTGGAAAATTCGATCTTGGCCAACTTTTTCGACACTCAAGTTAAATTCTCATATGTGAGTTTTCAACACATGATTCCAACACGCAAGGTCAATTTTAAAAAATTTCAATAAATAAGGGATCAAAATGTATATATGTGAAAAATAAATAATAATAATAATAATAATAATGAATGAGTAAAAAAGAAAAACCTAATTTTCTCTTCTCTTTTGACTTTCACTTCCCGTGATTCTACGATACACAATTCATCCCTCAAGTTTTTTTTTTCTCCTCTTTCGATATGTTTAACACGCAAGTCTACAATATGAATTGCTTATTTTTTTCCTCCAAATTTTATAAATTATTGGAATGGAGTTGATTATATTAAATTGAAACAATGAATGATATTAATAAATGGTAAATTAATGTTTTTAGTGTAAATTTATTCTAGGCTTTTTTATTATTTATTTATATGTGAATCAAATTAATTTATTGAAATGATCATAGTATATATAAAAATATACATTTATTACACAACGTGTTCCAGGTGTGTCGAATTCTCTATTTTTTAAGAAACAACTTGTCAACGTGTCGTATCGTGTCGCGTGTCACGTGTTGGTGTCAGTGTTACTTAGCTTGTAGGTTGAACCCTTCATTTGAGATGGTGCCCACTTTAAGTTGTTTGATAAAACGATTTCACTTTGAACTCTTATTTGAAATTTTCTCTTATTTTATTATACTTGAAAGTAGATGAATATCCACAATTAGAGTCTGTTTGCTTAAAGGAAATTTATTATGAAAATTATTTTTCAACTTTCTGGTATTTATATGACAAAAAAACTAATCGAATTGTGGATAAAGTTTTTCATGGATTGAAACCTAACTATTTGACTTGAAAATAATTTTCATAAAAAATATTTTTTTACCATGAAATTTTCAGTTCAATAAAAGGACCCTCGTTTCAAATAATTTACCTTTTTTGAGCTCTGTAATAAGCGGGCTCAATTATTGAGAAAGAGTGCGCTGTGATTATTTTGGAACTTTGAAGTGCTCGATGACTCCAATAGAAATATTCCCGCAAGTTAGACGGGGCAAATGATTTTGGTGTTGGATCATGAATATGTATACCTGGATTATATCGAAGTTGAATGACCATCGCTGGATCTACACATAAGAACTAATTATCCTTTTTTTTAATTAGCTTCACGATTCATTTTCACTTTAGTTTATTGTATTTATTATTTTTGTAATAAATCAAATTATTGAGTACCATTGCCTTGCTTTGATTAAAAAATCTAATGGCGGTAGGAAAGTGATGGACATTTGTTTTTAATTGGTTATTTCTTTCCCTATACTATTTTCCATGAGCAAGGGAAAAATTACTGAGAATCAAAACTTAATTCGATTGAGTATGAGTTAAGTCCAGTGGAGTTTTGTATAGGTTGCTAAACTTGTATTACGTAAAGATGGAATTGTTTGAGTTAAATGGTTCAATTTAAATCAAACCCAATCTGACCCAACAATTTAACAAGTGTATATAAATGTTGTACGATCTCAATTTTACTGGAAAAGCACAAGATAAATTTAAGAGACTATCAATCCTAAAAGGGCAGAGAGAAGCATAATCAATACTTAATCACAATAGACATCCTGTGGTGTAGCCCAAATATTTTAAAGATTTAGTCCTAATTTAGATAATGAGGGGTGCTTCAAGTTTTATTGCTTTTATCCTTCCTAAAGGACTATAATTTTCCACGATATTGCCAATCGAGAACCTGAAATCCTAACGAAAAACAGAAATCTATATGAGCTCAAGCTACTAATGAGCTAATCCCGTTTATCTACTTTTAAAAGGCTAATATTGACCAATTGGAACAAAATTAAGGCATCACAAGTAGGGTGTGCAACCGGACCGGGTTAATCTGGTTCCCGGATCGGCCCACCCGGAAAACAGGTTTGCAAATTGGTTCCGGTTGAAACCGGTCCAGGAACCGATTCTCAAAACTCAAACCCTATTTGAACAGATTCGGGAACCGGTTCCGAGGGATTACCCACCCGGGAATCGGATCGATTGGACTGGTTTGGGAACCGGTTGGAGAACCGGTTTGTAAGCCATCCTAAAAAGACCAAAACACAAAACCCTAATCTATTTTTACTTTCTATCTTTACCTCTCAGGTCAGGTTCTCACACCCGCAGACAGCAGACTTCCCTGAGCTCGCGACCTCCGCCTGTCCACTGATCCTGGTTTCGCTTGCCCACCGTCGCTTTCCTCCCGCGACACCCGCAGCCCATGAGATACCGACATTGCCCCTTGAAATTGCGACGCCGCGTCTATCAACTCAGTTCTTGGCTGCTTGCTAGCCTTGCTCTGAGCTCCCCTCCCGAAATCACGAAGCCGATGCTGCCTCTGCTGCTCTCATCGCACCCCTTGTGCTCACACCACCATCGCCATTCCGCCGGTCATCTGAAGCTTCGCTCCACTGGTTTTGCCTGCGAAGCCACTGATCCCTGTCGAGCTCGCACCCAAGCTTCAACGCCGCCTCCATTCGATCTCGCCGTTCTACTTGCTACTGTTGCCTCGCTGACGCCCCTGACCTATAGATCTCGCGTTCACAAGCCCACCTTGTTGCATCTTTGAGCAACCCACAGTAGCTCTTTGCCGATCCTATTCTCACCGCACGCTGTTTCCCAAGCTCCCCTACTGCCAATCTACTGACACTCAAATGACGCCCCCTGCTCTTCTCACGATTTGGCCTAGCCCCCTCGCTGATGCCCGCTAAAGCCGCATTGATCCTTGCCGCCCTCACCAGTCGCGATACCAGTAGCCCGTCGAAGCCGCTGCTGTGTTGATCCGTGTTGACCCGACGTCGCCACATCTCGCCAAGCCCCCTGCTACAATGCCTCGCCTGCGCTGCCCTCCCCTGCGAAGCCTCTGCTGCCCCTATTGTTGGGTCCTCCTCTGTAGAAGAGGTTCCAAATAAACAGGGTTAACCCTGTTCTTGGACTGGAAAAAAGGTGTGTCGAGAACAGAGTTCAATGCAAACAGGGTCGGGTACAGGATCCAAAAAAGGAGAACCAGTTATAACATGGTCGGATACAGGATCCAGGTCTAGACCCTACCGACCCTGGACCCGATCACCCCTAGTCACAGGGTATTTTTTAGCTTGGGAGAAAGATAAGTTTTCACAATGGTAATAAATCTATGATTCTATCACAATTTGGAATATTCGATATCATAATGAAATGAAATAGTATGTTACTTACCTTTACCCAAAAAAAAGAAAAATAGTATGTTATTTTTGGATAGTTGGATTTATTACTCCTAGTTAGGACGCTAAGAGCACAACCAACTATAGTTGAAATTTCTTATAGATTCTTGAAATTTACCATGACAGGACTTTTTTTTTTTGGTCGAAAGATAACTTATATTATATTAGAAATCATTACAAGCAAGTGCCATAGCGTCTGAAGAGGTAATATTTAGGAAAATAGAAGGAGGGAAGAGAAGCCAGTTTGTAGGTGGGCCTTGATCTCTGTGGGCTTTAGCGGCCCAATTAGCTGCTAGGTTTGCCTGACGCCGAACATGATGAAGCGAGAGATTAGGGCATTGCTGAAGAAGATCGTTGAGAATCGCGAAGAGATGGCGTTCCGTCCATGGCGGCCGCTGTTTCGTCCGAACTATCTCCACCGACTTTAAGCAATCAGATTCGATCATAAAGTGCTGAAGATGGAGCCCCTGCTGGATCAGCCGTTGAAGAGCGGATATGAGGGCATAGATCTCAGCTTAGAAAGCCAAATGGGCAGGCACAGATTTGGTAAGCACATCAGTTAAAATACCTTTACTATCTCTGTAAATACAAGCGATTGATCCCTTCTCCGATTCCTTGCGAAAAGCCCCATCAATATTACACTTTATGTATCCCTCCGCAGGTAGTTTCCATCCTTGATCTAAACTGACCAATTTGTTGTTGATATTTTGTGGCGAGGGTTGTAAAACCTTGAAGATGTTGCTTTAGGTGAGGGCATCATTGACGACTTGGAGAGGATCCAGTGGGATCTGACGAAAAACGACATTATTTCGTTGCCGCCAGATCTCCCACAGAACATGAGCGATCACTTCAAACTCTGGAGACGCTTGTGGGAGGGAAGCTCTGTTGACAATCCAGGCATCAAAACGGCTAACTGAGGTAGGTGATATGTGTACTCTAATTTCTTCATGATTCCAAATGTCATTAGTCCAACGGCGGAAGAAGAACAGATGCTCTATCGATTCTGGAACATTATTATTGCATAGAGAACAGTAGGGATGTGGGATGATATGGCGTTGATAGAGATTTTCTTTGGTAGAAATTGCATTTTTGCAAGCTAATCAGAGAAATACCCGAAGCTTTGGAGCGGTGCGCATATGCCAAATTTTCCTCCATAACAGGGTTGGGTTAGTATAAGAGGATGACGCTTGATGTATTGGTGTCTGATGTGGTAAAGAGAGATAATGATAACAACTTTTCACTGTGTAGGTACCAGAAGGTGTTGCTGTCCAAACGAGTTGATCATGTAGGAGAGAAGGATTGAGAGGAGTATTTAGAATTGCTGCATTGACCTGGACATCGAAGAATGCAGTAACAAGGGATGACTTCCATTTAGAGTGCTGTAAATCAATGAGATCAGCGACTAGTTCAGGTTCTCCCTCCTCTGGTAAGCCTCCTATCGGACCTATTGGTAACCAATTATCTTCTCTAATGTGTATCTGCGATCCATCCCTGACTAACCAACGTAGTTTAGGAGTAATTTCTTCACGACCTTTCAATAAACTCTGCCACCCCCAAGAAGGACGATATCCTGAGGGAGCAGTTTGAAAGGAGGAAGATCTAAAATATAAACCCTTAAAGAGCTGACTCCAGATAGCTTGAGGTTGCTGAAAGAGAAGCCAAGCTTGCTTTCCAAGCATAGCTTTGTTAAAATTAATTAAATCTTTGAATTCCATCCCCCTTGAAACTTTTGAAAGCTTTAATTCTGACCAATTTTTCCAGTGAATTCCGGATTGACTGTTATGTTTACTCCACCAGAATGCTGATATCTTCCTTTCTATCAATCTGCAGAGAGATAGCGAAAGCTTGAAGATAGACATGGCATACTGAGGTAAGGCCTAAATTATTGATTTCAGTAAGATTTCCTTGCCACTTTTCGATAAAAATTGTTCCTGCCAACCTGCTAACTTAGCATTTACTCTTTTCAGGATCCAGGAGAACATCTTCCTTTTTGAACGGCCCCAATCTGAGGGAATGCCTAGGTACTTACCATACTTACTGATAATAGGGACTCTGAGTACTTGTGCTAGATTATGTTGTAAAGGGATAGGATAGTGTTTGCTAAAGAACACACCGGATTTATTTCTATTAATGAGCTGGCCTGTAGCGAAACAGTATTGGTTTAGAAGATTGGCAAGGTTATGGCATTCAGAAAGTGTGGCTCTGAGGAAAAATACTGAATCATCAGCAAAAAAATAGGTGAGATAACTTAGGATAGTCTCTAGTAAATTGAATCCCCTTTATATGACCCATGGCCACAGCTTGAGTGAGAGTAGTGGATAGGGCATTGGCAAGTAAAATGAAGAGATATGGAGAGAGGGGATCACCTTGGTGCAGCCCTCTAGTAGGCTTAAAGTAAGGGAGTTGTTCACCATTAAAACGAATACTAAAAGAGACTGTAGTAACGCAAGCCATTACTCGAGTAACCCAACTGTCAGTAAAGCCCAAATGCTTCAAATATGCTTCCAAGAAATCCCATTCAACCCTATCGTAGGCCTTTTGCATGTCTGTTTTGAGAATAAGGTTGAAGCGTTTCTTGCATGCTCGCACTTTAAATTGATGCATGACTTCTTGAACCACCATAATATTGTCCTGTATCTGTCTGTCACTAATAAAAGCAGCTTGGTCTTGTGAAATCAAAGAAGACAGCCAAGGTTTAAGTCTGTTGGCCATAATTTTTGAAATAATCTTGTAAGCAAAGTTGCAAAGACTTATGGGTCGGTACTGTTCAATACTTTCTGGATGCTGAACTTTAGGGACTAGGGCAATGATTGTTCTGTTTAGTCTAGGAGGCATACAACCTGTTGTAAAGAACTCTTGAACTGTTTGAATAACGGTTGTTTTGATAACATTCCAGTGATGCCGATAGAAGAGGCCATGAAGACCATCAGGTCCAGGAGCCTTCGAAGCTCCCAACTGGAAGGTAGCCTGGTAAATCTCCTCCTCTGTTACCCTACTCATCAAGTGGTTATTCATTTTAGGTGTTACCACTGCTGGACATTGCTCTAAGAAAGGACAAAAATCTCAGTAGCCCACAGATTGGTATAGCTGAGAGAAGAATCCCTGTGTTAGATCTTTGAGTTGTTCTGGTTCTCTGATCCATTGCTGGTGAGTATCCATGAGCATAGTAATTCTATTACGTTGTCTTCTTTGCATAGTGTAGGCATGAAAAAATTTTGAATTATGATCTCCCCATTTCAACCATTGAATGTGAGATCGCATAGCCCAGAATTGTTCGTCTTGAGTCCATAGTTTGTGAATTTCACATCTAATAGCATTGGCTTGCTCCTAATCCCCCGCCTGATAATATGTTCTATTTATAATTGTTTGCAGTTAAGATTACAATTGAGAGATTCGTTGATGACAATTGCTAAAACGTGCTCTGCTCCAGCTTGTTAATCGAGTAGCAACTGCTTGTAATTTAAAAATCAATGAGGTACTACTTGTTTCCCATGCCTGTTTAACCATGTCGTGACACTCCTTATCTTGATTCCAGAAAGCTTCATATTGAAAAGTCTTTGCATGCTTGACAGATGGTGGACGAGCTTGCAGCAATAGAGGACAATGATCCGAACCAACAGGTGGTAGGGCAAATACTTCTGCAGAAGGGTAAGACATCAGCCATTCCGGTGAACAAAACACACGATCGAGCTTCTCCTTTATCAGAGCATCCCCTTCGCGATTATTTGACCAGGTAAATTCGCATCCTTTACTTTGTAGTTCTAGTAAGGCACAATCATTGATCACACTCCGAAAGGAGGTCATGCGCGAAGTGATTGCAGGTCTCTTGCCCATTTTCTCCCGGGGAGAAAGGAAGTCATTGAAATCACCTATACACAGCCAAGGTAAATGATTTGCAGCATGGATGACTCTTATGGTATCCCAAAATTCCTGACGAAGCTGATATGTTGGAGGTGCGTGCAGGCAAGTGATATATGCATCGAGGCTGCTGTCCTAGGATCAAGGGCGATGAAATCAACAAACTGAGCATCCGAATGTACAAGAGTAACTTCAAAGTTATCATTCCAAAACAGAGCAAGACCACCCTTAAAGCCAACTGGGTCCTTCACAAAAGAGTGAGTAAATTTAAATTTACGCTGTAACCTATTCACAAGAGTTTGAGCATTCTTTGTTTCCATTAAAAACACGATATCGGGATTGTCACAAGCTAACATCGCCTTTAATGCTTGAATTGTTAGGGGATTGCCCAACCCCTAGCAATTCCAACTTAGGAGTTTCATCGGGAACATGGTGGTTGTTGAGGGCTAGCCGCCAAAGCCCAAAGATCAGGGATATCTGCCTCCAAAACCGGAGTATCCAGAAGGAGGGACTCATCAAAAGCTGTTGAGGAAGGAAGCTTAATGTCATAGGGTGAATATCTTTTCGTTTTCTTATTGGAATCCCCAAGTGGCATTGGGTGAGGAATCTTAGATCTCTTCTGTTGTTGCTTACCCACTGGAAGGGCCTGAGTGCTTTTCATCTTTGCTGTTGCAGGTACTAAATCCGAAGTGATAGCAGTTGGAGTGACAGGATTCAGATGCTTGGAAGTCCCTTTAGGTATAACAGGGATGGAAGCAACATCCTCTGTTGCAGGGATAGGAGGGAGAGATGGGAGGGCTGGCTGCATTTGAGGTGGAGTTTCAGGTACTGTCTCTTCCATTTGCTCGACTGGTACTTTAGGGTGATAAAAAGCATCCCAATAAGGGCTAAATTGTTTAATCTCTGCTCTGAGCCAAGGTCCATAGACCATCATATCACGACCATCAAATTGTGCTTCATCATAAGGGTACTCTGGACATGAAGCTGTATAATGACCAAGCCTTCCACAGGAATAACAGTAATGGGACAGTCTCTCATACCTAAAATCAAGCCATAGGGTTTTGCCTTCAATACTGATAAGTTTTCTAGTTTTTAAAGGGTCTTTCAGATCTAATTCTATCCGAATTCTTGCAGATGTGTCAGTTTTCACTTCCAGAACTTTACCTATTTGGGCCACAGCTCTACGCAGGATGGGAGGAGAAGTCCACTCCAAAGGTAAGCCGATAACATGCACCCAAAATATACATTTACCAAAATCATAGCGTTGTAAGGGAGTATTAGGTTGCCATGGTCGTAGGTTAACCAATTGACCTGAAAATAACCAAGGGCTACCATCCAAAATGTGACGTTTTTCCACTTAAGTTCTTAATTTAATAATATACAGTCCAGTATCAGCTGGAGTAATCTCTACATGATCCACTCGCCAGGCTTTCTTCATCGCAACTTGAAAGGCTGATAAATTCACAGTAGGATTTGTAAAAATATTACCCACCAGTATAAGGCGACAATCCTTCAGTTTGGCCAACGCAGGGATGTCATCCCAAACCTCCAACTCCTGTTCTGAGCATAAACGACCCAGGCGATGACATAGGGAAGCAATTCTCGAGGTATTGTCACTTTCATCCATGAATAAAGTAACCGTAGGTCACTAGTATGGATAATTAGAAAGAGCAGATGACTGAAAATGAGATTTGCAGGGGTTGCATGTTACAGATCGCCAACATGCAGACTAGGAATTGCTGGTTATTGAGGAAGACGGAAGAACAGCGGAACCGGTGAAAGGGGTAGGAGGAGAAAGAAGAAGGTGATGGTTGGAGGGGATGAAAGAAATTGCGCATGCGGAAGAATCAATGAGGAGGAGGAGCAGTTAGCGTGGAATGGGTGAGGAACAACGATGGTTCAAATGAAACTCAAAGTTCAGAAGAACGGCTGGGTAAAACGAAGACATTGCGAAAAACTCGGGCATCACGCGAGAAGAAAACTCTAACATAAACGAGAGAATTTTGCTATTAGTAGAGCATTAGTTGGATAGCACAAATACCGTGACAGGACTTTATTCCTATTTTTTGTGCACAAATAGAATCTCGCATTGGACGTATCCCTATTCCCTAGCTAATTGCTCTTTTTTTTTTTTTCTTTTTTTGTAAAAAATCATCAAAAAACTTAAATTATACCACCATAACATATTTATCCTAAAATTTTCTATCATGATATAAAAAAATCCAAATTATGCCCATTATGACATATTTATCTAAAATTTTTCTTTTAACATGAAAAAATCCAAGTCAATGACCATTAGTTTACCGAAGACTTAGAAAATGTATGTTGGATGTATTTTCGGTTCCATCAAGACTTTGGAGCTTTCTCCATTCAATCTTCTTTGGCGACTTTTTGACTTGGAACAGTCCCCATATCGGAATTTGGCCGCAATCATTGTGCGAAATCCAGAGAATTTGATAGAGAAGTCGTTGAGGAGAGTGATCAAATCGTAACTCGTTTCACACATTATGCAGTGCTAAGCACGCAAAAGAGAAGTCTTCTCGCTCAGCATTAATGAAGCCAAATCTTGCCCCGGCTTTGACCCCGTTTTTGCAGAAACGACAGCCGATAATCGAGCTAATGAGTCTGGACCACGCCCACTTGCAAACTCACATCAATCGAAAGAAAAATCGAAGAAGAGAAATCAAAAAATTGTCCTTGGCCTACTTGTTCCAGCCTTTTCTGATAAACGATAAGGTGGCTGTGGAGGCTAACATTTATCGATATTTCTTGATCATCAAGTTCATCATCATTGCCGGTCTCTTTGGGCCTACTCTAGAAAAGCCGATCTTGAAATGGCAGCCCAAGATGCCTCCTGAAGATTTTATCGTCGGAGGAGGCAACTGGTGCTGAATAACTTCAATTCGGCTTTTGCTGAAGGCGATGAATGCCTGCATGAGGATGTGAAATCGCAGAATGCAAAGCAAGCAGTTTAAAGTTCGCTGATGGGGAGGGTGCAAAACTGAATCACGCAGTTCGTAGTTTCAGATACCATATAGGAATTTGTGGGATTACAATAAACTATTCTAAAAACTTAAGATATTAGATGAAAGTGTGGTTTCAGATATTAGTCTGGTTTGTAAAATCTCATATGATATGAGAATTGAAGGTTCTAAGTTTAAATCTTTCCAAACTTTATTTGCCCTCCAAATTACATATTTCCACATTTAGTACTAGGCCAACAAACTAGAGTAATTAAATAATAAACCACGTTTTTATCTAATGACTTAAACTTTTATAATAATTTGTTGTGATCGCACAAATTCATACAATAACTACAAGGAAATATACAATCGAACCCCGGCACTAAAATTACTAGGTATGAAAATATATAATAAATAAAATGCATTAAATGATTTAAATAAGGATGAAGGCATTGCACATATAATTATACCCTATGTAAAGTACTCATATTAATATAAGCCAAAAATGATTTAGGATTCTTTGGCTAGAAAAAATGATAATTTTGAGATATAATTTGGGATGAATTCACAACAGTTGTCATGCCAAACTCAAGAGGTTCCAAAAGTGCTTAGCGGTTTTAATTTTTGCAACTTTAATTTATTAGGCTTGATCTGATGAATCTTTTAGCGATGCGATAGAGAATTTTCACCAAACCATTACACACAACATTTTCACAAATGTTTATTTTTGTAATTTTTTTAGTGTGAGCAGGTGATACAAGGTCTATATGGTGGGGTTAGGGTTTAGAGATTGTTCGATTTATTCGGTGTAATCTGAATTTCATCTAGTGAATTTTTGCTTCCGTTGGTGAACATAAGCCTAATAAATTTCTCTTGACCTCCTTTTCTATTCTGCCAAACAAAGACAGTGACATTGTGTGCCGTAATTAGTCTATTTTTCCTCTAAATTTAGGTAAAAATTAGATGGAGAAAGGAGTGAGATAACATATGCAATCATCTTTTCCTTGCAAGTCCCTTTCCACAAGCCGAAGGGATACTACAAATAGAAAGGATGCAAACAGGGTCACGAGGGGGAAGATTCTATTATAAGCAAAGTGGATTTGTTGAATTAGCTTTAGCTGGATATTCCGTCGTCATTCCACATGACTTGTCAACTAATGATCAAAATAATGATCTTGGCAGACCAGCAACACTTATGTTACATTTTTCTATTTAACCACAAAGGTTTATAAAATATGCGAGGGAATCATAACCTAGGAAACGCAAACTTACGATAAAACCCGAGGAATCTCTAAAAGCTGTTTGCTGGGTGCGTTCCGAATTATGTTCCCCGCTTGCGTGGGTCATGGCGACGGCAAATTTTTTAAATTGAAGATTTTCTGAACCTAATACTACTTTCTTTAACCAAAAAGATAATGACAGATTTAGCAAAAGTCACCTAGAAAGTCCATAATGTGCTGCAACTAATAAGGACACCGGAGCATCTATGATACGAAAATGGTCGCGTATTAGGAGGACATTACTTGAAAAAGGTTGATTAATGAATAGTGAGGCATGGATTGTCCCAATCGAATAAGTCGAATGAGTCAACTGATTAGCAAGGATTTTGTAGAAAGCGATCGGGGGATGCTTGAATTAAAGTATTAGACTATTAGTTATATTTTGAAAGTACTTTTTATTTTTAATAGAACCTGCAAAAGAAATTATTTCCTCAATGTTCAATGTGCAGTACAGTACGTAATTGTAATGGTGCATCTTAAAGGGTTTTAGCCTTTGGAATGTTTAAAATTTCATAAAGGTCAAACTTCAATATCTTTAGTTGAAAAATTGAATAAGAAATTATATGACTACTTTATATTAAGCATACTTTTCCTTAATAAATAATGAACTGTTTGGAACCTTTTGACCATTTGGATAATTCCCACTGATTATCTAGATGGTAAGTGATACTAATATTTTTTGACCATTTGATACTAATATTTTTGCTGATGGTAAGGTCGAATCTCGGGACTACCTGGGTGACGTGCGCAAACCGCCTGGCGGTGAGAGCGGCATCACATTGGTTTGATAAGATACGCCCCGGACCAACTATTTCACGTGATAGTCTTGTGTCTGGATTTTCTTCTGGTTCTCACTGTGAACATATTCTGGTATTGCTCTCCTTGCATTAAGTTCGCCGAGGGATCCGGCAAACCTCGTTCCAGTATTTAACATGATTGGTTAGAGATGTGGCCGATGTGCTAATTGGTGTTATGTGTTCATACTTGCGTCCGGTTTAGTGATTGTCCTAATTTTCTGAAGTTCATCCACCGCAATGAATGGTTGCGTTTTTCTGTTCCATCTTCTGACTCCTTTTGTAGTGTTAATCTTGATTTCAATACATATCATAGGGATACGGTGAAATTGATAAAGTGACAATCGATTTCATTCCGTTTTCATGCTGCGCTGCCAAGTGATTTATGGGAATTTTTTGAAGTCGCATATAGGATGTGGAACATTCTCTTGTCAAAATCCTCGTCGAGAAACATTAACTATATACTCCCTTTCATTTCTACCAAGGTCTTGTCGTCACTACCAAAGGAACAAGTTCGATTTTAGCCGTGAAGGATAAAATTTGCCAGGAATAGGATGTTCTCTCTTTGCTCTGGCCCCGAGGGACTCCTTGAATTTTAGCGGCCATTCTCCACCTTGAGACCGCTAGGCCAACGACCTAAGTTCTTAATTCAATAAGATGTTATCAATGCTTGATTGATGCATTCTGCTAAAATATGACAGCTACAGCAAACAAAACATTGCTTTAAGTGCCATTAGGAATGGTTCTGGTCAAATTTTACTTGGATCATGTAATGTCATAACTTTTTTTTGGGGACGGGTAAGCAGTGGCGGTGATCTCCTTGGACCTTAGCATAGGAGTTCTACATTTACGGAGTACTGTCATAACTTTTTGTTCATAGAGATTTATCTGAAAAGATTGAACTGTTACAGCTGGTTTAACTAATGATAAGGGCATGCTGAATTTCTGAGAATGGAGTAAGGGCCAAGCAATAAGAGAAAAGTCAGAAACACTGGTGGGTCTACAAATCCTCTTCGATGAGCTAATATCTTCAGTTCATGGTCTCAGTATCACATACAACTTCTGAAACGTGCTCTTACCTTTTTATATGGATTTCCCATTCTCCCTTCATCTTACCCTTCCTTTTATTTAATTTAGACATCTTACCCTTCCTTGACTGCTCCTCTGTGCACAGTCGAATCGCCGTTCATGCAGTATCATTGTAATAATTATTGCTATTTAATAAAACTACAATATCCATTATTGGTTAATTAATATAATATAATCATTGCACAAGCAAATTGTTATCATGTTTAATGCTACTCAATCACGCAGGGAGCTATTATAGTTTGAGCAGTAATAGGTATTGTAACGTTATAGTTACTACCGCAAGCAGATACTGTAATGCGTCAAAGACGAGTAATGTAATAATCGTTGCCACAACCAAAGCGTCCTCTTGTAGCTTCTGAATGTTCGCTTGTCATGTATTATAAGCTCACTTTATCATACGACACTCATCTACGGAGATAGAAGGTACAACTAGAGATAGCTATTCAATTGCCAGAAGCTATAGTTCCTCATGTAATTTCATATTACTGGGTTATCTCCACCTCTGGACAATGACCACACTAGTGAGCGGCCGGATGAGTCAATAGCACCTGAGAAACCATGTTCATGGATGGCCTGAGTTGTGGATTGGCGGATAGACAAGCAATTGCGAACTTGAAGATGGCTAGAAGTTCTTTCTGAGTGCTAGGCATTGGAGCTGGTAGGCGTGGATCCAGCATATCTTTCAGAACAATCTCCTTATCTGATGTAGATAAAAGGGATGAGATGGTTTCGCCTGGATGTTTTCCATGGATCACCTCTATTGCCACAGTCCCGAAGCTGTACACATCGCATTTCTCAGTCACCCTCATTGTGTAGGCAAGCTCTACACATAAGAAGAAAATGCATCAGTACTAGCAGATTATTACTTTTTAAGCCCACCATAGAAGAACAGTAGATATCCATTGAGTTACCTGGTGCGACGTATCCGTATGTCCCAATGACAGTGCTCCAATTCGACGTGTCCAGCTTGAGAAGCTTGGCTGTGCCGAAGTCGGAAACACGGGCCTCATACTCAGAATCAAGCAAGATGTTGTTGCTTGATATGTCTCGGTGAACAATGGGCAGCACACAGTCATGGTGCATGTAGGACAGAGCATGAGCTATGCCTTTCACAACATTTGCCCTCCTATCCCAACCAAACTCTTTTGCTTCTCCGTCATCGCTCAGGGTTGCAGACAGGTTTCCTCTTTCCAGAAACTCATACACCAAGAACGAGTGATGGGGATGTGAACAGAAGCCATGGAGTCTCACGATGTTGCGGTGTCGTATTTCTGTCAATGCCCTTATCTCATTCTGAAACTCCTTCTGATTCGTTTGCCCGCTATCAGACATCTGATGAAGCTTCTTCACAGCCACCACATCGCCTGATCTTAGCTTTGCTCTGTAGACTCTTCCATGTCCTCCACATCCAATGCAGTATCTCTCGTTAAAATCCTCAGTCGCCCCTATGATTTCTTCGTGCAATATCCTTCCATCGTAAGTAGATATAGAAAACAATTTCTCTCTCTCCTGGGGTTGCTCCACTTGTCGGTGGTTCTTTCTTCTACACAAAATGTAGCATACTCCGACGAAACAAAACAGGAGAAATGCTCCAAGTATGGGGAAAACAATAAGAAACATTTTCTCATCAGTGTTGAAGTTTTTATTCTGCGGCCCCGATTGACTACAAGGCTGAAGTCCATCAACATTTCCACATAATCCAGCGTTACCTTGTAATGCTTCTGTTGGGGCATCTTGGAATGCTGAGGTGTTTGGAACCGGACCCTGAAACTCATTATAGGATATGTCAACCGTGGCCAAACCTGGCATATCCTTGAAAATTGCGTATATAGGGCCCGAAAGATTGTTGTGTGAGAGGTCAAGTTTCACTAGACTTTGCAGACTGCTGAATTGTACAGGAATCTCGCCCATCAATGAATTATTGTTCAAGTCTAGCTCGGATAAGTGAGTCAGCATCCCGATCTGGCCAGGAATTTCTTGGCTTAACCGGTTATTGCTTAGATCCAAGTGGAATAAGTCTGCCAACTGCCCAATACTCTTTGGGATAGACGAGTTTAATCTATTCCTGGACAAATCCAGTCTTTGAAGACCAGATAGTGATGCGATCTCGGGATTTATAGTGCCAGAAAGTTTATTACTGCTCAAGTTCAACCTTACCAAAGAGGTCAATTTCCCGAGTTCTTTTGGAATCTCACCTATTAAATCATTGGAAGAAAGATCGAGTCCTTTTAGTTCAGTCGCATTTCCGATCTCAGGAGGCAAGCTACCGGTGATGTAGTTCCCAGCAATTCGTAGATCCCTCAAACGCGGACAACTTCCCCAGTTGGCCGAGATCTCTCCGTGGAACTTGTTGAAACTCAAATCCATAAAGTCCAAGTTCGGGTAGACACCAAAACTGTCGGATATGTTTCCAGTGAGTTGGTTCTCTTGGAGGCGTACCCTAAGTAAGCTCGTGCAATTTCTCAAGCTTCCAGGAATGAAACCTGTGAGATTGTTGCCAGCCATGGTGAGGTTTTGAAGTGATCCACCCCGGCACAAGTTATCTGGTATGAAGCCGGTGAACTGGTTCGTATCTAATTGTAGCACCACCAAGTTCATCAAATTCCCTAGGAATCCAGGAATGGAACCGGCAAGTTGGTTCTCACGGAGATATAAATATTCCAGGTCAGTCATATTGCCCAAAGAAGAAGGAACAGGACCACCGAGCTGATTCATACTCAGCTGCAAATCAATCATAGCTTGGAGGTTTCCTAACTCATCAGGAATGTTACCAGAAAGCATGTTGCCATACAGATAAAGAAGGGTAAGCTCTGTCAAATTGCCTAATGTCGAGGGGATTGAACTGGTAAGACTATTGTAGTATAGGACGAGTCGACGAAGAAGTTTCAAATTCCCTAGCTCCGATGGGATAGAACCAGTAAGTTCATTATCATATACATGCAGTTGGGTTAGTTTCGTCAATTTCCCAAATGTGGGAAGAATTGGCCCGGTTAGGAAGTTGGTATTCATGTAAATCTCCTCAAAGTTTGTCAAGTTCCCTATTTCAAGAGGAATAGAACCGGAAAATGAATTGTTATAGATGTATAGTCTAGTGAGGCTGCTCAAGTTACCCAAAGAAGAAGGAAGAGATCCATCCAATTGGTTTGAGTACAAGGCAAGCTCATTCAACAAATGCAACTGACCTATTTCATCAGGGATAGAGCCATTCAACTCGTTAGAGAGCAAGTGTAGCACCTCAAGCTTCGTGAGATTGCCAATCTCCTGTGGTATTTTCCCGGATAATTGATTAAACGAGAGGTCAAGGTAGATGAGATTGGTCAAAAGACCGACTTGAGACGGAATACCGCCGAAGAGTTCATTTATGTACATGTCTATATAGGTAAGATACGGCAAAGACGAGAATGGGAACTCTTCGAGTGTACCTTTGATGTTCGAACTGGTGAGATTGATTTCAATCACACTTCTGGCTAGGTTACACAAGATGCCGTACCAACTGCATGGGCTCGACACTATTGCATTGGAGCCAGTAGCATTTTGAGAAGGAAGAGTCCATGAAGATAGAGAAGAGGTGGATAAGTTTTGGTTTAGAAGGCTGGATTTCCATTTGAGAAGGGCTTGTGCTTCTAGTGTGGAGGCATCGGCAGGAATTGCACCTTGTGGAATGATGACCAAAAGTGCTGTGAAAAGGGCAAAGGAGGCTAGAAGATTCACTGGTGTCTCTAATCCTGGTGAACCCATTATATCTTTTGTTAGTTCCGGAGGTTGATGATCAACCATGACGCGTATATGTAAAGCTTGGTTACTCTGTTTCTGTCATCACAGAAGGCCAATTTTCAAAGATCTCCAATTTCCAGCTTGTTGAATGGTGCTGATTGTGATGGTTCAGATGTGAACAATCTGGCCAATGTGTGATAACGAGGAGTAGTCTGACCGTGTGTAGAGTTTATGTAGTTGGAACAATGTATTTGACTTTGACTCAAAGCTTCCTAAACTCTGTTCTCTTTAATTGGTGCTATCTCCGGTTTTTCTTGACGTGGGGGTGCCAATAGGCAGATACTGCTATTTCAAAGATGATAAATCGTTCATCAGCTATCATTAATAGGGAAGAAAATGAAGCCAGTCACTGTGGTTTTGCTCAGACTTTGTGACTGCAGAACACGAAATTTAACTGAGAGCTTTTACTCGATAAATTAAATAGTTTTTTTTTTTAAATACCAAGTGGATCTGCGCTTTGGATGTTGTATATGGCCTAATTCTTCCTTTCTAGAAGCACTTATGATGGAATTGCCTTCCAAGCAGTCGACTGGGAGAGGTTGAATATGAAGAGTGGGACATGGAATAAAGGACCTTCACGTTTAAGTTTCCTTTTGAACCTTTCTATGGTTTTAACCCATTGCTCTTTCCTTCTTGAGGAACGACGATGTTTCTTTGTAGCTTCTTGCTGATTCTGATTGATTATTTGAATAGTTTAGGTACCTCTTTTAGATATGCTCTCTAAAAGAAAAGCCAGAGAAAATGTACCTATGTGAACCTTCTAACTGTACTTTGTTCAGGCAATGCCTAAATCGACTCGCATCAAAGGGAAAAAGAAAACGAACAGTCAGAAACTTCTGCTATTTTGGCTTGAACATGCGCTCTTAAGATTGAAAATCGAGTTTCTGTTCTCTATATGACACAACGTTATTTATATAAATGGGAAACTACCATGGAATGCATGGATTCTAAGTCTTAAAACACCCTACACTTTTATTACCATATAAATCCACAGTTTAATAACTCCTCTACTTAATCTTGCAGTTCAAAATTTCCATTCCTCCACATTTATGGCCTAATTCCTAAAATTACTCTGATTAGATGAACAACAAGTTCGATTACTCACCTAACGTTGTAAAACAAAGCTAATCCGGTTTGGTGAGATCCCCGTAGCATGAGACGCAAGCTTTTCTCTCCTCTCTTTCTTCCTGTTATTGTCACTATTTATGTTGGTTTTCGCTTTTACGCTTCACTTGCATGTAGTGAAGGAGAAAAGAGTGCGGATTACATCGGCCAACACATGGTAAGGTAATGTAGGTTGAGCTTTTACTTGTCAATTCGTTTCTCTCATATTTCGTTGATGTACAAGTCTAATTTTAAAGGTGACTGGAGAATCTTCGCCAAGGTTTTGCTCTTACAGGTGTCACATCTACGCTCGTTCAACTTTTTTACTTTGAAAGATGAAAGTGTTGGGGACGTCGAACCTAGACGGGCATCACCAAAAGGCAAAGCCGTAGTAATAGATGTAGATTTCATTGTATGTTTATTACTAATGACGGATTTGGTGATCAGTCGCCCCTTTTATAATTACTTTTTGAGCGTGTTTTGAGGATATATTTTGTTATTTGGAGCTTATTTTGTTTTGATGCTGTCTATGATTTGTCTCGATTTGCAGTTGGACTAAATTATTTTTCTCTTGTATTTATGTGGGAATGAATGAAATATTATCTTGACAAAAAAAAAAAGTAGGTAAGAAAGAAGAACGGGCAACATCAAACTTAGTCATGGTCACCGTCACCCTCCAAGTCTGTATTTAGTATTTGGGGAGCGACCCCGTTCTTTCATTAAATAAATGACGAAACTTTTAATTAAAATAAACCATTTTCAGAAATGTATTAGTCGTATAAAACCTGACATTAACGAAAATAATCATAAGGTCCAACATATCATGAATGTACCTAGCTGGATTTCCTTCAGAGTCGGTCTACTAAGCTCAATAAAAATAGCAAAATAGATCCTAAATTGAATCCATCACTCTCCTCTATTCTTGAAATCTGAAATGGTAATAAAAGGGGGCGAGCAAAACCCCGGCTCAGTAAGTGATAATCACCACTTCTGTGAAATCAAGTAACGAAGGATGCAGTTGTACAATAACATGCATTTGCAGGAATTGTGCCTTGTGAAGTGACTGCTAGCATTGCGAGAAGGGCAACGGGAGCTAGAAGACGTACTCCTTCCTCTAAAACCTTTTGCCAGTCCTTGATTTTCTGGTGTGGTTCTGGAGCATGATGATCAACACAGGCTGGCTTGCCTGCTCTGTTTCTGCCATTGTTCTTTAATCCATTCATAAACGGCCAGCTTTCAAAGATCTCCCATTTCAGGATTTTGAAAGCTTCTGATCATGAAGTTTCAGCTATTGACAAACTGTCTATTTTGTTTATACAGAGCCCCATGTATGCTGAAGTAAGTGCTTGACTTCACTCCACCTCGCTGATTTTATTTTATTTTTCCCCAGTGGGGGACATTCATTTGCTTGGTAAAATACCGACCTCTGACAACTGGAATGCGTGCATCACCAGGCAATAATTAATGAGAAGAACATATTGGACAAATGTGGAAAATTTATTCACATAAATAACTAATTAATCAAGAACAATTTGATCCATATATGATTGTAAAACACGGAAGTCGATAAGCACATCGGAATTAAAACGTACCTATTTGAGCCATTACTTCACTTGAAGAAAAATAGATCACTCTGATTCTAGAGATCTATTGGAATGCCAAATATTTCTCTTTATGACCTATTTCAATATATCAGCTTTTAATGGGATTAAACAACTGATATGTACTTTACCAAAAAAAAAAAAAACAACTAATATGTATAACCTACCATTTAATAGGCTAGAGAGGGGACTTAGCAAACCCTAATCAATAGTGTGTTAACTGGGCCCTTTTAATTACGAGCTTCAATTAAACACAATTGCCTACACTTTGCTGCTTAACTAGGCTTGTTATTAATAGATGCCAAAACCCAGTTCAATAAAATCATTTAAGGGTTTAACAAATATTGTAATATCCATTAAACATATTATTTAAAAATAGAAAATCAATTAATTAATGTAAGCCCATATTTTAGGAAATTTTCAACATTCTTCCACTTGGGCCACATTAATTAACTTATTTTTATTTTGAAAAATATTTTATATTGAAAACGACACTATTGGGTTAATAATTGAAAATTTTGTTTTATGTGGCCACAACTTAAAAAAAAATAATATTCTAATAATGGCATCTCAAAACCAATTCAATCCTATATAAACTCGTATAAGAATATAGAGATCAATATGTTAAGAAAATACCACAAAACATGACATTCTAAATTAACATATAATAAGCATTATATTTTCATGGATCATGGGCCTAGTAATGTAGTAAAAAATAATACCAACATGTGATCAAAATATACACTATTTCTTATCGGTCCTCAATGCAATTTTTCAACAACATGAAACTACATTAGTGCAATTTCTAAATAACATGAAATTGCATGACTATGTGATAATTTAACATGAGATCTTATAATTAGTGACATCCAGTCGTCTTTAAACTAAAATTTGTTTAAAAATACTGTTTTATACTTCCATTTTTCAATCAACAAGAGAAAAAAAAAACAATAGAATCAACAATAATTATCATTGAAAATAAATGTTCTAATAGACATTATGAAAGTATTATTAGTTTGCATATAACTATAATATCTAGAAATACAAATTATATAACTCCCACTAATTAAAGAAATCAAAAGAATTTAAAACACCCATATTCTTCACATGTTCTTTAAACAAAATGGATTGTAAGCCTTTTGTTCGAGAATTAGCCAACATGGACTCAGTTATGGTATTCTCGATCATAATGTCTCCCTTTTTGACCAAGTCTTTAATAATATAATATTTGATCCAGTTAACATTTCAACTGTAGCATTATTGTTGTTTATAGTAAAGGTAACTGTGTGTCACACATAATGCAATAAGATCAATTATGGACAATAAACAATTCAACAAAAATAATTAGTATATTATAAATTTCCCTTTGGGTAGAGTATATAATGCACCAATATTATCCACATCATGAAGTTTATAAAGCAACAATAAGGAGAATTACATATAATTGTTAAGAATTCATCCCTTTGGGTAGATAAATCCTTTAAATTATACATCTTCATAATATCAATATAGATAAGAATTACATATAATTTTCAAAATATTTATCCCCCTTCGGTAGATATATATTTTTCAATTACACATCCCTATCTTTTAAATTTGGGAATTAATCTTCATGCTATTTTCCAAATTAATATACACATAACCCCCTTTGGGCGAGTTATTGTATATACTAATTTTATTAATAAGGAACTCTAAAAATTTTATGCCCAAAATTCATCGAACAATATGAAGCACCTTACAACGTGTGCTTCCTAAGATCATATTGCATTTATCAATCAACAATTTTTTGCCACAATTTTTATATTATTTTTTATATTATTTTAATGTTTTGAACCTATCTGCAGGGCCCTAACCCGCAAGCAGCCCAAAACGGACTGCAGAGCCCAAGCCTAGCTCTCTACGTGGAAAGGATTGGGCTCATGCCCATGAATAGAAAATAAAAAATAAAAATGGGCTAAGCCCATTTATTTGGCTCTAGGTAGGGGTGAGGATGGTTCAGGTTGGGCCAATCCGTCCCCTAACCCTAGGACCAACACGCACAGTACTGGTTCTCAATTTTTGGGATCGACGATCGACCCTATTGAGTTTGAGACCAAGGACCGGATCGACCCAATGGGTTCGGTCCAGTTCCAGGGTCAACCCAAGACCAATCGATAATTTTTTATTTCATTTTTTGTACTCCTTAAAAAAGCGATTGATGACCGAATTGACCCATTGGGCTTGGTCTGGTTCCAGGGTCAACCCGGGACCAATCGATAATTTTTTCTTTCATTTTTTGTACTCCTTAAAAAAGTGATTGAGGACCAAACTGTCCCATCGGGTTCGATTTGGTTTCAGGGTCAACCCAGGACCAACCAATAATTTTTTATTTCATTTTTTGTACTCCTTAAAAGAGCGATTGAGGACCAAACTTACCTAATGAGTTCAATTCGGTTTCAGAATCAACTTAGGACCAACCGATAATTTTTTATTTCATTTTTTGTACTCCTTAAAAGGGCAACTAAGGACCATACTGACCTAATGGGTTTGATGATGAGCGAGGTCAGCTAAGAAAGACAAGCAGTGAGGGTCAAGTGGGGTGAGCATTGAACAAAATAAGCATCGAATGTTGAGTGGGAAGCAACAAGCCAAGCGAGCATCAAGCGGCAAGCGACATGAGTGACCCAAAGTGAGCGAGGCGAGTGTCAAGTGGTGAGCGAAAAAGTTGTTTATTTCAATTTTGGCAAATTGAATACTAAAAGGACAAATAAGATAAAAGAGAACGAATACTAGAGGATGATGCTATAAGGAGCTGTTTATGCCTTTTTAGACACCGTGAGATCTCCTCACAAAAACATTTTCCTCATTGGTAAATTATGACTATTGACACCATAAAAAATATTAAAAATCTAAATTATTAAAGAACAATGTAAAATTACTTGAACTCCTCACTAAAGAGTTGTTTAATATTGTTGACGCCGTTTATTTTAAGGTTTTCTCTATATAAAAAAATTATAAGTAATATATTTGATATATATATATATATATATATAGTTAGGGTTGGTCCGGGTTTGACTAACCCGAAACTCTTAGGACCGAGGGCCAACCCGCATAATACTGGTCCAGGAATTCTAAGACCAAGGACCGACCCAATCTCCCTGGGAACCGAACTAGGACTGGCAGGGTTGGGTCGGTCCAGGGTCGGTCCAGGGTTGACCCTAGACTGATGCTCACCCCTAGCTCTGGGCGTCCCAGAACCTTTCTCTTCTTTGGTTCATGGGCGTGAGCCTAGAACCTTTATTTTGTTCTTGGTTTTGGGCTCATGCCCAGAACCCTTTTTTTTTTTTTTAAATTTTTATATGTGGGTCAGCCTAATTTATTGGCTTGGCTCGGTTGAAGGTCTTCTTCAACCTCCAGCCAGGTCATGAAAATATGCAAATCGGGTCTTATGACCTGGTTTTGACCCAAACATCAAAAAACACATACAATAATTAACATTTAATGAATTTTCACCATGGGTTTTGCTTCTAACATTAATATAATTGACTAGAATGGATTAAATTAAGAACAAATTAAGAATTCAACCATATTCAAGCTTCAAGAAATTTGGATCTAACACTCCCATGGTCGAAATTCAATTTTCTTAAATTTAAGTCCTAAAAACTTACCTTAATGCAACAAAAGGATGCTAAAACATATAAATAACAATACCCATGCAACGATTTATAACAAACATCAATCAATTGCAAGTAATTTGAAAATTCTAGAACTTTTTCATGTATAAACCCTAGAATTTCAAATTTAAAATTCTCACTTAATTCTCAACGAAATTATACAAATTATATATGGTTAGAAAGGTCTCGATATGTAGAACGAAAGCCCTAAGGTTTCAAAATCAATCGATTAAAAAATCCACATGAAAAAATAACGCCCATATTCGGCTCAAAAAGAAAACTTTCGAATTTGTTCATTAAAAAAAAATGGGTTCTATAATCATATATGATGTACTCGATACCACATGTAGAAAATTTACACATAAACAACTAATTAATTAAGAACAGTCGAATCCATATATGATTGTAAAATACTGAAATTAATAAGCACATCGAAATTAAAACGTACTTATTTGAGCAATTACTTCACTTGAAAAAAAATAGATCACTATGATACTAGAGATCTATTGAAATGCCAAATCTTCTTCCCTATGACCTATTTTAGTAAAACAATTTTTAATGGGATTAAACAACTGATAGGTATATCTTACCAAAAAAAAAAAAAAAACAACCGATAGGTATACTTTACCAAAGAAATATTTCTTTATAAAAAAATGATAGGTATAACCTACCCTTTTATAGGCTGGAGATGAGACCTAGCAAACCCTAATCAATAGGGTGTCAATTAGCTCCCTCCAATTACAGGTTTCGGTTAAACACAATTGCCTGCATTTTACTTGTTCAACTAAGCTTATTATTAATAGATGCCAAAATCCAGTTCAATAAAATCACTTAAGGGTTTAACGAATATTGAAATATCCATTAATCCGATTATTTAAAAATAAAAATTTAATTAATTAATGTAAGCCCATATTTTAGGAAATTTTCAACAAGAAAAGTATACGGGAGTGGTCATGTCTCCACTTTGACTTTTAGATTGTAGCACTAGTAGTTTGACCAAGAGCATAGGTTCACTTTGACTTCTTCTAGACTTGGGCACTCCTAGCATTTATGATTTGAGTTTTTACTTTTGGCTTAATTTAAATTTTGCGGTTCGGCCATTTTAATTTTTTTTTTTTCAATTCAAAATTCCCAAAATTGATATATGAAGCACATTTAAGAATTAAGATTGATTTGACCTGACTATTAGAGAAGGTTGGGGGAGCAAAACTCACTGTCTCGCTACACCTCGATTTGGATAGTTGTTACTTCATTTTGCCCTCTGTACTTTATTCACCAAGTTTTCCAAAACTCTGATTTTAGAATATTGAGTTTTACTAGGATTGACCGAGGGCGGCATCAAGCATGGGTGTACTATAATTTTTTGTTTCAAGTTCAAAAAACTCTAAGCTCTTAGAGTTTGTTTACCATTTTCCAGATGAAGTACTTGATGGAAGTTGTTCTGACATGTTTTGCATAAGGTAATATAAGTTCACAATTCTGAAAAACAAAAAAGATGGTGGATGGTGAGGTACAATGTAAATGAGTTTTACTTGTATATGACAATGGAGCGAGGTTGAGCAAAGATAGACCAACATGATTTAAGTCCCTCAAGATTTTGGAGGGCAGGAGATCGTATGCCTTATCACATTTGAAGTATGAGGTATCAGCAAAACAGTACTTGCATTCTTTTTGACACAAAGCATTATACTATGGAATCCCCTCCTGAGACAAAATGATGATTTGTGTTCTTCCTAATCTAAGCACTTTTAAGTGGAGATACAGACTCCTGGAGTACCATAACTTGGCACAAAGAGACACTTAAGTGCCATAACTTACGAAAGTGATACTTAAATGCTAAAATCGGAGTTAAATGGATCACTTGAGTGCCAATTCAGCCAAAATCCGGTCAAAACGCTGACGTGTCAATTTTCCGGCAAAGCAAGTGCAAAACGGTGTCGTTTTGATGCTAACGTGGTAAAAAATTAATAAAATTAAATTTAAAATTAAATTTATTTAAAACATTTATAAAAAATACAAATATTAAAAAATTTATTAATTTTTTTAGAAAAGGGATGTGGTTGAGGGAAGCCCTTAGCCGTCGCCGCCTCCTCGCCGCCGCCGACAAGGGTCGGCGACACAGAGGGGAGGGTCGGTTGGGGTCGAGTCCTCGCCTTGATCTGAGGCAAGGGTCGGCGGCACTCACCCGGCCGGGCCAAGGGCCACTACCCGCTAGGGATTGACCCTCGCCTAGATTGGTGAAGGGGGGGAGGAGGAGAAGGGGAGGCAGCCGGCGGTTGACGAGGAGGAAGGAGGAGGAGGAGGAGGGAGACAGCCGACGGCGAGGGCTGGGGCCGCCGGCCCTTGGTCAGGGCTCGACGGCCTTAGCTGACCCTCCCCTACCTTCCGGCGACAGTGGGGAGGCGGCGGCGGCGGGCTCGGCTCTCGGCCGCCACCGCCTTCCTTCCGTCTCCTCCATTTTTTTTAAATTATTTTAAATAAATATAAATTATATTATTATTTTGTTTTAAATTTAATTGAATTAATTTTTATATTATGTTAAAATTCAAATTATGCTAGAACGACATCGTTTTAGGTGAATTAGAGTTGAGTTAGCTCTCCGGTGAGCCACCTCGGCGAGAAATATTAATATTTAATTGCTACATATGATTTCTAGCCGGCTTTGCCGGAAGTGGCACTCAGGTGTCCCACTTTTCTTAAAATATGGCACTTAAGTGTCACTTTCGTAAGTTATGGCACTTAAGTGTCCCTTTGT
This sequence comes from Eucalyptus victrix, assembly GCA_016097545.1. Taxonomy (NCBI): domain Eukaryota; kingdom Viridiplantae; phylum Streptophyta; class Magnoliopsida; order Myrtales; family Myrtaceae; genus Eucalyptus; species Eucalyptus victrix. The sequence goes on along the minus strand of CM027840.1, from coordinate 5,114,507 downwards.
GCCAAGTTATGGCAGTTGAAGAGATCTTTTGCCCTTTTAAGTGCGAAGCTCTAATGAAAACGAAGTCTGTAATCCCTCTAGTGCCATATATATATATATGGAACAATCAATAGCTATTGAACTTCTAATAAAGACTCATGCCATAGCAACATGCGTGAAGCACTAGGAATTGGAACTGGTTGAATGCAATCTGGGTTATGTTAACAAGGTCGGTAAATTATGCAAAGCACAAAATTATGGTAGATGGCCACGATTGAAAACAATTAGTTTTCGATTGCATGCACCCCGAAAGGATGCTTGATTTAAACTCTTCAGCATGTATAAATGGACTTAAAATGGACAAGAGCTAAGAGACTTCATATAAAAATTCCATTCCAATTTTACAAGGACACTTTGCTTTCAAGATGATAACACTAGGTACATTATCAACTTTACATTGATATAAAAGTTACATTTCCTAAAATTTAACTTGACATGGTTACTTACCTTCACTACCATGACACTAGTCTAGTTAAAGACCAGATATAGAAACAACAGTTTGAAATATCAGTTCAGTTCAGTTGTCTTCTCTCTACAAATGATACTAGATGCCAGTAATTTCAGGTTTTACTTTTTCCAAAACAAAAGGCATTTCTATATTTACTTGGGCATGAACGGAATGTACTCCTAATCGTCATGCTGATGTGGATTGAACACTAAGTTCTTGTCGCTAGTCAAAATATTTTTCCTAAATGCAAATAAAGTTAGCACATCAATGAGCGAAACAATAGATTAAAAAAATTCAAGACTAAATCAATTAGTTTAGATGGATCATTGTCATTGAAGATCTTAGACTTCTTGCATGGATTGGCAGAGCAGCATCATTTATCAGATGTTATCTTCTACAAATTGATCCAGTAAATGGATTGAATTTGTTGCATGTCTCATAGCATTAGTGGCTGTCTATGAATTTTGAACACCATGGAAAATGGTAGAATGAGCTGATAGCACCTAAGAAATCATTTCCATCGATAGCTTGAGCTGGGGATTAGTAAGCCACTGCAAGCTTGAAGATGGTTAGAAGTTCAGCCTCGATGCTTGGCGTGGGCATAGGCAGGTGTGAATCCAATATATTCCTCAAAACAACTGAGATCTCTATGTCGTCTGGAGCTAACAGAGAGGAAATGCTATCACCCCGATGTCTTCCTTCGATCACCTCGATCGCCACTATTCTGAAGCTATACACATTCCATTTCTTTGTCACCTTCATTGTGTAAGCAAGCTCTACACAAAGAGGGAGATATATGTATTAGCACAAAGACATTGCTTTAGCTTGACCTTTGGATCAAGAGTTGATTTTAAAATTTACTTGGAGCTACGTAACCATATGTCCATGACTGCAGTCCAGTTTTATGTATCCAACTTAAGAAGCTTAGCCGTGCCGAAGTCAGAAACATGTGCCTTGTACTTGGAATCAAGCAGAATGAACGATTGGAGGGTTACAATCATGGTGCTTATAAGAAAGAGCATAAGCCACATCTTTTATGATATTCACCCTCTTGTTCCAATCCAACTCTTTAGCTTCTTCTTCATTGCTCAAGATTGTAGACAAGCTTCCTTTGTCCAAGTACTCTTACACTAAGAAAGAGTGTCGTGATGTGAACAAAAGCCCTCTAGTTTCACAATATTGCGGTGTTGAAAATCTGCTAGAGCCTTGATCTCATTCAAAAATTCCTTTTGATCTGTTTGCCCACTGTCAACCATTTGATGGAGCTTCTTTACAGCTACAATATCACATGATCTTTGAAGATATCACCGCCTATCTCTTATGACTTTTCGTGTTTTGGTCGGAAGGCTGTTCAGTTCCTGATGGAAGTCTTTTCGGCACACATGTTAAAGTGTCTTTATTGCTATGTATCTAGACATGTCTTTTCATGTATCTAAGGTATGTCAAGAGTCATGTTTTAAGCCTATATATAGGCGAGTCTTGTAATCATTTCATATGGTGGAGAGTGAAAAGAAATTTCAATGAGTAAAGTAGTGTATTCATCTCCTTCCTTAAGAGCTTCTCTTGTGAGAGTGTTATTAGAGTTATGCAACCCTGATATTCAATAATTGGTATCAAAGCTAGGTTATCTGGGATCGAGAGCATGGTTGTCAAGGACTGTGAGTCAAGTCTTCCGGAGCATAGTTCATGAAGACGGTGGTCAAGGACCATTGTTCGTGCGTAGGCGGTCGAGGACCGGAATAAGTCAAAGTTCTACCAGTGTACAGTCGGGGATTATGATCGATTGGTCAAGGATCAATGTTTCTTGGAGTAGTGCCAGGCATTATTTCAAGTTAGATGGTGGATGTTTCAAATTCGATGAATGGCACTGAGAAGCTCAACAACTCCAACTAAATAATTAGAGTATCCGGATGCAATTTTATTTGTTGGGCCAGGATTTGTGGGATATTGTTGGTAGTAGCAACACCATGGCACGCAGAGACGATGATGAACAGAGGAGATGGAAGATCAAAGCGGTAAGGCTCTTTACACTCTTGTTGTAACTGTCACAGATGATTTATTGCCGCACTTTAAGAGCGCGCAGACTCCCAAGGAGGCATGGGATAACTTGGCAGAGTTCTTTGTAAGGTCAAATGATGCCAAGCTACAAAGGCTGGAGCACGAGCTACTGTCGATGTCATAACTAAATATGACGGTGAGTCAGTATTTCTCCAAAGTTAAGTCTATTTGTGACAAAATTTCAAAGTTGGATCCCACTAATGCCATCTCAGAAACAAGAATTATTATTCATGGGTTAAAGCCAGAGTATAACGAAATTATTACGGCTACTCGTGGATGGGCAACTCAATCGACGTTGACCGATCTGGGGAATATTCTGGCTAACCAAAAGACTTTAGATAGTCAAATGTCTAAGGTTTTTATTAAGAAAGAAGAAAGTGCCATCATCAATGATAAAAGAGAGTTTAAGGACCAGAGGTGAACTGGTGCTGACAATAAAGATGGCAAGTCCGAGAAAAGCCATGTTGAATGACAAAAGCAACTAGCTCGTGAAGGATGGCAAAAACATCCAGGAGATTCGTGATAGGGCTAGTAAGAACACCTAGAGGGGGTGAATAGGTGTTAAAGAAATTTTCGCAAGACTTAACAAATTAACTTGATTAAGGAGAATGATAGATTGAAGAAGTAAATGACTATAAGCAATTATGTAATGCTACGAATTAAGATAAGGAGCTTAAGGAAAAAGAATTGAAACATAAGGTTTATAGTGGTTCGACTTAGACTAAGCTTATGTTCACTCTTCCGCACTGACAACCCACTGGTTGGATTTCACTATGAATCAAAAGAAATTTTTATAGTCTCACATCCTTGATTCCAAAGTGTAGAAACTCTACTACACTTTCTCAAGGTCTCACATGTATTTAATCTCTCTTTTGAGTACAACTTAAGCTCAGCGATTGAAATAGCAAAGAACTAGGAGTTTCAGACTTTGGAAATTTTCTTTCATGCACACACTCGAACAATTTGAACGTCTTCCTTATGTACTTCTTCATGCCTCTATAACCGTTGGCACTTTCCAAAGGAGTTCTTCCAATCTACCCATTGGACATAATCAATTAAGGAGATCTTGAGTCGTTTAAGGAATGTGATAATAGCCCACAAATCCTGCTCGCCGATACAATCAGAATCTAGGTTTCCATAAGTAGAACCTTCCAAGTATACTTCGTCTTTCAAAAGATCTTGATTATCCAAATTGATTCCAATAAGAATAATTGATCACAAGGTGCTATCTCCAGCCGTAAGATCTTCTTCAAATCGTACGAACCGAATCCTTCAAGATAAGCTCGCATCTGAATGAGTCTTCTCTTCATCAGTCTAGAAACTATCAGTGAGGGTAGACTTTAAATCTTGAGTCTGGAGGTCTTTAGACTTTGACGAAAGAGTCTACAAGTCTTTAGACTAGACTGATGAAAACGTTTTGTCAACTCCAAAACAATGATGAAGTTTTCTCCAACAATCTTCCCTTTTTTGATAGTGACAAAACTTTCTTGCAGATTTGAACACTTTTGTCCTGTAAAACAATACTTAAGCAAAACAAGATAATTCATAAAAGATAAGTAGATTAGGATATGGATAGTAATGATTCTACCACCACAGAAAACATGTTAGTCCTGCAAAATAACTATCCTTTCCATAATCATTATCATAACCTAAGTTACAACAAGCATCAAAAGATCAAATCAAACAGTCAAAAAGTCCAATCCATAACCAAACAAAAGATAAGTCCAAAAGTCCAAACTAAAGTCAAATCTGCACAAACTTTCTTCCCCTTTTTGTCAACAGCAAAAAGTGGAGAACATAAAAAGAACTGGATAAAATCAAGGTTGCTTGGGGATGCGAACGAGCTAGAAATCCCCCATAGACTTGATAGTCTCCTCCAGCTTCCTCAGATCCTCTTTCAGTTGTTCTATATCCTCACCCTTTGCATTTGCTTGAACTTGAAGATTAAGGGCTTGTACTTGGTCGTGCAAAAAAACTAAAGTGGCTTTATGAGCATTCTGCATGGTCTAAAATTCACATCCCAACCCATAAACATGATCTTTAATCTCCAGAAGAAGCTCGAGTAGTCTTTTAAAGTCTGCTGAATTGTCAATTTGAGTACTTGCTTCAGCATGATCAGATTGTGGAGTGTTAACTGATGATGGAACTTCAACATGAACATTCAAACTTGGAGATGAAGCCTCATTACCATCTTCAAGAAATTGAGAGGCATACACATCCTCTAGATCGGCAGGAGAACGACTAACATCATCACTAGTAAAAGCAAGTGAAGAAGTACCTCTTTTATCAGCAGCTCTCCCTGTTTCGATGCCTTAAGGTGGAGAAAAATACTTTTCTTGCTCTTGCTCTTCTTTAGTATCATGAAGATCTTGTCCTTCTTCCTCTGCATGAGAATCACCATGATCCTCTTCTTCTGCTTGTTCTCTTCCTCTCTCTTCTTCTTTTGTTCTTCCTTCTTCTTCTTCTTCTTCTTCTTCTTTCCTCATCGATTCTTTCTCTTCATCTCTCTGCTCTGTCTCTTCTCTGTCTCGGTTCTCTCGATCCTTTGTCTCTGTAACAAAACTCTGTAAGTTCTGCAAGATAAGAGCGGAGATAGTGATGTCAACCTCATCTTCTTCATCCTGCAAAATGAGTGCTCTCCTCTTCTTAGATGGTGCTATCATGGGCTCTTTGCCTTTCCTTTTTCCAGCCGCAGAGTCCTGTCGTGCCTTGACATGGGTCTTCACCTTAAAGCTCTCCAAAGCTTTGTTTAGCTCATTCATATGCATCTTAGAAACCATCTTCAGTCCCACTACCATTAGATTAATGGTTTGAACACAAAATTTTGGGAGGTTGAATGTTAAGGTGTCTAAACAAACGAGTGACAAGAGCAGAATAAAGGGAGTTGTCCTTTGTCCTTTACCACTGTCCTATACATGTGCATAAGGATAGTGTGAGACAGAGAGAACTTAAAACCAATGTTAATGGCGTACATCAGTTTTGCTTCAGAATTTGAGACATCGGTCTTTGATGTGGATTTGGGTCTGAGACAGTTAATGACAATCTTGTGGAGTAAGATATTGAAGGCATTCATCCTAGAGTAAGAAATCCAGCCTTCAGCAATCCTATCTTGAACAAGCACCAAGGTAGCATGAGCAATAGACACACTGATTGATTGGAAATGCCCTCTTTCCAATCCAATCACATCAACCAGAGTGTCTACATCAACCACAAAATCTTGGTCTTTAACACGAAAGGAAAATCTATTCGCATCTAAAAATGATAGATTGGAATAGAAATAAGTTGTAAGTTCCGGATAAGCAACAGTTGTTTCAGAGCAAAAGTGTTCGAGTTAAAGTAATGTAAACTTCTCCCGTAACTTCACGTTCAACGAATCGAGAAAATCAAAATCCACATTCCTAGGGTTCATCACTCCTTGTTTCAACAATTTAGAATAAGCTCACTTGTGCTCCTTAGAATGAAAAAGATCCATTCTTTTTGTGGCACTCCTCGACGGCCCCTGAACCGTTAGGGTCGCCACAGTCCGATTACCATTCGCTTGACCTAATAACATGACACTTTGATACCATTTTGTTTGCAACGGGTCCATACAACCTGTGGGTTTACATCTTTTAGATCGGTCCCTTGCGCAATTTATGTAACGGAAGCATATCCAACAACTCCCTTCCCTATATTCAGAAAACGATGCACACCAACTAAACATCTTATATAAATTAAAGCCGAACACTTTTATTTACATAAAGCCGATGGACATCTTTAGTCGGTACATCGAAATGCCATGGTTTTCTATACTTGGCTATACATCCATCAAAAGATGATCGACATCTCCTCCAACAGTCGTATACTTAAAATCCATCGGTCAGTGTCGGCGTCCAAAAGTTCCTTCCTTTGCTATCCTTCTCCTTATGGTCATATCCAACCACTTGATCCATCTACCAGTGACAGTGGTAGCAGAGGTATCTTATCTAGTCTGAAATGTTATTCCCTAAAAAGGGTGAGTACAGCCACTCAGCAAGTAAAGGACCCAATAAACTACTCAATGCATTACACAATACAACCATAACAATCATAGCATAACACATGTCATTCATGCATCCATGCATAACTCACCTTGAAGCCATGCATATGTCGTCATACCGCATGTACATACATTCTCATATAATCATCACCATCATGTCGTACACTTACCATCATGTCACATATACCATCATGTCAAAGATGCACATACATCCATGCACTCATCATCATCATATCACATGTACCATAATGCCATAGGTGTACATACATCTATGCACTTACCATCATCATGTCACACACGTACCATCATGCCATAGGTGCACATACATCCATACACTCATCATCATGCACTCATGCATACATGTTGCCATACCATGCATAATTCAATTTCAATTTCCCAATTTTATTCTTTCATTTTGAGCCACCACATTTCTCTTTCCCGGGACCAGTATTTGCATCCCACATTTATCGCTCGCACCTAAACTGGCATTGCGAGGAACCTCCGGGCATGTATCCAAGATACAACCGGGCATCCGGCCCCCCACATTTCGGGCATCTTGCATCCCAACTAGCATCACGAGGCATCCCCCCGGGCACAAACTTCCGGGGCTTCCGGCATTTACACTCCTTGGCCGGGCATCTCGTACCCCAACTGGCATCATGAGGTATCCCCCGGGCACAAACCTCCGGGGCTTTCGGCTCCCCCACTCTCCAAGCATCTCGAAACTCCCAAGGACCCTCCGGCATCTAGCCATTTAAGGCCACGGGCAACTGGCCTTTACCCTTCTAGCCAGGCATCCCAACACTCCCGGGGCATCGTCGGCTCACACCTCCGATGGCCTTCTCACTTATCATGGTTCATATTCACAACTATGGCTCAATTTCAACATGGCATATGATATGATGAAACACAAGATCATTTTCAGCATTTGATTCTTATATGCATTTCCAATCATCATCATACATGCAGCAAGATACAATCACTTATGACAATACAATCCAAGGGGTCCATATAACTTAGAAAAATCCATACATCATGACTTTTGAGATTTAGCAAATTCCAGCTTGCACAATTTCGGAAAACATGTAAATTAAATATCCGTATGATCTTCAAAAATCATGAAATTAGGACATGTGATAGAAAAGATAAAAAGGTAGCAATTTCATGAAGAACACATGCCCAAAAGAGCTTCACACAAGAAGATATAGCTCACACAATACAGCATGCAAAATTCGGATAAAGTCAGATTGCGCAGTTCTTGAAATATTTCGATTAAAATACCCGAATGACCTCCAAAAATTATGAAATTTTACCAGGTTATATTCAAGACCCTATGGTAGATTTTTTATGAAGACATCTAGGCCAGATTCGTCCTAGATAATTTACTATGGCCGGACGAAGCTACTGTTCCTAGTACAGAACAGTCCAGTATAGCTATCTTCGAAAAATCGAGGTTTCACCTACTTATCTTTCTTCATTTCTTCTGAAATTTTGATATTTTTTTCTTAAAGAGGTCCAATAAAACTTTCATTAAGGGGTCTAGGTAAGATTCTCAATGGATTGTTACCTTATAGTTCACGAAGTCGCTGAGGTCTAATACGATACTTCCAGATCTACCGTCTTCAAAGGAATAAGCGTCTCACCAGGCTACACTTGTTCGTTTTACCTCAAATTTGAGCGTGTTATTATTTAGGACGTTCTCTACAACTTTCATGAAGAATTCAAAGTGAGATTCTCAGTAAAAAGTGACATGCAACACACAAAACCACCAAGAGGTCAACAAAACAGTTCCAGATCTAGCGTTTTCGTAGAGGAAGGGTTTCACCCCTTAAAACTCAACCACTTTGTCTCAAAGTTTAGTTTATTGTACTTTGAGATGTTTTCTACAACTTTCGTGAAGAAGTCGAAGCCAAAATCCGACTCAAAACCCACATGGAAGCCTCTACAACATTCTGGGTCAGGCGGCACACACAAAAACAGCAAGCTATTTCAAGAACAACACACTCCAGCTTCGGTTTCTCATACTCTAATCATCCGAGATCTACCACAAAACAATCACACATGCAAGACACACATGCAAGAGCAGAATATGGATCCCAAACTTGCCTTTGTACCGAGCTACAACGAGCACGACGGTGGGCGACGGATGCACGGCGACGAGCGAGCGGACAGGCAGCTCTTCCTCGCGCGATCTCTTCTTCCTTTCTCTCTCGGTTCCTCTCTTTCTCTCGCAACTCTCTCTCTCTCTCTCTTGGCTTGGGCGACAACCCCTCATCCGGCCATTCTTCTCGCTTTTATTTCCCCCACAAAACCATCATTTGCAATGATGAGAAGCCTCCCCCAATGGCCAATGCATGGAGTCTTCTTTTTGCCACTTGGCAAGACACATGCAAGATGGGCTTGGGAAGAAGTGGGCCGGCCTCTCCCCCTGTGGCCGACGGCAGCCCTCTCCATGGGCTTCATGGGCCAAGCCAATTTGGCCCACTTTAGGTCTAATACCCTTGGGCCTAAAGTTCAACCCTAATAAACCCCAATTTCACCTTTAATAATTCACTTTTAATTCTTTCTTTTATAGATTTCGAATTTTCAATTTCATATGGCCATAATCTTGTAACATTTTATCTATAGGGATTAAATCTATGAGGTGCATAGTCAAGAATAAATTCTTCTTATTAACTTATCCTATAATACTAATTTTAATAACTCATGAACACAAACAAATATATATATATATATATATATATATATATATATATATATATATATATATATATAACACTTGGTCTTAAAAGAAAACCAATGGCTAAAGCATGAACCATAGGTAATTTCATTATCTAATCATGGGCTTTAATACATCTAGAGGTTGTCTTGAATTTTGGGATGCCACACTTTTACCACGAATGTTCGCAACGACACTCATCCTAGGCTTAAAATGTGTGAACATCCTCTCATCATCATCTTTTCCTTCAGGTTGATTAAATGATCCAAACCATGGATCACTTGGGAAATTTATAAAAGCCCTTTCTGCCAAACCAGTAGTAGCAATGCCCAAACTCTCCATCGTCTTCAAAAAATGAGTTTCATTTCTGTACCATTTTTCACTCAAAAACTCATCAATAAAGGTCATTGAAGAACCACCTTCCTTCAAAGCGGTGTAGAGTTTGAAAAGAAATGCGGGCTTAAGAGTCCTTACAGGTTCTACATTCTCGATGATTTCTTCCTCTGCTTGTTGTTGCGAAGGCACTTGAGTTCTAGCTTGAGAAGAATGGCACGGTTGAGAATATTGTTGTTGACTTTGCTGCTGCCTTGGAGAGTCTTCTTCCTCGGTTAGATCAAAGTGCGTAGGACCCTCACGTATATGCTATGGTCCCCTGTTTGCGATCCTAGAGGACTTTCTTTGGGAAGACATTGTCACAGTCTTTGAGAGATTTCTTGAACTCGACTCACGAAAAAGATGAGAACTTTATGGATTAAACTAGTGAGAAAAAGTAAGAAAGTGAGGTTCTGTGATCTAGGGTTTGTGAGTGAAAACGAAGAAGAAAAACAACAATATATAAAGCAAACAAAACGAGGTATACGAATCGTCATAAAGGAATAAATAAAATTGTCTTTTTGAAAATGAATAACTGCCTTTTTGAAAAAGAAAAACTACCATAAATTCAAAGATTTGGAAAAGATAATTTCTAAAAATATAACAATCAATTAGCGATTAAAAGTAACCATACCTTTTAAAAAAATTAAAATGCTGAAATTGAAATAACTTACAGCCGTAACTTTTAGTTATTCTAAGTCTGAACAACTTCAGACTTTACCTTTGAGTTTGAGCACCTTCAGACTTTACTGGATAAAAGATGTGATGTTCAGTCTGGTGCGAATAAACTCAAATAGGCTTTTCTCTAGAGGCTTTATAAATATGTTTGCTAGTTGATTCTTTGAATCGATGAACTGTATAATAACTTCTCCATTCTGAACATGATCTCTAATGAAATGATGTCGAATCTCTATGTGTTTTGCTCTTGAATGAAGAATTTGATTCTTTGTAAGATTGATTGCGCTAGTGTTATCACATTTGATCTTGGTACATGGGTCTTCAATTCTAAAGTCTCTCAGTTGTTGTTTTATCCACAAGATTTGAGAACAGCAACTTCCAAAAGCCACATATTCTGCTTCTACTGTTGAAAGAGTTATAATGCTTTGCTTCATTGAGAATTATAATATTGTCCTGTCTCCTAGCAACTGACAAGTACCAAAAGTACTCTTTCTATCAACTTTGTAACCTGCTAAATCTGCGTCTGAATATCCAAGGAGAGTAAAGTCTCTTTATTTGGGATACCACAAACCTAACTTTGAGGTAGTTCCAATGTATTTGATGATGCATTTTGCAGCACTTAGATGAGATTTTTTGGGATCATATTGAAATCTAGCACAAATGCAAACACTATACAAAATGTCAAGTCTAGAAGCAGTAAGATAAAGAAGTGAGCCAATAATACTCCTATAAAGCTTCTGGTTAACTTTCTTTCTTCCTTTGTCTTTGTCTAGCTTTGTAGAACTTGACATTGATATTTCAGTCTTTTTGCAATTCTCTAGTCTGAACTTCTTGATGAGGTCTTTTGCATATTTTCTTGGAGAATGAAAATTCTTTCTTTCAATTGCTTTTCTTGTAATCCGATAAAGAAGATAGTTCACCCATCATGCTCATCTCAAATTCATCATGCATAGACTTTAGAAAACTTCTTGCATAGATTTTTGTTAGATGATCCAAATATGATATCATCAATATAGATTTGAACAAGTAGAAAATCTTTACATTCTTTTTAATAAATAAAGTAGTATCCACTTTACCTTTAACAAAACCATTATGAATTAGAAACTTACTTAATCTGTCGTACCAAGCTCGAGGTGCTTGCTTTAATCCATATAGAGCCTTCTTCAGTCTGAATACTAAGTCTGGTCTCTTTGGATCTTTAAATCCAGGTGGTTGTTCCACATAGACTTCTTCTTGAATAAATTCATTTAGAAATACGCTTTTAACGTCCATTTGGAATAACCTAAAATTTTTATAGTAAGCAAAAACGAGTAATAATCTAATTGCTTCTAACATTGCTATTGGTGCATAGGTCTCATCATAGTTTTATCCCTTCTTCTTGCGTATATTCTTTGGCCACGAGTCTTACTTTGTTTCTGACCACTTTTCCTTTTTCGTCCATCTTGTTCCTGAAAACCCATTTAGCTCCAATAATGGATTTACCTTTTAGTTTAGGAGTTAATTCCTAGACATCGTTAATGCTAAACTGTTTGAGTTTTTCTTGCATAGTTTCAATCCTACTTTCGTTAGCTAATGCCTCTTCTATGCTTTTGGGTTCTATTTTAGAAATAAGTGCCAGAGCACTAGACTCTTCTCGCATTTTGGATCTGGTACAAATCCCTTCATTAATGTTGCCAATGATGAGTTCCTTGGGATGACTAGACCTATGCTTCAAGTTACTGGTCGGTCTGACAGATTGCTGATTTTCTACTTCAGTTGATTTTTCAACTTCTATTTGTTGTTGATCTTCAAAAGTCTAAGTTACTTCAGGGGAGGTAGACTTTTTAAAGTTTGGAACAGGTTCAGATTCTTCAGGTTGAATCTGAATTAATTGATTCTACAAAGAGTCTTGGAATTTGATATTCATAGATTCTTCCACAGACTGAGTCTTCTTGTTGAAAACTCTGTAGGCTTTGCTTGATGTCGAGTAATCAAGGAAAATTCCTTCGTCTGATTTCTCCTCAAATTTACTAGTTCAATTATTTGCATTTTTCAAAACAAAACATTTACAGCCAAACGCATGAAAATAATAAACAATTGACTTCTTTCCTTTGAATAACTGATATGGAGTTTTCTCCAGAGTAGGCCTTAAGAATACTCTGTTAATAATATATAACAAGCTGTAGAAACTGCTTCAGCCTAAAAACGAAAAGAAATATTACTTTCTATTAAAAGAATTCTTGCCATTTCCTGTAAAGATCTATTATTTCTTTCCACAACTCCATTATGTTCTAGGGTGTATGGAGAGGAGAAAACATGCTAAAACCAGATTCATCATAGAATATGACAAAGTCTTGATTTTCAAACTCACGTTCATGGTATGTCCGTATGCTTGAAATAATATATCCTTTTTCATTCTGAACTTTCATAGTAAACTTTGAAAAGTGAGAAAATGTTTCAGACTTACTTGCTAGAAAGTAAACCCAAGTAAATCGAGAATAATCATCCACAATTACTAGGCAATATCTCTTTCCACCAATGCTTTGAGTTCTGGTTGATCCAAAGAGATCCATATGCAGAAGCTACAAAACACGATTAATAGAAACCTAATTTATTGGTTTAAAAGAACTTCTAACTTGTTTTCCCAACACACATGGTGTGCATAAGTTAGTTTTTGGATACTTCAGGTTGGGCAGTCCACGAACAAGATTTTTGGATGAGATCTTGATAATTTGCTTCATGTTAACATGGCCAAGCTTTCGATACCAAATATTTGCTTCATCTTGAATTGATATTAGACATTGAGATCTTTCTGGTATTATATCCAGAAGATAAATGTTCTCATGTCTTCGTCTAGTAAAAGATTGAGAAAGATATTTAGTAGTTCCCGAACATATACCTTCTTGGAAATTGATTTTGAATTTGGTGTTGCACAGTTGGCTAATGTTGAATAGATTGTAATTCAGTCCTTCCACCAAGGATACATTGTTGATTGTGAGATTTCCAATCTTTATAATTCCACAATCAATAATTTTTCCTTCGCTAGTTCCACCAAATGAGACTTTTCCACCATTTATTTGAACAAGTCTTATAAAACAACTTGAATCTCCAGTCATGTGTCTCGAACAAACACTATCCAAGTACTATTTAACATTTTTCTTGATAGTGACCTGCAATTAAAAAATGAACTCAAGCTTTCTTTGGTACCCACATTTTCTTGAGTCTAGGGGAGTTAGTACAATATACAGTCTTTGCCCATTCCTTCTTAACAGGTCTCCAAATCATACGACATTCTTTCTCAAAATGTTCTAAGCTGTTACATTTTGAACATTTGAGAGCACTTTAACCAACAAGTTTTACAAAAACTTTTTCAAAATGGTTTATGTAAAAAGTTTTTGTAGGTTTTTGCTTGATTCTTTCCTTTACTCTTGGAAAATTAATTAGAGGAATAATTTCTGAAGTCATTCCCAAGCCTGATTTGTTGAAATAATGTCTTTGTACTAAAAGAAATCTTTTCCAACTTTTCAGATCCTATTGAAAATCTTTTTGAGATATTTGAAATGTCCTTTTTCAAGAGTGTATTTTCTTTTGAAAGAGAATCTGCATTTTCTTTTAAAACAATAAAACTTTTGTCTAGATTTTCAAACTTTTCTTTCCAAGAAATTTCCTGTTGCCCCCACCAGTGGTGGCGGCATAGTGGTTGAGCGTTGGTTCCTTTCCAGAGAGGTCCTGAGTTCGAATCCCTCCGTCGTTTGCCTTGTGAGAAAGGAACCCACGACTTACCCGGGGCAGCAAGGGTGGTGGTGACTCTATTGCTCCTCCAAGGTTTACTCTGCTGCGAAGCAGCACACGGAGGTTGTGATGACCCAAGCCCGGGGCAATACAAAGGGATGGACTGAGATCGCCTTGGTAGTACGCAGGTGAGGCCAAGGACATGTCTCCCGTCCCACATTGCTTAGGGGGAGTCTTTGGCTAGTTTATAAAGGCTTAGGTCCCTTTAATTTACATAACACGTTTTAAAGCCGTGAGGACTCAGTGTCCAAAGCGGACAATATTATACAATAGGGCCCAGGTCGTTGCAAATGGTATCAGAGCCAACTCTCGACCGTGTGTGGGGCCACAATGAGGGCGCTGTGTTCCTAAGGGGCAGAGAGTGTGTGAGGAGGAGGAATGGCGGAGCGTCCGCACCTCGGTCTCTGGACGTGCGCAAGGAGGGGGCGCGTCTTCTATCCCACATTGCTTAGGGGGAGAGTCCTAGGCTAGTTTATAAGGCTTGAGTTTTCTAACCTGTGTAACGCGTTTTAAAGTTGTGAGAGCTGAAGCCCAAAGCGGACAATATTACACAGTGGGAGGCCCGGGTCCTTACAAATGGTATCAGAGATGACTCCCAACTGCGTGTGGGGGGCCACAGTAAGGATGTTGTGCCTTAAGGGGGGAGAATGTGACAACCCTGGGCTAGTTTATAAAGGCTTAGGTCCCTTTAATCTGCATAACGTGTTTTAAAGCCGTGATGACTCAGTGTCCAAAGCGCACAATATTATACAGTGGGGCCCAGGTCGTTACAGAGGTTCCCTGGGGGGATAAGTACACTAATGGTGCCATAAGTTGTGTACGACGCTCACTTTGGTGCCAAAAGTTTCCGTCGGATCACTTAAGTGCCAAATCAGAAGAAAAACAATCACTTTGGTGCCACCAGCGAGAAATTCCGGCCAAAATAAATACGTGGCCTTTATATTTTAAAAAAAAAATAGACGTGGCTTAAGATTGTCCACGGTGGATAGCATAAAACGACGCCGTTGTCCTTTCTTCGTAAGAAACGACGTCGTTTCTTGCCATCCATCGTGGATTCACATAAGAAACGACGCCGCCTTGCTCCATAGCAAAAAACGACGTCGTTGCAGAGGGAGTAAAATAGGGTTCGTATACGGTTCTCCTCGACGCTGGCCGTAGCTTGCTCACCCACCGTCGTTCACCCACCGCCGTTCGCTCGCTCACCGTTGCTCGCCCACCGTCGCTCGCCTGTCGTCGCTCGGCCATCGCTGTAGTTGCACCGTCGTTCACGATCGTTCAGGTTTGTCATGTTCTCTATGTGGATCAATTTTGCGAAAAATTTAGGGTTCCAAATGGCAAGTTAGGGCACGGAGGGCAAATTGAGGGCTCGGCTCAGGGGGAAAGTAGTGGGAAAAGTGGTGGGGATGTCACTTTTATGGGGATGGAATAGAAAAATTGATTCTTCCATCGTTCGTTCACTTTCTGTTGTGGGGACCAAATAGAAAAACAGGGTGCTGAGGGGCTTGACTCGGATGGAAACAGTGGTGGGACCGAATTTGTTTATTTAATTAATTGGACTACTTTTGTGGGGGACCGAATGTGAATGTGATTGAATTGAAAAATGGGTGGTAGGGACCTCACTTTGTTTATTTAATTCGGTTTCTTTTGTTTCTGTAAATGCACCGAATTGGGGAGATTTTAGTCGCATTTGTTCCTTGACAACAAAACGGCAAGAACCTGCATGTAAAGTTGCCGGTTCTGTCATGTGTTTCCAACAAAACGACAATAACTCTTTTTCCTTTTTTCCATTAGGTGCAGCATCGACATGGACACAAATCAGGTAGGCGTCATTGTTTGCTATGGTGGAGAGCTTGTTATTGGCACTGAAGATTGAGAATATAGTGGTGGAAATGAAGGTACTATTTATGTCAATGTTTGGAAGCCATCATATATTGATTTTATGAGGGATTTGGTATATTTGTTACGATGCAAAGTGCAAAAACTACATTACTGTGTTCCTGGGAAACAATTGAAGGATACGTTGAGATTTTTTAATGACAATAATGGTATTAAAGATAGCATTTACCATTATCTTCACGGTGAAGAAGCTCAAGTATATGTTGAGTATTATAGTGAGGATGAGGATGAGGATGAGGATGAGGATGGGGATGAGCAGACCACCACTGAAGGAGGAGAAGTGAGGGATCCTGTTCAAGTGAGTAATCAGGTTGGGGATAAGTTTAGGTTAGATGGAGGGCAAAATGATAGGGAGATAAGTCATATTGATAGAGATGAACAAAGAGGGAGATGTCCTGAAATCTTGGATGAAGACTTGATTGGATTAGAATGAGAAATTGCTTTATCTAGTGAATCGGAAGATGAATGTTTGGTTGTAGTAAATTTCCCAAGTGACGAAGATGATGATGAACTTGCACAGTCAAGACAAAAGCAAAGGGAATTTCTGAGAAAAAAACTTACAGCTTCAGCAAGAAGGCCCAAGTTAGTAAATAGGGATGGAGATCCAGCTGAAAGTAATAGAAGTGAAGATGAAGAAAGCTGTGGCAATGAAGTTGCTGGTTCGGAAAAAGAGCTTGACAATGATGATGAAGAACCTGCTCCTCGAAGAAAAAGTAAGTACCATTGTTATTATCCGACTGTTGATAAACCTGTTTTGTCGGTGGGCATGAGATTTGATGATGCCAAACAGTTCAAGGAAGCTGTTGTAAAGAACTCAATTGGTGAACAGAGGAGCGTTAAATTCATTAGAAACACGAAGGAGTTTGTGAGAGCTAAGTGCTCACAACCTAATTGTTTGTGGAAACTCTATGCTGCGCTTAGTAAGAATGGGTCATTCCAGATTAGGTCCTTTCAGGAGGAGCATACTTGTTCAATTATCTTTAACAATAAAAGGGTAACAAGTGTGTGGTTATCAAAGCATTTTTTCAATACTATCAAAGCAATGCCCGAGATCAAGAGTCCTCAATTTCAACAGTTAGTGAAGGAGCAAGTGGGGGTTAATGTGTCGAGGAATCAATGTAAGAGAGCGAAGATGAGGGTGGGTATAAGGAAGAATATGTGCAGGTATGGGATTATGCTGGTGAATGTATGTTTCAAAACCCATCTAGTAGGGTATATGTAGAGGTTGTGGAGAGGCCACTCCCTGATTTTGGGCCTAGATTTGATAGATTTTATGTCTGTTTTGATGCATGCAAACGGGGCTTCTTGGCTGGTTGTAGAAGAGTTATAGGATTGGATGGATGCTTTCTAAAGGGTTTATGCAAGGGGGAGTTATTGGCTGCTGTGGGGAGAGATGCCAATAGTCAAATGTTCCCGATAGCTTGGGCAGTGGTAAAGATAAAGAACAAGGATATTTGGTCCTGGTTCCTAAAAAATTTAATGGCTGACCTTAAGATAACCGATGTGGGAGGATGGGCATTCATGAGCGACCAACAGAAGGTAATTTCATTGTCAATTATAATATACTCCCTTTTAAAATTTTTCACTTGCATATTTTTCTTGACTTGTATTTATTGGTTTGAATTTTTGTAGGGACTTATTCCTGCATTGGCTGAATTGATGCCACATGCTGAGCATAGAATGTGCGTGAGGCACATATATGCAAACTGGTCAAGGAACTTCAAAGGAGATAGCCTGCAGAAGCAGTTCTGGCAGATAGCAAGAGTACAAATATGTCTGATTTCAGATTAGCCAAACAAGGATTGTTGCAGTTGACAAAGGACGGTTTTGATGCACTCTTCCATATAGAAGCTAAGCACTGGTGTCAAGCCTTCTTCAGCGAAGAGTTCAAATGCGATATCATTGATAACAACCTCAATGAAGCTTTCAATGGTAGAATTTTAGAGGCCAGGTGCAAACCAATCATCAGCATGCTTGATGATATTCGAGTTATGGTTATGACTAGACTGCATAGGCAAAGAGATGAGGCTACAAAATGGAGTAGAGACTGTGGTCCTAGGATTGTGAAGAGATTGGATGCAAATATTGCTGCTAGTAGGTTCTGCCATCCAGTTTGGAATGGAGATAATGGATATGAGATTATTCAAAATCAGGATAAGTATGTTGTCAACCTGGATAGAAGAAAGTGTTCATGCCGAGCCTGGCAACTGAATGGAATTCCCTGTGTCCATGCCATTTGTGCTATTCAGATGAAGCAAGAAAACTCAGATGATTACCTATATGATTGGTACAAAAAAAGCTCATACCTTGTTTCATACCAATTCATGATGCAACCTATCAGAAGCAGCAAATTTTGGGAGCCAACAAATCATGAAAGTCCTCTACCTTTACCGCTGAAGAAGCAAATAGGAAGGCCAAAAAAGAGACGAAGAATGCAGTAGGAAGAGGCATCAAGTCAAAGGATGAGTAGAACTGGATCAAAGATGAAATGCTCCTATTGCAGCAAGGAAAGGCACAATAAGAAAGGTTGTGAGCTGAAAAAGCAGCATCAACAGCAAGATGTAATGGCTGATTCAGTGCCAGGGACAGGACCTACTAAAGAAACTCTTGTTGGGCCTATTGAAGGGAAGACAGAAGGCCCTACTGTAATTCTTACTGAAGGGCAAATAGAAAGCCATGTTGTAAGGTAAGTATCCTTTTGGTCTTAGTAACTTTACAGTTCTTATTCGATAGTACTGTTGGTCATAATCCTAATATAGTACATTGTTGTAAGGCCTACTAAAGGGCCAAAAAAAGGCCCTGTTGTAGGCTCAAGTGCAGGGATAAGGACTGGAATGGGCAAGACAACAACAACAATAACTGAGTCCACTGTTGAGCAAACAAGAAAAAAATATCCTGTAAGTTGTACATCGCTGTGTTTGGTCTTTTATAGGCTAAAATTTACATTTGTTATGTGTTTCTCATGTCAGAAGATGAGTCAGAAGATGAGCAACTGCACAAGTTGCAGAGATTGCTACAAGGATTATTGCTGCTGAAAATGATGCACCAAAACGAACAAGAGGGGCTCTTGGGAAAAGATTAAGGCAATATGGTTATGGGATTTACACAGATGAACGTATTGGAATGACCATTTTGAATGTAAGATTTATAGGCCTCATGCATTTAATTTGTTGTATTTCAATTCATTTGGTTGGCAATATCACTATGTTTTTGTAGCCTGAGAGAACTTCGGAGGTACTTCTCTCTCAAGGTAGGCCAACTCAAGAATCAAGGGCGCAGCCAAAGAAGAGTGCTCCAAAGAAGAAGAAGACATCGGGTACAGCTGTGAAACAGCCATCCAAAAAGAACCCACCACCAGTTCCATCTCAACCAACGATTGGGAGCAGTAGTGATGATATGGACCAACACATGACACGTGGTAGAACAAAAATAGCCACCGTCAAAAACAAGGACAAGGAAAAGGAGGTGATAGAAAGCCCAACTAAAGAACCTGCACAACCAGTTCGAAAGAGTGCTCGGATTATGAATCAATTCAAAGCTCCAAGAGGAAAAGGAGATCAAGGTGTTCTCAATATTGACTGATGGGAGGGAGGGTGCTGGACATGGTCTCTTTTTATGTGATGCTGGACATGATTTTTTTCATGTGATGCTGGACATGGTCTTTTTCTTGTTTTCTTCTTTTTTTAGGAGTGTACTGGATTGATGGTAGTTGTTGTCTGCAATGCCATTGTTTTTTTTTTTTAAGAGAGTGTTGAACTCTCGATGCTTGGGGAGTGAAGTTAGACATGCTTTTCTTTTCTTTTGTAAACAATCAATCAATGTTAATGGCAAGTACTGGAATGACTATTCATTTTCCCTTGTGTTGGTTTCGGCTAGAATGTTAGCAAGTCAGTTATGCTACTACTGCTGTATATTTTATTTTTGTTGTTATTGCAATGTTGCTGTTGCTGCACTATTGCTGTTGCTGCACTGTTGCTGTCAGCATTGTTGGTTAAAGTTGTGGATTATAATGAATTTGTTGCTGTCAGCATTGCTGCACTGTTACTGTGCTGCACTGTTGCTAATTATATGTGTTGCTACAAGAACACTTTGGGTGCTGGTACATCTTGTTGCATCTGGGCTGGTGTAAGAAGATGCACCAGCAACTCAACTGGTGGTGCATTTGGAATGTGACGTTTGACACTAATATGTTATTTTTTAAAAAACTTGCGCAACGTAAGTGATCACTTTGTAATCGCGACTGGCACTTAAATGATCACTTTCATAAAAACTTGGCACTTAAATGATCACTTTCATAAAAACTCGGTACTCAAGTGATCACTATTTACAACTTATGACACTGAAATGGTCAATCGTGAATTTGCCACCATCCTTTAATTTTGGCCATGGTTTGCAGTTGCAGCAAACCAGCAAACCAGCAAACCAGCGAACTATTACCAAATAAAAAATGCAACAAACCATCATCAAATAAAAAAATGCAGCAAACCATCATCAAATAAAAAAATACAGCAAACCATTACCAAAAGCTTTCAATGCAGCAAACCATTATCTAATAAAAAATGCAGCAAACATTACAAAAAGCTTTCAATGCAGCAAACCATTACCAAATAGAAAAATGCAGCAAACCATTACTAAAAGCTTTCAATGCAGCAAAGCATTACCAAATAAAAATGCAGCAAACCATTATATTTGAAGCAAAAACTAACCAAAACAAACATTGACAATATACAACTAAACAACAAAACTTTTAAGTGCTCACAACTAATGCATTCCAAGTCCAACCTTGCATTTCTACCCATAGATTACAATAACAAAACATTCTGCTCCATACAAAAATTGCAGCAAACCAAAAAACATATTTTACTTATAAACAATCCAATACAAGTGCATATTCCACGTCTTCGACTATGGTAGACATACAAACTTCTTCTCATTACTCACTTTACATTTGAATAAACTACCCAAGAGAATAAGAACACAATCAACGCTCGATAAAAGTTTCTTTCAATTTTCAGCCTTGAAACCTCCCTCTTCAAATGGTCCACCAAAGATGTTAAACCCTTCATTTGAGCTTGCATTGAGTCGACATCCTCCAACTCGTCCACTAACATAGGTGGAGGTTGATTTCGGCCTTCAAGTAACTCCAATATCACCTCTGTCGCTCGATCAGAAAATTTTCTATCAATGCATTTGAAATATTGGCACTTCGAGCCTTCTCTATATTTGCCGCACCCATGGAATCTTCTCCCGGGATACAACCGAGTCCAAGATGTTCTTCTCAGACTCGGTAACCCACAATAACAGTAATACTCACCATCTACTTCACTTTTCTTATAGGAATGTGAGCCGCTACTGAAGCTTTTGTCCTCCATTTGCAAGAGCGAGCTGATAACTTAGGGAGAAAATCGAAGTATGTACTCGAAATGATCGAATTGGGGATTTAGGGTTTTCAACTTCCGGTTCTAATCGAAATTGGGGATTTTGGGTTTCTTATTTGGGGAAAAATGGTAAACGGCATCGTTTTGTTCTTTGTATGCTGATTGTATTCTCCGGCGATCCACGTCGGCGTCAAAAATTAATAAAAAACTGCCACGTCGGATTTCCGGCCAACCAAATCGGTGATGGCACCAAAGTGATCATTTTTCAAAATTTTTGGCACTTAAGTGATCCGACGGAAACTTTTGGCACCAAAGTGAGCGCCGTACATAACTTTTGGCACCATTAGTGTACTTATCCCGTTCCCTGGGTACAAAAAAAAAAATCCTGTTGCTTAAGTGTAGAATTCTCCCTTTTAGCTCGGAAATTCTTTTAAAAGAGGTTTTGAGAGTGAAACAAATTTCATCAATATATTTCGAGACTTTAGTAGAAATTTTTAAATTGCTTACCTCGATTTCACTGTCTGAGTCTGAGTCTGAATCTATCTCAGACCCTGAGCCTAATTTTGATTTTACCATTAGGCATATATTGACATAATCTTCATTACTTTCTTCACATTCAGTATCACTCCATGTCTCTGTTTTGAGAGTCTTTATGTATTTCTCAGCTTTTTCCTTCTTTTTCTATGTGTCCATTTTTCTTGCATTCAAAACATATTACGTCTTTGTTGGCTTCATTATCCTCAGTTGATTTGTTTTGAAACTTTTGAGTGCTTTGTTTCTTCCAATTGAATCTTCTTCCTTTTTTTGTTCAGCTTCCTAAACCTCCTTATCATAAGTGCTAGCTATTCATCGTCCATATCATATTCAGAGTTTGTAATATCAGAATCATCGTTAGATTTTAAAGCGATTGACTTCTTACCTTTGGGATCTTCTTCCTCGTTAATTTGCTCAACTTCATAAGATTGAAGTGTGCCAACCAATTCGTCTACTGAAAGCGGCATGATCCTTTGAGTTTCCCTTATTGAAGTCTTCATGTGATTCCAATCTTTGGAGAGCCCATGCAGCAATTAATTGACATTCATTGGTCTTGACATTGGCTGTGCCTAATAATCTAGACTGTTTACAATTTCTGTAAAATGACTAAACATATCTGCAATAGATTCTCCCGACTTCATCTTGAAGGTTTCCTACTGTCCGAGTAGAATATTGATCTTTGTTTCTTTTACTCGATTAGTGCCTTCATAGGTAATGTGCAGCCTATCCTAGACTTTTTTGGCTGTTTCACAAGAAGAAATTTAGTTATACTCAGTAGGAGATAAAACACAATATAAAGAGTAAATTGCTTTAGCATCAAAAGCTTGTCTCTTGGTTATTTCTTCTTGTGTTATCTCGCTAGCGTCTGCAACTTCTTTTCCTCTTTCTGAAACTGATGCAGCTTTAGAATTGATTCTTTTTTCTACTACGTCCCATTTTAGAGGATCTTTTGATCTTAGGAATGCCTTCATCTTATTTTTCCATACGATGTATTCCTTTCTATCAAAGTAAGGAGGTCTGGTATTGCTTTAGCCTTCAACCAAACCTAGAGCCAACATACTAGTCATAGATCTTTAACTTAGAAGTAAAAATACTTTAATTAAATGAGCACAGATTCTGATACCAATTGATAGGACTAGTAAGAACACCTAGAGAGGGGGTAAATAGGTGTTAAAGAAATTTTCACAAGACTTAACAAATTAACTTGATTAAGGAGAATGATAGATTGAAGAAGTAAATGACTGTAAGCAATTATGTAATGCTACGAATTAAGATAAGGAGCTCAGGGAAAGAGAATTAAAACACAAGGTTTATAGTGGTTCGGCTTAGACCAAGCCTACTTCTACTCTCTTACACTGACAACCCACTGGCTAGATTTCACTATGAATCAAAAGAGATTTTTATAGTCTTACGTCATTAATTCCACAGTGTAGAAACTCTACTATACTTCCTCAAGGTCTTATAAGTATTTAATTTCTCTTTTGAGTACAACTTAAGCTCAACGATTGAAATAGCAAAGAACTAGGAGCTTCAGACTTTGGAATTTTTTTTAGAGGAGTTCTTCCAATCTACCCGTTGGACAAAATCAATCAAGGAGATCTCGAGTCATTTAAGCAATGTGATGATAGCCCATCAATCTTGCTCGCCCATACAATTAAGATCTAGGTTTTCATAAGTAGAACCTTCCAAGTATACTTCGCCTTTCAAAAGATCTTGATTATCCGAATTGATTCCAATAAGAATAATTGATCATAATGTGCTATCTTCAGCCGTAAGATCTTCTTCAAATCGTACGAACCGAATCCTTCAAGATAAGCTCGCATATGGATAAGTCTTCTCTTCGTTGGTCTAGAAACTATCAGTGAGGGTAGACTTTAAATTTTGAGTCTGGAGGTTTTTAAACTTTGACGAAAGAGTCTGCAAATCTTCAGACTAGACTGATGGAAACGTTTTGTCAACTTCAAAACAATGAGGAAATTTTCTCCAACAATTCGAGCCTTCAACCAAGGGGATCCTGGCAGTGCGATAGCAAAAGACGTAGTGGATGATGTTACGTCTATGGCAAGGAGGGCCACTTTGCCAAAGATTGTTGAGCGAAGAAAGTTGAAGGAAATGTTGCAACATCATCGAAGAGGAATGATTTTGATGAAGAAAAGGAATGGGATTTTCAAACGTCTGTTGCAATGGTGGTGTTAGACAAGTTCACTACCTCTTCCACAGTCGAATTAAACGATGCGATGTCTTTAATCTCTGTAAGTGAAAAGTTGATTAAATATGATTTTGACTAGATAAATTGATTCAGGGTGTTCGAGTCATATGACTGGAGATCAAGACAAGCTATCGAACATGCGTAATTATACTGGAGGACGTGTTGTTATTACTGTAGACGGCTTGAGGTTGCCGATTAATCATATGGGCGAGACAATGATAACTCCTTAGTTCAATTCACAGCAAGTTGAATTGAAAAGTGTGTATCATGTGCCATGAATGAAGAAGAATTTATTGTTTATGTCCCAGCTCACAAACTTAGGTAATTATGTGGTGTTTAGTCCACGAGATGTTAAGGTGTACCAAAGTGTGAACCCTACTGGTCGACTAATCATGAAGGGACGTCAGTTGGAGTTTGTTTACGTGATGTCTACGGAAATGGCATACGTAAACAAAACCCGAAGGAACAATATGCCTAATTTATGGCATGCGTAGCTTGGGCATGTAACTTATTACAAGTTGAAGGTGATGATGAAAAAGAATATGTTGAGGGGTCTTCCCTAGTTGGAAGTGCGAGAAAATGTCGTTTGTGTGGGGTGCCAATACGGGAAGGCACATCAACTTCCATATGAGGAATCGTTGTTCAAAGCTCGGATGCCTCTCGAGCTCGTTCACTTAGATGTGTTTGGTCCAGTGAAGCAGCTATCTATTAGCGGATTCAAGTATATGATCACTTCCATCGACAACTTCTCCAGGTACATCTGGGTTGATTTCATGAAGGAAAAATTCGAGGCGTTTATCAAATTTAAGGTGTTTAAAGAGAAAATTGAAAGTGAAGTAGGTAGAAAAATTCATTGCCTACGCAATGATAACAGGGGAGAGTACACTTTCTACGAGTTTACGAAGTATTTGCAAAAGTACAAGATACGTCGACAATATACTTGTTCGTATGCGCCGCAGCAGAACAGTGTTGCCGAAAGAAAGAATCGGCATCTAGCTGAGACATGCAGAAGCATGTTGCATGCAAAGAATGTTCTGTTAGAGAAAACTCCTTAATTGTTTTGAAGTTGACAAAACATTTCCAAAAGTCTAGTCTGAAGACTTGCAGACTCAAGTACTATAGTCTGAAGAAATCCAGACTCTACCGTCAAAATCTGAAGACCGTTAGACTTTAATCTCAAAGTCTGCCATCGCTGACAGTTTTCAGATCGAAGAATGAAGATTTATTTAGATGTGGGATTATCTTCAAGGATTTAATTCGTATGGTTTTTGGAAGACCTTATGGCTAGATATAACATCTACATGAATAATTATTCTTATTGGAATCTACTCCGATTTGAAAATCTTTTGAAATGTGAAATATACTTGGAAGGTTCTACTTATGGAAACCAAGATTCTGATTGTATGGGAGAGCATGATTAATGGGCTCTCATCACATTCCTAAAACGACTCAAGATCTCCTTAATTGATTTTGTCCAACGGGTAGATTGAAGGAATTCTTTTGGAAAGTGCCAACGGTCGTGAAGGCATAAAGGAGTATTTAAGGCGAACTCTTCAGTTGTTTGAGGTAGTGCGTGAAAGAAAAATTTCAAAGTCTGAAGTTTCCTAGTTCTTTGCTATTTCATTTGTTGAGCTTAACTTGTACTCAAAAGAGAGAGCAAACACTTGTGATATCTTGGAAGAGTGTAGTAGAGTTTCTACACTGTAAAGTCAAGGATGTAAGACTGTAAAATCTCTTTTGATTCTAAGTGAAATCCAGCCAGTAGGTTGTTAGTGCGGGAGAGTGGATGCAAACTTGACTTAAGCCGAACCACTATAAACTTTGTGTTCTTATTCTCTTTCCTGAACTCTTTTATTTATTCGTAAATTTATTTAATTGATGAACTTGCTTTAGTTCATTACTTTGTAGATTCTAGTCCGAAATAAAAAGCATTTGTAAACGTTTTCACAAAAATCTCTTTTAACACCTATTCACCCTCCTCTAGGTGTTCGTACTAGCCCTTTCATGTTCCACCGAGGTCTAGGCCGAATGTATAAAGATGATGACTCACCTGACTAAAAGGTTGCCACAAGCAAGGCTTAGTTTTATGTCACCATACGAGAAGCTATGGAATCACAAGTCTATGGTAAGTCACTTTAAAGTTTTTGGATGCGTATGTTATGCATTTGTGCTTGACCATCTTCATAGCAAAATCGACAAAAAGGCGGTCTGCTGCATATTCGTGTGATATGATGATCAACGAAAGGGGTGGAAGTGCTGCGACCCTATAATAGGGAGGTGCTATACTTCAAGGAATTTGGTGTTTGACGAAATGTTGTCTTGATGGTCACCTCAAGCTATCAAGCTGTCGAATTGCCAAATTCATAGCATTTCGATGAAGAGGTCGAAAAAAGGCCAAAAGAATTCGATGAGAATCGGCTTGTTGAAGAAGATGTCGAAAAAGATGTCGAAGCACAATCACCGGGATCGACAAGTTCATCTGGTGAGCGTCCAAGGTCGACAGAAGAACTTCGAAAAAGTTAGGTCGAAGAACTTGAAGAGGATGAGCCTCAACTTCGGAAATTGACGAGACAAAGGAAGCCAAACCCCAAGTATGCCAATGCAGCATTGACTGAAGATGTTGGCATGGTCGAGCCTTCGACATATGAAGAAGCCTCGAAGGGTACAACATGGAGGAAGGCCATGGAAGAAGAAATCCTCTCACTAAAGAAGAATGAGATATGAGACTTGGCACCGAAACCTAAAGAGGTATGCTATTTCTTACAGATGGGTTATAAACTTAAAACTCAACTAGATGGGTCGATTGAGAGGTGTAAAGCACATCTAATGGCTTGAGGATTTTCACAAAAATATGGGGAGCAACCAGATGGTTTCGAGAGTAAAATTCATCAAGAATATGTTTGCAAGCTAAAGAAAGCGTTGTATGGCTTGAAGCAAGCCCCAAGAGCGTGGTATGGAAAGATTGCAGAATTCTGGTTGAAGAACGATTATAATATGGCTCCAGCAGAATCGACCCTGTTCGTGAAGGCAAAAGATGGAAAGGTTGTAGCTGTGCTAGTTTATGTGGATGATCTCATCATTACTAGAGATGATAAAGATGAGATATGTCGAATTAGAGCCAACCTCTCTGTGTGGTTCTAGATAAAGGAGCTTGGAGAGCTAAAACACT
The DNA here is from genome assembly GCA_016097545.1 of Eucalyptus victrix. Classification (NCBI taxonomy): domain Eukaryota; kingdom Viridiplantae; phylum Streptophyta; class Magnoliopsida; order Myrtales; family Myrtaceae; genus Eucalyptus; species Eucalyptus victrix. Next base: position 5,087,218 of record CM027840.1, on the reverse strand, counting down.
TTTTGGGGCTTGAGATTGATAAGACAAAGGAATGATTATTCCTATGTCAACAAAAGTATGCATGAGATCTCTTGGAAAAATTCAGAATACTTGATTGCAAACCTATATCTGCTCAATTGGATGGGAATGCAAAGCTATGTGTCGAAGAAGGCCAAGAGCTAGAAGATTCGACTATATATAGGCAACTAGTATATAGTCTAATTTACCTTACCATAACTCGGCCTAACATTACTTTTGCAGTGGGAGTAGTGAGTCGATTCATGGAGAAGCTGATGAAGCCTCACTTGGATGCAGCCAAGCGTATCCTGAGGTATGTAAAGAAGACTTTTAATTTTGGGCTTTTGTATAAAAATGAATCATCGAGTGAGTTGGTCGGTCATTGTGATGCTGACTATGTTAGAGATCAACACACATGGCGATCAAATATTGAATACTCGTTTAATCTTGGATCAATAGTAGTATCCTGGTGTAGTAAAAGACAATCGACTGTGTCTTTATCTACAATAAAAGCTGAATACAGAGTAGCAGCAATGGTAGCTTAGGAGAGCACATGGCTAGTGCAGTTTTTGGATGATCTTCATTAGTCAGTAGATTATTTGACAATATTGTATTGTGATAATCTATCCGCTATAAGCTTAGCAAAGAATCCAATTTTCCATGCTAGGACTAAGCATGTGGAAGTCCACTATCACTTTCTGCAAGAGAAAGTGTTGGAGGGTGAGATCAAGATGAAGTACATCAAGATAGGTGATCAAGTTGCTGATATCTTCACCAAAGGTCTTGGAGCTGCAAAGTTTGAAGAGTTCTGAGCTCAGCTTGGTATGGTTACGAGGACTATCCTTAGAGAGAGTAGTCGGTGAGGGGAAGTATTAAAGATATCACCGCCTATCTCTCGTGACTCTTCATGTTTTGGTCGAAAGGCTGTTCAATTCCCGATGAAAGTCTTTTCGGTGCACATGTTAAAGTGTCTTTATTGCTATGTATCTAGACATGCATTTTCATGTATCTAAGGTATGTCAAGAGTCGTGTTTTAAGCTTATATAGGTGAGTCTTGTAATCGTTTCATATGGTGAAGAGTGAAAAGAAATTTCAGCGAGTAAAGAAGTGTATTCATCTCCTTCCTTAAGCGCTTCTCTTGTGAGAGTGTTATCAGAGCTGTGCGACTCTGATATTCAATAATCTTAATATGGCCTTGAAGACACCTCCATAGTCTTCCCTTCCAATACAATAAATCTCATCAAATTCCCCAGTGGCTTCTATGATGTCTTCATATAAGATCTTTCCATCGTACTTTGGTAGAGAAAAGACTTCAGTTGTCTGGGTTGCTAGTTCCATTGTTGGGTGGAACTTCTTTCTACAAAAAATGAAGAATATTCCAAAGAAAATAAACAAAAGAGTTGCTCCTAGTAGAGGAAACACAGTGAGAAACACTCTGCCTCCCGTCGGAGAGCTTTTCCTATCCACCATCGCTTGATTACATGGCTGAAGTCCCTTAACATTTCCACACAATCCACTATTGCCTTCAAATGCTTCTTTTGTTGCATTTTGGAATGCCGTGCTATTAGGGATGGGACCCTCAAACTTGTGAGAGATGTCTACCTACATTAAACCTTGCATATCCTTGAGTATCATATATAAGCCCAGAAAGATTATTGTGTGAAAGGTCAAGTTTCACTACGCTTTGCAACTTGCTGAATTGAGCTGGGATCTCACCACTTAACAAGTTATAAGTCAAGTCTAGCTTGGATAAATGGATTAACATCCCTAATTTCCCTAGAATATCTTGGCTCAACTGGTTGTTGCTCAGATCCAAGAGGACCAAGTTTGACGAAAGCCCTACGGTCTGCAAGATAGAAATGCTTAATCTATTCCTAGACAAATCCAATTTTTGAAGACCAAGTAGTGAAAGAATCTTAGGACTTATACGGGCAGAAAGTCGGTTCCTACTTAGATTGAGATTCACCAAAGAACTCAATTTTCCAAATTCTTTTGGAACCTTGCCAAGTAAACCATTGGAAGAAAGATCAATTGCTTTTAGTTGAGTCACATTTCCAATCTCAGGAGGCAAGCTACTAGTGATATTATTTCCAGCAATTCTGAGATCACTTAAATGCGAGCAACTTCTCTAGTTTGTTGAGATTTCTCCATATAACTTGTTGAAACTCAAGTCGATAAAGTTCAAGTTGGGGTAGACACCAAAAGTCTCACATATGTTTCCAGTCAACTGGTTTCCCTCTAGGCATAGTTTGATTAAGCTTGTGCAATATCTCAAGCTTCTAAATATAGAACCAGTTAATGTGTTGCCACTCACTGCAAGGTTTTCATGTGATCCACCTTGGCATAAGTCCTCTGTTAAGGAGCCAGTTAACTTGTTGGCATCCAATTGTAGCACTGTTAAGTTCATTAAATCCCCTACGGATCTGGGATTTGAACCAGAAAGCTAATTCTGAAGGAACAAATATGATAAGTTGATCAAGTGACCCAAAGAAGAAGGAACTGGGCTAGTGAGCTGATTTCTACTTAGCTCTAAGTCAAGCATAGCATGAAGATTTCCTATCTCATTAGGAATGTGACCGAAAAGCTAGTTATCATAGAGATAAAGAAAGGTAAGCTCCGTCAAATTGCCTAATGTTGGCGGGATTAAACTAGTAAGATTATTATCATAGAGGCTCAACAAGCTAAGAAGGTTCAAATTCCCTAGCTCTAGGGGGATGGAACTAATAAGGTTATTATCAAATAGGTGCAACTCTCTCAATTTGGTTAACTTCCCCAAAGTGGAAGGAATTGGTCTTGTAAGGGAGTTAGAATCCACGTGGAGCACCTCCAAATTTGTCATATTTCCTATTTTAGGAGGAGTAGAACTAGAAATGGAGTTGTTGTGCACATACAATACAGCTAGTTTGCTCAAATTACCCAATGAGGAAGGTATGGGTCCATTTAACTGATTCGAATATAGTGCGACCTCATTGAGCAAATGCAATTGCCCGATTTCTTGGGGAATTGAGCCATTTAAGTAATTGGAGATCAGTTGTAGGACCTCTAGTTTTGTTAGATGGCCGATCTTTGGCGATATCTTCCCTGAGAACCGATTGATAAAGAGGTTAAGATAGGTGAGATTGCTTAGGAGACCGATTTGAGATGGAATGAGGCTAGAGAGATTATTCACACTTAGGTTTATGTACATGAGATGAGACAAAGATGAGAATGAGAATTCATTAAGCATACCTTTGACACTGGCGCTGGTGAGATTTATTTTGATCACGCTCCCAACCTGATTGCAGGAGATGCCATACCAAGTACAAGGAATCACGGTAGAATTGGAACTAGTGGCATTATGAGGAGAGGGAGTCCAGGAAGAGAGGAAAGAAACCGCATGGTTGTCAAGACTAGACTTCCAATTGAGGAGGGCTTGTGCTTCTGCAGGGGACGCTTGAGTAGGAAGTGGAATGACAAAGGTGGTGAAAAGGGCAAGGGCAGCCACAAGGCTCATGACCCTCTTGAATTCTGGTGAAGAATCCATGGATTCTTCTTCTTTTTCTTCATCTACATTTTGGTTTTGGTAAGTTGGTTTTCTTTGTTCTTGAGGCAATGAGTGATGCTTTAAATAATAATGGGAGAACTCCCCTTCCCATCATCTTCCATTATAATAACGGGACGCAACAACGACCATTAGTTTACCGAAGACTTAGAAAATGTATGTTGGAAGTATTTTCGGTTCCATCAAGACTTTGGAGTTTTCTCCATTCAGTCTTCTTTGGCGACTTCTTGACTTGGAACAGTCCCCATATTGGAATTTGGTCGCAATCATTGTGGGAAATCCAGAGAATTTGATGGAGAAGTCGTTGAGGAGAGTGATCAAATCCTAACTCGTTTCACACATTATGCAATTCTAAGCACGCAAAAGGGAAGTCTTCTCACTTGGCATTAATGAAGCCAAATCTTGCCCCAGTTTTGACTCCGTTTTTGCAGAAACGACAGCTGATAATCAAGCTAATGAGTCTGGACCACGCCCCATTGCAAACTCACATCAATAGAAAGATAAATTGAAGAAGAGAAATCAAAATTGTCCTTGGCCCGCTTTTTCCAGCCTTTTCTAATAAATGATAAGGTGGCTGTGGAGGCTTACATTTATCGATATTTCTCAATTATCAAGTTCATCATCATACCGACCCAAAAAAAAAAAAAAGTTCATCATCTTTGCCAATCTCTTTGGGCCTACACTAGAAAAGCGGATCTTGAAATGGCAGCCCAAGATGCCTCCCGAAGATTTCATCGTCGGAGGAGGCAACTAGTGCTGAATAACTTCAATCTGGCTTTTGCCGAAGGCGATGAATGCCTGCGTGAGGATGTGAAATCGTAGAATGCAGAGCACGCAATTTAAAGTTCGCTGATGGGGAGGGTGCAAAACTGAATCACGCAGTTCATAGTTTTGCAAAACTGTAGACACTTCTCAATATCTTTCCATTTTCTTCTTTTCCTAAATTGTTCAAATTGTTCCGCTCTTGTGCAAGCTCGCTGGTGAGGCTGTTGTCAAGGAGGTGATGCAGAGTGAAGGAGGAGGTATGAGCAAGACGAAAAGAAACACAAAAAGGAAAAAGAAAAAAAAGAAAGAAAAAGAAAAAAGCAAAGTCCTTAAAGGAGAATACTCCTAGTTGCAAATGAGATTTGACTGACTTGCAAATTGAAGTCCTTATTTGAGACAATGCTTACTTTAGGTCTTTTGATAAAATGGTTTTACTTCAGGCCTTTATTTGAAATTTACCCTTATCTTATTATACTTGAAAGAAGAAGAATATTTGCCACCTGTGAGTTAGGGTTTGTTTGTTTAAAAGAAAATTATTACAGAAATTATTTTTCAACTTTCTAATATTTAGATGACCCAAAAAAAAAAAAAAATCTAATTGTGGATAACCTTTTTTATGGATTGAAAACTAACTATTTGACTCGAAAATAATTTTCATAAAAAATATTTTTTTACTATGAAATTTTCAGTACAATAAAAGGACCCTCGTTTCAAATAATTTACCTTTTTTGAGCTCTGTAAGTGGGCTCAACTATTGAGAAAGAGTGCGCTGTGATTATTTTGGAATTTTGAAGTGCTCGATGGCTCCAATAGGAATATTCCCGCAAGTTAGACGGGGCAAATGATTTTGGTGTTGGATCATGAATATGCATACCTGGATTATATCGAAGTTGAATGACCATGGCCGGATCTACACATAAGAACTAATTATCCTAATATTTATTAGCTTCACGATTCATTTTCACTTTAGTTTATTGTATTTATTATTTTTGTAATAAATCAAATTAATGAGTACCATTGCCTTGCTTTGGTTAAGAAATCCAATGGCTGCAGGAAAGTGATGGACATTTGTTTTTAATTGGTTATTTCTTTCCCTATACTATTTTCCATGAGCAAGGGAAAAATTACTGAGAATCAAAACTTAATTGGAGTGAGTATGAGTTAAGTCCATTGGAGTTTTGTATAGGTTGCTAAACTTGTATCACGTAAAGATGGAAATGTATGAGTTAAATGGTTCCATTTAAATTGAACCCAATATGACCCAACAATTTGACAAGTCTATATAAAGGTTGTACGATCATCAATTTTACTGGAAAAGCACAAGATAAATTTAAGAGACTATCAAACCTAAAAGTGCAGAGAGAAGCATAATCAATACTTAATCACAATAGACATCGTGTGGTGTAACCCAAATATTTTAAAGATTTAGTCCTAGTTTAGATAATGACGGGCTGCTTCTTTTTTTATTGCTTTTATCCTTCCTAAAGGACTATAATTTTCAACGATATTGCCACTCGAGAACCTGAAATCCTAACAGAATAGAAATCTATATGAGCTCAAGCTACTAATGAGCTAATCCCTTTTATCTACTTTTAAAAGGCTAATATTGACCAATTGGAACAAAATTAAGACGTCACAAGGTATTTTTTAGCTTGGGAGAAAGATAAGTTTTCACTACGGTAAGTAAATCTATGATTCTGTTGCAATTTGGAATATTCGATATCATAGTGAAATGAAGTAGTATGTTATTTTTGGACACTTGGATTTATTACTCCTCCATAGGACGCTAAGACCACAACCAACTCTAGTTGACTTTTCTTATTGATTCCTGAAATTTACCATCACAGGACGTTATTCCTATTTTTTTGTGCACAAATAGATTCTCGCATTGGACGTATCCCTATTCCCTAGCTAATTGCTTTTTTTTTTTTTTTTTTGTGAAAAATCATTAAAAAAAAAAACCTAAATTATACCACTGTGACACATTTATCTTGAATTTTTTTTATCATGATATAAAAAAATCCAAATTATGCCAATTATAGCACATTTATCTAACATTTTTCTTGTGACATGAACAAAAAAAATACTAAACTTGTATTTATGTAACATATTTATCCCCCGTCAAGATTTTGTCATATAAATTTTTAGCTTAGACAACGTCCGCATGGGCGCCATGTCAATACCGTTTGTTTTTGGCATCCATATAGGTAGATTAAGAAATCTTAACAGAGGATAAGTGTATCACATAAGTATAAGTTTGATATTTTTGATATCTTTAAAAAAGGTTAAAGTAAATATATTATAGTGAGCATAGTTTGGAGTTTTTGATAACTTTTTTTCTTTTCCTTTTTGTCAAGAGGTACCCTCATGATAGCTGTTAAATAAGAGACACCTATCACAAATCGAGATCCTGAAATTACTCAGTATCTAATTGAGTCATAAGATTCGGTCGAGTATCTTAAATTGGTATTTGAAGACAATGACAACTTTTGTCAATAATACTATGAAATAAAAACGTTCAGTGAGATTATTATAAAATATGAGCTTAAAGAAAGAAAATTCTAAATAAACAAGAGAGGCCCAGCCCAGTATACTTCCTCAGCCCAAATAAGCTTCAATAGTCTTCTTCTTCCTCTTGTTCCTGCATCTTAAATAGAAGAAAGACAAATGACAAATCAGAGCCTTGAGGAACCGAGAGAAAAAAAGGGAGAGGGAAATCGCTGTGGTTAGTTGGAAAACATTAATTAATGCCGGAATATGCCTCCTGCATGTGATTGGTAAGCGTTTCCTCGTCGTTTTTTTTTTCCTCTTGCATGTTAGTTCTTGTTCGAGGAGTTAATGTCGTAGCCCCAGCTGTGTTGGCTTCGCCGGTGACGCTTCGGCCGAGATGTGTCGCTTAGATCTCAAACAGGATACTAAAAAACTAAGAATCAATAACTTAGCAGATGCAATTTGTCAAGCTTCTTGGAATAGAACCCAAACATTGAGTCTAGTGGAGGAATACATATTTCAGGTCTGTCACATTACCGAAAGAAGAAGGAACCAGTCAAGTGAGCTGGTTTTCGCTCTGCTCTAAGTCAAGCCTGGAGGTTTCGTGTCTCATTATGAATGTTAAGCTGGTTACCCAGGAGAGAAAGCGAAGGGTAAGCTTTGCCAAGTTGCCTAAAGACAGCAAGATTGAAAGGGTGAGATTATTATTGTAAAGGCTCAACCATTGAAGAAATTTCAAATTCCCTTGCTCTGGTTGGATGGAACCTGTAGGTTCATTATCAGGTAGGAAGCGCACTTGGTGGAGTGACTTAAGACAGTGAAAATGGCTGGGGAGCTAGAAGCATGATGACTGTCTTGGAGCCTTGGGAATTTATGGCTTTTTTTATCTTTTTGTCTGGATGTTGATTTTTCTCAGGACCAAGGGGAATGCTTAAAAACTTTCCCTTGATCTATTTTCCTATTTGGCAATTGAAATGGATCAGCAAGCATCAACTTTTGTGGATCACATGGTTGTTGATGCTATCTGGCATGATGAAAAGGTTGACTGTTGCCAACAAATGGCTCTTTCTTGACATTGCATATTGCATGTTGCCTTTCCTCTAAGATATGGGGCACATTCGAGATTTGAGATTGAATTAACCCAATTACTTGATGAGGTTGGGCAACATATCTCATTGTCTCGCTATGCCTTGAGTCAAATGGTTGTTACTTCATTTTACCCCCTACACTCTCCATTGACACGGTTTTCCGAAACTATGATCTTACAATGTTGGGTTTTATTTGAGATTGATCGAGGGCAGGGTCAAACATTGGTCTACTATGGTTCCCTATTTTAATTTCACAATACTTTGAGCTCTCAAAAATATGTTTACTTTTTTCCAGATAAAAGTACATGAGAGAAAATTGTTCCAACATGTTTTGCGCAAGGCAATATAAGTTCTCTGTTTTCAAAAACAGAAAAGATGGTTTATGGTGAGCTAAAACATGACTGAGTTTTATTTGTATTTGACGATGGAACGAGGCTCAGGGAAAATGAACTAGCATGATTAAATCCCTCAAGATTTTGGAGGGCATCATTTCGTCTGCCTTCGGGCTCTTGAAGTATAAGGTAGTAACAGAACAGAACTTGCATTCTTTTTGAGACAAAGCATTGTACCATAGAATCTGCCCTCAAAATAAAATGATGATCAGATCTTCCTATTTAAGCACTTTCAAGTTCAAAGCTCTAATGAAAAAAAAGTATGGATTTCCTCTAGTGCCATATTTCTTCTGGAGCAATCAAAAGCAACTGAACTTCTAATACGTACCCATGCCATAACAACATGCAAATAGCACTCAAAATAGGAGTTGATTGAACAAACCATGTTACGTAATAGCATGGTACTAAGTTACATGAAATATAATGTTGGAATATTGACCCACATTGCTTGACAAGGGGTTTTATATACTTTTTATATTCTTGTGTTGTCCCTGCATTTATTAGCTTAAATTTTTGGTTGAAAGATCTCTTTCATGTTCATCTGTTCATTCGACTCGATTCAGAAATCACACTTAAAGAAGAAAATGACAGCACAATAAAATAAGCATCCATATGCAAAATCGCATTTCAATCTGACAAAAAGTGTACTCCTTGAACTTACATTACACATAGTTCAAAGGGACCACTTCCCAACAATTTCATTGGCCTGCATGAAATTTGATGGCCTTCTACTTTGGCTTGTTAATCAATTTGATTCTCCTCTCCATCCTTCTCACTCTTCTCCCAAGCCATCTAGGTCTTCCAGTTTCACATAAAATGTATGCTATGGAGATTCCAATCACAATTCCGGATGCATATCCTATCCTAACTACTTTCCTATCAAAACCACTTCCATGCTCTCTAGTACTATTCTCTTGAAAGAACGACTGTGGTGGAGGAGGAGGCTGATCATCACCGCGGCATGTGTTTTGTAATGGAGTTCCACATAAACCTAGGTTTCCACGAAATGAATCGCTCATGAATGTGCTTAGTTGCTTATCTTGAGGTATGAGGCCTATGAATTGGTTCTCTAAGAGGTTCAAATACCCAAGGAATGACAAATCTCCAAGTTCTCTAGGAACCCTCCCACTAAGCTTGTTTGAAGATAAATCCAGCCATTCAAGGTTAGTTAAATTTCCAAGCGTTGAAGGAATGGAGCCCATGAGGTGATTGTGAGAAAGGTTGAGCCCTATGAGAGAATGAAGATTTCCAATAACACTTGGGATGTTCCCTTCAAAAGAGTTGAGCGATAAGTCGATGGTTGTGAAGATGGTCAAGATCCTCTCTAGCTGAATCTCCCTTCCTTTCATGATTACATTAATGGAATCTTCATAGAACCATGTTCCAAATCCAACTTCCTGCCTCATGTACAATGATTTGTCTTGCAGCTCGTGCATTTTGTCCATTCATCATCCCTTGAAATTTCTCTATCAAATTGGCTGGTAAAGGACCAATGAAGTCGTTGTTCGAAAGGTCCAAAATGTGCAACTGGGGAAAGAGATGAGTTACCCTTGGAAAATCTAATAAATCCTTAAAATTGTTGGACCTCAAAATAAGAATTTTTAGCTTAGGCAGTTTTCCCAGCCATGCTGGGAACTTATCCTCTATCTTATTGTTGCCAAAATCTAGAACTTCCAGCCTTGTACAATTGACAAGGGATTGTGGTAATGTTCCTTCAAATTGATTTTCACTCAAGTCAAGAGTTCTCAAGTTGCTTGGTTGAGAAAATGTTCGAGGGATTGTGCCTGAAAGGCTATTCCTTTGCAAGTTCAAAATTGATAAACCAATGCTCAAATTTGATAAGCACTTGGGTAGGCTACCATCTAAACTATTATTAGACAAGATGAGGAAACTGAGGTTGGTGGCCTTGCATATCAATGAAGAGATCTTCCCTGCTATTTTATTATTTGCGATATTATAGTAATTTGTGGATGGTGATGGAATTGGAAGTGGACCTTCAAATTTGTTGTTGGACAAACTAATTGTTGACAAAGAGGTTTTTGAGAAACCTCCTACTGGCCACCATCCTAAAAGTTGATTGTGGTGGAGGATTAAGCTGACTAATCTCGTGCAATTTCTCAAGCTTTTGGGAATGAAACCTGTGAGGTTGTTCCAACCCAAGGAGAGATTATGAAGTGATCCACCCTGGCACAAGTTATCTGGTATGAAGCCAGTGAACTGGTTTGTATCTAATTGTAGCACCACCAAGTTCCTCAAATCCCCCAAGAATCTAGGAATGGAACCGGAAAGTTGGTTCTTATTGAGGAATAAATATTCCAAGTTAGTCATGATGCCCAGAGAAGAAGGAACAAGGCCCCTGAGCTGATTCATACTCAGCCCCAAATCGATCATAGCTCGAAGGTTTTCCAACTCATCAGGAATGTTATCAGAAAGCATGTTGCCATATAGATAAAGAAGGGTAAGCTCTGTCAAATTGCCTAATGTTGAGGGAATTGAATCGGTAAGATTATTGTAGCATAGGGCGAGTTGACGAAGAAGTTTCAAGTTCTCCAACTCCGGTGGGATAGAACCAATAAGTTCATTATCATATACATGGAGTTGGGTTAGTTTCGTCAATTTCCCAAATGTGGGAGGAATTGGCCCCGTTAGGAAGTTGGTATCCATGTAAATCTCCTCCAAGTTTGTCAAATTCCCCATCTCAAGAGGAATAGGACCAGAAAATGAATCGTTATAGATGTAAAGTCTAGTGAGGCTGCTCAAGTTACCCAAGGAAGAAGGAAGAGATCCATTCAATTGGTTTGAGCATAAGTCAAGCTTGTTCAACAAACGCAACTGACCTATATCATTAGGGATAGAGCCATTCAACTTGTTAGAGAGTAGGTATAGAACCTCAAGCTTTGCGAGATTGCCAATCTCCTGCGGTATTTTCCCGGATAATTGATTAAAGGAGAGGTCAAGGTAGGTAAGATTGGTCAAAAGACCGACTTGAGGCGGTATTCCGCCAAAGAGTTCATTTATGTACATGTCTATATAGGTAAGATACTGCAAAGATGAGAATGGGAACTCATTGAGTGTACCTTTGATGTTTGAACTAGTGAGATTGATTCCAATCACGCTTCTAGCTAGGTTACACAAGATGCCGTGCCAACCGCACGGGCTCGACACTGTTGCATTGGAGCTGGTAGCATTTTGAGGAGGGAGAGTCCATGAAGATAGAGAAGAGGTGGATAGGTTTTGGTTTAGAAGGCTGGATTTCCATTTGAGAAGGGCTTGTGCTTCTAGTGTGGAGGCATAAGCAGGAATTGCACATTGTGGAATGATGACCAAAAGCGCCGTGAAAAGGGCAAAGGAGGCTAGAAGATTCACTGGTGTCTCTAATCCTGGTGAGCCCATGGTTTCTTTTGTTTGTTCAGGAGGTTGATGATCAACCACGAGGCATATATGTAAAGCTTGGTTAATCTGTGTCTGTCATTCTCCAATTCTATTCACAGGAGGCCAATTTTCAAAGATCTTAAATTTCCTGCTTGCTTAACAGTGCTGATTGTGATGGTTCAGATGTTGACAATCTGGCCAATGTGTGAAAACGAGAAATTGTCTAACCGCGTGTAGAGTTTCATGTGGTTGGAACAATGGATTTGACTTTGCCTCAAAGCTTCCTTAACTCTGTTCTCTTTGCTTGGTGCTCTCTCTGGTTTTCCTTGACGTGGGAGTGCCAACAGCCAGAAACTGCTATTTTAAAGATGATCATGGGTTCGGCAGCTATCATCAATAGGGAAGAAAATGAAGCCAGTCACTGTCGTCTTGCTCAGACTTTGTGACAGAAGAACACGAAATTTGACTGAGAGCATTTACTCGATAAATTAAATAAATCTTTTTAATACCAAGTGGATCTGAACTTCGGATGTTGTATATGGCCTAATTCTTCCTTTCTGGAAGCACTTATGACGGAATTGCCTTCCAAGCAATCGACTGGGAGAGGTTGAAGATGAAGAGTGGGACATAGAATAAAGGACCTTCACGTTTAGTTTCTTTTTGGGCCTTTTTATGGTTTTAACCCATTACTCTTTCCTTCCTGAGGAACGACGATGTTTCTTTGTAGCTTCTTGCTGAACCTGATTGGTTATTTGAATAGGTTGGGTCCCCTTTTACCATGTGAATTTCGACTAGATATGCTCTCTAAAAGAAAAGCCGGAGAAAATGTATCTGTGTGAACCTTTTGACTGTACTTTGTTCACGCAATACCTAAACAGACTCACATCAAAGGATAAAAAAAAAAAAAAAAAAAAAAAAAAAAAAAAAAAAAAAAAAAAGAACAGTAGGAAGAAACTCGTGTTATTTTGGCTTTAAGATGCGTTCTTAAGGTTGAAAATCGAGGTTCCGGTCTCTATATGTCAAACCGCTATTTATATAAGTGGGAAACTACCATGGAATACATGAATTCTAAGTCTTAAAACACCCTAAACTTTTATTTCCATATAAATCCACAGTTTAACTACTCCTCTACTTAATCTTGCAGTTTAAAATTTATATTACTCCCAATTTATTGCCTAATTCCTAAAATTACTCCAATTAGATGAACAATGAGTTCGATTACTTACCGAATGTTGTAAAACGAAGCTAATCCTACTTGGTGAGGTTCCCGTAGCGTGTAGATGCAAGATTTTCTCTGCTCTCTTCCTTCCTATTATTTTTACTGTTTGTGTTTATTTTCGTTCGGGATAAGTATAATAGAAGTCCTAAAACTTGTCACGAAAATGTAATTAAGTCCTAAAACTTACAAAAAGTGTAATTAAGTTCTAAAATTTGTCAAATTGTTTCAATCGGGTCCTAAAATTAACACCATCAAACTTACTAACGGAAAATACTGACGTGGCGCGGATGTGGTATTTTAAATAATTTTTCATTTTCAACATGGTTTTTTTAATTATTTTTTATTCAATTTTTTAAAAATAGATTTAAAAACTAAAGAAGAAAAGCTAAAATTTATTTTAAAAAATTGCTAAAAAAAATAGAAAAAATGGCAGCTCCTCCCGCCGCCGCCCATTGTCGAAATCACCGACCCCTTCGGCGATGGGCGGCGGCGGGGAGGAGCTGCCATTTTTTTCTATTTTTTTATCAATTTTTTAAAATAAATTTTAGCTTTTCTTCTTTAGTTTTTAAATCTAATTTTGAATAAAAAATAATTAAAAAAGCCATATGGGAAATGAAAATTTATTTTAAATGCCATGTCAACATTTTCCGTTAGTAAGTTTGACAGTGTTAACTTTAGGACTCAATTGAAATAATTTGACAAGTTTTATGACTTGATTGCACTTTTTGTAAGTTTTAGGATTCAATTGCATTTTCATGATAAGTTTTACACTTCACATGCATCTAATGAGGAGAAAAGAGTGCGGATTACATATGCCAACGCATGGTAAGGTAATGTAGGTTGAGCTTTTACCCGTTAATTCACTTCTCTTATATTTCGTTGATGTACAAATCTAATTTTAAAGATGATTGGAGAATCTTCGTGAGGGTTTCACTCTTATAGGTGTCACAACTGTGCTCGTTCAATTTCTTTACTTTGAACAACAAAAGTATTGGGGATGTCGAACCTAGTCGTGCACTACCAAAGGCAAAGTCATAATAGTAGATGGAGATTTCATTGTGTGTTTATTACTAGAGATGGATTCGGTGATCAGTCGCTGTCTTTATAATTGCTTTTTGAGCGTGTTTTGATGATATATTTTGTTATTTAGAGCTTATTTTGTTTTGAAGTTGTCTACGATTTGTCTTGATTTGCAGTTGGACAACATTATTTTTCTTTGTATTTCTGTGGGAATGAATGAAATGTTATCTTGACAAAAAAAACCAAAAGGTAAGAAAGAAGAACAGGCAATAGCAAACTTACTCATAGTCACCGTCACCCTCCAAGTCTGTATTTATTCTTTGGGGAACGACCCCAGCCCTTCATAAAATAATGGAAAAAGCTTTTAATTAAAATAAACCATTTTCAGAAATGTATTAGTCGGATAAAACCTGACATTAATGAAAATAATCGTGAGGTCCAACATACCACGAATGTACCCAGCTGGATTTCCTTCAGAGTCGGTCTAATAAGCTTGATAAAAATAGCAAAATAGATCCTAAATTGAATCCATCACTCTCCTCTACTCTTAAAATCTGAAACGGTAATAAAAGGGCGAGCAAAAACCCGGCTCGGGTAAGTGATAATCACCACTTCAAGTAACGAACGATGCTGTTGTACAATAGCATGCATATGCAGGAACTGCACCTCGTGAAATGACTGCAAGCATTGCGAGAAGGGCAACGGGAGCTAGAAGATCTCCTCCCTCTAAAACTTTTTGCCGATCCTTGATTTTCTGGTGTGGTTTTGGAGCATATATAAAGCTGCTCTGTCTCTGCCTTTGTTCTTTGATCCGTTCAGAAAAGGCCAGCTTTCAAAGATCTTCCATTTCAGGATTTTGAACGCTTCTGATCATGAAGTTTCAGCTATTGACAAACCGTCTATTTCGTTTATACAGAGACTCATGTTTGCTGAAGTAAGTGGTTGACTTGACTCCACCTCACTTAGTTCTTTTTTTTTTCCCCATTCTTATGGGAAAGATTCATTTGCTTGCTAAAATACCGACCTTTGACAACTGGAATGCTTGCATGACCAGGCAATAATTAGTGAGAAGAATATGCGGAAGAAAAGTATACGGGAGTGGTTACGTCTCCACTTGGACTTTTAGATTGTAGCACCAGTAATTTGACAAAGAGCATGGTTTACTTGGACTTCTTCAAGACTTGGGCACTCCTAGCATTTATGATTTCAATTTTTGCTTCTTGCTTAATTTAAATCTTGCGATTCAGTCTGTTTAATTGTTTTTTTTTCAGTTAAAAAATCCCGAAACTGAGATATGAAGCACATTCAAGAATTAAGATTGATTTGACCCGACTATCGGAGAAGGTTGGGGGAATATAACTATCTCGCTACACCTCGATTCGGATAATTGTTACTTCATTTCGCCCCCTATACTATTCATTTACAGAGTTTTCCGAAACTCTGATTTTACAATGTCAAGTTTTACTTAGATTGACTGATGGCGGCATCAAACATTGGTCTACTATAATTTCTTGTTTCAAGTTCAGAAAACTCTGACCTCTCAGAGTCTATTTACCATTTTCCAGATGAAATACATGAGGAAAGCTGTTCCGACATGTTTTGCATAAGGCAATATAAGTTCACTATTGTGAAAAACAGAGAAGATGGAGGCGTTACAATGTAATGATTTTTACTTCTATTGACAATGGATTGAGGCCGAGCGAACCAGCATGATTTAATTCCCTCAAGATTTTGGAGGGCATGATATCCTCTGCCTTATCACAATTGAAGTACAAGGCATTAGCAGAGCAGAACTTGCATTCTTTCCAAGACAAAAGCATTGTACTATAAAATCTCCTCTTGCGACAAAATTAGGATCAGTGATCTTCCTTAATTAAGCACTTTTAAGTTCAAAGCTCTAACGAAAACAAATTCTGTATTCCCTCTAGTGCCATATTCTTTTTGGAGCAATCAACAGCTACTGAATTTCTAATAAAGACTCATGCCACATCAACACGCATTTAACACTCTGAATAGGAACTGATTGAATGCACTCAAGGTTATGTTAACAAAGTAAGTAGGTTACACGAAACACAAAATTATGACAGATGGCTGCGATTGAAAAAAATTAGTTTCTGATTGCATGCACCCTGAAAAGATGCATGATTAAAACTCTTCGGCATGTATAAATGGACAAACAATGGACAAGAGTTAAGAGATTTCATACAAAAATTCCATTCCGATTTTACAAGGACACTTTGCTTTCAAGATGATAACACTAGATACATCATCAACTTTACATTGATATAAAAGTTGCATTTTCTAAAATTTAACTTGACATGGTTACTTACCTTTCACTACCATGACACTAGTCTGATTAAGACCATATACAGAAACAGTTTGAAATATCAGTTGAGTTCAGCTGTCTTCTCTCTACAAATGAAACTAGATGCCAATAAGTTCAGGTTTTACCTTTTCCAAAAAAAAAAAGGCAGTTCTATATTTACTTGAGCATGACTGAAATATAGTCCTCATCATCATGCTGATATGGATTAAACACTAAGTTCTTGTTGCCAGTCAAAATATTTATCCTAAATGCAAATAAAGTTGGCACATCAGTGAGAGAAACAATAGACTAAAAAAAGTTGAGACTAAATCAATTAGTTTAGACGATTCTGATTTTCCTTTAAGATATTAGACCTCCTTGCATGTGGTTGACAGAGCAGCATCATTTATCAGACGTTATCTTCTACAAATTGATCCAGTAAACGGCTTGAGCCTGTTGCACGTCTCACGGCATCAGTGGTTGTCTGTGAATTTTGAACACCATGGAAAATGGTTAAACGAGCTGATAGCACCTGAGAAATTATTTCCATTGACGGCCTGAGTTGGGGATTAGCAGATACGCAAGCCATTGCAAGCTTGAAGATGGTCAGAAGTTCAGCCTCGATGCCTGGCGTGGGTGTAGGCAGGCGTGAATCCAATATATTCCTCAAAACAACTGAGATCTCCATGTCGGCTGGAGCTAACAGAGTTGAAATGCTATCACCCGGATGTCTTCCTTTGATCACCTCAATCACTACTATTCCAAAGCCATACACATCACATTTCTCTGTCACCTTCATTGTGTAAGCAAGCTCTGCACAAAGAGGGAGATATGTGACATCCCAGATTTTCGATCATGTTTTCTGCTGAATAAATCGGGCATTTCATTGACGCGTCTATAGGGCTGTTCTCAGAGCTGATCACTCTCGAGATAACTAGACTATATGGGAAAGCCATTAAGAATTTTAAGGCAAATAAACTTGAGAATTCGACCAGGAATTGGCTTCTCGACCGTGTTCATCTGTCGAGACCATTACGGCACATATATAAATCGATTTGAGATCAGATACAGGTTGGTTCGATTGAGATGTTGGCTAATTGTGGGTGACTCCACTAAATTGGAAAATTCTCGTCAACTGGCTCTAGACTGATTTTCTTATCGTTTTGGTACCCTGTGTCCGTACTTGAATTCTCGAGATTTTCACGACAATCGAAAGTCGCCAATGAGTCGAGTGGGTTCATAGTGGCTCGAAGAAAATCGACCACAAGTCACTTGCACTAAAAATTTCTGAAAGCTACCCGGTAGTTTAGGTCACGCTAAAAATGCGTCGAATGGAAATTAACCGTGAATTCGAGCCCGATTTCGGAAATTGAAAGTTATGTGGTGTCACGAGCTATTTTAGGAACGTTGACTCAGTCTCAGAAGGTTTTTCGGAGATTCTGGGATTTTTTTCGGAAAATCGATTCGGACGTCATGAAATTAACGGAAATTCATACGGGCCAAATTAAAGAAAATTGGACTTCCAACCGAAACTTTGAGTGTCGAGACTCGCGAAAAATGGAATGAGAATTTACTTCATCGAAATTGACTTCATTTGGAGAATTTGTGAATAAATTGAGTAAGAAAGTGAAATTCGGAGCTAGGCATGAGGGGTGCAACATTGGTCATCAAATTGAAATTGTTGTGGATTAACTTACAAGATTTAATTATAGGAGACAAGGAGATAATTATGTGGACTTGTGGGCCAAGCTATGATGATTTTAGATAAATATCTTGATATTTCTTCCCCTCACCCACGGCTTCTCGAGCAAGCCTCAAGCGTCCCTCTTCCTTATCCGTTCGTTCTCTCTCTAAGTCAGTCTCTCTCTCTTTTCTTTCCTTCGAAGACCGTCTGCAGCTTTTCGTTTTCATTTTCCTTTCTCTCTGGACGCCACAGCTCCTCTCTCTTTCTCTCTTGCTGCCCTTCTTCTCCACCGTTCGAACTCCAGCGCTCATCTCACGCCAGCTGCTCCACCATTTTTTGGCTTTCCCTCGGTCAACTCCAGCAGAATTCTCCAAGTGACGCCAATTTGTTGACCTCCGAAGCTCCACCACCGAAGACGCACGCCCCTGCTCCACTTTCATTTGTCTCTGCCAGCGTCCCAACCTTCATCCATCTTCGCCTGCTTCTCCACCGAAGACTCACGCCACCACCGAAACTTTCTGCTCTGTTTTGCTGCTTCTACCTCCATTCGGTTTTGTGAAGTCAAGCGAAGCAGTCGCGCCAGCAAAGACTCCATCTTCGTCCACCGAAGCTGCTCCACCCCTCTGGCCACGCGTCCCCCACCACTTGGCGTCTTCACTCGCAGCACCGAAGCATTTCCCAAGCTCCTGCAGATGCCCTCACGCAGCGACATCCCATGGATTCGTGCAGCTCCATCCAGCGAATTTCGTGAGCCCATCTCCATCAAACACGGCCCAGCATCCAGCCCACGCAAGTTCAGTTTCAGTTAGTTTTTTTGGAGACCCATCTTCACAGCAATTTCGGCCCAACTCTTCATCAATCCAGCAGCAAGTCTTTAAGCCCAGTTTAGCAGCTCAGTAATTTGAGGCCCAATTCAACAGCCCAATCTTGAAGCCCAAGCCCGCGAAGCAAGTTAGCCCAGCTCAGGCCCAAGTTCAGTCCAAGCCCAGAATTTTCTGTGGGCTTGCGAGGCTTTTAGGCCCGGTCCGTGTGCCCGTCGACGTCGTCGAAAACCCGAGTTTCGGTTGCCGTCGCATCGCCATCGTGGTGATTCGGTCTCCGCTTTCAACCAAGTGAGTTTTACTCACTAAAGCTTTCTTAGTTTGCTAATTATACTTAAGGTTGGTTAGATTTAATTAAATGCAATTAGGTGGTTAGATTAGTTTAGATCAATTAAATTAGAGACTTAATGATGCATGTTAGGTGCTTAGAAATAGACATTAGCAAGTAGACATGCCATGTTATTTATGGAACGAGTCTCGGTAATTTTCGGGCTCGTCTCGGCGTCAATTCGGCATTATGAGCCTAAATTGGATTTTTATAATTATTTATTTATTTTTCGAAATTAATTATTTAATTATCTAATTTTCCGGAAATTCAATTGGGATGGCCGATGACTGGAATTTTATGCTGATTGTCGTGGTGCAGTCCGTTTATTTAATTGAGCTTTATTTTGTGCGGAAATGATTTATTCGTGAATTTAGGATTTATTCCCTAATTTAAATAATCTTGGAAAATTAATTGGAAATTAACCAGGCATCAGTTAATGATACCAAAACTGTTGTAGTGGACTACGGAAAATGTTGGGATTTGTAAGAAGGAAATTATTATATTTTGGTTAAAGCCGATCGTGTACCTATACACGTCATTTTATTGGAAATGATGAAATTAATTATTTGATTGTTTGCTTGGAATGATGTGTATACCGGCTCGATGACTCTACGGAGCATCTTGAGACAGGACGGTATGATCTACCAGCTCGATGACTCCACGGAGCATCTTGAGACAGGACGGTATGATCTACCGGCTCGATGACTCTACGAAGTATCTGGAGACAGTACGGTATGATAATTTGTGTGTATACCGGCTCGATGACTCTACGGAGCATATTGATACAGGACGGTATGATCTACCGGCTGGATGACTCTACGGAGCATCTGGAGACAGTACGGTATGATAAACTGTGTGTATACCGACTCGATGACTCCACGGAGCATATTGATACAGGACGGTATGATCTACCGGCTCGATGACTCTACGGAGCATCTGGAGACAGTACGGTATGATAAATTGTGTGTATATCGGCTCGGTGACTTTATATGTCATCTTGAGACAGGACGGTATGATCTACCGGCTCGATGACTCTACGGAGCATCTGGAGACAGTACGGTATGATAAATTGTGTGTATATCGGCTCGGTGACTTTATATGTCATCTTGAGACAGGACGATATAATCTACTGGCTCGATGACTCTACGGAGCATCTGGAGACAGTACGGTATGATTTGATAGCTCGATGACTCTATATGCCGTCTGGAGATAAGATAACATACTATCTATATATCACCTAAGGTGAGTCGTCTTGGATGTTGATCAGACCTATAGAAAGTATGGAAGGGGTTAATCAAGAGATAATTTGGATGACATGTAATCGACTAGGTCGATTGATCGATGATTCGATCAGATTGGGGGACGTGATGTGATGATGTATATTTGATGTATATACTAACTTGCAGGAAGGAGCTGAGGCCAAGGTAAGTCCCCTGACTCGTGATGTGCTTAGGCAGCCTGAGGTGTATTGGTTTACTAATCAAGTCTTAGGGGGTAGGACTTGCTGAGACGTGGTCTCATTGGTTATTGAATAACCATTTCAGGACCTTGAGGAGAAGCTAAGGAAGAGGAACCTGAAGGGGAGAAAGACTTTTGAAGAAGAAGATGATCCAGAGAGGGATCTTGAATATAACCCGGATGCAGACTGAGATCCCATCCCTTTTGTAAACCATGTCTTAGCATAGATAGGTGTGAGACAAATGTGTTTGAATAGTATTGTAAATATACTATAAGTGGTGTTGTTAATAAAAGTGTGGTTGTGAATTTCAATAAGAAAAATATGGCATGCTTTTCTATCCCATTGTTTTATTGTCTGGGGATTTATAACTGCTTCCGTCTGCGTAATAAAATAAAAGGGTCGGCGATACTTAGTCCTGGGATATCGCATTTTAAAATCGACCTAGAAGAAGAATGGGCGCGTCCCTGAGGATCGGGGCGTGACAAGATATATGTATTAGCACAAAGACGTTGCTTTAGCTCAACCTTCGGATCAAGAGTTGATTTTAAAAATTTACCTGGAGCTACGTAACCATATGTGCCGACGACTGTCCAGTTTGATGTATCCAGCTTAAGAAGCTTAGCCGTGCCAAAGTCAGAAACATGCGCCTCATACTCGGAATCAAGCGGAATGTTGTTACTGGAAATATCTCGATGAACAATTGGAGGGTTACAATCATGGTGCATATAAGAAAGAGCATAAGCCACGCCTTTTATAACATTCACCCTCTTGTTCCAATCCAACTCTTTAACTTCTTCTTCATTGCTCAAGATCGTAGACAAGCTTCCTCTGTCCAAGTACTCACACACTAAGAAAGAGTGTCGTGGATGGGAGCAAAAGCCTTCAAGTTTCACAATATTGCGGTGCCGAATTTCTGTCAGAGCCTTGATCTCATTCAAAAATTCCTTTTGATTTGTTTGCCCACCATCAACCATTTGATGGAGCTTCTTTACAGCTACTACATCACCTGATCTTAATTTGGCCTTGAAGACACTTCCATAGCCTCCCCTTCCAATACAATAAATTTCATCAAATGAGTCGGTGGCTTCTATGATGTCTTCATATAAGATCTTTCCATCATACTTTGATAGAGAAAAGACTTCAGTTGTCTTGGGTGCTAGTTCCGCTGTTGGATGGAACTTCTTTCTATAGAAAATGAAGAATATTCCCAAGAAAATAAACATAAGAACTGCTCCTAGTAAAGGAAACACAATAAGAAACACTATGCCTCTTGTTGGAGAGCTTTTCCTATCCACCACCACTTGATTACATGGCTCAAGTCCTTCAACATTTCCACACAATCCACTGTTGCCTTGAAACGCGTCTTTTGTTGCATTTTGGAATGCCATGGTGTTGGGGATGGGACCCTCAAACTTGTTATGAGAGATGTCGACTTCCATCAAACCTCGCATATCCTTAAAAGTCTCATATATAAGCCCAGAAAGATTATTGTGTGAAAGGTCAAGTTTCACTAGGCTTTGCAACTTGCTGAATTGAGCTGGGATCACACTGCTTAACAAGTTATAACTCAAGTCCAGCTCGGATAAATGAATTAGCATTCCTAATTGCCTTGGAATATCTTGGCTCAACTAGTTGTTGCTCAGATCCAAGAGGACCAAGTTTGTAGAAAGCCCTATGGTCTGCGGGATAGACATGCTCAATCTATTCCTGGACAAATCCAATTTTAGAAGACTAGGTAATGAAACAATCTCAGGACTTATTTGGCCAGAAGGTCCATTTCTACTTAGATTCAAATTCACCAAAGAACTCAATTTTCCAAATTCTTTTGGAACCTCGCCAAGTAAACCATTGGAAGAAAGATCAATTGCTCTTAGTTGAGTCATGCTTCCGATCTCAGGAGGCAAGCTACCAGTGATGTTATTTCCAGCAATTCTTAGATCACTTAAATGCATGCAAATTCCCCAGTTTGTTGAGATCTCTCCATAGAACTTGTTGAAACTCAAGTCGATAAAGTTCAAGTTGGGGTAGATACCAAAGATCTCAGATATGTTTCCAGTCAACTGGTTCCCCTCGAGGCGTAGTCTGATTAAGCTTATGCAATTTCCCAAGCTTCTAGGTATAGAACCAGTTAATGTATTGCCACTCATTGCGAGGTTTTTGAGTGATCCACCTTGGCACAAGTTCTCTGGTAAGGAGCCGATTAACTTGTTGGCATCCAATTCCAGCTTCGTCAAGTTCATCAGATCCCTTAAGGATCCAGGAATTGAACCAGAAAGCTTATTCTCACGGAGGAACAAATATAATAGGTTGGTCAAGTGACCCAAAGAAGAAGGAATTGGGCCAGTGAGCTGATTTCTACTTAGCTCTAAGTCAAGCATAGCACGGAGATTTCCTATCTCATCAGGAATGTGATCAGAAAGCTGGTTATTGTAGAGATAAAGAAGGGTAAGCTTCGTCAAATTGCCCAATGTTGGCGGGATTGAACTGGTGAGATTATTATCGTAAAGGCTCAACAAGCTAAGAAGGTTCAAATTCCCTAGCTCTTGGGGGATGGAACCATTAAGGTTATTATCAAATAATTGCAGCTCTCTCAATTTGGTTAACTTCCCCAAAGTGGAAGGAATTGGTCCTGTCAGGGAGTTGGAATCCATGTGGAGCACTTCCAAATTTGTCATATTTCCTATTTCACGAGGAATAGAACCAAAAAGGGAATTGTTGTAGAGATATAAAGTAGCTAATTTGCTTAAATTACCCAATGTGGAAGGTATGTGTCCATTCAATTGATTCGAATACAACGCAACCTCATTGAGCAGATGCAACTGCCCAATTTCTTGGGGGAATGGAGCCATTTAACTCATTAAAAACCAGGTGCAAGACCTCTAGTTTCGTTAGACGACCGATCTCTTGCGGTATTTTTCCCGAGAACCGATTGATAGACAGGTCGAGATAGGTGAGATTGCTTAGGAGACTGATTTGAGATGGAATAAGGCCAGAGAGACTATTTACACTCAAGTCCATGTACATGAGATCAGACAAAGATGAGAATGGGAATTTGTTGAGTGTACCTTTGACACCGATGCTGGTGAGATTTATTCTGATCACGCTCCCGACCTGATTGCAGGAGATGCCATGCCAGGCACATGGAATCATGGTCGAATTGGAACCGGTGGCATTATGAGGAGAGGGAGTCCAGGAAGAGAGGGAAGAAACCGAATGGTTGCCAAGACTAGACTTCCAATTGAGGAGGGCTTGTGCTTCTGCAGGGGATGCTAGAGCAGGAAGTGGAATGACAAAAGTGGTGAAAAGGGCAAGGGCAGCCATAAGGCTCATGACCCTCTGGAATTCTGGTGAAGAATCCATGGATTCTTCTTGTTCTTCATTTGCTTTTTGGTTCTGGTAAGTTGTTTTTCTTTGTTCCTGAAGCAGCGAGTGATGCTTTAAATGCTTGTGAGAGCTTCCCTTCCTATCATCTTCCCTTATAATAATGGGAATGCAATAACGACCATTATTTTACCGAAGACTTAGAAAATGTACGTTGGATGTAGTTTCGGTTCCATCAAGTCTCTGGAGCTTTCTCCGTTCGGTCTTCTTTGGCAACTTTTCGACTTGCATCGGTCCCCACAGTCCGCATGTCGAAATTTGGTCCAATCGTTGTGCGAAATCCAGAGAATTTGATAGAGAAGTCGTTGAGGAGAGTGATAATCCTAACTTGTTTCACACATTATGCAATTCTAAGCACGCAAAAGGGAAGCCTTCTCACTTGGAATTAATGAAGTCAAATCTTGCCTCGATTTTGACCCATTCTTGCAGAAACGACAGCTGATAATTGAGCTAATGAGTCTGGACCACACCCACTTGCAAACTCACATCAATCGAAGGGAAAATTGAAGAAGAGAAATCGAAATTGTCTATGGCCTGCTTGTTCCAACCTTTTCTGATAAATGACAAGGTGGCTGTGGAGGCCCGCATTTATCGATATTTCTCGATTATCAAGTTCATTATCATTGCCGACCTCTTTGGCCTACGTTAGAAAAGCCGATCCTGAAGTGGCAGCTCAAGAGGCTGTTCAACCGGGAGTTCTCGGGGCGGGCGTCTTGAAGATTTCATCGTTAGAGAAGGCGATTGTTAGCGAATTACTTCAATCCAGCTTCTGCCGAAGGCAATGAGTGCCTGCGTGTGGATGTGAAATCGTGGAATGCAGAGCACCCGGTTTTAAGTTCGCTGATGGGGAGGGTGCAAAACTGAATCACGCAATTCGTAGTTTTGCAAAACTGCAGCCACTTTTTGAATATCTTTCCATTTTCGTCTTTTCCTAAATTGTTCAAATTGTTCCACTCTTGTGCAAGCTCGCTGGTGAGGTGGTTGTCAAGGAGGTGATGCAGAGTGAAGGAGGAGGCGTGAGCAAGACGAAAAGAAACACAAAAAGGAAAAAGGAAAAAAAAAGGAAGAAAAAGAAAAAAAAGTGCTTAGAGGAAAATACCCCTAGCCCCAAATAAAATTTGGTTGACTTGTAAGTTGAAGCCTTCATTTGAGATGATGCTCACTTTAGGTTGTTTGATAAAATGATTGTACTTCAAACTCTTATTTGAAATTTACCCTTATTTTATTGTACTTGAAAATAGATGAATATTCACAATTAGAGTCTGTTTTTTTTAAAGGAAATTTATTACGAAAATTATTTTTCAACTTTCTGGTATTTATATGACATAATTGTGGATAAAGTTTTTCATGGATTGAAACGTGACTATTTGACTTGAAAATAACTTTCATAAAAAAATATTTTTTACCATGAAATTCTCAGTACAATGAAAGGACCCTCGTTTCAAATAATTTACCTTTCTTGAGCTCTATAGGTGGGCTCAATTATTGAGAAAGAGTGCGCTGTGATATTTTGGAATTTTGAATTGCTCAATTATTTTTTTATTTTTATTTTTATTTTTATTTTGTCAGTCATACTCTATTCATATTCTACACTCACTCTAAGACTTTTGCCCTGCTAAGTCGAAACCCACTCCTGAAACTTACGCGACCTCACCCCGACTATCAATCCTGAAAGGGCAGAGAGAAGCATAATCAATACTTAATCACAATAGACATCGTGTGGTGTAGCCCAAATATTTTAAAGATTTAGTCCTAATTTAGATAATGACGGGGTGCTTCATTTTTTTTATTGCTTTTATCCTTCCTAAAGGACTATAATTTTCAACGATATTGCCAATCGAGAACCTGAAATCCTAATAGAAAATAGAAATCTATATGAGCTCAAGCTACTAGTGAGCTAATCCCGTTTATCTACTTTTAAAAGGCTAATATTGACCAATTGGAACAAAATTAAGGCATCTCAAGGTATTTTTTTAGCTTGGGAGAAAGATAAGTTTTCACTACGATAAATAAATCTATGATTTTGTCGTATTTGGAATAATCAATATCATAGTGAAATGAAGTAGTATGTTAATTTTGGACACTTGGATTTATTACTCCTAGATAGGACGCTAAGATCACAACCAACTACAGTTGAAATTTCTTTTTGATTCTGAAAATTTACCATCACAAGACTTTATTCCTATTTTTTGTGCACAAATAGAATTTCGCATTGGACGTATCCCTATTCCCTAGCTAATTGCTCTTTTTTTTTTCTTTTGGTAAAAAATCATCAAAAAACTTAAATTATACCACCGTGACACATTTATTTTGCATTTTTTATCATGATATAAAAAATCCAAATTATGCCCATCATAACATAATTACCTAAAAATTTTCTTGTGACATAAAAAAATCCCAAACTTGTACTTATATAACATATTTATCCTCCGTCAAGATTTTTTCATATAATTTTTTAGCTAAAACAACATGACTTTTATTTCATTTAAATCACATGGGCGCAATGTCAATACTGTTTGTTTTTAGCATCCATATAGGTAGATTTCTTAGAGGATAAGTGTATCACACAAGTATAAGTTTGAGATTTTTGGTATTATAAAAAAAGTTTAAAGTAAATATATTATAGTGAGCGTAATTTGGAGTTTTGGATGACTTTTTTTCTTTTCCTTTTCCTTTTTGTCAAGAGGTACCCTTGTGATAGCTGTTAAATTAAAAGGCACCTATCATGACTCGAGATCTTGAAATTACTCAGGATCTAATCGAGTCATAAGATTCGGTCGAGTATCTTAAATCGGTATTTCAAGACTGTCACGACCTCTTTTTTTCGTCCCGGGAAAAAGAAGAAGGTTTAGGGGTATTTGCCTAAAGAGGTGGGCCAATGGCCTTAGATTAGGCGCGGGCTCTCCCAAGCCCATACCCCACGCGACGTTGGATTCGTTTTTTAGTTCTTAACAACCTATGTAATTCTAGGAGTCACCACTAGCCTATTGGGGTCAGCTAGAAACCAATCAAGACACGGGAGTGTTGCCTCGATTCATACGCAACCAGAGATTTCTAGGAACGAGGACTTGTTTACGCCAATGTTTCTATTAGCGCCCTTGCGGTACCACTAACTTGGGAGGTTGTTTATCTAAATGGCCACACAATCTTGATTATCCATTATAATCTTTATGAAACCACTAAGTGTCCATGCAAAATGTTTTTGTAGTTTTTTTTTAATGTCTAGACTAATTCTAACATAATTTAGAAGAGAAATTTATACTCAAATTAATGAAAATCGGCGCGTAAATAAACATCCAAGAAATTGAAATGACTTGAAAATAAACGAAAAAAGGTAAACCCGATACAAGTGGGGCAAATAATATTACATGGCCCTGTTATCACGCCTCGGGACAGGACCCCCATGAGCAAAATGAGAATTCAAATATGCATGAAATTACTCTATATGCATGAAATTACTTTAAATAGTTTTAATCTACGAAAAATGGATTATTTACAAAAATGGTTATAAAATACCAAAATAGCATTAAATTAGGAAAATGACCTTTTAAAATTAGGAAAATTTCATATATGTCATTTATATCCTAATTTGATGCTATCTAACATTTTTTGATATTTTTTGAAATTTTCATATTTTTCTCTTTTTTAATTATTTTTTTAAAAAAATTAATAATAATTTCTTAAATCGATCTATGCTAACATAGAGTAACATAGCAGATGAATATCACAATAATCAAGCTCAAATCGACCGTTTCAAGATCGAAACTTAGTTTGGGCATTTTGTCGAACACTTGGTGTGCATTAAACTAGCCCCAATAGCCTGCTCGAGCCATGTTTGCAGCCTTCAATCTCCACTCATAAGCAATCTCACGTGGAACTAAAGTATTAAGATTATACTATCACATGCAAAGAACAAGATTAGATAAAAATCATAGCTAAAAACACACTAGAACCAAGCTAAAATCATCCTCAAATACACGGGTTTGAGCTGATTTTGCAAATAAGGGTTTGAACCCAAGTCAAGCAAACAGGTTGCAAGCCCATCTTCAAGCCCCAACACTCATCACAAACGAGATCTAAGGGAAATGCTACTTGATCCGAGTGAAAGTAGGTAACATGAGCTTTCAAATGCAATAAACATCACAAAGAATGATCCACCGAACAACATCAAAACGACCTCTTCAAGAAGCACACATGCAACACTCTTGAAGAGATTTCAAACACTTAGAACAATTTCAATCTCAGAAATCAGTTTTCTGGGCTAGTTCCCTATTGATTTTCATGATCAAAACATACTCAAACTTGAAAATACGTACATCTAGGATGCTTACCTTACTTCCTAGTTTCCTTTTCAAGTGGTTCTTGGCCAAGGAAACCGAAAAATTGTCCTCTGGAAGCACGTGGAAGTTGGCTTCTTCAACTGGAAATGAGATCTGCAGAAAAGAAGAACTGACAACGAAGGTTTTCGTTGACCTCTAAAATTAGACTTCAAGACATATTTTGTTGGAAAAATTGACACCAAGCCAAGCTATATGTATTCTAGTTTGGGGTAGAAGTCAATATTTTCCTCATTTGTTTCTCAACTTTTTCAAAAACACTGCCTTTTCCCCACTCGTGACCAACTGGGCTCAACACTTAGAAAAAATTTCAGTGTTTCTTGGCCCGCCTGGAGGGTGTTTTTCGGGGGGCTTTAGGAGGCCTTCCCGATCTCCATTTTGGACGTGCAACCTATGGATGGAAAGATCTTTGAGTGAAGTTTCACTCTCTAGTTTAAGGTTTTGGCTAATTTTGGCCGCAAGTTTGCGAAAATTTCCCTTTTCTCTCTGGAGGTTGATCTGGAATTTCTGGGTTTGCTTTTTTGGAGTTGCTTCTGAGGGCTTCTTTGAGGGACGATTCCGAGCTCCCCCTCTCCCTCTCGTATCCTCTCTCTCATCCCTTCAAAGACCTTGCTTTAGTGATCTTATCCCCTGAATTAAGGGATTTTTGGTCAGCCTTTTGTCCACCTACCAAGCCTGTCAACAGGGCTACTTCACCTACTCTTCTGACTTAGCCAATTTTTTAAGTTCTACAGTTGTTGAGTGTGCAGACTTTGCTGCGAATTTCCGGTGCTGTCAGAAGCTTATCTCTGGCCAATTTTCGTCCACTTGCACTACTATATACGGTCTTCCATCACGTGCAAAGATCGGGCTGGTTGGACAGCTGAGGAGGATATGGTGGGGCCACCAAATTGCTTACTCAGCAACTCCGGATTAAGACCTAATCGTGGACTGAGATTTGGCAGCTGGTTTGGGTGCTTTAATCCGTCACTTTGGCTGTGGTTTTTGATCAATTAGCAAGTTCATGTATAGTAGTTTAAGATCTCGACCAAATTTCGCAATTGTGCCCACCCAATTTTGCAAAAAAGTCCCTCAAAGTTGGCCATTTTCTTGCCCGAAAATGTCAAATTCAATGCAATTAGGTCCTTTTTGCCCGATTCGATTAATTAGACCTGACCCAAGTTCAATTTCAACTTAATTGGGGGCTAAGATGATGATTTAAGGGCTCGGGTGAAATTTTACAAAATTTGCGAATTGGTCCCTCAACTTTTGGAAATTGCATTTTTGCGCCAATTTGCCATTTTAATTCCAATCTGACCTCCTGGGCTTGGCTAGTCACATTAGATCATTGGCCACAACTTTTTTTTCTTTTTTTAACTTTTTTAATCTTTTTTCTTTTTTTTTTAATTAATTAATCTATATGCAATAATTTGGGCAAAAAATTAGGTGTCGGCAATTTTTGCCCCTTTTTGGAAGGGAGCTCAAAGAAGTTTCTTTCAAAGATAAGGTGACACCTAATTTTTTTTTATACAATAGTAAAATGAAAATGCAAATGAGCTTAATGTAAAGAGCATGGTTTAGGGATGTACCTATGAATAATTTGAAAAGTGTGGTTTAAGGATATACCCACGAACCTTGTGGTTTAAGGCAATCCCACTAACCGTGTGGTTTAAGGGAGTCCCACTAACCGTGTGGTTTAAGGCAGTCCCACTAACCGTGTGGTTTAAGGCAAACCCACTAACCGTGTGGTTTAAGGCAATCCCACTAACCGTGTGGTTTAAGGCAATCCCACTAACCGTGTGGTTTAAGGGAGTCCCACGAACCTTGTGGTTTAAGGGAGTCCCACTAACCGTGTGGTTTAAGGAAGTCCCACGAACCTTGTGATTTAAGGCAGTCCCACTAACCGTGTGGTTTAAAGCAGTCCCACGAACTTTATGGTTTAAGGCAGTCCCACGAACCTTGTGGTTTAAGACAGTCCCACTAACCGTGTGGTTTAAGGCAGTCTCACTAACCGTGTGGTTTAAGGCAATCCCACTAACCTTGTGGTTCAAGGCAATCCCACTAATCGTGTGGTTTAAGGCAGTCCCACTAACCGTGTGGTTTAAGGCAATCCCACTAACCTTGTGGTTTAAGGCAATCCCACTAACCGTGTGGTTTAAGGCAATCCCACTAACCGTGTGGTTTAAGACAATCCCACGAACCCTGTGGTTTAAGGCAGTCCCACGAACCCTGTGGTTTAAGGCAGTCCCACTAACCGTGTTGTTTAAGGCAATCCCACTAACCGTGTGGTTTAAGGTAGTCCCACGAACCCTGTGGTTTAAGGCAGTCCCACGAACCCTGTGGTTTAAGGCAGTCCCACTAACCGTGTAAATTGTATGGTTTTAGGATGACCAAGAAAATCTTGAAAATGCATGGTTTAAGGTTAACCCATGAATCCTTTGAAATTATGTCTTGAAAATGCATGGTTTGAGGCTAACTCATGAACCTTTTGGAATTGTATGGTTTAAGAATAACCAAGAACCTCTTGAAAGTGCATGGTTTAAGGCTAACCCATGAACCCTTTGAAATTGCAAGGTTTAAGGATAACCAAGAATCTCTTGAAAGTGCATGATTTAAAACTAATCCAAGAACCCTTTAAAATTGCATGGTTTAAGGATAATCAAGAACCTCTTGAAAATGCATGGTTTAAGGCTAACCCATGAACCTTTAGAATTGTATGGTTTAAGAATAACCAAGAATCTCTTAAAAGTGCATGATTTAAGGCTAATCCAAAAACCCTTTAGAATTGCATAGTTTAAGGATAACCAAGAACCTCTTGAAAGTGCATGATTTAAAACTTATCCAAGAACCCTTTAAAATTGCATAGTTTAAGGATAATCAAGAACCTCTTGAAAATGCCTGGTTTAAGGATAACTCATAAACCCTTTGAAATTGCAAGGTTTAAGGATAACCAAGAACCTTTTGAAAATGCATGGTTTAAGGCTAACCCATGAACCTTTAGAATTGCAAGGTTTAAGAATAACCAAGAACCTTTTGAAAATGCATGGTTTAGGGCTAACCAAGAACCTTTTGAAAATGCATGGTTTAAGGCTAACTCATGAACCATGTGAAATTGCAAGGTTTAAGGATAACCAAGAACCCTTTGAAAATGCATGGTTTAAGGCTAATCCATGAACCCTTAGAATTGTGTGGTTTCATTGGAGGAACCTGTCATTCGAGAATATTCTGAAATGGATACTGCACATCAAATAGTATTCATTATAACAAGTATTCTAGTAGCGAAAGCATACTAGATGAGGTCAATTTCAACATATGTCATTAGAAACAATATCAAAAGTGTATCGGTAATGAGAAAGCAATAATTGCATAAACAAATCAAACTAATTCCGATAACTTGACAAACTCGCAAAACTATCATCATGCTCGAATGATATCATTAATCATCAAATTCTCTTGGGAGAAAAGTCCTTGTCGAAATGACCCTGACTTATGAGAAAGGTTTGTTAAATATGCCAAGCAAGGATCACTAGTCAGAAAGGGCCTCTCGCATATCCTCAAGAAAATGGCTGTTTGATCCGATCTGTTCCTGTGGGAAATAAACTGATCACTCAACCTCACTCTTCCAGTGCGCAAGGCTTTGAATCATTCGCAATAAGTACACATTGACCAATCAAAGAGGTCTTTTAGAAGGACCGTAGTGCAGGTTTGGTCATGGTTTTAGCAATGGATACGCATCATTGGCTATGAAATGAATTAATCACTGATTGACATCTTCGCCAGGTTTACAAGTCAAGAAACCTTAAGATGAGATGAGACAACCTTACTCTCACTTCTTCGAGCGGCATCTTCTTTAGGAAGTCCTTGTTTCCACTTTGAATCATCCCAATCTGAAGAGACTTTGGAAATGGGTTGTAATGTTGATTCGGGAAAAGGTTCAAAAGGCTTAACTCAAAAGGCTTAGAACTTTTTGTCAAAGGGGGATTTGGGAGTTGGTGATTATCATGGCATCATTACCATATCATCCATTTTTTTTTAAGCACTCAATGTTTAGAATTCAAATTGTCTCGAAAGTCCTTTGACTAATCATCTTACCATAATGGCTTTTGCATTTGCAATGATTTTCATTTCAATGCAGGCATTTCTTTTTGCCATTTTTGCTTTCACAGAGATATTCCTCTTGATGCAATTGTTTTTCTTCCACTCTCTCTCCCTTTTTTTTTGTGGGCATTGGCCTTGCTTTTACCAGGCACACTGCTTTTTCATGTCCCTTAATTTTTACTTGACTTTTGTTCTTTCAAACTTTTTGAGCTCTTGGGACTTTCAAGATGCTTTTCATGTTCTCATATAAACACCAATCGTTGGTAAATCATGTGCCCTGCCCCAATGTGGGGAGATAATCACCACCCGGGTTTTAGAAATGAATAGTTAGGCTCAATATGGTTTAAGCAAAGGGTATCCGTGTTTGGGTAGAGAAAAGAATGCTCTTCTTCACCTTGGGATGCTTCGAGCTTCCATAAGAATTCACCTGAATTTACCGCAAAAAGATTTATGAAAGTGAGAGTAAAGAAACATTTCTCATCTTTCCTCTCCAAATAATGTCAACCCAAACCTCTGTAATTGCCCCATCATGGGGTGGTTCTTGACAGGGTTATTTTGTAGAAAATTCTTCACATTAAAAGGCTCAAATGGGCTAACTATTGTCACCTGTAGTGTGTATGATAGAGGAAAGAAATGCCTCTTATCATCTTGATCTATGTACCGCTTGCGAATGAATTCATTGACCTTAAACGACACGGGTTTTCTTTTACATTTGAATCCCAAAGTGTTTAAAGGACATGTTTGAAAATGGGTTGCCTTTCCTCATTCTAAATGTTTCTTGCTTGGCATGAGTAACATCCCTTTCATTTTTGTTGAGATCATTTGGATGGATTAACCTCCATAGAGAATTTTGATTCGAAATGAGTGATTCATCGAGTGGATGGACAATTTAAAGATAAAGAAGATTTTTGCAAGCTTTGTGGAAAACTTGTTTCTTCAATTTCTATTTTTTTGCTTGTTTCTAGAAAAACACTAAATGTTCTTTTTTTTTTTTTTTTTTTTTTTTGCAATGGAAATTCTCCATTTGTTTTTCATTTGATTTTGAGAAGAAGGGTACTTACCATGTGCCTTAGTAGTCGGGCGACCCTATGAAGAACAAAAGGGAATGTGTTAGTACATGAATCCTTAAGGATTGTAAAATTGGAAACGATACAACATTACCCTTGGTCAATTTCACCATTTGGCGGCAAATAGCGGAATGAACATACTGTTTTAAGGCTTGAAGAGAATCTCGGTTTTTGGTCTCATTAGTTCAAGCATTTTCTTCTTTTTGCAAAAATAAGAGATGCAAAATTTTTATTTTTACTTTTATTTTTTTTACATGGCAACCTCGTTGCCATTTCCCGGGATCGAACCCCATACCTCTCGGACCCATTCATTCATTCGCCATACCACCAGGCTGAAGCGCTGGTAGTGTCTATGGGGCGCTTCTTTTTTTTATTTAATTGAATCGGCTCTAGAACGACACATATTTTAAGCCAACTTAGGTGACTTTGTCATGTGTTAACTCCACATGCTTACTTTGTCGATATAGATTATGATTAAATCAATTTCTCGAGTTTGTTCCTCGAATACCGACGCTTCCTGTCAAACAAGGGAACTACGTCAAATAATGAAGTTAGAGAGGGGCATTTTGGAAACGATACCGAATTACCCTTCTCCTATAGCTGACTTTAAATGTCTTGTGTTTCCTCTTCATGTGCTTTTGCTCCTCAGGTGTTCACATTTCCTTGAAGATCTTGCTTTCAAATGGGCCATTTAGATGTTATCGAATTCACTCATTCTGAGTGGGCACCAAAGATGAAAGGAGAGGGGTACTCCTTGTTTCGACATGTGGGGGCATTGCTCCGTGGATATTTTACTCCATTTATTCCATCAAAATGGATGGTTGGGCCTTAACACGCCTTCTTTGTATAAGGCGTTGCTCCAACGGTCAATGTGCACCTTTTCCTACAAGAGATAGGGCATGTTACTTATATTCCAAAATTGAATTGGACTAATTCTGAAACGATACTCCCTTTTCGTGCTAAATCAATTGACTATGTTTCATCTTGCTCATGGGTCAGAATTGCTCTGCTTTAAGTGATTTGCCCCATTTATCAACTGCAAGGAAAAAGAGACAAATATGTTATTTTCATACTCGACGTGATTCATTTTAGAAATGGTATACTCCCTTTTACGGCATGTATGATGACTGCGTTCCATCTCGTTTCCTTGGCTATGGAGAGGGATTTGCTTTCATGATTGACAGTAATTCACTTGGGAAATGTCTATTCCATTTGAAATTTTCCCCTTTTAGAAGTCGGGTAACTCAGGCATTGCGTGTCCCCGATCCATTTTGTGGCCATCTGCCCCAATTAAAATTTCCTACACATATGGAAATAATGTATTATTTCTATTCTTAGGTACATTAGGTTTAGGAACGAAGTACACCCTTTTTCAAAGTCAGGCAATTCAGCATCTCAATGTAGCTTTGTGGAAGAAGGCAAGACATTGTCCTTATGGTCAAATGCATGCCACACTGGGTTAGATAACTTGTCCATATGCAGCTTCATCATGTTGGATTGATGAATCTCTGTTTCATTTGAACCCTTTATGATTTACTCAATTTCCCGCATAACCCTTTTAGGCTAGGTGATTTTTCGCCATTTTTTGTTGCATCAATGCATTTCCCACTTCACAATCTGTAAGCATGGGTGGCTATGTTAGTTTATGAATGAGTTGTTTTGACTTTTGGAATGAACACACCCTTTTCTTTTAGAGATCGTGTGATTCTGGACCAGGTTGTCCTCCCTGTGTAATCTTGTTGCTTGCTAGTAATTTGCCTCACTAAAATCTGCACAAAGTGCAAGACAAGTCATTCCTAAAATAAATCGAATTTAACTTGAAACGATTACCACCTTTTATTTGAAGGCAACATTTGATGACCGATTCTTGTTTGTGTACATCTACATCTTGAAGTGTTGTCTTGCATACCACCAATAATCATCTCCATACAGGATTGGATGCCAAGAAACTGTTGGAAGTGTAGGGATTACAGTTGCTTCTTGTTTGCAACTAATGGAGTAGTTTGATGTGAAAGAATGTCTACAGATTTCTTCTTCCAAGAAGAATGTCAAATTAATATGAGGTTGTTCAGAATGCGGAACTCTGTTAGGCCATTAGATTTGTGATCTTCAAGGCTTTGATGATTCTTTTCACACTTAATCACAATGTTTAAGTTGATATGCTGTGAAATTATTCAAGTAGTTCATGGCTCAACCAAATATGCCCATAAATGAGCATGAATTGGTGCATCTCATGACTAGTTTGGTCAGGGAAAATCCCACGCTTTTGTCAATCTTGAACAAAACCGTCATTTTGCCCTCTCAAAGCATCATCCTGTGGATTAACCTGCAAAAGCGATTAAATGAAGAGATAAAATATTGTGCAAGTTCTTCTTGAAACTCATTTTCAAACATTTTGAAGCTAAGGCATAAAACTCAGCCTAGAAGGTCCGTTTGAAACACTTCAAGTGTTTTAAAGAATATAACTTTTATGAACTCTAACTTCATTATTAAAAAATGCGTGTTGTATGATTTACAGAGGCATTTGATTGGGTCCACAATCAAAACCCAAAACGCAAAACACGGTTCCTAATAGGAATAATGACAAGGATAAAGTACAAGAAGCTCTTTCGTAGAGGAGCATAATAAGCACAATTCTCGTCCTAGCTTTAAAGTCCACTTTTGGCATGGTCAAGCAAGAGGAGTTCAAGGAATGGTTGTCACGCATGACCTGCGAAAGGAAGATAATGTCAGTACATGGATGAAAAACTGATATTTCAATAAAGCCGCCTCTTACAATAAAATCAAGGCGACGATACCTTCTTCGTAGTATCCACTTACGAAAATTTGGTATTTCATCAAGATTTTATTAGTAAGAGGAGATTTCATTAAAAGATCGATCCACGGCTATCAATTGAATGCCCACTCTATTCCAAAAGTTTCATACACAAATGGGGCATTGATTTTGAAAGATTAATTTGTAATTTCACTCATGCAAAGGTGAGGTGATTTTTATTTTGAGA
Organism: Eucalyptus victrix; assembly: GCA_016097545.1. Lineage (NCBI taxonomy): Eukaryota > Viridiplantae > Streptophyta > Magnoliopsida > Myrtales > Myrtaceae > Eucalyptus > Eucalyptus victrix. The sequence continues at coordinate 5,050,873 of CM027840.1, read as the reverse complement.
AATCAATAGACAAAATGTGATTTGAATTTTAATTTCGGAATGTGACCAAGAAAGAATTTTATTGAAATTTTGATTTTAATTCTATGCCCCAAAATGTAATCTTGACTTGGAAGAATTTCTATACAAAATGTGACTTTGATTTTGTAATTGAAAAACATATGTTCTAATCTAGGCCAAATCAGATGCATTTGAAATGTTCGTTTATCAAGAGTGAATGCGAGCCTACATTTTCAAGGGCATTCCATTGATTTCCGCAAATATCCAAAAAATGAAAATTTCAATCCGAGTTGAGCAAGTAGATAGAGAAACCATACTTATAGTGGGTGAAGAGACTTTTTTTTTTTTTTTAATCACATAGACATGCGGATGTAAACTTGTGAGGTTTGACGCATAAAGGTGGAATTCTAAAGGCTTAAGGTCCCCATTTTGATTAGATCAAAAGAGTTTTCCCCACTCCGCACTTACGTCGACGTTCTCTTTATCATTAATCAAAATGAGCGGGACCAAAAGTGGATAACCATGGGTCATTCCCCGCACAGATTCCATCTTTTGGTACCTCCTATGGGCTTCCTAGTGCAATCGAGGTTTTAGATCGCGGGTATGGTGTAAATGTGTCGTGCTAAGATAAGTATAAAGGCACGCACATCAATTGATATCCAAACAACACTTCAATTTTATCCATATAGGCATACATTCCTACACCTCCCTGCAAAAGAAATGGGTTAACAAACACTCCACCCCTTATTACTCCAAACCTACAAAAACATTTAACACATTGTTAGTGGACTAACCTTGTTTTCCACGCGACTTTGACACGCACTATCAAATGAAGACCATGTTAGTGAACAACCAACCAAGTTATTACGGCCTAAGTCCTCTAAGGTTTGCAACCAAGTCCCCAGCGGAGTCGCCAAGCTGTCACGACCTCTTTTTTTCGTCCCGGGAAAAAGAAGAAGGTTTAGGGGTATTTGCCTAAAGAGGTGGGCCAATGGCCCTAGATTAGGCGCGGGCTCTCCCAAGCCCATACCTCACGCGACGTTGGATTCGTTTTTTAGTTTTTAACAACTTATGTAATTCTAGGAGTCGCCACTAGCCTATTGGGGTCGGCTAGAAACCAATCAAGACACGGGAGTGTTGCTTCGATTCATACGCAACCAGAGATTTCTAGGAACGGGGACTTGTTTACGCCAATGTTTCTATTAGCGCCCTTGCGGTACCACTAACTTGGGAGGTTGTTTATCTAAATGGCCACACAATCTTGATTATCCATTATAATCTTTATGAAACCACTAGGTGTCCATGCAAAATGTTTTTGTAGTTTTTTTTAATGTCTAGACTAATTCTAACATAATTTAGAAGAGAAATTTACACTCAAATTAATGAAAATCGGCGCGTAAATAAACATCCAAGAAATTGAAATGACTTGAAAATAAACGCGGAAAAGGTAAACCCGATACAAGTCGGGCAAATAATATTACATGGCCTTGTTATCACGCCCGGGACAGGACCCCCATGAGCAAAATGAGAATTCAAATATGCATGAAATTACTCTATATGCATGAAATTACTTTAAATAGTTTTAATCTACGAAAAATGGATTATTTACAAAAATGGTTATAAAATACCAAAATAGCATTAAATTAGGAAAATGACCTTTTAAAATTAGGAAAATTTCATATATGTCATTTATATCCTAATTTGATGCTATCTAACATTTTTTGATATTTTTTTGAAATTTTCATATTTTTCTCTTTTTTAATTATTTTTTAAAAAAATTAATAATAATTTCTTAAACCGATCTATGCTAACATGGAGTAACACAGCAGATGAATATCACAATAATCAAGCTCAAATCGACCGTTTCAAGATCGAAACTTAGTTTGGGCATTTTGTCGAACACTTGGTGTGCATTAAACTAGCCCCAATAGCCTGCTCGAGCCATGTTTGCAGCCTTCAATCTCCACTCATAAGCAATCTCACGTGGAACTAAAGTATTAAGATTATACTATCACATACAAAGAACAAGATTAAATAGAAATCATAGCTAAAAACACACTAGAACCAAGCTAAAATCATTCTCAAATACACGGGTTTGAGCTGATTTTGCAAATAAGGGTTTGAACCCAAGTCAAGCAAACAGGTTGCAAGCTCATCTTCAAGCCCCAACACTCATCACATACGAGATCTAAGGGAAATGCTACTTGATCTGAGTGAAAGTAGATAATATGAGCTTTCAAATGCAATAAACATCACAGAGAATGATCCACCGAACAACATCAAAACGACCTCTTCAAGAAGCACACATGCAACATTCTTGAAGAGATTTCAAACACTTAGAACAATTTCAACCTCAGAAATCAGTTTTCTGGGCTGGTTTCCCTCTTGATTTTCATGATCAAAACATACTCAAACTTGAAAATACGTACATCTAGGATGCTTACCTTACTTCCTAGTTTCCTTTTCAAGTGGTTCTTGGCCAAGGAAACCGAGAAATTGTCCTCTGGAAGCACGTGGAAGTTGGCTTCTTCAACTGGAAATGAGATCTGCAGAAAAGAAGAACTGACAACGAAGGTTTTCGTTGACCTCTAAAATTAGACTTCAAGACATATTTTGTTGGAAAAATTGACACCAAGCCAAGCTATATGTATTCTAGTTTGGGGTAGAAGTCAATATTTTCCTCAGTTTTTTCTCAAATTTCTCAAAAACACTGCCTTTTCCCCACTCGTGACCAACTGGGCTCAACACTTAGAAAAATTTTCAGTGTTTCTTGGCCCGCCTGGAGGGTGTTTTTCGGGGGGCTTTAGGAGGCCTTCCCGATCTCCATTTTGGACGTGCAACCTATGGATGGAAAGATCTTTGAGTGAAGTTTCACTCTCTAGTTTAAGGTTTTGGCTAATTTTGGTCGCAAGTTTGCGAAAATTTCCCTTTTCTCTCTGGAGGTTGATCTGGAATTTCTGGGTTTGCTTTTTTGGAGTTGCTTCTGAGGGCTTCTTTGGGGGACGATTCCGAGCTCCCGCTCTCCCTCTCGTCTCCTCTCTCTCATCCCTTCAAAGACCTTGCTTTAGTGATCTTATCCCCTGAATTAAGGGATTTTTGGTCAGCCTTTTGTCCACCTACCAAGCCTGTCAACAAGGCTACTTCCCCTACTCTTCTGACTTAGCCAATTTTTTAAGTTCTACAGCTGTTGAGTGTGCAGACTTTGCTGCGAATTTCCGGTGCTGTCAGAAGCTTATCTCTGGCTAATTTTCGTCCACTTGCACTACTATATACGATCTTCCATCACGTGCAAAGATCGGGCTGGTTGGGCAGCTGAGGAGGATATGGTGGGGCCACCAAATTGCTTACTCAGCAACTCCGGATTAAGACCTAATCGTGGACTGAGATTTGGCAGCTAGTTTGGGTGCTTTAATCCATCACTTTAGCTATGGTTTTTGATCAATTAGCAAGTTCATGTATAGTAGTTTAAGATCTCGACCAAATTTCGCAATTGTGCCCATCCAATTTTGCAAAAAAGTCCCTCAAAGTTGGCCATTTTCTTGCCCGAAAATGTCAAATTCAATGCAATTAGGTCCTTTTTGCCCGATTCGATTAATTAGACCTGACTCAAGTTCAATTTCAACTTAATTGGGGGCTAAGATGATGATTTAAGGGCTCGGGTGAAATTTTACAAAATTTGCGAATTGGTCCCTCAACTTTTGGAAATTGCATTTTTGCGCCAATTTGCCATTTTAATTCCAATCTGACCTCCTGGGCTTGGCTAGTCACATTTAGATCATTGGCCACAACTTTTTTTTCTCTTTTTTAAACTTTTTTAATCTTTTTTCTTTTTTTTAATTAATTAATCTATATGCAATAATTTGGGCAAAAAATTAGGTGTCAACAAAGACAATGACGAGTTTTGTCAATAATACTGTGAAATAAGAACGTCCAGTGAGATTATTACAAAATATGCGCTTAAAGAACGAGAATTCTAAATAAGCAAGAGAGGCCCAGCCCAGTATACTTTCTCAGCCCAAATAAGCTTCAATGGTCTTCTTCTTCCTCTTGCTGCTTCATCTTAAATAGAAGAAAGACAAATGAGAAATCAGAGCCTTGAGGAACCGAGAGAAAAAAAGGGAGAGGGAAATCGCTGTGGTTGGTTGGAAAACATTAATTAATGCCGGAATACGCCTCCTGCATGTGATTGGTAAGCGTTTCCTCGTTGTTTTTTTTCCTCTTGCATGTTAGTTCTTGTTCGAGGAGTTAATGTCGTAGCCCCAGCTGTGTTGGCTTCGCCAGAGACGCTTCGGCCGAGATATGTCGCTTAGATCTCAAATAGGATACTAAGAAACTAAGAATCAATAACTTAGCAGATGCAATTTGTCAAGCTTCTTGGAATAGAACCCAAACATTGAGTCTAGCGGAGGAATACATATTTAAGGTCTCTCACATTACCGAAAGAAGAAGGAACCAGTCAAGTGAGCTGGTTTTCGCTCTGCTCTAAGTCAAGCCTGGAGGTTTCGTGTCTCATTATGAATGTTACTGGGAAGCTGGTTACCCAGGAGAGAAAGCGAAGGGTAAGCTTTGCCAAGTTGCCTAAAGACAGCAAGATTGAAAGGGTGAGATTATTATTGTAAAGGCTCAACCATTGAAGAAATTTCAAATTCCCTTGCTCTGGTTGGATGGAACCTGTAGGTTCATTATCAGGTAGGAAGCGCACTTGGTGGAGTGACCTAAGACAGTGAAAATGGCTGGGGAGCTAGAAGCATGATGATTGTCTCGAAGCCTTGGAAATTTATGGCCTTTTTTCTCTTTTTGTCTGGATGTTGATTTTTCTCAGGACCAAGGGAATGCTTAAAAACTTTCCCTTGATCTAATTTTCTTATTTGGCAATGGAAATGGGTCAGCAAGCATCAACTTTTGTGGATCACATGGTTGTTGATGCTATCTGGCATGATGAAAAGGTTGACTGTTGCCAACAAATGGTTCTTTCTTGACATTGCATATTGCTCGTTGCCTTTCTTCTAAGATATGCGGCACATTCAAGATTTGAAATTGAATTAACCCAATTACTTCGTAAGTTTGGGCAACATATCTCATTGTCTTGCTATGGCTTGAGTCGAATGGTTGTTACTTCATTTTACCCCTACACTCTCCATTGACACGGTTTTCCAAAACTATGATCTTACAATGTGGGGTTTTATTTGAGATTGATCGAGGGCAGGGTCAAACATTGGTCTACTATGGTTTCCTATTTTAATTTTACAATACTCCGAGCTCTCAAAAATATGTTCACTTTTTTCCAGATAAAAGTACATGAGAGAAAATTGTTCCGACATGTTTTGCGCAAGGCAATATAAGTTCTCTGTTATCAAAAACAGAAAAGATGGTTTATGGTGAGCTAAAACATGACTGAGTTTTATTTGTATTTGACGATGGAACGAGGCCCAGGGAAAATGAACTAGCATGATTTGATCCCTCAAGATTTTGGAGGGCATCGTTTCGTTTGTGACTTTACATGGACCCTCTGCTTTCAAGATGATAACGCTAGATACATAGGCAACTTTACACTGATACGAAATTCATACTTTATAACTCTAACTAGACATGGATACATAGCTTTCGCTGCGACAATACTAGTATGATTATTAATAGATACAGAAACAGTTTGGAATATCTCCAGTTCAGCTGTTCTCTCCAGAAATGAAACTAGATGCCTGGAAGTTCAGGTTTTGCTCCTTCCAAAACAAAAGGCTCTTCTATACTTGGGCATGAACGACTTGTAGTCCTCATCCTCATGCCGGTACCCTAAACACGTACCCTTGTTTCCGGTCAAAATATTTCTCCTAAATGCAAGTACATTTAATAGAATAGTGAGCGAAACAATAAATTAGAAAAAGCTTGAAACTTAATTGATTAGTTTAAACGACAGTGTTTTTTTATTAAAGACCAGACCTTCTTGCATGTGGTTGACAGAGTAAAATCGTTATCAGACGATATCTTCTACAAATTGATCCATTGCACGGCTTGGATTTGTTGCATCTCTCACAGGATCAGTAGGCTTCTGTGATTTTTGAACTCCATCAAAAATGGTTGAACGAGCTGATAGCATGTGAGAAATCATTTTCATTGACGGCCTGAGTTGGGGATTATCAGATATGCAAGCGACTGCAAGCTTTAGGATGGTCAGAAGTTCATCCTCAATGCTTGGCATGGGCGTTGGCAGGCGTGAATCCAATATATTCTTCAAAACTACTGAGATCTCCATGCCGACCGGAGCTAATAGAGATGAAAGACTATCACCCGGATGTCTTCCTTTGATCACCTCGATGGCTATTATTCCAAAGCTATACACATCGCATTTCTCCGTCACCTTCATTGTGTAAGCAAGTTCTGCACAAAGAAGGAGATATATGTGTTAGCACAAATACATTGCTTTAGCTAAACCGTTGGATCAAGAGTTGATTTTAGAAATTAACCTGGAGCTACATAACCATATGTGCCGACGACTGCACTCCAGTTTGATGTGTCCAGCTTAAGAAGCTTAGCCGTGCCAAAGTCAGAAACATGCGCCACATACTTCGAATCAAGCAGAATGTTGTTACTCGAAATATCTCGATGAACGATTGGAGAAATACAATCATGGTGCATATAGGACAGAGCATGAGCCACGCCTTTTATTATATTCACCCTCTTGTTCTAGTCCAATTCCATGGCTTCTTCTTCATTGCTCAAGATTGTAGACAAGCTTCCTCTGTCAAAGTACTCATACACCAAGAATGAGTGTTGTGAATGTGAACAAAAGCCCTCTAGTTTCACAATATTGCGGTGTTGAATTTCTGTCAACGCTTTAATCTCATTCAAAAATTCCTTTTGATTTGTTTGCCCACTATCAGCTGTTTGATAGAGCTTCTTTACAGCTACTATATCACCTGATCTTAATTTGGCCTTGAAGACACTTCCATAGCCTCCCCTTCCAATACAGAAAATCACATCAAAAGCCCCGGTGGATTCTATGATGTCTTCATATAAGATCATTCCATTGTACTTCGATAGAGAAAAGACTTTAGTTGTCTTGCTTGATAAGTCCGCTTTTGGATGGAACTTCTTTCTAAGGAAAATAAAGAATATTCCAAAGAAAATAAACAACACTACTCCTAGTAGAGGAAACACAATAAGAATAACCCTGCCTCCCGTTGAAGAGTTTTCCCTCTCCACCGCTGCTTGATTACATGGCTCAAGTCCTCCAACATTTCCACACAATCCGCTGTTGCCTTCAAACGTTTCTTTTGTTGCATTTTGGAATGCTGTGGTGTTGGGGATGGGACCCTCAAACTTGTTGTGAGAGATGTCCACCTCCATCAAACCTCGCATATCCTTGAAAGTCTCGTATATAAGGCCAGAAAGATTATTGTGTGAAAGGTTGAGTTTCACTAGGCTTTCCAGCTTGTTGAATTGAGCTGGGATCTCACCGCTTAACAAGTTACAACTCAAGTCTAACTCGGATAAATGAGTTAGCATCCCTAATTGGCTTGGAATATCTTGGCTCAACTGGTTGTTGCTCAGATCCAAGTGGATTAATTTTGAAGAAAACCCAATAGTCTGCGGGATAGACATGCTTAATCTATTCCTTGACAAATCCAATTTTTGAAGACTAGGTAGTGACACAATATCTAGACTTATTCGGCCAGAAAGCCGGTTCCTACTTAGATTCAAATTCACCAAAGAAGTCAATTTTCCGAATTCTTTCGGAAGCTCACCAGCTAAGCTGTTGAAGGAAAGATCAATTGCACCCAATTGAGTTGCGTTTCCAATCTCTGGAGGCAACCTACCAATGATGTTATTTCCCGCAATTCTTAGATCGCTTAAATGCATGCAACTTCCCCAGTTTGTTGAGATTTCTCCATAGAACTTGTTGAAACTTATGTCGATAAAGGTCAGGTTGGGGTAGACACCGAAGGTCTCAGATATGTTTCTAGTGAGCTGGTTTTCCTCAAAGCGTGCTCTAACTAAGCTTGTGCAATTTCTCAAGCTTCAAGGAATAGAACCAGTTAAGTTGTTGCCACTCACTGTAAGGTTTTGGAGCAACCCACCTTGGCATAGTTTCTCTGGTAAGAAGCCGCTTAACTGGTTGGTATCCAATTGTAGCACCTCCAAGTTCACTAGATCCCCTAAGGATCTAGGAATTGAACTAGAAAGGTGATTGTCGCGGAGAAACAAAGAAGTTAGGTAGGTCAAGTTACCCAAAGAAGAAGGAATTGGGCCGGTGAGCTGATTTTCACTTAGCTCTCAGTCAAGCATAGCGTGGAGATTTCCTATTTCATTAGGAATGTGACCGGAAAGCTTATTACCGTAGAGATAAAGAGAGGTAAGCTCTATCAAATTGCCTAATGTTGGTGGGATTGAACCCATAAGATTATTATCATTAAGGCTCAACTCATTAAGATGATTCAAATTCCCTAGCTCTAGTGGGATGGAACCAGTAAGCTTATTAGCAAATAGGTTCAGCTCTATCAATTTGGTTAAGTTCCCCAAAGTGGAAGGAATTGGTCCCGTTAGGAAGTTGGTGTCCATGTGGAGCGCTTCCAAATTTGCCATATTTCCCATTTCAAGAGGAATAGAACCAGAAAGGGAGTTGTTGTAGACATACAGTCTAGCCAATTTGCTCAAATTACCTAATGAGGAAGGTATGGGTCCATTCAACTAGTTTGAATACAGCGCGACCTCATTGAGCAAATGCAATTGTCCGATTTCTTGGGGAATGGATCCATTTAACTCATTGGAATTCAGGTGCAGGACCTTGAGTTTCATTAGATGGCCGATCTCCAGGGGTATATTCCCCATGAATTGATTGATAGAGAGGTCAAGATAGGTGAGATTGCTCAAGAGACCGATTTGAGGCGGAATATGGCCAGAGAGACTATTTAAACCCAAGTCCATGTATGTAAGATGAGACAAAGATGAGAATGGGAATTCATCGAGCGTACCTTCAACATAAGCATTGGTGAGATTTATCTTGATTATGCTCCTCCCTTGATTGCAGGAGATGCCATACCAAGCACACGGACTCATGGTTGAATTGGAACTACTGGTGGCATGATGAGGGGAGGGAGTCCACGAAGAGAGGGAAGTAACCGAATGGTTACTAAGACTGGACTTCCACTTGAGGAGGGCTTGGGCTTCTGCAGGGGAAGCATGAGTAGGAAGTGGAATGACAAACGTAGTGAAAAGGGCAAGGGTAGCCACAAGGCTCATGACTTTTGTGAATTCTAATGAAGGATCCATCAATTCTTCTCCTTCTTCTCTTTTGGCTCTAGTAAGTTGGTTTTTGTCTTCCTAAGGCAATGGGTGACGCTTAAATAGGCTGCGAAAACTCACCTTCTTATCATTTTCCATGGTAATGGGAATGCAATAAAACAACAGCCAACCAAAGAAGACTAGGAAAAGGCACATTGATATTGCTTCACACGTCGAAGGAGTAGACATCTGAGAGTTGACTGGGATGAATTTTTGGTTCCTTAAAGACTTCGGAATTTTTACTTTTGTACTTTTCGTAGGGGCCAATTCCAAAAAAAAAAAAAAAGTCCTAAACTTTAAGTCTAGTTTCAAATCTGTTCGAACTTTTTTTTTTGTCTTCTAAAAAAACCTAAACTTTAGGTCCAATTCCAAATCTACACAAATTTTTATTTTTTGTCTTAGAAAAAATTCCAAAACTTTAGGCTTTGTCCCAAATCAGCCATAAACTTTTCTTTTGTCTTAGAAAAAGGCCTAAAACTTTAAGTCCAATCCCAAATCTAACTCAAAATTTTGTATCGAAACGGAAATGATCAATTTTTACTCTAGTCCTAAATTTGTCCCATTAGCCTTTTGTCCAAAAGTGGCGGTTAGTAGTGCCTAATTTTTTATATCCTACAATGGTTTTATTTTGAAGATAATTTCTCATGTCGCCTTGTCAATGTATTTATTATCGATATGGAAATGTGACGTTAAGTTGGGACTTTGGACCATTGGGTGGATTTGAAAATATATTAAAAGTTGGTGATTTTTTTGGGTACAAGTGGAGGGTAAAATCCAAAATTAGTACGCTTATCAACTGTTACATGTCATATAACTTAATAATTTTATAGTAAAATTTAATGGAAATTAACATAAGGTAAATTTGTTACATGTGTACCAATTTGGGGTTTTTGATGAACAAAAAATTAGTTTGAGATAAATTTATCATAGGTATACTAATTTGAGATTTTTCGTAGTTAAAAAATTAGTTTGTCGTAAATTTGTTATAGATATACTAGTTTGGGATATTTCGTTGTTAAAAATTAGTTTGTGGTAAATTTGTCACATGTGGACTAGTTTGGAGTTTTTCGTGGTATTGACCTCTTTTTTTTTAGACAAAACAAAATTCGAGGCGGGGATTTGAGATTATACTTAAAGTTTATGGTTTTTTCTGAGATAAAAGAAAAGTTTGGGGTTTTTTTAGACAAAAAAAATGGGGCAGATTTGAGACTTAACCTAAATTTTGTTTTTTTTTTTAATAAAAAAATTAGAATTGACCTCTCTTCATGGTGACTCGGTCAGTCCCTCTTTTTGGAATTGAGTCCCACCCCTTATATAAAATCAGAGACTTTGACTTGGACTGAGAAGTCTTTGAGGAAAGTGATGTAAAGTTAAGGCCTTGAACACTTTGGAATTTTCACTTTTGTAGTCTTCGTAGTGACTTGGTCAGTCCCTCTTTTCGGAATTGAGTTTCACCCATTATATGAAATCAGAAATCAGAGACTTTGACTTGGACCGAGAAGACTTAGGAAAGTGATGTAAAAGTCAAGGCCTTGAAGACTTCGGAACTTTTTACTTTTATAGTCTTCATAGTGACTCCCGTCAACCCCTCTTTTCAAAATTGAGTCCCACCCGTCATGTGAAATCAGAGACTTTGACTTTGACTAAGAAGTCTTTGACGTAAGTGAAGTAAAGTCAAGACCTATCATGTGGTTTGGGAACGCTCAACTTTCCACAAGATCGGATCGTAATTTGTGCCACACAGATTTTTGAATTCAAAGCGCAAAAGGAAAGTCTTCTCACTCAGCATTCATGAAGCCAAATCTTGACGCGGTTGGCCTCGTTATTGCAGAAACGACTGCTGATGATCTAGCCAAAGGGCCCCTGGCACGGTAAAAAAAATAAAATCTAATGGCATATTTGGGGTGGAAAATTGCTGAACATTGGAGCTTGGGTTGAGTTGTGTATGATTTGGGTCCAAGTGGGTTTGAGTGTGAGCTGTCAAAATTGTATTACAAAAGTATGGGTTAGTATGTGTTATATTGGTCAATGTGAATTGGATCCATTTTCTACCCATTCGTACTTGACCTCATCCTTTACTAAGAACAACACCAAATAAATCTAAAAGATTATTTATATCAATTGATGGAAGAGCAAAAATTCATTGAGTATTAAAAACTTGTCGGGGATCAATATTTTCTCCAAAACACAATCAACTAATATAAAAAATTGATGATGAAGTACAAAAACAACACTCATAAATTTTACGTACAAAACTCAATATGGAAAAAAACTACAGATCACTCAAAACTTCCACTAATCACCGAGAATAGCAAAATATATAATAGTTCGTCTCTAGTCACATAGGTAGAGAGTGAACACATCAACAATACAACAATATATCATTAGTGGATTAACGAATGAAGTAAGAAAACTCTAACCATGACTAGAAAAATCGAAAGACAAATCGGAGAAGGATGTCAACGATAATCTTGATATAACGAATAAGATATTAAAATTTCCACCGATTCTGACAAGATTCCACATAAATCTAATCTGCCTCTTCTCCTTTTAACCTTTGTCTCTCTGCCTCTTTTCTTTTTCTTTTTGTGTGAACACTCATTTTTCTCTTCTAACTATAAAAAACATTCCACCTTAATTTTTTTTTTTTTTTTGACTTTTTTTTAAAAGATGTGCTGGGCCCCATGAGGCGGACCCAGCCCACCATCAAGTAGGAAATTCACTTGTTGGAATGACTCAGACTGAAAATGGCTAAGGAAGCTAGAAGCGTTATGACTATCTCAAAGCCTTGTGAATACATGGCCATTTTTCTCTTTTGGTCTGGGAGTCATTTTTTCTCAGTTCACGAGGATTCCTCAATCTTATTTTCCTGCGATTTTCCTATTTGACAATGGAAATGCATCAGCAAGCATTAACTCTTAGAAGGCCTGTTGGTACATGCCATTTGGCATAATGAAAATGTTGACAATTCCCACCGGATGGTTCTTTCTTGACATTGCATGTTTCCTGTTGCCTTTCTTCTAAGCATTACAATCGAGAATTTAGATGAATTGATGCAAATACTCGAGATGATTGGGTGAACATAACTCATTGTCTTGCTACGCCTTGATTCGAATGGCTGTCACTTCATTGTTTTTTGTCTTTGCGAATATTCATGAAGTTTTCTGAAACTTTGAGTTTACAATGTTGGGTTTTGAATAAAAGCGATCAAGGGTGGGGTCAAACATTAGTCTACTATGGTTTCCATTTTCAAATTCAAAAGACTTTGAGCTCTTAGAGGCTAAGGGCTGCATGTTTGTATTTCGTTTTTTTTGTTCATGAACAAATTTTCTGTTTTTTTGTTCCCGAGAACAAAAAAAGAACAGAAACGCGTTTATTTGCATTTTTGTTCAAAACTTATTTTTTTGTTCCGGGAACAAAACTAGAACAGAAATAAGAAACAAAAAAAAGTTTCTTTTTTGGTTCCGTAAAACACTTTTGAAGAACATATTTTCTCTCTCATCTATTTTCTTCTCTTTTTTTTTTTCTTTGGACGGTTGCCGGCCATGGCGAGATCGGCGACCGGCCAAAAGAAGAAAAAAAAGAAAGAAAAAAAAGGAAACATAAAATAAAAAATATTAGAAAATTAAAAGAAATACAAAAGAATAAAAATTTACCAAACGTGTTTCTATTTATTTTTTATTCCCGAAGAAGTTTACCAAACGCGTCTTTTTCGGTCAAAAATTATTCCCCGGAATAGAAATAGTTTTTTTCTATTTCTGTTCCCGAACAATTTTTAAACAGAAACATAAACAAATGTGCCCTAAGTCTACTGTTTCCTAGACGAAGTTTATGAGGCGATGTTTTTGACATGTTTTGCCAAGGCTGTTTTCCAGGTCTAAGTTCCCTGTTCTGAAGAACAAAAGAGATGTTTGATGATGAGCTAAAACTCAAATGAGTTCTACTTGTATTTGACAACGAAGCTAGGCCAAGCAAAAACAGACCATCATGATTTAAAACCACCAAGATTTTGAGGGCTGGATATTTTCTGCCTTCACGCTCTTGAAATATAAGGTAGTGCATCGCGTTCTTTCTGAAACAATGGAGAACCTACTCTTGAGATGAAATGATGACTAGTAATCTTCCTAATTTGACCACTTCAAGTTTGAAATTCTAATGAAAACGAAGTCCAGATTTCTCTATTTTGAAGCAATCAAAAGCTACTGAACTTCTATTGAAGACTCATGCCCTGGCAACATGCACATAGCACTCTGAATAGGAACTGATTGATTGCCCTCTCTGTCATGAGACATAGTGGCAGTAATTGCACGAAACCCAAAATTATGTGGATGGCCACAATTAGAAACAATTAGTTTCTGATTGAGTGCACACTGAAAAGATCCATGATTGAAACTCTTCAACATGTAAGTCGATTTTGCATCTACGTAAATCCGGAATAAATATATAAGACCAATAATGATCAAGAGTTTAGACTTCATATAAATTTTCCATTTCAACCTTACATGGACATTTTGGTTTCAAGATAACCACACTGGATACATCATCAACTTTACATTGATACAAAAGTAATATTTTCTAAGTCTAACTTGACACGGATACATCGACTCCGAAGACACTATTCTGATTAAGACTAGATACAGAAACAGTTTGAAATATCACTTGAGTTTAGCTGTTGTCTCTACAAACGAAACTAGATGCCAGAATGTTCTAGTTTTGCTTCTTCCAAAACAAAACGCAGTTCTATACTGGGGCATGAACGAAATGGAGTCCGCATCCTCATGCTGATATGGGTTAAACACTCAACTTTGTTGACGGTCAAAATACTCATCCTAAATGCAAATAAAGTAAACACATAAGTGAGGGAAACAATATATTGAAAAAAAAAAAATTGGGACTTAATCAATTAGTTTAAGCTACTCTATTTTTTCTTTAAAGATCTTAGACATTCTTGTATGTGGTTGACAGAACAAAATCATATATCAGACGGTATCCTCTACTAACTGATCCAGGAAATGGCTTGAAGCTGTCGTCTCTCTCGCAGGATCAGCGGCTGTCTCTGAATATTGAACGCTATGGAAAGTGGTTGAACAAGCTGATGGTCTCCAAGAAATCGTTTTCATTGACGGCCTGAGTTGGGGATTAGCAGATGAGCAAGCGACTGCAAGCTTGAAGATGGTCAGAAATTTATCCTCAATGCCTGGCGTGGGCGTTGGCAAGCGTGAATTCAATATATTCCTAAAATCAACCGAGATCTCCATGTCGACTGGAGCAAATAGAGATGAAATACTATCACTTGAATGTCTTCCTTCGATCACCTCGATGGCCACTATTCCCAAGCTATACACAACACGTTTCTCCATTACCTTCATTGTGTAAGCAAGCTTTGCACAAAGAGGGTGATATATGTGTTGGCACGAAGATATTGCTTTAGCTCAATCTTTGGATCAAGAGTTGATTTTAGAGATATACCTGGAGCTACATAACCATATGTGCTGATGACTGTAGTCTAGTTTGATATATTTGGCTTACAAAGCTTAGCAGTGCCGAAATCAGAAACATGCACCTCGTAGTCGGAATCAAGTAGAGTGTTGTTACTAGAAATATCTCGATGAACAATTGGAGGGTTACATAAGAAAGAGCATAAGCCACGCCTTTTATAATATTTGCCCTCTTGTTCCAATCCAACTCTTTAGCTTCTTCTTCATTGCTTAAGATTGTAGACAAGCTTCCTCTATCCAAATACTCATACACTAAGAAAGAGTGCCGTGGATGCGAACAAAAACCCTCCGGTTTCACAATATTGCGGTGTCTAATTTTTGTCAAAGCCCTGATCTCATTCAAAAATCACCTAATCTTAATTTGGCCTTGAAGATATTTCCAAAGCCTCCCCTTCCAATACAATAAGTCTCATCAAACGCCCCAGTGGCTTCTATGATGTCTTCATATGAGATCTTTCCATCGTACCTTGATAGAGGAAAGACTTCAGTTGTCTTGGGTGCTAGTTCCGCTGCTTCTTTCTATGGAAAATGAAGAATATTCCAAAGAAAATAAACAGAAGAACTGCTCCTAGCAGAAGAAACACAATAATAAACGCTCTGCCTCCCACCCGAGAGGTTTCCTTATCCACCACCGCTTGATTACATTGCTCAAGTCCTCCAACATTTCCACACAATCCGCTGTTGCCTTCAAACGTTTCTTTTGTTGCATTTTGGAATGCCGTGGTATTGGAGTTGGGACCCTCAACCTTGTTGTGAGAGATGTCCACCTCCATCAAGCCTCACAGATCCTTGAAAGTCTCGTATATAAGGCCATAAAAATTATTGTGTGAAAGGTTGAGTTTCACTAGGTTTTCCAGCTCGTTGAATTGAGTTGGGATCTCACTGTTTAACAAGTTACAACTCAAGTCTAGCTTGGATAAATGAGTTAGAATCCCTAATTGGCCTGGAATATCTTGGCTCAAGTAGTTGTTGCTCAGATCCAAGTGGATTAATTTTGAAGACAGCCCAATAGCTTGCGGGATAGACATGCTTAATCTATTCCTCAACAAATCCAATTTTTCAAGACCAGGTAGCGACACAATCTCTGGACACAATCTCTGAACATAAATCATTGTCTCGCTAGGCCTTGATTCAAATAGCTGTCACTTGGTCGTTTTCCGTCTATGCTATCCATTCATGAAGTTTTCTGAAACTTTCAGTTTACGATGTTGGGTTTCAAATAGGGGTGATCAAAGGCGGGGTCAAGCATTAGTCTACTATGGTTTCCATTTTCAATTTCTCAAAACTTGAGCTCTTAGAGGCTAAGTCTACTGTTTCCTAGATGAAGTTTATGAGGCGTTGTTTTTGGCATGTTTTGCGCAAGGCTATTTTCCAGATCTAAGTTCCAAAAAGATGATTGATGATGAGCTAAAACACAGATGAATTCTACTTGTATTTGACAATGAAGCTAGGCCAAGCGAAAACAGATCATCATGATTTAAAACCACCAAGATTTTGAAGGTTGGATATCGTCTGCCTTCATGCTCTTGAAATATACTCGCATTAAACAATGGAGAATCTCCTCTTGAGATGAAACGATGACTAGTGATCTTCCTAATTCGAGCACTTCGAGTTTGAAGCTCTAATGAAAACGAAGTCCGGATTTCTTTATTTTGGAGCAATCAAAAGCTGCTGAACTTCTATTAAAGACTCATGCCATGGCAACATGCACATAGCACTCCAAATAGGAACTAATTGATCGCCCTCTCTGTCATGATACACAGTTATAGTAATTGCACGAAACCCAAAATTATGGTGGATGGCCACGATTAGGAACAATTAGTGTCTGATTGAAAGCACTCTGCAAAGATCCATGATTGAATCTCTTCTGCATGTAAGTCAATTTTGCATCTACATAAACTTGAAATAAACGTATAGAATGACTAACAATGATCAAGAGTTTGGAGACTTCACATAAATATTTCATTTCAGCTTTACATAGGCATTTCTGCTTCGAGATAACAACACCGGATACATCGTCAACTTTACATTGATATAAAAGTAACATTTTCTAAGTCTAGCTTGACATGGATACTTTACTTTTGACTCCAAGGATAGTCCGATTAAGACTAGATACAAATTGTTTGAGAGCTAGACTGATGAGAACCTGTAGGTTCTAGATTCCAAGATATGCATGGTTGGCTGCAGATTCTAAAATATGAGGAATCTGTTTTGACGGGTAGGTTTCAAATTCTTAGTTGGAAGAACCTGGAACATGTAACCTAGAACCTATAATGAGTTTTAATATTTTTCTTAGTTCATGTTTTCGCATGATCATGTGATATTCCATATTGTTTGATGATGAGTGTATAATTTGAAAGCACTAGTTTGAGTTTCAATTTTATGACTGAGACTTTTACTTTATTAATGTTCATATTTTTCGTGTGTCTTTATGGTCAGTAAACTGTAACAATAAGTGATAGTTATAAGGGTTTTAATTCACTGCAATCATTCAATTAATAATATAAGTGGAACCTGAGTGTACCTTAGAACTGATCCTAAAACCTGTAATAGGGTAAGTTCCAGGTTCTGGGTTATATAAGGTAGATTCTAAGTTTTAGAAATTAAGGAATCAGTTCTAACAGGTAGGTTTCGAGTTTCATATGGAATCTATACGAAACTTGGAATTGCTCACCTCTATTACTTATATTAAGACTTTGTTCACCCGGTTAAACTTATATCAAATTTAATTGATTTAATTTCGCAATATTTGTTAAGTTTACTAAAATTACCTATTCATCCCCTCTAGGTAATACCGTAAGCCAACATTTGTTAGCATATCAAAAGGACACTAGTTAGAGAATAAGTGTAAACAAGTACTCGATCTCATATCTCTAGTTGCATAAAAGTGAGGTACCCTTTATTTTCACTTGGTTGCTAGACAGCTTCAATGGGATAGTGGCGACTCCCAATATGGTTGGATTTCATAGACATCAATTTCAATTTTAATTTTCCAATGGCACCTGAGATAAGGGTTTGGGGAAACTTGAGCCAATTGAAGATCATTGGTTTTCAACTCGACATTACCTCTAAACTCATCTTCTCATCTTCGCCTTGCTAGAAGGGTCACAATAGGTACATATATGTCGTGTTTATCCTAAACTAATTTTAGTGTCACAAAAAAGTTTTAAATTGATATACTTGTGCCTAGGAGGCTCAGGACTTTTACAATAAGATTCTTCAAATCTAATTTTCAAAGATGCTTTGACGTTTGAACCTTTAGTACCCTAGTTCACTTTGCAAACAAGTGTGATAGGTGTAGGACTACAAGTCCAAGATCTAACACCGACCTACAACTTCAACAAAAATTTGGAGTGGGAAGGACATTAAATGGCACATTCAATCAGGTATGAATAAATAAAAATTAAGTTAACTGGGGCCAAATGAGCATTTGCAGTTCTTGATCTTCGTTCCAATGGACAAATAAGAATGGTGTACACTAACAAGAAAAAAGCACATATTGGAGTTAATGATGCAAAGCAAGCATGTTCATCTAGACAATCAACCCAATTCATACATCACACTTAAAAAGGATGATGACATAATATAAATGAGCATCCATATGCCGAACAAAAATTATCTTCCTTGATTTACATTGCACATAGTTCAAAGGGACCACTTCCCAACAATTTCATTGGTCCCCATGAAATTTGATGGCCTTCCGCTTTGGCTTCTTCATCCATTTGGCTTCTCTTAGTCCATCTTTATTATTTTTTATGCCAACCATTTGGGTCTTCCAGTTTCACATGTAACATACGCTATGGAGATTCCTACGATTCCACATGCATAGCCTATCTTGACTACTTTCCTATCAAACCTACTACCATGCTGTCTTGAATTATCCTCTTGGAAGAATGATGGTTGTGGAGGCTAAGCATCACCAGGGCATGCGTTTCGTAATGGAGTTCCACATAAGCTTAGGTATCCATGAAATGACTTGCTTGTGAATGTGCTCAATTGCTTATCTTGAGGTATGGGGCTTGTGAGTTGATTCTCTGAGAGGTCCAAATACTCAAGGAATGAGAAATCGCCCAGTTCTCTAGGAACCCTCCCACAAAGCTTGTTTGAAGATAAATATAGCCATGCAAGGTTAATCAAATTTCCAAGGGTTGAATGGAACCCACAAGATGGTTGTGGGAAAGGTCGAGTCCTATGAGAAAATGAAGATTTCCAATAACACTCGGGATGTTCCCTTGAAAAGAGTTGATCAATAAGTGAAGATGTTCAAGATCCTTTCTAGCCGAATCTCCTTTCCTTTTATGATCACATTCATGGAAGCTTCATACAATTGAGTTCCAGCTTCCTAGCTCATGTAAAATGATTTGTTTTGTGGGTTTTGCCCATTTTAATTCATCATCCCTTCAAGTTTTGCTATCAAATTGGCTAGTAAATGTGCAACTTAGGAATGAGATGATCTACCCTCGGAAAATCTAAAATACAGTTAAAATTGTTAGATCTCAGAGTAAAAACTTTTAGGTCTGACAGTCTTCCCAACCATGCTAGGAACTTATCCACTATCTTATTGTTGGTCAAATCTAGGACTTCCAAGTTTTTGCAATTGATAAGGGATTGTGGCAATGTGCCTTGAAATTGATTTCGACTCAAGTCAAGAGTTCTCAAGCTACTTCATATTGAAAATGTTTGAGGGATCGTGCCCGAAAGAATATTTATTCACAAGTTCAAAACAAATAAACCACTACTCAAGTATGATAAGCACTAGGGTAGGCTACCAATTAAGCTATTATTAGACAAGATGAGGTGTAAAAAGGTTGGTGGCATTGCAAATCAATAAAGAGATCTTCCCCAAAAGTTGATTCTCGATGAGGTGTAAATAGACTAGGTTAGTCAAATTACCAAAAGAAAAGGGAATTGGACCGGTGAGCTGATTTGCACTCAAATGCAATAGGTCCATATTTTGAATTTTTCCCGAGTCATTAGGAATGCTATTGAAAAGATTTTTGAAGCTTAGTAGCAGTACCTCCAAGTTCATTAGATCCCTTACGGATCTAGGAATCAAACGAAAGTTGATTGAGGTGGAGGCACAAATAAACTAGGCCAATCAAATTACCCAAATATGAAGCAATTGGGTTGGTGAGTTGATTTCCACTTAGCTTTAAGTCATGCATAGTGCGGAGATTTCCCATCTCATCAGGAATGTGACCCACAAACTAGTTCTCATAGAGGTAAAGAAGGGTAAGCTCCATCAAATTGCCTAATATCGACGGTATTGAAACAATAAGATTATTATTGTAAAGACTCAATGAGCTAAGAAGGTTCGAATTCCCTGGCTCTAAGAGAATAGAACTATTAAGCTTATTGGCAAATAGGTGCAACTCTTTCAATTTGGTTAAGTTCCCCAGAGTGGAAGGAATTGGTCTTGTTAGGAGGTTGGTATCCATGTGAAGCACTTCCAAATTTATCATATTTCCCATTTCAAGAGGTATAGAACTAGAAAGAGAGTTGTTGTAGACATACACTCTAGCTAATTTGCTCAAATTACCCAATGAGGATGGGATGGATCCATCCAATTGATTCAAACACTGCGACCTCACTGAGCAAATGCAGTTGCCCAATTTTTAATGGAATAGAGCCATTTAACTCATTGAAAGCTAGGTGTAGGATCTCCAATTTCATTAGACAGCCGATGTTTGGCGATATTATCCCCAAGAACCGATTGATAGAGAGGTCAAGATAAGTAAAGATTGCCCAAAAGACCGATATGAGGTGGAATGTGGCCAGAGAGACTATTTACACTCAGGTTTATATACATGAGGTGAGACAAAGATGAGAATGGGAATTCAACCTTCAACATGAGCTCTAATGAGATTTATCGATATCGTGCTCCCAACTTGATTGCAAGAGATGCCATACTAAGCACATGAATTGACAGTCAAATTAGAATGGGCGGCATTACAAGGAAATGGAGTCCAGAAAGTGAGAAGAAACAAAATGGTTGCCAAGACTAAACTCCCACTTGAGGAGGGCTTGGGCTACCGTGGGGGAAGCATAAGCGGGAAGTGGAACGATAAATGACCCTCTTAAATTCTAACGAAGAGTCCATCTTTTCTTCTCCTCCTCATTTGGTTCTGGTGAGTTGGTTTTTCTTTTCCCGAGGCGCTAAGTGATGCTCAAAAAGGTTATAGGTAGTATCTGCAAGCAACTGGACGAATTTTTGGCTACTTGAGTCTTTTGGAATTATTTATTTGTTTATTGTGAATTCTTAATTGGTGACTTTTCTAACTTTGTCAGTTTCCATTTCGGAATTGGGTCCCACTCATTAAATGAAATCCAGAGACTTTGACGAAGATGTCTTTTAGGAAAGTGCTGTACAAGTAAAGGTCTTTCGAGACGTGCGTGAACAGTCAACTTTCCATGGGATCAAGTTGTAATTTGTGCCACATTATGCAATTCTACGCGTGCACAAGGGAAGTCTACTCACTCGGCATTGATGAAGCCGGATCTTATCCCAGTTGATCCCTTCTTGCAGAAACGACAGCCGTTGATTTAGCCAAATGGCACCGAAAGCACGACCAAAATAAAATAGAAATAAATGCATAAAAGATCTTAAAATTTATTTGAAAAGTACAATTTAATTTCTATAACTCATCAAAAAAAAAAATACAAGCAAATCTTATAATTTATCACAAAAATACAATTAAGTCATAAAATTTTAATAAGTACAATCAGCAAAAGAACTTGATTAGATTAATATAACAACTTTAAGATGTGATTATATTTTTTGAAAATTTTTAGAATTCACTTATACTTTCGTAAAGTTTTAGGAATTTAATGCATTTATTCCAATTAAAAAAATCCATGTATCCAATAAAATTGATGATTGTGTTTAAGTACAAGGGCAAGTGTCAAAATGGATCAAAGCACCGCTCTTTAATGGCCTAGTTTTTTTTTTTTGGGTCAGTTTTACGCTATTCCTACTCTGCACTCACTCGCAGACTTGTGCCCTGCCTCTTGCAGGGCGTGGGAGTCGCAACCCACTCTCGAAATTTACGCATCCCTACCCCCCATCCCCCCGAAGAAGGTGGGGATCTGAACCCCTCACCTCCCCCTTCCATGTTGGAAGAGTGGCCACTAGGGCGAACCCCCAGTGGTTAATGGCCTAGTTCAGTTAGCTAAAATTTGAAGAATGGGTTGTCGC
Organism: Eucalyptus victrix; assembly: GCA_016097545.1. Classification (NCBI taxonomy): domain Eukaryota; kingdom Viridiplantae; phylum Streptophyta; class Magnoliopsida; order Myrtales; family Myrtaceae; genus Eucalyptus; species Eucalyptus victrix. Next base: position 5,028,904 of record CM027840.1, on the reverse strand, counting down.
GTGTTTAAAATGGGAAAGTCTAATAAGATCTGTTTTAATGAGTCTACATTGTATTTACCCGCAACCGATGTTAATCAAACAGGAAGATTGGCTATGAAAAATCAACATTATTTTGGGGCTCGCTTGTTTGAGCCATTTTGACATACGAAAACGTGATTGGCTGCGAATTTCGAAATTCACGATGGTTCCAATAGAGATATTCCCGCATGTTACACTGGATGATGACATTGTCGTTGGAATACGTTCTGGAAGTTAACTTGATTATATCAAAGTTGAATGACCGCCATCAAATTCTACGCATAATAAGAATCAATTTTCCTTTTATTTATAAGCTTTGCGATTTTTCTTTTCACTTTAGTTTACTGCGTTTATCATTTTTGTAATATATTTAATAGTAGGTAGCATTGCATTGCTTAATTAAAAAATCTAACAACTGCAAAAAGGGAAAAAAAAAAGAAGAAGAAAAAAGACAATCGACGTCGGTTTTTTCAAATGGGGTAGATTGACAAGGATTGAAGCCTAGGTTCAGTTGAGTATAACTTGGGTCCGAGGGATTGAGTATGGGTTGCCGAAATGGTATTACAGAAATATGAGTTAATGTTAGTTAAATGGTCAATTTGAGTCGAACCTAATTTCGACCCTCCCAAACTTGACCTGACCCTATAGTGCGAGTAGCATCAGATGAATCTAAGAGATTATTGTCCTTAAAAGGGTAGAGAGAACCATAATCAATAATTATATAATAATAAAAGCCGTCTGGTGTAGTCCAAATTTTCTTAAGGTCTATTCTTGATTTAGTTAATGACAAAGGCGCTCCAGTTTTTCAGTTGCGTCTTTCCTTATGAAAGGATCGTACTCGAATCCAAATAGAACAGAAATGTATATGGGCTCCACCTGCTAATGAGCTAATCCGGTTTACCTATTCTTAAAAGGCTGGTATTTACTTCGTTGGATAAAACTAAGGCTTCCCAAGGTATCTATAACTTGGAAGAATTTGGGGAAAATTATCTAAAAAGCCCAAAACTTTGTACAACGACTAATTCAATATAAACTTTTTAATTTTATCAATTCAGTTTTAAATATTTTGACAACTCACCAATTCAGTCTTTAATATTTTGACAACTCACAGATTTAGTGAGGTGAGGCATTGCGGCCCTTGCTAGTTCAGTAAATTGTCAAAAGTTCTAAGACTAAATTGACAAAATAGAAAAGATTAACACTAAATTAGCCACCGAACAATGAATTTAGGACATTTTGGATATATAGATATATAGATATATATATATATATATATATATATATATCTATATATCTATCTCTATATATATATATATTTGGAAGAATTGTGAGCTTTCATTATGGTCAAATCCAATTTTTTCCCGAAGTAGCGTGCGATTGTGGAGTCTGAACACTTAATAAGATCAATTGCGCTCTATCTTTTTACAAGATCACTAATGTCGTGACTTTTCATCAGCATCACATGTTAGGATCTCACAACTAATGTATCAGCCGACCGTGAGACCAACGAACCGAACCCACTTTCGGGGAACTTCATCAACGCCCAAAAAATTGCCAAAAGTAAGAGGGCGCCAAAATGGAACACCTACAGCTTTATGAATGTAGAAAAACCATGCGGCAGTCTTAGCAGATCACCTTTGGGGATGGCTACTGGATTATGACCAAAAAATTGGCAAACGAAGAGTGGAGGATGGAGTATGTGCAGATGCAGTAGGGGAATCGGCAGGCTGTGGAGCTGAGAAGCTCTTTCACCATTTTGTATGTCAGGACTCACGAGTGTAGAAGGTCTCTAATTTGGAGACCAACTCCTCTCATATTCAGCTTCTTAAGGGATGCTGGATGAACTGAAAATGAGGGAAAAAAAGTCCCCAATCATATAAAAATTCTCAACAATCAGAAGAAGCGCCAAGGGGAAATGAGGAGGGCCCTCACCTTGTGTATGATACTCTCCGACTACGGTCCTCGTCATCATACTTAGGTGCCCTTCGGTCTCTGCGACAATCTGGACTTGTGCTATAGCTCCTGCTCCGGTGATGCTAACTCCTTTCCCTGTCTCTGTACCTGTCGCAATCATATCGTCCCCGGCTTCTGCTGCAACTTCTCCTCCCCTGATGGCAGTCTATATTCAATTGGGTACCTGAAAATCCATCTTACTATCAGTTGCAGCAGAGAATGAGAGGGAACCACATGCAACTCGACAAGATAAAACTACCACTACTGGCACGTCAGTGGAAATTTTATCCAATTTACAACGAACGAAGAACAGGTGCAACAAGCTTGGATCTCACCTAACAACCTGGTTCGCAGCTTAAATAACCAAAAAGCGGAATCTAGAAACCAACAACTCGATGGCATAATAGAAAATAGCTAAAAGAAGTTAGCAACACCCCGAACGTACTTGTTATGGAGGATCATATGACTTAGGAGTTTACAATGTCATGCGCAAACATCTTACTTAAGGCGCCACGGTCACATTCTTCATCTATCGAGGATGTGTCATCAATGTGCTGATGTTGGAGTAAGTTCGAGTTTATAAGCTCTTCATCTAGCATGAATTAGCAAAAATACTTTTGGAACAGGTGCAAAACAAATCCTAAATGTTTTACCCATGGTCTCATGGTCAATTGAATTTTAAATTTTTTCATATATATTCAGTAGGCCGTAATCTTGCTGCCGATGCCATTTTTTTCCATAGAAAATGAAATCCACTCAGTATACATGAAATTAACTATACGTTTTTACTGCAAAGTAAGAGATAAGACGCTGGATTTTTTAATTACAAGACTCACATGAAGATGAAAGCTCAAATATTCATTTAAATTGAGGAAAAATTGAAGATTTACGAAAAGTAGTAAAGATAATATAATGGATTTTTAGTAAAGAAGAGACTAAATTGATATAATTTATTTTTGGTGTGGTTTTTTATATTGATATTGTCTTATAACCTATTTTTAACTTGGTTATTTTATACACAAACAAGTGAAAAATCAATTATAACTAACTTGATTAAAATTGTCACACTTTAAATCTAATACATTATACTTTACGCCAATTTGAATTTTAATATAACTCATTTACAGTTTTTTTTTTATCTTAATTCTTGTTGTCAATATGCTTGATGTAAAAAGTGAGAGATATGATACATTGAATAAAGATCAAATTCGTTAAAATAACATATTTGTTCTTGAGGATCATGGAACCTGAATTTCAATCTCTAAAGCTCAATCCATCACGTCTGAAACGTGAGGAGAAAGAACGGAGCCCGCAGACACGGCCAAGGGAGAGGGCAGAAGGTGAAGAAGGCGGTGATCAATTCCTCTGTCCATAACCACTAAAAAATCGTTCGGGAGAGTAACCAACACAGAGGAGGAATCGGTTTTGAGGAGAGAGGGGGGTGAACGCCGGATTTTTCCTTTCCGGGGGGAGTAGGTTTAGACGCTGGAGAGAGAGCATTTATCGGGGGTGGGAAACGATCTCTGTTGGGAAAGAAAGATCTATGAAATATGGGTCAGAGAGTTTTGGTTCCGATTACGTTTAGATCTATGAAAACGAGTCTCTATAAGTGTTTCGAACTTGTTGAGCAGTTTTGATAACAATATAAAATCGAGTCGTTGTATCTAGATCATTCAGTTGAGACGCCCATTGCCTGTTCGATGAAATGTTAATGAGAATTTAGTGCGAGTTAACCTCGTTTTTCGTGTAATTTGAAAGTAAAGCGATTTAGATTGATCTAAACTAGCCTTCAAGTCATTGACGTATGAGTCCTAGTGATTTCTTAATATCTAAATCTGTTTCTAAGCTCTGGCTTCATTGTTTTTTTGTTTTATGTTCCAATGCCCCTGTAAATGATGGTCACTGGTGAGAGCTTGGCTAAAGTTGATGTCACAGTTACCGATCATTCGTAAATCATTCTAGTTTATCTTGAGATGGGTCGTCTTACTTCATAGCCTCAGTTTCCGTCCGTTTCGGCAAATCGTAGTAAACAGGGTAACATCCCACGAGCGCGATGGTCAAAGGTAATAGCGATGGCATGGGTCTTGTGATGAATAAGGGAGATCGATTGGTAAGTACATATGTTCAATATTTGGGTGTTCTGGTGTGATAAGCTCCGATTGTTGATGTGTTGTTATGGTGAGCTTTGATTTTTGTTGTGTATTTTTCGGTTGGCACTAAGGGAGGCGACAGGATGAAGACAATGGGAGAGGGAAACAAAATTAATTAGCAAATAGAAAATGAAGGAAAGAAATTAGGCTCCATTTGTTTTCACGGAATATGAATGACTTGAAAAATAATTTTTTGAAAATAATTACTTGTATCTCTTGTAAATAGTTATTGATAATGGAAATATTTTCTATTGATTAATTATTTCAAGCCATCATTTTTCCAATTTTTTAAAAACTATTTATTTTTCACAAAACAAACAAAGCCTTAATGAACATTGAGTTTAGTTAGTTAATGGATTCGGGCTTAGCCTGGTTTGATTAATATGAGTCTAATTTAGTCTGCTGGTTCTAGAATTAGCTCCGCTCGGGTGTCATTTGGCTTGTTCATTTTTAAGTCCTAATATGTCCAAGATTTCCATTCTCTTTTAGCATGTTTAGGTTTCGTTTTGATAATTAAATTGTGGACTGCGTTCGTTGAATACCTGCTGTTCATTTCCTCATGGAGTATAATTTGAGTTAATCTCAAGGTCATTTGATGATCATTTTGATTGCTCTTGAAGGCATGATAATATGTGGTTCATTTTCTAGTCGTTTTAGTGTCCTTAGGAGCAATTTTCACGTCAAACTCGGGGTTGTTGCTTCTGCCTTCGTTTTGGATGTTGCGGGTTAATTTCTGTTCTTTTGTGCGTGAATTTGTCTTGAGTCGAGCCCCGTTCAGGTGTTGCTTTGAGCATGTTGAAAAAATAGCATGTCGATTTCATGGCAATGTTGACATGTTTTTATGTCGATTGTTTAGATGATTTGTGGGTCGTGCACTTTGTATGTTGCTGATTGGAAACGCCTGGGCTCGTTATGCAAAAGTTTTGGTCCCATCTGAGTATAATTTGGATTTCTGCGAAAGCACATAAGCATTTTATTCATTCCTATTCGATTTGGCATGGTTGAACGTCATTTGCATGGGTGGAATGGGCTTATTTGCATAGCGAACGATGCTGTGGGCTGTGGATTGGGCGTGATTTTGAAGTGTGTTGATGTGATTGGTGGCTTAATTTTACAGTTCATGTCATAGATTCCAGTTTAGTTTAGGTTTAGGTAGGTTAGTCTCTTAGAAAAAAATGGATTCGATTTGAACATAGCTCATTAGCATGCTGTCCTAGGGTTTAATAATAAGGCCAAGTATTTTCTTTGTTTGACGCTTCCTTAAATTTTCTTCCATATGCTTTATTCTTACTGTACTTGTTGTGATTGCTTTTTTTTTTTTTTTTTTTTTTTTTCCTAATTGGGCATTTACGCATGGACATTGTTTAGTGGCATAGGGTCATAAAATGATAAGGATCATGTGAATCATATAGGCTACTATTCAATCAAGTTAGTGCACCAAAAGGGCACACTAGCTAGAGAATTCGTGTAATCAAGTGCCAATCTCGGATCTTTGGTTGTGCAAAAGTTAGGTATCCCCCATACTTCATTTGGCTCCTAAACTGCCTCAATAGGCTAGTGACGAGTTTTAGTTAGGTTGAATTTCATAGATAAATATATTTCTATTGTAATTTCCCAATGTTGCGCGAGGTAAGAGTTTGGGAAAACTCGTGTCAATTGAGGATGTCAGATTTCAACTCAACATTACCTCTAAATTGTCTTTCAAGAATGCTACATTGTTGCAACAAGTACACATGTGTTATAACCCTAAACTAATTTTTGTGTCTCAACAAGTTTCAAATTGAAATACCCATGCCACATTTACCTCAAACTAATTTTCTTGTTACCAAAATGCAAAACTAGTACATTAATTATACATTTTCCCTAAATTAATTTGTGTCGCAAAAATCCCAAATCACCAAGATCTTTATTTGGGAAATTTCCTAAAATATTCTAATTTTCCCCTAAGAGGTCCCTCAAGTTCCGGAAATCAAAGTCATTATTTTTTATGAATGAAAATTACTTTGGAGTAAATATGGTACAAGTGTACTACTTTGGGAATTTTGTGACACATAAATTAATTTGAGGTAAACGTGGCGCAAGTGTCATAATTTAGAATTTTTGGTGTCATGAAAATTAGTTTGGTTAAATGCAGCACGGATATATCAATTTGAGATGATGCTAACTGTAAAATTTACAAAAAGTTACTAATTGACGGTGGACTTGATAATTCATTATGTTGTTGGTAGTTTATTGATAAGTAAACTTATAAGCAAGTTACTTTTTTTTTTTTTTTTTTTTGCAAACAATACTTGCAAATAACCAGCAACTTCGAAAATCCACGGACAGGAAAAAATTTCAGTTTTCGGCCTAGGGGACCCTAGAATTTTGCAATAAGATTACTATGAATCTAAAATTTGAAATTGCTTTGAGGTTTGAACCTTTAGTACCACCGTCCACTACTGCAGACAAGTATGATAGGTACAAGACAACAAAACAGCGATTTAATACTGACCCGCAACTTCAACAAAATTGTGTGGTGGGACAATGACAAATTTAGAAATCCTTAAGGACGTATTTCAATGGCACATTCAATCATGTAAACCCGGATTAAATGGGCTTCCGACAGCTCTTCGTCTTTCGTTCTTTTCCATGGAGAAAAAATAATGGCGTATACTAAACAATAAAAGGACATATAGTGTGTAAATTATGCAAAGCGAGTTTTTTGGAAGATCTCTTTAATGTTTTATTCAATCAACCTGCTCAAATATCACACTTAAAGAAGAAGAGGACAACATAATAAAAACTAGCATCCATACTAGAAACTGAATTTCAATCCGACAAAAATTGTATTCCAAAAATCTACATTGCACATGGTTCAAAGGGACCACTTCCCAACAATTTCATCAAACTCCATGAAATTTGATGGCCTTCCGCGTTGACTTCTTCATCGATGTGGCTCTTCTCTCCATCCTTCTCACTTCTCTCACAAGCCATTTGGATCTTCGAATTTCCCAAGAAATGTACGCTATGGAGATTCCAATCACTATTCTGGATGCATAGCCTATCCTGACTGCTTTCCTACCAAACCTGCTACCATGCACTCTTGTATTGTCCTCTCGAAAGAACGATCGTGGTGGTGGAGAAGGCTAAGCATCACTGAGGCATGCGTTTTGTAATGGAGTTCCACATAAGCCTAGATTTCCATGAAATGAGTTGCTTGTGAATGTGCTCAGTTGCTTGTCTTGAGGTATGTGGCCTATGAGTTGGTTCTCTAAGAGGTCCAAATATGCAAGGAATGACAAATCTCCCAAGTCTCTAGGAACTCCCCCATTAAACTTGTTTGAAGATAGATCTAACCATTCAAGATTAGTCAAGTTTCCAAGGGTCAAAGGAATTGACCCCATGAGGTGGTTGTGGGAAAGGTTGAGCCCTATGAGAGAATAGAGATATCCAATAACATTTGGGGTTTTCCCTTGAAAGAGTTGAGCGATAAGTCGACAGTTGTCAAATGGGTCAAGATCCTCACTAGCTTAATCTCCTCTCCTTTTATGACCAATTCCACGGAATAGGATGGGTTCATGTACAAGATTCGTCTTGCGGCTCTTTATCATTTTGTCGATTCATCATCCCTTGAAGTTTCGCTATCAAATTAGTTGGTAAAGGACCATCGAAGTTGTTGGAGAGGTCTAAAATGTGCAACTTCATAAAGAGATGAGCTACCCTTGGAAAATCTAAATGACCCTAAAAATTGTTGGACCCCAAAGAAGGAACTTTAAGCTCTGGTAGTGTTCCTAGCCATGTCAGGAACTTATCCTTTATCTTATTGTTACTAAATTCTAGAACTTCTAGGCTTTTACAATTGACAAGGGATTGTGGCAATGTGCCTTCAAATTGATTTTTGCTCAAGTTTAGAGCTCTCAAGCTACATCCTGTCGAAAATGTTATAGGGAATGTGCCTGAAAGACTATTCATTCCCAATTTGAAAACCTCTAATGCAATACCACAGTTTGATGTGTTGGAGAAAACTTCCTTATTTGTTTTAAAGTTGACAAAATGTTTCTATCAGTCTAGTCTGAAGACTTGCAGACTCAACCGTCAAAGTCTGAAGACCTCCAGACTCAAGATTTAAAGTTTGCCCTCACTGATAGTTTCCAGACTGATGAAGAAAAGTTTTATCTGTTGAAGAAGACTTATCTAGATGTGAGTATATCTTTAAGGTTTTGATTCGCATGGTTGAAGAAGATCTCATGGCTGAAGATAGCATCTCGTGATCAATTATTCATATAGAAATTAATTTGAGTAATTAGATCTATTGATTGACGAAGAATACTTAGAAGGTTCTACTCATGAAAACCTAGATCCTGATTGTATGGGCGAGCAGGATTGGTGGGCTATCATCACATTCCTTAAATAACTCGAGATTTCCTTAATTGATTATGTCCAACAGGTTGATTGGAAGAACTCATTTGGAAGGTGCCAACAGTATGAAGGCATTGAGGAGTATATAAGGAAGACGGTCAAGTTATTTGAGTGTGTGCGTGAAAGAAAATTCCAAAGTCTGAAATTCTTAATTGTTTGTTGTTTCAATTGTTGAGCTCAATTTGTACTCAAAAGAGAGGTTAGATACTTGTGAGACCTTGAGAAAGTATAGTAGAGTCTCTACACTGTGGAATCGAAGACGTGAAACTGTAAAATCTCTTTTGGTTCTTAATGGAATCCAGCCAGTGGGTTGTTAGTGCGGGAGAGTGGACGTAGGCTTGGTCTAAGCCGAACCACTATAAACCTTGTGTTTTGATTCGCTATCCCTAATCTCTTTATTTCGTGGCTTTATATAACCATTTATAGTCTTTTACATCTTTAGTCTATTATTCTCAAAAGTTGATTTATTCTATTAAGTTTTGCAAAAACTTGTTTGATCACCTATTCACCCCCTCTAGGTGCTCTTACTAGCCCTATCAATTGGTATCAGAGCCTGTGTGCTCATTTAATTAAAGTGTTTTTACTTCTAAGTTAAAGATCTATGGTTAGTATGTTGGCTCCAAGTTTGGTTGAAGGCCAAAGCAACACCAGGCCACCTTATTTCGATGGAAAGTAATACAACATATGGAAAAACAAGATGAAGGCATTCCTAAGATCAAAAGATCCTCTGGAATGGGATGTGGTAGAAAAAGGAATCATTCCTAAAGCTGCATCAGTTTCAGAAAGAGGAAAAGAAGTTGCAGAAACTAGCGAGATGACTCAAGAAGAAATAACCAAGAGACAAGCTCTTGATGCTAGAGCAATTTACTCTTTATATTGTGCTTTATCTCCTACTGAGTATAACAGAATATCTTCTTGTGAAACAGCCAAAGAAGTCTGGGATAGGCTGCACATCACCTATGAAGGAATTGATCGAGTGAAAGAAACTATGATCAATATTCTACTTGGACAGTATGAAGCCTTCAAGATGAAGTTGGGAGAATCTATCACTGACATGTTTAGTTATTTTACAGAAATCGTAAATGGTCTAGAGTATTAGGGACAACCAATCTCAGAACCCATGAAGGTTAACAAATTGCTGCGTGGACTTTCCAAAGACTGGAATCACGTAAAGACTTTAATAAGGGAAACACAAAGGATCATGTCGCTCTCCGTAGATGAATTGGTTGGCACACTTTAGTCCTATGAAGTAGAGCAAATCAACGAAGAAGAAGATCCCAAAGGTAAAAAGTCTATTGCCTTAAAATCTAACGATGATTATGATGTTACAGATTCTGAAAAAGATATGGATAATGAAGAGCTAGCACTTATGATAAGAAGGTTCAGGAAACTAAACAAAAATGGAAGAAGATTCAATTGGAAGAAATAAAGCACTCAAAAGTTTCAAAACAAATCAATTGAGGATGATGAATCCAATAAAGATGTGATTTGCTTTGAATGCAAGAAAAAAGGACACATCAGACCTAACTGTCCTCTGTTGAAAAAAAAGAAGGGAAAAGCTAAGAAATATAGAAAGGCTCTCAAAGCAGAAACATGGAGTGATATTGCATGCGAAGAAAGTGATGATGATTATACCAATATTTGTTTAATGGCAAAATCAGAATCGAGACTCGACTCTGAGACATATATAGACTTAGACTCGGGCAGCGAAATTGAGGTAAGTAATTTAAATATTGCTACTAAAGTCTCGAAATACATTGATGAACTTTGTCTTAGTCTTAAAACTTCTCTTAAGAGGATTTTTGACCAAATTTAGACAAAAGTTTTGTCGATTTAAAAGAAAATGCAGACTCTCTTTCAAAAGAAAATACATTTTTGAAAAATGACATTTCAAATATTTCAAAAAGGTTTTCAATAGAATTTAAGAAGTTGGAAAAGATTCTTTCAGTACAAAGACTTTACTTTAACAAATCAGGCTTGGGAATGACTTCTGAAACCATTCCTCTAATTGATTTTCCAAAAGTAAAGGAAAGAATCAAATAAAGACCTACAAAAACCTTTTATAGAAATTATTTTCAAAAAGTCTTTGTAAAACCTATTGGCCGAAGTGCTCTCAAATGTTCTAAGTATAACAGCTCAGAACACTTTAGGAAAGAATGTCTTATGGTTTGGAGATTTGTTAAGAAGGATTTGGCAAAAATTGTATATTGCACTACTCCATTGGACTCAAGAAAATGTGGGTATCAAAGAAAGCTTGAGTTTCTTTTTTAATTGTAAATCACTATAAAAAAAATGTTAAATGGTATTTGGATAGTGACTGTTCAAGACACATGACAGGAAATTCAAGTTATTTTATAAAACTTGTTGAAACCAATGGTGGAAAAGTATCTTTTGGTGGAAATAGCAAAGAAAGAATTGTTGGATGCGAAACAGTAAAGATTGGAAGTCTTACAATCAACAATGTCTCCTTAGTGAAATGACTAAATTACAATCTACTCAGCATTAGTCAACTGTGCAACATTGGATTCAAAATCAACTTCTAGGAAGGAATATGTTCGGGAACTAGTAAAGACCTTTTTCAATCTTTTACTAGAGGAAGACATGGGAACATTTATCTTCTGGATATAAAACCAGAAGAATCTCAACGTCTAATATCAATTCAAGATGAAGCGAACCTTTGGCATCGAAAGCTTGTCCATGTTAACATGAAGCAAATTGCCAAGATCTCTTCCAAGAAGCTTGTTCGAGGACTCTCCAATTTGAAATATCAAAAGTCTAATTTATGCACACCATGTGTGTTGGGAAAACATGTTAGAAGTTCTTTTAAACTAATAAATCAAGTTTCCACTAATCGTGTGTTGCAGCTCCTGCATATGGATCTCTTTGTACTAACCAGAACTCAAAGCATTGGTGGAAAGAAATATTGCCTAGTAATAGTTGATGATTATTCACAATTTACTTGGGTTTACTTTCTGGCAAGTAAATTTGAAACGTTCTCTCAATTTTCAAAGTTTGCTCAAAAAGTTCAAAATGAGAAAGGATATGCTATTTCAAGCATACGAATAGACCATAGAGGTGAGTTTGAAAATCAAGACTTTGCAAAATTTTGTGATGATTTAGGTTTTCAACATGTTTTGTCCTCTCCATACACTCTAGAGCAAAATAGAGTTGTGGAAAAGAATAATAGATCTTTGAAAGAAATGGCAAGAACTCTTTTAATTGAAAGCAATATTTCTTCTCGTTTTTGAGCTGAAACAGTTTATACAGCATGTTATATTATTAATAGAGTATTCTTAAGGCATATTTTGGAGAAAACTCCTTATGAGTTATTCAAATGAAAGAAGCCAATTGTTTCTTATTTTCATGTGTTTGGTTGCAAATGTTTTGTCTTAAAAAAATGCAAATGATCGAATTGGTAAGTTTGAAGAAAAACCAGATGAATGAATCTTCCTTGGTTATTCAACGTCCAGCAAAACCTATAGAGTATTCAATAAGAAGACTTAGTCTGTGGAAGAATCTATGAATGCTAAATTTCAAGATTCTTTACAAAATCAATTGATTTAGACTCAACATGAAGAATCTGAACTTGCTCCAGACTCTACAAAGTCTGTCTCCCCTGAAGCAGCTCAGACTTCAGAAGAACAACAACGAAAGGATGTTAAAGAATCAACTGAAGAAGAAGATCAACAATCTGTTAGATCGACCAGTAATTGGAAGCACAAGTCTAGTCATCCCAAAGAATTTATCATCGGTGACATTGATGAAGGGATTCGTACCAGATCCAAAAGGCAAGAAGAGTCTAACGTCGTGAGACTTATTTCTGAAATATAACCCAAAAGCATTGAAAAAGCTTTAACTGACGAAAGTTGGATTGCAGTTATGCAAAAAGAGCTCAGACAGTTTAGTATTAATGATGTTTGGGAATTAACTCTTAAACCAAAAGGTAAATCAATTATTGGAGTTAAATGGGTTTTCAAGAACAAGATGGACGAAAAAGGTAAAGTGGTCAGGAACAAAGCAAGACTCGTGGCCAAAGGATATATATAAGTAGAAGAGATAGACTATGATGAGACCTATGCACCAGTAGCAAGGTTAGAAGTAATTGGATTATTACTTACTTTTACTTGTTATAAAAATTTCTGGTTATTTCAAATGGACATCAAAAGTGCATTCTTAAATGGATTTATTCAAAAAGAAGTCTACGTGGAACAACCTCCCAGTTTTGAAGATTCAAGGAAACCAAACTCAGTATTCAGACTGAAAAAGACTCTATATGGGTTAAAGCAAGCATCCCAAGCATGGTATAATAGATTAATTAAGTTTTTTATTCAAAATGGTTTTGTTAAAGGAAAAGTGGATACTACTTTGTCTATTAAGAGAGAAGGCAAAAGTTTTTTACTTGTTCAAATATATGTTGATGATATTATATTTGGATCACCTAACGAATACCTGTACATGAAGTTTTCTAAGTCTATGCAGGATGAATTTGAGATGAGTATGATGGGTGAACTATCATTCTTTCTCGGACTACAAGTGAAACAATTGAAGGAATGAATTTTTATTCACCAAGAAAAATATGCAAAAGAACTTGTTAAAAAGTTCGGTTTGGAGAATTGCAAAAAGAATGAGATACCAATGTCTAGTTCTTCGAAGCTGGACAAAGATAAATGAGGAAAGAAAGTTGACCAGAAGCTCTACAGAAGTATCATTGGTTCACTTCTTTATCTTACTGCTTCTAGATCTGACATTTTGTTTAGCGTTTGCATTTGTACAAGATTTTAATCTGATCCAAAAGAATCTAATCTAAGTGCTGCAAAATGTATCATCAAATACGTTGCAAGTACCTTAACGTTAGGTCTGTGGTATCCTAAAGAAGGAGACTTTACTCTCATTGGATATTCAAACGTAGATCTAGCAAGTTGCAAAGTTGATAAAAAGAGTACTTCCAGCACTTGTCAATTGCTTGGTAACGGGATAATATCATGGTTTTCAAGGAAACAAAGTATTGTAACTCTTTTAATAGCAGAAGCAGAGTATGTGGCTCTTGGAAGTTGTTGTTCTTAAATCTTATGGATAAAAAAACAACTGAGAGACTTTGGAATCGAAAACTCATGCACTAAGATCAAATGTAACAACACTAGCGCAATTAATCTCACAAAGAATCCAATTCTTCATTTAAGAGCAAAGCACACAAAGATTCGACACCATTTTATTAGAGATCATGTTCAAAATGGAGAAATTATGATCCAATTCATTGATTCGAAGAATCAACTGGTGGACATATTTACAAAGCCACTAGAGAAAAGCCTATTTGAGTCTATTCGTACCAGACTAAACATCATATCTTTTAAAGTCTGAAGGAGCTCAGATTCAGAGATAAAGTCTAAAGGTGTTTAGACTGAGAAGACCAAGAGTTATGATTGTAAGTTATTTCGGTATTGGAAATTTAATTTTTGGTTAAAAATTTGAAAATGTACGGTTATTCATTAATCGCTGATTGATTAAAATTATTTTTCCAAGTTTCTTTTATGACATCTAATCATTTTCAAAAAGACATTTATTCATTTTTTAAAAAGGGCGGTTATCTATTTTCAAAAAGGCGGTTATTCTTTTTTGAAAAGGTATTTTTATTTTTTTCCTTTTATGTCGCTTTGTTTACCTCGCTTCACTTGCTTTATATACTGTTGAAATCTGTCTTCTTCGTTTTCACTCTCAAAACCCTAAAAGTTCCAAACTCCCACTTGCTCTCACTTTCCCTGTTGTTTAATCCAAAAAGTTTTCACCTTTCGAGCAAGACTATGAATTTCTCCCTTGAAGAGACAATGTCTTCAAGAAAGTCATCAAGAATAGCAAGCAAGGGACCACGGCACATGCCCGAGGGTTCTACAAACTTTGACTTGACCGAAGAAGAAGATTCTACTCCACCTCAGCAACAAAGACAGCAACAACTTTCTCAGCAACGTCAAACTCCACCACTTACTCATCCAGAAGAAGAAGTGTTGGAAGAAGTGGAACATGTAAGACCGTTAACTCCTCAAGTTGTTTTCAAGCTTTATTTCAATTTGAAAAGAGGGGGAACTCCTATGTCCTTGATTGATGAATACCTGCGAGAGAGAAGTTATAAGAATGAGACTCTTTTTTTTGCGTGATATGGAAAAGATGGGTGATGCCGAAAAGGGATCGGCTGAAAAAGCGTTCACTAACTTTACTAGTGACCCGCGCTTTGAGGCTGCTAATCAACCACAAAGACAAGATGACGACAAACGCATGTTTACCTATTTTCAGCCTAGATCAAGAGTGGCTGTAAACATTGTTGGTGACGGTACAAGTCTTTTCAGATCCAAAAACCATGAGAGGGTTTACTTGAATTTGATGAAGAGAGGGGTCATGAACCCTAGGAGTGTCGATTTTGATTTCCTTGATTCGGTGAAAGTAAGTTTGCGAGAGAAGTTCGCTCTACTGTATTTGGAGCGATTTTGTTCTAAATCTACTGCTGCTTATCTTGAACTCACAAAATACTTTTACTCGAACTTATCTTTCCTAGATGCAAATAGTTTCTCTTTCATGGTGAGGGAGAGAAGTTTTTGGTGAATATGGATACATTAGCTGACATTATTGGGGTGGAAAGATCAAGTTTCCAATCAATTAGCGTGTCTGTTGCTCATGCTACCCTGTCGTTAGTGAAAGATCAAGGTGTTGAAGGCAAGATTTCCTATTCTAGGATGAATGCCTCTAACATCTTGTTGCACAAGATCGTAATCAACTGCCGTCCAAAGTCGACATCCAAGACTAATGTCTCTCGGTCTGAAGCGAAATTGATGTATGCCATCAACACTGGCTACAAATTCTCTTTACCTCACACCATCTTGTTTCACATGTATAGATTAGTGGTGAAGGATAAGGGACAACTCCTTTATTCTGCTCTTATCTCGTGTCTTTTTAGACATTTTAAAATTCACATCCCTGCACCATTATGTTTGATAACCATTTCTCCAATGGTGATTGGATTTAAAATGGCCACAAAGATGCGATTGAAAGAGCTGAACAAGGCGTTGGAGTGTGTGAAGGAGAAGTCTCCCGTGAAAGCAAAACAACACTCTACTGCAGCAAAGAGGAGAGGCAAGGAGCCCATGGTTGTTCCAATGAAAAGAAAAAGAATTCTCATCTTACAGGATGAAGAGAATGAGGATGAAATGACTCTTTCGACCTTACGAAATTTGAAGAGTTTTGTCAGTTTTCAAGAGACTCAAGAAGAGCCAAAAGAAGGAGAAAAAGAGAGAGAAGAGACAGAGAAGGAAGATAAAGAATAGAGGAGGACAGAGGAAGAAGAAAGAGAAGAGGAAGAAGAAGAAGGAAGAGAAGAGGAAGAAGAGGAAAGAAGAGAAGAAGAAGAAGAAGCAGAAAGAGGAGAAGAAGAGAGAAACAAGGGTCAAGAAGACTCTTTTGATCCAACTTTGGTTGTCTCCTTGTTCAACAATTCTGAGATGGTAGGAACTGGAACTGGTGACGCGCATCACTTTGAAGCAGAAGTCGATCAAGAAAAAATCTTACCTACTCCACCTAAAGGCAACCAAATCGGGGGAGTTGTTGGACAGAAATGTATTTCTTCACCTATCTTTACTAGTGATGTGAGTCGTTCTGCAGCGGATCTAGAGGATGTGTATGCCTCTCATTATCCTAAAGCCTCCACTCATAGTCATGGTGGACAATCTGCTGAAGTTCCATCTACTCTCAAAACCCCTAGAATCGACTCGGCTGATCTTAGTGCAGCAACAGAGCAAACAACAGACTTTTTAAGATTGCTAAATATTTTACTGGATGTAAGAAAGCAGCAATATGCTATGGAGTATGAGATGCAGGATCTCAAGAATGCTTTCATGGCCGCTTCAGTGTCTTTGCATGATCAGTTACAAGCCCTAAAGAATCAAGTGCAGTCTATCGCGCAGGGTGAAGAGTTTCGATCACTAAAGCAGAGTTTTGCAATGCTTGAGAAGACAGTGATTCTATGGGAGAGTTCAAGCTCGTTCGCCTTCCAAAATAGCCATGATTCTGACTCCATTTTCAACCAACTCTTTTATTTGTTCTTCACTTTTTGCTGTTGACAAAAAAAGGGGAAGAAGTTGGTGTAGATTTGACTTTGTTTTTGATTGGTTTTGACTTTTGGACTTATCTATCTTTTGTTTGGTTGTGTTTTGGACTAGTTGATTTGATCTTTTGGTACTTGTAGTAAACTCAAGCTATGTTATTGATTATTGTAAATATAGTTGTTTTTACAGGACTAACACGTTTTCTATGGTTGCAGAATCGCTACTATTCTTATCCTAATCTACTTATCTTTTATGAGATATCTTGGTTTGCTTAAGTATTGTTTGATTGTAGCTTGACGTGCTACTTCAATGGCTTGATATGAAAGACGTGCAGGTCAAAAGTATCCAAATTTGTGAGAAATTTTTGTCACCATAAAAAATGGGGAGATTGTTAGAGAAAACTTCCTTATTTGTTTTGAAGTTAACGAAACGTTTCCATCAGTATAGTCTGAAGACTTGCAGACTACCCCGTTAAAGTCTGAAGACCTCCAGACTCAAGATTTAAAGTCTACTCTCACTAATAGTTTTCAAATCGACGAAGAAAAGTTTTATCTGTTGAAGAAGACTTATCCAGATGTGAGTATATCTTTAAGGATTTGATTCGTACGGTTGAAGAAGATCTCACGGCTGGAGATAGCATCTCATGATCAATTATTCATATTGAAATTAATTCGAGTAATTATCTATTGATTGGCAAATAATACTTGAGAGGTTCTACTTATGAAAACCTAGACCCTAATTGTATGGACGAGTAGGATTGGTGGGCTATCATTACATTCCTTCAATAACTCAAGATTTCCTTAATTGATTATGTCCAACGGGTTGATTGGAAGAACTCCTTTGTAAGGTGCCAACTAGTATGAATGCATGGTGGAGTATATAAGGAAGACGCTCAAGTTATTCGAGTGTGTGCTTGAAAAAAAAAAATTCTAAAAGTCTGAAGTTCATAGTTCTTTGTTGTTTCAATTGTTGAGCTCAATTTGAACTCAAAAAAGAGATTAGATACTTGTGAGACCTTGAGGAAGTGTAGAAGAGTCTCTACACTGTGGAATCAAGGATGTAAAAGTGTAAAATCTCTTTTGGTTCTTAGTGGAATCCAACTAGTGGGCTATCAGTGCAGGAGAGTGGACGTCGGCTTGGTTTAAGCCAAACCATTATAAACCTTGTGTTTTGATTATCTATCTCTAATCTCTTTACTTCGTGGCTTTATATAACAATTTATAGTCTTTTACTTCTTCAGTCTATTATTCTCAAAAGTTGATTTATTCTGTTAAGTTCTGGGAAAAATTTGTTTGATCACTTATTCACCCATCTCTAGGTGCTCTTACTAGCCCTATCAAAAATACTTGGATAGGCTACTGGCTAAGTTATTATTAGATAAGATGACGACTTTGAGAGAGGTGACATTCCATATTGATAAAGGGATCTTCCCTGAAAGTTGATTGTCGTTGAGGTGTAGAAATTGTAGAAAAGGCAATTTCCTAAGTTCTTTCGGAAGCTCACCTACTAAGCTGTTGAAGGAAATATCAATTGCACCCAGTTGAGTTGCATTTCCAATCTCTGGAGGCAAGCTACCATTGATTTTTTTCCCAGCAATTCGTAGAGTTCTCCAACGATGACAACTTCCCTAGTTAGCTGAGATTTCTCCGTAGTGATAGGGCTAGTAAGAGCACTTAGAGGGGGTGAATAGGTGATCAAAGAAGTTTTTGCAAAACTTAATAGATTAATTCGTCTTATGAGAATAATAGATTGGAGATGTAAAAGACTATAAACGGTTATATAAAGCTATGAATTAAAGTAAAGAGATTAGGGAAAGAGAATCGAAACACAAGGTTTATAGTGGTTCAGCTTAAACCAAGCCTACATCCACTCTCTCGTACTGACAACCCATTAGCTTGATTCCACTAAGAACCAAAAGATATTTTACAGTCTCACATCCTTGATTCCACAATGTAGAGAGTTATCTACACTTCCTCAAGGTTTCACAAGTATTTAATCTCTCTTTTGAGTACAAATTGAGCTCAACAATTGAAACAGTAAAGAACTAGGAGCTTCAGACTTAGAAATTTTTCTTTCACGCACACACTCGAATAACTTGAGTGTCTTCCTTATATACTCCTCCATGCTTTTATAACCGTTGGCACCTTCCAAAGGAGTTCTTCCAATCTACTTGTTAGATAGAATCAATTAGAGAGATCTTGAGTTATTTAAGGAATGTAATGATAGCCCACCAATCTTACTTGCCCATACAATTAGGATCTAGATTTTCATAAGTAGAATATTCTAAGTATACTTCGCCAATCAACAGATCTAATTATCCGAATTGATTTCAATAGGAATAATTTATCATGAGATGCTATCTTCAGCCTTAAGATCTTCTTTAACCGTACGAATCAAATTCTTAAAGATATACTCGTATATGGATAAGTCTTCTTCAACGGATAAAACTTTTCTTCGTCGGTCTAGAAACTATTAGTGAGGGTAGACTTTAAATCTTGAGTCTGTAGGTCTTAAGACTTTGACGGTAGAGTCTGCAAGTCTTCAAACTAGACTGATGGAAATATTTTGTCAACTTTAAAACAAATAAGGAAGTTTTCTTCAACAATCTCCCCCTTTTTAATGGTGATAAAACTTTTCCCACAGATTTGAGCTTTTGTTCTGCAAAACAACACCTAAGCAAACCAAGATTTCTCATAAAAGATAAGTAGATTAGGATAAAGATAGTAGCGATTCCACAACCGCAGAAAACGTGGTAGTCCTATAAAGACAACTATCTTTACCATAATCATTAACATAGCTTAAGTTACTGCAAGCATCATCAATCAATCCAAACTAGTCCAAACCACAACTAAACAAAAGATAAGTCCAAAAATCTAAAACCAAATGTCAATGTCAAATCTACATCAAACTTCTCCCCCCTTTTGTCAACAGTGAAAAGTGGAGAACAAATAAAAGAGATGTTTGAAAATGGAGTCAAAATCATGACTATTTTGGAAGGTGAACAAGCTCGAACTCTTCCATAGAATTCACTGTCTTCTGAAGCCTTGTAAAATTCTGCTTTAGTGAATGAAAATTTTCACCCTACACAATAGACTGCACTTGATTCTTCAGGGTGTTTAATTAATCGTGCAAAGACACTGAAGTGGCCATGAAAGCATTCTTGAGATCTTGCATCTCATATCCCATAGCATATTACTGCTTCCTTACATCCAATAAGATCTCTAGCAGTCTCGAAAAGTCTGCTAGTTATTCTGTTGCAGCACTAGGAATAGCCGAGTCGATTCCAGGGGTTTTGAGAATGGATGGAACTTCAGTAGATTGTCCACCATGACTATGAGTGGATGTTTCTGGATAATGAGAGGCATACACATCCTTTGTATCTACTGTAGAACGACTCACATCACTAGTAAAGATAGGTGAAGAAATACCTTTCTGTCCAACAGCTCCCCCTGTTTGGTTGCCTTCAAGTGAAGTAGGTAAGATTTCTTGATCAACTTTAGCTTCAAAATGATGCGCGTCAGTAGTTCCAGTTCCTACCATCTTAGAATCACTGGACAAGGAGACAGCCAAGGTTGGCTCAAAAGAGTCTTCTTGACCTTGGTCTCTCTCTTCTTCTCCTTCTTGTCCTCTTTCTTCTCTTCTTTTTGCTTTTTCTTCATCTCCTCTTCTTCCTCTTCTCTTCTTTCTACCTCTGTCCTCCTCTGTTCTTCATCTTCCTTCTCTGTCTCTTCTCTCTCTGTTTCTCCTTCTTCTGGCTCTTCTTGAGTTTCTTGAAAGCTAACAAAACTCTTCAAATTTCTTAAGGCTGAAAGAGTCATTTCATCCTCATCCTCTTCATCTTGCAAGATGAGAATTCTTTCCTCTTCACTAGAGTAGCCATGAGCTCCTTGCCTTTCCTCTTTGCTGCAACATAGTCTTGTTTTGCTTTCATGGGAGACTTCTCCTTCATACGCTACAACACCTTGTTCAGCTCTTTCAAATGCATCTTTGTGACCATTTTAAATCCAATCACCATTGGAGAAATAGTTGTCAAACATAATGGCGTAGGGATGTGAATTTTAAAATGTCTAAAAAGCGCGTGATAAGAGCAGAATAAGGGAGTTGTCCCTTATCCTTTACTACTGTTCTGTACATGTGAAACAAGATGGTGTGAGGCAGAGAGAATTTGTAGCGAATGTTGATGGCATAGATCAATTTTGCTTCAGACCGAGAGACATCAGTCTTAGATGTAGACTTTGCACGGATGCAGTTGATTATGATCTTGTACAGCAAGATTTTGGAGGCATTCATCCTAGAGTAGGAAATCTTGCCTTCAGCATTTCGATCTTTCACGAATGATAGAGTAGCATGAGCAACGGACACGCTAATTGGCTAGAAAGTCGCTTTTTTCACCCCAATTATGTCAGCTAGAGTGTCCATATTCACCAAAAACTCATTCTCCCTCATTGTGAAAGAGAAATTGTTTGTATCCACGAAAGATAAGTTCGAGTAAAAGTAAGTTGTGAGTTCAGGATAAGTAGCAGTATATTCAGAACAAAATCACTCCAATTGTAGTAGAGCAAACTTTTCTCGCACATTTACTTTCACCGAATCAAGAAAATCAAAATCGGTACTCCTAGGGTTCATGACCCCTCTCTTCATCAAATTCAAGTAAACTCTCTTGTGGTTCTTCGATCTGAAAAGACTTGAACCATCACAAGCAATGTTTGCAGCCAATCCTGTTCTAGGCTGAAAATGGGTAAACATACATTCATCGTCGTCCTGTCCTTGTGGTTGATTAGCAGTCCCAAAGCGTGGGTCACTAGGAAAGTTAGCGAAGGCTTTTTCTGGATGAGTTGGTGGAGGAGTTTGACACCGTTGAGAAGGTTGTTGTTGACTTTGTCGCTGTGGCGGAGAAGAATCTTCTTCTTCGGTCAAGTGGAAGTGCGTAGGACCCTCGGGCATGTGCCGTGGTCCTTTGCTTGCAATCCTTGAAGACTTTCTTGAAGACATTATCTCTTCCGGGGAGTAATTCACAATCTTGCTCGAAAAGGTGAAAATTATTTTGATTAAACAACAGGGAAAGTGAGAGCAAGTGGAAGTTTGGAATTTTCAGGGTTTGAAAGTGAAAATGAAGAAGACAGATTTCAACGGTATATAAAGCTAGTGAAGCGAGGTAAATGAAACGACATAAAAGGAAAAAATAAAAATACCTTTTCGAAAAAGAATAACTGCCTTTTTAAAAATAGATAACGCCTTTTTGAAAATGAATAAATGCATTTTTGAAAATGAATAATTGCTATATAAAAAAAAACTTGGAAGAATAATTTCAATCAATTAGCGATTAATGAGTAACTGTACCTTTTCAAGTATTTAACCAAAAATTAAATTACTAGTACCGAAATAACTTACAGTCATAATTCTTGGTTTTCTAAGTCTGAACACCTTTAGACTTTATCTCTGAGTCTGAGCTCCTTCAGACTTTAAAAGATATAATGTTCAGTCTAATGCGAATAGACTCAAATAGGCTTTTCTCCAGTGGCTTTGTAAATATGTCCGCCAATTAATTCTTTGAATCAATGAATTGGATCATAACTTCTCCATTTTGAACGTGATTTCTAATAAAGTGATGTCGAATCTCTATATGTTTTGCTCTTGAATGAAGAATTGGATTCTTTGTGAGATTAATTGCGTTGGTGCTATCACATTTGATCTCGGTGCATGAATCTTCGATTCCAAAGTCTCTTGGTTGCTGTTTTATCCATAAGATTTGAGAATAGCAACTTCCAAGGGCCACATACTCTATTTTCGCTGTTGAAAGAGGCATAGTTCTTTGCTTCCTTGAGAACCATGATACCGCTCTGTTACCAAGCAGTTGACAAGTACCAAAAGTACTATTTCTATCAACTCTGCAACCTGCTAGATCTGCGTTTGAATATCCAATGAGAGTAAAGTCTCATTCTTTAGAATACCATAGACCTAACTTTGAGGTAATTGCAACATATTTGATGATGCATTTTGCAGCACTTAGATGAGATTCTTTGGGATCAGATTGAAATCTAGCACAAATCTAAACACTAAACAAAATGTCAGGTCTAGAAACAGTAAGATAAAGAAGCGAACCAATAATACTCTTGTAGAGCTTCTGGTCAACTTTATTTCCTCTTGCATCTTTATCCAGCTTTGAAGAACTAGACATTGGTATCTTAGTCTTTTTGCAATTCTCCAATACGAATTTTTTAACAAGTTCTTTTGTATATTTTTTTTGGTGAATGAAAATTTCTTCCTTCAATTGTTTCACTTGTAATCCAAGAAAGAAGGATAGTTCACCCATTATGCTAATCTCAAATTCATCTTGCACAGACTTAGAAAACTTCTTGCATAGGTTTTCGTTAGGTGATCCAAATATAATATCATCAACATAGATTTGAACAAGTAGAAAGTTTTTACATTCTCTTTTAATAAACAATGTAGTATCTACTTTTCCTTTGACAAAACCATTATGAATTAAAAACTTATTTAACCTGTCATACCATGCTCGAGGTGCTTGCTTTAACCTATATAAAGCCTTTTTCAGTCTGAATACTGAGTTTGGTTTCCTTGGGTCTTCAAACCCGGGAGGTTGTTCCACATAGACTTCTTCTTGGATAAATCTATTTAGGAATGCACTTTTGACGTCCATTTGGAATAACATGAAATTTTTATAACAGACAAAAGCAAGTAATAATCTAATTGCTTCTAACCTTGCTACTAGTGCGTATGTCTCATCATAGTCTATCCCCTCTTCTTGCCTATATCCTTTGGCCA
This sequence comes from Eucalyptus victrix, assembly GCA_016097545.1. NCBI lineage: Eukaryota > Viridiplantae > Streptophyta > Magnoliopsida > Myrtales > Myrtaceae > Eucalyptus > Eucalyptus victrix. The sequence continues at coordinate 5,005,509 of CM027840.1, read as the reverse complement.
TGAGTCTTGCTTTGTTCTTGACCACTTTTCCTTTTCCGTCCATCTTGTTCCTGAAAACCCATTTAGCTCCAATAATAGATTTACCTTTTGGTTTAGGAGTTAATTTCAAAACATCATTAATGTTGAACTGTCTGAGCTCTTCTTGCATAGCTTCAATCCAACTTTCGTCAGTTAAAGCTTCTTCTATCTTTTGGGTTCTATTTCAGAAATAAGTGCCACGGGGCTAGACTCTTCTTACTTTTTGGATCGGGTACGAATCCCTTCATTAATGTCACTGATGATGAGTTCTTTTGGATGACTAAACTTGTGCTTCTAGTTGCTGGTCGGTCCAACAGATTACTGATCTTCTACTTCAGTTGATTCTTCAACATCTATTCGTTGTTGTTCTTCTGAAGTCTGAGCTGCTTCATGGGAGGTAGACTTTGTAGAGTCTGGAGCAAGTTCAGATTCTTCAGGTTGAGACTAAATCAATTGATTTTGCAAAGAGTCTTGAAATTTGTCATTCATAAATTCTCCCATCGACTAATTCTTCTTGTTGAATACTCTATAGGCTTTGCTTGAAGTTGAGTAGCTAAGGAAAATTCATTCATCTGATTTTTCTTCGAACTTATCAGTTCGATCATTTGCATTTTTGAAGACAAAACATTTGCAACCAAATACATGAAAATAAGAAACAATTAGCTTCTTTTCTTTGAATAACTCATATGGAGTTTTCTCTAGAATATGCCTTAAGAATACTTTGTTAATAATATAACATACTATAGAAATTGCTTCAGCCCAAAAATGAGAAGAAATATTACTTTCAATTAAAAGAGTTCTTGCCATTTCTTACAAAGATCTATTCTTTCTTTTCACAATTCCATTATGTTATAGAGTATATGGAGATGAGAAAACATGCTGAAAACTTGATTCATTACAGAATTTTACAACGTCTTGACTTTCAAACTCACCTCCATGGTCTGTCTTATGCTTGAAATAGCATATCTTTTCTCATTTTGTACTTTCTTAGCAAACTTTGAAAAGTGAGAAAATTTTTCAAACTTACTTGCTAGAAAGTAAACCCAAGAAAATCGTGAATAATTATCCACTATTACTAGGCAATATCTCTTTCCACCAATGCTTTGAGTTCTAGTTGATCCAAAGAAATCCATATGTAGAAGCTACAATACTCGATTAGTGGAAACTTGATTTATTGATTTGAAAGAACTTCTAACCCGTTTTCCCAACACGCATGGTGTGTATAAGCCATATTTTTGATATTTCAGGTTGAGTAGTCCACGAATAAGCTTCTTGGAAGAGATCTTGGTAATTTGCTTCATGTTAACATGGCCAAGCTTTCAATGCCAAAGGTTTGCTTCATCTTGAATTGATATTATACGTTGAGACCTTTTTGGTTTTATATCCAAAAGATAAATGTTTCCATGTCTTCATCCAGTAAAAAAATGAGAAAGGTCTTTACTAGTTCCCGTAACATATTCATTCTTGGAAATTGATTTTGAATCTAGTTGACTAATGCTGAGTAGGTTGTAAGTTAGTCCTTCCACCAAGGAGACATTGTTGATTGTGAGACTTCCGGTTTTTTACGATTCCGCATCCAACAATTCTTCATTTGCTATTTTCACCAAAAGAAACTTTTCCACTATTTATTTGAGCAAATTTTGTAAAACTTGAATTTCCAGTCATATGTCTTGAGCAACCACTATCTAAATACCATTTAACCTTTTTCTTAATAGTGACCTGCAATTAAACAAGAAACTCAAGTTTTCTTTGATACCGACACTTTCTTGGGTCCAGTGGAGTTAGTGCAATATACAATCTTTGCCCATTCCTTTTTAATGGGTCTTCAAACCATATGACATTCTTTCTCAAAATATTCTGAGCTATTACACTTAGAACATTTGAGAGTACTTTGCCCATTCCTTTTTGAAAATGATTTCTATAAAAAGTTTTTGTAGATCTTTGTTAGATTCTTTCCTTTACTTTTGGAAAATCAATTAGAGGAATAGTTTCGAGTCATTCCCAAGCCTGATTTGTTAAAATAAGGTCTTTGTACTAAAAGAATCTTTTCCAACTTCTTAGATTCTATTGAAAACCTTTTTGAAATATTTGAAAGGTCATTTTTCAAAAATCTATTTTCTTTTGAAAGAGAGTCTGCATTTTCTTTTAAAACAACAAAACCTTAGTCTAAATTTTCAAAATTTTCTTCCCAAGAATGTTCCTATTGCTTCGGTGTAGAATTCTCTATTTTTAGCTCGGAAATCCTCTTAAGATAAGTTTTGAGATTAAGACAAAGTTCATCAATGTATTTCGAAACTTTAGTAGGAATATTTAAATTGCCTACCTCAATTTTGCTATCTAAGTCTGCGTTTGTATTTGTCTCAGAGTTTGAGTCTGATTCTAATTTTACTATTAAACAAATATTGGCATAATTTTCATCATTTTCTTCGCATTCTATTTCACTCCACGTATTTATTGAGAAAACTTTCTTATTTGTTTTGAAGTTGACAAAACAATTCAATCAATCTAGTCTAATGACTTGCAGACTCTTTCGTCAAAGTCTGAAAACCTCTAGACTCAAGATTTAAAATTTGCCCTTACGATAGTTTCCAAACTGACGAAGAAAAGTATTATCCATTGAAAAAGACTTATCTAGATGCAAGTATATTTTTAAGGATTTGATTCGTACGGTTGAAGAAGATCTCACGGCTGCAGATAACATCTCGAGATTTATTATTCGTATTGAAATTAATTCGAGTAATTAGATCTGTTGATTGGCAAAGTGTACTTGGAAGGTTCTACTTATGGAAACCTAGATCCGATTGTATGGGCGAGCAGGATTAGCGGGCTATCATCACATTCCTTAAATAACTCGAGATTTCCCTAATTGATTCTGTCCAACGGGTTGATTGGAAGAACTTTTTTGGAAGGTGCCAAATGGCTATGAAGGCATAGATGAGTATATAAGGAAAAAACTCAAGTTATTCGAAAGAGTGCGTGAAAAAAAAATTCCAAAGTGTGAAGTTCATTTTTCTTTGTTGTTTCAATTGTTGAGCTTAAATTGTACTCAAAAGAGAGATTATATACTTGTGAGACCTTGAGGAAGTGTAGCGAGTCTCTACACTGTGGAATTGAGGATGTGAGATTATAAAATCTCTTTTGGTTCTTAGTGGAATCTAGCCAGTAGGCTGTCAGTGCGAGAGAGTGGATATAGACTTGGACTAAGCCGAACTACTATAAACCTTGTGTTTTGATTCTCTATACCTAAATCTCTTTACTGTAATTCATGGGTTTATTTAACTGTTTATAAGTCTTTTACACCTTCAGTCCATTATTCTTAAAAGCTTATTTATTCTATTTAAGTTTCATAAAAACTTCCTTGATCACCTATTCATCCCTCTCTAGGTGCTCTTACTAGCCCTATCAATTGGTATCAGAGCTCATGTATTCATTTAATTGAAGTGTTTTTACTTATGAGTTAAAGATTTATGGCTAGTATGTTGGCTCCAGGTTTGGTTGAAGGCCAAAGCAACACTAGATCACATTACTTCGATGGAAATGAATACAACATATGGAAAAACAAGATGAAGGCATTCCTAAGATCAAAAGATCATATGGAATGGGATGTGGTAGAAAAAAGAATCATTTCTAAAACTGCATCAGTTTCAGAAATATGAAAAGAAGTTGCAGAAGCTAATAAAATGACTCAAGAAGAGATAACCAAGAGACAAGCTCTTGAAGCAAAAGCGATTTACTCTTTATATTGTGCTTTATCTCTTACTGAGTATAACATAATATCTTCTTGTGAATTAGTCAAAGAAGTTTGGGATAGGCTGCATATTATCTATGAAGAAACTGATCGAGTGAAAGAAACAATGATCAATATTCTACTCGGACAGTATGAAGCCTTCTAGATGAAGCTAGAAGAATCTATCACTGATATATTTAGCCACTTCATTGAAATTGTAAATGGTCTAGAGTATCAAGGACAGCCAATCTCAGGACCCATGAAGGTTAACAAATTGCTACGTGGACTCTCCAAAGACTGGAATCACGTAAAGACTTCAATAAGGGAAACACAAACGATCATGCCGCTCTTCGTAGACAAACTAGTTGGCACACTTTAGTCCTATGAAGTGGAGCAAATCAACGAGGAAGAAAATCCCAAAGGTAAGAAGTCTATTGCTTTAAAATCTAACGATGATTTTGATGTTACAGACTCTAAAGAAGATATGGATGATGAAGAGCTAGCACTTATGAGAAGAAGGTTCAAGAAATTGAACAAAAAGGGAAGAAGATTCAATTGGAAGAAACAAAGCACTCAAAAGTTTCAGAACAAATCAATTGAGGATGATAAATCCAATAAAGACGTGATTTGCTTTGAATGCAACAAAAAAAGGGACACATAAGACCTAACTGTCATTTGTTGAAGAAAAAGAAGGGAAAAGCTGAGAAATACAGAAAGGCTCTCAAAGCAGAAACATGGAGTGATACTAAATGCGAAGAAAGTGATGATAATTATGCCAATATGTGTTTAATGGCAAAATCAGATCAAACTCAGACTTTGAGACAGATACAGACTTAGACTCATACAGTGAAATCGAGGTAAGTAACTTAAAAATTCATACTAAAATATCGAAATACATTGATGAACTTTGTCTTAGCCTCAAAACTTCTCTTAAGAGGATTGCCGACCTAAAAAGGGAGAATTTTACATTGAAGCAACAGGAAAACGCTTGGAAAGAAAAGTTTGAAAATTTAGACAAAAGTTTTGATGTTTTAAAAGAAAATGCAGACTCTCTTTCAAAAGAAAATGCATTTTTGAAAAATGACATTTCAAATATTTCAAAAAGATTTTCAGTAGGATCGAGAAGTTGGAAATTTTTTTTTAGTACAAAGACCTTACTTTAACAAATCAGGGTTGTGAATGACTTCTGAAACCATTCATCTAATTGATTTTGCAAAAGTAAAGGAAAGAATTAAACAAAGACCTATGGTTTGGAGACTTATTAAGAAGGATTGGGCAAAGACTGTATATTGCACTAACTCCACTAAACCCAAGAAAATGTGGATACCAATGAAAGCTTAAGTTTCTTTTTTAATTACACGTCACTATCAAGAAAAATGTCAAATGGTATTTGGATAGTGGCTGCTCAAGACATATGACAGGAGATTCAAGTTGTTTTATAAAACTTGTTCAAACGAATGGTGGAAAAGTCTCTTTTGGTGGAAATAACAAAGGAAGAATCGTTGGATGCGGAACAGTAAAGATTGGAAGTATTACAATTAATAATGTCTCCTTGGTGGAAGGACTAAATTACAATCTACTCAACATTAGTCAACTGTGCGATACTGGATTCAAAATCAATTTCCAGAAAGAACTAGTAAAGATCTTTCTCAATCTTTTACTAAACGAAGATATGGGAACATCTATCTTTTGAATATCAAACCGAAAATGTCTCAATGTCTAATATCAATTCAAGATGAAGCAAATCTTTGGCATCGAAAGCTTGGCGATGTGAATATGAAGCAAATTGCTAAGATCTTTTCCAAGAAGCTTGTTCATGGACTACCCAACATGAAATATCAAAAGTTTGAATTATGCACATCATGTGTATTGGGAAAACATGTTAGAAGTTCTTTTAAACCAATAAATCAAATTTCTAGTAATTGTGTGTTGTAGCTCCTGCATATGGATCTCTTTAGACTAACCAGAACTCAAAGCATTGGTGGAAAGAGATATTGCCTAGTAATAATGGATGATTATTCACGATTTACTTGGGTTTACTTTCTATCAAGTAAGTTTGAAACCTTCTCACTTTTCAAAGTTTGCCAAGAAAGTACAGAATGAGAAAGGATATGATGTTTCAAGCATATGAACAGACCATAGAGGTGTGTTTGAAAATCAAGACTTTGCAAAATTTTGTAATGAATTAGGTTTTTAGCATGTTTTCTCCTCTCCATACACTCCAGAACAGAATGGAGTTATGGAAAGGAAGAATAGAACTTTGCAAGAAATGGCAAGAAATCTTTTAATTGAAAGTAATATTTCTTCTCGTTTTTGGGCTAAAGTAGTTTCTACAGCATGTTATATTATTAACAGAGTATTCTTAAGGCCTATTCTGGAGAAAACTCCCTATAAGTTATTCAAAGGAAAGAAGCCAATTGTTTCTTATTTTCATGTGTTTGGTTGCAAATGTTTTGTCTTGAAAAATGCAAATAATCGAATTGGTAAGTTTGAAGAAAAATAAGATGAAGGAATCTTCCTTGGATATTCAACCTCCAACAAAGCCTACATAGTATTCAACAAGAAGACTTAATCTGTGGAAGAATTGATGAGTGTCAAATTTCAAGACTCTTTGCAAAATCAATCGATTCAGACTCAAACCTGAAAAATCTGAACCTGCTCTAGAATCTACAAAGTCTACCTCCCCTGAAGCAACTCAAACTTCAAAAGAACAACAACGAACGTATGTTGAAGAATCAATTGAAGAAGAAGATCAAAAATCTGTCAGACTGACCAGTAACTGGAAGCACAAGTTTAGTCATCCCAAAGAACTTATTTTAATGAAGGGATTCATACCAGATCCAAAAGGTAAGAAGAGTCTAGCGCTGTAGCACTTATTTCTGAAATACAACCCAAAAGCATAGAAGAAGCTTTAACTGATGAAAGCTGGATTGAAGCAATGCAAGAAGAACTCAAGAAGTTCAGCATTAACAACGTTTGGGAATTAACTCCTAAACCAAAAGGTAAGTCTATTATTGGAGTTAAATGGGTTTTCAGGAACAAGATAGACGAAAAAGGAAAAGTGATAAGGAACAAAGCAAGACTCGTGACCAAATGATATATGCAAGAATAAGGGATAGATTATGATAAGACCTACGCTCCAAAGTAGTAAGGTTAGAAGCAATTAGATTATTACTTGCTTTTACTTGTTATAAGAATTTCAGATTATCAAATGGACATCAAAAGTGCATTCCTAAATGGATTTATTCAAGAAGAAGTCTATGTGAAACAACCTCTTGGATTTGAAAACCCAAGGAAGCCAAACTCAGTATTCAGACTTAAAAAAGCACTATATGGGTTAAAGCAAGCTCCTTGAGTTTGGTACGACAGGTTAAGTAAGTTTTTAATTCAAAATAGCTTTGTTAAAGGAAAAGTAGATACTACTTTGTTTATTAAAAGATAAGGTAAAAACTTCTTACTTGTTCAAATATATGTTGATGATATTATATTTGGATCACCTAACGAAAACCTACACAAGAAGTTTTCTAAGTCTATGCAGGATAAATTTGAGATATGTATGATGTGTTTCTTGGACTACAAGTAAAACAATTGAAGGAATGAAAAATATGCTAAAGAACTCGTTAAAAAGTTCGAATTGGAGAATTGCAAAAAGACTGATTTACCAATGTTAAGTTCTTTGAAGTTGGACAAAGATGAAGGAGAAAAAAAAGTTGACTAGAAGCTCTACAGGAGTATCATTGGTTCACTTATTTATCTTACTACTTCTAGACCTGACATTTTGTTTAGTGTTTGCATTTGTGCTAGATTTCAATCTGATCACAAAGAATCTCATCTAAGTGCTGCAAAACACATCATCAAATACGTTGCAACAACCTCAAAGTTAGGTCTGTGGTATCCCAAAGAATGAGACTTTACTCTCCTTCGATATTCAAATGCAGATCTAGCAGGTTGCAAAGTTGATAGAAAAAGCACTTCCGGCACTTGTCAATTGCTTGGTAACAGGATAGTATCTTGGTTCTCAAGGAAGCAAAGTACTGTAGCTCTCTCAACAACATAAACAGAGTACGTGGCCCTTGGAAGTTGCTGTTCTCAAATCTTGTGGATAAAAAAACAATTGAGAGAGTTTGGAATCGAAGACTCATGCACCGAGATCAAATGTGACAACACTAGTGTAATATATCTCACAAAAAATCCAATTCTTCATTCAAGAGCAAAGCACATAGAGATTCGATACCATTTTATTAGAGATCATGTTCAAACTGGAGAAGTTATGATCCAATCCATTGACTCAAAGAATTAGCTAGCGGACATATTTACAAAGCCACTGGAGAAAAGCCTATTTGAATCTATTCGTACCAGACTGAACATCTTATCTCTTAAAGTCTGAAGGAGCTCAGACTCCGAGACAAAGTCTGAAGGTGCTCAGACTTAGAAGACCAAGAGTTACGACTATAAGTTATTTCGGTAATTTAATTTTTGGTTAAAAACTTGAAAAGGTACGGTTACCCATTAATCGTTGATTGATTGAAATTATTTTTCCAAGTTTCATTTATGACATTTATTCACTTTCGAAAAGGCATTTATTTATGTTCGAAAAGGTATTTACTCAATTTCAAAAGGGCGGTTATCCTTTTTCAAAAAGGCATTTTTTCTTTTTCCTTTTATGTCGCTTCGTTTACCTCGTCACTTGCTTTATATACTGTTCAAATCTATCTTCTTCATTTTCACTCTTGAAACCTTAGAATTCCAAACTCCCACTTGCTCTCACTTTCTCTTTTGTTTAATCCAAAAAGTTTTCACCTTTCGAGCAAGACTATGAATTTCTCCCTTGAAGGGACAATGTCTTCGAGAAAGTCATCAAGAATTGCAAGCAGGGGACCACGGCACATGCTTGAGGGTCCTACGCTCTTCGACATAACCGAAGAAGAAGATTCTACTCCACCTCAGCGACAAAGACAGCAACAACCTTCTCAGCAGCATCAAACTTATCTAGAAGAAAAAGTGTTGGAGGAAGTGGAACCTGTAAGAACATTAACTTCTCAAGTTGCTTTCAAGCATTACTCTAGTTTGAAAAGAGGGGGAACTCCTATGTCCTTGATTGATGAATACTTGGGAGAGAGAGGTTATAAGAATGTGACTCTTTGTCTACGTGATATGGAAAACATGGGCATTGCCGAAAAGGGATTGGCTGAAAAAGCGTTCGCTAACTTCCCTAGTAACCCACGCTTTGGGATTGCTAATCAACCACAAGGATAGGACGACGATGAACGCATGTTTACCCATTTTCAGCCTAGATTGGGAGTGGCTGTAAATGTTGCTTGTGATGGTTCAAGTCTTTTCAGATCGAAAAGCTACGAGAGGGTTTACTTGAATTTGATGAAGAGAGTGGTCATGAACCCTAGGAGTGTCGATTTTGATTTCCTTGATTCAGTGAAAGTAAGTCTGCAAGAGAAGTTCGCTCTACTGCAATTGGAGTGATTTTGTTCTGAATCTACTACAGCTTATCCTGAAATCACAGCATACTTTTACTCGAACTTATCTTTCCTAGATGCAAATAGTTTCTCTTTCACTGTGAGGGAGAAGGAGTTTTTGGTGAATATGGATACATTGGCTGACATAATTGGGGTGGAAAGATTGAGTTTCCAACCAATTAGTGTCTTTGCTGCTCATGCTACTCTGTCATTGGTGAAAGATCGAGATGTTGAAGGCAAGATTTCCTATTTTAGGATGAATGCCTCTAACATCCTGTTGCACAAGATAGTCATCAACTGCATCCGTCCAAAGTCGACATCCAAGGCTGATGTCTCTTGGTTTGAAGCGAAATTGATGTATGCCATCAACATTGGCTACAAATTCTCTCTGCCTCACACCATCTTGTTTCACATGTACCGATCAATGGTCAAGGATAAGGGACAACTCCCTTATTATGCTCTTATCTCGCATCTTTTTAGACATTTTAAAATTCATATCCCTGTACCATTATGTTTGAGAACCATTTCTCTAATAGTGATTGGATTTAAAATGGTCACCAAGATGTGATTGAAAGAGCTGAATAAGGTGTTGGAGCGTATGAAGGATAAGTCTCCTATGAAAGCAAAGCAAGACTCTGCTGCAGCAAAGAGGAAAGGCAAGGAGCCCATAGCTGCTCGAGTAAAAAGGAAAAGATTTCTCATCTTGCAAGATGAAGAGGATGAGGATAAAATGACTTTTTCAACTTTATGAAATTTGAAGAGTTTTGTCAGTTTTCTAGAGACTCGAGAAGAGCTAGAAGGAGAAGAAAAAGAGAGAGAAGAGAAAGAGAATGAAGATGAAGAACAGAGGAGGATAGAGGAAGAAAGAAGAGAAGAGGAAGAAGAGGAAGGAAGAGAAGAGGAAGAAGAGGAAAGAAGAGGAGATGAAGGAGAAGCAAAAAGAGGATAAGAAGGAGAAGAAGACAAGGGTCAAGAAGACTCTTTTGAGCAAACTTTGGCTATCTCCTTGTCCAGCAATTCTGAGATGGTAGGAACTAGAACTGGTGACGTGCACCACTCTGAAGCTAAAGTTGATCAAGAAGAAATCATACCTACTCCACCTGAAGGCAACAAAACAGGAGGAGCTGTTGAACATCAAGGTATTTCTTCACCTATCTTTACTAGTGATGTGAGTCGTTTTGCAATGGATCCAGAGGATGTGTATGCCTCTCATCATCCCGAAGCATCCACTCATAGTCATGGTGGACATTCTGTTAAAGTTTCATCCATTCTCAAAACCCCTGGGATTGACTCGGCTGGTCCTAATGCTGCAACAAATCAAACAACAGACTTTTCGAGACTGCTAAAGCTTTTATTGGATGTAAAGAAGCAGCAATATGCTATGGGGTATGAAATGCAGGATCTCAAGAATACTTTCATGGCCACTTTAGTGTCTTTGCACGATCAGTTACAAGCCCTGAAGAATCAAGTGCAGTCTACTGTGTAGGGTGAAAAGTTTCGGTCACTGAAGCAAAGTTTTACAAGGCTTGAGAAGACAGTGAATTCTATGGAAGAGTTCGAGCTTGTTCTCCTTCCAAAACAGCCATGATCCTAATTTTTTTAAAAACATCTCTTTTATTTGTTCTCCACTTTTTACTATTGACAAAAAAGGGGGAGAAGTTGGTGTAGATTTGACTCTCTGGTTTTTGTTTTGGTCTTTGATTTTTAATTTATCTTTTGTTTGGTTGTGGTTTGGACTGGTTGATTTGATCTTTTGATGCTTGCAGTAACTTAAGCTATGTTAATAATTATGGTAAAGATAGTTTTTTTTATAGGACTAACGCGTTTTCTGTGGTTGCAGAATCGCTATAATCCTTATCCTAATCCACTTATCTTTTATGAGGTATCTTGGTTTGCTTAAGTGTTGTCTTGCAGGTCAAAAGTATCCAAATCTACGGGAAAGTTTTGTCACCATTAAAAAGGGGGAGATTGTTGAGAAAACTTCCCTATTTGTTTTGAAGTTGACAAAACATTTCCATTAGTCTAGAATGAAGACTTGTAGAATTTTTCATCAATGTCTGAAGACCTCCAAACTCAAGATTTAAAGTCTGCCATCACTGATAGTTTCCAGATCGACAAAGAAAAATATTATCCGTTGAAGAAGACTTATCCAGATGCAAGAATATATTAAAGGATTTGATTCGTACAGTTGAAGAAGATCTCACAGCTGGAGATAGCATCTCGAGATCTATTATTCGTATTAAAATTAATTCGAGTAATTAGATCTGTTGATTGGCAAAGTCTATTTGGAAGATTCTACTTATGGAAATCTAGATCCTGATTGTATGGGCGAGTAGGATTGGTGGGCTATCATCACATTTCTTAAATAACTCGAGATCTCCTTAATTGATTTTGTCTAACGGGTTGATTGGAAGAACTCTTTTGGAATGTGCCAATTGTTATGAAGGTATAGAGGAGTATATAAGGAAGACACTCAAGTTATTCAAAAGAGCGCGAGAAAAAAAATTCCAAAGTCTGAAGTTCCTTATTCTTTGTTGTTTCAATTGTTGAGCTTAAATTGTACTCAAAAGAGAGATTAGATACTTGTGAGACCTTGAGGAAGTGTGGTAGAGTTTTTACACTATGTAATCAAAGACGTGAGACTGTATAATCTTTTTTGGTTCTTAGTGGAATCCAACCAATGGGCTGTTAGTGCGGGAGAGTGGACGTAGGCTTGGACTAAGCCGAACCATTATAAACCCTGTGTTTTAATTATTTATCCCTAAATCTCTTTACTTTAATTCGTGGGTTTATTTAACTGTTTATAAGTCTTTTACACCTTCGGTATATTATTCTTAGAATCTGATTTATTCTGTCTAAGTTTCGCAAAAACTTCCTTGGTCACCTATTCATCTCCCTCTAGGTGCTCTTACTAGCCTCATCAGTTTCTGCTTTGAGAGACTTTTTGTATTTCTCAGCTTTTCCCTTCTTTTTCTTCAATAGAGGACAGTTGGGTCTGATGTGTCACTTTTTCTTACATTCAAAGAAAATCACATCTTTATTGAATTCATCATCCTCAGTTGATTTGTTTTGAAACTTTTGAGTGTTTTGTTTCTTCAAATTGAATCTTCTTCCCTTTTTGTTCAGTTTCCTGAACCTTCTTATCATGAGTGCTAGCTCTTCATCATCCATATCATCTTCAGAGTCTGTAACATCAGAATCATCGTTAGATTTTAAGGCAATAGACTTCTTACCTTTGGGATCTTGTTCCTCATTGATTTGCTCCACTTCGTAAGACTGAAGTATGCCAACCAGTTTGTGTACCGAAAGTAGCATGATTCTTTGTGTTTCCCTTATTGACGTCTTCACATGATTCCAATCTTTGGAGAGTCCACGCAACAATTTGTTGACCTTCATCGATTCTAAGATTGGGTGTCCCTAATACACTAGACCGTTTACAATTTCTGTAAAATGACTAAACACGTCAGTGATAGATTCTCCTGGCTTCATCTTGAAGGTTTCATATTGTCCGAGTAGAATACTGATCCTTGTTTCTTTTACTCGATCAATTCCTTCATAGGTAATGTACAGCCTATCCCAGACTTCTTTGGCTGTTTCACAAGAAGATATTTTGTTATACTCAGTAGGAGATAACGCACAATATAAGGAGTAAATTGCTTTAGCATCAAGAGCTTGTCTCTTGGTTATTTCTTCTTGAGTCATTTCGCTAGCTTCTACAACTTCTTTTCCTCTTTCTGAAACTGATGCAGCTTTAGGAATGATCCCTTTTTTTTCTACCACATCCCATTCCAGAGGATCTTTTGATCTTAGGAATGCTTTCATCGTGTTTTTCCATATGCTATATTCATTTCCATCGAAGTAAGATGGTTTGGTGTTGCTTTGTCCTTCAACCAAACCTGGAGCCAACATACTGGCTATAGATCTTTAACTCAGAAGTAAAAACACCTCAATTAAATAAGCACACAGGCTCTGATACCAATTAATAGGGCTAGTAAAAGCACCTAGAGGGGGGCATGAATAGGTGATCAAAGAAGTTTTTGCAAAACTTAATAAATTAATTCATCTTCTCGAGAATAATAAACGAAGATGTAATAAACTATAAACATTTATATAAATTTACGAATTAAAGTAAAGAGATTAGGGAAAGAGAATTGAAACACAAGATTTATAGTGGTTTGGCTTAGACCAAGCCTACGTCCACACTACCACACTGACAGCCCACTGGCTTGATTCCACTAAGAACCAAAAGAGATTTTACAGTATGACATCCTTGATTCCACAGTGTAGAGACTCTTCTATACTTCCTCAAGGTCTCACAAGTATTTAATCTCTCTTTTGAGTGCAAATTGAGCTCAACAATTGAAACAACGAAGAACTAGGAGTTTCAGACTTTGAAATTTTTCTTTCACGCACACACTCGAATAACTTGAGCATCTTCCTTATATACTCCTCCATGCCTTCATAACCGTTGGCACCTTCCAAAGGAGTTCTTCTAATCTATCCATTGGACAGAATCAATTAGGGAGATCTCGAGTTATTTAAGGAATGTGATGATAGCCCACCAATCTTGCTCGCCCATACAATCAAGATCTAAGTTTCCATAAGTAGAACCTTCCAAGTATACTTCATCAATCTACAGATGTAATTATCCGAATTGATTTCCATAGGAATAGTTGATCACGAGATGCTATCTCCAGCCATAAGATCTTCTTCAACTGTACGAATCAAATCCTTAAAGATACACTCGCATCCAGATAAGTCTTTTTCAACGGATAAAACTTTTATTCGTCGGTCTGGAAACTATCAGTGGGGGCAGACTTTAAATCTTGAGTCTAGAGGTCTTTAGACTTTGATGATAGAGTCTGCAAGTCTTTAGACTAAACTGATGGAATCATTTTGTCAACTTCAAAACAAATAAGTTTTCTCTAACACGTAGAACTTGTTAAAACTCAAATACATAAAGTCCAGGTTTGGGTAGATGCCGAAACTGTCGGATATGTTTCCAGTGAGTTGATTCTCCCCAAGTTGTACCCTGAATAAGCTCGTGCAATTTCTCAAGCTTCTGGGAATGAAATCTTTGAGGTTGTTGCCAGCCAAGGAGAGATTACGAAGTGATCCACCTCGGCACAAGTTATCTGGTATGAAGCCAGTGAACTAGTTCGTATCTAATTCTAGCTCCACCAAGTTCATCAAATATCCTAGGAATCCAAGAATGGAACTAGAAAGTTGGTCTCACAGGGGGATAAATATTCCAGGTCAGTCATGTTGCCCAGAGAAGAAGGAACGGGGCCACTGAGATGATTCATACTCAAATCCAATTCGATCATAGCTCGGACGTTTCCCAACTCATTAGGACTGTTATCTAAAAGCATGTTGCCATATAGATAAAGATGGGTAAGCTTTTTCACATCGCCTAATGTCGAGGGAATTGAACCAGTGAGATTATTGTACTATAGGGCGAGTCGACAAAGAAGTTTCAAGTTCCCCAGCTCCGGTGGGATGGAACCAGTAAGTTCATTACGATATACCTAGAGTTGGATTAGTTTCGTCGATTTCCCAAATGTGGGAGGAATTGGCCTCGTGAGAAAGTTGGTATCCATGTAAATCTCCTCCAAGTTTGTCAAATTCCCCATCTCAAGAGGAATAGGACCAAAAAATGAATTGTTATAGATGTGAAGTCTAACGGGGTTGCTCAAGTTGCCCAAGGAAGAAGGAAGTGACCCATTCAACTGGTTTGAGTACAAGGCAAGCTTGTTCAACAAACCCAATCGATCTATTTCATCAAGGATAGAGCCATTCAACTCGTTAGAGAGTAGGTGTAGCACCTCAAGCTTCATGAGATTGCCAATCTCCCGTGGTATTTTCCCGAATAATTGATTAAAAGAGAGGTCAAGGTAGGTGAGATTGGTCAAAAGACCGACTTAAGGTGGAATATCGTTGAAGATTTCATTTATGTACATGTCTATATAGGTAAGATGTGGCAAAGACGAGAACGGGAACTCATTGAGTGTACCTTTAATGTTCGAACTGGTGAGATTGATTCCAATCACGCTTCTGGCTAGGTTACAAAAGATGCCATGCCAACCGCATGGGCTCGACACTTTTGCATTGGAGCTTCTAGCATTTTGAGGAGGGAGAGTCCATGAAGATAGAGAAGATGTGGATAGGTTTTGGTTTAGAAGGCTTGATTTCCATTTGAGAAGGGCTTGTGCTTCTAGTGTGAGGCATACGCAGGAATTGCACATTATGGAATGATGACCAAAAGCACTATGAAAAGGGCAAAAGAGGTTAGAAGATTCAATGGTGTCTTTAATCCTGGTGTGCCCATGGTTTCTTTCGTTTGTTCTGGAGGTTGATGATCAACCATTAGGCATATATGTAAAGCTTGGTTACTCTAGGTCTATCATTCTCTAATTCCATTCACAGAAGGCCAATTTTCAAACATCTTAAATTTCCTGCTTGCTCAACGGTGCTTATTGTAATGGTTCAGATGTTAACAATCTGGCCAATGTGTGAAAATGAGAAATAGTCTAACCGCGTGTAGAGTTTCATGTGGTTGGAACAATGCATTTGACTTTGACTCAAAGCTTACTTAACTTTGTTCTCTCCACTTGGTGCTATCTCTAGTTTTCCTTGACGTGGGAGTGCCAATAGCCAGATACTGCTATTTTAAAGATGATAATGCGTTCATCACCTATAATCAATAGGGAAGAAAATGAAGCAAGTCATTGTTGTCTTGCTCGACTTTGTGGCGAAGAACACGAAATTTGACCGAGAGCATTTACTCGATAAATTATATAAATCTTTTTAATACAAAGTGGATTTGAACTTCGAATGTTGTATATGGCCTAATTCTTCCTCTTTGGAAGCACTTATGACGGAATTGCCTTCCAAGCAATCGACTGGGAGAGGTTGAAGATGAAGAGTGCTACACAGAATAAAGGACCTTCACATTTAGTTTCTTTTTTAGCCCTTTTATGGTTTTAACCCATTGCTCTTTCCTTCCTGAAGAACGACGATGTTTCCTTGTAGCTTCTCACTGAATCCTATTGATGATTTGAATAGTTTAGGTACCTCTTTTACTATGTGAATTTCGACTAGATATGCTCTTCTAGAAGAGAAGTAGGACAAAATGTACTTGTGTGAACCTTTTAACTGTACTTTGTGATAATGCGGTATGAACACCTAGAGGGGATGAATAGGTGTTAAAGAATTTTTTGCAAGAATTAACAACTTAATTCGATTTATATGAAAACAATAGATTGAAGATATAAAATACTATAAGCTAATATAAATAAGACTGCGAATTAAGTAAAGAGATTAGGGAAAGAGAATTGAAACACAAGATTTATAATTGTTTGGCTTAGACCAAGCCTACGTCCATTCTCCCACATTGATAGCCCACTGCCTGGATTCCACTAAGAACCAAAAGAGATTTTACAGTATCACGTCCTTAATTCCACAGTGTAAATACTCTACTATACTTCCTCAAGGTCTCACAAGTATTTGATCTCTCTTTTCAGTATAGTTTAAGCTCAACAAATTGTAACAGCAAAGAACAAAGAGTTCAGACTTTGGAATTTTTCTTTCATGCACACACTCGAATAACTTGAGCGTCCTCCTTATATACTCCTCCATGCCACCATAACCGTTGGCACATTCTAAAGGAGTTCTTCCAATCTACTCGTTGGACATAATCAATTAGGAAGATCTCAAGTTATCAAAGGAATGTGATGATAGCCCACCAATCCTGCTCGCCCATACAATCAGGATCTAGGTTTCCATAAGTAGAACCTTCCAAGTATACTTCACCAATCAACCGATCTAATTACTCGAATTAATTTCAATACGAATAATAGATCTCGAGATGCTATCTCTAGCTGTGAGTTATTCTTCAACCATATGAATCAAATCCTGAAAGATATACTTGTATCTGGATAAGTCTTCTTCATTGGATAAATCTTTTCTTCGACGGTCTAAAAACTATCAATGACGATAGACTTTAAATCTTGAGTATGGAGGTCTTTAGACTTTGACAATAGAATCTGCAAGTCTTCAAACTAGACTAATGTAAATGTTTTGTCAATTTCAAAACAGATAAGGAAGTTTTCTCCAACAATCTCTCCCTTTTTGATGGTGACAAAACTTTCCCACAGATTTAGACACTTTGACCTGCAAAACAACACTTAAGCAAACCAAGATTCTTTATAAAAGATATTTAGAGATTAGGATAAGGATAGTAATGATTCTGCAACCACAGAAAGCGTGTTAGTCCTGTAAAAGCAACTATCTTTAACATAATCAATAATATAGCTTAAGTTACTTACAAGCATCATCAGTCCCAAGCAGTCCAAATCATAACCACACCAAACAAAAGATAAGTCCAAACAATTAAAACAAAAAGATAAGTCATCAAATCTGCATAAAACCTCTGCCCATTTTTGTCAACAGCAAAAAGTGGAGAACAAATGAAAAAGAGTTAATTAAAAATAAAGTCAAAATCATGGTTGTTTTGGAAGGCGAACAAGCTCGAATTCTCCCATAGAATGCACTGTCTTCTCAAGCCTTTCAAAACTCTGCTTTAGTGACTAAAAATCTTCACCCTGCACAATAGATTGTACTTGAATCTTCAGGGCGTTCAACTGGTCATGCAAAGACACTGAAGTGGCCTTAAAAGCATTCTTGAGATCCTATATCTCATATCCCATAGCATATTGTTGTTTCCTGACGTCCAATAGAATTCCCAGTAGTTTTGAAAAGTTTGTTGTTTGAGCTGTTGCATCACTGGGACCAGCCGAGTCAATTCAAGGGATTTTGGGAATGGATGGAGCTTCAGCAGATTGTCCACCATGATAATTTTCTGGGTAATGCAAGGCACACACATCCTTTGGGTCTGTTGCAGAACGACTCACATCACTAGCAAATATAGGTGAAGAAATACATTTTGGTCCAACAGCTCCCCCTGTTTTGTTGCCTTCAGGTGGAGTAGGTAAGATTTCTTCTTATTCAACTTCAGCTTTAGAGTGATGAGCGTTAGCAGTTCCAATTCCTGCAATCTCAGAATCACTAGACAAGGAGACACCCAAAGTTGGCTCAAAAGAGTCTTATTGACCCTGATCTTGTTTTCTTTCTCTCTCTTTTTTTTCCTCTTCTTCTTCCTCTGATCTTCTTTCTTCCTTCTCTGTCTCTTCTCTCTCTTTTCCTCCTTCTTCTGGTTCTTCTCTTGTCTCATGAAAGTTGACCAAACTCTTTAAGTTTCTTAAGGCTGAAAGAATCAGTTCATCCTCATCTTCTTCATCTTGCAAGATGAGAGTTCTTTTCTTCTTTACTGGAGCAACCATGGGCTCCTTGCCTTTCCTCTTCACTGCAGTAGAGTCTTGTTTTGCTTTGATGGGAGACTTCTCCTTCATACGCTCCAACACCTTGTTCAGCTCTTTCAAACTCATCTTTGTGACCATTTTGAAACAAATCACCATTGGAGAGATGGTTGTCAAACATAATGGAGCAGAAATGTGAATTTTAAAGTATCTAAAGAGATGCGTGGTAAGAGCAGAATAAAGGAGTTGTCCCTTATCTTTCACCACAATTTGATACATATGAAAGAAGATAGTGTGAGGCAGAGAGAATTTAAATTCAGTATTGATGGCACACATCAATTTCGCTTCAGATCGAGAGACATCAGTCTTGGATGTCGACTTGGGGCGAATGCAGTTGATCACAATCTTGTGCAGCAAGATGTTAGAGGCACTCATCCTTGAGTAGGAAATCTTGCCTTCAACATCCTTATCTTTCACCAACGACAGAGTAGCATGAGCAATAGACATGCTAATTGGTTGGAAACTCGTTCTTTCCACCCCAATTATGTCAGCCAACATGTCTGTATCCACCAAAAATTCCTTGTCCTTCATTGTGAAAGTAAAACCGTTTGCATCCAAGAAAGATAAGTTCGAGTAAAAGTACGCAGCGAGTTTTGAAAGTGAGTAAACATCTGTTCATCATCGTCCAAAACTTGTGGTTGATTTGCAGTGCCATAGAATGGGTCACTTGGGAAATTCACAAAAGTTCTTTCAGCCATTCCTTTCTCTATAACTCCTAACCTTTCCAACTCCTGCAAGAACATGGTTTCATTCTTGTACCCTCTATCTCTTAAAAATTCATCGATTAAAGACATCGGCGTTCCTCTTTTCTTCAAATTAGAGTAAAGTTTGAAAGCAACCTTGGGAGTTAGCCTCCTCTATAACTTCATCATTTGGTTGAGTCAGTGGAGAAGATTGACGTTACTGAGAAGGTTGTTGTTGTCTTGGACGCAGTGGTGGAGAAGAATCTTCTTCTTCGGTCAAGTCAAAATGCGTAGGACCCTCGAGCATATGTCGTGGTCCCCTGCTTACAATCCTCGAACACTTTCTTGAAGACATTGTCGCTTCAAGGGAGAAATTCACCAACTTGCTTGAAAAAGGTGAAAACTTTTTGGACAAATTGAGAGTGAAGGTGAAAGCAAATAGAAATTTTGTATTCTAGGGTTTCAGTTGTAAAACGAAGAAGACAAATCTCGGCAGTATATAAAGCAAGTGAAGTGAGATAAATGAAACGTCTTAAAAGGAAAAAATAAAAATACTTTTTCAAAAAGAATAACTTCCCTTTTTTTTTTTTGAAAATAATTGTCTTTTCAAAATTGATAACTATCTTTTTGAAAAAGAAAAACTTGGAAAGATAATTCCAATCAATTAGCAATTAATAAGTAACCATACATTTTCAAGTTTAAAACTTACAGTCGTAACTCTTGGTCTTCTGAGTCTGAACACCTTTAGACTTTACCTTTGAGTCTTGAGCACATCTAGACTTTACTGGATAAAAGATATAATGTTCAGTTTGGTGCAAATAAACTCAAATAGGCTTTTCTTCAAAGGCTTTGTAAATATGTCTGCTAGTTGATTCTATGAATCAATGAATTGAATTATAACTTCTCCATTTTGAACATGATCTCTAATAAAATGATGTCAAATCTCTATATGCTTTGCTCTTGAATGAAGAATTGGATTCTTTGTGAGGTTAATTGCACTGGTGTTGTCACATTTGATCTCAGTGCAAGAGTCTTTGATTCCAAAGTCTCTCAGTTGTTGTTTTATCCATAAGATTTGAGAACAGCAACTTCCAAGAACCACATACTCAGCTTCTGCTATTGAAAGAGTTACAGTGCTTTACTTCCTTAAGAACCAGGATACTGTCCTGTTTCCCAGCAATTGGCATGTACTAGATGTATTCTTTCTATCAACTCTGCAACCTGCTAAATCTATGTTTGAATATTCAAGGAGGGTAAAGTCCCCTTCTTTGGGATACCATAGACCTATATTTGAAGTAGTTGCAATGTATTTGATGATGTGTTTTGCGGCGCTTAGATAAGACTCTTTTGAATCAAATTGAAATCTAGCATAAATGCAAACACTAAACAAAATGTCAGGTCTAGAAGCAGTAAGATAAAGAAGTGAACCAATAATACTCCTGTAAAGTTTTTGGTCAACTTTCTTTTCTCCTTCATCTTTATTGAGCTTTGACGAACTAGACATTGGTATCTTAGTCTTTTTGCAATTCTCCAATCCGAACTTTTTAATAAGTTCTTTCGCATATTTTTCTTGGTGAATGAAAATTCCTTCCTTCAATTGTTTTACTTGTAATCCGAGAAAGAAGGATAATTCACCCATCATGCTCATCTCAAATTCATCCTACATAGACTTAGAAAACTTTTTGCACAGGTTTTCGTTAGGCGATCCACATATAATATCATCAATATAAATTTGAACAAGTATAAAGTTTTTACCTTCCCTTTTAATAAACAAGGTAGTATCTACTTTTCCTTTGACAAAACCATTTTGCATTAAAAATTACTTAACTTATCATACCAAGCTCGAGGTGCTTGTTTTAATCCATAGAGAGCCTTTTTCAGTCTGAAAACTAAGTCTGGTCTCTTTGGATCTTCAAATCCAGGAGGTTGTTCTACATAGACTTCTTCTTAGATAAATCCATTTAAGAATGCACTATTGACGTCCATTTGGAATAACCTGAAATTTTTATAACAGGTAAAAGCAAGTAATAATCTAATTGCTTCTAACGTGGCTACTGGTGCATAGGTTTCATTATAATCTATCCCTTCTTCTTGCGTATATCCTTTGGCCACGAGTCTTACTTTATTCATGATCACTTTTCCTTTTTCGTCAAACTTGTTCTTGAAAACTCATTTAGCTCCAATAATGGATTAACCTTTTGGTTTAGTTATTAACTCCCATACATCGTTAATGCTGAACTGTCTGAGTTCTTCTTGCATTGCTTCAATCCAGCTTTCGTCAGCTAAAGCTTTTTCTATGCTTTTAGGTTCTATTTTAGAAATAAGTGCCACGGTGCTAGATTCTTCTTGCCTTTTGGATCTGGTGCTAATTCTTTAGGATGACTAGACTTATGCTTCCAGTTACTTGTTGGTCTGATAGGAAGCTGTTCTTCTACTTCAATTGATTCTTGAACTTCCGTTTGTTGATTTTCAAAGGTCTGAGCTGCTTCAGGGGAGGTAGACTTTGTAGAGATTGGAGCAATTTCAGATTCTTCAGGATGAGTCTGAATCAGTTGACTCTGCAAAGAGTCTTGAAATTTGACATTCATAGATTCTTTCATAGACTAAGTCTTTTTGTTGAATACTCTGTAGGCTTTGCTGGTGGTTGAATATTTAAGGAAGATTCTTTGGTCTAATTTCTCTTCAAACTTGCCAGTTTGATCATTTGCATTTTTCAAAACAAAACATTTGCAACCAAATATATGAAATTAAGAAACAATTGATTTCTTTCCTTTGAATAACTCATAATGAGTTTTCTCCAGAATAGGCCTTAAAAAGACTCTGTTAATAATATAACATGCTGTAGAAACTGCTCCAGCCTAAAAATGAGAGGAAATACTACTTTCTATTAAAAGAGTTCTTGTCATCTCCTACAAAGATCTATTTTTTCTTTCCACAACTCCATTATGTTCTAGAGTGTATGAAGATGAGAAAACATGCTGAAAGCCTGATTTATCACAAAATTTTGCAAAATATTGATTTTCAAACTCACATCCATGGTCTGTTCATATGCTTGAAATAGCATATCCTTTCTCGTTCTAAACTTTCTTAGCAAACTTTGAAAAGTAAGAAAAAGCTTCGACTTACTTGCTAAAAAGTAAACCCAAGTGAATCGTGAATAGTCATCAGCAATTACTAGACAATATCTCTTTCCGCCTATGCTTCTGGTTCTGGTTGGCCGAAAGAGATCCATATGCAGAACCTGCAAAACACGATTAGTGGAAAACTTGATTTAATGGTTTAAAAGAACTTCTAACATGTTTTCCCAATACATATGGTGTGCATAAGTCAGATTTTTGATACTTCAGGTTGGGCAGTCCTCGAATGAGATTCTTAGAAAAGATCTTGGCAATTTGCTTCATATTGATAAGACCAAGCTTTCGATGCCAAAGATTTGCTTCATCTTGAATTGAAATTAGAAATTGAGACTTTTCTAGTTTTATATTTAGAATATAGATGTTTCCATGTCTTCGTCCAGTAAAAGATTGTGAAAGATCTTTACTAGTTCCCGAACATACTCCTTCTTGAAAATTAATCTTGAATTCAGTATCACACAATTGACTAATGCTAAGCAAATTGTAATTGAGTCTTTCCACTAAGGAAACATTTGTTGGAGAAATCTATCCAGAATATTTTGAAGCCGACAAAACGTTTCCATCAGTCTAGTCTGGATAATTGCAAGCCTTCTGTTCAGAGTCTGAAGACTTTCGCATCACCAGACTCAGCACTCAAGACTAAAGACTCAAGACTCAAGACTATTCTCATTGACAGTTATTCTAATCCAGTGACGAAGGAAATCCAGAACCAAAGTATTTGGTTGAAGATTTATTCTTATCTTCTGGAGAAGATCTCTTGGCTGGATAATGGTAACGGATTCATTCATCGTTATCAAGATCGATTGAAGATCCGATGATCGACGAAGTATTCTTGGAAGGTTCTATTGTTGAAAACCAAGATCCTGATTGTATGGGCGAACGGGATTGATGGGCTATCGTCAAGTTCCTTTAATAGCTCAAATGATCTTCTTGATTGATTCCGTCCAACGGGTAGATTGGAGGAACTCCTTTGGAAAGTGCCAACGGGTATGATGGCATAAAGGAGTATAAAAGGAAGTCGTTCTAGCTACTTTAGTGCATGATCAACAGTAAAATTTCAGAGTCTGAAGCACCTTGATTATTAGTCGATATATTTTGAGCGAAATTGTACACACAGAGAGTGTCTATACTTAGTGATACCTTGAGCGAGTGTGATAGTTTATCTACACCGAAAGATCAAAGGAGAACATCGCTGTAACATCTCTTTGTTCATAATGGAATCCAGCCAATAGGCTGTCAGTGCAGAAGAGTGGACGTAGGCTTGAAATAAGCCAATCCACTATAAACCGCGTGTTCAATATTCTCTTACCTTCTCTCAGTCTTACTTTGATTTGATTTGAATCCTTTAATTGTCTAGTATTGTGAAATTATCGATAAAAATATTGCATATACCTATTCACCCCCCTCTAGGTACTTATTCTAGCCATATCAATTGGTATCAGAGCTCGTGTACTCACTTTATTTGAAGTGTTTTACTTCAGAGTAAAAGATCCATGGCTACTATGTTAGCACCAGGGCTGGTGGAAGGTCAGAGCAATACCAGACCACCCTACTTTGATGGAAAGGATTACAACATCTGGAAAAACAAGATGAAAGCCTTCTTACGATCAAAGGATCCTCTGGAATGGGACGTTGTAGAAAGAGGAATTACTCCTACAGCTTCATCAGTCTCAGAAAGAGGAAAAGAAACTGTTGAGACCAGCGGAATGACTTAGGAAGAGATTATCAAGAGACAAGCACTCGATGCAAAAGCAATTTACTCTTTATATTGTGCTTTGTCACCTACTGAATATAACAGAATATCTTCTTGTGTTACAGCAAAAGAAGTTTGGGATAGATTGCATATCACCTATGAAGGAACAGATCGAGTGAAGGAGACCAGAATTAACATTCTCCTCGGTCAATATGAAGCCTTCAAAATGAAACCAGGAGAATCAATAACTGACATGTTTAGCCGTTTTACGAGATATTGTCAATGGTCTTGAGAATTAAGGACAAAAATTTCTGATCCCATGAAAGTAAACAAGCTCTTGCGTGGACTCTCCAAGGATTGGAATCACATAAAGACTTCAATCAGAGAGACGCAAAGAATTATGCCACTATCTGTCGACGAGCTGATTGGAACTCTTCAGTCTTATGAAGTGGAACGAATCAATGAAGTCAAAGATCCAAAAGGTAAGAAATCCATTGCATTAAAATCAATTGATGACTCTAATGATGCAGATTCTGAAGATGACATGGATGATGAGGAGCTTGCTCTCATGATAAGAAGATTCAGATAACTGAATAGAAAAGGAAGAAGGTTCAACTCAAGGAAACAAAGTTTTCAAAGACAGCAGACCAAGTTTATTGATGATGAGGAACCAAACAAAGATGTAGTTTGCTTCGAATGTAAGAAAAAGGGACACATCAGACCCAACTGTCCTCTTCTGAAGAAAAAGAGAGGAAAAACTGAAAAGTTTCGAAAAGCTCTCAAAGCCGAAACCTGGAGTGATACAGAGTGTGAAGAAAGTGATAATGAATATGGCAATCTATGTCTGATGGCACATTCAGACTCAGACACAAACTCTGGATCGACTCGGACGTGAATTTGTGGTAAGTGATTTTAAAATTCTGTCAAAGTTTCCAAATACATTGATGAATTATGTTTTAGTCTTAAGACTTCTCTCAAAAGAATTTCCGAACTTAAAAAGGAAAACTCAGCTCTAAAACAAAAGGAAATCGTTTTAGAAGAAAGAGTTAAAAGTTCAGACTTAAATGTCTCTTCTCTTAAAGAAAATAAAGAAAATTCTCTTTTAAAAACTGACTTATCAAATATTTCAAAGAAATTTTCTATAGGGTTCGAAAAGCTTGAAAAAATTCTTTCAGCTCAAAGACCTTACTTTAATAAATCCGGTCTAGGTATGATAGCAGAAACAATTCCCTTGATTGATTTTCCTAAAGTAAAAGAAAGAATTAAGAAAAGACCCCCGAGAGAGGCTTACAAAAATCATTTTAAGAAAGTTTTTATAAAGTCTGTAGGTCAAAATGCCCTCAGATGTTCAAGGTGCAAAAGTCCAGATCACTTTGAAAAAGAGCGTCCTATGGTTTGGAAACCTGTTAAGAAAGCATGGGCAGATACTGTTTATTTTACTAACACCAAAGGACCCAAGAAAGTTTGGGTACCAAAGAAAGTTTGAGACTCTCTTTTAAATGCAGGTCTCCATCAAGAGAAAGGTAAAATGGTATCTTGACAGTGGATGCTCAAGACACATGACAGGAGACTCAAATTGCTTCATAAAACTTGTTCATGTAAATGGTGGAAAAGTTTCATTTGGAGGAAACAGCAAAGGAAGTATTGTGGGATTTGGAACTGTGAAAATTGGAAATCTCACAATAAGTAATGTTTCCTTAATGGAAGGACTCAATTACAATCTTCTCAGCATTAGCCAATTGTGTGACACTGGTTTCAAGATCTTCTTTCAAGAAGGAACATGTTCTGGAACTAGCAAAGACTCTACTCAGTCTTTCATGGGTCGAAGACATGGAAATATTTATCTTCTGGATGTGAAACCCGATGAATCGAAATGCTTAATCTCAATTTAAGACGAAGCAAGCTTATGGCACAGAAAGCTTGGTCATGTCAACATGAAGCAATTAGCCAAAATTTCATCAAAGCAGCTTGTTTGAGGTCTACCCAAATTACCATACCAAAAGTCTAATCCATGTACTCCATGTATTCTGGGAAAACAGGTAAGAAATTCATTTAAGCCAATAAATCATGTCTCTACTAATCACGTACTGCAGCTGTTACATATGGATCTCTTCGGACTAACCAAAACTCGAGTATTGGAGGTAAAAAATATTGCCTAGTAATTGTGGACGATTACTCCCGCTTTACTTGGGTATATTTCCTTGCAAGTAAGTCCGAATCCTTCTCGTATTTTGAAAAATTTACTAAAATGGTTCAAAATGAAAAAGGATGTGTTATATCAAGTATAAGAACAGACCATAGAGGTGAATTTGAAAATCAAGATTTTACAAAGTTTTGTGATGAATCTGGTTTTAAGCATGTGTTCTCTTCTCCATACACTCCTCAGCAAAATGGAATTGTGAAAGGAAGAATAGATCTCTTCAAGAAATGGCTAGAACTCTTTTAATTGAAAGTAAGATTTCTTCACGATTTTGGGCTGAAGCTGTTTCAACAGCGTGCTATATAATCAACAGAGTCTTTTTAAGACCTACTCTTGAGAAAACCCCTTATGAGTTATTCAAATGTAAGAAGCCTATTGTTTCATACTTTCATGTGTTCGGTTGCAAATGCTTTATATTGAAAAATGCTAAAGATCGAATTGGTAAGTTTGAAGAAAGATCAGATGAAGGCATCTTCCTTGGATATTCTTCATCAAGTAAAGCCTACAGAGTCTACAACAAGAAAAGTCAGTCTGTGGAAGAGTCAATGAATGTCAAATTTCAAGACTCTATGCAAGAAGATTCCAGTCAGACTCATCATGAAGAATCTGAATCTGCTCCAGACTCTCCAAAGTCTATAACTCAAGAAGCATCTCAGACTCTGGAAGACCAGCATCAAGATGATCGTGAAAATTCAAATAAAGAAAGAGATCAACAACCTGACAAATCAACCAGTAACGGAAGCATAAATCCAGCCACCCTAAAGATCTTATCATTGGCGACATCAATGAAGGAATTCGCACCAGATCTAGAAGGCATGAAGAGTCTAGTGCTATGGCTCTCATTTCTGAAATTGAACCAAAAAGCATAGAAGAAGCTTTATTTGATGAAAGCTGGATTGAAGCTATGCGAGAAGAGCTCAGACAGTTCAACATAAATGATGTCTGGGAATTGACATCTAAACCTAAAGGTAAAACTGTTATTGTAGCCAAATGGGTGTTCAAGAACAAGATGAATGAGAAAGGAAAAGTCATACAAAACAAAGCAAGACTCGTGGCCAAGGGATATACGCAAGAAGAAGAAATAGACTATGACGAGACCTACGCTCCAGTAGCAAGGTTAGAAGCTATTCGATTATTACTTGCATTTGCTTGTTACAAAAATTTCAGGTTATTCCAAATGGACGTCAAAAGTGCCTTCCTAAATGGATTCATCCATGAGGAAGTTTATGTGGAACAACCACTAGGGTTTGAAGACCCAAAGAAGCCAGACTCAGTCTTCATACTGAAAAAGGCCTTGTATGGTTTAAAGCAAGCACCTCGAGTTTGGTACGACAGGCTAAGTAAGTTCTTAATACAGAATGGTTTTGTCAAAGGTAAAGTAGATACTACTTTATTTATCAAAAAGGAAAACAAAAGCTTTTTACTTGTTCAAATATATGTGGATGATATTATTTTTGGATCCTCTAATGAAATTCTATGCAAGAAATTTTCTAAGTCTATGCAGGATGAATTTGAAATGAGTATGATGGGAGAATTAACATTCTTTCTTGGACTTCAAATAAAACAATTGAAGGAAGGAACTTTTATTTATCAAGAAAAATATGCTAATGATCTTGTCAAAAGGTTTGGACTAGAAAAGTACAAAAAGACCGACATACCAATGTCAAGTTTGATAAAGATAGATAAAGATGAAAAAGGAAGGAAAGTTGATCAAAAGCTGTACAGGAGCATCATTGGTTCACTTCTCTATCTTAATGCATCTAGACTTGACATTTTGTTGAGTGTTTGCATATGTGCTAGGTTTCAATCAGATCCAAGAGAATCTCATCTTAGTGCTGCGAAACGTATTATTAAATACGTTGCTCCATCTTCAAGCATTGGCCTTTGGTATCCTAAGAAGGGAGACTTTAGTCTTCTAGGATATTTAGACGCAGATCTGGCCGGTTGCAGAGTTGGTAGAAAGAGCACTTCGGGAACTTGCCAGTTGCTTGGAAACAGGACAGTGTCTTGGTTTTCAAGGAAACAAAGCATTGTGGCTCTCTCAACAATAGAAGCAGAGTATGTAGCTCTTGGAAGTTGCTGTTCGCAAATTCTATGGATAAAACAACAGCTACAAGACTTTGGAATTGAAGATTCAAGCACAGAGATTAGATGTGACAACACCAGCGCAATCAATCTCACCAAAAATCCAATTCTTCACTCAAGAGCAAAGCATATAGAGATTCGACATCATTTTATTCGAGACCATGTTCAAAATGGAGAAATCTCGATTCAGTTTGTTGATTCAAAAAGCCAACTAGGGGATATATTCACAAAGTCTTTGGAGAAAAATCAATTCGATTTTATCCGTTCCAGACTCAACATTCTAAAGCTTGAGGAAGTTAAAGTCTAGAGACTATCCAACCCTCAGACTTAGATATTCATGGCTATCGACTATAAGTTGTTATATTCAATCCCGAAAAGGTACAATCACTAGTTCAGTTAATTTATAATTTCCGTGAAAAGTGGAATCGTGTCTTTTCAAAAGATTAACTTAAAATTGGTAGTTATCAATTTCAAAAGATACGTCTGTTCACTTTCCTTGTGCCGATTGGTTATATATATATATATATATATATATATATATATATATATATATATATACGTTTTTTTCTCGACTAAACTCCAAAACCCTAGAAAAGCATTCTCCTCCCAATCCTATCTTCACATCGTGTTCATATTTGAGCAAGTAGTCAACTTTTCTTGGGAAAGCAAGTGAAGGAATCTTTCATCAACAAAGAAGGATGTCTTCTTCAAGAAAGTCGTCGAGAATCGCAAGCAGGGGACCACAGAGGATGGGTAAGGGGCCTACCCATTTCGATCTCATCGAGGAGGAAGATATTCCGAGTCAGCGATAGAGTCCGATTCACTCTTCTCCACGTCAATCTTCACCATCTACCCCACAAGGTGTGGGTCATCATCAGGAGGAAGAAATAATCGAGGACGCCGACCCTGTAAGAGTCCAAAAACCTGCTTTTATTTATAAGCTCTATCGATCGTTAAAAAGCATTGGGACTCCGCTGAATATCGTAGATGGATTTCTTAAGGATAAGAATTATGGGAATGAGTATATTTTTCTGCGGAAAATGGAGGATTTGGGAGTTGCTCCCAAAGGAAAGGCTGAGGAAGCACTTGCGAACATTCCAAGTGATCCTCGTTTACCAGGACAGAATCTGATTGACGGAAACGATGATGATAGAATGTTCCTTGAATTCAAACCTAGAATGGGTGTTGCAGCAAAGGTGAAGGGAAATCGGATGGATTTGTTCAAATCAAAGGAACAGGAGAATCTGTATTTCAGATTGTTGAAAAGAGGGGTGATAAACCCTAAGAGTGTGGATTTCGACTTCCTAGATGCGATCAATGTGAACTTGAGAGAGAAGTTCAATTTGCTTCAACTTGAAAATTTTTGTTCCGATACCACAGACAGTTATGCACAGTTAACAGCATATTTCTATTCAAATCTCAGCTTTTTAGATGCGAATAGAATATCTTTCAGTATTCGAGACCAAGTCTATGTGGTAGATGTGGACATGTTGGCAGACATAATTGGAGTTGAAAGAGGACAATACCAACCGATCAAAGTTTCGGTTACTCGTACCACGCTGGAGCTTATCAAGGACAGAGATGCAGACAAAAGAATCACCTACTCAAAGATGAGTGCCATCAACGTCGTGCTGCACAAAATTGTGATCAACTGTCTCAGGCCAAAGTCTCCTTCAAAGACTGACGTGTCCAATTCCGAAGCAAAATTGATGTATGCGATCAACTCAGGAAGGAAGTTTTCTTTTCCTCACACCATTATCTTTCACATGTACAAAGCAATGGTGAAGGACAAGGGCCAATTGCCTTACGCAGGTCTTGTGACCAAGATCTTCAGACACTTAAACATTGAGCCTCCACATACTCTTTGTGTTCGACCATGCGACAAAATGGTGGTAGGTTTGAAAATGCTGATAAAAATGCGTCTGAAAGAGCTCAGCAAGGCAATGGAGAAATTCAAAGTGAAGACTCCAGTCTCTTCTGCATCGAAGAGAAAAGGGAAGGAGCCCATGAGTGCTCCAATCAAAAAGAGAAGAAGTCTTATCCTGGAGGATGAAGAAGAAGAAGAAGATCTCTCTATTCCTGCACTGAAAAGAACCAGACGTTCTGTACCAGAATCAACAGAACAGAGAGAAACAGAGGGACAAGCAAGGAACAGAGAAGAAGAGGAGCATCAAGAGAAAGAGAAAGAGGTTGAGGAAGCAGAAGAAGAGGAAGCAGAAAAAGAAAAGTCTGCAGATGAAGCAGTAGAGAAAGGGAATGAAGAGCATGACCACCATTCGTCCCCAATCGAGGTCCTAGAGACAGGGGGAGATGGAGAGCAAGAAAGGACTACACCAAAGGCTGTTCACAATGAAGATGTGAATCGCTCACCAGCTAATCCAGAAGATTTTCAGGCTTCTCAAATGCCTGAAGAAGGACATGATACGACAGCACCAGATTTGCTCGATGTCACCGAAGCTCCATTGTCTGTCGGCACTCCATCTGATAAAGCGCATGCAAGTACACAGACGGACAATTCAGCAGATTTTCGTCGTATCCTTGATGTTCTTTTGAAAATGCGTGGTCAAATATATGCTCTGGACTGCGAAATTCAAGTCCTGAAGAATGCTGGACAAGCATCTTCGGTTACCCTGGGAAATCAATTGAAAAATCTAGCTCTTCAAAATCAAGCCAATGCCAAAGGAGAAGAGGTAACTAATCTACCGGAAGACTTGAAGCGGCTGGAAGGCATCGTGCAGTCAAGGGAAGATATCCAGATCGTGCGCATTCCCAAGCAGAATTGACTTTTCTCACCTTTTTAATGATGACAAAAAGGGGGAGAATTGCAATTTGAACTCAACTCTGAAAG
This sequence comes from Eucalyptus victrix, assembly GCA_016097545.1. NCBI lineage: Eukaryota > Viridiplantae > Streptophyta > Magnoliopsida > Myrtales > Myrtaceae > Eucalyptus > Eucalyptus victrix. The sequence continues at coordinate 4,974,273 of CM027840.1, read as the reverse complement.
AATCAATCAACTATGAACTCAATCTTTAACTTTAAATTTGTTTTTGTGTGTTTTTGTTTTGAGAAAGACTTGAGTGGGAACTTTAATTTGCTGATGTAGACTTTGAATGTTTGACTAGTTACATTTATATCAAGTATTGCTATATGGTTTACTCATGAAAGACTAACCGATTTTCTGTGGATGCAGAGTCTGGTTGTTTGTTGATTTTATAAATCTTTATGAGATAGCCATATTGCTTGAGTATTATTTTGCAGGTCAAAGTTGTTCAAATCTACAGGAAAGTTTTGTCACCATCAAAAAGGGGGAGATTGTTGGAGAAATCTATCCAGAATATTTTAAAGCTGACAAAACGTTTCTATCAGTCTAGTCTGGATAATTGCAAGCCTTCTGTTCAGAGTCTGAAGACTTTCGCATCACCATACTCAGCACTCAAGACTCAAGACTATTCTCATTGACAGTTGTTCTAATCCAGTGACGAAGGAAATCCAGAACCAAAGTATTTGTTATTAAGATCGATTGAAGATCCGATGATCGACGAAGTATTCTTGGAAGGTTCTATTCTTGGAAACCAAGATCCTGATTGTATGGGCGAATAGGATTGATAGGCTATCGTTAAGTTCCTTTAATAGCTCGAATGATCTTCTTAATTGATTCCGTCCAACGGGTAGATTGGAGGAATTCCTTTGGAAAGTGCCAACGGGTATGATGGCATAAAGGAGTATAAAAGGAAGTCGTTCTAGCTACTTTAGTGCATGATCGATAGAAAAATTTCAAAGTCTGAAGCACCTTGATTATTAGTCAATATATTTTGAGCGAAATTGTACACACAGAGAGTGTCTATACTTAGTGATACCTTGAGCGAGTGTGATAGATTATCTACACCGAAAGATCAAGGGAGAACATCGTTGTAACATCTCTTTGTTCATAGTGGAATCCAGCCAATAGGCTGTCAGTACAGAAGAGTGGACGTAGGCTTGAAATAAGCCGAACCACTATAAACCGCGTGTTCAATATTCTCTTACCTTCTCTCAGTCTTACTTTGATTTGATTCGAATCCTTTAATTGTCTAGTATTGTGAAATTATTGATAAAAATATTGCATATACCTATTCACCCCCTCTAGGTACTTATTCTAGCCATATCAACATTGTTGATTGTGAGACTTCCAATTTTTACAATTCCACATCCAACAATTCTTCCTTTGCTGTTTCCACCAAAGGAGACTTTTCAACCATTTACTTGCATAAGTTTTATAAAACAACTTGAATCTCCAGTCGTATGCTTTGAACAACCACTATCCAAATACCATTTAATCTTTTTCTTGATAGTGACCTGCAATTAAAAAAGAAGCTTAAGCTTTCTTTGGTACCCACATTTTCTTTGGTCCAAAAGAGTTAGTGCAATAAGCAGTCTTTGCCCATTCATTCTTAACAGGTCTCCAAACCATAGGACATTATTTCTCAAAGTGTTCTGAGTTGTTGCACTTAGAACATTTGAGAGCACTTCGCCCAACAAGTTTTACAAAGACTTTATAAAAATGATTTATGTAAAAAGTTTTTGTAGGTCTTCATTTGATTCTTTCTTTCACTTTTGAAAAATCAATTAGAGCAATAGTTTCAAAAGTCATTCCCAAACCTAATTTGTTAAAGTAGGGTTTTTGTACTGAAAGAATCTTTTCTAATTTCTCGAGATCCTATTGAAAACCTTTTTGAAATATTTGAAATGTCATTTTTCAAAAATGTATTTTCTTTTGAAAGAAAGTCTGCATTTTCTTTTAAAGTAACAAAACTTTTATCTAAATTTTCAAACTTTTCTTTCCATAAAATTCATTGTTGTTTCAATGTAGAATTCTCCTTTTTTAGCTCGAAAATCCTCTTAAGAGAGGTTTTGAGATTAAGACACAGTTCATCAATGTATTTCGAGACTTTAGTAGGGATTTTTAAATTACTTACATTGATTTCACTATATGAGTCTGAGTCTGTATCTATTTCTGATTCTGAGTCTGATTTTTTCATTAGACAAATATTGGCATAATCTCATCACTTTATTCGCATTCAGTATCACTCCATGTTTCTGCCATGAGAGCCTTCCTGTAATTCTCAGCTTTTCCTTTCTTTTTCTTCAACATGGGACAGTTGGGTCGATGTGTCCCTTTTTCTTGCATTCAAAACAGATCACATTTTTATTGGATTCATCATCCTCAGTTGATTTGTTTTGAAAATTGTGAGTGCTTTGTTTCTTCCAATTTAATCTTCTTCCATTTTTGTTCAGTTTCCTCAACCTCTTTATCATAAGAGCTAACTCTTTATCATCCATATCATTTTCAGACTCTTTAACATCAGAATTATCATTAGATCTCAAAGTAATTAACTTCTTACCTTTGGGATCTCCTTCTTCGTTGATTTGCTCCACTTCATAGGACTGAAGTGTACCAACCAATTCGTTTACAGAAAGTGGCATGATCCTTTGTATTTATCTTATTGAAGTCTTTACATGGTTCTAGTCTTTGGAGAGTCCACACAACAACGTGTTAACCTTCATGGGTCCTGAAATTGGTTGTCCCTAATACTCTAGGCTATTTACAATTTCTGTAAAACGACTAAACATGTCAGTGATAGATTCTCCTGGCTTCATCTTGAAGGCTTCATACTGTCCGAGTAGAATATTGATCCTTGTCTCTTTCACTCGATTACTCCCTTCATAGGTAATGTACAACCTGTCCCAGACTTCTTTGGCTGTTTCATAAGAAGATATTATGTTATATTCAATATGAGATAATGCACAGTATAAGGAGTAAATTGCTTTAGCATTAAGAGCTTGTCTCTTGGTTATTTCTTCTTGAATCATCTCGCCAGCATTTGCAACTTCTTTTTCCCTTTCTGAAACTGATGTAGCTTTAGGAATAATTCATTTTTCTACTACATCACATTCCATAGGATCTTTCGATCTTAGGAATGCCTTCATCTTACTTTTCCATATGTTGTATTCATTTTCATCGAAATAAGGCAGTCTGGTGTTGCTTTGGTCTTCAACTAAACCTGGAGCCAACATACTAGTTATAAATCTTTAACTCAAAAATAAAGACATTTCAATTAATTGAGTACACAGGTTCTGATACCAATTGATAATACTAGTATGAGCACCTAGAGGGGGTGAATAGGTGTTAAAAAAGTTTTTGCAAGAATTAACAACTTAATTCGATTTATATGAAAATAGTAGATTGAAGATATAAAAAACTGTAAGCTGATATATATAAGACTTTGATTTAAGTAAAGAGATTAAGTAAAGAGAATTGAAACACAATGTTTATAGTGGTTCGGCTTAAACCAAACCTACGTCCACTCTCTTGCACTGATAGCCTACTGGCTAAATTCCACTAAGAACAAAAAGAGATTTTACAGTATCACGTCTTTGATTCCATAGTTTAGAGACTCTACTACATTTCCTCAAGGTCTCACAAGTATTTGATATCTCTTTTGAGTACAGTTTAAGCTCGACAAATTGTAACAGCAAAGAACTAAGAGTTTCAGACTTTGGAATTTTTCTTTCATGCACACACTCGAATAACTTGAGCGTCCTCCTTATATACTCCTCCATGCCATCATAACCATTGGCACCTTCCAAATGAGTTCTTCCAATCTACCCATTGGACAGAATCAATTAGGAAGATCTCGAGTTATCAAAGGAATGTAATGATAGCCCACCAATCCTGCTCGCCCATACAATCAAGATCTAAGTTTCCATAAGTAGAACTTTCCAAGTATACTTTGCTAATCAACGGATCTAAATATTCAATTTGATTTCAATAAGAATAATTGATCACAAGATGCTATCTCCAACCGTGAGATATTATTCAACCGTACGAATCAAATCCTTAAAGATATTCTTGTATCTAGATAAGTCTTCTTCATTGGATAAATCTTTTCTTCGACGGTCTGAAAACTATCAGTGAGGATAGACTTTAAATCTTGAGTCTGAAGGTTTTCAGACTTTGACAATAGAGTCTACAAGTCTTCAGACTAGACTGATGAAAATGTTTTGTCAACTTCAAAACAGATAAGGAAGTTTTCTTCAACACTTTGTTCGGGCAATATCTAAATAGATTCGCATCAAAGGGAAAAAGAAAACGAATAGTAAGAGACTTATGCTATTTTGGCCTTAACATGCGCTCTTAAGATTGAAAATCGAGTTTCTGGTCTCTCCATGACACAACGTTATTTATGTAAGTGGGAAACTACCATGGAATACATGGATTCTAAGTCTTAAATCACCCTAAACTTTTATTTCCATATAAATTCACAGTTTAATAACTCCTCTACTGAATCTTGCAGTTCAAATTTACATAACTACAAATTTATGGCCTAATTACTAAAGTTACTCTGATTCGATAAACAACGAGTTTGATTATTTACCGAATGGTGTAAAACGAAGCTAATCCGGCTTGGTGAGATCACGGTGGTGTGTAGATGCAAGCTTTTCTCTCCTCTCTTCCTTCCTATTATTATCATTGTTTATGTTTGTTTTTCGCTTTTACGCTTCACACGCATCTAATGAAGGAGAAAGGAGTGCAGATTACATCGGCCAACGCATGGTAGGATAATGTAGGTTGTGCTTTCACTTGTTAATCCATCTCTCAGATTTCGCTTTTACAAATGTTATATTTGTGCTTATTCAACTTTTTTACTCTGAATGACGAAAGTATTGGAGACGTTGAACCTAGATGCACACAACCAAAAGACAAAACTGTAGCAATATATAGAAATTGCATTGTGTGTTTATTACTAAAGACGGATTCGGTGATTAGTCGCTGTTTTTGTAATTACTTTTTGAGCTTGTTTTGATGATATATTTTGTTATTTTGTTTTGAAGCTGTCTATGAGTTGTCTTGATTTGCAGTTGGACTAAATTATTTTTCTCTTATATTTATGTGGGAATGATTGAAACGTTATCTTGACCAAAAAAAAAAGGTAAGAAAGAAGAATGGGCAGTAGCAAACTTAGTTATAGTCACGGTTACCCTCCAAGTCTGTATTTATTATTTGGGGAACGACCTCATCCCTTCATAAAATAAAGGACGAAGCTTTTAATTAACAGAGACTTTGACTGAGAAGTCTTTGGGGAAAGTGATGTAAAGTCAAGGCCCTGAAGACTTTGGAATTTTTACTTTTGTAGTCTTCGTAGTGACTCGGTCAGTCCCTCCTTTCAGAATTGAGTCCCACCCATTATATGAAATCAGAGACTTTGACTTGGACGGAGAGCCGAGGCCCTGAAGACTTCGGATTTTTACTTTTGTAGTCTTTGTAGTGACTCGGTCAGTCTCTTTTTGGAATTGAGTCCCACCGACAATGTGAAATCAGAGAGTTTGACTTTGACTGAGAAGTCTTTGAGGAAAGTGATGTAAAGTCAAGGCCTTTCGTGTGGTTTGGGAACACTCAACTTTCCACAAGATCAGACCCTAATTTGTGCTGCACAATCTTTGAATTCAAAGCGCAAAAGGAAAGTCTTCTCACTCGACATTCATGAGGCCAAATCTTGACGCAATTAACCTTGTTATTGCAGAAACGACTGCTGATGATCTAGCCAAATGGCCCCTAAGAGCACGGTAAAATATATATATATATATAAATCCAACAACATATTTGAAGTGGAAAGTTGCTAAACATTGGAGCTTGGGTAGAGTTGGACATGATTTGGGTCCAAGTAGGATTGAGTGTGGGCTGCCAAAATTGTATAACAAAAATATGGATTAGTATGTGTTATATTGATCAATATGAATTAGATCCATTTTCTACCCTAACCTAATGCTTTATTAGGAATAACACCAAATACATCTAAAAGATTATTTATATAAATTGATGGAAGAGCAAAAATTCACTAAGTACTAAAAATTTGTCTAGGATCAATATTTTCTCCAAAACTCAATCAACTAATATAAAAATTAATGACAAAATGCAAAAACAACACTCACAAATTTTACGTACAAAACTCAAAGCGGAAAAAAGTACAGACCGCTAAAATTTTTCACTAATTACCAAGAATAGCGGAATATACAATAGTTTATCTCTAGTCACATAGCTAGAGAATGAACTCATCAACGATACAGCAATATATCATTAGTGGATTAAGAAAAGAAGTAAGAAAATTCTAAGCACTGCTAGAAAAATTGAAAGACAAATCGGAGAAGGATCTCATCGATGATCTTGATCTCATGAACAACATATTAATATTTCTTCTGATTCAAACAAGATTTCACCATTAAATCTAGTCTGCCTCTTCTCCTTTGAACCTTTGTCTCTCTCCCTCTTTTCTTTTTCTTTTTGTGTGAACACTCATTTTTCTCTTTTAACTATAAAAAACATTCAACCCTAATTTTTTACTTTTTTTAAAAAGATGTGCTGGGCCCCATGAGGCGGATCCAGCCCATCATCAAGTAGGAAGTTCACCTGTTGGAATGACTCAGACTGAAAATGGCTAGGAAGCTAGAAGCATTATGACCATCTTGAAAACTTGTGAATACATGGCCATTTTTCTCTTTTGGTCTGGAAGTCGTTTTTTCTCGGGTTCACAAGGATTCCTCGATCTTATTTTCCAGTGATTTTCTATTTGACAATGGAAATGCATCGGCAAGCATAAACTCGTGGAAGGCCTGTTGGTACATGCCATTTGGCATAATGAAAATGTTGACAATTCCCACCGGGTGGTTCTTTCTTGACATTGCATATTTCTTGTTGCCTCTCTTCTAAGCAGTAATATCGAGAATTGAGATGAATTGACACAACTACTTGAGAAGGTTGGGTAATCATAACTGATTGTCTCGCTATGCCTTGATTCGAATAGCTGTTACTTAATCATTTTCCATCTATACTATTAATTCATGAAGTTTTCTGAAACTCTGTTTTACGATGTTGGATTTTAATTAAGAGTGATAAAGGCCTAGGTCAAACATTAGTCTACTATGGTTTCCTTTTTCAAATTCACAAAACTCTGAGCTCTCAAAAGCTAAGTCTACTATTTTCCAAATGAAGTTTATGAGGGGACGTTCTTCTGACATGTTTTGCGCGAGCCAGTCTTCCAGATCTAAGTTCCCTGTTCTGAAGAAAAAAAAAGATGATTGATGATAAGCTAAAACGTAGATGAGTTCTACTTGTATTTGACAATGAAGCTAGGCCAAGCAAAAATAAACTATCATGATTTAAAACCACCAAGATTTTGAGGGCTGGATATCGTCTGCTTTCACGCTCTTGAAATATAAGGTAGTGCCAGAACAGAACTCGCATTCTTTCTGAAACAATGGAGAATCTCCTCTTGAGATGAAACGAGATCAGTGATCTTCCTAATTTGAGCACTTCTAGTTAGAAGCTCTAATGAAAACGGAGTCCAGATTTCCCTATTTTGGAGCAATCAAAAACTACTGAACTTCTATTAAAACTAATGCCATGGCAACATGCACATAGCACGCCGAATAGGGATTGATTGATTGCCCTCTCTGTCATGATACATGGTTGTAGTAATTGCACAAAACCAATAATTATGGTGGATGGCCATGATTAGGAACAATTAGTTTCCGATTGAATGCACTTTGCAAAGATTCATGATTGAAACTCTTATGCATGTAAGTCAATTTTGCGTCTACATAAATCCGAAATAAACGTATAGAACTAACAATGATGAAGAGTTTAAAGACTTCATATAAATGTGCCATTTCAACTTTACATGACATTCCGGTTTGAAGATAACAACACTGGATACATCAACTTTACATTGATACAAAGTAATATTTTCTAAGTGTAATTTGACATGGAAACTTTGACTCCGAAGACACTTGTCTGATTAAGACTATATACAGAAACAGTTGGAAATGTCACTTGAGTTCAGCTGTTGTCTCTACAAACGAAACTAGATGCCATAATGTTCTAGTTTTGCTTCTTCCAAAACAAAAGGCTGTTCTATACTTGGGCATGAACGAAACATAGTCCGCATCCTCTTGCTGATATGGGTTAAATACTCAACTTTGGTTGACGGTCAAAATATTTATCCTAAATGCAAATAAAGTAAACACAAAAGTGAGGGAAACAACATATTGAAAAAATTTTGAGACTTAATCAATTAGTTTAAGCTACTCTATTTTTCATTAAAGATCTTAGACCTTCTTGCATGTGGTTGACAGAGCAACATCATATATCAGACGATATCATCTATGAACTGGTCCAGGAAATGGCTTGAAGTTTTTGCGTCTCTCACAGGATCAGCGGTTGCCTCTGAATATTGAAAGCCATGGAAAGTGGCTGAACAAGCTGATAGTCTCTGAGAAATCATTTCCATCGACGGCCTGAATTGGGGATTAGCAGATAAGCAAGCGACTGCAAGCTTGGTCAGAAGTTTATCCTCAATGCCTGGCGTGAATCCAATATATTCCTAAAAACAATTGAAATCTCCATGTCAACTGGTTTATATGTGGTTCATACTCCCCATTAACTGTGTAGGGGCAGTGACCCTGCAACTCTAGAGGATGAGCTCATATTTTACTGATAGTTTGGGATTTAGCTTATGAATAGCTACGGGATATATATATACTCTTTTTATTTTTTATTGGCAGCTTGAGCTTGAACTCATGAATAACGGCTAAATATATATTCTATTTGGATATGAATATATATATATTTATATATATATATATATTCTCTTTTCTCTTGTAATGGAGCGGTGCGAGATGCTAATTATAGTGGAATCCTTAGCTGAACGTAGCCCTAGTTTAAGGATGAACTTGAATAAAATCTTGCATCTCGAATTCTCTTTCTTACTTTTATTTTCGTTTTTTCTTGGTGATTGTGCGACGAATCCTAACATTTGGTATTAGAGCAAGGTTGAAGGTTAGGTTTCTTGGTAAAGAGAGATCCGGCAAAATCAAATCATGGGAAGATGTCATCATCTAGTCAATCACGAATTGAAGTAAAGAAATTCAGAGGAAAGGGTTTTGAGTTATGGAAATTGAAGATGGAGGCTCTCTTGTAGATAGAGATCTATGGCACGTGATCGAAGAAGATAAACCTAAGGAAAACTCCAAGGGGAAGTCGATGAAGGACAAGGCAAAGGAATCCACATCTATTGAATTGAAGGAGTGGAAGATTAGCGATTGAAGTGCGCAAGGCCTAATCTAGCTATGCCTTGCTGATAACATTTTGATAAACGTGGCCTTTGCGAAAATGGCAAAAGGTCTTTGGACAAAGCTACAAAATTTTTATCAAAGCAAATCGCTCGTGAACAAACTGTTTCTACGGAAGCAACTGTACAACCTTCGGATGAGTGAAGGTGATTCTTTTTCTACGCACTTAAACAAGTTTGATACTATTTGCGGGCAACTTGCATTAATCGATATCTATCTGGATGAGGAAGATAAAGCATGTACTTTGTTGTGTTCATTGCCGAATTCATGGGAACATCTAATTGTATCCATTGGCACTGGTGTTACTGCATTATCCTTGGAAGGTGTTATAGTTGCTTTATTATCTGAGGAGATGAGGAGAGTACGTTCTGATAATGCAATGCAAGAGGTTCTTTTTGTAAGAGGAAGCAATAGTGAACGATCTAAATCCAGATTTGGTGGCAAGAATAAGTCTAGAGGAAGATCTAAAAGCCGAGATTGGCTGAAAATAACTTGTTAGAAGTTCCAAAAGCTTGAACACTTGAAGAAGGATTGCCCAAGCAAAAGTGTGGGTCCAAAGAAGTGAGAGGATGCATCATCCTCTAATACAAAGAAGGATAATGACAGCAGCTCGGGAGACATGTATCTCATTTGCAATTCATCGCAGGGTGATCAAAGTACATGGACAATTGGTACTAGAGCTTCTTTTCACATGACGCCTCACAAAGATTGGTTCTGCTGTTATGAGCCATATAAAGGAGGTATAGTGCGAATGGGAGATGACATGATACTTGATACCATTGGTCACGAAAAGTTGAAGTTGAAGATGAATGATGGGACAATCAAGAATCTTTCAGATGTGATGCATATTCCCAATCTTACTAGAAATCTTATTTCTATGGGAACCATGGCAAATGTTGGCATTACTTTCACCAGCGACAAGTATTCATGCAAGCTAACTCATGGATTTATGGTGATCACCAAAGGCGAACGATATGGAAAACTATGGAAATTATATCTCAAAACAAGTGGAAGAAGATCATTTGATGTTATGGCATCGGAGATTGGGTCATACAAATGAGAAAGGGTTGATGACCCTTATCTTGAAGAAGATGGTGGATGGAAACCCAAGTTATTCTATGGGTTTTGGATTTTGTGAACATTATCTACATGAAAAACAAAATGGGGTATCTTTTGAATCCATAAGAGGGAGAGCTAAAGGAATTTTATATCTAAACCATAGTAATGTCTTTGGTCCTATACCTAAATCAAGGTATTATGTTTCTTTTACTGATGATTATTTCAAATATGTGTGGATATATTTTTTTGCAGAGAATATATGATGTATTTGAAAAATTTCACAAGTTCAAAGCTTTGATGGAAAATCGGTATGATAGAAAAATTAAGGTTTTGTGAGCTGACAATGGAAGAGAATTTTGTTCATTGAAATTTGATCAATTTTATGCAACCAATGGCATTGTAAGGCAAAAACAATGCCTTATTCACCTTAGAAGAATGGGGTGGCAAAAAGGCTTAATCGATCCCTTATGGAGAAAGTAAGGAGTATGTCAAGTGGGCATTGTTGTTATTGAGCGAGGTTAGGATCTTGTTGTTTAATGCCGTGCTTTATTCTTTACTAGGCATTATTGCTCAACCCTTTTTTCCCTCTCAGATCATTAGCTATGGATGTGCCACCATTGTGGCTTACGGTATGCGAGTTGTCGTGACCTACCCTTCGGAGGAGGAAATAGGTTTAGGGGCATTGCCTAAAAAACGGGTTTACAGCCCATGATTTAGAAGTAAGCTTTCCCAAGCCTATACCTCGCATGACGTTAGAGTGTTTACAATAATTTTGTAATAAGGAGTTGCCACCAGCCCTTTAGGGTTGGCTAAAAATTAAGTGAGGCATGGAAATGTACCTTATTTCCTACGCAACCAAAGGATCTAGGGTTGGGGACTTGATTATATTAATTAATCAATTAGTGCTCTTTCGGTACCTAATCTTATCCACTAACATGCGAGGTGATCATGCAGGTGCATCATCATCAACATAATAATCGGCCACCAAAAAAAGCATTAAGTAGATTGCATAGAAAAGAAGACCTAACACTAAGGAAACAGATAAATACCAATCCTAACTAGACTAAAGGGATCCACAAATAGCAAAAGCATGCAAACAAGGGTAATTGTTTTCGAGGACAATTAAAACTCTAAGATAGAGTCCTAAGGGCTTACTTAGGGCGTGCATGGAAACGTTTCTTAGAAACGTTTCCGGAACACTCACGGAAAGTGTTGCCGGGAACAAAAAAAGGAACAGAAACGCGTTTGATTGCGTTTCTGTTCTTTTTTTTTTTTGTTTCGAACGAAATAAGAACAAAAAAAAAGAAACAACAATTTGTTGTTTCTTACTCCGAAAACATTTCTTGAAGAAACATTTCTCTTCTCTCTCTTCTTCTTCTCTTCTTCTTTTCTTCTTTTTTTTTCTTCTTTTTTTTTCGCCGGTCGCCGGCCTTGGCCATGGCCGGCGGCCGGCCCGTCCGAGGCTCGGCCTCGCCCGGATCCGGCGAGGCCAACGTCGCCGGCCCCGCGAGGCTCGCGTCGCCGGATCTAGCGAGCCCGAGCCTCGGCCGGATCCGGGCGAGCCTCGAGCTCGCCCGGCCAAGCGAGGCCAAGCCTTGCCCAACCACGGCGAGGCTCGGCCTCGCCAAGGGCCGGCGAGCCTCGCCGTGGCTGGGCGAGGCTCGGCCTCGCCAAGGGCCCCGCGAGCCTCGCGCCGTGGCGGGCGGGCTGCCCGGCCCCGTCGGCCGGTCGCCGGAGGCCGATGACCGGCCAAAAAAAAAAAAAATAAAAAAAAGGAAAAAATAAATAATAAAATAAATATGTTTAAAAAATTAAAAGAAACAAAAAAAGAATAAATTTACCAAACGTGTTTCTATTCATTTTTTATTCCCGGACCAAACGTTACCAAACGCGTTCTTTTGTTCAAAAATTGTTCCCGAACGAAAACATTTTTTTTGTTTTACGTTCCTAGTAATAAAAAAGAAACAGAATTGTTTCCATGCGCAGCCTTAATTTTTTAGCATAACTTTGAAGTTAAGAAGCTTCCATTTTCTAAGAAAATAGCTCAGAAAGTCTGTTTTTAAAATTTTTCTAATGGAATTTATAATTTTCTGACATTTTTGAAATTATTTGAATGTTCTAATTTTTAATTTAGTTTTTTTAAATTCGAATTTTTTAATATTTTCAGAAATGTTTTGAATTTTTTAATGTTCTCTGAAAGTTTTTAAATTTTTTAAAAGTTTTTGAATTTTTATTCTTTTTCAATTTTTTGAAAATTTTTAAATTTTGAAAATTTTTAATATATTTTTAATATTTATTATTATTATATCCAGGAAAACGGGTTCAGACCAGGTAAACTCCATCCGGCCTGTTGACCTGATCCGATGATCCAAACTTAAACTAAAACGGATGAAAGCTATTTCCTTAAACGGATGAAACCTGTTTCCTAAAATCAGAGACAAAAGTGACACCATCGAGCTTGTCCAATGCCTTTTGCGCTTCGTCCGCGTACTTGTACCTCACGAACACGAACCCTCTCAACTCCCCAGTCCTGCGCCGCCACATTAGCACATGGCGACCAAAGCCCCAACCCTCAACACGCGACCTAGGAAGCAAAAAGCAACGGAGCAGAGGAAATACGCGTACCTCGACACGTCGACGACCTTGCCGTACTTGTCAAAGAGAGGGAAGAGGTCGTCGGCGATGGTCCTTGCAAAACAACTGCGTGAGGCATTGATACAGAGAGCGACGGAGGTGAATGTCCGAAGGGCCTGATCTTCCAAAATGCGACATCTGCAAGTTGCTGCTTCTTTTCTTTCTCCTCCTCCGCCGGGAGATAGAGAGATGCTCCGTTGGGGTTTTAGCTTTGTCCAGCGTCCGAGGGGTTCCCTCGACCTTGAGAGCAAGATAAGACGTAACGGGAGAATGGGTTAGGGGGCCGGAATGGGCCGGATTAAGCGGCTTTGATTTTCAGTTCGATCCGGGTCGGTTTGCCCGCTAAACCCTCCCCAATTATTAGGACCTGGGCCAGGGTGCGGGGGGATCTGGCCTTTTTGGCAAGGACACTCTTGCGAATAAAAGAAAAAAAAAATGATGCAAAGCGAAAAGATCTCTTTCATGTTCATCTAATCAATCAAGCCAATTCAGAAATTGCATTTAAAGAAGATGATTATAACATAATAAAATCGAGCATTCGCATGCAAAATTGCATTTCAAGCTGACAAAAAATTTATTCCTTAATCTACATTACACATAGTTCAAAGGGACCACTTCCTAACAATTTCATCTGCCTTCATGACATATGATGGCCTTCCATTTTGGCTTCTTTATCCATTTGGCTCTTCTCTCCATCATTCTCACTTTTCTCGTAAGCCACTTGGGTCTTCCAGTTTCATATGAAATATACGCTATGGAGATTCCAATCACAATTCCAAATGCATAGCCTATCCCCGCTGCTTTCCTATCAAACCCAGTAACCTGCTCTCTTGTACTATCGTCTTGGAAGAACGATCGTGGTGGTGGCGAAGGTTGCGCATCATTGGGACATGTGTTTTCCGATGGAGTTCCACATAAGCCCATATTTCCACTAAATGAATCCTTGTGAATGTGCTCAATTGCTTGTCTTGAGGTATGTGGCCTATGAGTTGGTTCTTTGAAAGGTCCAAAGTCCCAAGGAATGACAAATCTCCAAGTTCTCTAGGAACCCTCCCACTAAGCTTGTTTGAAGATAGATCTAGCCATTCGAGATTAGTCAAGTTTCCAAGGGTTGGAGGAATTAAACCAGTGAGGTGGTTGTGGGAAAGGTTGAGCCCAATGAGAAAATGAAGATTTCCAACAACATTCGGGATGTTCCCTCGAAAAAGTTGAGTGATAAGTCAATCGTTGTGAAGATGGTCAAGATCCTCTTTATCTGAACCTCTTGTCTTTTCATGATCACTTTCATGGTATCTTCATATAGCACCCCATCAACTTTCAATCCCATGTACAATGACTTGTCTTCCAAGTTTGTCACATTTTGTCCATTCATCATCCCTTGAAGTTCAGCTATCAAATTGGCTGGTAAAGGACCAGCTAAACTGTTGTTTGAGAGGTCCAAAATGCGCAACTTGGGAAAGAGATGAGCTACCATTGGAAAATGTAAATGACCCTTAAAATTGTTGGACCTAAGATTAAGAACTTTAAGCTCCGGCAATGTTCCTAGCCATATCGGGAACTTATCCTCTATCTTGTTGTGGCTGAAATCTAGAATTTCTAGGTTTTTACAATTGACAAGGGATTGGGGTAATATGCCTTCGAATTGATTTTGACTCAAGTCAAGAGTTATCAAATTGCTTTCCAGAGAAAATGTTTGAGGGATTGTGCCCGAAAGACTATTCATTCGCAAGTTCAAAACCAATAAACCAAGGCTATTGTTTGATAAGCACTCAGGTAGGCTACCGGTTAAGCTATTATTAGACAAGACTAAGATTGAGAGATCGGTGGGAGTGCATATCGACAAAGGGAGCTGCCCCTTTATTTTATTATTTGCGATCGAATAGTAATATGTGGAGGGTGATGGAAGTGGAAGTGGACCTTCAAGTTGGTTGTCAAACAAGAGAATTACTGACAATGATGTATTTGAGAAACCTTCTGCTAGGCACGGTCCTGAAAGTTGATTCTCATGGAGGGATAAATATTCTAGCTCAGTGGAATTACCGAAAGAAAAAGGAATTGGATCAGTGAGCTGATTTGCATTCAGAATTAACCACATCATAGCCTGGAGATTTCCTAAGGATTCAGGAATCGAACTCGAAAGTTGATTCGTGTGGAGGTATAGATACTTTAGGTCAGTCAAATTACCCAGAGAAGGAGGGATAGGTCCGCTGAGTTGATTTTGGCTTAGGTTCAATCCCATCATAGCTCGAAGGTTTCCTAACTCATCGGGAATGTTACCGAAAAGCTGGTTACGATTTAATCTTAATTCTATCAGAGCAGTCAAATTGCCAAATGTTGAGGGAATTGAACCGGTAAGATTATTGGACCGTAGGTTGAGAAAGCGAAAGAAGTTTCAAGCTCCCTAGCTCTTGTGGGATAAAACCAGTAAGTTCATTCCAAGAAATGTAAACCGTCGTTAACTTTGCCAATTTCCCAAAAGTGGGAGGAATTGGCCCTGTTAGGAAGTTGTGACTCATTCCAATCTCTTCCAAGTTGGTCAAATTCCCCATTTCAAGAGGAAAAGAACCAGAAATTTTATTTCCATCTATTCTAAGTCTAACAAGGCTGCTCAAGTTACCCAAAGAAGAAGGAAGACATCCATCCAACTGGTTAGATCCCAAGATGAGCTTATTCAACATACACAACCAACCTATTTCATTAGGGATAGAGCCATCCAAGTGGTTAAGTTCCAAGGTGAGCTCATTTAGCATATGCAACTGACCTATTTCATTAGGGATGGAACCATTCAACCTGTTATAGGACAGGCGTAGCACCTCAAGCTTTGTGAGCTCACCAATCTCCTGTGGTATTTTTCCGGATAGGAGATTTTGGGAGAGGTCAAGGTAGGTGAGATATGGCAAAGATGAGAATGGGAACCCATTGAGTGTACCTGTGATTGTTGAACTGTTGAGACTGATTCCAATCACACTTCTGCCTAGGTTACACGAGATGCCATACCAACCACATGGGCTCACCGCCGTCACATTGGCACCAGTAGCATTTTGAGGAGGGAGAGTCCATGAAGATAGAGAAGAATAGGATTGGTTTTGGTATTGAAGGCTGGATTTCCATTTGAGAAGGGCTTGTGCTTCTAGTTTGGAGGCAAAGGCATGAATTGCACCTTGTGGAATGATGACTAAAAGCACTGTGAAAAGGGCAAAGGAGGCTAGAAGATGCACTGATGTCTCTAATTTTAGTGAACCCATGATTTCTTTTGTTTGTTTTGGAGGTTGATAATCAACCTAGATGTATATATAAAAAACTTGGTTGCTCTGTTCCTGTCATTTTCTCAGTCCACTCACAGAACGCCAACTTTTAAGGATTTCCAACTCCTTGCTTGTAATATGCTGCTGATTGTGATGGTTTAGTTTTAACAATCTGGACAAAATGTCGGAAGGGAAATAGTCGACCGCGTATCGAGTTTCACATGGGTTGACTTTGACTCAAAGCTTACCAAAGTACGTTCTTTTTACTTTCTACACTCTTGGGATTTCCTTCAAGTTGGGGAGCTAACAGCCAAATATTGCTATTTCAAATATGGTAATGCATGCATTGGTTATCATTAAAGGGAGAAAATGAAGGCTAGTCACTCTCTTTTTTATCGGACTTTTTGTGATTGTAGCACTGATAATTCTACTGTGAGCATTGGCTTCTTATTAATGTGTGAGCATTAGCTAATGTTAATGCATGCATTGATTATGAATTTTTTTCGATGAGATCTTTAATACTATTCTAGAAATAATTTATTCAAAATAAAAATTGGAACAATGGATAAGATCGGATAAATCTTACAGCATAAACCCTCGATTCAAACAATTCTTACACACAATTTTGAATTTGTGCCAAAATCCTGAAAGCTACTCTGATTGGAAGAACGAAAAGTTTGAATCATTGGTTAGCGTTAATCCGGCTTGGTATGTACACACAAAGGCCTTTTCCTTTTTCCTTTCTCTTTCTTCTTCTTTTCCTCTCCGTTTGCGATCCCTTTTTCTTCTTCCCCTTTTGTCGGTCAGTCATGCCTTTTTGCTTTAAATAAAGTGGTCTTCTTTTTTCTTTTTCTTTGTTTTATAATCCACTTCATTTGACCAAGTCAACAAACCCAAATAGCATTTGACAGAGAGAGGTTATGGATGAAGAGTGTGACGTACCTTTATGTTGTGTTTGTGTATGAATACTCTCTAACTTTTCATAGTTTACCTTTTCAAAGTTTGGCTGCATTTTCCTTTTCCATTTGCCATTTCTTGCGCTGCATCAAAAGAAAAACCATTCTTACACGGCATTATAACTTGGGAAAGGGCTGGAAAATTGCTCCATGACCCTTCCCATACGATAAGTTGGAAATTTTAGAGCCAAACATCACCAGTAAAAGTCCATAAAGACCATGACTTCCTATGAACCACTGTAATGCATAATGATCCAAAAACCAACACACATGAAACCCCAAGAGACCTTGACTTCTTGAGCAGGCAAATGTCTATTTTATCGCTCGAAGACCTTGACTTCTTAAAGGATATGTACAAGATCGATCCACACATGCATGCCGGTTTGAATTCTTTCTTTTTCTTTTGGGCCGTGTATAATAAAACTGCGAAATTTAGAGATTTGCATTAACATAATGTTCTTCTTGATGGATATGGTAATAAGATTCCAAAGGTGCTCACTGAAGGGTCCATGCACAAAGGGTGAAAAAGGGGCACAACCCTATTATCAACTTATAATGCACTATAAAAAGGAGATCCAAAATGTTAAAATGGTTTTTCTTTTGACTTTCTCCTTATGTTAACATGAAACTATTGCCTTCCTTACATGGCTAACTTTCTTTTTAAACATTTTTATGGATTTCTAGCCATTGCTCTGTGCTTTTTTGGGAATGAGGGTGTGGCTTTTTAGCTACTAGCTTTAATATTTTAATAATTTTTTTTACCCTCCCTTTTTTTTTTGTTAGAACCAAACAGAATAATGACAATTTTGGAAATTTGGAACGAGTGCACAGATTGGAGGAAGAAATTATTCTTAGAATGCTTTCTAATGGCTTCTCATTTACAACACATCCTTACGTCCTCTATATTAGCAAAACACCTAAATTGCAATAAAGATGAAGACAAACATTCCACACATTTATTATCCCGAGGAAAAAATGTCAACAACAAGAAGACACAAACATTAAATAAGTTAAAGACCACGAAGCCTTCACTCCTTCTTACAGTGTTTAAAATTTCACGTTCTTTGACCAAGAAACCACACAAGAGCTTCTCTTTTGTTATGAAAGCATTTACTCCTTGTTGAATGGTAGAGGGTCTACTCAAACAAACCCCACCATAAATCATGCTGATTTCGCTTTGTGTTCAATCTTCTTCTGACGCCCACCATAAATCAAGACATGCTTTGACAAATACTAACAGCCAAATCTAGAGCTCAGTGATCGACATGCTTAAATCTTCAACAATCAATTTTATATTATTCTAATATCCTCCCTCAAAATTGATTTTTGAATACAATAACACCGAGCAGCATCTTTATTTTTTCAAACAAATCTGCCTTCAATGGTTTTGTCAAAATATCTACAATTTGATCTTTTGATATGCAGAAATTAAGATCAATCTCACCATCTTTGACTCACTTACGAATATGGTGATGCTTGATGTCGATGTATTTGCTCTTGCCATAAAAATAGGATTCTTGGCTAATGCAATAGTTGACTTATTATCACACATTATTTTGGTAGGATTTGTTTGTTTATGTTTTAATTCACACATCATCCTACTAAGCCATATCGCCTTTCATGCCACCAAAGCTATTGCCATGTATTTCGCTTTAGCTGTCAAGAGTGCAATAACTTGTTATTTCTTAAAGGACCAATAAATTACTCCTCATTAAAGAAAGAAAGCATGTCTGAAAGTACTCTTTCGAGTCTCGATATCACCTGCTTGTTCACTGGTTGTGTACCCCCACTAAATCGAAATTTTTAGTAGAAGAATGTAAAATTTCATGGTTACGAGTTCCACTAACATACCATAAAATCCTTTTTGCTGCATACAAATGTAATTGGTACGATTTTTTCATGAACCTGCTAATGATTCCCACTCCATAAGTAATATTTGGCCTAGTGGGAGCCAAATATCTCAATTTACCAATAATACTTTTGAAATAAGTGGGATTTACCAGTTCATCGATTCCTTCTTTCTTTAGCTCCAATTGTTCCACTACATGGGTCTGGATTGGTTTGAGCGATTCCATTTTCAATTGCTTCAAAATATCATTAGCACTTTTTTGCTATGAAATAAATATGTCATCATTTGTCTGCTTCACTTCAAGGCCAAGAAAATAGGACATCAATCCCAAATCTGTCATCTCGAACTGGCTAGTCATAGCCTCCCTAAATTTAGCAAACATCTCTTCACAACTTCTTGTAATATCATGCTTTAATAGGGATATGTCGATTTGCATGTACCAAGCACGAGGTGCCTGTTTTAACCCATATAATGCCGTCTTCAGCTTGTAAACTTGATGTTCATGCCCTCTCTTCTTGTAACCTAGTGGTTTCTCCACATAGACTTCTTCTCCAAAGATACCATTGAGAAATTCTGATTTCACATTCATTTGATGGATCCTCCAATGGCTTTGAGCTACAAGTGCTAAGACCATCTAAATGGTATCTATTTAGGCCACTAATGCAAATGCTTTAAAGTAATCAATACTCAACTTTTATTTGTAGCCCTTTACACCTGACCGTCGGGTTTGTGCTTCCTTTTGCACACCCACTTGACACCAATGAACTTCTTACCGAGTGGTAAAGAAGTTAGCACTCATGTGCCATTCTTCTCAAAGGAGTAGATTTCTTCATCCATTGATTGGATCCACTTTTCATATACGGTTGCTTCATCATATGATACAGGGTCACATTCAGCAAATAAACAAAAAATTATTATAGTTTCATCAATGGTTCCATCACTATCACTGTCATTGTCTCTTATGACCACATAATCTCTAAATTTTGTTGGAGTCTCTAGTAATCGCCGTGAACAACGTAAAGGTAGTTTTGAAGTTGCTGTTGGTGAAGAAAATGCACTACCAATTGAAGATGATGGAGAAGAAGCACCACCAATCGAAGATAATAGAGGTTTTTTAGTATCTCCCTCTAACGGTTCATCTTCGATGGTAATGTCTTCCTGGTCACCTTTTTGGTTCCAGTCCTAGGCTTCATTTTCTAAAAATTGGATATCCCCACTAATGACTTCACCGTGACTCGTCTCGTCCAACTGTAAGAATAACTCCGAGACATATGATTGCTGCAACCAGTATTTAGGTACCGTATGTTGGTGCCTACGGTGCTTGGGTCATCCTTCTTACATGCTAGCACCATATATTCCTCACAATTTGTGGCATGTGCATGTTCCACTTGCTCATACGTTGCCTTTGCTTGGCATTTGGATTCATAATGTCTGAATTTATTGCACTTAAAACACTTGACTTTTGATTTGTCACGTGTTTTATATTTTTTGGTGAAATTTGAATTTCGACCTCTACCTTGACCTCCTCCACAGCCTCAACTGCCTTGATAGCTCCTCGACTTGATGGAGTGACTCAACTCTATGATGCTTCCTCAAGGTTTTAACCAATGGACTTTTGATTCATTCTTTGCTTGTGCGAGCACAATGAACCCATCAACCTCTCCAATGTTAGGGTTGAGACATCTTGCCCTTCCTTGACTGCTGCAACGACATATCACATCTTTCAGTCAAAGACCTCAAGATATTTTCTATGATTCGTATATCTTGGAATTCTTCATCATTATCCCTCGATTGGTTAACAATGGTTTGCACACAACCAAAATATGTCGAGATTTATTTAGATTCATTCATGCATAAAGACAAAATCACCTCAAACTGTTTGGAGCCACACCCGTCGGGCATGATCATTGCTTTTGTAAGATTTTGCAAAATATCTCACGCTTCTTTTGCAGTCTCCGCACCCGATATTTTATCAAATATCGTTTCCTCCACAACTTGAATGATCGCATACAATATTTTTTTATCTTTCTTCCAGGACTCCACCAAAGCATCTTCCTCCTCCTTTCTTAACGCCTCAAATGCTTTAGCATTGGCCATTTTGGTGTAGTCATTTTCCACCAAATTCCACAAATCTTGCAATTTGAAAAGAAACTTCATCTTTGGAAGTTGCAATTGAACGGAACTAGTGGATGCCATTTCTAACTTTGATACCAAATGTTGAAATCAAAAGGAATAATGACAACTTTGGAAATTTGGAACTGTCGTAACCTGACCTCAGCGCCACAACATGACTTGATCGGTGTTTTGATGGTTAAAAGTAAATCGGACATAAAGATCGGATTTAGAGGTACTTGACTATGACACATACCTTAAGAGTACATTAATGCCAAAGATGTCATCACCTTACCTTTGGTTTCAATCGTCTCAAGGTTCGTAAATCATGATTACGAGTTCTCCCATGCTCATACCTCGCGTGATAGTGGGATTCATTTCCAAAGTTGTTTAGACAACCTAAAATACAGAACTAAGAGTCACCACTAGCCTTGTTTTTGGGGATTGGCTAGAATTCCTAATTGAGGATCAGGAGTAGTCCCTCAATTCCTCAACAACCAAGGTTCTAAGTTCGGGAACTTGAGTTACGTTAATATTTTTATTAACGCCATTTGGATACCTAACAAGTTGGTTGTTGCCTATTGTGGTCATGCATTTCTTGTTACATCTTTGTGCATTTCTATAATAAGAGGGTGATTATGCGTGGATGGTTTGTTCGTGCCATTATATACTAACTAAATGAAGCTTAAAAGTCAACCGATCACGTAATGGAAAGGACGGTGCGGAAAAGTAAACACCCAAAGCAATCAATAGACAGCATATAAAAACCTAAGCATACGAGTCTAAGTACAATGAAAGAAAACCCACAATTCGTCAAGTATTTATACATCATGAATTACAAACTCGAGACATATGTCGAAAAATGAATATTACAAATAAATCGAGGTCGGATTGGACATCGACCACTCTCCATTTCAAGTCTTCTTGATCTTCTTTTCCAAGGAACACCTTTGAGACCTATTCTAATCCTAGTCTATTGCTAGGCTAACATATAGAACTGCTCAATACACACTATACAAGCAATCAGAATCATCTATGGATCAAACAATTATAAACACAACAAAGAATCAGGGCCCATGGCCCCAGGATCGGCCTTTGATTTGCATGCAATCGACCCTTCCTAAGACACATATTTGATTCCTTTATGACCCATAGCAATTGGCCATCACTTGTATTCACAAGCGGTGGTTAATACAATATGGTCCTAAATTAGGGTCTGAGTGAATCCCATGGGTAACCCGCGATCATGCATCAATCCTAAGCCATATATCTAACGTACACATGCATAATTGGAAAAGCATGCATTTAAGCCACGTGGCCTTCGTTCTCAAACAATCGTTCGTAGAAAGTAACCAAGAAAGGTCATTCAATTAATCAATGCGACGAAAATCATTCAAGAAGTGGGGGCAAGCAATTACAATACAAACCAGACAATGCAGAGGTCAAAATTGATCAATATATAAAGGAGGACACAAGTTTTATATAATTGCAAATGAGTCCCTAAAGAGAAAAGATTTTACATTTAGGACACTTTTGGAAATGTGGACCTTAATTTCATTGAAATTATAAGACACATCCGGACATCTAATGAAACTCGGGCACAAACTGAACATAGTGCACCGTGATCAAGCTCCATAGAAAATAAAGATGTGAATAAATTTCAATAAAACTAATGTCAAAAGAAAAACTCGGGCCCAAACTGAAAATACTGTACTGTGATCAAGCTCCATAGAAAATACAAATGTGAGTAAATTTCAATGAAACTAATGTCAAAAGAAAGATGAGACCAATATCTACAACTTTGGAGTTTTGAAAACTTGCAGAAAAGGACCTTAACTTTATCAAAATTGCAAAACATCTTCAAATGTTTAAAAGAATCTAGGCGCAGCCTGAAATAGTGCATATTGATCAGGCCCTTTCAAGCATCCTAATGAGTTTTGATTTCAATAAAATTAGTGTCGATCAAAGCTTAAGATGTACTTAACAACTTTGCAGAAGAACATTTTTTGAAATATATCACTAGAACCAAAGGTTGGTTGTCAAAACAAGGGGCGCATTTGTTTGTGTTTCTATTCAAAAAGTGTTCTAGGGAACAGAAATAGAAAAAACTATTTCTATTCCGAGAAACAATTTTTGACCAGAAAAACGTGTTTGGTAAACTTATTCCGGGAATAAAAAAAGAATAGAAATATGTTTGGTAAATTTGTGTTCTTTTTTTGTTTCTTTTAATTTTTTAATTTTTTTAATTTTATTTTTCCTTTTTTTCTTTCTTTTTCCTTTTTTTCTTCTTTTGGCCAGTTGCTGGCCTTAGCCATGGTCGGCGACTGGCTGACGAGGGCCGGCGGCCTCGCCCAGCCACGGCAAGGCTTGCTGGCCCCCAGCGAGGCCGAGCTTGGGCTCGCCCAGATCTGGTGAGGTTGAGCTCACCCAACCATTGGTTGCCTGGCGGTGGCCTGGCGAGGCCAAGCTCGCTCAGCCATCGGTTGCTTGGCGGTGGCCTGGCGAGGCTAAGCCTTGCCGGTGGCTGGGCGAGCTCGGCCTCGTTGGATTTGGGCAAGCCCGAGCTTGCCTAGCCAAGGCGAGGCCAAGCATCGAAGGTGCGAGCGAGGCTCGACCTCGCCTTGGTTGGGCAAGCTCGGGCTCGCCCAGATCCGACGAGGCTGAGCTCGCCCAGTCACTGGCGAGGCTCGCCTTGCCAGTGGCTGGGCGAGCTCAACCTCGCATAGCCTGGCGGTGGCTCGGCGAGGCCAAGCCTCACCGGTGGCTGGGTGAGCTCAGCCTCGCCGGATCTGGGCGAGGCCGAGCTCGCCCAACCAAGGCGAGGCCGAGCCTAGGTAGGAGCCGACGACGCTCGGCCTCGCCGGGGGCCGGTGACGCTCCGGCGGGTTCACCGACCCTCGACGGCCGGTCACCGGCCATGGCCAAGGCTGGCGATCGGCCAAAAAAAAAAAAGAAGAAAAAAATAAGAAGAAAAAAATAGAAGAAAAGAAAGGAGAGAGAAAATTTGCTCTTAAAAATTGTTCCGAAATAAGAAACAAGTTTTTTTTGTTTCTTGTTTCTGTTCCAATTTTGTTCCCGGGAACAAAAAACAGATTTAGAACAAAAATGCAAACAAACACGTTTTCATTCTTTTTTTGTTCCCGGGAACAAAAAAAAAAAATCTGTTCATGAACAAAAAATAAAAGTGCAACCATGCACGCCCAAGGTTTCCAGCACATCCCTGCGACTTTTGGAAGATCGGGAAAAATATCAAACCATGTTGTTATTTTGTCAAAAAAAAATAATTACGAGAAATTTCTCGTGACAATAGCATCACGTAATTCAGCATGTACGATTTTATAAAAATCATTTCACACACAAATGTCATTCTAGAAATCAACATTGCATAAGCCAGCATGTTCGATTCAAAGCATGTTTCACCAACCTAATGAGCTTTTCTCATCCTAAGAACTTGACATATCAAAGATCATGACATGATGAAAAACAATTCATGAAGGAATCAACTCCAAATTGTTAACACATGATTTTATAAAAATCGTGGAATTAGTACAGGGCAATCAGCAAGGCAAAATTGCAGAGATGAGCACTTACATTCCAAGGGCAATCGACCTACCTAAATAATGCTCAATCAATTTCATAATTTTATATGTTGTAGTTCTAGATCTAGGGACAAATTTAATTAGACACCGCCTTAAGAATCCAAGCACAAAAAATTAGAGAAAATCAACAAGCAGCAAAGGTCACCGAAACAGGACAAGTGAAACAAAGCAGACACATTTCTGATTTCAGTTTGGTTTTGTAAAACTTGTTAGATCTAGCAAACGACAGTCGAATCATGCAAAATGGATGTCGAAAGAAAGCTTATGAAGTCTCCTATGAGGGCATTGAACACAATTGAAATCATTTTCGAGCTCATTTGAAGACATATAACAAAGAGGTCCAATCTGAAACATGACTTTACAGATTATGAACAATTAGCATGTGATTAGCATAACTAAACGATTTGTAAATTTCATGAAATTTTTATATGATCGGAATCTAAATGTTGTGATCAACTTTCATTAGGACATAGATTCAAAAATCATCCCACAAAAAATCGTAAAAAATGAGCAAACATAATAGGTCGGTGAACCTAAATATTGCAACAAAACAAGCAACCACTACAAATCAGTCACTGATATTGTGATAAGCATTCGACGAGGCAAATGACGTCCGAATCATGCACATAATATGTCATTGGAAAGCTTGCGAAGTCTTCTTTGAATCATATGGTGGCATCGAAGCTAAAAAAAAAATCATTTACTAGCTCATTTCAAGATATCTACCAGATCAATCCAAACAATCCTACGATTTTCCAAAATGAGCAATCATCCTCGATTGAACCACAATCTCAACATCAATCATTGTAACTTCATCAAAGACCATTTGTACCATCCATATTGTTGGAGTATAATATGCGGAAATGGCAGGATTTTGTAATTTACGTTAATACGAAATCATAAGAGAAATAAACGAGAAATAATAAGGACATCGGAAATTTACATGGTTTGGTCCGAGTATTGGTATTTACGTCCACGATGAGAGCCAGGAACAAATAATCCACTATAATCGGAGAATCAAAGTTTATAATCGCTCACACACTTGAGTGTTTCCCATACCTAGATTTAACCCCAAACCCAAAGTGTTTATAAATAAACAACTCACTTGGACATAAACTCACGGCACAAAATTACCGCGCATTCAAGCTCAAAGTAAAACACTTTACGTATGCCAAAATGAAGAACTTGTATGCTTCTTCTCTCTTCATGTATGGCTCTCTTCAGCTTGTCTTGTAGCTTCTACTACAGCTTGTGCGTGCATCTATCACTTACAGAAAAGAAAAGAAAACCCTAGGCGTTTGTGTGTGTGTACGCCAAAGTCAAAAGTTTGACCTTGGGCCCCACCACATCAACAACCCAACACCTACAAGGGTTCTGCTTCTGAAGAAAAGAAAAAAAACGGAATTTCCTCTTTTTATCTCTCCCAACAAAGTCATCTTTGCCCCTAAAAAGATAAATAGAAATATAAATATAGTGTGCCCCTTTTGTCTTGTTTTGCACTTCCAAAAGAATGTCCAATAAAAAGAAAGATTTCTTCATCCGATTTGTAATCCGCTTGGGAAAATCTTTATCAACAAATTCGGTTTAATAAATCGTTATTCGAATTCAAACTCGATACATTAATTTAACAATTCTTCATATTGGCTTGATGTTTGAAGCTAAGTTATAATACTCATTATCCATGCTACTCTCCCAACACCCCGACGGGCACTCACTCTCCACAGACACCAATAGAGCTCAAGTAGAGCTTGAGCTTCGCCAAAGGAACAGATTTAGTCATCATGTTTGCCGGGTGATCTGTTGTAGAAATATTTTTGACAATAATATTACCCTTAGCTAAGACATCTCGGATGAAATGGTACCTGATGTTAATATGCTTCGTTTGCTCGTGATAAACTGAATTTTACGCCAAATATATCGCACCTTGGTTATCACAGTGTATATCCACACTTTTATGTTCTAACCCAAAGTCCGAGAGCAAACTTTGTAATCATATCGCCTCTTTTGCTATAAAAGTTAGAGCCATGTACTATGCCTCAGTCGAAGACAAGGCAATATGATCCTGTAAGGACAATTTCCAACTAACGGCACCATTAGCTAGCATATACACGTACCATGCTAAAGATCTACGATCATCTAAGTCTCTGGCATGATCCGAATCCAAAAACCAGTGGTCTCACTGTCATTATTGTCCCTTCGGTACATTATACCCACGTCTATTGTCCCATTCAAATATCTGAGGATCCACTTCATAACTTTCCAATGAGCTTTACTGGGACGCTTCATATAGCCACTAACCACGCTCACAACTTGTGAAATATCAAGCCTAGTGCATACCATAGCATACATAATACTACCCACGGCACTAGAATAAGGAACACGCGACATATGCTCCTCCTCTTCCTCAGTCTACGGTGATAATTTATTTGAAAGTTTAAACTGCTTTACTAAAGGTGTACTTACAGATTTTACCGACTGCATATTAAAACGTGTCACAATTTTCTCAATGTATTTCTTTTGAAATAGATGTAAAACTCCTGTAGTCTTGTCACACAAAATATCTATACCCAAAATTTTCTTTACAACACCTAAATCTTTCATCTCAAATTCAGCATTTAACCGCCTCTTCAGCACATCAATATCAAACATATTCTTAGCTACTATCAGTATATCATCAACATATAAGAATAGATAAATCAAATAGCCATTCTCTAATCTCCTATAGTAAACATAGTTATCCATCTGACTTTTTGAATAGTCTTGACTAGTCATAAAAGTATCAAAACGTTTATATCACTATCTAGGAGACTGTTTCAGCCCATACAAAGATTTCTTCAACAAGCAAACATGATTTTCCTTACCCGGAATAGCAAATCCCTTTGGCTACCTCATGTAAATCTGCTGCTCCAACTCACCGTGAAGAAACGCCGTCTTCACATCTAGCTGCTTTAACTCGAGATCCTGTGAAGCAACTAAGGCAAGTAAAACACAAATATAAGTATATCTTACCACAGGAGAGAACACCTCATTGTATTCAATGCCCTCACACTATGTATATCCCTTTGCTACAAGTCTCACCTTATACCTCGCTGCCTCGACACCGGGAATGTCATCTTTCCACTTAAAGACCCATTTACTTCCGATAATCTTTTGGCTCTTAGATACTTTGACCAGCTCCCATGTCTGATTTCGATGGAGTGATTCCATCTCTTTACTCATAGCCCCTAGTCACTGCGACGACTCCAAAGTAGCCATCACCTTAAAGTAAGACGAAAGCTCATCTGTCTCCACCTCATTACCTACAGTCAATGCATAAGCAATATATGTATAACCATAATGTACTGGTGATTTAATTTGCCTTATCTGTCTATATGCAGCTATAATGTGCTGCGGCTTTGCTAGTTGTCCATTATCACTGACTTCAGGAACTGTAGCCTCATTTGCAATCTCAACTTCCATTACTTGTGAAGTCTTCAGAGTCTTTACCTGAAGCTCCACCTCACTAATGACACCATGATTTATCTTCTCTACTAGTTGTGTCTCAGAACTCCTCTATTGAAGCATTGCGGTCTTGTCGAAGATCACATCTTTGTTGATTAGAAAACCAGGTGATCTGGGATTAGTGTACCACAGCTGGTAGCCTTTCACCCCATATGCATAACCCAGAAATATGCACTTCTTAGCCTTCTACTCAAGCTTACCATCACAAGCATGAGCATATGCAGGACATCTGAATATATGTAATCTAGAGTAATTAACAAGTTTCCCCGACCATACTTCTTCAAGAGTCTTCCACTCAATAGCAGATGATGGAGATCGATTAAATAGGTAACATGCCATGTTCACTGCTTCGGCCTAAAATTCATTGCTAAGTCCTGCATAAGAAAGCATACATCGAGCTCGCTCAAGCAAAGTTCCGTTCTTCCATTCTGCCACGCCATTCTGCTATGGTGTCCCAGGTACTGTGCGGTGTCTCACAAGACATTCTTTCTCGCAGAACTCAGTAAAATCTTTACCACAGAACTCCATACCATTATCGATTCTCAAGCATTTGATTTATTTATTTGACTACTTCTTAATCAATACCTTAAATTTCTTGAACCGATCGAACACTTCGTATTTGTGCTTCAGAAAGTATACCCATACATTCCTCGAATAATCATCGATAAATGTTAGCATATATCGGGCACCTCATTTTGAAGGAACCGAAGATAGGCCCCAGATGTCTAAATGAATATATTCAACTAGTGGTTTGGTCGAATGAATAACTGTAGTAAACTTAACTCGGTGCTACTTCCCAAAAATGCAATGCTCACATAAGTCCAACTTCCCTGTTTTTTGACCCTTCAACAACCCCCTTTCACTCAACATCGTTATACATGCCTCGCTCATATGCCCAAAATGCATATGCCATAATTAAGTCAAGTTAGAGTTTGACTCACTTGATGAAACTACAGCAGTTCTGGTCACAGTCTCTCCTAGTAGATAATAAAGAGTACTCACTTTCTTCCCCTTCATCACTGTCATGGCACCTCGAGAGATCTTCAATACTCCACCTTCAGCGATGTACCTACGCCCGATATCATCGAGTGTCATTAAAGAAATAAGGTTTTTCTTGAGCTCCGGCACATACCTCACATTTGTCAATGTGCGCACCACTCCATCGTGCATCCAAATTCGAATTATCCATATCCCCACAGCCTTACAGACTACATTGTTCCCCAAAAGAACTCTACCACCATTTGCAGTCTGGTAAGTAGTAAACCAGTTCTTATGAAGTGTTATATAATAAGAACACCTCGAATCTCGCACACATTCGTCTCCTAACGAAGTAGTAGTCACACATAAAACAGCTTCTACACACTATCGCTCCCTTTAGCAACGTTTGCCACACTGCTTGTGGCATTCTGCCTATCAATTTTATTCCTCCGCTTTGGACAATCTCTCCTGATGTGCCCCTCTTCGTGACACTCAAAGCACTTCACACGTCTCTTGGACTTTCTATAGCATGATTTTGATATGCTTTTACCTCTACTGCTACTAGGCCCTCGATGTTATTCTCTACCTCGAATCGTCAGTGTTTGCGCTACTCCTTGCGCCAGACTGTCATCTCGCAACTTTCTCTGCCACTCCTTAGAGAATAAGGCGGACTTTACCTCTTCTGAGGTAATTGTAGTATGCCATTGCAATAGTGAATCAGTAAAGTGCTCCTATGACTCTGGCAAAGAGGCTAACAACATCATGCACTATTCTTCATCATCAAGTATATCATCGACGTTCTTCAAATCCATCATGAGTTTATTAAATTCATCTAGGTTGGTTCTGATAGATGTACCTTCAATATATTTAAATTGAAACATGTTCTTCAACATGTACAAGCGATTGTTCAAACCTTTCTTCACATAGAGTGCTTGAAGTTTTGCCCATAATGCTGTGACATCATTCTCCTTAGTAACCTCTATTCAAACCTCATCCGACAAATTTAATAGGATTGTGCTCTTCACTCTTTCCATTAGCTCTACCCTCTATGAGACTTTCATTATAATAAGCAACTCATCTTCACCATCCAGTGCTTTGGTCAAACCTTGGGTTGTCAATAAAGCCCACATCTTGATGCTCCATGTTGCTTCCATTAAACTTCTCAATTTCAGATTTCCTCTCAGACATAATTGTAGTAATAAAATTTCCAAATAATAATCAGACAAGCAAAAGCTCTAAATCACAATCAAGAAATCCAATTCAAGCTTTGATACCAATTGTTGGAATATAATAAGCGGAAACAACAAGATCTTGCAATTTCCGTCAACGCGAAATCACCAAAGAAATAAACGAGAAATAATAAGGACAACAGAAATTTATGTGGTTCGGTCCGAGTATCAGTACCTACGTTCACATGGAGAGTCAGCAGCAAATAATCCACTATAATTGGAGAATCAGAGTTTACAATCGCTCACACGCTCAAATTTTTTTTACACCAAGATTTAACCCCAAACCCCAAAGTGTTTATAGATAAACAACTCACTTTAACATAAACTCACGGCACAAAATTACCGTGCATTCAAGCTCAAAGTAAAACACTTTACATATGATGAAATGAAGAACTCGTATGCTTCTTCTCTCTTCGTGCGTGGCTCTCTTCAGCTTGTCTTACGTCTTCTACTGCGGTTTGTGCGTGCATCTACTACTTGCAGAAAAGAAAAGAAAACCCGTGTGCGCGCTAAATTCAAAAGTTTGACCTTGGGCGCCACCACATCAACAAACCAACGCCTACAAGGGTTCTGCTTCTGAAAAAAGGAAATTTCCTCTTTTTATCTCGTCCGACAAAGTCATCTTTGTCCCTAAAAGGATAAATAGAAATATAAAATATAGTGTGCCCCTTTTGTCTTGTTTTGCACGTCCAAAAGAATGTCCAATAAGAAGAAAGATTTCTTCATCCGATTTGTAATCCACTTGGGAAAATCTTTATCGATAAATTCAGTTTAACAAATCGTTATCCGAATTCAACTCGAGACATTAATTTAACACATATAAGCATGAGATCCCATCCTAGGGTTCAAATCCTAGTCCTAGCCATCTAATATAGCCTCGCTTCATCAGATTCAAGATTCAAGAGAGATTACCTTTGTTTTTCTTTGTGCAAAGCTCGAATGAGCTAGGCCGACCACCTAGGGACTTTGAGGATTGACCAGAATAGCTTCATGACTAAATCGCACAATGAAACTTCGAGTTAGAATAAAGCATGAAGTCATAAACTAGGAATAATAGATTGAGTTTGAAGGTTTAGGTGAAGATCGGCTCGAATCTAGTCAAGCTCAAGCTACAGATGACTCAAGGAGAGGCTAAGGACTATTTCTATGATGATTGGAGCTGAGGAATGGCCATTGGACCGCCGAAATAGGCCATCAAAAGTGGTGGATTAAACGCCGACATGAAGCATGACTTCAACTCCCGAAGAAAATGATCGCCAATCGTCGAACACCGGGGGTGGAATGGCCGATCGATGGTGACGAGAGCTAGAAGGGAGGTCGATGGGCATCAGTTTCGAGGTGGTTTACCAAAAGGAGGCCGGTGAGCGGTGGTTTGGGATGGAGGAATCGGTTGAAGGGAGGGGGGAGAGAGAGAGAGACTGTGTGTGAGCGTGCGCGCGCACGCATCTATTCTATCTTGAGGAGAGAGAGTCGAATTGAAAATGAAGCCCCCCCTTAAATGAGGAGAAAATTGGTTATATAGTCTCCCTCAAGACCAAATTTAGGCCCTTAGATCAATCTAAGGGCTCAAATTGCATCTCCTTCATCAAGGCTTAATTCTACTAGTGTAAGGATAATGACATGGATCAATGACATGTCTTGATGGACGGCTAAGATTAATTAACCATGAATGGCTGAGATTTAATGCTTAACCCCTAAGTATGCTCCCTATTTGGCTTAATTTTAATGATCAGGATTAATGCCATGGCACCTAGGGGCAATTTAGTAAATTAACCAAGGGTAATTCTATAATTTTTGTATAAGAGTGGTATCGAACAGTCGACCATGGGGCTAGCCACCTCATGGTGGTTGTCAACCATTGGAAAGCCACCGGAAAATGGCCGAATTGGCCATTTCTCGCCAGAGACCAATCAGACTGATTTGAACCGGTTTTAACGGGTTTTGTGATATCCCAAAATTTTCAGTTTTACTTTCAATTAAATAAATCGGGCCTTTCATCGATGCGCCTATAATGCTATTCTTTGAGCTTATCACTCCTAAGATAACTAAATTATATGGGGA
Source organism: Eucalyptus victrix (assembly GCA_016097545.1). Lineage (NCBI taxonomy): Eukaryota > Viridiplantae > Streptophyta > Magnoliopsida > Myrtales > Myrtaceae > Eucalyptus > Eucalyptus victrix. The sequence goes on along the minus strand of CM027840.1, from coordinate 4,941,889 downwards.
AGCTATTAAGGGATTTTAACACAATACACTTGAGAATTTGACCAGGAATCAACTACTCACCATGCTCATTTACAGAGATCATTACGGCACAGTAAAGATCGATTAGAAATCAGAGATAGGTCGGTTCAATTGAGATGTGTGGCTAAACATAGGTGATTCCACCAAATTGTAAAATTCTCGTCGATTGGCACTAGACCGATTTTTTTACTGATTCGGTACCATGTGTCTGTATTTGAAGCCTCGATATTTTCACAACCAATGAGAGTCACCAATGTATCAAAGAGGTTCATTGTGACTTGAAGAAAATCGATCACGAGTTATTTGCATTAAAAATTTTTAAAAGCTACCCGGTGGGTTAGGTCACACTAAAATCGCGCCAGATTGAAATTAACTGCGAATTTAAATCCAATTTTAGAAATTAAAAGTTCTGTGATGTCACGAGTCATTTTAGAAACGTCAACTCATCCTCTAAAGATTTTTTTGCAAATCAAGATTTTTGGCAAAACTTCGAGATAGGGCTGTTTTTGTCCGGGAAATTTAGGGGACTGTTTTTGATCGCGTAATTGGGATGCAAGTTAGTTCTATTGACATGGAAAAATGTCAATTTGATTGAGGACACCACGGTGGAATTTTTGGAAGCCGAATTGATTTAATTCAAGAGGGAATGGAAGTGGAATTGAAAGTAATTTGTGCAAAATTCGTAGCCCCATGGTCCATGATCTTTTGGACCCCTTCATTGGCTTCTAAGACAAGCTTTGGCAACTTGAATTGTTGAGGAAGATAGCCCATACATGGTGGGGCCAATTCAAGGGAACAAGGATAGAGAGGGAGACCAAGGTGGCCCCTTCAAGCTTGTTACCCCCCCTTTCCCCTCCTCTTCCATTGACTGCCCCATTTCTAGAGCTAAGGAAGGTGCAAAAGTTGTAGGAAATACAAAGGAGAGTTCCCCTTGGCCGTCGCACATCACCGAACACCCGTGCCTCGCCGTTTTTGCCTGTCGCGCCTAGCCGCGCAAGCTCGCATCCCAGCTGCGTCGTCCAGCTATTCAATGGCCTTGTCATGCCCATGTCGTTGCTCCCTGCCACCTCGAGCTCACCCTGCCATTGTAGTCGCCGTTCAAGTCGCCGCTGTCGCCTGCCATTGGCCGCCCGACCCCGCATCAGCCCGTCCGCCTCACCTTACTCGTTTCCAGCTGCCCAGCCCTCTCTTTTGGCCTAGCCACAAAAACTGAAGCCTTGAGTTTGTTGTGCACTGTTTGGCTTGTTTCCAAGCCCTTCTGAACTTCGCAAGGTGCCCCCGCTTTGAAGTTTGTGGCCCGTCTTCTCGTCCCCGTTGAAGTGAACCCACCAGAATGCTAATCGAGTGAATTTACTCACAAATCTCCTCTTAGGGAGTAAATTATGCTTAAGGGTTGATTAGTTTAGGTTAAGTATGGATTATGTGGTTAGTTAGAACGAATTAGTGACTTAATTAATCGTTATTGCATGTTAGGTGGTTAGAGTAGTGTAATTAGCAAGTAGATAGATCGTACTATTTATCTAGATAGGTTCAAAAATTTTCCGGGCCTGTCTTGGCTTTTAAATAGGCTTTTCCGGCCTAAGTGGTATTTACTGGTATTAATTAATTAATTTTTGCAATTATTTAATTAATTATTATTTTTTGGAAATTAGATCGGGATAGCCGGTAATCGGAATTTTATGCTGATCACGGTGGTATGATTGGATTATTTATCTAGATGCTAATTTGTGCAATTTGAGTGTGAATTGTAATTTTCAGTTTTTATCCTAATATTAATAATTTCAGTATTTAATTAAAAAATTATTGGGCGTCGGTTTACGTGCCAAAAATGTTTTTTATCGATTATATAATTAGTGGGATTTTTTTATCGAATTAGTGGGATTTTATAAAGTAAAGATATTATATTTTTGGTTGAGGCCGACTGTGTACCCACACACAATTATTTTTATCGAGTATAATAAAAGTGGTGAAATGGTTGATTGAGTAGAATGGTATACTATATCAACCTAAAAGCTTTGATATATCAGCTTAAAGTGAACAGTATACCCTAAGTACCGCACAACTTTGGTGAGCATTAGTAGTAGATTATATCAGCCTAAGGGCTTTGATATATCAGCTTAGCGTGAGCTGTATACTTTAAATATCGCACAGCTTTAGTAAGCATATTAAGTATCGTACAGCTTCGGAGAGCATTAAGTACCGCACAGTTTTGGTGAGCATTAGCAGTATACGATATCAACCTGCGGGTTTGAATATATCAGCTTAGGGTGAGCAGTATATGATGTTATCAGCTTTTTGCAAGCTATACTATCTATCTTCAGCTTAGGGTGAGCAGTCCTTAATGTGATCGGACTTTGTAGATAGTATTGAATGAGTTGATCGAAAGATAGTCTTGATGGCATTAAATCGACTGGATCGATTGATTGATGACTTGATCTGATTTGATGATTTGATTTGTTGAAGTGATTCGTTGAATATATGAATTATATTGACTTGCAGGAAAGAACTAAAGCAAAGGTAAGTTCTCTAACTTGTGCTTGTGCTTAGGCAACCCTTGGGGCATATTTTCTTCCTAGTCGGGACTCAGGGAGTGAACTTGCTGAGACGTCGTCTCATCCCGTTGTGGGATAACATTTTCAGATCCTTAGATGGCAGTTCCTCCCGAGCATTTTGGCCAACCAAAGAAGGTCACCAAGCAGAGGTGTTATATTCCACTTCATGGGAACCCGGGGACATGGGTCTATGAACTCGTGAGGTCCGTGGTTAGGGTTGATGCAGGTCTACCCCATAAGGTACCTTATCAATACAGATCACGGTATCGTCGTGAGCAGAATGGACAGAACGAGGGTCTCATACCGAAGTCTGAGATCCATATGTCAGTGTTGGAGTTGCTTTTGGAAAAAGCACGGCAGATCCTCCTAGTGGTTTGGTGGTAGACCCGGATCTTTTGGATCCATGGGCCCCAGAGTATTCAGTCGAACACTCAACTGATTAGAGGATTTGTAGCTCTCTGAACCCCCCCCGGTTTTGCAGACCTTGTATATATCGGTTATTATTGCTTGTAACTTTGTTTGTTATGTATAAAAGTGTGGTTTGGTTTTCAAAAATTATGGTCCTACTTTCCTATCCCATCTTGTTGTTGTTTGGGGATTATTTATTCGCTTCTGCATATGCATTAAAATGAATGGGTCCGCAATGCATCCTAGGACATCACTATTCAATCGACCGCTGAGGGATGGGCACGTGTTCGGGGGATCAAGGCGTGACATCCCCTTTTAGTGGTATCAGAGCAAGGTTAGTGGTTGGAGTGATAAGGTGCGATGGTTTATGAGATAGTTAGTCGGAATGACCTTTATTTCATGCTAGTGCATGTCTCTGGTAACTGGTTGGTAAAATTGTTTGTTTGTGTGGATCGCTCAACTTCTAATTTAGTGTGGAATTAGAAGATAGGTTTTAGTAGAAAACTGAGTCATGAGTGATTAGGATCGGAGGACTCCTAGAAAGCTACTATAAGGCCTGCAACTCGGGGTAGGACGCCGACACTGGTCAGTACCCAAGGAGGCCGTGGTAGAGCGCCAACTCAGGCTAGCGCAAGTGGAATAGCACCGCCTCCTGTTGGTGCTAGGGTAGTAGCCCCTGATGATCCAAGGTTTGCGGGGATCATGCAAGCGTTAGAGATGCTGGGAAATAGGATGGATCAGCAGGCTCAAATTCAAGCTGCTAGTGACGCTGCTTCAGCCGCCGTTACCACAGCTGTCGTTAATGCCACTACGGATGCTGCTGCTGCTGCCGCACCTGTCATCACACCTACTGAGGTTCCACCAGGGAACATGGTCACTGGGAGACCGATGCATAAGCTGGTGGAACAGTTTCTGAAGCTAAACCCACCAAAGTTCACTAAAGCAGGAGACCCTGAAGCTACAGCTCTATGGATCCAAGGCTTAGAGAAGGCCTTTGCATTATTAATGTGCACCGAGGCAAATAAGGTAGTCCTTGCAACCTACCAACTAAAAGGATTGCGAGTACTTGGCGGAGAGCCACCCAAGGAGTAGTATTCCTTGAAGGTGTACTCCCGAAGTGGAACGCCTTTGTCAAAGTCTTCAATAACAAGTACTTCTCTAATAGTGCCAGAGAATTAAAGATGGCAGAATTCCAGCGCATTCGCTAAGGTTCAATTATTGTAGATCAGTATGAAGCGTAGTTCAATGAACTATCGTAGTACGCCCCCTGAATTGGTCGAGAATCCGGTAAACTAAGCTAGAAGGTTTAGAGATGGGCTCAGACCGAAAGCAAGAAGCCCGCTGGTGCCATTGAATCTGAAGAACTATAATAACCTTTATGAACGAGCCCAGCTGATAAAGAGAGATCAAAATGAATGACCCGCCGCATCTGGATCGCGGTAAGGATCTAATTGATATGGGATTCGGTATGGGAAGAAGCCATGACCAGAGGAAGATTCCACGTCTCACCTAATAGGAAGGGTGGAGTTGGCAAGTCAAGACCAAGCCAGAACGGTGTGTGTCGCTTTTGTGGAAGGCGACATGGTTCGACCCCGTGCCCCCGAAGGATGGGCACTTGTTTCAAATGTGGCCAACAGGGTCACATAGCTAGAGATTGTCCTAGAAGAGCAAGAGGACAATAGCAATTATCGCCGCCGCTACTGATGGGTCTGATTAGAGGATTTGCGCCGTAGAACGTAACGCAGGCTGGACAGAACAAACCCCCAGCTCAAGGGATAGTGTACACCATCACAAGAGGTTAGGCTAAGGATGCACCTCATGTGATTATAGGTACGATTTCGCTGAATGACCATGCTACTTATGCTTTATTTGACCCTAACGCGACTCATTCTTTTATTACTGAGCAATATGTTAAGCTGATAGGATTAAGTCCCGAGTTGCTAGGGTCAGTGGTTAGCATATCTATATCGTTAAAGGATACGGTATTGTCTGCATTGGGTTGTTCTGGTTGCAAGTTAGTGATTGGAGAGCGAGATGGAAAGATAGACTTGTTAGTCCTAGCCATGTATGACTTTAATTTGATAATTGTCATGGACTAACTCACTAAGCAACGAGCTAAGATGGACTGTTATCATAAAGCGATTCAGTTTAACCCGTAAGAGGGTGAAAGTTTCGAGTTTGTTGGGAATCGAGGAGGACCATCGATTATCTTGATTTCGTCGCTTGAGGCAACCCGTTTGTTAGACGAGGGTTGTCAAGGTTACCTGGCAACTATCATGGATACGACAGTTGAGGAGCTGAAGATCGAAGATATCGCAATAGTGTAAGACTTTTCCAAATGTATTCTCGAAGGAATTGCCAGGCTGGCCGCCAGAGAGAGAGATCAAGTTTGTGATTGAATTAGCACTCAGGATAGAGCCAATCTACAAGGCTCCTTACTAGATGGCATTGTCTGAGTTGAAAGAACTGAAGGTGCAGATGCACAAATTGTTGGATAAGGGATTCATACGTCCCAGTGCATAGCCTTTGAGAGCACCAGTTATGTTTGGGAAAAAGAAAGATGGTTCGTTGCGTTTGTGCATCGACTATCATCGACACAATCAGGTGATGATCAAGAATAAGTATCCACTCTCGAGGATCGACAACTTGTTTAATCGATTACAAGGAGCGTTGATATTCTCCAAAATCGACTTGAGGACAGGATATCATCAGTTGAGGATCAGAAAGGAGAACATTCCAAAGTCAGCGTTCCGTACTCAATACGACCATTATGAATTCACTGTAATGTCGTTCGATCTGACAAACATCCCAGCTGCTTTTATGGATTTGATGAACCGAGTGTTCAAGGAATACCTGGATCAGTTCGTGATCATATTCATTGATGATATTCTAGTATATTAGAGGAGTGCTAGGAAGCACAAGAGTCATCTGAGAATGGTATTATAGACCTTAAGGATTCATCAGCTGTACACTAAGTTTAGCAAGTGTGAGTTTTGGTTGACTCATGTAGCATTCATAGGTCATGTGATTTCAGGCAAAGGAAACTCCGTGAACCCGACCAAGATTGAAGCAGTGATCAACTGGCTAAGATCGACTACAGTGATAGAGATCAGAAGTTTCCTGGGTTTGGCAGGTTACTATAGAAGGTTTGTGGAAGGATTTTCAATTTTGGCATCACTGTTGACTCGACTCTTGAAGAAAGAAGAGAAGTTCGTGTGGACGGACAAGTGCGAACGTAGTTTCCAAGAGCTTAAGTAGAGGCTGACTACTGCACCTGTGCTGACCATTCCATCTGGTTCTATAGGATACAAGATCTATAGTGATGCGTCATTTAAAGGACTGGGTTACATGCTGATGCAACAAGGTAGAGTTGTTGCATACGCCTCCCGTCAGTTGAGACCTCATGAACAGAATTACCCGACGCATGATTTGGAACTCGCAGCAATCATTTTCGCTCTGAAGATTTGTAGACATTACTTATGTGGAGAAAGATTCCAAATCTTCACTGATCACCAAAGTCTTAAATATCTATTCTCTAAGAAAGAGTTGAATATGAGGTAGCGTCGCTGGATGGAACTCCTAAAAAACTATGTGATATTCTGTACTACCTGGGAAAAGCAATTAGGGTTGCTGACGCTTTGAGTCGGAAGTCTTCAGTCGCACGTATGCTGGTTAAGAAGTGGAATTTACTCGAGAGAGCTCGAGATTCAGTATTCAAATTTGAGGTAAGCCACCTTTCAAATCTTATGGCCATCCTCAGAATTGAGCTGGATGTTCAGATTAGAATCAAGGCACTTCAACCGACAGACCCAGATGTTCAGAAGATTCTGCAAGAGTATACCGATAAGAGAAAGGATGATTTCAAATTTCTGAGGATGGAACACTGAGGTTCTGAGGACGATTATGTGTACTTGACGATGCTGAGCTTAGAGAAGAGATCTTATCAAAAGCTCATCGTAGCAGTTACAGCATTCATCCTGGCAGTACGAAGATGTATCAGAATCTGCGTCAACACTACTGGTGGTTCAGTATGAAGGCAGACATCACCAAGCATGTCGCTAAGTATTTGATGTGTCAGCAAGTGAAGGCACAACATTGTAAGCCAGGAGGACTTCTACAACCTCTCGAAATTCCCGAGTGGAAATGAGAGCATATCACGATGGATTTTGTGACAGGCTTACCAAGGAGTCAGAGAAGTAATGATTTCATTTGGGTAGTGGTCGACAGACTAACAAAGTCATCTTACTTCATTGCAGTACAAAAGGACCTTGATTTGGATAGGCATGCAGAGTTGTACGTGCATTAGATAGTTCGATTGTATGGAGTGCCGGTGATGATTACTTCAAACTGAGACCCGAGATTCACAACTGCTTTTTGGAAGAGTTTGTAGGCTGCTTTAGGAACGAAGCTGCAGTACAGTACGACATATCATCCTCAGACGAATGGCCAATCTGAGAGGACGATTCAGGCCCTTAAAGACATGTTGCGAGCTTGCGTGCTGGATTTCAAGAGAAGCTGGAAGGAATAACTTCACCTTATCGAGTTTACTTACAACAACAGCTACCAGCAGAGCATTCAAATGGCTCATTTCCAAGCATTATATGGCAGAACATGCAGAACACCAGTATATTGGGATGAAGTCAGGGAAAGAGAGATCACAAGCCTAAAGTTGATTCAACAGTTAGTGGATGCAGTTGTAGTCATTAGGGACAGACTAAAGACCGCTTAGAGCCATCAGAAAAGTTACGCAAATAAGCGCCGGAGACCATTGGAATTCCAAGCTGGTGATCACGTTTTTCTGAATGTGTCACCAATGAGAAGAACTTCGTGCTTTGGCAAAAAAGGAGAATTGAGTCCGAGGTACGTAGGTCCATTTGAGATTCTAGAGAGAATCCAGATCTTAGCGTATCGTCTTGCATTACCGCCGAGACTAGCGCAATTACATGACGTCTTTCACGTGTCGATGTTAAGGAAGTATGAGCCTAACCCAACCCACATGCTTAACTTCGAAGAATTGAACGTGGACGATAGAGTGTCTTATGTGGAAAGCCCGGTTCAAATGATGGATCGGAAAGAACAAATTCCGTGTATAAAGACCATCCCGTTGGTTAAAGTGATCTGGCAACATCACAGCACTGAAGGAGCAACCTAGGAGAGTGAAGAGTCGATGAGATGACTGTACCCCCGCTTTTTTGTTTAAAGTATTTCTGAATTCACAAACCATTCCGAATGACAGTCAAAATTTATAAAAGGGGAAGAGTTGTGACATCTTGAAATTTTCAGTTCTACTTTCAATTAAATAAATTGGACATTTTATCGATGCCCCTATAGTGCTATTCTCTGAGCTGATCACTTCTGAGATAACTAAACTATCTTGGGAAGCTATTAAGGGATTTTAACGCAATAGACTTAAGAATTCGATCAGGAATCGACTACTTGACCGTGCTCATCTACAGAGATCATTACGGCATAATAAAGATCGATTAGAGATCAGAGATAAGTCAATTAAACTAAGATGTGTGACTAAATGTGGGTGATTCCATCAAATTGCAAAATTCTTGTTGATTGGCACTAGACTAATTTTTCTGTCATTTTGATACCCTATGTCCGTATTTAAAGTCTCGAGATTTTCACGACTACTGAGAGTCACCAATGTGTTAAAGAGGTTCATTGTGGCTCGAAGAAAATTGACCACGGGTTATTTGTACTAAAAATTTATGAAAGCTACCCGATGGGCTAGGTCACGCTAAAATCGAGCCAGATTGAAATTACCACGAATTTGAATCTGATTTCCAAAATTAAAAGTTCCTTCATGTCACGAGTCATTTTAAGAACGTTGACTCATCATTCGAAGATTTTTCTACAGATTGAGATTTTTTGCAAAATTTCGGGATGGAGCCATTTTTGTCCGGGAAACTTAGGGGACCATTTTTTATCGCGTAATTAGGATACAAGTTGGTTCTATTGGTGTGGAAAAATGTCAATTTGATCGAGGACACCGCGGTGGAATTTTTGGGAGCCGAACTGATTTAATTCAAGAGGGAATGAAAGTGGAATTGAAAGAGATTTGTGCAAAATTCATAGCCCCATGGTCCATGACCTTTTGGACCCCTTCATTGGCTTCCAAGATAAGCTTTGGCAGCTAGAATTGCTAAGGAAGCTAGCCCATACATAGTGGGGTCAAGTCAAGGGGACAAGAGGATAGAGAGGGAGACTAAGGTGGCCCCTTCAAGCTTATTGCCCCCCTTCTCCTCCTCTTCCGTCGACTCCCCCATTTCCAGAGCTAAGGAAGGTTCAAAAGTTGCAGGAAATATAGAGGAGAGTTCCCCTTGGCCGTCACAAACCACCGGACACCCATGCCCCGCCGTTTCTCCCTGTCACACCTAGCCGCGTGAGCTCACATCCCAGCTGCGTTGTCCAGCTGTTTTGCAGCCTTGTCGCGCCTAGGCTATCGCTCCCTACCACCCCGAGTTCACGCTGCCATCATAGTCGCCGTTCAAGTCGCCAGCATCGCCCGCTGTTTCCAGTCGCGCAGCCTTCTCCTTCAACCCAGCCACAGAAACCGAAGCCATGAGTTTGTTGTGCACTGTTTAGCTTGTTTCCAAGCCCTTCCAGACCTTGCAAGGTGCCCCTGCTTTGGAGTTTGTGGCCTGTCTTCTTGTCCCCGTTGAAGTGAACCCACCGGAACGCTAATCCAATGAGTTTACTCACTAATCTCCGGTTATTGAGTTAATTATGCTTAAGGGTTGATTAATTTAGGTTAAGTATGGATTAAGTAGTTAGTTAGAATGAATTAGTGATTTAATCGATCGTTATTGCATGTTAGGTAGTTAGGGTAGCATAATTAGCAAGTAGATAGATCGTAGTATTTATCTAGATAGGTTCTGAAATTTTCTAGGCTCGTTTTGGCTTTTAATTAGGCATTTCCGGCCTAAGTGGTATTTATTGGTATTTATTAATTAATTTTGGCAATTATTTAATTAATTATTATTTTTCGGAAATTAGACCGAGATAGTCGGTGATTGTAATTTTTTGCTGATCGCAATGGTATGATTAGTTTATTTATCTGATGCTAATTTGTGCAATTTGAGTGTAAATTGTAATTTTGGGTTTTTATCCCAAAATTTAATAATTTCAGTATTTAATTAGAAAATTACCGAGCGTCAGTTTACAATGCCAAAAATATTTTTATCAACTATATAATTAATGAGATTTTAGAAAGTAAATATATTATATTTTTGGCTTAGGCCGACCGTGTACCCACACACGATTATTTTTATCAGGTATGAGAAAAGTGGTGAAATGGTTGATTGAGTAAAATGGTATACTATATTAGCCTAAAAACTTTGATATATCAGCTTAGAGTAAGCAGTATACCCTAAGTACCGCACAACTTTGGTAAGCATTAGCTGTATACTATATCAGCCTGAGAGCTTTGATATACCAACTTAGTGTGAGCAGTATACTTTAAGTATCACACAGCTTTGGTGAGCATATTAAGTATCGCACAGCTACGGAGAGCATTAAGTACCGCACAACTTTGGTGAGCATTAGCAGTATATGATATCAACCTGCAGACTTGGATATATTAGCTTATGGTGAGCAGTATACGTTGTTATCAGCTTTTAGCGAGCTATATTATCTATCTTCAGCTTAGGGTAAGCATCAACCTAAACCACGAATCGACTGGATTGATTGATCGATGACTTGATCTGATTTGATGCTTTGATTTGTTGAAGTGATTCGTTAAATATATGAATTGTATTGACTTGCCAAGGAAGGCACGGAGGCAAAGGTAAGTTCTCTGATTTATGTTTGTGCTTAGGCAGCTCTTGGGGCGTATTTTCTTCCTAGTCGGGACTTAGGGGGTAAACTTGCTAAAACGTCATTTCATCCCGTTGTGGGATAATATTTTCAGGTCCTTAGATGGCACCTCGTCCTGAGCATTTTGGCCAACTAAAGAAGGTCATCGAGTAGAGGTGTTATATTCTGCTTCATGGGAACCCGAGGGAATGGGTCTATGAACTCATGAGGTTCGTGGTTTAGGTTGATGCGAGTCTACCCCATAAGGTATTCCATCAATATAGATCATGGTATCATCGTGAGTGGAACGGACAGAACGAGGGTCCCATACCGGAGTCTGAGGTCTCTATGTTGGTTCTGGAGGTTGCTTTTTAAAAAGGCACAGCAGATCCTCCTGGTGGTTTGATGGTAGACTCGAATCTTTCGGATCCAGGGACCCCGGAGTATTCAGTCAAAGACTCGATTGATTAAAGGATCTGTATCTCTCTGAACCCCCCCTTTTTGCAGATCTTGTGTATATCGGCTATCATTGTATGTAACTTTGTTTGTTATGTATAAAGGTGTGGTTTGGTTTTCAAAAATTGTGATCCTACTTTCTATCACATCTTGTTGTTGTCTAGGGATTATTTATTCGCTTCCGCATGCATATTAAAATAAATGGGTCAGCGAAGCGTCCTAAGACATCACTATTTAATCAATTGTTGAGGGATGGGCACGTGCTTGGAGGATCGGGGCTTGACAAGTTTGGCTAGTTCTGCCCAAAATTTTTGCAATTAGGTCCCTAGAGGGCCTAATTGTGTCCAATTAATGAAGAAATGGGCTAAATTGCGAAGAAACAGTCCAAATTTGTCCAAATTAAGTCAATTAAACATTTTAATAACATCTCGATTGACTTAAAAGGGTCTAATTATCTCATGAATAGTAAGAATCATGCTTGGATTCAATGGGTGTACGAATTTGCCATTTCTAGCCAATTAGTGCAATTTTTGCAATTCTCGTCCTCAAAAATCAAACTGGTCAAAATTGACTATAATTGACATAACAAGACATCAATTGGTTCAATCTCTTACACTTATGATGGTTTAGTGCATCCAAATTGACACTTAAATGATGGTATGAACCATATGCCAAAATTAAACTGAGAGTCAATGATAATTAAATTAAAGCTTAGTCTAGAATGGGTCAACTTGAATTGCCTCAATTGAAGTTCATTAGCTTGAATTTCCAAAGTTCAAGTAAGCTAAATCCATCAAAATGGAAATTTCCCAAGTAAATTTGCCAAAATTGACCCTAGATTTGGATTGCCACTAACTAGTTACTCCTAATGAGGGCATAATCTCACTAATCATGAAGAACGACTCGGGACCCTTGATTGGAGCTAAAAATGTAAATTTCCATCCCTACATGTCAATCATAAAATTGATTGAACAAGTGGACTTAAGATAACCTCTAGATCGGATGTTGTAGAAGGAACTAGACTAAAATATGACTAGAAGAGAAGTTTTATATTTTGTCAATTTTGAACCTAAGTCCGAAAAATTCAAAAAAAAAAAATTCTTAATCGATTTTTGAGAGATTTTTTTGGCCAAAGTGAAATTGGGATTATTTAGAGTCTTTTTGTGCAAAAAATCAAATTTAAATCTAAGGTTGACTTTTGGTCAAAAGGTCAAATCAAAAAGTCAAGTCAAAAGTCATGTCAAATCAAAAAGTCAAGTCAAAAGTCAATTATTTGATTTTTTGGGTTTTTGATGAAAATGACTTGGAAATTAATCAGAAATGAAGGGCCATTGAAATAAAAAATGAAAAATGACACTTTTTGATCAAGAAATGGGCTTTGTCACAATTGAAAACCCTAATTCAATAATTTTACATTTATTGATGTGTCAACTAAAAATAAGGTGTCAACAAGAAGGAGTGCACAAATTGGAGGGAAAATTTACTCTTAAAATGTTTTCTGTGGCTTCTCGTTTACAACACACCCTCACGTCCTATATATTAGCAAAACACCTAAATTACAATAAAGATGAAGACAAACATCCTACATAATTATTATCCTGAGGACAAAATGTCAACGACAAGAAAACACAAACATTAAATGAGTTAAAGACCATAAAGTTCACTCCTTCTGACAATGTTAAAATTTCATGCTCTTTGATCAAGAAACCACACAAGAGCTCCTCTTTTCCTTATGAAATCATTTGAATGATAGAGGGTCTACCTAAACATAACTCACCATAAATCATGCCGATTTCCTTTCGTCTTTAATCTTCTTCTGACGCCCACCGTAAATCATGACATTCTTTGAAAAATACTAACAACCAAATCTAGAGCTCAGTGACCAACATGCTCAAATCTTCAACTATCAATTTTATATTATTCTAACATTTTTAACTATGTATTGTTAACCAAAAATACTTGTTTGGAAAAGAGCAAGAGCAAGTGTACTTGTATGAATCCTTAACTGTACTTTGTTCAACGAAGTAATAAATTTTAGCATCCATTTTAGAGTGTGAATGCTTCTGATTATGATGTTTCAGGTATTGAAAACTGTTACAAAAGAGTAATGTTCTATCTATACAGAGTCTCATATATTTGGAAGTAAATGGTAGACTTGACTTTAACTTACTAAACTGAGTTTTTTCCAATGTCAGCATTATTTTGCTTGCTAAATTACTGATATTCGTCAATAGGATTACATACATTAATTAATGAAGAAAGTAGTGTTCTCTCTTCCTTTCGACTTTGAGATTGTAGCACCGATAATTTGACTGAGGACATAGGTTTCTTCATGACCTGGGAATTCCTCTCATCCTTCTGGATGAATTTCTTAAAACCATTGTGAAGCTACTTTAGATGTTGTGAATGGGGTAGTGCTTCGTTTCTAGAACCAAGCTAGACTAAAGACCTTCCTAGCATTTGATACTAGAGGTTGAACAGTTCAATGCCTTTTATGCATGGGTGTGGACACCTTGTAGCTTTTTACACGTATCTTCTCTAGGACGTGCTTAAAAGAGTGGGAATAGGATGGATTAGTATTCATAGTCTAATCTAGGGCTGAGTTGCAGTTAGTCAGCTTAGCAAGCAATTATGAAATTAATGATTTTCCTAATGCGGTTAGTATGGCTTAGATCTTGTTGGTCAGGGACATCGATGATAATTTACCGACAATGTTAGTAACTTGCGGTCGTCCAATGCGATAGCAGATTATCAACTTTTCGATATATTCACCATTCAAAACAAAAATTAAGTGATGAACATAGTATTTTACCAATAACTTACCAACAGAGCTCCACTTTCAAGGTAGTATGTGATAAACTGAGTAAGGAATTTTCCAACTTCAAGTGGAATGTAAGTTACCTACTCATGTACAATTTCACTACTCACAACAAAAACTTAGCGGTGAAATTTGTGAATTACTGACGTAGGTCATGAATCCATGGCCTTTTTCTCTTTTTTGATCTGGATATTGATTCTTCTCAAGCCCCAAAAGATGCGTAGAACTTTCGCTCGATTATTTTCCTGTGTTTTTCCAATTTGACAATGGAAATGCATCATCAAGCATTAACTCGTGGAACACATATATGTGGATGCTATTCAGCATAGTGAAAATATTGACAGTTGCCACCGTATGGTTCTTTCTTTGAACATTGCATATTGCCCGTTGCCTTTCTTCCAAGATATGCAGCCAGCACATTCAAGAATTGAGATTGAATTAATCTAACCACGTGATCAGGTTGGGAAAACATAACTCATTTTCTTGCTACTTCTCGATTGGAATAGTTTGTACTTCATCTTTCCCCCATATACTATTCGTTCCCAAAGTACTCCAAAACTTTGATTTTACAATGTTGGTTTTTACTTGGGATTGATTGAGGGCGGGGTCAAACGTTGGTCTGCTATGGTTTCCTATTTCAAATTCACTCTGAGCTCTCAGTAACTATATTTACCATGTTCCAGATAAAGTACTCGAGGGAAAATTGTTCTGACATGTTTTGCACGAGGCGACGTGACTGTCCTGAAAAACAGAGAAGATTTTTTTTTTTTTTTGGTAAAAGTAAGTAAACAGAGAAGATGATTTATAGTGACCTAAGCTATAAATGAGTTTTACTTGTATTTGACAATGGAGCTAGGCCGAGCAAACGCAACCATCATGATGTAAATGCCTCAACATTTTGGAGGGCAGGATATCGTCTGCCTTCACACTCTTGAAATATAAGGTAGCACCAGAGCATAACTTGCATTCTTTCTAAGACAAAGCATTGTATTGCAGAATATTTTCTCAAGATAAATTGATGACCAGTGATATTCGTAATTTAAGCACTTTTGGATTCTAAGCTTAACCGCAAATAAAATGAATTTGACGCGCCCACCAATTGCTTGCCCAAAGAGATTTTTCAAAGTTATCTGCAACGCAAAACTTGAGCACAAAACTCTAATATTTCGCTTCGACTAAACCATTACTTCAAATCAACTCCTGTGAAATCTCACAGCTCCACTACACCATAATCCATACTTTACATGAAATTCCACAACTAAACAACTCCAAAAACGGATTTGCAGTTCAAATTTCACATAGTTTTGAATTTGTGCCATAATCATGATATGGTGAAACAGTGTTCATCTGACTTGGGGCATGTGCATACAAAGAGAAATGATTTGGCAATAGTATTCAAATTAGAAAAGATAAATTATTATAAATTATTATGGGGCTTACTCCTTTAAGAATTTGTATTTCACAACAACTTATTATTAATAACCTAAAGACCGTTATGCAAGCAAAACCCACACACAAAAGCCTTTTCCTTTTTCCTTTCCCTTTATTTCTTTTCTTCTTTTCCTCTCTGATTTCAATCTCTCTCTCTCTTTTTCTTCTCTCCCTTTTTCTATCGATCATGTCTCCTTGCTTTAAATAAAGTGGTCTTCTTTTTCTTTTTCTTTTTCTTTTTCTTTTTCTTTTTTCTTTTTTTTATAAGCCACTTCATTTGACCAAGTCAACAAAGCCAAATATTTCAGAATGCCTTCAAAGCACTTGATAGGGAGAGGTTATGGATGAAGAGTGTAACGTAAAATAAGGAGCTTTTTGTTGTGTTTGTGTATGAACACTCCCACTTTTCACACCATACCTCCTTAAAGTTTGGCTACATTTTTCTTTTCCATCTACCATGTCTTGAACTGCATCAAAAGAAAACCCATTCTTACATGGCATTAAAAGTTGTACACTTTTGTCCTAAGTATGACATTAAATTGCTTCGTTGGAGATCCCATGCGGATTTTGACATCCCTCAGACGTAAAACATTTAGAGGGTAGAACTTGGGCCTAGGCTCGAAAAAGGATAAAGGACCCAATGAGTAGAAATTGGGCATATGAGTACCAACACATCAAAATAAAGAACACAATTTGACAACTCATCATACTAGTGGATAGGCACAAGCGGCCCCTATTGGTTGGAAACAACCCCTGTCTCGGTGACGTTACCCTATAACCAGCCATCAAGGATCCAAGGCAAGACCCCTGAAAACCATTCTTACACAGCATTAAAAGTTGAAGACTTGTTAGTCAATAAAGGAAAAGGCTGAAAAATTACTCCATGACCCCTCCCATACGGTAAGTTAGAAATTTTAGAGGCAAACACTACCAGTAAAAATCCATAAAGACCATGACTTCCCATGAACCATTGTAACACGTATTGATCCAAAATCACCACAAATGAAACCTCATAAGACCTTGACTTCTTGAGGAGGCACATGTCTATTCTATCGTCCGCAGACCTTGACTTCTTGAGGTATAGGTATGAGATGGATCCACACATGCATGCCGTTTGAATTTTTTTCCTTTTCTTTTGGGCCAGTATGCTGGTTCATATTCTAATTGTATCATAAAACCATGAAATTTAGAGATTTGCGTTAGCGGAGAATATCTTTCTTGATGGATATGGTAATAAGGTTTCAAAGCTGCTCACTGCGGAGGTCCATTCATAGAGGGCAGAAAAAGGGGCACAACCCTATTGTCAACTTACAATGTAGTCTAAAAGAGAGATTCGAAATATTAAAATGGTTTTTCTTTCAACTTTCTCCTTATGTTAACATGAAACTATTGCCTTTTGTTGAAAGATATGATTCAAATTGTATCCAAATCGTTGATAGGCAAAGAATCTTATTTATTTTAGGATTAGAAAGATAGGAGAATATTTCTTTTCCTTTATTAATCTCTTTCTTTGTAATTAAATACTTTTTGTACACAACAGAAATATACAATTTAATACAACAATTTCTTCCCTCGCTTTCCTTCTACCGTTTCTCGATTCCTTTTCTTGGTCTTCTGACATGGTATCAGAGCTTCCTGCGATTCTGGTATAGCTTCCGCATCTACCTTTCCTGATTGCCTTGAGGAACTGTATCCTGCAAAACAGTTGCCGAAAGGAATCAATCTCTCTTGAAGAATTTTCTCTCACAATGAATACATCGGAAGCTCTCACCTTTGAACCAAACGACCAGCCAGCGAGGGATGCAACGCCACGGAGTACACACAATCCAGATTCAACCGTTGTAAAGACCGTGGCAGGGCAACAGCTCAGCCAAGGCTAGATCCAGCCTCCACACATGCAATGGAAGAATCTTCCGGCTCAGTTCAACCTGGGGCAGCCCTATTTGGCCCATCCTTACCAGTGGACGCCATATCCATGGATCCATGGGATAAACCCACATACATCACAGCTGGGGAATCAAAGCAACTTGCGGACCGACGGAAGCACACCAACCATAAGTGGGGCAGGCTCTACCTTCGGCCCAGAGCAAACGGGCGGATCTGGCGAATCAGGGGGAGCGAATCCCTACCAAAATTTCTTTAATGCGGGTCAAGAAAACGGAGCAAATGTAGGGGCGAATACCTACCCATCTTTTTCACCTGGTTTTTTTCCTTACCAGATCCTTACTGCCGGAGGACGGCCGGAGCCCGGCGACCCTCTATACACGACGAACGCCGATGGACCAGATCTGAAACTGATCAGTCAGCAATTGACGGGTCAAGAGAATTACTCCACTTGGTCTCAGGAACTCCAGCGTGCCCTGGTAACGAAGGATAAGGAAGGCTTTCTGGATGGAACAATTCCGTTTCCAACCGACGAGCGAATGGCTCTTTTTTGGAGAAAATGTAATCAACTCGTTAGAACTTGGATTGGGAATTGTATCTCACCCGAAGTAGCAGCGGGACTTCCCCCAACAGAAGATACGAAAGAGATGTGGCATAATATTAAAGAGATGTATGGAAAGCTAGATCAAATCAAGATCTTTTCCATAACACAGCAAGTTTCAAAACTGAAGCAAGGGAATATGAGCGTCACGACAGTCTACAATAAGTTGTCGGTACTCTGTAATACTCTGCAATGAAATGGAATCGGCCGAAGAAAAATTTGAATGGCCCGAACCGATTCTCCAGCAGTACAAGACCATGCGCGAGAGAGAAAAGGCGATTAGGTTTCTCCTAATCTTAAACGAAACGTACCTTTCGTTTCGTTCCCAAATCCTAACAATGGATCCCATGCCAAACCTTGGCCGGATAAACCAGCTCGCCGTCCAGGAAGAGAGCCAACAAAGGACGGCGACTTCTAGAAGAGGAAGCGAGGCGATGGCTCTGGCCGCCAGAGGCCATTATTGCCCCCCACAGAGATACCCTAAGTTCGGAGGAGGAAAGGGGGCGATTTCGTCTGGCCGAAACCCTAGCTCATTTTTAAATGAGCAAATGGACGGCTCAGATTTTGGCGGACGATCGGACGGTCTTCCTTTTTCAACGACTGGGCTCTTCTCGACGGCCCACGAGACATCTTCGCTGGCGCAGATGAGCCGCACGAAGTCGACGGGCTGCGAGGAAAGTTTCAAGCGCATGAAAATGGGCCGCGAGGAATCCAGCCCACTGGACCAGAAGCACTGTATGAGCCCACTTCGACCCAAATTTTTCAGCCTAACAACAGATTCATTTCGAAATCCAATGGCCAAAAAGGAAGAGGTAAATTATATTGTGATTATTGTAAAAGACCGCACCATACAATTGAAAACTATTGGAAATTACATGGGAGACCTGGAGAAAAAGAACGAGGAAAATCTTCACAGGTTTTTCAGGCACTGAGTCAACCAACAGAAAAATCAGTTACCCATGAGCAGTATCAGGAACTGATGAGGGCTTTGAAAGGGTTGGATGCATCTGATAAGGCTGGGAGTTTCACAGGTACATCTTATTGCTTGATGAATTCAATTTCGAAGAATGCATGGATTATAGATTCAGGTGCTAGTGATCACATAGTCTGTGATAAGGGTTTCTTTACCAAAATCCAAAAATTATCCTTTCCTATATCAGTACAACTTCCAAATGGAAATTCCACACAAGTTGTCATGACTGGCACCGTGAATCTTAGTCCCCTCATTACACTTCGAAATGTACTTTATGTGCCTGAATTTCAATTCAACCTCACATCAGTTAATCAAGCTTCTAAAGAAAATTCATGTCGTGTCCTATTCACTCCAGATAATTGTTTCTTTCAGGCCCTTTCGACTGGCAAACTGATGGGCTTGGGTAAAGCTTATCAAAGGCTCTATTTGTGGATGGATTTTCCTAGCAATTTTAATTTGTCGTCTGTTGAATTCAATAACTCATTGTGTAACCATGTTATCAATGACAAAAATTTCCTTCATCATAAAAGATTGGGACATAGTGCCTTATTCCCTTGTCCCTAGTGTCCTATCTGTCCATTGGCAAAGCAAACACGTGCTCCTTTTCCAAAAAGCAATTCCCGAACAGATAGTATTTTTTCGTTGATTTATGTTGATGTTTGGGGACCCTATCATATTGTGAATCATGATGGGTCAAGATATTTCCTCACAATTGTTGATGATTTTTCTCGTGCGACATGGATATTCCTCATGCAATCCAAGAATCAAGTATTTACTCACCTACGAACATTCCTTACCTTGTCTAAAACTCAATTTGGAAAAACAATCCGTCGGGTTAGAACTGACAATGGAAGGGAGTTTTTTAATAGTGAGTGCGCTTCTTTATTTTCACTGAATGGAATCATGCATGAGAGCTCTTGCACTTATACACCACAGCAAAATGGTGTTGTTGAGAGGAAACATCATCACCTTTTAGAAGTAGCACGTGCCCTCAAGTTTCAAGCATATATTCCTGAGAATTTTTGGGGAGACTGTGTAGTTACATCAGCATATTTGATTAATCGCATGCCCTCACGTATTCTGAAAGGAAAGACGCCATTTGAGATGTTATATGGAAAGAAACCAAATCTAAGTCATCTCAGAATTTTTGGGTCTCTCTGTTATGTCACTACAGTGGGGCACAAAGATAAGATGGCACCACGAGCTAGTGAGTGTATATTTATGGGATATCCCACCTTGCAAAAGGGGTTTCGGATTTATGCACCATCCACAGGAAAATTTTTCGTAAGCAGAGATGTTATTTTTCATGAGAATATTTTTCCTTTCCAAACTCTTATTTCTTCAACTAAAGATGAGAAGCCAGGAAATTCAAAATTCTTATTGGAAGAAGATATCTTTCCGGGAAGTACATTTCTTGCTACTCCTCTTCAAGGGCCAACTGGTGAATCACCTACTCTGCCTATTCAGACATCTACGAGTCACTCCACTGAAGAGCCTCATATAGAAGAATCAGCCGAGTACACTGAAGATTCAGAATCAACACCTGCTGAAGAAGAGCCATCTTCAATGCAACAAGAAATTCCACGGCGTTCTAGTCGAGTGGCTCGCCCACCAATTTGGATAAAGGATTACATATGTGGTTGTTCCAGATCGTCAGGTACTTGTTATCCTATCTCGTCTTACGTCTCATTTGATAGGCTATCAGCAGAACATTTATGTTGCATGAGTCGAATTTTTGAAGAACGAGAACCTTCTAGTTATATTGAGGCTAAAGACGATCCTCGTTGGCAAAAAGCCATGGAGGCCGAATTAAATGCCTTGACGGAGAATCATACTTGGGATGTCGTGACAATGCTTGATAATCGAAAACCCATTGGATGTAAGTGGGTTTACAAGATCAAGTACAGGGCAGATGGTTCTGTGGAAAGATATAAGGCTAGATTGGTGGCCAAAGGATTTACTCAGCGAGAGGGTTTTGACTACCATGAAACTTTTTCGCCTGTTGCAAAGGATGTCACAGTTCGATCCTTCCTATCAGTTGCTGCTTTTCGTGACTGGCCGTTACATCAAATGGATGTACATAATGCCTTTTTACATGGTGATCTGGATGAAGAAATCTACATGGATCTTCCACCAGGATTACGGAGACAGGGGGAGTCTAAGGTATGTCATCTCCGTAAATCTCTTTATGGACTGAAGCAAGCCTCTCGACAATGGTACGCCAAGTTCACTAACACACTTATGGCTGCTGGATTCAAACAGTCCAAACATGACTATGCCCTATTCACCTGGACAAAAGGTATGTCATCTATTTATTTGATGATTTATGTGGATGACATTCTTATCATGGGAAATGAAGAAACTTAAAGAACATCTGCATTCCACTTTCCACATCAAAGATCTAGGGCCACTTAAGTATTTTCTTGGAATTGAGATAGCTCGTTCAGATCAGGGAATTTCTCTCAGTCAGAGAAAATTCATAATGGAAATCATATCAGAAACGGGATTATCAGGTTGTAGGCCAGCCATTATCCCTATTGAGCAAAATGCTAGGCTGACATCTGTTGACTATGATTCTGGCATATCCTCTTCTTATGATGATCCATTATTGAGAGATCCGTCGGGATATCAGAGACTGGTAGGGAAACTTATATATTTGACTATGACCAGGCTAGACATCTGCTATGCAGTACAGACTCTCAACCAGTTTATGCACAGTCCGAAACAATTTCACATGAATGCAGCATTGAAGATTGTGAAATACTTGAAGACATGTCCAGGATTGGGGATACTTGTCACGCCCCGACCCTTAGGCATGCACACATCCCTTACTTTTGGTCGATTTAAAAATGCGATATCCCAGGACTATGTATCGCCGACCCTTTCAATTATATATGCACATGCGGAAGCAGTTATAATTCCCCAGACAATAAAGCAATGGGATAGAAAAGCAGGCCATATATTTTTCTTACTGAAAATTCACAACTACATCTTTTGACATGCATCTCATAGTATTCTACAATACTATATATACGCAACTCTGGTCTAAAGTCTATTCATAGGCAAACAAGGTCTGACAGGACAGGACGGGATTTCAGTCCTCATCCGGGTCGTACTCGGGGTTATCTTCAGGGTCCTCCTCCACGTACTCCTCTTTGGGTTCCTCAACAAGGATCTCCTCGTCAGATTCATGCTCCTTAGGCTCCTCATCCAGGTCCTGAAATGGTTATTCAATAACCACTGAGACAACGTCTCAGCAAGTTCTACCTCCTAAGACCCGATTAGTAAACTAATACACCTTAGGGCTACCTACGCACAACATGAGTCAGAGAACTTATCTTAGCCTCAGATTCCACCTGCATATTAGCACATATCATATAGGCACCCAAGCAATCATATTATAGATCAAAGCATCGATCTAATCGACCTAGTCGATTTCATATCAGAAAGACCACTCACGATCATCTCCATTCAATTATTCAATTCACAACATCAAACCAAGGCAATGAATCACATCAAGTCACACTCAGATCGAATCATCGATCAATCGACTTAGTCGATTACCAGTCAGTCGGACCATTTCTAGGTCACTCATCCCACACCAAGCAATTCCTTACATTTAGTGGCTTTATGGTCCCACCCGACCCTCTCAAGATCTAATGGCTTTACGGTCCCACCCGACCCTCTCAAGATCTAGTGGCTTTACGGTCCCACCCGACCCTCTCGAGGTTTAGTGGCTTTATGGTCCCACTCGACCCTCTCATGATCTAGTGGCTTTACGGTCCCACCCGACCTTTCCAAGATCTAGTGGCTTTACGGTCCCACCCGACCCTTTTCAAGATGCCAGACTATGTCACCGAGCCACGTGCATTCTCCAGGAAGACATACCGAGTTTCCGATCCACGTGCATTCTCTAAGGCTACCTTTTCGCCAAGATGACATATCTAATCACCGAGTCACGTGTCCTTCCCAGGTGACACTCCAATTCACCGGGTCACAGACATTCTCCAGGTGATTTACCAACGCACTTTCGATACTGACAACCGATACTCGACCAATCCTCAATCACATAACTAAACATCGCATTCTTTAAGAACATAACTTAAAAATGCACAATTAAATCAATTCGACACGAATTCAACCTCAATTAAATAAACAAACCACTCCACGACAATCAGCACGAAATTCCGGTCACCGGCCATCCTGGTTGAATTTCCGGAAATAAATAATTAAATAATTAATTTCGAAAATTAAATAAATAAACATAATAATTCCAATTTAGCATAATATGAAGCTCAATTAAATAAACGGACTGTGCCACGATCATTAGCATAAAATCACGGTCACTGGCCATCCCAGGTTGAATTTCCGAAAATAAATAATTAAATTATTAAATTATTAATTTCGAAAATTAATATTTAATTCCTAAAAATTCCACCTAGGCCCGAATTGCCTAATTAACACCCGATAAGGGATGGGAAAAATCCCAAGAAGCATCCAATAAATAATAGGACATGCTTACTAGCTAAATGCACAATCAATTTAATTAACATGCATCAATGAGTCTTTAATTTAATTACTTTAATCTAATCTATCCACCTAATTACAAATAATTAAATCTAATCAACCTTAAGCATAATTAGAAAACTAATAAAGCATTAGTGAGTAAAACTCACTTGATAAATGCGAAGACCAGATCACCACATGGTGACGCGACAGCGACCGAATTCCAAAATTTCGGCGACGTCGATGCACCCTCGCGCCGGGCCAAGAAACTTTGCAAGCCCGCAGAAATTCTGGGCTTAGATCGAACTTGGGTCGATTAACTTCGCGGGCTGAGTTGCTAAAACTTCTTGGGCTTCAAAACTGGGCCTGAGTTACTAGATCTTTGGGCTGAATTGTAACTGAACTGGACTGAGCTTTCACAGAAATGGGCTGCTGAAGCTAAAGCCCACGGCTTCAAATGGGCTGAGAATGGACTGGACTACAGCTTGTTGGACTAAATTTTTCTTGGGATGATGGGCTGAATAAGAAGCAGCAAGGGCTGCTGTTGGGCTCGAGGAAACGAAGACTAACGCTACTGGGCTGCTTCGTTCGGTGCTGATGGCTTCAACGCGGCAGCTGCAGCGCCTTTGTTGATCTTCAGAGCTGGACAAAGCGAGAAGGAGCTGCGGTGAACAAGATGGAAGTTGGGACGCTTGGTGGAGACAAACGTGGTAGAGATGGGCTTCGGTGGACGCTAGGTTGAAGTCGTGAGGGGCTGCTGAAGGTAATTCGGTGGATGATGCTGTTGACCGAAGGAGCTGGCTTCGGAGGAGGACTTCGGGCGTTGAAGATGGAAGCTTAGTGGACGACAGTTCTCGGTGGAACGTGCGGCTTCCTTCGGCGGTCTTCAACTCCGCTTGTTGACCGAACCAAACGCAGGTGCTGCCAAGTGGCAACGAGGCGAGCTTCTGGGTCAATTGAGAAGCCTCGGTGGCTCGCTTGTTGACCGAAGCAGCAGAGTTTGGACGCGTGTGCGAGGCTGGCGGACGAAGGGAATTTCGAAGGGAAGCAGCTTGGTCTTCTTCAGCTGCTGGCGTCGCACAATTCGGAGGATGGAGGAGAAACGATCCGCTGCAGCTTGAAGGTGAAGATGAGTGAGAGAGAGATGGATAGAGATGAGGGGTGAGGGGCTCCACTTGGCTTGATATTCCACAACAAATATCTCTTTTGTTCCCTAATCTTGGACCAAAGCCATAGCTGTCTTCCACCAGCTCTTTGCAGTCCAAAATGCCCTCATCTAGAAGGTTTAAAAGGTCCAAAGGTTAGGTCTTATGGGGTGCTACGAATTTCTTAGCCAAGGCTTCAATCGTACATCAAATCTCCCTCAATTGTTCTCCATCGGACAATTAATTGATGTCTCAAAGTCTCAATTGCTATTTTTCCTCATCCATGCATCCATCATACATTTCAATTTCGCAATCAAAAACCATCTTCAGCATTTTTTGCACAAAGACAACCCGGCGACGACTTTTTCTAAAAAAGTGTCAGGTGTTAGAAAAATCTTCTGAGACTGATTCAACGTTCCTTAAATGACCTGTGACATAACAGAACTTTCAATTTCTAAAATCGGACTTAGACTGGCGGTTAATTTCACTCGGACACGCTTTTAGTGTGACCTAGACTACCAGGTAGCTTTCAGAACTTTTTAGGACAAATGACCCGTGGTCGATTTTCTTTGAGCCACGATGAACCCACTCGACACATTGGTGACTCTCGACTATCGTGAAAATCTTGATGATTCAAATACGGACACAGGGTACCAAAACAACAGTAAAATCAAATTAATGCCAGTCGACGAGAGTTATCCAATTTAGTGGAGTCACCCACGATCGGTCATTCATCTCGTCGAACCGACCTATCTCTGATTTTCATTCGATTTTTAATCGCGTGCCTTAATGATCTCTAAAGATGAGCACGGTCGAGAAATCGATTCATGGTCGAATTCTCAGTCTATCTGCCTTAAAGTCCTTAATAGCCTACCAAGCTAGTCTAGTTATCTCGTGAATGGCCAACTCAGAGAAAAACACTGTAGTCGCGTCGATGAAATACCCAATTTAACCAATCGAAATCAGAGTATGAAAATCAGGATGTCACAACTCTTCCCCTCTTATAAAAATTTCGTCCTCGAAATTTAAACCTTTATCAATCCTTAAACAAAAGGTGGGGGTGTTGTCGTCTCATCGAGTCTCATTTTTCCACGCTGATCATTCGGTATCATGGCGTTGTCTGACCACTTTGACCAAAGAGATCATCTTTGTACACAAAATATGCTCTTTCTGAACCAGTGACTGAATTGAGCTTCTTACATATGACACTTTGTCACTCACATCTGACTCTGATCTGATAACTGCAAATACTGATTACTGAGCTGACTCTGGCCTATGATCTTTCTTCACTTCACTTTCTTTTCACCACTGAAAATCTGTACCCTCGGCTATGCACTGCTTAAGAAAGAACACTCTGACAACTCTACCAAACCTGTAACTTCTGATTTAGATTTAAAATGTAATTCATCCTTGACACTCCATGCCGGTGAATTATCTGATGTACACACCCTTCGGTATACCCATTCAAAACAAGATCTATTCGTGCTGTACCAAAGCAGACCGACTCCATCTATCGATCGACCACTATCCTCAAATGGTATCAGTAATCCCCTGAATCCTTAATAAGCCTATCACAATGTTTCATTGTGATATATTTCCATTCCCACTTGGGACTCTCAAGTGATGGTAAAAATTCTCCCGGTTCGCATTACCGAGCTTCCACTTACTGACACCTCTGACACTTGCAACTTGCTCAGCGGTATCTATCTTCATATCAGTCTACTAATCTAGCTGATGTCGATTCTGACTTACTTGCACTGTCTAGTCAAAATTGCAATACTATTATGAACTTCTAACAAGTGTATTCAATCACTCATGGAACCCAAACTTCCATCCTCAGAAATCTTGAAGTCAGATTCTCTTTCACTAGTATCCTCTCATAAGATCCTTTGAACATCTCTGTCTGTCAATTTGGCGCCGATTCTAACTTGAATATATGGTTCAATTTTGAGGGCGGCTATAAAATTCAAAAGGTAGCCTACCTCAAATTTGAAAACCAAGTTTCGAATCCTTTTCAAGTAAAATATGTACTTTAGTCAGTCTGGGCACAATTGTAAACTCTCGACTCAAGGCATTAGTGGCTTCTTTCGTTCCTCAAGGGTGATACTAGATAACACCATTATAGTCCTGCCAAGATTTTGATTCACGACACTATTTCATATTCAACTTGTTGGGTCTCAACTAGCAGAACGGTGATGCAACAATCTTCTTATGTTGTATCAATGCATACCCATCCTTTACATGACACATCACTAAAGATTCCGTGCTTTCCAGAGCCAAATGAAAAGTTTAGCACGAGTACGATAGTCAATTCTTACTTGAGCTTTGGAAACTATCCTCGTACTTGTCTATGCTGATGAATTTCTCTTCTTTCTTAAGAGATCAAGCCCACGATGGTACCGATGTTGAAAATTCTTTCACAACCCTTATGTAGTAATCTGTCCAATCCCCACAGCTTCTGATCTCTGACGTTGATGTCAGTCTCGGTCCATTAACAACTTATTCGATCTTGGCTGGGTCCATGAAGATTCCTTAACCTGTAATCACATGACCATTCTTAGGGGCTCTCGTGATCCTCATCACTTAATGAATACCCTAGAATGTCACTACACCACACGATCACCATTGATCTAGATATTCTTTGAATACTCGGTTTGTCAAGTCTATGACAACGGCTAGAGCATTTGTCAAATCAAATGGCTTTACATTATTCTCAGAGGGGCTAAATCAAGTGCGAAGTGTTGTCTTCAGTATAACCTCCTTCCTGGTTCTCAACTGAAGATAACCTGTCCTCAAGTCGATCCTTGAAGACATCAACACTCTTTATAACAAGTCACCCAATTAAGTTGACAATGGTTGATGCATGATTGCAATGAACCATTTTCATTTCTCTTTCCACAAAATTGATGTTCCTTAAAGTGATGCACTAATATGTATGAATTCCTCATTCATCAATCTTCACATCTGCACCATTGGTTCTATCAATTCAAACAACAATAACTGGTAAGAAGCCTTCAAGAGTGGCTTTATGCTAGTGCTAACTCGATCGTAATTTCTATCTCTTTCTCTGGCAATGGTCTGACATTTCTTATGACAACACATCTAGAAATTCTCAGACCATTGAGATGTCTTCTATCTCCAATTCTCCAATCTGTCTTAACTATAACCATCACCAAGTAACCTCGACAATCTCCATCGAACAAGTGGATTGTCTTCAATCGACGAGATTAAAGAAATTGAAGATTCATTTCGACTCCCAATAAACTCGACACTTTCATGTGCTCCTGGACTAAGTTAAATTGCTCCACGACCATGATTTATTACTACAATATGCTCCATGAGTCCATTCTACTCATGTAGTGTCGAAGTTACACCTTAGCAACTAGTCAAGCATGACTATTACTAGTGATTCCCCTTTCTTCCACTTATTTCAATAAATAGAAGTTCCCCAAACTTCATCAAAACTCTGCTACGATACTCTAATAGAATTTTCCCGAAAACATTCTTCCTCTGCCTAGTGCCAGGTTGGTTCCATTTCCGTTCTTCTCACCATACCTGGATACTGAATTCATCCAGGTTTTCTTCCACCATTTCGACACCTATCTGGTGAGTCTTTTACCTCTTGTCAAGTGCTAGGATGCACTATTTCTTGTGCCAGAGACCTATCCCAGCAATTCCATAGTGCGTTCTATGGCGCACTTCTCCTGAACTGTTCTACCAACAGTGACAGCAGTAACTGTTGTCAAGATTCCATCTTCTTATGCGGATACACCATAAATCACTGTCCGTACTGGCAACACTTACCACAATTTCCTATCCTCAAAATACACGAGACTAATTCATACCATCTTCCATAGAACAACATGTTCCATTAATCCGAAGGCTGACCTGCCTATGCCACCCCTCCTATTGGGTGGAATAGAATATTCTTCCCTCAACATCAGTCTTTTCCCCTGACCGAATGCCCAGTCTGCTTGCGCTGTATCTTGACTCAAAAATTGAAATCTGTTCCCTGACTATCCTTCCAGGTTGGACTTCAGCAAAGGTAGCAACAACAACAACTTGATTCTGATCTTACTAGCTCATCCAGATCCCAAGAAACACTTGCATCAAATCAATTCTATCGGGCTTAGGATCAATCAGTGCTGCTACATTAGTACCAACCTGCGGTGGCACTTTTACGCTCAAGCAAGCCAGAGTCAACACTCTGCCTTCCGAATCCACAACGATTAAAAGCAAGCGATTCACACATGACAAACAATTCTACCAATCAACTATCAAACACATGCAACAGTCATGAATTTAGAGGCCTTTCCTACTACTATCCCATAGGTCATCGCACCTTATCACTCTAATACCTAACCATTGCTCTGATACCACAAAAAGGGGATGTCATGCCCCAACCCTTAGGCACGCACACATCCCTTACTTTTGGTCGATTTAAAAATGCGATATCCCAGGACTATGTATCGCCGACCCTTTCAATTATATATGCACATGCGGAAGCAGTTATAATTCCCCAGACAATAAAGCAATGGGATAGAAAAGCAGGCCATATATTTTTCTTACTGAAAATTCACAACTACATCTTTTTACATACATCTCATAGTATTCTACAATACTATATATACGCAACTCTGGTCTAAAGTCTATTCATAGGCAAACAAGGTCTGACAGGACAGGACGGAATCTCAGTCCTCATCTGGGTCGTACTCGAGGTTATCCTCGGGGTCCTCCTCCACGTACTCCTCTTCGGGTTCCTCAACAAGGATCTCCTCGTCAGATTCATGCTCCTTAGGCTCCTCATCCAGGTCCTGAAATGGTTATTCAATAACCACTGAGACAACGTCTCAGCAAAGTCTACCTCCTAAAACCCGATTAGTAAACTAATACACCTTAGGGCTACCTACGCACAACATGAGTCAGAGGACTTACCTTAGCCTCAAATTCCACCTGCATATTAGCACATATCATATAGGCACCCAAGCAATCATATTATAGATCGAAGCATCGATCTAATCGACCTAGTCGATTTCATATCAGAAAGACCACTCACGATCATCTCCATTCAATTATTCAATTCACAACATCAAACCAAGGCAATGAATCACATCAAGTCACACTCAGATCGAATCATCGATCAATCGACCTAGTCGATTACTAGTCAGTCGGACCATTTCTAGGTCATTCATCCCACACCAAGCAATTCCTTGCATTTAGTGGCTTTACGGTCCCACCCGACCCTCTCAAGATCTAGTTGCTTTACGGTCCCACCCGACCCTCTCAAGATCTAGTGGCTTTACGGTCCCACCCGACCCTCTTGAGGTTTAGTGGCTTTATGGTCCCACCCAACCCTCTCATGATCTAGTGGCTTTATGGTCCCACCCGACCTTTCCAAGATTTAATGGCTTTACGGTCCCACCCGACCCTTTTCAAGATGCCAGACTATGTCACCGAGCCACGTGCATTCTCCAGGAAGACATACCGAGTCTCCGAGCCACGTGCATTCTCTAAGGTTACCTTTTCGCCAAGATGACATATCTAATCACCGAGCCACGTGTCCTTCCCAGGTGACACTCCAATTCACCAGGTCACAGGCATTCTCCAGGTGATTTACCAACGCACTTTCGATACTGACAACCGATACTCGACCAATCCTCAATCACATAACTAAACATCGCATTCTTTAAGAACATAACTTAAAAATGCACAATTAAATCAATTCGACACGAATTAAAGCTCAATTAAATAAACAAACCACTCCACGACAATCAGCACGAAATTCCGGTCACCGGCCATCCTGTTGAATTTCCGGAAATAAATAATTAAATAATTAATTTCGAAAATTAAATAAATAAACATAATAATTCCAATTTAGCATAATATGAAGCTCAATTAAATAAACGGACTGCGCCACGATCATCAGCATAAAATCCCGGTCACCGGCCATCCTCGGTTAATTTCCGGAAATAAATAATTAAATAATTAATTTCGAAAATTAATATTTAATTCCTAAAAATTCCACCTAGGCCCGAATTGCCTAATTAACACCCGATAAGGGATTGGAAAAATCCCAAGAAGCATCCAATAAATAATAGGACATGCTTACTAGCTAAATGCACAATCAATTTAATTAACATGCATCAATGAGTCTTTAATTTAATTACTTTAATCTAAGCTATCCACCTAATTACAAATAATTAAATCTAATCAACCTTAAGCATAATTAGAAAACTAATAAAGCATTAGTGAGTAAAACTCACTTGATAAACGCGAAGACCAGATCACCACACAGTGACGCGACGGCGACCGAATTCCAAAATTTCGGCGACGTCGATGCACCCTCGCGCCGGGCCAAGAAACTTTACAAGCCCGCAGAAATTCTGGGCTTAGATCGAACTTGGGTCGATTAACTTCGCAAGCTGAGTTGCTGAAACTTCTTGGGCTTCAAAATTGGGCCTGAGTTACTAGATCTTTAGGCTGAATTGTAACTGAACTGGACTGAGCTTTCACATAAATGGGCTGCTGGAGCTGAAGCCCACGGCTTCAAATGGGCTGAGAATGGACTGGACTGCTTTGGACTAAATTTTTCTTAGGCTGATAGTCTGAACAAGAAGCAGCAAAGGTTGCTGTTGGGCTCGAGGAAACTTTGACTAACGCTACTGGGCTGCTTCGTTCGGTGCTGATGGCTTCAACGCGGCAGCTGCAGCGTCTTTGTTGATCTTCAGAGCTGGACAATGCGCGAAGGAGCTGCGGTCAACAAGATGGAAGTTGGGACGCTTGGTGGAGACAAACGTGGCAGAGATGGGCTTCGGTGGACGCTGGGTTGAAGTCGTGAGGGGCTGCTAAAGGTAATTCGGTGGATGATGCTGTTGACCGAAGGAACTGGCTTCGGAGGAGGACTTCGGGCATTGAAGATGGAAGCTTAGTGGACGACAGTTCTCAGTGGAACGTGCGGCTTCCTTCGGCGGTCTTCAACTCCGCTTGTTGACCGAACCAAACGCAGGTGCTGCCAAGTGGCAACGAGGCGAGCTTCTGGGTCAATTGAGAAGCCTCGGTGGCTCGCTTGTTGACCAAAGCAGCAGAGTTTGGACGCGTGTGCGAGGCTGGCGGACGAAGGGAATTTCGGAGGGAAGCAGCTTGGTCTTCTTCAGCTACTGGCGTCGCACAATTCGGAGGATGGAGGAGAAACGATCAACTGCAGCTTGAAGGTGAAGATGAGTGAGAGAGAGATGGATAGAGATGAGGGGTGAGGGGCTCCACTTGGCTTGATATTCCACAACAAATATCTCTTTTGTTCCCTAATCTTGGACCAAAGCCATAGCTGTCTTCCACCAGCTCTTTGCAACCCAAAATGCCCTCATCTAGAAGGTTTAAAAGGTCCAAAGGTTAGGTCTTATGGGGTGCTACGAATTTCTTAGCCAAGGCTTCAATCGTACATCAAATCTCCCTCAATTGTTCTCCATCGGTTCTCATAACAATTAATTGATGTCTCAAAGTCTCAATTGCTATTTTTCCTCATCCATGCATCCATCATACATTTCAATTTCGCAATCGAAAACCATCTTCGGCATTTTCTGCACAAAGACAACCTAGCGACGACTTTTTCTAAAAAAGTGTCAGGTGTTAGAAAAATCTTCTGAAACTGATTCAACGTTCCTTAAATGACCTGTGACATAACAGAACTTTCAATTTCTGAAATCGGACTTAGACTAGCGGTTAATTTCACTCGGACACGCTTTTAGTGTGACCTAGACTACCAGGTAGCTTTCAGAACTTTTTAGGACAAATGACCCGTGGTCGATTTTCTTCAAGCCACGATGAACCCACTCGACACATTGGCGACTCTCGACTGTCGTGAAAATCTCGATGATTCAAACACGGACACAGGATACCAAAACGACAGTAAAATCAAATTAATGCCAGTCGACGAGAGTTATCCAATTTAGTGGAGTCACCCACGATCGGTCATTCATCTCAGTCAAACCGACCTATCTCTGATTTTAATTCGATTTTTAACTGTGCCGTAATGATCTCTAAAGATGAGCACGGTCGAGAAATCGATTCATGGTCGAATTCTCAGTCTATCTGCCTGAAAGTCCTTAATAGCCTACCAAGCTAGTCTAGTTATCTCGTGAGTGGCCAACTCAGAAAAAAACACTGTAGTCGCGTCAATGAAATGCCCAATTTAACCAATCGAAATCAGAGTATGAAAATCAGGATGTCACAATACTCCTTTCTCGAAAATGCAACATGAAAATGATGGCCTACTGTGATTCAGATTATGCCACATGTCCTATGAGCAGGAGATCCATCACCGGTTATTGCATCAAGTTTGGGGAATCATTGCTTTCATGGAAGACAAAGAAGCAGTCTACTGTATCTCTATCTTCAGCTGAAGCTGAATATCGATCCATAGCCAAGACTGTTTGTGAAATAGTTTGGCTAAGGGGTTTACTTCAGGATCTTGGAGCAAAAATTGAAGGACCAACTACACATTTTTGTGACAATGATTCAGCTCTAAAACTTGCAGCAAACCTTGTGTTGCATGAGAGGACAAAACACATAGAAGTCGATTGCCACTTTACTCGAGAGAAAATTCAAGAAGGAATAATCGAGACAAAAGGAATCAGGACTTCAGAGCAACCAGCGGACATATTTACTAAACCTCTTTGTCAAAGACAACATGCATATCTTCTAAGCAAGCTTGGTATCTTGGACATCTACAAGCCACCAGCTTGAGGGGGAGTGTTGGAAGATATGATTCAAATTGTATCCAAATCGTTGATAGGCAAAGAATCTTATTTATTTTAGGATTAGAAAGATAGGAGAATATTTCTTTTCTTTTATTAATCTCTTTCTTTGTAATTAAATACTTTTTGTACACAACAGAAATATACAATTTAATACAACAATTTCTTCCCTCGCTTTCCTTCTACCGTTTCTCGATCCCTTTTCTTGGTCTTCTGACGCCTTTCTTACACGGCTGACTTTCTATTTGAGCATTTTTATGGATCTCTGGCCATTGCTCTGTCCTTTTTTAAAAATGAGGATGTTGCATTGTAGCTACTAGCTGATTAAATATTAATAATTTTGTCACCCTTTTTTTTGCTATGTAATTGTTAACTAGAAATACTCTTTTAGAAAAGAGGAGGGGAAAATGTACCTGTATAAACCTTTAATTGTACTTTGTTCAACGAAGTAATAAATTTTAGCATCCATATCAGAGTTTGAAAGCTACTGGTTATTTTGTTTCAGGTATTGACAACTGTTACAAAAGGGTGATATTTTATTTGTACATAGTCTCATATATTTGGAAGCAAATGGTTGACTTGGTCAACCTTACTAACTGAGTTTTTTCCAATGTCAGTATTGGTTTGCTTGCTAATTTACTGATAATCGATAATAGGATTCCATCGTCACAGACATCAATTAGTGAAGAAAGTAGGATTATCTCTTTTTTTCAACATTGAGATTGTAGCATCGATACTTTGGCCGAGGACATAGGTGTCTTAATGACCTGGGAGATACTCTCATCCTCCTTGATAAATTTCTTAACACCGTCATGGAGCCACATTAGATGTTGGAAATAGCACAGTGCTTCGTTTCTAGAACAAAGCTAGACTAAAGGCCGAACAGTTCAATGCCTTTTATACGTGTGTGTGAACACCTTCTAGCTTTTTACATGTATCTTTTGCAGGACGTGCTTAAAAGATTGGGATAGGATGCATTAGTATTCATAGGCTAAACTAGTCAGTTGAGCAAGCAATTACGAAATTAATGATTTTCCTGTTGGTCGGGCACGTCAATAATAATTTACCAACAATGTTAGAAAATTATGGACGTCCAATGTAATAGCAGATTTCGACTTTTCAATATATTCACCATTCAAAACAGAAATTAAGCGGTGAACATTGTATTTTACCAATAACTTACCAACAGAGCTCCACTTTCATGTTAGTATGCGATCACCAGAGGAAGGAACTTTCCAACTTCAAGTGGCATGCAAGTTACTCATGTAATATTTTACTACTCACAACAAAAATTTAGCAGTGAAATTAGTGACTTACCGTCCCAGGTTGTGAATCCATGGCCATTTTTTCTCTTTTGATCTGGATGTTGATTTTTCTCAAGCCCCGAAAGACGCATAAAACTTTCCCTCGAACTTATTTTCCTATGGTTTTCCTATTTGACAATGGAAATGCATCATCAAGCATTAATTCTGGAACACATGCATGTGGATGCTATCTGCCATAATGAAAAAGTTGGCCGTTGCCACTAGATGGTTCTTTCTTTGACGTTGCATATTGCCCATTGCCTTTCTTCCAAGACATGCAGCACATTCAAGAATTGAGATCGAATTAACCCAACCACATGATAAGGTTGGGAAAAAATTACTCACTATCTTGCTAGTTCTCGATTGAAATAGTTGTTACTTCATTTTTCTCGTTCACAAAGTAATCTGAAACTTTGATTTCACAAGGTCGCTTTTACTTGGGATTGATCGAGGACAGGATCAAACGTTGGTCTACTATAGTCTCCTATTTCAAATTCACAAAACTCTGAGCTCTCAAGGACTATGTTCTCTACTTTCCAGATAAGGTACTCGAGGGAAAATTGTTCTGGCATATTTTGCGCAAGGCAACATAAGTTCACTGTACTGAAAAACAGAAAATATGTTTTGTGAGCTAAGTTACAAATGGGTTTTACTTGTGTTCGACAATGGAGCGAGACCGAGCGAAAACAGACCATCATGATTTAAATGCCTCAAGATTTTGGAGGGCGGGATATCGTCTGCCTTCACACTCTTCAAATATTAGGTAGCAACAGAACAGAACTTACATTCTTTCTAAGACAAAGCATCGTACTGCACATATCCCCCTCTCAAGACAAAATGATGACCAATGATCTTCCGAATTTAAGCACTTTTAAGTTTGAAGCTCCAACAAAAACGAAGTTTGGGTTTCCTCTACAGCCATATTCTCTTTGGAGCAAGCAAAAGCTACTGACCTGCCAGTAAAGACTCGTGCCGTGGCAATGTACTCGCAGCACTCGGGACAGGAACTGCCCGAATGTGCACTGGGTTAAGTTCCACAGCGGGTAGTCAGTTACACGAAACGCAAAGTTATGGTGGATGGCCACGATTAGAAACAATTAGTTTCTGATTGAATGCACTCCAAAAAGATGCATTTTTTGAAACTCTTCAGCATGTAAGAGGATTTTGCATCTATATAAATCTGAAATAAATGTTATAAGAGAACTAACAGTGGAAAGGATTTTAGACTTCTTATAAATGTTCCATTTGAACTTCACTTGAACCTTTCACTTTTAAGATGATAAACACTATATACATCAACTTTACATTGATATAATAGTCATATTTCTTACTCTACCTTGACATGGATACTTTGATCTCACTACGATGACGCTAATCTGCTTAAGACTAGATAAGGAAACAGTTTGAAAACTCACTTTGAGTTCAGCTGTCTTCTATCTACAAATGAATCTAGACGCCAGAAAGTTCAGGTTTCACTTATTCCAAGACAAAAGGCAGTTCTAAATTTACTTGGGCGTGAACGAAATGCAGTTCTCATAGTCATGCTGACATGGGTTAAGCACTCAAATTCTGTTGCCGCTCAAAAGTCTCCTAAATTCAAACAAAGATAACACATCAGTGGGCAAAACAATGGATCGAAAAAAGTTTGAGACTTGATCTAATAGTTGCAAGCACTAATTTTCATTAAAGAAATTGCATGTGGTTGTCAGAGCAACATCATTTACCAGACAGCCATCTTTTACAAATCGATCCAGTAAACGGCTTGAAGCTGTTGCATCTCTTCAAGGATCAGTGGCTGCTCATGAATTTTGAACACCATGGAAAGAACGAAATCATTTGCATTGACGGCCTGAGTTGGGGAGTAGCAGATACACGAGCAACTGCAAGCTTTAAGATGGTTCTCCATGCCGGTGATGTTGTTTCCAGCAATTCTTAGATCACTTAAACACATGCAACTTCCCCTGTTTATTGAGATTTCTCCATAGAACTTGTCGAGACTCATGTCGATAAAGTCCAAGTTGAGGTAGACTGGAAAGGTCCCAATTATGTTTCCAGCGAATTGATTTAAATGCTGGTGTGATCAGCTGAATGTAAAGCCAAGAAATGGAACCCATTTTCAAGCAAAGTTATCAAGACCCAAAAATATCGACAACAGAAGGGAAGCCAATTTGGCACCTCCACCGCTGTGAAAATACAAAAACCATAGTACTTCAGAAGCATGATTTCATGAAGAATGAAAAACCATATGGCACTCATAGCGGACTGCCTTGGGAGATGGCTAGTGGATTATGACCAAAAAAGGGCAAACGAAAAAGCAGGATCACACCAGCACAACTAAGTCTCTCATTGTCAGTGTGCAGTACATATGATTAAACTGACACACCCCATCGACAACAGTTAGAAGTGTAGCCAGAGACCTATGAACAAGTGCATCACAAGAAAGGCTTTAAATGGACTTCATGAAAGCACCCCATAGCACAAGAATAAGATCAGAGTATCACACTAACCACCAAAGTCAGAATAGATGGACTAGCTGCTTTCAAAGAAAGAAAACTTCACACCCAACTAAACCTAGGATTAATATCTAAATCACCACATGCAACGAAGTATCTGTCCACCCAATCAAGAGCACCTCAGGAGAAAGTAAAATTGTTTGTCGAGCAAAAATGACTCCCACGACCTTGGGCACTCATCTTTCCTAAAAGAGCAACATGAAAAAGCAGAGACATAAGGACCAAATAGTCGCAATAGAGTGAGACAGAAGCAACAAATCCACTCATGTCACTTTACCACTCAATCTATGGACTACGTGGAGATGCACTAGCGGAATTCGCAGGACGTGCACTGGGCACATCTCCGTGGAGCTGAGAATCTCTTTCACCATTTCGTACATCAGGACTTTCAAGTGTAGAACGTCTCTGATTTGAAGAGCCACTCCTCTCATATTCGGCTTTCCTCAGGCTCTGGGATGAACTGAAAACTGGGGAACTCCATTCAGATAAAAATTCTCAACAAGAGGTGACCAAAAGAAGCTTTAAAGGGAAATAAGGAGGGCCCTTACCTTGTTTATGATCCACTCCAACTCCGGTCCTCATCATCATACTTGGATGCCGTCCTCATCATCATACTTGGATGCCCTTCGGTCTCTGCAACGATCAGGACTTGCGCTATAGCTCCTACTTCAGTGACGGTAACTCCTTTCCCTGTGTCTGTACATGTCGCGATCATATCGTCCCCTGCTTCTACTGTGACTTCTCCTCCTGTAATCACGGTCTCTATATTCATCCCTGTACCTGAATATCCATTTTACTATCAGTTGCAGTAAAGAATGAGAGGGATTACTTGCAATTCTGCATGCAAGTACTCATTAAGATGGTTAAGGGTTAACCACAACTTGCTGTCACATCAATGGATATTTTAATATTTTCATTTCACTACGCACAAAAGAACAAGGTGCAACAAGCTTGGATGTCACCCAATATCTGAACTGTTGTTTCAAAGCTTAAATGACCAAAAAGCAGAATCTAGAAACCAACAACTCAATGGCATAATGGGAACTAGCCAAAAGAAATTAGCAACACCACAGTGACAACTTACTTGTTAAAAAAAGGTCACAGGAGTGCAATTTCACAGTCACAACCTAGCTATGATGTATTTTTTAAGTGCTGATGGAGTAAGTCCAAGTTCATAAGCTCTTCATCCAGCAGAAATTTATAAAAATAGTTTTGGGAAAAGTGCAAAACAAGTCTTCAACGTTTTACCCATTTTCCCACTGATCAATTGAGTTCTAAATCTTTTGGCCAAGTTCAATCGTTCCTAATCTTGCAGCTGATGCCATCTTTTCACTGGAAAACGGAACCCACTCAATTTTACATGAAATTTATTATGATCTTTTACTATAACACTGGATTTGTAATTACAAGACTCAGAAAATTGAGGAAACGTTGGACTTCAACTCAAAACCCTAAATTTGGCCCTTCAATCATCAAATTGTTTTATTAGTCAGTTGATTCTCATAATTAATTCTCTCACTCAATGATTGATTAGACTAATGTGTTTTATCCCTTAGTTATGATCCAAAGTACCCAGTTACTCTATTTCCAAAGTAGTAAAAAAGAGGAGCAGCTGTTTAGCTGGCTTGAGCAACCATAATGTAACTGCACTCCCAACATTTTTCTAGATATTGCGCTTCCAAACTTAATTGCTTAGATCTCAAGAAGAGGTGGGAAAGTCCTATCCACTAACTGAAGACTACTGAGTCAAATTGACTATGTGTGTTGAGTGTTGCGGTTTTAGCATTCAGATTCAGCTTGCAGGATTTCAGCTTCTAGGATCTAACTCTCTTTCTTGACATTGGATTACTGTGAAATTTAATATACAACACCCCAAATCTTTAAAAGTAATTGCCTCTAATGTCATTTAAATGTCAATATATTATGATTTGCATCTTTAAAATTGTATAGATATTTTCCAGAAGCCATAAGATGCGTAAGCAAGCTTCTCACATCATTGTTAACAGCATTAACTCCTCCGTAGAATCAGTTCTCTCCATGAACTTGATCAATTGCTTTCATTACTTGTGGACAACCAACAGGGGATGGTAATGATCACTACAAAGTTTGCAATTTGATTTTAATAAGGCCAAGGAAAACCTGTAAAATAAATTGGCAGTGACATTGTTAACCCAAAGGGACAGGTGTCCTCTCATATAGAGGTAAACTGAGAGAATTTCCCTCCCGTTCCTCTTCAAACATCTTCACAAGTCATTGAAAAGAAACTAGATGGCTTAAACCTTCGTACATCAAAGAGCTCTAGTCATGGGTCCTCTATCCACTGTAGCATCATGATTTCAATGGTAAATTGACACCCACCAATTTTCGCATTCAATCAGGATTCCCATCAAAGTTTCGGCTACCTTTATTAAATCCCAATCAAAGTTACAGCAACCTTTATTAACTCTTAAAATGTAGAGATAAATGAATTGCGCAGCTAATAAACAGGCTTATGTAAGTATAAGAGGACCAAATATCTTAACCAATCCATAAAAATGATTTTGGGATTTCACCTCAAACACAAATCAATGACTATAGCAAAAGGGAGTCACAGACAGTCATCAACACATTCAACCTGAATTTATAATCAAGTGTAGAATTTTTCTCATTTTAGTATACATAGACGTGATTTGCATAACTTTACTAATTAAAGAGACTCAAACCAATTTGCATAGACACAGTTTGCATAACTTTACTAACTTAACAAACTTAAATCATACCTTGGACGAGGACTGTGACTTCTAGACCGCCTTCTTATCTTTGAAACCGGTTCAGCAATCCTCCTCTTATCGCTGTTGTGAAATAGAGGTTGAGCTCATCAGAAGAATCGATAATAAGACAGCTAAGTTATTCAAGAAATCTACTTTCTCCATTTCTTTAGAGCCATGTTTTGCAGGTTATTTTGCAAAATGAATCCTCCACAGACAGAATCATGCTAACAAGGTCATAGCAACTTGCACCATTTGAAGGTTTATTCCAAGAGAACCAAATTCCCTCCAGTGAGCTCGTACCAGATTGGCATCGCACTGTATTTTGACCGGAAAGAAGCACAATCTATTTGCACAATTCGAAAACTAAACGGCGAGATAATCAAACGGCTTACATTCTCTCGGCATTGGGACCGTACTTGGCGAACTGAACCCAATCTCTCTCCTATCCATGACTCTCCCTTTCAACAAGAAAACCGAACAAGAAATCAAACGCCAATCCAAGCGTTCCCCGCACAACGCGAACAAAAGCCCTCATGACCGAAGGAACTAAAAATCAGAGACAAGAGCGAGACCATCGAGCTTGTCCACCGCCTTCTGCGCCTCGTCCGCGTACTTGGACCTCACGAACGCGAACCCTCTCGATTCCCCAGTCCTGCGCGGCCACATCAGAACACGGCAACAAAAGCCCCAACCCTCAACACGCGAGATATAAAGAAAAGGCAAAGGAGCGGAGGAAATACACGTACCTTCGGTCCCTGGGAATGAACACGTGAGGCATTGATACAGAGAGCGACGGAGGCGAAAAGAGTCGGAGCAGGGGGAAGGAGAGAGCTACGGGAGGAGATGTTGAGGATGAGAAGCGAGTAAGGGCCTTGTAACCACCAAACGTAGTCAAATTCTGATTCTTTATTTTCAGAATTAGTTTGGGCCTAAATTACATTTGATAAAAATTTTGTTCCCGAAAATAGATTAAAAATAGAATCAAAAACCAAAAAATAAGTTGATTCTTGTTCCGGAAATAAATTTGAGAATCAAAATCAAGAAATCTTTTTCTTCCCTTCGACCATCTCGCGACCGCTGTCCATCATTGTTCGCCACCGTCCGCGTCCACCGTTGCGCCCGATCGTCCACCCTTTGCTAGTGCCTTGGTCCAACAAGCTTCGCCGAAGACTCGCCAAACCAAGGCGAGGTCCGACAGTCGTCGGGGCCGGACGGGGGCCGGCCTTGTGACACCCAGCCCCACCAGTGGCTAGGCGAGGCTCGGCCTCGCCAGCCCCACCGGTGGCCTGGCAAGCCTCGCCTAGCCCCGGCGAGGTCGGCCTGGCCACCGGCGGGGCTAGGTGAGCCTCGCCCAGCTGCTGGCAAGGCTTGGTCGACGAGGGCTGGCCTCGCCCAACTGCCAACGAGGCTCGACCAATGAGGGCTAGCCTCACCGAGGACCGGCGACACTCCGGTGAGATCGTCGGCCCTCGTCGGCCGGTCACGGGTCCGGCGGCCACAAGAAGAAAAAGAAGATGAGAAAAAGGAAAAAAAGGAAAAAAAAAAAAAAAAAGGAAAAAAGTAAAATAATTATTTAAAAATTAAAAGAAATTGATTTGGAACAGAATAATGAAGCGTAGTATCAAACGCAATTATTCCGAATAATAAATTTTGGACAATTACTAAACGGCTTAAAATGCTTAGAATCAGTTCCCGGGAACAAAATAAAAAGTTCTGATCAGAATTTACTTCCAGGAACAAAATTGTTACCAAACGCGCCAGTGTCGAATGTCCGGAGGGCCTGATCTTCCAAAATACGACATCTGCAAGCTGTTGCTTCTTCTTCTTCTTCTCCGGCGAGAGAGATAGAGATAAGAGAAAACGCGAGAACGAGTTAGTGGGCCGGGATGGGCCGGATCATGCGGGTTGGATTGTGGTTTGATCCCTCCCAATTATTAGGACCGAATCCGATCGTGGCTGTACCGGGAGAAACATGATACGACGTGGCAAAGAAAGAGAATCACGAACAAAACCATATTTAAGTCGTTATCCAGCTTGATTGAAAGGAAAAATCTATCGCAGCCCAGTGCTTTAATAAAGCTATTTTGCAAGCTGAAGATGTTATAATATCAAGAATGTGATCCCACATTTAGTTAATTATTTTCACGTTCAGTTAATTTCAATAACGTTTTGTTGTTCACATTAAGTCATGATTAATATATTATCCAAAGGGTATGATAACGTCTTGATGGAAGACGTTACACAAAGGGATGCAAATGGAGATATAAATAGGATCTAAGCCATACCCTT
This sequence comes from Eucalyptus victrix, assembly GCA_016097545.1. Taxonomy (NCBI): domain Eukaryota; kingdom Viridiplantae; phylum Streptophyta; class Magnoliopsida; order Myrtales; family Myrtaceae; genus Eucalyptus; species Eucalyptus victrix. The sequence goes on along the minus strand of CM027840.1, from coordinate 4,899,685 downwards.
TTATTATTAGGAAAACACGCCATTAAATTTGAGATGGCAATTAGCTACCGACACCCATTTATCGATCAATTCAACGCTCAACAATTTAGGTTATCATCAATGAATGAAGCCTACTAAAATTTTCACGTTTCTGCATTTGATTCTGATTATGCATGAGTTTTGTTCATCCATGTATAATCAGGACAAAGCCAAAATGGTATCTCTGCTTTGTTTTTGATTATGTTGATTGAGCGGCGAAAATCGCGATAGTTAGGGTTTGCGTTTCGGGAATTTTTGCTTGATTCAGCCCGAAGTTCTTGGCCATCACATGGGCCCCACGTCATTTTATCGATTTGCCCTCTCTTGCATTAATTTACTATTTTGCAATTGGATGCCCCAAAATTCCTATTTTGCCCTCGGATGCTAAGTTTCCTACTTTGCCCCTCGCTATTGTTTTACTGTTATACCATTGGCCGAATTAGTTTACTATTTTTTACCCTTTTATGCATTCTTATGAACATTTTATGCATGATATTAAATATCTAGAGATCCATATATTTTAATTAATTAGAGAGTAGCCACAACATATTTAATTAGTTAAATTTTATATTAAGAGCCTCCTAATCACATTTAGAAATAGACATTGATTGTAATTAATCACATTAATATGATTAATTTTATCCCACAAGAATTTTCATTATATTAATATGGTTAATTAGGATGAAATATCATATTATTTTTCTTAATTGGATATAATATAATATTTTCTTCATAAAGTAATTATGAATCTATTTAAATTAAAAACTTAACCCACATGCAATTTTTATGTTATGTGATTAATATTTTATTACATGTTTTATAGTGGAAAAATATGATACGTGTTTGATTTGCCTCAAATTTTGTTACATAAGCATGTTTTTTTTATCAGGTAATTTTAGAATCCATGAATATTTCTGATTTTAATATTCCCGAGTTAAACGGAGACAACTATAAAGTACAGAAGGGATTAATCCTTCTTCGACAAAACCAAGACCCATCAAGCCTGAACTTCAATTCCTCTGTCCATAACCACTAATAAATCGTTCGGGAGAGTGACCAGCACATAGAGCAGGAATCGGTTTTGAGGAGAAAGAGAGCATTTTTTGGGATGAGGAACGATCTTTGTTGGGAAAGAAAGATCTATGAAATATAGGCCGGAGAGTTTTGGTACTGATTTTTACCTTTAGATTTAGTAAACGAGTTTCTACAAGCGTTTCGAACTTCTTGAACGGTTATGGTATCAATATGGAATTGAGTCGTTGCGTCTAGATCATTCAGTTAAGATGCCTGTCACCTGTTCGATGAAATGTCTATGAGGATTTCGTGCGAGTTAACCGCATTTTTTGTATGATATAAAAGTAAAGCGATTCAGATTGAATGATCTTAATTGGTCTTCAAGTCATTGACGTCCGTGACCTAGTGATTTCTCAATATATGAATCTATTTCTGAACTCTAGGTTCATTGTTTGTATTTTATGTTCCAATGCTTGTAAATGATGGTTACTGGTAAGAGCTTGGCTGGAGTTGACGTCACACTTACCGATAGTTCGTAAAGATGTTCTAGTTAATCTCCACATGATCGTCTTACTTCATATCCTTAGGGGGTGCATGATAAAAATTATTTCTGTTCCAGAAATGATTTTTTAATTGACCAATTCGAAGACAAACTTGTTTGATAACGCTTTATCAAATTTTCTATTTCGGAATAGATTTCTATTCCGAAATAGAAATGGAGGAGAAAAATCGAAGTAGAAATTTTCTACTTCGATTTCTCCGTAAATCAATTTCGATTTCTCCCAACCCTAATTTCACTCTTTTCTCCCTCGTACGCCTCTCTTCTCGCCCAAAATAAAAATAAATATATTAATTTGAAAATAAAAATAAATTTATTAAAATAAATAAATTATTTTTATTTATCATCTTATTTTTAGTTTACTAAAAATAAATTTATTAAATTTATTTATGATAAATAAATAAATATTTTTATTAAAAGTAAGATTATTTTTTATTTGCCTTGAGTGTTTTGCCAAATAAAATTATTTTTATTTTTTATTTTTATTCATTTTAAAATAAATTTATTTGTAAAATAAAATAAAATAGAATAAATAAAATAAATTTATTTAATTTATTTAAAATAATTTATTTATGATAAAAATAATAAATTTTTATTTGCCTCGAGTGTTTTGCCAAATAAATTTTTTATTTTTATTTTTATTCATTTTAAAATAAATTTATTCGTAAAATAAAATAAAATAGAATAAATAAAATAAATAAATTTATTAGATTTATTTAAAATAATTTATTTATGATAAATAAAAATAAATTATTTTTATTTGCCTTGAGTGTTTTGCCAAATAAAATTATTTTTATTTTTTATTTTTATTCATTTTAAAATAAATTTATTCTTAAAATAAAATAAAATAGAATAAATAAAATAAATTTATTTAATTTATTTAAAATAATGTATTTATGATAAAAATAATAAATTTTTATTTGCCTCGAGTGTTTTGCCAAATAAATTTTTTATTTTTATTTTTATTCATTTTAAAATAAATTTATTCGTAAAATAAAATAAAATAGAATAAATAAAATAAATTTATTATATTTATTTAAAATAATTTATTTATGATAAATAAAAATAAATTATTTTTATTTGCCTTGAGTGTTTTGCCAAATAAAATTATTTTTATTTTTTATTTTTATTCATTTTAAAATAAATTTATTCTTAAAATAAAATAAAATAGAATAAATAAAATAAATTTATTTTTATTTTATTTTTTATGATTTATTTTATTTTATTTTATTTTATTCATTATTTTTTTGTTACTAAATCATTTTTATTTTTATTTTTTATATTAAAGGCCGTCGGTCGTCGCCATCGCCGTCCAGAAGGAAGAAATTTTGTGTCGTTATCAAGCGGTTATTTTTGCTTAGAAACTCTTCTAGAAATAGAAATAGAAAAATCTATTTCTATTCCAGAAACTATTTCTGGAACAGAATGGTTGTCATGCGCGCCCTTAGTTTCCGTCCATTTCGGTAATTTGTAGTAAAGGGGGTAACGTCCCGGTGAACGGCCATGGTCGAAGGTACTAGCCGATGGCATGGGTCTTGTGATGAATATAGGAGATCGATGGTTAAGTATATATGTTTAATATTTTGGTGTTCGGTGTGGTAGGCTCCGATTGTTGATGTGCTGGTATGTTGAGCTTTGATTTTGGTTGTAGTCTCGGTTGGTACTGAGCGAGGCAATAGGAAGAAGATGATGGGAGAGAGAAACGAAATTAATTAGCAAATGGAAAATGAAGGAAAGAAAATATTAAAAATGGGTTGAATTAGGCTTGGGCTCCGCTGGTTTTATGAAAAACGGATGATTTGAAAAACATTCTTTTGAAAACGATTGCTTGTATTGCCAACGAAAATATTTTTAATTGACTAATTATTTCAAGCGATTATTTTTTAGAAAAGGTTGTCTAAATTATTTATTTTCTAAATAACAAAAGAAGCCTTAACAAACATTGAGAACATTGAGTTTAATTAGTTAATGGATTTGGGCTTAGCCTGGTTTGATGAATATGAGTTAAGTCGACTCTGCTAGTTCTAGACTAAGCGCGGTTCGGGTGTCGTTTTGCTTGCTCATAATTTAAGCCCTAATATGTCCATGGTTTCCAATCACTTTTAGCATGTTTTTAGGTTTCGTTTCTATAATTAAATTGTTGAAAACTTGCTGGTCATTCCTCACGGAGTGTGATTCGAGTTATTCTGATTTGAGTTAATCTCAGGGTCATTTGATGATCATTATGATTGGTCTTGATGGCATCTTAATATGTGGTTAATTTTCTAGTCGTTTTGGTAGGCTTAGGCGCCATTTTCATGTGAAATTCGGGGTTGTTGCTTCCGCCTTTGTACTGAACGTTGAATCGAGTCAAGCCCCGTTCGGGTGTCAATTTGGTTGCTCATGTTGAAATATTAGCATGTCGATTTCCTGGCAATGGTGGCATGTTTTTATGTCGATTGTTTAGATGAGTTGTGAATTGTGCACTTTAAATGTTGCTGATTGGAGACGCCTGGGCTTGTTATGCGGAAGTTTTGATCCCATTTGAGTATAAGTTAGAATTTTACGAAAGCACGTAAGCATGTAATTCATTCCTGGTCGATTTGGCATGGTTGAACATCATTTGCATGAGCGAAATGGGCTTATTTGCATACCGAACCATGCTGTGGGCCGTGGATTGGGCGTGATTCTAAAGTGTATTGGTGTGATTGGTGACTTAATTTCCTAGTTCATATGGCCACATAGGCACGGGATTCATGCCATAGCATTCTAGTTTATTTAGGTTTAGGTAGGGCAGTAAAAATTGGATTTGATTTGAACATAGTTGTTGGGGATGCTATCCTGGGACTTAATAATAAGATCATGTATATTCCTTATGTGACACTTCATTGAATTTACTTCCATATGCTTTATTCGATGTTGGCTACTAGTATTATCTAGAATGGGATGAACAGGTGATATCAAGAAAATTGACAAATATTACACAATTAAGACAATTGAGTTTAATACAAACTGAACCAGATGAGACAAAGTGTTAATATAAGCACAAGCTAGTTATATCAAGCAATGTAGTGCAGTGCTACTATCAGGCAATAAGTGAATATGAGCATGGAGATAGAAAACAATGCACACAGAAATTATAGTGGTTCAGCTTGGTATAAGCCTACATACACTCTCTTATAATAATAGTTTAGTGGCTGGATTCTATTAGAAATTTTCTTAAAGTTATAGTAGAATGTGTTGTTTATACTTAAGTACTTCTCCTCAAAGCTGATGCTGCTTATACTCAAGTTAATAAGACTCATTATCTCACACCTAAGTATAGACTATAACACCATCAACACTTCTTGAATAATTACACTTTCAAAGCTCACATAAGGCAATGTAAAGCTCTCTCTTAATTTAAATTTGGGAAAAGATCACCAAAAATCCCAAATTTTGCTCAGATTGACAAATTTATCCTAAACTTTTTTTTTTTATGATACGCAAAACCCCAAACTATATCGATTGTGAAGCATTACCCCAAAATTTTTTTTTTCGTGACACAAAAAATCTTAAACTTCTATCCGTGTGACACATTTACCCTAAACTATAAGTCGGCATCAACACATTTTGGTCTTTTTTTTTTCTTCTTCTTCTCTCTTCCTTCCACTGGCCATGGCGAAGTCGACGTCGACCGAGGTTCGCCCTCACTTGGGCTGGCTAGGGCCGCCCTTGCTAGATCTAGGAAGGGCACCCCTCACCCGATGCCAGCGAGGGCCATCCTCACCCGACGCAGGTGGGGGTGGCCCTTGTTGGTGTTGGGAGAGGACGGCCCTCGCCAAATTTGGCAAGAGTACCCCTCGCCCAAGTCCAATGACCTGGCGCTGGCGAGGACAGCCCTAGCTAGCCCAAGTGAGGGCAACCCTCGCCCAACACCGGTGATGGCAGCCCTCACTGGATGCCGACTTCCCTCCGCTGGCTCCACCATGGCGAGCGGAGGGAAGAGAGAAGAAGAAAAAAAAAGGAAAAATAGAAAAAATAAAATGAAAATGCCCTTGGTAGAGTAAATGTGTCACGGTTTGCAAAGTTTGGGATTTTTTATGTCACAAAAATAAGTTTGGGGTAAATTTGTCATTTTGGGCAAAATTTGGGGTTTTTTTTTTATGATCTTTTCCCTTTAAATTTATGAACTCTTGATCTATTTCTCTTTCTTCGACATCTTGTTCGCCTTTTATACTTATCACCATCCAAACTTCCTATTGGACAATCTTTAAGAGGATCAATCTCCAAACTAAACATTAGGCAATTGCTAACAACATCAATTAGCTATTGAAGTCGATCAATCAGAATTCTCGTATATTTGGTTGCACATGCAACCAAATCTTGGTTCCAAAAAATGGAGTGCTTCAACAATAAAAAGTATCTTGCCTTCGGGATGATTGTCGATCAATCAAGATATCTCACGAGATTAAATATTTCACATAGATAATATTTAATATTAATAGTCATTCAATATCTTAAATATAAGGAATTAATACTAGATCATAAGTGGGGGGCCTATGGTGGAGTCCTCGGTTATAAAAAAAAAAAAATACTAGATCATAAGCTGTCAAGGGATAAGATAAAATATCTTTAAATGATAATTTTGAAGTTCATGACAAATTTGTTGTCATTGTAGTTCGAGTGCTTTGCTTATGTCCGCAGTTCTGATTGTATCTAGCTTTCCAACTATCAAATGATATCAGACCAAGTCTTCTATTGATATCCAGCTTTTGCAATATTTTGCTGACATCCACTTAGTACACTATCGATATCCACGCAATACACTACTTATATCGCGCTTTGTACTTATATTCAACTTCACTTTAGCTTCTATTTTATGGTCCTTCCAAGCATATTGGCAATTGTAACTCTACCTCATTGTTCATCTATCTATGGTACCTCCAAACTTTACCAAACTCCCTGTTCTAGGCTTATTCACCTTTTACTTAGGTACCTCCGGCTTGTAGACACCTTTACGCCCAATACATTGTTCACCATTGATAGAACGGTGTACTCATTTTTAGACGATCTTATTGGGACATCATCCGCATAAGGGGTTGTACATCTTTCACCTAATTACTCAACCATTAAATACATTAGCAGCTTATCTTCAAAACATCACAAGAGATTTTCTTGACATTATTCTTATCGTTCATATTGTTATTGTCTACATTTTTTCTAATTGCGCACTCACACATGGACATCGTTTAATGGCATAGGTTCAAAAAATGGATAAGAATTGTGTGAATTATTTAAGCAACTATTTAACAGGTTAAGTTACCGAAAGGGCACACTAGTCAGGGAATTAGTGTAATTAGGTCCCAATTTTGAATCTTTTGTTGTGTAGAAGTTAGATTCCTCCCATGCTTCACTTACTCCTAGCCCCGTCAACTAGCTAGTGGGGACTTTTAGTTAGATTAGACTTCATAGATAGATCTATTTCAATTGTAATTTTCCAACCTCACATGAGGAGAGGGTTTGGAAGAATCCGTGCTGATTGAGGACCATCGGATTTCAACTTGAAATTAACTCTAAACTCATCTTATGGGAGAGCCGTGTTGTTGCAACAAGTACACTTGTGTTATGTTTACTCTAAATTAATTTTAGTGTTATATAAAGTTTCAAATTGATAAACTCGTGTCATATTTATCTTAAACTAATTTTCTTGTTACAAAAATATCAAATTAATACACTAGTGATACATTTTCCTTGATTTAATTAGTGTCACAAAAAATTCCAAACCGCCAAAATCTTTTATTGGGAAATTTTCTAAAACATGCTAATTTTGCTCCGAGGGTTCCTCCAAGTTCGGAAATCTGCTGAGGGCCACACTATTTCCTCTTCAGTATTGGCTTTGACACTCCAGAAAACAGTGTCTTTACTCTTTGCCCCTTCGTCTCACATGCTTTGGTTAAATTTTTCTCCCTTTTTGTTTATTTATTGCTTTTCTTTTCTCGCGGGACCCCCCTCCCTTCCTCCTTCTTCCTTCCTTTTCTCTCGTGCAGAATCTTGGGCAACGCAGCTTCAGCTCCACTTGCATTCAAATTCATTTTCTCCTTCTCCTCCTCTTCATACTCGGGATCAACCGTCAGCAACTCAAACCAGCAAATCGGACACGTCTTCCTCCCATCCTACCACGGCACGATGCAATCCCCATGATAACCATGCCCATTGCCCCCAGGGCAATTTCTTCGCCATCTCATCGACAGCTACTTTGTACTTACAGATCGCACACATCAAAGATTTCGTCCTTTGATCTAATCACCACAGTTGGAGGCTAAGCGCTGATTTTGCGACTGGTGGAGCTCCTCTTCTTCCACTGTCTCCGCCAAATTCTGAAGCAACGCCTGGTGCCCAATGTCATCCGTGTAATCCTCCGAATTGGCAATGTACCTGTCTATTTCAAGTTCTTTGAGCCTCCGTTTTATGGGGGTTTGATGGTTTTATTAGAAATGGGCTTAAGGCCTGTCCGACCAAGTTGGGCCCAAAAAGCCCGACCCATGGGAATAGGGCCCGTGGATGGGGGAAGGTATAAAAGGGAGGAGAGAGAGAGAGAAATGACACATGTTGGAAACAAAAAAACGTACGTACGTCTTCTCCCGCACGCTCTCTTTCTCTCCAAAAAGGAAAAAGAAAAAACATTAAGGCTCCGGCAATTTTTTCTTCCCTTCAAGGCGTCATCGGATCGAACAGGACCAAATCTCTTCCTCCTACCGGCGTCGGTATTTAATCTGTGGCTTAAAAAGTACGTTCGAATCCGTGGTGTGCTTTAGGATCGGTGATACGTGCTGTTTTCCCGGGCTTGTCTTCCGCATTGATTTTAGGGGTTCGATTTAGTGTCGAATCCACTTTTCGGGGATTTGTTATTCCCAACATTGGTATCAGAGCCCTAGTTCACGTTTTCCCAACCTGTTTGATATTTTTTGATTGATTTTTCGCGAAAGTAATTTGGCCGTACAAATCGGGGCGAGAAATCCCGACACTCAAGCGCTGTTCGTCCTTTTTTCTGAGTTTTCGTAAGTCGAAATCAATTTCTGAAGGCACTGGGTGAAAGAGGTCATCGAGACGAGTCCGGTGACATGTCGTGCACCATCGGGAGACGCTGCACGTGCCCACACGAGTGGCCAGAAGGCGCTGCGCGTGGGCGCGATGGGCCCGGAAGCGCTAGCTCGCCCAGCGCATGTGGCACACGCGCCGGTCGGCGAACCGGCATGTGCGCGCCGCCGGCCGGCGAACCGGCACGTGCCGGTCGGCGAACCGACGCGTGCTGCGATGACGTCACCATGACATCACGCAATGACGTCACCGTGACGTCACCTATTGGTCGGTAACCGTTGGGATGACATCACTGATGACGGCATCGCCGACAACGGTTGACCGGGCGGTCACCGGCCGGCAACACGACCAGCGACCCGACCCAACCCGACCTGCGGACGCCAGGCACACGCGCGGCACGTGCCGGATGACGTCTGCGTGACGTCATCCCGCGCATGCGCACGGCACGTGTGGTCGCTCCGTGCGACCCGGTCCGACCGGCCCGAGCGGTCCGACAGGTCCGATCGTTCCGACCGGTTTGACGATCGACGACCGTTGACCGTTGACCACCGTTGACCGTTGATCGACGACCGTTGACCGTTGACCCAAAAAAAAAAAAAAGAAAAGGAAAAGAATGTGTTTCTTTTTCAATTAAGTCTATGTGGATTATATGTAATCCCTTATTTGTTCTGCATTTGTTGCAGGAACAATGCCTCCCCTGAGGTTGCACACACCTATTCGCGCAGTTACCGATGAACAAAAGGAAAGGCTGTCTAAGTTGATAGAGCGAAATGAGCCGATCATCGATGGGAGAGTGGTGACTTAATTGATCGCATCCTTGAAGTCAACGGGAAAATTCAAAAGGTCATATGGAATGGTCGTACTATCCCACAGTTAGAGATGGTGCGATTTTTCATAAACACTCTTCCACCTGAATGGCAAGATGTGTTGAATCGCATATGGGATGTCAACGTAGCTGCTTCATATAAGAAAATTGTGATGGATTTTGTAAATGAATATTACTATATTGTTACAAGGGAAAAGATCAAGAAATTGAACAAAAGATGATCTTTCCCAGTTCGTGTGCTGACTTGGTGTTAGTTGTATTGGCTGATCTTAGTTAAGTGTGCTTTGTGGACATCTTATGTATCGTTTACTACCCAATTGTTGTTGATGTAGCAACCTATATATTGGTTGTATTAGTTGAAAGCATTATTGTTTTATTGGATGTCAATTATCTGTTACTTTCTATTATTGCTGGTTGCTGTGGGTAATTAGCTGTGGGTAGTTTTAGAAGTTTTTGTAGCTTCATAGAATTGATTTTGCATATGACAATCATATTAATTATAGTTTTAAGTTAGGATTTTTGGAGGATGATTGGAAACATAGTGACCTTTTGATTCTGAAGCCTTACTTGAAATTATTCATTAATATGATGGGTCTATGTAAATAGGGATGCATAAATGATAGGCATTAATAATCCGTGCATATTTGTCTGATGTGTTTAGATCAATGGCTTCAGCCACAAATAGCATAGTTGCCGAGCTGAACAAATGTGAAAAGCTCAATGGTGACAACTATGAAATTTGGCAAATGAAAATCCAGCATGTGCTGGAAGAGCAAGAAGCACTTGAGGCTCTTAACCTAACCATGGTAGAACCTGAAAAAGGAAGCATTACACAGCACATAAGAGATAAGGAAGCTTTTGCTGCATGGAAAAGAAAGAACTCTCTTGCTCGCATTACGTTGCTGAGCAGCATGGACAATGACCTCATGCGAGAGTTTAGGTGTTTTGACAATGCCAAGGAAATGTGGGAGGCATTGGCAGCTAGATTTGGTCATACTTCGGTGACCAGACTGAGGCAGCTCACTATCAGGTTTGACTCTTACAAGAAGCCTTATGGTTAGACCATGAAGCAACATCTTAGAAAGATGTCAAACATGATAAATGAGCTGAAAGATGCTGGCCATGTCCTCACAGATGAGCAGCAAGTGCAAGTAGTGATTCGTTCCTTGCCTCAGAGTTGGGAGCATATGAAGGTGCACCTAACCCATAATGATAATATCAAAACTTTCGGGGATGCTATGCACCATCTTGAGCTGGAAGAGGACCGCCTCTTGACGGCTAAGCCGGATGCTGAACTCTATCATGCTAGTTCTAGCTCAAATGGAGCTTCGAGCTCCAAGCGCAAGCGCCCTAACTAGTTTGATAAAGGGAAAGGCAAGGAAGAAGCAGGTCCTTCAGGGAAGAAACCTAAGTTTAACCAACATGAAGTCCTTGCATGAAGAAGCTTGCAAGGGTGAAATGCTACAACTGTGACAAGAAGGATCACTATGCTCGTGACTGTCGTGAGCCAAAGAAGGTATGCACCCCTTGTACTTTTCAGAATTTTGCTTTTGTGTTAAGTTATGTGTTCTTAACTGAGTCTAATCCTTTGTGGACTGTGGATTCAGGAGTGACGGACCATGTAGTGAAGGATAGAGGATCCTTCGTGGAATTCCGACGAGTACCTACTGGAACTAAGTGGATCTATGTGGGAAACAACTCCAGAGCTGAAGTGAAAGGAATTGGCACATGCCAACTGAATATGCGTGGTGGACGCACCTTGTTCCTACATGATGTGTTGTATGCTCCGGAGATTCGTCGGAATTTAATGTATGTTTTAGTGTTGGTTAAATTAGGTTTTAATATGAACTTCTATAATAGAGATGTGGATTTGTTTTTAGAGACAAATTACTATGGTTGTGGTTATTTTCTAGATGGTTTTATTGTATTGGATATTGAGTATGTTAATGCAAATGTTTGTTATTCCCTTATCACATCTCCTAATACCTATGGTAATGATGTGAATGTGTGGCATGCTAGACTTGGTCACATTGGCCAACAACGTATGAATAGACTAGCCAAAGAGGGCTTGTTAGGCAACATTGAAAAAGTCGATTTGCTCATATGTAAGCATTGCATAGAAGGGAAAACAACACGGAAACCATTTGGAAAAGGTAAAAGAGCTGAATTTCCTCTGCATTTAATCCATTCTGATGTCTGCGGTCCAATGAATATGAGAGGAAGGCATGGGGCTGTTTATTTCATCACCTTTATTGATGATTATACTCGATTCGGATATGTCTATTTGATTTCTCATAAGTCTGAAGCAATAAGTTGTTTCAAAAGGTTTATGAACCTGGTAGAAAATCAATTAGACAAGAAAATAAAAGCATTGAGATCCGATCGAGGTCGAGAATATTTATCTGATGAGTTTAGAAAATTATGTGATGAAAAAGGAATAGAAAGATAGTTGTCTATTCCGTATACTCCTCAACAAAATGGTGTTGCGGAGAGAAGAAACAGAACCCTACTGGAAATGGTTAGGTCCATGATAGCGCATGCTAACTTACCTATCACCTTTTGGAGTGATGCATTGTTAACTGCTGCCTATATACTTAACCGAATGCCTTCCAAATCAGTTACTTCCACTCCATATGAGTTATGGAAAACCAGACTTAAGTTTTCTTAAGCCATGGGGTTGTGCTACCTATACACATGAGTCCTCTCACAAGTTTGGGAAATTGGGTCCTAGAGGAAAGAAGAGTATTTTCATAAGATACTCGGAATACTCGAAAGGGTATGTGTTCATAGGTGAGCAGGAAAGTGGGAGTATAACTGAATTTGAATCACGAGATGTCACATTCTTAGAGGATGAGTTTCCTAAGAAGGGCGAAATAGGGGAAGATTACTCCCTATTCGAAACCTTGGATCAAGATAATGATCTTAGTGGAGTTCATTCAAGTGGGAGCATAATGGGAAATGATGTACAAAGTGTACAATCTCCCATACGGCGAACAAGTCGCCAAAGTATTCCCCGTCAACGTTTTGACATTGAAGGGGAAACTTTTATGGTTGCTCCACAAGATGAGGATGAGCCAAGAAATATTAATGAGGTTTTGAATTGCCCTAGTAAGGAAAAATGGATTCATGCAATGGAAGAGGAAATTGAGTCAATGAAATCAAACAAGTCTGGGAACTGGTTGATCTTCCAAAAGGACGTAGAGCTATTGGGAACAAGTGGGTTCTCAAAATAAAGCGAAAGGCTGATGGCTCGATAGAAAGGCATAAGACTCGCCTTGTGGCAAAGGGGTATAATCAACAGGAAGGAATTGATTATGAAGATACTTTTTCTCCTGTAGTGAGATTTACCTCGATTCGTATTATTCTGGCAATAGTGGCTAGTTTAGATCTTGAGTTACATCAAATGGATGTAAAGACTGCTTTCCTTAATGCAGAATTAGAGAAAGAAATATATATGGAACAACCTGCTGGTTTCATAGTGAAAGGCCAAGAAGAAAAGGTATGTCAACTTTTGAGGTCGATATATGGCCTTAAGCAGTCATCAAGATAATGGTATATACGTTTTCATAATGCCATAATGGCATATGATTTTACAATGATTGATGAGGATCATTGTGTATATATCAAAAGATCCAAGGATCAATTTGTGATCATATCATTATATGTTGATGATATACTAATTGCCGGAAGCAATATGGAGTTTGTTAATACTGTCAAGAGATGGTTGTCTTCTAACTTTGAGATGAAGGATATGGATGAGGCTGCATACATTCCTAGAGTTAAGATTTCGAGAGATCGTTCGAAGAGATTGTTGTCTCTTTCGCAAGAAACCTATATAAATAAGGTTCTTGAATGATTTCGTATGCAATATTGTAAATCCATAGACACTCCTATTGCAAAAGGTGAAGGATTGAGCCATAGACTGTGTTTAGGGACTCCACAAGAGAAGGAACAAATGAAACATGTTCCTTATGCTAGTGCTGTTGGGAGCTTGATGTACGCTATGATGTGTACAAGACCCGTCATATGTTTTGCAGTTGGAATGGTGAGTAGATACCAATCTAATCCAGGTCCAGCACATTGGAAAGCTGTCAAGAGAATACTGAGGTATCTGAAGGGAACTGCTGATTACAAGTTGAATTACCAAGGAAATGATCTGCGACTTGAAGGCTATTCAGATGCTGATTGGGGAGGAGATTTAGATGAAAGAAAATCTACCTCAGGATTTGCTTTCTTACTAAACAATGGCGCCATATCACGGAGCAGTAAGAAGCAAACGTGTATAGCCTTGTCCACAATGGAAGCTGAGTTTGTGGCATTATCAGCAGCGGTACAAGAAGAAGTTTGGCTTAAGAGATTTTTGGATCATTTAGGTGTTATTGAGTTGGCTGCAAATCCATTATTGGTTAACTGTGATAGCCAAGCAGCTATAGCGTACACCAAAGATCCAAAATATCATGGCAAGACCAAACATATAGATACCAAGTATAACTTTATAAAAGATATGGTTGCATGAAAAGATGTGAACTTACAGTACATATCTACGCATAGAATGGTAGCAGATCCTATGACAAAGCCAATACCTAAATATATGTTTTGTGGTCATGTAAAATCTCTAGGATTGCGTAGAATCTGATGTACTGAATTGTAATTTCCCTGAGTTGTTCACATTTATGAAATTTTTTTTTCATTGATTAATGCCTATGAATCTATGTATAATCTTTATGCATCTTAATGCTCAGTGCATTATTTTAAGTTGAGAAGTATGTCGGACAGATATAAGATTAGCCCACTCACACGGGTAATCGCCTCTGTTTACTGTGTGATAAATAGAGATGAGACTATTTTTAAGCTTATTATCTAGGTGATAATCGAGAGCTCAAGCTTAAAATACGTATGTCGCCTTAACTGAATGTTAAGATGAGGACATAATACTAAAGATGTCCGAAAGTAAAATAACCCACATATTTTACTTTATCTGTCTATGATGCCAGATGTGAGTTCTGATGAATTTTGTGATTGAGTAGATATATGAACTCAAGTTAGACATTAGGTATGTCTGAACTATCATCTGTACGGTATTGAAAGGTGTAGACATACGCTCCATGGGAAAGGAGTTAATACCGTAATACATCTTTCATACTACGTATGCATGAGACGACCAATAAGAGTGGCAAAAAGTTTGATCTCAATTTTTATGACATGTGAGACTCTTGAGAAAAAGAGTTCCTCAATTTTTAGTCCCCTCATGATTTTTACTTATTCTCAAGATTTCTATTTAGCGTTTGCTATCTTAGGGTGTTGCCAATGGTCATGATTTGCTTCGATCTAATGGGGCATTTCTAGAAAAGCAAGCTGAACTGAAATTGAGAGTTTGAAGGAAAGAGGAAGATCGAATTTGAAGAATCACATTGTAGTTTTGTATTCACTGGTCGACCAATTATGACTGTCTTTTCGATAATTATAATTGTAAATACAATATATATATATATATATATATATATATATATATATCATTGTTTTAAAAGAGATCAAGAGAGATATAAATGTGATCGATCGATCTAGGGTACTGCATACTGAATTTACTCAGAGTGAGACGCCTATTATGAGCTGCTATATATTCCTAACAGATGTATATCAACGAGCTCTCAAAGTATGCTGGTCGCACGGATTATTCACCGGTATGAATGTTGAAGAGAGGTAAAGAGAATACTGTTCGGTCCACCATGTGCGAGTGGGAGATGATGGTTTTATTAGAAATGGGCTTAAGGCCTGTCCGCCCAAGTTGGGCCCAAAAAGCCCGACCCACGGGAATAGGGCCCGTGGATGGGGGAAGGTATAAAAGGGAGGAGAGAGAGAGAAATGACACCTGTTGGAAACAAAAAAACGTACGTACATCTTCTCCCACGCGCTCTCTTTCTCTCCAAAAAGGAAAAAGAAAAAACAGTAAGGCTCCGGCAATTTTTTCTTCCCTTCAAGGCGTCATCGGATCGAATAGGACCAAATCTCTTCCTCCTATCGGCGTCAGTGTTTAATCTGTGGCTTAAAAGGTACGCTCGAATCCGTGGTGTGTTTTAGGATCAGTGATACGTGTTGTTTTCCCGGGCTTGTCTTCCGCATTGATTTTAGGGGTTCGATTTAGTGTCGAATCCACTTTTCGAGGATTTGTTATTCCCAACAGGGTTATCATCCAATCCCCTTTAAATCTCCGCACAATCGGGAATCTGTTTACGCACGCTTCGAGCTCACGTTGCAAAGTCTCATATCCAGAGCCTGAGCACGTCACGCTGCCTCCGACGAGCATTTTTCGGGGTGAGAAACGATCTTTGCTGGGAAAGAAAGATCTATGAAATATAGGTCGGAGAGTTTTGATTTTAGATCTATGAAACCGTAAGTGTTTCGAGCTTATTGTGTAGTTTTGGCATCAATGTGGAATTGAGTCGTTGCGTCAAGATCATTTAGTTGAGATGCCCATCACCTATTCGTTGAAATGTTTATGAAAAATTTAGTATGAGTTAAGCTCTTTTTTAATTTAATCTGAAAGTAAGCAATTTAGATTAAATGATCTTAACTGGTCTTCAAGTCATTGACGTCTGAGTCCTAGTGATTTGTCAATATCTGAATCTGTTTCTGAACACTAGGTTCATTGTTTTTGTGTTTTATGTTACAATGCCTGTAAATGATGGTTAATGGTGAGAGCTTGGCTGAAGTTGATGTCACACTTGCCGATCGTTCGTAAATCATTCCCATTTATCTCCACATGGTGGTCTTACTTCATATCCTCAATTTCCGTCCGTTTCGGTCATTCATAGTAAAGGGGTAATGTCCGGCAAACGGCCATGATCGAAGGTAAGAGCCAATGGCATGGGTCTTGTGATGAATGTAGGAGATTGATTGTTAAGTAGATATGTTCAATAATTTGGTGTTCTGGTGTGATAAGCTTCGATTGTTGATGTGCTAGTATGGTGAGCTTTAATTTTGGTCTCGTGTATTCTCAGTTGGTAGTGAGGGAGGCGAGAGGAAGAAGACATTGGGAGAGAGAAACAAAGTTAATTAGCAAATGGAAAATGAAGGAAAGAAAATTATAAAAATGGGTTAAATTAGATTGATGCTCTATTTATTTCGCGGAAAATGAATAATTTATAAAACATTTTTCTAATAACGATTGCTTGTATCGCTTATAAATTGTTGTCAATAATGAAAATAATTTTTATTAGTTAGTTATTCCAAGCGATTATTTTTTTTTTTTGGGAAGATACTTCCTAAATTATTTATTTTCTGAAAAATAAAAGAAGCCTTAATGGACATTGAGAACATTGAGTTTAATTAGTTAATGGATTTGGGCTCAGCCTAGTTTGATGAATATGAGTCAAGTTGAGTCTGCTAGTTCTAGACTTAGCCCCGCTCGGGTGTCGTTTTGCTTTTTCATAATTTAAGTCCTGATATGTCCATGCTTTCAATCACTTTCTGCATATTTTTAGGTTTCGTTTCTAAAATTTAAATTGCAGAAAACTTGTTGGTCATTCCTCATGGAGTGTGATTTGAGTTAATCTCTAGGTCATTTGATGATCATTCTAATTGCTCTTGATGGCATGTTGTTGATATGTGGTTAATTTTCTAGTCGTTTTGTTTTTTTAAATTGTGAGCTCACACATGGACACGTTTAATGGCATAGGGTCATAAAATGGATAAGGATCATGTGAATTATTTAAGAAACTATTTAACAAGTTAAGGTACCGTAAGGGCACGCTAGTTAGAAAATCAGTGTAATTAAGTCCCAATTTTGAATCTTTGGTTGTGTAAGAGTTAGGTACCTCCCGTGCTTCAGTTGGCTCCTAACTTGCCTCAACAGGCTAGTGGTGACTTTTAGTTTGGTCAAACTTCATAGATAAATCTATTTCAATTGTAATTTTCCAACCTCACATGAGGAGAGGGTTTGGAAGAATCTATGTTGATTGAAAACTATCAGATTTCAACTCGAAATTAACTCTAAACTCGTGTCGCATTGTTGCAACAAGTAGACCCGTGTTACATTTACCCTAAATTAATTTCGGTGTCATAAAAAATGTCAAATTGATATATCCATAGTACATTTATCTCAAACTAATTTTTATGTTACAAAAATGCCAAACTAATACATTAGTGATACATTTTGTGAAACTAATTTGTGTCACAAAATATCCCAAATCACCAAAATCTTTGATTGGGAAATTTTCTAAGATATGCTAATTTTGCCTAAAGAGCTCCCTCAAGTTTCAGAAAACAGTGTTTTTACCTTTGTGCCCCTTCGTCTCCCATGCTTTGGTTAATTTTTCTTCCTTTTTGTTTATTTATTCCTTTTCTTTTCTCGCGGGACCCACGTTCCTCCTACTTCCTTCCTTTTTTCTTGTGCCGAATCTTAGAAAACAACACTTCGGCGCCACCTGCATTCAAATTCATTTTCTTCTTCTCCTCCTTTTCATACTCAGGATCAACCGTCGGCAACTCAAACCAGCAAATCAGACGCTTACTCCTCCCACCCTACCACGGCACAATGCAATCCCCATGATAACCATGCCTACAGGGCAATTTCTTCACCATCTCTTCAACGGTCACCATATCCTTATAGATCACACACACCAAGATTTGGTCCTTTGATCTAATCCCCACAGATGGGGGCTAAGCGCTGATTTCGCGACTGGTGGAGCTCCTCTTCTTGCACTGTCTCAGCCAAATTCTGAAGCAACGCCCGGTGCCCAATGTCATCCGCGTAATCCTCCGAATTGGCTATGTAGCTGTCTGATCCAGGCACTTTGAGCCTCAGTTTGATTGGGTTATCATCCAACCCCATTAAAATCTCCGCACAATTGAGAATCCGTTTATGCACGCTTCGAGCTCACGTTGCAAAGTCTCAGATCCAAAGCCTGAGCACGTCACGCCGCCTCCGATGTGCATCGTCCTCCTCATATTTTATCTATGTTCTCTCCTCCGTTCTCGTTATCCGATTGGTTATCACCTTTCCTCTCCCCTTCGCCTCGTTCATATCTCTCGTGGTTACTATTCTCTTCATTCTCTTCCTCATTGTCCTCATCTCACGCGGAGGGACGCCCTCGTCATGCGCTGCCTGCACGATCAACTAACCATTTGGGCAGTTGAAGCCTAAGCTCATTGAGCAATTCGGGCAACTTGCGCAGTCGGTTTCCTCGCAGCTAGCAATCTGTGGGAGAGAAGTTTGCCGGACATCAAGATAATAGGAGAGTTTTTTTTTTTTTTTTTTTTTTTTTAGGAGACGTTGAGGAGCTCGAGTTTCCTTCTCCTCATTGTCTAATTCCGCAAGAAAATAAAATAAACAAAAAAGGGAGGAAAAGATGACTAAACCATGTGAGACAAAGGAGCAAAAAGGTAAAGACACTATTTTTGGGAGCATCTAAGGTGCGTATGGTAACGATTCTATTTCTTGGAGTAAATTTTGATCAAAAATGATTTTTTTTTATTTTGTTCCCGAGAACAGATTCTAAGCATTTTAAGTCGTTTGGTAACTATCCAAAATGTTTGATTCTAGAATAGAATTGCATTTGGTACCGTACTCATTGATTCTATTCCAAATCAATTTCTTTTAATTTTTAAATAATTTTTATACTTTTATATTTTTTTCTTTTCCTTTTTTCCTTTTTTTTTCTTTTTTCTCTTGTTCTTCTTATTCTTCAGGCTGGTCACGGGACTGGCGATCAATTAGACGAGGGCCAACGACCTTGCTGGAGCGTCACCTACCCTCGGCGAGCTCGACCCTCGTCGGCCGAGCCTCGCCGGAAGCTGGGTGAGCCTCACCTGGCTTGGCCTCGCCAGTGGCCAGACTGACCTCGGTGGGGCTGGGCAAGGCTTGCCTGGCCACCGACGGGGCTGGGCGAGGCCCACCTAGCCCTAGTGAGGCTCGCCCAGCCCCGTCAATGGCCATGTGAGGCTCGCCCAACCCCGTCAATGGCCATGTGAGGCTCGCCCAGCCCCGTCGATGGCCATGTGAGGCTCGCCCAACCTTGCTGGTGGCCATGTGAGGCAAGCCTTGCCAATGGCTGGGTTGGCCATTGGCGAGCTTGCCAGACCTTGCTCTAGCCTAGCGAGCCTCCGACGAGCTCGCCGGACTAGTTGCCGGCGACCGGCAAATGGCGGCCACGAACGGCGACGGTGGATGGTGGCGAACGGCAACAGGGGAGAGGAGGGAGAGAACTTGAGCTTCCACTTTTTTTTTATTCTTTTTTTTGTTCTCGGAACAAGAATCAACTTTTTATTTATTCTTGATTCTACTCCAAATCTGTTCTCGGGAACAAGGAACAAATTTGTTCTCGGGAACAAAAAGTTTACCAAACGCGATTACGTTCCCAAACTATTCCCAGGACCAAAGAATCAGAATTTGGCCATGTTTGGATGGTTACCAAATAGGGACTAAGCCAAAATTGAAGTGGAAATAGCTTGCTTTTTATGACATGAAAATTAGCACTAGTTTGGGATTTTTCTATAACATAAAAATTAATTTGAGGTAAATGTGGCACGAGCATAATAGTTGGGAATTTTTTGTTTGGTTTGGTTAAATGTGGCACAAATATACCAATTTAAAATTTTTGGTGATACTAACGGTAGAATTTAGAAGAAGTTAGTCATTGATAAATTCATTATGATGTGTAATTGTTGAGAAGTTAACTTATGAGCAAGCTACTAGTTATGTTTATTTGTCAACAGTATTTGAACATTACTAGCATTTTCAAAAAATCCACGAACATGAAAAAATCAGTTTTTTGGCCTAGAAGACCCAAAAATTTTGCAATTAGATTACTTTGAATCTAAATTGGAAAGATGCTTTGAGGCTTGAACTTTTAGTACCCCGTTCACTATTGTAGGTGAGTATGACAGGTGCAAGAACAAGTCAACGATCTAACACCGGCCTGCAACTTCAATAGAAATGTGTAGTGGGACAATGGCAAATTTAGAAATCCGTAAGGACATATTTCAATGGCGATTTCAATCATGCAACCTTGGGTTAAATGGTTCGACGGCTCATCATCTTTCTTTCTTTCCCATGGAGAAACAAGAATGTCGTTCACTATACAAGAAAAGGACACAGAGAGTGTTAATGATGCAAAGCAGTTTTTCGAAAGATCTCTTTCGTGCTCATCTATTCAATTGACCGAATTCAAAAATCACACTTAAAGAAGAAGATGACAGCATAATAAAAAAAGCATCCATATGCAAAATTGCATTTCAATCCAACAAGAAGTGTATTCCTTCAACTACATTACACATAGTTCAAATTTCCCAACAATTTCATCGGCCTCAATGAAATTTGATGGCCTTCCACTTTGGCTTCTTCATCAATTTGACTCTTCTCTCCATGCTTCTCACTTTTCCCATAAGCCATTTAGGTCTTCCAATTTCCCATGAAATATACGCCATGGAAATCCCAATCACGAATCCGGATGCATAACCTATCCCAACTACTTTCCCATCAAACTTGCTACCATGGTCTCTTGTATTATCCTCTTGGAAGAACAATCGTGGTGGTGGAGATGGCTGAGCATCATTGGGGCATGCGTTTTGAAATGGAGTTCCACATAAACCTAGATTTCCCCGAAATGAGTCGCTCGTGAATGTGCTCCATTGCTTGCCTTGAGGTATAGGGCCTGTGAGTTGGTTATTTGAGAGGTTCAAACACTCAAGAAATGACAAATTTCCAAGTTCTCTAGGAACCCTCCCACTAAGCTTGTTTGAAGATAAATCTAGCCATTCAAGATTAGTCAAATTTCCAAGGGTTGAAGGAATGGAACCCATCAGGTGGTTGTGGGAAAGATTGAGCCCTATGAGAAAATGAAGATTTCCAATAATACTAGGGATGTTCCCTTGGAAGGAGTTGAGCGATAAGTCAATGGTTGTGAAGATGATCAATATCCTCTCTAGCCGAAACTCATTTCCTTTGATGATCACATTCACGGAATCTTCATAGAACCCATATCCAATCATGTACATTGATTGGTCTTGCGGCTCTTGCTCATTTTGTCCAATCATCATCCCTTGAAGTTTTGCTACCAAATTGGCTGGTAAAGGACCAGTAAAGTCGTTGTTTGAGAGATCCAAAATGTGTAACTTGGGAAAGAGATGAGCTACCTTTGGAAAATTTAAAAAACCCTTAAAATTGTTGGACTTCAAAATAAGAACTTTTAGCTCAGGTAGTGTTCCCAACCATGCTGGGAATTTATCCTCTATCTTATTATCCCCAAAATCCAAAACTTCCAGGTTTTTACAATTGACAAGGGATTGGGGCAATGTGCCTTCAAATTGATTTTGACTCAAGTCAAGACTTATCAAGCTACATCGCAGTGAAAATGTTTGAGGGATTGTGCCTGAAAGACTATTCAATTGCAAGTTCAAATTCGATAAACTAAAGTTTGATAAGCACTGAGGTAGGCTACCGGTTATGCTATTATTAGACAAGATGAGGACTGAGAGAGAGGTGGCATTGCATATTGATAAAGGGATCTTCCCTACTATTTTATTATTTGCAATCGAATATAGTTGTGTGAAGGGTGATGGAAGTGGAAGTTGACCATCAAATTTGTTGTTGGACAAATTAATTACTTCCAATGAGGTATTTGAGAAACTTCCCCAGTTTGTTGAGATTTCTCCGTATAACTCGTTGAAACTCAAGTCGATAAAGGTCAAGTTGGGGTAGACACCAAAGCTCTCGGGTATGTTTCCAGTCAATTGGTTTTTCTCGAGGCGGAGACTGACTAAGCTTGTGCAATTTTTCAAGCTTCTAGGGATAGAACCTGTTAAGTTGTTGCCACTCACCATGAGGTATTCGAGCAATCCACCTTGGCACAAGTTATCTGGTAAGGAACCAATGAACTGGTTGGAACTCAAATTCAGCCTCGTAAGCTCCGTCAAATTGCCTATTGTTGGTGGGATTAAACCAGTGAACTGGTTGGAACCCAAATTCAGCCTTGTAAGCTCCGTCAAATTGCCTATTGTTGGCGGGATTAAACCAATGAACTGGTTGGAACCCAAATGCAGCGTTGTAAGCTTCGTCAAATTACCTAATGTCGGCGGGATTAAACCAGTGAACTGGTTGGAACCCAAATGCAGCGTTGTAAGCTTCGTCAAATTACCTAATGTCGGCGGGATTAAACCAGTGAACTGGTTGGAACCCAAATTCAGCCTTGTAAGCTCCGTCAAATTGCCTATTGTTGGCAGGATTAAACCAGTGAACTGGTTGGAACCCAAATCCAGCATCGTAAGCTTCGTCAAATTGCCTAATGTCGGTGGGATGGAACCGGTAAGATTATTGTTGAAAAGATCCAAAGAGCTAAGAAGGTCCAAATTTCCTAGCTCCAACGGAATGGAACCAGTTAGCCAATTCCCATATAGGTTCAGATCTGTTAATTTGGTCAAGTTCCACAAAGTGGAAGGAATCGATCCTATTAGGTTGTTGGATAGCATTTGGAGCACTCCCAAATTTTTCATATTTCCCATTTCAGGAGGAATAGAACCAGAAAGGCAATTGCCGTAGACATACAAGCTAGCTAATTTGCTCAAATTACCGATCTCTGGTGGTATTTTCCCCGAGAACCAATTTGAAGAGAGGTCGAGATAGGTGAAATTGCTCAGAAGACCGATTTGAGGCGGAATGTGTCCAGAGAGATTATTTTCACTTAGCTCCATACGCATGAGATGAGGCAAAGACAAGAATGAGAATTCGTGGAGCGTACCTTCAACATTGGCCCTATTGAGATTTATTTTGATCACGTTCCCCACTTGATTGCAAGAGATGCCATTCCATGCACACGGACTCATTGTCGAATTGGAACTGGTGGCGTTACGAGGAGAGGGCGTCCAAGAAGAGAGGGAAGAAACAGAATGGTTGCCAAGACTGGACTTCCAATTGAGGAGGGCCTGTGCTTCTGCAGGGGAAGCATGACCAGGAAGTGGAATGACAAAAATAGTGAAAAGGGCAAGGGCAGCCACAAGGCTCATGACCCTCTTGAATTCTGATGAAGAATCCATGGATTCTTCTTCTCCTTCTTCTCTTTTGGTTCTGGTAAGTTGTTTTTTCTTTTCCTGAGGCAATGAGCGATGCTTAAAAAGCTTGTGAAAACTCACCTTCCTATCATCTTCCATTACAACGACGACTAACCAGGGAAGACTAAGAAAAGGTACCTTCATATTGCTTTGTAGGTAGTCGTCGTAGAGCAGACTGGACGAATTTTTTATTCCTTGAAGACTTTGGAATTTTTTATTTTTAAGTCTTCGTACGTGACTTTTCTGACTGAGGCAGTCCCTATTTCGGAATAGAGTCCCACCCATAATATGAAATCTGGAGACTTCGACAGAGAAGCCTTCTAGGAAATCCTTCACTTTCAGATACGAGGAGACCCTCGTAAAGAATCAAGAGAAAAGGAAGTAGCGTGCGGTCATGGAGTCTGAACAATTCGTAAGACCGATAGCGCTATATCTCTGGACAAGATTGCTATGCTGTGACTTTTCATCACTGTCGCATGCTAGAATCCCGTAACTAATGCATCAGCTGATTGTAAGGCCAACAAATCGAAACCATCTTCAAGACCCAAAAAAATTGCCACAGGTGAAAGGATGCCAACGTAAAAAAGCAACTCACGTTAGCACTCTTCCAATCGACTAGGTGATGAAATAGGGGAATCGGCAGGGCGTCCCCTAGGCACATCTTTGTGGAGCTGAGAAGCTCTTTCACCATTGCGTACATCAGGACTCTCGAGTTTAGAAGGTCTCTGATTTGGAGATGTAATTCATCTCGAATTCAGCTTCGCGCGGGCTACGAGATGAACTGAGACTGAGGGAAAAAAAAATCTCCAATCATATAAAAATTTCAAACAATCAAAAGAAGCACCTAGGGGGAATAAGGGGCGTCCTCACCTTGTGTATGATCCACTCTGACTTCGGTCTCTGTGACGATCGGGACTTGTGCTATAGCTACTGCTTCCGTGACGGTAACTCCTTTCCCTGTCTCTGTACCTGTCGCGATCATATTATCTTCCCCTGCTTCTGCTGCGACTTCTCCTGTGATAACGGTCTCTATAGTCGTCTCTGTACCTGAAAATCGATCTTACAATCAGTTGCAGCAGAGAATGAGAGGGAATCACATGCAACTCTGCAAGATAAAATGAATCATGAAGATGGTTAAGGGACAACCGCTACTTAATGGCACGTCAGTGGATATTTTTTTCATTTTACTTCGAATGAAAGAACAAGGTGCAACAAGCTTGGATGTCACCTAATAAACTGGTATAGAACTTAAATGACATAAAAGCAGAATCTAGCAACCAACAACCATGGCATAATGGAAACTAGCTAAAAGAAATTAGCAATACCACATTGATAACCCATTTGTTAAGTCTACAATGTCATGCACAAACATCTTAGTTATGGCAACACGGACACATCCTTCAGCTGACTAGGTCATCAAAGTGATGACGGAGTAAGTACAACTTCATGAGCTCTTCACTCAACATAAATTAACAAATGTATTTTTTGGGACAAGGGTATAACAAGTGTTAAATATTTTACTCATTGTCCCGTGATCATTTGAATTCTAAATCTTTTCATAAATATTCACTCAGCCCTGATCTTGCTGCAAATGCCCTTTTTTCCCTGGAAAATGGAATCCACTCAATATACAGGAAATTAACTATACTTTTGTATAAGACTCACATGAAGAGCAAAGCTCAGATATTTATTTACTCTGAGGAAAAATTAGAGAGCAACTCAAAACCCTAAAATTGGCCCTTCAATCTTTAAATTGTTTTATTTGTCAGTTAAATTGTCATAATCGATTCTTTCACTCGGTGAAAGGTGAAATAGATGTGTTTTATGCCTTAGTTATGGTCCAAACTATCCAAATACTCTTTTTCATAAGTAATACAAATAAATGACAAATGGGATAGAAGAAGGAACATGATTGAATGCACCGTGAGTGAAGTTGCACAGCCGCAGTATGCTGGACGAGTCTAGGACCACCGCGGAAAAAGCTGAAAATATTTTCCGTGGATGGTAGATTTCTAAACTTTTGGTTAATTTCATATATTGGTAGCAAAAAGTATGATCGGTCACCATATTCTTTTAAATTTTAGGGCTATAGTTAGTAATATTGACATTATGATGAATTTACTGACATCCAGATAATTAGTAAGTTACCAATTAATTGTAAATTTTATCTGTATAGGTAATAAACAACTGACACTATATTGATTTTATCAACATCTAAATAAATTTGTAAATTACCAATTTCTTGTACATTTTACAAGTGCAGTTAGTGAACTAGTTACATTACAATGGATTTATGAACGTTCCAATAAATTGGTAATGATCCACTTCTTTCAAGTTTTACGAAAGTGTTAGAAGAGTACTGACCCTATAAAAAATTTACCAACACCCCAATAAATTAGAAACTTACTAATTTTTTTTTTCAAATTTGACAGTGTACTTAGTAAACTACCACTAACATAATGAATTCACAGATATCTCAATACAGTAAATAAGTGACTAATTACTTTCAATTAATAACTTTATATAAAATAAAATATTCTAAGTTCTTTTCGATATATATTCTTAATATATTTGTCCAAAAAAGGTAGCTATTTTACGATGACATAACTGTTTGGTTGGGTCTCCACCTATATTGCTAGTGGCTGGCCTACAAGAATATCTTGCTAGTATGTATGCCCATAGATCTCTTAGTGAACTTACAGAGACACTAATCATTAGCACCAATCCACGACATCATCCTCTAAAATCCAATAAGCAGATCCAAAATTAATATCATAAATCGATTTCACAAAACAAAACACATAATCTTTCTCTATTCGTGTCATCAAACAGTATATTTCACAAGACATTTCTCATATCATTTCGAAATACATTTCATAAACCAATAACCCATACAGCATTTCTCAAACCATTCACATATAATCGAAAAGTAATAAATGTTAGATATAGACTTTTATGCAACAAAAATGCCATTTCATAATCCATACTATACATAATTTATATTACTTTGGAAATATGAGTTTACTAACTCAGATAAATGATATCACCACTCATATGGAAATGGCCAAAACCAAAAAACGTAGCTAAACGAGCAAACACTCTCGTAATCTTATCAATTAAACGAAAATTGACATCCAAACCAAGTAAAACACTACATTAACTACTAATTCACTAAAATAAGCTTAATTGCTAACAAAATGAATCTAACACGCCAACAAATCGCTCGCCTAAACCTATTATTCAAAGTTATTAACAACACAAAACTTGAGTGTGAAATTCTAATATTTTGCTTCAACTAAGGGTGTGTTTGTTTGCATTTCGTTTAAAAATTGTTCAAGGAACAGAAATAGAAAAAAGTGTTTCTATTCACGGGAACAATTTCTGAACAAAAAACGCATTTGGTAAACTTGTTCCGGGAACAAAAAATAAATAGAAACACGATTGGTAAATTTGTATAATTTTTTATTTCTTTTATTTTTTCTATTTTTTTATTTTTTTTTTTCCTTTTTTCTTTTTTTCTTCTTTTGGCCGGTCGCCGGCCTCGACCATGGCCGGCGACCGGCCCGACGAGGCCGGCGGCCTCGCCCGAGCACGGCGAGGCTCGCCGGCCCCGGCGAGGCCGAGCTCGCCCGGCGGCCGGCGAGGCTCGGCCTTGCCACCGCCAGGCAACGCCGACCTGGCGGTGGCTCGGTGAGGCCAAGCCTCGTCGGCCGCTGGGCGAGCTCGGCCTCACCGGATCTGGGCGAGATCGAGCTTGCCCAGCCCGACGCGCCGACATCTCGCCGATTTGGGGGAGCTCGATCTCGCCCAGATTCGGCAAGGCCGAGCCTCACCGGCCGCTGGGCGAGCTCGGCCTCGCCAGGGGCCGGCGAGCCTCGCCGTGCCTGGGCGAGGCCGCCGGCCCTCGTCGGCTGGTCGCCGGCCATGGCCGAGGCTGACGACCGGCGAAAGAAAAAAAAAGAAAGAAAATAAGAAGAAAAAGAAGAAAAAATAAAAAAGTGTTTCTAAGTTTTGTTTTGTTTCTTTTTTGTTCACGGGAACAAAAGAACAAAAAAAGGAACAGAACGCACCCAAACGCGTTTACTTTCCTTTTTTGTTCCCAGGAACAAAAAACAGAAAAAGTGTTTAAAAACAAAAAAAAGAAACATAAGCAAACAGCCCCTAAATCATTACTTTAAATTGACTCCCGTCAAATCTCACAACTCCACACCATAATCCATAATTTACATGAAATGTCATAACTAAAACAACTTTAAAATTAAATTTTATAGCTTAGATTTCACACAATTTCGAATTTGCACTATAATCTTGAAAGCTATTCCAATTAGAATAACGAAGAGCTTGAATCCCTGGCATTGCAAGGCGGTGTTAATCGGACTTTGGGCATGTAGGCACTAAAGCCTTTTCCTTTTTCCTTCTTATTTCTTTTTCTTTCCCTTTCTTTCTTCTCTTCTTCTTTCCCTCTCTATTTGCGATCACTCTCTCTTTTTCTTCTTCCCCTTTTTCTCTTGGTCATGTCTCTTTGCTTTAAATAAAGTGCTCTCCTTTTTTTTTTCCCCTTTTTTTATTAGCAACTTCATTTGACCAAGTCAACAAATCCAAATATTACAGAATGCCTTCAAAGCACTTGATAGGGAGAGGTTATTGATGAAGAGTTTGACATAAAATAAAGAGCTTTATGATGTGTTTGGATACGAACACTCTCTAATCTTTCACACTTCACCTTCTTAAAGTCTGGCTACATTTTCCTTTTCCATTTGCCATTTCTTACACTGCATCGAAAGAAAAAACCATTCTTACACGGCATTAAAAGACAAAGACTTGTTAGTCAAGAAAAGGAGAAGGCTGGAAAATTGCTCCATGACCCTTCCCATACGATAAGTTTGGAAATTTTAGACCCAAACATCATTGGTAAAAGTCCATTAAGACCATGACTTCCCATGAATCATTGTAATGCGCACTGATCGAAAACTCAACACACGTGAAACCCCAAGAGACCTTGACTTCTTGAGTAGGCACATGTCTATTTTATCGTCCGAAGACCTTGACTTCTTTAGGGATATTTACAAGATGGATCTACACATGCATGTCATTTTAAATTCTTCTTTTCCTTTGGGCTGGTATGCTAGTTTATATTCTAATTGTATCATAAAACCACAAAATTTATAAAATTTTGCATTAGTAGAATATCTTTATTGATGGATATGGTAATAAGTTTCAATGGTGCTCCCTGCAAGGGACCATGCACAGGGTGGAAAAGGGGGCACAACCATTCTTACACGGCATTAAAAGACAAAGACTTGTTAGTCAAAAAAGGAGAAGGCTGGAAAATTGCTCCATGACCCTTCCCATACGATATGTTGGAAATTTTAGACCCAAACATCACTGGTAAAAGTCCATTAAGACCATGACTTCCCATGAATCATTGTAACGCGCACTGATCGAAAACTCAACACACGTGAAACCCCAAGAGACCTTGACTTCTTGAGTAGGCACATGTCTATTTTATCGTCCAAAGACATTGACTTCTTTAGGGATATTTACAAGATGGATCTACACATGCATGTCGGTTTAAATTCTTTCTTTTCCTTTGGGCTGGTATGCTAGTTTATGTTCTAATTGTATCATAAAACCACAAAATTTATAAAATTTTGCATTAGCAGAATATCTTTATTGATGGATATGGTAATAAGTTTCAATGGTGCGCCCTACAAGGGACCATGCATAGGGTGAAAAAAGGGGCATAACCCTATTGTCAACTTATACTACAGTGTAAGAGAGAGATTCAAAATGTTAAAGTGGCTTTTATTGTAACTTTCTCTTTATGTTAACATGAAACTGTTGCCATTCTTAAATGGCTAACTTTCTTTTTGAACAATTTTATGGATTTCTAGCCATTGCTATGTCCTTTTTGAGGAATGAGTATGTTACTTGGTAGTTACTAGCTGAAAATAATTTAATATTTTAATGATTTTGCCACCCTTTTGTTACCATGTTATGGTTAACTAGAAATACTCTTTTAGAAAAGAGCAGGATAAAATGTACCTGTATGAACCTTTAACTGTACTTTGTTTAACTAAGTAATAAATTTTAGCATTGCTTTTAGAGTTTGAATGCTTCTAATTATATGATGTTTCGGGTATTGACAACTGTTACAAAAGAGTAATGTTTTATATATACGGAGTCTAATATTTTTGGAAGCAAATGGTAGACTTGACTCAACTTTCTAAACAGAGATTTTTCCAATGTTAGCATTGTTTTGCTTGCTAAATTACTGATTTTTCCAATGTAGCGTTATCTATTTTTTTCGACTTTGAGATTGTAGCATCGGAACTTCGACCGAGAACATAGGTTTCTTCATGACCTGGGAATTCCTCCTATCCTCCTTGATGAATTTCTTAACACCATTGTGAAGCTACTTTACATGTTGTAAATAGGGTAATGCTTCCTAGCATTTGATAGCAGAGGTTGAACAGTTTAATGCCTTTTATGCATGTGTGTGAACATTTTCTAGCTTTTTACTCGTTTCTTCTCCAGGATGTGCTTAAAAGATTGGGATTGGATGCATTAGTATTCATAGGCTAATCTAGTCAGCTAAACAAGCAATTATGAAATTAATGATTTTCCTAATGTGGTTAGTATAGTTTAAATCTTGTTGGTCAGGCACGTTAAGGATAATTTATCAAAATTGTTAGCAAATTACGGACGTCCAATGCAATAGCAGGATATCCACTTTTCAATATAGTCACCAATCAAAATAAAAATTGAGCAGTGAACATAGTATTTTACTAATAACTTACCAACCGAGCTCCACTTTCGTGGTAGTATGTGATAACCAGAGTAAGGAATTTTCCAACTTCAAGTAAAATGTAAGTTACTCTTATAGAATTTTACTACTCACAACAAAAATTTGGCAGTGAAATTAGTGACTTACCATTGTAGGGAGTGAATCCATGGCCACTTTTTCTCTTTTGATCTTGATGTTGGTTTTTCTCAAGCCCTGAAAGTTTGAAATGCATCAAACATTAACTCGTGGAACACATGTATGTGGATGCTTTTTGGCATAATGAAAAAGTCGGCTATTGCCACGAGATGGTTCTTTCTTCGACGTTGCATATTGCATGTTGCCTTTCTTCCAAGACACGCAGCACATTCAAGAATTGAGATTGAATTAACCACTTGATAAGATTGGGAAAATATAACTCTTTGGAGTGCTACTTCTTAATTGAATAGTTTTAACTTCGTCCTTTTCCCCTATTCTATACATTCACAAAGTTATATGAAACTTTGATTTTATGGTGTTGTTTTTTACTTGGGATTGATCAAGGGCTGTGGCATCCGGAAATTTCGACGACCCTCAAATATGCAACGGACCGATGAGTCACAAATTAGAAATGGTTCGATAATCGAATAAGTTATAGCTTTGTTCCTATGTACTATTATTAGTGAAATTGAGGTTTATTCCGAGTATTGTGCTGACAAGATATTTTTATGTATACTCGCCTTAGCCGTTCAAACCTTTAGACCACTATATATTCAATCCCAAAAAAAAATCTACTGCCACGATTCCTATTTTGATGGCCTGCAAGCGCATATCTTGCGCCAAATCACAGCCCACGTTCATGTTGGAATGAAGAGCTACGAGAATTTCAATGAAATTTCCAATCAGCCCATGCATGAGGCGTGCATGGTATTCCACACACAAGCTGCCACCCAGCCCAATTCAGTCGACTATAGGAACCCACTAACGAAGACACGTTCATGTGACGGTCAACCGAAGGAAAAATATTTGACCCTTGCAGCCACGTGACTTCATTCTCGGTGGCCAATAGAGAAGCAAGGCCAGAGGAGGCCACGTTGCTTTGTGTGGAGCAACCAGCGAAGGCCAAGAAAACCCAACTGGAGACACGCCTCCTCCACCTGTCCTCCATGCATGCATCCACCGAAAATTCCCCTCTTCGTTGGCTGGTTTTTAGCAAAACCAGCAGCTAATCTGCTCGTGTAAGTGAGCTAGAGAGAGTGACCGAGCAGAACCGAGAGAGAGAGAGAGAGAGATCGAGCGAGGAAATTCGCGAGTGAGCAGCAGGTGGGTGAACGGCGAAGAGGAAGAAGGGACCACCTTCTGCCGTGCTCGAGCTGCCGCCACCTCGCCTCCGATTCCCGTCGCCGACCGGCCAAGCCGCGACCCCCGAACCTCCAATTTCAGACAGCTACCGAGTGAGAGAGTTTAAGGCAAGCAATTTTTCTTCAATCTATGTTGTTGCAAGCTGTTTTGCCTAGAAAAGAAGTGAAA
Source organism: Eucalyptus victrix (assembly GCA_016097545.1). Lineage (NCBI taxonomy): Eukaryota > Viridiplantae > Streptophyta > Magnoliopsida > Myrtales > Myrtaceae > Eucalyptus > Eucalyptus victrix. Next base: position 4,867,873 of record CM027840.1, on the reverse strand, counting down.
TAGGTGAGAAGAATGGAGTACTTGAGCTGCATGTGGGGTCTTTGATATGTAGGAGGGTGTTAGATCAAGAAAACTTATTGTGGATGAGGTGCATGTGCTGGATTTCGAATTTCATGAAGTGTGAGTGCTGGATTTTTGAACTTGCAAGTGAAACCAAATGAATTTGAGATTCTGACCATGAGGAATCTTAGTGATAATTATGCTGTGGTAAGGTGTATTGTGTATATGGACAAAGAGTATAATGACGGGAGGTCGAAATCTAATATATAGGAGGAGTTTTGTGAACTAGTGAACTGTTTTTGTGAAAATCAGTGTGACCTCAGGCGACATTTTAAATTTTCCGTAATTATCTGACCACAATTTGATTTCGAACCCTTGATGAAAGTTTTAGAGCACATCTTCATGGATAACATATCCAAAATTAAGAGAAAACGAACAAAGTATGACCCTCGAAATAATTTTCCTACAAAAATATGAAATCTAGAATTTTACAGAATGTTGGGTAGGAAGAAAATCGAAGTTTTACCCTCGGTACCTATGGAATCTGACTTAGTGTTCTTCTTGGGATTTGTTCCTCTAGGTCTTATAAATAACGTGTCAAAATTTCGTAATTTTCTGAGACCGTTTAGTAATTAATTCGGAATTGTTGCTAAAACTGCGCAATTGTAGAAATTAAGTTACTGTTTCGAGATTTCTATAGAATTGTCCTATATGAAGTATAGTTCTCAAATTGCCATGTGACTTAGTGATGCTGATGGTGGGAGGTTTGTGACTTGATGATGCTGATGGTGGGATATTGTGATTGATAAAAAGTTTGTGAGATATCTTGTTTGACATATGATGATGCATTTGTGAATTAAAATGCAATTTGTTTGATAAAAGGGTTCATGAGATATCTTGTTCGACATATGATGAAGCATTTGTGAAATTAAAATGCGATTTGTTACCCATTGAACCCTCGGATTAATGATGCCCCGGGAGTCGGGATGCCCAAAGGATCAAGTGAGTTGATGCCTTGTGGATGCCCGGTGGCCTTAAATGGTTGAATGCTGGAGGTTATTCCCGGGCGTTTTGGGATGCCCAGTAGTATGCTAGTCGGTACATAAATCCGGATGGCCAGGGTAACCATTTTCATGGGAGGCCCTCGAGGTTCCTCGTCATGCCAGGTGGGGTACGAGATACCTGGAGGCATGATTCGCTCCAGATGCCCGGTGGCCTTAAATGGCTAAATGCCGGAGGCTTTCGCGATGCCTGGAAGGATGCGAATGCTGGAGGGACGCAAACATTGGTCCTCCGGGGATGAAACCTTTTGAAAAATAAAATGAATGATTTGACTATAAATGTGTGGGGTTTGAATATGTTGTCATCACATTGAAGGGTTTCATGATTGTGATCTGATTATGTGGCATATGATTCTTATAGAATTTGCAATTGCTTTAGTGTTGAAGAATTCCATGATATTGATATCCATTTATCCCTTGTCTCGCTGCCTTGTCTATCTTGTATGAATAAAATTAGATGCTGATTGTTATGCTCGATATAGCTTGTTGAATCTTTTGCTGCTGAGTGGTTATACTCACCCCGTTTGGGGACCAACATTTCAGACTAGACAAGATACCTCTGCCGCCACCGCCACCATCAGATGGACCGAGTGGTTGGATATGGCCGTGAGGAGGAGGATAGCAAAGGAAGGAACTTTTGGATGCCGACACTGATCGATGGACTTTAAGTATATGACTGTGGGAAGAGATGTCAGTCATCTTTTGAAATATAGCAGAGTATAAAAAACCTTAGCATTTTGATGTACCGACAAATGATGTCCATCAAGTTATGTAAATAAAAGTGTACGGCTTTAACTTACATAAAATGTTTAGTTGGTATGCATTGTTTTTTGAATATAGGGAAGGGAGTTGTTGGATACGCTTCCGCTGTATAAATTGCGCAGGGACCAACCTAAAAGATATAAACCCCTAGGATTGATGGACCTTCAGGTCACGAAAGAGAAAGGTAAGCAAATTGTGGCGACACTGACAGATCGGGGGCCGTTCGGGGGTGCCACAAGGGCGGGGTCAAACGTTGGCCTATTGTGGTTTTCTATGTCAAATTCATAAAACTCTAAGCTCTCACTCAAAGACTATGCTTACTATGTTCCAGATAAAGTACTCGAGGGAAAATTATTCTGACATGTTTTACGCGAGGCAACATCACTGTCCTAAAAAACAGAGAAGATGATTTATAGTGAGCTAAGCCATAATTGAGTTTTACTTGTATTTGACAATGGAGCTAGGCTGAGCAAAACATGACCATCATGATATAAATGCCTCAACATTTTGGAGGGCAACATATCGCCTGCCTTCACACTCTTGAAATATAAGGTAGCATCAGAACATTACTTGCATTCTTTCTAAGGCAAAGCATTGTATTGCGGAATCTTTTCTCGAGATAAATTGATGACTAGTGATACTCCTAATTTAAGCACTTTTGAGTTCTAAGCTTAATTGCAAACAAAATAAATCTGATGATCTCTTGCCCAAAGAGATTATTCAAAGTTATTCGCAATACGAAATTTGAGCGCAAAACTCTAATATTTCATTTCAACTAAACCATTACCTCAAATCAACTCCCATGAAATCTCACAGCTCCACTACACCATAATCCATAATTTACATTAAATTCACAGCTGAACAACTCTGAAATTAGACTTTGCGGTCTAAATTTCCCACAATTTTGAATTTGAAGCTATTCTGATTTCAAGAACGAAGAGCTTGAATCCTTCCTTGACGTGGTGAGACGGTATTAATCCGGCTTAGGGTATGTACGCACAAAAATAAATGATTGGGTGATAATTTTTAATTTACTGTAAGGATAAATAATAAATAATTACAAATTATTGTTGAGCCACTTTTTCAAAAGTTTATAGCTTACAACAAGTTAAGTGGCTTAAAGACGGTTACGGTTGTTCTAGCAAAACCCAAGCACAAAAGCCTCACACTTTTTCCTTTCTCTTTCCCTTCCTTTTTCTTTTTCTTTCCCATTCTTTCTTCTCTTCTTCTTTTCCCCCTTATTTGCGATCACTCTCTTTTTCTTCTTCCCCCTTTTCTCTCTGTCACATGTCTTCGCTTTAAATTAAGTGGTCTTCTTTCTCTTTCTTTTTAGTCACTTCATTTGACCAAGTCAACAAACCCAAATATTACAGAATGACTCTAACGCACGTGACAGGGAGAGGTTATGGATTAATAGTGTGATGTAAAATAAGGACCTTTGTGTTGTGTCGTGTATGAACACTCTCCAACTTTTCACATTTTACCTCCTTAAAGTTTGGCTACATTTTTCTTTTCTATTTGCCAATTATTACACTACATTAAAAGAAAAAACCATTCTTATGCAGCATTAAAAGTTGAAGACTTTCTTCCTAAGTACGAAATTAAATTGCTTCGTCTGAGATCCCTTGGAGATCTCGGTATCCTCATATGTAAAACACTTAAAGAGTAGAGTTTGGGCTTGGGCTAAAAAAATACAAGACCCAACACACATTTAAATAAGTAACGCAATGTAGCAGCCCGCCACGCTAGTGGACAGGCGTAGGTGGCCCTGTTGTTTGGAAACAATACCTACCTTGATGACGTTGTCATGTAACCAGCCGTCAAGATCCAAGGCAAGCCCACTGAAAAACCATTTCTACACAGCATTAAAAGTTGAGAAGACTTGTTAGTCAAAAAGGGAAGAGGCTGGAAAATTGCTCCATGACCCTTCCCATATGGTAAGTTAGAAATTTTAGAGCCAAATGTCACTAATAAAAACTATGACTTCTCATGAACCATTGTAACACGTACTGATACAAAATCACCACACGTGAAATCCGAAGAGGCCTTGGCTATGTTTGTTTGCAACTTGTTTGTTCTAGGAACAAAAATTTCTGTTTGTGTTTTTGTTCTAAAATTATTTTTTTGTTCCCAAAAACACATTTGGAACAGAAACAAGAAACAAAAAAAAGTTGTTTCTTATTTCTGGAACAAAATCTAGAAACATTTCTCTCTTTTTCTTCTTTTTTTCTTCTTCTTTTTTCTTTCTTTTTTCTTTGGCCGGTCGCCGGCCTTGGCCATGGCCGGCGACCAGCCGACGAGGGCCGGCGGCCTCGCCTTGCTTGCGCGTGCTCGAGCTCGCCCAGCCAAGGCGAGGCCGAGCCTCGCCTAGCTACGGCGAGCCTCGCCGTGGCTCGGGCGAGGCGGCCCGGCCCTCGTCGGGCGGTCGCCGACCATGGCCGAGGCCGGCGACCGGCCAAAAGAAAAAAAATAAAAAAGGAAAAAGGAAAAATAAAAAATAAAAAATAAATAAGGAAAAATAAATAAGAAAAATAAGAAAGAAAATAGAAAAATAAAATAAAAATATTAAAAAATTAAAAGAAATAAAAAAAATTATACAAATTTACCAAACGTTTTTTTATTCTTTTTATATTTCTAGAACAGATTTACCAAGCGCGTTTTTTTGTTCAAAAATTGTTCCCTGGATCAGAAACATTTTTTTCTATTTTTGTTCCCATAACAATTTTTAAACAGAAATGTTACCAAACGCACCCCTTAACTTCTTGAGGAGGCACATGTCTATTCTATCGCCTGAAGACCTTGACTTCTTGAGGGACATGTATGGGATCGATACACACATGCAATGCTGACTTAAATTCTTTTTATTTCTTTTGGGCCTGTATGCTTATATTCTAATTGTATCATAAAACCGCGAAATCTAGAGATTTGCGTTAATAGAATATTCTTCTTGATGGATTGGTAATAAGGTTTCAAAGGTGCTCACTGCAGGGGAACATGCACCGAGGGTGAGAAAAGGGGCACAGCCCTATTGTCAACTTACACTGCAGTGTAAAAGAAAGATTCAAAATGTTAAAATGGTTTTTCTTTTAATTTCCTCCTTAAGTTAACACGAAACTATTGCCTTTCTTACATGGCTAACTTTCTTTTTGAACATTTTCATAGATCTCTAGCCATTGCTCTGTCCTTTTTGAGGAATGACGATGTTGCTTTGTAGCTATTAGTTGAATATAATTCCTTATTTTAATAATTTTGTCACCCTTTTTTAACTGTGTAATTGCTAGCTAGAAATACCCTTTTAGAAAAGAGTAGGAGAAAATGTACCTGTATGAACCTTCAATTGTATTTTGTTCAACGAAGAAACAAATTTTAGCATCCATTTCAGAGTTCGAATGCTACTGGCTATTTTTTTCAAGTATTGACGACTATTACAAAAGGGCAATGTTTTATATATACAATCTCATATATTTGGAAGCAAATGGTTGACTTGACTCAACCTTACTAAACTGAGTTTTTTCCAATGACAGCATTGTTTTTGCTTGCTAAATTACTGATATTCCACAATAGGATCACAGACATTAATTAGTGAAGAAAGTAGCGTTATCTCTTCTTTTCAACTTTGAGATTGTATCACCGATACTTTGACCAAGAACATAGGTTTCTTCATGACCTGGGAATTCCTCCCATCCTCCTTGATGAATTTCTTAACACCATTACGAAGCTACTTTAGATGTTGTAAATGGCGCAATGCTTCGTTTCTAGAGCCAAGCCTGACTAAAGACCTTCCTAGCATTTGATAGCAGAGGTCGAACAATTCAATGCCTTCTATGCATGTGTGTGAACACCTTTTAGCTTTTTACACGTATCTTCTCTAGGACGTGCTTAAAAGATTGGGATATGATGCATTAGTATTCACAAGCTATTCTAGTGAGCTGAGCAAGCAATTTATGAAATTAATGATTTTCCTAATGTGATTAGTATAGTTTAAATCATGTTGGTTAGGCACGTTGATGATAATTTACCAACAATGTTAGTAACTTATGGACGTCCAATTTAATAGTAGATTATCAACTTTTCCATATATTCACCATTCAAAAAATAAAAAAATAAATAAGTGGTGAACATAGTATTTTACCAATAACTTACTAACAAAGCTCTACTTTTGGGAAAAGTGCCAAAAAAGTCATAAACCCTTTTTTGGTGCCAATTTAATTATAAACATTTTTACTTAGTGCCGATTCAGTCCTTTCCAACCAATTTTGGCCGGATTTTGCTAACTGGGCGCCGATTGGTTGACGTGATATAATCAATGTTGACGTGGAAAATTTTTAATAATATTTTAATATTTTAGCATTATTTTATTCTTTTTATTTATTCTTTATTCTTTACTCTTTACTCTTTATTCTTTATTCTTTATTCTTTGTTCTTTTTTCTGTTTTTCTTCTATCCTCCTACCTCCGGCCGTTGGTCAGACCATGGCAACCGGCCAGGCGACGGTAGGCGAGGCTCACCGGCCACCTCGCCAGTGGCCGCGAGGGCAACCTCACACTGGGTGGCGCTGGCAAGGCTCGCCCTCGCCGGATCTGGCGAGGTCGAGCCTACCCTCGCTAGATCCGACAAGGGCAAGCCTTGCCGGCGCCGCTCAAGCCACGATTCGGCGAGGTTGAGCCTCGCCAGCCATGGGCAAGGCTCGACCCTCGCCAAATCCGGCGTGAGGCGGCCTCCCGCCGGTTTAGCGAGGCTCGCCCTCGTTGAATTTGGTGAGGGGATCTGGCGAGGGTGTTTGGCGAGGTCCGATTGCCTGGAACGACGACGAATCGAACAGCGAGCAAGCAAGAGAGAGAGAGAGAGAGAGAGAGAGAGAGAGAGAAAGGGAGAGAGATGGCGGGTCGGTGAACCTTGAAGCTTGTTGAAAATCTACCCCATGGCGTCGTCATCGTCGTCGTCGCGAGGTGCGAAGCTTTAAGTTAGATCTCTCTCTCTCTCTCTCTCTCTAGAAATGACACAGTCGGGTAGGTCGATACAATGCAAGGGAGACGAGATCCTTTGCGCGCGGCTCCAACACCGAGGGGAGATGCGCCCGCCCATGGCCGACGAGGCTCGACCTCGCCGAATTGTGGCCTGGGTGGCGCCGGCGAGGTCGAGCCTCGCCAGCCATGGGCGAGGCTCGACCTTGCCCAATCGCGGCTTGGGCGACGCTGGCGAGGGTTGAGCCTCGCCCATGGCCAGCAAGGCCGCCCTCACGGCCACTGGTGAGGTGGTCGGCGAGCCTCGCCGGCCGTCGCCGTGGTCCAGCTAGCGGCCGGAGGTAGGAGGAGAGAAGAAAAACGGAAAAAAGAATAAAGAATAAAGAATAAATTAATTCTAAAATATTAAATATTATTAAAAATTGTCCACGTCAGCACCGATTAAACCACGTCAGCGGTCGGCGTCCAAATCAGCAAAATCCGGTCAAAATTGGCCAGAAAGGATTGAGTCGGCACTAAGTAAAAATGTTTAGGACTAAATTGGGACCAAAAAAAGGTTTATGACTTTTTTGGCACTTTTCCCTTCTACTTTCATGGTAGTATGTGATCACGAGGGAAAGGAATTTTCCAACTTCAAGTGGCATGTAAGTTACTCACGTAGAGTTTTACTACTCAAAACAAAAATTTAGCGTTGGAATTAGTCACTTAACGTCGTAGGTTGTAAATCCGTGGCCATTTTTTCTCTTTTGATCTGGATGTTGATTTTTCTCAAGCCCCGAAAGACGCATAAAAATTTCCCTCGAACTCATTTCCTATGTTTCTCCTATTTGACAATGGTAATGCATCATCAAGCATTAACTCACGGAACACATGTCTGCAGATGCTAGCTGGCATAATGAAAAAGTTGACTGTAGCCACCAGATGGTTCTTTCTTTGACGTTGCATATTGCCTGTTGTCTTTCTTCCAAGACATGCAGCACATTCAAGAATTGGGATTGAATTAACCCAACGACATGATAAGGTTGGGAGAACATAACTCATTGTGTTGCTACTACTCAATTGGAATAGTTGTTTCTTCATTTTTCTAGTTTACAAAGTTATCTGAAACTTTGATTTTACGGGGTTGGATTTTACTTGGAATTTGATCGAGGACGGGGTCAAACGTTGGTCTATTATGGTTTCCTATGTCAAATTCACAAAAATCTGAGCTCTCAAAGACTAAGTTCACTATTTTCCAGATAAAGTACTTGAGGGAAAACTGTTCTGACTTGTTTTGCGCAAGGCAACATAAGTTCACTGTACTAAAAATAGAAAAGATGGTTTTTTGTGAGCAAAGCCCCAGATGAGTTTTACTTGTATTCAACAATGCAGCTAGGCCGAGCGAAAACAAACCATCATGATTTAAATGCCTCCAGATTTTGGAGGGCGGAATATCGTCTGCCATTGCACTCTTGAAATATAAGGTAGCAACAGAACGTAACTTCCATCCTTTCTGAGACAAAGCATTGTACTACAGTATCCCCTTTCAAAACAAAACGACAACCCATAATCTTTCTAATTTAAGCACTTCTAAGTTTGAAGCTCTAATGAAAACGAAGTTTTGATTTCCTCTAAAGCCATATTCCCTTTGAAGCAATCAAAATCTACCGAACTTCTAGTAAGGACTCATGCCGTAGCAACATGCAGTAGCACTTGGGACTAGGAATTGACTGAATGCGCTCTGGGTATTACACGGCGGGTAGTAATTTACAAGAAAAACGCAAAGTTATGGTGGTTGGCCGCGATTAGAAACAATTAGTTTCTGACTGAATGCACTCTAAAAAGATGCATTTTTTGAAACTCTTCAGCATGTAAGAGGATTTGCATCTACATAAATCTGATATAAACAATATAAGAGGACTAACAATGGACAAGATTTTAGACTTCTTACAAATATTCCATTTGAAATGCAGATGAGCCTTTCGCTTTTAAGATGATAAATACTATATGCATCCACTTTACATTGAGATAATAGTTATATTTTCTAACTCTAACTTGACATGATATCACTACAATGACACTATTCTGATTAAGAATGGATACAGAAACAGTTTGAAATATCACTTGAGTTCAGCTGTCTTCTCTGTACAAATGAATCTAGATGCCAGAAAGTTCTGGTTTTACTTATTCCAAAAAAGGCAGTTCTATATTAACATGGGCGCGAACAAAATGATGTCCTAGTCATGCTGATGTGGGTTAACTACTCAAATTGCCGGTCAAAAATCTCTCAAATTCAAAAAGAGAAAACACATCGGAGAGCTAAACAATGGATTGAAATAAAAGTTCGGGACTTAATCAAATAGTTGCAAGGACTCTAATTTTCATTAAAGAAGTTGCATGTGGTCGACAGAGCAACATCATTTATCAGACATCTTCTACAAATAGATCCAGTGAACGGCTTGAAGCTTTTGCATCACTTCTAGGATCAGTGACTGTCCGTGAAAATTGAACATTATGGAAAATGATTGAACGAAATCATTTCTATTGATGGATTGAGTTGGGGATCAGCAGATACACAAGCGACCGCTAGCTTTAAGATGGTCAGAAGTTCATCCCCGATGCCAGTAATGTTATTTCCAGCAATTCTTAGATCAATAAAACGCATGCAACTTCCCCAGTTTATTGAGATATCTCCATAGAACTTGTTGAGACTCATGTCCATAAAGTCCAAGTGCGCTAGACAAGAAAGATCCCAGATACGTTTCCAGTGAATCGATTTAAATGCTGGTGTGATCAGCTGAATGTAAAGCCAAGAAATGGAACCCATTTTCAAGGAATTGTCAAGACCCAAAAAAGTCGCCGAAAGAGGGGATGCCAAATTGGGACACCCACCGCTGTGAGAATATAAAAACCATACTAAAGTCAGAAGCGTTATTTCGTGAAGAATAAAAAATCATATGGCACTCATAGCGGACCACCTTTGGAGATGGCTAGTGGATTATGACAAAAAAATGGCGAAAGAAAGTGCAGAATCACACCAGCACAATTAAGTCTCTCATCGTCCATGTGCAGTTCGTATGATTAAACTGACACACCCCATCGACAATATATAAAAGCGTAGCCAGAGACCTATGAACAAATGCATCACAAGAAAGGCACTTCATGAATGCACATTATAGCACAAGAATAAGATCAGAGTATCATAATAACCACCAAAGTCAGAATAGACAGACTAGCTGCCTCAAGCAATGAAGTATCTGTCCACATATCAAGAGCACCTCAGGAGAAAGTAAATTGTTTGTCGAGCAAAAATGACTCCCACGACCTTGGGCACTCATCTTTCATAAGAAGGCAACATAAAAAAGCAGAGACGTAAGGATCAAATAGTTGCAATAGAGTGAGACAGAAGCAACAAATCCACTCGTGTGACTTTACCACTCGATCGATGGACTACGTGGATATGCACCACGCGAATCGGCAGGACGTCCACTGGGCACATCTTTAAGGAGCTAAGAATCTCTTTCACCATTTCGTACATCAGGACTTTCAAGTGCAGAAGGTCTCTGATTTGGAGAGCGACTCCTCTCATATTCGGCTTTCCGAGGACTCTGGGATGAACTGAAAATTAAGGAACTCCAATCAGATAAAATTCTCAACAAGAGGTGACCAAAAGAAGCATTAAAGGGAAATAAGGAGGGTCCTCACCTTGTGCATGATCCACTCCGACTTCGGTCCTCATCATCATACTTGGATGCCCTTCGGTCTCTGCGACGGTCAGGACTTGCGCTATAGCTCCTACTTCGGTGACGGTAACTTCTTTCCCTGTCTCTGTATCTGTCACGATCATATCGTCCCCTCCTCCTGTAATCACGGTCTCTATATTCATCTCTGTACCTGAAAATCCAGTTTACTATCAGTTGCAGTAGAGAATGAGGGGGAATTACTTGCAACTCTGCAAGACGCAAGTACTCATTAAGATGGTTAAGGGTTAACTGCTACTTGCTGTCACATCAATGGATATTTTATTTTATTTATTTCACTACGCACAAAAGAACAAGGTGCAACAAGCTTAAATGTCACCTAATATCTGAACTGTTGTTTCAAAGCTTAAATGGCAAAAAGGCGACATCTAGAAACCAACAACTCAATGGCATAATGGTAACTAGCCGAAAGAAATTAGCAGCACCACATCGACAACTTATTTACTTGTTACAAGGATGTCACAGGAGTTCACAATTTCATGTGTGAACATCTTAGTTAAAGGCAACACGGTCACAATCCTGCTAGGATTTATCATCAAGTGCTGATGGAGTAAGTCCAAGTTCATAAGCTCTTCATCCAGCACAAATTTATAAAAATAGATTTTGGGAAAGTGCAAAACAAGTCCTCAACGTTTAACCCATTGTCCAGCTGATCGATTGAGCTCTGAATCTTTTGGCAAGTGTTCAATCAATCCTAGTCTTGCAGCTGACACCATCTTTTCAATGGAAAATGGAACCCACTCAATTTTACATGAAATTAACTATGATGTTTTACTATAACACTGGATTTTGTAATTACGAGGCTCGGAACCTAAATCTCATTTAAATTGAGGAAACATTGGACTTCAACTCAAAACCCTAAAAATTTGGCCCTTCAATCATCAAATTATTTTATTAGTCAGTTGATTCTCCTGACCAATTCTGTCACTCTTGATTAGACTGATGTGTTGTATCCCTTGGTTATGGCCCAAATTATCTAGTTACTCTTTCTCCAAAGTTATAAAAATAAGGACTGGTTGCTTAGCTGGCTTGAGCAACCATAATGTAACTGCACTTCCATCATTTTTCTGGAAATTGCACTTCCAAACTTAGTTGCTTAGATCTAAAGAAAAGGTAGGAAATTCCTATCCACTAACTGAAGACCAATGAGTCAAAGTTACTATGTGCGTGAGTGACTCTGGTTTTAGCATTCAAATTCAGCTGCGGAATTTCAGCTTTTGGGATGCAACTCCATTTCTTGACATTGGATTACAGTGAACAAATTTAATATATAACACCCCAATTCATTAAAAGTAATTGCCTCTAACATCATTTAAATGTTAATATATGTTATGATTTGTATCTTTAAAAATGTATAGTTATTTTACATAAGCCATAAGATGCGTAAACAAGCTTCTCACATCATAGTTAACAGCATTAACTCCTCTGTAGAATCAGTTCTCTCCATGAACTTGATCGATTGCTTTGATTACTCCCGAACAACCAACAAGGGACGGTAAGGATTGCTCACAAAGTTTGCAATTTGATTTTAATAAGGCCAGGAGGGAACCTATAATAAATTGGCAGTGACATTGTTAACCAAAGAGACAGGTGTCCTCTCATATAGAGGCAAACTGAGAGAATTTCCCTCCCGTTCCTCTTCAAACATCTTCGCAGGTCATTGAAAGAAACTAGATGGCTTAAACCTTCATCCATCAAAGAGCTCTAGGCATGGGTCCTCTATCCACTGTGGCATCATGATTTCAATGGTAAATTGAGCCCGCCGATTTTCTCAATTCAATCAGGATCCCCATCAAAGTTTCAGCTACCTTTATTAAATCTCAATCAAAGTTACAGCAACCTTTATTAACTCTTGAAATGTAGAGATAAATGAATTACGCAGCTAATAAACAGGCTTATGTAAGTATTAGAGGACGAAATATCTTAACCAATCCATTAAAATGATTTTGGAATTTCACCTCAAACACAAATCAACAACTATAGCAATAGGAAGTTACAGACAGTTGTCGACACATTCAACCTGAATTTATAATCAAGTGTAGAACTTTTCTCATTTTAGTATACATAGGCACAATTTGCATGACTTTACTAACTTAAACCAATTTGCGTAGACACAGTTTGCATAACTTTACTAACTCAACAAACTTAAACCACACCTTGGCCAAGGATTATGACTTCTCGACCGCCTTCTTATCTTTGAAACCGGTTCAGCAATCCTCCCCCTATCGCTGTTGAGAAATAGAGGTTGAGCTCATCAGAAGAATCGATAATAAGAAAATGACAGCTAAGTTATTCAAGAAATCTATTTTTTCCTTTTCTTTAGAGCCATGTTTTGCAGGTTATTTTGCAAAATGAATCCTCCACTGACAAAATCGTGCTAACAAGGTCATAGCAACTTGCACCATTTGAAGGTTTATTCCAAGAAAACCAAACTCCCTCCAGTGAGCTCGCACCAGATTGGCATTGCACTGTATTTTGACCGGAAAGAAGCACAATCTATTTGCACAATTCGAAAACTAAAAGGCGAGATAATCAAACGGCTTGCATTCTCTCGGCATTGGGACCGTACTTGGCGAACTGAACCCAATCTCTCTCCTATCCATGACTCTTCCTTTCAACAAGAAAACCGAACAAGGAATCAAACGCCGATCCAAGCGTTCCCCGCACAACGCGAACAGAAACCCTCGTGACCGAAGGAACTAAAAGTCAGAGCCAAGAGCGACACCATCGAGCTTGTCCACCGCCTTCTGCGCGTCGTCCGCGTACTTGTACCTCCGAACGCGAACCCTCTCGACTCCCCAGTCCTGCGCGGCCACATCAGAACACGGCAACAAAGAAATGCAACGGAGCAGAGGAAATACACGTACCTCCGGTCCCTGGGAACGAACAAGTCGACGACCTTGCCGTACTTGTCGAAGAGAGGGAAGAGGTCGTCGGCGGTGGTCCCCAGAGCGACGGAGGCGAAGGGAGTCGGAGCGGGGGGAAGGAGAGAGCTACGGAAGGAGATGCTGAGGATGAGGAGCGAGTAAGTGTCGAGTGTCCGGAGGGCCTGACCTTTCAAAAATGCGACAGCAGCAAGCTGCTGCTGCTGCTGCTCCTTCTCCTTCTCCTTCTTCTCCGGCGAGAGATACAGAGATGCTCCGGTCGGGCTCCAGCTGGTCCAGCTTCCAAGGGGGTTCGACTTCGAGCGAAGATGAGAGAAAACACGAGAACGGGTTAGTGGGCCGGGATGGGCCGGATCGTGCGGGTTTGATTGTGGTTCAATCCCGCCCAATTATTAGGGCGGAATCCGATCGTGGCTGTACGAGGAGAAACGTAATACGGCGTTACAGATAGAACCGCGAACAAGACCATACTAAAGTCATTGTCCAGCTTGATTGAAAGAAAAAGTTTATCGCTGCCCAGTGCTTTGATAGAGCTATTTTGCAAGCTGATGATGATATAATATTGAAAATGTGATCATACATTTAGTTAATTATTCCCACATTCAATTAATTTTGTTAATGTTTTATTGGCCACATTAAGTCGTGATAACTAGTGTACCGCCTAAAGGGTACGATAAAGTCTTGATAGAAGACATTATATGAAGGGGTGCGAATAGGGATATAAACAGATTCTAAACTATACCCTCTCATTATTAAAAAAAAAAAACACATTATCAAATTTGCGAGACCAATTACTTGGCAACACCCATTTACCATTCAATTCAACGCCAACAATTCAGGTATCGATCAAACTACATTGATGAATGAAGATTACTAAAATTTTCACATTTCCTCATTTGATTCTGATTATGCATGAGTTTTGTTCATCCATGTATAATCAGGACAAAGCCAAAATGTATCTCTGTCTCGTTTCTAATTATATTGATTGAACGATAGAAATCACAATCATTAGGGTTTGCGTTTGGGGAATTTTTACTTGATCTGAGCCAAATTTCTTGTTTGTTTTTTGCCAAAACTTGGATCTATGTGGTAATGCCAGCGTGTCTCCGAAAACCAATTAATTATTCTAGTATGAGATGGGTTGCCAAAGGAAATCCATTCGGTGAAAGTTTAGCGGAGCGGGCGAAAATCGCATCTGTTTGCGCGAAAGAGGAAGAGGATGCGTGCGGGACACGCTCCACGCGCTCCCACGCGCACGACAACCACTAGCGCGTGCAGGCCACTGGTGCACAACACTGGGGCGTGTACGCCACGCACCCAGGCAGTTGTCAGGCGCGTGCAGGCCACGTGCCCACAAGGGTGCACTTCTCTTCACAGCCCGTCTCCAGCAATTATTATTTTTGTCAACTTGTTGCTTGATTTCCACGTTCTTGAGTTTCTGCAGCCGCGGCCATTAACTTCTACAGCTGCATTTCTTAACTTGCTAATTAAGTAAATTTGCTGCCTACTGGTACTTTTCTAGATTGGACTAGAGATTTCTTAGCATAGTTCTAAATTTACCGCGTACTGTCATTACTTTTGTATTCATAGAGATTTCTCCGACAAGATTGAACAGTTAGCTGGTTTAAATCATGGCAAGGGCATACTGAATTTCTAAGAATGGAGTAAGGGCCTCGTAATAAGAGAAAAATCAGAAACACCGGAGGGTTTACAAATCCTTTTCGGTGAACTAATATCTTCAGTTCATGCCCTCAGTATCACATTCAACTTCTGAAACATGCTCTTACTTTTTTATATAGATTTTCCGTTCTCTCTTCATCTTACTCTTCCTTTTATTTAATCTAGACATCTTACCCTTCCTTGACTGCTCCCCTATGCACAGTCGAATCGCCATTCATGCAGTATAATTGTAATAATTATTACAAATTAATAGAACTGCAATATCCATTATTGGTTAGTTAACGTAATATAATCATTAAATAAGCAAATTGTTATTGTGATTAATACTATTCAATCACGTAGGGCACTGTTATATATAATAGCTATTATATTTTGAGCAGTAATAGTATTATTTTTATAGTTGCTACTGCAAGCAGATATTGTAATGTGTCAAAAACGAGTAATGTAATAATCGTTGCCACAACCAAAGCGCCCTCTTGTAGCTTCTGAATCTTTGCTTGTCATGTATATAAGCTCACTTTATCATAAGACACTCATCTACGAATATAGAAAGTACCACTAGAGATATTTATTCAATTGCTAGAAGCTATAGTTGCTCTTGCAATTTCATATTACTGGTTTGTCTCCACCTCTGGACAATGGCCACACTAGTGAGTGGCCGGATGAGCCGATAGCACCTGAGAAACCATCTTCATGGATGGCCTGAGTTGTGGATTGGCGGATAAACAAGCAATTGCGAACTTGAAGATGACTAGAAGTTCATCCTCAGTGCTTGGCATTGGAGCTGGTAGGCGTGGATCCAGCATATCTTTCAAGACTGTCACAATCTCCTTATCCGATTCAGCTAAAAGGGATGAGATGGTTTCGCCTAGATGTTTTCCATGGATCACCTGTATTGCCACGATCCCGAAGCTGTACACGTCGCATTTCTCAGTCACCCTCATTGTGTAGGCAAGCTCTACGCATAAGAAGGAAATGCATGATTACTAGCAGATTATTACTTTTTAAGCTCACCATAGAAGACTAGTAGATATCCATGGAGTTACCTGGTGCAACATATCCATATGTCCCAGCAACAGCGCTCCAATTCGACGTGTCCAGCTTGAGAAGCTTGGCTGTGCCGAAGTCAGAAACATGGGCCTCATACTCAGAATCAAGCAAGATGTTGTTGCTTGATATGTCTCGGTGAACAATGGGAGGCACACAGTCATGGTGCATGTAGGATAGAGCATGAGCTATGCCTCTCACAATATTTGCCCTCCTATCCCAACCCAACTCTTTTGCTTCTCCGTCATCGCTCAGGGTTGCAGACAGGTTTCCTCTTTCCAGATACTCATACACCAAGAACGAGTGTTGGGGATGTGAGCAGAAGCCATGGAGTCTCACGATGTTACGGTGTCGTATTTCTGTCAATGCCCGTATCTCATTCTGAAACTCCTTCTGATTCGTTTGCCCGCTATCAGACACCTGGTGAAGCTTCTTCACAGCCACCACATCGCCTGATCTTAGCTTTGCTCTGTAGACTCTTCCAAAACCTCCACATCCGATGCAGTATCTCTCGTTAAAATCCTCAGTCGCTACAATGATTTCTTCATGCAATATCCTTCCATCGTAAGTAGATATAGAAAACATTTTCTCTCTCTCCTGTGCTTGCTCCACTTGTCGGTGGTCCTTTCTTCTATGCAAAATGTAGTATTTTACGACGAAAGAAAGCAGGAGAAATGATCCAAGTACGAGGAAAACAATGAGAAACACTTTCTTAACAGTGTTGGATTTTTTCTTCTGCGGCTGTGATTGACTACAAGGCTGAAGTCCATCAACTTTTCCACATAATCTAGCGTTGCCTCGTAATGCTTCTATTGGGGCGTCTTGGAACTCCGAGGTGTTTGGAACCGGACCCCGAAACTCATTGTAGGATATGTCAACCATGGCCAAACCTGGCATATCCTTGAAAATTGCATATATGGGGCCCGAAAGATTGTTGTGTGAGAGGTCAAGTTTCACTAGACTTTGCAGACTGCTGAATTGTCCAGGAATCTCGCCCATCAATGAATTATTGTTCAAGTCTAGCTCGGACAAGTGAGTCAGCATCCCGATCTGGCCAGGAATTTCGTGGCTTAACCGGTTGTTGCTCAAATCCAAGAGGACTAAGTTTGCCAACTGCCCGATACTTTCTTGGATGGACATGCTTAATCTATTCCTGGACAAATCCATTATTTGAAGACTAGATAGGGATGCGATCTGGGGACCTATACTGCCAGAAAGTTGATTCCTGCTCAAGTTCAACCTCACCAAAGAGGTCAATTTCCCGAGTTCCATTGGAATCTCACCAACTAAACCGTTGGAAGAAAGATCGAGTCCTTGTAGTTCAGGCGCATTTCCGATCTCATAAGGCAAGCTACCGGTGACGTTGTTCCCAGCAATTCGTAGATCCCTCAAACGCCAACAACTTCCCCAGTTGGATGAGATCTCTCCGTAGAACTTGTTGAAACTCAAATCCATAAAGTCCAAATTCGGGTAGACGCCAAAACTGTCGGATATGTTTCCAGTGAGTTGATTCTCCTGAAGGCGTACCCTGAGTAAGCTCTTGCAATTTCTCAAGCTTCTTGGAATGAAACCTGCGAGGTTGTTGCCACCCAAGGAGAGATTACGAAGTGATCCACCCCGGCACAAGTTATCTGGAATGAAGCCAGTGAACTAGTTCGTATCTAATTGTAGCACCACCAAGTTCATCAAATCCCCTAGGAATCCAGGAATGGAACCAAAAAGTTGGTTGTCACGGAGGGATAAATATTTCAAGTTAGTCATGTTGCCCAGAGAAGAAGGAACGGGGCCGCTGAGTTGATTCATACTCAAATCCAATTCGATCATAGCTCGGAGGTTTCCCAACTCATCAGGAATGTTATCTAAAAGCATGTTGCCATACGATGAAGATGGGTAAGCTTTGTCAAATCGCCTAATGTCAAGGGAATTGAACCAGTGAGATTATTGGAGTATAGGGCAAGTCAACGAAGAAGTTTCAAGTTCCCTAGCTTTGGTGGGATGGAACCAATAAGTTCATTATGATATACTTGGAGTTGGGTTAGTTTCATCAATTTCCCAAATGTGGGAGGAATTGGCCCTGTTAGAAAGTTGGTATCCATGTAAATCTCCTCCAAGTTTGTCAAATTCCCCATTTCAAGAGGAATAGAACCAGAAAATGAATTGTTATAGATGTAAAGTCTAGCGAGGCTGCTCAAGTTGCCCAAGGAAGAAGGAAGTGACCCATTCAACTGGTTTGAGTACAAGGCAAGCTCATTCAACAAATGCAACTGACCTATTTCATCAGGGATAGAGCCATTCAACTCGTTAAAAAGCAGGTGTAGCACCTCAAGCTTCATGAGATTGCCAATCGCCCGTGGTATTTTCCCGGATAATTGATTAAAAGAGAGGTCAAGGTAGGTGAGATTGGTCAAAAGACTGACTTGAGACGGAATACCGCTAAAGAGTTCATTTATGTACATGTCTATATAGGTAAGACGCGGCAAAGACGAGAATGGGAACTCATCAAGTGTACCTTTGATGTTCAAACTGGTGAGATTGATTCCAATCACGCTTCTAGCTAGGTTACACAAGATGCCGTGCCAACTGCATGGGCTCGACACTGTTGCATTGGAGCTTGTAGCATTTTGAGGAGGGAGAGTCCACGAAGATAGAGATGAGGTGGATAGGTTTTGGTTTAGAAGGCTTGATTTCCATTTGAGAAGGGCTTGCGCTTCGAGGGTGGAGGCATAAGCAGGAATTGCACGTTGTGGAATGATGACCAAAAGTGCTGTGAAAAGGGCATAGGAGGCTAGAAGATTCACTGGTGTCTCTAATCCTGGTGAGCCCATGGTTTCTTTCGTTTGTTCTGGAGGTTGATGATCAACCATGAGGCATATATGTAAAGCTTGGTTACTCTGTGTCTGTCATTTTCCAATTCCATTCACAGAAGGCCAATTTTCAAAGATCCTAAATTTCTTGCTTGCTCAACGGTGCTGATTGTGATGGTTCAAATGTTAACAATCTGGCCAATGGGTGAAAACGAGAAATAGTCTAACCGCGTGTAGAGTTTCATGTGCTTGGAACAATGCGTTTGACTCAAAGCTTCCTTAACTCTGTTCTCTTTACTTGGTGCTATCTCTGGTTTTCCTTGACGTGGGAGTGCCAACAGCCAGATACTGCTATTTTAAAGATGATAATGCGTTCGTCAGCTATCATCAATAGGGAAGAAAATGAAGCCAGTCACTATCGTTTTGCTCCGACTTTGTGACAGAACAAGAAATTTGACTGAGTATTTACTCGATAAATTAAATAAATCTTTTTAATACCAAGTGAATCTGCGCTTTGGATGTTGTATATGGCCTAATTCTTCCTTTCTGGAAGCACTTATGATGGAATTACCTTCCAAGCGATCTACTGGTAGAGTTTGAAGATGAAGAGTGGGACACAGAATAAAGGACCTTCACGTTTAGTTTCTTTTTGAGCCTTTTTATGGTTTTAACCCATTGGTCTTTCCTTCTAGAGGAACGACGATGTTTCCTTGTAGCTTCTCGCTGAATCTGATTGATGATTTGAATAGTTTAGGTACCTCTTTTACTATGTGAATTTCGACTAGATATGCTCTTTCAGAAGAGAAGCAGGACAAAATGTACTTGTGTGAACCTTTTAACTGTACTTTGTTCAGGCAATATCTAGATAAATTCGCATCAAAGGGAAAATGAAAACGAACAGTAAGAGACTTCTGCTATTTTCGCCTTAACATGCGCTCTTAAGATTGAAAATCGAGTTTATGGTCTCTATATGACACAACGTTATTATGTAAGTGGGAAACTACCATGGAATACATGGATTCTAAGTCTTAAATCACCCTAAACTTTTATTTCCATATAAATCCACAGTTTAATAACTTCTCTACTGAATCTTGTAGTTCAAATTTACATTACTCCAAAATCATGGCCTAATTCCTAAAATTACTCTAATTAGATGAACAACGAGTTCAATTATTTACCGAATGTTGTAAAACGAAGCTAATCCGGCTTGGCGAGTTCACAGTGGTGTGTAGACGCAAGCTTTTCTCTCCTCTCTTCCTTCCTATTATTGTCATTGTTTATGTTTGTTTTTCGCTTTTACACTTCACATGCATCTAATGAAGGAGAAAAGAGTGCAGATTACATCGGCCAATGCATGGTAGGATAATGTAGGTTGAGCTTTTACTTGTTAATTCATTTCTCTCAGATTTCGCTCTTACAGATGTTATATCCGTGCTTGTTCAATTTTTTTATTTTGAACGACGAAATTATTGGAGATGTCAAACCTATATGCACACAACCAAAAGGCAAAGCCGTAGTAATATATAGAGATTTCTTTGTATATTTATTACTAAATACAGATTCGGTGATCAGTCGTTGTTTTTGTAATTAATTTTTGAGTGTGTTTTGAGGATATATTTTATTATTTGGAGCTTATTTTGTTTTGAAGCTGTCTACGAGTTGTCTTGATTTGCAGTTGGACTAAATTATTTTTCTCTTATATTTATGTGGGAATGAATGAAATGTTATCTTGACCAAGAAAAAAAAAGGTAAGAAAGAAGAATGGGCAATAGCAAACTTAGTTATAGTCACGGTCACCCTTCAAGTCTGTATTTTTTACTTGGGGAACGACCCCATCCCTTCATAAAATAAAGGACGAAGCTTTTAATTAACACAAACCATTTTCAGAAATGTATTAGTCGTATAAACCTGACATTAACGAAAATAATCATAAGGTCCTACGTATCATGAATGTACCCAGCTGGATTTCCTTCAGAGTCGGTCTAATAAGCTCAATAAAAATAGCAAGATAGATCCTAAATTGAATCCATCGCTCTCCTCTATTCTTGAAATCTGAAATGGTAATAAAAGGGGGCGAGCAAAACCCCGGCTCAGTAAGTGATGATCACCACTTCCGTGAAATCAAGTAACGAAGGATGCAGTTGGACAATAACATGCATATGCAGGAATTGCACCTTGTGAAGTGACTGCTAGCATTGCGAGAAGGGCAACGGGAGCCAGAAGACGTACCCCTTCCTCTAAAACTTTTTGCCAGTCCTTGATTTTCTGGTGTAATTCTGGAGCATGATGATCAACAAAGGCACATACGTTAACTTGGATCGGTCCCCATGTCGGAATTTGGTCCCCATCGTTGGGCGAAATCCAGAGAATTTGACAGAGAAGTCGTTGAGGAGAGTGATATTCCTAACTTGTTTCACACATTATGCAATTCTAAGCACGCAAAAGGGAAGTCTTCTCACCCGGCATTAATGAAACCAAATCCTGCCTCGGTTTTGACCCTGTTCTTGTAGAAACGACAGCTGATAATAAAGCTAATGAGTTTGGATCACACCCACTTGCAAACTCACATCAATCGAAATGAAAATTGAAGAAGAGAAATTGAAATTGTCTATGGCCTGCTTGTTCCAACCTTTTCTGATAAATGACAAGGTGGCTGTGGAGGTCCACATTTATCGATATTTCTCGATTATCAAGTTCATCATCATAGCCAGTCTCTTTGGGCCTACGTAGAAAAGCCGATCCTGAAGTGGCTGCTCAAGAGGCTGTTCAACCGAGAGTTCCCGGGGTGGGCATCCTGAATATTTCATCATCAAAGAAGGTGATCGTTGGCAAATAACTTCAATCTAGCTTCTGCCGGAGGCGATGAGTGCCTGCGTGATGATGTGAAATCGTAGAATGCAGAGCACGCAGTTTAAAGTTCATTGATGGGGGAGGGTGCAAAACTGAATCACGCAGTTCGTAGTTTTGCAAAACTGCAGACACTTCTCGAATATCTTTCCATTTTCCTGATTTCCTAAATTGTTCAAATTGTACCACTCTTGTGCAAGCTCGCTGGTGAGGCTGTTGTCAAGGAGGTCATGGAGAGCGAAGGAGGAGGCGTAAGCAAGATGAAAAGAAACACAAAAAGGAAAAAAAAAAAGAAAGAAAAAGAAAAAAGCAAAGTCGTTAGAGGAAAATACCCCTAACCACAAATAAGATTTGGTTGACTTGTAGGTTGAAGCATTCATTTGAGATGGTGCCCACTTTAAGTTGTTTGATAAAACGGTTTCACTTCAAGTTCTTATTTGAAATTTGCTATTATTTTATTATACTTGAAAGTAGATGAATATTCGCAATTAGAGTATGTTTACTTAAAGGAAATATATTACGAAAATTATTTTTCAACTTTCTAGTATTTATATGACAAAAAAACTAATCGAATTGTGGATAAAGTTTTTCATGGATTGAAACCTTGCTATTTGACTTGAAAATAATTTTCATAAAGAATATTTTTTTTACCATTAAATTTTCAGTACAATAAAAGGACCCCGTTTCAAATAATTTACCTTTTTTGAGCTCTGTAAGTGGGCTCAATTATTGAGAAAGAGTGCGCTGTGATTATTTTGGAATTTTGAAGTGCTCGATGGCTCCAATAGAAATATTCCCGCAAGTTAGACGGGGCAAATAATTTTGGTGTTGGATCATGAATATGCATAACTTGGATTATATCGAAGTTTAATGACCATCGCTGGATCTACATATAAGACTAATTATCCTTTTATTTATAAGCTTCACGATTCATTTTCATTTTAGTTTATTGTATTTATTATTATTGTAATATATCAAATTAATAAGTACCATTGCCTTGCTTTGATTAAAAAATCTAATGACCGTAGGAAAGTGATGGACACTTGTTTTTAATTGGTTATTTCTTTCCCTATACTATTTTCCATGAGCAAGGGAAAAAATCATTGAAAATCAAAACTTAATTGGATTGAGTATGAGTTAAGTCCAGTGGAGTTTTGTATAGGTTGCTAAACTTGTATAACGTAAAGATGGAACTGTTTGAGTTAAATGGTTCAATTTAAATCGAACCCAATCTGACCCAACAATTTGACAAGTCTATATAAAGGTTGTACGATCATCAATTTTACTGGAAAAGCACAAGATAAATTTAAGAGACTATCAATCCTAAAAGGGCAGAGAGAAGCATAATCAATACTTAATCACAATGGACATCGTGTGGTGTAACCCAAATATTTTAAAGATTTAGTCCTAATTTAGATAATGAGGGGTGCTTCAAGTTTTATTGCTTTTATCCTTCCTAAAGGACTATAATTTTCAACGATATTGCCAATGGAGAACCTGAAATCCTAACAGAAAACAGAAATCTATAGGAGCTCAAGCTACTAATGAGCTAATCCCGTTTATCTACTTTTAAAAGGCTAATAGTGACCAATTGGAACAAAATTAAGGCGTCACAAGGTATTTTTTAGCTTGGGAGAAAGATAAGTTTTCGCTACGGTAATAAATTTATGATTCTGTTGCAATTTGGAATATTCGATATCATAGTGAAATGAAATAGTATGTTATTTTTGGAAACTTGGATTTATTACTCCTAGTTAGGACGCTAAGGAGCACAACCAACTATAGTTGAAATTTCTTATTGATTCTTGAAATTTACCATGACAGGACTTTATTCCTATTTTTTGTGCACAAATAGAATCTCGCATTGGACGTATCCCTATTCCCTAGCTAATTGCTCTTTTTTTCTTTTTTGTAAAAAATCATCAAAAAACTTAAATTATATCACCGTGACATATTTATCCTAAATTTTTTTTATCGTGATATAAAAAATCCAAATTATGCCCGTTATGACACATTTATCTAAAAAATTTCTTGTAACATGAAAAAATCCAAGTCAACGACCATTAGTTTACCGAAGACATAGAAAATGTATGTTTGATGTATTTTCGGTTCCATCAAGACTTTGGACTTTGGACTTTGGAGCTTTCTCCATTCAGTCTTCTTTGGCAAATTTTTGACTTGGAACAGTCCCCATATTCGAATTTGGTCCCAATCATCGTGCAAAATTCAGAGAATTTGATAGAGAAGTCGTTGAGGAGAGTGATCAAATCCTAACTCGTTTCACACATTATGCAATTCTAAGCATGCAAAAGGGAAGTCTTCTCACTCGGCATTAATGAAGCCAAATCTTGCCCCGGTTTTGACCCCGTTTTTGCAGAAATGACAGCTGATAATTGAGCTAATGAGTCTGGACCACGCCCACTTGCAAACTCACATCAATCGAAAGAAAAATTGAAGAGAAATCAAAATTGTCCTTGGCCTGCTTGTTCCAGCCTTTTCTGATGAAAGATAAGGTGGCTGTGGAGGCTCACATTTATCGATATTTCTCGATTATCAAGTTCATCATCATTGCCGTTCTCATTGGGCCTACTCTAGAAAAGCCGATCTCGAAATGGCAGCCCAAGAGGCCTCTTGAAGATTTCATCGTCGGAGGAGGCAACTGATGCCGAATAACTTCCAGCCGGCTTCTGCGAAGGCGACGAATGCCTACGTGAGGATGTGAAATCGCAGAATGCAGAGCACGCGGTTTAAAGTTCACTGATAGGGAGGGTGCAAAGCTGAATCACGCAGTTTGTAGTTTTGCAAAACTATAGACACTTCTCGATATCTTTCCATTTTCTTCTTTTCCTAAATTGTTCAAATTTTTCCGCTCCTGTGCAAGCTCGCTGGTGAGGTTGTGGTCAAGGAGGTGATGGTGATGCAGAGTGAAGGAGGAGGCGTGAGCAAGAGGAAAAGAAACACAAAAAGGAAAAAGAAAAAAAAAAAGAAAGAAAAAGAAAAAGGCAAAGTCCTTAGAGGAGAATACTCCTAGTTGCAAATACGATTTGGCTGACTTGTAAATTGAAGTCCTTATTTGAGAGACGCGCGGACCCCTGGAGTGTCATAACTTTGGCCAAAGGGACACTTAAGTGCCATAACTTACGAAGGTACACTTAAGTGCCACTTTCAAGAAAAACGGATCACTTGAGTGCCAATCCGGCGAGAATCCGGCCAAAATGTTGACGTGGCACTTTTCCGGCCAAGGAACCGAGCTCAAAACGATGCCGTTTTGTACGGCGACGTGGCCAAAACGGCGTCGTTTTGGCTGATGTAGCAAAAAAAATAAAATAAAATAATTAATTAAATTAAATTTATTTAAAATATTTAAAAATAATAATTTTAAAATTAAATTTAGTTAAAATATTTTAAATTAATAATTTTGAAATTAGTTGAAATATTTATTATAAAAAAAAAGGAAAGGGGGAGGCGGGCCGAGGGATTAGCCCTCGGTTCTGCCGCCGCCGCCCCCCGCCGCCACCGGGAAGGGCCGGCAACGGGGAGGGTCGGCCGGGGTCGCCGGGCCCTGGCCAGGGGCCGGTGACCCCGGCCGACCGGCGGCGAGGGCTCGCGAGCCCTCGCCCAGATCCAGAGAGGGTCGACGGCCCTCGCTCGGCCAGGCCAAGGGCCGTCGCCCGCCGGGGTCGCCGGATCTGGGCGAGGGCTTGCGGGGGTCGCTGAATCTGGGCGAGGGCCGCGAGCCCTTGCCACAGATCCGGCGAGGGCTCGCGAGCCCTCGCCGCTGGTCGGCCGTGGTCGCCGACCCTTAGCCAGGGCCCGGCGACCCGGCCGACCCTCCCCCGCCATTGCCGGCCCTTCCGGCGGCGGGAGGCGGGCCGAGGAATCCCTCGGCCCGCCTCCCCCCCTTTCTTTTTTTTTTTTTTAAATTTTTAAATATTAATTTTTTAATATTTCAACTAAATTTAATTTAAAATTATTATTTTTAAATATTTTAACTAAATTTAATTTTAAAATTAATTTAATTAATTTTTTAATTTTTTTATCACGTCGGCCCAAAACGACGCCGTTTTGGCCACATCAGCGTGCAAAACGGCATCATTTTGAGCTCAGTTCGCCGGAAAAGTGCCACGTCGACATTTTAGCCGGATTCTTGCCGGATTGGCACTCAAGTGATCCGTTTTTCTTGAAAGTGGCACTTAAGTGTACATTTCGTAAGTTATGGCACTTAAGTGTCCCTTTGGCCAAAGTTATGGCACTTGAAGTGTTCTTTTGCCTTATTTGAGACAATGCTTACTTTATGTCTTTTGATAAAATATTTTTACTTCAGGCCCTTATTTGAAATTTATCATTATCTTATTATACTTGAAAGAAGAAGAATATTCGTAAGTTGGGATTTATTTGTTTAAAAGAAAATTATTACAGAAATTATTTTTCAACTTTTTGGGATTTAGATGACAAAATATTAATCGAATTGTGGATAAAGAAATTAGCAATACCACAATGATAACTTACTTGTTAAGGACAATCATGGGAGTCTACAATGTCATGCACAGACATCTTAGTTAAGGCAACACGGACACATCCTTCATCTGACTAGGATGTGTCGTCAGTGTGCTGATGGAGTAAGTCCAAGTTCATGAGCTCTTCATTCAGCACAAATTAACAAATGCATTTTTCGGGACAAGGGCATAACAAGTGTTAAACGTTTTACTCATTGTCCTGTGATCTATTATATTCTAAATCTTTTCAGAAATATTAAATCAGCCCTCATCTTTCTGCCGATGCCCTTTTTTCCCTGGAAAATGGAATTTACTCAATATACACGAAATTAACTTTACTTTTTTACAAGACTCGCATGAAGACCAAAGCTCAGATATTCATTTAAATTGAGGAAAAAATTGGCGTTCAACTCAAAATCCTAAAATTGGCCCTTCAATTTGTAAATTGTTTCATTTGTCAGTTAAATTCTTATTATCGATTCTGTTTCTTAGTAAGTGGTGAAATTTGAGGAGCTTTATGCGTTAGTTATGATCCAAACTATTCAGATACTCTTTTTTATAAGTAATAAAAATAAACATCAAGTTGACTAAAAGGAACATGATTGAATACATTGACGGTGACGTGCTGGACGAGACTAGGGACCACCGCGGAAAAGGCTAAAAAAATTTTCCGTGGATGGAAGATTTCTGAACTTGTTGGTTAATTTCAGATATTGGAAACTAAAAGTATGATTGGTCACCATATTCTTTTAAATTTTACGAGTATAGTTAGTTAATAATATTGACATTATGATGAATTTACTGACATCCAGATAATTTGGAAGTTACCAATTAATTCTAAATTTTATCTTTATAGGTAATAAACAACTAACACTATGAGTGCAAGTTTATCTTTAGCCATGTTGCGGATACGCCAATGAACAGGATGATTCAACAAAGTTGGGGACTTGATCCCTCTTTTTTTTCTTCTGAGGTGTCAAATCTTTTCCTGTAAAGTTTGCTTGAGGGTTGCCACTGTTTTGGTCTCTCCTCTTTCTCCTTTTACTCTCGGCACCCTTCCACACTTAATGATATCTTTGTCACCATGAGTGCAAGTTTTGTTGGTGCCAAGATTAACTTGCTGTAAAGCTCCTTTTAGTTAAAAATCTATAAAAATCTTACTTTACCAAAAAAAAGAGAGAAAAAACAACTAACACTATATTGATTTCATCAACATCTAAATAAATTTGTAAATTACCAATTTCTTGTACATTTTACAAGTGCAGTTAGTAAACTAACTACATTACAATGGATTTTATGAACGTTCCAATAAAGTTGTAATGATCATAGACCTTAGCAGGTCTTTAAACTGCTTCGTCTTGAACTGGGTTTCCCGAGATGTAAAACACGGGGATAAAAACTCCCACAGGGCTCTCCGGCCACAAACCCCCCGAAAGGGGGGTTCAGATCCCACCTTGATCCTCGCGATGCCTTCCCCAGGGTCTGCTCGGGTGTGGTACAAGGAAATGAGGGGGTGTTCCCCTCCCAAAAGGTACTCGGGAACATGTGGCCGGCCGGAGAGTACTGACCCTATAAAAAAATTTACCAACACCCCAATAAATTATAAACTTACTAATTTTATTTTTTTTTTCAAATTTTACAGTGTACTTAGTAAACTACCACTAACATAACGAATTCACAAATATCTCAATACAGTAAATAAGTGACTAATTACTTTCAATTAATAACTTTATATATAATAAAATATTCTAAGTTCTTTTCGATATATGTTCTTAATATTTCTATGTCCAAAAAAGGTAGAATTGCCAAAAAAAAAATTATTCATAAATATTTTTTTTGTCAATTTAGTTATGAACTTTTTGCATTTGTGCTGATTCATTCATAAATTTTTTTTTTGTCAATTTAGTTATAAATTTTTTACAATTATGCCAATTTAGTACATTCAGTCAATTTTAGCCGAAATTGTTAACGTGAATGCTAGCTATTTTACGGTGACATGACTATTTGGCTAGGTCTCCACCTATATTGCTAGTGGCTGGCCTACAAGAATATCTTACGAGTATGTATGCCCACCAACCTCTCAATAAACTTATAGAGACACTAATCATTAGCACCAATCCACGATAGCATCCTCTAAAATCCAATAAGCTGATCTAAAATTAATATCATAAATCGATTTCACAAAACAAAACACATAATCTTTCTCTATTCCATGTCATCAAACATAGTATATTTCACAAGACATTTCTCATATCATTTCAAAATACATTTCATAAATCAATAACCCATAAAGCGTTTCTCAAACCATACACAAATAATCGAAAAGTAATAAATGTTAGATCCAGACTTTTATGCAACAAAAATGCCATTTCATAATCCTCACTATATATAATTTATATTACTTTGGAAATATGAGTTTACTAACTCAAAGAAGAGATATCACCACTCATATGGAAATGCCCAAAACCAAACAACGTAGCTAAACGAGCCAACGCTCTTGTAGTCCTATCAATTAAATGAAAATCGATATAAAAACCAAGTGAAACACTACATTTACTACGAATTCACAAAAATAAGCTTAATTGCTAACAAAATGAATTTGACATGTCAACAAATTGCTCGCCTAAAGCTATTATTCAAAGTTATTCACAACATGAAACTTGAGTGCGAAATTCTGATATTTTGCTTCAACTAAATCATTACTTCAAATTGACTCCCATCAAATCTCACAACTCCACACCATAATCCATAATTTACATGAAATGTCATGGCTAAACAACTTCAAAATTAAATTTTACAGCTCAGATTTCACACAATTTCGAATTTGCACCATAATCTCGAAAGCTACTCCGATTAGAATAACAAAGAGCTTGAATCCTTGGCATTGCGAGACAGTGTTAATCTGATTTTGGGCATGTAGGCACTAAAGCCTTTTCCTTTTTCCTTCCTATATCTTTTTCTTTCCCTTTCTTTCTTCTCTTCTTCTTTTCCTCTCTATTTGCGATCACTCTCTCTTTTTCTTCATTCCCTTTTTCCCTCAGTCATGTCTCTTTGCTTTAAATAAAGTGGTCTCCTTTTTCTTTTTCATTTTTTTATTAGCGACTTCATTTGACCAACTCAACAAATCCAAATATTACATAATTCCTTGAAGCACATGATAAGGAGAGGTTATTGATGAAGAGTTTGACATAAAATAAAGAGCTTTATGATGTGTTTGGGTACGAACACTCTCTAATCTTTCACACTTCATTTTCATAAAGTTTTGCTACGTTTTCCTTTTCCATTTTCCGTTTCTTACATTGCATCGAAAGAAAAACCATTCTGACACGACATTAAAAGACAAAGACTTGTTAGTCAAAAAAGGAGAAGGCTGGAAAGTTGCTCCATGACCCTTCCCATACGATGAGTTGGAAATTTTAGAGCCAAACTTCACAGTAAAAGTCCATTAAGACCATGACTTCCCATGAATCATTGTAACATGTACTGATCCATGGTGAAACCCCAAGAGACCTTGACTTCTCAAGTAGGCACATATCTATTCTCTCGCCCGCAAACCTTGACTTCTTTAGGGATATTTACAAGATCGATCTACACATTCATGTCAGTTTAAATTCTTTCTTTTCCTTTGGGCGAGTATACTGGTTTATATTCTAATTGTATCATAAATTCACAAAATTTATATAATTTTGCATTAGTAGAATATCTTTATTGATGGATATGGTAATAAAGTTTCAATGGTGTTCACTGCAGGGGACCATGCACTGGGTGAAAAAAGGGGCATGACCCTATTGTCAATTAATATTGCAGTGTAAGAGAGAGATTCATAATGTTAAAATGGTTTTTCTTGTAACTTTCTCCTAACGTTAACATGAAACTATTGCCATTCTTACACGGCTAACTTCCTTTTTAAATTTTTTTATGGATTTCTAGCCATTGCTCTGTCCTTTTTAAGGAATGAGGATGTTGCTTTGTAGTTACTAGCTGAAAATAATTTAATATTTTAATGATTTTGCCACCCTTTTCTTACTAGGTAATCGTTAACTAGAAATACTCTTTTAGAAAAAAGAGCAGGATAAAATGTACCTGCATGAACCTTTAACTGTACTTTGTTTAACGAAGTAATAAATTTAAGCATCCATTTTAGAGTTTGAATGCTTCTGATTATATGATTTTTTGGGTATTGACAACTGTTGCAAAAGAGTAGTGTTTTATTTATACGGAGTCTAATATATTTGGAAGCAATTGGTAGACTTGACTCAACTTTCTAAACTGAATTTTTTCCAATGTCAGCATTGTTTTGCTTGGTAAATTACTAATATTTGAAAATAGGATCATAGACATTAGTTAGTGAAGAAAGTAGGGTTATTTTTTCTTTTCGACTCTGAGATTGTAGCACCGAAACTTCGACCAAGGACATAGGTTTCTTCATGATTTGGGAATTCTTCCTGTCCTCCTTGATGAATTTCTTAACACCATTGTGAAGCTACTTTACATGTAAATGGGGTAATGCTTCCTAGCATTTGATAGCAGAGGTCCGACAGTTCGATGCTTTTTATGCATGTGTGTGAATTTCTAGCTTTTTGCACGTGTCTTCTCCAGGACGTGCTTAAAAGATTGGGATAGGGTGCATTAGTATTCATAGGCTAGTCTAGTCAGCTGAGCAAGCAATTATGAAATTAATGATTTTCCTAATGTGGTTAGCATAATTTAAATCTTGTTGGTCATGCACGTTAGGGATAATTTATCAAAATTGTTAGCAAATGATGGACGTCCAATGCAATAGCAGGATATCCACTTTTCGATATATTCACCAATCAAAATAAAAATTGAGTGGTGAACACAGTATTTTACCAATAACTTGCCAACTGAACTGCACTGTCGTGGTAGTATGTGATAACCATAGTAAGGAATTTTCCAACTTCAAGTAAAATGTAAGTTACTCTTATAGAATTTTACTACTCAACAAAAATTTAGCAGTGAAATTAGTTGCTTACTATTGTGGGGTGTGAATCCATGGCCACTTTTTCTCTTTTGATCGTAATGTTGGTTTTTCTCAAGCCCTGAAAGATGCGTAAAACTTTCCCTCGAGCTTACTTTCCTGTGGGTTTCCTATTCGACAATGGAAACGCAGCGAGCATTAACTTGTATGTGGATGCTCTCTGGCATAATGAAAAAGTCAGCTATTGCCACTGGATGGTTCTTTCTTTGACGTTGCATATTACCTATTGCCTTTCTTCCAAGACATGCAGCACATTCAAGAATTGAGATTGAATTAACCCAACCACTTGATAAGATTGGGAAAATATAACTCTTTGTCGTGCTACTTCTTGATTGAATAATTTTAACTTTGTCTTTCTCCCCTATTTTATTCATTCACAAAGTTACCTAAAACTTTGATTTTACAATGTTGGTTTTTACTTGGGATTGATCAAGGGGCAGGGTCAAACGTTGGTCTATTGTGGTTTCCTATGTCAAATTCACAAAACTATGAGCTCTCAAAGACTATGTTTACTATGTTCCAGATCAAGCACTCGAGGGAAAATTATTCTCACATGTTGAGATCACTGCCCTGAAAAACAGAGAAGATGGTTTATCATGAGCTAAGCCATACTTGAGTTTTACCTGTATTTGACAATGGAGCTAGGCTGAGCAAAACATGACCGTTATGATGTAAATGCCTCAACATTTTGGAGGGCAGCATATCGTCTGCCTTCACACTCTTGAAATATAAGGGAGCATCATAACATAACTTGCATTCTTTCTAAGACAAAGCATTGTATTGCAGAATCTTTTCTCAAGAGAAGTTGATGACTAGTGATATTCCTAATTTAAGCACTTTTGAGTTCTAAGCTTAATCGCAAACAAAATGAATCTGATGCGCCAACAAATCTCTTGCCCAAAGCAATTATTCAAAATTATTTGCAACACAAAATTTGAGCTCAAAACTTTAATATTTCATTTCAAATAAACCATTACTTCAAATCAACTCATATGAAGTCTCACATCTCCACTACACCATAATCCATAATTTACATTAAATTCCACGACTAAACAATTCCAAAATCAGATTTTGCGGTTTAAATTTCCCACATTTTTGAATTTAAAGCTATTTACCAATTTGAAGAATGAAAAGCTCGAATCCTTCCTTGACGTGGTGAAATGGTGTTAATTCAACTTAGAGCATATACACACAAAATAAAATGATTAGGTGACAATTTTTAAATTACTGTGAAAAAATAATAAATTATTATAAATTATTATTGGGCCACTCCTTCGAAAGTTTATGACTTACAATAAATTATTTTTCTCAGTAAAACCCAAGCATAAAAGCCTCACCCTTTTTCCCTTCTCTTTCCCTTCTTTTTTCTTTTTCTTTCCCTTTCTTTCTTCTCTTCTTCTTTTCCTCTCTGTTTGCGATCACTCTTTTTCTTCTTCCCCTTTTTCTCTCTGTCACGTCTCTTCGCTTTAAATGAAGTGGTCTTCTTTTTCTTTTTCTTTTTTTATTTAGCAACTTCATTTGACCAAGTCAACAAACCCAAATATTACAGAATGCCTTCGACGCATGCGACAAGGAGAGATTATGGATGAAGAGTGTGACGTAAAAATAAGAACCTTTTTGTTGTGTTCGTGTATGAATACTCTCCTACTTTTCACACTTTACCCCCTTAAAGTTTGGCTACATTTTTCTTTTCCATTTGCCATTCATCGCATTACATTAAACAAAAAAACCATTCTTATATGGCATTAAAAGTTGAAGACTTTCATCCTAAGTACAACATTAAACTGTTTCGGCTGAGACCTTGTGGAGGCCTCAGCATCCCTCAGATATAGGGTCTGTTTCGTTCAGCTTTCCCAAGAGGCTTTAGACTCCCAAAGCCCTTTGGGGAAAATATTTAGTGTTTAACAACTATTTTCAAAAGCTACTTGGCCAAATGTCAGCATTCCTAATGCTGAAAGCCCAATGCTGGGGAGGACTAGCTTTGAGTATTGCGCATTTCGGAAATGCCCATTAACTGTTCATTAACTACTGTTCATCTTCTTCCCCCTTCTTCTCCGTTTCGTCTTCGTCTTCCCCGCTGGCTGAGAGTTCGGCTTCTCCGGCAGCCACCACTGCCGCGTGGGGGTCCCGCGTCCCCGGTGACCACCACTCGGCGTGGCAGGACCCGCGACCCAGGCGGCGTTGCCTAGCGGGAGCGAGCTAGGCGACGCCGCCTAAGGTCCATCACCTGAGGTTGAGCAGACCTCAGGCCGCCAGATCTGGCGGTCTTGAGGCCAAATCTAGCCTCCGCGACCTCAGGTCGCTTGATCTGATGATCCGGTGACCAGATTTGGTTGGCAGACGATTGGTCGACGGTTGGCCGACCACCGGAATTTGAATTTTACCAAATGGTGTTTATGCTAAGTTTCCTTTCAATGCTACAATTTACCAAATGGTGTAACATTTCTGCAAACTCATTTACTTCAAATTGCATTCTTCCAATGGTATTTCCTCAAAGCCGAACCAAACGGGCCCATAAAACACTTAAAGGGTAGAGCCTAGGCCTGGGCTTGAAAAAAAATACAGGACCCAATGCACATTTAAATAAGGAATGCAATCTGATAACCTGCCACACTAGTGGCAGTGGCCCTTATTGTTTGAAAACGATCCCTACCTTGATGACGTCATCATGTAACCAGCCATCAAGATCCAAGGTAGGCCATTGAAAAGCAATTTTTACACAGCATTAAAAGTTGAGAAGACTTGTTAGTCAAGAAAGGAGAAGGCTGGAAAATTGATCCATGACCCTTCCCATACGGTAAGTAAGAAATTTTAGAGTCAAGCATCACCAATAAAAGTCCATAAAGACCACAATTTCTTATGAACCAATGTGACACATATTGATCCAAAGTCACCACACATGAAACCCCAAGAGACCTTGACTTCTTGAGGAGGCACATGTCTATTCTATCGTCTAAGACCTTGACTTTTTGAGGGATATGTACGGGATTGATCCACATGCATGCCGGTTTAAATTCTTTCTATTTCTTTGGGTCCATATGCTTACATTCTAATTGTATCATAAAAGCGCGAAATTCAAAGATTTGTATTTACATAATATTCTTCTTGATGGATTGGTAATAAAGTTTTAAAGGTGCTCACTGCAAGGGACCATGCACCGAGGGTGAAAAAAGGGGCACAACCCTATTGTCAACTTACATTGCAGTGTAAAAGAAAGATTCAAAATGTTAAAATGGTTTTTCTTTTAATTTTCCCTTAAGTTAATAAGAAATTATTACCTTTCTTACATGGCTAACTTTCTTTTTGAACAATTTTTTTGGATCTCTAGCCATTGCTTTGTCCTTTTTGAGGAATGAGGATGTTGCTTTGTAGCTACTAGTTGAATATAATTTCTTATTTTAATAATTTGTTACCCTTTTTAACTACGTAATTGCTATCTATAGATACTTTTTTAGAAAAGAGTAGGAGAAAATGTACCTGTATGAACCTTCAATTGTATTTTGTTCAACGAAGTAACAAATTTTAGCTTCCATTTCAGAGTTCGAATGCTACTAGTTATTTTGTTTCAAGTATTGACAACTATTACAAAAGGGCAACGTTTTATATATACAGAGTCATATATTTGGAAGCAAATGGTTGACTTGACTCAACCTTACTATACTAAGTTTTTTTTCCAATGACAGCCTTGTTTTGCTTGCTAAATTACCGATATTCCACAATAGGATCATAGACATTAATTAGTGAAGAAAGTATCGTTATCTCTTCTTTTCGACTTTGAGATTGCAGCACCGATATTTTGACCAACAACATAGGTTTCTTCATGACCTGGGAATTCCTCCCATCCTCCTTGTAGAATTTCTTAACACCATTATGAAGCTACTTTAGATGTTGTAAATGGCGCCATGCTTCGTTTCTAGAGCCAAGCTAGACCAAAGACCTCCTAGCATTTGACTGTAAATGGCGCCATACTTCGTTTCAATGCCTTTTTATGCATGTGTGTGAACACCTTCTAGCTTTTTACAGGTATCTTCTCCAGGACATGCTTAAAAGATTGGGATAGGATGCATTAGTATTCATAGGCTAATCTAGTCAGCTGAGCAAGCAATTATGAAATTAATGATTTTCCTAATGTGGTTAGTATAGTTTAAATCTTGTTGGTCAGGCACGTTGATGATAATTTACCAACAATGTTAGTAACTTATGGACGTCCAATGTAATAGTAGATTTATCAACTTTTCCATATATTCACCATTCAAAACAAAAATTAAGCGGTGAACATAGTATTTTACCAATAACTTACCAATAAAGCTCCACTTTCATGGTAGTATGTGATCACCAGAGTAAGGAATTTTCCAACTTCAAGTGGCATGTAAGTTACTTACTCATGTAGAATTTTACTATTCAGCACAAAAATTTAGCGTTGAAATTAGTGACTTACCGTCGTAGGTTGTGAATCCGAGGCCATTTTTTCTCTTTTGATTTGGATGTTGATTTTTCTCAAGCCCCAAAGACGCATAAAACTTTCCCTCGAACTCATTACCTATGGTTCTCCTATTTGACAATGGAAACGCATCATCACACATTAACTTGTGGAACACATGTCTGCAGATGCTATCTGGCATAATCTGGCATAATGAAAAAGTTGAGACTGTTGCCACCAGATGGTTCTTTCTTTGACGTTGCATATTGCCTGTTGCTTTTATTCCAAGACATGCAGCACATTCAAGAATTGAGACTAAATTAACCCAACCACAGGATAAGGTTGGGAGAACATAACTCATTGTCTTCCTACTTCTCAATTGGAATAGTTGTTACTTCATTTTTCTTGTTCACAAAGTTATCTGAAACTTTAATTTTATGGGGTCGGATTTTACTTGGGATTGATTGAGGACAAGGTCAAACGTTGGTCTACTATGGTTTCCTAGGTCAAATTCACAAAACTCTGAGCTCTTGAAGACTATGTTCCCTATTTTCCAGATAAAGTACTCGAGGGAAAATTGTTCTGACTTGTTTTGTGCGAGGCAAAATTAGTTCACTGTACTAAAAAATAGAAAAGATGGTTTTTTGTGAGCTAAGCCTCAGATGAGTTTTACTTGTATTCTACAATGGAGCTAGGCCGAGCGAAAACAAACCATCATGATTTAAATGCCTCCAGATTTTAGAGGGCGGAATATCGTCTACCATTGCACTATTGAAATATCAAGGTAGCAACATAACGTAACTTGCATCCTTTCTGAGACAAAGCATTGTACTGCAGTACTCCCTTTCAAGACAAGACAATGACCCATGATCTTTCTAATTTAAGCACTTCTAAGTTCGAAGCTCTAATGAAAACGAAGTTTGGATTTCCTCTACAGCCATATTCTCTTTGGAGCAATCAAAAGCTACTGAACTTCTAGTAAAGACTCATGCCATAGCAACATGCAGTAGCACTTGGGATTAGGAATTGACTGAATGCGCTCTGGGTTATGTTACACGACGGGTAGTAAGTCACACGAAACGCAAAGTTACGGTGGTTGGTCACGATTAGAAACAATTAGTTTCTGATGAATGCACTCTAAAAAGAATCATTTTTTTGAAACCCTTCAGCATGTAAGAGGATTTTGCATCTACATAAATATGAAATAAACGATATAAGAGGACTGACAATGGACAAGATTTTAGACTTCTTACAAATATTCCATTTGAACTTCACATGAGCCCTTCGCTTTTAAGATGATAAACACTATACACATCCACTTTACATTGACATAATAGTTATATTTTCTAACTCTAACTTGACATGGATACTTACATATCATTACAATGACACTAGTATGATTAAGACTGGATACAGAAACAGTTTGAAATATCACTTGAGTTCAGCTGTCTTTACTATGCAAATGAATCTAGATGCCAGAAAGTTCAGGTTTTACTTATTCCAGAAAAGGCAGTTCTATATTAACGTGGGCGTGAACGAAATGATGTCCTCCTAGTCATCCTGATGTGGGGTAAGCACTCAAATTGCCGCTCAAAAATCTCCTAAATTCAAAGAGAACACATCGGAGAGCTAAACAATGGATTGAAATAAAAGTTCGGGACTTAAATCAAATAGTTGCAAGGATTCTAATTTTCATTAAAGAAATTGCGTGTGGTCGAAGCAACATCATTTATCAGACATCTTCTACAAATTGATCCAGTGAACGGCTTGAAGCTTTTGCATCACTTCTAGGATCAGTGGCTGTCCGTAAAAATTGAACATTATGGAAATTGATTGAACGAAATAATTTCCATTGATGGACTGATTTGAAGATTAGCAGACACACAAGCGACCGCTAGCTTTAAGATGGTCAGAAGTTCGTCCCTGATGCCAGCGATGTTATTTCCAGCAACTCTTAGATCACTAAAACGCATGCAACTTCCCCAGTTTATTGAGATATCTCCATAGAACTTGTTGAGACTCATGTCCATAAAGTCCAAGTGCGCTAGACACGAAAGATCCCAGATACGTTTCCAGTGAATTGATTTAAATGCTGGTGTGATCAGCTGAATGTAAAGCCAAGAAATGGAACCCATTTTCAAGCAAATTTGTCAAGACCCAAAAAAGTCGCCGAAAGAAGGGATGCCAAATTGAAACACCCACCGCTGTGAGAATATAAAAGCCATTCTAAATTCAGAAGCGTGATTTCGTGAAGAATAAAAAATCATATGGCACTCATAGCAGACCACCCTGGGAGATGGCTAGTGGATTATGACCAAAAAATGGCGAACAAAAGTGCAGGATCACACCAGCACAATTAAGTCTCTCATCGTCCATGCGCAGTTCGTATGATTAAACTAAAGTGTAGCCAGAGACCTATGGACAAATGCATCACAAGGAAGGCACTTCATGAATGCACGTTATAGCACCAGAATAAGATCAGAGTATCATAATAACCACCAAAGTCAGAATAGACAGACTAGCTGCCTTCGAAGAAAGAAAACTTCACGCCTGACTAAACCTAGGATTAATGTCTAAATCACCACATGCAATGAAGTATCTGTCCACCCCATCAACAGCACCTCAGGAGAAAGTAAACTGTTTGTCAAGCAAAAATGACTCCCACGACCTTGGGCACTCATCTTTCCTAAAAAGGCAACATAAAAAAGCCCAGACGTAAGGATCAAATAGTTGCAATAGAGTGAGACAGAAGCAACAAATCCACTCACGTGACTATACCATTCGACCTATGGACTACGTGGAGATGCACTAGGTGAATTGGCAGGGCATCCACTGGGCACATCTTTGTGGAGCTGAGAATCTCTTTCACCATTTTGTACATCAGGACTTTCTAGTGCAGAAGGTCTCTGATTTGGAGAGCGACTCCTCTCATATTCGGCTTTCCAAGGACTCGGGGATGAACTGAAGATTGGGGAACTCCAATCAGATAAAATTCTCAACAAGAGGTGACCAAAAGAAGCATTAAAGGGAAATAAGGAGGGCCCTCACCTTGTGCATGATCCACTCCGACTTCAGTCCTCATCATCATACTTGGATGCCCTTCGGTCTCTGCAACAATCAGGACTTGCGCTATAGGTCCTACTTCAGTGACGTAACTCCTTTCCCCTGTCTCTGTAACTGTCGCGATCATATTTTCCCCTGCTTCTACTGCGACTTCCCCTCCTGTAATCACGGTCTCCATATTCATCTCTGTACCTGAAAATCCATTTTACTATCAGTTGCAGTAGAGAATGAGAGGGAATTACTTGTAACTCTGCAAGATGCAAGTACGCATTAAGATGGTTAAGGGTTAACTGCTATTTGCTGTCACATCAATGGATTTTTTTTTTTTTCCTCAATACACACAAAAGAACAAGGTGCGACAAGCTTGAATGTCACCTAATATCTGAACTGTTGTTTCAAAGCTTAAATGGCAAAAAAGCGGAATCTAGAAACCAATGACTCAATGGCATAATGGGACTGAGCCAAAAGAAATTAGCAACACCACATTGACAACTTACTTGGTAAAAGGATGTCACAGGAGTTCACAATTTCATGAGTGAACATCTTACTTAAAAGCGACACGGTCACAATCCTGCTAGGATGTATCATCAAGTGCTGATGGAGTAAGTCCAAGTTCATAAGCTCTTCATCCAGCACAAATTTATAAAAAACAGATTTCAGGAAAGTGCAATTTAAGCCATTGTCCAGCTGATCGATTGAGTTCTGAATCTTTTGGCACGTGTTCAATCAATCCTAATCTTCCAGCTGACACCATCTTTTCACTGGAAAATGGAACCCACTCAATTTTACATGAAATTAACTATGATGTTTTACTATAACACCGGATTTTGTAATTACGAGACTCGGAACCTAAATCTCATTTAAATTGAGGAAACATTGGACTTCAACTCAAAACCCTAAATTTGGCCCTTCAATCATCAAATTGTTTTATAAGTCATTTGATTCTCCTGACCAATTCTGTCACTACTGATTAGACTGATGTGTTGTGTCCTTTAGTTATGGCCCAAATTATCCAGTCACTCTTTCTCCAAAGTTATAAAAATAAGGACCAGTTGCTTAGCTAGCTTGAGCAACCATAATGTAACTGCAATTCCATCATTTTTCTGGAAATTGCACTTCCAAACTTAATTGTTTAGATCTAAAGAAAAGGTAGGAAATTCCTATCCACTAACTGAAGACCAATGAGTCAAATTTACTATGTGCATGAGTGACTGTGGTTTTAGCATTTAGATTCAGCTGCAGAATTTCAGCTTTTGGGATGTAACTCTATTTCTTGACATCAGGTTTACTGTGAAAAAAATGTAATATACATATTATGATTGGTATCAAAAGTGTAGTTATTTTACCCAAAGATTCTTTCAAAGTAATTGCCTCTAATTAGTTAACAGCATTAACTCCTGTCATTTAAATGCTAATATATGTTATGATTTGCATCTTAGAAAATGCATAGATATTTTCCATAAACATCTTCGCAGGTCATAAGATGTAGATGGCTTAAACATCCATCAAAGAGCTTGTTAATCCACTGCATTATGATTTCAATGGTAAATTGACCCTGTTGATTTTCTCATTCAATCAGGATCCCCATCAAAGTTTCAGCTACCTCTATAAATCCCAATCAAAGTTACAGCAACCATTATTAACTCTTGAAATGTAGAGACAAATGAATTGCGCAGCTAATAAACAGACTTATGTAAGTATTAGAGGATCAAATATCTTAACCAATCCACAAAATTACTTTGGGATTTCACCTCAAACCCAAATCAACAACTATAGCGATAGGGAGTTACAGATAGTTGTCAACACATTAAACCCGAATTTATAATCAAGTGTAGAATTCTTCTCATTTTAGTATACATAGACACAATTTGCATGACTTCACTAATTTAGCAAACTTAAACCAATTTGCACAGACACGGTTTGCATAACTTTACTAACTTAACAAACTTAAAATATACCTTGAAGGGGGACTACACTTATTGACTGCCTTCTTATCTTTGAAACCGGTTCAGCAATCCTCCCCTTATTGCTGTTGCAAAATAGAGGCCAAGCTCATCTGAAGAATCGATAATAAGAAAATGACGGCTAAGTTATTCAAGAAATCTACTTTTTCCTTTTCTTTAGAGCCATGTTCTGCAGCTTATTTTGCAAAACGAATCCTCCACCGACAGAATCATGCGAACAAGGTCATAGCAACTTGCACCATTTGAAGGTATATTCCAAGAAAACCAATTTCCCTCCAGTGGGCTCGTACCAGATTAGCATTGCACTGTATTTCGACCCGAAAGAAGCGCAATCTATTTGCACAATTCGAAAACTAAAAGGTGAGATAATAATCAAACAGCTTACATTCTATCGGCATTGGGACAGTACTTGGCGAACTGAACCCCAATCTCTCTCCCATCCATGACTCTCCCTTTCAACAAGAAAACCGAACAAGAAATCAAACGCCAATCCAAGCGTTCCCCGCACAACGCTAACAGAAGCCCTCGTGACCGAAGGAACTAAAAATCAGAGCCAAGAGCGACACCATCGAGCTTGTCCACCGCCTTCTGCGCCTCGTCCGCGTACTTGTACCTCACGAACGCGAACCCTCTCGACTCCCCAGTCCTGCGCGGCCACATCAGAACACGCAACAAAGAAATTCAACGGAGCAGAGGAAATACACGCACCTCCGGTCCCTGGGAACGAACAAGTCGACGACCTCGCCGTACTTGTCGAAGAGAGGGAAGAGGTCGTCGGCGGTGGTCCCCGCGAAACAACCGCGTGAGGCATTGACACAGAGAGCGACGGAGGCGAAGGGAGTCGGAGCAGGGAGAAGGAGAGAGCTACGGAAGGAGATGCTGAGGATGAGGAACGAGTAAGTGTCGAATGTCCGGAGGGCCCGACCTTTCAAAAATGCGACAGCAGCAAGTTGCTGCTGCTGCTCCTTCTCCTTCTCCTTCTGCTTCTTCTCCTTCTCCTTCTCCTTCTCCTTCTCCCCGCGAAACAACCGCGTGAGGCATTGACACAGAGAGCGACGGAGGCGAAGGGAGTCGGAGCAGGGAGAAGGAGAGAGCTACGGAAGGAGATGCTGAGGATGAGGAACGAGTAAGTGTCGAATGTCCGGAGGGCCCGACCTTTCAAAAATGCGACAGCAGCAAGCTGCTGCTGCTGCTCCTTCTCCTTCTCCTTCTGCTTCTTCTCCGGCGAGAGATACAGAGATGCTCCGGTCGGGCTCCAGCTGGTCCAGCTTCCAAGGGGGTTCGACTTCGAGAGCAGATGAGAGAAAACGCGAGAACGGGTTAGTGGGCCGGGATGGGCCGGATCTTGCGGGTTTGATTGTGGTTCGATCCCACCCAATTATTAGGGCCGAATCCGATCGTGGCTGTACGAGGAGAAACGTGATGCGACGTTACAAAGAAAGAGAATCGTGAACAAGACCATACTAAAGTCGTTGTCCAGTTCTTGAAGTATAAGGTAGTAACAGAACAGAACTTATATTCTTTCTGAGACAAAGCACTGTATCATAGAATCTGTCCTCGA
Source organism: Eucalyptus victrix (assembly GCA_016097545.1). Classification (NCBI taxonomy): domain Eukaryota; kingdom Viridiplantae; phylum Streptophyta; class Magnoliopsida; order Myrtales; family Myrtaceae; genus Eucalyptus; species Eucalyptus victrix. The sequence goes on along the minus strand of CM027840.1, from coordinate 4,825,580 downwards.
GATAAAATGATGATCAGATCTTCCTATTTAAGCACTTTCAAGTTCAAAGCTCTAATGAAAATAAAGTCTGGATTTCCTCTAGTGCCATATTTCTTTTGGAGCAATCAAAAGCAACTGAACTTCTAATACGTACCCTGCCATACAACATGCAGATAGCACTCAGGATAGGAGCTGATTGAACAAACTATGTTATGTAATAGCGTGGTACTAAGTTACACAAAATATAATGTTGGAATATTGGCCCACATTGCTTGACAAGAGGTTTTGTATGCTTTTTATATTCTTGTGTTGTCCCTGCATTTATTAGTTTAAATTTTTGGATTGGATTTTTAACGTGGTATTAGAGCTCGTGCTATTTCTTTCACATGTATGTTTGCAGGAATGGGGGTGTTGATATCATCCCATATGGCTCGATAATATCTAACAAACATGGTCCATGGTTGCAATTAGAACATTTAGTTTCTAATTGAATGCACTCTGAAATGATGGGTGATTGAAACTTTTCTGCATGTAAGAGGATTTTATATCTACACAAATCCACCATGAACCTTATAAAAGGACTAAAAAAGGACAAGATCTCGGAGACTTAATAAAAATATTCGGTTGCGACTTTACATGGACCCTTTGCTTTCAAGATGATAACGCTAGATACATAAGCAACTTTACAATGATACGAAATTCGTACTTTATAACTCTAACTAGACATGGATACATAGTTTTCGCTGTGATGATACTAGTGTGATTATTAATAGATGCAGAAACAGTTTGGAATATCTCAAGTTCAGCTGTCCTCTCCAGAAATGAAACTAGATGCTAGTAAGTACAGGTTTTTGCTCCTTCCAAAACAAAAGGCTGTTCTATACTTGGGCAAGAACGACTTGTAGTCCTCATCCTCATGCTGGTACCCTTAACACGGACCCTTGTTTCCGGTTAAAATATTTCTCCTAAATGCAAGTACAATTAACAGAATAGTGAGCGAAACAATAAATTAGAAAAAGCTTGAAACTTAATTGATTAGTTTAAACGACAGTGTTCTTCATTAAAGACCAAACCTTGTTGCATGTGGTTGACAGAGCAAAATCGTTTATCAGACGATAACTTCTACAAATTGACCCAATGCACGGCTTGGATTTGTTGCATCTCTCTCAGGATCAGTGGGCTTCTGTGAATTTTTAACTCTATCAAAAATGGTTGAACGAGCTGATAGCACATGAGAAATCATTTTCATTGACGGCCTGAGTTGGGGATTATCAGATATGCAAGCGACTGCAAGCTTCAGGATGGTCAGAAGTTCATCCTCAATGCCTAGCATGGGCGTTGGCAGGCGTGAATCCAATATATTCTTCAAAACTACTGAGATCTCCATGCCGACTGGAGCTAATAGAGATGAAAGACTATCACCTGGATGTCTTCCTTTGATCACCTCGATGGCTACTATTCCAAAGCTATACACATCGCATTTCTCTGTCACCTTCATTGTGTAAGCAAGCTCTGCACAAAGGAGATATATGTGTTAGCACAAATACATTACTTTAGCTAAACCGTCGAATCAAGAGTCGATTTTAGAAATTAACCTGGAGCTACGTAACCATATGTGCCGATGACTGCACTCCAGTTTGATGTGTCCAGCTTAAGAAGCTTAGCCGTGCCAAAGTCAGAAACATGCGCCACATACTCCGAATCAAGCAGAATGTTGTTACTCGAAATATCTCGATGAACGATTGGAGAAATACAATCATGGTGCATATAGGACAAAGCATGAGCCAAACCTTTTACTATATTCACCCTCTTGTTCCAATCCAACTCCATGGCTTCTTCTTCATTGCTCAAGATTTTAGACAAGCTTCCTCTATCAAAGTACTCATACACCAAGAATGAGTGTTGTGGATGCGAACAAAAGCCCTCTAGTTTCACAATATTGCGGTGTCGAATTTCCGTCAATGCCTTAATCTCATTCAAAAATTCCTTTTGATCTGTTTGCCCACTATTAGCTATTTGATGGAGCTTCTTTACAGCTACTATATCACCTGATCTTAATTTGGCCTTGAAGACACTTCCATAGCCTCCCCTTCCAATACAGAAAATCTCATCAAAAGCCCCGGTGGATTCTATGATGTCTTCATATAAGATCATTCCACCGTACTTTGATAGAGAAAAGACTTCAGTTGTCTTGCTTGATAGGTCCGTTGTTGGATGGAACTTCTTTCTAAGGAAAATGAAGAATATTCCAAAGAAAATAAACAAAACTACTCCTAGCAGAGGAAACACAATAAGAAATACCCTGCCTCCTCCTGTTGAAGAGTTTTCCCCATCCACCACCGCTTGATTACATGGCTCAAGTCCTTCAACATTTCCACACAATCCACTGTTGCCTTCAAACGCTTCTTTTGTTGCATTTTGGAATGCCGTGGTGTTGGGGATGGGACCCTCAAACTTGTTGTGAGAGATGTCCACCTCCATCAAACCTCGCATATCCTTGAAAGTCTCATTTATAAGGCCAGAAAGATTGTTGTGTGAAAGGTTGAGTTTCACTAGGCTTTCTAGCATGTTGAATTGAGTTGGGATCTCACCGCTTAACAAGTTACAACTCAAGTCTAGCACGGATAAATGAGTTAGCATCCCTAATCGGCCTGGAATATCTTGGCTCAACTGGTTGTTGCTCAGATCCAAGTGGATTAATTTTGAAGAGAACCCGATAGTTTGCGGTATAGACATGCTTAATCTATTCCTTGACAAATCCAATTTTTGAAGACTAGGTAGCAACACAATAGCTGGACTTATTTGGCTAGAAAGCTGGTTCCTACTTAGATTCAAATTCACCAAAGAAGTCAATTTTCCAAATTCTTTTGGAACCTCACCGACTAAGCTATTGAAGGAAAGATCAATTGCACCCAGTTGAGTTGCGTTTCCAATCTCTGGAGGCAAGCTACCAGTGATGTTATTTCCCATAATTCTTAGATCCCTTAAATGCACGCAACTTCCCCAATTTGTAGAGATTTCTCCATAGAACTTGTTGAAACTCATATCGATAAAGGTCAGGTTGGGGTAGACACCGAAGGTCTCGGATATGTTTCCAGTGAGTTGGTTTTTCTCAAGTCGTGCTCTGACTAAGCTTGTGCAATTTCTCAAGCTTCTAGGGATAGAACCAGTTAAGTTGTTGCCACTCACTGTAAGGTTTTGGAGCAACCCACCTTGGCATAATTTCTCTGGTAAGGAGCCGCTTAACCGGTTGGTATCCAATTGCAGCACCTCCAAGTTCACTAGATCCCCTAAGGATCTAGGAATTGAACCAAAAAGGCGATTGTCGCGAAGAAACAAAAATTTTAGGTAGGTCAAGTTGCCCAAAGAAGAAGGAATTGGGCCGGTGAGCTGATTTGTACTTAGCTCTAAGTCAAGCATAGCGTGGAGATTCCCCATTTCATTGGGAATGTGACCGGAAAGCTTATTACCGTAGAGATAAAGAGAGGTAAGCTCTATCAAATTGCCTAATGTTGGTGGGATTGAACCCGTAAGATTATTTTCATTAAGGCTCAACTCATTAAGACAATTCAAATTCCCTAGCTCCGGTGGGATGGAACCAATAAGCTCATTAGCAAATAGGTGTAGTTCTATCAACTTGGTTAAGTTCCCCAAAGTAGAAGGAATCGAACCTGTTAGGAAGTTGGTGTCCATGTGGAGCATTTCCAAATTTGTCATATTTCCTATTTCGGGAGGAATAGAACCAAAAAGGGAGTTGTTGTAGACATACAGTCTAGCCAATTTGCTCAAATTACCTAATGAGGAAGGTATGGGTCCAGTCAACTGGTTCGAATACAGCGCGACCTCATTGAGCAAATGCAATTGCCCGATTTCTTGGGGAATGGATCCATTTAACTCATTGGAAACCAGGTGCAAGACCTTGAGTTTTGTTAGATGGCCGATCTCCGGGGGTATATTCCCCATGAACCGATTGATAGAGAGGTCAAGATAGGTGAGGTTGCTCAAGAGACCGATTTGAGGTGGAATATGGCCAGAGAGACTATTTATACCCAAGTCCATGTATGTAAGATGAGACAAAAATGAGAATGGGAATTCATCGAGCGTACCTTCAACATAAGCACTGGTGAGATTTATCCCGATTATGCTCCCCGCTTGATTGCAGGAGATGCCATACCAAGCACACGGACTCATGGTCGAGTTGGAACTAGTGGCATGATGAGGAGAGGGAGTCCATGAAGAGAGGGAAGTAACCGAATGGTTATCAAGACTGGACTTCCACTTGAGGAGGGCTTGGGCTTCCGTAAGGGAAGCATAAGTAGGAAGTGGAATGACAAATGTAGTGAAAAGGGCAAGGGCAACCACAAGGCTCATGACTTTTATGAATTCTAATGAAGGATCCATTGATTCTTCTCCTTCTTCTCTTGTGGCTCTAGTAAGTTGGTTTTTGTCTTTCTGAGGCAATGGGTGATGCTTAAATAGGCTGCAAAAACTCACCTTCTTATCATTTTCCATGGTAATGGGAATGCAATAAAGCAACAACCAACCAAAGAAGACTATGAAAAGGTACATTGGTATTACTTCGCACACCATAGGAGTAGACATCTGAGAGTTGACTGGGATGAATTTTTAGTTCCTTGAAGACTTCGGAATTTTTAGTTTTGTACTTTTCTTAGGGGCCAAAAAAAAAAAAAAAAAACCTAAACTTTAGGTCTAGTTTCAAATCTATCCGAACTTTTTTTTTTCATCTTCCTAAAAATCCTATACTTTAGGTCTAGTCCAAAATCTACCACAAACTTTTTTTTTTGTCTCAAAAAATACCCCAAAACTTTAGGCTTTGTCTCAAATCTACCATAAACTTTTCTTTTGTCTCAGAAAAAGCCCAAAACTTTAAGTCTAATCCCAAATCTAACTCAAATTTTTTTTATCAAAAAGGAAATCATCAATTTTTACTCTAGTCCTAAATTTGCCCCATTAGCCTTCCATCCAAAAGTCGCAATTAGTAGTGCCTAATTTTTTTATATCCTACAACGGTTTTATTTTGAAGATAATTTTCTATGTCGCCTTGTCAATGTGTATTTATTATCCATATGGAAATGCCACATTAAATTGGGACTAAACCATGGGGTAGATTTGAAAATATATTAAAAGCCGGTGATTTTTTTGGGTAAAAATGGAGGGTAAAATCCAAAATTAGTACACTCATCAACTGCTATATGTCATCTAACTTAGCATTTTAACAGTAAAATTTAACTGAAACTAACAAATGATAAATTGTCACATATGTATCAATTTTGGCTTTTTAATGATCAAAAAATTAGTTTGAGATAAATTTGTCACATGTGTACTCATTTAAGATTTTCGTGGTTAAAAAATTAGGTTGTGATAAATCTGTTATAGATATACTAGTTTGGGATATTCCATTGTTAAGAAATTAGTTTGAGGTAAATTTGTCATATGTGGATTAATTTGGGGTTTTTCATGTTATTAATCCTCTTTTTTTTTAGACAAAACAAAATTCGAGGTAGAATTGAGATTGTACTTAAAGTTTAGGGTTTTTTTTTAGATAAAAGAAAAGTTTGGGGGTTTTTTTAGATAAAAAATTTTTGGGGCAGATTTGAGACAACCTAAAATTTGGGTTTTTTTTTTCTTTTAGAATTGACCTCTCTTTACGGTGACTTGGTCAGTCCCTCTTTTTGGAATTGAGTCCCACCCATTATATAAAATCAGAGACTTTGACTTGGACTAAGAAGTCTTTGAGGAGAGTGATGGAAAGTCAAGACCTATCATGTGGTTTGGGAACGCTCAACTTTCCACAAGATCAGACCGTAATTTCTACCACACAGGTTTTTGAATTCAAAGCGCAAAAGGAAAGTCTTCTCACTCAGCCTTTATGAAGCCAAATCTTGACGCGGTTGGCCTCGTTATTGCAGAAACGACTACTGATGATATAGCCAAATGGCCACTGGCACGGTAAAAAGAATAAAATCTAATGGCATACTTGGAGTGGAAAATTGCTGGACATTGGAGCTTGGGTTGAGTTGTGTATGATTTGGGTCCAAGTGGTGAGTGTGAGCTGCCAAAATTGTATTATAAAAATAAGGGTTGGTATGTGTTATATTGGTCAATGTGAATTGGATACATTTCCTACCCATTCGTACAACCTGATCCTTTACTAAGAATAACACCAAATAAATCTAAAAGATTGTTTATATCAATTGATGGAAGAGCAAAAATTCATTGAGTATTTAAAACTTGTCCAGGATCAATAATTTCTCCAAAACACAATCAACTAATATAAAAAATTGATGACGAAGTACAAAAACAACACTCATAAATTTTACATACAAAACTCAATGTGGAAAAAACTAGAGATCACTCAAAACTTCCACTAATCACCAAGAATAGCAAAATATATAGTAGTTCATCTCGTCCCACAGCTACAGAATGAACACATCAACAATACAACAAGACATCATTAGTGGATTAACGAATGAAGTAAGAAAACTCTAACCACGGCCAAAAAAATCGAAAGACAAATTGGAGAAGGATCTCAACGATGATCTTGATATCATGAATACGATATTAAAATTTCTGCCGATTCCGACAAGATTCCACCATTAAATCTAATCTGACTCTTCTCCTTTGAACCTTTGACTCTCCGCCTCTTTTCTTTTTCTTTTTGTGTGAACACTCATTTTTCTCTTTTAACTATAAAAAAACATTCCACCTCAATTGTGTTTCTTTTTTTTAAATTTTTTTTTAAAAGATGTGCTGGGCCCCATGAGGCGGACCCAGCCCATCATCAAGTAGGAAGTTCACTTGTTGGAATGACTCAGACTGAAAATGGATAGGGAAGCTAGAAGCGTTATGACTATCTCGAAGCCTTGTGAATACATGGCCATTTTTCTCTTTTGGTCTGGGCGTCATTTTTTCTCAGGTTCACGAGGATTCCTCAATCTTATTTTCCTGCGATTTTCCTATTTGACAATGGAAATGCATCAGCAAGCATTAACTCTTAGAAGGCCTGTTGGTACATGCCATTTGGCATAATGAAAATATTGACAATTCCCACCAGATGGTTCTTTCTTGACATTGTATGTTTCCTGTTGCCTTTCTTCTAAGCATTACAATCGAGAATTGAGATGAATTGACACAAATACTTGAGATGATTGGGTGAACATAACTCATTGTCTCGTTGCGCCTTGATTCGAATGGCTGTTCCTTCATCGTTTTCTGTCTATACGAATATTCACGAAGTTTTCTGAAACTTTGAGTTTGCGATGTTGGGTTTTGAATAAGAGCGATCAAGGGTGGGGCCAAACATTAGTCTACTATGGTTTCCATTTTCAAATTCACAAGACTTTGAGCTCTTAGAGGCTAAGTCTACTGTTTCCCAGCTGAAGTTTATGAGGCGACGTTTTTGACATGTTTTGCCAAGGCTGTTTTCCAGGTCTAAGTTCCCTGTTTGGAAGAACAAAAGAGATGTTTGATGATGAGCTAAACCACAAATGAGTTCTACTTGTATTTGACAATGAAGCTAGGCCAAGCAAAAATAGACCATCCTGTTTTAAAATCATCAAGATTTTGAGGGCTGGACTTTGTCTGCCTTCATGCTCTTGAAATATAAGGTAGTGCATCACATTCTTTATGAAACAATGGAGAATCTCCTCTTGAGATGAAATGATGACCAGTGATCTTCCTAATTTGACCACTTCAAGTTTGAAGCTCTAATGAAAACGAAGTTCAGATTTCTCTACTTTGAAGCAATCAAAAGCTACTGAACTTCTATTGAAGACTCATGCCATAATCTCAAAAGCTACTATGATTAGAAAAACGAAGAACTTGAATCCTTGGCATTACGAAATAGTGTTAATCTGACTTGGGGCATGTAAGCACCAAAGCTTTTTCCTTTTTCCTCCCTATTTCCTTTTCTTTCCCTTTCTTTCTTCTCTTCTTCTTTTCCTCTCTATTTGCTATCACTCTCTCTTTTTCTTCTTCCTCTTTTTCTCTCGGTCATGTCTCTTTGCTTTAAATAAAAAGGTCTCCTTTTTTTCTTTCTTTTTATTATAGCGACTTCATTTGACCAAGTCAACAAGCCCAAATATGATAGAATGCCTTCGAAGCACTTGACAGGGGGAGGTTATGGATGAAGAATTTGACGTAAAATAAGGAGCTTTATGATGTGTTCGGGTACGAACACTGTCTAATCTTTCACACTTCACTTTCTTAAAGTTTAGCTACATTTTCCTTTTCCATTTGCCGTTTCTTGCACTGCATAGAAAGAAAAACAATTCTTAAACAGCATTAAAAATGAAGACTCGTTAGTCAAAAGAGGAAAAGACTGGAAAATTGCTCCATGACCCTTCCCATACGATAAGTCGGAAATTTTAGAGCCAAACATCACTAGTAAAATTCCATTAAGACCATGACTTTCCATGAATCATTGCAACGCATACTGATCCAAAAATCAATACACTTGAAACCCCAAGAGACCTTGACTTCTTGAGTAGGCACAAGTCTATTCTATTGCCCGAAGACCTTGACTTCATTAGCGATATTTACAAGATTGATTTACACATGCATGCCGATTTAAATTCTTTATTTTCCTTTGGGCTGGTATGCTGGTTTATATTCTAATTGTATCATAAAACTGCACAATTTAGAAAATTTTGCATTAGCGGAATATTTTTCTTGATGAATATAGTAATAAAGTTTCAAAGGTGCTTACTACAGGGGACCATGCACAGGGTGAAAAAAGGGCACAACCCCATTGTCAACTTATACTGCAGTGACCAACCAAAAAAAATTATACTACGTGTAAGAGAGAGATTCATAATGTTAAAATGGTTTTTCTTGTAACTTTCTTCTTATGTTAACAAAAAAAAACTATTGCCATTCTTACATGGCTAACTTTTTTTTTTTTTTGGAACAATTTTATAGATTTCTAGCCATTGCTGTCTTTTTTGAGAAACGAGGATGTTGCCTTGTAGTTACTAGCTGAAAATAATTTAACATTTTTAATGATTTTGCCACCCTTTTCTTACTATGTAATCGTTAACTAGAAATAATCTTTTAGAAAAGAGCAGGATGAAATGTACATGTATGAACCATTAACTGTTCTTTGTTTAACGAAGTAATAAATTTTAGCATCCCCTTTTAGAGTTTTTTTTTTTTTGGTATAATCCCTTTTAGAGTTTGAATGCTTCTGATTATAATATTTTAGGTAATGACAACTGCTACAAAAGAGTATTGTTTATTTATACGGAGTCTAATATATTTGGAAGCAAATGGTAGACTTGACTAAACTTTCTAAACTAAATTTTTTTTCATCACCATTGTTTTGCTTGCTAAATTACTGATATTTGAAAGGGAAATACTTATCTAACGGTACTGTTATTTCTTTAAAGTAACGATGCATTCTCTGCCACAAATTGCTGACAGATTTATGAGGAGACTTTTAAAGCTAGTTTAATCATTCTTTTTTTTTCCTTCTTAAATATTTTGGAAAGTCAACCTGCATGATTAGGCCAATGCAATTGAATATCATTTTAGTTTGTCAGTTCAATTATTGAACATTGATCAAGCCAGTTTGATCTAGATTTGGACCAATTCGAGTCTTAGTGATCATCGGACATGACTAAGGGCAAGTTCTTGATCGAACTGGCTAGACCAAATTTTAAAACATGGGTTGTAATCAAATGTAAAACTTCACGAAACAATCTCTTATATTTTATTACGTTAAGACATTTTGTTTTCACCAAGTTCAAGATATTTTAAGATGCAATTCTTTCTAATTTTATGAATTCTAACTTTTTTAGTCTAACTAAAGGTGGAATATTCTAAAATGTGACTTACATTTTACGGATTTATGAAGTTCCATCGTATAAAAGTGTGAGACATCATAATAAAAATTTTATGGATCAACATCTGCTATATTTCTACCAAAATCATAACAAATTGAATTTATTAAACCAGCAACATTATGAAGTAACGAAGTTTTTTTTTTTTTTTTGCATATGTCTGAGTTGCATCTCATAGAGAAGCTTCATAGAAAGTGTTCAATGGAGTTACTTTATTTAGACAACGGAGAAGTCCTTTGTTTTTACTCTTTGAATGATCAAATGTATCAAGGGGCAGTGTGGAAAGTGGTCATTCACTAGAAGGCCACATCTTTCATTCTTCCTCTCAAAAGAAAATATTAGAAAAAATGAGAAAAATCATGAGACTAGCTTGAAAAATCTCCTTGTAATACAGTAAGTGTGGTCGAGAATGCACCATTATTTTGAAAGAACAACAATACTGTTACATAAGCATTGCCCTACTTGAAAATACGATCACAGACATTAATTAGTGAAGAAAGTAGCGGTACCCCTTCTTTTAGACTATGAGATTGTAGCACCGAAACTTTGACCAAGAACACAGGTTTCTTCATGACGCGGGAATACCTGCCATCCCCCTTGATGAATTTCTTAACACCATTATGAAGCTATTTTAGATGTTGTAAATAGGGTAATGCTTCCAAGCATTTGATAGTAGAGTTCGAATAGTTCAATGCCTTTTATGCATGTGTGAACACCTTCTAGCTTTTTACACGTATCTTCTCCAAGACGTGCTTAAAAGATTGGGATAGGATGCATTAATGTTGATAGGCTAATCTACTCCGTTGAGCAAGCAATTATGAAATTAATGATTTTCCTTATGTGGTTAGCATAGTTTAAATCTTGTTGGTTAGGCACATCAGGGATAATTTATCAAAATTGTTAGCAACTTATGGACGTCCACTGCAATAGCAGGATATCAATCTTTCGATATATTCACCAATAAAAATAAAAATTGAGCTGTGAACATAGTATTTTACCAATAACTTTCCAACTGAGCTCCAATTTCGTGGTAGTATGTGATAACCAAAGGAAGGAATTTCCAACTTCAAGCGGAGTGTAAGTTACTTACTCATGTACAATTTCACTACTCACAACAAAAATTTAGCGGTGAAATTAGTGAATTACTGACATAGGTTGTGAATCCATGGCTTTTTTTCTCTTTTGATCTGGATGATGATTTTTCTCAAGCCCCAAAAGACGCGTAAAACTTTCACCCGACTTATTTTCCTGTGGTTTTCCTATTTGACTATGGAAATGCATCATCAAGCACTAACTCGTGGAACACACCCATGTAAATGCTATTTGGCATAATGAAAAAGTTGACTGTTGCGACAAGATGATTCTTTCTTTGACGTTGCATATTGCCTATGACCTTTCTTCCAAGACATGCAGCGCATTCAATAATTGATATTGAATTAACTTAACCGCGTGATAAGGTTAGGAAAACATAACTCATCATTTTGCTACTTCTCGATTGAAATAGCTGGTACTTCATCTTTCCCCCTATACTATTCGTTCACAAAGTTATTTGAAACTTTGATTTTACTTTGTTGGTTTTTACTTGGGATTGATCAAGGGCGGGGTCGATAGTTGGTCTACTGTGGTTTCCTATTCCAAATTCGCAAAACTTCTTAGCTCTCAGATACTATATTTACTATTTTTTTTAGCTAAAGTACTCGAGAGAAAATTATTCTGCCATGTTTTGCGCAAGGCAACATGAGTTCATTGTACTAAAAGAACATAATAGATGGTTTATGGTGAACTAAGCCATAAATGTATTGCAAAATCTTTTCTCGAGATAAATTGATGACTAGTGATATTCCTAATTTTAGCACTTTTGAGCTCTAAACTTAATCGCAAACAAAATAAATCCGACACCAACAAATCGCTGGCCCAAAGCGATTATTCAAAGTTATCCGCAGCACAAAACTTAATCTCAAATCTCTAATATTTCATTTCGACTAAACCATTACTTCAAAACAACTCCCATGAAATCTCATAGCTCCACTTCATCATAATCCATAATTTACATGAAATTCCACAACTAAACAAGTCCAAAATTAGATTTTGCAATTTAAATTTAATATAATTTCAAATTTGCGCTATAATCCCAAAAGCTACTCTGACTCATAGAATGAAGAGCTTGAATCCTTACTTGACGTGGTGAAATGGTGTTAATCCAACTTGGGGCATGTAGGCACAAGGAGAAATGATTGGATGACAGTTTTAAATCTACTATGAGAATAATAATTTATTCTAGAAAAAATCAAATAATGAGTAATTATAAATTATTGTGGGGTTATTCCTTTTAGAGTTTTGGCTCTTTGCAGCAATTTAAAAACTATTATGCTAGCAAAGTTCATGCACAAAAGCCTTTCCCCTTTTTCCCTTTTTTTTTCCTATTTCTTTTTCGTTCCCTTTCTTTCTTCTCTTCTTCTTTTACTCTCCGTTTGAGATCACCCTCTCTTTTTCTTCTTGCCCTTTTTCTTTCTGTCATGTCTCTTCGCTTTAAGTAAAGTGGTCTTCTTTTTCTTTATCTTTTTTTTAATTAGCCACTTCATTTGACCAAGTCAACAAACCCAAATATTACAGAAGGCCTTCAAAGCACTTCACAGGGAGAGGCTATGGACGAAGAGCGTGACGTCAAAAAAGGTGCTTTATGTTGCGTTCATGTATGAACACTCTCTCTAACTTTTCCACTTCACCTCCTTGAAGTGCTTGAAGTGGACACATTTTCCTTTTCCATTCGCCGTTTCTTGCACTGCATCAAAAGAAAAACCATTCTTTCACGGCATTATAAGTTGAAGACTTGTTAGTCAAAAAAGGAAAAGGTTGGAAAATTGCTCAATGACTTTATCCATACGATAAGTTGGAAATTTTTAGGCCAAACATTTAAAAGTCCATAAAGACCAAGATTTCTCAAGAACCATTGCAACGCGTACTAATCCAAAAGTCACCACACATGAAATCTCAAAAGACCTTGACTCTTTGAGTAGGCACGTCGCTCATTTTCCTTTTCCATTCACCGTTTCTTGCACTGCATCAAAAGAAAAATCTTTCTTTCGTAGCATTATAATTTGAAGACTTGTTAGTCAAAAAAGGAAAAGGTTGGAAAATTGCTCCATGACTTTATCCATATGATAAGTTGGAAATTTTCAAGCCAAACATTTAGGGCGTGTATGTTTGCTTATTTCTTTTTTGTTCATAAACTGATTCTCTGTTTTTTTATTCGCGGGAACAAAAAAAGAATAGAAACATGCTTGTTTGCATTTTTGTTCAAAATCTGTTTTTTTGTTCCCAGAACAAAATTGGAATGGAAACGAGAAACAAAAAAAAGTTATTTTTTTGTTCTAGAAACACTTTTGAAGAACATTTTTGCTCTCTCATTTCTTTTCTTCTTTTTTCTTCTTCTTTTTTCTTTGGCCGGTCACCGGCCTCGACCATGGCCGGCAACTGGCCATCAAGGGCCGGCGATGCCATCGAGGGTCGACGACCTCACCAGCGTCGCCTCACCCAGATTCGGCGAGGCCAAGCCTCGCCAGGGGCCGGCAACGCTCAGCCTTGTCGGGGGTCGGCGAGCCTAGCTATGGCTGAGCGAGACTACCTCCGCCAAAAAAGAAAAAAAATTAAAAAAGAAAAAAGAAAGGAAAAATTAAAATTAAAATTAAAAAATTAAAAAAATTAAAAGAAACAAAAAAAGAATATAAATTTACTAAACGTGTTTCTATTCATTTTTAATTCCCAAAACAAGTTTACTAAATGCGTCTTTCTAGTAAAAAATTGTTCCCCGGAATAGAAATAAATTTTCTATTTTTATTCCCTAAAACACTTTTTGAATAGAAACACAAACAAACACGCCCTTAAAAGTCCATAAAGACCATAACTTCCCAAAAACCATTACAACACTTACTAATCCAAAAGTCACCACACATGAAATCTCAAAAGACCTTGACTTTTTGAGTAGGCACGTCTCTTCTATTGCCTGAAGACCTTGACTTCTTGAGTAGGCACGTCTCTTCTAACGCCTGAAGACCTTGACTTCTCCACACTAGAATTGCGTACTCGACAAAGACCTTTGACTTCTTGAGAGATATTTACAAGATCGATCCACACATGCATGCCGGTTTGAATTCTTTCTTTTTCTTATGGGCTGGTAAGCTAGTTTACATTCTAATTGTATCATAAAATCGCGAAATTTAGAGATTTGCATTAGTAAAATATTCTTCTTGGTGGATATGGTAATAAGGTTTTAAAGGTGCTCACTGTAGGGGTCCACGCACAGAGAGGGCACGACCCTACTGTCACTTTATCATGTAGTGTAAAAGAGAGATTCAAAATGTTAAAATGATTTTTCTTCTTATTTTCTCTTTACGTTAATATGAAACTATTGCCTTTCTTGCATGGTGTCACGCCCCGATCCTCGGGCACGCGCACATCCTTCACACTTGGTCGATTTTATAATGCGATATCCCGGACAATGTATCGCCGACCCTTTCATTTTTAAGCACATGCGGAAGCAGTTAAAATCCCCAGACAATAAAACGATGGGATAGAAAAGCAGGGCCATATTTTTCATACTGAAATTTATAACCAAACTTTTATACAAACCACAAACCCTTTCAAAACTATTCACATCAAAAGGAGATCTCAAAAGAAGATAGAAACTTAAACAAACTAGGCCGTACTCAAGGCCTCTCTCTCGGATTGTCTTCTTCTTCCAAAAATCTTTCTCCTTAAGATTCACCTCCGAGTTCTCCTTCTCGGATTCCTCCTCCTCGCTCTTCAGCGGGGTCCTGAAATGGTTTTCCCCAAACTGGGATGAGACTACGTCTCAAAGTTCTACCCCACTAAGCCCGATTAGCAAACTATTATACTAAATGCTGCCTAAGCACGCACGGGCGATGACTTACCTTGGCCTCTGATCCCACCTGCAAGTCAGTACAATTCACAATAAACACTCATTCACTTCAAACAAATCGAACCAGTCGATTACATGTCATACGAATTAATCCCCATTATGGGATATTTAAAAGCTAGGCCACATGCATTCTCCAGGATGACCTTCCAAGTCTCCGAGTTCACGTGCCTCGAACCTTGGGCCCACGTGCATTCTCTCAGGCAACCCTTTTCGCCAAAGTGATGCATCAAGTCACCGAGACCACGTGCCCTTTTAGATGCCTCTACTTAGTCACGAGCCCACGTGCCCTTTTAGCTCCACCAATGCTCTCGGGCGTCGATTCGCCAAGGTGACGTACGGTGAACACTTTACTATGCTCTCGGGCGTCTTTTTCGCCAAGGTGATACACGATCACGAGCCAACGTAAATAATTCAATATGCTCTCGGGCGTCTTTTTCGCCAAGGTGATACACTGATCACAGAGCCAACGTAAACAATTCAATATGCTCTCGGGCGTCTTTTTTCGCCAAGGTGATACACCGATCACGAGCCAACGTAAACAATTCAATATGCTCTCGGGCGTCTTTTTCGCCAAGGTGATACACTGATCACATAAGCCAACGATTTCTTAATCAAATAATTAAATCAACTCCACAAAACATTAAAATACTGAATAACATACTTGACCATTTACCAATCAACAATTCAATCACAATCAATTCCAATCAATTTAGGGTAAATCCCTAAAATATCACAATTTAATTAATTCCATACAACGTGGAGCTCAAATAAATAAATGGACTGCGCCACGACGATCAGCACGAGATTTCGGTCATCGTCCATCAAAATCTTAATTTCCGAAAAATAATTAATTAATTAATTATTAATTACTAAAAATTCAATTTAGCTCAAATTACAGCCCGATTAAATAAACGGACTTCACCACGGTCATCAGCATAATTTTCCGGTTCCAGGCCATCTCAGTTGAATTTTCGGAAAATAAATAATTATTTAATTAATTTCGAAAATTAATTAATATTAAAAATTCAATTTAGCTTAACATAAGGCCCGATTAAATAAACGGACTTCACCACGGTCATCAGCATAATTTTCCGGTTCCAGACCATCTCCCTTGAATTTTCGGAAAATAAATAATTATTTAATTTAATTCCGAAAATTAATATTTAAATACTAAAAAATCCACTTAGGCCCGAAAAGCCTAATTGGAGCCCACTAAGGGTCGGAAAATTCCCGAGATGCACTTCCAATAAATAGTAGACCACGTCTACTTGCTAATTGCGCAATCAATTTATTTAAATCACATCACAATTGACTAATAATTGCTAATTTAATCTAATCTAACAACCTAAACATAATTAATTAAATCTAAACCAGCTTAAAGCATAATTAGCCACTAATCCTGGATTAGTGAGATTACTCACCAAATCGCACACAAATCGGATCAATCCGACGGCGGCGACGCGGGGAACGATTCTTCCCAAAGCGGCTCGCGGATCCGGGGCCGGGAAACGGCCCAAAAGCGGGCCCGAAGTGGCTGAAACCCACTTCGTGGGTCTGCTGTTCGGGCCGGATCGGAGCTGCTCCGGCGGCTAGGAGGGCGAGGGAAGGCCGGCGGAGGGCGAGGGGGTCTCGGGGGTGGTCCGGCGGGGCTGGCGGTGGCCGGAGGCGGGCGGAGATGGGCGGAACGGTGCGGAACAGGGGCGAACAGGGCTGGGCTGGATCGGCTTGGGCGCGCGGGACGGCGGCGGGTGCACGGGGCGAAGCGCACGGCGGCGCGGGCGGTCCGGCGGCGCGACGGCGTGACGGCGGTGAGCGGGCCGAGGCGGGCTGGTTCGGTTCGCTCGGCGCAAGGAAAGAAGGAGAAGAAGAAAGAAGAACAGGGGTTCGGTCGAGCGTGCGGAGGAAGAAAAAGAAGAGAGAGAGAGAGAAGAGAGAGAGAAAAGAGAGAGAGAGAGGGGAATGAGCGGTGGGGAAGGGGGGAGAATTCGCACGGCTGGGGGGAAGGGGAGAGGAGAGAGGAGAGAGAAAGAAAAGAGAGAAAAAGAAAGAAAAGAAAGAAAAGAAAAGAGAGAGGGAAAGAAAAGGGGAGAGAGAGAGAGGAAAAGAAAAAGGAAATTACATAATTCCTTTATGCAACTTTTCCTTTGCTAATTTCCTTTTCCTTTCTATTTTATTTTGGTCTTCAATTTTCTTCCGATAATTTCTTTATTGAAATTTCGGACTCGTCAATAAATTGACGAGTGATGAGACAGATCCTAAAAATAAGAATTATGACGCGCTTAAAATTCGATTCCCGAAATCGAGTTCAATTTCGTGGTTAAAATTCGATCGACGTGATATTAGCTCAATCCAACCGATTAGGTAGCTTTTAGGGATTTTACGGCCGCTATATCCCTTAACGGCTTCACCCAATAGGTTAGTTAACTCGTGAGTGATCAGCTCAGAGAAAAAGGCCATAGGCACGCCGACGAAATGCCCATTTCACTTTATCGAAACGGGGTCGAATTTCAGGATGTCACAACTCTTCCCCTCTTATAAAAATTTCGTCCTCGAAATTTAAACCATTACACTTTGTTCAAAAAGGCGGGGGCACAACTGTCTCATCGATTCTTCAGTCTCCCAAGTGGCTCCTTCAGTGCCGTGGTGTTGCCATACTACTTTCACCAATGGGATGGTCTTTGTACGCGAGAACTTGCTCTTTACGATCGACAATCTGAACCGGGCTTTCAACGTATGACACACGGTCATCCACGTCTAATTCCTCGAAATTGAGCACGTGGGTCGGGTCGAGCTCGTACTTCCTTAACATCGACACGTGAAAGACGTTATGCACTTGCGCCAATCTTGGCGGCAACGCAAGACGATACGCTAGGTTCCCGATTCTTTCAAGAATTTCAAACGGGCCTACGTACCTCGGACTCGGTTGCCTTTCTTACCAAAGCGCGAAGTTCCCCTCATTGGTGACACTTTCAAAAAACGTGATCACCAACTTGGAATTCCAAAGACCTTCGACGCTTATCCGCATAACTCTTTCTCGCTCGCTCTGCGCTATCTTCAATCTGTCTCTGATCACTGCCACGGCATCTACCGATTGCTGAACCAACTCTGGGCCTGTTATCTTCCTTTCTCCAACTTCATCCCAACACACTGGGGTTCTGCATGCTCTGCCATACAACGCTTCAAATGGAGCCATCTTGATGCTCTGCTGATAACTGTTGTTGTAGGCGAATTCCACCAGATGAAGCTGATCCTCCCAGCTTCCTTTGAAGTCTATTACACATGCTCTCAGCATATCTTCAAGAGTCTGAATCGTCCTTTCTGACTGGCCATCCGTCTGAGGATGATATGCCGTACTGTACTGAAGTTTTGTACCTAAAGCACTCTGCAAGCTCTTCCAAAAAGCAGCAGTAAATCTCGGGTCTCTATCAGATGTTATCGTAACTAGCACTCCATGCATACGAACCACCTGACGCACATACAGGTCTGCATGTCTATCTAGACTCAGGTCCTTTCGAACTGCAATGAAGTGAGCCGACTTTGTCAGTTTGTCAACTACTACCCAAATCAAATCATTTCCTCTTTGACTCCTTGGTAGTCCAATCACGAAGTCCATTATGATATGCTCCCATTTTCATTCTGGGATCGTGAGAGGTTCCAAGAATCCTCCCGGCTTGCAATGCTGAGCTTTTACCTGCTGACACGTCAAACACTTGGCGACATGCTTGGCGATGTCCGCCTTCATACCTAACCACCAATAGTGTTGATGCAGATTCTGATATATTTTGGTACTTCCAGGATGAATGCTGTAACTGCTACGATGTGCTTCAGATAAAATATTTTCTCTAAGCTCTACATCGTCAGGTACAACCAAACGTCCACGACACCTCGCACCCATCATCGAAACTTGAAAATCAGCTTTTCTTTTATTGGTATCCTCTTGAAGAATTTTATGTACGTCCGGATCTGTCGGTTGAAGTTGCTTGATTCGACTGGACATCCGGTTCAATTCTGAGGGTGGCTATAAGACTCGAGAGGTGGCCTACCTCAAGTTTGAATTCCGAATCTCGAGCTCTCTAGATTAAGTTCCACTCCTTAACCAAGATTTGTGCTATTGAAGACTTCCGACTCAATGCATCGGCGACCTTGTTCGCCTTTCCCGGGTGATATAGAATATCACAGTCGTAGTCTTTCAGCAATTCCATCCATCGCCGTTGTCTCATGTTCAACTCCTTCTGAGAGAACAAATACTTGAGACTTTGATGGTCCGTGAAGATCTGAAACTTTTCCCCACACAAGTAGTGCCTCCAAATCTTCAACGCAAATATGATGGCTGCGAGTTCTAAGTCATGCGTCGGATAATTCAATTCATGAGGTCTCAACTGCCGGGAAGCGTATGCAACAACTCTCCCATGTTGCATCAGCACGCAACCCAATCCCCTAAATGACGCATCACTATAGATCTCGAATCCTCCAGAACCAGATGGAATCGTCAGCACAGGTGCGGTAGTCGGCTTTTCCTTCAGCTCTTGAAAACTACACTCGCACTTGTCTCGTCCACATGAATTTCTCATTTTTCTTCGTGAGCTTTGTCAGAGGCGACGCTATCGATGAAAACCCTTCCACAAACCGTCTGTAATAACCTGCTAACCCCGAGAAAACTTCTAATCTCTGTCACTGATGTCGGTCTCGGCCACTTGATCATGGCTTCTATCTTGCTCGGGTCGACGGAGATTCCTTCTCCGGAAATCACATGACCTAAGAACGCAACACAAGTCAACCAAAACTCGCATTTGCTAAACTTAGCATATAGCTTATGTGTTCTTAAGGTCCGAAGCACTAATCTCGAGATGATTCTCGTGCTCTTCATTACTTCTCGAATAGACCAGGATATCATCTATAAACACGATCACAAATTGATCTAGATATTCCTTGAACACTCGTTCATCAAATCCATAAAGGCAGCTGGAGCATTCGTCAATCCAAACGGCATCACCGTGAACTCGTAATGCCCGTACGGGTACGAAATGCCGACTTAGGAATATCCTCTTTCCGAATCCTCGGTGATGGTATCCTGTCCTCAAATCGATCTTCGAGAATATCGACGCTCCTTGCAGTTGATCAAATAAGTCATCTATCCTCGGCAATGGATACTTGTTCTTGATCGTTACCTGATTGAGCTGCCGATAGTCGATGCACAAACGCAACGAACCATCTTTCTTCTTAACAAACGAACCGGTGCTCCCCAAGGTGATGCACTAGGACGAATAAATCCTTTATCCAATAACTTTTGCATCTGTACCTTCAGTTCCTTCAACTCAGATAACGCCATTCGATAAGGTGTCTTCGAGATCGGTTTTGTCCCTGGTGCTAGCTCGATCACAAATTCAATCTCTCTTTCTGGCGGTAAACCTGGCAATTCTTTTGGAAAGACATCTGGAAACTCCTGTACCACTGCAATATCTTCCATTTTTAACTCTTCAACTGTCGTATCCACGACAGTTGCTAAGTACCCTCGACACCCCTCGTCTAACAAACAAGCTGCTTCCGACGACGAGATTAAGGAAATCGAGGGTCCTCCTCAATTCCTGACAAACTCGAAGCTCTTATCCCCTAACGGGTCAAACTGAATCGCCTTATGATAACAGTCCATTTTAGCTCGTTAATTGGTGAGCCAGTCCATGCCAATTATCAAATCAAAATCATACATGGCTAGGACTAACAAGTCAATTTTCCCCACTTGCTCACCAATCTCTAACTTGCACCCCGAACATCCCAAAGCAGCAATAACTTTATCTTTCAAGGGTGTAGATATGCAAATTGCCGACTCCAACAATACAGGATTCAATCCTAGCATCCTAACATATTGCTCGGCAATGAAGGAATGGGTTGCTCCCGAATCAAACAAAGCATAAGCGAGGTTGGTCGTTGAGCGAGACCGTACACGTAATCACGCCGGCGCAGCTTCGCCGACCTTGGGTAATCGCGTACACGGTGCCACGAGCTGGAGGTCTCGCTGTCCTCCTTGCGGTGCATTCTGAGGGGCATACCCTCCTATCTGTCTCATCGGTGGCGGCGACGGCAACAAGGGTTGTCCTCTTTGCTTCTTAGGACAAAATCTGGCCATGTGGCCCTGTTGGCCACATTCAAAACAGGCACCCGTCCTAACTGGGCACGGTGCTGTCCCATGTCTTCTCCCACACAAGCGACATGCATCATTCTTAATAGGCCCTGACCTATTAAATCCACTCTTCTTGCTAGGCGGGCTTTGAAACCTATTTCCAAACATCGGCCTCTTTCCTTGGCGGATGTTGTCTCTATGAGAGCTAAACCTCGATCCGATGATGGCGAGCTTTATCATTCGATCTTTTTCAATCTTCTGAGCTCTCCGGTATATGTCGTTATAAGTCTTCAAATCCAGAAGGACTAAGGCACTTCTCAAATCCTACCTGAATCCATCTCTGAACCTCCTCGCTCGATTCACAGGGTTCTCAATTAACTCAGGGGCATATCGCGAAAGTTCGGCGAACTTCGCCTCATACTCATCAACAGATAAGGAACCCTGGCGAAGACGTTGAAATTCAGCCATCTTCACCTCTCTGGCAGTCTCAGAGAAAAACTTGTCATTGAAGGCTTCACGAAAGGTCTTCCAATCCCGAACAAAGACCTTCCGGAAAGATCATTTCTCGAGTAGTCATCCACCAAGTGTCAGCAACTCCCTCCAGCTGGTAAGTTGCTAACATTACTTTCTCAGTCTCGTTGCACATCAGCAGTGCAAACGCTTTCTCAAGCTTTTGAATCCATGAAGAAGCAGCTTCGGGGTCTCCAGACCCGGTAAACAACGGCGGATTTAACCTTAGGAAATGCTCCACCAACTTATGGATTGGTCTTGCAGTGACCACTATCTCCGGTGGGTTCTCAACATTCACGGCGGCTGGAGCAACGGCAGTGCGACTAACGCAGCGCGGCAGCGGCGAGTGCGGCTGCGGGGGCGGCAACTGCCGGCTGGGGCGGCGAGGTGCGGCTGCGGGGGCGGCGGGGCGGCCCGAGCAGCCGGGCAACGCTTACGGCATTAGCGGCGGCCCGAGCGGCGGCTTCAACCGATCCATTCTCCATTCGGTACCCATTGCTTCCAAAACACGCAAGATCCCATCCACCCTGGGATCATTAGGGGCTGCTACCCCGACATCTACGACAGGTGGATTCACTCCACTCGCGCTAGCCTGTGCTGGCGCTCGACCACGTCCGCCTCGGGTTCCGACACGAGTCGGAGCTCTACCCCGAATAACGGCCCTACTGGTCCTCTTTGCAGGAGTTCTCGGCTCCTGATCGCTCATGGTGTAGCTTTACTCAACTAACACCTGTTTCCAATTCAACACCGAATTAGAAACAGAGCGATCCAAACAACCAACAATTTTAGCACTCAGCTAACACAGACATGCACCAGCATGAATTTAAAGGCCATCCTACTAACTATCCCATTAACCATCGCTCCTTATCACTCCAATCTTCAACTTCGCTCTGATACCACTTAAACCGGATGTCACGCCCCGATCCTCGGGCACGCGCACATCCTTCACACTTGGTCGATTTTATAATGCGATATCCCAGGACAATGTATCGCCGACCCTTTCATTTTTAAGCACATGCGGAAGCAGTTAAAATCCCCAGACAATAAAACGATGGGATAGAAAAGCAGGGCCATATTTTTCATACTGAAATTTATAACCAAACTTTTATACAAACCACAAACCCTTTCAAAACTATTCACATCAAAAGGAGATCTCAAAAGAAGACAGAAACTTAAACAAACTAGGCCGTACTCAAGGCCTCTCTCAGGATTGTCTTCTTCTTCCAAAAATCTTTCTCCTTAAGATTCACCTCCGAGTTCTCCTTCTCGGATTCCTCCTCCTCAGATCTTCAGCGGGGTCCTGAAATGGTTTTCCCCAAACTGGGATGAGACTACGTCTCAGCGAGTTCTACCCCACTAAGCCCGATTAGCAAACTATTATACTAAATGCTGCCTAAGCACGCACAGGGCAGAGGACTTACCTTGGCCTCTGATCCCACCTGCAAGTCAGTACAATTCACAATAAACACTCATTCACTTCAAACAAATCGAACCGTCGATTACATGTCATACGAATCAATCCCCACTATGGATATTTAAAAGCTAGGCCACGTGCATTCCCCAGGACGACCTTCCAAGTCTCCGAGTTCACGTGCCTCGAACCTTGGGCCCACGTGCATTCTCTTAGGCGACCTTTTCGCCAAAGTGATGCATCAAGTCACCGAGCCCACGTGCCCTTTTAGATGCCCGTACCCAGTCACTCTTAGGTGCTATCTCCAAAGTGATGCTCTCGGGCGTCGATTCGCCAAGGTGACGATACGCCCACTTGAACACTTTACTATGCTCTCGGGCGTCTTTTTCGCCAAGGTGATACACCGATCACGTCTCTCGGGCGTCTTTTTCGCCAATGCCAACGTAAATAATTCAATATGCTCTCGGGCGTCTTTTTTTCGCCAAGGTGATACACGATCACAATATGCTCTCCAACGTAAACAATTCAATATGCTCTCGGGCGTCTTTTTCGCCAAGGTGATACACATCACGAGCCAACGTAAACAATTCAATATGCTCTCGGGCGTCTTTTTCGCCAAGGTGATATATTCATCACGAGCCAACGATTTCTTAATCAAATAATTAAATCAACTCCACAAAACATTAAAATACTGAATAACATACTTGACCATTTACCAATCAACAATTCAATCACAATCAATTCCAATCAATTTAGGGTAAATCCCTAAAATATCACAATTTAATTAATTCCATACAACGTGGAGCTCAAATAAATAAATGGACTGCGCCACGACGATCAGCACGAGATTTCGGTCATCGTCCATCAAAATCTTAATTTAATTAATTAAAATTATTAATTAATCAAATAATTAATTAATTAATTTTCGGTTCCAATCTCAGTTAATTTTCGGAAAATAAATAATTATTTAATTAATTTCGAAAATTAAAATATTCAATTTAGCTCAAAATAAAGCCCGATTAAATAAACGGACTTCACCACGGTCATCAGCATAATTTTCCGGTTCCAGACCATCTCCCTTGAATTTTCGGAAAATAAATAATTATTTAATTTAATTCCGAAAATTAATATTTAAATACTAAAAAATCCACTTAGGCCCGAAAAGCCTAATTGGAGCCCACTAAGGGTCGGGAAAATCCCGAGATGCACTTCCAATAAATAGTAGACCACGTCTACTTGCTAATTACGCAATCAATTTATTTAAATCACATCACAATTGACTAATAATTGCTAATTTAATCTAATCTAACAACCTAAACATAATTAATTAAATCTAAACCAGCTTAAAGCATAATTAGCCACTAATCCTGGATTAGTGAGATTACTCACCAAATCGCACACAAATCGGATCAATCCGACGGCGGCGGCGACGCGGGAACGATTCTTCCCAAAGCGGCTCGCGGATCCGGGGCCGGGAAACGGCCCAAAAGCGGGCCCGAAGTGGCTGAAACCCACTTCGTGGGTCTGCTGGACGGGCCGGATCGGAGCTGCTCCGGCGGCTAGGAGGGCGAGGAAGGCCGGCGGAGGGCGAGGGGGTCTCGGGGTGGTCCGGCGGGGCGCGGTGGCCGGAGGTGGGCGGAGATGGGCGGAACGGTGCGGAACAAAGGCGAACAGGGCTGGGCTGCTCGGCTTGGGCGCGGACGGACGGACGGGCGGGGGACGGCGGGCGAAGCGCACGGGCGGCGCGCGGTCCGGGCGCGGCGACGGCGTGACGGCGGTGAGCGGCCGAGGGCGGGCTGGTTACGTTCGCTCGGCGCAAGGAAAGAAGGAGAAGAAGAAAGAAGAACTAGGGTTCGGTCGAGCGTGCGGAGGAAGAAGAAGAGAGAGGAGAGAGAAGAGAGAGAGAGAAAAGAGAGAGAGGGGAATGACCGGTGGGGAAGGGGGGAGAATGCACGGTGGGGGGGAAGGGGAGAGGAGGAGAGAGAGAGAAAGAAAAGAGAGAAAAAAAGAAAAGAAAGAAAAGAAAAGAAAGAGGGAAAGAGAGAGGAAAAAGAAAAGGGGAGAGAGAGAAAAAGAAAAAGGAAATTACATAATTCCTTTATGCAACTTTTCCTTTGCTAATTTCCTTTTCCTTTCTATTTTATTTTGGTCTTCAATTTTCTTCCGATAATTTCTTTATTGAAATTTCGGACTCGTCAATAAATTGACGAGTGATGAGACAGATCCTAAAAATAAGAATTATGACGCGCTTAAAATTCGATTCCCGAAATCGAGTTCAATTTCGTGGTTAAAAATTCGATCGGACGTGATATTAGCTCAATCCAACCGATTAGGTAGCTTTTAGGGATTTTACGGCCGCTATATCCCTTAACGGCTTCACCCAATAGGTTAGTTAACTCGTGAGTGATCAGCTCGAGAAAAAGGCCATAGGCACGCCGACGAAATGCCCATTTCACTTTATCGAAACGGGGTCGAATTTCAGGATGTCACAACTCTTCCCCTCTTATAAAAATTTCGTCCTCGAAATTTAAACCATTACACTTTGTTCAAAAAGGCGGGGGCACAACTGTCTCATCGATTCTTCAGTCTCCCAAGTGGCTCCTTCAGTGCCGTGGTGTTGCCAGACCACTTTGACCAACGGGATGGTCTTTGTACGCAGAACTTGCTCTTTACGATCGACAATCTGAACCGGGCTTTCAACGTATGACACACGGTCATCCACGTCTAATTCCTCGAAATTGAGCACGTGGGTCGGGTCAGGCTCGTACTTCCTTAACATCGACACGTGAAAGACGTTATGCACTTGCGCCAATCTTGGCGGCAACGCAAGACGATACGCTAGGTTCCCGATTCTTTCAAGAATTTCAAACGGGCCTACGTACCTCGGACTCAGTTTGCCTTTCTTACCAAAGCGCGAAGTTCCCCTCATTGGTGACACTTTCAAAAAACGTGATCACCAACTTGGAATTCCAAAGACCTTCGACGCTTATCCGCATAACTCTTCGCACCGCTCTGCGCTGTCTTCAATCTGTCTCTGATCACTGCCACGGCATCTACCGATTGCTTGAACCAACTCGGGCTTGTTATCTTCCTTTCTCCAACTTCATCCCAACACACTTTGGGTTACGCATGCTCTGCCATACAACGCTTCAAATGGAGCCATCTTGATGCTCTGCTGATAACTGTTGTTGTAGGCGAATTCCACCAAATGAAGCTGATCCTCCCAGCTTCCTTTGAAGTCTATTACACATGCTCTCAGCATATCTTCAAGAGTCTGAATCGTCCTTTCGGACTGGCCATCCGTCTGAGGATGATATGCCGTACTGTACTGAAGCTTTGTACCTAAAGCACTCTGCAAGCTCTTCCAAAAAGCCGCAGTAAATCTCGGGTCTCTATCAGATGTTATCGTAACCGGCACTCCATGCATACGAACCACCTGACGCACATACAGGTCTGCATGTCTATCTAGACTTAAGTCCTTTCGAACTGCAATGAAGTGAGCCGACTTTGTCAGCCTGTCGACTACTACCCAAATCGAATCATTTCCCCTTTGACTCCTTGGTAGTCCAGTCACGAAGTCCATCGTGATATGCTCCCATTTCCATTCAGGGATCGCGAGAGGTTGCAGAAATCCTCCCGGCTTGCAATGCTGAGCTTTTACTTGCTGACAAGTCAAACACTTGGCCACATGCTTGGCGATGTCCGCCTTCATACCTGACCACCAGTAATGTTGACGCAAATTCTGATACATTTTAGTGCTTCCGGGATGAACGCTGTAATTGCTACGATGTGCTTCAGATAAAATTTCTTCTCTAAGCTCTACATCGTCAGGTACAACCAAACGTCCACGACACCTCAGTACCCCATCATCAGAAACTTGAAAATCAGCTTTTCTTTTATTGGTATCCTCTTGAAGAATTTTACGTACGTCCGGATCGTCGGTTGAAGTTGCTTGATTCGACGACTGGACATCCGGTTCAATTCTGAGGGTGGCCATAAAACTTGAGAGGTGGCCTACCTCAAATTTGAATTCCGAATCTCGAGCTCTCTCGATTAAGTTCCACTCCTTAACCAAGATTTGTGCCACTGAAGACTTCCGACTCAATGCATCGGCGACCTTGTTCGCCTTTCCCGGGTGATATAGAATATCACAATCGTAGTCTTTCAGTAATTCCATCCATCGCCGTTGTCTCATGTTCAACTCCTTCTGAGAGAACAAATACTTGAGACTCTGATGGTCCGTGAAGATCTGAAACTTTTCCCCACACAAGTAGTGCCTCCAAATCTTCAACGCAAATATGATGGCTGCGAGTTCTAAGTCATGCGTCGGATAATTCAATTCATGAGGTCTCAACTGCCGGGAAGCGTATGCAACAACTCTGCCATGTTGCATCAGCACGCAACCCAATCCCCTAAATGACGCATCACTATAGATCTCGAATCCTCCAGGACCAGATGGAATCGTCAGCACAGGTGCGGTAGTCAGCTTTTCCTTCAGCTCTTGAAAACTACACTCGCACTTGTCTGTCCACATGAATTTCTCATTTTTCTTCGTGAGCTTTGTCAGAGGCGACGCTATCGATGAAAACCCTTCCACAAACCGTCTGTAATAACCTGCTAACCCCAGAAAACTTCTAATCTCTGTCACTGATGTCAGTCTCGGCCACTTGATCATGGCTTCTATCTTGCTCGGGTCGACGGAGATTCCTTCTCCGGAAATTACATGACCTAAGAACGCAACACAAGTCAACCAAAACTCGCATTTGCTAAACTTAGCATATAGCTTATGTGTTCTTAAGGTCTGAAGCACTAATCTCAGATGATTCTCGTGCTCTTCATTACTTCTCGAATAGACCAGGATATCATCTATAAACACGATCACAAATTGATCTAGATATTCCTTGAACACTCTGTTCATCAAATCCATAAAGGCAGCTGGAGCATTCGTCAATCCAAACGGCATCACTGTGAACTCGTAATGCCCGTACCGGGTACGAAATGCTGACTTAGGAATATCCTCTTTCCGAATCCTCAGCTGATGGTATCCTGTCCTCAAATCGATCTTCGAGAATATCGACGCTCCTTGCAGTTGATCAAATAAGTCATCTATCCTCGGCAATGGATACTTGTTCTTGATCGTTACCTGATTGAGCTGCCGATAGTCGATGCACAAACGCAACGAACCATCTTTCTTCTTAACAAACAGAACCGGTGCTCCCCAAGGTGATGCACTAGGACGAATAAATCTCTTATCCAATAATTCTTGCATCTGCACCTTCAGTTCCTTCAACTCGATAACGACATTCGATAAGGTGCCTTTGAGATCGGTTCGTCCCCGGTGCTAGCTCGATTACAAATTCAATCTCTCTTTCGCGGTAACCCCGGCAATTCTTTTGGAAAGACATCTTGGAAACTCTGTACCACTGCAATATCTTCCATTTTTAACTCTTCAACTGTCGTATCCACGACAGTCGCTAAGTACCCTTGGCAACCCTCGTCTAACAAACGAGCTGTTTCTGACGATGAGATTAAGGAAATCGAAGGTCCTCCTCGATTCCCGACAAACTCGAAGTTCTTACCCCCTAATGGGTCAAACTGACTCGCTTTGCGATAACAGTCCATTTTAGCTCGTTGATTGGTGAGCCAGTCCATGCCAATTATCAAATCAAAATCATACATGGCTAGGACTAACAAGTCAATTTTCCCCACTCGCTCACCAATCTCTAACTTGCACCCCGAACATCCCAAAGCAGCAATAACTTTATCTTTCAAGGGTGTAGATATGCAAATCGCCGATTCCAACAATACAGGATTCAATCCTAGCATCCTAACATATTGTTCGGCAATGAAGGAATGGGTTGCTCCCGAATCAAACAAAGCATAAGCAGGTTGGTCGTTGAGCGAGACCGTACACGTAATCACGCCAGAGCGCGGCTTACCGCGACCTTGGGTAATCGCGTACACGGTGCCCCGAGCCGGAGGTCTCGCTGTCCTCCTTGCGGTGCATTCTGAGGGGCATACCCTCCTATCTGTCTCATCGGTGGCGGCGTCGGCAACAAAGGTTGTCCTCTTTGCTTCTTAGGACAAAATCGGCCATGTGGCCCCGCGCGGCACATTCAAAGCATGCACCCGCCCTAACTGGGCACGGTGCTGTCCCATGTCTTCTCCCACACAAGCGACATGCATCATTCTTAATAGGTCCTGACCTATTAAATCCACTCTTCTTGCTAGGCGGGCTTTGGAACCTATTTCCAAACATCGGCCTCTTTCCTTGGCGGATGTTGTCTCTATGAGAGCTAAACCTCGATCCAGATGAGGCAGCTTTATCATTCTGATCTTTCTCAATCTTCTGAGCTCTCCGGTATATGTCGTTATAAGTCTTCAGATCCAGAAGGACTAAGGCACTTCTCAAATCTTGCCTGAATCCATCTCTGAACCTCCTTGCTCGATTCACAGGGTTCTCAATTAACTCAGGGGCATATCGCGAAAGTTCAGCGAACTTCGCCTCATACTCATCAACAGATAAGGAACCCTGGCGAAGACGTTGAAATTCAGCCATCTTCACCTCTCTGGCAGTCTCAGAGAAAAACTTGTCATTGAAGGCTTCACGGAAGGTCTTCCAATCCTGAACAGCACCTTCCGGAAAGATCATTTCTCGAGTAGTCATCCACCAAGTGTCAGCAACTCCCTCCAGCTGGTAAGTTGCTAACATTACTTTCTCAGTCTCGTTGCACATCGCGGTGCAAACGCTTTCTCAAGCTTTTGAATCCATGAAGAAGCGGCTTCGGGTCTCCGGACCCGGTAAACAACGGCGGATTTAACCTTAGGAAATGCTCCACCAACTTATGGATTGGTCTTGCGGTGACCACTATCTCCGGTGGGTTCTCAACATTCACGGCGGCCGGAGCAACGGCGGAGTGCGGCTAACGGCGCGCGCAACGGCGGCTTGCGGGCTGCGGGGCGGCGTGCGGCTACGGGGCGGCAAGATGGTGCGGCTGCAGGGGCGGCGGCAGGAGCGGCCTGAGCAGCGGCAACAGCTACGGCATTAGCGGCGGCCTGAGCGGCGGCTTCAACTGTCGCAGCTTGCTGATCCATTCTGGTACCCATTGCTTCCAAAACACGCAAGATCCCATCCACCCTGGGATCATTAGGGGCTGCTACCCCGACATCTACGACAGGTGGATTCACTCCACTCGCGCTAGCCTGTGCTGGCGCTCGACCACGTCCGCCTCGGGTTCCGACACGAGTCGGAGCTCTACCCCGAATAACGGCCCTACTGGTCCTCTTTGCAGGAGTTCTCGGCTCCTGATCGCTCATGGTGTAGCTTTACTCAACTAACACCTGTTTCCAATTCAACACCGAATTAGAAACAGCGATCCAAACAACCAACAATTTTAGCACTCGCTAACACGAGACATGCACCAGCATGAATTTAAAGGCCATCCTACTAACTATCCCATTAACCATCGCTCCTTATCACTCCAATCTTCAACTTCGCTCTGATACCACTTAAACCGGATGTCACGCCCCGATCCTCGGGCACGCGCACATCCTTCACACTTGGTCGATTTTATAATGCGATATCCCAGGACAACGTATCGCCGACCCTTTCATTTTTAAGCACATGCGGAAGCAGTTAAAATCCCCAGACAATAAAACGATGGGATAGAAAAGCAGGGCCATATTTTTCATACTGAAATTTATAACCAAACTTTTATACAAACCACAAACCCTTTCAAAACTATTCACATCAAAAGGAGATCTCAAAAGAAGACAGAAACTTAAACAAACTAGGCCGTACTCAAGGCCTCTCTCAGGATTGTCTTCTTCTTCCAAAAATCTTTCTCCTTAAGATTCACCTCCGAGTTCTCCTTCTCGGATTCCTCCTCCTCGATCTTCAGCGGGGTCCTGAAATGGTTTTCCCCAAACGGGATGAGACTACGTCTCGCGAGTTCTACCCCACTAAGCCCGATTAGCAAACTATTATACTAAATGCTGCCTAAGCACGCACGGGCGAGAGGACTTACCTTGGCCTCGATCCCACCCGCAAGTCAGTACAATTCACAATAAACACTCATTCACTTCGAACAGATCGAACCAGTCGATTACATGTCATACGAATCAATCCCCACTGTGGGATATTTAAAAGCTAGGCCACGTGCATTCCCCAGGACGACCTTCCAAGTCTCCGAGTTCACGTGCCTCGAACCTTAGGCCCACGTGCATTCTCTTAGGCGACCTTTTCGCCAAAGTGATGCATCAAGTCACCGAGCCCACGTGCCCTTTTAGATGCACCGTACTTAGTCACGAGCTCCATCAATGCTCTCGGGCGTCGATTCGCCAAGGTGACGTCACTTTACTATGCTCTCGGGCGTCTTTTTCGCCAAGGTGATACACGATCACGAGCCAACGTAAACAATTCAATATGCTCTCGGGCGTCTTTTTCGCCAAGGTGATACACTGATCACAGAGCCAACGTAAACAATTCAATATGCTCTCGGGCGTCTTTTTCGCCAAGGTGATACACTGATCACAGAGCCAACGTAAACAATTCAATATGCTCTCGGGCGTCTTTTTCGCCAAGGTGATACACTGATCACAGAGCCAACGATTTCTTAATCAAATAATTAAATCAACTCCACAAAACATTAAAATACTGAATAACATACTTGACCATTTACCAATCAACAATTCAATCACAATCAATTCCAATCAATTTAGGGTAAATCCCTAAAATATCACAATTTAATTAATTCCATACAACGTGGAGCTCAAATAAATAAATGGACTGCGCCACGACGATCAGCACGAGATTTCGGTCATCGTCCATCAAAATCTTAATTTCCGAAAAATAATTAATTAATTAATTATTAATTACTAAAAATTCAATTTAGCTCAAATTACAGCCCGATTAAATAAACGGACTTCACCACGGTCATCAGCATAATTTTCCGGTTCCAGGCCATCTCAGTTGAATTTTCGGAAAATAAATAATTATTTAATTAATTTCGAAAATTAATTAATATTAAAAATTCAATTTAGCTTAACATAAGGCCCGATTAAATAAACGGACTTCACCACGGTCATCAGCATAATTTTCCGGTTCCAGACCATCTCCCTTGAATTTTCGGAAAATAAATAATTATTTAATTTAATTCCGAAAATTAATATTTAAATGCCAAAAATCTCACTTAGGCCCGAAAAGCCTAATTGGAGCCCACTAAGGGTCGGAAAATTCCGAGATGCTTCCAATAAATAGTAGACCACGTCTACTTGCTAATTACGCAATCAATTTATTTAAATCACATCACAATTGACTAATAATTGCTAATTAAATCTAATCTAACAACCTAAACATAATTAATTAAATCTAAACCAGCTTAAAGCATAATTAGCCACTAATCCTGGATTAGTGAGATTACTCACCAAATCGCACACAAATCGGATCAATCCGACGGCGGCGACGCGGGAACGATTCTTCCCAAAGCGGCTCGCGGATCCGGGGCCGGGAAACGGCCCAAAAGCGGGCCCGAAGTGGCTGAAACCCACTTCGTGGGTCTGCTGTTCGGTTCGGGCGGATCGGAGCTGCTCCGGCGGCTAGGAGGGCGAGGAAGGCCGGCGGAGGGCGAGGGGGTCTCGGGGGTGGTCCGGCGGGGCGGCGGTGACCGGAGGCGGGCGGAGATGGGCGGAACAATGGGCTGGAACAGGGCGAACAGGGGCTGGGCTGCTCGGCTTGGGCGCGCGGACGGCGGCTGGCGCGGCGGGCGCACGGCGGGCGCGCGGCGGTCCGGGGCCAGCGCGACGGCGTGATGGGCTGGTGAGCGGCCGAGGGCGGGCTGGTTCTGTTCGCTCGGCGCAAGGAAAGAAGGAGAAGAAGAAAGAAGAACAGGGGTTCGGTCGAGCGTGCGGAGGAAGAAAGAAGAGAGAGGAGAGAGAAGAGAGAGAGAAAAAGAGAGAGAGAGGGAATGAGCGGTGGGGAAGGGGGGAGAATTCGCACGGCTGGGGGAAGGGGAGAGGAGAGAGGAGAGAGAAAGAAAAGAAAAAAAGAAAGAAAAGAAAGAAAGAAAAGAAAGAGAGAGGGAAAGAAAAGGGAGAGAGAGAGAGGAAAAGAAAAAGGAAATTACATAATTCCTTTATGCAACTTTTCCTTTGCTAATTTCCTTTTCCTTTCTATTTTATTTTGGTCTTCAATTTTCTTCCGATAATTTCTTTATTGAAATTTCGGACTCGTCAATAAATTGACGAGTGATGAGACAGGATCCTAAAAATAAGAATTATGACGCGCTTAAAATTCGATTCCCGAAATCGAGTTCAATTTCGTGGTTAAAATTCGATCAGACGTGATATTAGCTCAATCCAACCGATTAGGTAGCTTTTAGGGATTTTACGGCCGCTATATCCCTTAACGGCTTCACCCAATAGGTTAGTTAACTCGTGAGTGATCAGCTCGAGAAAAAGGCCATAGGCACGCCGACGAAATGCCCATTTCACTTTATCGAAACGGGGTCGAATTTCGGGATGTCACAACTCTTCCCCTCTTATAAAAATTTCGTCACGAAATTTAAACCATTACACTTTGTTCAAAAAGGCGGGGGCACAAGCTGTCTCATCGATTCTTCGGTCTCCCAAGTGGCTCCTTCGGTCTTAGTGGTGTTGCCAGACCACTTTGACCAACGGGATGGTCTTTGTACGCAGAACTTGCTCTTTACGATCGACAATCTGAACCGGGCTTTCAACGTATGACACACGGTCATCCACGTCTAATTCCTCGAAATTGAGCACGTGGGTCGGGTCAGGCTCGTACTTCCTTAACATCGACACGTGAAAGACGTTATGCACTTGCGCCAATCTTGGCGGCAACGCAAGACGATACGCTAGGTTCCCGATTCTTTCAAGAATTTCAAACGGGCCTACGTACCTCGGACTCAGTTTGCCTTTCTTACCAAAGCGCGAAGTTCCCCTCATTGGTGACACTTTCAGAAAAACGTGATCACCAACTTGGAATTCCAAAGACCTTCGACGCTTATCCGCATAACTCTTCTGCCTGCTCTGCGCTGTCTTCAATCTGTCTCTGATCACTGCCACGGCATCTACCGATTGCTGAACCAACTCTGGGCCTGTTATCTTCCTTTCTCCAACTTCATCCCAACACACTGGGGTTCTGCATGCTCTGCCATACAACGCTTCAAATGGAGCCATCTTGATGCTCTGCTGATAACTGTTGTTGTAGGCGAATTCCACCAAATGAAGCTGTTCCTCCCAGCTTCCTTTGAAGTCTATTACACATGCTCTCAGCATATCTTCAAGAGTCTGAATCGTCCTTTCGGACTGGCCATCCGTCTGAGGATGATATGCCGTACTGTACTGAAGCTTTGTACCTAAAGCACTCTGCAAGCTCTTCCAAAAAGCCGCAGTAAATCTCGGGTCTCTATCAGATGTTATCGTAACCGGCACTCCATGCATACGAACCACCTGACGCACATACAGGTCTGCATGTCTATCTAGACTTAAGTCCTTTCGAACTGCAATGAAGTGAGCCGACTTTGTCAGCCTGTCGACTACTACCCAAATCGAATCATTTCCCCTTTGACTCCTTGGTAGTCCGTCCACGAAGTCCATCGTGATATGCTCCCATTTCCATTCAGGGATCGCGAGAGGTTGCAAAAATCCTCCCGGCTTGCAATGCTGAGCTTTTACTTGCTGACAAGTCAAACACTTGGCCACATGCTTGGCGATGTCCGCCTTCATACCTGACCACCAGTAATGTTGACGCAAATTCTGATACATTTTAGTGCTTCCAGGATGAACGCTGTAATTGCTACGATGTGCTTCAGATAAAATTTCTTCTCTAAGCTCTACATCGTCAGGTACAACCAAACGTCCACGACACCTCAGTAACCCATCATCAGAAACTTGAAAATCAGCTTTTCTTTTATTGGTATCCTCTTGAAGAATTTTCTGTACGTCTGGATCTGTCGGTTGAAGTTGCTTGATTCTGACCTGGACATCCGGTTCAATTCTGAGGGTGGCCATAAAACTTGAGAGGTGGCCTACCTCAAATTTGAATTCCGAATCTCGAGCTCTCTCGATTAAGTTCCACTCCTTAACCAAGATTTGTGCCACTGAAGACTTCCGACTCAATGCATCGGCGACCTTGTTCGCCTTTCCCGGGTGATATAGAATATCACAATCGTAGTCTTTCGGTAATTCCATCCATCGCCGTTGTCTCATGTTCAACTCCTTCGAGAGAACAAATACTTGAGACTCGATGGTCCGTGAAGATCTGAAACTTTTCCCCACACAAGTAGTGCCTCCAAATCTTCAACGCAAATATGATGGCTGCGAGTTCTAAGTCATGCGTCGGATAATTCAATTCATGAGGTCTCAACCGCCGGAAGCGTATGCAACAACTCGCCATGTTGCATCGCACGCAACCCAATCCCCTAAATGACGCATCACTATAGATCTCGAATCCTCCAGACCGAGATGGAATCGTCAGCACGGGTGCGGTAGTCAGCTTTTCCTTCAGCTCTTGAAAACTACACTCGCACTTGTCTCGTCCACATGAATTTCTCATTTTTCTTCGTGAGCTTTGTCAGAGGCGACGCTATCGATGAAAACCCTTCCACAAACCGTCGTAATAACCCGCTAACCCCAGAAAACTTCTAATCTACTCCTCACGATGTCGGCCTCGGCCACTTGATCATGGCTTCTATCTTGCTCGGGTCGACGGAGATTCCTTCTCCGGAAATTACATGACCTAAGAACGCAACACAAGTCAACCAAAACTCGCATTTGCTAAACTTAGCATATAGCTTATGTGTTCTTAAGGTCCGAAGCACTAATCTCGATGATTCTCGTGCTCTTCATTACTTCTCGAATAGACCAGGATATCATCTATAAACACGATCACAAATTGATCTAGATATTCCTTGAACACTCGTTCATCAAATCCATAAAGGCAGTGAGCATTCGTCAATCCAAACGGCATCACTTTGTGAACTCGTAATGCCCGTACCGGGTACGAAATGCTGACTTAGGAATATCCTCTTTCCGAATCCTCAGCTGATGGTATCCTGTCCTCAAATCGATCTTCGAGAATATCGACGCTCCTTGCAGTTGATCAAATAAGTCATCTATCCTCGGCAATGGATACTTGTTCTTGATCGTTACCTGATTGAGCTGCCGATAGTCGATGCACAAACGCAACGAACCATCTTTCTTCTTAACAAACAGAACTGGTGCTCCCCAAGGCGATGCACTAGGACGAATAAATCCCTTATCCAGTAATTCTTGCATCTGCACCTTCAGTTCCTTCAACTCAGATAACGACATTCGATAAGGTGCCTTTGAGATCGGTTCTGTCCCTGGTGCTAGCTCGATTACAAATTCAATCTCTCTTTCTGGCGGTAAACCTGGCAATTCTTTTGGAAAGACATCTGGAAACTCCTGTACCACTGCAATATCTTCCATTTTTAACTCTTCAACTGTCGTATCCACGACAGTCGCTAAGTACCCTTGGCAACCCTCGTCTAACAAACGAGCTGTTTCTGACGATGAGATTAAGGAAATCGAAGGTCCTCCTCGATTCCCGACAAACTCGAAGTTCTTACCCCCTAATGGGTCAAACTGAATCGCTTTGCGATAACAGTCCATTTTAGCTCGTTGATTGGTGAGCCAGTCCATGCCAATTATCAAATCAAAATCATACATGGCTAGGACTAACAAGTCAATTTTCCCCACTCGCTCACCAATCTCTAACTTGCACCCCGAACATCCCAAAGCAGCAATAACTTTATCTTTCAAGGGTGTAGATATGCAAATCGCCGATTCCAACAATACAGGATTCAATCCTAGCATCCTAACATATTGTTCGGCAATGAAGGAATGGGTTGCTCCCGAATCAAACAAAGCATAAAACGGGTTGGTCGTTGAGCGAGACCGTACAGTAATCACGCCCGGCGCGGCTTACGCCGACCTTGGGTAATCGCGTACACAGTGCCCTGAGCTGGAGGTCTCTGCTGTCCTCCTTGCGGTGCATTCTGAGGGGCATACCCTCCTATCTGTCTCATCGGTGGCGGCGTCGGCAACAAAGGTTGTCCTCTTTGCTTCTTAGGACAAAATCTGGCCATGTGGCCATGCTGGCCACATTCAAAGCATGCACCCGCCCTAACTGGGCATGGTGCTGTCCCATGTCTTCTCCCACACAAGCGACATGCATCATTCTTAATAGGTCCTGACCTATTAAATCCACTCTTCTTGCTAGGCGGGCTTTGGAACCTATTTCCAAACATCGGCCTCTTTCCTTGGCGGATGTTGTCTCTATGAGAGCTAAACCTCGATCCAGATGAGGCAGCTTTATCATTCTGATCTTTCTCAATCTTCTGAGCTCTCCGGTATATGTCGTTATAAGTCTTCGGATCCGTAAAGGACTAAGGCACTTCTCAAATCTTGCCTGAATCCATCTCTGAACCTCCTTGCTCGATTCACAGGGTTCTCAATTAACTCAGGGGCATATCGCGAAAGTTCAGCGAACTTCGCCTCATACTCATCAACAGATAAGGAACCCTGGCGAAGACGTTGAAATTCAGCCATCTTCACCTCTCTGGCAGTCTCAGAGAAAAACTTGTCATTGAAGGCTTCACGAAAGGTCTTCCAATCCTGAACAGCACCTTCCGGAAAGATCATTTCTCGAGTAGTCATCCACCAAGTGTCAGCAACTCCCTCCAGCTGGTAAGTTGCTAACATTACTTTCTCAGTCTCGTTGCACATCAGCAGTGCAAACGCTTTCTCAAGCTTTTGAATCCATGAAGAAGCAGCTTCGGGGTCTCCAGACCCGGTAAACAACGGCGGATTTAACCTTAGGAAATGCTCCACCAACTTATGGATTGGTCTTGCAGTGACCACTATCTCCGGTGGGTTCTCAACATTCACGGCGGGCCGGAGCAACGGCGTGCGACCGGCGCGGCGCGGCGAGTGCGGCTGCGGGGGCGCGCGGGTGCGGCTACGAGGGCGGCAAAAGGTGCGGCTGCGGGGGCGGGCGCGAGCGGCCTGAGCGGCGGCAACAGCCTACGGCATTAGCGGCGGCTGGCGGCGGCTTCAACCGTCGCGGCTTGCGATCCATTCGGTACCCATTGCTTCCAAAACACGCAAGATCCCATCCACCCCGGGATCATTAGGGGCTGCTACCCCGACATCTACGGCAGTGGATTCACTCCACTCGCGCTAGCCTGTGGCGCTCGACCACGTCCGCCTCGGTTCCGACCACGGGGTCGGAGCTCTACCCCGAATAACGGCCCTCTACCGGTCCTCTTTGCGGGAGTTCTCGGCTCTGATCGCTCATGGTGTAGCTTTACTCAACTAACACCCGTTTCCAATTCAACACCGAATTAGAAACAGAGCGATCCAAACAACCAACAATTTTAGCACTCGGCTAACACGGACATGCACCAGCATGAATTTAAAGGCCATCCTACTAACTATCCCATTAACCATCGCTCCTTATCACTCCAATCTTCAACTTCGCTCGATACCACTTAAACCGGATGTCACGCCCGATCCTCGGGCACGCGCATCCTTCACACTTGGTCGATTTTATAATGCGATATCCCGGGACAACGTATCGCCGACCCTTTCATTTTTAAGCACATGCGGAAGCGATTAAAATCCCCCGGACAATAAAACGATGGGATAGAAAAGCGGGGCCATATTTTTCATACTGAAATTTATAACCAAACTTTTATACAAACCACAAACCCTTTCAAAACTATTCACATCAAAAGGAGATCTCAAAAGAAGACAGAAACTTAAACAAACTAGGCCGTACTCAAGGCCTCTCTCGGATTGTCTTCTTCTTCCAAAAATCTTTCTCCTTAAGATTCACCTCCGAGTTCTCCTTCTCGGATTCCTCCTCCTCGATCTTCAGCGGGGTCTGAAATGGTTTTCCCCAAACTGGGATGAGACTACGTCTCGGCGAGTTCTACCCCACTAAGCCCGATTAGCAAACTATTATACTAAATGCTGCCTAAGCACGCACGGGCGAGGACTTACCTTGGCCTCGATCCCACCTGCAAGTCGGTACAATTCACAATAAACACTCATTCACTTCGAACAGATCGAACCGAGTCGATTACATGTCATACGAATCAATCCCCACTTGTGGGATATTTAAAAGCTAGGCCACGTGCATTCCCCGACGACCTTCCAAGTCTCCGAGTTCACGTGCCTCGAACCTTAGGCCCACGTGCATTCTCTTAGGCGACCTTTTCGCCAAAGTGATGCATCAAGTCACCGAGCCCACGTGCCCTTTTAGATGCCTGTGCTTAGTCACGAGCTCCATCAATGCTCTCGGGCGTCGATTCGCCAAGGTGACGTACGGTGAACACTTTACTATGCTCTCGGGCGTCTTTTCGCCAAGGTGATACACGATCACGAGAGCCAACGTAAATAATTCAATATGCTCTCGGGCGTCTTTTCGCCAAGGTGATACACGATCACGAGCCAACGTAAACAATTCAATATGCTCTCGGGCGTCTTTTTCGCCAAGGTGATACACGATCACGAGCCAACGTAAACAATTCAATATGCTCTCGGGCGTCTTTTTTCGCCAAGGTGATACACGATCACGGAGCCAACGATTTCTTAATCAAATAATTAAATCAACTCCACAAAACATTAAAATACTGAATAACATACTTGACCATTTACCAATCAACAATTCAATCACAATCAATTCCAATCAATTTAGGGTAAATCCCTAAAATATCACAATTTAATTAATTCCATACAACGTGGAGCTCAAATAAATAAATGGACTGCGCCACGACGATCAGCACGAGATTTCGGTCATCGTCCATCAAAATCTTAATTTCCGAAAAATAATTAATTAATTAATTATTAATTACTAAAAATTCAATTTAGCTCAAATTACAGCCCGATTAAATAAACGGACTTCACCACGGTCATCAGCATAATTTTCCGGTTCCAGGCCATCTCAGTTGAATTTTCGGAAAATAAATAATTATTTAATTAATTTCGAAAATTAATTAATATTAAAAATTCAATTTAGCTTAACATAAGGCCCGATTAAATAAACGGACTTCACCACGGTCATCAGCATAATTTTCCGGTTCCAGACCATCTCCCTTGAATTTTCGGAAAATAAATAATTATTTAATTTAATTCCGAAAATTAATATTTAAATGCCAAAAATCTCACTTAGGCCCGAAAAGCCTAATTGGAGCCCACTAAGGGTCGGAAAATTCCCGAGATGCTTCCAATAAATAGTAGACCACGTCTACTTGCTAATTGCGCAATCAATTTATTTAAATCACATCACAATTGACTAATAATTGCTAATTAAATCTAATCTAACAACCTAAACATAATTAATTAAATCTAAACCAGCTTAAAGCATAATTAGCCACTAATCCTGGATTAGTGAGATTACTCACCAAATCGCACACAAATCGGATCAATCCGACGGCGGCGACGCGGGGAACGATTCTTCCCAAAGCGGCTCGCGGATCCGGGGCCGGGAAACGGCCCAAAAGCGGGCCCGAAGTGGCTGAAACCCACTTCGTGGGTCTGCTGTTCGGGCCGGATCGGAGCTGCTCCGGCGGCTAGGAGGGCGAGGGAAGGCCGGCGGAGGGCGAGGGGGTCTCGGGGGTGGTCCGGCGGGGCTGGCGGTGACCGGAGGCGGGCGGAGATGGGCGGAACAGCGGCTGGAACAGGGGCGAACGGGGCTGGGCTGCTCGGCTTGGGCGCGCGGACGGCGGCTGGAGGGCGCGAGGCGAAGCGCACGGGCGGCGCGGCGGGTCCGGCGGCGCGACGGCGTGACGGCGGTGAGCGGCTGAGGGCGGGCTGGTTCTGGTTCGCTCGGCGCAAGGAAAGAAGGACGGCTGGGGGAAGGGGAGAGGAGAGAGGAGAGAGAAAGAAAAGAGAGAAAAAAGAAAGAAAAGAAAGAAAAGAAAAGAGAGAGGGAAAGAAAAGGGAGAGAGAGAGAGAAAAGAAAAAGGAAATTACATAATTCCTTTATGCAACTTTTCCTTTGCTAATTTCCTTTTCCTTTCTATTTTATTTTGATCTTCAATTTTCTTCCGATAATTTCTTTATTGAAATTTCGGACTCGTCAATAAATTGCATGGCTGACTTCCTTTTTGAACATTTTTATGGATTTCTAGCCATTGCTCTGTCCTTTTTGAGGAGTGAGGATGTTGCTTTGTAGCTACTAGCTGAAAATAATGTAATATATTAATGATTTTGTTTACCCTTTTTTTACTATTTATTGTTAACTGGAAATACTCTCTTAGAATAGAGCAGGAAAAATGTACTTGGATGCACCTTTAATTATACTTTGGTTATTTTGTTTCAGGTATTGACAACCGTTACAAAGGGGTGATATATTATTTATACAATCTCACATATTTGGAAGCAAATGGTTGACTTGACTACCTTACTAAACTGAGTTTTTCCAATGTCAGCATTGTTTTGCTTGCCAATTTACTGATATTTGATAATAGGATTCCATGCATCACAAATATTAATCAGTGAAGAAAGTAGCGTTATATCTTCTTTTCGACTTTGAGATTGTTGCATCGATACTTTGACCGAGGAAACAGGTGTCTTCACAAACTGGAAAATTCTCTCATCCTCCTTGATAAATTTCTTAACACCATGAAGCTACTTTAGATGTTGTAAATGGCGCATCGCTTCGTTTCTAGTACCAGGCTAGACTTAAGACCTTACTAGCATTTGATAGCATAGGTCGAATAGTTCAATGCCTTCTATGTATGGGTGTGAACACCTTCTAGCTTTTTACACGTATCTTCTCCAGGACGAGCTTAAAAGGTTGGGAATAAGATGGATTAGTATTCATAGTCTAATCTAGGGCTGAGTTGCAGTTAGTCAGCTCAGCAAGCAATTATAAAATTAATGATTTTCCTAACGCGTCTAGTATAGTTTAAATCCTGTTGGTCAGGTGCGTTGATGATAATTTACCAATAATGTTAATAACTTATGGACTTCCAATGCAATAGCAAATTATCGAACCATTCAAAACAAAAGTTAAGCGTTGAACATAGTATTTTACCAATAACTTACCAACAGAGCTCCACTTTCATGGTAGTATGTGATAACCTGAGTAAGGAATTTTCCAACCTCAAGGGGAATGTAAATTACTCATATACAATTTCACTTCTCACAACAAAAACTTAGCGGTGAAATTACTAAGTCACTGACGTAGGTTTGGAATTTATAGCCTTTTTTTCTTTTTTTTTGATCAGGATGTTGATTTTTCTCAAGCCCCAAAAGATGCCTAAAACTTTCACTGGAACTTATTTTCCTATGGTTTTCCTATTTGACAATGGAAATGCATCACCAAGCATTTATTCATGGAACACATGTATGTGGATGCTATCTGGCATAATGAAAAGGTTGACTGTTGCCACCAGATTCTTTGACATTGCATATTGCCTGTAGCCTTCTTCCAAGACATCAGCACATTCAAGAATTGAGATTAGATCAACACAACCACATGATGAGGTTGGGAAAATATAACTCATTGTCT
The DNA here is from genome assembly GCA_016097545.1 of Eucalyptus victrix. Lineage (NCBI taxonomy): Eukaryota > Viridiplantae > Streptophyta > Magnoliopsida > Myrtales > Myrtaceae > Eucalyptus > Eucalyptus victrix. The sequence goes on along the minus strand of CM027840.1, from coordinate 4,783,196 downwards.
TGTAACTTCTCGATTGGGATTGTCATTAACCTCATCTTCCCCCCTTGTTCTATTTGTTCACAAAGTTATCTGAAACTTTGATTTTACAGGTTCGGGTTTTACTCGCGATGGATTGAGGATAGGGTCAAATGTTGGTCTACTATGGTTTCCTATTTCAAATTCAGAAAACTCTGAGCTCTCAAGGACTATGTTCACTGTTTTCCAGATAAAGTACTCAAGGGAAAATTGTTCTGACAAGTTTTGCTCAAGGCAACATAAGTTCACAGCACTGAAAAATAGAAAAGATGGTTTCTGGTGAGCTCGCCATAAATGAGTTTTACTTGTAATTGACAATTGGAGCTCGGCCAAGTGAAAACAGACCTTCATGATTTAAATGCCTAAAGATTTTGGAGGGCAGGATCTCGTCTGCCTTCCAACTCTTGAAATATGAGGTAGCAACAGAACAGAACTTGGATTCTTTTGGAGACAAAGCATTGTATTGCAGTATCCCCTCTCAAGACAAAATGATGACCGATGATCTTACTAATTTAAGCACTTTTTAATTTGAAGCTCTAATGAAAACGAAGTTTGGATTTCCTCTACAACCATACTCTTTGGAGCAATCAAAAGCTACTGAACTGCCAGTAAAGAATCTTGCCGTAGCAAAATGCAGTAGCACTCGAGATAGGAATTGACTGAATGCGCTTGGGGTTATGTTACCCAGCGGATAGTAAGTTACACAAAATACAAAATTATGCCGGATGGCCACAATTAGAAACAATTAGTTTTTGATTGAATGCACTCTAAAAAGACTCATTTTTCGAAACTCTTTGGCATGTAAGGGATTTTGCATCTACATAAATCTGAAATAAGCGTTATAAGAGGACCAACAATGGACAAGATTTTGGACTTCTTATAAATGTTCAATTTCAACTTCACATGAACCCTTCGCTTTTTAGATGATAAACACTATATACATCGACTTTACATTGATATAATGGTTATATTTTCTCGCTCTAACTCGACATGGATTCTTAGATTTCACTACAATGACCCTAGTCTGATTAAGACTAGATGCAGAAACAGTTCGAAATATCACTTTAGTTCAGCTGTCTTCTCTCTACAAATGAATCTAGATGCCAGAGTTCAGCTTTTACTTATTCCAAAACAAAAGGCAGTCCTATATTTACTTGGGCGAGAACGAAATGAAGTCCTCATAAACATGCCAGTATGGGTTAAGCACTCAAATTCTGTTGCCGGTCAATAGTCTTTTAAATTCAAACAAAGATCATCAGTGAGCGAAGCAATGGAATGAAAAAAGTTTGAGACTTAAATCAAATAGTTGCAAGGACTCTGATTTTCATTAAAGAAATTGCATCTGATTGACAGAGCAACACCATTTATCGGACAAAATCTTCTACAAATTGATCCAGTAAACGGCTTGAAGCTTTCACATCTCTTCTAGGATCAGTGGCTGTCCGTGAATTTTGAACACCATGGAAAATGATTGAACGAAATCATTTCCATTGACGGCCTGAGTTGGGGATCAGCAGATACACAAGCGACTGCAAGCTATAAGATGGTCGGAAGTTCATCCTCGATGCCAGTGATGTTATTTCCAGCAATTCTTAGATCACATAAACGCATGCAACTTCCCCAAATTTCTCCATAGAACTTGTTGAGACTCGTGTCCATAAAGTCCAAGTTGGGGTAAAAAATTAAAGGTCCCGGCTATGAACCAGCGAATAAATTCAAATGCTGGTGCGATCAGCTCAATGTAAAGCCAAGAAACGGAACCCATTTTGATGCAAATTTATCAAGACCCAAAAAAATTGCCAAAAGAAGGGATGCCAAAGTGGCGCACAGCTTACAACTTTCATCGTACTGTGCTCTCGAAAGAGCACCCACCGCAGTGAGAATATAAAAACCACACTAAATTCAGGAGTATCATTTCATGAGGAATGAAAAACCATATGGCACTCATAGCGGACCAACCTCGGAGATGGCTAGTGGATTATGACCAAAAAATGGCAAACGAAAGTGCAGGATCATCACCACCACGATTCTCTCATTGTCCATGTGCATTACGTATGATTAAACTGACACACCCCCTCGACAGTAGTTAAAAGTGTAGCCAGAGACCTATGAACAAGTGCATCACAATATACGCTTTAAATGGACTTCATGAATGCACATTATAGCACAAGAATAAGATCAGAGTATCACAATGACCACCAAAGTCAGAAAAGACGGACTAGCTGCCTTCAAAGAAGGAAAACATCACGCCCGACTAAACCTAGGATTAACATCTAAATCACTGCACTCAACGAAGTATCTGTCCCCCCAATCAAGAGCAACTCAGGATAAAGTATAATTGTTTGTCGAGCAAAAATGACTCCCACGACCTGGGGCACTCATCTTTCCTAAAAAGGCAACATGAAAAAACAGAGACATAAGGATCAAATAGTTGCAATAGAGTGAGACAAAATCCATTCACGTCATTTTACCACTCGATCTATGGACTACGTGGAGATGCACCAGCGGAATTGGCAGGACATCCACTGGGCACATCTCTTTGGAGCTGAGAATCTCTTTCACCATTTCGTACATCAGGACTTTCAAGTGTAGAAGGTCTCTGATTTGGAGAGCGACTCCTCTCATGTTTGGCTTTCTGTGGGCTCCGGGATGAACTGAAAATTGGGGAACTCCAATCAGATAGAAATTCTCAACAAGAAGTGACCAAAAGAAGCATTAAAGGGAAATAAGGAGGGCCTCACCTTGTGTATGATCCACTCCGACTTCGGTCCTCATCATCATGTTTGGGTGCCCTTCGGTCTCTGCGACGATCAGGACTTGGGCTATAGCTCCTACTCCGGTGACGGTAACTCCTTCCCCCGTCTCTGTACTTGTCGCGATCATATCGTCCGCCACTTCTACTGCGACTTCTCCTCCTGTAATCACGGTCTCTATATTCGTCTCTGTACCTGAAAATCCATTGTACTGTCAGTTGCAGTAAAGAATGAGAGGAATTACTTGCAACTCTGCAAGATGCAAGTACTCATTAAGATGGTTAAGGGTTAACTGCTACTTGCTGTTATTTTTTTCATTTTGCTACAAACAAAAGAACAAGGTGCAACAAAATCAGATGTCACCTAATATCTGAACTGCAAAGCTTAAACGACCAAAAAAGGGAATCTAGAAACCAACAACTCAATGGCATAATGGGAACTTGCCGAAAAAAATTAGCAACACCACATTGACACCTTACTTACTTGTTAAAAGGAGGTCACGGGAGTTTACAATTTCATGTGTGAACATCTTAGTTAAAGGCGACACAGTTACAATCTTATTAGGCTGTATCATCAAGTGCTGATGGAGTAAGTCTAAGTTCATAAGCTCTTCATCCAGCACAAATTTATAAAAATAGTTTTGGGAAAAGTGCAAAACAAGTCCTCGACGTGTTACCCATTGTCCCACTGATCAATTGAGCTCTAAATCTTTTGGCAGATGTTCAATCAGTCCTAGTCTTGCAGCTGATGCTGTCTTTTCACTGGAAAATGGAACCCACTCAATTTTACATGAAATTGACTATGCTCTTTTACTATAACACTGGATTTTGTAATTACAAGACTCAGAACCTAAATTTCATTTAAATTGAGGAAACCTTGGACTTCAACTCAAAACCCTAAATTTGGCCCTTCAATCATCAAATTGTTTTATCAGTCAGCTGATTCTCATAATCAATTCTGTCACTCAATGATTGATTACACTGATGTGTTTTATCCCTTAATTATGGTCCAAATTATCCAGTTAATCTTTTTTCCAACGTAATAAAAATGAGGACCAGTTGCTTAGCTGGTTTGAGCAACCATAATGTAACTGCACTCCCAACATTTTTCTGGAAATTGCACTTCCAAACTTAGTTGCTTAGATCTCAAGAAAAGATGGGAAAGTCCTATCCACTAACTGAAGAATAACGAATCAAATTTACTATATGCATGAGTGACTGGTTTTATCATTCAGATTCAGCTGCAGCATTCAGCTGGGACGTAATTCTATTTCTTGACATTGGATTACTGTGAACAAATTCAATATATAACACCCCAACTTTAAAAGTAATTGCCTCTAATGTCATTTAAATGTTAAACATATATTATGATTTGTATCTTTAAAAAGGTATAGATATTTTCCATAAGCCATAAGATGCGTAAACAAGCTTCTCACATCATTGTTAACAGCATTAATTCCTCCATAGGATCAGTTCTCTCCATGAACTTGATCAACTGTTTTCATTACGTGCAGACAACTAACAAGGGATGGTAAGGATTATGCACAAAGTTCGCAATTTGATTTTCATGAGGCCAGGAGGGAACCTATAAAATAAATTAGCAGTGACATTGTTAACCCAAAGGGACAGGTGTCCAGTCATATAGAGGTAAACTAAGGAGAAATTCCCTCCCTTTCCTCTTCAAACACTCCACAAGTCATTGAAAACAAATTAGATGGCTTAATCCTTCGTACATCAAAGAGCTCTAGTCATGGGTCCTCTATCCACTGTAGCATCATGATTTCAATGGTAAATTGACCCTGCCTATTTCCTCATTCAATCAGGATCCCAATCAAAGTTTCAGCTGCCTTTATTAAATCCCAATCAAAGTTACAGCAACCTTCATTAACTCTTGATATGTAGAGATAAATGAATTGTGAATCTAGTAAACAGGCTTATGTAAGTATTAGAGGACAAAGTATCTTAACCATTCTATAAAAATGATTTTGAAATTTCACCTCAAACACAAATCAACAACTATAGCAATAGTGAGTTACAGACAGTTGTCAACACATTAAACCCGAATTTATAATCAAGTGTAGAATTTTTCTCATTTTAGTATATATATACACAATTTGCATAACTTTACTAACTTAACAAACTTAAACCAATTTGCGTACACACAGTTTGTGTAACTTTACTAACTTAACAAACTTAAACCGTACCTTGGACGAGGACTGCGACTTCTCGACCGCCTTCTCATCTTTGAAACCGGTTCAGCAATCTTCCCCTTATCACTGTTGCGAAATAGAGGCCAAGCTCATCAGAAGAATCAATAACAAGAAACTGACAGCGAAGTTATTCAAGAAATCTATTTTTTCCTTTTCTTTAGGCCATCTTTTACAGGTTATTTGGCAAAACGAATCCTCCACTGACAGAATCATGTTAACAAGGTCATGGCAACTTGCACCATTTCAAGGTTTATTCCAAGAAAACCAAATTCCCTCCAGTGAGCTCGTACCAGATTGGCATTGCACTGTATTTTAACCGGAAAGAGGCACAATCTTGAACAATTCGAAAGCTAAAAGGTGAGATAATCGAACAGCTTACATTCTCTCGGCATTGGGACCGTACTTGGCGAACTGAACCCCAATCTCTCTCCCATCCACGACTCTCCCTTTCAACAAGAAAACCGAACAAGAAATCAAACGCCAACCCAAGCGTTCCCGCACAACGCAAACAGAAACCCTCGTCACCAAAGGAACTAAAAATCAGAGACAAGAGCGACACCATCGAGCTTGTCCACCGCCTTCTGCGCCTCGTCCGCGTACTTGTACCTCACGAACGCGAACCCTCTCGACTCCCCAGTCCTGCGCGGCCACATCAGAACACGGCAACAAAATTCCCAACCCTCAACACGCGACGTACGAAGCAAAAAGCAACGGAGCAGAGTAAACACACGTACCTCCGGTCCCTGGGAATGAACACGTCGACGACCTTGCCGTACTTGTCGAAGAGAGGGAAGAGGTCGTCGGCGCTGGTCCCTGCGAAACAACCGCGTAAAGGCATTGAAAGAGAGAGAGAGACAGAGACAGAGAGTCGGGATAGGGAAGCGGAGGAGAGGGAAGGAGAGGGCTACGGAAGGAGATGTTGAGGATGAGGAGCGAGTAAGTGTCGGCGATGTCCGGCGGCCCTGATCTTCCGAAATGCGACATCTGCGCTCCGCCGCCGCCGCCGCTTCTTCTTCTTCTTCTTCGCCGGCGAGAGATAGAGAGATGCTCCGCTGGGGCTTTAGCTTTGTCGAGCGTCCGAAGGGTTCGCCGACTTCGAGAGCAAGATAAGAGAAGACCGAGAACGGGTTAGCGGGCCGGAATGCGCCGGATCGCGCGGGTCTGATTTTTCGCTCGATCCGGGTCGGGTTAGGACCAAATCGGATCGTGGCCTGTCCGAGGAGAAACATAGGGCGACGTTACGAAGAAAGAGAATCGCAGAACAAAACCATATTAAAGTCATTGCCCCAGCTTGATCGAAAGAAGAAATCTATCGCAACCCAGTGCTTTAATAAAAAGCTATTTTGCAAGGTGAAGATTGGTGGGAGCACGACCGATGACAATGCTATCTGCAATTCGACCTTCACACATAAAGTGACGAATAGTCTCTATGTGGATGTTCGCTCGTGGCAAAAGGGATTAGTAGCCATATCAAGAAAGACAATTTATTCTAAATATGAAAGGCTAGCTTGCATTGACAAATGAAAATATCGTAGCAAGGTCATTGAATTTACAAATCATGAAAACTCATAAGAGAAGAGGTTATTGTCAACGCTTTAATTCTTTAAATGTCCATAATCATTACGTATGGCAATCCAAGTATTCATATATGCAAGAACATTCATGTAAACTAGGATCCTGCATTCTATAGTCAAATTTCAACCTTGGTTCCCAAATTCTAGGGTTTTACGAGTCAATTTGGGCCAAAATTGTTCCATTAGGGGTTGAAATCGGCTTGACTCGAAAGGTTATAGGTGAAATCACAAAACTACTCGCATTGGGGTTGTTTTTTAAGTTTTGAGCTGCCTTTGCTAGTAGGCTATATTATTAGGAATTTGGGGTTCTTCAAGCCCACAACAAAAGGAGGACGCCAAAGCCCATTACTCATTAACAAGATCCAATGTTGCATAATTTTCTAATGTTGCATAATATCCGATGGTATTAGAAGACCCTTCAGATTCGTGCTCCTTCAAGCATGTTGCGCCCAAATCAAGAACGCGTGAAATTTCCTTGCCCCTAATGACCCTCGTGTCTCTGGAATTCAGTACGTATCTCCCTTTTTCTCCCTCCAATCAACAGATACAAGACACGAGCTTGTACCATTCCTTGTTAACAAACCCTTGCCAGTACCAATTCCTCTCCCACACTACATGCATTGGGTCCAATGGAACCCCTCGGTCTCCGGCAAGAAGAGCACCACAGAGATCGTCATCACAGCGTTCCTAGAGATGTGGAACATCGGAGAAACTTGGCCCGAGCTTGACGGATAGAACCAGGCGTCAAATGCTTTGGCACAATGCTCGGTTTCAAGCATGGCTGCAAATGACCTGAGCATGGGCACCAAGATTCCAGGTGCAACATCAAAGGACTTGAGCCCGACCTATGTGGACAAGGCTATTGAGGAACAATGTCTGGCCTTGATGGACCTAGGCCAGACACCAATGAGTGGGGTGCGAGAACCAAATACCAAGGTAAGGCCACCAAGGACCCAAGCATTAGCACAGGGTCCATGGCTTGAATTCAAGGGACTCAGGCTAGGCCCCTATCGACCTAAGCATAGGCATTGAGGTCTTGGCCTTCACCTCAAAACTTTGTGGATCCGAACTCAATTGCCGAGGAATTAGGCTTGACCTTGGTGAACCCAAGCCAAGTGCCAATGACTTGGGTGCGGAAGCCAACTAGCTAGGCATAGTGGCTATGGAATCAAGCACCGGCACTGAGGTCTCGAACCTAGCCTCTATGGATGCAAACACAACCACTAGGGTCTTAGGCCCAACCTCAAGGGACCTAGGCTAGCATTTGTCGCTCGGGACCCAATCATAGAGGAATAAGGTTCAATCTCAATGGACTCGGGCTAGACGCTAGTGATTTGGGTGTGGGAGTTAAGAACTCGGGCATAGGCACAAGAGGGTATTACATTTTGATCAATTGGGTTAAAGTTGGTTTATTGATAAATCCACTAAAACTCATCATTAATTGTCCTTAGCTTTATTAAAACCATATTTCAAATTTTAGGCTACCCATATTTCACCCTACTTAACAAGTATGAGTTAAAATATGGGTCAATACGCCACCTCTACTGGTAAGACACAAGCTACTCACTGTAAATTCCCTTGCCTTGTGCCTTTCTTGTCTTTTGCCGTGAAAAGCCCCATATCCTCATATACGTTAACACCGAGAACCAGCACTCATTTTGGTAAATTTCCATTTGTCGTTTCAACTCCATACTCGCGGCGAGTTTTACCTGTCAAGTGAAAATCGAACCGAGTGTATGTTTGACGATGTCATTAGGCGGGCAAAAGGTGCTTACACTAAAGAGATTGGATTAGTTATATTAGTTCTTTGCAAACAAAAGAAGAAAATGCCTAGTGCAAAAAATAACTAATGCACCTTAGCTGTCACTTAAATGATAGCTTTGTGTTAAAGAGTTCCTCAACATGCTAGGGATTGTTTCCAATCGCTAGGGATTATTTGCATTTGTTCGCTAGCGTGACTGGCTTTCAAAACGCATTCTTTATTTTAAAGTATCGGTGTTCGTATAATATATTTTTCCAGTTCCTCATTGACTCTACTTTCTAATTATTTTACATCCTAGGAATTAGGAGGCTCTAGCGAGGTCTAGGATTAAGTTTTTTTTAGGACTTGTTTAGGTCCATAGGACTGATTGTATTAGTTCTTTGCAAATGGAAGAAGAAAATGCCGCGTGCGAAGAGCAACTAACGCGCCTTTGCTCTTACTTAAATGATTAGATTAGCTTTTGCGTTAAGGTGCACCCACTGCCACTGGAACGCTGCCCCACGTGACCAGCTACCACCGTAGTAGCCAACTACGCCCATTTCCCTAGGAAACCGTTTGATGTCGACAAATGCCAGGTCAACCGTTTAAATCACTAGATTATTATTACATCCAATAACGTTGGATGAGCGGCACGTGGAAAAATTCGGTCAGACAATCCATTCAATAATAAATAGTGTAAGAATTTCTTTATATTGGCAGCGGATTTAATAAAAACGCAATTACTAGGTGTTTCCTCTCGAGGGCATGATTCTAGACAGGGCGATTAAGATTCACGTGGAATAATAGAGAAGGCGTCGGATGTACAGGGAATGCAATATTCTCTAAAATGCCAAATTGATTAGCTTGTATTAGATTGGAATCGGATCTTTTAAATAAGGGACAACTAGATCCAATCACTCCATTTATGCCGGATTGTCCTCCAGCCCCCAAGTAAAGTTTCAAATGATGAACGGTTTCCTTGTTAAAAAGAAGCAAAATTGCATTTTTTTTTTCTTTTGACAATTAACTAACAATATATAGAGAGAGAGAGAGAGAGAGAGAGAGTTGACGGCTAATCGTGATTTTCACTTTTAAGTGTCAAACTATAAAAATAGCCCGTGGGTTCACTTAAGATTAATTCAGATTATTATCATAACTTGGTTTTGGAGTAATTTAGGGTGTGAGATTAGGAGATAAATCTCTTTCTTTAAATAAGTATAGATGAGTGGACTCCTTCCATGAACAAAGTTGATTAATAAAGATTGTCTCAAAAGCATAAATTCATGGAATTTAAAAATTGCTTGTACTAAGGTATTGTAGCTTTTTGGAAGGAAACATAAAAATAATAAAACTTGAAGCTTCCTATCTAAATTTATGCCTGTGAATTCTAATTGACTTGTGGCCTATATGAAACTATTAATATATTCACCAAAACATCGGTTAGATAACTTCATATTAACTAGTTTCTTCAACAAAAATACTTGATTTGATGTTAATAGCTTCTCATAAAATATTCATTAGAATATCCATAGCTTCTTTTGCAGTTTTTGCTTTCGCAATGTAGTACCATGTCTTTTTCATCAAACCTAGATGAATCGCACCCAATGCCTTTCAATCAAGAATTTTCCATCCAGCTTTTGTTGTCAGATCTACTTCCACCATTTTGCATTTCCAACCCTCAAGTGGTGCATAGAGATTTTTTTGATAAAGATAATCCTCAATTTAGAATTTCCACCATTCGAAATCATGTCCATAGAACTTATTGATTTTAATTTTATCTTCTAATATACTATTTGCTTTCAATCGAATGTCAACAAAAAACCCTCGATGTTCCCGATTTGCCAACCAAGGCTTTGATACTAGTTGTTGTGTAATCACACACCGATTCCAGAAAAAACTCAAACAATTCCCCAAACATGATATCATAATAAAAAACATAATCAAAAGAATATGCCAAAAAATTTGCTATCGAAGTTCACACAAACCTAGGCTACGTCTCCGTGTGGAGGCACTCTATAAATCCATTAGATTTCGAAAAAAGTTGGAATATAATGATGATCTTATCTCAAGATCAAAGCATAAAGAAATTGAGAATCCTCACAAAGAAAAAAAAAACTCACTTTTTTCTTCTCTCTTTTTCTCACCTCTCTATTTTATTTTTCAACGTCTTAACAGCTAGCGTCTTCGTACTGCTAATATAAATCTTTTAACCTAAAAGCACATCTAATAGAAAAAAAAAATCCCCTTAAAAAAAAAATTGGCTTCATCTATAACATCGCACTCGATAGAGAGAGTAAGAGAGCAAGAGAGAGAGATGGCGGTAGGAGGATTTACCGTTGACTGTGGCAATGCTGACGGCCTCAGGAGCAGGATAATGCTCTCGGTGGTGATCACCTATTTCGTGGCCACGACGAGTGGGCTTATCTTTGGGACAACACTGGAATTTCAAGTGCGTCCTGCCTCTCCTCTGACCAATTTCTTTTGTGAAATGTCGGTATCATACTTGAGATTGTAGAATGAATCTTGGGAAAATCGACACAAATAATCCTTAAATTTTGGTTTAATGTGTAATTTGATCCCTAAATTTTTAATTTGTTCAATGTGATTTCTAAATTTTAACTCAACATGGAATATAGTTCTAGAACTTTTAATTTATTTAATGTGGTCCATAAACTTCTTATACATATTCAATCTAGTTCATATCCGTATAAAAATATTTAATGATTGTGTTAAAGTTCAAAAATTACATTGAACAAATTAAAAGTTTATGGACCAAATTACAAATTCAGCCAAGATTTTAGGACTATCTGTATCATTATCCCATGAATCTATCTTCATCGTGTCTTCTTAGAGCAATAAATGCGAAAACATCAAAATTCAATTACCTTGCGTAATCAATTATTGAAGCCCCCACGTTCACGTATCGACACCTTTCTTAGTCTCAGCTCCAGTACAGGCAGAAAAACCATATTGACTTCGCATGTTTTTGCTTCGAGGAGATGTTGGTTTCGATTGCTGTCGTTCGGATGAATCGCATGATGTGGGATTTCTTGAAGAGTAGAGCGCGTTGTTTGACAGTTAGCTCATCCATCCACGCTCAGGAAATTAATTTTAAAAAATGCATTAAAAAATGAAATATATTATGTATTATATTTAAAAAGCTGATGTCAATCTTCTCATGGACCCCTCCCGGGTTGGAAGGTAATGATGTTGTTACCCGTCCCATTCACGGCGTGGAATAGATAAAGAGAGAGATGGGCGTGGCGGTGAAGTTCGTTTACCTAATCTCAATTATTTTTAAAAAGATTTTGTACAATCACTTGGTTAAAACGGTGATTACATATGAAATTGCATGTTTTCTTTACTGATCGCCCATCATTTTCTTTCCCGGGGTCTTCGTTAGTTGGGATGGTTAGGTCAATATAGTTCGAAACCGAGAAAAAATATATAGGATTAAGTTATTCTCAATGATCTAGCTGTAACTTATTAGATTCAAGTTAAAATCCATTTGAACTTATGTTCCATGTTCCACCTTACATCACAATGTGATATATGAAATGTTTCTACGTACTCTTATGGTTGGTGATTGAAACTTTTGTCCAAGATTTGTACAAAAATGATGTATCTATCTCAAAAACACCATTTTCGATGCACATTTCCAGGATTGATGGTTACTTTGTTAGTGTTGACATAATATCACGACCCTCTCTCCTCAAATAATAAACTTTTGTATATCTGTCATGAAGAAGTAACGTGGTGAATTGGATGAATCCCATGATTTTGAATGTGAAAAACTGTTTTCATTTAGAGGTTCTTATATACTTATTCTTTTATTGATTACCATAGTATTGCTATAGTGACCGTGATAAATAGCTCCGGGTAAATTAGGATTATGCTAGTTGGTTACCATTAGCATCAACACGATTTTCTAATCCATAACTATGGTAAAGATTGAAATAACTATTGTTAATCATTTAATGCGACGTGACTTCTTACACATGCAAGAAACTTGCACTAAAAACAGTATGAAAAGTCTTTGCATGGGTTAAAAGGAGAATTTGTCCAACCTAAGATGGTGATGCTGCTTGGAAGACGAAGATGGACTGTTTGTCCGGATCCCAAAGTTAACTGGGGCAGGAGCCGATCGGTTGGATCGCTCTTTAAGCCGCTGCAGATGGTCAATAGCGAGGACAATGCTGAGGGACGCTCGAAAAATTATTACATTAGTATATTTGTGGATCCCACTAGCATGATCGCTCCGTCATTTTCGGGAACAATAATAATAATAATAATAATAATAATAATAATAATAATAATAATAATAATAATAATAATAATAATATAGTATCATTATTGTTGTTGTTATTATTGTTGTTGTGGATAACAATAAATAAATATTTAAATATTCCAAAATTAAAATTAATTATATCAAAAAAGAAGAAGAAGTTATAATTAGGCATATTAATTAAAATTGTTGGAACAAAACGGTCCTCGGAGGCCCCACATGCACCCCCACATGCCCATGGATTTTAATGCTAACATCATTATGCATTGATTGGAGTGAATTAATTGAAGAAAAAAATAACAAACTAAATCGTTTAGATCCAAGCTTCAAATTTCGGATCTAACATCCATGGCTGAAATTGAGTTTTCTCGATTTTGAGCCAAAAACATTAATTTAATGCAACCAAAATGTTCTAAAACATATATATACACCCATGTAACAATTTCTAACATATATCATTCGGGGTAATTTGAAAATTTTAGAACCTTTTCAAATTATAAAACCTAGAAATTCAAATTTGAAACTCTCATTTAATATTCAATGAAACTATACAAATTATGATTATGACAAGATTCAGGTTTTAAAAGAATTTCGAATTTATATATATATATATATATATATATATATATATAAAAAACGTATTGGGTTCTACAATCATGTATGACCTGCTTTGATACCACACATTGATATTAAAATCATAAATATCAAAATTAATCAACATAAACAACCAAATAATCAAGAACAAATCATATTTATATATGAATGTAAAATACCATAAAAGATGTGCACGATGGAATTAGATCGAACCTGTTTGAGCATTACTTTACTTAAAGGAACTAGATGAGTTTGATTAGGAATCAATGATCTATTGGAATGCCAATCTGTGAAATATTTCATTATAACAGCTTTTAATGGGATTAAAGTAGCCGAAAGATATAACGTATCATTTTAAGATAAAAATGGGACCTTGCAAACGCTAATCACTTAGTGTGCCAACTAGGCTATTTCCATTACAAGTTTTAATTAAATACAATTACCTACACTTTACTACTCAACTAGACTCATTATCGATGAAAACCAAAATCCATTTCAATAAGATCACTAAAGGGTTCTACGTATATTGGAATATCCATTAACTTGATCATTTAAAATTGAAAACCAATTAATTAGTCTAAGCCCATATTTAGGAAATTTCCAACATGCTCAACATACAAGACTACATTGAGACATTATACGATCACTATACTCAAACATCCCTCCAACTTGACGTCAATCTCTGAAATCATACACCCACATCAGCCCTTAAAGTTAAACCCTGTTTGCTTATTGTTGAGGTTGGCGTGGCATGTGTCTTGGCTGCGACGACGGGCACTTCTGGCACAGAGCGCATCAGCAAGGATTACGCCATACTAGTGCTGGTGCTGATATGCATCTACGCGGCCGGCTTCGGTTGGTCGTGGGGTCCCCTAAGCTGGCTCATTTCGAGTGAGATTTTTCCCATGAAGATTCGTCCCGCGGGGCAAAGCATTAGCGTGGCCGTGGGCTTCGCAGCCGCGTTCGTGCTGTCGCAGACGTTCCTGACCATCTTGTGCCACTTCAAGTAGGCGCTTTCCTATTCTACGCCTTTTGGATCGCCGTGATGACGATCTTTGTGTTGCTCTTCTTGCCGGAGACCAAGGGGTTCCACTGGACTCAATGCATGTGGTGTGGGAGAGGCATTGGTATTGGCAAAGGTTTGCTAACAAGGGAATCATTCTAATATAATGGTGGAGAAGGGTGTGGAAACTCAGTTACTGGAGGATAAAATATCATGCAAGTACCACAAATCAGTCAAGTCCAAACATTTTTGGCTTATGCGAGTGGCCTCTATCTGCAGTATTTATTGTAATTGGTAGCATTGAATGAGTAACCTCTACTCCCTGACCTAGAAAACCTCCATGGCTCCATTCAGTAATTGCACCAGCTGTGGGGGCTTCAACTTGTACTTTCAATATTCTGCATGACTAAATAATTTTCAAGTAGTACGTAGGGAGGAATCTTTCAAGTTGAGTTACAAGGGCATTGGTCTGGTTTAGTGGTTTACTTACTAAAACGCGTTGGATTACAGTTCATTCGACATTAAACATAAAACAAAGACAACACATTACATCGAGATCAGCAGATAAAATTTAAAAAAAGAAAAACAATGCCAAATGAACTCAAAGTCAATCATGGAACAATAAATAAATAAATAAACAAGTAAAACTGATAGGTATTGAAAGATGGACAAAAGATGGGACATCCAAGGCAAGATGTAAGTTACGGACTTGGTCAAAGTTGAATTGAAAAAGCACCCGTCTTTTTCTATTTCATTTTCGAGCTCCCAAGCTAGTATTATTTTCGGGACAAGTAGGACATCAATCAGATTATAAATATATCAATCACTTCTCGATTGAGTTATAAACCAATACTCAATATAATAAAAATCCAATCAGAGAAGTGATGCTTGCATGCAGATCAGATGCACAACACGTATGCGAGCTTTAATACTATTGAATGCAAAATAACTCCATATTTTGACCGAGCCACCCAAGCTTTTGCCTCATGTTTTACCAAATCCCACGAAACATTTATATGAATCCAGGTTTATCGGCACTCCTGCGTCACGAAGAAAAAAAAAGTAGGGCGAGTGAGACCTGCCTAGGCTTTACCTTACACAACTTTCCCTCGCAAGTCATTATAAAATGCCGGTCTCGTGACACGAGGCAACGACCCAATCTTGCGACTCCCTCCTTTATTCGCTTCCGACGAAGGACTCCCAAAAGTCCTGCTCTGCTCGCACTCGACAGAGAGAAAGAAAGTGAGAGAGAGAGAGGGGGGGATGGCGGTTGGAGGGTTTGCCGTCGATGGCGGCAACTTCGACGGCCTCAGCGGCAGGATAACGTTGTCGGTGGTGATCACCTGCTTCGTGGCCGCAACGAGCGGGCTCATCTTCGGGTACGACATCGGGATTTCAGGTGCGTCTTCTGCTGCCTCTCCTCTGTCCAGTTTCTTCTGTGAAATGTTGGCGTCATACTTCGAAAAAGGGCTGGTTATTACATCCGACGTTCTCAAGATTAGGGGTCCAGACCGGACTAAACTGGCCGGTTTGCAGTCCGGTTCCCATTTCCTAATATTGAAATCGGTGGCCAGTCCGGTTCTCAATTCCAAGAGGGAACTGGACCGACCAAACCAAACTAATTTTATATATATACACATATAATATATAATATATAAACATTATAACTTATTACGACCGAAATTGCAATTGAGGTAGCAACTTCTTATGTGGCTAATAGATCATTAAAACTTTTCTTGTTACTCTTTTATTTATAAAGAAAATCTACTTGTTAGTTTCATCTTCTACTCGACGTGGGACTAAAGCTCCAAGAGACCCACAAGGCACTTCAAGTCTCCAAGAGTCCCACATCGACTAAACATTCAAAGAGCAGAAGAGAAATTATTTATAAAACCTAAGCCAAGCACAATCTTTAGCCAAATTGTTTCATGGCCTTTAAGAAACATACAAAGTGATTAATATTCACATAAGTAGAGTTTGAATATTTTGCATGTGGAAGCATGTGTGATTAATTTTGTTTAATTGCCTAAGTAACCAAACTGGATAATTGGATTGATCGATTTTGTTTGGACTGGAATGGAACCGATGGTCCGGTCCAGTTCTCGGTCCTAGGGCCAAACGGTCCGGTTGGGAATCTCGGTTGGGAATCTTGGTCCTAGGGCCAAACGGTCCGGTTGGGAATCGGGAACCGATCACCCCTATGCAGACCTTTTCTCATTTTACTTCGCATCATGAGCTTCGGATGTGGGACCGTTCTAATTGAGCGATCGAGTCGAGATATTCGTCCTCGAAACTGCAGAATGAATCTATCGCCATGGCGTCTTCTTAGAGCAATAAATGCGAAAACATCAAAATTCAATCACCTTGCTTAATCAATTATTGAAGGTCCCACGTTCTCCATTAGCACTTTTCATACTTTCAGCTCCAGTACAGGCAGAAAAACCGTATGAGTTGTCTTGTTTTTGCTTCGAGTTGATGTTGGTTTCGGCTGCTGTCGTTCGGATGAATCGCATGATGTGGGATTTCTTGAAGAGTAGAGTGTGTCGTTTGACCGTTAGCTCATCCATCCTCAGGAAGTTAATTTAAAAAATGCATTAATCATGAATATATATTATATATATTCAAAAAGCTGACGTCAATCTTCTCCTTGCATGGACTCCTCCTGGGCTGGAAGGTAATGATGTTGTTACCCTGTCCCATTCACGATTTGGAATAGATACAAAGAAAGATGGGTGTGGCAACGCATATACGTTTACCTAATCTCAGATATTTTAAAAATTTTATTGCCCAATCACTCGATTAAAACAGTGATTATGTATGAAATTGCATTTTTTCTTTCCCGGGGTCTTCATCAAGGAGGATGGTTAGGTTGGTATAATTCGAAACCGAGAAAAAAATAGAAAGAATAAAGTTATTCCCAATGGTCTCGCTGTACCGTATTAGATACATGTCAAAATCCATGCGGACATACGTTGCACCTTACATCAATACGTGATATTTAAAAAATCTATGTACTGTTATGGTCTTTTTTTTATTTGGTCGAATGTACTCTTATGACTGGTGACAGAAACTTTTACCTAAGATGGGTGGGAAAATGATGCATCTATCTCGAAAACACCGTTTTGGATGCATCGAGATTAGTGGCTACATCATTAATGATGGCATAATTTCACAGCCCACTCTCCTCAAATAGTAATTTTTTGTATATTTGTCATGAAGAAGAAGTAACATGATGAGTTAGATAATGCAACCATCTCCTATGGGCACGAGCCTTGACATCGATTTTGGGCCTGATGTGAGGACAATTAGTACCTAGTCAATGCAAAAATTTATGCAAGAATTGCAGCGTGTGAGGATGATGTTCTTAACTGTTTCTTTTGATGAGACTCATTGCGATCATTAAGAAAATACGGATCTAGAATAGAGCGATATACATTTTAGTATACTAACAAGTACATGGTGCAAATTTGCAATTTATTTGTGTAGGGGGTGTCACTACAATGGCTCCCTTCTTGGAGAAATTCTTCCCATCGGTACTAAGGAAGGCCGCCGAGGCCAAAACGAATGTGTACTGCATTTATGATAGCCAAGTCCTGACGTCGTTCACGTCTTCACTCTACATCGCGGGGTTGGTTTCCTGCCTCTTGGCAAGCCGCCTCACTGCAGCGTTTGGTCGTAGAAACATAATGGTTCTCGGTGGCTGCACATTCCTTGCCGGGGCCGCCATCAACGGCGGAGCTGCCAACATAGCCATGCTCATCCTCGGGCGTATCTTGCTCGGATTGGGTGTTGGCTTCACTAACCAGGTAGTAGGTCATTTGCTGCTTAATTATGTTCTAAAGAAAATAAGTCCTTTTTCAACACCATGTATCAAGGTTGTTGACTTGCACTCCTCATATCACGATTAACATTTACCCATTCTGAAATTTGCTGGTACGTTGAGGCTCTAAGAGTGCATTTATTTTTTGAAAAATAAATGATTTATAAAATAATTTTAAAAATAATTTTTTTAAATTATCTATAAAAATGAATGAAGGAAAAATTATTCAAAAAAATATTTAGACATAAATTATTATTATTAACAAAAATATTTTTTATTGACTAATTATTTTAAGCAATAAAAAATAATTTAAAAAAATAATTTTTTAAACCATCTATTTTCCACGAAATAAATAGCACATAAATTTATGATCAATTAAAATACAGATATTCCATTTGGACTCTTTGTCAATAATTATATGTATTCATATGATATTCATGATTGACGAGACGTGTAAATTCATCATGGTACTATTATGATCAGGTTAATTTTACATTAGTTTGGTGGAGACTTAATAGGCTAGAGAAATTTGACCCAAAAAAAAAAAAAAGGCTAGAGAAATGTTCAATATTAAGATTCTAAAGAATAATTTCTATGTGGTAGTTTTTTGTTCAAAGATAAATAATCGATGATAACTAAATGTTTTTTAGCGAAAAATGAGTTCAATCGGATCCATATTTTATATTCAATTTAGTATATAAATGAGATTCATGCAATACACCCTTCTTTTTGAAAGAAGAATCACCATCCAGTTAGTGAATGATGAGAATTGTATCTCAGGCAGCTCCAGTCTACCTCTCCGAGATGGCCCCGCCGAAATGGCGCGGCGCCTTCAACACCGGCTTTCAATTCTTCTTAGGCACCGGGGTGGTCTTCGCCAACTGTTTAAACTATGGCACCGCGAAGATCAAGTGGGGGTGGCGCCTCTCCCTCGGCCTCGCCGCAGCCCCGGCCGCCATCATGACCCTTGGCGCCCTCCTCATCTCTGACACTCCTGCAAGCCTCGTCGAGCGTGGCAGGCTCACTCAGGCAAAGCAAGCGCTCCTCAAGGTGCGGGGCCAAGACACCAACATCGAGCCTGAGCTCGCGGAGCTCATCAGGTCCAGCGAGATATCAAGGGCCGCCAAGGAAGAGCCCTTCGTAACGATCTTCGAGAGGCAGTACAGGCCGCACCTCGTGATGTCGATAGCGATCCCATTATTTATGCAACTTACAGGGATCAACATCATTGCATTCTATGCACCTGTTTTGTTTCAGTCTGTGGGATTTGGGAGCAGCTCCGCTCTGATAGCGGCTATAATACTTGGAGTGGTGAACTTGGGATCGATTCTGGTGTCTACGTTTGTTGTGGATCGTCGTGGGAGGAGGTTTTTGTTAATTGTGGGTGGAGTGCTGATGTTCCTGTGTCAGGTACGTAATTTGCCTCTAGCTTTATTAGCGATGCATGAAGGCGTGATCCTACGCATGCAGAAAATGAAGAGGTGAAGTATTTTAAGGAGTTTCGACCGAAAAAAAAAACAAGTATTTTAAGGAGTAATGTTCATTGCTCCACATACAAAAGACTACATTGAGACATTGTACGATCACTATACTCGACCATCCCTCCATCTCGACGTCAATCTTTGAAGTCATACATCCACATAGGCCCTTAAACCCTGTTTGCTTATTGTTTAGGTTGGCGTGGCATGTGTCTTGGCTGCGACGGCGGGCACTTCTGGCACAGCGCACGTCAGCAAGAACTACGCCATACTAGTGCTGGTACTGATGTGCATCTACGCGGCCGGATTCGGTTGGTCGTGGGGTCCCCTAAGCTGGCTCATTCCGAGTGAGATATTTCCCATGAAGATTCGTCCCACGGGGCAAAGCATTAGCGTGGCCGTGGGCTTCGCAGGCGCATTCGTGCTGTCGCAGACATTCCTGACCATGTTGTGCCACTTCAAGTACGGCACTTTCCTATTCTACGCCTCTTGGATCGCCGTGATGACGATCTTTGTGGTGCTCTTCTTGCCGGAGACGAAGGGGGTTCCGCTGGACTCAATGCATGTGGTGTGGGAGAGGCATTGGTATTGGCAAAGGTTTGTCAACAAGGAATCCTTCTAATATGATGTTGGAGAAGGGGTGTCGAAACTCGGTTACCTGGAGGATAAAATATCACGCAAATATGTTACACGAATCAATGAAGTCCTAACATATTTGGCTTATGCGAGTGGCCTCTATCTGGAATAGATTTATTGCAATTGGTAGGATTTGAATGAGTAACCTCTACTCCCTGAGCTGGAAAAACCTCCATGGCTTCAATCAGTAATTGCACCAGCTGTGGGGGTTTCAACTTTCACTTTTAATATGCTGCATGACTAAATAATTTTCAAGTTGAATGCAGGGAGTAATATTTCAAGTTGACTTACAAGGGCATTGGCCTGGTTTAGTGGTTTAATTACTAAAGCGCGTTGGATTAAAATTTACTCAACATTAAACTTAAAACAACGACAGCACATTACATCGAGATGAGCAAATAAAAAAAAAAAAAAAAGCAATGCCAATGAACTCAAAGTCAATCATGGAACATGGAACATAAAAAAATAAATATATACATAAACAAGTAAAAGTGATAGTTATTGAAAGATGTACAAGAGATAGGACATAATATTATTTGAATAATGAAGAGCCGATCACAATATCTTAGGTGCCTATTTATAGAGAGTTCGCCATCTAGGAGATAATCAAATAATCAAAATTAAATAACATAATCAAGAAAAAGATATTAATAAAGGGGAAAGTTTTCAAAATGCTGCCAAAATCTGTAAAATACGTCCAAAATTTGACGTCTTGGAAATCAATAAAAACGCATGAATTTCAAATCAAATATCGTAACTCATTTATAACTTCAAAGATGATGCAATCTTCTTTAATTTGTGGGACCGCCCGCTCTTTGATGCTCAAAGATTTCCATATAAGCATTTGTCCATTGTTCTACGTCAACATCCGAGACAAGATGTAAGTTACGGGCTTCATCAGAGTTGGCTTGAAAAAGCACCTACCTTTATCTATTTCTTTTTTAAGCTCCCAAGCTAGGATTATTTTCAGGAAAAGTAGGGCACTAATTAGCTTCTAAACATGTCAATCACTTCCCAATTAAGTTATAAACCTCTACTCGATATAATAAAAGTCCAATCGGACAAGTGATGCTTGCGTGCAAATTAGACCCACGACACGTGTACTGTCTTTAACACTATTGAAAGTAAATAACTCCATGTTCCGACTAAGCCACCCAAGCTCTTGCCTCGTGTTTTACCTAATCCCACGAAACTTTTGTATGAATCCGGGTTTGTCGGCATTCAGGCATCGCGAAAAAAAAACAAACAAGCAAAAAAAAAAACAAAACAAAACAAAACAGGGCGAGTGAGACCCGGCATTTACTCGAAGTGCAATACCTTCTCGGCCACATGACCCACTTGAAGCTATTACCTTACACGCCTCTCCCCCGCAAGTCATTATAAAATGCCGGTTTCGTGACACGACGCAACCCAGTCTTGCGACTCCCAAAAGTCTTGCTCTGGTCGCACTCGAGAGAGAGAGAGACAGAGAGAGAGATGGCGGTCGGAGGGCTCGCCGTCGACGGCGGCAATGTCGACGGCCTCGGCGGCAGGATAACGCTGTCGGTCGTGATCACCTGCTTCGTGGCCGCGACGTGCGGGCTCATCTTCGGGTACGATATCGGGATTTCAGGTGCGTCTTCTGCTGCCTCTCCTCTATCCAGTTTCTTTCGTGAAATTTTGGCGTCATACTTCGAAGAAGGGCTGGTTATTACATCCGATGTTCTCAGGATCTTTCATCTTTTTACTTCGCATCATGCGCTTCGGATGTTTGACCGTTTTAATTGCACGATCGAGTCGAGATATTCATACCCGAAACCGCAGAATGAATCTATCATCATCGCGTCTTCTTCGACCAATAAATGCGAAAACATCAGAATTCAACCGCCTTGCTTAATCAATTATTGAAACCCCCTTGTTCTCCGTCAGAACCTTTCATAGCTTCAGCTCCAGTAGAGGCCAAAAAACCCATGACTTATCTTGTTTTTGCTTCGAGTGGATGTTGGTTTCCACTGCTGTCGTTTGGATGAATCGCATGTTGTGGGATTTTTTGAAGAGTAGAGTGCGTTGTTTGACTGTTAGTTCATCCATCCAGGCTCAGGAAATTCATTTAAGAAAATGCATTAAAAATTAAATATATATTATATATTATATTCAAAAAGCTAATGTCAATGTTCTCTTTGCGTGGACCCCTCCTGGGTTGGAAGGTAATGATGCCGTTACCCCGTCCAATTCAAGATGCGGAATAGACAGAGAGAAAGATGGGTGTTGCAGTGCATTTCGTCTACCTAATCTCAATTAATTTTAAAAAGATTTTGCCCAATCACTTGGTTAAAACAGTGATCATATATGAGACTGTATGTTTTCTTTAATGATTGCCAATTATTTTCTTTCCTTGGGTCTCCGTTAGGTGGGATGGTCAGGTTAGTATAGTTCGAAACCGAGGAAAAATATACAAAATTAAATTATTCCTAATGATCTCATCATACCGTAGTAGATACAAGACAGATTCCATGGGAACATACGTTCCACGTTTCTGTCTTACATCACAATGTGATACTTGAAATATTTCTATCTACTCTATCTACTATTATGGTTGGTGGTAGAAAATTTTGCCTAAGTTAGGTATGAAAATGATGCATCAATCTTGAAAACACCATTTTCGATGCATTGATGGCTACATCATTAATGGTGACATAATGTCACGACCCCTCTCTCTTGGAATGGTAATCTTTTGTATATTTATCACAAAGAAAAAGTAACATGGTTAGTTCAATGTTAAAAGCTATTTTCATCTTGAGGAGGTTCTTATATACTTTATTTATCCTTCAATTGATTGCTATAGTATCAGTATATTGACCGTGATGGATAGCTTCGAGTAAATTAGGATTGTGCTAGTAAGTGGCCATCAACATCTAATACGATTTTCTGATCTATAACCATATCAAAAAATAACTATTATTAGTCATTTATTGTGACGTGACTTCTCACACATGCAAGTTTTGAAGTGTAAAGTGAAAGGTGAAAATTGCACTAAAAACAAAATGAAAAGTCTTCGCATGGGTTAAAAAGAGGAATTGTCCAACCCAAGATGGTGATAGTGCTTCGTAGATGAACATGGACTGTTAGTCCGTATCCCGAAAGTAACTTGGGCACGAGCCGATAGGTTGGCTCGCTCTTTAAGCCTTTGAAAATGGTCAGTAGTGAGGACAATACGAAGGAATATTCGAAAAATTATTACATGAGTAAGTACATTTGCGAATCTCACTAGCAGGATTGCTCCGTCGTTATCTGGAACGGCGGAGGCCACGAGTTTTTCAAGTCGAATGTTGGAAACCAAGCAAATAGGTTGCTCTTTATTTTCATACCTTTAAAAAAAAAAAAATGGTGTTCTTTTGATCCCCTTGGTTATTTCATGTGCTAATAAATAACTACAGTATGTATGTTCGTGATAGGAATCCACGAAAAATGAAAATTTACAAACTTATTGCAATCGAACTGTTTTAGAAAACAGCAATGGTGTTGTTTTCACATAAGTAGGTTTCAAATCACAATCCGTAGCTATATTATGTTTCAAGTAACTGCTCCTAGGTAATTTAAAGTGTTTGTAAAATGGGAAAAGAAATTATTATTTCCATAAACGGAAAAATAGACTTTATTCTTCGTGTACAGTATAAACTCTTCAATTTATTTATGCCAACTAGTCAATTCATGTTTGCCCAAGTGAATTTATACATGTAATGCCAACCAACAATCTCTTATGTGCACGAGCCTTGACATCAATTTTGGGCCTTGTGTGAGGACATTTACACCTAGTCAATGCAAAAATTTATGCAAGAATCGCATCGTGTGTGGATAATGCTCTTAACTATTTCTTTTGATGAGATTCATTGCGATCATTAAGGGAATACGGATCCAATACAGAGCGATATACATTTTAGTGCACTAACATATACATCGTGCAAATTTGCAATTTATTTATGCAGGGGGTGTCACTACAATGGCTCCCTTCTTGAAGAAATTCTTCCCATCGGTACTAAGGAAGGCTGCCGAGGCCAAAACGAATATGTACTGCATTTACGATAGCCAAGTCCTTACGGCGTTCACGTCCTCGCTCTACATCGCGGGGTTGGCTTCGTCCCTCTTGGCGAGCCGCCTCACGGCGGCATTCGGTCGAAGAAACATAATGGTTGTTGGTGGCTGCACCTTCTTTGCCGGGGCCGCCATCAACGGTGGAGCTGCCAACATAGCCATGCTCATCCTCGGGCGGATCTTGCTCGGATTGGGTGTCGGCTTTACTAATCAGGTACTAGATCATTTCCTCTTTCATTATGTTCTAAAGAAAAAGAAGCCCTTTTTCAAGACCATATATCAAGGTTGCTGACCTGTACTTCTCACTTCATGGTCAAGGTTTAGCCATTCTGAAATTGCTGGTACATTAAGGCTTTAAGGTTACACTTATTTTGAAAAAAATGAATGGATTGAAAAATATTTTCCTTAAAAAGATTGTTTATATTTCTTATAAAAAAAGGGATGAAAGAAAAATATTTTTATTGCTCAGAAAATGTTTAGACATAAATTACTCTTGATAATTAAAAAAAATTATTGATTAATTATTTCAAGCAATACAATAAATTATTTATGGGAAAATATTTTTCAAAATTTTTCATCTTTTGCGAAACAAACGGAGTCTAAGTTTATGATATTAAAGATCTTCCATTTGGACACATTGTCAATAATTATATGTTTCATACGATATATCATTGACAAGACATGTAAATGTGTTGTGATACTATAATGATCAGGTTCACTGTACATTCGTTTGGTGTAGACTTAATAGGCTAGAGACATGTTCAGTACTAAGATTCTCAAGAATAATTTTTATATGCTAGTTTTCTGTTTGAAGATATCATTTAACCATTGAAATAGGAGTTCAACCAGATCCATATTTCATATTCAAATTAGTATATAAACTAGATTCATGCAAAATATCCTTCTTTTTGGAAGAAGAATCATCATCCGATTAGTGAATGATGAGAATTGTATCTAGGCAACTCCTGTCTACCTCTCCGAGATGGCCCCGCCGAAATGGCGCGGTGCCTTCAACACTGGCTTCCAATTCTTCATAGGCATCGGGGTGGTCTCCTCCAACTGCATAAACTTCGGCACCGCCAAGATCAGCTGGGGGTGGCGCCTCTCCCTCGGCCTCGCCGCGGCCCCAGCTGCCATCATGACCCTTGGCGCTCTCCTCATATTTGACACTCCCGCGAGCCTTGTTGAGCGCGGCAGGCTCACTCAAGCAAAGCAAGCACTCCTCAGGGTACGGGGCCACGACACCGACATCGAGCCCGAGCTCGCAGAGCTCATCAGGTCCAGCGAGATAGCAAGGGCTGCCAAGGAAGAGCCCTTCGTATCAATCTTCGAGAGGCAGTACAGGCCACACCTCGTGATGTCGATAGCGATCCCATTCTTTCAGCAACTTACTGGGATCAACATCATTGCATTCTACGCGCCCGTTTTGTTTCAGTCCGTGGGATTCGGGAGTGACTCCGCTCTGATAGCGGCCATAATACTTGGATTGGTGAACTTGGGATCGATTGTGGTGTCTACGTCTGTGGTGGATCGCTTTGGGAGGAGGTTTTTGTTCATTGAGGGTGGAGTGCAGATGTTCCTCTGTCAGGTACGTAATTAGCCCCTACCTTTATGAGCAATGCACGAAGGCGTGATCCAACGGATTTAAATAATAAATAGGTAAAGTATTTTAAGGTGTAATGCTCAACGTACAAGACTACATTGAGACATTGTACGATCACTATACTCAACCATCCCCCCATCTCGACGTCAATCTTTGTAATCATAGATCCACATATGCCCTCAAACCTTGTTCGCTTATTGTTTAGGTTGCTGTGGCATGTGTCTTGGCTGCGACAACAGGCACTTCTGGCACGGAGCGCATCAGCAAGGGCTACTCCATACTAGTGCTGGTGCTGATGTGCATCTACGCGGCCGGGTTTGGCTGGTCGTGGGGTCCCCTGAGCTGGCTCATCCCAAGCGAGATATTCCCCATGAAGATTCGTCCCACAGGGCAAAGCATTAGCGTGGCCGTGAACTTTGCCGTCACATTCGTGCTGTCGCAGACATTCCTGACCATGTTGTGCCACTTCAAGTATGGCGCTTTCTTGTTCTACGCCTCTTGGATCGCCCTGATGACTATCTTCGTGGTGCTCTTCTTACCAGAGACGAAGGGGATTCCACTGGACTCAATGCATGTGGTGTGGGAGAGGCACTGGTACTGGCAAAGGTTTGTTAACAAGGAATCATACTAGCTCGTGTTTTGTCTCTGTGTTGATTTGATGGGCAAAAGGTAGGTGCGCACTGAATTCCAGAGACACGAGGGTCAGTACGGGCAAGAAAATTTCGTGTGTTCTTGATTTAGGCGCAACATGCTTGAAGGAGCATAAATCTGAAGGGTCTTCTAATGCTATAGAAATTCATGTATCTCATTTCATCGCGAAGGAGTAAGACGTCGCAAGTTTTATTAAGTCCAGGAACTATTCCAGTGCTTCATGGCGCCTGGTAATCTAAGTACGAATTGGATAAGTCTGGAGTTATAGGATGAACTTATGGCCTAAAAGCGTAGAGTCAAAAGTCATAAAAGAGGGGATCGACCGCGGATGCAGCAGGCGTAAAAGGTTTGACCAAAGCAGATCACTGTGTAGCCCCGTTTAGATCGACATACACAATTTAAGCTCGTCTTTGTCTAGAAAAGTTACGGACTGAGAATTTACGTATCACATTCGCCCGTTTCGCCTAATTATCATCATGATAACTATTCCATTAAGTAATGCAATCCACAAAATTCATCTTATCTATTTAAATTCAGAAATGGAATAAATAACAATATATCTAAGTAGTTAAGGATATCGATGGACGGTTATCCATTTAAATTTGAAAACAGGTAAATCGACGATCATATCCAATAATTATTGATAATCATATCCAATACTTATGGATAGAATTGAGGGTTTTTTTATACTCGTATGTTGTAGTTAGAGATTGGATAGCCATCCAAGCACATTGTTAAATTAGTTGATTTCTTAGGATTTTGTGGGTATGCATATTTACTTGAATATTTAACAAACTATACCAAATCACTCAAAATAGGTAATCATGTATTTCAAATCAAATAAGATAATTACAACAAATAAGATAATTACCTAATCTAAGTATTAACTTTCCAAATTTGAATTCGTCGTAATTAGATCTGAATCGGGATCATGGGGCTAAGTGTTGGCGGACCGGTGCTTATTGCAATATGGCCGTTGCCGATGGAAACTTGCAATATAATGATGAATCGCCTTGAATCGGGACCGGACCAGCAGTGGCATCGCCAGTAGGGGCGACGTGAGGGCGGCTCATCTCGGGGCTGGGCTCAGCTCCCGCCCGGCACAGCAAGGATGTCATGGGTAGCTCAGGCGTAGCAGTAGAGGGCTCGACGGGGCAGTGGGGACAGGGCCAAGGGACTCAGCACGGTGGCAGGGACAACGTCAGGTTGTCGCTATGATTGCCGGGACAATAGCTGGCGAAGGGAGGTGTCATCGGCAAGCGGCAAAGGGTGTCGTGACAAGGACATCACAGGGCAGCAGCTCAATGTCGACGGCAGCAGCGACACAGCAAGGTAGCAGCAACGAGTGGTCGGTGATCGAGCAGGGCTTGGTTCCCAGGCTCCGCGGCAGGAAGCGGCAAGCAACAGCGGTGTGGGTCACGTACAAAACAGTAGCAAGTCGCTGGGGGCTTGAGTGGAGGAGAGGTCGCAGCTCGATCGTCGTCGGTGGGGGCTTGTTCGCGGCAAGGGCAGCGGCCTGGAACGGCGGATGGCTAGGGTGCTTGTCTTGGCTCGGGCAGCAGCTCGGCACGACGAAGATGAGGGCGCGGTAGGGGGTCTCGGCTAAGCTTGGCCGAGCTTACGTGTATCTCTCTAGTGCTTGATAATTCTTTTGCTGACCTCGAATGATGATGAGCCATAAACATGTTTATATTGTGAATACCTAGGTTTAATCTTGATTATAAGGGCTTCATCTACGCTTTTTCAATGTAATGTGCTCTCATAACCTAAGGTCAATCCCTAATAAGACTTTTAGGCGCGTTTGGAACGATTCTTTAACCGATTCCGACCAAAAAATGATTATTTCGATTCTCGTTCCCGGAACTCGATTCTCGAAAAAAAACGCGTTTGGTAATAAATAAAATTTCTGATTCCGGAATAGAAAAAGAATAGAAACGCGTTTGGTAACTATATAAAATTTATATTCCAATTCTTTTTTAATTACCTTTTTAGATTAAAATAAATTTGATATTGAATTTTCATAAACCATTCACTAATTAATTATATTTTTATACTAAGTAATAAAAATATTAACTAATCAATTTTTATTATATAGTAAATAATAAACCATAGTATAAACTATACTAATATCCCTACAATATGTAATAAATAAAAATACTAAATTATAACATAAAATTAAATATGTATTCTATATACAACAAATATATATTTCATACTAGGAAGAAATAAAAATAAAATATAGAAATATTTTTTTTTGATTCGGCACTTTTGATTCTCTTTTTTGATTCTCGGATGGAGAATCATATTTTTTCGATTCTGAATTCTTGTCCAAAACTGAATCTGGAGTAAAGTTGTTTCCGTAAATCGCTTTTGACAAAAAATTTACCAAACGCGATTATCGTTCCCAAACCGATTCGTCAATCCCTTTTGGATGGTTGCCAAACAGGGCCTTAATGGGCTGAATCAAGCTTAATTTAGGCCAATTGAGGCCCTTTTACCCTATGAATTTCGGCCACCTACACCCCTAGCCGTAGCTGAATTTTACCCCACTGTGCGAGCGCAGTCCATTCAATTTTAAGCTTAGAACCATCCTCCACCAATCTGACTAAAATGCAATTACTTGAGATAAAATATAAACCATATAATGAATGCTCCTATAACTATATGCTATGTAATTTAATTTTAATATTTTTTTAGGAGTTAAAAATTAATCCCTAATTTTTTGTGCAATTAATTATTAAATGGTTAGTTAATATTTAGGTGCCAACGACCTACAAGAGAATAGATAACCTTGAGGTTATTGGTTATTCTGGTTCTAATGCTAGGCATACTGACACGGAAAATCCATATCAAGGTACATTTTTATGCTTGTTGGAGAGTCCATCTCATGGAACAATGCAAAGCAATCCTTAACTACATCTTCCACTATGATGGCTGAGTTCGTAGCATCTCATGAGGTGAGTTCTCATGGTTTATGGTTGAGGAACTTCATGATGGGGCTTAGGGTAGTTGATATTATTTCAAGACCACTAAAGAGTCACCGTAACAATCAGGTTAATATTTTCTTCTTAAAGAACAAGAAGTCGAGTGGTGTATCCAAACGCATTGACATTAGGTACCAAGTTGTAAGAGAAAGAGTCTAAAATCAAATTGTGTCCATTCAATATATTAGTACTACAGCCATCTTAGCGGATCCTGTGACAAAAGGCTTACCACCCAAATCTCTTTTGAGAACATGTTGCTAGTATGGGTTTGGTTAGTACCCTTTAGTTTAGATCATGGTTTTGACATACAACGTATTTATATTTATTTTGTGATCACCACATGTAATAGATTTGGATTTATTGTTAGTTGCTTCTTATTATATGTGCACCTTTGAAGCTTTTCGAAACAAACAATTATGTATGGGCCTCATGAACATATTTATATTATGATATAGTTCATGACTATTAAACCATTAAATGTTGCGTTTAATGTTTGTGCTGGGATAGTAACTAAAGAATGTACGGTGGCATTGGAACATGGATACTGGCTCCATTTCTTTTCTGTATAAATGTAAGACATGACTTTACTTAAGAGTTGTTGTATATGCCTGATTATGTTGTGTTTTGTGAACTAGATCGATAATAGAGCCTTTGGCTAAGTGGCAGAATGTTGGACCTAACGAGGTCCAACCCATTTATGTGACTTATCAAGTCAATTATTTAATATTTGATATGAACCAATTTAATTTAATATATTATGGGTAATATATTTGTGACATCTAATTATGCATATAGAATCCATATATTAAACCTTAATGGAAGGTTGAGATTTGGCAACTTTAGGGTTGATCCCACCATTCCCTCTATATGGGGTCTCGCTTTGGTAGAGAATGGTTGCATCCCATTATCATGGGGAAAAGTGCCAAAAAAGTCCTAAACCTTTTGTCATTGTGCCGATTTGGTCCTAAACCTTTTTGGTGCCGATTTGGTCCTAAACCTTTTTAAGTTGTGCCAATTCAGTCCTTTCTAGCCAATTTGGCTGGATTTCTTGCCGGTCGCCGGCCGGTGACGTGGACAACTTTTTACTAATATTTTAATATTTTTGAATTATTTTTATTTTTATTTTTATTTTGTTTAATTTTTTTATTCTTCTCTTCTTCCTCAGGCCGGTCCGGACCTCGGCGACCGGCCGGGCGACGGCCGGCGAGGTCGACCTCGACCTCGCCGGCCACCTCGCCGGGGCCGCGGGGCGGCCTCGCGCGGGCGGGCGAGCCTCGCCCTCGCCCGCCCGAGGCCGCCCTCCAGGCTGAGGCGGCGAGGGCGAGCCGCGCCAGCTCGCCGGATATGGCGGCGGGTCGGCGAGCAGCGGTGGACGGCATCGGGCGGCAGCATTGCAGCGATGGTCTCACGTGGCTAGGGTTTCCTCGGCTTGGCCGGAGAGGACTCTCTCTCTCTTTCTTTCTCGATCTCTCTCTCTCTCTCTCTCTCAGGTCCCGCCCAGATCGAACCCCCTCAGATCTCGAACCGAATCCTTGAAGACCGCGAGCTCTGGCTTGGTCCGACCAACGCAAGGCACAAAAAAAGACCGAGGCCTACCGGAGCTTCGGCGCTTGAAACCAGGCGCGGCCGTAGGCCGACGGCCGCGGCTCAGGTGCGGTGGCCGGCGGTCTACCCCCTCCGACTCTCTCCCCCTGCTCAAACCCCCTCACTCGCCAGATTCGGCAAGCTGGCGGGGCTCGCCCTCGCCGGCCATGGGCGAGCCTCGCCGCCCAAGCCTCGAGGACGGCCTCGCGCGGGGTGGGCAAGCCTCGCCCGCCCCGCGCAAGGCCGCCCCCGCGGCCACCGCGAGGTGGCCAGCGAGGTCGAGGCCGACCTCGCCGGCCGTCGCCTCGGCGATCGGCCGCCGAGGTCCGGCGACCGGCCGGAGGAAGAAGAGAAGAATAAAAAAATTAAACAAAATAAACAAAATAAAAATAAAAATAAAAATAAAAATAATTCAAAAATATTAAAATATTAGTAAAAAGTTGTCCACGTCAGCCGCCCGGACGACCAGTCAAAATCCCGGCCAAATTGGCCGGAAAGGACTGAATTGGCACAACTTAAAAAGGTTTAGGACCAAATCGGCACCAAAAAAAGGTTTAGGACCAACCCAAGACAACGACAAAAGGTTTAGGACTTTTTTGGCACTTTTCCCCATTATCATGATTTCGCTATTTCCAAAAAATTATTGAGAAAAAAAATACACACTCATCACAACCATCATAGAGGACAAAGTGGCAAAGATTCATACTCACAAGAAGATATATTCTCTCTCATTGGATCAATAATTGCTTCATTTGATTCGGGTACGCTATATTTATTGATTTGATATCATATTCATGTGATTGAAAGATCTTATTATTCTCAAAAGAGATGGTGGGTGGAGGGTTGGCCGTCGATGGAGGCAACCTGGATGGCCCCAGCGCCAGGATAACGCTGTCGATGGTGATCACTTGCGTCGTGGCCGCGACGAGTGGGCTCATCTTCGGGTACGACATCGGGATTTCAGGTGCGTGTGCATCTTATGCCTCCTCTCCTCTGTCCAGTTTCTTCCGTGAAAATGGCGTAATGCTCCGTCGTCCTCCATCGGCACGCGAATTATCAGGTCTTCTTCGAGCAATTAATGCGTGAAAACATCAAAATTCATCCCCCATGCCTCATCATCATCGAAGCTCCGACATCCTCTGTCAACATCTTTGTAGTTTCAGCTCCAGTACACGCAGAAAATGACATCCATGAAACGGACTCGATACGACTTCGCACGTTATTTTTGCTTCGAGTAGATGCAGAAGATGACATCCATGAAATGGACTCGATACGACTTCGCACGTTATTTTTGCTTCGAGTAGATGCAGAAAATGACATCCATGAAACGGACTCATACGACTTCGCACGTTATTTTTGCTTCAAGTAGATGCTGAAAAATTAAAAGGCTCACGTCCATCTTCGCTTTGCATTTGAATAGATAGAGAGAAGAGGGTGAGCTAGTGCATTTTTGTTTAACTTATCTCAAATATTTTTAAAATTCTGCACAATCACTTGATTTAGACAGTGAGTAAATTATGCTTGTGCCTATAGGTTGCCCATCAACATCTGGTAAGATTTTTCTTTATTTATAATTATGGAAAATGAAAACAATTATTGTTGGCTATTTCTGGAAAATACTAAAGTTGTTTTCCATCTTGAGGAGGCTCTTACGTAGGTTGCCATCAAAATCTGATCAGATTTTGACTTATTTGTAATTATGGATAATGGAAACAATCTTCATCCACGAATTATGGAAAGGGCTTTAGTAGCATAATAGTTTTTGCATTACTATAAAAATAATAATTTGTTGTGAACCACAAATTCTTGAAGGAATTCACTCTACAATAATGTATAATTATTTGTTATTTATTTTTTTGTGATCGAGAATAAATTATTATTCTGCAGTAAATTAAAGACCATTACCCAATCTTTTTTTTTTAATGAAAAATGCTATAACAGTTTTCCACCTTGAGAGGTTCTTATATACGTTGCCATCAGGATCTAATAAGTTTTCTCCTTATTTGTAACTATGGAAAATAAAAAAATAAAAATCATCGGTTGACTCAATAACATCAGCCATTTGGGGCACGCATATTCTATTTCTATTTCAAAATTATTTTTTTTCCAGAAATCAATTTAATAACACAATGTTATTTTCTATTTTTAGAACAAACTATTTTTCCGAAAATAGGTTTGAGAAAGAAATGAGAAGCAAAAATTTTCTGTCTCTATTTCTGGAAAAAAAAAAAGAAATAAAACTTTTCTCATCACTCACCCTCACTATTAACCGGCCATCCACCTGCCACCGCTCGTTGCCCTCCCACTCGCCGCACACCATGTACCCGCTATGGCCCCCTCTCGCCACTAGTCCTCGCCATCGCCTTTGCTTGGAAGGGATAAATTTTATGTCATTATCAAATGATAATAAAAATTTTGTATCGTTATCAAATACATATTTTTACTTAGAAACTCATTAAAAAATAAAAATAAAAAAGGCTATTATCAACTTTTAGACAAAATAATTATCATTTGCACCTTTAATGACATTAATTTTAGGCCCGCGCTATTTCCACCTCTTTATTGGTTTATGTATTTTCCCAATAGGAATCCACCAAAAATGAAAATCTGCGAACTTATTGGAGATGAACCTGTTTAGATAACGCCAATGGTGTTGTTTTCACATGAGTAGATTTCAAATTTGCATACTTAACTATGTTTTGTTTCAAGTAACCGCTACTACGTAATCTAAACTTTCTATAAAATGGGAAAATAAATTATTACTTCTATAAACGGAAAAATAGACTTTATTCCTCAGTTGCGGTATAAACTCTTCAATTCATTTATGCCAATTAGTCAATTTATATGCACGAGTAAATTTATTCATGTATTGCAACCATCTCCTATGTGCGCAAGCCTTGACATCGATTTTGGGCCTCATGTGAGGACATTTAGTACCTAGTCAATGCAAAAGTTTATGCAAGAATTGCGTGTGTGAGGATAATGCTCTTAACTGTTTCTTTTGATGAGATTCATTACGATCATTAAGGGAATACGGATCCAAAACAGAGCAAAATACATTTTAGTATACTAATATATACATGGTGCAAATGGAGCATAGAGCTTCAAAAATGGTTTTTTGGTTTTTCCGACTCGATTCCAAAAAGGCTCTGATACACTTTTCTACTCTTCTGAATTTTCTGAGTGTGCTAGTTCAATTGAACGGTTCGACTGAGTCCTATTTGCATAGTGCTAATCCAAACAGGTTCGAGATGTTGTATCTTTGAAGGCATAGTTCGTGAATCTGCGGAGCACCATTGGCGGGAACTAATTGCCTTAAGGAGATTCGGATATCCATACCTCACCTCCAATTTCATGTTCTGATTGCAACAAATAGTTTGTGTTTTATTTTTGGATTATATTCCAACAATCTTAAGGCAATTATTCACTCACTATTTGTTGTTCTTGTCAGATTATTGAGATGGCTGGAAACAACCAAGTGCCCTTCAATGTCCCGAATGTTTCTGGAGACGTTCCTATGGTCGATTCGACCGATGCTATGGAAGATGTTCAACCCTCAGGGTCTGAATTTGTAGCAGCCAATGCTACGGGCCCTTGGGCTAACACCAATTTTGGTGGTGCGGGTACAAGTCATATGACTGGTATACCTGGGACTGTTTTTCAGAACAGTATAGGCCAAATGGCTTTTGGCTCTGTTTCTGGAGGGATGGTTCAACAAACCTTGCCTACCGTGATGGCAACGCCTCCAGTTACAGCTAATGAGAAACTGGAGAAATTTACCGGAGTGGGCTTTAAACAGTGGCAGCAGAAGATGTACTTCTATTTGACCATGTTCAATCTGACGAAATATTTATCGGAGGTGTGCCCGATAATTAGTCCAAATGAGCAAGATGTCACGACGCTCGGTGCGTTGGAGGCTTGGAAACCTTTCGACTTCTTATGCCGAAATTATATCCTTAAATGTTTAGTGAATTCTCTCTATAATGTTTATTGTAATATTGAATCGCTAAACTTGAGTTATGGGAGTCCTTAGAGAAAAAATACAAAGCGAGGATGCTTGGCACCAAGAAATTTGTGGTTGCCAAATTCTTGGACTACAAGATGGTGGATTTTAAATCATGAGTCGGGTTCAAGAATTGCAATTAATTCCAGTGACATCTCGGCGAGGGAATGATACTTAGTGAATCATTCCAAGTGGTAGCCATGATTGAGAAACTACCTCAAGTTGGTCGACTTCAAAAATTATTTGAAGCACAAACGGAAGGAGATGAGCCTTGAAGATCTCATTATGCGCCTCAGAATCGAGGAAGACAATAGAAGGAGTGCGAATCCTTCTTCTGAGCCAAAGGTCAACATTGTCGAATCTTCCAAATCCAAGCAAGATAGAAAAAGGAAGATGTCTTTTCAAGGAAAAGGCAAGCAAAAGGAGCAGTTCCAGAAATTCCAAGGGACGTGTTTTATATGCAACAAGCCTGGCCATCGTGCTAAGGATTGCAAGAAGCGCCCGAAAAAAGGCAAGAACGAAGGTGCAGCCCAGCAACTGAATTTGACAGAGCATGACAATATTGAGAGACCTGTCTGCTGTGGTAATGTCTTAAGCATCTCTGGTGTCGAACACTAATGGCTGGTGGCTAGACACGGGTGCCACAAATCACATCTGTGCAGATAAACACATGTTCTCATCTTATGAGAAAGCTGAAGAAGATGAGAAGCTTTATATGGCTAACTATGCATCAGCAAAGATCGCCGGAAGAGGAAAGGTGATCCTGAAGTTTACATCTAGCAAGGAGGTCGCCCTGCTGAATGTGCTGCATGTACCAGATATTCGGAAAAATCTAATTTATGGCCCTATACTTGTCAAGAAGGGTTTCAAAGTTGTATTTGAATCTGACAAGTTTGTACTTTCAAAAGGAGGGATGTATGTGGGGAAAGGGTACTTGTATAATGACCTGTTTAAAGCCAATGTGGCTGTCATTGATGTAAACTCAAAGTATGTGTACCCAAAGACTATTAATAAAGAAAAGTCTTCAGTTTACACTGTTGTGTCTCCTTATCTATGGCATGGTAGATTAGGACATGTAAACTATGGTACAATGAAGAGAATAGCAAACTTGGGGTTAATTCCAAGATTTGAGTTGGATGCCCGTTATAAGTGTGAGACTTGTGTTGAGGCCAAGTTTGCCAAGAAACCTTTCAAATCCATTGAAAGAACAAGTGAACCTCTACAATTAATCCATAGTGATCTATGTGATTTAAAGTTTGTAGAAAGTCGAGGTGGAAAGAAGTACTTCATCACATTTGTGGATGATTGTACTAGATTTTGCTATGTTTATTTACTAACTAGCAAAGATGAGACTATGAGCATGTTTGTAAAGTATAAAACTGAAGTTGAAAATCAACTTGATAAACAAATCAAGGTGCTTAGGTCTGATAGAGGAGGAGAATACAGTTCAATCAATTTGAAAGAGTTTTATGCTAGTCATGGAATAATTCTCCAAACGACTGCACCTTATACTCCACAACAAAATGGAGTTGCTGAACGATTGAACAGCATACTAAAGGAGATGGCTAATGCCATGCTTTTGAGTTCAGGTTTACCTCAGAACTTGTGGAGGGAGGCAATTTTAACTACAAATTATATTCTTAATAAAATACCCCACAAAAAGATAGGTAAAACTCCATACGAGTTATGGAATGGAAAGTTGCCATCCTACAATTTTCTAAAAGTGTGGGGGTGCTTGGCCAAGGTGGCGATTCCTCCTCCAAAACAAACTCGGTTGGGACCTAAAACGGTGGATTGCATATTCATCGGTTATGCTCAAAATAGTAGCGCATATAGATTTTTGGTTCATAAATCTGAAAATGCGGAAATTCATGTTAATACAATCCTAGAATCAAGAGATGCTGAATTTTTTGAGGATATATATCCTGCAAAAAGAAATCAAGGAGAACTTTCTCAGAAAAGGCTTAGAGAATCAGAATCTGAGAATGATGAAGTTGTGGCCAAAGAAGTCGAACTTCGAAGGAGTAAAAGGTCTCGAATCGAAAAATC
Organism: Eucalyptus victrix; assembly: GCA_016097545.1. Classification (NCBI taxonomy): domain Eukaryota; kingdom Viridiplantae; phylum Streptophyta; class Magnoliopsida; order Myrtales; family Myrtaceae; genus Eucalyptus; species Eucalyptus victrix. Next base: position 4,746,143 of record CM027840.1, on the reverse strand, counting down.
TTTCGAACCTGATTTTCTAACATACATGTTAGAAGATGAGCCCCAAACATATAAAGAGGCAATGTCATCTCCAGATGCTCCTTTCTGGAAAGAAGCTGTTGATAATGAAATCCATTCTATCCTAAGTAACCATACTTGGGAATTGGTTGATCTTCCACTTGGAAATAAACCAATTGGATGTAAATGGATTTTCAAGAAAAAACTAAAAGCTGATGGTTCCATTGATAAGTACAAAGCTCGGCTTGTAGCCAAAGGGTTTAGACAAAAAGAGGGTCTTGACTACTTTGATACTTATTCACCTGTCACAAGAATAACATCAGTAAGGATGTTGATTGCTATAACTTCGCTACACAATTTGCAAATACATCAAATTGATGTGAAAACTGCATTCTTAAATGGTGATCTCGACGAGGAGATTTATATGGAACAACCTGAAAGGTTCAAGGTCAAAGGACAAGAACACAAAATGTGTAGACTTGTCAAATCATTGTATGGACTTAAACAAGCTCCTAAGCAATGGCATGAGAAATTTGACCGGGTAATGATTCAAAATGGGTATAGAATCAATGAGTGTGACAAATGTGTGTACACTAAATCCACTACAGTTGGATATGTACTTATTTGTCTATATGTTGATGACTTGTTAATTTTTGGAGATAACATTGAGGTCATCAAAATCACCAAGGACATTCTCAATAAGAACTTTGAGATGAAAGATTTAGATGTTGCAGATGTTATACTCGGCATCAAAATTCTAAGGAATTCTGATGGCTTAGGTTTAACACAATCTCATTACATTGAAAAGGTATTTGAGAGATTTAAAGGATTCGACATTAAAGATGCAAACAATCATTTTCTTCCACACCTAACTTTAAGAAAGAACACTGGAAATAGTGTTAGACAGCTAGAATACTCTCAAGTAATCGGCAGCATCATGTATATCGTGAATTGCACTAGACCTGATATTGCGTACTCAGTGAGCAAACTGAGTAGATATACCAATAACCCAGGTCATGAGCATTGGAATGCTTTGATGAGAGTATTAGGATATTTGAAAAGGACAAAAGACTATGTTCTACAATATGGCAAATATCCAGCTGTTTTGGAAGGTTATTATGATGCAAACTGGATTTCAGATTCTGATGAATCGAAATCGACTAGCGGATATGTGTTCACGCTAGGAGGTGCTGCAATGTCATGGAAATCCTCTAAACAAACTCTAATAACACACTCTACAATGGAATCAGAGTTTGTTGCTTTGGATAAAGCTACTGAAGAAGCAGAATGGCTTCGACATTTTTTAGAAGATGTTCCAATGTGGCCAAAACCTATGCCTGCAATTTGCATACACTGTGACAATCAAGGGGCAATTGCAAGGGCACATAATGTGATTTATAACGGTAAGTCTAGACATATTCGTCGTAGACATAACACCGTAAGGCAGTTGCTCTCAAATGGAATAATTTATTTAGACTTTGTAAAGTCAAAGGAAAATATTGCGGATCCACTGACAAAAGGTTTGTCAAAAGAGCAGATAAACTACGCATCGAGGGGAATGGGTTTAAGAGCCTTAACTCAATAAAGAGATTCCAGGGTGGAAACTTAACCTATGCGATTGGAGATCCCATGGTCTAGGTTCAATAGGACAACGCAAATTTTGGAAACTCTAGTGTAAGCACTGTCTACCATTCCTATGATGCAACAGTGCTCTCCTACAGCGTTATTAAGGGTACGCTATGCGTTTAATGATTCCTATAACTTGGAATATAACATCCAAGTGAGATATGGTAGGATATCTTTAATAGGAATGCACCTTTATGCGTGGAGCTGGCTGACTCTATGAAAATCTTTAAAGGCTAGATTTTCTAAAGCACGCACGAATCCCGAGAGGTTCAGGGCCGAAAGAACGAACACAACCGAGAACCAATCTTGAATTGGAAATACTCCGTATGAGGTTTATTGTCTAGGCTTACACAAACAACTGGCGATTCAAGGCTTAGTCCATCGACTAGTTAAGTAAGTCCGATAAGCTTTCCCTAAAGAAGGTTCAAAGCGAAAGCTACCTATCTTGATGCGGTTTATTTCAACAGGCATGCTCAAATTCCTTCGAGTCAAAAATGTTTTGTTGATCCATTAATATGGGGGATTGTTGTAATTATGGTTAATGGATCAACGAATGCCAATAAATTAAGATACGTCTTTTCTATTCACGTATCTCTTTTGGATTCATGAATTTCTTAAACTTTTCCATTCATGTATCTATTGAATTCATGAATTTTCTAGATCCATGTATCTTTTAGTTTATGTATTTATTAAGTTCACGAATCTCTTGAATTCACGTATCTTTGGATTCGTGAATCTCTTGAATTCATGTATCTCTTGATTCATGAATTTCGTGGATACATGCGTCTATTTAATTCATGTATCTCTTCTGTACATGAACTAAAAATATCTATAAATAGATGGGAGCATAGAGCTTCAAAAATGGTTTTTGGGTTTTTCCGACTCGATTCCAAAAAGGCTCTGATATACTTTTCTACTCTTCTGAATTTTCTGAGTGTGCTGGTTCAATTGAACGGTTCGACTGAGTCCTGTTTGCATAGTGCTAATCCAAACAGGTTCGAGGTGTTGTATCTTTGGAGGCATAGTTCGTGAATCTGCGGAGCACCATTGGCGGGAACTAATTGCCTTAAGGAGATTCGGATATCCGTACCTCATCTCCAATTTCATGTTCTGATTGCAACAAACAGCTTGTGTTTAATTTTTGGATTATATTCCAACAGTTGGAGAAACATAATGGTTCTTGGTGGTTTCACCTTCCTTGCCAAGGCAGCCATCGATGGCAGAGCTGCCAACATAGCCATGCTCATCCTCGGGCGTATCTTGCTTGGATTGGGTGTCGGCTTCACTAACCAGGTACTAGGTCATTTGCTGCTTAATTATGTTCTAAAGGAAAGAAGTCCTTTTTCAACTCCATATATCAATGTTGTTGACTTGTACTCCTCATTTCATGATAAGGATTTAGCCATTCTGAAATTTGCTGGTACGTTGAGGCTCCAAGAGTGCATTTATTTTTTGAAAAATAAATGATTTATAACATAATTTTTTAAAATAATTATTTAAATTATCTATGGAAATGAAGGAATGAAAAATATTTTTATTGCTCAAAAAAATATTTAGACATAAATTAATAATAATAATAATAATAATAATAATAATAATAATAATAATAATAATAATAATAATAATAATAATAATAATAATAATAAAATGTTTATTGACTGATTATTTTAAGCAATACAAAAAGTTATTTTCTAAATCATCTATTTTTAACAAAATAAATAGATTATAAGTTTATGATCAATTAAAATACAGATTTTCCATTTGGACTCTTTGTCAATAATTATATGTATTCATATGATATTTATGATCGACGAGACATTTGAATGGATCGTGGTACTATTATGATCCAGTTAATTTTACATTAGTTTGGTGGAGACTTAATAGGCTAGAGAAATTTGAAAAAAAAAGGCTAGAGAAATGTTCAAAACATTAAGATTCTCAAGAATAATATCTATATGCTAGTTTTCTGTTCAAACATAAATAATAGATGATCTTTTTTATTGAAAAATGAGTTCAATCGGATCCATATTTCATATTCAATTTAGTATATAAACGAGATTCATGCAACATACCATTCTTTTTTAAAGAAGAATCACCATCCAGTTAGTGAATGATGAGAATTGTATCTCAGGCAACTCTTGTCACGCCCTGATCCTCCAAGCATGTGCCCATCCCTCACTAGTCGATTTAATAGTGATGTCCCAGGACGCATCGCCGACCCATTCATTTTAATATATGCATACGGAAACAAATATAAATCTCCAGACAATAAAACAATGGGATGGAAAAGGAAGGTCATAAAATTTCAAACCACACAACCACACTTATATATATATACATAACACAACTGGTCATATATTGTACAAGTTGGTCCAAGTATATAAACACACATAACGTCAGGTTCTCAAACAAGAGGGGTCTACAACTCCAACTACTCGTCATCGCCAAATTCTTCTTGCTCCACCTCCTCGTCCTCTTCAATCTCCCCTTCTTCCTCGCTCCAGTTGGCGGCTTCGTTGAGTACACCACAAAATCAGAATCGCCTTCAAGATTGGGATCCTTGGCATCCACTATTGATCTACCCTTAGGATTCGTTATGCCCTTCCCAAGTGCAGCTTCTAAACACATCCCGAGGTACATTAGCCTCCGGCACAGGACCCTCACTTTGCCCGTCATAATAGTGACAATACCATGACCGGTACCTATGAGGTACCTTCTCGGGTTCACCCACATCGACCCAAACAATGGATTTTATCATCACATACTCCAATCATTCAGGATGAGGGTGTATCGGAATATGATAGCCTACTTCGGTGACCTCCTCCGATATATCAAAATGCACGGGAGGAGGGGGGTGCTGCCATCTAAGGACCTAAAATGTTGTCCCACAACGGGGTGAGACTATGTCTCAGCACGTTCTACCCTCCTAAGACCCAATTAGGAAGCCAATCCTCCTTAAGGGCTGCCTAAACACAACATGGGTCAGAGGACTTACATTGGCCTCAGTTTCATCATGCAAGTCAGTGTATATTGAATATACACAAACCACATTAATTCACCCAATCAAATCGAACCATCGATTAATCGACTAAATTGATTACATGTCATCGCGACCTTCCCTCACTCGGTACATTCAATACTATCTACAAGTCCACCCATGATAGGACTACTCACTCTAAGTTGATAAATAGATAGTATAGCTCTCGTTAAGCTAATAAATAGTGTACTGTTCTCGCTAAGCTGACATATCCAACCCTTGAGTTGATATAGCACACTAATAATGCTCTCTCTCTCTAAGCTAATCATATTGCCCTCACTAAGCTGATTAGGTAAACTGTTTGCAATCTAAGTTGACATATCTCTCGTAAGCTGATATAGTATACCATCTAGATCATTCAATTAATTCTTCATTTTTATCATACATGATAAAAATAACCGCGTGTGAGTACACGGTTAGCCATAGCCAAAATATCATAATTTCACTTTTTGAATATCCCACTAGTTTCAACAGCCCATAATATATTTTTGGCGTTGTAAACCGACATTCAATAATTTTCCAATTAATTACCAAATTTAATTAATTTAGGAATAAAATCCTAAAATCACAATTAAATCAATTCAACACAATTTAGAGCTCATATAAATAAATAGATTGCGCCATGATAATTAGCATAAAATTTTGGTCGTCGGCTATCCCAGCCTAATTTTCGAAAAATAAATAATTAATTAAATAATTACGAAAAATATTAAATAAATGCACTAAATCCAACTTAGACCCGTAAAGCCTAATTGAACACCAAAACGAACCTAGAAAAATTCCAAAGTTCGTTAAATAAATAATAGCACGAGACCACCTCACTTGTTTAACGAGTAAAACTCACTTGTTTAACGAGCGGTTCGGTGCAAAACGACGAGAACGTCACAGGAATCAACTTTCCTCAAGGTGGACCTAGCAACCGAGGCTCAAGACAACCTCAAAATGGGCCTAGAACAATGCTAGAACCTTCTCTGTTTGCTGCTGTGCTTGGCTAAAATAGAGACCAACAAAGCCGAGTTAAGGGCGGGAATGGACCAAAGAAGGTGGCAAGGGCTAAACCGGGCCTTGGCAGGCACTCGCGGTGGTTGGACAAGGCTCACAGCGGCCTAAGCTGATCGGAAAAGTTCTTGGGACGCATGGACAGAGGTGGACGACGGGCTGAGATGCGCAGAAAGGCAGCACAAACGAGCGGACACACGACAACAAGCTAACTGCTCTAGCGAGCATGCGGTGGCGCAGCTGCTTCCGATGGCTTGTGGGGTTGATGGCAACTTCTCTCTTGCTAGTTGAGGGCGTCGAGTAGCACAAAACAGATGGGAGAGGGGCGGTGGACACAGCCTTGGAGAGGAAGAAAGAGATGGAGGGGGCCACAAGCCTTGATCTTCCACACGCTTGTCTCCTTGACCCATCCACAGCCAAGCATGACTTCCTTGACCCTCAATGAGCCACCAATGCTCGGGAATGGGAGGCATACGAATTTCTAAGATTTCTCCTTCAATTGGGCTTAGTTTCTTGGTCAATTCAATCCCATTTGGCCTCAACAAATCCCTTTGTCAAGTCCTCGATCAAATCGATATTTTTTCTCACCAATAGAATCCACTTAATTATCAAATTTGCGATAAAAAAATATCCCTATTTTTTTCTGAACAAAAACGGCCCTAGAACGACTTTTTCCCAAAAAGTCTTGGGTTGCTGAAAAATCTTTTGAAACTAAGTCAACGCTCCTAGGATTTATTGTGACATTGCAGAATCTTTAATTTTTGAAATCAGATTCAAATCCGCGGCTAATTTCACTCAGGCATGTTTTTAGCATAACCTAGGCTACCAAGTAATTTTCAGAAAATTTTAGTGCAATTGACCCATGGTCGATTTTCTTCAAGCCACAATGAACCCACTCGACACATTGGCGACTCTCGGTTGTCGTGAAAATCTCGAGAATTCAAATACGGACACAGGGTACCAAAACAATTAAAAAATCAGTCTAGTGCCGGCCGACGAGAATTTTCCAATTTAGTGGTGTCACCCATGATTAGCCACATATCTCTGTTGAATCAACCTATCTTTGATCTCAAATCAATTTTTAACTGTACCGTAATAACACCTAAAGATGAGCACGGTCAAGAAACTAATTCCTAGTCGAATTCTCAGGTCTATTGCATTAAAATTCCTTAATGGCTTTCTTGAATAGTTTAATTATCTCGAGAGTGATCAACTCTGAGAATAGCCCTATAGGTGCGTCCATGAAATGCCCGATTTATTCAATAAAACAAGGATTGAAAATTTGGGATGTCACAACTCCTATCTACCTCTCCGAGATGGCCCCGCCGAAATGGCACGGCACCTTCAACACCGGCTTCCAATTCTTCATAGGCATAAGGGTGGTCTCCGCCAACTGCATAAACTACGGCACTGCCAAGATCAACTGGGGGTGGCGCCTCTCCCTCGGCCTCGCCACGGCCCCAGCCACCATCATGACCCTCGGCGCCCTCCTCATCTCCGACACTCCTGCAAGCTTCATTGAGCGTGGCAGGCTCACTCAAGCAAAGCAAGCACTTGTCAAGGTGCGGGGCCACGACACTGACATCGAGCCTGAGCTTGCTGAGCTCATCAGGTCTAGTGAGATAGCAAGGGCCACCAAGGAAAAGCCCTTCGTAACGATCTTTGAGAGGCAGTACCGGCCGCACCTTGTGATGTCGATAGCGATCCCATTCTTTCAGCAACTTACCGGGATCAACATCATTGCTTTCTACGTGCCTGTTTTGTTTCAGTCCGTGGGATTTGGGAGCGACTCTGCTCTGATAGTGGCTATAATACTTGGATCGGTTAACTCGAGATCGATTCTGGTGTCTACGTTTGTCGTGGATCGTTGTGGGAGGAGGTTTTTGTTCATTGAGGGTGGAGTGCAGATGTTCCTCTGTCAGGTATGTAGTTCGCCCCTAGCTTTATTAGCAATGCATGAAGGCGTGATGCAACCGATGCAGAAAATAAAGAGGCGAAGTATTTTAAGGAGTAATGCTCAACATACAAGACTACATTGAGACGTTGTACGATCACTATACTCAATCATCTCGCCATCTCGACGTCAGTCTTTGTTATCATAAATCCACGTATGCCCTTAAACCTTGTTCGCTTATTGTTTAGATTGGTGTGGCATGTGTCTTGGCTGTGACGATGGGCACTTCTGGCACGGAGCGCATCAGCAAGGGCCACGCCATACTAGTGCTGGTGCTGATGTGCATCTACGCAGGTGGGTTCGGTTGGTCGTGGGGTCCCCTAAGCTTCTGCCTCGTGTTTTAAAATTAACACAATCTAATCAAACAAGTGAGACTTGCATGCGGATTAAACATATGACATATGTTCAACCTAAAACACTATCAAATGCAAAAGTAACTTCATGTTTCGGCCAACTTACCCGAGCTTCTGTCTCGTGTTTTACATGATAAGTGATTTTTTTTTTTTTTGTCTCATCCATATCTTCTTATATTTTTGTTTTGTCTTTTTACAGAGTTAAGAAAAGTCGAATCTCACGCTTGAAACTAAGGGCGCGTTTGGTAACGATTCTAATCCCGGAAACTGATTCTGACAAGAAATGATTATTTTTTATTCATTCCCGAACCGATTAAGTAAAGAACGTGTTTAGTAAGCTGTCTAAAATTTCTGATTCTTGAATAGAATTGCGTTTGATAACGTGTTCATTGATTCTGTTCCAAATTATTTTTTTTAATTTTTAAATAATTGTTTCTACTTTTTTACTTTTTTTTCTTTTCTTTTTTTTTTCCTTTTTCTCCTATTTTTCTTCTTCTTCTTGTGGCCGGTCGCCGAACCGGCGACCGGCCGGACGAGGGCCGGCGACCTCACTAGAGCGTCGCCGGCCCTTGGCGAGGCCGGCCCCTCGTCGGCCGAGCCTTGCGCGGGTAGGCCCAGGGCGAGGCTCGCCCGGCCTCCCGGTGGACGAGGCGGAGCCTCGCCGGTGGACGAGCGAGCCTCGCCGGGCCGGGCGAGCCTCGGTGAGCTCGCCCGGACCCGACGACCGCGGCGGCCGACAGCGGGCGGTGGTGGGCGGCGGCGGACGGCGGCGGGCGGCGGCAGGCAACGGTCACGGGATGGCGGAAGGAAAGAAGAAGAGTTTTATTGTGTTGATTCTTCTTTTGATTCTCGGACGCGAAATCAATTTTTTTTTTCTCAAATATTCTCCCAAACCGATTCTTACGGGAACAAATTTGTTCCCGGAACAAAAATTTTACCGAACGCGATTCTCGTCCCAACCACCCCAAAAAAATCAGAATCGATCGCAACGTTGTCAAATAGGGCCTAAATGTCACCACCCACCTTTTCTTGCTGCTGGGCCATGTACGGAGTGGTACCCGATCCATGAAATTAAGGGAGCAATTTATGAACCCGGGTTTACAGGCATTCTATCGTTGAAAAAAGGAAAAGAAAATCGGGTGAGTGAGATCCCACGATTACTTGTCATGTAATACATCCTCGGCGACGTAACCCATTAAAGGTTCAACGTGACGCCTCTCTCTCGTAAGTCATTATAAAATAAGGGTCTGGTGACACGACGCAACGAGCCATTTGCGACTCTCATCAACATTCACCTGAAATTCCTGCTCTGCGAGTGAGAGAAAGAGAGAGAGATGGCGGTCGGAGGGTTGGCGGTCGACGGAGGCAACATTGATGGCCTCGGGGGCAGGATAACGCTATCGGTGGTGATCGCCTGCGTCGTGGCCGCGACGAGCGGGCTCATCTTCGGGTACGACCTCGGAATTTCAGGTGCGTCTTCTGCCTTTCCTCTCTCTTCTCTGTGCAGTTTCTTCTGTGAAAATGGCGTGATGCTCCGACGTCCTCCATCGACGCGTGAATTGTCGCGTCTCCTTCGAGCAATGAACGCATGAAAACATCAAAATCCAATATCCCATGCCTCATCATCATCGAAGCTGCGATGTCCTCCTCCATCAACACCTTTGTAGTTTCAGCTCTAGGACGCGCGGTAAACGACACGCCTCCATGAAACGGACTCCATATGACTTCGCACGTGATTTTCGCTTTGAGTAGATGTTGCCTTCAAACTGCTGTCGGCTTTTTGAGAATTTTTTTTTTTTTTTAATTTTCGAAATGTATTTACAACGTACTCTACTCTTCAAAAATTCAAAACATTTCAAAATTAAAAAAAAAAATCACAAAACATTTTATAAATTTACACAATCACCTGATTGAAACGGTGATTATGTATGAAATTGTATGTTCTCTTTGATGATTGCCGATTACCTCTTCTTTCTCCTCAAGTGGTAACCTTCATAGATTTGTCATGAATATGAAGTGACATGATAAAAGTTGTATTGAATCCCATGACTCGCGATGCTAAAGCTATTCTTGTCTCGAAGGAGGTTCTTGTGTTTTATCTTCAATCGTTTAGTATTGCTATGGTGACTAGGATGGATAGCTTTGAGTGGATAATGTTTGTGCCAATAGGTTGCCCATCAACATCTAGTAAGGTTATTCCTTATTTGTAATTATGGAAAATGAAAACAATTATTTTCGGCAAATTGTGGGAAATGCTAAAGCTGTTTTCCACCTTGAGGAGGTAAGACTTTGCTTATTTGTAATTATGGAAATAATTATTATCAGCAAATTGTGGGAAATGTTACAGTTGTTTTCCATCTTGATGAGGTTCTTATGTAGGTTGCCATCAACATCTAGTAAGTTTTCTCCTTATTTGTAATTATGGAAAATGAAAATAATTATCATCAATTGACTCAACCACGTTAGTCATTTAATGACGTTAATTTTAAATTTTTTTTTTTTCCATAAGGACAAAGATCTATTTTGTAAAAGGATAGAGAGTTCTAGGTGCACTTCATTCCACCATAATCTCCATCATCTACAGCTATATCGGGCAAACAATGAGGAAATCATTCAAAAGGTTGTAAACATATTACATTTTTACAATTCAATCATAAACTATTTTATGTTTTGTCAATCGAGTCCATTTGGTCAATTTTAGCTGGAAATCGCCAAAATGGAAGCCAACCGTCTTATGTGACATGACCAACGTTGGTGTAGATAATTTTTAATAATATTTTAAATATAAATTTAGTGTTTTTATTCTTTTCTTTTCTTTTCTTTTTCCTTTCCCTTTTTTCGGTAGAATTACAAAAAAAAAAAATCTAAACTTATAACAATTGTGCCAATTCAATCCTAAACCCCTATTTTTTTTGTCAATTTAGTTACAAACTTTTTGTAATTGTGCCAATTCAATTCTTCTAAATCTAATTGCCATCCGATTACCATATCTAACTATATTCTCGTGCACAGTAAAAACTCTTCAATTTATTCGAGGTAATGCCAACAAGTCAATCAATTTACGTGTTGAACGCACAAGTAAATTTATTCATGTAATGCAAGAAGTGCAGTGTGTCACATTTCTCTAACTGATTCTTTTGATGAGATTCATTGCAATCATTAAGGGAATGAAGATCTAGAAACAAGCGATGTACAATTTAGTGCACTAACAGATACATGGTGCAAATTTGCAACTAAATTGTTTAGGGGGTGTCACTACAATGCTTCCATTCTTGAAGAAATTCTTCCCTCGGTACTAAGGAAGGCAGCCGAGGCGAAGACGGATTTATACTGCATTTATGACAGCCAAGTCCTAACGGCATTCACATCCTCGCTCTATCTCGCTGGGTTGCCCTCGTCCCTCTTGGCGAGCCACCTCGCCGTAGCATTCGGTCGGAGAAACATGATGCTTCTCGGCGGCTGCACCTTCCTTGCTGGGGCGGCCATCAATGGCGGAGCTGCCAACATAGCCATGCTCATCCTCGGGCGGATCTTGCTCGGATTGGGTATCGGCTTCACTAATCAGGTACTAGATTTCACTTGCTGTTTTATTATGTTCTAATGAAAATAAGTCCTTTTTCAAGACCACATATGTCAAGGTTGTTGACTTCTACTCCTGATTCATGGCTATAGATTTAGCCATTCTGAAATTGCTGGTATGTTCGGGCTCTAAAATTATCAATTCAAGTATAAAAACACAATTTAGATCGAATGCCCAAAACAGAATTCAGGACATATTCGATAAAAATGCATTGTGGTACTATTATGATCAAGTTCATTTTATATTGGTTTGGTAGAGACTTAATAAGTTAGAAAAATGTACACTACTATTCTCAAGGATAATATCTATATGTTAGTTTTTCGTTCAACGATAAATAGTACATAACAAATTGAATCTTGATCATTGAAAATGATGAGTTTAATCAGATTTATGCTTCAAATTCAATTTATCTATATATTAGATTCATGTCTTCGTATTAATAAATGATGAGAATTGTATCTCAGGCAGCTCCATTGTACCTCTCCGAGATGGCCCCACCAAAATGGCGCGGCGCCTTCAACGCCGGCTTCCATTTCTTCCTAGGCACTGGGGTGCTCGGTGCCAGCTGCATAAACTTCGTCACCGCCAAGATTAGCTGGGGTTGGCGCCTCTCCCTCGCCTTGGCTGCGGCCCCGGCCGCCATCATGACCCTCGGCACCCTCCTCATCTCCGACACTCCCGCGAGCCTCGTGGAGCGCGGCAAGCTTGCTCAGGCGAAGCAAGCGCTCCTCAAGGTGCGAGGCCACAACACCGACATCGAGCCCGAGCTCTCAGAGCTCATCAAGTCCAGCGAGGTAGCCAAGGTCGCCAAGGAGGAGCCATTCCTAATGATCTTCGAGAGGCAATACAGGCCTCACCTCGTGATGTCGATAGCGATCCCGCTCTTTCAGCAACTTACAGGGATCAACATCATGACCTTCTACGCGCCTGTTTTGTTTCAGTCCGCGGGATTCGGGAGTGACTCCGCTCTGGCAGCGACTATACTACTTGGAGTGGTGAACTTGGGATCGATTCTGGCGTCCATGTTTGTGGTGGATCGTTGTGGGAGGAGGTTTTTGCTCATCGAGGGTGGAGTGCAGATGTTCCTCTGCCAGGTACGTGACTAGCCCTTTGCTTAGGTTTTTGTTCATTGAGTGATGCTCAACCGTTCCTCCATCTCGAGGTCAATCTTGTAATCATAAATCCACATGAACCCTTAAACCGTGTTCGCTTATGATTTAGGTTGGCGCGGCATGTGTCTTGGCTGCGACGACCGGCACTTCTGGCACGGAGCGCATTGGCAAGGGTTACGCCATACTATTGCTGGTGCTGATGTGCATCTATGTGGCCGGGTTCGGCTGGTCATGGGGTCCCCTATGCTGGCTCATCCCGAGCGAGATATTCCCCATGAAGATTCGTCCCACGGGGCAAAGCCTTAGCATCGCCGTCTTGCTCACACTTACGTTCGTGCTGTCGCAGACCTTCCTGGCCATGTTGTGCGACTTCAAGTACGGCATCTTCCTATTCTTTGCCGGGTGGAACGCCGTGATGACGATCTTCGTGGTGCTCTTCTTGCCGGAGACGAAGGGGATTTCTCTGGACTCAATGCATGTGGTGTGGGAGAGGCATTGGTACTGGCGTAGGTTTGTTAACAGGGAATCATACTAGCTCGTGTCTTGTCCGTGTCGATTTGAGAGAGAAAAGAGGCGGGTAACGTACTGAGATTCTGAGAGACACAAGGGTCAGTATGAACAAGGATATTTCATGTGTTCATGACTTGGACGCCTCATGCTTCAAAGAGCATAATAAATTTGAAAGGTCTTCTAATGCTATAGGAACTCGTGTATTTTATTTCATTGTGAGATGTAGTAAGTTGTGCTACTCGGGGGAAGGAAAAGATGTAGCAAGTTATATTAAGTGCAGGAACTGCTCCATTGCTTCATGGTGGCTGGTAATTTAAAGTACAAATTGGGTAATTTGTGAGTTGTAGAATGAACTTATGGCCTAAAAGCATATGGGGTCAGTTATAAGGGGATCGAACATAGACGCAGCCAGGGATAAAGATTTGACCAAGCAGATCACCGCCTAGTCGGGTTAGAGCGAGATACAAAATTAAACCTTTGCCTCGTCTAGATAAGTTACGGAAGAGAATTTATGTATCCAATTCCCCCATTTCGCCCAAACGCATTGGTCAGGATGACCCTACAAATTGCATTCCCAAAAATAGCACTCTTCCCTTGAACGGCTAAGAGATACCTGAGGCCTCGGGCATCAATCCAACAAAGTTGGATAGTCATGTACATAGTGCCACTTTTAAGTGCTGTAGACACCAGGTACTCTTCCATCAGGGAACGGGAAAGAGCAGACCTAGTTGTGCGTCTCATGAAAAGCTGTGTTTTTTTTTTTTAACTGCTGTTACTTCACTTGTATGAATCGCAACCCAAAACCACAGATATCTGCAGTGTGATCATAAGTGATGTACAAGTGAAGTTGAGAAGCATACATCTGTACCGTTGCACTAGTAATTTCTGTGAATGCACAGTTTCACAACGACTGCCAGTATCTTGCAAACCATTTCACTCAAAGATGTTGCAGAAGAATCTTTTATCCGGAAGAAATGCCAGCCAGTTAGTGTGATGCTGAACATGTTCAACTGGTTGTGCCCCCTGAATGTGACGAATTCAGTTGAATGTAACAGAGGAATGCAAGTGATGGAAACGCTTAAGCCTAGGCCAAGAAAATTGACATTAGAGTGATGAACAAATAATATTTACAGTAACGATAAGCAGGAAATTCATATTTACATCCCAAGCTTTCTCTAGAGTAAGACACATGATCATAGGTAAGCTGATCATGTGGACTCTGATGATACTGCAACCTTGACATAGATTCATACGGGAGGGCAAGCACAATTTTCTATTACGGAAATAAAAGTCAATCAAAAACAAAAAGGAAAAATGACTGCTGTGAAATTCTTCCTCATGATGATTAGTACAATCTGCCATAAGACAATGTATCGAAGTTTATATCCAACTGGATTACATTCAATATAACTCACATTAACACTGCTAATCTATCCCCCATGCCTTCCGATTATTGTTTTGTTCTTCCACAAGAACATCTATGGCTTGAAAATAAGTTTGATTTCTGCTGTACAAATTCCAGAAAAAACTTGTATCCAAGGAATGCTAAAGATGTTGTTGGAAGATCCATTTGCATGAGTTTGTAAATGTAACTATATGGAAGATCCATTTGCATGAGAACCTAGATATAAGGAGAGAAAATAATGTGAAAAATAGGACAAAAATATGATGTTGGCAGTAACAAATGAGACTTGGATAACCCGACCATTTAAAAATCAAAATTGATAGCTTATTTTTTCTTTTTCTGCTCTGTGGTTGGGAATTTTGAAACTCCAACCTCCTGTCCCATGTCCATTCACTGGCCACTAGGCTGAATGCCCAGTAAATCGGGAAATATTCAGATATGAGTTGATCCTGTACCAAAATTCAGGGTGGTCTCAGGGCCTAGCAGAGCTACAGGTGTTATGCTGGGTGATCCACTAGCAAAGACTGAACAGTCTCATTAGCAGTATTCACTATATGATCTATTTGTCCAAATTCTACCATAGAATCATCATTATATGTGAAAGGCATAGTCTAAGATAGCATTATCAGTTTATTAGATCTCAGAAACATTTCAGAACCAACAAATACCTCAGTCAAATGCATAAGGATCATCGACATAGGGATTTAACGATCCTTCTGTGAACAAATCACCTATATTTGAATTTCGTGGAGGATGAACTCCCTTTGTTCCCTGCACAAAGAGTGCAGACCAAGAATGATATCTGGAATCATTAACTACAGCTTCTGAAACAAAAGGAAACCATGTGACTTGATGTAAAGCTACCAATAATGTATGCTATATTACGTATAATTATACAAATTCTTACATGTAATTATTGTTTGGTATCCACTATAAGACAACATATCCATGTTTTACTCTTGCTCTCAAACTCTCAGGATATACCTGTGGCAACAGTCAGAACCCAGAGGTGCCACGTTTTTTCAGCATCTTCAACACTATGCCCATCCTTGAATATTTATTAAAACAAGGGGCCATTCCTTTTACTTAATCTCTGAAAATTTACTATTTCAAATGGTTCTTTCAAGTCTTCATTGTAGTGAACTGTCGATATATATCTCTATTCACTTTCAGGTGTGAGGTCCAACCATTGAATTGTGAACAAAAGACAAAAAGTCCTAGCAGGTTTCTTCCTCTTCCTCCACTCATATATCACCTCCTTAAGTATAAAGAAGCAGAAAGAACATAAGATATCAACATTTAAAAGGTCAGGATGTATTATACATACTTCATCCTGGTGGAATTGGAATGAAAGGTACATACATAAGATAAGCTATGATTTTTATATCCAACTATTCATCTCATCCTTGATGTGGTAACATATGAAAAACCTTCACAGGTACCTGTACTCAAAACTGACACAAGTAGTTGAGTACTGTTCTAATAAAGTAACCATGGATTGAGTCCAAGTAGCTCATCACAAGGGAGGTGAAGGAATTGCCTAGACACAGTCTTCCGATAAATGAAAAGTGAAATCAATACCAAACTCCTACAGTTCATGTAAATGCTCATCTATTAGTTTTGCCCGTAATTACCTTAATATCCTTTGGGGTGCTCAGTCTTGGTGAAACCATCCTCTTATGTTTTCTTGGATCCTGTGGCAATGGGATACATTGAAAGGCTCCATTGTTTGGCAAAAGAAAGGCTAGCAACCCATTTTATTGAGTGCCAAAAATCAGATGCTAATCAGATGGTTTGGTGAGACTAGATACATGCCTCAAACATGACTGTACTCTTTGTTTTTCTCCTTTTGGTAATTGTTCTGCCATTTGTCGTTTCAACTTCATATTCACGGTGAGTTACCTGTCATGCAGAAAGTAAACTGAGTATACTTGACGATATCATGACACAGGCAGAAGGCACTTGAACAAGAAGTATCAGAATGATCATATCCATTCATGCAATGGAAGAATATAATACCAGGTGCAGATAATAACCACTGCACCGTAGATGACACTCAATGATAGACTTCTGTTTTTGTGTTAAGATCACAGTGGATAACAACTTACTTTCTTGCTATGCTTGGGAATACTCGCCACACTACCAGTATTAGTGTTCTCTACTTTTTTCAACGATTTTGACACCGGTGTTTGAGTTGCTTCTGGGAGAGGTGGATCCTGCAACAATAATTGGAATCAAAATGAGATGACAAGCCGATTTTCTATTGGCTGCAGAGCCAACAAGAGAACATGTTAATGTTTCCCAGTCACCTGCTCATCATCTTCTGCTCTTAAGTCATGTTGGCTTCTTCTACTACCGTTAGAATTCCTCTTCTTCATTGAAGTGATTGAATACTCCTTTCAAGAAAAACATTCACAGGGACAAGAGGAATTATATCATATAAAGCTCAAGGCGTATCTCCATAGTTTATAGTTAAATCAGCAGATGATGCCTATCTAGATGAGATGGAATTTATACTAATCATCACAAACACGAATTTCCCTAGTGTAAAATTCAGGTATAACGTCTTAATATCTCAACGACATGATGCATATATATGTGGACAGCATCCAAATGGAACACAAGGCTAAAAACATGACAGTGGTTGCTGGTCAAAGCATCAAACTCAGAATGCCAGCAAGAGAAGAAGACCTCTTTTAGTTTCCAAAGACAACTCCCAAAATGCATAAGCAGATGGAAAACATAGACAAGGTGCATCATTTTGCATCAAACTCACAAAAAATAACTTCTTATTATAGTATCTGCATTTTTTTTAATCTCATTGCATCCATAGTTGATGCTACGATATGAATAAGCATAGACTTGAAGCACCAACAAAAAATTTATCTCCCCCACCGCATATAATTTATTAAGAGATTAGTAGGGACTTGATGCGCATTGAGGAGTCAGAAATTGGTAGTCAGACTAAGGATAAGTGAATCAAATATCTAGGCCTATTACATCACTAATTTAAAGTTTGGCTGGCATCAGATTTGTATCACTATAATAAATGAAAGTAATTCAGTTATCTACACCATCCAAAAGGAAAAATTTCACCACCATGAGCTTGCAACCTAGTAGTTTCAGTGTGGATCCAAGACTTCAGAAAAATTGAGGATTTTGCCACCCGAGGACAGGTAAGAGTTGAGGCATTTACTCTATGAGGACTGTTCTTAATGTAACTGTGATGCCTAATTGGCTTGCAAGAATATAACTACAAACTTGGCCAACTATAGCAAAGGTAATGGTATGACTAATCAGACAGTGCTCAAGAACATGAAGCTGAAAGAGAAAGCTCCAGGAGCCAGTGAGAGAAATCAAAGAACATTGAGTTACTGCCTATATTAAATCTTCTTTTTCAGTCCGTGGTATTTAGAATCATCTAAACTCAATTTGTATTAGGAAGAAACATAAAACAGAAACTCAGGGATGTGTATCTATCTATGAGAAGTGCGTTATGCATGCAATAGTGTTTCAACAGAGTTGTGCCTATTCAATACTTTCAATAAACTTCACAGTCAAGAGTTATACATCAGTAGATTCAGTACTACGAAATTGGTACATTAACTAGCCATCCTGAGCACAGCAAAATGCAGTGAAACAGCATTAAGAAAAGTAAATGTCTGGCACAATCTTCAGCAGAGAAAAAACTTCTCAACATCATGAGTTTTCAGATTCCTTTGAACCAAACTAAACATTCAGCATAAATCCAAAAGAAAATGTTCTTCATGAATGTAAAGTAGCATCAACCAATTAACTCAAAGTATGAGTTTTAAAGAATGACCTGTTCTACATAGAGGTCTATTTGAATAGAGATTCTCTATGAGATTAAGTCAGGAAAAATAGTCAAGACCTAACCTTTCTTGAAGTGACCTCTTGATCCTCCTGTGGCTTGTCAGCCATTACTCTCCATTGTAATTGCAATAAAGCTCTCTGTCTATCTTCCTGGAGTGCATCGTAGGAAGTTAATGTCCAATACAATTTATAAAATCCACTTTAGGACTACAGATATTACATACTTTGGATTTCTGCCGATCCAATTCCTCTTGCAGTTTTCTACATTCGTCTTCATACTGACACTGTACAGCTTTCATCTGAGCTTCATGTTCATTCCTAAGTGCGGTTGTTCTCTATATGGATAAAACAGGCATCACAAATCCAAACTATAAATGAATCTGGAAGTTCATCTTGAAGCTGGTACCACATGCACCTCTCTCCACTCATTTTCAGCTTGGATTTGGGCATGTTTCATCTCTTCATTGTGGTTGGTTTTGAGAATCAATTCCTTCTGGTTGT
The DNA here is from genome assembly GCA_016097545.1 of Eucalyptus victrix. Classification (NCBI taxonomy): domain Eukaryota; kingdom Viridiplantae; phylum Streptophyta; class Magnoliopsida; order Myrtales; family Myrtaceae; genus Eucalyptus; species Eucalyptus victrix. The sequence goes on along the minus strand of CM027840.1, from coordinate 4,727,235 downwards.
TTTCCTGATGAATGCGACTTACCTACATCACAGATGAGATGAATTTAATTTGAATTTGATGGGATCATGCAGAGTCAGTTTGCCAAATTGTAGTTCACACAAAACTAGCTGATGAGAGCACATAAGACTTGTCCAAGAAGTTTATCTGGAACCACCTTTTGATTTTAACTGTGCGTATCTATTTACCCTATGCTACGCTTTGGAAAAATGCAACACTAGAAAGTGAATATGATATTAGTCCTTTCAGTTTCAAAAACCAATTATTTCAAAAGCCAACATGTGATTGTGCCTCCCAAACTTAAAAGGACAATACATAGATGTAAGTCTCAACTGTTAGATAAAGTAATGCCAAATAAAACCATATGGCTCAGTAACTGGAGGGCCATAAAAAATATTGAAGAAAAGATGACGAAAGATCAATATGAAAGTATGCATTGGCTGTGAAATTTACAAAAGCAGCATGTTCCTCCTGAATGCATATCAATTGCTGCCTTGATTCTTCTTTGCAATCAGCAAGTTTTTTATCACACTCCACTTCCATTTGTCCAATGACTTTGTCCACCTAAATCCTCAAAGGGAACAGCAGCCAATTATATCAAAGATTAAGGAACTGTGGGCAAAAGTTTGAAGAAACGACAAACCTTTTCTTTTTCCTGATTGACAATCTCCTGCTTTTCCAGCTCAAATTTTCTTCGAATGTCATTAATGGCCTAATAAAGCTTGCTGTTAGAACTCAAATGATTATAAGTAATTTAAGCTGCATGTGAAGCATGACAAGCAATGAAAACCTGATCATTCTTCTGACAAAGTTCTTTCAAATGCCTCGAAAGTTCCATCTGTTTATTATCAAGCATCATATCATACTGCTTCTTGGATTCTGCTAGTCTATGTTCAGCTGAAGTCAGTAATGCCTGATTCTGCAGTAACATGCTGCGATGAATATAGTACTGTAGGAGTGTTCTAAGTTCATGAATCGTTATTTCAAAAGTTCACCTCAGAAATTTGGTCTTCTAGCTTCTTCTCTCTATCCCTGTGACTAAGAATAAGGTTTTCCTTCTCCTCTAACACATTTTTGAGATCATCAACTTGATTCTCAAGTGCATCCTTTTGCTTCTCAATTTTCTCATTCACGTCTTGCAGCACTTGTATTTCTTCAGCCTTTTTCTGAATCTCTGCTTGAGATTTCTCATTATCATCATTTTTCTGACTCTCTAATGCTGAATACTTGGCCAGCAAATCTTGCTGTGAGACATAAAGAAACAGGTTGAGGACAGCAATAAAGCATGTTTACAAAACACAAAATGACCAGAGCAATAGTTTCAACCATTCTATCCTCAGAAGATTTTGTACTCTCCAGAAGAGAGCTGATTTTCTGCTTTAATTCACAAACCAGCAATTCAGACTCAATGCTCTTTGAGACAAGGGTTTCTGCTTCAGACTCCAAGCTCTGAATTCTCTCTTTGAAATTTGAAGTTCCTCTGAAAGCTGTGTTATAGCCACCTCATGAGATTTCTGAAGTTCTATGACCTGACTATTTAATTCCTGATTCAACACTTGCAAAGCATCCTTCTCTGATTTTGTGAACAAGAGCTCGCTCTGCAGCTTATTATGCCTTTTCTTAGCAAGTTGAGCTGCAAGGTCCATCTTCTTTTGAACCAACTTGAAGCACGACTCATACAGGGAGTTCAACTGATCCAACTTTTCCCGAAAAATCAAATTTTTTGCATCCAATTCCGCCAGCTGTGCAGCAATCAGGTGAACAAAACTTTCAAGACTTTTAATCTCTTCAAGTGACAATACCAACTTACTGCCAAAATCATCATTTCTCAACTGAATTTCCTTCTTGTCTTTTTCTAGATTTTCTTGAGTGGTAATCAGTTGTTTGATTTCATCATCTTTTGATATTAATTGGGACTGCAATTCTCCCAATGTAGAATTCAAATTGTCCATGGCTATCACATTCTCCTTCAGAGGAGCTTCAAATTTCTTGATCATTGCATCTGCAAGCAAGATAACAATTATTTGATGGCTTAACAAGCAGATGTATACCAAACGCCCAACAAGATTCTGACCAAACAACTCCATCATTGACATCTTTATTGAAAAACTGCACTGATAACATGTAACTAGTCTATTGCTATCTCAACCGTGTCATTGTCATCTCATAAAAAGAGTAAATCAGAAAAATGTATTCTCATCCAATGCTGATAAAAGTTCTGTCCCTAACAGAAAGCTTGCTTTTGAATCATGTCAGTGTCACCAACTGAACCCTATGTATGTTACCTATACGTTCCGTATGAAGCTAACATTTTACTCAATATGTGAGTAGATCAAAACCAATTGTAACCAATACCACTTAGTCAAGTTCCCTGGATAATGGAATTGCAATAATCTTTCCAAAACATTGGGAGAGGTGTATATTTTCCAATCTTCTTCCCCTAGTAGTCCATGGAAGCTGAAGATTTTGAAAGTGATGATCCATTTGATGCTTAGGAGCATATGGATGAGAAGGATCAAGGGTCAAAGCACTAATCCAGTGGAGAGGCCTCATATGTTCTACTTTAGGACCTTCGTCTGATCCAGCTGAGGAACCCTCAAAATAGTTCAATTATGAAACTTCCAACTTTCACAGAATACAATCATCTTCTCCAAGTCAAATGTGATACAGAACATGGTTTCAAAATTTCATCTATATAGATCATCATGGATGAAAAGCTCTCTGCAACAGCAATATGTATATAAGATAAACATTTCAAAAAAGGAACCTAATTTACCTTTCTCCCCTATGAGATTGGCTGTCCTGTACTGTTCATCTCTGTGAAATTTCTCTCGTTCTTCTTTCTCAACTCCAAGTTCCATCAATTCCTTGTCACCTAGAGTTATCATTTAATAAGAGCTTATAAGTTTAAAATTATTCAAAGGAATGACACCAAAATTCAGCAGGTCTACAAGAACCTATGAATACATCTAACAATTCACAATTGAATTACACATTTCATTGTACCTTTTTAGTAAATAAACAAAGAATAAACTGGCTAATAATGACTCACGTCTCTGAATTGTCTCCTCTGCAGACTCTAGCTTCATGGAAAGAGCAGCCATCTGTTGATTCAACCCATCAATTGCAACTGAACTAGCCAATAACTTGTCTTCAAAGAACTCCTTATCTTTCTCAGCTACATTACCAATTGTAATATGTCATGTCTACCGAAATTTTTACCAACGCATGAAATTATCATTTTCGATATGTAGGAAAGAAGTTGGAGACCATTTTGGACTTGACCGGCCAAGTGTTGCAACGTCTCTGTGAGTTGATCACACAACATCTTCGTAGAAGAGAATTTAGACTCCAGCCCTTTCCACAGCTTCTCATCCTCCTTCTGCCTCACTTTGAGCTTAGCATTCTCATTAAAGGCATTCTGCAGTTTGTCCTCCAGTGCACAGATGTGCTCCGTCGATTTCTTCAATTTCGTGTTCTAGAACATGGATAACACTGATTAGCCAGATGCACACGTCAAGTTTGCGCGTAGCGCGGTTAGAAAAAGCTAAAAAAATTGCATGACAAGGAAAATCCAGAAAGATCATTGGCAAAGAGAAATAAATACCTATAAAAGCAATTCAAAGACCTTAATTCCTAACTCAGCCTTCTCAAAACACTAATCATTGTGAGTTCAGAATATGCGTGCTTCTCAAAACATGCGCCTCACGTAATCCAAATGATTACACAAGGAAGTCACGGGAATGGCGAAGGTAAAGAAGCACGCACAATCAGATTCAGAGAAACACTCAAAAGCGAAGTTTCCGTTTCCCTACCGCCATTTCGAGATCGGTTTTGACGGAGGCTTGCTCCTTCACCAGCTTCTCTGGCCACGGACAAAACAACGACAGAAAATCAACAGAGCGATTAAGAAGAAAAACATAACAGAGCACGCGAGGAGAAAAAGCGGCGCCACGAGAACCTGCGGTGAGCTTCAGGTTCGCGAAGCTTCCGATCGAGAAGCTTCCGATCGAGAGCGAGTCCGTCGCGGACGGACGCGACGAGAAGGAGGAGAAGGCCTTCGCGGTCCCGGCGGCGGACGACGCCGACGACCGGGGCTTGAACTGGTCCAAGCTCTTGAAGCTCGGGAACCCTAGCTTCTGCATCGCGATCGGACGGATCGAGCTTGCAAAGGGAAGAGAAATCGGCGTCGGAATCGAGAGAGAACGGAGGAGGAGGAGGAGGAGGAGGAGAGAGCGAAGAGTTCGAGGGCGCGGTCCGTTGCGTCTGCAGTTCGTTCGAGTGGGAAATGAACTTGGCGCCAAGCCAGCGGAGTCCTTTTATAGTCCCGGTCCTCCCGTCGAAGTTTCCTCTCGCGAAAATTAAAAGGAAAAAGCGTCGGCAATTTTTTTTTTCTTTTTTGGCGGGGGTAATTTCGTGAATATGATGCAATACGGATCATTTATAGGTGACATTTTTCAAAATTCAAATAAATATTAATTTAATTGCATATCGCTCCGAAAAATAAATGGACACGTAAAGCATTTTCTGCAGACTACTTGTTAAATTTGTCGAGTTTCATGATTGCAATTTTTAATGCTCAGATAATATTTGACCTTGTTCATTGTGATATATTTGGACTGGTAGTTGCACCTCCTATGGCACTATTTTGTTAGGCCGTTGCTGGTAAGGTTTGATACATCCGGATCTACTTGATGTACACGTATTTAAGTCTTTGAACGAGACACGTGCTTGAGATGGGGTCAAGTAGCGGTTTGAAAATCAATCGATGGTCATAATAACTTGTAAAGGGGTGTGTGAAACTAAAACCGGTTTTGAATAGAGGACATCACTTAGTGTGCAACATGTCGTACAAGCTAGTTTATGTTTGCATTGATTGTCTTGATTGATTGACATGTTGATATTCCTATTAAGACGCATCATTCGAATCACTTTCAATCATATTCTTAGTTTGAGTTCAAGGAGGGACGTTGACATATCGTAATTAGAATGATCGTGAGATGTTAATTCCTACTTTAGAGGAAAACATCTGATAATGATGGACACGCTGAGACCACCTCATAATATGCCTGAAGCCCTACAATTAGGATCTCCTGTTATATATCAATGGAGAAAAACCAAAGTTCATAACTCAATTCCCCAATAACCCTAACAAAAAAAAAAAAAGCGACATTCTGGAGAAAAAATAATCATCAACTGAACATGTCAAATAGAAGAACAGTATCGAAGTGGAAAAGACCTAAGTAAAAATCATTCATCACCATAACAGGAGAAATCTGGTGAAAATGCTTCTGCAATGAGTCCCCCTCCTCTTTGCCGGCCGCCCATTCCAAGAGACATCATCACCGGGATCGGGTGCCGCAACACCTTGATTTTCCATAGTTGCCGTCGAATTTAGCGAATATCACAGGATTTTGGTGAGATTTACACGGCAGCACGCGATGGACACACTTATATTGCGCGATTCCAGAAACTGGACTCAACTGGATACGAACACCCACCACTTGTACAGACCATATCCGTAGACACATGTATACACGGCCAAACGAAGGGATACATTCTAAACCTGCGTAGGAAAAACCATGAAGAACAAGCAAAGATCCGACACTCAGAAGTCAAATCGACCGTGCAAAAACCATGCGAAGTCATGTCCTGCCCTTTCTAAGATGACATCGTTCAATCCGAATCTATTCCTTTCCATCTCGATCAAACGGACACAAGATCAAACCGCCAAACTTACCCCCGGCTAGGGCGGCCGGATTCATCGTCGAGAAACGAGAAACCTAAGCAGTTAAATCGCTTACGGTGACTAGATCGCCGAGAAAGACTACCCTTGAGTTAGTCAGTCTGGGGACGATGCACGAAGATGGGCGTACGTTAAATGCAAAGGGCGGGGGGTTCCATTTTCCTAGGGATGCGCTGAAGGAAGAGATGGAGAGAGGAGCAGACCTTGCGAGGCCAGATCCCCGAGAAGCAATGGCGGCTCTCTCCTCGGGGCTGATCGGGGTGGTCCACTTGGAGAAGTCGCGGTCGAAGTAGTCCCAGTCCGGCAAGAGGACGCCGGCGATCCCCAGCACGCCCACCCCGTACGTCGCCATCGCCTTCTTGAAGGAGTGCGTCCACAGCCCGACCACCACCATCGCCGCCGCCAGCCAGACCAGGGAGGCCCTCAGGGCCGCGTCATTGGCCATCTGGCGACGGGGCGCGGCGGAGAAGGAGGCGAAGCGAGCTGGATGGAGACGAGGGAGAGAAGGAGGAAGGGGAAAGAGACGGTGGTTTGCGGAGAAGGGCCGGTGGGCAGGGTTTCTGGGGTCTCGGGGCATTAAAGGAGGAAGGTGGCAGTTCGCTCATTATGGGCAAAAGGCATTGAATTGTTACCGCGAGGTGAGCATCGATGACTTTTTTTTTTTTTTTTTTTTTTTTTTGAGCAAAGAGCATCGATACTTCACGTCATAGACCATGTGGCGACCTAACCATGTATTTTGCACTATGTCAAAAAAAAAAAAACCATGTATTTTGCACCATATTTTTGCCGCATTTCATTATAGCCACATTTTAACGCCATAAAACAATTTACAATGTGCACAACCAAGGTTCTCTTCTACTCTCCCATGGAAATATACATGACAGAAGTGCCGAATCTCTTACAATTTTAAAGCAGTTCAATTTTAATAATATTTAGTCAATCCATTTGGATTGTCTTGCTATTGATTGGATTGAGTCATATGAATTTATTGTGGTCAAAGTCATGATAGAGTAAATTAAGCACATTGATCCGTGCATTAGCATGGTGAGATGGTTTAACATTAAATTTGTTACACCTAAGTGTGTTTTTCTTTTCCTAATAATTCATAGCAAAGAGGGAAAAAGTATAGGTAAGTGAAAATTTTCTATTTAATCTTTTTGCGATCTTAAAATGTTTAGTATTTTCTGCAAAAGTACACCGATAAGACATACTTCTTATCTTTGTCGGCGAGATAAAGGGATATGCGTCAAATATGTTGTCGATTTTTCATTAAAAAAATTGTCTCGAAGGGAAAAAATTTTAAAAAATATAAAAGTTCTTGAGGTGGAGTTGTAAAAGTTCACTTCCGACCACGCTTGATCTTTGGGCCCTCAGCAAACTTTTGTCCAGTCATCGAGGTTTGGGCCGAGACCTTTGTATTGGGCCATCACCATTGAAAATCACCTCCATTGCTAACCCGACCCGACCCGGACCAACATAACAATACGGATCTAGAACGAGAATTTGCCCGATTGATCTCCCTTCTCCAACTGCGATCAAGGGATGAAACAGTCTCCTGCTTTCTCCGCGTAATATTTTCTTAGCTGATAGCAGAAACTTCGAACTCTTCCCACGCCCAAGAAAAATTTGCTTTTCACATCTTCAAGTAAAAAGGTCAATCTCGCATCCTAAATTTTTTACACACCTAATCGATTACATAAACCTACAATTTGATGCACATGTCTATTTCATAAGACTACCACTTCCAAAGAAAAATGCTACCCCTGTTTAGGCACGAATTTTTTTTACTTTTAATTTTTCTTGGCCAGACAAACCCATCTATAAACTCTAGGACGGCATCTTTATTAAAAAATATTCCACGAAATTTCATCTTTGTACGTCCTAAAAAAAATTAATTTAGTTAAATGTAATCGAATCGAAAGTTATCAAGATAATCCAAGAAAATCAGGTATTCTGCTTTATTATAAAAAGTGCAAAAAAAGAAGGGACTGTTGACCTAAACTTGCCCCGGGAGACTTTGGAGCGTGCAAGGAATAGGCTGACGAAACCCACACGCGACAACTGCGGTGGGGTGTTTTGCTGCATCAACTACCCTCTAACCGCAACCGGGAAGCACGGGTCAACGGGTGTTTTCATTGCGTCGCCTATTATTGGAACACTTCTTTAAAAAATAATGAAAATAAATAAATAAATTCGAAGTCACTTTTTGGACTAAAAATCACAGTTTTGTCGTTTGAACTCAAATTATGCTGGCAAGTGTTCAAAACATTGAATCAAAGTCTAAATGAGCACAGAAAAAGGAAATATATGCAGGAGCGAATTTAAGTGGATATTAATGTACATTTGACGATTACAAAGTGAAAGATCCTCAAAATATAAAAATTTGTGATGATGAGATTATCCCAAAAAGAAAGTACTTTCATGAGCTATGGTGGGATTATTCTTTCAAGGATATGACAATTTGAAGATTTTGCAAGTTATTTTTATATATGGTACCAATAAATTATTTCTGATTTATTTTTTCTTTTTGCTTCTTTTCTAAGTGAAGCCTGCATGACTCCACATAGTGGCACATCAATGCCACATCCCATCTCACCGAAGTTTATTATTGAAAAATTATCACACCAATATTTTTCATCCCTCAAATTAGATAGATCCAATATAAGTACTTATCACACTAATTAAGTAAGTTTTAGAACTTGATTCCAACATTTGAAAATTTTAAAACTTAATTGCTTTCTCATTACATTGTGTAACTTCTAGTTGCCTTTCTTTTATATTAGAGGGAAGCAATTGAGTTGGTGGCCATCGAAAATTAAGTAGGATTAGTAACAAAAACTGGTAAATGCCAAAAGTCCTTACATTTCATTTCAATTCTATTTTGTGGAACACCTTTTGCTTCAAACGATATTACATAATAAAAAAAAAAAAAAAGGTCGAAACTCCCATTTCCATGGAAGATCTTAAGTGTCCTCTCTCTCTCTCTCTCTCTCTCTCTCTCTCTCTCTCTCTCTCTCTCTGCGATATGGTATTGCGACATTGGATTCGACATTGCTAAGAATCGTTGATGTCGCCACTGTGTTGATTGACAAGCTATGGCGGCGGAGGTGTGATGGCGGCCACTCGCGATGGTGGTAGAGGTAAGCGGGGGAGGTGGGGACCTCATTTACCTTTTCCTTGCTGATCAAGTATGCATTGCCAATGTATATATAGATTATTACAAGGAAATTCATCCATCACTTAATTTTGTGGTTCATAAGAAAGTGGGTAATTATAAATTTAATTACATTTATGAATGAAACCGCATGGGAAACTTTTTGCTTATACTAGCAATGTGTGTTATAAAAAAATTAAAAAAAAAAACCCCTTTTTTCCAGGGAGATTTTCTGTAAAAGGTGGAACAATTTTGATCATTTTAAGGCATTTAAAGTACATGTCGCCTTCAAGGCCGAGTTCTTAAACTTCATACAGGTCATGGAACACGCACAAGTTTCATTTTGTTTATGAACATTACAAAGTTCAGAAAAGTTCAGATTGTGGTCCACATTCAAAGCTACCCGCTCGTGTTCTACCTAGCCTTGAATCGGTAATTAAATCGGGAATCCTGACGGCCAGCACAAAAAAAAAAGTTTTAGGTTGAAATCTGACGAAACCAAATTAACTCGAGATCTCAATTTAGATTATATAAAGGGATAGATTCACAACCGTGTGTATTTAATAAATAAAATAAGCTCAAGATTCCGTTATTCAACTAGATATAAACCTAACCACGAATTTATTATCCGTCATCACGTATTAATGTTCGGGTTTATGATATTTATTGTTTAGATCGATTAAACTAATCGCGACCCTAATCTTGGCCCGCTTATCTAGCGACTCGGTCCCTTTTGAAGATGAACCAATAGAATGAAGGCTTTCCACGAACGGTCTTAAAAAAATAGTAAAATCCACCTAACTTTGATGAGCATAGGGAATAGGAAAGTCCTTGCTAAGGGCTAAATGATTGTGCCCACCTGTTCTCCCTATGATTTGCATGTCCGTTCCCTCTATTCCCCACCCTCTACTTTGATTAAAAAAACATAAGTCAAAAAACCTTTTGTACATTTTGGTTTGTACAACCCATGGCATGATAGCTTAATTACAACATTATGTGGAGTAAACTATTCTAAAAATACCAAACTCAAGAAAATGAATACACATAAAATCACCCCTTTTCTCTCAATGCAGCCAGGATTTATTTAGGGTGCATCTTGATGATTATCTCGAGCACAACTAATCAACATAGTCTATTATTATGATTACATTTGATAATGATTATTTGTTCTTCATCATTATAATTGCAAGTTGATATATAAATATATACATATGATCAAGTATCACAAAAAATGTCGAATTATGCCTACTATGATCCAAATATCCCAAACTTTTTTGTGTCACCAAATATCCTAAACTTGTCTACTATGACACAAATACCTCTAAATCTTGTATTGTGTCACGAAAAAATCCAAAATTATACATGTGTGACATATATACTATTTATTTTAGTTTCTATTGATGAATGAGGGAAGTTGAGATCAATAGTATGATTTTAAACTGGATGAACCATCTGACATCGATGTGAGTTGAGAAATTTTTTATGACACAAAACAATGTTCGAAGTATTTGTGTCGCAAATGACAAGTTTAGGGTTTTTAGTGACAAAAAAATTAAGATATTTGTACCATAGTAAGTATAGTTTTTGGCATTTTTACGGTATTAATTCCATATACAAACATAAATACATACATATATCGGCTATTGTAGCGAAACTACGTAGACTACATTCCCGTAGCTGCAGGTGTCGCTGTACTTACAAACGGACAGCAAACATCGATCTGCTCCTAACGAAATAATCCGGAAAAGTCTTGGAGTTTGATTAAATTAGAAGCAAGGTCCGGTGAGGGTCCAGAGCACGAGACGTCAGGGGTGTTGAATTGTGGCCATGCATAATGGGTGACGAAAGTGCTCGTGTGTTGCGTGCATGGGAGAGGTTCCTCCAGCCAGCAGCGACCGGACACGCGCCGCGCAATCAGTTCCCGGCTCGTTAATTTAATTGGTGTCTTATGATATAATTTTCTGGTTTTGGACAGACGGGGGGAGACAGCGCAGCTTTGACCGAGGAGACTCACGACATTAGTTCCCCAAATTGGACACGTTTTTAAACCCCGGTGATTCTTACCGATTAATCCCCAAGGAGAAGCGCATTCAGAATTGGGAAAATTTCAAATAAAGATCCGAAGTGGATCAAATTTTTCAAATAATGACTTGAAATGAATTTTGTATCAAATAAAAATCTAAAATTGACCAATTGTCTCAAATAAAGATCCGAAGTAGTTGAATCAATTCCAAACAAGGACCTGAGCTTGCTGGTTAGCCAAATGTTTACCGGCTATCAAGTATGTGACATTTCTAACGATTGGAGTTTGGGCAATTTTGTCCAAAAAAAAACTAGGGAGAATTAACAAATCCTAAAACAAAAACAAAAAAATTCTAGGTTTTCTATGGTTTCCCTATTCCTTGTACCAATCCTCTGCAAAGTCAAAAACCGAAGTTCTCCCCATTCCTTGTACCCATCCTCCGCAAAGTCGAGGACCCAAATTCTCCACTGGTTAAGGCATGAATTCAAAAACAAGAAGAAAACCATATGCTTCTTTCTTTGTTTGCTTAGACCCAAATTCTCCGCCAATCAAGCAAGGCGAGAAGCGACGAGAATCGAGTCACGATAATGACCAGGTAGCAATTTGGTTGAGGAGCGGGAGGAGAAGAAAGAAGAAAACATAAATATCTAAATGAATAACATAAACTTAATTAATTTAGAATTTTCCCTTTTTTTCCAATGACAAATCTATGACAAAATTGTCCATATTTTAATCACCGGAAAATGTCTGCCGGCAAGCTAAGGTCTTTAATAGAGATTAACTTGATCATTTCGGGTCCTTATTTAAAACAATTGGTCTACTTTGGGCCCTTATTTGAAACAAAGTTTATTTTAGGTTCTTATTTGAGAAAATAGATTCACTTCAAGTTTTTATTTGGAATTTTCCCTTCAGAATTTACTAAAAGAGTTTAGATGGTAAAGTGTATCTAAGTCATCAAATGTGGGATCTATGTGAAACCTATTAAGTTTAACCGGCTCATATACATTTAATATATGTAACACATATTCCGGATACTTTCTTGACGATTCAACATCGGTGCATAATGTGGACCGGTCTATGTGTGAATTTTCATCACACTTGATGCGGGGTTCTACACTGTCAAAAGGATATACATGTCATTTCCGTGGAAGAGAGAGAAGGTCTATCATGGACATTACTCTAGGAAAGTCCTTAAATCATGTCCGTCTTCCGAAATAAAATAATTCGGACAGGTTGTGTCTCGTTAAATAATAAAAAAGGTCAGACGAGAAAGAACACAGCAAGGGCCGAGATCTTGTGTATATATAGTGTTGAAGTGTTGCAGCCAAGGATTACTGGGTAGCTCCACAAGGAAGCAGCCGACTCGAGCAAGAAACTAACGAACGCACGGTGTCATTAGGATTGATAATCCACAAGAACAAAAGAAAAAAGGATCATGGGAAGATCCCCATGTTGCGAAGGCAATGGCCTGAAGAAAGGGCCCTGGTCTTCTGAGGAAGACAAGAAGCTCCTTGATTTCATCCAGCAGCACGGCCATGGGAGCTGGATCTCTCTCCCTAAACGTGCAGGTTTCCAGCCCTCCCTCCCTCCCTCCCTCCTCCCTCCCTCCCTCTCTCTCTCTCTCTCTCTCTCTCTCTCTCTCTCTCTCTCTCTCTCTCTTAGAGCCTTTACTTATTTGTGAGTTTCTTGTGCAGGTCTTAATAGATGTGGCAAGAGCTGCAGATTGAGATGGATAAACTACTTGCGGCCGGACATCAAGAGAGGGAGTTTCTCCCCGGAAGAGGAACAAACCATCTTGCATCTCCACTCCGTACTCGGAAACAAGTAATAGATTCTGGAAACCCTGCACGAAACGCTGAATCGATACTTTCGTTGCGCTCAGACTTGTTTTCCAGAATATACTGTTCTTTATATAACGAGTTATGACCAGCCGTAGACATCGACCATCTCATAAACAGAGGAATCTTAGTTAATGCATTATAATTAATTAATATGGTTTTTATGGTCGAGTAACACGCTTTTTCCAATGTGCCAGATGGTCGGCGATCGCAACGCGACTCCCAGGCCGGACCGATAACGAGATCAAGAACTACTGGAACACCCACCTGAAGAAGAAGCTGATCCGCATGGGGTTCGACCCAGCGACTCACCGCCGGAGGACGGACGTTTTCTCGTCGAGCTTGTCGCAGCTCATAGCCCTAGCGAACCTGAGCAAGCTGATCGATTCTCGGCCGCTGGATGAATCGGCACTCACGTTGCAGTCCGATGCTCTTCAGCTTGCTAATAGTCTTCAGTACTTACAGGGTCTTCTCCAACTTCCAGCTTCAGCCACGGCCAGCAACAACAATCTATTCAGCCAAACCTCATGCATTACAGAGGCAACCCAAGGTTACACTGCTTACGATCCCATCAAGGAAGACCCGGATCTTAATTCGTTATTGTCGTCAACGGCGAGATCATTCTCCGAGGGAATCGCCAGTTTCTCTCAACCACTCCTAGACAATAATTTCACCGCTCATCATCATCTTGTACCCAACTATTTGACAAACACGCCACCACAAGTCCCTTTCAGCTTCCAAACCTCGTTGAATAACCATGTCGACAGGACAGCGGCGACTCAATGTCTCTCCATGGTCAACGGGATCGATCACTGTCTAGACTCGACAGACTCCGCCCTATGGGGTGACTACGATGACCTCGATCTTCTTCTCCCTCCGTCTCTGACTGAAGCATCTGCGGTCACGGACCGGGGGGATGCTGGAAGCGGCGGTTCCTCCGGAGGTTCTCCTTCCTCGTCGACTTCACCTTGGAGCGATATTTTCTTCGGAGATCTGGCAGGGCATTGAGATCGATCTGTCTCTCTTATAAATTTTTTACTACAAAAAGCGTGATTTGAGCGATTGTTTCCGGGAGTGCTTTTCTCTTGTCACATTATACGCATACTGTGTTGTTACATAGATATAGTTCTTGTGCTTTTAGGCATGTGTAAAAATCACACCCTTTGTATCAGCATATACGAGATACGAGCACGTAGGGACGTGCGTTGGATTTGCATGTAGGCCTCATGCAATCTGTACGTACGCATCGTGTACATATTTTGTGGATATAATCATCTTTTGGATCAATCTGATCCTGAGTTTTCCGTTAATTAGGCGTAGTTGGTTTCTGCACTCGAGTTTCATTGGAATGGACTGATTGGAATGAGATAAAGCGAGAGCTACATGTCCGGACTTCTCTCAACAATTAAATCATAATGCCGTATTTTCTTTGATCCTTGATTGGAGAATATCTATGATTTCATGGTTTAGAAAGATGGGCATCGGTCCCATGTAATTTATCTATAACTCATGACCAACCAATCAGAGGCATGACCAGAAGAAACTTTCTTCGATCGGGGAGATAGAGGAAAACATATCATATTGCTCATTCTACAATACTAGATCAACCCCACATAGGTTACAATATGTCCATGCTTGATCAAGTCTAAACCATGAGCATATTGCTTTTACTCACCACGCCTCTTCCAAAATATTAAATTCGTGCTCTAAGAAAAGAAAGGTGAAGTACAATTTGCCATTTGCTATACCCATCTCATTTCTCCTATCGATGCATCGGTAGCCATATGTCGAGTATATCTGTCATTGCCAAGCATACATCAATTCCCTCTGTTGTCGCCAGCCACCTTCCACCAATCCCTAGCGACCATCGTTGCTTGCCACTAAGGGTGCAATTGAGCAGATACGAGAGAAATTAACTACTATACATATGTAAATTCCATACCAAACTTCTTAGTTCAATTAATTTAGTCATAAATATTTATGGACAAAATTTTAATGTAGTCATCTTGATCAATTTTCACTGAAAATCACTAACATGATGGTATGCCATGTAGAATAGCCGATGACGACTAAACTATCATGTTAGCATATCCGGCAAAAATGACTAAATTGCTAAATTTAAAATTTAAAATCAAATTGACATACACATAATAGTTTTAAAATTGATTGGGTAATTGTCCCAGCAAATATATTATAAGCTGGAATTCTCTACAGCTTGCATACTTCGAATTCATGAATATTAAATTTTCTATTACTCAAGCTCAACTCTAATAATAGAAAATCGAGATAGTTGAACTCCACCCCACTGTACTCGATCACAATGAAATTAGTAATGAAGTTAATTACCTTTCAGCCTTAGTTTTTATCAAGACACATAAAAAGTCTGTTCTCATATTCATTGGAGAACTTGCAAAATTTCTACAGTGTATTCTTAAATTAGGCACTACACTTTTTTCTTCAGTCTCCTAACTAATCTTTTTTTTTTTTTTTTAGTTCAAAGGAAATCAGACAAAATCTCTCTAATTCAATCCGAACCATTAAAGTAATCGAGGCAATTGGTCCAAGGATATAAACTATCGCTCAATTATACTGAAATTTAGAGCTCTTATTATAATGAGATTCCATCGACCAAACAACATTATTCAAACTCTTTTATCTTCTCTAGTCAACTTTCGGGCAATACAAACACTGTAGTACTTATTAAGAAATTGATGCAATTTGAGTACATGTTGTGCGGGACGCTCCGTTAGATAAGATAATCAATAATTTTCCAAGATGCTTCCCCGATTAACACTAAACTAAGATTTCAACTTTATAAGGGAGAGAAAATCCAAGCGAACCTAAAAATCAGAGGTCTTTTGGTCACCCCTATCATTAATCAATAATTTTCCAAGATGCTTCGCCGATTAACACTAAACTAAGATTTCGACTTTTATCAGGGAGAGAAAATCCAAGCGACCCTAAAAATCAGAGGTCTTTCGGTCACCCCTATCATAAATAGGCGATCGGTCAAACCTATAATCAGGAGTAGTAACTACGTCAATCAGCTACTTACAGGAGCTATAGAAAAAGTCGGTAATCCTATAAAAGTGACATCTAAATCACACCATGTTATTATCAAGGTCGATGTGGAATAATCCGGTCGTAAAAGTCAGCACGCAAGAATCTAAATTTTTTTTCTGGCACGTTGGATGACCCGAATAAGCCCTGGAATTCAAAGTTACCCCATCCTAGATTTATATCTTGACTGATACGCTGTGTATATTTTCATATCAAATCACATCATACTTTTCAAAATAAGTATGAGACAAAATGGTGGGTCACAAATATTGATACAATTAATGATAATAATAAAAAATAAGAATTCTTGATTTAGTTTTTCTCAATGTCTCAGCACGTGACGTGAAAAAGAGATGAAGAATCATCTACTTTCGAAAGATATCAAAGAATTTCTTGGGAATCCTACAAGATCCAAATTGAGGGAAAACTTGTTCAAAAAGTCATATAGTTATTGTATAGCGGCTAATTTAGTAATAAATATCTAAATTGTGGCAATTTAATCTTAAATATTTTAACAATTTAACAATTTACTTTTAAACCTTTCAACTACGTCAATTTAAGCATAAATCTTTTGACAATTTATCGATTTAGACCATATTTCTTTCATAAAGAATGAACAATTTAGAAAATATTTTCCTAAAAAGATGAATTGTATCGCTCACAAAAATTTTAAAAAAATGAAAAGTATTTCATTCTCTATGAAAATGTTGAAGTATAAATTGTTGTTGGTGATGAAAGTATTTTTCCATTGATTAATTATTTCAAGCAATACAAGCGATATAAGTGATCATTTTCAAGAAAAAATATTTTTTAAATTATTCAAATTATTCATTTTTTGGAAAAAAATTGTGACTAAAAATCAAAGCCTTAATCTTGAACATTTTGATGATTGGCCATTTTAGTCATTTCAATCAATTGTGACTGAAAATCATTAACGTGGATGATGTGGTCCTATGTGGCATAACTAATGTTAACATGGACAATTTGTTTTTATAATAAATATAAACATTTAATTTATAGATTGAATTTTTTATTTTTTTAATTAAAAATTTTTTATTTTTATTTTCTTTATTTATTCCTCTAATTGGTCTCTAGGCTTTATCCCACCTCCCATGGGATAATTTTATCCTGTCTATATCTCCTATCTAGTGACTGGGATAAATTATATCAAAAGCAAGAGCCAACGCAAGAGCCAACGAGGGCAAGCCTTGCCCACCCTTGGTGAGGCTCGACATAGCCAACCTAGCAACGCTTAGTCCTTGCTCGAGGCTAGCAACATTGGTCTCACCAAATTTGATGAGGTTTAGCTTCACTAGAGGCCAGTGAGGCTTAACCCTCACTGACTATCACCAAGGCCCAACAACTGGCAAACAAAGAAGGGAAAAAAAAGAAAAAAAAAGAAAAAAGTATTAAAAAAATTAGAAAAATTTAAAAAGTTATCCACATCAGTGCCACCCATGCGAAGTTGGACAGTCAGCACTAAATAGACCTCTATATCAGTGGTTATTGACCAAAATTGATCAAAATAACTAAATTGGAAATCGCCAAAAGGTTTAGGACTAATTAAATTGATAAATCGTCAAAAAATTTAGGACTAAATTGATACAATTGAAAGGATTAGAACTGAAATGGCCACCTTACAATATGTTTAAAACTTTTTGGACAATTTTCCCCACAAATCGACATAAAAGACTTGACAGTTTCTATGTATACTTCTAGATTAGCCTCATAAAATTTGGAAACACTGTCATAAACTCTGGATTCCTTTTGACTCATGATACTGATTCTTCAATTAATCGAAACTCTAGAAAACGAGCTTGGAGTGGATTGCTGATAAGATCTTGTTTGCCAAGAATGGGAAAAGTATCTTCTTTACGCGTTAAGCTCTAACCCTAATAAGCAGTTAAATAATGAGCGCACGTAGGATGCTTTTGCTAGGAAGAGAAGAACATTTAATAAGGCTTGTCCTCAACGAAGAAGAAATATTCGAGTGGGATTGACTCTGTCGTATTTAAAAAAAAAAAAAAAAATAGAGAGCAAGTGACAAGTCTTAATGGTACTCATTATATATGCAGGAATCGATTTTGGCTAAAAATTTAAGATAAAAATAGGACTAAATTATTGTCGGGGATGCCTTGGAATCACAAGTCGTGCGTCACATAGATCTTTCCGTCCTCTCTTGATTGGTCGTACAATTGAACTATTTCAACTAACTTTTTGTGTGTTTTGGAGGCCACATGTGTTTCTCTCTCCCCATCCTTGTTGGAGAAACCAATCATTGAATAACTTAAATCATGCATTCATCCTTCGTTTAAGTGAGGTTTGCCCATCGTGACGTGGTCCTATGTTGGTTAGACACCAATTTGATCCGTTGAGAAAGGGGAAAAGCTCAAGAGAAACTGAAGATTCACAATCTCTTAAGTTGGCACAATTGATTGGAGGTAGGAGTAACTCAAGAATTGAAAATCACATCTTTGAATCTCATCAATTACATGCAAATTGCTCTGGATTAGGGTTACTTACACAAGATTAAGTCCTAGCCTTAGATTTAACTAGTTTATAGGGTTTGAAGGCTGTTCAATAAACCTCCGTATGGTCGGGCCTCTGCATTTGTGCCCTGAACTCCATCTTAGTAATTTTGTGTTGTTAAGAATGGAGGAATCTTTTTTCTCTTGGTGCGTGTCAATTATGAAGCCATCAAATTCAAATGATACAAAGTTAAGTAGATTTTTTCCCCTCGCATGAGGGGATGAAAATTCAAGTATATTTGGGCAATGGGAAAGAATTATAAGTACGAATATATAGTTGTAACATATACTTGTTTTGTTAAAAAAAAAAAAAAAAGAAGAAGTCATAGTACGTACTCCTCAATTCTGCTTTATTATTCAAGTTGATCAAAGTGAAGCTAGGGACACCTCATTCTTGGAACATTTCCAGGACAACATAGTGCTTGATTTATTTAGATTGATGTGCCATTGTTTTATAAAATGCTAAGTTACTTGATTGATTTGCACCTAACCAGCATCCGACACGTAACTTTATAGCTCCACTAGTAAAATGATTTTCCTTACTATTTAATTTTCTCTGTCCTCACAAAGACTCTTAATTTCTCCACGTCTAAGTGAAATGAATCCAACTATCATCCTCAGTTGAAATAATTGGTAGCTAGGAATTTTTTTTCTTATTAAATAATTATAGCCCTAGGACACCTACAAATAGTTTTCCAATCCTAGACATAAAAATTATGGGTACAAGATACTCCAATCTTGGCTTTTAGGAGAAAGTTAGACATCCACGAATCACCTTCTTATATCCTCAAAATTCACTTAACAACTTTCACTCATTATCATTTCTACTTTTTCCCCCTTCCTATTATGGTGCACATGTGAGAATGTTAGGCGAAAAGAGCCTCACTATCAATGATATAGTGTCATGTGAAGCAACTAATGTATTCTCGATTGAACTATAACTTATTAATTTAAGTCTTTGAATGAAGATAAATCTAACCAAATATGTTGATCATCTTGAAACCAAGCTCTTTCTTGATGATCTCACCAAGTGGGAGTATTGAACTTCCACTACACGTCCTCAACAATTCACACTCGAGGGGGAGAACTGTTGATTTGAATGTGTGAAGGTATCAAGACAAAGAAGTCTCATATTAAAGATGGGAAGTATATTTTAAAGTCGAGTGAAGTGATTAACATATCCCAGAATTTTTATGACACATTAGTTCCACTGGATATGTCATAAGCTCAAAATTAAACCCCCCCCCCCACCTTGACAATTTTCCTAGATGAAGGCATCGTGTTTCTAACGCGTCCTCCTCTGGGTTTTTTTTCTTTTTTTTTTTTCCGCTATAACTCACAGGAGTAGTTAGAGTACATATGTTCCTTCCCCTGCAAGATAGTCCCTTGCAAAGCAATGAGCTCTTACGGCAACTAATCTACAAATATGTCCCAATCTAAACTAACATCTGGCACGTCAATGGCTTAATGGACTACATAAACTATACTCATTTCACCTTTTATCATATATTCATATGGGCGATGTAGAAAGTGATGCGGAGTCAAGGTGGTCATTGGTGTCAAAGTAAATTAGAAAAACATGGAGTGTGGCCCAATTTCTTCTAGGTGAAAAGAGCGGGCGATTTTCACCGCCACACCTAATCCTATACCCCATAAGGTTAGATACTACTTCAAGTTTCTTATGTCATGAGAAAAAATTATAATGTTTATTTGCATAATTAATGTTGTGCATAGTTTATGAAGCTTGAACCGTGTGGTGGATGATTGGGGGTCCCAAATCGACCTATCAAAATATGGAGTTGTTGGCAACGAAATGGAAATGACGGATCCGAGTGGCAACATCAAGAAAGAGATGGTTTGTTTGTTTTTTTTACTAGCTTCCTTTTCTTTCTTTAGCTCTCTTTTATTTTATTGTTCGAAAGAAAAAAGATAGGGCTCGCACTATGCTAACCAAGCCTCATAACCCAGAGTTGGCACAATCGATTAGAGTATCATGCGATCTCCAGCACAGGAACTAGGTCGCTTATTGGAAATCCACCAACAATATGTAAACTTTCTTGGGGTTAGGGTCATCTGCGTAGGTCAAAAACTTAAGCAATTCATAGGGCATGCATGGTGTTTTAACGGGACCTTCTACTGATCGGGTTTCCATCTCAATTTCCCTAAACTATTAAAAAATAAAAAGAGCTCTCGTCCGGACCCTCTTCTGACCTTGACAACATTATATACGCATTGAATGGTAGTTTAGAGAATGCATGCATTGCATGGTGGTTATGAAAAAGGCAAAGATGACCAAGAAGGGCTTAAAAAATTAAGGCCAAGTTGTGGTGGGGGCTCCGGCGAATCGGTGTGCGCCCACTTGAGGTTGAGGACAAAGTTAAGGCCTTATATTTCTAATGGATTAAATCCTCTAAACCATAGTGCTTAAATTATATGGCGAGTTGGATTTTGAGGTCGACAGTATTGCGTGCAAGATGCTTTGGATTTCTACCTGCCGACAACGTACCGTGGACCTTTTGCCGCAATTTGGCTTTTCTTCCCGTCCCTAATGATCTTATGCGAGAGCTTATTTTAGGGCGGCGAGGAGACATGCGTGACATACATATCTCATCGGCATGTACGTGATATAGCGACGAAACATGCATTTCATGGTTCTAATCGTGCACGGACGTGTCGCACGTGTATATTAATTGTGACGTCACCCTACGTCACCCTTCATTTAACTAAATAGTCTCCCTCAAATATTATTAGATATAAATACTCATTTTGAGAGCTTGACCAACTTGATCCAATTAGGTTGTTACGGAGAGTATCTGAATGAATACCCTCGAGTGAATGTATTTGGTTCGAGGATGAATTAAGCTCAAAGCCAATTCGACAAGGGTGGCGGAGTGATTGCTTGTATGAGGAGTCGAACAAAAAAGTGCAGCTCCGGACGTGCTCCAGAGTGGTGAAGGGAACGAAAACGGATTCAAGTCACACGTTCAATGGGGAGACTATCATTGAGGCATCGATGCTGTTATAAGATCATTAGGGACAAAAAAGCCACATTTACAACTTTCAGGATGATTGAAACTCAAACAACCACCTTTATAGCTCAAATGGTCACCACCTTAAATAATTCTTTCTTTTACTAGTGTCGACCTCATTATTGCATCCATGATACTATCAATAAGAGAAAATAATGACATAATTTTTATGGTGACTTGACCCCAATTAAGGTTGTATATATGTATATATAGGACTGACTAATCACAATTAGGGTACGAATAAAAACATAATTACAGAAAAACCTCATAATACATATAAAGTACACATTAATACATGCTTCTCCACTGCCAATTCATCTCCACTCATTAATATCAAAATCCTACAAATTCATAGACTTGGACGCTTCAAACACCTTAAATAATTTCTTCAACAATAGGAAAATCAATGGTGGATACGCATAGCAGTTCGTAGTTGCTGGAAAGTTGCCAGTAGGACTTTGACTCTGTGGCCCGAATTCTTCCCTTATTGGACGATTCGATAAGATTGAAGTTATGCCGACGCGAGAAAGAACGAATCATCTTGCCCCTAGTCTTCTCGCAAGTGTGTATGCAACCACAGTCAGCTAGAGGTAGATTATACTCCAAGGATATTCCTTCCGCTGTTTGTCAGATAGCATAGGTCAAAGAGTAAAAAGATAAAAAAAAATTCAATAGATGTCCTTGTTGGATTAGTTGTCATTTGACGTTTTGTCTCGGCCTGATTTGTGACCACATCAGGAAATTTGTTGGCTACTTTGGTTATGAATTTTTCAAGAGGGTCGTATTGACTACGGACTTGAGTACCCTCCTTTAGTTATATTTCAAAAAGCATGTGAAGGTTGTATTTAGAGTCTTGGGTTTTTTAGAATAGGGGACGGTTTGGCGGGTGCAAGGGCCGGCCAGCGGGGCCGGCATGACAAGGCATGATTGAGCACGTGCCCAAGCATGGACCATCGTGTCTCTGGCTATAACGACCAGGGCCCACTGTGTAATATTATCCGCTTTAGACATTGAGTTCTCACGGCTTTAAAACGCGTCACACAAGTTAAGGGGCCTAAGCCATTATAAACTGGCACTGGACTCCCCCAAGAGGGAGAAGACCCCTTCCTTGCACACGTTCGAGGACCAAGGCGCGGACGCACCGCCATCCCTCCTCCCCGCGCACCGCCGCTTGGGTTGTCACACTAGCCATGCCAATTTGGGTCAGGGCCGGATTGTGCCTGAAATTATGATATTTTTCTTGAGTGATGTAATCTTTAAATACTTGTCCTAGGCCTCCCCATAAGTTATGATATTTTCTTTTCTCTAGAAAAATATGAATAATACCATAAAATAGATCTTGCGACATTTTATATTATAGTTCCTGTTGTCACTAACAATTCTAAGATATAAATAGGGATATGACCGCACAAAGCGCGGGCTAAGTAACTAGTATAAGTTGAAAAGGGAGAGGATTGGCTGAAGACAGTTACCTAAATAATAAAATCAATTTTTTTGGATTGCACCAGAAGGGGATCTCTCCCCCGTGACAGTAGTAGTAAGGATAAATCAGGTGGACTTGCCTTATCACAAGCCCATGATGAGTTACTCTTAACAAAGCCCGTTTGTAAAGTTTGTGGGCCTGTCCGATTCTATTCTTCAAGGCCCAATGTTTGCCTGTTGGGCCTGACTGTGTGATCAACTTGTGAGAGTGACATTACAGCCACATGGAATTTCACTTCTCTCTTCTTTTCGCAAATAAATGTCTTTCCGGCCATACAAATCGCCTAGGATTAAATGAGTTATTTCTCCCTGACCAAAAAATAATAATAGTAAGCCATTTCTCTGTGCTAATGTTATCGGGAATTGATGGAGTGTGAATTTCATGTCCGATCACAATGCTCATTCAAGGTAACTTTAGAAGCCATATCCGTAATATTACGAGTGGATTTGACATGAAGCACATGAACAAAGTGATTTGCATGTATTCATAAATATTAATTGAGTCAGAAAATTTTAAATATGCCATACTACATAAGACGCATCAACAGGAAAAAAGAAAAAAAAAATTTGTTGGTTTAGAAGGAGTGTCAATGTTTGTGCCAAAACAAAAGGGAGTGTCAATGAAATGAAATCTCGCGTGCATTTGAGAGTCAACTGGATCTTCTCCCCGCCGTATGAACTTAAATTCACTTTCCTTTCTCCGCTTTGATCAATTAATTCATGTTCCTTCCACGGGGAACTCCCATAAATGCTTCCGAAGGATATCATGATGGAGAAGTTGACAGACATGTCTAATCTGTAAAATCGTAGGCCGCTTCCAAACTTCCAATCGCGAACCAACCAAGGTTCATTAGATTGGGCTAGGTTGTTAGTCCTATCCGCAAAAAATGAATAATCTAAATAATATTTCCTAAAATTAATTACTTTCATCCCTTACAAAAATAAAAATATAAAAATACTTTCATTGTTTGCGAAGATGTTTGGACATGACTATCATCAATAATAAAAATATTTTCTTTTTTAAGTATTCATTTATAAGAAAATATTTTTAAATTATTAATTTTTCAAATAAACGAAGGCTTAATACCAAATTTCCTACAACCTCATATTATTAGACCGCACACTTGCGCTTCGCTAATTAGTAATCGCCCTTATCAACTTTTCGGGCAACCAAGAAAATTCTACGGAAGACAGCGACTTCACCATCTTTCAGCCTATAATGTAATTGTCAAACCGGCCTCTTGGAGGGGGGACCACGGCCATAATGTTAGCTAAAGTACAAGACCGTCTAGGGAGCGTCACAGCCGACGGACCACTGCCCACATGACTCCATCGGCCATTCTCACAGCATCACCTTGTCTTAAACCCACGAATCTGATCCGTAAAGTTCGATTCATTCGGTCGTTACCAGAAACCTCTCGTCCCGTGATCACGGATGGCTTCTGTGTTGTCGAAACACCATGGGGTCGAACTCCCCTACGGCTCCAGATTCGGCTGTTAACTGGTCTCTCCAGTTACAGTTATTGTGAACCCGGAAATGCAAGGAGCCAAATGGGGGAATCATCTTGTGACGAGGTTTTCTGGTCGCGGTGGTTGCTGGGTGATGGATTTTTTTCCTTTCAGATGGGCCTGAGCTGGCCCATCCGCCCATGTTGGGCCCATAAGGCCCGGCCCGTGAGTTGAGGGCCCATGGAGAAAATTATTAAAGATAAAGGGAAAATCTTTGGGGCGTTAATTTTTGAGAGGTTACGTATTTTAAGAAAGAGAGATTACGCTTTCTCTGAAGTTACGTCTTCTCACACCGCTTTCTCCTGAAGAAGAGATTAATCCTCTGAAGAATATTGTGGATCATTCTTCTTTGATTCGCAACACCGGTATTTAGTCTGTGGAAATAAGGTACGTTCGTTTATGTGATGTGCTTAAGAATCGGTGATTTATGATTTTCTTAGGCTCACTTCCGCTACGTTTGTGTTCGATTCCGTGTCAAACCATTGTTTTGGGAATCCCGTTTCCCGAATTTCTCCCAACACTGGGAATATGGCATGATCTGTGATATGTAAGAGGTTCAGTTGCTTGTGTCTTTTGAGAATGTGGTTGCTTGTAGGGGATAATTCTGGCTATTCATTTCGAACTTGAAGTACACGAGGATGGGAGAGGACAAGACACAATATTCGCCCGTGGAAACAAACATCGAAACGAAAGATAAAGTAGGAAACCCATATGGAGTTTTCTCAACCAAGGACCTAGCTCGTCGGACGCTTTCACTGTCCTACCTCTCTCTCTCGACCTACGCTCGTGCACATGCTTTTCAACCGCCGCATATGTACTGGCTAGTGGTGGCGACCTTGCCGGTGGCAAATCACAATCAATAAACGAAGTATTCTAGGTCGCTGGCTCGTTAGGGCCTGTTTGTTTGTGTTCTTTTTTATTCCCCAAAATAATTTTTTTTTTTTTCCGAAAACACAATTTCTGTTTTTTTTTCTAAAACGAAAAAAAACAAAAATGTATTTGTTTATACTTTTGTTTATCTATTTTCACTTTTGTTCCTCAGGAGCAAAAAAATCTATTTTTTTGTTCTCCTGAAAAAAAAAAAAAAATAAGAAAAACTTGTTTTTCCCGTTAACACTTCTAAAAAACAATTTTTTTCTCTTCTCTTTTTCTTTTCTTCTTCTTTTCTTCTTCTTTTTTCTTTGGTTGGTCGCTGGCCCTCGGCGAGCCTCACCGTGGTTGGGCAAGGCCACGGCCATGGCCGAGGCCAGCGACCGACCAAAAGGAAGAAAAAATAAAAAATAAAAAAAAAAATAAAAATATTTAAAAATTGAAAGAAACAAAAAAAAAATTAGAGTTTACCAAACATATTTTTGTTCTTTTTCAATTCCAAGAATATAAATTATACAAGTTTACCAAACGCATTCTTCTATTCAAAAATTGTTCCCTGGAACAAAAATAGTTTTTTTTTATTTCTATTCTTTAGAACAATTTTTGAATAGAAACGTTACCAAATACACATTTACCCTCACATGCAAAAAGTGGTGGGTGGTTTTGACTTCTCTTACCCCAAAAGGTGGACCGATGTGGAATAACCCCAACAATCTTCCCTCACACATCAAGCTTAAGTCAAAGCTGCCGTTGGGTGGTTTTAAGCCCCTCTTCCCTTAGAAGTTAGCTTAAAAGCTGAGGCTTTTCATCATACTTATTAATTGACCATCAATTCATTTCACAATCGATATAAAATAACCCAAAAAAAAATCTCATTTGATCTTCAGGTTGATGTGATGGAATCAACTCTAGTTCTAACCTAATTATTGTACCATTAGAAAAAAAAAATCTAGTTTTAACTTATTGGCATTTGAGGTAGAAGGATATTAGAAGTATCAAATGTTGCGTACGGTGCTTACTTTGGTACCCAAAATATTTTCATATCACTAAAGTACTAATAAAAAAACAATCAATTAAGTGTCAACTTCGATCACTTTAGCCAGAAATCTAATGTAATACTTGTTCCTTCTAATGTGGCTTGTTGGAGGTCTAAATCAACATAACAATAGCCAAACGACACCGTTCGCAAGAAAAACCTAGTGATCAATTTCTTGTTGAACTACGTCGTTCATCTCTCTCTCTCTCTCTCTCTCTCTCTCTCTCTCTCTCTCTCGGGCTTGGCGACAACGGTGGAGGAGAATTGGTGGTGGGATTTGGCCTTGAGCCCACACTTCTCTTGCTCGCATAACTTTTGGATTTGCTTCTGCTTGATCTCAAAACCCTTGAAGATGCACTGGCCACCAGTTTCTTTGGCGAGGGTTTGGGCATTCAAAGGTTTCATTCTGGCTTCAAGATTGATGGGAAGAGGAGACAAATTTGCATGAGTTCAGTTTAGGCATTCTATCTTACATGTGGCGAACAATTTCCTAACAGTGTCTATATTCAACCTTGGACGCAGTTGAGAACAGCAATGAATCTCACGGTGGTTAAAGAGAAACTTGGCACTATTTTTCAGTGGAGATGATGGTGGTGCTTGGCGTGATGAGTGGTGGCTCCATGGGCGGGCAGTGGAGACGATGGTGAGGGAGGAGAAAAGTGGCGGAGAGGGGGAGAGTCGAAGCCACGTAGGCCAGAAATCCGATGTTGTTTTTAACGTCCACGTGGACTTGATTTTTAAAAGAACATGCCACGTGATTTTTTTAAAATTAAAAAGGTCATACAATCAATTAGGCCAGAATATTTTGCCGTTAGCATCTAAATGATATTTTCTTCAATTTATTCTGCGTTCGTTTCACGGAAAATGGACCATCTCCAGAAAACATTTTCCCGTGTTATTTTCCAGGAAAATTGCTATATTTTCCGGTATTCGGCTAATACTTAAATTTTAAGTGGAAAACATTTTCCACCGTTCGTTAACTAATTTCTTTCTTTTTCTTTTTCTTTTTAATTTTTTCCTTTTCTTTTCCTTCTCCTTCCTCCTTCCTCCTTCCTCCTTCCTCCGCCGCCGCTCCTCCTTCTTCCTCCTCCTTCCTCCTTCCTCCTTCCTCCACCGCCGCTCCTCCTTCTTCCTCCTCCTTCCTCCTTCCTCCTTCCTCCGCCACCGCACGCCTGACGATGGCGAGCCGACCAAGATCCGATCGCCAGATCCGGCTGACCAAGGTCCGGTCGCCAGATTTGGCGAGCTGGGCGAGGCTCGGGCCTCGCCCGAGCTCCCCAGAGGTCTGGCGAGCCACGAGCTCGCCGGATCTGGCGGCGGAGCTCGGGCTCCCGATCAAGGCGAGCCCGAGCCCCGCCCAGCTCGCCGGATCTGGTGAGGCCAAAGCTCCGCCCCAAGCCGGTGAGGCTCCTCCTCGCCCGATCTGGTGAGGCTCGAGCTCGCCGAGCTCGGGCGAGCTGGCTTCCACAGATCGGGCTAGGCGGAGCCTCGCCGGCCGGGGGTGAAGCTCGAGCTGGCTCGCGACCACGGCCGATCGCCGGTCGCCGGTCGCCGGCTGCTGTCAGGGCCAGCCACCGGCTAAGCTAAGGAAGAAAAATGAAAAGGAAAGAAAGAAAAAAAAAAAAAAAAAAGAAAAAAGCAGAGGAAGTTGTGGAAAACATTTTCCTTAGATTTGCATGTAAAATTTACTGTTGATGGAAAATATTTTCCTTGAGTTGTTGATTTTTCGTGAAACGAACACTGGAAAATCCGAAAAATATTTTCTTGAAAGTTATTTTTCGTGAAACGAACGCAGCCTTAGTACTTAAATGATTTGACAAAAAAATTTGGCACTAAAATAAGCGGTGTAACACTTTTAATGTCCTTTTTCTCTACTCCTGATCCCACTCTGTAATTCGCCTTAGCCTGGCCGAGTTCATCATTACGTCTCGTACACGTTGGGCACTTGCTCCGTTCGTAAGAAATCTCGACGGGCTAATTTTCTTCGCGTCAGTTGTCCATTCCACAAATATATCCGTCGCTTTCCTTTGCGCGTGAACCGTCGCTGTTATGACTGACACAGAAACGTACGTGAGCGAAACTATTCGAACAAGAACATAGATTGTGAGGAACGATTCTGTTATGACTGACACAAATATAGTTTGGTAACGATTCTGTTCCCGGGAACTGATTCTGACCAAAAATGATTATTTCGATTCGTTCCCGGAACGATTCGAGTAAAAAACGCGTTTGGTAACAAATAAAATTTCGATTCTCGAATAGAAAAAGAATAGAAACGCGTTTGGTAACTATATAAAATTTCTATTCCAATTCTTTTTTAATTACCTTTTTAGATTAAAATAAATTTGATATTGAATTTTCATAAACCATTCACTGATTAATTATATTTTTATACTAAGTAATAAAAATATTAACTAATCAATTTTTATTATATAGTAAATAATAAACCATAGTATAAACTATACTAATATCCCTACAATATGTAATAAATAAAAATACTAAATTATAACATAAAATTAAATATGTATTCTATATACAACAAATATATATTTCATACTAGGAAGAAATAAAAATAAAATATAGAAATAATTTTTTTTTATTCGGCACTTTTGATTCTCTTTTTGATTCTCGGACGGAGAATCATATTTTTTCTGATTCTCAATTCTTGTCCAAAACTGATTACGGGAGTAAATTTGTTCCCGAATCGCTTTGGACAAAAAATTTACCAAACGCGATTCTCGTTCCCAAACCGATTCTAGGAACAAAAAATCAGAATCATGCACTATTTGGATGGTTGCCAAACAGGGGCCTAAAAGTTAGAGAATTTCACAACAGAAAAGTAAATAACAGCTTGGCAAATAATTCAAACAAAAGTTAGGAAGACAAAATAATCGGTCACTTAATAATAAAAATGATTAGTAAGCAATGCAAATAAGAGTGATAACTCAATACAAAAACACGTTGTTGACACATAAGTTTTGACTATTTTACTTACTTGCTCGTCATAACTTATTCATCATATAAGAATGTCAAAATTACATTAAGCGTTTCATAATATTGCATTTAGGTAACAATAACATTAGGACCAAACTTATCTTTAAAAAAAATATTATTTTCTAAAAAAAAAAACAGAAAAGAGAGAATAGAAAAAAATAATTTATAAAATAAAATAATTCAGTTGTGGAAGGAAATTTTGAAAGATTTTAGATTTTGAATAATAGAGCATTATTTCTTGTTGAGTGCATCCCCTTTTTTCGAAAATTGTCAATAATTGTGGTGAATATATACAATTATCTCAGTAAATCTTCACTGGCAAACAAACTTTTTTCTCTATAAACAGAGAGTGAAAGGCTTCGTACGTGGGGGGGATAGAAATTTGCAAAAGGCTAAGGAGGTTTCATTTAAAAGGTAGAGAAATTGGGAAAGTGTTTGTAAGGGTTTGTTCAAGGAGGGGAGAATTTCCTTGAGAGAATACTTGTGTATTTGTGAAAGAGAGAAGAATGAGAGAGGGAAAAGCCATAGAAAAACTTTTCTTTTCTTCTGTGATCTGTTGTCGGCAGCCCCCGTGCTCCATGGTTGCCCTCGCATCTGTGTTGCCATCACACGCCTATTCCGAAGCTGCTTCTCACGTGGTGGGATGATAAAACTCAAGGCCCCTTCTCGCCATCCAGTTTTAGTCCTTCGGCGAATTCCGACAACATCGACATCGTGACGAGCAGCACATCCCTTTTGGAGTCCCAACAACGAAGCTTGCTATTCCTTGAAATGAGCCGATCCCATTGACGCCGGTTTCTGATTCATCGGCTAGGCCTCACGGTGGTGGAATCGTCGTTAGACCACCAACTCTGATCACCGGCTACTCACCAAGCACCAGTGAAGTCTCAGTCGTACCTCGTTTGTCGGTTCACAAGCCTTGCCGCTGCCCTCTCAAGAAAACCGTGCCCTGGACTAGGTAATCTCTTTAGACTAAATTCAATTCATATGCTCGGTTTCCTAGTTTGTGTTATATGTCAATTCTGACTTGATGTACTTTGATATATTTAGACATTGTTTGATTAGGAAATTTGTTGTATTAAGTCATGATAATCAAGAATATTGAGCCGCGAGAGGTACGATTAGATTTTTGATTTTTTGACTTTTCATTATAAATTATGGATTGCAATGCACAATTGATTCACATTAAGATAATATGTCATCAAATTGTATTAGCGGATTATCAATAGGATATATTTTTCGATGTGCCATTTAATTAATTAATCGTCATGTGTACATTACACATCATGCATCATATGTCTAGAACTTTTTTTTCTGCTATGTCTAGAACTTAAGGGCATACGTATTTCATGTTTAAAGCAATGCATGTTGACATGGAAATAGGATAGTACATAATTTTCATTAACAAAAAAAAAAAAAAAACTGAAAAAACTGTTATTTAGGTCATATAGATTTCATAATAAGCATGCCATATGTTATGCATTAGTTAGTGAGTCATACGTTTTAGGTTTAATGTCTTAGTGTTCCCATCATGCAGTCTGACCATAATTAATAATCAAGTTTTCATGCACTACTCGATTTAATTAAAAAATTTGCATTACATCATCAGGTCACTTTCTTTTCAATAAAAATTATTAAGTCGTGTTATTTTTTTTCTCCATTTAAAAGGAAAACACAAAAGTCATTTGTTTGATTAACTAATAGGGTTAATTCATAATTTATCCTATTTCATGTCATTGTTATTTTGTGTAGATTGCATATAAAAAAAATTATTGGAGTTGCATTATTTTAAAAAGAAAAATCATAAAAAGAACATGCATGCACATAGAATTACCATGTCGTTCATTATGTAGCGCATGCATATTTAGGATCACGTAAATCAGACTACACACATATTGTAATGGTTCGAAGTTATGTCATATGAATTGCATCTCGCATGTCAATAGAATAAAAATCATGCATACTAAATTTAGATTAAAATTGCACATAATTAACATTTAAAAATAAAAAAATAAAAAAAATTAGGTGTCATGTCATTTAGAAATCATGTTTAGGGCATGCATTTTTTATTAATATTTTTTTTTTAAGGGAATAAACTTTAATAAAGTCGTAGTTTGTTTTGCTTGAGGTTAGTCATAATTTTTTTTACAATTTATTACTTGGGTTTATTGAATGTTATTATGTTGATTGTGCACTCGCATGACCACCCCTTGCATGTTAGTGGCTTAAATTAAAATTAATCAAGATTGCTTGCAAAATGTTTTTAGAATTAAAATGAAAAGGTACTAAAAGAGCGTTAAATCAATCTAGCGTAACCATATCCCCGAACCTATTAAATTTCGGGTTCACAAAGGTAAAGTATTCTCCCATACTTTACCTAGGTTTTTTATCAACCCTAATTGATTAGTAGCGGCTCCAAATTGAGTAAAGCTGCATGTTTAAATTGACTAATTTTTTAGTGTAAAGTTGTGATAGATAAGATTTGGTAGGGTCCGTGCTAAGTCTTCGGACTTAGTAATCCATTAGCTTTCTCTTGGGTAATTCACCTTCAGAAAGGCTGACACACATAAATATTTTTAAGAAATGAATGTTTGCAAAAAACTTATATCAAAAAAAGTTGATAAGTCACACAAAAATAGTTGGTAATTGGATGTGATAATTAATAAAATAAGGCATTGCTAAGAAAGCTAAATAAAAATTGCTCACAGATAAGAGAGATATTTTTTGTTGTTAGAGATATGAAAACTTGATAACCAAAAAAAAAAAAAAAAAAAAGTAAATAGACATTGGCAACTAATTTGAATAAGAGTTGATAATATAAAACTAGTTAGAAGCTTTATCGGAGAAGTTGTAACTCCCTAAAAACATTGATAAATTTGAATCATTAGTAAGGAAGCCAAATAAGAGTGGTAACTCGCTAAAGATTTTGGTAAATTTAAGTAAAAACAAATAAACATTAGTAAGCAACTTTAATGAGAGCCAATAATGTAAGAGATGAATAGATAAGTCACAAAAACAAAGATTGGTCATTTCATGTAATAGTCTGTCTTGTTTAAATTGTTAGAAAGAATATAACTAAAAGTTGCCAAATAATACTTTACCAAAAAAAAAAAGTTGCCAAATAACAATAGAAGTCTTCTTTTATCAGAGAACAAAGAAGTTGGTAAATTAAAATAAATAAATAAATAAATAAACATTGATCACTGAGGCGAGAGGGTCGGACAAAAAGTGGCTCTTGATAAGTTTTTAGGATGGCAAAGGTGATAGAAATGAACTTAGTTATGTGTTGAACAGTAGTATAAAGTTCCCATAATATATTTGTGATAATGGAATTAACTCACAATATGCACTTTTTAACATAACAGTAGCGATTAGCATTGGAACTTTAATGTTATGTATGCTCAGGTTAGAGCACTACCAAAATAAGTGAATTTTTAGGAAAGTGCTTATTTGTGAGCCAAAGGACAAAATATTAGACTTAATATAAGGTGGGCCAAAACAGACAATATCTCAAATAAATTAGTTTACTAAATTTACAATTTGGCATTGGATCAAAACTCCCTCCAAGTGGGGAAGTGATCGCCAAGGTGAAAGGCCTAGACAATGAGCAACTACCGGCTTACTTCTAAGGTGGCAAAGAGAATAGGATTGAACCAAGTTTTGCACTAAAAAAGGAATTGTATTCTTGCATTACATAGGTGAAATTGGAATTAACTCACAATATGTTTCTTTTTGACGTAACAACAAAATTTAACATATGATCAAGTGAGAGCACTATCAAGATGGATGATTTTTGGAAAGTGCTTACTTATACGCTAAAAGACGACACATAAGGCTCAAATGGGATGAATCGAAGTGGACAATACCTTATTGAATTTATCCATGGGTGTCACAATATGATATCAAAGCAGCAATCCCTTGAGTAGGTATGTGATTCGAAGATAAGTCACATGAAAGCTAGTGGGCTTATAATGACTCGGTCTGTTGAGGGCGGGGAGAGTAATCGCCGTGACGAGAGGTTGGACAATGAGCGGCTCCTAGCGTGCTCACAAGATAGCTAAGAGGTAGGGATAAGTCGAGTTACAAATTTGAATAGGGATGAACATTCCTTTTATATATATATGGAATTAATTCATAATTGGTGCATGCCTTTTAACAAAAAGACAATGTTTAGCATTGGAAATCCTGTTAAGGGCGCGTTTGGCAACGATTCTGTTTCCGGGAACTGATTCTGACAAGAAATGATTATTTTTTATTCTGTTCCCGGGAACTGATTCTGAGTAAAAGAACGTGTTTGGTAACTGTCTAAAATTTTTTATTCTGGAATAGAATTGCATTTGATAACATGTCCATTGATTCTATTCCAAATTATTATTTTTTATTTTTAAATAATTTTTTCTACTTTTTTTCTTTTTTTCTTTTTTCTTTTTTTACCTTTTTTCCTTTTTTCCTTTTTCTCCTATTTTTCTTTTCTTCTTGTGGCCGGTCGCGACCGACGTTGATCGGCCGGACGAGGGCCGGCGACCTCACCAGAGCGTCGCCGGCCCTCGGCGAGGCTGGCCCTCGTCGGCCGAGCGTCACCGGCAGCCTCGCCCAGCTGCCGGCGACGCTTGCCCAGCCCCGCCGAGGCTCGGCCTCGCCAGATCTGGCGAGGTCGAGCGTCGTCGGTGGACAGGCGGGCCTCGCCGGGGCTGGGCGAGGCTCGCCGGGGCTAGGCGAGGCCCGCCTGGCCACCGATCAGGCTAGGCGAGCCCGGCCGGTGGCTAGGCGAGCCTCGCCCAGCCCCGGCGAGCTCAGCCGGTGGCCAGGCGGTCCTCGCCCGCCCGCAAGGCTCGCCGGAGGCTCGGCGAGGCTCGCCGCTGGCTGGGCGAGCCTCCGGCAAGCTCGCCGGACCTCGCCCCGGCCAGGCGAGCCTTCGGCGAGCTCGCCGGACCTCGCTAGTGGCTAGGCAAGCCTCCGGCGAGCTCACCGAACCTCGCCCTGGCCAAGCGTGCCTCCGGCGAGCTCGCCAGACTGGCGGCCGGCGGTGGTGAGCGGCTGCGGGCGGCGGCGGGCGACGGTCGCGAGATGGCGGAAGGAAAGAAGAAGAGTTTTATTGTGTTGATTCTTTTTTTTTTATTCTCGGACGTAGAATCAACTTTTTTTTTATTCTCAAATCTACTCCAAAACTGATTATGGGAACAAATTTGTTCCCGGGAACAAAATTTTTACCAAACGTGATTCTCGTCCCAAACTGATTATGGGAACAAAAAATCAGAATTAGTCACTGTTTGGAGTGTTGCCAAACAGGGCCTAAGCGTGCTCATATGAGAACACTACCAAGTGGGTGATCTTCTAGGAAAGTAGTTAGTTATACATCATAGAACAAAACCATAAAACATGATATGGGATGGATCAAAATGGACATTATCTCGAGTTAGTTAATTGAGAAGTATCATAAATAAGTTCCTATAGTAATTGATAAATTTTAGGCATTTGTGAGAAAGACAAAGAAAAATTAGTAGATGATAAAAGAAAAAGCCTATACATTAAAAATATAAGTAAATAAACGATGGTA
Source organism: Eucalyptus victrix (assembly GCA_016097545.1). NCBI lineage: Eukaryota > Viridiplantae > Streptophyta > Magnoliopsida > Myrtales > Myrtaceae > Eucalyptus > Eucalyptus victrix. Next base: position 4,692,411 of record CM027840.1, on the reverse strand, counting down.
AGTCACTAAATAGGAGTTAGCAAGACAAAATTATTTGGTAATTTAATAGGGAAAAATTTGGTAAGTTACTTTAATAAAGATTGGTAAATTTATTTAATAGTAGGTTAATCCAAGGCATTTGTAAAAGTTTACAAAATATTAAAAAAGAATTGGTAATTTACAAACTGCAAAAAAGAAACTGTTAATTTCATTGAAGCGTTAGAATGTTTCCAGCAAGTAAACTGAAAATCAAATGACCGGTGTATTTTTTGTTTTACCAACAGTTTTCCCACATTTTCCAACTTCTATAGAAATATAGCAGTATGAAAAAAGAAAAATTATATTCCTGTTTTGGAAATGGAAAGGGCGGAGTCGTGCCGACACTGGAAGCAGACAACTGAACAACCGGCTGTGCTTTAAAAATAGGCTTCTGTTCTGGTTCATGCGACAACCGCTGAGACATTAGTCATTGCTTCGGCCCAAGGGGAAGCACGGACGAAGGCGATGTTCCAAAAATCTGAGGTAGATCGATCGTGTCACGCGATCTCTTAGCCTCTTACGTACCACTGAGCCGAAGACGATCGTACCATGACCAATCGCAAATCTACGACGTACAAGAGTTGAGAGTAATCTGAGGGTAGAACTAATAATTTGAAAATTGGACCAGTACAACTGTGGACCTGAGAGCAAATCTGATTCCAAGTTCTAGGATATCCATTTAAAAAATTAAAAAAAGTTGTTCCACGAGTTAGAACAAGTATTTATATTGTTCTTATTCTATGTTTTTGCGCAACCTTACAGCATTCTATGACGTTGTGTAATTTGATATCACAAGTCTAAACTTCAATTTTCAACGATATCCATAATTAAGACTTTTACTTTATTAAAAAACTTATAATTTTCATATGTCTAGTATAAGTTGTGATAAGTAGATCGTGGATAAAGGAGGTCATAAAAGCGGTAATGCACTGCATTTGTTCAATTAAGTGTACATGTGAAAATGGGTAGATCCTAAACTTGCGATGGAATAAGTTTCATGTTCTTAAGTATATATGATAGATTTCAAGTTTTAAAAATTAGAAAACATGTTATGATAAATAGATTTCAAATTTCAAGTGAAATTTAAAATCAGTCAACTCTTAATAAATACGAAGAAAGACAGTCGTGCCGCGAGTGAATATGCTTATCAAATATCATTTCATTCTGCAGGAGGAGGCTCGTTGTAGAGACTGCACGTGCGAGTGTAATGTGATGTTCCCTTCTCCGTGCTGCTGGCTCAGGATCGATGTGGACGAGAAGGGATGGAGCGTTAACATCCGCGACCATCTTTCACGGCGAGATAGCGTGGGGTTGGAGGTTCGTGGAGAGTGCTCATTGATTTTCAATTTGATTTTTGACTTTTGTTGAACACCGATGGACACGAGCACTTCAACTGTTAAAATCATTTGCAGTCATGTCAGGAAGCAAATTAGTTTTTGTTTTTGTGAGAAAGATGAAAAATAATCTTATGCTTCCGACCAAAAAAAAAAAAAAAATCTTATGCTTCTAAAAACAAGAGTCGGAAAAAACAAGGCCTGGTGACCCGCCCATGTTACAGACGGCCTTGCCCAACATGATGTGACTATTTTCTGTAAAAAAAAAAATCGGCATCTTTAGAAGTCTTGGGAAATAATTCAATTTTGTATTCTATTTACATGCTTTCTATCATTGTCTTTTTGTATTGATTATAAGGTTAATAACACCGCAAGTACGTTAACTTTTGCTTGATGTTCAATCGGAGTATCCACACTTCTTTTGTAATGAAGTATCTAAACTTCCAATTTGGCTTAATGTAGCGTTTTCGTTAACAAACTAGATAATGTTAACTAATGTAATTGGATGCTTAATCGAACAAAAAAAGAAATTTCAAGTACCCAATTGAATATTGAACAAAAATTTAGGTCGTGTTTGTAACGTTTCTATTAAAAAATTATTCTCGAGAATAGAAATAGAAAAAAATTATTTCTATTTCGGGAAACGATTTTTAAAAAGAATAATGTGTTTAGTAACTACACAAAGTTTCTGTTCCTAGAATAGAAAAAAACGGAAACACGTTTGATAAACTTGTATAATTTTTTTTGTTTCTTTCAATTTTTAAATATTTTTATTTTATTTTCCTTTTTCCTTTTTTATTATTTTTTCTTTCTTCCTTTTGGCCGGTCACCAGCCTCAGCCATGGCCAACAACCGGCCCCGGCTGACGAGGGCCAATGGCCTCCCCTAGCAATAGCCAAGCTCGTCGACCGGCACGAGGTCGGCCTTACTAAGCCACCTTTGGGTGATGCCGACCTGGTGGTGGCCCAACGAGGCTCAGCCTCGCCAAAAGCTGATGACGCTCCGACGAGGTCGCCGGCCCTCAACGGCCGGGCCGATCATGATCGAGGTTGACAACCGGCCAAAGAAAAATAAGAAGAAAAAAAATATTTCTCGAAAGTATTTCCAAGAATAAGAAATAAATTTTTTCTACTTCTTGTTTCTATTCTAAATATGTTATCGAGAACAATAAAAATAATTTTTTTGTTCCAAGGAACAAAAGTGTAAATAAATGCGTTTACATTCTTTTTTGTTCTCCGGAACAAAAGAACAAAAATTTGTGTTATGAGAAACATAAACAAATTTAAACAAACAGCCCCTTAGATACTTGTACTGCACTATTAAAATTTATTCAAATCTCATATGCTTGGCCCCTTGAAGATGGGAAATTTCTTCTAATCCCAAAATTGAGGCACTATTCTCAAAACCTTACAAATTAATATTTATTTCTATGAAGATGCACCCGTGAGTTGTGTTAGAGATTTCTTACATTGAAAAATTGGTGTGGCATAAAACAAATAATATACCGATGGGTAGCGCAATTGGTTGAGCTCTACTATCTTACCACCTAAGAGAACGAGTTCAAATCTCTGCACTGTCAACATGTCTTAAGAGGTGGGTTATGGTGGTGGGATCTTGTTCTACCTTCTCCCCATGTATTGACGCTTGGTCTGGGGTGCACCACGCGCTCTAAAGGCCATGAGCTGCCCGGCGTAAGTCCGGTTCGGTGGATCCTTGGTAAAATAATATCCTTAATAATAAAAAAAAAATAATAATAATAATAATAATAATAATAATATCTTTAAAATTTTGAGTGAAATTGGATATAATTGGAAATATTGATAGACTTGAACTTAGGGCCCTTCTTCACAATCTCCATTAGTGAAAGTATTAGGCTTTTGCTACATGTTTCCATCAAATAGCCGATGGTGGATTGGTAGACCCCTATGCAATCTCTTTAGGAAAATGTATTAGACTTCTGTTGCATACTTCCAACAAATAATATCAAAGCCGATAGTAGATTAGTAGACCCCCAATCTATTTCGATATTTGGTAAATATCTTTGGGAAGGAATCAAGTGATCAACCCAATTTCCTGGCGGTGGCCTTTGTGGCCTAACAATGCAAGCTTGATAGCAAATTTCATAATCTTTTCTAAAGAAAGAGACCAACGCCAAATAGTAGAGTTCATAATTCAATGTGGAGAAAGAGTCTAAAGATGAATTTATGCGTTGATATAGATTCAAGTTGAGATATCTTGATACAGAACAATGCCTACTTAACGCTAAGCTCACACACGAGAAGAGAAATTGTTGAGATACACGTGTAAGTTGTATTTGAAAAATCTCAAATTAAAAAAATTAGTGTGCTATGGAGCAATTCATAAATTCGTGTTGGATTATAATTCGTTAGTTTAAATTTTTTAATAAAAGGTGGATCTCATTCGATATGTTGAGAAGCTCAAACTTGAGCTCTTAATGCATTTTGTTATTTAGGGGTGAGCACGGTCCTGGTTGGTCCGGGCCACCCCCTAATCCTAGAACCAATCCATACAATGTCGGTTCTCAATTTTTAGGACCAAGAACCGACCCTATTGAGCTTGGGACCAAGGACCGGACCGACCCAATGGGTTCGGTCCAATTCCAAGGTCAACCCGAGATCGATCGATAATTTTTTTCGTCTTATTTTTTATACTTCCTAAAAAAACAAACCTACAAATTCAAATTACATATCCATCGACAATGCGGCATTGTGCAACTAAACTATAAATACCAATACATATTTAGCAAATTTAAGATGACACAATAATAGAAATTTCATATTTGCTAACCGCTCATCGAGATATGGGACAAGATGAAAAGTTCTTGTAATCATTTATCTTTAATATTCATAGCATCATATGCAAAAGCGTTGTCCTGCATTTGATTACGTAGAGTCCACTCAACCAAAAAATGAGCTTCACACCATTTGACTAGCATTTGATCATGTAGAGTCCACTCAACCAAAAAATGAGCTTCACATCATTTGACTAGCAAATCATCGTAACAACTACAGTACTACTCTACTCTTCAAAAACTTCTATCATTTGACAGAAATTGAAAAGCAAAGTACAGCTGAAATTCATTAGTAAAATACAATTAAACCATAAAAAGTTCAAAATTCTTAATATAAATTATGAATATATAATTTCACATCTTGTTAATTCACTTGAACTTCTATATACCGAAAACAAAATAAACAACACATAATTAATACTCAACAAAAGTTTTAAGTTGAAATTACTATTAGTGCTATTGATAGAACATCTCAATATAATATAATATAACAAATATTTTACTTAGGTTTGAATATATAAAAGAATTATAAATAATATAATATATTATAATATAATATACGAGGGTTGGTCCAGGGTTGGACCAACCCAAAACTCTAAGGACCGAGGACCAATCCGCACAGTGTTGGTCCTGGAATTTCAGGACCAAGGACCGACCTAATCCCCTTGGGAAGCGGACCAGGACCGACAGGTTGGGCCGGTCCAGGGTCGGTCCAAGGTCGACCCTAGACTACTACTCACCCCTATTGTTATTTGTTACAAGACTGAATCCTAATTTTATATTCTTAACTACTTATTAGCTGACATCATTAGTAGATGACTCATGTTATATTTTGTATTGAGCAAAGGAAAGAAAAAGGGAAGAATTGAAAAGAAATCGAACAAAAAGAAGTTGAGAAAACAAAGCCAAGGTGAATAGTGAATATTCATTCACCTTATTATATCAGAGTGCACAGAGCACTGAAAAGGTAAAACGATACTGGTAGTACTTAAACTTGTATTCAATGTGTAAAATCATTCTTAACTTAATTCCTTCAAATTACCAGAACTTAGTCATGAAGTACAACGAAATCGAGATATTGATTTCAATAGGAACTCAGAGATCTTCCATTAATGAAAAAAGGCGATGGCTTTAAATGCTAAAATTCTCCCCCTGGCCCTGCTATATTTATGGAAGAGAAAGATGGATGCAAGAGCTGCTCCAAGCATTGTCTAACAACGCGAAGGCGACCAAACGTTGGACTCAAGTGTCTATCTTGCGGTGTGCAATATAATAAACAGACGACAAATTTTTCTGTCAGCTTCCTTTTTAGATTCTGGAAATATTTCCACCCTGTCAAAGATAAGGGCTATCGAAGCAACTGGAGAGACGGGTGGGATCTGTTTTCTTTGCATAGGATAAGGGTAAAATTTTTATAAAAAAAATCTTGTAGAAAAAAAAAAAAACGAAAAGTTGTGGCTGCAATTTGCCTGTCAATTTGGTTGTAGTATTCCCACTGCCATTCACCAATGCTCTTCATTCACGGTCCAAGTCTATCTGTCCCCCGGTCTCTCTCTCTCTCTCTCTCTCTCTCTCTCTACAGAGGCTCCTGGGCTGAAAGGGGAAACACCACCAAAATTATTTTCTGCCGAAATTCCCGGAAAGAAAATAAAAGTTTATTCACCGAAGAAGCAGGAAGAAGAGCAGCATCATTCCCGATTAGAGTCAGAGATACCCATTAAAAAAAACTATTTCTTTTTGTCATTTCTTGGTCATTGCTGTGCTAAGCAGTCCCCTGCTCATAATAGCAAGGTTGCATGTGCAAAGGAACAAGATAAGATCAGCTGACATTCCGAAAGAGGTATGCTATGCTTCGTAGCTGAGCAAGCGAGAGTTGGAGAAATCTACGCAGAGGTTGGTGGCCGCGGTCGGGTCTTCCTATGCTGTGATTGTTTGAATGTGAAGAAGAAGAAGAAGAGACATGTCTGGGTGTAGCATAGTGTGGTTCAGGAGAGATCTGAGGGTTGAGGACAACCCTGCACTAGCGGCTGGGGTGAGGTCAGGTTCTGTGCTGGCCGTGTTCATCTGGGCACCTGAGGAAGAAGGCGCGTATTACCCTGGTAGGGTTTCGAGGTGGTGGCTGAAGCACAGCCTGGCTCACCTTGACTCGTCCCTCAGGAGCCTTGGCACTTCCCTCATCACCAGGAGATCCACTGACAGCGTCTCCTCCCTCCTGGAGCTTGTTAAGTCCACTGGGGCTACTCAGCTCTTCTTTAACCACTTGTATGGTTAGTGCTTCTTTTCGATTTGGGTGCGGGTCCATAATTGTGATTCCAGAATGAGCTTGTTCTGATCCTTTTTCTGTTTGTGGATCTTGTGCATAACTTTGATCGGGGGTGCGGCGTACGCCTTGTTGCTTTTCCTGTTTTGCCTTGTCGAAAGGAGTTTTGGACTATTAGTTCGGTGTACAGTAGAAATATGACGTTCGACCAATTTAACTGGTTCTGTTGATGTTTGTTGGATTTCATGGTGACGATAAATCTAAAGTTGGTTCACCAAGGAATAGGATGGACTTGTGAAATTTCTACTGTGCTGACATTAAGGGAAAAGAGTTGAGCTTGTCTGTTGTACTGGGTACTAGCTCTTGGAATATTTGAATGACGAGAATTGATAATCAGTTGTCGACGAAGCTGGATTTTTCCTGTCAACAGGTCTCAAATTCAGTCTCCTTGTTGATTCTGCATCTTTTCATCAGTTTTCTGGACAAAGCTTTAAGTTCGTGAGCAAATCATTAGATCCACAACACGAAATTTATTTTCCTCAAGGAATTGTTTTCTGCTGCTTTGTATATCTGATTGCTTTCAGAATTAGTCTAGTAGTACTGTGGCAGTGCTATTGCTTTTGGCATTTACTGATAAGTCCTATGCATTCAGATCCCATATCACTTGTCAGAGATCACAGAGCAAAGGAGGTTTTGACTGCCCAAGGGATAAATGTACGCTCATTCAATGCAGACTTGCTCTATGAACCGTGGGAAGTAAATGATGATCAAGGCCATCCATTCACAACCTTTGCTGGTTTCTGGGAGAAATGCCTCAGCATGACTTATGATCCAGAATCCCCACTACTTCCTCCAAAGAGAATAATTTCAGGTTCGTTCTATGTCTGTTGTTTCTGTTCTATACATTTCAGAAACACTCTGCAATATGCACTTCTTGGAAAATAGTTTGGCATCAACTATATTTATCAAACCATCCTAGAGGATGTCCATATCCAAAATTTCGGTAAACCTGGTGGATGTATGATGATGTCATCTCCAAGTTTAAGCTTGAGCTTTTAAACTGGACATCAATCTTTAGTTCAGGAAGTCCTCAAAACATACCAGACAAAATTCACAGCAGAATAAATGTTTGCCTTCTTTCCATACTGGAATGCTCAGAATATGAGAGCAGAATCTAATCCACTTTCCTCATGGAGATTACATTAGAGTCTTTCTGTTTTGATTGCCCACCATTGAGGTCCAGTCCATTTTCCCATCATCAGGAAGACAACTAGTGCAATTTGCAACTTAGCTGAGTGCTGATGTTTTTTTTTTTTTTTCAATGACATTGAGAGAGGTGGTGTTGACTAAATGAAACAAAACTGTGTGGTTAATCCATGTTGTCATATCTTATTTTGACTATAAGTATATCATTTCGAGAGTGAAGGAGGGGGAAAGGAGGGGAGCAACTGTTTGCTATGTCTGAGAGGGTTGCACTCTTCCATTTTCACCTTAGTTTTCCCAACATAAGCTCTCTTCATGAGTTTTGTATAACTGCCCTGACCTACAATTGGCACACTTTTATATGCTAAAATTTTCACGCCCTTTGTTTAGGTGATGTATCAAGATGTCCTTCAGAAGCTTTGGTGTTTGAAGATGAATCTGAGAAAGGAAGCAATGCGCTTCTTGCTCGTGCTTGGTCCCCTGGGTGGAGTAATGCTGATAAGGCTCTGACCACATTTGTTAATGGACCGCTTTTAGAGTACTCTAAAAACCGCAGAAAGGCTGACAGTGCTACAACCTCATTCCTCTCTCCTCACTTGCACTTCGGAGAAGTTAGCGTGAGGAAAGTCTTTCACCTTGTTCGCATCAAGCAGGTTTTGTGGGCGAATGAGGGGAACAAGGCTGGTGAAGAGAGCGTGAACTTGTTCCTTAAATCTATCGGTCTACGAGAGTACTCGAGGTACATGAGCTTTAACCATCCTTACAGCCATGAAAGGCCTCTCCTTGGACACCTCAAGTACTTCCCATGGGTTGTGGATGAGGGGCATTTTAAGGCATGGAGACAAGGCAGAACTGGGTATCCACTAGTTGATGCCGGCATGAGGGAGTTGTGGGCTACAGGGTGGCTTCATGATCGTATTAGAGTAGTGGTTTCAAGCTTCTTTGTGAAGGTTTTGCAACTTCCATGGAGATGGGGGATGAAATACTTCTGGGACACCCTCTTGGATGCGGATCTAGAAAGCGATGCCCTTGGATGGCAATACATATCCGGTACAATCCCTGACGGTCGTGAGTTTGACCGCATTGATAATCCACAGGTACTAATGCTGCTACCAGTTGCACACTGACAAAAATCATCTAAGTTACTTGACTTCATGAATCTACGTGAAGGCCATCGTGGCAACTTTAACTTAAGCTGTTGACTTAGGCATTTAATATATTCCTCACTCTGATAATTCATCAGTGAGTCAGCTGCAATCCAGTTATTACCGTGATGTCATTTCTTTCTTACTCAATGTCATATCAATGATGCTGTAGCATTTTAGGATGTCTTTCGAGTGAAATGGCACTTGGTATGCTACAAAGCCACATTTCCCAAAAAAGAAAGGAGTTTCTATCTATATGGTTCAAACGTACCAACATATCTCAAGTGTTTAGATGTACTATAGACTTTTGCATACTTCCCTAATTGATCAGTGTGATCTCCTTGCTTAGATCATTTGTTCTCTTTCACCATGTCATCTCTGCTGAAGCAGTGTAATAACTCCATCGACAGAAACTGAAACATAATGAATTAGTGAAACCATGAAGCAAAAGTTGGTGACTTCAGCATACTACTGTTCCCATCTGACTAACATCTCATGCTTTGTTCACACTTAGAGCTTATGTTTAACTTAATACCAATTTTTTCCCTTACTACTTTCATTGGGCAATAATTATACATTTTTGTCGAATTGTTTCATGGGGTCCAAATGACTAATCTTCAGTTCTTCTGCAGTTTGAAGGTTACAAATTTGATCCTAATGGAGAATATGTACGACGATGGCTTCCCGAACTGGCCAGACTACCAACGGAATGGATACACCATCCTTGGAATGCACCTGAATCGGTTCTTCAAGCTGCTGGAATTGAGCTTGGATCAAATTATCCTCTCCCTATTGTAAGTATAGATGCAGCCAAAGTAAGGCTGCAAGATGCACTTTCCATTATGTGGCAGCACGAAGCAACATCAAGAGCCGCTATAGAAAACGGAACTGAAGAAGGGCTGGGAGACTCATCTGAATCAGCTCCGATCGCTTTTCCTCAAGATATTCAAATGGAGGAAAATCACGAAACTATGCAGAATAACCCACCAGGTCCAGTTCGCCGCTATGAGGATCAGATGGTACCGAGCATAACTTCTCTGGTTAGAGCGGATGAAGATGAGACTTCTTCTGGTATTCAAAACTCCATAGGTGATACTAGAGCAGAAGTGCCTGCAAATGTAAATTTGAATGAAGAACCAAGAAGAGACACATTAAATGAAGGAGTTTTCCAACAACTTCGACCAAACAACACCCAACCAATGTATAACTTTTCACCTGGGCTACATAATGATGCTGAAGATTCCACTGCAGAGTCTTCGAGCACTGGCAGGAGAGAGAGGGATGGAGGAGTTGTTCCAGTTTGGTCACCGTCAACTTCTAGTTACTCTGACCAAATTGCGGGCGATGAAAATGGAATTGGCAATAGTTCAGCATTTTTACAAAGGCATCCACAATCCCATCAAATAATTAATTGGAGGCGATTATCTCAAACTGGGTAAGAGTTGAACTTTATTCATACCTGAGACTGCTGCAGCAGTCCATTTTTTCATACGAGAATGTCCCACAGAAAGTGTCTACTTAGTTATAATAAGTGGATGACACTGTTGGACAAAAGAACTTTGATAGTTTTTCTTGTTGATGATCCTGCTAAAGTTTATGTGTGCTGTTAGATATTGGGTTGTGTAATTGGCAAATATTGTTTGCTGTAAAGTCCACTTATCTTTGATAGTCAAGTTTTCTTCGAGGAGCAACTGATCTTGCAAGTTTGAGTTGCTGAAAGAATTATAGGTATGCTTCACCACGCAGTGGAGAAGTATTTGCTAAAGTATTGGCTGCTTCTCCCGCTTGTGAAACTTCTGAGACACTCCATTATCCTAACAGGTGACTATGTAATACACAAGAAACATGAGGAGATATCATGGAGATGGCCGCAGCCTAATCCAAAAGGGGCACAAGAAGATGTAGAAGTCCCGAGTACATATCATATGGCACTGCTTCTCTCTTCACCAGTTCGACCTGACCAGCAATTTAACCTCGAAAAGCTACACCATGGAAGTTTAGAATTGTTCCAGGCAGCTGGTGGTCCGTCCTTTTTCTTAATCCTTTTCCACTTGTACCATATATGGAATTTGTTCGTTTGACAAAAAAACGTATGAAGCCGTTGTGTATAGTATATCTTGTTCTCATAGCTGGAGAGGATCGTCATAACACGGACATATGGACCCCTAATAAAACCAACTTTGTGCTTTCTCTTCGGTTCATAGTTACTCTCATCATCATCTTGCAGTCTTCACCGTTGCTTGGTCTGAAGGAGGATAATTGTAATATGTTATCATACCTCCTCTTGGTTACTGAGGGATCGGCTTGTGAGAAGGAAAACAGATGATTCCATGACTCGGGTCTTCAGTTGGTCTCTGCATGCCCAAGCCCCAGTAACCAGTCAAGAAAAAAGTGCTGTAATGTGAAAAATGCAGCTATTGCTATTACGCAAGTTGCTGCATTGAAGACCAAATACTTGGCCGTGGCCGAGCAGGAGGCAACTGGAAGGGCCTAATCTAGTTGTCTGCCTCATTCGAGCTAACAACAATACAACCACCTCTAACGACCTCCCATTCAGTGAAAGGATGTCATTTCGTGATGGATTTACAGTTGATCTCATCGCAAATTGGATACATTCTCATGCCTCTGTGCTGTGTTATTTCCTCATCGAGAAGATCTTTTCAGGCTGTTCATAGTCCATCCCAGTGCTAATATTTGTTAGATGACAGCATAACTGGATAGCCGGTTCTCCCTAATAGCATCACTTGGCGACTCTAGGACTAGTCGACTGTCGCATTTTTCGTCCTGATATCACTACAGGCAAATTCAATATCAAAGTTTACTAGTTGCACACACAAACATATCGTTCGCACACGGAGATAAGACAGCCTCAGACACCGGTATCCTCTCCTCCTGAACTCAAGATGCAGTTTTATCGACCATATCTCCATTAACATCTCATTTATGCCTCACTTATCAAAGGATTATAATGCCTCACTTATCAAAGGATTATCGTACTAAAATTTGGGAAAGTACCAAGTAAAAACTCAGATGAGGGTGTAATTGCAAAGATTGTATCTGTAAACCCATCTCCAGAATTTGAAATCTTGATTTATGCCTTGATGCCTCCGTTAGAACATAAAACCCGAAAATTTTATGCCAGCGGGGGAAAGGTGACCGCATATCCATAAGGTACATTATAATTACATATTTAAGCAATGACGGATTATACTTAACAAGATACGATATTTCATGCATGCAGGTAAGCGGCTGAGGAACCGAAGGTCGACCGTCTATAGCATAAGCCCGTGTCTTGCAATCATCGCATGGGAATCGCCTGGCGCATGTCGATTCATGAAACAATCTTTTGGGGGGGAACTCCTTATAACTTTGGTCGGACAGGACGATATTTTGTCTGGTTCGACCGACTTGAACAAAATACACTGAACATATCTTAAGGTGGAGCCCACGTTATTAAATGGTGCCGGCTTACTTCTAAATCAAATACCTCTTATAATTTCACGTGTCGGCTGAGAAACACCGAAAATAATGCTCTCGAAACACCTAATGAAAATATACCATCAAGGATTTCCTCGACAAATTACAATTGTTTCCTTGTTTTTTCTTTTCTATGAAAAAATTATCAAAAAAAGTTATACATTTATTTCATTTTAATCAATTTAGTCTTAACCCTTTCAATTTTACAAATTAAGTCCTAAAATATTTTCATATTTTGCAATTGAATCCATCCAACTAATTTTAACTGGAATTCTAATGCAAAATGTAAATATATTTACGAGTTGATTGACAAAATTAAAAAAATTAGGATTGAGTTAATCAAAATTCAATAAGTTCGGACATTTCTGATAAATTTCTCTCCTTCGTTTCTTAGCCATAATGAAATAGAACGATGATATAAAATTAATCTAGATGAAAAGTCGGGATATTTTGCGTAACGTAAATAAAAACCAATAAAGCAAGAACAAACGAAGGCGGGGTTCTTTGGCATACAATGAATACATACTAGGCCGAAGATGGGAAAAAACGCGCCCCCGCGCGCATATCGAGTTGTCGGAGTACGATGCATTCAATTTTGGTCGACCCGTTGACTTTGCTTCCCACGTGAGTATAATTATTACCAAAAGAAGATTTATAAAATCACCGAAATACCCTAAATTATATTCATTATTATCTATGTATCTTAATTTTTTTTTGAAATACTAAAAATCCCAAATTTATATCTATTGGATATATTTATCTCCATCAAGATTACACGTCAAGGAACACTGTTGATAATTTCCCAACATGGACAATAGAAGACAAATAGTGTTGACTTAATTAACGTAAAAATAATATCTTTTTTGCTGAAAAATAATCTAATAAAATCTTGATAGAAAGTAAATGTACCATACATGTGCAAATTTAGAATTTTTTTATGTCACGAAAAAAATGATAAATGTATCGCAGTTGGCATACTTTAGAGTTTTTAATGTTGAAAAAAATTAAGATAAATCGAGATTTTTTGTGATTTTTTTATGTCATTCTTAGTCTTGCGTATGACCAAGTCACGCCCGCCTGCTAACTGGCCTTGGACCCCAGTGACGGGGACAACATGGAATTCTCATCTCTTTTGAATCCTTTGATTGCACGTCTCCTTCACTAACGGCGCACCGTTTCATCGCTTTGAATTGGCAAAGCAGATGTTTTCCTGGGTCCAACCAAATTGCCTCCAAGCAAAGTTAAATTCTCACAAGTCCCTCTCGGCATGGCCTCGGCTCGAATCATCCGTCGTCCTTTCTCATCCTTTCCAGTCATCCCGCGAGCACCGTAACGAGAGAACCGTGACGCTTGAAACCGATGGGAATCCAACCACGCGGTCTTGACTTGAATTTCGAAAGGAAAAAGAGAGAGAGAGAGAGAGAACAAAGTTTAGCTGAAGGGGGGGGGACCTTAGGTCAGGTCAAGACCACACTTGTTGACGATTCCAGAATTTTATAATCTCGATCGCATCCCCAGCGATTGGAAGCGGCAGGTTTGGCTAAACACGTTGGCAAAAAAACCCTCATGCCGCCTTACGTTCCATCTCTCTGTCCTGGGAACAAGAACTCCTTGAAACGATCGGGAGGCGCGATTTTTAAAAACAATGGCGCGCATGAAATCAGACCGCGAGGACCGGCCGTTCGATTTTCTTCATTAAGATGTCCCAATTCGAGAGCTCCCACAGACGTCCGAAGTTGAATAGTCGAAGTTTGACCGAAGAAAAAGTCGACATCTTGTGTGCGATAGAGTCGCACTTGGTTTCTTCCTTCGTGGGAAGCTAAGGACCCACTACAATAGTAAATGAAACAATGAGCACATTTCGCAACATTAATTTATGTCTAAATATTTTTGTGAACGAGTTACTCCACAATTGAATGTGAACACATTAATATTCATGGTGTCCTGATGGAAAAGTTCAATCAACCCATCGTACGTTAAGAGAGCTGTGTATGAAAGTAAGAGGGAATTTACCTAAAAAGGGAAACATGGGGCACCGAGAAAAATGAAAAACGCAAACCTCAAAATGACTATACACTCCGTTGTTATATTCTCGTCTAGTTATCTCAAAGCACGAATATGGAAATTTCCATAATTCTCTGCCGTACAATATTGCCCTGTGGAATTTTCGCGACTCTTACATTGTAATCGAGGGTCGAACGTTGTAAAATGTAATACCCTTGCTTTGTGTTGTCCGCCGTAATCATTTAAAAGAATTTATAAAAATATTATATACAACTATAACTACGTGCCGTGGAAAATCCCACATCGATTTTGTCTTAAGAACTTGGATACTCTGTTCAGGGGGGACGGCAGGGAATGATGATTGGGGGATTAATGCGGCCGGGACACGAAAAATGGGAGAGAGAAAAAGGCACGAAAAACGAAAGGAGCAAAGTCAAAGGGCAGAACAGGGTCTGTCTCTGCTTTGTAGCAGCCTTTTCTGCTCTTTTATTCTCGGGCTCTTTTCAATTTCTCAGAGAAGGCCTCCCAAAACGGTTGCATACCAACACGCGCACGCCCCGAAAGCCCTCTGCAGATTGCCTTCTCTCCTCTCGGTTCTCTTGTCTTTGTATGCTCTTCTGTTGTCTTTGCATGCGCTCTTTTCCTCACCCCTTACTCTGCCATAAAAGGTGCCTGTCGACAGCTGTGTTGGAAAAGTTGAGAAGCAAAGTTCTTGGCTTCCCCCATCTGTTTGATTTTCCATTGCTTTTTGCTTCGTGGGGTTTTCGAGTTTTGTCTGAAGGTGCTAAAAAAAATCTTATTCTTTTTTTTTTTTGTGTGTATGTGTTTTGGTCTTTGACGATCATGATTGGGCAGTTTCTAGGGGTTGGAGTTTTGCTGGTCAATTTGGCGGGGGAAATATAGGAGTGATGCTGGGAATTTAGCTGTACAGAGGCCCTTTTGTTGTCTGGTCCTGGGGTTGTTTTCTTGGATGGCGAGGCTATGCTGTTTCAATCCTCAGGTATTGGTCTAAACTGATATTATTAGGCTTCTTAGCCTCTGTTGTTTTGCTTTCTGTTTTTGTGAGTACGCATCCAGAGTATATGGACATCACAATTGAGTACTTTTGTGTCTTCTTTGCATGTAGTGACCAGTTATCATTTGAATTGCGCGGGTTGAAATACATGTATAAGGAATAAATATTGTTTGTTTACGGGGTTTCTAGCCCTCGTCTAGCTGTTTAACGTTTTAGTTGGATACCCTTTGATCGTGTGTGAGTCAGGAGAGACTTGGTTACTTTTGTATGATTGTGCTGGATGGAAGAATGGGGAAGTTGGATTTCAGAGCTTGCGATCGACTGTGAAGATTACTTCTAGATTTTTCATAGCCCAATCAAGATATATCTACCTATTGTCCTATTGCTTACCATTGTTCGGCTATCATCGCATTGTAGCATTTTGTGGGATTATTTCTTCCCTTTAATTCTTGGACATTAGCATGCAGGAGCTCAATCCTCTACTTCTGGTAAAGGAAGAAACGTTGAAGGGCTGATCAAGTATGGTTTCAGCCTAGTAAAAGGGAAAGCCAATCATCCCATGGAGGACTATCACGTTGCCAAGTTCATGCAAAAGAAAGGGCACGAATTAGGGCTTTTTGCTATTTATGATGGTCATTTGGGGGACAAGGTCCCCATGTACCTGCAAAAGCATTTGTTTTCCAACATCTTAAAGGAGGTGGGTTGAAGTGATCGGACTCTAATGGGATTAACATTACATATTCTCTCACAGTCCTAAGTTCTTTTACTTGTTCAACATTGACCTTACAGGAAGAGTTCTGGGTCAATCCCAATAGGTCCATTTCAAAAGCTTATGAGAGGACAGACCAGGCGATACTCTCCAATAGTTCTGGCTTGGGACGTGGTGGTTCGACTGCGGTGACGGTAATACTGATAAATAGCCAACAACTATTGGTTGCTAATGTTGGAGATTCACGAGCAGTTCTCTCAAGGGGGGGTCGAGCTCTACAGATGAGTATCGATCATGAACCCAGCACAGAAAGAGGGAGCATTGAACATAGAGGTGGCTTTGTCTCGAACATGCCAGGTTTCTCCTATCAGCCTTGCTGTTCATGGTTCAAGATGTGCTTTTTGTCCTGTATGCTTAATGATGCTTTTATAAGCAATTGATGGCTCAAAATCTCTCAATGGTTAGCTTCTTGGTTCTTAGAACATTGTTATTTAAGGCATTTATGCTGTATTCATGACCAAATCCACCATGCAAAATCTCCTAATTTCTAAATTGCGCTGTTACAAATCTCATGAAACTCAAGCAGAAAACCATGTGGAGCTTCTTGTTCCAAAAGAGCACTTTACAGAGACTGGTCAAATTGAAAAGGCATGGGAAATTGTGCATATTAATCAGTTTGTGTGAGGTTCTAATAGGAAACAGTTATTTTGAATGTTGTTAGGTTAGCTGATTTTGATTGGGGTGATATATGCAAAGATCAATTTGTGTTTATTTATGTCCTTATCAATTAATGTGTTTTTATTTCAAAGGGGAATAACTCGGTCCTAATTGAATGCACTTAGGAATACTTTAATCCATGTAGTAGCTTTCCCAATTTGTGTAGTAAAATTAATATTCAAATCTCCATAAATGAAAATAAATGCTTAAATCTCGAGTCTTGAGCCTATTTTTCTGAAGGCTCTTGTTTGATCATTTTGAATTAGCAGATGTCTGCTTCTTTGGAGTTGTTGAAAATTTCATCTTATCTAAGAATGAGAAGGTGACATGTCTTTCCATGCTTCATGAACTGAAGATGGAATGGAGTAGTATGGAGTAGTAAACAACGATGCGGGAGTTACTTCCTGTTATGGGATATCAAAACAATCAACCCTGGCTTGTGGTGTTCTATCCTTGTTTCTCTTAGCCTGCAGAGGGCTGATGAAGAAAACAACAAGCTTCTCAGGTTGCTGTTATGTCTGTTTAATTTTCACTTACTAGTCAAGACCCAAATATTGATTCAGCAATAGTTCACAAAGTCAGTCGGATGCTTTTAGGACAAAAGAGAGCCATTGCTTGGGGACAATTCCAAGCGTGCTCTAAACCTTCATTCTTTTTGGTATATTCATGGGAGCCTATTACTGCATATAGGGAATTTTTCATGAGAGAGATACTTATAGTAGTTGTAATCTTAACCCTATGCTTTAAAAGCCACAAGTTACATAACTGGCCTGCTGTGCTAGGGTATCGAAACTGGCAGCTGTCCGTTGATCCTTAAGTTTGTGTAGACTAATTTCCTTCTAGGCTCAACATCTTTTTGACTATTCTGCCTGGCATGATAGCTTGATGTCTCAGTTATCAATCCATGATTTCCTTTCATGGTTTAGGTTGCTTCAATTTGTGTTTGTACAACCGTGGAACTTGCTTAGCATTGTTACCCTGTTCACGCTGCATTTCATACTTCATCCATCAACTGCTTAGACAAAGTTGCAAGTGCACAAGTTGATACATTGCCTGAGCCTATCTGTTCTTGTTGGTGCTTTCTACATTTACTGATGGCCTTCTTCTGCTGGCTTATTCAATTTTTCGGCACAATAGTACCGATGAAGAATTGTGTTTATTCCAATGTGCAGTGAAGATTGCATAGAAATAGGGGTTTTCTTGTCTTCTTCTGACAGCTTTATTGCTAGACACCCACTGCGGTTGAAGGACTATTTTCTGAGAAGGGCTATGCACTTCACAAATAAAGACTAATAGCATAATGGATCTAGCTGCCTTGTTCTGATAATAGAATTTACGTTGTACCTTTTTCATGTTTCTACTTGCAGTTTGTTATGAGTTTTGACCTTCAGTATTGATTTTGGTAACTTGGAAGAGCTACTTATTGAGCATAAAATGTACAGTGGCATGTATCTCAAACAGAAAGACTACAGCAGTAATGTCATAGGTTTGTGATGTTGGGATAAGTGTAAGCGTCAAGCCTTTATATACCTGCTGGATGTTACTCAGTTTTTTTTCTGAGTCACATTGATAGCAGTGCTTCACAGTCTATTTTTCATTGGACTTGAAAGCATGGTGAATTGAACCACATAAACAGTGTCAAATTTGAGTTTGGAGATTGTAGTATTCATCATTATGAGATAAGTAGAGTGAAATGGTCTTATCTACAATTTCAATTGTCTCGTGATCATGTAAGTGTCAAGTGTGTGTGAATCATACGGAATTGACAATGCAAAGGAATCCAGCTCGTCTTGCGAGCACTTGTCTTATATTTGATCTCTCCTGTATTTTCCTTGTTAAATTGCGATTGAATAAAGTGGTACCTTTTTACATTTGATGATTCTTCTACTGCACAAACAAGCTTGGATATTAAAAAGATCCTTAGCTTAAATTTTCACTCTACCAGGGGATGTCCCCAGAGTTAACGGACAGCTGGCGGTTTCTCGTGCTTTTGGAGACAGGAGCCTGAAGTTACATTTACGCTCAGACCCTGACATTAGAACCATCAATGTGGAAGTCAATATGGATGTATTAATCCTTGCAAGTGATGGTCTTTGGAAGGCAAGTTTCCAAAAAAAATACATTAGATATCAAAGAAAAATTACAAATATCAGCATCTGAAAATTCTCCGATGAGTCAACTTATCATTTGAGAGCTACATTGTTATTGATTCGGGACATTATTGATTCAGGTGGTGAGTAATCAAGAAGGCAGTTGATATCGCTAGAAGGATCAAAGATCCAGAAAAGGCAGCAAAAGAGCTGACTGCAGAAGCTTTGAGAAGGGACAGCCGAGATGATATATCTTGTATAGTCGTCAGATTTAGAGGATGATACAGTCTGATATTAAACTGCTACCCAGCTTCAGTACATACCAACAGATGAAAGGTTTTCACTGTCTGTGAAGGAATGGTATGATCTAAGTGATCGCGGATCATATTCTAGGCCCAATGAACTCCTTTTGCCAATTTTCTGGAAGAGGCGTGGAATTGGCAAGTCCAGAAATTGGCAAGGGAACAAGCGGGTGCAGGAAGGTTTCTGCTGTATATTACATTCTTTGTTTTATGGTCCGGAGGATTTTTCTCCCCTTCTTTTTTCAAATCTGAAGCGTATTTTTGAACCTAGGAAAGAGGACAGATTTGTCTGCAGGATTAGACGTGTATTTATTGGTGATTAAAGGACTACTAGGTGTTCCGCTGATTGTCATATTTGTTTTTGGGGAAGTCTCCCCCAAATCTGAAATTCAAGTTGTTTACTTTACAGTTATCGAATGTGCTGTCTATTCTTTGTTGGTTATCTTTACTTTGCAGATCGTCTTCCTAATAGTATAAGGTTGCACATGATAAAATTTCTGAAACAAAAATTGATCTGTTTCAAAAATAAAAAAATCAAATTGAGTTACCAAACGGATTTCTATTACAAACCTGTTCCGGGGAACAGAGAAATAGAGAAGTAAAAATTTTATCATGCTCGCCCTAAGCTTTTTGAAAAAACGGTTTCCCATTTGCTCTAGCTACATTGTTTGAAGCAGACTGCAGCAATGAATTAAAGAACCTTCAGCAGATTAGGGCTAAGTTTTTATGACAAGCCTGAAAGGAACGGGAAAGAAAAAGACTCGCGGAAGCAATACAGATCCAACTGGATTTGGAGATGAAGTTTAGGTGCAATCTGATTACATGACCATCTGTCTAACTAATCTCCGAACTTGAGGGTTATGAGCTGCCCCATTTTCGTTCGATTAATTGTATTCTGATAGAGCTTGCAGCTCGCAATGCTTCGAAAGCACCAAAAATCTCTCAAGCTGTGGCGTATAATGTTCACACAGATAGGCAAGCATTGATTGATTAGAACTATGGATGTACAAAAGAATTGAGAACTGCTTGGAACCAGATTGGACTAACCCAAAATCGGTAGTTTCCATGAGAACCGATGTAGTTCCTGCTTCCAATTTAATTAAAATAATGTGTATCAGTCCGGTTCTCGATTTTAGGTGTGGAACTACCCACAAGGACTGGATTGGTACACACACCAATATATAATTTATTTATTTTTTTTGTAATTCTTAAGTTTTAACTTTTCAAATTAAAACTCTAGTTTTATCTCCTTCTCTTGCCCCACTCATCTTGCAACCTCACCTCCCTCTCTCACTCTCGCTCTTGATGGCCTCTAGCCTTGTTGATCCCTCTCTCACTCTTGCTCTAGATCATCTCTTGCCTCATCACTCCCTCTATCACTCTCGCTCTCGATCACCTTTGGCCTCTAACCTTGTCGCTTGCTCTTGAGTCTCACCCCTCTTTCAAAGTGGGGACATTTCGACCGGTTTCATGGACACACCCAAGAACTAGACTGCTCTTTGATTTCAAGGTGGGTCCATGAAATCAACAAGCAATTCCCAGCTCCAATTTTTTTTTAAACCAATTTTTAATGGGCAATTCATCATTCTAAGGTACAAATCATCTACCTTAAAATCGATCACCTCTAATTAGAACTGTACTTAAGGTGTTCAACTCCAAATTCTAACAGCAGGAGGCATGTTAGGAGCTTCTAAGATAAAGATTTGTCTTAGATTGGAAGCTGACTCTTGCCCTTGTGTGATTGCATTCTCATGGCGACAACGTGGGCATGGCTCCTTAAATCTACAGCTGGGATTGCTCCTTAAAGGACCTGCACTTGTCCCCCTTCCCTCTCGTCACAGCTTGTCCTTCCAACGGTTTTGTCAGGCTGGAATGGACGTTCATAAAGAGCGAGGTCTGCAAGATCCATACGGCGAGTGTGCTTTGTCATGGAAAGTTTCAAATTGATCCATGCGTAGGACTGTGCTGAACAGAGAAACAGGTGAACTTGTCAAACTCGACTCCCGCAGTTATCACTGCAATCTCACTTTCAGCAGGCTGACCAATCAAATTCCCTCTTCTAGATAACGTGAGACATTCGAACTTTTCCACTCGACTAATCTTCACAGACGCACGCAAATCCACGCGAATGGAAGACATTGCAATTACTACATAGAGTCCGCCATATCCAATCGGCGCGGTAGCTCCTCGGCTAGTCCATCAGCATAGCTGGCATAGACTCCGCCATGCCTGGGGGCTGATGGTAGGTGAGGCTGATCGAATGAAACTGCAACATTCCAGAGGTGGCTGAAAAGGATTTAACACGGATTCTCTTTGAACTTCTACCATTCAATAACGCACCATCCGCAAAACTTGACTTTTGTGTTATTCTTCAGTTATCTAAATCATGATTTGAAAAACATTTTTCTAAAAATAATTATTTATGTTATTTAAAATATTTAGTTAATGAAAAATATTTTCATTATCAAGAATAATTTATATTCTAAATATTTTGTAGATAATAAAGACAAATTTGGTTAGTTCATATTTATAAATAATACAATCGATCATTTAAAAAAATATTTTTCAAATTATTCATTTTTCGCAATTAAATATGATTAAATTGTGCTTGAAATGAAACAAACTATACCATGAGTAATTTTTACTCCCATCCCTTAACTTTTGTTTGCTCATATGTCATAAATATATTATTGGCTACATATTTTTGGCTTGTTTCCTGATGTCGTAATTATTTTATGACAAACGATTTTCACATATGTCAAGTGTTCAAATCTTAGCACACTCTCTTGCATTTTCACGTTAGAATGCTATCCCGTTGATGTGGTTCCGTCCACAATTGCATGTGTAGTACCGATTTAAATGCAAAAAGAAATGTTTAAGTCATATACTGTAAATACATTATGGACTTGCTTTTCATCAAGTGAACTTTTTTTTATTAAAAGCGAGTGACGTGCATCTTTATAATTCTGCTATGAGAAGGACAATCTGAATAATATATAATCAAGTTACCGCGCCATCCTATTGGGAATAACAAGGGCATCTTTGAATACTCAAAGTTTCATATTTGAAGTGAATTTTCAAAAAATTGTTCGAGTTTTAGCCAAAGCTATTCTCCGGAGCCATATCGATCGGTTGAAAGACCTAAAAGAGAATGCAGCAGAAGATAGCATAAGATGAAGATTACACGATAGAAGATGCCGATCGGGAGACAGATCCGCCCTATTCGTCAATGGGGGTATTCTCTGAGTAAGGGCTGGCTCATGCAAGTCGAACGTTGTTTTCGGGGAGCTGGGCAGAAGGAAAAGAGGCTCCTAGCTAAAGGTAGCTTGTCTCGCCCAGGAGGTGGGAAGAGTTGAGAACAAAGTATCTAAGGGAATAGTATACAATAATAACAGCCAAGAAAAGAAGGAAAAAGGTGACCTATTTTAACATGATACAACGATGCCAACAAGGGCTTCGTTTGGGCCGCCATGTCTCCGTAACTTATTGTCCCCGGGAGGTAAATCAAGCTGCTGATTAGTTGGTACGCACACATCGCTTAAAGCAATTTCTCTAAATTGGGTGCATAGACCCCCTCTATCCCTTTGGAATATTTTAGTTTCAAAATGTAACGCATCGTCATGTTCCAAAACTTCTTAAGCTAGTACATCAGTAGCTCTTTTGACCAAAAAAAAAAACATGAGACAAACAGTATCCGGAATCATCGAATTTACCTTCCTCCTAGCTCGGCCACACATCAAACGCCCACGTTTCATGTACTACTAATTTCTCATTACAACGTTCCAGAATATGTCTGTCGTCTTCTATTATATTTCAGTTCTGCCCACAGAAAACCCTCCACGTTGACCAACCCCCACCCAATCACTTCTCTCTCCTTTGACTCCACAATCTCTCTCTCTCTCTCTCTCTATATCTCTCCCTGTCTGCAGCCACAAGCAGCAGCTGCAGCAGAGCGCGAAGCATAGGTGCGCCTCGGCAATGTCCAGCCGGTGCTTCAGCCTGACGGAATTGAGGAACCGGTGCTACCGCTCCGCATTCGCCCGGTGGGGCCTCCGCTCCGCCCTCACCGACCTCCGCGACGGCACCGTCGTGCACTGCTGGGTCCCCAAGGCCCGCTCCCCGGCCAAGCCCGACCTCCTCCTCATCCACGGCCTCGGCGCCAACGCCCTCTGGCAGTGGGCCGACGTCCTCCCCCACCTCGCCCCTCACTTCAACCTCTTCGTCCCCGACCTCCTCTTCTTCGGCGACTCCTTCACCTCCCGCCCCGACCGTTCCGACTCCTTCCAGGTAATCACACCATCGGCCGACCCGTCCCTTCCTCTTCGCCGTGTGTATAATTCCAGATGTCTTGCGTGTTCTAGAGAACGTTGTGAAAATCTCGAACCGATACGAAGCACGTTTAGGCTCGGAGATTTGCCTTCGACTATAGAGGAAAGAAAGATTAAGCTTTTAGGCGAATGTTTGATTGCTATTTTATTCGAATGTGCAATTCATTTTTAACTCGGCTTCCATGAACGTGACAAATTCCTTGCTAGGCGCGGTGCCTGATGCGGGTCATGGAGGCCCATTCGGTGCGGCGGCTGAGCCTCGTGGGGCTGAGCTACGGTGGGTTCGTGGCGTACAGCATGGCTGCGCAGTCCATGGAGGAAGGGGCGGCAGTGGCCGTGGAGAGGGTGATGATATGCTGCGCCGCCGTGTGCATCGAGGAGCGAGAGATAAAGGAGGGGATGCTGCGCGTAAGCGACCTGGAGGAGGCGGCGGGGATCCTTGTGCCGCAGACGCCGGCGAGGCTGAGGGAGTTGATGAGCTACACGCTCACCCGGCATCCTCCTCTTGGGCTGATTCCTTCCTGCTTGCTCAGCGATTTCATCGATGTGAGGCTCTCTTTTATCTCGTACAAGACCGGCAATCGGTTAGTATGTCAATGTCTTCCTTTCCTTCTGTGGCTTTGATTGGATTGGCGGTATACATGTTCTACATCTGATCTTCAGCTGCAGGTAGTGCCTAATCAATCTAGTGCCAGGATTGCAATTTGCACGTGTACTCGCATCGTTCATTTTGTTTATTTCACGAACATTTAAAGTATAAATTAGTTGGGGGTTCGCCAATGACTCGAATTATTGCTGACGTACCAAACTTGGTGGTGGAAGGATGAGGTGTTCATTTGCTAATTTGAGGGAGAGCGATAGCGTGGCATCGTTCAATGATTAGACAGAACGGTGCCCTTGTATTTGGTGAAACATTCAATGGAGTAGATAAGCTCTCAGCAGACTTAGGACCGTGATAGTTGCAGCTGGCCAGCAGGTCATGCAGAGCTGCCAGTCGTACTACAATTTACCAGCACGTGAATACCATGCTTGATTGAGATATACTGATGAAGGCATAGCACGAACTGAGATTCTCACTTTGCCATCAGTCATGGATATGTCGTTTTTCCCCTGAAGTTCAGGAACGTGGTCATTGACAGGCAATGTGCGCTGATTACATGGAACAGAAGAGAGACTTGGTTCGAGATATCCCGAGAAATCGAAAAATATCCGAAATCCCAAAGATCACCCAGGTTTTACTTCTTCCCCCTTTTCCTTCTTTTCTTACCTTATCGGTTCCTGTTAATGCTGTGGCGCACTAGAGAGTTGCATAATCGCGGCCGTGCCAATTGCTCCTGCAGCCCACGTTGATAATCTGGGGAGAGCATGACCATATCTTCCCAGTGGAGCTGGGTCACAGGCTTAAGAGGCAAGTTTTCCCCTTCATCTCTCCAGAATCTCTCTAAAACTAACACAATTGTGCGCTTATTCCTGGGCTGAACCCCCCTGAGTCTTTCTTACCATAGTCATATAGGAGACAATGCACATCTCGTGGTCATCAAGGGTACAGGACACGCCTTCAACATGGAGAAACCGAAAGAGTTCCACAAGCTTTTGAAGATGTTCCTCGTTGATCTGCAGCCTCCTCCAGCAAGCTCATTGCCGGATTATGAAAGTGAGAAATGCACTACAGAAGAGAGAACGAGCGATAATGGTAGCGATCCAAAGACGAAGGCAACAGCCTCAACAAATGCTCCTTCACAAGCATAGACTCATTCGAATCAATTCTTTGGTTTATTTATGATCCATTCGTGACTCTAAGGTGCATTTATATGGAGGTTGGGAGGTAACCCCTCCCTGATGCAAGGAAACAAATAGGTCCTGAATTGTATATGAGACGGACATCTTCCATTCTCCTCTTAACTCATGTAACGTTTTGGCATTCTAAACCATGACAGTTGATTCACAGCGGCATTCACTCCACAGAGACAAACAATCTGAGAAAAGGCTTCCGTGTTTATAGGACAAAGATAACAATATTCAATCGTGAAACCAGCACAAACACAACACTGTGGAGAAGCATTCTGTTAAATAAGTAAATACAGACCAACGGTCTACTAACTGCACCATCGCATAAGACCATGACTCCTGCCCTAGCAAGCCTCAATGTCCCCCAAAGAATTGAAATCATCAGGAAGCATCTACTTTGCCGAATTAAGTCTGCACAAAAGTTTAAGAGACCTGGCATCAACACAAATGTGACAAAGCTGTGTCACCAGTGACATGAGAAGTGACAAATAAATGTGTACTAAAAGCGGCACCAAATTTTGAAGAGGGTATAATTTAACGATAAGTTTGGCATGTCTATAACTTCCTTACCTCTGCCGCAGGCTCATCAACTTTGGATTGCTCACCTGTCAATTTCAGAAGAAAAGGTTAATACATCTGTTATGCTTGGGTATCAAAAGCTTAAGAGGAAACATGTTTTATAAACAACCCATTTTCTATCAAAATGGATATAGAAATCAAAGAAGAGGAAATCTTGTCTAAGAAAAAGAGAATGTTGCAAATGGGATAACTGCATGAAGATATTCTCCATCAAAACAGTCCCAGAGACAAGCAGGTCCTCAAAAATCGATTCTTTTGCCATGTCAACAAAGCAACCAAACCCTCCTGAGAAAATAGTCCTCTTAAAATGCAGTGGTTCATGATATCATTAACAGCACAACTATTGTTACAGTTCTTTAGCCACCTAAATATGGCCATATTGTCTAGAAAAGTTGGTATGGCCAATCTATTCAGATTACGACTGCAAAAATTCAACATTTTACAAAGGGAAGGGAGGGGGTGGATGGAGAGATGCTCACCTCCTTCTTCAGGCAGATCTGTAGTCCATAGTGTAAGATTGTCCCTAAGAAGTTGCATAATGAGGGTACTGTCCTTATAGGAGTCTTCATTTAGGCTATCGAGTTCCGCAATAGCCTCATCAAAAGCTTGTTTGGCCAGATGGCATGCCCTGCCCATCAAAGAATTATATCTCAGTTATCTAAACAAAAATTTGTTTCTTCTGAATGTGCAAGCCCATGCTTCTTCTACCATGCTATTGCTTCAAATATAGAAGCTAGCCCTGCCGTCACGTACACATGCAGCAAAAGTATGCCCAAGAAACACAGAGATTCAAACAAGGCATGCACATCAACCTTTCTGGCGAGTTCATGATTTCATAATAGAAGACGGAGAAATTCAAAGCCAGTCCAAGTCTGATAGGGTGAGTTGGAGGCAAATCCGTTGAAGCAGTGGAACTGGCAGCCTGCAAATTGAGCCAAAAAAAGGCACATCATTTGTAGAGGATGGAAAATGAAAAAGAATGGAGGAAACAGTGACAAATGAGACAAATGAAACCAACAGAAGCCTCAACTTTATGAACCATACGACAAGCACCCACCTCATATGCCTTGAGCGACTGATCAGCAGCTTCTTTGCGGTCATCACCAGCCTTGAATTCAGCAAGGTAACGACAATAATCACCTTTCCTGCCGAATTAGGAAACAATAAACATTAGAATGGAAAAAACTATTTATAGCCTGCAAGTCGACAACCCAATGAAAACATGAGGATGAAACTCTAAATTCTGATTTATTAGTTATCACTTGCAGAGAAGGATCTCGGTAAGCACTTTGCCAGCCTAAAAAATAGAAGGTAGATAATCAAACCCATAATGTCAATAGATATAAGAATTGAAATAACAGTTTCATACGGACATTGTGACATGAAGGCAAAAGGCATTACATAGCACATGACTATCCTTGTCACTGTCCAAAAATCAATCACCTCTTTAGCTCCAGAAATTTCCAATTCTACTCATGCAACATAGGGTCAGTATGTTACACATGCCAAGAGGAAAAAATTATAAATAAATATGTATATATCTACAGATTCCCACGTTTCCATCCAGCATATCCAAAGTTTCCCTCATGTGTGTTTGGTTGATTCCATGAATCATAACCATGTTTTCACTGTGCGGTTACAGCCCAATTGACCATCATTTTCAGTGCATGACATGGAGATGTGAAAGAGGAGGGAGTTTAAATGGAGAATTCCTCACATCTTATAGTAGAAAACAGTCGACTCTCCACTTGAGGAGGATGGGATAAGATGCTTATCAATGACTGAGAGTATGTCACTGCAGATCTTGGCGAGCTCATCTTCAACCCTTTGCCTGTAGTCCTTGATCCTCTTCACATTCTGCTCGTTACCCTTGGTCCCCTCCTTCTGCTCGATGGAAGATAAAATCCGCCACGATGCCCTTCTGGCCCCAATCACATTCTTATACCCAACAGACAACACATTTCTCTCCTCAACGGTCAGTTCCACATCCAGCTTAGCCACTTGCTTCATCGACTCAACCATCTCTGCAGCAAAAGAGGGTGAAACAGATAAGAGACCCCACAACTCACAATTGCATCTACATTAATTGGTGAAATCCCCAAATAAAGATATTACAAAAGAGGGATCTGGCGGTTTAAGCAAAACCAAAAATCTAATTGAAACCTATCATTTATAAGACAATAACTTTTGTCCGGAGAAAACTAAACCCTAGCTATCATCTCTTCCTTGTCTATTTAAAAAGGGCATATCTATGAAGAATATCCCGGACAAGAAGGTCTTTGACGACTCCTCCCGATCCATGAGCTTACCAAAATCCTAAAAGAGGACCAGCAGCAGATGCCACCACGGCTTCGCAAAGTAGTAACTATACCCCATCAATAATTATTTCGACAGACATTAAGACCGGTTCACCTCTTATCACACTCCATCTCATGCAAGGCAACAATGCTCGGGACGAAACCGAGAAACAACCCAGCATACGAAAACGGAGCTTTAGCAACAGTTCACACACACGGAGGGGAGGCGAGAACCCTAGAAGAGGACCAAAACAAAAGGCCCCAAAAAACCCTCGCCGCCGCCGCCCTCGCCGCCGTCCAATTAGCCAAGCTACCACCTCGGCGCCGGCGAGCACCGCCGCGGATCCCCTCCCGGGAAAACCAACCCAATCGAAATCGCACGCTAAAGCAGACGAACAACCTTCCCAAGCAGCAACAAGAACAATGGCAGAAACGAACTCCAGCCACAACGATTAAAAAAAAAAAAAAAAAAAGAAAAAGCTCACAGCCCGACATGCCGGGAAGCTACTGAAAAAGCGACAGCGATCTGCCGAAACGCATCCAATCCGCGGAAGACCGCGGACGAATGCAAGGAGGCGAGATCCAGCAAAGAAGCAAACGGATCGAAAGACAGGAGATGAAGAGCTAGAGCTACTGCTGACCATCGTATCGCTCGGCTTGCTCCGCGAGCCTCGCCTGGTAAACCTGCTGCTCTCTCTCCCTCTCCATCTCTCTCTCTCTCTTCTGCGCGAACTGAAAGGTTCTTGCTTTCGCGAGGGTAACCGCTCCTTAGCTTAGCTTGCTGGTGCGTTCTTACTTGCGATTTGCGAAGAAAGAAGGAAATGGAAAAAATAAACAAATGAAAAATGGAATTTCGCACTGCGTGGTGACCGTTGGATTCTTTTTTGGGGGTTTCAAACGGATGGAGTGCTAGCGGCGAGCCTTGGATTCCGTGACTGCGGAACGGCGGGATCTGAGCCGTTGCCTTCCGGGGGCGGGTTTAGGTGAAGCCCCGCCGTTGGATGGGACGCATCGGGAACGCGGGCCCCACCTTCGCGCTTTGCGTCTTTTTCTTCATCGGTCGGTGCGGGCGGGGCTCTGTCTTTGACTCTCCTCGCGGCGCGGTCAACGAGTTCGCCGCCGCATTTCTCGGCCAGGGTTGCTCTCCCGTCGGGTCGCCGGGGTTCGCCGGCGGCGGTTTGCGGCGCTGGTGGGCGATTCGGCGTTCTCTTGAGGCGTACGCATTGGCCGCCCCGCGGACGATTCGTTTTCCCGCGCTTGCGACGGAGCTAGGGCTCGAATTCAAATCCAATTCCCCCGGACGCTCCGTCGCTGAACAGCAAATTAGCTGAATCTCCGTCATCCCCTGGCTGCAACCAGCTTTGGGTCGCGTTCTCATTCGCACTCGAATTGTAAAATTTCTTCTTCACCACTCGAAACCCCTCGACAATCAGTTCACGCAGACCTTCCCCTGCCGGGAAAAGCCGCGACTTTGCTGGCAGTATGGCCAGTGCTGGAACCGATCTCTCTCAATTCGACATTTCTAAGGAGGTAATAATGTTTTGTCTGTCTCTTTTTCTCTTTCATTTTCTGGGTTACTCGTGACCGAGGAAGGTGTGTGATTTTCCCAAGTACTAATTTTTGCTTCTTCTCTCGAAATGTAGGAGAAGGACAAACTTGTGGGGGAAGTGATACGTTATGTGCTGTTCAAGAGTCACCAGAACTCGGGGTGTCCGATCAAGAGAGAGGAGCTCACGCAGCTGGTCACCAAGAATTACCGGAACCGCAACCTTCCCGCGCTTGTCATCAACGAGGCCCGCGAGAAGCTCTCGAGCGTTTTCGGGTACGAGATGAGGGAGCTCCAGAAATCGCGGCCTTCGACTAACCAGACTCGGGCTTCTCAATCAAGTAAAATTGGTTGCTTGTTATGATGATTGTGGACCCTTGTGTGTGTTTCTGTAGGAGGAACATCTAGATGGTAATGCTTGTGATGTTGAGTTTGGCTACTACCTGCGACGTATGTACATGATCAGTGTAGGCTTTCGTGAACTGATTTATTTTGTGGATAGAAAAAGAGCCAAATTGGAAGTTTCTTTTACTGACTAAGAATTGCTTTGGCAACTCTTGGGTTACGGCTGTCCTGTCACAAAAACCATGAGTTCATTTTGAATTTGGCAATCGGATTGAATTGTGTCATTTAGTTGTAATTTTTCTCTTGTTTGTGTTATATAGTTTGAATTTCTTGCTGCTAATGCATGAGGGATTAAGTCGTCAAATTACATGGAGAGTTTTGGTGTATTATAATTTGAATTAGTCGGTGCTTTAATTCGTCTTTGTCATGATGGGACACTGATATAGCCATGTTCTGCATTGCTGTTTCTGGTCTATTTGCTTTGACAACTTTTTTCCTTGTTAACTCAGTTATAACTGGACCAGATTTCATGTTATTCTTTTCAGGTTCAGCAGACAGCAGATCCTATGTCCTCATGAGTCAGCTCCCTGCTGATTTATATAGGAGGTATGTGGAGGACGTCAATGCAGCCCATCTGTCTGGTTTTACTTTTGTGGTGATAAGTATCGTGCATCTTGCTGGAGGCAAAATACCAGAAGGTTTGTTTTCTAATTCCTAAACATGTCTTTTTAGTGCTAAAATGATCTATGAAAGTATGTGATTATGAAATCTGTTCTCTTTGTTTCAAACCTGAGTCTCTTGTCTGCAGTCCTTTATTGAAGTTGAGATCATTTTGATAAATACATGTTGCATTCTGGATGGGGCTCCCCTTCTAGTCACTGCACCAAAATACTATGTCCAACAGATGCTATTAGGCTATTGATTTTCATTGCTTCAGCAATCCTATTTGAAGAGAAATAATCAGTGTGGTGATTTGTTATGTTATTTATTTATTTATTTTGCAGAATTTCAAGGTTAATAATACTGCAATGATATTGCAGATAATTTATGGCACCATTTGAGACGGTTAGGATTGCATGAAAGCAATGAAAACCACCAAGAATTCGGGAATGTCAAGCAGGCATTGGAAGCTTTAGTCCAGCAAAGGTTTAGTATTTATTTGGGAGAATAATTTCTTTGCAGTCAGCTGGAGAATATGCATTGATCTTTAGATAAATCTTTTAGATATTTGCAGAAAGACAAAGTTACTGGACCAGAAGGTAGCACGATATTGTATGAGCTTGCTGAGAGAGCATTAGATGCCAGAATCATTGAAAAGATCAAAGAAAACATATCACAGGTACCTTTGGAGATGCAATGGCTGACTGACTCTCTTTGGGATTTTCTGTGTATTTCTTGATGACATGCCTCAGTCATCCCAGTTAACATACAATCAGCAAGATGTGTAAAGCTTCAAAATGTCTGCTAGTGCAGCCTTTTCATTGCATAATTTTTCCCTTTCCAGTGTTATGCATCCAACGAGTGAAAAGGGAGGTTTTTGTTCCTACATTAGGGTGGTGCTAGCGATAATTTTATATGAAATACTTGTCTGACCTATGTCATGGAGGATGGATATTCAGCACCTGCCCGCCACCCCAAAGAAAAAAAAATTCACGCCCTCACACATGCCTACACAGAAAACAAGAAGAAAAACTGTTAAACTAGGTGATTGATGGAATGAAATCATGTCAAAGCCCTTCCACTTTTTCTCTTTCCATTGCCTTGTTTCTTTGGGCTCTTGAGCTGTCATATCTATTTGTTGATGTTGGCATTTGGTCGCTGTGGCAGGTTGTGAAGAAAGATGTCACTTATGGAGACGCAGAGTAGCATCAATTTAAGCACAGTAGCTGTAGCTACATAATAGCATATTCTTACCCCTTTTCCTATCCTTATGGAAGATTCTGTACTCATGTAGAGCTGTACCCTGGCTGAATGCTGTTGTTTTGCATTTCAATGTTAAGCTTATCAAAATATGTATCTATGGAGCAGATTAATGCCAGTGAGAATGTCCTCATCAGAAATTTCTTTTTGTTAAGGGTGGGGTGGAGGACCTGTCACCTGTCATGAACTTCATTGCGCTATCATTCTTTATCCGAAATTGTCATTAGCAAAGTGTGTTCTACTATACATATATGGCAATGATACAATCGAGTTTCTTGTCTGGAAAGGAAGTGGCAAATGCACAGATGGCATGCAAATCCAAACGATACTTGATGGTCGGTCAAGTTGCCCTCTAGAGGAAATGACATGAGGAAGCCACAGGAGCTCATGAAAAGAAGCATCTGCGAAGGAATGAGAAAACAAACCTTGGACCTGCACCTCCTGATGCATTTGAAATGTTGATATAGTCTTGTGGAAATCTAGGCATCATCTTACTGATTATGTGATTAGGTAGGGTGGCAATTCATTGCCATTAGGTCTCGGCCTATCATTAGTAATTATCCACCCGAGGTTTTCTAATTTAGTCTCAACTTGAATGTCCGTGTCTTTATGAAATGTCGTGCCACATTTCATTCCGACATTCCAGATGGATCACAAGAGATCGGGAGATCAGTGTCATACGACAAATCTGACTCCAAGCAGAATCCTGTGAGATGCAAATTATTGCATAACAGTTTAGTATACACAAAACTAAAATACCAAAATGAGTAGTGACTTAACCAACAATCATGATGATCGTATTTTGCTACAATGAAGCTTCACAATCTACTTCCGAAGGAAATCAATATACAAATCTGACCAGTCGCCGTTCATCAGGATTAAGAATACAAAGTGATCTAAACGATCATCAGATTATCAGCTGTCCGCGTTTAATGCTTAGCCTGTGTCTAAAGATGAGTTATGCAACGAGGTTCTGCTGCCGAGTTCTCATGGTGACTTGTCACACCAGGAGTAGTGAATCACACCATCATTTGCAAAATGATCAGTGACTCCTGCTCGTGCTTGCATCCCCGATTGAAACAGTAGCAAGGGATTTAGAAGCCCAAACACCAGCATTCCTCGCTCCTTCCTGTAAATTGCTTCTCTTCCGTGGTTCTTTAATTGACTTCGATAGCTGTGTGGCCCGCTTAAAATAAGCCAGGAAATGGCCTAGCAAGCTCAGCAAGCCCATGTTTTGGATGTGCCTTCTCCATGCCCACTGAACACATATGGCGAGAGTCGGATAGAGGATGTACAGCAATCTCAAGAGCACAAACGTGGTTGCCAAAGCCAGATATGTTTCATGTCTAAGCATATTCTCAGGTGATCTTGCCCACCAGAATGGGCAGCTTTCCGGCTCAGTGGTATCATGCTTCTCATAATTCGATAGAGTTTTAATTTCTTCCAATGATGGCCACTCTGAGGTTGAGGGCTTCATACCTAGCATTCATGTACAACAGCTGATGTTTATATATAAAAAAGATGATGCAGTTACAGCCATACCATTCTGACAGAAGCAAGCATCTCCAAATGAAATAAATACCAGAAACAATAAAAAGGACAGCCCGGCCCATGGTCGAGGGCAAAAATGAAACCAGCATACTCGTATCAATTGGCAAGAGAGAGATGCCTCATAAAAGGCACAATCTCAAACCCCTCCAACTCTTCTTGAACACATGCAGGCATGCACGAGTATTAAAAGAAAACACGCAACCAGCAAAAGAGGCATATTTTAACCTGGCAGAGATATCCCAAACAAAAGGATCAAATGCAAAAATATCATATCATTCAATCCATCAGAAACTGATCTTTACCTCAACCAATCTGATTTGTGACATAAAGGTGGCAAAGTGATAGTTATTTAGCTCAGTACTCACAAGTTGCTATCATTCACACACTGCAGATTAAAAAGAATGAAAAAGGAATCAAACAGGACTGGCACAAGATACTGCAGGACATACCAGAGACATCATTGTAGAAAGTCACAAGAGAATCAAGGGTCCGAGGGCCATGGTAGCGTACACGAACTGTGGAATTCAATATGAAAAGCGTTGGGAACCCATGGACACCATATTTTGAGAGGATGCTGCAAAATTAGACCCAACTTTATTCTCAAACCCCATATAATGAATCTCCAACTCTAAACTAAGGGCAAGACAAACCTTGGGCGCACAGCTGATTCTTCAATAGCAAAATGAGCAATGGTGGGATACAAAGAGGATAAGAGGGAGAAACGTGGTCTGATCACCCTCGAGAAAGGACACCATGATGCATAGAAAAGCACAGCTACGTACTCCTCGCTATTCTTGTGGACCATACTCAGTGCCCTTTGCAGTGAAAGCTCATCACCCTTCATAGAATACATTTAAAAATCTCATCAAAATTTAATGGATGCATTTCATCAGGAAAAGCACAAACCCTCGAGTTTCACTTTGTTTCCACTGCCAAATATTCTTCCCTAAATACAGTGCTCAGTCTCATACACGCTTCCATGAAGCAACACTCATATCAAAGAACCAAACTTTGAAATGACTCTTCATAAGCCCGAAAGTCTATGCATAGATAGCAAATTAGTATTTTAACAGCAATTCTAGTCCTGCTGCGCTTGAAGAATGAAGTGTTAAAATAAACATTGTTCCAGCATTACCTAAAAAAATGGGAAAAGCAAAAATAATCATCTTTCTAAGAAAAGATGGAGGCAATTTCCTAATCTGCGAACCAACCCTAGAAATTCAGATTCAAACCCCAAAAGAGGACCTGAAGAAAGCCTGCATAACATAACTCCGAATCTAAAGTCAATCTCTCATGCTCTCCAAGTTGAGATTGGTTCTGCCTGTACTTTTTAGCCTAATCATGCCCTGGCTCTGAACATCGATCATATAGTTTAAAGAAAATAACTAATTTCTCCATTCCCTGTCGCTCATATCCATTAGAAAACCAACCAAAACCTTCAGCTAAAATCCAGCCAAAAATCTATCCTTTTCAGCACAAACCCACCAACGTCTATGGAATTCCATGAACAAAAAAAAAATAGAAGACATCAAGAAAAGACAAAAAAAAAAAAAAAAAAACAAAACCAAAACAAAACAAGAACATGCACAAACCAATCTTCTACCTCGGTGACGCCAACGAACTCGACAGATGCACTCCGACCATCCAACGAGCAGCGAGAATCCCGAAACCCCACGATCGATCCCGCGAGCGTCTCCTTCTCGCAAACGGCGCCGGTCGGCGAGCCACCGGCTGGATCCCAGACGGCGACCCAAGCCATCAACATCACCACCCAAACCCTCATGGCCGCGACCCGAAAAAAAGATGTCCCTCCACCGATCGACGGCCAACCCAGAAAGGAGAAGGAAAAAAAACCCAAAAAAAATAATAATAATAATAATAAAAGGAACCGCAAAAGAGGAAAAGGATGAAGACCCAGTGAATCAAACGGCCAGTTCAGCTAACCCACCAGAAGATAAAGGACGGTAGTTGGATTTTATCGCGTGAAACGGGGGAAGGGAAGAATCGGAAGATGAAATTCATAAAAATCGGAACTTTACATTGGGGGATTTCATGGGGAGGGGGGAATTTGACACTTTCTGGCGCGTTGGAATATTCTTTTTCGCGTTTTTTCTTGGTGGGTTCTCTGCCTGGGACGTGGGGAGGTGGGGAGGAGGGAGGAAAAGATATAGAATGGATGGAGAGCGACGAAGGAGGCTTCGCCTATCGCGTTTCGGCTGCTGGGGCGTTTGCGGAGGGAGGGTGCGCGGCGGCTTCTCACTCTCCGGTCGGTTTGGTGAGGATGCTTTGGGCGCGGGTCAAATTGACAACTGCCCCGTTTTGTGTGAAGTGTAATTGAAGCCTAAAGGACGCCTATGAAATACTCTATTTTAGTGCTTTGAATTTCTGAGGAGGACGATTCCACTCTTTGCTTTTTGTACATGGGTACCATGGGGTGGCGAACTCGACATGGTCGCCCTTGTCGATCGATAACTTTCTAGCCAATCTTTTGTTCAATCATTAATTAGCGACGTGTTCACGAGAATTGATGTTCGAAAGATTGAGCGAAAATGATTTGATGTACGGAGTATTAATCTATCACATGACGGATAGGAGATATTGATAAAAAAAAAAAAAAAACACGGTCCTAAGAAATCTTGGTAAATGTTTGCGCAGAGGAAAATTGTGAAATTTGAAATCTTGTTATATGGAGACATTGTAGGACAAAAGAAGCCCGACTATTGACATTGAAAAATGTGAGGCATAAGACAAATTTATGACATTATGCATTTGTCCATGAACACGATATTTAAAATAAGTGTGTGTGTGTGTGTGTGTGTGTGTATAGTGTGTGTGTGTAGGAGGAGAAAATTGATTGAGGTTTCATGAAAGTAGAAGGCTCTCTTTATGTTATATCTTTTACTTTATAAAATAACATAGACGAATTTATCTTGAATAATTTAAATTTACATTTCTTTTTGTGAATTAAAAAGCCTGGTTCGGCCCATGGCCGGCTTGATAGTTTTATGCATAAAATTCATATCATGGGCGGATTTGGGTTACACTTTAACCTCGATCTTAAGAGTCCAGCCATTAACGGTGAATGCTATCTGATGAAGAAAAGCAACTCTATTTTCCAAGACAAGAGAAGTGGATAACCTTCTAGTTTGGCTCTCCAAAAGAACGAGTATATGATTCATGAGGTTCTCCAAAGTGGTCATCTTCTCTAAGTTTAGTTGCTAAAACCTACTGAACTTTGGCACCATCAAACAGTAGTAGCCCTAGAACATGATAGAGTGAATAATAAAGGGGTTATGTAATTTATTTAGTGAATAACCTTTTAACTCTATCAAACAACTTTCATCTACTCTCAGCACTTGAAATTCAGTGCTTAAATTTTCTGACATCACCATTTAATATGGTACTCCAACTACTTCCATCTCTAGTCCAGCTGATACGGTTAGTCGTTGGAGACTTCTTCTGTCAATATGCATTTTGATGAGAGCTACTGAGAAGAGCCTCCTTTATTGCCAACAATCCTCATAACACAGCAAGAAATATCTAGCTGGATGCAAGAAACCCGAGGAGAACTGATTATATTACAGTCTTGTGAAATGGAATAATGCTGTAAAAGTGAGCTACAGAGTACAGACTGCGGTAAAGATCCCAAATCCAAAGCAAATAGACACGAGATAAAACCACAACCTAGCTGGATGGGGAATCTACAACCACTAACTAAAACATAGAGGATATGCTTAACTTATTATTTGAAACTAGTAAACAATGCAAGGTGCTTTTTGTCACATATATCACAAGACAGTTTCCGGATACACCTCTAGATGCGAATTGTGCTATCCTTGCTGCATTCCAACAACAATCCTTTGTTGGAGATTCAGTGACAAACATCGTAACCGACCCTCACAGAATCATGCTAACTGCAAAAACTGGAAAGAGTTGGAAATCAGCAGGAGGAAGAACCTCTTACCTCTTCTGAATAACTTCATCTTCCTCCAAGTAATTTACAAGTTATAATAACAATCATGAATAAGACAGGTCACCAGCAAGCAGCAATAATTGAAGGACCTAATACAACTAATGCACAACCTCCATTTTATTCTTTGGATCTCTGTATACATATGAAACTCTGACAAAAATGGAAGACAGATTTTAGTTAGGTTTGCTAGCTCATGACAAAAATTACATGAAACCACTAAGTTGTTACAATTGCATTCCAAGAAGTACAAGACTGGAGCAGTCAATCTGACACATATTATTTATGATGAGCCCCATACGATTCACTGAAATAATGCCATGAACTCGGCTCAAATTTGAATAGAAGAAAGGCAGTCACATGTTCCTCCACACATGAAATCAATGACCGGGTCAGCCTTCCAAAAGATCAGATTGACAGTGAAAAACTCAGCAGTTTTACAAGCCTCATTGTTCCCCCAAACTGTTGTGGATTTCCCCTAAAGACATCCTCGTTAATTATGAGCATTTAGAGAATGGTAAAGGAACTTAATCCACATTACCAACTCTTAACTTGTTGAGATCTCTCCGCCAGTAAACAGTTCTCCACCATGAGACAGTCCATAAGACCTTCCTCAACGACATTACACAGGCACATACTATGAACTCAGAAGCTTGACAGTGAAAAGTCCTCACTGCCACGAGCAGAAGGGGAATGGCCTCTGCTACCATCCTTCCAATCTCCAAATTGAGGACTTACTCCCCATCTGCCGTAATGCCAATGCTCAAAATTTCAAAACTGTCATAACAACTCATTCCAGTCATCTATATCCTCATTCCTGGTTCCATTTTCGTCATTTCAGCATACTCATACAACTTCTCATTGAACAACACCTGCGGGTCTTTCTTGATCAGAACACCGTTCTCATCATAAGCATCCTTCAGGAAAACTACCCAGTTCATCTCCGTTCCCGCCAAATAGAAAGTCCTGGGCTGCTTCAAGAGCATCTGGTAAGTATGCTTAGTCAAGCTGAACTCCTCCTTGAACTCGACGATATGGTGTATCGACGCCCTCTTCTCCAAGGTCAAGCTCAAGAACTCGTGCAGCACGCCGACCCTATATTTCTCCGCCTCCAAAGTCCACAAATCCAAACTCGCCCCGTCCGAGTAAGGCGAAACGAGCGGCAGCGTGTTCAACAGATTAAGCTTCCTCGCGTCGTCCGCGTCCAAATCCAAATCCCTGTTATGCTTCACGGGGAATCGAAAGGCCTTCTTCGCCCGATCTTCATCAGCCACGAACTCCCTCTCGATCTCGCTTACCGCCAAATGCGGGTCCCAATTCACCAGCTCAAGCACTCGCCTCCCATCGTCATCCGCAACCACCCTAAAGTAGTCCGGATACTTCAAAGCCCTATCCCTGAAATCCTCCGGAATCCCGAACAGGGCGCGGCAGTGATGAATCTTACTCAGCGCAATTCGCTTGTCGGCGGACATCATGAGCAGCTTCCGCACCTTGCCGACCCGGTCGGCCTCCATCGCGTCCGCGATCCGCCGCTCCTCCTCGAGCAGCTCCTCCATGAGGGCCGTGAACCCGAACCACATCTTGCCGTCGGCGTGGCGGTACACCTCGAACAGGAGCGGGTGGCGCTGGAGGGAGCGGACGACCTTGCGGCCCCGGGGGAAGCCGAGCTCGCGGTGGAGCTTGCCGGCGTCGTCGAGGCGGAGGACGCGCTCCGGCTGCCGGGCGAGGAAGGCGCGGCACCGGGAGAGGAACCGGAAGTGGGCGTCGCGGGCGACGAGGGACTCGAGGGCGGGGAGGCGGTTGGGGAGGGTCTGGACGGGCTTGGTGCGGGGGGAGTCCTCCGGCTTCTTGCGCTTCTTGCGGAGGGACTTGGGGAGCTTGGTCTTGAGGAAGGAGGTGGAGAACGGGGAGGCGGCGGCGAGGAGGCTAGGGTTTCGGACGGCGGAGGGTTTGAAGAAGAAGGAGATGGCGCGCCACGCCATGGATGGAGCGACGAAGGAGCAGACGGAGCTGCTCTGCTGCGGATGCTTCGAGCTACTATAGATTTACCCAGTTTTTGCCGGGGAATATGGCACAAATGTGGTCTTTGAATTTATTTAACGTGAAAAAAAATTTTATTTAACTTTTTCAAAAAAAAAAAATTTTTAACGTGATTCTTAAATTTTATCTTAATGTGTAATGAGATTCTAAATTTTAATTCGTTCTGCTGAATCCATAAATTTTTTATACATGATCAAAATAATTCTCGGATTATATTAAAATGTTTGATATTGTCTAACTATTAATTTAAGTTTGAAAACAACATTAGACATTTTCATTTAAATTATATAAATATGTATTATAAATTCAAGAACAACATTAAACTATCAAAATAATTTTTTGAATTATATTAAAAACTATCAAAATAATTCAATTATTATCTAATTATTAATTATTAAGTTTAAGAAATAATATTAGATATTTTCATATAATTTAAGAAGTTGTATGAATATGTAACAAAAATTCGAGAACAACATTAAATAAATTGAAAATTTATAAATTACATTGTACATTAAATTAAAATTGAAGAATCACATAAAACAATTTTTCAGAGTTCAAGATCACATTTCGACCAAAAAAAAAAAAAGAGTTCAAGATCACATTGCATATTTAATCAAAATTTATGAACTATTTATGTCATTTATCTCCTTTTGTTAAGCTACATCTTTCTGAAATAAAATTTAGATAAGGACACGCAGCTACACCATGTCGAGCTATAACTCTGTTCCTCTTGTCAGTTCAAACGAAAATCCATTTGAGTAAACGAAGAATTCCCTCTGTGCAGCACAAACCACCTTGTCCACTTTTTGGCTGGAGTTTAGGCATGAAAACATGAACGACAGACGAAGAACATTTCCAAATTGAGAAATCGAATGGGGGGACAGAATCCCTTGGATGTAATTCGAATCATTTTACAGCAAAAGGCAGCTTGCTTTATTCTTCTGATCATCTATGCAAAATCTTAATCAACCTCTGTCTTGGTAAATAGTTACAATGACACATCATAATAAAGAATTGAACCCTATATTTCTCAACTGTGGAGCGCCTCAAATGGCATAATTACAAAGTCCCCACGCCCGCCTTACGGCTCCGTAGGAGTTGTATTGTGGTTGGTATCCACCAAGGATTTCACCTGTTTTGTATCCACCAAAGATTTCACCTGTTTCCTATTACCTTTTTGGGCTATTGTCTTCGTTTGGAACGGGTAGTCGTCCTTCATAGAATAGTAGTATGTTTGAAATTAAGAAACTGAAGCCAAGGAATGCAATCCAATCTGAACGAAACTTCATGCGTTCCAATGTAGCGTATAACTAGCTCGATGGCTTCTTCAAAAATGGTTTCTGGCAGATGAGGAGTCTCTCATCAGTGTTGCTCTCGATTCCTATAACTCGTGCATCCCACTTGAATCGCGTAGACAGGGCTCTCGCCGACTCAACAAGGGAAGTAGTATCGCGGAATATCGCCCAACCCTGCACCAATCAATAAAGCAGAAAAGAATTGAGCAAACAAGCAAGGTTAATGACTTGTGAGCACATTCATTGCCAACAAAGTATACACATCTTGGGATGGTGTCTGCTAGATGGCAGAAAGAATCATATATCTACAACTTTTGCTATCATGGAAACTTCCTGAGGTGTAGAATTTTCTACCACATGCTATGCTAAATGTAAATACCCATTTGCAGTCGCATAATAGTTTGTCCAGCTTGAAATGAATACAGCAGAAGAGCCAGAATCAGCAAATCAACCAGATATCATCAAAGCGATTGATGTGAGAGCTCCAACAGTCAAGGTATGAAAGGAATGGCAGATTAACTAATTGCAGATGTAAGGAAGAAAATCTTAAAAAGTTGATTTTTGAGAGAGTCTTGTGGTATTGCTGAGAGATGGTATAGTGGGATTGCAGCCTTTTTGTATGATTATCATCCCCAAGGACAAACAATTAGGAGATAGCTGCTTAGCCACTCT
Source organism: Eucalyptus victrix (assembly GCA_016097545.1). Classification (NCBI taxonomy): domain Eukaryota; kingdom Viridiplantae; phylum Streptophyta; class Magnoliopsida; order Myrtales; family Myrtaceae; genus Eucalyptus; species Eucalyptus victrix. Next base: position 4,650,994 of record CM027840.1, on the reverse strand, counting down.
GTAATCTTCTCATGGATGCTATGGCAGAACAAGTGATCTAAGAAACAAGGCAACTCACTGGACAATTCTCAAGAAACATCAAAACTCTTAACATTGGATTACTTCCAAAAGATTAATGAAAGGCCAATATCAATGATTATTTAATATGGCCATGTTACTAATAAGTCTGCAAGTCTGTGTCAAAGAGGCGTAATTTGTGGGGAAGATGCTCCACATTAAAAACACATCAAATATAAACGTCAAATCTCATCATGCAGTCTTCATTCATGGGCTCTGATTTATGTGTATGTCAGGATGAAGGGCAATTGGCTAGCCTAGAATACAATCACTGATCGAATGTGAAGTATAAAGCGATCAAGTGGAAGTAGCTGCAGCGGTAACCAAACCCCTCGACCAACATGTATTTATGGCCATTAGAGATGAGGAAGGGGCTACAGAAGTTTGTAATTCATATTCGTCATTTATATGGTTACATATATGAATTTTGTTGCTTGGAAATGGAGAAGCAAAAAGACAGAATTATTTTGTTGCCAAAAATGGTGTCATTACTGCATGAGCACACGTCTGTAATTTAACCATATAGGATCTACTTCATGAACAAAAACCTTGGAAACATCAAGAGGCGAAATCCTTACTTTCACCAGCAAAAGAAAGGTCTGAGAGAGAAATTTGTTTGGGAGAGAGAGAGAGAGAGAGAGAGAGAGAGAGAGAGGTGGTACCTCAGGACGAAGTATTCGGTCAATCTCAGCAAAAAGATCAAGCATTGAGCATCTGCGATTCTGGCTATTTTCAAGGGAGAGAAGTCCTGACGCATGAACCAGATCATAGGTTCTGGGGTATGTTGGAAATCCTTCACACCTGTGAGGGAAGGCAAAATCAACTGATGAGAACACGTGAACTTGTGAAGCATATATACAAAATTTTGCCAACGGTTGATAAGTAGTATCATCCAGATAATTGGTACTATGCATTATTTATAGTGCCAGGACATGTTTTCACATTCTGCTCTACAATTATACTCTTTTTTTCTTTCCAGCAAACAACAGTTATATTCAGTGTCAGATTTTCCAAACAAACTGGCATTGTACTTCTTCTAGCCTCACAACTGAATGCTCCCATCTCATACTGCAAGCAAAAATTGATGGGCTTCACTGCATAAGGCTCCGAAACCCTGCCTCAGTGATACGTTGCCAGAATGCATGGCCTACTGGATCCAAGATTTTCTTGCCATTTTCAAGACTTTCAATGTCTAATCTCTTGTTGGCCAAAATTGTAAAAGAGTGTCCAATGTTACAAATAGCTCTGAAAGTCATCTTCTCTTTAAATGTACGATGTTAACGAATAGCTGTGAAAAATTTCTCCTCCCACCAATTCAGATAGAATCCTGAGCTGGACAAGAATAGTCCTTGGGATAAAAATTTCCATAGACATAACAGGAAGTAAGGTTAGAAGAAAGAGGCCAAATTACCAATCATGCTGCACACCAACAAGGCCTCTGTCAAGAATCATTGGCAGGTAGTTGGGAGCACCAGTTGGGACCACATTCATGACCCAAACAAATCTTCCTGCTTCAAGCAATGCCGCATTAAAACCACCAAAATGAGCATTCATGTCCAGTACGTTGCGAACCATGTTATATGGTGGCGAGGGATCTTCATCTCCAGGCCTTTTAGGATGATCCGAGAATATCAATGGCGACAAGAGAGACCAATATTCACGGACAGCTGCTTTCCAGTTGTCTGTGTCCTCGGCAAAGTCTTCTGGATGCAGACCTGACATAATGCATTACAAATTATCTCATCATCATTCATGAGTTGATGCAATAACCACCTACAAAAAAAATGCTGAAATTACAGTATAAGTTTACCATAAAGCTTAAGTTCAGTCACATTCAAATTAACCCTAGAAGGCCAAGTTGTCTTTTCTTCTATAGGGATCCACCGCTTGCTTCTAGTTCCTCCAATACACCCTTGAAGCGGGCGGTAGGAAGGAGATTCTACATCTTGGGCTTTACTGCAGATTGGAGGGCCCAAACCAGGGTTCCTGCTTATTTAAGCATTAAATGTAAGCATTACAGGGCTAGGAAGATCTTAATGTGCCAGATATCTATATGCATATATTTGGGTTTGCAAGCAACAGATGTCACGAACACCAACGTAAACATCCATGAAGATTGCCTTACCTGGAACTATAACAACTTGTTTTGCTAGTCTTTTTCCATACAACAGTTTCATCTTGCTGTGATAACAACTCCCAGCACAGACTTTCAGTAAAATCCTGAATGAACTTCCACCGTTTCTTATATACTTTAATACGAGTATTCCCATGAGCATTTGTAATTGGGGAAGTCCAGACAAAATATCCACCAGGTTTAAGAACTCGATCTGCTTCTAACAGGTACTTTCCATCTACAAATAGAGGAGGAATACAAGCGATAAGAATATAGAAAGCATAGTAACAGGAAATGAGTGAGTTTTCATTTTAGTTCCAACATCTAAAATACATCAAGATCTGCCTCGCCAATCAATACATTAATGCTATGGTAAACCTCTTTGGAAAACTTAAGATTATTCTACCTCTCGCTCATAATAAGTTCACACAAAAAGCATTGGTAGCCGAAGTTCGTCCATATTTCTGTGGCATTTGATGATCTCCTTGTAGAAATAATAGTTGAATGCACAGATGCAGATATGACTACATCACCCCAACACGATCCGTTCATATAAATGGTCAGTAAAAATGCAAAAATGAGTCCTGATGACTTGCTTAAATTAATTTAAGGTATTCATAGGAGGAAAACTGCTCAACCTACACATATTGCTCTAAATCAACATTGAAGCCACTTGATAAGCAATATAAAAACCAAAAATGCTATCTGGCTGTGACTTTCTTCCATTTATATTCCAATCAGGAAGTATCATGATTCCGCATTAAGTAACAAAAGTAGCTCAGTTTATAGGAGATAACTTCTATTACTGATTTCATAAAAACTTCCTTAAGGGTGGATCTAAGCTCTAATCTTTTGATGGGCCTATCCTGGTCATTATATAGAGCTCCAAGGATGTCAAAACAAATAAGTAATAAAAAAAATTCATTGCATTTAATCTGATATTTGTGAGTGGACCTCAAAGAAACTCAAAGAGATGCTTTTTTGCCTAGTAGGCATAGTAATAAATGAGACCCTCATTTTCTTGAACATTCTTCCAAGAGTAAGCCACAAAGTTATTCATTATACGTAAATCCTACTGGTTAGACAGATGTTTCATGTGAAAGATATTACAAGTAGACTATGCTTTAATAAAAGTGTCAAGAGGCACCTTTTTGGTCCCAATCAATCCCACATCTCAAGCAATGCAGCATGTCAAATGAAAGAGAAGGGTATGGCAACTGGGTTGTGTTAAGTGAACTGATCATTGCCGGAAGACCCCTTTCAAGGGTCAGTTGAACCTGACTTCCAGAAGTCTCATAGTTTGCGATGCACATAGTCAAGAGTTGTTTGGAGAAGAGATGGGCTCCAAAACTACCATAACCACATCCTATATCCAAGATTGTTCTAACCTGAAAATCAATGCAAGGAAAAGCTCAAAGAGAAGTACCAGCAAGTGAAAATATATGATCAACATGCTCTCAGGAACATATAGCAATTAAACAAAAAGTAGGATGTAGAAGTCAAAGCTTTCAGAACTAAAATATGAAAATTGTCAATTGTCATATAATATGTCATCTTTTAACACGAGACTGTAATGAATAACTACAATTTCAGATATCCAGCTAATAGCAGTGCCGGCACGCAGTGCAAGACAAAGTTCCTTTTACCATGAGACCAAACAGGAAGAATTTAGAAGATGAATATTTCCTTTTTAGTACTCATGGATTATCTCATCTCAGGGCCAGTTACGTTTTGATTTAGCTGCAACGAAATTGCATCACAAGGAAGATGAATTTGGCCAGAAACGCTGTATATCTTGAATTTGGTTTTATGCATCTAACATCACCATCATCCCACTGAAACTGGAGAGCATTAAACATGATAATAAGTGCAACAGAATCTATAGGAGGTAAAAGGAAACAATAGATAACACAATCCATCGACGCAGGTGGCACTAATAATCAATGGATGAATAATATCTCCACTTACCCCAGCTTTGGTAAGTTCATATTCATTGCTAAGACCAATCATTTTTGCTATTTGCTGAGCATAGTCTTCCACGCCATCAAACATTAGAGAAGCTGAACGGAAAGAAATCTGCTCTTCCTCTAGCATCATCATCCTAGAAAGGCAACGGAAGTGGAATTAATCATATGAAGGGAAATAGAAGTGTGATAAAACTAGTGATATTATAAGCATGTCCACAGACCTCTTAGTCAAGCTCCCCGAAGAGAGGACCTGCTGGGCAGTAATTTTAGCATTTGCAACCCAGATAATGTCTTTCCCAGTGGGCCACCTCAAAGGGATTTTGTAATTTGTCGGTGGAACAACCAAACAATGTTGTTTGACAGAATGGCCACAGTGTCGCTCAAACTCATTTCCATCCGAATAGCCCAGAGCAACATTTTCTGAAACATTATAGCACGGAACATAATTCTCAAACTCATCAGGACAAGTTTCCAATTCTCTCAACTTTGTCGGCCCAAGGGAGAGCTCCCCTATGTCCCACAAATCCGAAAGAACTCGAGCATGGAGATCCTTGTAGTGCTGGTTTATGTGGCCTCTGGAAGAGGTCGAAATGGAAATTGTCCACCAAAGCGATCCGGTAACAGCAAGAATTACAATCAGGAAAAGACTGGATCTCAGAGCAAGCATTATCAAATGGTGCCGCTTCCTAGGACTCCCGGCAGAGCATGGATCGGATGCCAAGCCATTCTCGAGATTAGTGAACTTAGAAGGGGAGTTACTCGGGTGAAGTAACTGCGACGCGAACTTTAGCGGCGGGTAGCTCTGGTCAGAAGAATCTCTTCTACTCAAATCTTCCTTTTCACTTCTGTCCTTCATCTGGGAATCCCACAAATCTTGGCTGCCGCCGGAGATCCGCGCTGCGGAACTTCCCCTATGCAGCGGCCTCGACATTTCTCGCCTGAATCTTCACCAAACGAAGCTGGACAGAAAAAAAAAAAAATAGTAGCTTTTTCAGCGAGATGAACTCGAGCGCACTTCACTCAAGCACGACGCATCGAGAGAAGAAGCACAACGCCAAGAATCAATGACCCAACAGGACCCAAGACGCCAAATGCAAATGGATCAATCAAGAAGTCCATGGGGTCGGCTGGACGCGGCCGGAGAGCGCGTGCCGCAATCAAAGGAACCACCACCAGATCGGTGCCAAAGACAGTAGCAAGCTTAGATCCATGTACGAGGCAGAGCACAGTGTTTCGTTATGGAACAAAATCGAAAACGCACGAGGAAGCAACTCGAAAATTCGGATAAGGATAGAGACCAACCAAGACAAAATCAAGAAACTAGAAAGGAGCAAATGCATTTGGCGGATTGGAGGACTACCCAATAGCAGAATCTCTATTTATCAAAAGGCAAAAAGGAAAGGAAAAGAAAAGCAGACGAACTGGAAGAATTCACTTGCGGCGAGTTCGTCACGAGCTCAAAGTTCGGCATCCGCCGAAACAGAAAGCCGTACCTCCCCCCCCCCCCCCAAAAAGCTCGAAAGGAAAAAAAAAAAGACAGCGACCCAGAAAAAAGAACAGAAAAAGAACACGGAGAGAGAGAGAGAAAGACCCTACTCGGATAAAGATTAGCTCACTCGACGACCCACGCCGCGGGACGAGGACGGAGCTTCTTCATCTACAGCCGCGCCACCGAGTGCAGCACCGAAATCTTCCGGGAGGGCAGCCTCGAGCCGGACTGCAGTCCCAATTCCGATGGCTCTCGGGAGATTCCTCCGGCTTCTCTCTTTCTCTCTCTCTGGCGGTGAGATGGTGGGGGGAGCTGGAGGTGTAAGCGGAGCGAGCGTGGGGAAGGGGAGTGGACGAGGCGAGTGCGAAGGGAGATTTTGTAAGCAATCCCGTCGTTCCAGTCGCGACAGAGCTCGTGAAGGCCTGAAAATAGTATTCTATTGAATCGCTGTGAAAAGAAAAAAAACAAAATACAATAATGGTGAACCTCTCTCTCTCTACCTCTCTCTCTCTTCTCTTTCTCTCTCTATAAAGGTCTGGACTTGAGTTGTTTCTTCAACTCCAGCGAGCGAAGTTGAAAATGGGTATGCATTAAAGACGCAGCCTCGATCTTCATTCGATGAAACCAGCTCGATCTGGGACGCCCGGCATTTCAACTTCGATTCAATCGGATTTAAAGAACTCTTTTTTAGATTTGGGATGAGATATTCATTTTCATTTTCATTTCAATCGTCTTACTCTTTTGATAATATTGTGTAAATCAAAAATAAAATATCAAATGAGATTAGAAGAATGCTCTATAATTATTGTGAATCGAACAAATGTATCTTTAAAAGTAATAAACATAAAATATTTTCATCATTGCAATTGAAATCATCCATATCTTTAACATGGCCCCTCAATCAAATTCAAGTTCAAATCTTATCTAAATAAAAAAAAAAATCACGGAGAACCACCATAATGAAACAAAGCAAAAAAGACCCGAATGACAAGCTGGTGAATTCCCCACATCAAAAGAAGATATGTTTTCGCAGGTTCATCTTTGGACCTCTTCGAAAAAATCGTAATTATGAAAAATCACAAATTAAAATATAAATTTTTCATGGTCCAAAAAGCCGATTGCCCATCACAACGTTTTCATCCTTTTCCTCTTCCTGTCAACAACTTTCGACTCTAATGACAGCCCTCCAAAAAAAGACAAAAAAAAAAAAAAACCTTCGACTCTCCTCTGTTCATTCATCCGGTGATAATGCCTATGAAAAATGATTTTAACTCGAGTAGCTTTCTAGCACTCGAAAAGGGATAATCATGACGTCCCAGACAGGGCTTCAACCTGAATCACCGAGCCTAATCATTTCGTGGGCGGCTTCCAACTGGTGCTACGTCCATTCGGAATTTTACAAAGCGAACCCCCAGATAAAATATTTTACTTACCCTTTTGCTTTTATCGATATAATTAAAAAGGGTTTTTTCAACCAAAAAAAAATTTAAAGATGGCAACATCTTGTAAGCGAATCTGGAACGGAATCAAATGAGGTTTTGTAAATTAGTTCGTAGAATGTATTGGATCGACACCGCGCGACTAACAAAGAATAAAAAAAGAATACATCGTAATCCGTTAGACGCGTAGATTAAATACCTTTTTCCCACGTAAAGACCGAAAAGGACTCGGGCCAGTGGTGCAACGGAGTAAAGTTAGGGCTAAATAATGCTTAGAATTCAATTGTGGAAATGGTCCTATTCAATGCTTGCGTACAGCGAGGGGTTTTCAAATTACATAGAATAGATGTGATGAGATCGATTTTATTAATAAAGCCTCCGTATAAAAACTTGTTAAGTTACCCATTTAAAAAAAGCATTTCTGTTTTTAAATGTACATCAACATTTTTATTAATCGGGCATTTCGCATTAAGCATAATCGATGGGTAACTCGAAAAATATACATTAATATGATTCGACCGACAAACACGTCCGCAAAATGGATGAAACAAGTGATGTGGTAAGCTCTAAAAGAGACAACGGTATGTCTTCCTTATGTGATATTGACTTTAATCCGATGCTAATTTTTAATTAATCTGATACTAATTTGACCACCGCGACGATTTTTAACACGGCTTTAGCTGGGATTGTTGTTTTCACATTACGCAGAAAAACAGATGGGCCACATGCGGCATGGGTCAACCTTTTGCGAGGCACTACTAACGAAAAAAAAAAAAAAAACAAAAACAAAAACCTCGGCTGAGGTCAAATGGGAGGGCGAGGCGCGGGCCCCATCGCAAGCCGCCCCGCCCGAAAAGCACACCTGCGCGTGGGGCCCAGCGGTGGCCCCCGCCACCTTCCCATCCGTCGGTGAACCGGCTCGGCGGGTCGCCGGTGGTCGAACCGGTCGCTGGCAGGGGCGCGTCGCACCGGATCGGATCTCCTTACGTTGGAGTGGAGGAGACGCGGGATTTTTATTTTAATAATAAAGAAAAAAAATTCGCGAAAACGAAACGAAACTAACGCGGAATTTTGGACTTTTTGAGCGGACGAATGAACGTCGGAAGCGAGAGGGGCGGCGTTTAAGCGGGGGATAAGGTGAGGATGAGCTGGACGTGATTTTGTCGCCCCGTACGGACCCGCGGCAGGCGCTTGGCGCTTGGTGCTTGGGGGCCCCCGCGCTCTCTCCATCGGATGACATGATTACGGTCGACATCGCTCCATCCCAACTTGTTGATTTAACTCGTCGGGATAATCGATGTGAATCATGTGATTATTTGAAATTACGCAGTTGATGCCAATAGCAAGGTACTGTCACATTTCACAGATATTTGAAATTTATTCTTTCTGTGTGTCACGTGATCCAATTTCGATACTTGATTAGATTGGGGTTTGAGTTTAAGAAGCGTTCGGATCCATCATAAATCACGTTAATTTTTTTTATCGATCATCATAAAGCACCTGAATCTTTTTTGCTAATCTCATTAGATTGGGATAAGTATAGTTATAGATTTTAAGAAATAGCTAAAGAGTGCTTTTAAAAATAGATTGAGTGTTTTTGATTTGAAAAAAAAAACTAATTGAGAGGTTCATGTTCAAACTTTATTTTGAATTTATATTGAAAACTTACTTGTCAATCGAGTCATAAGCTCAAGTTTCTAAACTTGTCCAACTCAAATCTAGCATTAGCTAGTTGACTCGAGGGCTCTCAAATGATTTGACATGGTGATGTTTTATTATGACGCTATGAGGACAAATTTTGCAAAAATCAACAATCTAATAGTTGAAGGACACGTTTAAATTATTCTGAAATTTTTGTTTTCTATTTGGTCAAAATTTCACGCCTCACATAATTTGACTTGGGATTTATTTGGAAGCACTTGAGACTTCCGAGTTATATAATTTGCGCACGTCATTGGTCAGAAATCGATCGATGGGGCGCATACCCGTATCGACGAGGACTAAGAAAATATTTCACGAATTCTGGCCCACCCATGAAATCATACACCTTGGAACACCAAAAAATGAAAGAAGATAATTATCCCGAAAAAAGGAGGAAAAAAAGATTTTCAGGGGTTTGGCCGTACCATGTTTCCGACCCGGCGCAATCTGTCAGAAGTATTAAATTCCGGTTTGCAACGATCTGTCCGATCGGTGCAATTCTACCTAAGAAAACAGGAAGAAAAGCTGCCATCGTGGGGTTGCCTCGCCGCTATTCCGTCTTCCTATTTTATTGCTTAGACTAAGGACATAAATGATTTTGAAACTTTATTTCAATATATAATTTAATTTTTTAAATTTTTAATATATTTAATATGATCCTTATATTTTTATTCAATGTGTATTGTGACTCTTGAATTTTAATTTTATTCAAAATATGTATTCAATATAATTCTTAAATTATATGCAATGTTAAATATTGTCGTTTAATCAATTTATTATTAGAGATTATTTTGATATTTTCATATAATCCATAAATTAATATACCAAAAGTCCATGAGTACTTTGAACAAATTAAAAATTTACATATCACATTAAACATCGAATCAAAGTTCAACATTTGTATTATTTACCATTTCTATTTGCACTGGCCTTCTAACTAATGCATAAAATGTTCCCGGTTTGATTTTTTGCATATCTGGTATGCAATTTGACCTTGAAATTTTACCATTTAATGCTGAAATGTGTGACATCCACTATACACAAAACGTACATATGTTTCACACTTTTAAGTTGCCATAATTAATTTTTGTAATTTTTTCAATAGATTGACAAATTATAGCTTCTCAATGGAGATTTAAATGTAGCTTATTAAAAGGGATTGTGGGTCCATCTCGACGTATTGTTAGGGCAAAAGCCAAAACCCGACTTGGTGAGGCAAGATCGAAACATCTATTATATACTTAGCTCAAAGGCTATACAAGGAGCATGATCCGAATATATTTCATGAAAAATTCAAAATGTCTGACTTTTTGACATCGTTATAATATATATATGTGTGTGTGGCTTTATGTCATTAGAAATGTGAAACCATACTTTGCTGGGCAGGGCAGGGCGTGGCATGGATTAGCTTTCCATGCATGTAATGCGTCGGCGCTGATACGTAAACTACGTTCTATCATTGCGCCTTTTTCTCTTGAACGAAAAAGTGGGCACCAAGATGGAGAAAGCACAGCAAAAATTTACCAAAGATGGCAACTCCCTTTTGGGTTGTTCCTTTCTTTTATATCCAAACAATCATCTTCTGACCTAGTGGCCGTCGTGTGTGGCTAAACAATTGCAATGAATTGCTTAAAAGTAATTAGATAATTTTATTTTTATTATCTAAAATTATTTATGCATAATTTTTTTATTTATAAATGATGAAATACTTATCAGTCATGCATTTTATGTAAGTAATACAAGTGATCACTTTTAGACAAATCATTTTTTAAATAATTAATTTCAAACGGAAATAAATAAACCATTCTTCAAATGGATGACCCGCATTTTATTGGTCGGAAAAAAGAAAAGAGGGAAAAGTTTCAAAATATTTCAAAGGTAATATAATCTCTGACACGTTACGCTTCTAGAGTTACTATGTAATGGGACAGCTAGGCAAAGGAGGGGATGATTTGTCAGCCCACTTACGAGACCGTGGTATGCGGATTATAAAATAATTTATTTTGAAGTCTTTAATGGGCAGGTCAGATACCATTTAATTAGAGCAACTAATCTATATCTTGAGCATGAAATCACGAATCCTAAGTGGATCTCCATCTTCCATTTGACCTTTCCATCTTCTTGGTCTTGAATCCTAAGTGGATCTTGATCTTTCCAGAGTGTTTTATGGACTAATTTCACTAAAAGATTGTTCTAGGTCTTTTAGAGCACTTTCACTTACTATGAAATAATTTGATATTCGACGCACTGTTCGTTGGGGATATCCTTTTTCTCAAATTAAACCAATCATATACTAATGGCACACAAAGATTTTATTGTATATTTTGAATTTAATTGGATCAAGCTAATCACATATGAAAAATTCGCAAAACTTGGTCAAGTCCGTCATAAACACAAATTTTACATGTAATTATTATGCGGCGTAGTTTTTTTTTTATTTTAATGTTCTCTAGTGTTGATCTTACTACCCTAGAAAAAAGAAGTCCAACTGAAGACCTCTATTGCTACCCATAAATTAAAGCTAACAAAGGAAGTCAACAGCATACCACGTGAGGCCGGTGGGGGGTTTCGACTCGGCTAACATGTCTAAATTTGTTTTATTCTGTTTATTTTTTAACTAGGAATTATCTGCCGGCTCCTTTATTTCACTAATTATGGAATAGGGGACCAAAGAATGGGGGACCTATAAAGAGCTAATAAATAGACACTATTTGCGCAATTATCGCCTAAAAATTAAAAAAAGAAAAGAAAAGAAAGACCAAAGTCCAAGACCAGACACCCATATTTTCTGCAATAGCCAGCGGCAATAAAAGTCTAGCTAGGCTCGCGAGGCCAACATCAAGCTGAAGATATAAAAATTCCTGGTGGTCCTTGGACGGATGATCAATAGTCAATCGATAAAAAGACATTTTTAAAGGTATGAGTTATGATTCCAAAATGATGCTTCCAAATATCTACGCCGCATAAATACCGAAATTATATGTCGGTTATTTTTCTTTGGACAAGGACATTGAATCAATTTCCATGCATCACGCAAAATGCAAGAGACACGTTCTGTCCGTGGAAGACCGTCGATTTTTGAATGGGGTTAGATGCATATGTCTCATGCAGGACCACCAGAAAAATTAATTAAAAAGGCCATTATTATGGGTTTCTCAGTCCACTAAAACCAGATATTGCTAATGGGAAGATCCATGCGAACAATGGCCGCAGACAAACTTTAAGATTTAAATGCACCAGATAAAATTTTTAGAACTTAAGTGTCAAATTGATACTTGTTTGCATGCCGTATCCGTCTCAGCTTTATTTATTTTGAAAGCTTCTTACCCATTTTTCTCCTTTTTGTAATTTGTGTGATCGTTTTTCTTCTTCCTTTTTTTATTGAGGCTTCCCTGTGAATGGATTTGCTTGCGATTAAATGAACTGGACTAAAAGCATATGTTCTCACCATCAAATTTTTCTTCTTTTCCTCTTTTAAGCTCTTTTTTCCCCCTTTTTCGGTTTCGATTTTGCTTTGACGGACCAAAGGTTCGTGGCAAAAGAGGTCGTCAGCATGATGCAAGAATCAGGATAGCACTTTTTCACCCGCTTTTTATGACATATCGAATCGAGAATATCACCTTTTTCGTTGTGCCGATTAAAAAAATAATAATAATCAGCAATCACTAACTCTAATGCCGGAGGAAATTAGGGGATTTTGCCTGTGGCCGTCTTCGGCGCATCTCACCTCCCGTGGATTGGGCATCGTACGCGACCAAAGTCGTCGAGACGAAACCCTCGTTTTGTGTCGGTCGAAGATCGAAACGGGCTCCGCTTATTCTTCATGTTGAAATAAGTATAACTCCGAATCTGCAAAATCTTCCGTTTCTTGTTTATCCTAGACCCATCAAAATAGGTGAGTTGAATGGGGATTGGGTTAAGTAGGAGATGATCCAACCTCCATTGATCCATTTTTTTCTAATGCAATACGAATTTAACGATCCATACCGGACCAAAACGGATACTCTATTTGACCCCTATTACTAAAACACTTCTATATTTACCAAATCTAGGAAAATTCATGAGTGAGCGAGCGTGAGATCAAATTGTAGAGTTAGGTTTGGTGTAAATAAATTATTAACTTATTTAATATCCGTACTATTTTTGGGTTTTACCATTCTAGACCCATTTATGATTTATGTAATAAATATAACTAATTCATATAATAACTTAGCTTTCAATTATGGATTAAGAAATAGGCATATAACTCATTTTGACAAATCTAGTTAAATTGACCACCTCATACTCTTCTTTGCCTATATGCATTTGATTTAATCGCATGAAAAAGGGGAAAGTATTGGACAAGTGATTCAAAGAGAGATTTGGAGCACGTTAACATTGCGGACGATGCAATGCTCAAGCAGAATTTCCTTAGATGTTATACGATCGGTATAATCAAATCTACTTACTTAAATTATTCAAAGGGGTTTGTTTTTGGTATTGGAGTGAATATGCAGTAATGAGTACGCAAATGCAAAAAGAGGTTCTGAATCGTGTACGTGGGGCAAAGCTAACTACATGTGCACTGATGAATGCATGCCCGGAACTCCAAGATGCCTCTATAAAATCTCTCTATTCCAGCTTTCACCGACGGCCCAAGAAAATCCAAGAAACAAAGCTACCCCACTTTTTAATACATCCGCCTAATATTGACAAAAAAAGCTCTCGAGATAAAAAAAAATACATTTATATATATTTTGCTATATATATAAATGGACAACATGCAATGCATGTGATTCAATTATGACCAATTATGCTCTTCCCTGGCTGAAGAGATTCATTGAACTCCCATCGGCGATAGTGAATGGTGTCAAAACTGAGTTAGATATCATGGGGTGATGGAGGCCCTAGGGCTTAATGGTATCGGTCCTATTTATAATATAAGGTGAACCAAAAACCCGTTTTCGCTTGTCGTGTTAGGACCTGAATGTGCGTGCGATGAGCGGGATATATTTGTAAGATAACCAGATCTCAACACTGGGCGACGAAGAGGTCTGAGAGGATCAAGGAGATTGGCATGATATGAAAGACAGAGAAGGATTTTGTTTTTTTTCTTGTTTTGGCAAGGAGAGGCCAATTATTCGCGTCCTTTCTCCATCGTCCTGAGAATTGCAATTGACGTATCAACACTAGCAAGCTTAGTTTGGTCCATACAAAATCATTTTAATTTGGCCTTCGAAAGCCGACGAGGCCCGAATCGACGGCCCCAGTTTGGGGACACAGAAAAGGATGGATGGAGGACTACCGCCTTGCGTGAAATCGCATGAATTTGTCATCCGACTCTCGGTTGAAAGAGGCATACCGACACGTCCAAAAAACGATTGCAACGGCAACAACATTGTACAGATGGAACATGCTTATCAAGTACACTCGAGAAAGGAAACACATGGGTCACATGCGACTTGAGCGGGACTGATTTTAGACCCATGGGCCATGGCTCTTGTTCTTAGGATTAAATTACCCCTAACTTTGCTTCTTCTTTTTGTCGAGATTGCTTTTCTAATTACATAATATGCATATACTGTATGAGGGGATAATAACACAAGTGGCCCTTGAAATTTGTTCCAACGTGTAATGTGTCCATAAACTTTTAATTTATTTGATGTGATTCTTAGACTTTTAATAAATGTTTAATTTAGTCAGCGAATTATACATAAATGTTCAATGGTGTCCTTGCACTAATTCATGTTCAATGACAATATTGAACATTTTTATATAGTTTATAAATTAAATTGAATATGTACAAAAAATTCAAGGATCACATCGAATAATTTAAAAGGTCATGATTGACATTACACATTGAGCTAAATTTTAGGATTATATCAAGTAAATTAAAAGTTTATAAATTACATTACACATTGAAACAAACTTCAAAAGCCATTTCTATCATTTTATTTTTCCTTATATATTTATATATGTATCGTGTGTTTGTGTGGTGTGTTTTCCTCAACCAATGATTGATCGGAAGAAACTCCTTTTAGTCACATTGTGGCTTGTATTTTTCTTAAGAGAATTTCGTACCTAATTTGATTCCTCTTTTTTTAGCCGTACGCTGTTTTCTTTATTTATATTTTCATTCGATTGGTGTAAATAATTGTAACCTATAAATTAGAAGTCTGGTTGGATCATATTCAAAGGATGGCCTATTGATAATCTACAAGCGTCGTCTATACGTGCACGACTTCGACCGTATGAACATAAACTTTTATTTCGCCTATAATTTCATGGTTTGATAGTTTTGCAAAGAATATGTTCTATTTCATGGGGTCGTAAGATCATCAGAGCCTTGCAAAGTTGTTTAGGACGAGTGACAGCCGGCCACCCAGGAGTAGGGGTGTGCATGGTCCGGGCGGACGATTCCTGACCTAGAATCGGGAACTGCGAACTGCCCGCTAAGGACCAGTTCCAAAAAATTGGAACCAGGATCCACCCATTTGTTGCGTGGATTCACCCGGGAACTGGACCGGATGGTCCGGTCCGATTCTCGGGTGGATCTATGGAACCGATTTTGACGCAAATTTTTTTTGGTTTTCAACATAAAACAATTATGTAACATCACCACCGGCGGTGGCGGCGTAGTTGGTTGGGCGAGGTGCCTCTCACGAAAGGTCCCGAGTTCGACTCCCTGCGTTGTCCGGGTGGAGGTGCCCGGCTTTGACTGGGAGGAGCCCGGCCGCGACTTACCCGGGGGGTGTGGGTGGTGGTTTCCCACATGTCCCCCGAGGGTTTACCCCGCCGCGAAGCGGCGCACGGGGGTTCCCTGGGTCACCAAAAAAAAAAAAAAACAATTATGTAACATCAAAGCAAGCCAAAAAAAAATAATCAAATTTAAGTACGTGGAATAAAGATTCATTTGTTGTAATTATAAATGTATCTCATAAATAAAAAAAAAAAAAAAAAAAAAAAAAAACAGATGGAATACAACATTCTCCCATTTCATACTTGCAAATAACCATAGATGGCTAAATTTTATTTGACCAAAGGTAAAAGTTCATAGAGAATGAGATGAGATGTAGGGTTTCTTTTAGTAATTTTTTTTTAATATTAAAAAGGTTTCGGTCGGTTCGGGTGGGTGGGCGGGCGGATTCGCATGGAACCAGAACTGGACCCAGGTACCCAAAGGTTCTAATAAATTGGAACTGGAATCGACTGGTTCCCTCAAGACTTGTCGGTTCCGGGCGGTTCTGGTTCGGTTCTGGGCAGTTCGAACGGATCCCGGGTATTTTGCACACCCCTACCCAGGAGGAGTTGCCCTCCTCCAGGATTGGGGGTTTACTAGCCTAGTATGCTAGGAGAAGGCAGTGACCTCCCTCCAGGTGGGATCCCAGTGCTAGAAGCATTGTGGCTGAAGAGCCCAGTGGGGTCTTTATCCCGTTTTTTTCCTCCTCTCATTTTCTCATAAATAGTTTGTGGGGAGAGGTACCCTGGGATAACCAATTCAGGGTAGAGTAATTTAAGGACCTGCTCAAGTCCAAGCACTAAACCTCTTATAGGGCAGAAACAAGAAGATCAATTGGCGTTCGAACGAAAAACTACGTGGAGCTACTTCGTCGTCGAGGTGGCATTACGAGACGAAACCTGCGAACGCCAAATCCCAAAATCTCGACAGAACAGAGGCTCGAGATCAAGCAACCAGACACCAATCATGGTCTGACACCAGGCGAGCTGGAGATCTTCTTCTCCCCGCTGCCGTGTTACCCTACCCGCTAATATGAGATGAAGCCAGCCACCAAATCTCGATCATGATCAAGAATTCAAACCCACAATCATGACCCCGACCCCATGCAAGCTGGAGATCCTCTCTCTCTCCCCTCTCTGTGCCGCGTCCTACGGTAACCGAGCAAAGAGCTTGTGCCCAAAAAAAGGGTCGGATTCGTTGGTGGGGCGGCCTCTGTCCTTCCCCGTCCGAAGCATGAGAACGGCCACGACCGCAATGCCACGAGGAGGAGCAATAATTGCAGAAGGTGGAGATCCCGGAGGTGACCCCACGAGGCTGCTCGAACTGGGCATGTGACGTGCTTTCAAAATCGCAATGAGAGGCGAGTTCACCAGGATCGCCCATTTGCGGGACTTTGATTCAGGATCACATACCCGCGTGCGCACTTCCTTTTTTTTTTAAAAGGAGGCCATCCATGTGACCACGAACCCACTTGGACAGACGGGTTATTTTCCCTCCATTTTTGGCCGTCGATTGGTTATGAAAGTTGGGTTATTGCGATTTGTAGTTGCAATTCCAAATCCACATATTCTCGAGAAAAGTATCTTGATATATATATTTTAAAAAATAAATTAAATCTCTGTGCTGTACTTTATTTAATCAACTCTTTCTACTTTCTTGAATTCTCTAGCCAAAGTCCCTCCAATGGCAAATCCGACCAGATTTAGGACTTGGCTGTAGGACGATGCCCAAATGTGATGCGGACGGGACATGTGGATGCCCAAATGTGATGTGGATAGGACATGCGGATGGCCATGCGGATGCGTGCTAAGAGGTTTAGTTGATATAGACAACATTATCGTATAATGTGTATGAGATTTTATTGATGCGGATGTTGGAAAATGGTACCATATTACGCATAAAGTCGTTTGATGACCATGTTAGCTGAATATGGTAAGATTTAGTGTCAGAGGGACTTGATTAGAAAAATTATGGAAATAGAATAATTTGATTAGATTAATTAAATTTATAGTGACTTGACTATAATATTCGCGAAAATATATAGATAGAAAAGAAAAAGAAAACTATCGACAAAAAAGGATAAATAAAATAAAATAAAATCCGGCGGCCATCGCAGGTGACATAACTCAAAGCAAAAAGAACATCGAAAACTCTGTTTTGCTCCAGAGGCTTTCGATGGACGTCAGAGGGGGAAAACAAGGATGATGCAATGGGCGAGCTGATCCTTCAGGGGAAATTACCGTCCCCACTATCAGTACTTCGGGCAGAGCTTGCAGTACTGAGAGTCGCCGTGCCCGAAGAGATAGGGTAGAGTCATAAAGAAGGGGGCTCTTCTCATTCGCTGAGTTTCGATGACCTTCCGCATGGGGCACTTCCTTGTCCTAGGCACAGTCGAACCCCCTCATGACTGAGAACTTCCTGCTTACAGTCGATGCTGGTCTTTTTACGTTCTGATGGCCTGAAGAAGATGGGGGGAGTTCGTAAAATCTCTCCAGAAATCATTACTCGTGAGTCGATAGAATTTAAAACCACCTTTACATTCTTGCAAGGTACTGTTTGCACCTAAAAGTGACTGGAGTGTCAACATGTGATTCCGACAACAAGTGACTAAGAATTAACATTCAAAGATCAGTATTGGTGTTGATACACACCAGTGATCCCCACTGATCTGCTGTCGATATGTGGCAACGATCGATGAGGATACCGATCAGTAGGGATTGTTGGACTATTGAGATGGACAACATATTGGGATACAATTATGAAATTGAAGCTACTGGAGAACAGGATTATTGCTCTAATTTTTTTTTCTCAAATTTCATATCAAGAAGATGCCTTTGGGAGATAAATGTCAGCCCAAATGACATCTTATTACATTTGAAATTTGGGCAATAATTGAAGCAATTAGGGGTGGTTTTCTTCACTCTTAAGATAGTATTCCTCCCATCTCTCTCCGAGATCTTGCGGTCAGAGGGAAACACTTGGCTTGAGACACTCAAACAGCTCGTGCTCGCAAGTTTTCCATCTCATGGTCATCAAGAGAAATTTTGAACTAAGGGTAACGGGAGTAGATTTTGGGCCCAAGTAAAAGTTTGTGGTTTTTTTTATGAAATAAAAAAAAATTTATCACAGAAATGAGACTAAACCTAAAGTTGGGAGATTTTTATGGAACAAAGAAAACTTACGGTAAAATCGGAACTAAACTAGAAGTTTAGGGATTTTTTTTTTTAGGGTATGAGGCCCAAAGATGTCGAGTTAATTAAATTATAGGCTTGCAAAGTGTTTTACGAGCCTTTAGATAACACAAGCATTTTTTTTTTTTTTGTGTGGTCGAATCATCAAAAGACACAGAAAAAAATTCACGCGCAAGTTTGGTCTGCATCATCAGATAAAAGACAAAAAGCTAAAGCGATTGTTAACCCCAAAGGGAAAGTATGTACCGGCCGGACGAGTTGATCATAAATGCGAACATTCACCGTTAAGATCAGAGGGACCAACGACCCCATGCGACGTTAAAGAAGAAATGGGACCCCGTTTTTTATGAGATCTGACGGTCTCACACCGAATGGCACGCCATCTCTATCGCCATTCCCTGACTCTTTTTGCGGGGGATCAAAACTGGGTCTCTAGCCTCTCTACTTTCGAGCTTCAACCTCTACCATTGTCGCAAGATGGACCTTTTGACCTCCATCTTGCCTCTTCTTACCAATCCATATCTAGGGCATCGACCATCTGATCTTACGGTCTGACGGCTTTGGAGTTTCGACTGAGAGAGAGCGGGTTTTTGGCGAAAGTGACGAGGCAAGATGAAGGGGTAAAAGTTTGCACGGTGATGGTAGGAAGGTAGGTAGCTGAGAGCAACGTGAGTATATAATAATAACGCAGAAGGCAAAAATCAAGATTGCATAATCGACATGAAAAGCAAAAATCAAGATTGCATAATCGACATGAAAAACACAGGCTTATGATATAAGCCTAAGAGAAGGATCACGTGCGCACCAGCCAATTTAGACCTCCACGCTTGGGAAAGGCACCAAAATATGGCTCGGTTCTTCGGCCCAGTGAGAGTCATCAATGATTTTCTTGAGATCTTTCATTGATTCATTCATAAATATAAGAGTAATTTCTGAAAGAAGACACGGGAGCAAAGGAACAAACCCTTGGGTCCATACTAGATAAATTGCTCCGACTGTCCATGCTTGACGTGTTGGTTGCGATAAGATTAATAGCTACCTCTTATCTCATTCTATTAACGGAATATCTCGTGGCCGCGAAGTTGCATCCGACTATAATTTGATGCAAAGAAAGATTTGTCATCAGATATAAATTCATCATATAAGCAGAGCCGATGTCAAGCTAATGCAAAAGTCATGAATGCACAAAACTGAGTAATAAAAAGAGAGAAAGAAGATGAGGGACAAAAGGACAAAAAGAATGGGGTGAGAGAGGCTCGAACTCTCGACCTCAGGATAACTCAGAAGCTATGAGACCTACGCGCTAGCCAACTGCGCCACCACCCCAATGTTTCTCTGTGGTAAGAATAAATATAATTAAATGCAATTTATAATTAGTGCTTTTTGCTCTACAATTAGTTATTGACTAGATTGTTGTTACCCACATGACTAAAGAATATGTATCTTTAATTCTACACTCTATTATCTTATTCCTTGGATTATTTGTACCAATCGTAGTAAAAATAGCTTATTATTCGTTATTTTATCAATGAGCACACTTAATTCCAATTTCTTGGTCGATTAACTGCTCCTTTGGGAGAATTGAAAAGCATGGAAGAGTGATTTACATGACTCCGGACGAAATGTACTTATACTGGGTTTTTAAAGGATCGAAGCATTTGGCATTACATAAAATGTCTAATTTTAATTTGATGAATAGCCCAATATTAGGCTACAGAAGACATGTCCATGAATTTAAAGCAGCAGACGCGGCTATACCCCGAAACAAGCGATAGCATCAAAGGCCCCCTTAAAAACTTGATCGAGGGCCGATAGCTCGAGAACAAAAAGATCAAGGCCCTTATCTGCAAACTGTTTTGAGGCCTAGATGCACTCCCAGTTTCTCTCCTCTCTTTTCTCTCCTTTTTAAAGGGCATGACGAGATTCATTTAATTATGGAAAATTAGACCATACAACGCCATTGTAAAGAAAGTAAAACGCAGGTGGAAAGACGCATAATTTCTTGCTCTGCGTGAAAAAGAAGTAATAAAAAGAGATTTTACCCCCATCCTCACGAGTGCCACGTAGCTTGACATGAAGTTAGACAGCATAAAGTTATTTAAAAAGATAGGCAAATTCATAATTGTCTTATGACTTGTTACTAGCTATATATATTATCCAACGACTCAATGGCAATATATATATATATATATATATATATATATATATATATATATATATATATATATATATATATATATATATATATGACTCCAGTTCTAGGACATAGATTGTATCCAGACACACAAATATTCTCGAACATTTGATTATATACTTGAGTGATGGAGGATGCAACATATTGTCAATCTGTCACTATGTGCGGAAGAGGTTTCAAAAATCAAAGAATCAAATAATTTTATTGTCGTGGAAGTTTATTCAAGTTTTTTTCTTTCTTGGGTTGGCCCGAAAATTTATTTGAACTATTAGACGAAGAGAGCATGATGCACATTGAGTATTCCAATACGTCTCCTGATCAAATGAAGACTGGTGCGGAACGATTAAATTAAACTCCCTTAATGCGGAGCTCTATGCATGGTGCTTGAACATCGGAATATGGAAAGTATTATGAACTTATGCATGGATTATGTCACATGAAGATACCTGGATGCAAAAAATATCTCTCGAGGAGTGATAATGATGAGGGGTCATCCCTCACGGTACTATCCGTTCTAGCCCATTTCATTATGAGAATCACAGTACTTTCCTAGAGGTCACTCATGTAAGTAGTGTCTAATTTGAGCATGTTTAATTTTGGAGTTTCAAAACAAAGCTTGCTATTATGTTAATACGTGCCTTTGTGAGTTAATCTTAATTTTTACATATATATTCTAGGCATGCTTTCCCCCTATTCGACATGCAATTCGCATTCCTACCTTTTTCACTGTCCTAAAAGCTCATTAGGAGGCGCTCCTTATTGGAGCCCTTTGGTGACGACCAATACTCGCTCTACTAGATTTTGTGTGGTTCATCCTCGAACCACACACCTATTAGAGGGGGTTATGCTTTGATACCATATTGTGATATCTCTAAATTAATTTACTTGAGATATTATTCGTTTTGACTCGTCTCATTCCAAGTATCACAGTTTTGTTCTTTAGCATATAGGCAAACACTTTCCTAGATGGTCACTCATCCTTGTAGTGTTCTATAAGCACGCTGAACTTTGGAGTTTTAAAGCAAAGCTTATTATTATGTCAAAAGGCGTCTATATGATTTAATTTCAATTTTTACATATATATTACAGGCACTATTCCCATGTTCAGTATGTAATTTGGTTCATTCCTACTTCTTTTGTCATCCTAGAAGCCTACCGGGATTTCATTATTTGAGCCCTCTAGCCTTAGTGACCTCACCCCACCCTTGTCAGATTGAGTCGTTATAGCGATATGATCAAATAATATATGATTGGAAAGACCCATGTGCCTAGTTTCAAATAAATCAAGTTTCACCCAATTCGGAGTCTTTTAAAGGAAATTATGCCTATGATACTAAGGGCTGCTTGGGAAAAATCGAGATAATAGGTTTTCTGTTGACTTTATTGAGTCCTATGAAATGCAACTTATTCCTAGATTCATCAGAGTCAAGAGTCAAGTTCAGCATTTAAGTTTTGTCTAGAGATTGTTCCTCCTCCTGTAGAAATAACAAGAGTTTGGTACGTTCGAATTTGCCATTGTTTGAAGGGATATTCCTAATTGCGTCTATATAAATCTCCCTGAAGTTTTTTCAAGAGCTAGAGAGTACATCTTGCTTAACAAACTTTAATTCAAGCTCTTCCACTATAATTTCGCTTTAACTTTGCAATTTTCCTTTTGTTATGGATTCAATTGAGCGATCAATCGTATGCCTCGTATCTTCATGATATAAATTTCTTACGCGACAAGCATCTCTTGTAAATTTTAAACTTTTCTTGTTAAAGTTCCAACCTCTCCAGAATTAGGTAGACAAAATGATTACTATAAATACAATACGACAGAAATGGTTCAAAGCTATTGGACTGCTGCACAATCTAAGGGGGAATACTTACTGTCAACTCGAATTCGAATTGCAGCAGGCCCAAGACTTGACAATATAAGGTAGAGATATAAATGAAAGGTCCCCCATGCACGTCCTATACTTAGGAACTCATCATCTCCGCTCTCTCTCACGAAACCTCTCTCTCTTCCTTTTCTACTCTAACGTCAATGTAATGTAGGTAGTGGGCGTTTGACTAATGAGCTCGAGAGCGCACCAGACCATTCGATACATTGCCAAAAATCTTTAACCCTCTGGAGTTAACTCCTGCCAAAACAAGGAGCCAAGGGGGCCACAGGAATTAACGACCGGTGAATGCAGGTGGAAGATAGTTGACAGGAGCAATTTATGACCGTCTTCGTTTTGAGGCTGTACGCCAAATTATTCTCCAGCCACCCTACCTCGTTCTCTCTCGTTCTCTCTCTCTCGAATTACTCCGATCTGCCTATTTATATTCTTCAATCTCTAAGTAAGATCGACGCTAGAAGTCATCATTCTGCGTTCAATAAATTACCCTTCTTAACGATTTCCCAGTCCAGGGATTTCATCCCTTTTTTCTTTTGGCACATTTTTTGTGTGTATTGTTGCATGATGGAGGAGCTTTCGAATTATAGTTCATGCGGCTCCGCTATCATGGCCTCCTCCAGTACTTGCCATGAGGCTGAGAGGTCAGAAAATGTCGACGTTTCTCCGAACAATGGCATGGGAATTCCCTTCGAGCCACTGCCTTTGCTGAGCTGCTTGGCCGTGGCTCTGCATGAAAACCCTAAAGGCGCTAACCCTAACGCTAGTCCGTGCAGAGGAGATGGGGATGACGTCACCGTGGCTCTTCAAATCGGCCTCCCTAATTATTTGGGCGGATCGGCACGTTCTTCCTCAGAGATTACGAGCCGGAGTGCGCGTGTGGAAAGATATTGGATCCCTACTCAGGAACAAATCCTCGTTGGATTCACCCATTTTTCATGCCATGTTTGCTTCAAAACGTTCAACCGCTACAACAATCTTCAGGTGAGAAGAAGCTGAGAAGCGATTGGTGGACATATTTTTTGACCATTGGTTAGCTAAACATCATGCAGTAACACGCATCTATGATGAAAACCAACCTCGACGCGTGTGTTTGAGATCAAATGTTGGCGAGCTGGTCGGCGGATTGGATGCGCCGTGCCTTTTCTGTCAACGTGAGGCTAGAACTCGAGCCCATTCAATGAGTTGTCGTGTTTCCTTCTCCTAGCTTCTGCATGAAAATTAGTGTTAGGGCTTTCTTATGACACGGGTTAAATCATCTAATGCCTTGGCCAAATCTTTTAACAAAAATCACGCGGTACTTCTCCTCGTGAATTCGTGCTGTAGATGCATATGTGGGGCCACGGTTCACAGTACCGCCGAGGGCCAGAGTCTCTCAAGGGCTCGCAGCCGCGGGCCATGCTGGGGATACCGTGCTACTGCTGCACCGAGGGGTGCCGGAACCACATAGACCACCCGAGGGCCAAGCCACTCAAGGACTTCCGGACCTTGCAGACACACTACAAGCGGAAGCATGGGTCGAAGCCCTTCGCATGCCGCAAGTGCGGCAAGCCCCTCGCTGTCAAGGGTGACTGGAGGACCCACGAGAAGAACTGCGGCAAGCGCTGGCTCTGCGTTTGCTGCTCAGACTTCAAGCACAAGAGGTCGCTCAAGGACCACATCAAGTCATTCGGCCCTGGCCATGGGCCTTTTTCTCCTGACTCGTTCGACATTGGGGTCGAGGTCTCGGGTGGTTCTGTAGCACCGTTCATGTTCGTCTGAGTCTTAGATTCTTAAATACATAAACTCACTCCTCTTTGCAAGTTGAAGCCGATCATCTCCCTGATATATCTTTTTACATAGTGTGACATCTTGGGTGAGTCCTACAAATTATGGATGATTGCATTGTCATTTTGAAGATATATATCGTGCTCTTTAGCGAAATTAACTTCACATGGATCAGTTTAGCGAACTTTTTCTCCCGTATGAATCGGACTGTAATCTAAGTCTATGCTGCCAACCTTTTTTTAAAACAAAAATCAAGGAAAGTTGAGGTTGACCCCAATGTGTCCGTTAAAGATTGTTTCTATAAAGATTCTGCCTTGGATTTTCTAGCATTGAATATGATCATATCCAGAATTCTTTTCGACGATTATGGTCCGTGTGGGTGAAGGTGATATCATTCGTCTACCCTGTCGTCATTTCCAATGCATATCTGGAAAAAAAAAAAAGATCAATAAAATCGACATTACGTTAACAATACATGGTGTTAAACATAAAATGTGTTACTTCGTACTCGTAAAAATTCGATTGGACACCATAACTAGATGAAATTTATTGAGCGCTCTACACCGATACCATATCTTTTGATGCCTAATGATTGGATCATGAGATATCGAGTTTATTGAATCTAAATTCATCTGATTATTATTATTATTATTATTATTATTATTATTATTATTATTATTATTAGAAGCTCTGAAGTTCTGTCGGCTAGATGCAAATATTTGTGTTAAATTATTTATCTAATATCTAGAATCTAACTAGAGAAGTCAAGAAAAATCCTACGACAAAATCTGGTACTTGGCGACAAAAGAATTGACCACAGTCCACTAAATCTGTGTTAGAAAAGTACACCCATTTGACAACTCGGAGAATTGCGAGATTCCGATATTGGACTAAGGAGATGTGTGCACTTGAAGTTTAGTGAGCCGAACTAAAATTAGCCGATTATAGAGTGCCGATAGCATCGGGGCAGACCACCGTGATCCACAAACCCCTCCCCATCCCTGCGACTCGAGCCACCATTGCTCCATTGATTACCATCGTCGCGATGATTCAGAAAGTCGTTAATGAGAATAACTGATGAATTCTCTTTGTACGTAGATAACCATAAAAGCCCATAGTCTTTCTTGACATAGCATGTCCACACTAAGCAGCTAAAGATAGTCAGCTCCTGGCCATTAATTGAGAGCTCTACTACAACATAAGAGTGGTGCACTCATAATTGGCGAACTCATAATCAGATCTAGATGTTAATGAAAACATCGTCATTTTTTTAGGACATTAACATAAGAGTCCTAAGACTATTGCATCCGTCGACTTATGGGGCCAGCATCTATTTCGTGCTATTCTTGTTACCAAGAAAGGTTGGAGAGTTTGGATCCGATGCTATCACGGGTTCCCCTTCGCTTCCTCGTTCTAGCGCTGCCTCATGAAGAAATCAACGCGAATGTATGTACGGAGAAAACAATAAAAACATGGGAAAACACTTCATTGCATTTCAACCGAAAAAAAAAAAACACTTCATTGCAGGCTTGCAGCCGACCGTTTCACCTGAATGCCAACTACACAGAAATAAAAGAAAAGGACTGGACGTGACGCAACTGAAGTAAATACGGGCCTAGATAGGATCTAAACAAGACAAGAGGACTGTCTACGGAATTGTTCGGATTCTTTCCCCAATCGCAAAACAATGTCCGAGCAAGCTTAATCTCTTCTGGGCGACAGCAGCAACTTGTTGATCACCCCCTCCAGGTTCAAGAACGACGATCCGGAAGGGCGCGTGGCCTCTCGGGCCGTCTCCTGCCACTCCATCGCCTTCCTCTTCATCTCCTTCCCTCTCTCCCCCTCCATCAGCTCCCTCACCTGCCTCTCCACCTCGTCCCTCCTCACGTCGCTGTCGATCTCGATCCCGATCCCCCACTCCTGACAGCTGTATCGGCAGTTCGTCTGCTGGTCCCCGAAGGACGGCCAACACGCCACTGGCACACTGGCTGCGATGCTCTCGATTGTGGAGTTCCACCCGCAGTGGGTCAGGAACCCGCCGACAGCCGAGTGGCTTAGCACCCTCTCCTGGGGGCACCAGCTCGCCAGCAGGCTCCGCTCCCTCGTTGCGGCCAAGAAATCTGGAGGCAAGATCGCCGTGTTGCCGATGACCAAGTCGGGCCTGATGACCCATAGGAACACCTGGCCGCTGTTCGCGAGCCCCCATGCGAACTCCACCAGCTGCGCCGGCGACATCACTGTGATGCTCCCGAAGTTCACGTACACGACCGAGCCAGGTGGTTTCGAGTCGAGCCACTCGAGACAGCCCAGGTCTTCCTTCAACAGGTTGGACCTGATCGGCCTGGTGTCATCATCGGATAGTTGCTCCACGAGTAGATGAATGGGGCCGATGGTGTAGATGGGAGGGAACATGGCCTTAAGCGCGTCAAGGACCTCGTGTTCTAACCGCTCAAACGTATTGAAGACCCAGGCGGAGGCTCTCTTCACTCTCGCAAACTCAACCAAGCAGAAGTTGAGGATCGGGTCGTCCGGGTCGGTGGTTCGAATGAAGCTCGGCAAGTCTCTCAAGCGGATGTTTCTCATCCCGGGTATCCAGTCAATGATGGTGTCCAAGTACCCGTTTGTCAAGTAGCTCGCATCTGCAAATTGAGAGTCAATCAAGTGAACCGGGTGACCATACACGGCCATGATCCTCATAAAGGATCAGATTCTCTTAAACTTTAGAAGCGCGTCGTCAAGGCCTCTGCTGTTCCTACTGCGTCGTTCGATGTTTATGGTGTCGCATGGAAATATTTGTGTTGTCAATTCATTTGTTAGACTTAGATTAGGGAAAGCATTAGAATACTGTCGAAGGATATACGAAATGATTTCGTAAGCTCCTACATCAGATAGTTATTTAGTAATGACATTGTTGTATACACACTGATCATATAAATCAGGAACAAACAAAACTGAAGAATATAACAGCAAACCGAACCGAAAAAAATAACAAAGAAAAATCTTTAGGTGTAAAAAATTTGCTCGGTTGACATGCTAAGTGAGATCACCTAAATCAGACAAGTTATTTAGTAATGCGTACCTTTGAGCGGAGCACGACCCTCGTCAACGAGACTACGAAACTGCAAGAAGCCCATGAATGCGCACGCGCTTATCGGCCAGAACAGGACCTCTGGCACGCCGACTGCCTCCGCAGCATCGAGTGTGAAGGTCGTCAAGCCGTCCGACACCACACAGCTCACCGGTGGGGAACCCGATGTCGCGCTCTCCTCATTAAGCCTCTTGAGCAGGTCCTGGAAGTAAGGCAAGCAGCACTTCTGCGTGGACTGGCAGAGGGCTGTGCCGTCCTGGATGGCGTCGTCGTCGGAGGGCGGGAGGCCGTCGGGGATGGTCCGGAACCGGAAAGACGGGAGGCCGTCAAGGGAGGACGGGCCGCGGGACCGCAGGAGGCGGTTGTGGTTGTACTCGGTGTTGACGAAGGTGACGTGGAAGCCCCGGTGGTGGAGGAGTTCGGCGAGGTTGAGCATGGCGTTGATATGGCTCTGCGCTGGGAAGGGGATGCACACTGCGTGTGGCTTTTGGGTCATCTCTGTTGCACCCATCTCTATATTCTCTTCTCTGTGTTTTGAGTGTTTTCTCGTTTGGGTACGAAAAGAGAGATGTCAATTGGCTATGGGGAGAGAGGGTAGGTTGGGTATATTTATAGGCCGATCCCCAGGAGAAAATATTGCGTTCGTCTTACGCTCCAGCGTGGCAAATAAGAAGATGATGGGAGAGAGACACATGTCCTCATGGGACCCATAGCCTTCTTCCCCTCTCTCTCCTCTGGGGAACGCACGAAGAAAAGACATAACAGTAAAAGCGCACTTCCGCTCAAGAAAAACCTCTCCTTTTTTCAATTTTCAAGGGCTCTCTCTCCTCACGTTCTTTTTCTTCGCACTCCCGCTCAAGAAAAACCTCTTTCCTCTTTTCAATTTTCAAGGGCTCTCTCTCCCCCCTCACGTTCTTTCCTTCATCTTCCTCCCTCATCGGCGATGACCCAAGCGAGAAGCTTGCTCAGAATTAGCAGCAGCGGGCCCCGGCCATCGAGGAACTCGATGGTGACCCTAAGCGGAAGCACGGGGTGCAATTCGGCCTGGCGGAGATCTCCCTCCAGGGATTCCTTCCTTCGTCTTCCGTCCTCATCAGTTCTCATCAGCAACGACCCAAGCGAGAAGCTCGCTCAGAGTAAGCATAATCAGCAGCAACAGACCTTGGCCATCAAGGAACGCGATGGCGACCTCGAACGGAAGCACGAGGTGCGATTTGACCTGGTGGAGATCTCCATCCGAGGACCACGACCCCTTCTTCTTGCCCGTCGGTCTGTCTTGACTGAGATCTCCCTCCGAGGACTGCGACCCCGTCTTCCTACTCGCTGATCTGTTTATGTTCCGTAAGGGATTAATAGATCGTGGTCTTTTTTTGCCATTTTGGTTGTAGCTGACCATCTCTCTCTGCGCGTATCTGGGCAAGCTACACTCTCCACCATCTTTGCCCATCTCCCCTCCCCTCCCACCTTCCTCCATATTTTCATAACTTCCTCCCCCTTTCCTGCTTGACCCTTTTCCTCTCTCTCTCGGAGCGAGCTTGGGACACATAATAATGGAAGCTGCTGACAAGGCCGTGAAGAAAGGAGAAGCCGATTTCGTCTCACATGGAGTGAACCCCATCTTGCGGAGGATGATGTGAGAGAGATATCGGATGCCGTGCCGATCGAGGAGGTCGCTAGTGACAGCATTCATGAAGGGTTTGCTTGTTGCTCGTGGGGGTATGCAGACACGCCCCCGAGATATGGGAAATCGTCGGCCTAGACTTCCTTCTGTTTCATGGAGCACCATTTGGCTCTCTGCATTGTTCTTTTCTCGTTTGTAACCGAAGTCTAAAATTGATCATGGGGATCTCAATGAGAAAATAAAATGAGGGATTGTTAAGTCCCTTGAATCTGGAAGGGAAAGCATGTAGCTAAGTCCCTAAGTTTGAAGAAATGTGCTATTTTCTGAAATAATCATCAATAATAATGTTGCAATTTGCTGTTGTTGTTTGTTACCATTTTGAGGATTTCTAGCTTTATGGTACACAAAATGTAGAATGCTCTTCCATGTTGGTATATTTTTTAAAAACTTTCGTCACTTGTCGAACCCATTTATAATTTAACGACATTGTTCGTCTAACTTACCACCATGTTCATTTGCTCGCTTCAAATGTACCAACTTCTCTTATAATTTACCAACATTGTTTGTCCGACTTACTAACCTTTTAGAATTTGGCATATACAGTTGCCTTTTTAATCCGCTTTGTTTTTGTTTCATCTATCATGGCATTGTTTGCCATTTTGCCGTCTCCAATGATGAGCTTGCGGGGCTTGTTCAGTTATTCTCATGGCATTATCATTCTAAAAGGATGAAGGCTCCATTATACATAAGCAAAGAACATTGCGATGGGCAACACCATCATCTGTTCAAATCGTGCTAGTCAGCGTTTTTCTATTGCTCGGAATTAGCACATCAATTTAAGAAAAGCAGGTTCATTCTACCCAGATACAATATTCTAATCGAAATTTTCTGGCAAAGTGGAAGAATATTGTAAACATTATAGCAAAACACAATCCAAGAATCTTTGGTATCATAATAAGCAGCAATTTCTAGTATCAAGGCAAGTATTCTATGCAACAGAGCAAGAACCGTTCACCTGCAAAACCTTGATCTTAAAATTAAGCAAAAGCAAGGAAGCAATGTGAGAATTATGATCTCTAACGCCGGCCAAAGCTTGATTCACTGAATGATCACAAATGTGTCATTGGATTTAAGCAATTCATTTACATACACAGCAGGTGTATTTGAAATTCAGTGATGACAACTGATTCTGTAGAGAGCTTCGCACGTTTTTTGGACAAGAAAAAAGAAAGAAAAACGAAGAGAAAGATGGGGTTCAATTCATGCGAGACGGAATCGCTTTTGCTTATTCTGCGGCCTTGTCAGCAGCTTCCATTGTTATGCGTCCCAAGCTCGCTCCGAGAGAGAGAGAGAGAGAGAGAGAGAGAGAGAGAGAGAGAGAGAGAGAGAGAGAGAGGAAAAGGGTCAAGCAGGAAAGGGGGAGGAAGTTATGAAAGTATGGAGGAAGGCGGGAGGGGAGGGGAGATGGGCAAAGATGGTGGAGAGTGTGGCCTGCCCAGATACGCGCAGAGAGAAAGAGAGAGATGGTCAGCTACAACCAAAATGGCAAAAAAAGACCACGATCTATTAACCCCTTATGGAACATAAACAGATCAGCGAGTAGGAAAACGGGGTCGCAGTCCTCGGAGGGAGATCTCAGTCAAGACAGATCGACGGGCAAGAAGAAGGGGTCGCGGTCCTCGGAGGGAGATCTCCACCAGGTCAAATCGCACCTCGTGCTTCCATTCGGGGTCGCCATTGCGTTCCTTGATGGCCAAGGTTTGTTGCTACTGATTCTGCTTACTCTGAGCGAGCTTCTCGCTCGGGTCGTTGCTGATGAGGATTGATGAGGACGGAAGACGAAGGAAGGAATCTTCGGAGGGAGATCTCCGCCAGGCCAAATTGCACCCCATGCTTCCGCTTAGGGTCACCATCGCGTTCCTTGATGGCCGGGGCCCGTTGCTGCTGATTTTGAGCAAGCTTCTCGCTTGGGTCGTTGCCGATGAGGGAGAAAGATGAAGGAAAAGGTTTTTCTTGAGCGGGAGTGTGCTTTTACTGTTCTGTCTTTTCTCGATGCGTTCCCCAAAGGAGAGAGAGGGGAAGAAGGTTATGGGTCCCACGAGGACACGTGTCGCGCTCCCACCGCCTTCTTGTTGTTGGTGAAGGACACGTCGTATTTTGAATTGACTTCTAAAAGTGAAGTCATTTTTCTAAATTTAAATTTTCTTTCAACTCATTCTTTTAAATTATCCAAATCACGCATATTCAAGCAAATATTATATTACGTTGAATTTTTTCATCAAAACCAACAAAGCAACACATATTAAAGTGTTTAGTAGCTAGGGATGAGCGGTTCCAAGTTTCAGTTTGGTTCCGTTTGGAACCTGGAACTTACCCTCGGTACAGATTCCAAAAAATTTGGAACTTGGAACCTATCCATCAGAACCAAGAACCTGGAACCTACCCGGTCTCAGGTTCTAGGGTTGGTTCCAGGTTCCAATAGGTTTTTTTTTTCTTCATTTTTAGATTTGAATTATAACGTACGCGCATATTATCGGATATGCTGGCTGTCACCGATCTTTCTTCTCAAACCATATGTTTTTATCAAAACATGGAAATCCTTTTTGTAAGTCCATGAAGAAGTTCTCTGCTATGCTTAACCTGTTAACAGCAGGTTCATATTAGGAGTAAACCTACCAAAAATCATGCTGGTGCATATTTATGTTTTCAAGCACTTAAATATCCCTATGAACACAAAAAAAACCTAATCCAATCCTTAGAACAAAAGAAAACAACGAACTCAGAAAAACGTAGATTGGAGCGGTAGAATGATGTAAGCACAATCTTTGTCTCCTTTGACATGCAAAGGCGCTGAATAACATCTTCTCGAACACAGTTAGTAGCAGTAGCAGTCAAAGCCATTGGTGTCAAATTTCAAGAACTTCATCTTAGAGGTGCTGAAGTTCTCTCTTAACACAGATAGTTTCCTAAAATGTGAAAAAACTTCAATCAAGAAAGAATCCTTACCATAAACTTCAACCGGGATAATTAACATGCAAAGCTGAACCAATGGTCAAAGTCATGGTAAATAACCGAGCAATAGGTAAGAATAAAGGATGTGAAACCCCAATCGCTCTCTCTAGCAGTGAAAATGTGTTCTGTCTCTACAAGATCAACGGGAGTTTAGTGGTTGCGAAGGATGTAGAACATAAATAGAATGTGCATATAATAATATAGACATTTACCATGTTATGTAGGAATGACATTTGACAGCAGATCAAATAACTGGAGTAAAGTTGAAACATGTTTGAATAAAAGATTCGAAACACAGCACCAGAATGTTCTAATTTACTTTAGCAAAACATCAATTTGGTCCTTCAGATTTCTTCAGCATCAAATCTACACTCGCCAGCAACTTTCAACATGGTGAATATTCACTCCAAAGCACCCAGATCACAAAGCACCGTGCACACAAAGCACCCAGATCACATTCACCAAGAATAGAACATTCATCCTCAGCACGCCTCCATTATCATTAACAAGAAGAACAACATACACCAAGAACAGAACATTCATCCCCAGCATGCCTCCATTATCATCAACAAGAACAGAACATTCATCCTTAGCACGCCTCCATTATCATCAACAAGAAGAACAACATTCACCAAGAACAGAAGATTCATCCTTAGCACGCCTTTATTATCATCAACAAGAAGAACAACATCGACGCGCGCTAAAAACGTCGCCTTAAGAACAACATTGTCGCACTACAGGCAATGAGACGCGCGCTAAGAACAACATCATCGCACTACAGGCAATGAGACGTTCCAGGTGATTCGCAATCATCATTAGACGCACAAAGCGATCGACGGAAAGCGAGATTAGATGAGGACCGTACCTTGATTGATCCTGGCAAATGCCGAATTCAAGAGAAGGCAAATCGCAATGTTTCCAGAACAGGGACCCTCAGGGTTCGTGATAAACGAGTCTAGTGACTGGCGTCGAGCGGCGGCGGCGGCCTTGAGGGCGAGCGGCGTTGGCGACGGGCAGAGCGGCCTCGGCGACGGGCAGAGAACGGGAGAGACTGGCGTCGAGCGGCGAGGGTTCAGGCGAGCGGCCTCGGCGGCGGGCAGAGCACGAGAGAGACTGGCGTCGAGCGGCGAGGGTTCGGGTGAGCAGCCTCGGCGACTGGCATCCAGTGGCGTCCGGCGGTCGGCGGCCTTGAGGGCGAGCGGGTGGCGAGACTCAGAGCGACGTCGGCAACTGGAAGAGGCAGAGCACGGCAGCGACGAGCGTCGAGTGGTGAGGGTTCGCGCGAGCGATGTCGGCGACTGGCGTCCAACGGCGTCCGGCGTCTGGCGACGGGGGCCTTGAGGGCGAGCAGCGTCCGGCGGCGAGACTCAGAGCGGCGTCTGGCGGTGTGAGTTCTAGGTCTGAAATCAGAAATCTGAATAGGGGGCGAGCGGGGGAGGAGGGCTCCTTTTGGAGCCCTAACCGGTTCCGCACAGGTTCCGGTTCCCGGAAAAAAGGAACCGGGAACCGAATTGGAACCTCCGGTTCGGTTCTCCGGTTCCCAGTTCTACTCGGGAACCGCGCTCACCCCTATTAGTAGCCATGCGCCAGTTGCTCTACCTTAGAGGCTAGCGGCTAGACTCAAACCACTCCTTGGTAGCTAGACTGCAGACCTTGCGCCTAAACTTGAGTTCTAGAGTTGTACTCGAGAATTTTTTTTTTCTAATAAGAAATCTGACTTCCATATTATTAGCAAAATTAACAAACACAAAAGAAAAAAAAAACATTTTTTAAAAATAATTTCATCCGAAAATATTTTCTAGTAAAATTCGATTCCTATAAAATAATTGGCATCATTACTTTGGTAAGGAGAAAAATGGATTTGTAATTAGGAACATTTATAAACCGATGGATGTTCAAATAAGTGAACTATTTTTAAGAAAATAATTTACCATTTGTCCACATTAATTTATAGATCCATTGTACACAACTACCATCATTACTCACGAGTTCCCTATATTGAAATTGACAAGTCATTATTGAAAGGAACATGTGTATGTTCACATAATTCAATCTTTCGGGCACAGAGAAAAAGAAAACGCAGTATCAAAGTAATTTAGAAATTCTATTTGATATTATTTCGACATTGGATTTTTAATTCTCTTTTTGGAATATTTATACTGTTTTCTTTTGGATTTGATGACTCCGATATCTTCTAGAGTGTCAAAACTTTTACGTCAAGAACACCCAATAGTTATTTCGTCCGAAATTGAAGGATTTGTTTCATAAAATCCTAAAGCAAATAGCTTGAATTTAAAAAAAAAAAAAAAAAAAGTTTCATGATCGAATATTGGAATATTGAATTTGCTTCCCGGGATCCTAGAAGAAAATAGGCAAGCTTTGTTTGTTTGGTGGATGATGAATGATTTGAAATACATTTTCCTAAAATTAATGTTTAAATCACTCGAGATAATTAGGTAATAGAAAATTCTATTATTACCAACCATAATTAAGTCTAACATATTCGTTGATGGTGAAAATATTTTTTGTTCATTCATTTTGCCAAGCAATTATTTTTAGGAAAATGTTATCCAAATCATTCATTTTCCATAAAATAAATGCACCAATAGTGTCTTATCAAATATGAAACTATGAGTTTTATTGTTAGCTTCAACCTTTTTTAATACTACGATAGGCAAGATTCTAATTCTTATATAGATGTACTTTTCATCAAATGAATTAAGTAGCCCTTCCTTTTTCCTTTCTTACCTTTTACCACATATGTAGCAGTTTTCTTACTTAGCAAATTAAATACTTTTTTGACTTAATCAAAATCTTTCAAGTCAAAACTTACTATGATTACTGGCCGTGCTCTTTGTGATAGTTTTGGAATCCGACGGAATGAATATAAAGGCTTGACTATCTAGAGGCTTATCAAACACCTTGCAAACGTCATAACTCGATTAAGCATAAGTATATAGTCTATGCTAATATCCTAACTTCAAGAGTTTACGTGCATTTAGTGGATTTGAACAGATAATCTTCAATTTTTGGGCTAGAGATCCATTTAAGGTTAATGAAAAACGGTCCATTTAAGGTTGGTTAGCTAGCTGTGTATTCATATTAAATAATTAACTTATTTTTAATCATAGGTTTTATTTCATTAGAGTCTCGTCAAGTCTAATTGACAACGAAATATCTTTTCGAAAGTTGTCCTTGGACTTTTGATGAGAACAGACGGGTTCTGTAGTGACTCTAGATAGAAAATATCCAGGCGGACAAGATATAACCGCAGACCGTTATTTCGAACTTTGAACCAAATTGTACATAAAGTTGTGGTGGAATTCAATCAACAACAAGGTTTGAAAATACAATAATTTCCATAGCAATACACATGCACGAACTGTGTCAGAATTTAATCGATAACAAAACTCAATCACGTGTAAAGACGTAACATTGGTAAAGATGTAGTGTCAAAATTTAATCGATGGCGCAACATCCAGGATAGAGATGTACATCGAAATTGAATCGACGACCAAGTATCGGGATAAAGATACAAGTTGGAATTTAATTGGCGATGCAAATCGGAAAGCTATAACTAAGGAAAAATAAAGTGCGGGAAAGTAAAAATAATAAAATATTACATTTTGATTGTAGAGGGGAGCTTCTTCCAATTGGTAGAAGTTGGTATTTATAGACCTTCTCTCATAATCATTTGGGGGCAGTTTCTTCCTAGTTAAATTGTAGTTCTACACTTCCGAAAATAATAGTCCTATATTCCCATGTTGTCAACCCCCTTCCAAATAGTTGCTTTATCTCCGAGGAGTTGTTCATTTCCCATGTTTTCAATTCCCTTCAAAATAGTAATATCAATCTCCATTTTCACCTAACTATTGTCCACTATCTCCTTAATGGATCTTCACATGCATTAGCCTTGGTGCAATTCTTTGAGTGGATTATCTTGCTCCTCAGTTAAGATGCTCATTGACATCTTGGGCAAAATAATCTACAATCATTTACCACTTGTTGATATATGCCAACATTTATATCCAAGTCAACAGACATCATGTAATATTGACCAATCTTCAATCTATTAAATTGGCTTCTTCCACGGATGATTAAATATGCTCGGATAGTGTATTCTCCACTCTTTTCCCTTTTTCTTCATTAATTTTGATGGTTGTATATGATGTCGTTGAGTCCACTTTTGTTGCTTCCGAATGATCGTAGCATGTCGATAAAATTAAATATCAGGCACTTTTGGGTGTCAACAGGTTTCAAATACTAGATTAGTAAAATAAACTTAAAAAAATAAGTATCCTAATTATTGAAAACGTTAAAAATGGAAAACTTTCCTCGTTATATTGAATTGTTTTGTTTGCGGATTACGTGCCGCATGATCCATGTGGACCTCAGCATAGGAGAAAAGAATGTATATAATATCAGTGAGCCGCAAATTGCTTCGCCTCGCGTCCCTTGGCTCATTTAATAAGATCCCCTAGGCAATGAAAATTGATTTGCTAGGTATTTTAGTTATAAAAAAGTTTTTAAAGTATGTCTTGAAATACCGATTAATCATAATTTATTCAAAATATAACAGTTTCTAAGAGATTAGTGGAATGTAACATGAAAGCAATCGGTGCATTCAAAAATATGAAATTTTTTCGGTCGATTGCTTAACAAGTGTATCAACGGCACTCAACGACAAAATCCTAATTATAATTATTTCTTCAAACTATTCTCTAAGGAAAACGTGTCGGGCAACGAGTTTAAAGAGGAGAAGAAATTCATTTGGTCTTCTTCTTAGAGGAAGCGGTGGCAGAACAAAATAATACTATTATTATTATAAATATCATCGTCGTCATTATTATTATTATTATAAATCCAATGCTATGACCGGCCGCCATTTCATTGTGAGCTTTGCTTCGTGAACGTAGGGAGGAAAAAAAAATATAGGATAACAATTCATGCGCATGCCATTTGCACAAAAATAAGTGAAAACAATTCCGAGCGACGAGACTGGAGTTGATAAGGAGTTCTTCTCATACATTCCGCAATCGCGCACGAATGACCGAACAAACTTTAATCTCTTCTGGGCGACAGCAACACCTTGTCGATCACCTCGTCCAGGTTCAAGCACGACGACCCGGATGGGCGCGTGGCCTCTCGGGCCATCTCCTTCCACTCCATCACCTTCCTCTTCATCTCCTTCCCTCTCTCCCCCTCCATCAGCTCCCTCACCTGCCTCTCCACCTCGTCCCTCTTCACCTCGCCGTCCACCTCCATCCCGATCCCCCACTCCTGGCAGATGTAACGGCAGTTCGTCTGTTGTTCCCCGAAGAACGGCCAGCACACCACTGGCACGCCGGCCACGATGCTCTCAATCGTCGAGTTCCAGCCGCTGTGGGTCAGGAACCCACCGACCGCCGGGTGGTTTAGCACCTGCTCCTAGGGGCACCAGCTCGCCAGCAGGCTCCGCTCCCTCGTTGAGGACGAGAACTCCGGTGGCAAGATCGCCGTGTCGCCAACGACCAAATCGGGCCTGATGACCCACAGGAATGTTTGGCCGCTGTCCGCGAGACCCCATGCGAACTCCAACAGCTGCGCTGGCGACATCACTGTGATGCTCCCGAAGTTCACGTACACAACTGAGCTGGGTGGTTTCGAGTCAAGCCACTCAAGACAGCCCAGGTCTTCCTTCCACAGGTTGGACCCGATCGACCTGGTGTCGTTATCGGGTAGTTGCTTTGTAAGGAGATGAAGGGGGCCAAGGGTGTAGATGGGAGGGAACATGGCCTTGAGAGCGTCGAGGACCTCGTGCTCTAACCGGTCGAACGTGTTGAAAATGATGGCCGAGGCTCTTTTCGCTCTCTCGGTCTCTCTCATGCAGAAGTGAATCATCAAGTCATCCGGGTCAGTGGTTCGGACGAAGCTCGGCAAGTCTCTCAGGCGGATGTTTCTCATCCCGGGTATCCAGTCAATGGTGGTGTCTAGATACCCGTTTGTCAAGTAGCTAGCATCTGCAAATTGAGAGTCGATCAATTAAACCGTTCGACCGTTCATGACAACGTTCTTACATCTAAAATTCTACTTTTGATGGTTGACTTAGTTAAGTACTTAGAAAACTATGACATAGTCCGCCACTGGCTAATCATTTAAATCAGGAACGAACAAAACTACACAGTAAACGCTAACCAAATCCACAAAAGAGAAGAAACCGTAGATCTGCCAAGTGAGATTAACTAATTAAACCAAATCGGACGGTTATTTAGTAATGCATACCTTTGAGTGGAGTAAGACCCTTGTCAACAAGACTGCGATATTGCACGTAGCCCATGAAGCCGCACGCACTCGCCGTCCAGAACAGGACCTCCGGCACGCCGATCGCCTCAGCGGCGTCGAGCGTGAAGGTCATTATGCCGTCGGACACCACGCAGCTCACCGGTGGGGAACCCGACGCCGCGCTCTCCTCGTTGAGCCTATGGAGCAATTCCCGGAAGTAGGGCAAGCAGAACTTACTCGTGGACTGGCAGAGGGAGGAGATGTCCTGGGTGACATTAGCAGCGTCAGAGGGCGGGAGGCCGTCGGGGATGGTGCGGAACCGGAAAGACGGGAGGCCGTCAAGGGAGGAGGGGCCGCGGGAGCGCAGGAGGCGGCTGTGGTTGTACTCGGTGTTGACGAAGGTGACGTGGAAGCCCCGGTGGTGGAGGAGCTTGGCGAGGTTGAGCATGGGGTTGATGTGGCCCTGGGCCGGGGCGGGGATGCACACTGCGTGCGGCTTTTGGATCATATCTATCGAACCCATCTCTCTCTCTCTCTCTCTCTCTCTCTTTCTCCTCTGTGTTTTGATCGTTTCTCTTGCTGTTTCTCTTGCTTTTTTCTGGGTGAGGAAGAAGAGATGGGAATGGCTATGGGGGCGAGAGTAAGGGTACGTGAGGTTTTGGTCCCTTTATAGGCGGGGCGAGATCGAGAGGGGAAGGCGGGTGGCACGTCGGCAAGTAATTCCGGCCGACTTGGAAGACATGAGAGACGTGATGCTTGGCACGTCGGCAAGTAATTCCGGCCGACTTGGAAGACATGAGAGACACGTGATGCGGTAAGGGATGAGAAGAGCGTGACGTGGCTCGAACGGACGGTCAAAGTACGGCTTCCGTTTCTTTAATAGGGGAAAAATGGCTCCACCTCGTTCGCGTTCATTTGTAGGTCTCATGATCCAAAAATTGGGTCGACGTCATGATTATTGGCGTGTTCGGTTGTTTCCGCTCTAACAAAATAAATACTGTTATGAAATACATGAATGGATAGAATACATGAATGAATATTCATTATATTCATCTTATCAAATGTACTTATTATGGTACATTTGTATCAAATGTTCTAAGTACATCTCCCTATACAATGAACGTTCGTCTCCCTTATCCTGTACATGTATCATTCGATACATTGATATTAATGATAAGTACATTCTTGTTCTCCTATAAATAGGAGTTTAGTTTTGATGTACAATACACAATCACACAGAAACACGATAGCGAGATACTATAAATAAAGCTCTCTCATCTTGCTACTATCTCTAGCGTTCATTTGCTTTCTCTTCTCAAATCTCTTCTCTATTATATATTCGCCACGCGATATTTTACAACACGTTATCAGCACGAGGATCTACCGATTAAGTAAGTAACTTTTGCAAGCACGAAGATCTATCGACTGAGTAAGTAATTTTTGCAAGGTGGGTATTGTTATTATTGATCAACTTATACTTCATCTTCTTCTATCAATTCTTCATTTTTATTTTTCTTGGCCCGAAGCCAAACTTTTAAATCTAAAAGTATCCTTATGCTCCTGAAGTAGCGGTGGATATTTGGAAATCCTTTTAATTAATTTAAGGATTTATTTTTGCAAGGATTATGGCAAACATTGAAAAGCCCAAATTCCACATCCTGGAAGTGAGTGGAAAGAATTATCTATCCTGGCGCCTTGACATGGAAATGCACCTCCAAGGGCAAGGTCTCGCTAATACAATTACAGAGGATGGAACCTCAAATGAAAAGGATAAAGCAAATGCGCTGATTTTTATTCGTCGTCATTTGCATGAGAGCCTGCAGACTCAATATTTATCCGTTCGAGACCCGCATATCTTGTGGACGAGGTTGAAGGATAGGTATGATCATACAAAAACCGTTATCCTCCCTCAAGCACAATATGATTCGCAAAATCTCAGACTGTAAGATTTTAAATCAGTGTCTGACTATAATTCTACTTTATTTGATATCGTTTCTCGACTTGAGTTATGCGGTATCAAACTCACTGATGCAGAATTGCTTGAGAAAACTTTCTCCACCTTTCATGCTTCGAATATTGTATTGCAACAGCAATACCGGCAACGCGCTTTGCCACATATTTTGAATTAATTTTTGTGCTTCTTACTTTACCGGGCAAACTAATGAATTGCTGCTCAAAAATCATGATCTTAGACCTCATCGGCTCAAAAGCATTGCCTCGAAGCACATGCTAATTTTGAGAAAAATACTGGCCATTTTAAGGGCTATAAGCGCATGCAAGAATATAATCCTAGAAGGGATGGCAAGAAATTTAACCGCCTTAGGAAATCAAACTTTGGCCTGAATCATGGCAAAGAAAAGAAGCAAAAGAAGGTGATTAATGAAAGTATTTGTCATCGTGTGGCATGACAAGGCACCGTCACGTACTGTCGTACGCCAAAACATTTTGTTGACCTATACCAGGCATCTTTAAAGCATACGGGCAAGGGTGGTGAATCTCATGCCATTGAAATCAATCCTACTGCCAAAACCACTGTTGAGGCCAACAATATCTCCGTTGGTGGGACTCCTCTTGCTCCCGAAGTAGCAAATGCATCATTGGATGTCTCGATTTCTTTGAGGACCTCTCGATTACTTTGATGAATCAGATTGGTTGATGATAATTTGAACTTTGAATTTTATGTTATTTCGCTTTAAATGTATTACTTTTTTGTTGTTCTTTATGAAATACTTATGAACTTTATATAATATTTATCTTTGAAATTTTATTCGACTATATAATTAATATGCAACTTTTATGATACTTGACATCTGAAGTTGTCAATATAAATGCAAATGGAAAATACCGAGAAAAAGAAGATGTTTGTTTGCTTGATAGTGCAACAACACATACTATATTTTGTAGTAGACACTTTTTCTCGAGTATGACATTGCGTAAGGCACAAATCCATACAATATCAGGTCCTGTTTCGATTATTGATGGTTTTGGGAATGCTACAATTATTTTGCCAAATGGTACAATCCTGCATATTGAGAATGCGTTTCTATGCATTCGATCAAAAAGGAATCTGCTCAGTTTCAAAGATGTACGCCGTAATGGGTACCATATTGAGACTATTTATGAGCAAGATAAAGAATACATTGGCATTTCCTCTTATAAGATGGGCTTGAAGACCATCCATGAGAAGCTAGAAGCTTCTTCTATGGGTTTGTATTGTGTCATGATTAAAGCTGTTGAAACCTACGCTACCACATCCTGGAGATTGGTAAGCCCTGATCAGTTTGGATTGTGGCATGATCGCTTTGGTCATCCTGGCGCTTCAATGATGCGTAGGATAATTCAAAATACAAAAGGGCACCCTTTAAAGGATATAAAGGTATTGTTGTCCAAAAAATATAATTGTGAGGCTTGCTCACAAGGAAAGCTCATTATTAAACCTTCTATAACAAAGGTTAATTTTGAATCTCCTTTATTCTTGCAAAGAATTCAGGGTGATATTTGTGGACCAATACAACCACCAAGTGGACCATTTAGATATTTTATGGTATTAGTGGACGCATCCTGTAGATAGTCCCATGTTTGCCTATTATCTACGCGTAATGTCGCA
Source organism: Eucalyptus victrix (assembly GCA_016097545.1). Taxonomy (NCBI): domain Eukaryota; kingdom Viridiplantae; phylum Streptophyta; class Magnoliopsida; order Myrtales; family Myrtaceae; genus Eucalyptus; species Eucalyptus victrix. The sequence goes on along the minus strand of CM027840.1, from coordinate 4,608,889 downwards.
TTTGCACGTTTACTTGCGCAGATTATAAAGCTCCGGGCACAATTCCCTGATTATCCAATTAAGAGCATAAGGATGGATAATGTTGGTGAATTTACATCAAAGAGTTTTGATACATATTGTGCTTCACTCGGAATCGAGGTTGAGCACCCGGTTGCATATGTTCATACTCAAAATGGATTGGCAGAATCCTTGATTAAACGTATCCAAATCATTGCCCGCACTCTATTATTGAGAACGAATCTCAACGATACAGTATGGGGTCATGCAGTTTTGCATGCGGCAGCTCTAATAAGATTACGCCCCACTGCTAGTATTTTACAATCTCCCCTTCAAATGGTTCTTGGTTATGAACCAGATATTTCACATCTACGCACCTTTGGTTGTGCAGTACAGGTGCCTGTAGCACCACCAAAAAGGACGAAAATGGGTCCCCAACGCCGTTTGGGCATTTATGTTGGGTTTAATTCACCATCTATCATTAGGTTCTTGGAACCAACAACTGGTGATCTTTTTACTGCCGGGTTGCGATTGTCATTTCGATGAGACTAGGTTTCCATCAATTGGGATACCTACAACTTCCATGACTGCAAAACAAAAACCAGTTAAGGTTTTCTCCTGGAATGAGAAAAATTTATCTCAATTAGACCCAAGGACTCCTGAATGTGAAAAAGAGGTGCAGCACATAATACATTTACAGGCTATGGCCAATAGACTTCCTGACGCATTTAATGATGCTACTAAGGTAACGAAGTCTCATATTCCAGCTGCAAATGCTCCAGCTAGGATAGCATTCCCGAAGAACAAGCTAAAATGGATCAAAATCCCCCGCACTTGAAGCGTGGCAGACCGATAGGATCAAAAGATTTTGCTCCTCGAAAATGAAGGGGAAAGAATCAAGAATCCGCTCCAGAAGAGCCTGGCGTTGTGCTTACTCCCAAAGAGCTTATTGCCCCTGAAGAGGCGCAAACCCATGAAAGGAGCACTAGCCCCGGAATACGAGAATTCCATTACATATTGTAATGAAATTTGGGATCGAAATGAAATCATCATTGATGATGCTTTTGCATTCTCGCTTGCTCATCAAATTATGGATGATGATTGTGAACCACAATCTATTATTGAATGTCGTCAAAGGCAAGATTGGCATAAGTGGGAGGAAGCAATTAAAGCTGAATTAGCTTCCCTAACTAAACGAGAGGTTTTTGGACCCGTAACTCGTATCCCCGATAATGTAAAGCCCGTTGGATATAAATGGGTATTTATCCGAAAACGAAATGAGAAAAACGAGGTTGTTAGGTATAAAGCCCGACTCGTTGCCCAAGGATTCTCCCGAGACCTGGGATTGATTATAATGAGACATATTCACCTGTGATGGATATGATTACATTTCATTTTCTCATTAGCCTAGCAATCTTTGAAAGATTGGAAATGCGTCTTATGGACGTTGTGACGGCATATCTATATGGCTCATTAGACTCTGATATTTATATGAAAATTCCTGAGGGATTCAAAATGCCTGAAGCATGCACTCCCCGCAATTTATTCTCAATAAAATTGCAAAGATCCTTGTACGGGTTAAAGCAATCCGGTCGCATGTGGTATCAACGCCTAAGTGAGTACCTAATTAAGGAAAGGTACAAAAATGATCCTATCTGCCCATGCATGTTTATTAAGAAATCAGAAACTGGATTTGCTATTATAGCAGTTTATATCGACGATATAAATTTAATTGGAACTCCAGAAGAGTTAGCTGAAACTGCTGAATATTTGAAAAGGGAGTTTGAAGTTAAAGATTTGGGTAAAACCAAACTTTGTCTTGGTCTAGAGCTTGAGCATAAAGCAAATGGAATAATCGTCCATCAATCAGCATATGTTAAAAGATTGCTTAAACGTTTCAACATGGACAAAGCTCACCCATTGAGCACCCCTATGGTTGTAAGGTCTCTGGATCCCCAAAAGGACCCATTTCGTCCTAGAGAATCTGATGAAGAGATACTTGGTCCTGAAGTACCATATCTCAATGCAATTGGGGCCTTGATGTACTTGGCACAATGTACGAGACCAGATATCGCTTTTGCGGTAAATTTATTGGCACGTTTTAGTTCTGAGCCAACTCGGAGACATTGGAATGGAGTTAAACATATTTTCCGTTATCTCCGAGGAACCATAGATTTGGGATTATATTATTCCAAGGATTCCACCAACTCGGTTTAGTTGGATATGCGATGCTTGGATATAGATCCGATCCACATAAGGCTCGCTCTCAAACCGGGTATTTATTTTGTTATAACGGCACCGCTATTTCTTGGCGTTCTACGAAGCAATCGCTAGTAGCTACATCTTCTAACCACTCGAGATTATTGCTTTATATGAAGCTGGAAGGGAGTGTGTTTGGTTAAGATCCGTTATAACACATATTCATAATTCTTGTTGCTTAATACCGGTTACCAATTCTCCCACTATAATTTATGAAGATAATGCTGCTTGTGTTGCACAAGTCAGGGGAGGATATATCAAAGGTGATAGGACCAAGTATATCTCGCCGAAATTTTTCTATACTCATGAACTCCAAGAAAGTCGACAAATTGACGTTAAAAAGATTCGATCCATAAATAATCTTGCAGATCTTTTTACCAAATCATTGCCAACATCAAGTTTTGAGAAATTAGTATATGGCATTGGTATGAGGCGAGTTCATAAGATGTAAGATTAATTAGCCCCAGAAGTGGCTATATGGCTCTATTGAGGGGGAGATATAATGAACTATGCATTGCAGCATTGATATGGGGCTAGTTCACAAGATGCAATAATGATTAGTCCCAGGAGTGGCTATATATACATTGCACTCTTTTTTTCTTTATGTCCGGTTTTTTCCCATAGGGTTTTTTCGGCTTAAAGTTTTTAACGAGGCAATTAATGCATCCATAAAAGGGAGATATCATAACATTTGTGCTCTGCACTCTTTTTCCCTTTTGTCCGGTTTTTATCCCACTGGGTTTTTCCGGCTTAAGGTTTTTAATGAGGCAGTATCATTCGATGCACATTTGTAATGAATATGATGAATATTCAAGGGGGAGTGTTATGAAATACATGAATGGATAGAATACATGAATGAATATTCATTATATTCATCTTATCCAATGTACTTATTATGGTACATTTGTATCAAATGTTCTAAGTACATCTCCCTATACAATGAACGTTCGTCTCCCTTATCCCGTACATGTATCATTCGATACATTGATATTAATGATAAGTACATTCTTGTTCTCCTATAAATAGGAGTTTAGTTTTGATGTACAATACACAATCACACAGAAATACGATAGCGAGATACTATAAATAAAGCTCTCTCATCTTGCTACTATCTCTAGCGTTCATTTGCTTTCTCTTCTCAAATCTCTTCTCTATTATATATTCGCCACGCGATATTTTACAACAAATACATAATGATTTATTCATTTTTAGGGGTTTGACTAATTCAAGAAAAATTAGGTAATTTTAATTTTTTGGATATGACTTGATCTCCGTTATTGAAAACCGTCATCAATGATTAAATTCAAGTACCTGACAAGCATAGATCCGGGTTCCTGATGACTAGATCTTAAAAGCCAATCATTAGATTTAGATTCTTGATGCTTGGACCATAATTTGGCGAGTTTAATATATATTAAGGATATGTAACAAACACCAAATGATGGTCTAACAAACGAAATATGTTCGAGAATCAATTCCATCTGTTTATATTATCTGTAGACTAGATTTACGCCATTATCATCCCCATTCCCATGTTCTCTGAATTGAGCTATGTGAGTCATTGTTGAAAGCAGCATATGCATGCACGCCCAGTGTGAGCAAAGCTTTTTGACATGCATCATGCACTTATAAAAATTCAAAACTTGTAGGAAAAAAAATATTATGCGATTTACGAATCCAATGCAATTCCAATCATCAATCAAGTGAACCTACGTTGAGATGCGCACAATTGATAATCTAGATAATAATAGTTTGCATAATTTTCAAATGATACAATATACTTTTCGAAATTTACCTTAGCCTGTCAAATTAGACCGAAATTGTTTTTTAGATTGTTGTAATCCGTTTTCCTCTCGTGTTCCAAAATTCCGGCCACGGAGAAAGGTAGTGCGAACTCTATTGCGTAGCCATATTTGAACAAAAGTGACCAGAGAATGTGCACTACACTTTTTCTATTCACATGTTCCCAACTTTGTTTGCAGTGGTGATTGGATCTTGGTTCTCTTTTGGATTTGATGATTGAGATTTCTCCCTTTAAGTGTCGATAGCCCTATTTCAAGAACTCGTCCGGAATTAAGAATCTGTAGAATATAGTTGAAATTAAAGATTAAATTTTAGGTGATGAGAGAATTATTCGATAACATTAGCGAAATACCGTGGTCCATAATTTTTTTTTTTTGAGAGGTTAAAGGCCATAGATAGATACTATCTATAACCCATATCTCTTATTCAAGCTCATATTCTTCCATCCATTTATTCGTTCCTTCATTGCCTCCCATCAGTAGATCTCAAGATTGGGTTCCGTGCTTGTGCAACCGATGAATTAAGCAGCCATTTTTTTCCATCTTTTTCTTAAATGGAACCAATTACGTTACGTTACGCAGCCATCTTCTTTTTTCTTCTTATTGCATAAAGTAGCAACTTTTTTGCTGAGCAAATCAAGTGATTTCTTGACTTTATTGAATATTTTTGGTCAACTCAAGTTATGCTTGCCAAACATCAAATGGGTTTAAAAGGCTAAGCAATCTAGAGGCTTGCTTCACACTGCACGCCTCATGAATTAATTAGATATAAGCATTCAGTCTATACAAGTGATGTAACTTGAAAGAGTTTATACACAATTAATTGGATTTTAGCGTAAATACCCAACATAGTTTGTGGTATATTTGAATTTGTCTGTGTAGTTAGTGTTGAGGTTATCCCATATCGATTGTGAAAGGCGTTGGTGGTAAGTTTATAAGTGTGAGGGAAGACATTACTGTTTGAGCTAATTTTTGAGTTGAGAGAAGCCCAATACTATTTTGCCAACAACTCTAGACCCAAAAGTCACATGAGATAGTTAAGGGCTGCTGTTCTTCAACTCCATGTGTGAATGGAACAACTCTAGACCCAATAGTCACATAAGATAGTTAAGGGTTGCTGTTCTTCAACCCCATGTGTGAATGGAAGATTATTGAGATTGTTTCATATTAGTTGTGAAAGGGGCTGGTGGTCAGTTTATAAATATAAGAAAAAACCTTACATTTTGAGCTTAATGCTAGTGCAAATTCAACAGCTAGTCGAATAAACTTCACAAGCAAATGATTGAAGAGGTTGAAATTTGAAGAACTTTTCTTCCTATGACTTCGTGGGTTACGTACCGCATGACCCATGTCTGACCTCGGCAATGGAGAAAATGTTTAAAATTTCGGTGAGCCCATGCTCTGCCTCGCCTCTTTGCCCATACGCTCAGTTAAAATAATGTCTTCTATTGTTTGGCCAGGAATTCTAATTATAGGGACGTCTTTAATATTTTATTGAAAATAAATTATTTTTCATGGCATTGGTTGAACAAGTGTATCTAGGACACTTTTTAACAAAATCCCAGTAGTGTAATTGTCTATTCGAATTGAAATGTCAGAATGGGTCGGTGACTTAAACAAAAAATAAAAAAGTAAAGAAATTCAATAAGCCTTCTTCTGACAGCAAGTGGCGGCCGAATATAATAGTCAATTATTCCACTAGCCATCTACTCCATATAAGTCCAAAGTTTTGAAAATAAAAAGGGTCATTAATAAGCGCCCCTATGGGACTAATTAAATGATTTAAAAACAAAAATACACATTTCTTAACATACTGTGAACATAAATGTAATTACCAATTTTAACAGTAACACTTAAAAGTTTAAATTGTCAAAACATATTTAACGAGACTTAATAAATAGCCTAAGGACACTCTTTAACATTTTATGGTGTGTTTGTTTTGCGGAAAATGAATTATTTGAAAATTATTTCTTTGAATATCACTTGGGTCACTTACGGACAAAATATATATTTATCATCTGTGAAATATATATTTTATTAATTAATTATTTCAAATGATAGAAGCATTCATCTTTAAAATATATATTTTAAATTATATAATTTTCGTGTAATGAACGGAACCTTTTCAACGTACATTCATTTGATTTTGTAACTTGGTCAGTACTTGGGATTTATAAAGGAGTCGCCCTTCAATGTGGTAACTAGAAGATGAGGCAATTAAATTGATAAATACACCTCTCAGTGCTGTCCATATTTCATAAGTTACGGATAGCTTGGTGGGCCGAGCAATGGCCACCGAATCATGAAAGGAAACTTGGCCCGAGACATCCTCATCCACAACCGGTTTCCTGGCCACCACTGAAATGGTTTCTGTCTCATCGCCGGACTATTCACCGTCCATTCCAGTGCCGGTTGGGACATTGGGGGCCTGACCGGACACGACGTGCGGAACCATATTCGGAACCCACCGATCGAAAAGCTAGTTGGAGCTGATGCACGACTAATCCTTCAAAGATATGCACGATCGAAGGGAGATAATATGCGCATTCTCAATAGGTGCAGAGAATCAAGGTAAACATTCGAATAATCTCTGATGGAGAGAAATATCAAGAGAAATATCTCCGGTTGGAGGCAGTTCCTTCCATTGGGAAACTGACATCAACACGGTCTCTTGCTGAGTGTCCCGCATCAGGGCTCGACCATGAAGCCAGATTCAACTTATGCGAAATGTCTTCAACATCCATTGAATAAAAAACAAGTGAGGGAACAGCATCTATTCAGCAACTTTTGCAGATTTTCCAATCTAAGTTATAGTACAAAAGTTCTCTCCCCAGGACCACCGAAAAAACTTCCACTTGCGAAACTTACTCTCGCCTACCAACTTGGTTAGACATGGGAACAATTTCTCCCGCTCTCATCTATTTGTCCTGTTGCAATATCGACTCTCTTTCCAGATAGAGCGGCCGGCCCTACAGGCGGAGGTTGATGGCTAGATTTGCACCAAAAAAAAAAAAAAAAAAAAAAAAAAAAACGAGGCACTTGAGACTAATTTTATTTTTATCATTATTTATTAATTCATCGTATTTGTATTTATTCTTTCAAAATATTTTATAAATTTTTCTCGAAGCATTAGATTAGAGTAAAAAATTTTAAGGATGCCCTTTGCATCGCGCTTTTTTTAAAATTTACATTTTGCCTTTAGCCTAGACTTTCATCTTATTATAGGCATGGACCCCTTCTTTCTTTAGCTTTTTTCCACTAGCATGTGACGCATGTCGGATTTTGTAATACATATTATCATTTTGCTCTAAAAAAAAATTCTCACCACCATTTATATTGGATTCATTGGTTTAAATAATCTAATTAATAATATATAAGAAAAAATTGGAATATTGTCAAGAGAACTATTTGAAATGAAAATTAAGTAAGATAGAAATTCAAAAAAGACTTGAAGTTGACACTACAGAGATAAGATAAGCAAAAACTCAACATTCAATGGCGGTGTGTAGTAGTCATCGCTAGAAGAAAACAACGTACTCTGATTGTCGACATCCAACCCTCCTTCTTCCCTTCCCCCTACGACGCACTTTGGAGTTTCATCTGTATCCTTCTATATATATATATGTGAAAATCCTCGAATCTTCTAATCGATTCTCTAATTATCATACAAAACTTGTAAGTTATGTGATCACCAATATTAATGAGCTATATCAGACCATTACAAGCCACATTAGATTACTTATTTATTATTATTATTATTATTATTATTATTATTATTATTATTATTATTATTATTATTATTATTATTATTATTTTTTGATACCCAGGACTCCACCGGCTAGGCTATTGACTTCGCTGATCACCTGGCGCCACTGGACTATCGATCGACGTCGGTCGACCACCCAGTGCAGTGATTATACCTGGAGGGAAGTTAGTATAGGACCCCACCACCATGGCCCCCCACTTAAGACGTGTATGGCAACGCGGAGATTTGAACTTTCGACCTTGCGGTAGATCTATTCGCACGTCTCTATCAACGCAGCTGCCCACCGATGGGTTAGATTGTTTATTTTTTAATCCGTCATCAACTCGTTATATTGGTATTCATCCTTTTCAAAACATTTCATAATTTTGTTCTCGATGCATTAGATTAAATTAACAAATCGAGGAGTATATTTTGCACTTTTCTAGTATTTGTATTTTTTATGAAATTGATAGCAAAAGGACATCGGATGCAAAACTTTCTCGAATTAACATTATATATCCTCAAAAGACATGCAAACTAATTGTGTAATGGAAAATTAAAAAATCCAAAAAAACAAAAAAAGAGACAGAGGAAAGGCAAGATCCGAGAACAGAGATGTCCCAAAACGTAGACCAAGTCGTTTGGTTCATTATATAAGATGAAGGACGTATATTTTATTGGACCGTGGGATCCTTGTGAAATCTATATGATAAAGGATGCCCTTTCGATGTTATTGGGCATTTTGGAAAAAAAAAAATCAATTTCTATAGACTACGATAAGGACTAGACCTCAAATGATGCTTTTTGGTTCAGCTTTCGACTTTGCATATTCAATGTCGGTCGAAGACTGTTAGGTTGTCATGTAAATTTTTTTTCGGGGCCACTTTGGGGAAATGTCAACATCACTTTCAGCATTTTTAGAAGGCAGCTTCCACGGTTGATGAACTTTTTTTTCAAATTGCCCTCACTCATATTTTCATATTCTATTTTTGCCCTCACTTGTGACTATTCATTATGTCCAACCGTTGAAGTTCTAAGTAGTTGTGCGTGGGTCTCCACCTAAAGTCACTAATTGAGGGTCTTTGCTCGGGTCCCCAGTGAGGGTTACCGCACTTGGGTCCTTGCCTAGTTCATATTCTCCGACATGTAACCGTTAGGCGAGGCTTGAAGGATCGCGGCTCAAGCGAGATTTGTTGAGTCGAGGGTTGCCAAGAGCTAGCGAGGTTGATGGTCGAGCATTGCTGATGTATGTTGGGCATCAAGCATCTTCATATTTATGTCAAGTGTCACTGCTTCAGGTTACTCTGGTGTTACCACACCCTCACTTTTTACTGTTTTACTTAATCTAAATCTCTTAACTCATGCACTTTTTTTTTTCTCAAAGTCAACTCCCAAAACATTTACAATACTCCCATATTGTCACGTAAAATTCGTAATTGATTTTTTTTTTTTCACAATTTTCTGAAATCAGAACTATAATTTAAATGTTGGCGAGTACTCTTCTTTTTTCGAAAATGTTGGAATAAGATTGGTTATATCTAACATGGATCCTCTCGTGTCAATTTACTTCCAAGATTGCAACACACGGAGACTCCTGCAATTAGAAGGCATCATCAAAATTCATCACCAAGTAATCGCATAGTGAAGTGGCAAATTATAGCAATAATTTGAGAATAGAGACAATGAGCTTTTTGAATGATCAAGAATCGCTTTGATTAGATTTGAAGTGACCAAGAAGTCGCAATTGGTTTATAAGAATGAAATAGGAAATAGAAATAAAATAGTAGGACTTTTTGCCGCTGGGAGTATTGTGAGATTCCGATATTGGACTAAGGAGATGTATGCACTTGAAGTTTAGTGAGCTGAACTGAAATTAACCAATTGCAGAGCACCGATGGCATCGGGGCAAACCACTGTGATCCACAAACCCCTCCCCATCCTTGCGACTCGAGCAACCGTCGCTCCACTAATTACCATTGTAGCGATGATTCACAAAGTCATTAATGAGAATAATTGAGGAATTCTCTTCGTACATAGATAACCAAAAAAGCACATAATCTTTCTTGACAGAGCATGTCCACGCCAAGCAGCTAAAGATAATCAGCTCCTAGCCATTAATTGAGAGCTCCACCACAACATAAGAGTGGTGCACTCGTAATCGGCGAACTCATGATCAGATCTAGATGTTAATGAAAACATCGTTATTTTCTTAGGAAATTAACATAAGAGTCCTAAGACTATTGCATCCGTCGGGTTACGTGGCCAGCATCTATTTCGTGCTATTCTCGTTACCAAGAATGGTTGGAGAGTTTGGATCCAATGCTATCACGGGCCACCCTTCGCTTCCTCGTTCTAGCGCTGCCTCATGAACAAATCAACACTTCATTGCATTTCAACCAACAAAAAAAGAAAAAAAAAACACTTCATTGCAGGCTTGCAGCCGACCGTTTCACCTGAATGCCAACTACACAGAAATAAATGAAAAGGACTGGAAGTGACGCAGCTGAAGTAAATACGGGCCTAGATAGGATCTAAACAAGACGAAGACTGTCTACGGAATAGTTCGGATTCTTTCCCCAGTCGCAAAACAATGTCCGAGCAAGCTTAATCTCTTCTGGGCGACAGCAGCACCTTGTTGATCACCTCGTCTAGGTTCAAGAACGACGACCCGGAAGGACGCGTCGCCTCTCGAGCCATCTCCTTCCACTCCATCGCCTTCCTCTTCATCTCCTTCCCTCTCTCCCCCTCCATCAGCTCCCTCACCTGCCTCTCCACCTCGTCCCTCCTCACGTCGCTGTCGATCTCCATCCCTATCCCCCACTCCTGGCAACTGTACCGGCAGTTCGTCTGCTGGTCCGCGAAGAACGGCCAACACGCCACTGGCACACTGGCCGCGATGCTCTCGATTATGGAGTTCCACCCGCAGTGGGTCAGGAACCCGCCGACAGCCGAGTGGCTTAGCACCCTCTCCTGGGGGCACCAGCTCACCAGCAGGCTCCGCTCCCTCGTTGCGGCCAAGAAATCTGGAGGCAAGATCGCCGTGTTGCCAATGACCAAGTCGGGCCTGATGACCCATAGGAACACCTGGCCGCTGTTCGCGAGCCCCCATGCGAACTCCACCAGCTGTGCCGGCGACATCACTGTGATGCTCCCGAAGTTCACGTACACGACCGAGCCGGGTGGTTTCGAGTCGAGCCACTCGAGACAACCCAGGTCTTCCTTCCACAGGTTGAACCTGATCAGCCTGGTGTCATCATCGGATAGTTGCTCCGCGAGTAGATGAATGGGGCCGATGGTGTAGATGGGAGGGAACACGGCCTTAAGCGCCTCAAGGACCTCGTGTTCTAACCGCTCAAACGTATTGAAGACCCAGGCGGAGGCTCTCTTCGCTCTCGCAAACTGAACCAAGCAGAAGTTGAGCATCGGGTCGTCAGGGTCGGTGGTTCGAATGAAGCTCGGCAAGTCTCTCAAGCGGATGTTTCTCATCCCGGGTATCCAGTCAATGACGGTGTCCAAGTACCCGTTTGTCAAGTAGCTTGCATCTGCAAATTGAGAGTCGATCAAGTGAACCGGGTGACCATACACATGATCCTCATAAAGGATTAGATTCTCTTAAAATTTAGAAGCGCGTCGTCAAGGTCTCTGCTGTTCCTACTGCATCGTTCGATGTTTATGGTGTCACATGGCAATATTTGTGTTGTCAATTCATTTGTTAGACTTAGATTAGGGAAAGCATTAGAATATTGTCGAAGGATATACGAAATGATCTCGTAAGCTCCTAAATCAGATAGTTATTCAGTGATGACATTGTTGTATATACACTGGATATAAATCAGGAACAAACAAAACTGAAGAACATAACAGCAAACCAAACCGAAAAAAATAACAAAGAAAAATCTTTAGGTGTAAAATTTTGCTTGGTTGACATGCTAAGTGAGATCACCTAAATCAGACAAGTTATTTAGTAATGCATACCTTTGAGTGGAGCAAGACCCTCGTCAATGAGACTACGAAACTGCAAGATGCCCATGAATGCGCACGCGCTTATCGTCCAGAACAGGACCTCTGGCACGCCGACTGCCTCGGCAGCGTCGAGTGTGAAGGTCGTCGAGCCGTCCGACACCACACAGCTCACCGGTGGGGAACCCGATGTCGCGCTCTCCTCATTGAGCCTCTTGAGCAGGTCCTGGAAGTAAGGCAAGCAGCACTCGTGCGTGGACTGGCAGAGGGCTTGGATGTCCTGGGTGGTGTCGCCGTCGGAGGGTGGGAGGCCGTCGGGGATGGTCCGGAACCGGAAAGACGGGAGGCCGTCAAGGGAGGAGGGGCCGCGGGACCGGAGGAGGCGGTTGTGGTTGTACTCGGTGTTGACGAAGGTGACGTGGAAGCCCCGGTGGTGGAGGAGCTTGGCGAGGTTGAGCATGGCGTTGATGTGGCTCTGCGCTGGGAAGGGGATGCACACCGCGTGTGGCTTTTGGGTCATCTCTGTCGCACCCATCTCTCTATTCTCTTCTCTGTGTTTTGAGTGTTTTGTCGTTTGGGTACGAAAGAGAGATGCCAATGGATATGGGGAGAGAGGGTAGGTTGGTATATTTATAGGCCGGTCCGACATTTAATATGAGTTGGTTTGTTGGTTCGTTTGATGAAAAAATTCAACATAACATAATATTCATCATTTGGATAATTTAAAAGAATGAGTTGAAAGAAAATCATTCCAATCGATCAAAACATCTCTTTAAATTTAGGAAAATGACTTCACTTTTAAAAGTCAATTTAGAATGCGGCTTATCCTCCATCAACAACAAAATGTCCCCGATAATGGACCCGTGTGCTTTAGTAGCCAAGCCCCCCAGTTGCTGGACCTTAGAGGCTAGCGGCTAGACTCGGATCACTCCTCAGTAGCCAGACCGCGCTAGGGTTGTATTCGAGAATTTTTTTCTAATACTTGTTTCATTGCTTTCCTTTAACAAGGACATATAATAAGAAATACGACTTCCTTATTATTAGCAAAATTAACAAACACAAAAGAAAAAAAATCAATTTTTTTAAAATAATTTTCTCTGAAAATATTTTCCTGTAAAATTCGATTCCTGTAAAATAATCGGTGTCGTTAATTTGGTGAGTAGAAAAATGGATTTGTAATAAGGAACATTAATAAACTGATGGACATTCTAATAAGTGAAATATTTTTAAGAAAATAATTTACCATTTGTCCACATTCATTTATAGATCAATTGTACACAACTACCATCATCACTACATAGTTTACGTAGTGATGATGATGGTAGTTGTGTACAATTGATCTATAAAAAGTCAATAATGACTTGTCAATAGGTTAAACTGTAGTTCGATGCTTTAAAAAATAATGGTCCTATATTCCCATGTTGTTAACCCCCTTCAAAATAGTAGCTTTATCTCTGAGGAGTTGTTCATTTCCCACGTTGTCAATTTCCTTCAAAATAACAATCTCAATCTCCATTTTCACCTAACTATTCTCCATGATCTCCTTAATGGATCTTCACATGCATAAGCCTTGCTACAATTCTTTGAGTGGATTATCTTGCTCCTTAGTTAAGATGCTCGTCGACAACTTGGGCAAAATAATCCACAATCATTTACCACTTGTCAATATGTGCCAACATTTATATCCAAGTCATCAAACAACATGTAATATTGACCAATCTTCAATCTATTAAATTGACTTCCTCCACGGATGATCAAATATGCCCGGATAGTATATTCTCCACTCATTTCCTTTTTTCTTCGTTAATTTTGATGGTTGTATATGACGTTGTCAAGTCCACTTTTGTTGCTTCCTAATGATCATAGCATGTCGATAATATTTAAATATCGGGCACTTTTGGGTGTCAACAGGTTTCAAATACTAGACTAGTTAAATAAACTTATAAAAAATAAGTATCCTAATTATTGAAAACGTTAAAAATGGAAAACTTTCCTCGTTATATTGAATCGTTTTGTTTGCGGATTACGTGCCGCATGATCCATGTTGACCTCAGCATAGGAGAAAACAATATGCATAATATCAGTGAGCCGCAAATTGCTTCGCCTCGCGTCCCTCGGCTCATTTAATAAGGTCCCCTAGGCAATGAAAATTGATTTGCTAGGTATTTTATTTATAAAAAAAGTTTTTAAAGGATGTCTTGAAATACCAATTAATCATAGTTTATTCGAAATATACCAGTTTCTAAGGGATTAGTGGAATGTAACATGAAAGCAATCAGTGCATTCAAAACTATGAAATTTTTTCGGTTGATTGCTTAGCAAGTGTATCAACGGCACTCAACGGCAAAATCCTAATTATAATTATTTCTTCAAACTATTCTCTAAGGAAAACGTGTCGGGCAACGAGTTTAAAGGAGAGAAGAAATTTATTTGGTCTTCTTCTTAGAGGAAGTGGTGGCAGAACAAAATAATACTATAATTATTATAATTATCATCATCATCATCATCATTATTATAAATCCAATGCTATGACCGGCCACCATTTCATTGTTAGCTTTACTTCGTGAACGTAGGGAGTAAAAAAAAAAAAAAAATAGGATAACAATTCATGCGCATGCCAATTGCACAAAAATAAATGAAAACAATTCCGAGCGACGAGACTGGAGTTGATAAGATCCAGACAAGGGGACAGTCTAAGGAGTTCTTCTCAAACATTCCGCAATCGCATGCGAATGACCGAACAAACTTTAATCTCTTCTGGGCGACAGCAACACCTTGTCGATCACCTCGTCCAGGTTCAAGCACGACGACCCGGATGGGCACGATCTCCTTCCACTCCATCGCCTTCCTCTTCATCTCCTTCCCTCTCTTCTTCTTCCCCCACTCCCTCCATCAGCTCCCTCACCTGCCTCTCCAACAGAAGTGGGGGGAAGAGAAAGGTTGCTAGAGTTTGGACCCAACGCTCTCATGGGCCACCTTTGTAGGCCGTCTAAACGGTTTCCCAAGATCAACATAACTAGAAAATCGAACATCCTAAAGTCAAAGACGAAGATTTGTGTACCTGATTTTTGAATTCATCGTTCTTGAAGCAAAATGACAGCAATCCGGGCCTTCAATGCTGAAGATCTTCTCCTCTATAACCCTCGAATCCTGGCTCGATGAGACTTCTCCTCCTTATGTGAGTTGAGAGAGAATTTTGGAACAGTGAGGGCTAGAGGAGGGACCTTAGCGCTATTTATAGAGTTTTGAACGGGCCCTCTCATCACGGGCCAGGCCCAACTCGGCCCACACAAGCCGGGCCCATATTCGACTGTTAAGAAACTTTATGCCTTACCTTATTAGACCAACGCCGTAAAACGGCAATTACAATCTCAATTAATGTAGCCCACATAAAGAAAACTCTTACATTCTCCCACTTGGGCTATATTAATTGAAACTGTACTGTATGTGCGCACCTTTATGTTGGTCTAGTGGCAATTCTTAATAGTCAATCCTATCCCATAAGGTTTCCAACACCGAATCATTGTGGTAACTGCATGTATTCATACAGAGCCTTCCATGACCACGAATGCTTTCAACTTTATTGATATGGATTCAATATGATTGTGTGGCAAACGGATAACACCTCATAAAGAGTAATACCTCATGTGTTATCACCATTGTTGGTCACCATTCTCTTATCTTTAAGTGTCACAAAAAACTGGATGTGGCATTAGATAATATCTTTATGGTTCTAATGAACCCACATATGTCTCATCTTTATGGTTAACCTTTCTTTATGTGTAACTGAGACATATGTATAAGGCTAATAACTGGATGCCCCTAGCCTTTACTCAAGATTTACACAGTACCTTGAGATTTTCCTTAGATATATATACACAACTCAATAATAACTTATACAGAAGGAGTTGACATATATCGAAACGTTACAAAAAGTAACAAAATACAGAGGTAAACTTCATTAGAGCAAACCTGAAATAGCTCCCACTAAACGATAGTATCCACCGATTCTCCTAAGCCCATGTTCATGATATGTCGCTCAAATACACAAGGGCGCAGGCCTTTAGTAAGTGGATCTGCCAACATATCATCCGTGGGAACATGCTCTACTATAACGTCACCATTCTGTACCATTTCCTTTATGGTCAAAAACTTGACCTCCATATGCTTAGACCCTTTGAGACTTCTGTTGTTATTGACAAACAACACAGCAGAATTGTTATCACAATATAATTGTATGGGTCTATCCACAAAATCAAATACGGTCAATTCCTTAATGAGGTTTCGAAGCCAAATTGCTTGAGTAGCAACTGAAAAACATGCTATAAACTCCGCTTGCATGATAGAGGAAGATATGGATTTTTGTTTCTCACTTTTCCATGATATCTGCGCCTCTCCCGCCAACATGAATATATATCTAGTCGACTTCCTATCATCCTCACAACCAGCAAAATCTGCATCAATATGCCAACAATCGCAAATCATTGGCATATCTATACATCAGCATATAATCTCTTGTTCTTTTCAAGTATCTCAAGACCTTTTTGGCAGCAACTCAATGATCATGTCCTGGATTCGACTGATATCTGCCTAAAAGCCCTGTTACAAAAGCAATGTCTGGTCTAGTGCAAACTTGAGCATACATAATACTTCCAAGTGCATTAGCATAAGGCACGTCATTCATTTGGTTTTTCTCAAAATCTGATTGAGGATATTGTGAGAGACTTAACTTGTCACCCTTAACGACAGGAACAGTTCCTGGTTTGCAATCTTGCATGTTGAATCTCTCCAAAATACGATCAACGTATGCCTTTTGAGATAAACCTAACATACGATGACAACGATCCCTATGGATTTCAATACCAAGAACGAAGGATGCCTCACCTAGGTCTTTCATGTCAAAATTCTTTGACAACATTCGTTTTGTTTCATGCAGCAATCCAACATCGCTACTTGCAAGCAAAATATCATCCACATAAAGTATAAGAAAAATAAATTTCCTCCCACTAACCTTGCAGTATATGCATTGATCTACTTTATTCTCAACAAAACCAAAAGAAGTAACAACATTGTGAAATTTCAAGTACCACCATTTGGAAGCTTGTTTGAGACCATAAATAGCCTTCTTTAGTTTACACACAAACTTACTTGGATCATTTACTGTAAAACCTTCAGGTTGCACCATATAAACCTCTTCATCAAGGTCTCCATTTAGAAAAGCAGTTTTAACGTCCATCCGATGTAATTCCATGTCAAAATGAGCTACTAAGGCCATGATCACTCTAAATGAGTCTTTAGAAGAAACTGGAGACCCGGATGGGCGCGATCTCCTTCCACTCCATCGCCTTCCTCTTCATCTCCTTCCCTCTCTTCTTCTTCCCCTAACATTTCGCGAATTCACCACCTTTGGGTGTATGAACCACTAGGGCTACTCCCTCCATCAGCTCCCTCACCTGCCTCTCCAACAGAAGTGGGGGTAAGAGAAAATACACTAAGGTTGCTAGAGTTTGGACCCAACGCTCTCATGGGCCACCTTTGCTTCCCCGTATTACAGCTGCTTCATGAAGAAATCGACATGAATGTATGTACGGAGAAAACATAATAAAAACATGGGAAAACACTTTATTGCAGCCGGATGTTTCACATGCATGCCAACTGCACAAAAATAAATGAAAACCACTGGACTGACAAGACCGAAGTTACTAGGGGCCAAGATTGATGGAAGTAATTTAAAGGTGATACGCTAAGGAAGAAAAAGATAGAGAGGTTTGTAGATTTATTTCACTTTTAACAAAAAAATAAGTACAAAACTCTCATATTAATAGACTTGTTACGTGACTTTTACTCTTCCTCATAACAATAGTTAACATTCTGGATAAGATTTAGATACTAACAAAACAATCATCATATCTTGTCGGGTAGCTTACTATATCTCTAGAAATAGTCACTACACTTAGAAATACAAATAGACTCATTAAAGATAATGCATCCATTACAACTCTTTTTTAATACGGGTATTAAACAGTTTTCGATTTCAATTTTGGAATCCCGACGCCGAAATATCGGCAACTCGATAGTCTCAATGTCGAAGTGTCGACGCCGATGAATTTGATTTAATTTCTAATAGTTCTCTTCAACCAAATTCTTTTCCATCGATCATTTCAAGTAGACTTTTGAACTTTCGAAAAGTATCAATTTATGCTACTTGATATTCCATCTTCACACGCAACACTTTAATCTCATTCTTTTGACCTCTTCATAAATGAATTTGATTTAATTTCTAACATAGATACGATCTAGACAGGACAACACAGAACAGGACTGTCTACGGAATCGTCTCGATGCTCGCCCCAGTTGCAAAGGAATGTCCGTACGATCTTAATCTCTTTTGAGCGACAACAGGACCTTGTTGATCACCTCGTCCAGGTTCAAGAACGACGAGCCGGAAGGACGTGTGGCCTCTCGGGCCATCTCCTTCCCTCTCTCCCCCTCCATCAGCTCCCTCACCTGCCTCGACACCTCGTCCCTCTTCACGTTGCTGTCGATCTCCATCCCAATCCCCCACTCCTGGCAGCTGTACCGGCAGTTCGTCTGTTGTTCCCCGAAGAACGGCCAGCACACCACCGGCACCCTGGCAGCGATGCTCTCGATCGTGGAGTTCCACCCGCTGTGGGTCAAGAACCCGCCAACCGCTGAGTGGCTTAGCACCCGCTCCTGGGGGCACCAGCTCGCCAGCAAGCTCCGCTCCCTCGTTGCGGCCAAGAAATCCGGAGGCAGGATTGCCGTGTCGCCAACGACCAAGTCCGGCCTGATGACCCACAGGAACGTCTCGTCGCTGTTCGCGAGCCCCCATGCGAACTCCACCATCTGCGCTGGCGACATCAAAGTATTTTCGGTTGACTGCAAAGTATTTTCAGTTGACTAATCATTTTTCACAAATCAAACAAGTGAAAATGCAGAAAATTAATTCCTGAAAAATGCTTTTTTCGAAAAAAATACACCCTCACTTTTTATTGTTTTACTTAATCTAAATCTCTTAACTCATGCACTTTTTTTTTTTCTCAAAGTCAACTCCCAAAACATTTACAATACTCCCATATTGTCATGTAAAATTCGTAATTGATTTTTTTTCACAATTTTCTGAAATCAGACATTTAAATGTTGGCGAGTACTCTTCTTTTTTCGAAAATGTTGGAATAAGATTGGTGATATCTAACATGGATCCTCTGGGGTCAATTTACTTCCAACATTGCAACCCACCACTTGAAAGAAACGACACACAGAGACTCTTGCAATTAGAAGGCATCATCAAAATTCATCGCCAAGTAATCGCATAGTGAAGTGGCAAATTATAGCAATAATTTGATAATAGAGACGATGAACTTTTTGAATGATCAATAATCGCTTTGATTAGATTCGAAGTAACCAAGAAGTCGCAATTGATTTATAAGAATGAAACGGGAAATAGAAATAAAATTGTAGGACTTTTTGCCGCCAGGAGTATTGCGAGATTCCGATATTGGACTAAGGAGATGTGTGCGCTTGAAGTTTAGTGAGCTGAACTGAAATTAACCAATTGCAGAGCACCGATGGCATCGGGACAAACCACCGTGATCCACAAACCCCTCCCCATCCGTGCGACTCGAGCAACCGTCGCTCCACTATTTACCATCGTAGCGATGATTCACAAAGTCGTTAATAAGAATAATTGAGGAATTCTCTTCGTACATAGATAACCAAAAAGGCACACAGTCTTTCCTGACAGAGCATGTCCACACCAAGCAGCTAAAGATAATCAGCTCCAAGCCATTAATTGAGAGCTCCACCACAACATAAGGGTGGTACACTCATAATCGGCGAACTCATGATCAGATCTAGATGTTAATGAAAACACCGTTATCTTTTTAGGAAATTAACATAAGAGTCCTAAGACTATTGTATCCGTCGGGTTACGTGGCCAGCATCTATTTCGTGCTATTCTCGTTACCAAGAATGGTTGGAGAGTTTGGATCCAATGCTATCACGGGCCGCCCTTCGCTTCCTCGTTCTAGCGCTGCCTCATGAACAAATCAACACTTCATTGCATTTCAACCAACCAAAAAAAAAAAAAAAAAAAAACTTCATTGCAGGCAGCCGACCGTTTTACCTGAATGCCAACTGCACAAAAATAAATGAAAAGGACTGGAAGTGACGCAGCTGAAGTAAATACGGGCCTAGATAGTATCTAAACAAGACAAGAAGACTGTCTACGGAATTGTTCGGATTCTTTCCCCAGTCGCAAAACAATGTCCGAGCAAGCTTAATCTCTTCTGGGCGACAGCAGCACCTTGTTGATCACCTCGTCTAGGTTCAAGAACGATGACCCGGAAGGACGCGTGGCCTCTCGAGCCATCTCCTGCCACTCCATCGCCTTCCTCTTCATCTCCTTCCCTCTCTCCCCCTCCATCAGCTCCCTCACCTGCCTCTCCACCTCGTCCCTCCTCACGTCGCTGTCGATCTCCATCCCTATCCCCCACTCCTGGCAACTGTACCGGCAGTTCGTCTGCTGGTCCGCGAAGAACGGCCAACACGCCACCGGCACACTGGCCGCGATGCTCTCGATTATGGAGTTCCACCCGCAGTGGGTCAGGAACCCGCCGACAGCCGAGTGGCTTAGCACCCGCTCCTGGGGGCACCAGCTCACCAGCAGGCTCCGCTCCCTCGTTGCGGCCAAGAAATCTGGAGGCAAGATTGCCGTGTCGCCAACGACCAAGTCCGGCCTGATGACCCACAGGAACGCCTGGTCGCTGTTCGCGAGCCCCCATGCGAACTCCACCAGCTGCACTGGCGACATCACTGTGATGCTCCCAAAGTTCACATACACGACTGAGCCATGTGGTTTCGAGTCGAGCCACTCGATGCAACCCGGCTCTTCCTTCCACAGGTTGGACCTAAACGGCCTGGTGTCATTATTGGATAGTTGCTCCGTAAGGAGATGAAGGGGGCCAAGGGTGTAGATGGGAGGGAACATGGCCTTGAGAGCGTCGACGACCTCGTGCTCTAATCGGTCGAACGTGTTGAAAACAATGGCTGAGGCTCTCTTCGCTCGCTCGACCTCTCTCATGCAAAAGGGTATCATCAGGTCGTCCGGGTTAGTGGTTTGGAGGAAGCTCGGTAAGTCTCTCAGGCGGATGTTTCTCATCCCAGGTATCCAGTCAATGGTGGTGTCTAGATACCCGTTTGTCAAGTAGCTTGCATCTGCACATTGACAATCGATCGAATAAACCGTTTGACCATACGTGGCAGCGTTCTTACATCTAAATAGTTAAGTACTCAGAAAACTATGACATAGTCCGCCATTGGCGAATCATGTAAATCAGGGACAAACAAAACTACACAATATAAACGCTAACCAAATCCACAAAAGAGAAGAAAAATCATTAGCCGTAAATCTGCTAAGTGAGATTACTTAATTATACCAAATCGGACAATTATTAAGTAATGCATACCTTTGAGTGGAGTAAGACCCTTGTCAACAAGACTGCGATACTGCGTGTAGCCCATGAAGCTGCACGCGCTCGCCGTCCAGAGCAGGACCTCCGGCACGCCAATCGCCTCTGCAGCATCGAGTGTGAAGGTCATCCCGCCGTCCGACAGCACACAGCTTACAGGCGGGGAACCTGATGTCGCGCTCTCCTCGTTGAGCCTCTGGAGCAGGTCCCTGAAGTAGGGCAAGCAGAACTTACTCGTGGACTGGCTGAGGGCGGATATGTCCTGGGTGGCATCGACGTCAGAGGGTGGGAGGCCATCGGGGATGGTGCAGAACCGAAAAGACGGGAGGCCATCGAGGGAGGAGGGGCCGCGGGAGCGGAGGAGGCGGCTGTGGTTGTGCTCGGTGTTGACAAAGGTGACATGGAAGCCCCGGTGGTGGAGGAGCTTGGCGAGGTTGAGCATGGGGTTAATGTGGCCCTGGGCTGGGTAGGGAATGCACACCGCGTGCGGCTTTTGGATCATATCCATCGAAGCCATCTCTCTCTCTCTCTCTCTCTCTCTCTCTCTCTCTCTCTCTGTGTTTTGATCGTTTCTCGAGCAAATCTCTAGCTGTTGGTCTTGCTCTTTTCTGGGCGAGGAAGGAGAGATGGGAATGGCTATGGGGGTAAGACAGAGGGTACGTGAGGTTTTGGTCTATTTATAGGCGGGGCGAGATCGAGAGGGGAAGGCAGGTGGCACGTCGGCGAGCAATTCCGACTTGGAAGACGTGAGAGACGCGATGCGGGGAGGGATGAGAAGAGCGTGACACGGCTCCTTCACGTTCATTCGCAGATCTCATAATCCAAAAATTGGGTCGACGCCATGGTCCTTGACGTGTTTGGTTGTTTCCGCTATAAAAATATATATATATAAATAATGATTTCTTTATTTTTAGTCGTTTGACAAATTCAGAAAAAGTTAGGTACTTTTTAATTTTTCATATAATCTCCGCTATTATAAGACCGTCATCAATAATTAGATTCAAGTGCCTGACAGGTGGATCCAAGATCTCTAATGATCAGACCTTGAAAGCCAATGGTTGGATTTGGATCGTTAATGCTTGGACCGTAATTTGGCAAGTTTAATATATATTAAGGATGTGTAATAAACACCGAATGATGTTCAAACAAATGAAATATGTTTGAGAACCGATTCCATATATTTATATTATCTTGTAGGTTAAATTTATACCATTATCATCCCCATTCTCATGTTCTCCATACCGAGCTCTAAATCATTGTTATAAAAAGCGTATGCATGTACGTCTACCGTGAGCAAAGCTTTTAGACATGCATCATGCAATTATAAGAATTCCAAACTTATAGG
The DNA here is from genome assembly GCA_016097545.1 of Eucalyptus victrix. Taxonomy (NCBI): domain Eukaryota; kingdom Viridiplantae; phylum Streptophyta; class Magnoliopsida; order Myrtales; family Myrtaceae; genus Eucalyptus; species Eucalyptus victrix. Next base: position 4,586,290 of record CM027840.1, on the reverse strand, counting down.
GAAAAAAATATTACATGATTGACAAATTCAAATTCCATTTCAACCGCTAATTAGGTGAACCTACACTGAGACGCGCAAAATTGAGAATCAAGATAATAACAGTTCGCATAATTTATGAATCATGCAATGTACTTTTCGAAATTTACCCTGGCTGTCAAAATAGACAATGATTATTTTTTAGACTGTTGTTATCCGTTTTCCTCTCATGTTCCAAAATTCTAGCCACGGAGAAAAGTAGTGCGAACTACGCTGCGAAGCCAAATTTGAGCGAAGATGACTGCAAACGTAGGTTGCACTTTTCTATTCTCATGTTCCCACCTTTATTTGCAGTGGTAATTGGATCTTGATTCTCTTTTGGATTTGATCATTGAGATTTCCTCGAGCATTGATGGCCCTATTTCAAGAGCTCGTTCGGAATTAAGGATCTGCAGTAGATCGTTGAAATTAAAGATTGAATTTTAGGTAACGAGAGATTATTCAATAACATTATAGCATGGTCCATGAAAAACGTTTTGAGAGGTGAAAGGCCATGGGAGATACTGACTACGACCCGTGTATCTCTTATGTGAGCTCATATTCTCTCATCCATTTATTCATTTATTCATATGCATCCCCATTAGTAGATCTCAAGATCGAATTCCATGCTTGTGCCGCCAATGAATTAAGTAGCCACTTTTATAATCTTTTTCTTAAATGGAACGAATTAAGTTACGTAGTTATTTTCCTTTTTCTTCTTATCGCGTGAAGTAGCAACTTTTTTGCTAAGTAAGTTAACTGATTTTTATTTTATTGATTATTCTTAATCAACTCAAATTATCCTCACCAAATGTCAAATGGGTTCAAGAGGCTAAGTAATCTGGAGGTTCACTTCACACTACACGCCTCATGTGTCGATTAGATATAAGCATTCAGTCTATATGTTATATGAGTGATGTAACTTGAAAGAGTTTATATGCAATTAGTCGGTATTTAGCGAATGATTTTTGACTTTTGAGCTAAGAATACCCAGAATAGTTTGCGGTACATTTGAATTTACCGGTCTAGTTAGCTAAATGTTTATGCAAATTCAACACCTGGTTTTGACTCACAAGATGCAAAACCTAAGCTTGTCGAATAAACTTCACGAGCAAATGACTGGAGGTTGGAATTTGAAGAACTTTTTCTTCTTGTAATGTATATTTTTTTTGGCGGGTTACGTACCACATGACCCATGATTGACCTCAGCAATGAAGAAAATGTCTAAAAATTCCAGTGAGCACATGCATTGCTTCGCCTCTTGCCCATCCGCTCATTTAAAGCGGTGTACTCCAGAAAATTGTTTGGCTAGGTATTTTAGTTATAGGGACGTCTTTAATTATATTTTATTCAAAATAAAATTATTTTTCAAGGCATTGGTTGAGTGTCTATAGGACACTTATAAAGAAAATCCCAGTAGTGTAAATGATTTAAAAACAAAATTACACATTTCTTAACATACTGTGAACATAAATGTAATTACCAATTTTAACAGTAACACTTAAACGTTGAAATTGTCAAAACACATTTAATGAGACTTAATAAATAACCTAAGGACACTCTTTAACATTTTATGGTGTGTTTGTTCTGCATAAAATGAATGATTTGGAAAAAAAAAATTCTGAAAATATCATTTGGGTCACTTAGGGACAAAATATATTTTCATAGTCCATGAATTTTTTTATTGATTAATTATTTCAACCAATACAAATATTCATCTTTAAGAAAATATATTTCAAGTTATATAATTTTCGTGAAACAAATGGGGCGTTTTCAATATACATTAATTTGATTTTGCAACTTGGGTCCGTACTTGAGATTTTTGATGGAGTCGCCCTTCAATGTACTGGTAGATGAGGCAATTAAAATCATAAATGCACCTCTCAGCGCTGTCCATAATTCAGAAGTTACGTATAGATTGGTGGGCCGAGCAATGGCCACCGAATCATGAAAGGAAACTTGACCCGAGACATCGTCATTCCCAATCGGTCTCCTCGCCACCACTGAAATATCTCCTGTCTCATCGCCGGGGGGACCATTCACCATCCGTTCCAGTGCTGGTTGGGACAATGGGGCCCTGACCGAACACGATGCGTAGAACCATATTTGGAGCCCGCCAATCAAAAAGCTAGTCAGAGTTGATTGCATGACCAATTCATCAAGGATATGCACGATCTAATGGAGATAATATGCGTACTCTCAAGAGGTACAGAGAATCGAGGTAGACATTAGAATAATCTCTGACGGAGGGAAATATCCTCAAGAAATATCTTCAATAGGAGGTAGTTCCTTCCATCGGGAAACCAACAACAACAAGGTCTCCTCTCCAGTGTCCCACATCGAGGCTCGACCATGAAGCCGGGGATTCAACTTATGTGAAATGTCTTCAACATTCATAGAATAAAAAACAAGCAAGGGAACAACAACTATTCAGCAACTTGTCAGATTTTCCAATCCAATTTATAGAACATAAGTTCTCTCCCCATATCTTGACCACAAAAAAAAAAAGAAAAAAAAAAAAAAAAACTTCCACTTGCAAAATTTACCCTCGCCCACCAACTTGGTTAGACGTGGGGACAATTTCTCTCGCTCTCATCTATTTGTTTGGTTGCACATTTTATTTTGAAGAATCAAAATAAATTCTTCTTTTTCTTTTCCTCCTTTTTGTCACCACAATATAGTACAATGCTAGTTCGAACGAAAAAAAGTATAGTACGATGAGAAAAGGTACCAAAAAGTTCTAAACATTTTGTATTGGCACCAATTTATTCATAAATTTTTCAATTAAATCAATTTAGTCCTAAATATTTTCACATTGGTACAAATTCAATTCATCTAATTAATTTGATCTAGAAATTGTTGACGTGGCCACTAGCGGTCTTATGTAGAGCCACATGAAAAATTTTATAATTTTTGATATTTTTTATATTTTAAAATTATTATTATTATTTTTTTTCTTTTTTTTTTTTTTTTTTTTTTTTTTTCCTTTCTCCTTACCCCTTTGCAAGTAAGGTTGCCACCCGATCATCATTGACCACAGGCTGATTGGGGCAAGGGCCCCCCATGCCCTCACTGCCATTAGTGAGGGCCACCGCATCCTTGTTGACCACAAGTGATGGCATAGGCCCCGCCCAAATCTAGGCAGGCCTAAAACCCTTGCCTGTTGGTTGACGAGGGCGCAACGGCCCTCATCGGCTAAGGGCAAGGGCCTCTATGCCCTCATTAGCCACAGGCGAGGGTGCGAAGGCCCATGCTTGTGGCGGGTTAGAGTGGCAACGCCTTAGGCGAGGCCATCATGGCCCTCGCTTGCGGCTAGCGAGGGTGCGTTGGCTCTCGCCCCAACCAACTTGTGGTTGGCAATGGTCGACTAGCAATCTTATTGGCCAAGGGGTAAGGAGAAAGGAAAAAAAAAAAAGAAAAAAAAAAAAGAAAAATTTTAAAATTCTAAAAAATATAAAAAATTATAAAATTTGTCCATGTGGTGCTTTGCATAAGACCGCCGATGGCCACGTTAATAATTTCCGGTTTAAATTAGTTAGTGGATCGAATTTAGACCAATATAAAAATGTTTAGGATTAAATTGGTCAAATTAAAAAGTTTAAGACTAAATTGATACCGATGTAAAAAGTTTAAGACTTTTTTGATACTTTTCCCTAGTACAATGCTAGGTGCACCATGTTGTAGGAAGAATTTTCATTCTTCATCTAAAGTCATGGAAAGTCTTCCATCAATCTCCGAAATGAAGATGCAAATTCTCTCTCATCACAAGTTTGACTCATCTTTAAATAGACAAGTTCGAGTTTTGTACCCAAGAATGTATAAGGATCCATTGTTGTTGGGACATGCATGCAACAAAAGTTTGATATATGGAGAAAATGGGTTCAATTAGTTACCTAAGTTGACTCATACTAGGGCTCGGGCTATCTCTCTCTTATGATTACCCTAAGATAAGGTATAAGGTATCATACTTTTCTCTATGCCCTTATAAGTGATATATATTTTAGCCATGTTGACCGATGGGCTGAATTGGAATGTTTGTGGGAAGGAATCTCTTGGATCATTGTAGTTATCCTGATTGGGATTTCCATTACGGTTGTGTTTTATTTGTTTCCTACTTTTGTTTCTTGGGATGGATCCGAATATAGTGATTGAAACTCAAATTAACTCATTTAAGGATAATTTTAGGCAACGAGCATGAATTCTTGTGACACGCAATTTCAATTGGCTTAAATGGACATTTTATTGTGAGAAAGTATGATCATGACGGCAAAATCAAAATTTTCACTTTCGACACCAAGGAATCATTTGTTTACCATATGAATGGATTTGCAAATGTTGTGTATCTATTGATCGAAAGTGGTCGTTTGAGGACAACGAATTTAGGCATCAAACAGAAATTCTCGAAATGCACGGTCATGATGGGCTTAAAAAATGACATCTCGTCGTGAGAAGTACGTCGGGCGATGTTCCTGGCACGACCAAAATCGAGTTTCCACACGGAGGAATCTGGCCGACACATTTGGAAGATGTGTTAGTTGATGAAATGATTGACGTGAACTCGCTCGCTGCAGAAGTATGGAAAGATGATGATGGATGAAGGTACAAGGATGGCAACGACTTCAAAGTGGAAGCAGGGATCCGGGAGTTCCATCAGTATCCTTCTAAATATATATATTTTTTCATTTTGTGAAAATCCTCTAATCTTCTAATTGATTTTCTAATTATCATACAAAACTTGTAAGTTATGTGATCACCGGTATTAACGAGCTATATCAAACTATTACAAGCCACATCATATTGCTTATTTTTTAATCCTTCATCAACTCGTTATATTGTTATTTATCCTTTTAAAAACATTTCATAATTTTGTTCTCGGTGCATTAGATTAAAAGGAAAATCTCAAATAAAGACCTAAAGTGAGCCGGCGAGAGTGTGACATCTCCGGTGGTTGGAATATGGGCAATTTTGTCCACAAAAAATATAGATAGAATTTAACAAACCCTAAAAACAACCCTCCAAAACTCTTCACGTTCTTTTGACCTAAAAAAAACTCTTCACGTTCTCATGTTTTTCTTCTTCTGCTCTTCATCTTCTCCATTCTTTGTCCTCTCTTGCTTGAAGCACTGAAATTTTTTGTTAATGGAACACGAATTGAAACACAAAAAGAAACCCCTACCTTTGTTTCTTCACATCTTCTTCTTTTGTTTTCTGTTTTTGTTTCTTTCCAACGAAGAAGACAAATCTCGAGTAAAGTCACATTTTCGTTATTGAGACACTTGTGTGTAACACGAGGGCCTCGATTCTTCATTATTTTTTCCTAGGTTCGCCATACACTTTGATTCACACTCCGTTCAACCAATGTCAGTTTCGTTCAAATTGGTGCAATCAATCTTTCGTTTGTTCAAAGTGGTTATAACTTATCAAAGCAACATGTTGACAAGGCACGAGCATGTGGTGCAATATCACACAGATGGCAGCAAGGATGATGATGGTAGGACGAATTCTTTTGTTTTATGGTGTTCCTTTTGCTTGTTTTGTCAAATTTCTAAGTTTTTTTTTTTGGTAAGTAATTTCTAATTTAATGTCTCTTTTGTCCGAAAAAAAAATGCATATGAGTTGTGTCCACTATGGATTTTTAATTAGTCATTACTACTGTTGGGGTCCTACACGTTGTGATGGTGGTCCTTGTTTTGCAATTTTTTAATATCTCTTTTTGCTTTTTTCTGGTTTATATTTTGTCGTTGATGGTCAGAACTCACGGCGTGTCATGGAATTTAAAAGCCCACATAGATTCTATTTTTGTTGTTGGGACAAAATTGCCCACATTCTAGCCACTGGAAATGTCACACACTCGCTGGCCGGCAAGTTCAGGTCTTTATTTGAGATTTATTAGCCATTTTGGATCCTTATTTGGAACAACGATCACTTTGGGTCCTTATTTGAGAAAGTATGCTCATTTTGGGTCTTTATTTGAGATTTTCCCTAGATTAAATTAACAAATCAAGGAGTATTTTTTGCATTTTTCTAATATTTGTATTTTCTAAAATTGATAGCAAAAAGACATTAGACACAAAACTTTCACAAATTAACATTTTATATCCTTAAAAGACATGTGCACTAATTGTGTAATGGAAAATAAAAAATCCCCCCCCCCTCCCCAAAAAAAAAAAAAAAAAAAAAAAAAAAAAAGACAAAGGAAAGGCAAAATCCTAGAACTAAAGATGTCCTAAAATGCAGACCAAGTCGTTTGGCTTGTAATACAAGATGAAGGTAGCATATCTTGTTGGGCTGGGGGACTGGGACCCTCGTGAAATCCGCATGATGAAGGAGATACTCTCGATTATAGCGCTATTGGGCTTTTTGGAAAAAAAAAAAAATCAAGTTCCGTGGACTATGATAAGGACTAAACTTGGAATGACGCTGGTTTAGCTTTCGACTTTAAATCTTCAAAGTCCGTTGGAAAAAATGTTAGGTTGTCATATAAATTTTTTGGGCACACTTTGGGAAATTTCAACATTGCTTTCAGCATTTTTTGGAAAGCAACTTTCATGGTTAATGAACCTTTGTTTTTTATTTTTCGAAATTGCCCTCACTATTCTAATCTTGTGCTTGACTCTTCATTTTCTCCAACCGTTCGTCGGTGATAGGAACTACCAACCTGTTTTAAATCAATGCGAAGAAATGGTTAATGAGGAGATGAATGAAGACTTGATAAAACCAATCACAAAAGAGGAAGTCAAAGTTGCTGTTTTTCAACTAGGGGCTACAAAGGCGCCGGGACCGGACGGGCTTAATGGTTTATTCTATCAGAAACATTGGTCTATCATCAAAGAGGATATCTTCAACATGGTGCAATCTTTTTTTAGCCACGGTACGTTTGATCCTGAGCTCAATAGAACGCATATTACTCTCATCCCTAAAGTAACAAACCCAGAAAACATTACTCAATTTAGACCTATAAGCCTTTGCAACTTTAATTATAAGATCATTGCAAAGATACTGGCTAATAGGCTGAAAATTTGGCTGCCAAAGATAATTTCTGTGGAGCAAACAGCTTTTATAAGTGACCGCCAAATTCAAGACAACATCTTTGTAGTTCAAGAGGTGGTCCATCAACTTAGAGTGAGAAGAAGGAAGCGTAAATTTCCAGCTGTTTTAAAACTAGATATGCAAAAGGCATATGATAGGGTTGAGTGGGACTTTTTATGTGACTATATGCGGAGGTTGGGATTTCATGAAACATGGGTCAATTGGATAAACCTATGCATCTCGTCGGTATCTTTCAGCATCCTAGTAAATGGGGAGCCAACTGAAGTTTTTCAACCCACAAGAGGTATTCGGCAAGGGGATCCTCTATCTCCATATCTGTTTATTCTAATGGCTAATGCTCTTTCAACTCTTATGACTAAAGCTGTCCAAGATGGGAGTATAAAAGGGATTCGCCTAAATCCAACGTGCCCAACACTATCACACCTCCTCTTTGCTGATGATGCAATCCTTTTCTTAGATGGAACGATAAGAGAAGCTCAGAATGTTGCCAACGTATTGAATCAATATTGCTATGTGTCGGGACAAGCTATCAACCTCAATAAATCAGGCATTTTCTTTGGAAGAGATTGTCCACAGGTTTTGAAACAGAATATGGCAGCTGAATTGAGAGTTCCTATCTCGTAAAAAACATAGGGAAATATCTCGGAATCCCTTCGGAATGGGGTCGCACAAAAAAGCAAATGTTCGCATGGATTCTAGCAAAAGTTGAGAGGAAACTTGAAGGATGGAAAGAGAGGTTGATATCAAAGGCGGGAAAAGAAATTCTCATTAAAACAACTCATCCAAGCTTTACCTCAATATGCTATGTCTATATTCAAAATCCCAATTTCCATTTGCCGTGCAATTGAAAAGCGAATAGCCTCATTTTGGTGGAAACAAAATTCTGTCGGAAGAGGTATTCATTGGAAAAATTGGGAGGATCTGAAAATCGAAAGGACCACGGAGGTTTGGGTTTTAAGGATTTAGTGGATTTCAATAAAGCAATGTTGGGAAAGCAAGCATGGAGGATGGCCAAACAACCTGATGCTTTATGGTGCCAAGTTCTTAAAAGCATTTATTTTCCTCAAAGAGATTTCTGGACAGCAAGCAGAGGCTCCCGTCCTTCCTGGGGTTGGCAGAGCTTATTAATGGGAAGAGAGGCCATTGAAAACGCCACTAAATGGAGAGTAGGAAATGGAGAAAAAATTCGTATCGAGAGAAGATTTATGGCTCCCCTCTGGAAGACTTATTGGCCCAAAAACCAAAATGAGCCAAGAGTTGTGGCTGAACTAATTAACAGCGAAGCCAATGAATGGGATATCAGCAGAATTAATGAACTGTATGGCGAAAGTGTAGCTCAAGAGATTCTAGCTAATCCGCTCAGCCTAAGTCCCCAAGATGACCAGCTAGTGTGGACAGCAAATACCTCTGGATCCTATACAGTTAAAAGTGGCTACAATCAAATACATAACAGAGCAGCATGTCCCACCAAATCAACTCCATCCTCCTCCTACCAAGCCCCAAAAGCCTTATGGAAAGAGATATGGAAACTCCCCACCTACCCAAAAATTCGCTTCCTACTATGGAATATATGCAGCAACGCTATTTCAACAAAGGAAAACCTGTATAGAAGACACATCATACCCGACCCAACTTGTCCAATTTGTGGCGAAGCACCGAAACAACAGAGCACCTTTTTATCCTATGTAACTGGACAAAACCCATATGGTCAGCCCCCGAGGTTCAAACAGGACACATCTCCAGCAAGTATAACCCGGATTGACAAATGGATCTTAGAAAACCTTACCTCAAGAACAACACTCGAAACGAAAGCCCTATTCGCGGGTCTTTGTGGAAGATTTGGAAAACCAGAAACTCGGTGGTCTTCAAAGGATGTGTACCGGATCCGAAAACTATCAAAGAAGATGCAGAAATTGAAGCTGCCCCGTACATCAAACAATCAAGAAAAGGTTTTAACGGAAGCGGAGAAGCAAGTCGAACCCTACAAGAACGCCGATTTGGAACCCACCCGCTCGAAGTACGCTGAAGATAAACGTGGATAGTTCATGGTGCGAGTCGTTGAGAGCGGGATCGGTAGCCGGAGTGTGCGGGAACGCCGATGGGACTCTCATTGCTTGGGTTCACAAAATCGGTTCACGCAACATCGCCTTGGGTAGCCGAAACCCTAGCCGTGCGTGAAGCCCTCTTATGGGTAAAGCAAAAAGGGAAGAAAAAACAGAAGCGGAACGCACGAATGTAATCGATCTGGGAGTTTACTCGGAATCGATCGGAAGTCAACATATCCACAGATCACTTACCGTTGTTTTGCTGCTTATCGGCCTTGAAGACCCTCCCCGGTCAGCCCAGCCCATAGTGGATGACTGCAAAGGCCTTATGACTCAGCTAAATCAAGTTTCGATCGTTTATGGGCCCCGAGAAACAAACAGAGCTGTGACTGGGTCGCTCGAGCCCACCGAGCGAACTATCTTCCGAGTAATTGGTTAGATTATCCCCCTCAACCGTTATTTTCAATATTATGTTTAGATGTAAAAAATGGAACTGTCCCTTTAATGGGCTAGTAATGAATAATCGATACATATTTCGACCAAAAAAAAAAAAAAAAAAAAAAAAAAAAAAAAAAAAAAGTCGTAAGCAGTTGTGCTTAGTTCTTCACTAGAAGTCTCATTTTTGCCTAGGTCTCCAATAAGGGCAGCCGCACTCAGGTCCTTGCCTAGTTCATCTTCTCTAACGTTGTCCTTGCAACTATTAGGCAAGACCTGGAGGATCGCAGCTCAAGCGAGTTCTGGTGAGTCGAGGGTTACCAAGAGCTACCGAGCTTGATGACCGAGCATTGGAAATGTATGCAAGGCATCAAGCATCTTCATATCTATGTCAAGTGTCACTGCTTGAGGCTACTTCGATGTCACTGCACTTAAGTCAAGAAAACTCGGAGTCCTTGACCTGGGTTGGGGGCAGCCCTCGGAGCCCTCGCCATAACCTTAGAAGACAATAAGCAATAGCTTCCTTTGTTCACCCCCCTCTTTTTTTTTTAGTTTTAACTTTCTAAGCTACTTTGCAATAATTTACGACAAAAGTATTTAACTAAACTGTAAATGTTTTTGGTGACTTTTTAAATATTGTCTAGCTCAACACCTCCTCTCTTAGCAGCTCTCGCTCTCCGGAATGGCTTCCCACTGTGCATCATCCCTTCGTATTCTCCCTCCCCCAAACGAACTGGGCTCTTATTTGCGAGTTTGTTTAGTTTCTGTCATTTTTCGGTTTGTCCGGGTTATCCAGCCGTCGAGGCACCCGAATTTTTCTTATCTATTACCTGCACAAAGACCCGACTTGGAAAAGCCGAAATTTTCGGTTCGGATGGGATCTTCTTTAACCGCTGGGTCTAGTCCAATTGGGAACAAAGATAGATAACCAAAAGAGACCGTTCCCGAAACATATTCCAAACAACGGCTAGTTCGGCTCGGCTCATTATGACGGCCCATACCCGATCCAAATCCAAATTGGGTTTCGTATAATTTCCCACTTTTATTGGTTTCACGCACCCTATCTCGACATGTCTATCGACGTTGACCGCAAGCCCGAGAAGTAATCAAATATTCTGCTCAATTTTAGTCAGGATCATTGCACACGAAGTTTGGTCAGCGGAAACCGCACATCATCCATACTTTTGCTCAATTGATTGCTCATGGTGGAACAGACGTTTGGGTTTCGTACTAGGCCGACATCGACGGATTTGTCATTTTTAATTTGTCGGAATGAGAGCCCAAGGAACTTAATTGAAACTTAATGGGAAAATTTCTACAAGTTTGATGATATATGACACAAATTACAAAATTGAGAACTTAAAGAAAACAATGCAAATTTCGTGATCAAATGTATGTCGTGGGTTAATTTTTCAATAAATTCAGTGTCTATTTGAAATGGCTTTTAAGGATGCATCCATTTCATAAAAATTCAAAGAAAAAATATTTTTCAGGATCATAGTTAGTTTTTCTTTATTTAGCATAAATGGGTCATAAATAAATTATAGTTCTTGCAACTCTCCTATAATGGCCTCCTCAAGTACTTGCCATGAGGTTGATAGGTCTGAAAATGTCGACGTTCCTCTGAACAATGGCAGGGGAATTCCCTCCGAGCCACTGCCTTTGCTGAGCTTCATGGCCATGGCTCTGCATGAGAACCCTAAAGACGCTAACCCTAACGCTAGTCCGTGTAGAGAAGCTGGGGATGACGATACCGTGGCGCTCCAACTAGGCCTCCCTAATTATTCAAGCGGATCGGCGGGTTCTCCCTTGGATATTAGGAGCTGAAGTGCGAGCGTGGAAAGATATTGGATCCCTGCTTCGGAACAAAATCCTCATCGGATTCTGTTAGAAAAAGCAAGGCCTTTCTCTCTCTCTCTCTGGAGTTATCCAGATCTCTCTTTACTCGTCCAGATTTCTCTCCTCCAGACAATTCCTCAGCCGTAATCTACAGCCAAGTTTCCTGTCCAAACAGTAACCGCAATTGTTGACAAATGAGTCAACAAGTTGCAATAAAATAATAGGAAGAAAGAGATATTTGATGAGGGAAGTCGGTGAATGCGCCCGACTTTGCCTCATATAAATAGGGGCTCTTGCCTCGTGTACGTGCGTGTGAAAAGTGGTGTGGGGTGCGTGCGTGAGGTTTGTGTAGTGTAGGTGTAGAGAAATAAAGAGTGGATGGGTGTGTGTGCAGGGGTCTTGAGAGTGGGTTGTGTGTTATGTATGCATGTAAGTGTGAGAGAAATTGTATAGAATTATTCAAATATTGTATGTAGTATGAGAAAATATTATAATAGTTTGTGAGTTATATTTATATCATATTTTTGCAAGATTCAACAAATTCACCCATTTGTCATGCCATGTTTGCTTGAAAATGTTCAACCGCTACAACAATGTTCTGGTGAGAAGAAGCTGAGGTACAATTGGTGGGCATATTTTTGGACCATTGGTTAGCTAAACATCATGTAGTAACACGCATCTATGATGAAAACTAATCGCAATGTGTGTTTAAGATCAAATGTTGGTGAATTGGTGGACAGATTTGATGCACCGCACCTTTTTAGTTGACATGAGCTAGAACTCGAGCCCGTTTACTGAGTTGTTGCGTTTCCTTCTCCTAGCTTTTGCATGAAAGCTAGTTTACTCCGAGTTGATCATGATATAACTATATATTTATATCTAGTTAGAATGACATTGACAATAAAATTCCCACAAACATAACAATCATACAAAAGTCATGTGTTACTTCTCCGCATGAATGCGTGTTGTAGATGCATATGTGGGGCTACGGTTCATAGTACTGCCGAGGGCCAGATTCTCTCAAGGGCATGTAGCCGTGGACCATGCTGGGGATACCGTGCTACCGTGGCGCTGAGGTGTGCCGGAACCGTTGGACGCAAATTGCGCAACTCCAAAATCTCCATAACTAGAATAAAAACATATATAATTGAGTGGAAAGATTAACACATCTGTTTTTGGATCCATCGAACATAAAACGAAAGCAGAAAAGGGATTACCCACTCATCAAGGGGATCCACTATTCTTGAAGCGGAAGTGGAAACACAATGTTCCACGTGTAAGTCATTCTCTTCTATTGCCCTCTGTATCACTAGTTTAATGAGGCGGCCCCCTCATGTGTAGCGTTAGGTAAACGCCCCTTAGGTGAGGATACATGTGAGAATTAGGGTTAGATGAGAGACTTGAGCACTATTTATAGAGTTTCTAGCCAGTCTCCTTCATTACGAGCCAGGTTCAAACTCGCCCACCTTAGCCAACCCATATTAGACTAATTAAGAAACATTCTATCTCACTTTAGACCAATCATATTTTATGGTAACCGTAAAAACAGTAAATTACAATATCAATTAATTTAGTCCACATTAGGAAAACTCTTACATTCTCCCACTTAGACTATATTAATTGAAATCGTATTGTATGTGCGCACATTTGGTCCATAAATAATTTTTAATAGTTAATCATATCCCATAAAATCTTAAACATCGAATCATGACGGTAACTGCATGTATACACACAGAGCCTTCCATGATTACGGATGTTCTCAATTTTATTAATATGGATTCAATATGGTAGTGTGGCAAATGGATAACATCTCTCATAGATAGATCTCATTTGTCAGTCATCATTCTCTTACCTTAGGCGTCACAAAAACTTGTGTCACTAAAAATGCTTTATGGTTCCAATGAACCCACATATGTCTTGTCCTTATGGTTAATCTTTCTTTATGTGTCACAAGACATATGCACAAGGCTAATAACCAAATGCTCCTAGCCTTCACTCAAGATTTATACAATCCCTTTGAGACTTTATCAATATATATTCAACATAATAACAATACATTCAAAAATATTTTATTGAATGTAAAAGTTGATACATATCAAACCGTTACAAAGTGTAACGGACACATATGAAACATTTATTAGAGTAAAGCTAAAATAGTTCCAACTAAATAACAGTATCTCATGATGCTCCTAGGTCCATGCTAACGATATGTCACTCAAATACACACGGGCGTAAGCCTTTAGTTAGTAGATCTGCAATCACATCATCTATGAAAATATATTAATTAAAACGTCACATTTCTGTACCATTTGCTTTTGGTAAAAAATTTTGACCACCATATATTTAGACTTCTTGAGACCTCTGTAGTAAATAAATAATACTACAAATTTGTTATCTTAATACAACTGTATGGATCTATCCATAAAGTTAAAACGATTAACTCCTACATGAGGTTCTAGAGCCTAAAAACCCAAATAACAGCCTAAAAGAATGTTATTAACATTGCTCACATAATAGAAGATGACATAGAACTTTATTTACTGTACTTACTACTAATATAAATATGTATTCTGTTATTAATTGCATGTCATCAGAACAACTAGTAAAGTTTACATCTAAATACCTTACTAACTGCAAGAATTGAACATGTCTGTAAATTAGTATATAATCTCTTGTTTTCTTTAAGTACCTTAAAACCTTCTTGACAGCAACCTAGTGATCATGTCCTGGATTTGACTAATATCTATCTAGAAGTCTCGTCACAAAGACAACATTTAGTCTAATGCAAATTCGAGCATACATTATACTTTTAAGTACACTGACACAAGGTACTCCATTTAATTAAATTTTCTCAATATCTAAATAAGGACAATGTGATAGATTTAGTCCATCACCCTTAACAACATGAGCAATTCCTGTCTTGTAATAATGTATATTGAATATTTCCAATATACAATCAGCAAATGTCTTCCGAGAAAATCTAATATAATATGGCAAAAACAATCCTTACAGACCTCAATACATAGGATATAAAGATGTCTCAAGGTCACAACTTGTAAGCAAAATATTATGTACATAAAGTATGATAAAAAATAAATTTCCTCCATTGACCTTGTAGTATGTTGAATTACTTTGTTCCCAATTGAACAAAATAACAACATTATCTGGAAATTTGCTTAAGACTATAAATAAGACTTTTCAGTTTACACACAAATTTACTTGAAACATTTCTTGCAAAATTCTTCAATTGCACAATATAGATTTGGTATTTATTTGGCATAACTTTATATCAAAATAAATTATTAATGTCACGTTCACTGTGAAAGAATATTTAAAGAAATAATTATTTCTTCATTATAAACAATCCACCTCTCTTTCAGAATGAAAAATTTAGTTACCAATTTGGCTTTAAATTCCACAATCTTTCTTTGAAATTCTTTTAGTTTTATACGCCAATTTGCAACTAATGAACTTATGATCTTTAGGCAAATAAGTTAGTTTCTAAACACTATGATGTTTCATAGATTGTATACCGCATTTTATGGCATCAATCACATACTTAATTGAGAACAAGAAACGGCATTTATATAAGTTGCTAAAACAACCATGTAATTGATATTGTAATCATGCTCTCACAAATAGACTATATAGTATGATGATATAACTGATCGTCTTTCCCTAACAAATCTCCTTAATAAAGCTGTAACCACTTCATTATGCACTTGAGAGGTTTAAGAAATTTCATTATAAACTATATCAAGAATAGTACCTTGAATCTCAACAAGTTTAGTTTATGGTACAGGAGATTCCATAATTATCTGTATAGGTAAAGACAAAAACATAGTAACCTCCATGAAACTATTAACCTCCATCTTTAATAATCTGAGAGCAGTTATTCTCTACAATTACGTTAATTTTTTAGAAACTTTAGAGTATGTGATTCCATAATTCTTATATCTTCTTTAGGGTCATAAAATCAATACCCCTTTAACAATCGATACAAAATAATTCCGAGTGGATCCAAATTCCAACACACTTAATATTGGATTAGATAACTTATAAATTTCATATGATTCAATTAATTTATGTCTAGTCTATAACTCAAAAGAAGTTTATGAAACAATTTTGATAAGAGACACCTTTTGTATGTGAAAAAGTTACTTTCATAATATCAGCCTATAGAAGATCGGATAAATTAGTCTTATTAATTATACTCATCACCATGTTCATTATGGTGCTTCATGCTTTTTAGCCAAATCTTATTGTCAGGATTTTCAGGCATAGTAATTAAATTACCACCCAAGAATTTATCAAGTATTTGACAAATGACCCTTTAAGCAATTCAGTATTGTCATACTTGCCAAAATACTTACCACTACTATTAGGCCTAACAACCTTCAAGACTAATTTTAAATAGTTTATCTTGGCCATTTTCCTTAAATAGAAAACTTTCAAAAACAACCTCTTAATCATATACGAGATGTATATATCATTAGGACTTAAACACAATTTTTGCATATATGTCATAATTTCAATATTAGACAAGACATAATTTCAAGCAACTAAGGCTTCCATCATCTTATAGCAGTGCATTATGCAGGCAAACCTCTTTTCAAGTGTTCTAGAATAGAACGCTTCATGGACAGTAAACAAAATTCTATTGCTCTTTTCTCAAGCAACAAATCATATGTCCACAACTTAAAATTTGAAGCAGTAAAAACCTCAATAATAATGGAGTTATTAATTACAGAAAATGTGACTAAAAAACAAGCAATATATATAATTAGCATCATATGAGCACTGTGTAACTTGACATACAAGTATACATCCAGAGAGTTACATGCATAATCATATAATCATCTTTGGGCAGAATACATAACATGCTGTTGTACACTCCCCCCATGATAGCGGTTATGAGAATATATTCCAATTCTTCGTGAATTCATCACCTTTGGGCATATGAATCATTAGAATTAGTCACTCCTCTACCACATTATCATGATCCATCCATGAACTAATACACAATCACCTCATTTGGGAGTATGACTACGCATTAGACCAGGAGACATCCCAATCATCATATGAGACCGAAATTTCTCAAACCCAATCAAGCGTGCCACTTTGGCGGTCACTACTAAATTGAATCATTGAAATTCTCTCATACTAGGGATACAAAATTTACATCTCACATACACCATATACATGTGATTTTAACTTTAGTGATAGGAGTAGCATATCACCAAAATCACATATCATGCTAATTACATTAGTTTATTTATTAATAAAAATTAATCATATATATATACAGCGAACCTGAAAGACAGATTCTAATGAGATCACTGATGACAGCAACATAAAAAACTTCTCATCGAAGCAAGCATCCTGTGCACCCTGATTACTGATTACTAAAACAACATTAAAATAATGCCAATCCAAAGGATCCTTCACAAGTTAACATCAATAGCAATACAGGGTACTCCAGATTGACAAGCTTAATAAGTAATCAACTATTGCTCATGAGTTTCATACGACAAAACATGACTCTAAGGCCAACAATTGATTTATTAGCCAATTTTAAAGTAACAAATTATCATTGTAATCAACCAGTGGCCTATTAATTGAGTCAAACCAGAGAACAAAATATCTAAAATTTAACAGTAAATATTATTGTTCTGCGTAAATGTTGTCATACTCCTTAACCACAAAAATATTCAACTTGATAAACATTAACAAGTGACAAGATGAGTTCATGTACAATATGTAGTAACTTAATTGACATGCATTACCCACATACAGTAGATATGTTAATCAGTACAATCAGTTTGGTTACGAGTTCTTAAGACGTCAATCATTCAAAGATTACCAGCATGTCAAGAAGTATGCTTGAATAACAAAAGTTTCATAATCTTTACTGTTTCTCGTTAGCTCAATACATAGCTCAATTATTATTCTATAATGGTTGTATATCATTAAGCCAGTTTCAGTTCACAATAAAGTTTAATTTTTATTAATGAATCACACCATTAAAATGTTTATGTGATAACATACTTGTAACCCAACATTTATATTTCCAAAATCACAGAAAATATAAGAAAAATACGCAAAAATATACTAAAAATACACATATTTAGGGTTCCGTATGTATTTTCACATCCATAAAATATCAATCATGTAAAATAAATTCACCACAAGATAGAGGACAGCCATACGGATCCAATGCCGCCGGCCACGCGCCGATCCGACGCTCTGCGCGCCCTCACGCGCCGCTTGAGTGCGCGGCGTGTGGAGCACATGCGCGAGCTGCACCCTGCGCGTGGGAGCGCATGAGGGCGCGTGACCACAGGTGGGGCGCATCTCCGACGCCCTAGTGGCGCGTGGGGGGGAGTGAGACCTCCCCCGGCGACGCGCCACCAATCGTCTTGCTCGTCTTATCGAGCCCAGTCCGAATTTGTGATTTAATTTTATTTTTATTGAACAAAAAATCTCGAAAATCACAAATTAGGGCAAAAACTTTATGCGTTCAAGTTCTAGGGTTATGGTTGCTTTGATACCACATGTTGGACGCAAATTGTGCAACTCTAAAATCTCCATAACTAGAACAAAAACATATATAATTGATTAGAAAGATTAATGCACCTGTTTTGGGATTCATCGAACATAAAATGGAAGCAGAAAAGGGATTACCCACTCATCAAGGGGATCCACTGTTCTTGAAGCGGAAGCGGAAACACAATGTTTCACACGCAAGTCCTTTTTCTCTATTGCTCTTCGTATCACTAGCTCAATGAGGTGGCCCCCTCACGTGTAGTGTTAGGTAAGTCCTCTTTAGGTGAGGATACATGTGAGAATTAGAGTTAGAGGAGAGACTTGAGCACTATTTATAGAGTTTCCAGCCAGTCCCTCTCATTACGGGCCAGGCTCAACTCGGCCCACCTTAGCCAGCCCATATTAGACTAATTAAGAAACCTTCTATCTCACCTTAGAACAACCTTGTTTTACGGTAACCATAAAAACAATAAATTACAATATCTATTAATTTAGTCCACATTAGAAAAACTCTTACAGAAACCACATAGACCATCCGAGGGCCAAGCCACTCAAGGACTTCCGGACCCTACAGACTCACTACAAGCAAAAGCACGGGTCGACGCCCTTCGCATGCCACAACTGCGGCAAGTTCCTTGCCGTCGAGGGTGGATAGGGGACCCACGAGAAGAATTGCGGCAAGCGCTGGCTCTATGTCTACGGCTCTGGCTTCAAGCACAAGAGGTCACTCAAGGACCACATCAAGTCGTTCAGCCTGGGCCACTAGCCTTTTCCTCCTGATTCGCTCGACATCAGGGTCGAGGTGTCAGGTGGATCTATAGCACCGTTCATGTTCATTTGAGTCTCAGATGCTTAAACACGTAAACTCACTCCTCTTTGCAAGTTAAAATCCGATCATATCCCCGATACATCTTTTTACATGGTGTGACATCTTAGGTTAGTCCTCTGAATTATGAATTTATTGCATTGTCATGTTGAAAATATATATTGTGATCTTTAGCGAAATTGACTTCACCGAATAAAATTAACAGAGTTATCTCCTATTTGAATCATACTGTAATCTAAATCTATTCTACCAACCTTTTCTTTGGAACAAAAATTGGGGAAAGTTTAGGTTGACCCTAATGTTTGCATTAAAGATCGTTCTATACCGTTCCCTTTAAGCCTATAATCAGCGTGTCTTGGATTTTCCAGCATTGAATGATCATATGCAGAATTCCCTTTGACGATTGTGGCCCGTGCGGGTGATGGTGATGTCATTCATTTGCCCTGTCGTTATCACATCAGCAATACACGGCATTATCATAAAATGGGTTACTTCATACTTATAATGATTCGATCGGACACCATAACTAAATGGAATTTGTCAATATCGATACCCAATCTTTCAATACCCAACGATTGGATCGTTAGATATTAAATCTCTAAATCCAAATTATCGGATTGTTAGATATTGAGTCTCTAAATCCAAATTGTCTGATTTTTTTTTCTTATTAGAAGCTTAGAAGTTTTTTTTGGCTAGATGCAAATATTTGTGTTAAATTACTGATCGAATTTGTAGAATCTAGCTAGAGAAGTTAAAGAAAAATCCTACAACAATATCTGGTACTTGGCGGCAAAAGAATTGACCGGAGTCCACTAGATTCGTGCAGAAAAGTCCACCCGACCGGTCTAGCTGAGGCTAAGAGCTTTAAAAAAAAAATCTATGACCATGTCTAGGTCGGTATCTCACGCCTATAACTTGGAAGGGGGACCTCCAATCCAAAGGGTCGACCCACAAGTTCAGCTCTTTTCCTTTCCTTCATAAGACTCTTCAATCTCACGTACTCACTTAAAAAACTATCACTATTAGTTTTCGCTTCCCATTGATTTCATAATAGAGACAATGAGCTTTTTGAATGATCAAGAATCGCTTTGATCAGATTCAAAGAGACAAAGAAGTTGCAATTGGTTTATAAGGATGAAATGAGGAGAAGAAAGAAAATGTAGGATTTGCTATTGCTAGGAGAATCGTGCCATTCTGATACTTGGACAAAGGAGATATGTGCACCCCAAAGGTTAGTTAGCCAAACTGAAATTAGCCGATCGTAAAGCGCCAACGACATCAGGGCGGACCGCCATGATTCGCCAACCCTTCCTCGTCCTTGCGACTCGAGCCACCATTGCTCCTCTAACCACCATCATTACGATGGTTCAAAAATTCGTTAATAATTATGGAATTCTCTCTGTATATCCCCAGTGTTCCCTAAGAGAGTATGTCCGCTCCAAATAGCTAAAGATAATCAGCTCCAAGCCATTACTTGGACCTCTATTACCACATTAGACCATGCATGACTGGTGGGCTGGCGATGGTGGACTAGTGCACTCATCACGAACTCATGATCAAGTCTAGAGGTTAATAAAAAAAACTTTAATATAGTCTTAAATCTATTGCACTTGTGCTTATTTAGTCTTGAATATTTAAATTTAGTCAGTTTAGTCTTAAACTTTTTGATAATTTACCAATAAAGTTTTTTTTTTTTTTTTTGTGACCCAGGGAGTTCATTCGGGGGCTAATTTTGATTGAAAATTACTAATATAGATGTTAGTTCATCTTAATTTTGATTGAAAATTACTAACATAGATGTTAGTCATCTTATGTAGCACCACTAGCGTCGACGTGAATAATTATTGTAATTTTTAATTCTTTTTTGAATTTTTCCACTTTTTCTTTTTCTTTTTCTCTTATTTTCCTCCACTGATCAAGGGTGATTCTTTGCCTAATTTAGGTGTTGCAGCCCTCACCCAATCTCGATTAGGGAACGCAAGCCTTCGCCAGCATCTTTTAAAAACAAAAAAACAAAAAAAAAGGAAAGAAAAAGAAATATAAAAATTATCAACTTTAGCATCAATAATTTCTAGGGGTGATCGATTCCCAGTTCGGTCCGGTTTTAAGGTGGAACCGGGAACCGGACCGGGAGAACCGTGAAAAAATGATGAAATAAAAAGGAAAATAGAGAGAAAGAAAAAAGACGAAGTAAAGGAATCAAAAAAAAAAAGAGAGAAAAAGAAAACAAAAGAAAACAAAGAAAACAAATGAAATGAAAAAAAAAAAAAAAGAAAGTGAAAAATAAAAAAAAAAATATAAAAGGGAGGCCATGGACGATCGTGGGAGGGGGGTCTCTCTCTCTCTGAAAATTTTTGGGCGCGCGGATCTCTCACTCCTGCTCTCTCTGCTCTCTGGTTCCCACGCTCTCTTGGCAAAACGACGAAACGGATTCGCACACTTTTTTTTTTTTGGGCGATAACAACCTCCTTTCTCTTTGGGGATTTCTTCCTGATCTCGGAGGCCGACGAAGAACCCTCCGGCACCGGCCATGGCTCCGCTCCCTCCCTCGACGATCGCCTCCAAGTCTTGCGGTGCTCCTCTTGAGAAGTAGCGCGCTGGATCCGGCATCCTCACGATCGGAGACTCTCTCTCTCCCGATCAACTCTAGGAAACGGAACAACTATTGATCGAGAAACTCGTGATGCGAGACTCGGAATCGCGCCAAGTTGTCAAAGATATCAGTTCGTTTCCGAGGGGGGCTCCCTCACGGATTTTCTGAGGGCAGCCGAACGAAGCAATCGGCGATTCCTTTTTGGCTCAATCTTCTCTCTTGGAAGCTGGGGTGGGACAGTGAGGGTTTTCCTCCATTTGGTGCATGATCGGAGGTGTAGAGGCTCGCAGGATTTGATTCTTTCTTGCTGGATCAATGGCTGACTTTCTCTGAATCGGTCTCCCTCTCTTACGCTCAATCCAGAAGAATCTCTCTTGGTCTCTCGATCAATCGCTCTCAAGATTTGGAGATCGGAAGCTCTGTTTTCGCTCGGACTCTCTTTGTTTCTCGCGGGATCTCTCGGCCCTGTGGATTTAGATCCAAAGCAAACCGTCGAGGATTGGTGACATCGGCAATGACGCCCGTGATTCTGTTCACCGATCTAACTCGATCTTTCTGTTTTGGTTGAAACAAGGTGTTAGATAAGGTTTTTTGACTTCGAGCCCTTCTAGACATATAAAATACATTTCTAGAGCTTCTTTTTGATATGTCGCACGCCTTGAACAGACATCATCTGGTCATCGAAAAATACCGACAAAGTTTGTCAATTCTGCAGTTTTTTTTAGGTTGATTTGCGTTTTGACCTGCTGCAATTTTCTGTTTTAACCAGAACAAGCTGGAAGATGATGTTATTAGGGTTTAATGTCTTCTAGAGATTTGTAATATACTTTTCAAGCATTCCATAGACATATGATACGTGCGATTTAGCCACCATTTGCCCTGCCTAATGCTTCTTGCAAAGAGCACTAATCTGCTGATGTGTTCTGCTTGTTATGATCTGATCTGACCACTTATACAAATGGCTTTATTTGAGCTAAGAAAAGACCTAAATTGCAATTGCCACCTAATAGGAATTCGTAAAGGACACCTTGAGCTTTCTAACGATGCCTAATTTGTCCAATTTGCCCATCATTTACCCTGCTTTTCTTCTTTTTTAGATCAAGTTTTGAAATCTGAATTTGTCTTGACCTGCAGTGCTGTCTTGTCTCTATGAACCTGACTGTCTATCAATTTTGTGTGATCTTATACATAATGATCTTGAGGATAAATTCTCAATGAAAGCTGTCCATAATATCCATATCCATCCCATGCTAAAATTTGAGAATTTTTTAAGGTCAAGTAATTTTAGAATTCAAGTTGACATACAACAATTTAAATGGTCATGCATTTTGCTCCTAATGACAAGTCACATATCAATGTTAATGGATTTGTGTGGCCTTTTGCACATGGATTTAGGGTTAAATGTCTAAATCAAACTTTTTCTTCACATTTAACCCTACGTCATGTTCAAATTTCATGATTTTCATGCATTGATTAGGTGGCTTAACAAATCAGTTATCATGCATCATCCTTTGATTTGCTTATGATTGATTTGTATGCTTTAGCAATTGTTGCTTCTTCGGCCATGAATTTGACTTTACTTGAACTTGATACGCCTCAGGAAATTCCATTCATGAAAGTTGCTCTTTATAAAGTGCTTGATTTTTGTGCTTGTTTTCTTAGAGCCAATCATATATTGGTTCTACCCGAATTGCTTTTTTAGTTGTGATGATTGTTTCTTTCACTTGTATACACCTAGTCATAAATTTTTTAGATTAGGTTTAGATTAGAACCTTGAAGGTGGAGAAGGCGTGAAGATGGTGTAGGTCGATGTCCACTCCGACCGTCATTATGTAATATTCATTTCTCTCCCGATATATGTCTCGGGTTCCATGCATTGTATAAAGCCCGACGAGTTGCGGGTTTTTCTCTCTTTTTCCCATATATTTCTCTTTTATATTTTTTAGGACTGCCTGATAGATTTACTGTTTTTCATTGATTGTTTACTTCATGTCTTGCAATTTCAATTTCATTGATTATTTTCTTTTCATTTTTTTTAGAAATAGAATAGAATGAAAGTAATCCACAATGCATGATCATTTAGTATAGAATTGATGATCCTGAAAATATAAAAAGAAATGCATTGACATATTAGGAAAAAACACAACATATTGTTTAGGTACCGAAAGGGCGCTAATAGCAATATTAGCGTAACCCAAGTCCCCGAACCTAGATATCTGGTTGCGTAGGAATCGAGGGAACACTCCCGACCCTCGATTGGGTTTCTAGCCGACCCCCAAAGTTAAGGCTAGTGGCGACTCCCGTCTATTTTTTAGGTTGTTATAAACAATTAGATCCTATAAATAAATCCGCTGTCACGCGGGGTACGAGCTTGGGAGAGTTCGTGATCTTGAGATCAAGTACCCCTAAACCCGACCTTTCCCCACCTTGGATACTTTTCGAGAGGGCGGCGAGATCGGGTCGCGACAGGCTTGGCGACTCCACTGGGGACTGGTTACTAGGTTAAGAGGACTTGAAGCCGTTTAAAAATGGTTGTTGTGTTTTAACTAACATGTCTCTTGTAGGATCGTCTGCATGTCAAAGTCGCGTGGAAAATGAGGTGAGTCGCTAACCTCGTGTTAAATGGTTTTGCAGGTGGGAGTCATAAGGGGAGGCGTGTTTGTAAATCCTTTGTTTTGCAGGTGGTGTGAGATTGTATGAATGTATGTGGGTTTATATTGAAGTGCTGGATGTTTTAATTAAAATGCATGTTTACCAGCTTTAGCACGACACCGCACACACAACCGCGGTCTAAAACCCCGATCGCCCAATTTAGGACCTTAGGAGGGTTTATGGGTGGAATCTGCGAGTGGATGCTCGTGGTAATCCATTACTTACATAAACCCGCTCATCCCAACCGATAAAAATAGCACTGACCGACGATAGTAGCGGTGGGTAAACTATTTTTATCCTTTGGGATGAGGACCTTGAGCCTTTAGCACCCTCACCTTAGGCGTCAAAACCTCACAGTTTCATGCGACATGTGATCTGTGCTTGCCATGTGTCTGGTAGGTAAGCTATCGTTCCTTCTTCATTGTGCTTATCTTTTACTTTCCATATTTCAATTATGCGTTTTATATTTCAACAACGATATATTTTAATCATGTATGCCCCTTTTAGGTCTAGATTAGATGGGTAGACCTGAAGTGGACGTGATCCCTGTGCCTGGGAATCTCAAGACTTTATGGGAGAATCTCGACCCAAAACATCAAGACTACGTGGAAAAGCGCATAGGCTTCCTCCCCACTTTATTAAAAGTCGAACCACGTATTGCAATGGTCAAAGCATTGGCTCATTTTTGGAACCCTGTACTTCTACTTTCGTGTTTAATCAATGTGAATTGACCCCTACAATTGAGGAGTTCCAAAAAGCCATTGGATTAGGTAAAGCTTCTTTAGGTTTTGTCACTCCTCCTATTGGCCAAAATCCAATATCTCTTTTAAGTCAATTCCTCAATATCCCTTATGATAAAATTGAAGCTATTCTTAATGGAAACTCTCTTGCCATGCCTTATAGTTTCCTCGAAAAATATTTCCGTAGCCTTGAGCCAAAATCTGGGAACCAAATTCCTCGTGTCTTCCTACTTATGTTCTTTGGTTTTGTGATATTCCCATATACCCGAAAAACAATGGATCCTTTAGTCACACACATTGTCAACCAAGTGTGCGCCTTTAATAGTTTCACACATATAATCCTTGCCGAAACTTTTATGTCTCTTAATCGGTTTAAAGCAAATGGTCGAGGCACTCTTAGAGCCCCATTAGGACTTCTCCAAATTTGGCTCTTTTCACATATCAAAGAGTTTGCCCCTCACATGAAGATTATTGATGTCACAAATCATCATCATCCAATTCTTAGATTTTCCCAAAGAAATGAATCCTTTCCGTCATGGTCTTTCTCTATGTGGTTCCATTTCCTCAAAAATCTCAACCATAGCTTAATTCAATGGCATGTTCGGTGGCTTGGGAATCCCGAGGTGCGCCTTTTTTAGTGGAGTTGACGGGTTTAACGTCATATTACCCTTTAAGGGTACTCCGCCAATATCGCGCGCTTCAAACGATCCCGCCAATCCTCAAGCTGGGGTTATATCGTATTGATTATCACGACAAAGTCATCAAGGAAAACCAAATTGACCACATCAAGGCAACAATTCAAGCTGCTATTGGGATTTGGTACTCCCATTCCTTGCATAACGTCGTTGCTATCGATGAAGATTATTTGGAAGGAGAGATGAGGACTCATCGAGCTACCATAGATTACATACACCGTCAAGTAGAACCTGAGCTCGAGATTCAGTTGCCGGATATTCCCGAACCTCAAGGTTCTTGGCGAATTCATATTCAAGAGCAAGAAGACAATGTCCTAATCGATGAGGAACGCTTGGCCCATGAAAACAAGCGTCTCCGCACGATCCCACCTAGTACTTAGGTTTCCATTTCATATGCTTTTCTTGTAAAGGGATTTCCTCTGTGTTTCCCTCATTTCTATTAAGATTTACTTGTATTCATTTTCATCTTCCATGTAAAAATACATGTAAAGTTGAACTACTTTGTAAGCTTCAAGAAAGCAAGGTTCTGTTTCCTTTGTAATTGTTCAACTGAAATGAATGAAATTCATGAACATTTTCATGTAACTTTTAGAAAAGGGGCATTCTGATTAAATATTTGTCGTCGTTCCTTTTCAATTGTATAATTTCTTTTGAAGAAATTTTGATAAGAGGAGGTTATGTGATACTGGGATCATATACACTTCTTATCATTATTTCATCTCAAGAAAATATAAAATTGACTAGGATTTGTACTTTAATGGTTTCTTTTGATAGGTACTAATTCGAGTCATTTTCTTTTACAGGAAGTTTTGAAAAAAACGGCTGAAGAAAGATTTCTTATACGAACTCGCCGCCAAACAAAGATGGAAAACGAAGATACCCGAGCTCGTGTCATTAATATGGAAAATCAAATGGCCCAGCTGGTGACATTATTGGCCGATCTCTCTAGCCAAGTCAAAAACTTGACATCTACTTCTTCTATCATGAATATTCCTACCGCACACCCTGAAGTGCCGGTAGTAGAGCCAGTGGCAAAAGGGCCTGTGGAAGAGATCCCGACTGCAATCCCGATAGTTCGGTCCAGAGCCTTCATCCAAAGAGATTCCGACTCCACACTTCGATGAGGAGAATTCAAGGCGCCTAGCAAAGATCGAAGAACGCCTTTGCATGCTGCAAGGCTATCAGTTGCAGGGGCTTGATAGACTGTCACCCTTCGCCAAAGTTACGGTCCCTGAATTCTATAAAGAGCCGGAGTTCACAAGAAAATACGACGGCATCGGATGTCCGAAGACTCATTTGAAATACTATCTGGGCAAGATGGCCCGTTATTCAGATAATCCCCCACTCTTGATCAATTCATTTCAGGACAGTCTGGTTGGTCCTGCGTTAACCTGGTTTATAGAGTTGGACATGGAGAAAATCCGTACCTGGGAAGATCTCGTTGACGAATTTCTTCAGCAATACAAATTCAATACTGAAATTGCTCCAACTCGAGAAGAATTGGTTCGAGTTGAGAAAAGAAGAACCGAATCATTTAGGGCCTACGCTCAAAGATGGAGGGTCACAGCGTCTCAAGTAAAACCGCCATTATCTGAGAAAGAGACCATGAAGTTGCTACTTCAAGCTATGCCCCGTGATTTTTTCGAAAAGATGTACAACCATACTTGTATGAACTTTGCTACATTTGTAGAGTTGGGAGAACGTATCGAGGGAATCATGCGAGAAGGAAGGTTGTCTGAGAATGCAAATCGTCGATATACTCCAAAGAGGGATAAAGGATCAACTGTGGAAATCGCCTATGTACAAAATTCCTCTTCTCAGAAGCCGTATAATCCTCATATTCATAAACCCTCCATGGAGGTAGGGGGTTCTTCTAGGAACTTTGAGCATAAAGGAAAGGCCTCTCAAAGGCAATTTACTCCATTGCCTAGGCCTATGTCCCAACTACTTCCAATGCTGATTGAAAATCATCTTGTCGCAAAAGAAATCCCAAGGAATAATCCGCCAAAGTTTGCTGGATTTGACCTTAACAAAACATGTGAGTATCATATGGGTGAAAAAGGTCACCATGTGGATAATTGTTTTGTGCTCCGTTATAAGATCCAGAATTTGCTGGATAAAAAGTTGCTCGCCTTTAAGGATTCAGCACCGAATGTCCAACAAAATCCTCTTCCAAAGCATTCTGAAAATGTCAACATGATTTATGGGGATGTTGATGAAGATGTACCCCTGATGGATATCCAGGAGATGAAACAGAGCATGCCATTCGATGATCACCAGTTGAAAGGTCACATCGTTCATGATAAAGAAGACCTTATTTCAATTTTGCCAAAGGATAAAGAGGTCTACTCCTATAGCGAAGAAGATGATGAATATAAAACTTCCCATTCAGACCGTGAGTTTGTGAGGAAAGCCCGTGAGAAGGGTGAAGTGGTAGACACCTTGGGACAACCAAGTGGGAAATACGACTTTATAGTCAAGTATACTCCTCCTTCAAGTTATTTCCAAAACCCTAAAGACATCGTCCCTAGTGGATGGGGAGAGGAATTTGAGGATGACTTCATGGCTATGATTGAACCTGTTGTGATTGATCTGACTAAAGGGAAAATCCCATGTGGGAGTGATGCAACTGCTAAGAGTGTCATCGAAGTCGGCTCATTGGTTGATAATTTTGGAGCCATAAAGATCTCAAACACAGGTTTTGGTCCCGTTGTGATCGAGTTGCCACCAGAATTAGGTGAATGTTCCAACACTAAAGTGATTCCTACTTTTGACACTAGGGCGGTCCCTTGGAATTATAATACAAATGAAATCGACGCCGTCACTCGATCGGGTCGAATCTACCCACCACGTGAAGGTGAGGAAAAAAGGGCCGTAACTGATGAGGAAGCTGAACAACTCCTCAAAACACTCAAGACAAGTGAAGCTGAAGTGATTGACCAATTGCGCAAGATGCCTGCGCAGATTTCTCTATTGGACCAATTGCGCAAGATGCCTGCGCAGATTTCTCTATTGGAACTTTTCAAGACCTCTGAAAAACATAGAAATGCTCTCCTCAAAATTTTAAATGAAGTTCAAGTACCCGAGGCCATTGGAGAAGTACAATTAGAGGAGTTTGTGGGTGCTATACTTCTAAGGGATCAAATTACTTTCTCTGAGAGAGACCTCCCTCCTGAGGGCCAAGCACACACTAAGGCGTTATATGTGTCCGCTCAACATTTTGAGACAAAGATTTCAAAGGTCTTGATCGATAATGGCTCTGCCTTGAACATTTGCCCTTTATCTACCCTTCGTAAATTGGGGATAGAAATGGAAAGTGTCTCTTCTCCAACAATTCCCGTTCGAGCCTTTGATGGGATGAAGAGAGAAAC
Organism: Eucalyptus victrix; assembly: GCA_016097545.1. Classification (NCBI taxonomy): domain Eukaryota; kingdom Viridiplantae; phylum Streptophyta; class Magnoliopsida; order Myrtales; family Myrtaceae; genus Eucalyptus; species Eucalyptus victrix. The sequence continues at coordinate 4,557,483 of CM027840.1, read as the reverse complement.
AATAGGGGAAATCGACTTGCCACTGACGATTGGCCCTATTACCATGACTCAAAAGTTTCAAGTGCTGGATATCCCAAGCAACTTTAGCCTATTATTGGGACGGCCTTGGATTCATGCTGCGGGAATCATTCCTTCCAGTCTTCATCAAATGATGAAACTTCCTATCGATGGAAAGATTGTGACTATCCGACGTGAAAGAGATGTTGAAACTTTCCATAACACGGCCATACCTTTCATTGAGCCTGAGGTCAAGGGAGAGTCGAACTATCACTCGTTTGAGATGGTGTCTGTCACTCATGTGCCTATTGGTTCGATTATCAAAAAGCCTCAGTTCTCAGAGGCCTCCCTAATGGCAAGTAGAGAATTGCTCAAAAATGGTTTTGCTATGGGGAAAGGTTTGGGTAAGTCAGCCCAAGGCATACCAGATCCTATTAAAGTGGTTAAAATCAACAAGCGTGAAGGCCTGGGTTATCAAGGCGATCGTAAGGGTCAAGGTAATCGCAAAGGCCCAAGCATCAAGGGTAAAAGTTACCAACGTCTCTTGCCTCTACCTTTGAAAGATTTCTTCCCTGGACCACCAAAGCTCTTGCAAGAAGAAGAGGCCAATGTCTATCACTTTGCTGATTTGTTTGAAGACGGTCTGGTTGGCACTATTAGTGAAGATGAAGAGCCTACAATTCCCACTGTGTAAGGGATGTTCCTAGTTCTTGCATTTAATATTTTTAGTTGTATTCCATTCATTTCTCCCCTGCGAGGGAATTCGATTCATTTCTCCCCTGCGAGGGAATTTCATTCATTTCTCCCCTGCGAGGGAATTCCATTCATTCGTTTGTCTTGTAATAATCTGGATCATAAACTTTCTAGATCCAAGATGATATATGTTGTAATGCAATTTTCACATATCAATAAAATTCATGTTTTGTTAATAGATGTGTGAGGCCCAAATCAGTCCTATGATGATGCTTTGAGGCCTGAGCCTTCACACGATCTATAATTTCAAAACTTTTAGTGGAACGAAGACGTCCAATGACATGAGGATTAGTTCCCAATGAATTTTTCAAAAACAACTTGAATTTGAAAACAAGTTTCTCATGACATTTACGTTCATTACATTTGTTTATATGTATATATGCTAACCATTTTTCAATCACATCTCAGGCATGACATTTCACATCACGATAGTCATTTACATGGCTCGGATTCGCATTCAAAAGATTTTGACGAACCCGATTATTCCGACTCAGAGAATGAAGATGATCCTCGAAGTATTGAAAAAGAATGGCTCAGACATGAAGAGTCTAAACCTCCTACCACCGAACAACCGATCATTGTAAATTTGGGAGATTCAGACAACCCTAAAGAAACCAAGATTGGGGCAGGTCTCTCTCGAGCATATGCCAATAGACTAATTGGGCTTTTGAAAGAATATCGAGATATTTTTGCTTGGTCGTATGCCGATATGCCGGGTTTAGATCCGGAGATCGTGGAACATGCATTACCACTTGATCTTAATATTCTGCCGAAGAAGCAAAAGCTCAGAAGGACAAAACCTGAATTGTCGAAGAAGATTGAAGAAGAAGTCATGAAGCTCCTAAATGTTGGTTTTATTGAAGTCACCCAGTATGCAGATTGGATTGCTAATATAGTCCCGGTTATGAAAAAGGATGGACGAGTCCGAGTATGTGTTGATTACCGCGATCTGAATAAGGCAAGCCCTAAGGATGATTTTCCTCTGCCGCACATTGATGTTTTAGTTGACAGTACTGCTGGATTTGAATTGTTCTCCTTCATGGATGGATTTTCTGGTTACAACCAAATCCGGATGAAAGAGGATGATAAGACTAAAACTTCATTCATCACACCGTGGGGAACATTTTGCTACAAAGTTATGCCCTTTGGCTTAAAGAATGCAGGGGCAACATATCAAAGAGCCATGGTGACACTATTCCATGACATGATGCATAAGGATATTGAAGTTTATGTTGATGACATGATTGCAAAGTCAAGACAAGGTGAGGATCATGTTGAAATCTTAAGAAGATTATTTGATCGATTGAGGAAATTCAAGCTGAGGCTTAACCCCGCAAAATGCATATTTGGGGCAAAGTCCGGGAAGCTTCTTGGATTTATGGTTAGTAACAAAGGTATCGAGATAGATCCCTCTAAGGTGAAGGCCATATGCGATTTGAAACCTCCTTCTATTGTTAAAGAAGTCCGAAGCTTATTGGGAAGATTGAATTATGTTGCAAGATTTATCTCTCAATTGTCAGAAACTGCTAAGCCATTCTTCAAGCTATTAAAGAAGAACGCTAAGGTCAACTGGGATGAAGAATGTCAGAAATCATTTGAAGAACTAAAGCGATATCTTTCGCAATCTCCTATACTTGTACCACCTATCCAAGGCGTGCCTCTGATCTTGTATCTCACCATTCATGAGGAGTCTTTAGGAGCCATGTTAGCACAAAAGGGACCAAGGGATGGAATAGAACGTGCCATATATTACCTCAGTAAGAAGTTTACTACTTCTGAGATTCAATATCTTAAGGTGGAAAAGACCTGTGTAGCCTTGATTTGGGTTTTACACCGACTGAGACAATATACTCTACATCACCGCATCCTTCTGGTGACTGAGAATGACCCAATCAAATATCTTTTGGAAAAGCCAGCATTAGTTGGAAGGCTAGCTAAATGGCAGATATTACTCTCTGAGTTTGATATTCAAAGCATGACACAAAAGTCCATTAAAGGGCGAGCTATAGCTGATATGTTAGCCGAAAATCCCGGGAAATCTAATGATTGGGATGAAATCGATGAACGGATTTATTTGGTCTCACCTGATAAGTGGACCATGTACTTTGATGGTGCAGTTAACCTTTCTGGTTCTGGCACTGGGGCAGTTTTAATATCCCCGGAAGGTCAGCATTATCCAGTAGCTGCAAAGCTGGTATTCCCTTGTACCAACAATATTTCTGAATATGAAGCGTGCACAATTGGCTTGCAATTAGCCATCGATATGAAAGTCAGAAAGCTTCAAGTTTATGGTGATTCTGCACTCATCATCCACCAGACGGAAGGTGAATGGCAAACACGGGATGTAAAATTAATCCCTTACCACGAATATCTCGAGGACTTGGTCAAGGAATTTGATGAGGTCTCTTTTGATTATCTACCGAGATCACAAAATCAGTTTGCTGATGCCTTGGCAACTTTATCTTCGATGTTGCAAATAACTGACGGTTTAAGCGTTGATCCTTTGCAAATCGACGTTTTGAAAAAGCCTGCTTATTGCCTGATGATAGAAGAAGAACGTGATGGTCAACCCTGGTATTATGACATCCTGAATTACCTTCGAGAAGGCAAATTTCCCCAAGGTAGTCAAACCAATGATCGAAAATACTTGATGAAGTTGGCATCCAAATTCTTCCTCAGTGGAGGAGCCCTCTATAAAAGGTCTTTTGATTCAGTGTTATTGAAATGTGTGGACGCACAAGAAGCTAAACTCTTGATGAAAGAAATACATGAAGGAGAGTGTGGTCCACATATGAACGGTCATCTTTTGGCTAGAAAAATTATGAGGCTCGGTTACTATTGGTTGACCATGGAAGCCGAGTGTATTCAGCATGTGAGGTGCTGTCATCAATGCCAAGTCTATGGGGACAAGATCAATGCTCCTCCTAATGAGTTACATCAAATGTCCGAGTCTTGGCCTTTTTCAATGTGGGGCATCGACATCATCGGACCGATTAATCCTAAAGCATCGAATGGGCATCGTTTTATCTTAGTAGCAATTGATTACTTCACCAAATGGATTGAAGCCAATTCTTATGCCCATGTTACTGCAAAGAGTGTGGCAAAATTCATTCGTCGTGATATCATAGCTCGATATGGAGTTCCTGAAGCGATCATCACAGATAATGGATTAAACCTGAATAATAAAGTGGTGGATGATTTACTTGGAGAATTCCACATTCGCCATTTGAATTCTTCTCCTTACCGCCCACAAATGAATGGAGCTGTGGAAGCAGCAAATAAGAATATCAAGAAGATTTTAGCTAAAACGGCAGAGAATTATCGTGATTGGCATGATCGGTTGCCATATGCTTTGTTTGCTTATCGAACTTCAATTCGTACTTCTACTGGGGCAACACCGTTCTCATTGGTTTATGGGATGGAAGCTGTATTACCCGTGGAAGTGGAAATTCCTTCACTGAGGGTACTTTCTCAAATCAAACTCTTTGAAGCTGAATGGGTTCAGCAAAGATTTGAACAACTTAATATGATTGATGAAAAGAGGGTAAAAGCCTTATGCCATGGACAAAGCTATCAGAAGAGGGTAGCTAAATCATTCAACCGCAAGGTTAGACCAAGACATTTTGAGATCAACGATCTTGTCTTGAGGAAGGTTTTACCTATCATTCCAGATCCTCGTGGGAAGTTTACTCCAAACTATGAAGGTCCATATATTGTAAAGAAAGTGCTACCTGGTGGGGCACTAATCCTTGTAGAAATGGATGGTCAAGAATTGCCAAGACCTGTAAATGCTGATTCTGTCAAGAAGTATTATCCATGAATAAAGTGAAGGGCCTTTGAGCCATTTTTGGATTGAATCTGAGCCATTTTAGGATGTTTGCATCATGCATTTTCATGCATACATATTGCATCTACATGTTTGTTCATTTTGCAGGATCTCTAACGAAGATTCTATCTGTCCACAAGAGGTTCATCTCAAGAATGCAAAATTTTCAAAAGTGTCCATTCTTCTTTAGAACTTAGAAGTGACCCTATCCCTTAGAATGTCAAAAGAGTCTGTTTAAACTAAAGAGTTGGTTAGAATTCTAGAAGTACAGTTAGAACTCTAGAAATGAACCCATGTGCTAAGCAAAGCTTGTTATGCTTACTAATTTTGTCCAATCTTACTTCCAAAAAAATCTCCCCAGTAGGGTCAAGAAAACATGTCCTGTCAGAAAAATTTCATTACATTTTCATTTCCCCAAGGAGTTGAATTTAACTAAAGTGGGTTTTGGAAAACCTGAAAAGGATTGTTAATATGCCAGGTGGTAGTGCCTAAAATGATGAGAGGCAACCCCTTTACCAAACATGTCCTCATACACTCTTTGAGAGAATTGAGTGGAAGGAAACCATGTCTTAGGGCATAGGATTCATTCACAGTGAATACATGATTTGAAATGATAAAGGCATTTCATTTCTCAATCCCCAAACACTATTGATATCCCTTGCAAGCCGCTTTGAGCCAAATAAGGAGCATTTCCAAAATAACCCTGTCAAGAACAACCCCACATTGGGGCAAAATAGGGGGTCTTGGTTGAAAATCGTGGAGCAAAAGATTAAGAAAGATTTTATTGCTTTCACTTGCATCAATCTTCTTGTGTTAGCTTCAGGTGATTTCTTGTTGAAACTCGAAGCATCCCAAAGTGACGAAGAGCATTCCGTTCACTACCATAAACACAATTATCCATTGCTTAGCCAATTTGAGCCTTATGCAATTCTTTCATAACCCCAAGTGATGATTATCTCCCCACACTAGGGCAAGGCACATGATTTACCAACAAAATTGAGAAAATTGGTAAATGCCACTCGAGGGTCCTAGATACTCAAAAGAAAATAAAACTAGGGGGCATGAAAAAGCAGTGTGCCTGGTAAAAGCAAGGCCAATGCCCATGAAAAAAAAAAAAAAAAGAAAAAAAAGAAAAAAAAAAGCGAAATCCATGATCATGCAAAAGATCATTCATTAAAAAACAAAAGAAATATCTTGCAAGAAAAAACATGTATTGCAAGCAATATCATTAGAACAAAGAGCGAAGCTCTCATGTCTTAAGACAAATTACACAAAAGACTCTCGAGATAGGTTAAATTTCAAGAGTCGAATTTTTGAGAAATCATGTGATGGTAATGATGCCAAGATAATCACTCACTTTTTAACCCTTTGATATCTGAAAGTTTTTCAAGCCTTTCTAAGCCTTACCCGAACCAACATTACAACCCTTATCCGAAGTCTCTTCCGATTGGGATGGTTCGAGTTGAAATGAGAATATCACATAGGAGCTACCGCTAGAAGGAGTGGAAGCAATCCTATCTTATCTTATCTTCAAGGTTCTTGACTTGTAAACCTGATGAAGATATTGATTGAATATTCATTTCTTGGCCTCAAAGTGCATACCCTTTGTGTAAGCCCATGACCAAGCCATCATTACGGTCCCTTTAAAAGACCTTTTGATCAATGGATTGTATTCACTGTGAACGTTTCCGAAAACCTTAGACATAGGTTGAGTGAGACTTCTCCAGTGAGATTTAAATAGTTTTTCCCATATCAATGGCTGGGAACAAAAGCCATTTTTGAGAGCTAGTGTAAAAGACCTCTTTTGATTAGGAAATTTTCACTTGGCATATTTGACTTAACCCTTAGATGGTTAATCAAATATCATTTTGTTAAAATCTTCTCTGAAAGGATTTGACAATCAATGTTATTGCGCAAGATTGGTTCTCTAGCAATTTCGAAACTCATAGCCGGTCGAAAGGACCTCTTCTCGGTCAAAGCCCGTTATTACACGGTAAGACCATTTTCTTGGTCAAAAGGACCTCTTCTCGGTCAAAGCCCGTTATTACACGGTAAGACCCCTTTTCTCGGTCAAAACCCGTTTGTATACGGTGAGACATTTCTTCCAGTCGAAACCCGTTTGTATACGGTGAGACTTTTCTTCCAGTCGAAACCCGTTTGTATACGGTGAGACTTTTCTTCCAGTCGAAACCCGTTTTTACACGGTGAGACATTACATCCAGTCGAAACCCGTTTTTACACGGTGAGACATCACATCCAGTCAACATCCGTGTTTACACGGTGAGACATTACATCCAGTCGAAACCCGTTTTTACACGGTGAGACATCACATCCAGTCAATATCCGTTTTTACACGGTGAGACATCACATCCAGTCAATATCCGTTTTTACACGGTGAGACATCACATCTAGTCCGTATCCGTTTTTACACGGTGAGGCATCACACTCATTCAAAACCTGTTTTTTACACGGTGAGACCTTTCTCCCAGTTTAAACCATAGGTTAGTGGTTATCCTTAAACCATTTCTTTTCCAGTTAGTGATTTCATTGCCTTCACTCTATTCCATGAGAGAGAGAAACAGAGATAAAGCGAATAAACCCCAACAAGAGTTCAGATACCCTCATGAGCAAAGGTAAGCATTAGGTATGTTCCTGACCAACCATCATTGCTTTTGTCGTTTTCTATTTTTCAAAGCCGAGTCGACTAAAAATTTCAGGTATCAATTTTGTCTTTGAGTGGAACTTCTTCGAACTCCCACTCAAAGAGGGGCAGCTGTTGACACGCGAAATTTTTGTCGACATTTTAAACATTCAATTCGCAAAAATTAAAAAAATAGTTTGAAATAAAAAGACAAAAAAAAAGAAATAAAAAAAAAGAAAAAAAAAAAGAAAGAGAAAAAAAGAATAAAGAGCCCAAAAAAAAAAAAACAATGAAGGAAAGCATAAAAAAAAAAAAATGAAAGTGAAAATGAAAACAAAACAAAAAAAAAAAAATGAAATGAAATGAAAAGCAAAAGAAAAATTAGAATAAAAAAAAAAAAAAAAAAGGAACATAAAAAGGATATCGGTTTCCGATCTCCCTCACGGATTTTCATGAGGGTTCAATCGGCGATTCCTTTTTGGCTCAATCTTCTCTCTTGGAAGCTTGGGACGTCGAGGGTTTTCCTCCATTTGGTGCATGATCGGAGGTGTAGAGGCTCGCAGGATTTGATTCTTTCTTCTGGATCAATGGCTGACTTTCTCGAATCGGTCTCCCTCTCTTACGCTCAATCGGAAGAATCTCTCTTGGTCTCTCGATCAATCGCTCTCAAGATTTGGAGATCGGAAGCTCTGTTTTCGCTCGGACTCTCTTTGTTTCTCGCGGGATCTCTCGGCCCTGTGGATTTAGATCCAAAGCAAACCGTCGAGGATTGGTGACATCGGCAATGACGCCCGTGATTCTGTTCACCTGATCTAACTCGATCCGAAGTCAACCGGCGAGGATCGGAGATAGCCGCGACGACGACGCTTAACCGAGTTTCTCTTTGGATCGAGCTCACCAGAGCGGTGAACTCTCTTTCCCCCTTTCTCGGTCTGTTAGGGTTTTGGATCCTGATTTCTTTCTCTCATTCGTTCTCTCTGACTCGAACGTTTTCTCTCGGTTCTGTCGTGCACGCCGGATTTGACTTGCTGGGACGGCCGGTCGAGGAGTTTGAAGTTTAGAGTTCGGACTGCGTCGACGGCAGCGACGACTTACGATCCTTCGCCGCTTCATTCAAGGTACGTTGAACATAAGGTCATCTTACATATCCGGATGTTCATTGTGTTGAACAGTGACTGAGGATTCTGATTTCTATTTGTGAGAAAATTACTTACTATCGAAGTTCATTGGGTAATCTGAGCCTGTAATATTGTTGTTGTGATAGTTTGGTTGTGCTTTCCTGTTTGGTTGTTGCATTTTGGACTCATGGCCAAGATGCCTACTTTCTGCTCGATGAAATGCTCAAGTTAGATCGGTAGATGTAATTGATTCATGTCTGAAACTAAACCATTGATGAAATAAGTTTTTCCATGGCCGAGGTTTTTTCTCAGATTGACCACAATTTGATCTCATGTATTGCTAAGCGTGTTTTCGTGCACTAATGTGTCAGTGAGGATATAGAGGAGGGAGAGTTCTCTGAGGCCCGTGAAAGTCTCGCTGCCCTTAAGAAAGATTTTTGGGGAGGTGGATGTTGAGTCTGCCGAGTAGGAGTTGACTGGTGATTGATCGTCCAATGTTAATCTATTCTAGGATTTTGGAGGTTAATGAGTCAATGTGATTAACAGATTGATTTGGACAATTACACGCAGAAATTAATGGAAGAAATCAGCTAAAAAAAATATAATTCTGATTTCTTAAAGCTTCGAATCAGCAGAGTGTCTGTTAAAATTGAAGTTCATTTGCTGTGAGAAACAAGCCACTAAATCTAGGAGCTGAATCTGGGAATTTTGACTTCAATTCTTCAATGATAGTTTCTGACATGATCTGTGTTTGTTCTCTAATCATGCGTTGTCTTGAATATATTGATATAATCTACTGAGGTTAATGAATTTCTGTGGATTGATGATCAATGATCATGAACTTGAAATGGATTGAACTTGATTTACGCCAGATATGTCACTTTCTGTTTTGGCTTAAATGAGGTAATAGATGAGGCTTTCTGGTCTTGAGCCCTTTTAGACATAGCAAATAGACCTCTCAAGCTTCGATTTGATATGTCGCACGCCCTGAACAGACATCATCTGGTCATCGAAAAATACCGACAAAGTTTGTCAATTCTGCAGTTTTTTTTTTAGGTTGATTTGCGTTTTGACCTGCTGCAATTTTCTGTTTTAACCAGAACAAGCTAGAAGATGATGTTATTAGGGTTTAACGTCTTCTAGAGATTTGTAATAGACTTTTCAAAATTTCCATTGACATATAATACGTGCGATTTAGCCACCATTTGCCCTGCCTGATGCTTCTTGCAAAGAGCACTAATCTGCTGATGTGTTCTGCTTGTTATGATCTGATCTGACCGCTTATACAAATGGCTTTACTTGAGCTAGGAAAAGACCTAAATTGCAATTGTCACCTAATAGGAATTCGTAAAGGACACCTTGAGCTTTCTAACGATGCCTAGTTTGTCCAATTTGCCCATCATTTGCCCTGCTTTTCTTCTTTTTTTTTAGATCAAGTTTTGAAGTCTGAATTTGTCTTGACCTGCAGTGCTGTCTTGTCTCTATGAACCTGACTGTCTATCAATTTTGTGTGATTTTATACATAATGATCTTGAGGATAAATTCTCAATGAAAACTGTCCATAATATCCATATCCATCCCATGCTAAAATTTGAGAATTTTTAAGGTCAAGTAACCTTAGAATTCAAGTTGACATGTAGCAATTTAAATTGTTATGCATTTTGCTCCTAATGACAAGTCACGTGTCAATGTTAATGGATTTGTGTGCCCTTTTGCACATGGATTTAGGGTTAAATGTTTAAATCAAGCTTTTTCTTCACATTTAACCCTACGTCATGTTCAAATTTCATGATTTTCATGCATTGATTAGGTGGCTTAACAAACCAGTTATCATGCATCATTCTTTGATTTGCTTATGATTGATTTGTATGCTTTAGCGATTGTTGCCATTTCGGCCATGAATTTGACTTTACTTGAACTTGATACGCCTCAGGAAATTCCATTCATGAAAGTTGCTCTTTATAAAGTGCTTGATTTTTGTGCTTGTTTTCTTAGAGCCAATCATATATTGGTTCTACCCCAATTGCTTTTTAGTTGTGTTTGATTGTTTCTTTCATGTGTATGCACCTAGTTATAGTTTTTTTTTAAGACTAGGATTAGATTAGAATTCCTTGAAGGTACAGAAGAAGTGAAGATGGTGGAGGTCGATGTCCACTCCGACCGTTTTTGTAATATTCATTTTCTCCCGACATATGTCTCGGGTTCCTTGTGTTGTATAAAACCCGACGAGTTGCGGGTTTTTCCTTTTTTCCTTTTTTTTTTTTTCTCTTTCTTAATTGTGTTTTCTTTTATATTTTTAGAATTCCATGATTAGGTTTATTGCTTTCTCTTGATTGTTTACTTCATATCTTGCACTTTCAATTTCATTGATTGTTTTTTTTTCTTTTTTTTTAGAAATAGAATAGCATGAAAACGATCAACCACGCATGATCACTTAGCCTAGGAATTGATGATCCCGAAAAAATGTAAAAAGAAACGCATGGACATGTTAGGAAAAACACAACATACTGTTTAGGTACCGAAAGGGCGCTAATAGCAATATTAGCGTAACCCAAGTCCCCGAACCTAGATATCTGGTTGCGTAGGAATCGAGGGAACACTCCCGACCCTCGATTGGGTTTCTAGCTGACCCCCAAAGTTAAGGCTAGTGGCGACTCCTGTATGTTTTGTAGGTTGTTATAACAATTAGATCCTATAAATAAATCCGCTGTCACGCGGGGTACGAACTTGGGAGAGTTCGTGATCTTGAGATCAAGTACCCCTAAACCCGACCTTTCCCATCCTTGGATACTTTTCGAGGGGGCGGCGAGATCGGGTCGCGACAAACCGGTTCTCAATTTTGGGAACCATGGACTGGACCATTTAGTCCTAGGACCGGGAAACGGACCGGATCATTGGTTCCGGTCCGATCCGGTCCGGTCCAACAAAATCGGCATTTTCCTTTTTCACTAAAGAAAAACTATGCTCCGGACCGATCAATCCAATTCGGTTCCTGGGCATTCTAATAAAACTACTCACACATGTTTCCATGCGCCACGTGCAAAATATTCACACTTCACTTGCGTGAATATCAATAACAGTTTATGTGTTTCACGCTTAATTTTAAGCATAAAAGCCATGAACAATTTGATTAAAGGTTGTGCTTAGTTTAGGTTTTATAGACAATCTCTCTTCTATGCTTTGAATGTTTAGTCGATATCAGACTCGTTGAGGCTTGAAGTGCCTTGTTGTTTGCGAGTGAGGGGAGCAAGAGAGAGAGAGTGTGAGCACGAGGAACTCCTAGAGCCTTGTCTCACATCGAGTAGAAAATGAAACTAACAAATAAGTTTTCTCTATAAATAAAGAGTAACAACAAAGCTTTGGTGGTCTCTTGGCCACATAGAAGATTGTTACCTTAATTGCAATTGTAATTGCAATAAGTTTCATATATAATATTCATATATTATATGTGTTTATATATTATATGTGTATAAATTATATATAAAAAAAATTGGTCCGGTTCGGTTCCCACCTTAGAACCGGGAACTGGACCAACCGGCCGCTGGTTCCAAGATTAGGAACCGGGAACTGGACCGCTAACCATGGGAACCGCCCAAAATCGGCCGGTCCGGTTCAGTCCGGTCCGGTCCCGGTTCGGGCAGTTTCCGTTGCATACCCCTAATAATTTCATATTAGATGGCTGTCATCCATGTAGAAAATATTAGATACTCCAAGTGATCAACATGTCAGGCATGCATAAGTCCACTGAATGCTCGACACGTGTCATTTGCGGACCCATATTGCAGAAATTTTCGAATTTTATTAGTCCTTTCTCTCCGTTACTTTTTCTTCCATTGTCTATCAAGTCTCTTGCTCCCTCTCCAGGCACAACTCACCACAAACACACATTCTCTCTCCTCCATAATAACCTCCCTCTCTATCTTCCCCATCATAGAGACTGAAGAAGCACCTTCGATGCCAGTCATGATTCCACCCGCTCTCTGAATCTCATCCATAACACCCTCGATGATGGCCTCCAAGTCTTTCCGAGCTCTACGGAAGTAGCGAATCATTCAATCGAGAGTTTCGGAAGCTTCACCTCCTCGATTTTGAATTTTAAGGCCTCTGATGACACTTACTCTCGCGGTAATGACAGATGTCCTCACTTATGAGTGTAGACCACCATGGCCAAGAGAGAGAAAAGAAAAACAATTTGAAATTTTTCGCTATGTAAGCCTGTGGATAACAAAAATTGAGGGTCGAATGGATTTATGTAAATCTAATTGTCTATTACTAAGGTACCTAGTATTTTCTCGTTGTAAATATTGTGTTATTTATGTGACCAAGAAAGGTTGTAAGAGTTCCGATCCAAAGCTCTCACGGGCCACCTTTGCTTCCTCGTATTGCCACTACTTCTTGAAGAAATCGACGCGAATGTATGTACGGAGAAAACGCAATAAAAACATGGGAAAACACTTTATTGCAGCCGGATGTTTCACATGCATGCCAACTGCACAGAACTAAATGAAAACAACCGGAATTGACGAGACCAGAGTTACTAGGGGTGTAGATATGATTTAGACGGGGCAATACACAACAGGACTGTCTACAGAATCGTTTGGATAGTCGCCCCAATCGCAAAGCAATGTCCATACAAGCTTAATCTCTTCTGGGCGACAACAGCACCTTGTTGATCACCTCGTCCAGGTTCAAGAACGACGACCCGGAAGGACGCGTGGCCTCTTGGCCATCTCCTTCCACTCCATCACCTTCCTCTTCATCTCCTTCCCTTTCTCCCTTCCATTAGCTCCTTCACCTGCCTCTCCACCTCGTTCCTTTTCACGTCTTTGTTGATCTCCATCCCGATCCCCAACTCCTGGCAATTGTACCAGCAGTTCGTCTGCTGGTCCCCAGCGAATGGCCAGCACACCACCGGCACCCCGGCTGAAATACTCTCGATCGTGGAGTTCCACCCGCTGTGGGTCAGGAACCCGCCAACCGCTGAGTGGCTTAGCACCCCTTCCTGGGGGCACTAGCTCGCCAGCAGGCTCTACTCCCTAGTTGCAGCCAAGAAATTCGTAGGCAGCATAGCCGCATCACCAACGACCAAGTCTGGCCTGATGACCCACAGGAATGCCTGGTTGCTGTTCGCGAGCCCCCATGCGAACTCCACCAGCTACGCTGGTGACATCACTGTGATGCTCCCGAAGTTCACGTACATGACTGAGCTGGGTTGTTTCGAGTCGAGCCACTCGATGCAACCTGGCTCTTCCTTCCACAGGTTGGACTTGAACGGCCTGGTGTTATTATCAAATAGTTGCTTTGTAAGGAGATGAAGGGGGCCAAGGGTGTAGATGGGAGGGAACATGGCTTTGGGAGCGTCGAGGACCTCGTGCTCTAATCGGTCGAACGTGTTGAAAATAATGGCTGAGGCTCTCTTCGCTTGCTCGCCCTCTCTCAAGCAGAAGCGTATCATCAGGTCGTCCGGGTCAGTGGTTTAGATGAAGCTCGGTAAGTCTCTCAGACGGATGTTTCTCATCCCGGGTATCCAGTCAATGGTGGTTGTTTAGATACCCGTTTGTCAAGTAGCTAGCATCTGCAAATTGAGAGTGGATCAATTAAACCGTTTAACCATCCAGGATAACGTTCTTACATCTAAAATTCTACTTTTCGCAGTTGACTTTGTTAAGTACTTAGAAAACTACGACACAGTCCGCTACTAGTTAGTCGTGTAAATCAGGAACAAACAAAGCCACATGATATAAACGCTAACCAAATCCACAAAAGAGAAGAAAAATCATTCGCCGTAAATCTGCTAAGTGAGATTACTTAATTTAACCAAATCAGACAATTATTTAGGAATGCATACCTTTGAGTGGAGTAAGACCCTTGTCAATAAGACTGCAATACTGCACGTAGCCCATGAAGCTGCATGCGCTCGCCGTCCAGAGCAGGACCTCCAGCACGCCAATTGCCTCTGCAGAATCAAGTGTGAAGGTCATCGTGCCATCTGACACCATGCAGCTCACCAGCGGGGAACCCGACGTCGCACTCTCCTCGTTAGGCCTCTGGAGCAAGTCCCTGAAGTAGGGCAAGCAAAACTTACTCGTGGACTGGCAGAGGGTGGGAGGCCGTCGAGGATGGTGCGAAACTGGAAAGATGGGAGGCCATCGAGAGAGGAGGGGCTGTGGTTGTACTCGGTGTTGACGAAGGTGATGTGGAAGCCCCGGTGGTGGAGAAGCTTGGCGAGGTTGAGCATGGGGTTGATGTGGCCCTGGGCTGGATAGGGAATGCACACCGCGTGCGGCTTTTGGATCATATCTATTGAATCCATTTCCCTCTTTCTCTCCTCTGTGTTTTGATCGTTTCTCCTGCTGTTGTCTTGCTCTTTTCTGGTTTGTCTATCTATAGGCGGGGCGAGATCGAGAGGGGAAGGCGGGTGGCACGTCGATGACCAATTCCAAGCGACTTGGAAGACGTGAGAGACGCGTGAGGCAGTGAGGGATGAGAAGAGGATAACATGTGTCACGGGCCGAAAGAAGGTTGACCCGAGAGGTTCCCTGGAGTCGACTGTGACTCGTCCGTGGTAGACCTCCTGTGCTTGCTCGGATTCCCAATGAGCCTTCTCCCCGAAGTTTCTAGAAGACTCTAGCTTCATTTATGTCGGTAGCTAATTGTTAGCATTTATGTCTAGTAGTTGAACACTTATGTCGGTAGTTGAGGCGGTGCGATCTCGTCCGCCGATAGAATTCTAGATCAATAGATGTAATCTGAGGCCCTCAACTATAAAAAAGGGGTGTCCTCATTCATTTGTAAACATCCACTACTTCCGCAATACAAAACTTCTATCTTTCCAGAGCTCTTCTCTCTAGATTCTTTCTCTCTCTACGATCTGGGTAAGGCGAGCGAGCGAGTGTTCGATTGAGCAAGGCTTGGCTTAGGTGCTTCGGCGATCCAATCCGATCCTAAAGTGCCGGAGTTGCCGCGTGGTCACGATCCCAATCAATCAGCCCGTGACAAGTGGTATCAGAGTTAAAGAGAGATATGTTTCCAAGAGATTAAAGAACGCCAACTGTTCGAGAGGATGTCAAGCCAAGAAGCGGCTATAGTTGGAGAGGCTGTGAAGTCAAGGAGACTTGCAAAGCAAAGAAAAGAGATATCTCGGTGGGTGCTACGGCTACGTTCGATGAGAAGATCGGGAAGGTCCGAAATGCCGTGCTCGAACTCATGAAAGGACTTGATGATGTGCGAGACCGGATCATGGAGGTTGAGGGCTCGCTCCGTGAAGACTTCATGACCAGCATCAACCAAGCTACGGCTCCATTGTTCGACAAGGATGAAGCTCTCAAAGCATCGATCGATGGTTTGAATGAGCGTGTCCAAGTGATCGAGGAGGTGAGCCTGTGTAAGGAAGAGGTCAAAGTCATGAAGGCGGAGATCCAAGAGCTCAAGACCAAGCTTGCCCTATGTAAGCTAAGCATCACGAACGGTGTGGTACCTACTCAAGCGGTGTCCAAAATTGAGGTGCTGAAACCAAAGGAGTTCAAAGGCAACCGATCCGCCCAAGAGGTGGACAACTTCATGTGGAGTATGGAGAAATACTTTGGCGCCATCAACATCCGAGACGAGTCGATCAAGGTTAGAATGGCTTCT
The DNA here is from genome assembly GCA_016097545.1 of Eucalyptus victrix. Classification (NCBI taxonomy): domain Eukaryota; kingdom Viridiplantae; phylum Streptophyta; class Magnoliopsida; order Myrtales; family Myrtaceae; genus Eucalyptus; species Eucalyptus victrix. The sequence goes on along the minus strand of CM027840.1, from coordinate 4,541,516 downwards.
ATGTTCCTTACTGATACGGCTATGCTATGGTGGCGCAATAGGTGCGACGAGATTAGACGCAGTGCCGATTCCGTGGACACATAGCACGACTTCGTGAGGGAGTTCCGCGACTACTTTTTCCTCGAGTTCGCTCAACAAGAAGCTCGTAGCTTGCTCCATCGCCTCAAGCAAAGAGGCACGATCTGAGAGTACGTGAAGGAGTTCACGGAACTCAAATTCCAAATTCGCAACCTAAATGAAGAGGAGGCTTTCGGAGCATTCATGGATGGACTCAAGCCATGGGCACAACTTGAGTTGAAGCATCGGGACGTGAGTAGCCTTGCGAGAGCACAAAGCATGGCCGAGTCTCTCGTCGATCTCACCAAGGTTGAGCCGAGGAACAACTGAGCAAGAGATTGGAGGTTGAATCGACCCGAAGACGACGCAAGAAGCACACCTCGAGGCGCGCATGATCAAGGCGGCTGAGCCAAAACATGGGGAGAAGGAACTTCTAAGCCATCCTTCCAAAGGGGTCGATCGCTGACGGACTACGCGAGTAAGTTTGATCAACCTTTGCCCTCTCCTTGCTTTATTTGCAAAGGTCCACACTGGACCCAAAAGTGCCGAAGAGGGGACAAATCAACGTACTCCTAGCCATCGATGAGGTGGAGGATGAGTCCAAACAAGAAAGGCGACAAACTCGACTTGGAGGTGTGAAGACAATCAACTCCGTCCAAGCTCGATCGCCATCCAAAGAAAAAGCTACGTCGAACTCGGAAATGTTTTTCGTGGAGGTCGACGTGTGCAATCGAACACTCTTTGCCTTAGTCGACACGAGAGCATCGAACATGTTCATGTCGACCGAAGTGGCGAAGGCCCTAAAGCTTTGTGTGGAGCCAACCGGGAATACCTTCAAGCCGATCAACTCGAAGGGCGTCCATGGCATAGGAGCGACTTCGGACGTGGATGTCAAGATTGGCGGATGGAAGGGTAAAATGGATTTCGAGGTAATCCCTCTTGATGATTATGATCTCATCCTTGGTATTCAATTCTTCGATATCGTGAGAGTCATGATCGACATGAGGACCAAGTGCATCGTGATCCTCGACCCGCAATACCCGATGACGTTCCCCATGATCAAAGGGGTGGTCAACACCAAGACCATCGCCACAATCCGATGCCTCGACAAGAATTTGAAGTCCGTGAAGCGACTAAACAAGCTGGCCGAGGTGAAGCCGAAGGTAGAGTTGGATCCTACTCCAACACACGCCATGCCCATCCAAGTGCTCTTCCCCGAGGTTGAGTGCGCGCCGCATGCTCCATCCAAGCCGAAGATGGAGCCGCGTGACAAGTTCGAGTTCATCATCGAAGGATGTGGTACTTCGTTCGTGAGCGTCCGCACCAAACAAGGTCAAAACCAAAGAGCTTGTGCCAAAGCCCATGCTCGTGCCAAGAAGGCTGATCGTCAAGCTATGAGCGACGAGGACGTCGCTTGATTGAGTGGGGGAGAATGTCATGAGCCGAAAGAAGGTTGACCTGAGAGGTTCCCCAGAGTCGACCGTGACTCGTCCGTGGTAGACCTCCTGTGCTCCCTCAAATTCCCAACAAGCTTTCTCCCCGAAGTTTCTAGAAGACGCTAGCTTCATATATGTCGGTAGCTAGTAGTTGGCATTTATGTCTAGTAGTTGAACACTTATGTCGGTAGTTGAGGCGGTGCAATCTCGTTCGCCGATAGAATTCTAGATCAATAGATGTAATCCGAGGCCCTCAACTATAAAAATGGGTGTACTCCTTCATTTGTAAACATCCACTACTTCCGCAATACAAAGCTTCTATCTTTCCAAAACTCTTCTCTCTAGATTCTTTCTCTCTCTACGATCCGGGTAAGGCGAGCGAGTGAGCATTCGATCGAGCAAGGCTTGGCTTAGGTGCTTCGGCGATCCAATCCGATCCTAAAGTGCCCGAGTCGCCGCGCGGTCACAATCCCAATCGATTGGCCCGTGGCACATGGCTCGTTCACGTTCATTTCCAAATCTCATAATCCAAAAATTGGGTCGATGCCATGATCCTTGGCGTGTTTGGTTTTTTTTTTCCCCTAAAAAATCTTTATTTTTAGTGGTTTGACTAATTCATGAAATTAGGTAGTTTTTAATTTTGTACATACGACTTGATATCTGTTATTACAAGACCGTCATTAATAAATAGATTCAAGTGCTTGATGGGTGGATCCAAGGTCTTGATAACTAGACCTTGAAAGCTAGTGGTTGGATTTAGATCCTCAATGCTTGGATTGTAATTTGACGGTTTTAAACACCAAATGATGGTCAAACAAGCAAAATATGTTCGAGAATTGAATCCATCTGTTTATATTATCTTACGGGCTAAATTTACACCATTATCATCCCCATTCCCGTATTCTCTATATGGAGCTCTATGAGTCATTGTTGAAAGCAACATATGCATGCATACCTAGTGTGAGCAAAGGTTTTAGACATGTGTCATGCACTTATAAGAATTTGAAACTTGCGGGAAAACAAAATATTACTTGATTTATAAATCGAATTCCATTTCGATTGTCAATCAATCGGGTGAACCTATATTGAAATGTGCATAATTGATAATCCAAATAATAATAATTCGCATAATTTACGAATCATGCAATATACTTTTCGAAATTTGCCTTGACTTGTCAAAATAGACAATGATTATTATTTGGACTGTTGTTATCCGTTTTCCTCTTGTGTTCCAAATTCTGACCATAGAGAAAAGCAGTGCGAACTGCTCTGCGAAGCCAAATTTGAGTGAAGGTGACTGCAGAACACATGCTGTACTTTTCCATTTACATGTTCCCAGCTTTGTTTGTAGTGGTCATTGGATCTTGGTTCTCCTTTGGATTTGATGATTGAGATTTCTCGTCGAGTGACGATAGCCCTATTTTAAGAATTCATCCAAAATTAAGGATTTGCGGTAGATAGTTTAAATTAAAGATTGAATTTTAGGTAACGAGAGAATTATTTGATAACATTAGCAAAATACGATGGTCCATGAAAAACGTTTTGAAAGGTGAAAGGCCATGGAGAGATATTGTCTACGACCCATGTATCTCTTTTTCGAGCTCATATTCTTCCATCAATTTATTTGTTCCTTCATATGCCTACCCACAAGTAGATCTCAAGATCGGATTCCATGCTTGTGTAGCCGATGAATTAAGTAGCCATTTTTATCATCTTTTTCTTAAATGGAACGAATGACGTTGTGTAGCCATTTTCTTTTTTCTTCTTATTGTGTAAAGTAGCAACTTTCGTGCTGAGCAATCTAATTAATTTTTTGACTTTATTGAATATTTTTTATCTACTCAAATTATGCTTGCCAGATATCAAATGGGTTCAAAAGGCTAAGCAATCTGGAGGTTGGCTTGACTCAGCACACCTCATGAATCGATTAGATAGCCAAATTTTCGGTCTTCCTCTAGAACGCTGCACAGAAAATATGATTACTAGAGCTATCAGAAAATAGGTAATGTTTCAAAGCAGGACAAGAAAATGTCGAAGGTTGAACTCAATTTACAAGAACCTCCGTTAACTGTAAACTCATCAAGGTGGACGGAAGCATATATGGCTCGACTTCAGATATGAACGTTTATCACATTATTGTTATTCATGTGGTCTTCTTGGCCATTATGCCATGTGTACTCCAGCCAAACTTGGGCATGGTAAATGGTTGGAGGCGTTCAACGAATCCAATGGCTACGGAGGGTCTCTCGAATAGTGGAGAATAAAGCAGAAAAATACTAAGTTTTTTCATGCAACTACAATCTCAATCGTCTCCAAATCTAGTCAAAAAAACGAAATCGATTTCTTCTAATGTCAGCATGTTAAATCAACTCTTTCCGGATGATTATTTCTACTTGAAGGGGTTGGAACATGGGCTTGGCTGCCTATTCATCGTTGGAATTGTCTGGGCACCCCCCGACAATTCAAGCATTAAGAGTAACATCATGGAAACAAAAAATCAAGACATGATGATCCTATTTTCAGTACATCTTTATAGCTCAATTGGATACTTTTGTACGAGATTATCATCCATCATAGACAAAAGTGCGATATCTTAATCAAGTTCCTTTCCATGGGTGTGTATTGGCCCTTTATCACCGGGAAAAGCTTGGGGCAAAGAATTATTGAGGCATATAGATTAAATTCCTTTCGAGAGTTTGTGAATGATTGTTAGTTTATGGACATTGAAAGTAAAGGCCGCATCACACTCAAAGCTGCAAGAGAAAGATTGTAAATCAATCATCAACGATGTATGGACTTCATCAGCAATGCGGCCTCAATCATTAACTAACAAGCTACAACGTATGAATGCAATTTTGCAACCATATTGGGCAATGCGTTCTAAATCGAGGGTGACAAAAAATACTTTTTTTCATCGTCGTCAGCGAAATCGTTAAACAAGCTGTTTTTCATTTTGCTTTTATAGGAGCTTTCGAGATTATCAACAAATCAATGCCATCGAGTCATCGGTCAATTTTAACCTCGGATTAAACAAGGTTTTAATGGGTTATTTATTCTTTCATCATATCTGGGATATCATTCACGAAGACATCTATACATCGCTTAGCAATTTTTCAATTCAGAAGTGATGCCATCTACATCAACAAGACTCTAATTTCTCTTATCCCTAAGGTGCCTCATCCGGAAAGGTTAGAACAGTATCGCCTATTAGTCTATGCAACTTTGCATACAAAATCATTTCTAAAGTGTTGGCCAACCGTTTAAAGCAGTTTCTTCCAGAACTAATCTCATCGGGAAGCGAGTGCTTACGTCACAGTAGATGATTCAAGACAACATTATGGTTGTGCAAGAGGTTTTGCATCATTTAAATCACAGCAAAAGAAAGAAACATTTTCAAAAGCGGTTTTAAAGCTCGATATGCAGAAAGCTTATGATCGGATTGAGTGGGATTTTTAGAGGACTATCTTAAAAACTAGGCTTCCATGTTCAATGGGTTAGGTGGGTAATGCAATGCGTCACCACCACCACATTCAAAGGTCAAATTTAATGGTGAATTGTTAGATTCCTTTCATCCTACAAGGGGTCTTAGACAAGGAGATCCACTATCTCCATATTTATTTATCCTTGTCGCCAATCTTTTATCCACTCTCATCCACCAAGCTGTCCAATCAGGCTCTCTCAAAGGAATTAAACTGAATCGGTACTGCCCTACTCTTTCCCATTTATTTTTCGCGGATGATGCAATCTTTTTCTTGACTGGAACTACTCTAGAAAGTCAGAACCTAGCCAATGTTTTACATCAGTATTGTCTATCGACTGGCCAAGCTATCAACAAAAACAAATCAGGTTTATTTTGTGGTAAGCACTGTCCTCTAAATTTACAACAGAACCTTGCTGCAGAGTTAAGAGTTCCTGTTATATCTAAGATTGGCAAGTATTTAGGTATTCCATCTGACTGGGGTACATCTAAGAGGGATATGTTTGCATGGATTTTGGGTCGGGTTTGTGCTAAACTTGATGGCTGGAAAGAGCACTATCTCTCTAAAGGAGGAAAGGAAATCTTGCTAAAAATGGTTGTGCAGCTCTCCCGCAATATGCAATGTCTATTTTTAAACTTCCAGGTTTCTATCTCAAATCTATTGAGCAAAGAATTGCTAAATTCTGGTGGCAAACAAGCAAGTACATCACTGGTATTCATTGGCGATCATGGGATATTCTAAAACAGGAAAGATGGCAGGTGGTCTCGGCTTTCGTGATCTCTTAACCTTTAATAAAGCCCTTTTAGGAAGACAAGCTTGGAGACTATTTCAAAACCCTACCTCACTTTGGGCTAAACTTTTTAAAGGCCTATATCATCCTTCTACCAGTTTTTGGCATGCACGACATACAACCAACTCCTCTTGGGGATGGAAAAGTTTACTTTTAGGTCGAGATACAATTCTTCCTAAGCTGCGTCTGGTCTCGTGGGAGATCGACAGCATATAAATATTCGAGAAGATAAATGGCTTACCTCGGCATAATAGGTGGACCACACTCGATCGAGAATCTCATCTCGGTCGCCGGCTTCATAACCTCTCCCCGGCTCAGTTTGGAATCTCTCTCTTCTTCATCAGCATTTTGACCGGCATATTGTTGAGGAGATCCTCACTATTCCATTAAGTCATGCTCCTTCAGCTGACCATCTCATCCGGACAGAACAAAATCGGAGTCGATTCGATTAAATCGGCCTATAACTTCCTTAGACAATCAGCCTACCCTACGAACCCCAACCTTCCCTCATCCTCTTATAAGCCATCAGCCCATCTCTGGCGATCTATCTGGCACCTCAATACCCCTCCCAGATTAAAGTTTTTATCTCGGTCATTGTGTCATAATGCTCTCCCTACCAAATTTAATCTCTTTCAACGACACATTTTTACTGCACCCTCTCTCGTCAACTCGTTCTATGCACACCCCCTCGAAACTACCGAACACTTTCTTGTTTTGCCCATGGACATCAAAGATTTGGTCCCACCAAAGAGTACAAATTCCTCATTCAACCTACAATAGAAATCGAATGGACGCGTGGCTTGAAGAAGTTTTTGAAAGTCAAGTGGGTTTACCTTCCAAAGAGATCGTTGCTTCCTCCGGCGAGATATGGAAAGCGCGCAATCATTTTATTTTTCGCCGGCGAACGGATCCCGATCAACTTGTAGAAGCAGCCCTCGCAGACGCAATGCTATACCGGAACTCCTCGCAAACAATCGGCCATTTCGGACTCGCTCTTCCCAACCCTAATCGGCTTTGGACTCCACCCACCAAGGCAGTTTTTTTAAGGCGAATATTGATGGGGCTTTTACCTCTGATACTCACTTTGGTGCGATCGCATGTGTTCTCAGAGATTCTACTGGTATTTTCATTGGTGGATGCAGCAGTTCTGTTCGTGCATCCTCAGCCCTGCAATGCGAAGCTCAAGCCCTAATTTCCACTCTTACTTATTTGCTACAACAAGGTAAGGAAGAAGATCACCTAATCATCGAATCTGATTGTCTGACCCTTGTGGAATCCATCAATGATCGCTGTTCATCACCATGGGAGATTCGCGCTTTCGTTGCGTACGCTTACTCATGAATCGATTAGATAGAAGCATTCGGTCTTTACACGTGTTGTAACTATGAATATCTCCGAGTTTAGATGCAATTGGGTTCAAAAGTCAGATTTTGACTCAGCACACCTCATGAATCGATTAGATGAAGCATTTCTTTACACGGATTTTTAGATGCAATTAAAAATGACTATCCCAGAACAGTTTGTAGTACATTTGAATTTACTGGTCCAGTTAGCTAAATGCTTATGCAAATTCAACTAACTGTTTTTGGCTAACAAGTTGCAAATCCTAGGCTAGCCAAATAAACTTCACAAGCAAATGACTGAGGAGGTTGGAATTTGAAGAACTTTTGCTCTTATAATGTGTATTTTTTACGCGGGTTACGTACCGCATGACGCATTCTTGACCATGCGCTCATTTAAAAATAATGTCTTCTAGAAAATTCTTTGGCTAGGTATATTAGTTATAGGGACATCTTTAATTATATTTTAGTCAAAATAAATTATTTTTCATGGCATTGGTTGTACAAGACATCGCCAGCCTACTTTATTTTTTCCTTCTCATTTGACCAACGCGGTTTTGATATTAACAATTATCCTAGCTATTCCCCACCCTATTCCCCCGTCGGTGCCGGCCGAATAAAATAATCAATTATTCGACTAGCCATTGACTCCATATGAGCTCCTACGGGACTAATTAAATGATTTAAAAACAAAAATGCTCATTTCTTAACATAATGTGAACATAAAGGTAATTACCAATTTTTACAGTAACACTTAAACGTTTAAATTGTAAAAGCGCATAAAATGAGAATTTACAAATAGCTGAAGGACACTCTTTAATATTTTACGGTATGTTTGTTTCGCAGAAAATGAATAATTTGAAAAATATTTTTCTAAAAATATCACTTGTTAAAATACGCTTCCGAATTTGAGCTTAATGCGAAATTCCAAATATTTTGAATTGGATATGTTGAGGACGTTCGAATTGAGCAAAGAATATCCGAAGATCAACTTCCCAAAATTTTGAATATGCATTGGAGAGTTTGGCAGCTAAAATAGGAAAGTCCAACTTTGACTTGGACTTGGATTTTGTTTAAAATATATAGAGATATATTTTGGTTAAAATTGGCAAAATAATAGCTGCTAAAATAAGAAAGTCCAACTTTGACTTGGACTTGAATTTTGTTTAAAATATATAGAGATATATTTTGGTTAAAATCGGCAACATAACAGCAAAAGGAAAGTCCAAGCTTTAACTTGAGTTGACCGAATCCTAGCTAATTTGTTTTCCCCTCACGCATGGAATTCTCTGGCGGTGGATTACATATCAATTCTCAAGACTTGCTCGTGGGTAGTTGTTGATCATGAAGAATTGGTCTTGAAGCGCCGTCTCGTTCGAGTGCTTGGGAGGAATTTTCTTTGTCGTTCTTGTTCGTAAATTACATCCAAGAAGATTTAGTGTTCAAGCCAATTAAATCCTGTGGTAAGATTTATATGTAATTTTTTCGTGAGATTGAGAGATTATTTCACTGCGTGCGTTATTGGGTGTAATTGGGGCTTGGGAAATACCGAGAGAATATTTGAGTAACTTGAGTGTGTAATCTTCTTGTATTGCTTGATGTATAGTAAAATTCATCGCTGTTTTCCCCGTGGACGTAGGTCTTTACAACCGAACCACATAAATCCGATGTTCGATTTATTTTATTCTTCTGTTTATATTATTGTTCGATCGCTCGCCTTATGCAACATCACTTGTGTCACTTACGAATAAAATATATTTCCATCGTCCGAGATGTTATCAAATATTCTGCTCAATTTTGGCTAGGATTATTGCACGTATAGTTTAGCCAGCGGAAACCACACATCATCTATTCTTTTTTGCTTGATTGATTGCTTATGGTGGAACCAATCTTTGCGTTTCGTACCAGGCCGACATCGACGGATTCGTCATTTTCAATTTGGCAGAACTAGAGCCAAGGAACTTAATTGGAAATTTTCTACAAGTTGGACGATATATGACTTCGATGGATTCGTCATTTTCAATTGCTCGCCTTATGCAACACCACTTGTGTCACTTACAAATAAAATATATTTCCATCGTCCGAGATGTTATCAAATATTCTGCTCAATTTTGGCTAGGATTATTGCACGCGTAGTTTAGCCAGCGGAAACCACACATCATCTATTCTTTTTGCTTGAAGAATAGATTGATTGATTGCTTATGGTGGAACCAATATTTGCATTTTGTACCAGGCCGACATCGACGGATTTGTCATTTTCAATTTGGCAGAACTAGAGCCAAGGAACTTAATTGGAAATTTTCTACAAGTTGGACGATATATGACATAAATTACAAAATTGAGAAGTTAAAGTAAACAGTGCAAGTTTAGTAATCAAATGTACATCGTGGGTTAATTTTTCAATAAATTCAGTCTCTAATTGAAATGGTTTATAGAGTATGTTTGTTTCAAAATTCAATAAGAAAGCATTTTTCAAGAAATTTGATTTGTTTTCTTCCTTTCGCTATGGAAAAGAGAGATGGCAATTGTCATGGGAAGAAGGTAGGTTGGGGTACATTTATAGGCCGGGAGACCCTTTTGATATACGTGGCTTTGTTAGCGGGTTTGATGAAATAAATCAACATTAAATAGTATTTGCTTAAATATTCGCCATTCAGATAATAAAAAAAGATGAGTCCAAAGAAAATCATTTCGATCAAGAAAGACATCTCCCTTCAGAAAATCATCAGCGATTTTTCCGAATACGTCAAGATCGTCCCTAATGATTGGATCCAAGTGCTTAACAGGCGAACCCGAGGACCCCAGTGGACGGACCATATAGGACAGCAGCTAGACTTGGATCCTCGACGTTCAGATGTTGGGCCCTCGGTAGCCACAAGTTTTAGGGTCATACTCGATATTTATTTTTTTATTTTTTGGTCGTGCGTTTCCTTACTTTCCTATAACAAATGACTTCCATCTTATTAGCAAAAGTAATCAAGCACACTAAAAAAAAAAATCATTTTTTAAAGAAATTATCGGAAATATTTTTCAATAAAATTCGTTTCTTATAAAACAATCAGAGTTATTAATCTGGTGAGGAGAAAAATGGATTTGTAATAAGGATTATTAACAAAGTTTAATAGTATCAAAAACCTAAAATCGGTATATTTATGACAAATTTATCATAAATTAATTTTTTGACTATTAAAAATCCCAAACAGGTACATTTATTGCAAATTTATTCTCCATGAAAAATCATAAACTAATACATTTATGATAAATGAAAGATAAAACTCTAAATTAATACGCCCATAAAATGTCACGTGTCATCTAACTTGATAATTTGATAGTAAAATTTAATGAAAACTAACAAAGATTAAATTTTTCATTTGTGTACCACTTTGGATTTTTTTATTCAAAAATTAATTTTGGATAAATTTATTTTAGGTGTACTAGTTTAGAGTTTTTCATAATATTATTCCTATTATAAATACCGAATGATGTTTAGATAAGTGAAACTTTTTCAAGAAAACAATTTACCATCTGCCAACATTAATTAATAGCTTAATCATACACAACTATCATCATTATTCACGAGTTCTATATATTGAAATCAACTAGTCATGACTCATTATTGAAAGGAACAGGTTTATATACGCATAGTTAAATAATTTTTTCGTTTACATAGTCCTACTTTTTGTGAGCAATAGCAAGCACCCACCCTAACATCCGGAGCACAATAGCAGATTAAAAAATTCTATTTGATACCTTTTCAATCTTTGGATTTTTAGGGGAATATTTATACCTTTTGTTTTGGATTTGATGACTCCGATATCTTCTAGAGTGTCAAAACAAGCACTTCAAAAACACCAAATAGTTATTTTCATCCGAAATTAAAGAATCTGTTTCCTAAAACCTAAAACAATTAGCTGAAATTAAAAAATAGAGTTTCGTCATCGAATATTGGAACACTGGGAATTTACATTCCAAGATCCTAAAAGGAAATAGGCAAGCTCATTTGCTTTGCAGATAATGAATGATTTGAAATTCCTTTTTTTTTTTTTTATAAAATGATCGTTTATATCACTTGAAATAATTAGACAATGAAAAATATTTTTATTACAGATAACCATTTTTATTTAAAATATTAATTGATGGTGAAAATATTTTCATTCATTTATTTTGTCAAGCAATATAAGTAATTATTTTTAGGAAAATATTTTCTAAATCATTTATTTTTCAGCAAAATAATCACACCAATATTGTCTTATAAAAAATGGAACTATGAGCATTATTTGTCAGTTTGAACATCTTTTTAACACTACGATAGGCAAGATTCTAATTCTTATATAGATGTATTTTTCATCGAATGAATTAAATAGCCCTTTTCTTTTTTTAAAATTCTTTTACCACATATGTAGCAACTTTCTTAGCGAATTAAGTACTTTTTTGTTTTTACATTAATCAAATCTTTCAAGTCAAAACTTACTATGGTTATCGGCCGTGCTCTTTGTGATAATCTAGGAATCTGACATCACGAGTACAAAGGCTCAGCTATTCAGAGGCTCAGCTATTAAGTATAAGCATTTAGTTTATGCTAATATCCTAACTCTAAAAAGGTTACGCGCATTTAGTACGATTTGAGCATACAACCTTCAATTTTTTAGCTGGAGATCCATTTAAGGTTGGTTAGCAACAGGCGTATTCATATTAAACAATTGGCTTATTTTCAATCATAGGTTTCAAATCCTGGGTTAGTAAAATATAGTTGAAAAAATAAGGATCCTAATTATTGAAAGCGTAAAAGATTGAAAACTTTCCTCGTTATATTGAATTGTTTTGTTTGCGGATTACGTGCAGCATGATCCATGTTTGACCTCAGCATAGGAGAAAAAAGAATGTACATAAACGCCACTCAATGATATAATCCTAATTATAATTATTTCTTCAAACTATTCTCTAAGAAAAACGTGTATCAACGCCACTCAATGACAAAATTCTAACTATAATTTTTTCTTCAAACCACTCCCTAAGGAAAACGTGTGGGGCAACGAGCTTAAAGAGAAGAAATTCAATTTGTCTTCTTCTTAGAGGAAGTGGTGGCAGAATAAGATAATAAGTTATTCAACCAATCATGCATTTGGTAAATGCTCAAATTTGGCTAGTGCCCCCTCGAAGTGGGATTATCAGGTCCATACGGTAATACGACTATTATTATCAATATTATTATTATTATTATTGATCCAATGCTATCACCAGCCGCCATTTCATTGCCTATTGCACAAAAATAAATGGAAATAAATCCAAGCCACGAGACTGAAGTTGATAAGATCCAGACAAGAGGACCGTCTAAAGAGTTCTTCTCATACATTCCGCAATCGCAAACGAATTTCCGAACAAACTTTAATCTCTTCTGGGCGACAGCAACACCTTGTCGATCACTTCGTCCAGGTTTAAGCAGGACGACCCGGAAGGACGCGTGGCCTCCCGGGCCATCTCCTGCCACTCCATCGCCTTCCTCTTCATCTCCTTCCCTCTCTCCCCCTCCATCAGCTCCCTCACCTGCCTCTCCACCTTGTCCCTCTTCACGTCGCCGTCGATCTCCATCCCGATCCCCCACTCCTCGCAGCTGTACCGGCAATTCGTCTGTTGCTCCGCGAAGAACGGCCAGCACAACACCGGCACGCCGGCCGTGATGCTCTCGATCGTCGAGTTCCACCCGCTGTGGGTCAGGAACCCGCCGACCGCCGGGTGGTTTAGCACTCGCTCCTGGGGGCACCAGCTCGCCAGCAGGCTCCGCTCCCTTGTCGTGGCCGAGAACTCCAATGGCAAGATCGCCGTGTCGCCGACAACCAAGTTGGGCCTGATGACCCACAGGAACGTCTGGCCGCTGTTCGCGAGCCCCCATGCGAACTCCACCAGCTGTGTCGGAGACATCACTGTGATGCTCCCAAAGTTCACGTACACGACCGAGCCGGGCGGTTTTGAGTCGAGCCACTCGAGACAGCCCAAGTCTTCCTTCCACAGGTTGGACCCGATCGACTTGGTGTCGTCATCGGGTAGTTGCTCTGTAAGGAGATGAAGGGGGCCAAGGGTGCAGATGGAAGGGAACATGGCCTTAAGAGCGTCGAGGACCTCGTGCTCTAACCGGTCGAACGTGTTGAAAACGATGGCCGAGGCTCTCTTCGCTCTCTCGGTCTCTCTCAACACGAAGTGTACCATCAAGTCATCCGGGTCAGTGGTTTGGATGAAGCTCGGTAAGTCTCTCAGCCGGATGTTTCTCATCCCGGGTATCCAGTCAATGATGGTGTCTAGGTACCCATTTGTCAAGTAGCTTGCATCTGCAAATTGACAATCGATCAATCAAACCGTTTGACCATTCATGAAACGTTTTCACATCTAAAATTCTACTTTTGACTGTTTACTTGGTTAAATTCTCTACCCAGGAGAAAACTATGAATATTCGGCCACTGAGTAGTCGTGCAAATCCGGAACAAAATAAACTAAACAGTGTGAACTGCAAACCAAATACACAAAAGAGAAATGAAAAAATCATTAGCCGTAGACCTTCCAAGTGGGAATACTTAAACAAACCAAATCCGACCATTCTTTAGTAATGCGTACCTTTGAGTGGAGTAAGACCCTTGTCAACAAGATTGCGGTACTGTACGTAGCCCATGAAGCCGCATGCGCTCGTCGTCCAGAACAGGACCTCCGGCACGCCGATCGCCTCGGCAGCATCAAGCGTGAAGCTCATCACGCCGTCCGACACAACGCAGCTCACCGGCGGGGAACCCGACGTCGTGCTCTCCTCATTGAGCCTCTCGAGCAGGTCGCGGAAGTATGGCAAGCAGAACTTACTCGTGGACTGGCAGAGGGCGGGGATGTCCTGGGTGGCGTCAGCGACGTCAGAGGGCGGGAGGCCGTCGGGGATGGTGCGGAACCGGAAGGATGGGAGGCCGTCGAGGGAGGAGGGGCCGCGGGAGCGGAGGAGGCGGCTGTGGTTGTATTCGGTGTTGACGAAGGTGACGTGGAAGCCCCGGTGGTGGAGGAGCTTGGCGAGATTGAGCATGGGGTTGATGTGGCCCTGGGCTGGGTAGGGGATGCACACTGCGTGCGGCTTTTGGATCATATCTATCGAACCCATCTCTCTATTCTCTTTCTCTTCTATGTGTTTTGATCGTTTCTCTTGCTGTTGCTCTCTTGCTCTCTTGCTCTCTTCTGGGAGAGAGGGGTACGTGAGGTTTTGGTCTATTTATAGGCCGGGCGAGATGGAGATCGAGATGGGAACGAGGGTTACATGTCGGCGAGCGATCCCGGCGACTTGGAAAACGGGAGAGAGACGTTCCGTGATGAGGTGCGGGATGAGAAGAGCGTGACCAGGCTCGACCGGACGGTCAAATTACGGCTTCTGTTTTTTTTAATAGGGGAAAAATGGCACCGCCGCGTTCACCTGTAGATCTTGAAACCCCAAAAATTGAGTCGACGCCCATAATGCTTGGCGTGTTCGGTTGGTTCCGCCATTAAAAAAAAAAAAGATAAATAACGATTTCTTTTTTTTAGTGGTTTGACTAATTTAGAAAGATGAATCGATGAAAAAAAATAATCAATCAAAAAATCATGCTTAAATTTAGAAAAAAATTAAGCGACTTCTATATTTTTGGATACGAGTTGATCTTCGCTATTGCAAGACCGTCATCATTGATTGGATCCAAGTGCTTAAAGGAGAGACCTAAGACCCCAATGCCCAAACCTTAGAAACCGGCAGTTGGATTTAGATCCTAGTGCTTGAGCCAAACTTGAGTCCTAAGGTTGTATTAGGCTCATTTTCTTTGAAACAAATGAGACCTGTAATCCAATGGGAAGAAAAATGAATTTATAGTGAGGATATGTGATAAACATTGAATGATGTTCAGACAAGTGAAATATGTTTGAAAATCGACTCCATCTGTTTATGTTGTCTTATAGGCTAAATTTACACCATCATTATCCCCATTCCCGTGTTCTCCATATCAAACTCTACGAGCCATTTTTCTAAGCAGCATATGCATGCACGCTTGGTGTGGGCAAAACTTTTAGACATGTGCAGCATGAGCAATCAAAATTGAATGTCGATCTTCGTGCACTTAAAAGACTTCGAAAATTACCGAAAAAAAAAAAAAAAAGAAATTGTTATGCGATTCATGAATCCAATTCCATTTTAGCCACTAATCAGGTGAATCCCACAGTGAGATGCACATAATTAACTATCAAGAGAATAACGGTTGGCATAATATACGAATGATGCAGTATACATCTCAAAATTTATCCTGGCCTGATGACTATTTTTTTGGACTGTTGTTATCTGCGTTTCTTTCGTGTTCCGAAATCCCGGCCACAGAGAAAAGCAGTGCGAACTGGGAAGCCAAATTTGAGCAAAAGGGGGACCGCACAACGCACGCTGCAATTTTCTATTCACGTGTTCCCGACTTTTCCCAGGGTAGAAAAGTAGAACGAAAAGTCCATCCAACACTATTCGCAGCCGTGGTTGGATCTTGAATTCTCTTTTGGCTTTGACGATTGAGACTTGCTTGTCGAGTGTCGAAAGCTTTCAGGAACTCTTCCGCAATTGAGGATCCGCAACAGATGGTCCGAATTTAAGATTGGATTTTAGGTAACGAGAGAATTATTCGACAACATTAGCAAAATACTGTGGTCTAAGAAAAATGCTTTGAGAGGTCAAAGGCCATGGGGAGATACAGTCTACGATCCATGGATCTCCAATTCGAGCTCTAATTCCTCCATCCATTAATTCGTTCCATCATATGTCTCCCCATCAACAAATCTCAAGATTGGATTCCATGCTTGTGTTGCCAATGAATTAATGGTGTGTTTTGTAACATTTCTATTTTGGAGAACAATTTCTTTTCAGAAATTTTCTTTTTCCATTTCTATTCCTTGTAATACTTTTTTAGTAAAAGAAAGCGTGTTTGGTAACTACACAAAATTTATATTTTTAAAATAAAAAGAAATAGAATTGTGTTTGGTACAACTCATGAATTTTTTTTTAAAACATAAAATTTCTTTTCATTTTTTAATTATTTTTTTTTAGATTTTTCTTTATTTCCTCTTTTTCTTCTTCTTGCTCTCGACATTTTTAATCAACGAGGCAAGGTGGTGAATGGCGGGAGGCATGAGGTGGCAAGAAATAAAAAGAAAAGAAAATAAGAAAATGACTTATTTCTAGAAATTGTTCTCTAGAATAAGAAGTTACTTTTTTCTACTTTTTATTTTTGTTCTAAAGTATTCCCTAGCTATTTTTCTATTCCAGGAAGTAGAAAAATTAATTGACATTACCAAATAGATTTTTATTCTTTTTTTTTATTCCGAGTCACAAAAGAATAGAAAAACAAAGAAATAGGAACATTAACAAACAAGCTATAAGTAACCATTTTTATTATCTTTTTGTTAAAAGGAATGAATTATGTAGCCATTTTCTTTTTCTTCTTATAGCGCAAAGTTGCAACTTTCTTGCAGAGCAAATTAAGAGATTTTTTGACTTCATTGAATATTTTAAGTTGCCTCATATTATGCTCGCCAGACGTCAAAGGGACTAGTACAAAAGGCTAAGCTATCTAGAGATTCGCTTCACATTGTACGCCTCATGAATTGATTAGATATAAACATTCAGCTTATAAAGGTGTCGTGACTCGAAAGAGTTTACACGTAATTTAGTCACATTTTAGCGGCTGATTCTGACTTTTGGTTAGCTGAATGCTTATGCAAATTAAAGAACTGGTCTTTACTAAGTTGCAATTCCTAGGCTAGTCAAATAAACTTCACAAGCAAATGACGAAAGAGGTTGAAATTTGAAATAATTTTCCTCTTATAACGTAAATTATATTTCGCGGGTTACGTACCTCATGACCCATGTTTGACCTCAGCAATGGAGAAGATGTGCAAAAATTTCAATGAGCACATGGATTGTTTCGCCTCCAGCCCATACGCTCATTTACAATAATGTCTTCTAGAAAAATATTTGGTTAGATATTTTAGTTATAGGGATGTCTTTAATTATATTTTATTCAAAATAAATTATTTTTCAAAGCATTGGTTGTACAGATGTCTCTAAGACACTCATTAACAAAATCTCAGTTACATAGGGCCTGTTTGTTTTCATTTTTTTTTTTCTGTTTTTGAACAAAATTTCTGTTTTTTTGTTTCAAGGAAAAAAAAAAAGAAATGCGTTTGTTTGCATTTTTGTTCCAAATTTATTTTTTTGTTCCTAGGAATACATTTTGAACAGAAACAAGAAACAAGAAAAACATGTTTCTTGTTTTTTGAACAATTTTTAAGAACAAATTTTCTCTCTCCTCTCTTTTTCTTCTCTTTTTTTCTTCTTTTCTTTTTCTTTTTTCTTTGGCCGGTCGCCGGCGACGTCGTCGAGGTCCGGCGACCTCACTGGAGCATCGCTGGCCCCCGGCGATGCCATCAAGGTCCGGTGACCTCACCGGACCGTTGCCGATCCCTGGCGAGGCTCAGCCTTGCTCGCCCAGCCACCGGCGAGGCTAGTTGACTTGGCAGTGGCCCGGCGAGGCTTGGCCTCGCCGGTGGTTGGGGCTCGCCCAGATTCAGTGAGCTCGAGCTCGCCCAGCCTTGCCCTGCCGAGCCTCGCCGTGGGTGGGCGAGGTCACCGGCCCTCGTCAGCCGGTCGCCACCCATAGCCGAGGCGGCGATCGGCCAAAAGAAGAAAAAAAGAAAAAAAAAAAAAAAAAAATAAAATAAAAATATTAAAAAATTAAAAGAAACAAAAAAAAAAATACAAATTTACCAAACGTGTTTCGTTCATTTTTTTTTTTTTTAATTTTCGGAACAAGTTTATCAAACGTCTTCTTACGTTCAAAAATTGTTTCCCGGAGCAGAAATAGTTTTTTTTTTTATTTCTATTCCTTGAAACAATTTTTGAACAGAAACGTTACTAAACGCGCCCATAATTGTCTCTTTGAATTGAAATGTCAATATGGGTCGACGAATTTAAAAAGAAGAAGAAATTCAATGAGCCTCTTTTTACATTAAGTGGCGGCTGTATAAAAAAATCAATTATTTAACCACCCATTGACTCTATATAAGTGTAAAGTTAAGGAAAATAAATTAATAAGCCCCCTAAGGGACTACAAAAATAAAAATACACATTTCTCAACATACTTTGAAGTTTGGAAAATAAACGTAATTGCACGTTTTAACGGAAACACTTGCTTAACGTTTCAATTGTCATAACACACTTTTTTTTTTTTTGGTAACCCAGGGAACCTCCGCATGCCGCTTCGCGGTGGAGAGTAAACCCTGGGGCGCCAGGGACCCCACCACTGACCCCCAAGCGCAGGTAAGTCGTGCGTTTGCACTGAAGCAACGCGACCTGCAAGTCTCGAACTCCTCCCCTCTTGCGATAGGGTACTAAGCCTTAACCAGCAAGGCCACCGCGCGCGGTGGTATCATAACACACTTATTGAGACTTAATAAATAGCCAAAGGACACTACTTGACATTTTATGGTGTACTTGTTTCACGAAAAAATGATAGATTTGGATAATAACAAAATATATATTTTTTATCCATGAAAATATTTAGACAAATTATTATAGATTATGAAAATATTGTTTCAAGCAACGTAAGCATTCATTTTTAAAATAATATTTTTTAGATAATTTATTCTTCACGAGATGGATCAAGCCTGTACTTGGAATTTATTGTGTGTTGCCCTTCAATGAAGTAGATGAGCTGATTTAACATCATAAATTCACCTCAGCTCTGTCCATAATTCAGAGGACAAGCAATGGCCACCGAATCATCAAGAGAACGTGACCCGAGACGAGCATCCTCATCACCAACCGGTCCTCCTCGCTGCCACTGAAACAGTTCCTATCTCATCGCAGGGCCTATCACCATCGATTCCAGTGCTGGTCGGGACCATCAGTCCCTGATCGCACACGACGCGCCGAATCATATTTGGAACCCGCCGATCGAAAAGCTAAGCTGGAGGAGATGCATGATCGATCCGTTGAGGATATGCACGATTGAAGAGGGATAATATGCTCACTCTCGAGAGGTACAGAGAATTGAGGTGGACATTCGAATATTCTCTAACAAAGGAAAATATCCTGAAAAAATATCTCCGACGGGAGGCAATTCCTTCTATCGGGAAACTGTTGTCAACACGGTCCCCTACCGAGTGCCTCACATCAAGTCTCGCCCAGGGAGCTGGATTTAGCTTTTGCGAAATGTCTCTAACATCCATCATATAAAAAACAAGTGAGGGAACATCTATTCAGCAACTTGTACAGATTTTTCAATCTACTTGAGAGAGCAAAAGCTCTCTCCCCGTATCTTGACCACAATAAATAACTTCCACTAGCAAAACTTACCCTCGTCTACCGCTACCAACTTGGTTAGCCATGGGGACAATTTCTCTCGCACTCACCTGTCTATCCTGTTGCATATTTTGTTTTGAATGATCAAAATAATTTTTTCTTTTTCCTTTCTCTTTTTTTTTTTCTTTTTTATTTTTGTTGCGACAATACAGTACAATGCTAGGTTCACCAAGTTGTAGGGACAAGGAAAAAACTATCATATTCATTCTTCATCTATCGCCATGGAAAGTGTTCCATCAATCTCCATATGAAGATGAAAATTCTCTCACATCACAGCTTTCACTCGTCTTTGAGTAGACAAGTCCGAGTTTGGTACCAAAGAATGTATAAGGATCCATTATTGTTGGGACATGCTTGCAACAGAACTTCGATGTATAGAGAAAATGGGTTCAATTAGTTACCTAAGTTGGCTGGTACTAGGGGGCTATCTCTCTCTTGCAATTACCCTAAGATGAGATATCGGAACTTTTCTATATGTCCTTATAAGTGATATATATTTTAGCCATGTTAATCGATGAGCCTTCTATAGTGAATTAGAATGTATGTAGGAATAAATCCCTTGGATCATCGCAATTGCCCCGATTGGCGACTAGGATCTCCATCACAGTTGCATTTTATTTGTTTACCTACTTTTGTTTCTTGGAATGGATCCAACGATTATAAATTGATTGAAATTCAAATTTACTAATTTAGGGACAATTTTGGGCATCAAGCCTGAATTCCTGTAATGCATGATCCCAATTGATTTAAATGGGCATTTTGTCAAGAGAGGAATGACCATGATGGCACGATGGAAATTTGATTTCAAACACTAAAGAATCCCAATGGTACATTGTTTGCCTGATGAATGGATTTGTAAATGTCATGTATCTATTGATTGAAAGTCATTGTCAAAGGACAGTGAATTTAGGCATCAAACGGAAGTTCTCAAAATGCATATTCCCGACCAACTTAAGCTTGACATCTCATCACAAGAAGTACATCGGGTGATGTTCCCAGCACAACCAAAGTCGAGTTTCAACATGGAGGAATCCGGTTGCCACATTCAAAAGATGCATTAGAGATGAAATGGTTGACCTAATCTTGCTTACTGCAGAAGTATGGAAAGATGATGATCATTGAAGGTATTAAATTATATTTCGATTTTGAGCATTTGCAAAATACAATTCGCTGGATTCTTGAAACTATATAAAAGAGGAAATAAAATAAAATAACAAAAAAAAAAGCAAATTTTTCTCTTTCTTTATTTGCAGGAGGAGCCGAATTCTTCTTTTCTTTATCCATGGTGGGGTTCAAAGTCAAATATTTGACTTTGGGCACACAATTTCCACACCTGGGTTTCTTTTAGCCGATGGAGAAAAGGAAAGAAGCGTCTGTACGTGGAGCCAAAAAAAGGTGGTGGGCCCAAGTCAAGACGTGTAGCCTACGAGAGAAAAAGTTGCTGAAGCCCTCTGCACGTAGAAAAAGAAAGGAGCGCCGCGGATGAAAACCCTACGAAGGAAAAGGAGCCACACGTTAAGCTGCAGAGAGCCGTGCGCATTATACTTTAAGCTTTAATATGCGATAATTTATTTTATGTTCAAGTGATTTATTTATAAACACTTAAGTTTTTAATTAAATTTAGATATGAAATACTCAAGTGAGGCGATCATTTTTGATTTATTATAACATTATCGATTTTCTCAATGGATATAGGTGTTTTTAATCGAACCAAATTTTTGGTGTGTTTATTTTTTTATTTATTTCTTTGATAATTTCGCATTAACGTAAATTGCCAGATCCTATTATTTTCGCATATTATATTCCAACCGAAGGTACAAAGATGGCCACGACTTCAAACTAGAAGTAAGGACTCGGGAAGACTATGAGAAAGAGTCCATTCATGTGTAGACAAACCAGGCATGGGGACGACCCCTTCCCTTGTCTTGCCTTTGACAATTGGCATGTTACCATCGATCATCTCTCCGGACAGAGCGGCCAGCCCTACAAGCTCAAGTTGATGGGTAATTCCAACAATTAGAAAGGCACGTGAGACTACTTTTATTTCAATTATTTATCAATTCATCATATTTGTATCCACCCTTTCAAAATATTGTGTAATCTTTTTCTCGATGCACTAGATTAGATTAATAAATTATAAGGGTGTGCTTTAAATATTGCGTTTTTAAGAATTTACATTTTGCTTTCACCCCATCTTTCATATTATTATTTTCACGAACCTCCTTTTTTGCCTCTTTTTTTTTTTTTTTTTTGGGTTAGCATGTGATGCTCACGGGATTTTCAGGATGCGTAGGGTGTAATCTCTTCTTAAATTTAGTAACACGTATTGCCGTTTTGTTCTCACTTCAACTTATATAAATGGGAAAAGGAAGAACTTGACAACATTAACATTGGATTTATAGGTTTAAATCATCTAATAAATAATATAAATAAAAAAATTGGAAAATTGTCAAAAAAACTATTTTAAATGAAAATTAAGCGAAATAGAAATTCTAAAAGACGCGAAACTGACACCATAAATATAAGATAACCAAAAACTTAACATTCGATAGCGAGAGGTAGTTATTGTCGCCAGAAGAAAACAACCTACTATGACCGTTGACAACCAGCTCTCCAGCTCCCCCACCCCTTACAGCACACTTTGGAGTTTCATCAATCCTAAATATTTTTTTTTCCATTTTTTGAAATTCTTGAATCTTCCTATTGATTTTCTAATTATTGTACAAAAATTGTAAGTTATGCGGTCACTGGTAATAATGAGTTATATTAGATAAAGCCACATTAGACTAGTTATATCTTAATCTTTCACCAACTTCTTATATTGCTATTTATCCTTTTAAAAGATGCATTAGATTAAAGTAACAAATTGAGGAGTAATTTTTGCATTTTTTTAAGATTGTAGTTCTTTGGAAATTTGATAGCAAAATGACATCAGATACAAAACTTTCACGGATCAACAATTTTATATCCTTAAAAGACATGTGCACTAATTGTGTGATGGGAAAGTTAAAAAGCCAGCCAAAAAACGAAAATCAAAGAACAAAGAAAAGGCAAGATCCCAGATCTAAAGACATGCTGAATTGCAGACTAAGTTGTCCGGTTCGGAATATAAGACGAAGCACGTATATCCAATTGGGCCGTAGCATTCCTGTGAAATTTGAGCCCATCTCTTTGTACTTGAAACATCCTAACATGGGGAGCCCAATATTAGGAAGTTGAATGAAACATCCTATAATCGTACACCAACATACGTATAGCAGCTGCACGGATATAGATATGCAAACTGTTAAAATAATTAAACATTAAATCATGTCTTCATTTAATGGTTTAAAATTTTAGAATTTCACAAAATTTCATATGATATCAGAACTTTAAAAATCCTACATTCAAATTCTTCCGGACTCACTTTCCAATTAAATATATCTACGCATAATACCAAGCAAAAAAAGATCAGAATAAATGTAAGAATAAATATTAAAATAATTAAATATTAAATTACGCCTTGATTTAATAATTTAAATTTTTGGAACAAATTCCAAGTGACAAGAGTAAAGTTGATGCGACCTTAGACAAGATCCAGACAAGAGGACTCTAAAGAAATGTGTGAACAAACTTTAATCTCTTCTGGGCGACAGCAACACCTTGTCGATCACCTCGTCCAAGTTCAAGCACGACGACCTGGAAGGACGAGTGGCCTCTCGGGCCATCTCCTTCCACTCCATTGCCTTCCTCTTCATCTCCTTCCCTCTCTCCCTCTCCATCAGCTCCCTCACCTACCTCTCCACTTCGTCCCTCTTCACATCACCATCGATCTCCATCCCGATCCCCCACTCCTCGCAGTTGTACCGGCATGTCATATGCTGCTCCGCAAAGAACGGCCAGCACACCATTGGCATGCCAGCCGCCATGCTCTCAATTGTGGAGTTCCAGCCTCTATGGGTCAGGAACCAACCGATCGCCTAGGGGCACCAGCTCGCCAGCAGCCTCCGCTCCCTCGTCATGGCCAAGAACTCCAGTGGCAAGATCGTCGTGTCGCCGACCACCAAGTCGGGCCTAATGACCCACAGGAATGTTTGGCCGCTATTTGCAAGCCCCCATGCGAACTCCACCAGCTGTGTCATCACTGTGACGCTTCCGAAGTTCACGTACACGACCGACTTGGGCGATTTCGAGTCGAGACCCGATCAACCTGGTGTTGTTAGTGGGTAGTTGCTTCGTCTGGAGATGAAGGGGACCAAGGGTGTAGATAGTGGGGAACATGGCCTTGAGAGCGTCGAGGACCTCGTGCTCTAATCAGTCAAATGTGTTAAAAACAATGGCCGAGGCTCTTTTCACTCTCTTGGTCTCGACCAAGCAGAAGTCAACCATCTGGTCATTTGAGTCAGTGGTTCGGATTAAGCTCGGTAAGTCTCTCAGGCGGATGTTTGTCATACCGAGCATCCACTTGACGACGGTGTCTAGGTACCCATTCGTTAAGTAGCTTGTATCTGCAAATTGAGAATCGATCAACTAAACCATGTAACCATACATGGCCATGGTTCTCGTAAAGGATCCTGGCCATGTTGTTTGATGTTTATGGTGTCACATGGCATAGTTTCTATTCTCAATGCTTTTGTTATACTTTTTTTTTTGTCTAAACTTTTGTTATACTTAGATAAGGGAAAACATTAGAGTATTGTTGAAGGTCATAGGAAATGATTAAGTCATAAAGAATACGTAAGCTCCGTAGAAAGTCAAGGTTCTTACATGTCAAATTCTACTTTTGACAGTTGACTGAGTCAAAGTACTCAATCGAGGACAAAACTATGAATAGCAAACCAAACCCACAAAAGAGATGAAAAAATCATTAGCTGTTGTTGACACCTAAATTTTGCGATCTGATCATTTATTTATTACATAAAAATAATTGGTTAATTTTATCCTTGAAAAAATAATTAATTGCATAGCATATAGATTTATGTGCTATTTGTTGATGCAAAACCATTAAATGTGTTTGGATAGAGGCGTAGACAGCTCACATGCTAAACTTTGGAAACATCATCAAGACAGGGTCGAAACTGACTAGTTCTAAGCTACTTTAGGAAGTTCATAGTTCAACGTGTCAAATTGCATACATGTACAAAAGCTTGTGATGATCGTCACATGGTGTTATCATCAGTTAGCTCACTATTATCACTGACTTTTCACCCCTTTTCGATTTGGAATGTATTGACGCCATCAAGTCTATGTCATGTTTCACTGCATGAGTGCCAAATCTTATATTTGTGTAGCCATCTTTCCTTATACTCCTATAACAGGAAAAATAGGAAAGCCCAATTTTGCAAGGGAGTTGAATCGCGATGGCCTTACACCGTTACACATTGTGTCGGCCACGGGGGATTTGAAAGTCACGACGGAGCTTCTAATAGTACGCCCTGATCTTTGCATGATCGAGAACAAAGGTGGCTGGACACTGTTCCACTACACGGCCATCAAGCGTAGGGTCAAATGAAGAATGATCAGTCCCATGCGCTCAAGAAGTTGTCGAAGATGGAGATGCGGACGACCTTGTGACTACCAAAGATAACGATGGGAACACAATCTCACAGCTGGCTGCGGCTTCGAAACATCTCCAGTCCACTAGATCGCAAAACGGGGTCAAGCTCATTAAAAGGCTATGATGATTGCACCATTTAAATGCCAGAGTTTTAATTCTGTAAAGTGAAAGTTTTGACCCATTAACCCATGCAAAAATTATTTCAATTTTGTGTGGGCACGCGACTTTCAGTAATTAAGGAAATGAAAGATGTGGTGGAGACGTCTTTGAGGAAACAAAAGCTGGCAGAGAATAGGAAATAAAAGGGATATGGGCGAGAGTTGAAAGAATCAATATATTGGTAGATTTGAAGGAGGAATAGAAGGTAATCTCGGTCAACTAGGTGCAGAAAAGTGTGATATTTATGCTTCATTATTTCTCGTTTTAAAACAAGAAAGAGTGCACCGTCAAAGAAATCGCACGTATTCTAAGCTTGAGCAAAAAGGAAATGAATTCTCTGCACCAACTCAAGGACAAAGAAAGAAATATTGTTAAATATACTCGTGGCTCTATTCACAGCAAGAAAGGGAAGAAATCGACGAACTTGCGAGCTGATATTCAATTTGAAGAAATGAAATCGAAAAAAAATATTCAGCACGTATTCGACCGACTTGGAGCTGCCATATTATAAATAGAGTAGTAAACTCTGAGAGGAAGGGGCATTCCGAATTTCGGAGAGACGCGTGAGAGAGAGCAGACACAAGGAATCTCAACTAGCTCTTGGCCGAGACTCTCCTTCCACGCAGACGCCCCTTCCACGGCCAGACCTGTGGTCGTGCTTCTGTCTTCGTCATCGCTACATCGTGCTGCTGCCCTGGTGAGGTGTCAGCGACGGCCAAGCTACTCCCTGCACACATGCCACCTGAGAAGTCAACCGAGTCCGAGCTGTTGCACCCCACCGCACTGCTGCTCTGATCGTCATCCCGAGCCTTGTCCGTGACGAGTTATTGCTTGATGATCCTTGCCGAGCTTCCATCCACGCCTGCCTCGAGTAAGACGCTGCTGCTTTCAGTCCGTGTCGCTCCTTCCAGTGCCAACGTGGGCGACGTTGCTGCTGTCACTTATCTAGGGCGTCCTTACTACTTGTGCTGATCCGAGAAGACCCGTATTGTGACGACTGTGCTGATTCGAGAAGACCCGTATTGTGATGACTGAGTTGCCCGTGACCTTGCACCAGAAAAATTGTAGCTGCTCCATCCTCCCATCGACGGCGTTGCTAGTCTCGCGTCACACCGAAAGCCTCTTGGCGCTCTTCCCATTAAATTTTTTGTGCCTCTGCAGGTTAAGAGGAGAACTTCAAACGGTGGTCAAAAAAGCTGAGTTTATATTAAAATATAGTAAGCCAATCCGAAGAGGGGACGTCTGGCAAACAAGAAAGTCCACTTGAAGACTTTCGGTTGTGTCCGACAAAATCGACGCAGCCCTCACTGAGCCGAGAGCCCTTTCCACGTCGAGTGCCGCGAGCGATTCCCAAAACATTATCGTGAGCCAGCTACCGTGAAGCAAAGTTGATCGTGACTCCTACGATCTGATACCCATCTAAACTAGGAAACAACAATCAAGGTAGGTAAAATTCCCATCTAAATTAATTCTCGAATATTTCGTTTACTCAATTGAGGTATTGTATTCTTGATTAAACCCCCTAATGATGTTATCTTGTCCATGTTTCCCGAATAGTCTTTCAAATTAGGGAAATCTTCCTAATTTCGCAGCGTACATATGATTGACGGTCCAATTTCACGTTCGAAATACGACATGCAATCGTACAGAAAAATCGCCAATCCGATCTCACGCTTGAGATACGATTCATGATTTTATTTAAAAATTAGTCAATTCGATCTCATGCGCGAAATACGATTCGTCAATTTGTTTCCCAAAATCAAATGGACATTGATGATATTTTGCTTGATTTGGTGCCATGATGTTCTTTATACCTTTATTCGATTGCTCCCGTAAAAGAAAAATAAAAAATGTGATTTAGAGTAGGTTAATTCCTTGTTTTAGGTTTTTTTACATATTTAGGGTAGGAAATTTGTTATTTTGAATTTTTTAAAAAAATACCTAATAAAAAATACCAAAGGCACAAATTTAGGGTGTTAGATTTTCATTTCATTAATTTAAATTGCATGTTTAATTATCTGACAATTTAATTTCAAATTAAAAAATGAGAATTATGGCATTCTTTGCATGTCATTGCACATTAGGGTAAAATTGCATATAGTTTAATTTTAGATAATATTTTCTTATTATTATAAGTTTAGATTTTTTTAGATAGACCACATATTAGGCTAGGGATTGCTAAGTTAAGATAATATCTTGGTTTAAATTAGGGTTTAGCCTAACCTAATCCTTAATATAAGTTGGATAGAATCTTAATTTAGCTAGGTAATTTTCACAATTTTCTAATTTCCAATTTCATAAAAAAAGCAAAAAATGTCTTAGAATAAATTAGTTTCAGTTCCTAAGATAGATTGCATTCTTTTTTTTAAAATAAAAATAAAAAATGTCATCGCATGTCATATAGAATTAGATTTAGTGATTGTTGCTAGGTCCACCTAATTAGAAATCGCATGTCGTTAGAATTAGGTCATTTAGTGATATTACGTTGTATAAAGCATGATTCTCATTAATTAAGTGAAAACGAAAACAAAGAAATTGCGTATTAATTAGAAATCATATCTAGGGTTGATGATGTGAATTCTAATCTAACCACGCAGATACTTTTGTTGCTACAAAGTAAGTCTTGCATTTTATTTATTTGCTTTCTTGAGTGTTAAATTGATAGTTTGCGCACCCGTGTGATCACCTCACATGTTAGGAAGATAAATTAAAATCAATTCAAGCTGCTTGCCAACATTTTTCAAAATAAAATAGAAAGGTACCAAAAGGGCGTTAGAAAATTTAGCATAATCAAGTTCCCCAACTCATAAATCTCTGGTTCGTAGGAGTAAAGTAAGTCTTCCATTACTTTACTTGGGTTTCTAATCGACCCACCAAAAATAGATTAGTGGCAGCTCCTAATTAAAAAAATATTTGCATGTTAAGAAATTTGAACTTAAGTCGTGAATCGGTATGAGTTTGGGAGAGCCCGAGTTAAGTCTAGGCTTAACAATCCATTAGCTAAACCCTATGTGGTTTACACCCGAAAATTTGATCACGACAACCGTAAATCTGCTAAGTGAGATAACTTGAATACATTAATGCATACCTTTGAGAGGAGCAAGACCCGTCAATAAGACTACGATACTGCACATAACCCATGAAGCCGCATGCGCTCGTCGTCCAGAACAGGACCTTCGGCACGCCGACCGCCTCTGCAGCATCGAGCGTGAAGCTCATCACGCTGTCCAACACCACGCAGCTCACCGGTGGGGATCCCGATGTTGTGCTCTCCTCATTGAGCCTTTCAAGCAGGTCCCGGAAGTAGGGAGCAAGACTTCTGCGTGGACTAGCAGAGGGCGAGGACGTCCTGGGTGGTGTCAGCATCGAAAGGCGGCAGGTTGTTGGGGATGGTGTGGAACTAGAAAGACAAGAGGCCGTCGAGGGATAGGTTTGTCCCTTGCATCAATGATGCTTTTGTTGAAACTTTCGCACCAGTTGTTCAAGGAAATATCACATTTTGAGCTTGTCCTGAAGTAGGACTTGCTCCATTGCACTGGAGGCTTTTGAGACAACCATTCATAAGCTTTCTTATTAATTGCCTTCAGCTCTTTCATTGCCAAGTCAAAATCACATACCCTAGTCGTCATGGCAGCCTTCCAAAGGAGCTTTTTAAGTTCTACCCCTCTGTGATGCAACTTGAAGTTTTCATAAAGATGCCTTAAGCAAAATCTATGTTCTGCTTTAGGCATTAGATTTGCTAGTGCTTGCACCAATCCCTTCTATTTATCACACAAGAAAGTCCAGTACTTTGAATTTTCAAGGTCGGTAATCCCCAAGTCTTTTGTAATCAAACTAATAAAGCAATGCCATGTCTTGTACATTTCTTGTCCGACAACTGCCCATGCAAAGGGATACATTTGATTGTTGCCATCTATGCCCACCGCTAGTAGAAGTATACCCTTGTAGCCTAATGACAAATGGCAACCATTAAAACCTACAAAGTGCCTACATCCTTCTACAAAGCCCTTCCTTAATGCATCCAAACAAACATAGATTGCCTTAAACTTGCATTGGTCTTGATATTGCTCGGTTTTGATTATACACGTGGATCTCGGGTTGGCATCAAGAAATGCTTGATAATAGCTCCTGAGCATCCAATATTGCTCTTCATCATTCCCAGTGATCATACTCATTGCCATTGCCCTAGCTCTATAAACCATTGTCCTCGACAACTTTA
Source organism: Eucalyptus victrix (assembly GCA_016097545.1). NCBI lineage: Eukaryota > Viridiplantae > Streptophyta > Magnoliopsida > Myrtales > Myrtaceae > Eucalyptus > Eucalyptus victrix. The sequence goes on along the minus strand of CM027840.1, from coordinate 4,512,112 downwards.
AAACATTGTCAGGCGCCATTGTTTTTTTCATTGAAGCACCTGGCTATGTAGGATTATTTCTCAACCTATCACAATACTTGTTTGTTAACCATTTAGTGTTTATTTGAGGAACATGTAGAGCTCTATTACATGTATGTATGGGATTAAAGGTTTTGACTTGTAAAGTATGCTCCCTTTGCACTTTGGAAGCATTCACAACCATCAAAACACACTACCCTCAATTTATTAGGTGTATTCTTAAAAAACCTCACCTTTCTCCCATTTTTATGACATGGTTCTTAACGGCCTTTCTAAACTCCTCAACATTACTAAAGCGGATTCCTAACTTGAAGACAAGATTTTCCATATCAACCGCAGCAATAATCTCGGGATGTGTATACTCATTTTCGCCATTCATATTCAAGAAATCTACATTGTCAGCTAACACATCTACGTACTGACTAATGTCTCCAACCTCCATATCCCTCTCCATTGAACCATCACCATTAGCACAACTTACATTTCTTATGTATAACTCGTCAAGATCAACAAAAGTGAACCCATCTTCTCTAGCAACGCCATCATACCCACCATCATACATTGAATAGTTTATTTCTTCACATCCCTCAACTGGTGCAAAATGAAGCAAAAATAAAGTCAATATATTTCCATGCAAAACATACACCGGGAAAAAACAAAGCAAAAATAGTACACAATTGCAATAAAATTGTACCATGCTTTGATTAATGAAAGAAAACTAGACACACTAGTGATTATATACCACACTTTTATTGGATACCGTTTGTCAAAATATTGTGCATTATGGAGTTAAAATGTTTTCGATGTTGCCATAACTTTCTCCTTAGGTGAGCCAACCATGGTGGCCCAAGAACCAAACTTAGAGATATATACCATAAGGAAAAAACAACTGATCCCATTCAAAGTATTTCTTAAGCTCATATGTTATCAGCTTGAAAATTATGGAAACCACTACTAAGTTTGGTCGACTCAACTTTTGTCTGGATTCTCTCTTTCTTGTTCAACAAACAAGGCTGAAATACAATCCTATCAAGAAGACTTAATTGCAAATTTACTAAGTAATTATGGAATGATAACTAGCAGGATCTACGATGCATCTTGACACAAAGATTAAATAGTCTTCATATTAATAACTTGGGAAGAATAACTTCTAACAAGTAATCTAACAAACTGCTACTTTAGAAGTTACGTCCATTATAGTGCACAAAAACTATAGAAAACAAGACACCTCTAGCTCCTAATAACCAGTGTGCACAAAAATTATTGGAAACAAGATGCCCCAATGCTCTAACTGTAAACTCATGCGCACATAGACTCAAATTGATTTTGTCTCAATGTGCTTCCACCAAATTTCCTCCTCTAAATACTTTCCATTAGAGAACCCATATCAGAGTAATTATAGTTTTTTTTTTAAAATGTCTATCTGCTTTCCCTGTGAGAATCTATGTGGGCTATTAAATTCCATGACAGGCCATGAGCTCCAACCATCAATGACAAAATATAAACCAGAAAAAAACAAAAAGAGAGTATTAAAAAATTGCAAAACAGGGACCACCATCACAACATGTAGGACCCCAACGGCAATAATATCTAATTAAAAATCCATAGTGGACACAACTCATATGCAACTCATATGCATTTTTTCGGACAAAATAGACATTAACTCAGAAATTTGACAAAACAAGCAAAAAGAACACCATAAAATGAAAGAATTTGTCCTACCATCACCATCCTCACTGCCATCTATGTGATATTCCACCACATGCCCACGCCTTGTCAATATGTTGCTTCGACAAGTTACAACCACTTTGAACGAATGAATGATCGATTGCACCAATTTAAAAAAAAAACTGACCTTGGTTGAACGGGCGTGTGAATCAAAGTGGATGGCGAACCTAAAAAAAGATAATGAAGAATTGAGGCCCTCGTGTTACACACGAGTGTCTCAATAACGAAAAAGTGGCTTTACTCGAGATTTGTTTTCTTTGTTGGAAATAAACGAAGACAGAAAACAAGAGAAGAAGATGTGAAGAAACGAAGGTAGGGGTTTCTTGTTGTGTTTCAATTTGTGTTCCATTAACAGAAAATTTCGGTGCTCCAAGCGAGAGAGGACAAAGAACGGAGAAGATGAAGAGCAAAAGAAGAAAAACGTGAGAACGTGAAGAGTTTGGGGGAGGTTTGTTTTTAGGGTTTGTTAATTTCAATCTATATTTTTTTTGGACAAAATTGCCCATAGTCCGGCCACCGGAAATGTCACATGCTCGCCAGCCAACGGTTTAGGTCCTTGTTTGAAACTTGTTAGCCACTTCGGATCCTTATTTGGGACAACGGCCACTTCGGGTCTTTATTTGAAAATAAACTCACTTTGGGTCCTTATTTGAGATTTTCCCTATAATATCAGTGAGCCGTAAATTGTTTCGCCCCATGTCAAGCGGCCCATTTGATAAGGTTCTCTAGGCAATGAAAAATGATTTGCCAATATCTGTTTTTGAGAATTTAGTGGTACATAACATGAAAACAATAAGTGCATTCAAAATTATGAAATTTTTCTGGTTGATTGCTTAATAAATGTATCAACGCCACTCAATGACAAAATCCTAATCTTGATTATTTCTTCAAACTATTCTCTAAGGAATACGTGTCGGGCAACAAGCTTAAGAGGAGAAGAAATTCAATTGGTCTTCTTCTTAGAGGAATTGGTGGCAGAATAAGATAATTAGTTATTCAACCAATCATGTATTTGGTAATATGGTAATATGACCAGTGCCATCGTAGTGGGATTATTAGGTCCAAACGGTAATATGACTGCTGCTGCTGTTGCTATTGTTATTGATGGATTTTTTCTTTTTGATGGGCTTGAGTTGGCCCGTCCGCCCATGTTGGGTCCAAAAAGGCCCGACCCGTGAGTTGAGGGCCCACGGAGGAAATTATTATAGATAAAGGAAAAAATTAAGAGAGGCAGTTATCTGAGATCGAAAGGTTACGTATTTTGAAAAAGAGAGATTACGCTCTCTCTTGGTTTCGCACGTTCTCTCTTAGAAGTTACGTCTTCTCACCCCGCTTTCTCCTGAAGAACAGTAAAGAAGAATCCTTTGAAGAACGGCGTGGATTATTCCTCTTTAATTTGCAACACCGGGGTTTAGTCTGTGAAAACAAAGGTATGTTCGTTTATGTGATGTGCCTTAGGATCGGTGATTCATGAATTTCTTAGGCTCGCTTCTGCTACGTTTATGTTCAATTCTATGTCGAATCACTGTTTTGGGGATCCGTTTCCCGAATCTCTACCCAACATTAGTATCAGAGCCTCTTAATCATGTTTCCCGATTACTGTTTACATTTATAAACAAATTTTGATTGATTGTTTTTTTTGTTAAACGTCATTATTAATCGATTTAGAGACGAAAAAATCCCGACACTGTATTGTTCCCCTATTTTTGGTTTTTCCGTAGATCGAATTGCAATTCTAATTGCTTAGGGTTGAAGTACTCAGCAATACAAGAATTTCGAGTGGTCGCTCGCCATCGGATGCCGCCGAATGCGCTGCCACGCACGGCCAAAGAGTTCGGCTTTGTTGCACGCGCCGAGACGGTTCCCAGGCATGTGCAACGCACGTACAAGTGGTTGAAACTGCAGTCGCGTGCAACGCACACGCGCGGTAACCGCATGTGTGTGCAAGGCACGTGCCAACTAACGTCATTGTGACATCGACCGGCGGTTGCCCACGCACGCAAGGCACGTGCCGGCTCGATCGGATCGACCCGACCCAACCCAACCCGTTTGACCCAACGGACCCGTTGATCAACCCGTTGACTTGACCCAGTCATGCGTTGACCGTTGACCGCCGTTGACCGTTGACTTATAAAAAAAGAAAAAGGAAAAGGAATGCGTTTCTTTTTTCAATTATGTCTATGTGGATTATATGTAATCCCTTTTTGTTCTGCATTTGTTGCAGAAAATATGATACGTTATGCATGCATGCCTGTATTTCCGAGAACGGATGAAGAGAAGGTAAGAATTAAAAGGCTAATAACAGAGTTAGCTAATTATCAGTGGAATGATGGTGATATAGTATCACACGTGGTCATGGTCAATCAGATGATACAAGAAATTATCTAGAGTGGTTATCTTATGCCAAATTTTGAGAAGGTGTCGCCCTTAATGAACACTCTTCCACTTGAATGGCAAGCAGTGTTAGATCGTCTATGGGAGGTCAACATGATCCCGGATTATAGGATGCTTGCAAAAGCTTTTGTAAGAGAATATCATAGGATCGAGTTGACCAAAATTTTAACCCTTGGATTGAGTATCACATGGCGCAGAGTGAATGCGCCTTGGAGATGGCATGAGAGCTCTCCAAAAGTTTTTATGTGGTTGGCTGATGTGTCTTCAGATCTCTTAGAGAATATTACTGATAAATTAGATAAGACTTTCCCTACTTATTTCTTAGATGAGTATGAGATGCTTTTGGTGTAGATATCTCTTTCTATGTTGATATTTTTTCCTTTGAATATTACTTAGGCCTTGTTTGGTTGGGCATTTGGAAAGCCCATTTGGGCTCTAAAGTCCCTTGGCCAAATGCGAACATGTTTGGTTCGGTTTTTTGGGCGACTTTGGCGAGATGCAATTGCATCTCCAAGTGACTTTAAGGGCCTTTAGCCCAATGCAACTTTAGAGGTACTTTGGGAAGTTACATCTCTAGAATGCAAGTTCGGTACTATTCATCTTCTCCAATTATCACCGCACACCATTGCGAAGAAGTTGACCGGAGGCCAACGACCACCGGCCAAGGGGTTGCGCGCGCCGGCAACCGCCGCCTGAGGGTTGCCTGACCCCGGCAACCGTTGCTAGACCTCAGGCGACGTCTGGGTCATGTGAGCCAGGCGAACGTTGCCGGGGTCGTGCCCGGCCATCCGGCCGCTAGATCCCGCGGTCCGGCCACCTGATCCAGCGGTCTGGTGGTTGGACTTCAAAAAAAAAAATATGTTTTTTTTTTGTTTTTTTAATTTAATAAAAGTCCTTTACAAATGCAAATTTTACCAAACGATATTTGTATTTCAGAAAACTCCATTCACCCAAAGGTATTTGCATCTTGGCAAATACATTCCCCAAAAGCCGAATCAAACGGGCCCTTAGTGTAATGGACATGATTAATTATTGAAAGTTCAATGTTATTTGTTGTTGTAAATTAGCATGTTAATTTACAATTCGTTGTGGGAAGTTCAAGAAAGCTTTAGTGACTTTGCTGAACTTATTTTGCATAGAAAATTATATTAATGATAATTTCAAGTTATGATTTTTAGATGATGATTGGAAACTAAATGACCTCTTGATTCTTAAATCTAATTTGAAATTATTCATTAATATGATGGTTTTATGCAAAATAGATGCATAAATGATAGGCATTAATAATTCGTGCATATATGTCTGATATGTTCAGATTGGTGAATTCAGTAACTAATAACATAATTGCTGATTTGAACAAAGAATACAAAATGAACGGCAAGAATTGTGAAATATTGAATATGAAAATTCAATGTGTGCTTGAAAAGTAATAAACACTAAAAGCTCTTGACCATGTTATGGAAGAAATTGAGGATGTTGTGTGCCACCTTGAGCTAGCAGAGGACTACCTCAAGACATTTGAGAAGGAAACACATATTTGCTATATTGCTTCCAGCTCAGAAGGAGCTTCGAGCTCTAAGCGCAAGTGCATTGATTCATTCAATATGTGAAAATGCAGAGGATCAAGTCCTTCTTGCAAGAAACCAAGAGTTGACCAACATAAGAGAGGAAAACAACATCGAGTGAAGAGTATTTCAAGGGTGAAGTGTTACAATTGTGACCAGAAAGGTCACTACGCTCGCGACTGTCGCAAGTCAAAGAAGGCACTTACCCATTGTACTCTTAAAAGCTTTGCTAATGTGTCAAGTTCTGTGTTTTTAACTGAGTCTAATCCTTGTGGACTGTAGATTCGGGTACAACAGACCATGTAGCGAAGGATAGAGAATCATTCGTAGAATTTCGACGAGTTCCGACTGGAACTAAGTGGATCTATGTAAGAAATAACTTCAGAGCTGAACTTAAAGGGATTGACACCTGCCAATTGAATATGCGTGGTGGACGCACCTTGTTCCTATATGATATTTTATATGCTCCGGAGATTCGTCGAAATTTAGTATCTGTTTTAGTGTTGGTTAAGCTTGATTTTAGTGTGAACTTCCATAATAGCGATGTAGATTTGTATTTGGATACAAACTACTATGATTGTGGTCATTTTTTGGATGGTTTTATTGTACTAAATGTTGACATGGTGATGTCAATATTTGTTATTCCCTTTTTTTACGTCTTCTACTTCATATGATAATGATGTGAATGTGTGTCATGCTAGACTTAGTTATATTGGCCAACAAAGTATGAATAGACTAGCCAAAGAGGGCTTGTTGGGTATTGTCCATATGTGAGCATTGCCTAGCAAGGAAAACGACAAGAAAACCATTTGAAAACGATAAAAGAGCTGAATTTCCTTTGCATTTAATTCATTTTGACATATGTGGTCCGATGAATGTGAGAGGAAGGCATTGGGCTATTTATTTCATCACATTTATAGATGATTATACTCGATTCAGATATATCTATTTGATTTCCCATAAATTTGAAGCATTAAGTTGTTTCAAAAAGTGTATGAATTTGGTAGAAAATCAATTAGACAAGAAAATAAAAGTATTGATATCCGATCGAGGTCGTGAATATTTATCTGATAAGTTCAGAAAATTTTGTGATGAAAAAGGAATAGAAAGACAGTTGTCTGTTCATTATACTCCTCAACAAAATGGTGTTACGGAAAGAAGAAATATAACCATTCTAGAAATGGTTAGGTCCATGATGGTGCATGCTAACTTACCTATCATTTTTTTTTAAAGTGATACGTTGTTGACTACTGCCTATATATTTAATCGAGTGTCTTCTAAATTAGTTACTTCCACTCCATATGAGTTATGGACAGGTAGAAAACTGGACTTAAGTTTTCTTAAGTCATGAGATTGTGCTGCCTATACTCATGAGTCCTCTCATAAGTTTGGGAAATTGGGTCATAGAGAAAAGAAGAGTATTTTCATAAGATATTTTGAACACTCGAAAATGTATGTGTTCATAGGTGAGTAGGAAAATGAGAATATAACTGAATTTGAATCACGGAATGTCACATTCTTAGAAAATGATTTTCCTAAAAATGGCGAAATAGGTGAGGACTTCTCCCTATTTAAAACCTTAGATCTAGATAATGAATTTAGTGGAGTTCGTCCAAGTGGGAGTAACATGAGAAGTGATGAATTTAAGTCAACTCACTCTCAATTACAACCGCATGATGAGACGATATCATCATTATCTAATCCGAGTGGGAGCATAATAGGGAATGATATGCAAAGTGTACCATCTCTCGTACGGCGAACAAGTTGCAAAAGTATTCCTCGTCGACGTTTTGACATTGAAGGGGAAACTTTTATTGTTGCTCTGCAAGATGAAGATGAGCCAAGGAATGTAAATAAGGCTCTAAGTTGCCCTAATAAGGAAAAATGGATTCATGTAATGAAAGAGGAGATGGAGTCAATGAAGTTAACCAAGTTTGGGAACTGGTTGATCTTCCAAAAGGACGCAAAGCTATTGGAAACAAGTGGGTTCTCAAAATAAAGCGTAAAGCTGATGGCTCGATAGAAAGGCATAAGGCTCACCTTGTAGCGAAGGGATATAATCAACATGAATGAATTGATTATGAAAAAACATTTTCTTCTGTATTGAGATTTACCTCGATTCACATTATTCTGGCAATAGTGGCTAGTATAGATCTTGAGTTACATTAAATGGATATAAAGACTGCTTTTCTCAATGGAGAATTAGAGGAAGAAATATATATGGAACAACCTGCTGGTTTCATTATAAAAGGCCAAGAAGGAAAGGTATGTCGATTTTTGAGATCGATATATGGCCTTAAGCAATCATCGAGACAATGGTTTATACGTTTTCATAATGCTATAATGGCATATGATTTTACAATGATAGGTGAGGATCATTGTGTATATATCAAAAGATCCAAAGATCAATTTGTGATCATATCATTATATATTGATGATATGCTAATGGCCGGAAGCAATATGGAGTTTATAAATACTGTGAAGAGTTGGTTATCTTCCAACTTTGAGATGAAAGATATGGGTAAGGCTGCATACATTCTTGGAGTTAAGATTTCAAGAGATAGTTCAAAGAGATCATTATCTCTTTCGCAAGAAACATACATAAATAAGGTTCTTGAACGGTTTCGTATACAATATTGTAAACCCATTGATACTCCTATTGCAAAAGGTGAAGGATTGAGTCATAAACTGTGTCCAAGGACTCTACAAGAGAAGGAATAAATGAAACACGTTCCTTATGCTAGTGCTGTTGAAAGCTTAATGTACGCTATGATGTATACAAGACCTGACATATGTTTTGCAGTTGGAATGGTGAGTAGATACTAATCCAACCCAAGTCAAGCACATTGGAATGTTGTTAAGAAAATACTGAGGTATCTAAAAGAAACTGCTAATTATATGCTGAGTTATCAAGGAAAGGATCCGCGACTCTAAGGCTATTCCGATGCTGATTGGGGAGGAGATTTAGATGAAAGTAAATCTACCTTTAGGTTTGTTTTCTTACTGAATAATGACGCAATATATTAGAGCAGTAACAAACAAACGTGTATAGCCTTGTTCACGTGGAAGTTGAGTTCGTGGCATTATCAGCAGCAATACAAGAAGATGTTTGTCTTAAGAGATTTTTGGATCATTTAAGTGTTATTGGAAGTGCTGCAGATTCATTGTTGGTTAACTGTGATAGCCAAGCAGCAATAGTGTACACCAAAGATCCAAAATATCATAACAAGACCAAACATATAGATACCAAGTATAATTTTGTCAAAGATATGATTGCACGAAAAGATGTGCTACGCATAGAATAGTAGTAGATCTTATGACAAAGACAATACCTAGAGATGTGTTTTGTGGCCATATGAAATCTCTAGGATTGCGTAGAGACTGATGTACTGAATATTATAATTTCCTTAAGTGTTCACATTTGATGAATTTGTGTTTTCATTATTAATGCCTATGGATCTTTGTTTGACGTTTATGCATCTTAATACTTGGTGCATTATATTAAGTTGAGAAAGTATGTCGAACAGATTAAAGATTAGCCCACTCACACGGGTAATCGCATCTATTTACTGTATGATAAATAGAGATGAGACGGTTTTTAAGCTTATTATTTAGGTGATATCGAGAGCTTAAGCTTAAAATATATATGTCGCATTAACTAAGTGTTAAGATGATAACATAATATTTACTATGTCCGAAAGTAAAATACCCCACATATTTTACTTTATCTGTTTAAGATGCCAGATGTGAGTTCTGATAAATTTTGTGAATGAGTAGATACGTGAACTCAAGTTAGATATTGAGTATGTATGAACTATCATCTGTACGGTATTGAAGGTGTAGACATACGCTCCATGGGAAATGAGTTAATACCGTAATACATATTTCATACTACGTATGCATGAGACGATCAATAAGAGTGGCAAAAGTTTGATCTCAACTTTTATGCCATGTAAGACTCTTGAAGAAAAGAGTTTCTCAATTTTAGTACCCTCATGACTTTTACTTATTCTCAAGATTTCTATTTAGTGTTTGTTATCTTAGGATGTTGCTAATGGTCATGAGTTGATTTGATCTAATGGGACATTTCTAGAAAAACAAGTTGACCTAAAATTGAGAGTTTGAAGGAAAGAAGAAGATCGAATTTGGAGAATCAAATTGTAGTTTTGTATTCACTGATCGACCAATTATGACTATCTTTGGGATAATCAAAATTGTGAATACAATATATCAATGATTAAAAAGAGATCAAGAGAAAAATATAAATATGATCGATCGATCTAGAGCATTGCATACTAAATCTACTCAGGATGTGATGCCCATTATGAGCTGCTATATATTCCTAACATATGTATGGCAATGAGCTATCAAAGTATGTTGATCGCACGGACTATTCACCAGTATGAATGTTGCAGTAAGAAAAGATGATTTTGTTTGGCCCACCATGTCAAGTGGGAGTTTATGATAGATTTTTCTCTGATTGGCCTAAGTAGGGCCTGTCCACCCATGTTGGTTTTGGCCAATTATGTGCGAGTGAGAGATGATGGATTTTTTTCTTTTTGATGGGCTTGAGTTGGCCCGTCCGCCCATGTTGGGTCCAAAAAGGCCCAGCCCGTGAGTTGAGGGCCTATGGAGGAAATTATTATAGATAAAGGAAAAAATTAAGAGAGATGGTTATCTAAGATCGAAATGTTACGTATTTTGAAAAAGAGAGATTACGTTCTCTCTCGATTTTGCACGTCCTCTCTTAGAAGTTACGTCTTCTCACCCCGCTTTCTCCTGAAGAACAATAAAGAAGAATCCTCTGAAGAACGGCGTGGATTATTCCTCTTTGATTCGCAACACCGAGGCTTAGTCTTTAGAAACAAAGGTACGTTCGTTTATGTGATGTGCCTTAGGATCAGTAATTCACGAATTTCTTGGGCTCACTTCCGTTACGTTTATGTTCGATTCTGTGTCGAATCACTGTTTTGGGGATCCGTTTCCCGAATCTCTACCCAACAGTTATTGATCCATTGCTATCACCGGCATCCTTATCTCCGGGCGTCCTTCTCGTTGAAATACCTTGGATACTCTGATCTCTAACGGTGAAAAATATCTCAAAAAGATATTTGCAGACATTTAATCCGTTTACAAATGGATGAAAACATGGCCCTATGCGAGCGCCCCGCGCATCGTGGCTCGATACTCACGCGGCCGGATTATCTTCTCTGACTTGTCTCTGGCATCCATTTAATAACAGACAAGTGACTGAACAAGAATCTTGCCCTCTTCGGATCTGGCCAGATCTTGCCTAGCCTAACCATTGGCGAGGCTACTCTCGCCCACGATGGCAAGGTTGATTTTTTCCAACCCAACCATTGAAAAGGTCCAACTAGCCAGCCCGAGTGTCTAGTTGGTCCCTATGACTAGTTAGTGAAAGAAGAGAGAAAAAAATTATAAAAAATATAAATATTACTAGAAAATCACATTAGCACGAATTGTGTTACGTAGGATGCCAACGTCCACGTTAACAATTTTTTTTTTTATCAAAATTGATGAATTGACTCAGTTAATAAAAAAAAGGAAAATATTATGATTTACTTGATACAGTGAAAATGTCTATAAATTAATTAGTAAAAACATTATAAGTTTAATTTTTTTTTGATAATTTTATCGTGCGACAACTCACGTAACATTTGTGAGATCATAAAATCACGACAACTCGATACAACGCAATTCATTAAATTAACAAAGCTTTGTGTTTCCAAATTTGTGCGGTTATGAGTCACCTACAAACTTAAAGGCGTGGAATCGATTTATTGCATATTTTTATGGAAGAATTAAAATAAAAATTAATTTCCTTTTTATTTCTCCTCTTGTCGTGAGGATGGCAGTACAACGCTACGTGCAAGGAGGAAAAACAAACATTTCCATTCTTCATCAATCTTGACCCAAAAAGAAAAAAAAAAAATCTTCATCAATTGCTACAAGAAGTCTTCCACGATTTCCGAATGAAAATGGACATTCTGTCGCATGGAGGGTTGTGCTCGTCTTTAAGTAGACAAGTTCAAATTTCTATTGGAAAATAGGGACACACATGGAACGGACTTTCAATGTGTAGAGAAAATGGGTTAGATTGGTTGGTTTGGCTCGAGCTCAGGCTCGGGCTATCCCCTCTCTTGTGATTACCTTAACATGAGGTATTGGACTTTTATCTACGCCCTTATAAGTAATTGTTGATACCCAAAGTTATTCTTACTATCACGTATTGATCATAAGGGATATTGACATTCGAAATAATCATCATTGTCATGTGCTAGTTATGATTAACAACAATCGAGCCCATATCAGTCATAAAGACAAAAGATGGCCAAGATCTTCAAGAACCCTTGGGTTGAATTTGGATGGGCCTACAAGTGGAGATGCATGATTTGACGGTAAGGCAGATGATTGCCATGTGTTTAGGCCAAGAGATACCACTGTGGACATATAATTCAAATAGAATTGGCATCAAGATTTTAAGTGGGAATAGTTGGTGCTCAAAGAGCACGCAAAATCAAATGAACAATTATTACTTGCTGAACAAGTCGTGCGATCATCATCAACAATTTAGGAGACAACAAGACATGGATAAAGTAATAAAGCAAAGAACGTGGGAGAAATTAGGAACAACTTTCAAGGAAGGATCAACTGACCAAGGGTTACCAAATTGTCCAATAAATACCATAGACAATCCAAAGTAGGGCCCTTGAACAACACATCAAAATCTTTTATCTTATCATTTATTATCCTTTTGTAGTATAGTTTAGCTGTAGTTTTGGTTTTTTTGTCATTGATTCAATTCTAACGTGTCTATATTCTAGGTAACGCTATTGATTAGATTCCAATACTGCTCGACCATTCAGCGGCGTCAATTAGATTATGACGTTGTGTCATCATATTCATCTAGGAGCAATATCTATGCGATGTTGTTTCTACTATTCAACGTCGTCAATTAGAGGATGATATTGTGGTCTCATATCCATCTAGGAGCACCTACCCAGTGTTGTTTCCACTATCCAACCTCGTCAATTAGATTCTAACGTTGTGTTCTCATGCCCATTTAGGAGCAATATCTACTTAATATTGTTTCTATCGTCTAGCATCATTGATTAGATTCTGACTTTGTGTCCTCAAACCCACCTAAGAACAGTGCCTTCCTGGTGTTATTTCCACTATCCAATGCCATCAATTAAGTTATGAGATTATGTCATCAAAACCATCTATTGTTGTTTCCATCATTTGATGCCATCGATCAGACTTTAAGATTGAGCGATCCATTTGATCTTAGCAGGTTTTCATTAGTATATTGAAAGGTGCTTGAATTAAGCCATTGATTAGATTCCAACACTTGTCATCATTAGTTTTGAGCTTGTACCGAATGGTTTCATTATATTTAAGACTATAATATTTATATCTATTTGCATTTGACACTTTCTATTCAATACTACCATAGAACCTAGGTCCCTTAATTAAAAACCAAAACATAACACTTAATAAAAGATATTTTGTTATGAAATCCAAAATTGGCGAAACGGTTATACATACATACATACATACATACATACATACATACATACATGCATGAATGTGTCACAGGCCGAGAGTTTCCTTGGCCTCGGAAATGACCCGCGGGCGCCTAGCGAGCGAAATTCGCCAGGCCAGCCCTTTCTTTAGCTATTCCACGAACGAAACAGTGAATGATTCTTCGTGCGAGATTCTACCACGCCCAGCTTCGCTCGGGCGTCTAGTTTATCAAGTAAGGCAGCAGTTCTCTTTAGGCACAACAACTGGTTTCGGCTTGCCATGGCCTCGTCAGGAGAGCAGCATCAGCTCCCGACCAGTTTGTGCACGGGAGGCCTACCTCGTCTTCAGAGCTCCTAAGCGATGTAATCCTTCTATCTTAGAACTCCTAGCACCAACCGTCCTGATGCCACTCTCACGGACCGGTTGTGTTCTACCCCTTCTGCCTCACACTCTTCACCAGATAATCCCAAGCGCCACTCACAAGTGTCACGAGTACGGGAGGATTCACGGACCGTGACATTCTCCCCCACTCAATTCGCAACGCCCTCGTTGCGATCTCTGCTCTGTCGCTTCCTTGCGTAAATTAACCATTGATGTGCCACTTTTGGGAATTCACATCGAACGGTCACGCTCGCCCAACAAAACAGGTTTTGCTCCATTGGTGGCCTCTTTTGATCTCAGCCGCTCGGCCCTTCAGTCACCTGCGCTTTTTGGCAAGTGTGGCATTTTTCGCCAACCGCATCTTTTAGCAGTACCATTCCAGCCTAATCAGCATCTTGACCCCAGCAGACCAACGAAGGTTCTTTTCTTGTTGAAAACATGATAGTAGACCTCTTCTTCGAATTCACCAATCGATCCAGGAACGTTATCCCCATTCAGCAAGGGTTTGGTTCTTCTCTAACTCGCATTCCACTCGATGAGAAGCCGACTCGTCCTAGTACCCATCCACTAGGACTTATCTGCTTGACCCGCACTTGAGCGAGGAGTCCGATTCTCCGACTTGCTCACTTGCTTACTGGAGGGATTCTTGCTCTGATACCACTTGTCACGGGCCGAGAGTTTCCTTGGCCTCGGAAATGACCCGCGGGCGCCTAGCGAGTGGAATTTGCCAGGCCAGCACTTTCTTTAGCTATTCCACGAACAATACAGTGAATGATTCTTCGTGCGGGATCCTACCACGCCCAACTTCGCTCGGGCATCTAGTCCATCAAGTAAGGCAGCAGTTCTCTTTAGGCACAACAACTGGTTTCGGCCTGCCATGGCCTCGTCAGGAGATCGGCATCAGCTCCCGACCAGTTTGTGCACGAAAGGCCTACCCCGTCTTCAGAGCTCCTAAGCGATGTAATCCTTATATCTTAGAACTCCTAGCACCAACCGTCCTGACACTACTCTCACGGACCAGTTGTGTTCTACCCCTTCTGCTTCACACTCTTCACCAGATAATCCCAAGCGACACTCACAAGTGTCACAAGTACGGGAGGATTCACGGACCGTGACACATGCATGCATGCATGCATGCATACATGTATGTAAGCCATGTCAACTTGTGGGCGTTCTATAGTGAATTAGAATGTCTATAGGAATGAATCTCGTGGATCATCGCAGTTGCCCCAACTAGTATTTCCGTCATGATTGCTTTTTAATTGTTTACTTAGTTTTATCTTTAGGGATGGATCTAGTGATTATATATTGATTGAAATTCAAGTTTACTTATTGAAGGACAAAACAAGGTAACAAGCGTGAACTTTTGTAATGCATGGTTCAAGTCGGTTTAAATCATTCGAAAGCACAATATTTTGTCACGAGGAGTATGATCTTGATGACATAATCTTAATGTGACTTTCACCACTAAGGAATCCCAATGGCACAAATGTTTACCCAATGAATGGATTAACCAAGGGTCATAAATATTGATTGAAAGCCATTGTTAGAGTACGGTGAATTTAGACATCAAATGGAGATTCTCAATATGCATGGTCCTGATTGACTTAGACGTAGCATCCCAATGGCACATTTGTCTGTCCGATGGTATTTTTCCTTTCAAAACAAGGCAAATCGTCGTTTGCCCTTTGTTTTGCCTTCGACGTGTTACTATGACTCTCTTTCCGGACAAGGCAGTCGGCCCTAAAGGCTAAACTTGATGGGTAGATCCCAACAATTAAACAAGCACGTGAGACTACTTTCATTTTTCTGATTATTTATCAATTCATTGTATTTGAATTTACCCTTTCAAAATATTTTGGGATTTTTTTTTCTCCATGCATCATATTAAAGTGAAAAATTCTAAGGGTACACTTTAAACCTCATGTTTTTAAGAATTTACATTTTGCTTTCCACCCAGACTTTGATTTTATTATTGTCATGAACCTCTTCATTTTTGCCCTTTTTATTCCGGCTAGCATGTGCCATTTGCGGGATTTTCAGAATGGGTAGGGTGGAATCTCTTCTTAAATTTTTTAATGCATATTGCCATTCCTCATAGAAATAGAAAAGTTTTGTCAACTTTAAAACCTAATAAGAGTTTCCTCAACACTAGAAAGTAGCGAATCATTCAATCGAGAGTTTCGGAAGCTTCACCTCCTCAATTTTGAATTTTAAGGGCTTTGACGACACTTACTCTCGATGTAATGACAGACGTCCTTGCTTATGAGTTTAGACCATGGCCAAGATTGAGAGAAGAAAAATAATTCGAAATTTTCACTATGTAAGCCTGTGGATAAATAAATTGAGGGTCGAATGGATTTATGTAAATCTAACGTGTCTATTACTAAGGTACCTAGTATTTTCTCATCGTTGTGTTATATATGTGACCAAGAAAGGTCGCAAGAGTTTGGATCCAACGCTATCACGGGCCACCTTTGCTTCCTCGTATTGTCATTGCTTCATGAAGAAATAGACACGAATGTATGTACGGAGAAAATGCAATAAAAACATGGGAAAACACTTTATTGCAGCCGGATGTTTTACACACATGCCAACTGCACAGAACTAAATGTAAACAACCGGAACTGACGAGACCTGAGTTACTAGGGGTGTAGATACGATCTAGACGGGGCAATACACAACAGGACTGTCTACAGAATCGTTTGGATACTCATCCCAATCGCAAAGCAATGTCCATACAAGCTTAATCTCTTCTGGGTGACAACAGCACCTTGTTGATCACCTCGTCCAGGTTCAAGAACGATGACCTGGAAGGACGCGTGGCCTCTCGGGCCATCTCCTTCCACTCCATCACCTTCCTCTTCATCTCCTTCCCTTTCCCCACCTCCGTTAGCTCCTTCACCTGCCTCTCCACCTCGTTCCTTTTCACATCGTTGTCGATCTCCATCCCGATCCCCCACTCCTGGCAGCTGTACCAGCAGTTCGTCTGCTGGTCCCAGAAGAATGGCCAGCACACCACCGGCACCCCGACCGCAATGCTCTCGATCGTGGAGTTCCACCCGCTGTGGGTCAGGAACCCACCAACCGATTGTTAAGAGTATAACACAAGATACTAGTGCTGATGAAAATAGAGGAAAGAAGAAAGAAGACTTCAAGAACAGAGGAAAAAAAGAAGGCGAAAGTAAGGTCAATAGCAGAGAAAAGAAAGCTGATGAAAACAGAGGAAAGAAAGAAAACAACAACAGAGATTACAACATGCGTAAAACTGATTTACCATTGAGAAATCAGTATTCAATTTTAAATTTGTAAAGTCAAACTCTCTGTTCTTTACTTCAGTTAGTTAGTTAATTATGTTAAGCTAGTTAGTTTCATTCGGTTGTAATTCTTTAGTTGATATAAAAGCTGATAAGAGAAGAGCAAAAGGAAGGAGAGATTTTTCATTGTAAACTAAGCATTCATTGAATAAGAATACGATCTTACTCTCTGCATCATTTCTCCCTCTCTCTTCCATTCATTGTTCTGTTCATCAAAACCCTTCATTGTATCAGAGCCATCTTCCTGAGAGTATGAATCAACCTTCTTCTCTATGAAAAGATGATGAATCCACAGCAGATTGAAGCCTCATCGATTGCTGTCTTCTGCTGCTAATGGTGGTATGTGCTCTTTATTTGAGGATCTGCGAATCGTTTTTCAACACTGGACAAGAACTGTGAGTTGTTCTTTTTCCTCAATCGAGTTCTCATCATCATCAATAATAGAATCACAACTCTGTTCTGCAAAATCAGTAGGGGATTGGTTTCAGTAATAGAGAATCCTCTAGAATCTGAGTGTGAAAATGGTAGCAAGGGTGCAGAAGTATCCATTCCCTATTCATGTTAACATTTCTAACTTTGTTACCATCAAATTAGCCGAAGATAATTTTCTCCTTTGGCAAGCTCAATTTCATAGGTTTTTGAGAAGTCAAGATCTATTCGGTTTTGTTAGTGGAGAAAGTCCACCACCTGCCAAATCATTGCAAGTTGAAGGAGAAGAATGGGGTACTAAAGTTATAAACCCTGATTACAATGATTGGATCAAGATAGATCAACTTATGTCGTCTTGGATTAGTGGTGCTGTCTCAGAAAACATACTCAGTTTAATAATTGGCTTAGATACTGCATTTGAGGTTTGGCAGACACTACTTAATCTATTCACGCAAAAGTCAGTGGCTAGAGAATTTGAGTTAAGAGGAAAGTTGCAAGCATGTCAGAAACGTGATCGAGCTTTGGCTATATATCTCAGGGAATATAAGTCAATCTGTGATCAACTCAAGGCAATAGGGAAACTTGTTGATGAAATAACAAAGTTGTTCGAAGTTTTGGAGGGTCTAGGATCTGAGTATGAGAGCTTTAAGACCACAATATATTGCTTAAAACCACAACCATAGTATGATGAGGTGATATCACACTTGGAGAGATTCGAAGCAAGATTACAGAACTATTCTTCAAATCAGTTCAGTCCTAATCTAGCCTATTATGGCCAAAGGAAAACTGAAGTCCTACAAAGGGAAGTTTTTGACAGAGAACTAGCACAACAAAATGTTAGCTTTGGAGGACCAAGAGGATACATTCGTGGAGGCAGAAGTTATGGAAGAGGATGTCCATTTAATAATCGATATCGCAACTATGGATATCCTGGTAGAAATATAAGCTACAGATAGAATAATCTGAGTTATGATCAGGGGGAACGATAGTTCAAGCAATTCAATACTCTCTCTGGCATTGGTTCTGGTCAAGGCTTTAGACCATATGCTCGCTCCACACAAAGGAATCCGGATATCAAGTTATATCCCTCTAACTCATCAAATCTAACTCTTCACAAAAATCTGCAGGAAAATAAAATGACAGAAAACACTCGATTAGAGTGTCAGATCTGCAAACGTCCTTGATATGATGCTCTTCACTGTTGGTATAGATTCGACAACTCTTATCAAGCTAAGGAAATACCAACAGCACTAGCAGCAATGCATCTTGAGGAATCAAATGGCAATGAGTGGTATCCAGACACTGGCACGACTGCTCACATCACTGCTAATGCTGGTATTCTTCATAATTCCTTTAAACACATTGGTAATGATACAGTTATGATTGGTAATGGCTTATGCTTACCTATTACACATATTGGTGATGCATTACTGCATACTACAGTGGATAATTTACCTTTGAATGATGTGTTAATTGTTCCAGAAATTAAGAAAAATCTTCTGTCAGTTTCGAAACTAACAGATGACTATCCTTGCTCGTTTGTCTTTGACAAAACCGGTGTGTATATAAAGGACCATTCATCCAGCAGAATCAAGATGCTCGGAAGGAAAGTTAATGGACTCTACTGAGTAGACCCTCATGTTACAGAAGTCCTTTTCACTCAAAAACACAGGACAGTTGGAGAAGATGTGTGGCATCAACGTTTAGCCCACACGAACTTGAAAATCTTGAAGTATATGGAGACTCAACAGTTGATTCACTGCAATACAAAGCTACAGTCTATATGCAGGAGTTGTAAAATAGCTAAGATCACTGCTTTACCCTTCCCATTATCAGACTCTGTAGCTTCTAGACCTTTAGAACAGATTCATTGTGACATCTGGGGACCTTCTCCAGTTAATTCATTTCAGCACTTCAAGTATTATGTGATTTTTGTGGACAACTTCTCTCGATTTAGCTGGCTTTATCCACTGAAACTGAAGTCAGATTTCTATAATGTCTTTCTCATGTTCCAGAAGTTAGTAGAAAATCAGTTTGATTGTAGAATCAAAATCTTCCAATGTGATGGTGGAGGAGAATTCATTAGCCACAAACTCAAGTCTCATTTACAGAATTGTGGAATTCAACAACGTGTGTCCTGTCCTTACACACCTGAACAGAATGGCATACCCGAAAGAAAACATCGACACATTGTTGAGTTTGGTCTGGCTATGCTTTATCATGCAAGACTTCCTTTAAAGTTTTGGGTTGATGCATTTATAACAGCTAACTACATTGTTAATCTTCTTCCCACTCCAAAGTTACAAATGAAGTCGCCCTACAATATGCTATATCAGCAACAACCAAGTTATGACCATCTCAGGATCTTTGGCTGTGCATGCTATCCATGTCTCAGACCCTATGCACAGAACAAGTTTGATCCAAGATCCCTTACTTGTGTATTCTTGGGTTACAGTGATCGCCATAAGGGATATAGATGCCTTATTCCCACCATTGGTCATATATACATCAGTCGTCATGTTGTATTTGATGAAAGCTCCTTTCCATTTACTCAGAAATTGACAACAGACTATCCCCATCATACAAAACTATACCAGCTGTGGACAAAGGAAGTTCAACTCTTCAATCCTCCATATGAAGAATGCAAACAATCCACACTATCTGAACATACAGGCCATTTACAGAACAACAACATCATCACTGCAGCTCATTTACAGGACTCTCCTAGCTCAGAATCATCTTCAATCTCGTCTTCATCCTCACATTCATCTCCATTGTCCATGACATCTGCTGATTCATTAAGTTCAGCACCCTCCTCAACCTCATCTTTAGGACATCTGTCCCCGACCAATTCTACAGAGTCAGGAGCTCCTATCTCCACCATTGAATCACTAGGTGATCCTACTATTGCTCAAACTTCTTCTTCTCCGATTATCTCACCAGGTATATCATCTACTCATCCTATGCAAACTAGATCTAAATCTGGCATTATAAAGATCAATCCTCAATATGCCTGCTTAGCTGAATATCAGGTGCCTCCTGAGCCACGCTCACTTAAATCTGCTCTAGCAGATCAAGGCTGGTATAGAGCCATGAAAGATGAAATGGATGCATTAGATGAAAATCAGACTTGGATATTAGTTCCTCGCACTAGTCAAATGAATGTTATTGGTTGCAAGTGGGTATACAAGACAAAACTTGTACCAGATGGCAGTCTTGATCGTTTAAAGGCTTGGTTAGTAGCCAAGGGCTTTTATCAGGAAGAAGGAGTGGATTTTACATAAACATTTAGCCCTGTTGTCAAGCATGCCACTATCCACATTGTGCTCTCTATTGCAATAGTACATAATTGGTCGATCCATCAACTCGATGTGAAAAATGCATTTCTTCATGGCAACTTGAATGAAACAGTATACATGGAGCAGCCTCCTGGCTTTGTTCATCCACATAAATCCCAGCATGTCTGTCTTCTTAAGAAGTCCCTTTATGGGCTTCGCCAAGCACCGCGCGCCTGGTTCGATAAAATTAGCAATTTCCTCCTTGAAGTTGGTTTTTTCTGTAGTACCACAGATCCATCTCTTTTTATATTGCAAAATGGCCAAGAGACAGTCCTGTTGCTATTATATGTGGACGACATTATCTTGACTAGCAACTCAGATACATTACTACATACTCTGATTCATTCTCTCAGCCTCCAATTCCATATGAAAGACCTTGGCCATCTTCACTATTTCTTAGGAATTGAAGCAAAACGTACCTCTACTAAGCTGTTTTTGTGTCAAACTAAATATGCTCTTGACTTACTCAAACGAGCACACATGGTTGACTGTAAACCAATCTCAACCCCCTTGTCCCTGTAACCAGTTATTCTTAAAACTGATCACATCCTTCTCTCCAATCCAGTTGAATATCGAAGTTTAGTTGGTGGCTTACAATATCTAACTATCACACGTCCTGACCTTGCTTTTGCCACAAATTTATTATGCCAGAAAATGCAACAGCCTACTGTAGGCGATCTTCATAGGTTAAAAAGGGTACTTCGATATGTTAAAGGCACAATTCATCTTGGCCTCTTCATTTGTTCCCACAGCTCTATGCACTTATATGGCTTTTCTGATGCAAACTGGGTTGGCTGTGTTGAGACCAGACGTTCAACAACTGGTTACTGTACTTATCTTGGATCGAATCTCATTTCATGGGCAGCTAAGAAACAATCTACTGTCTCCCGCTCCTCCACTGAAGCCGAATACAGAGCAGTTGCCTCTGCTACAGCTGATCTAACTTGGATTAGTTTTGTTCTCCGTGATATTGGACAACCTTTGCACTCTCCAACTCTCCTCTTTTGTGATAATCAGTCTGCTATCTCACTTACAACAAATCCTGTTCTCCATGCTCGCACAAAACATATTGAAGTCGACTTTCATTTTGTTCGTGAGAAAGTTTTTTCTGGTTCTCTTCGAGTTCAATATGTTCCAAGCAAATGTCAACTTGCTAACATTTTTACTAAAGCCTTATCACGGCTCACACATTCTACTCTTTGGATCAAATTGAGTATCGGTATACTACCTCTTCCCAATTTGAGGGGGGATGTTAAGAGTATAACACAAGATACTAGTGCTGATGAAAACAGAGGAAAGAAGAAAGAAGACTTCAAGAACATAGGAAAGAAAGAAGGCGAAAATAAGGTCAATAGCAGAGAAAAGAAAGCTGATGAAAACAGAGGAAAGAAAGAAAACAACAACAGAGATTACAGCATGCGTAAAACTGATTTACCATTGAGAAATCGGTATTCAATTTTAAATTTGTAAAGTCAAACTCTCTTTCTTTACTTCGCTTAGTTAGTTAATTATGTTAAGCTAGTTAGTTTCATTCGATTGTAATTCTTCAGTTGATATAAAAGCTGATAAGAGAAGAGCAAAAGGAAGGAGAGATTTTTCATTGTAAACTGAGCATTCATTGAATAAGAATACGATCTTACTCTCTGCATCATTTCTCCCTCTCTCTTCCATTCATTGTTATGTTCATCAAAACCCTTCACCGATGAGTGGCTTAGCACCCGCTCCTGGGGGCACCAGCTCACCAGCAGGCTCTGCTCCCTCGTCGCAGCCAAGAAATCTGGAGGCAGCATCGCCGCATCACCAATGACCAAGTCTAGCCTGATGACCCACAGGAACGCCTGGCCGCTGTTCGCGAGGCCCCATGCGAACTACACCAGCTGCGCTGGCGACATCACTGTGATGCTCCTGAAGTTCACGTACACGACTGAGCTGGGTTGTTTCGAGTCGAGCCACTCGATGCAACCTGGCTCTTCCTTCCACAGGTTTGACCTGAACGGCCTGGTGTTATTATGGGATAATTGCTTTGTAAGGAGATGAAGGGGGCCAAGACTGTAGATGAGAGGGAACATGGCTTTGAGAGCGTCGAGGACCTCGTGCTCTAATCGGTCGAACGTGTTGAAAATAATGGCTGAGGCTCTCTTCGCTCACTCGATCTCTCTCAAGCAGAAGGGTATCATCAGGTCGTCCGGGTCAGTGGTTCGGATGAAGCTCGGTAAGTCTCTTAGGCGGATGTTTCTCATCCTGGGAATCCAGTCAATGGTGGTGTCTAGATACCCGTTTGTCAAGTAGCTGGCATCTGCAAATTGAGAGTCGATCAATTAAACCGTTTAACCATTCATGTTAACATTCTTACATCTAAAATTCTACTTTTCACAGTTGACTTTGTTAAGTACTTAGAAAACTACGACCCAGTCCGCCGCTGGCTAATCATGTAAATCAGGAACAAACAAAGCCACACGATAGAAATGCTAACCAAATCCACAAAAGAGAAGAAAAATCATTCCCCGTAAATCTGCTAAGTGAGATTACTTAATTAAACCAAATCGGACAGTTATTTAGGAATGCATACCTTTGAGTGGAGCAAGTCCCTTGTCAATAAGACTGCGATACTGCACATAGCCCATGAAGCTGCACGCGCTCGCCGTCCAGAGCAGGACCTCCGGCACGCTGATTGCCTCTACAGCATCGAGTGTGAAGGTCATCCCGCCATCCAACACCACGCAGCTCACCAGCGGGGAACCCGACGTCACGCTCTCCTCGTTGAGCCTCTGGAGCAAGTCCCGGAAGTAGGGCAAGCAGAACTTACTCGTGGACTGGCAGAGGGCGGGAATGTCCTGCGTGGCGTCGGTGGCATCAGAGGGCGGGAAGCCGTCGGGGATGGTGCGGAACTGGAAAGATGGGAGGCCATCGAGAGAGGAGGGGCCGCGGGAGCGGAGGAGGCGGCCGTGGTTGTACTCGGTGTTGACGAAGGTGACGTGGAAGCCCCGGCGGTGGAGGAGCTTGGCGAGGTTGAGCATGGGGTTGATGTGGCCCTAGGCTGGGTAGGGAATGCACACCACGTCCGGCTTTTGGATCATATCTATTGAATCTCTCTCTCTCTCTCTCTCTCTCTCTCTCCCCCCCCCCCCCCCACTTTCTGTGTTTTGATCGTTTCTCTTGCTGTTGTCTTGCTCTTTTTCTGGTTTTGGTCTATTTATAGGCGGGGCGAGATCGAGAGGGGAAGCCGGGTGGCACGTCGGCGACCAATTCCGGCTCGCCGACTTGGAAGACGTGAGAGACAGGTGATGCGGTGAGGGATGAGAAGAGCGTGACGTGGCTCGTTCACTTTCATTTACAGATCTCATAATCCAAAAATTGGGTCGATGCCATGATCCTTGGCGTGTTTGGTTTTTTTTTTCCCCTAAAATAAATAAATAAATAATGATTTCTTTATTTTTAGTGGTTTGACTAATTCATAAAAAGTCAGGTAGTTTTTAATTTTTTAGATAAGTCTTGATGGGCGGATCCAAGGTCTTGATAACTAGACCTCGAAAGCTAGTGGTCGGATTTAGATCCTCGATGCTTGGATTGTAATTTGATGGTTTTAAACACCAAATGATGTTCGAACAAGCAAAATATGTTCGAGAATTGAATCCATCTGTTTATATGATCTTATAGGCTAAATTTACACCATTATCATCCCCATTTCCGTATTCTCGATTTAGAGCTCTAGGAGTCATTGTTGAAAGCAACATATGCATGCATGCCTAGTGTGAGCAAAGTTTTGAGACATGCGTCATGCACTTATAAGAATTTGAAACTTGCGGGAAAACAAAATATTGCTTGATTTATAAATCCACTTCCATTTCAATCGTCAATCAATCAAGTGAACCTACATAGAAATGTGCATAATTGATAATCCAGATAATAATAATTTGCATAATTTACGAATCATGCAATATACTTTTCGAAATTTACCTTGACTTGTCCAAATAGACAATGATTATTATTTGGACTGTTGTTATCCGTTTTCCTCTCGTGTTCCAAATTCTGACCATAGAGAAAAGCAGTGCAAACTGCTTTGCAAAGCCAAATTTGAGTGAAGGTGACTACAGAACACATGCTGCACTTTTCTATTGACATGTCCCCAGCTTTGCTTGTAGTGGTCATTGAATCTTGCTTCTCCTTTGGATTTGATGATTAAGATTTCTCCTCGAGTGACGATAGCCCCATTTCTTAATTCATCCAAAATTAAGGATCTGCGGTGGTAGTTTAAATTAAAGATTGAATATTAGGTAACGAGAGAATTATTTGATAACATTAGCAAAATACGATGGTCCATGAAAAACGTTTTGAAAGGTGAAAGGCCATGGAGAGATACTGCCTACGACCCATGTATCTCTTATTTGAGCTCATATTCTTCCATCCATTTATCCATTCCTTCATATGCCTACCCACCGGTAGATCTCAAGAGCAGATTCCGTGCTCGTGTAGCCGATGAATTAAGTGGCCATTTTTATCATCTTTTTCTTAAACGGAACAAATTACGTTGTGTAGCCATTTTCTTTTTTCTTCTTATTACATAAAGTAGCAACTTTCGTGCTAAGCAAGCTAATTAATTTTTTGAATTTATTGAATATTTTTTATCTACTCAAATTATGCTTGCCAGACATCAAATGGATTCAAAAGGCTAAGCAATATGGAGGCTGGCTTGACTCTGCACACCTCATGAATCCATTAGATATAAGTATTTGGTCTTTACACGTGTAGTAACTTGAAAGAGTTTACATGCAATTAGTCAGATTTTAGCGGATGACTTTTAGATTTTGAGCTAAAAATATCTAGAACAGTTTGTAGTACATTTGAATTTACCGGTCCAGTTAGCTAAATTTGAAGAACTTTTGCGCTTATAATGTGTATTTTTTTCGCGGGTTACGTACCGCATGACCCATTCTTGACCTCAGCAATGGAGAAAATGTTAAAAGTTTTCATGCATTGCTTCGCCTCTTGCCCATGAGCTCATTTAAACTAATGTCTTCTAGAAAATTCTTTGGCTAGGTATATTAGTTATAGGGACATCTTTAATTATATTTTATTCAAAATAAATTATTTTTCATGGCATTGGTTGTACAAGACATCGCCAGCCTACTTTGTTTTTTCCTTCTCATTTGACCAACGCGCTTTTGATATTAACAATTATCCTAGCTATTCCCCACCCTATTCCCCCGTCGGTGCCGGCCGAATAAAATAATCAACTATTCGACGAGCCATTGACTCCATATAAGCTCCTACGGGACTAATTAAATGATTTAAAAACAAAAATGCTCATTTCTTAACATACTGTGAACATAAAGGTAATTACCAATTTTAACAGTAACACTTAAACGTTTAAATTGTCAAAGCGCATATAATGAGACTTAACAAATAGCTGAAGGACACTCTTTAAAATTTTACGGTATGTTTGTTTTACAAAAAATGAATGATTTGAAAAATATTTTTCTAAAAATATCACTTGTGTCACTTACGAATAAAATATATTTCCATCGTCCAAGAAGTTATCAAATATTCTGCTCAATTTTGGCTAGGATTATTGCGCGCGTAGTTTAGTCAGCGGAAACCGCACACCATCCATTCTTTTTGCTTGATTGATTGCTTACGGTGGAACCAATCTTTGCGTTTCGTACCAGGCCGACATCGACGGATTCATCATTTTCAATTTGGCGGAACTAGAGCCTGAGGAACTTAATTGGAAATTTTCTACAAGTTGGACGATATATGACAGAAATTACGAAAATTGAGAAGTTAAAGAAAATAGTGCAAGTTTAGTAATCAGATGTACATCGTGGGTATATTTTTCAATAAATTCAGTCTCTAATTGAAATGGTTTATAGAGTACATTTGTTTCACGGAAAATTCAATAAGAAAGCATTTTTCAAGAAATAAGATTTGTTTTCTTTTATATGGTGATATATGATCGAAAACCTTTTTCTATTTTTGGATCTTTTCGGAAAAGAATTTCAATCTCATGCCTTTATCTTAAGCTAATTTTTTTTAAATTGAAATTTTAATTATTTTCGTTTTCTTTAATTTTTTAAATCAAAATTTTAATTATCTTTTAATTTTATTGTTTCTCTTTTCTTTCCTTTTCTTTTTCCTCGTTCCTCGCCGTGACCGGCCGACGACGATTATAGGCAAACTCAAGGCTTGCCCAACATGGCCTTCGATGAGCTCAAAATCACCAAGATTTGGCGAGGTTGAGCCTCATTGGCCCATGCCTGTGGCTATTTGTCGGCCGTCACCAAGACATGACAACCGGTTGAGAGGGAAATAAAAAGAAAAATAAGGAAAAAAATAAAATAAAAATAAAAATTTGAGATGAGCAATTTCAAAAAGTGTTTTAACCTCTTTTAGATTTAGGAATTCACTTTCCTAAACTTATATGTAAAATTTTCATTGACCAGAAAGTGTTTTCGGTCAACTAGCCATTTTCTCGTGAAAGTTTGAAAAATCAGTTCTCGAAAAATACTTTTCCCAAACAAACACACCCTTACTTTTTACTGTTGTACTTGATCTAAATCTCCCAACTCATGCACTTTTTTTATTTCTCAAAGTCAAAACTCCCGAAACATTTACAATACTCCCATATTGTCACATGAAATTTGCAATTGATTTTTTTCACAATTTTTTTGGAATTCAGAACAATAATTTAAACGTTGGCGAGTAATTTTCTTTTTTTGAGTATGTTGGAATAAAATTGGTTATATCTAACATGGATCCTCCGGTGTCAATCTACTTCCAAGATGGGAACCCACCACTAGAAACTTGAAAGAAATAATACAAAGAGACTCCTGCAATTAGAAGGCCTTATCAAAATTCACCGCCATGATTGCATAGTAAAGCAGCAAACTATAGCAATAATAAAAATACCCATCATAATAATGGTGAAAACCGGATATACTCAAATCATATCAAGCAGCCCTTTTATGACATCACTATGTACAAAGCAAGAAAATATTTGGTACACTTGGGGTGCCGAGTCATCTTCTTACTAGTCCATTTAATGTATCACATGTGTTCATAAAGGTCCCACTTGTAAGATTTCTCTCTTTGTCCTTCTTTACCCTCTCTTTTCCCTCACCTTTTTTATTCTTGTTTTCTTTTTGCAGATGACCTTGCACGATGTCGTCTCTTCCCTTACCTGCCTCTCCTTCCTTTGGCTCTCTCCCTCACCTACATGGCGATGACAATCATTCACCTGCCATCTCCCTCACCTGAGCCTAACCTTTGCACCTCCCCCACCAGCGACAACTCCACCAATGAAGCCATCCACCACACCCTCGACCACTTTGGGTCCAAGAACAAGCCCAAGTCCCTCCGTCATCATCACCCACGACCCTGAGCCCTCCTTCTCCCTCTCCCTCTCCCTCTCCTTTATGCCTCGCATCCTCAAGGTTCTCTGTGGCTTCACCGTCATTGTCTCCCTTCACAACTTCCAAATCCAACGAGGGCTCAACCTTGGCCAAATCCAATGTGGTCGCCCCTCACCCTAGGTGCAAGAGTCGACCCCTCACCGAGCGAGGGCAACCTTGGCCTGTGGCCGATCGCTGGCCATGGCCGTGCACTGGCCACAGGCCAAAGGCAAGGAAGGAAAAAAAATAGAGGGGAAAAAAAAAAGAACTGGTGAAGAAGAACAGAAAACAATGAAAGAATAAGAAAATATTATGTACATCTCATTCTCCAGTGTGGCAAACAAAAAGGCGATGGGAGCGTGACATGTGTCCTCATGGGACCCACATTCTGCAAAGAAAAAGATGTGCTGATTTGAAAAAAAAGAAAATCAGTCCTGGTTTTCTTTCTTCATGCCTCTCTCTCTTTCTTAGCTCTCTCTGTCCAACAAACTCCCTCCCTCTCTCTCTCTCTCTCTCTCTCTCTCTCTCTCTCTCTCTCTCTCTCTTTCCGATCGCAAACCACTGTGAGCAATCGACGAACCAGGAGGATACCAGCGAGACGATCGTGAGCAACTGACCGGTGTGCGACTTGCCTCTCTCTCTCTCTACCCTCCCTCTTTCTGACCGACCGACGTGGGACCTCACTCTCTCTTTGCCCTCCCTCTTTCCGGCTGGTGAACCATTGCAAGCAATCGACGAACCAAGAGGATATTAGTGAGACGACCGCGAGCAACCGACCAACATGCGACCTCCCTCTCTCTCTTTGCCCTCCCTCTTTCCAATGGACAAACCACCGCGCCACCTCTCCATCTTCGAATCTGGCCCCTACTCGTCCGCGTCCCCTGCTC
This sequence comes from Eucalyptus victrix, assembly GCA_016097545.1. Taxonomy (NCBI): domain Eukaryota; kingdom Viridiplantae; phylum Streptophyta; class Magnoliopsida; order Myrtales; family Myrtaceae; genus Eucalyptus; species Eucalyptus victrix. Next base: position 4,483,119 of record CM027840.1, on the reverse strand, counting down.
TTTCTCTCCCCTTGCCTCTTTGTCTGCCCTCTCTCTCTTCGCGGCGAACCAGCGCATCACTGGCAAACCACCACGCCCCCCCCCTCCAACTCCAAATCCGGCACCGACTTGTCTAGGTAATTTCTCGCTTTCTCTTTTCTCTCTTTCTCTCTATCTGACGGGGTGACAGAAGGAATTTTATAGGAGTTCAGCGATGCTTGAAAAGTCATTAGTTATGTTGTTATCGCAGGGTACCAATTTTTACCATAGGCAAAGCTTTCACTTGGTCTCAAAATTGCAAGTTTTCACTTTTTTTTCCTGGTCATCATTTTGCATAGGTGCGATAATTCATTTCCATGCCTATTTGGAAGCTAAACTCTAACACCCCTAGGTCCGGCACGGACGTTCCAGATCTGGAGTCAGAGGGGGGCGTAGTGGTTCGCCGGTCACGTGCTAGTTCGCCGTGAAGAGAGGGAGGGTAGACAGAGAGGCAAGGGGAGAGAAAGAGCAGGGGACGGATGAGTCAAAGCCAGATCCAAAGTCGGAGGGGTGGCACGATGGTTCGCCGGTCGGAAAGAGGAGGGCAAAGAGAGAAAGGGAGATCGCATGCCGGTCGATTGCTCGTGGTCATCTCGCCGATATCCTCCTGGTCAGTCAGTTGCTCATGGCAATTCGCTGGTTGGAAAAAGTGAGGGCAAAGAGAGAGAGTTCGTCGAGGAGAGAGAGCAAGGGTAGAGAGAGAGAGGCACAAAGAAAGAACTCGTGACAGAAAACCTTCTCTCTAGAAGCTACAGTAAAGGAAAATTTTCAAAATGGACGCCTGAAATTATGGATCCCACAAGGACACATGTTGTGCTCCCACCGCCTTCTTGTTTGCCATGCTAGAGCATGAGACGTACCTAATATTTTCTCTGAAAGAAGAGAGAGCAATGAGGGAGAGAAAAAACTATTTGTAGGGTCCTTTTTGGACATGTGTCACATATTGAATGGATTAGTTAGGAGATGTCTTGGCACTCCAAGTGTACCTAATATTTTCTCGTATAGAGTAGGCATCTACACAGCAGGAAGCCATGTGGTAACTCAAGAGGGTTCTCTCACACATCATAGGACTACAAAACACCGTAACACCAAGTTAAACAGTTCGGGCAATGGATCCTTCCTCCCGTTCACCCCCTGCACTTTATAGCTCCCGACCGTCCGAAAATCCACTAGTAGCTCCCTAGTGTGACCTGGGTCCCTTCTCGAAGCTTCCCTTGCAAGCTGACGCCATGTTTGTCAGTGTGCCAATCACACCAACCATGTACCTGTCCCTAAACGGGTTCGTTATTGTTTCAAAACAAAATAAGGTTTGATATAAGAAGAACATGACTTAGATGAAATATCTCAAATCTTAAATTAGATGCGAGATATGAAATAAATTGAATAAGATATCTAATATCCATAATATAAATGTTATTTTTTTAATAACAAATTTTTAAATTAAGAAAATCTTAAATTATATTTGAATTCTAATAAACATACTTCTTGTTAAATTTATATTTTTCCTATTAAAATTCCAACCTCTCGGTATAAATTCAATTCAACAGAAATGATTCAAAGCTATCGGACTGTTGCACAATCTAGGGAGGAATACTCTCAACTCGAATTCGAATTGCAGCAGGCCCAAGACTTGACAATACAAAGGAAGAGATATAAATGAAAGGTCCCCCATGTGAAAGTGCTAGTATGAACACCTAGAGGGGGTGAATAAGTGTAAAAACAGATTCTGCAAAATGCAGTGAAAACCTTTACTTTTAACCTGAGTCTAAAGAGCAGCAGACTTTGAACGAGATTAAACTTTAGTAGTTAAATGGAACTACGAATACAATAAGAGAGTTCAAGGAAGAGAATAAGAACACAAAATTTATAGTAGTTCGGCTTAGACTATGACTACGTCCACTCTCCCGCACTGATAACCCACCGGCTGGATTTCACTATGAATCAAAAGAGTTGTTATAGTCTCTCGTCCTTGATTCCACAGTGTAGAGACTCTACTATACTTCCACAAGGCCTCACAAATATCTAGACTCTCTTTTGAGTACAAATTTACGCTCAGCAATTGAATCAGCAAAGAACAATGAGTTTCAGATTTTGGAATTTTTCTATCGCGCACACACTCAAATAACTAGAGCATCTTCCTTATATACTCCTTCATGCCTTCATAACCGTTGGCACCTTCCAAAAGAGTTCTTCCAATCTACCCGTTGGACAAAATCAATTAGGGAGATCTCGAGTTACTTAAGAAATGTGATGATAGCCCACCAAGTATACTCGCACATATAATCAGGATCTAGGTTTCCATAAGTAGAATCTTCCAAGTATACTTCGCCAATCAATGGGATCCATTTACTCGAATTAATTTCAAAACGAATAATAGTTCTTGAGATGTTATCTCTAGCTGTGAGAACTTCTTTAGCCGCTCAAATAAGAACTTCAAAGAAATACTCGCATCTGGATAAGTCTTCTTCGTCGGTCTAGAAACTGTCAATGATGCCAGACTTTAAATCTTGAGTCTGGCGGTCTTCAGACTTTGACGATAGAGACTGCAAGTCTTCAGACTAGACTGATGGAAACATTTTGTCAGCTTCAAAACAAATAAGGAATGTTTCTCCAACAATCTCCCCATTTTTTATTTTGACAAAACTTTCCTGCAGATTTGGATACTTTTGACCTGCAAGACAATACTCAAGCAAACAAAGATATCTCATAAAAGATAAATGGATTAGGATAAAGATAGTATCGAATCTGCATCCACAGGAAATGAGTTAGTCCTGTAAAAACAACTATCTTTACCATAAATACCAACAATGCTTAAGATACTACAAGCATTAAATAATCAAAACACAGTCCAAACCAGTCACAACCAAACAAAAATAAAGTCAAATCTAAAAGTCAAATCTACACCAACTTCTCCCCCCTTTTTGTCAGCATTATAAAGGTAGAGACAAAAAAAAAAGAATTGGATAAAATTAAGATTGTTTTGGAACGCGAATAAGTTGGAAATCTCCCATCGACTTGACAGTCTCCTCAAGCTTTCTCAGATCCTCCTTTAGTTGTGCTACTTCCTCACCCTTGGCAGTTGCTTGAACTTGAAGATTAATGGCCTGAACTTGATTGTGTAATGAAACTGAAGTGGCTTGATTAGCATTCTGCATATTTTGAAATTCATATCCCAAAGCATAAATTTGACCTCTAATCTCCATAAGAACATCAAGCAATCTTTTAAGGTTTGCTGAGTTGTCAGTTTAAGTGCTTGCTTCAACATAATCAGTTTGTGGAGTATTGGCAAATGATGGGACTTCAGCATGAGCATCCAGACTTGGAGATGAAACCTCATTACCTTCTTCAGGAAATTGAGAGGCATATAAATCTTATGGATCGGTAGGAGAACGATTGACATCATCACTAGTAAAAACAAGTGAAGGAATACCTCTTTTATCAGCAGCTCCCTCTATTTCAATGCCTTCAGGTGGAGAGAAGTATTCTTCATGCTCTGTTTCTTCTTCAATGACACGATGATCTTGTTCTCCTCTTTTCTCTTCTTCTGCAGTTCTTCCTTCATCTGCTTCTTTCCTCATTGATTCCCTCTCTTCATTCCTCTGCTCAGTTTCCTCTCTGTCTTGGTTTTCTCTATCCTCTGTCTCTGGAACAAGACGCTATAAGTTCTTTAAGGCAAGAGCGGAAATGGTGACGTCTTCCTCATCTTCTTCATCCTACAAGATGAGTACTCTTCTTTTCTTAAATGGAGCTGTCATGGGCTCCTTGCCTTTTCGTTTTGCAACCACAGGGTCTTGACGAGTCTTGACAGAAGTCTTCTCCTTAAATCTCTCTAAAGCCTTGTTTAACTCCTTCAGACACATCTTTGAAATCATGTTCAATCTCACCACCATTGGATCACAGGTTCGAACACACAGAATTTTAGGAGGATGAATTTTAAAATGTCTGAATAGCTGAGTAACAAGTGCTGAATAAAGAAAGTTGGCTCTTGTCATTTACCATCGATCTGTACATGCGAAACATGATAGTATGCGGTAGAGAAAACTTTTTACCAGCATTGATAACATACATTAGCTTCGCTTCTGAATTTGAGACGTCAGTCTTTGATGTAGATTTGGGCCTAAGACAATTAATCACTATCTTATGAAGCAAGACATTTGAGGCACTCATCCTCAAGTATGAAATCCGATCTTTTGTCATTCTATCTCGAACAAGCTTCACAGTTGCACGATCAATAGACACACTAATTAATCTAAACATCCCTCTCTCTACTCCAATCACATCAACCAAAGTGTCCATATCAACCACATAATCCTGGTTTCTAACATTGAAAGAAAATCTATTTGCATCCAAAAAGCTTAGATTGGAATAGAAATACGCAGTAAGATCCGGATGAGCTACTGTTGTCTCAGAGCAAAATCGCTCAAGTTGAAGTAAAGTAAATTTCTCCCGTAACTTTACGTTCAGAGAGTCGAGAAAATCAAAATCCACACTTATTGGGTTCATCACCGTAAACTCACTTTTGTTCCTCGGAATGAAATAGATTTGCTCTTCTTCCTCGAATGTTCGCAGCAACACCCATTCTAAACTTAAAATGAGTGAACATCTTTTCTATCAGGTTGAATAAATCCTCTAACACGTGGATCACTTGGGAAATTCGCAAAAGCCTTTTTGCCGAACCAACATGAGCAATTCCCAAACGTTCCATCATTTGTAAAAAAAATAGGTTTCATTTCGGTACCCTTTTTCTTTAAAAAATTCATCAATAAAGGTCATTGGAGAACCTCCGTCCTTTAAGGCAGAGTAGGGTTTGAAAGTAAAAGCAGGCTTAAGAGTCATTACAAGCTCAACATATTCAATAATTTATTCCTCCGCTTGTTGTTGCTGAACATTCTATGATCTAGCCTGAAGAGAATGGCGCGGTTGAGAATGTTATGGACTCTACTGTTGCCTTGGAGATTCTTCTTCCTCTGTCAGGTCAAAATGCGTAGGATCCTCACACATATACTATGATCCCTTGCTTGCAATCCTTGAGAACTTTCTTTGGGAAGACATTATCACAGTCTTTGAGAGATTTTTCCAACTCGATTCGCGAGAAAGATGAAAACTTTATGGATTAAACTAGAGAGAAAATGTAAGAAAGTGAAGTTCTGTGCTTCCAGGGTTGTGAGTAAAAATGAAGAAGGAAGACAGATATAAAGCAATCGAAATGAGATATACGGATCGTCATAAAAGGAAAAATAGAAAATGCCTTTTAAAAAATAACTATTTTTTTTTTTAAAATAAATAACTGTCATCTCAAAAAGATAACTTCTTTTTTGAAAAAGAATAATTGCATCAATCAATTGCAGATTAATAAGCAATTGTACCTTTCTGAGTTTTTATCCGAAAGATAAATTGCTAGAACTGAAATGACTTACAGCCGTAATTCTTGATCTTCTCGAGTCGAGCATCTTTAATTATCCCTGAGTCTGAACTTCTTCAGACTTTAAGATATTAAGTCTGAATCGAATAGACTCAAATAGATTTTTCTCTAATGGTTTTGTAAATATGTCCGTCAGTTGATTCTTTGAGTCAATGAATTAAATCAATACTTCTCCATTTTGAACATGGTCTCTAATAAAATGACGTCAAATCTCTATATGCTTTGCTCTTGAATGAAGAATTGGATTTTTGGTGAGATTAATCGCGCTGGTGTTGATCTCAGTGCATGAATCTTCGATTCCAAAGTCTCTTAGTTGTTGTTTTATCCATAAGATTTGAGAATGGCAATTTCCAAGAGCCACATACTCTGCTTCTGCTGTTGAAAAAGCTATAGTACTTTGCTTCATTGAAAACCAAGATACTGTCCTATTACCAAGCAATTGACAAGTGCCCAATGTGCTATTTCTATCAACTCTGCATCCTACTAGATCTGCATCTGAATATCCAAGGAGAGTAAAGTCTCATTCTTTAGGATACCATAGACCTAACTTAGAGATTGTTGCAATGTATTTGATGATGCGTTTTGTAGCACTTAAATGAGATTCTTTAGGATTTGATTGAAATCTGGCACAAATACAAACACTAAACAAAATGTCATGTCTAGAGACAGTAAGATAAATAAGTGAACTAATGATACTCATGTACAACTTCTGGTCAACTTTCTTTCCTCCTTCATGTTTGTCCAGCTTCGAAGAACTTAACATTGGTATATTAGTTCTTTGCAATTCTCCAAACCGAACTTTTTAACAAGTTCTTTATCATATTTTTCTAGGTGAATGAAAATTTTTTCCTTCAATTGTTTTACTTGTAGTTCGAGAAAGAATGATAGTTTACCCATCATGCTTATCTCGAATTCATCCTGCATAAACTTAGAGAATTTCTTGCATAAATTTTCGTTAGGTGATCCAAAAATAATATCATCAACATAAATTTGAACAAGCAAAACGTTTTTACTTTCTCTTTTAATAAATAAAGTAGTGTCCACTTTACCTTTAACAAAGCCATTTTGGATTAAAAACCTACTTAACCTGTCATACCAAGCTCAAGGTGTTTGCTTTAAACCATATAGTGCATTTTTCAGTCTGAATACGGAGTCTGGTTTTCTTAGGTCTTCAAAACCAGGAGATTGTTCCACATAGACTTCCTCTTGAATAAATCCATTTAGGAATGCACTTTTAACATCCATTTTGAATAACCTGAAATTCTTATAACAAGAAAAAATAAGTAATAATATAATTGCTTCTAACATTGATATTAGTGCGTAAGTCTCATCATAGTCTATCCATTCTTCTTGCGTATATCCTTTGGCCACGAGTCTTGCTTTGTTCCTTATATTTTTTCCTTTTTTGTCCATCTTGTTCCCGAAAACTCATTTAGCTCCAATAACATATTTACCTTTTGGTTTAGGAGTTAATTCCCAAACACCGTTAAAACTGAACTACCTGAGTTCTTCTCGCATAGCTTCAATCCAGCTTTCATTAGTTAAAACTTCTTCTAGCTTTTGGGTTCTATTTCAGAAATAAGAGCCACAGCACTAAACTCTTAATACTTTTTGGATCTTGTACAAATCCCTTCATCAATGTCACCAATAATAAGTTCTTTAGGATGATTGGACTTGTGCTTCCAGTTGCTGGTTGGTCTGACAGACTGTTGAACTTTTTTTTTCAGTTGAGATACTTTAACATTCGTTCGTTGTTGATCTTCTAAAGTCTGAGCTACTTATGAGGAATTATACTTTGTAGAGTTTGGAGCAGGTTCAGATTCTTCAAGTTGAGTATAAATCGATTGATTTTGTATAAAGTCTTGTAATTTGACATTCATCAATTCTTCCACATATTGAATCTTCTTGTTGTATACTCTGTAAGCTTTGTTGGAAGTTGAATATCCAAGGAAGATTCCTTCGTATGATTTTTCTTCAAACTTACCAATTAGATCATTTGCATTTTTCAATACAAAACATTTGTAACCAAACACATAAAACTTCTTTCCTTTAAACAACTCATAGGGAGTTTTCTCCAGAATCGGCCTTAAGAAAACTCTATTAATGATATACATGCTGTGGAAACTGCTTCAGCCCAAAAACGAGAAGAAATGTTGCTTTTAATTAAAAGTGTTCTAGCCATTTCTTGCAACAATTCATCACAGAATTTAGCAAAGTCTTGATTTTCAAACTCACCTCCATGGTATGTCCGTATGCTTGAAATAACTTATCATTTCTCATTCTGTACTTTCTTATCAAACTTTAAAAAATAAGAAAATGTTTCAGACTTACTTGCCAGAAAGTATACCCAAGTAAATCGTGAATAATCATCCACTATTAATAGGCAATATCTCTTTCCACCAATGCTTTGAGTTATAGTTGGTCTAGAGAGATCCACATGTAGGAGCTGCATCACACGATTAGTGAAAACTTGATTTATTGGTTTGAAAAAACTTCTAACATGTTTTCCCAAAACACATGGTGTACATGATTCAGATTTTTGGTATGTCAGGTTAGGTAGTCCACGAACAAGCTTCTTTGAAGAGATCTTGACAATTTGCTTCATATTGATATGACCAAGTTTTCGATACCAGAGATTAGCTTCTTCTTGAATTGAAATTAGACATTGAGATTTTTTTGGTTTGATACCAAAAGATAGATGTTCACATGTCTTCCCTCGTGAAAGTCTAAGAGAAGTTTTTATTAATTCCCGAACATATTCCTTCTTGAAAATTGATTTTGAAACCTGTGTTGCACAGTTGACTTATACTGAGTAGATTGTAATATAGTCATTCTACTAAGGAGACATTATTGATTGTCAGACTTCCAATCTTTACTGTTCCGCATCCGACAATTCTTCCTTTGCTATTTCCACCAAAAGAAACTTTGCCTCCATTTGTTTGGATGAGCTTTATAAAATAACTTGAATCTCCTGTCATATATCTTGAGTATCCACTATCAAAGTACCATTTGACATTTTTTCTTGATAGTGACCTGCATTTAAAAAAGAAACTCAAGCTTTCTTTGGTACCCACATTTTCTTGAGTCCAATGGAGTTAGTGCAGTATACGGTCTTTGCCCAATCCTTTTTAACAAGTCTCCAAACCATAGGACATTCTTTCTCAAAGTGTTTTAAGCTGTTACACTTAGAACATTTAAGAGCACTACAACCAACAGGTTTTACAAAGACTTTTTGAAAATGATTTCTATAAAAGGCTTTTGTAGGTCTTTGTTTAATTATTTCCTTTACTTTTGGAAAATCAATTAAAGGAATGGTTTCAGAAGTCATTCCCAAGTCTGATTTGTTAAAGTAAGGTCTTTATGCTGAAAGAATCTTTTCCAATTTTTCAGATCCTATAGAAAACCTTTTTGAAATACTTGAAATATCATTTTTCAAAAGTGTATTTTCTTTTGAAAGAGAGTCTATATTTTCTTTTAAAGTAATAAAGCTTTTATCTAAATTTTCGAACTTTTCTTTCCAAACAATCTCCTATTGCTTCAGTGTAGAATTTTCCCTTTTTAGCTCGGAAATCCTCTTAAGAAAAGTTTTGAGACTAAGACAAAGTTCATTAATATATTTCGAGACTTTAGTAGAAATTTTTAAAAGTGCGTCATTCAATGTTTATCGTGTCACACGGCATTATATGTGTTGTCAATTCATTTGTCATACTTAAATTAGGGAAAGCATTAGAATATTGTCGAAGGATATACGAAATAATTACGTAAGCTCCTAAATCAGATAGTTATTTATTAATGATATTGCTGTATACTCACTGATCATATAAATCAGGAACAAACAAAACTGAAGAATATGACAACAAACCAAACTTTCAAAATGAAACAACAAGGGAAAATCTTTAGCTGTAAAAAAATTTGCTTGGTTGACATGCTAAGTGAGATCACCTAAATCAGACAAGTTATTTAGTAATGCATACCTTTGAGTGGAGCAAGACCCTTGTCAATGAGACTACGAAACTGCGCGTAGGCCATGAAAGCACACGCACTCATCGGCCAGAACAGGACCTCCGGCACGCCGACCGCCTCAGCGGTGTCGAGTGTGAAAGTCATCGAGCTGTCCGACACCACACAGCTCACCGGCAGGGAACCCAACATCATGCTCTCCTCGTTGAGCCTCTCGATCAGGTCCTGGAAGTGGGGCAGGCAGCACTTCTGCGTGGACTGGCAGAGGGACAGGATGTCCTGGGTGACGTCTCGGTTGGAAGGTGGCAGGCCGTCGGGGATGGTGTGGAACCGGAAAGACGGAAGGCCGTCGAGGGAGGAGGGGCCGCGGGACCGCATAAGGCGGTTGTGGTTGTACTCGGTGTTGACAAAGGTGACGTGGAAGCCCCGGTGGTGGAGGAGCTTGGCGAGTTTGAGCATGGCGTTGATGTGGCTCTGCGCTGGGAAGGGGATGCACACTGCGTGTGGCTTTAGGGTCATCTTCTTCCGCGTCTTGAGTGTTTTCTTCCTTTCGGTATGGAAAAGAGAGATGGCAATTGTCATGGGAAGAAGGTAGGTTGGGGTACATTTATAGGCCGGAAGACCCTTTTGATATACGTCGCTTTGTTGGCGGGTTTGATTAAATAAATCAACGTTAAATAGTATTTGCTTAATATCCGCCATTCAGATAATATAAAAATATGAGTCCAAAGAAAATCATTTCGATCAATAAAGACATCTCCCTAACTTTCAGAAAATGGATTTTCTTCAAAAAATCATCAACGATTTTTCCGAATACGTCAAGATCATCCCTAATGATTGGATCCAAGTGCTTAACAGGCGAACCCAACGCCCCCAAGTCGACGGACCATAGAGGACAGCAACTAGACTTGGATCCTCGACGTTCAGACGTAGGTCCCTCGGTAGCCACAAGTTTTAGGGTCATACTCGAGATTTTTCTTCTTCTTTTTTTGTCGTGCGTTTCCTTACTTTCCTATAACAAAAGACTTCCGTCTTATTAGCAAAAGTAACCAAACACACAAAAAAATATCATTTTTTAAAGAAATTATCTGAAATATTTTTCGATAAAATTTGTTTCCTATAAAACAATCAGAGTTAGTAATTTGGGGAGGAGAAAAATAAATTTGTAATAAGGATTATTAACAAAGGTTAATGGCACCAAAAATTCAAAATCGGTACATTTATCGTAAATTAATTTTTTGACTACTAAAAATCCCAAATGGGTACATTTATCGCAAATTTATTCTCCATTAAAAATCATAAACTGATATATTTATGATAAACAAAAGATAAAACTCCAAAATTAGTACACCTATAAAATATCATGTGTCATCTAACTTCACAATTTGAAAGTAAAATTTAATGAAAACTAACAAAGATTAAATTTATCACATGTGTACCAATTTAGATTTTTTAGTCAAAAAATTAATTTTGGATAAATTTATTTTAGGCATACTAGTTTAGGGGTTTTCGTAATATTATTCCTATTATAAATATGGAATGATGTTCAAATAAGTGAAATTTTTTCAAAAAAACAATTTACCATCTGCCAACATTAATTTATAGATTAATCATACACAACTATCATTATTATTCACCAGTTCTATATATTGAAATAAACAAGTCATGACTCATTATTGAAATGAACAGGTTTATATATGCATAGTTCAATTATTTTTTCGTTTACTTGGTCCTACTTTTTGTGAGCAATAGCAAGCCCACACCCTAACATCCGGAGCTCGATAGCAGATTAAAAAATTCTATTTGATACCATTTCAATCTTTGGATTTTTAAGGGATATTTATACCTTTTTGTTTTGGATTTGATGACTTCGATATCTTCTAGAGTGTCAAAACTAGTACTTCAAAAACACCAAATAGTTATTTTCATCCGAAATTAAAGAATTTGTTTCCTAAAAACTAAAACAATTAGCTGAAATTAAAAAATAGAGTTTCGTAGTTGAATATTGGAACACTGGGAATTTACATTCCAAGATCCTAAAAGGAAATAGGCAAGTTCATTTGTTTTGCGGATAATGAATGATTTGAAATACATCTTTCTCAAAATGATTGTTTATATCACTTGAAATAACTAGATAATGAAAAATATTTTGATTGCCGGCAACAATTTTTATTTTAAATAGTAATTGATGGTGAAAATATTTTCGTTAATTTATTTTGTCAAGCAAGTACAAGTGATTATTTTTAAGAAAGCATTTTCTAAATCATTTATTTTTTCGCGAAATAAATGCACCAATAGTGTCTTATCAAAAGTGAAACTATGAGCATTATTTGTCAGTTTAAACATTTCTTTTAACACTACAATAGGCAAGATTCTAATTCTTATATAGATGTATTTTTCATCGAATGAATTAAATAGCCCTTTTCTTTTCTTTTTTAGAATTCTTTTACCACATATGTAGCAACTTTCTTAGCGAATTAAGTACTTTTTTTCTTTTAAGTTTAATCAAATCTTTCAAGTCAAAACTCACTATGGTTATCGGCCGTGCTCTTTGTGATAATCTAGGAATCTGACGTCACGAGTACAAAGGCTCAGCTATTCAGAGGCTCAGCTATTCAGAGGCCCAGCTATCAAGTATAAGCATTTAGTTTATGCTAATATCCTAACTCTAAAGAGGTTACGCGCATTTAGTACGATTTGAGCATATAACCTTCAATTTTTTAGCTGGAGATCCATTTAAGGTTGGTCAGCAACAGGCGTATTCATATTAAACAATTGGCTTAATTTCAATCATAGGTTTCAAATTCTAGGTTAGTAAAATATAGTTGAAAAAATAAGGATCCTAATTATTGAAAGCGTAAAAGATTGAAAACTTTCCTCGTTATATTGAATTGTTTTGTTTGCGGATTACGTGCAGCATGATCCATGTTTGACCTCAGCATAGGAGAAAAAAGAATGTATATAAACGCCACTCAATGATATAATCCTGATTATAATTATTTCTTCAACCTATTCTCTAAGTAAAACGTGTATCAACGCCACTCAATGACAAAATCCTAATTATAATTATTTATTCAAACCATTCCCTAAGGAAAACGTGTGGGGCAACGAGCTTAAAGAGGAGAAGAAATTCAGTTGGTCTTCTTCTTAGAGGAAGTGGTGGCAGAATAAGATAATAAGTTATTCAACCAATCATGTATTTGGTAAATGCTCAAATTTGGCTAGTGCCCTCGAAGTGGGATTATCAGGTCCATACGGTAATACGACTATTATTATCAATATTATTATTATTATTATTATTATTATTGATCCAATGCTATCACCAGCCGCCATTTCATTGCCTATTGCACAAAAATAAATGGAAATAAATCCAAGCCACGAGACTGAAGTTGATAAGATCCAGACAACAGAACCGTCTAAAGAGTTCTTCTCATACATTCCGCTATCGCAAACGAATTTCCGAACAAACTTTAATCTCTTCTGGGCGACAGCAACACCTTGTCCATCACTTCGTCCAGGTTTAAGTAGGACGACCCGGAAGGACGCGTGGCCTCCCGGGCCATCTCCTGCCACTCCATCGCCTTCCTCTTCATCTCCTTCCCTCTCTCCCCCTCCATCAGCTCCCTCACCTGCCTCTCCACCTTGTCCCTCTTCACGTCGCCGTCGATCTCCATCCCGATCCCCCACTCCTCGCAGCTGTACCGGCAATTCGTCTGTTGCTCCGCAAAGAACGGCCAGCACAACACCGGCACACCGGCCGTGATGCTCTCGATCGTCGAGTTCCACCCGCTGTGGGTCAGGAACCCGCCGACCGCCGGGTGGGTTAGCACTCGCTCCTGGGGGCACCAGCTCGCCAGCAGGCTCCGCTCCCTTGTCGTGGCCGAGAACTCCGATGGCAAGATCGCCGTGTCGCCGGCAACCATGTCGGGCCTGATGACCCACAGGAACGTCTGGCCGCTGTTCGCGAGCCCCCATGCGAACTCCACCAGCTGTGTCGGAGACATCACTGTGATGCTCCCAAAGTTCACGTACACGACCGAGCAGGGCGGTTTTGAGTCGAGCCACTCGAGACAGCCCAAGTCTTCCTTCCACAGGTTGGACCCGATCGACTTGGTGTCGTCATCGGGTAGTTGCTCTGTAAGGAGATGAAGGGGGCCAAGAGTGCAGATGGAAGGGAACATGGCCTTAAGAGCGTTAACCGGTCGAACGTGTTGAAAACGATGACCGAGGCTCTCTTCGCTCTCTCGGTCTCTCTCAACACGAAGTGTATCATCAGGTCATCCGGGTCAGTGGTTCGGACGAAACTCGGTAAGTCTCTCAGCCGGATGTTTCTCATCCCGGGTATCCAGTCCACGATGGTGTCTAGGTACCCGTTTGTCAAGTAGCTTGCATCTGCAAATTGACAGTCGATCCATCAAACCGTTTGACCATTCATGGCAACGTTTTCACATATAAAATTTTACTTTTGACCGTTGACTTAGTTAAATACTCTACCTAGGAGAAAACTATGAATAGTCGGCCACAACTAATCATGCAAATCCGGAAAAAACAAAAGTAAACGGTGTGAACTGCAAACCAAATACACAAAAGAGAAATGAAAAAAACATTAGCCGTAGATCCGCCAAGTGGGAATTACTTAAACAAACCAAATCAGACCATTATTTGGCAATGTATACCTTTGAGTGGAGTAAGACCCTTGTCAACAAGATTGCGGTACTGCACGTAGCCCATGAAGCCGCACGCGCTCGTCGTCCAGAACAGGACCTCCGGCACGCCGATCGCCTCGGCAGCGTCAAGCGTGAAGCTCATCACGCCATCCGACACCACACAGCTCACCGGCGGGAAACCCGTCGTCGTGCTCTCCTCATTGAGCCTCTCGAGCAGGTCCCGGAAGTAGGGCAAGCAGAACTTACTCGTGGACTGGCAGAGCGCGGGGATGTCCTGGGTGGCGTCGGCGACGTCGGAGGGTGGGAGGCCGTCGGGGATGGTGCGGAACTGGAAGGACGGGAGGCCGTCGAGGGAGGAGGGGCCGCGGGAGCGGAGGAGGCGGCTGTGGTTGTACTCGGTGTTGACGAAGGTGACGTGGAAGCCCCGGTGGTGGAGGAGCTTGGCGAGGTTGAGCATGGGGTTGATGTGGCCCTGGGCTGGGTAGGGGATGCACACTGCGTGCGGCTTTTGGATCATATCTATCGAACCCATTTCTCTATTCTCGTTCTCTTTTATGTGTTTTGATCGTTTCTCTTGCTGTTGCTCTCTTGCTCTCTTCTGGGAGATAGGGGTACGTTAGGTTTTGGTCTATTTATAGGCGGGGACGAGATCGAGATGGGAACGGGGGTTATACGTCGGCGAGCGATCCTGGCGACTTGGAAAACGGGAGAGAGACGTTCCGTGATGAGGTGCGGGATGAGATGAGAAAAGCGTGACCAGGCTCGACCGGACGGTCAAATTACGGCTTCTTTTTTAATAAAGGGAAAAATGGCACCGCCACGTTCACTTGTGATCTCGAAACCCCAATAATTGGGTCGACGCCCATAACGCTTGGCGTGTTGGGTTGGTTCCGCTATAAAATAAATAAATAAATACTGATTTCTTCTTTTTTTAGTGGTTTCACTAATTCAGAAAATTGAATCGATGAAAAAAAAATTTAATCAATCAAAACTCATGCTTAAATTTAGAAAAAAAATTAAGTAACTTTTATATTTTTGGATACGGGTTGATCTTCGCTATTGCAAGACCTTCATCAATGATTGGATCCAAGTGCTCAACGGACGGACCTAAGACCCCAATGCCCAAACCTTGAAAACCGGCAGTCGGATTTAGATCCCAATGCATGAGCCAAACTTGAGTCCTAAGGTTGTATTGGGCTCATTTTCTTTGAAACGAATGAGACTTGTAATCAAATGGGAAGAAAAATGAATTTATAGTGAGGATATGTGATAAATATTGAATGATGCTTAGACAAGTGAAATATGTTTGAAAATCGATTCCATCTGTTTATGTTGTCTTATAGGCTAAATTTACACCGTCATTATCCCCATTCCGGTGTTCTCCATATCAAACTCTACGAGCCATTTTTCAAAGCAGCAGATGCATGCACGCTTGGTGTGGGCAAAACTTATAGACATGCGCAGCATGAGCAATCAAAACTGAATGTTGATCTTCGTGCACTTAAAAGAATTCGAAACTTACCGAAACAAAAAAAAAAAAAAAAAAATGTTATGCGATTCATGAATCCAATTCCATTTTAGCCACTAATCAGGTGAATCCCACGGTGAGATGCACATAATTGACTATCAAGAGAATAACGGTTGGCATAATATACGAATGATAAAGTATACATCTCGAAATTTATCCTGGCCTGATGACTATTTTTTTGGACTGTTGTTATCTGCTTTTCTTTCGAGTTCCGAAATCCCGGCCACAGAGAAAAGCAGTGCGAACTGGGAAAACAAATTTGAGCAAAAGGGCGACCGCAAAACGCACGCTGCAATTTTCTATTCACGTGTGCGCGACTTTTCCCAGGGTAGAAAAGTCGAACAAAAAGTCCATCCAACACTATTCGCAGCCGTGGTTGGATCTTGAATTCTCTTTTGGCTTTGACGATCGAGACTTGTTTGTTGAGTGTCGAAAGCTTTCAGGATCTCTTCCACAATTGAGGATCCGCAACAGATGGTCGGAATTTAAGATTGGATTTTAGGTAACGAGAGAATTATTCGACAACATTAGCAAAATATTGTGGTCTAAGAAAAATGCTTTGAGAGGTCAAAGGCCGTGGGGAGATACTGTCTACGATCCATGGATCTCCAAAACGAGCTCTGATTCCTCCATCTATTCATCCGTTCCTTCATATGTCTCCCCATCAACAGATCTCAAGATCGGATTCCGTGCTCATGCTCGCCACACATCAAAGGGACTAGTACAAAAGGCTAAGCTATCTAGAGATTCGCTCACATTGCATGCCTCATGAATTGATTAGATATAAACATTCAGCTTATAGAGGTATCGTGACTTGAAAGAGTTTACATGTATTTAGTCAAATTTTAGCGGCTGATTTTTGACTTTTGGTTAGCTGAATGATTATGCAAATTAGACAACTGGTTTTTACTGAGTTGCAATTCCTAGACTAGTCAAATAAACTTCACAAGCAAATGACGAAAAAGGTTGAAACTTGAAATAATTTTCCTCTTAGATCGTAAAATATATTTCGCGGGTTACGTACCGCATGACCCATGTTTGACCTCAGCAATGGAGAAGATGTTCCAAAATTTCAGTGAGCACACGGATTATTTCGCCTCCAGCCCATACGCTCATTTAAAATAATGTCTTCTAGAAAAATATTTGGTTAGATATTTTAGTTATGGGGATGTCTTTTATTATATTTTATCCAAAATAAATTCTTTTTCAAAGCACTGGTTGTACAGATGTCTCTAAGACACTTATTAACAAAATCTCAGTTACATAATTGTCTCTTCGAATTGAAATGTCAATATGGGTCGACGAATTTAAAAAGAAAAAGAAATTCAATGAGCCCTCTTTTTACATTAAGTGGCGGCCGTATAAAATAATCAATTATTCAACCACCCATTGACTCTATATAAGTCCAAAGTTAAGGAAAATAAATTAATAAGCCCCCTAACGGACTGCAAAAATAAAAATACACATTTCTCAACATACTTTGAAGTTTTGAAAATAAACGTCATTGCACATTTTAACAGAAACACTTGCTTAACGTTTCAATTGTCATAACACATTTACTGAGACTTAATAAATAGCCAAAGGACACTCCTTGACATTTTATGGTGCGCTTGTTCCATGAAAAAAAGAGATTTGGAAAATAACAAAATATATTTTTTTATCCATGAAAATGTTTAGACATAAACTATCATAAATTATGAAAAAAAATTTTTTATTAATTAATTATTTCAAGCGACGGAAGCATTTATTCTTAAAATAATATTTTTTAAATAATTTATTCTTCCCGAAATGGATCGAGCCTGTACTTGGAATTTACTTGGGCGTTGCCCTTTAATGAAGTAGATGAGCCGATTTAACATCATAAATGCACCTCTCAGCTCTGTCCATAATTCAGAGGACAAGCAATGGCCACCGAATCATCAAAGGGAACGTAACCCGAGACAAGCATCCTCATCACCAACCGGTCCTCCTCGCCGCCACTGAAACGGTTCCTTCTCATCGCGGGGCCATTCACCATCGATTCCGGTGCCGGTTGGGACCATCAGGGCCTGACCGAACACGACGCGCCGAGTCATACTTGGAACCTGCCGATCGAAAAGCTAAGTTGGAGGAGATGCATGATCGATCGGTTGAGGATATGCACGATTGAAAAGGGATAATATGCTCACTCTCGAGAGGTGCAGAGAATTGTGGTGGACATTCGAATATTCTCTAACAAGGGAAATTATCTTGAAAAAATATCTCCGACGGCAGGCAATTCCTTCTATCGGGAAACTGTTGTCAACACGGTCCCCTACCAAGTGCCTCACATCAAGTCTCGCCCATGGAGCCTAATTTAACTTTTGCGAAATGTCTCTAACATCCATCGTATAAAAAACAAGCGAGGGAACATCTATTCAGCAACTTGTTTAGATTTTCAATCTACTTTAGAGAGCAAAAGCTCTCTCCCGGTATCTTCACCACAAAAAAGAACTTCCACTTGCAAAACTTACCCTCTCCTACCAACTTGGGTAGACATGGAGACAGTTTCTCTCGCACTCACCTATTTGTCCTGTTGCGTATTTTGTTTCGAATGATCAAAATGATTTTTTTTTTTTTCTTTTTTTTTTTTGCGACAATATAGTACAATGCTAGGTTCACCATGTTGTACTATCAATCTCCATATGAATATGAAAATTCTCTCAACATCATAGCTTTCACTCATCTTTGAGTAGACAAGTCCGAGTTTTGTACCAAAGAATGTATAGGGATCCATTATTGTTGGGACACGCTTGCAACAGAACTTCAATGTATAGAGAAAATGGGTTCAATTAGTTACCTAAGTTGGCTCGTACTAGGGGGCTATCTCTTTCTTGCAATTACCCTGAGATGAGGTATCAGGACTTTTCTCCATGTCCTTATAAGTGATATATATTTTAGCCAATGTTAATCGATGAGCCCTCTATAGTGAATTAGAATGTCTACGGGAATAAATCCCTTGGATGATTGCGATTGCCCCGACTGGGATCTCCATCACAGTTACATTTTATTTGTTTACCTATTTTTGTTTCTTGGAATGGATCCGATGATAATAAATTGATTGAAATTCAAATTTACTACTTAGGGACAATTTTGGGCATCAAACCTAAATTCCTGTAATGAGTGATCCCAGTTGACTTAAATGGGCATTTTGTCAAGAGAAGAATGACTATGATGGCAAGATCGAAATTTGATTTCAAACACTAAGGAATCCCCATGGTACTTTATTTACTTGATGAACGGATTTGCAAATGTCATGTATCTATTGATTGAAAGTCGTTGTCAAAAGATAGTGAATTTAGGCATCAAACAGAAGTTCTCAAAATGCATGTTCCCGACCAGCTTAAGCATGACATCTCATCACAAGAAGTACATCGGGCGATGTTCCCAGCACCACCAAAGTCAAGTTTCGACATGGAGGAATCCAACCGACACATTCGGAAGATGCGTTAGAGACGAAATGGTTGACCTAATCTCGCTTACTGCAGAAGTATGGAAAGATGATGATCGTTGAAGGTACAAGGATGGCCAGACTTCAAACTGGAAGCAGGGACCTGGGAAGACTATGAGAAAGAGTCCATTCATTTGTAGAGAAACCAGGCATGGGGACGACCGCTTCCCCTTGTCTTGCCTTTGACAATTGGCACGTTACCATCGATCATCTCTCCGGACAGAGCGGCCGGCCCTACAAGCTCAAGTTGATGGGTAATTCCAACCATTAAAAAGGCACGTGAGACTACTTTTATTTTAATTATTTATCAATTCATCGTATTTGTATTCACCCTTTCAAAATATTGTGTAATCTTTTTCTCGATGCAGTAGATTAGATTA
Organism: Eucalyptus victrix; assembly: GCA_016097545.1. NCBI lineage: Eukaryota > Viridiplantae > Streptophyta > Magnoliopsida > Myrtales > Myrtaceae > Eucalyptus > Eucalyptus victrix. The sequence continues at coordinate 4,463,675 of CM027840.1, read as the reverse complement.
ATAAATTATAAGGGTGTGCTTTAAGTCTTGCGTTTTTAAGAATTTATATTTTGCTTTCACCCCATCTTTCATTTTATTATTTTCATGAACCTCCTTTTTTTTTTTGGGGGGGGGGGGGTTAGCATGTGATGCTCGCGGGATTTCCAGCATGCGTAGGGTGCAATCTCTTCTTAAATTTTGTAACAAGTATTGCCGTTTTGCTCTCACTTCAGCTAATGTAAATGGGAAAAGGAAGAACTTGACAACATTAACATTGGATTTATTGGTTTAAGGCATCTGATCAATAACATTAATATAAAGAAAAATTTTGGAAATTGTCAAAAAAAACTATTTCAAATGAAAATTAAGCGAAATAGAAATTCTAAAAGACGCGAAATTGACACCACAAAGATAAGATAACCAAAAACTTAACATTCGATAGCAAGAGGTTGTTATTGTCGCCAGAAGAAAACAACCTACTATGACCATTGACAACCAGCTCTCCAGCTTCCCCCCCTTGCGGCACACTTTGGAGTTTCATCAACCTCCCTCTAAATATTTTTTTCCATTTTATGAAATTCTTGAATCTTCTTATTGAATTTCTAATTATCGTAAAAAAATTGTAAGTTATGCGGTCACCGGTAATAACGAGTTATATCAAATAAAGACACATTAGATTACTTATTTCTTAATAAATTTCACCAACTCGTTATATTGCTATTTATCCTTTTAAAAGATGCATTATATTAAAGTAACAAATCGAGGAGTATTTTTTGCATTTTTTTAAGATTTGTAGTTCTTTGAAATTTGATAGCAAAATGACATCAGACACAAAACTTTCACGAATCAACAATTTTATATCCTTAAAAGACATGCGCATAATTGTGTGATGGGAAAGTTAAAAAGCCAGCCAAAAAAAAAAAAAAAAATCAAAGAACAAAGAAAAGGCAAGATCCCAGATCTAAAGACACGCTGAATTGCAGACTAAGTTGTCCGGTTCGGAATATAAGACGAAGCACGTATATCCAATGGGCCGTAGCATTCCTGTGAAATTTGAGCACATCGTTTTTTACTTGAAACATCCTAACATGTGGAGCCCAATATTAGGAAGTTGAATGAAACATTCCATAATCGTACACCAACTGCTTCATGCGCATGGCAGCTGCACGGATATAGATATGCAAACTGTTAAAATAATTAAACATTAAATCATGTCTTCATTTAATAATGTAAGATTTTAGAATTTCACAAAATTTCACGTGATATCATAACTCTAAAAACCCTAAATTCAAGTTCTTCCGACCTTATTTGTCATTCCAATTAAATATATCTAATCATGGTACCAAACAAAAAAAAAGATAAGAATAAATATTAATATGATTAAAATAATTAAATATAAAATTGAGTCTTTATTTAATAATTTAAATTTTTAGAACAATTGAAAAGTAATTTATAAAATCTCAAACAAAATTCCAAGTGACGAGAATAAAGTTGATGCAACCTTAGACAAGATCCAGACAAGAGGACTCTAAAGAAATGTGTGAACAAACTTTAATCTCTTTTGGGCGACAACAACACCTTGTCGATCACCTCGTCCAGATTCATACACGACGACCCGGAAGGACAAGTGGCCTCTCGGGCCATCTCCTTCCACTCCATCGCCTTCCTCTTCATCTCCTTTCCTCTCTCCCCCTCCATCAGCTCCCTCACTTGCCTCTCCACCTCGTCCCTCTTCACGTCACCGTCGATCTCCATCCCAATCCCCCACTCCTGGCAGCTATACCGGCAGTTCATCTGCTGCTCCGCAAAGAACGGCCAGCACACCATTGGCACGCCGGCCACCATGCTCTCGATTGTGGAGTTCCAGCCGCTGTGGGTCAGGAACCCGCCGATCGCCTGGTGTCTTAGCACTTGCACCTGGGGGCACCAGCTCGCCAGCAGGCTCCGCTCCCTCGTCATGGCCGAGAACTCCGGTGGCAAGATCGCCGTGTCACCGACCACCAAGTTGGGCCTAATGACCCACAAGAACGTTTGGCCGCTATTTGCAAGCCCCCATGCGAACTCCACCAGCTGTGTCGGAGACATCACTGTGACGCTTCCGAAGTTCACGTACACAACCGAGCTGGGCGATTTCGAGTCGAGCCACTCCAAACAGCCCGAGTCTTCCTTCCACAGATTAGACTCGATCGACCTGGTGTCATTACTGGGTAGTTGCTCCGTCAGGAGATGAAGGGGACCAAGGGTGTAGATAGGGGGAACATGGCTTTGGGAGCGTCGAGGACCTCGTGCTCTAATCGGTCGAACGTGTTGAAAACAATGGCCGAGGCTCTTTTCGTTCTCTCAGTCTCGCCCCAGCAGAAGTCGACCATCGGGTTGACTGAGTCAGTGGTTCGGATGAAGCTCGGTAAGTCTCTCAGGCGGATGTTTGTCATACCGGGTATCCAGTCAACGACGGTGTCTAGATATCCGTTTGTTAAGTAGCTTGCATCTGCAAATTGAGAATCGATCAATTAAATCATGTGACCATACATGACCAAGGTTCTTACAAAGTAACCGTTCCGACCATGTTATTTGATGTTTATGGTTTCAAGTGGCATAGCTTGTGTTGTCAATGCTTTCGTTATACCTTTTTTTTTTTTTGGTCTAAACTTTTGTTATATTTAGATAAGGAAAAAATGAGAGTATTGTTGAAGGTCATAGGAAATGATTTAGTCATAAAGAATACGCAAGCTCTGTAGAAAGTCAAGGTTCTCACATGTCAAATTCTACTTTTGACAGTTGACTGAGTCAAAGTACTCAATCCAGGACAAAACTATGAACAGCAAACCAAACCCACAAAAGAGAAATGAAAAAATCATTAGCCGTAAACCTGCTAAGTGAGATTACTTGAATAAATTAATGCATACCTTTGAGAGGAATAAGACCCCTGTCAATAAGACTGCGACACTGCACGTAACCCATGAAGCCGCACGTGCTCGTCGTCCAGAATAGGACCTCCGGCACGCCGACCGCCTCGGCGGCATCGAGCATGAAGCTCATCACGCCGTCCGCCACCACGCAGCTCACCGGTGCGGATCCCGATGTTGCGCTCTCCTCATTGAGCCTCTCGAGCAGGTCCCGGAAGTAGGGCAAGCAAGACTTCTGCGTGGACTAGCAGAGGGTGAGGATGTCCTGGGTGGCGTCGGCGTTGGAAGGCGGCAAGCCGTCGGGGATGGTGCGGAACTGGAAAGACGGGAGGCCGTCGAGGAAGGAGGGGCCGCGGGAGCGCAGGAGGCGGTTGTGGTTGTACTCGGTGTTGACGAAGGTGACGTGGAAGCCCCGGTGGTGGAGGAGCTTGGCGAGGTCGAGCATGGGGTTGATATGGCCCTGGGCTGGGTAGGGGATGCACACCGCGTGTGGCATTTGGGTCATATCTGTCGAACTCATCTCTCTCTTCTCTTTCTCTCTTCTGTGTTTTGATCGTTCTGTTGCTGTTGTTGTTGCTATTTTCTGGGCAAGGAAGAAGAGATGGGCAACAGAGGCACGAGGTATGTGAGGCTTTGGTCTATTTGTAGGCGAGGCGAGACAAGCGGGAAAGGACCGGTTAAACGTCGGTGAACAGTACACGGTCGGACACGTGGTAAAAGTTTCTCGACAAAAAAAAAAAGGGCGACCGATTCGATTCGTGACCTTTGAATTTGCGAGAGGGCAAATGACAGGCTGTCTGTCAGGTGGTGGGGAGGGAAAATAAAGTAAAATAAATTTGGGGTGTCAGGGAAATGGACGACGGAAAGAAGGGTGGACCTTTGGGGTTTTTTTTTTTTTTTTTTTTTTTTTTTAATAATTAAAAAATTAAATAAATGAGATTAAAAAATAATTTCGAAAAATAAAAGTATTGAATTTTGAATAATGATAAATTTTGGTTAGAAAATCATGGATTTATTTAAATAAATTGATTTTAATTTTTTATTAGCCATTAATTTCATTAATAACTTTTATTAAAGTTAAGAACATGTTTCGCATTAATTACAAATATATCTTTCGAATTTCTAATGAATTAATTTATTAATATTATTAGTGTAAATTTAATATAGGCTCTTTTTTAATTATTTATTTATTTATGAATTTGAATCAAATTAATTAAAAATAAAAATATTTATTCAATATATAACGTGTCGTAACGTGTCGAATTTTATTTTGTAGAAATGGTATGTCGGCGTGTCGTGTCTAATAGTGTCTCGTGTTGCGTGTCGGTGCTACTTAGCTTGGAAGATGTGGGAGAGACGAGCCAAGAGGGACGTCGACACTCAAAAAGCCAAGCTGGAGGATAACGTGAGACAGTGAGAGAGACGTGAGATTTATCTCGAATCCCAAAATGTGTGGTTATATTTTTTTATTATTTTTTTCTATGCCCAGGAAATGGGACAGGTAAGTGGGAGAACTCACTACCTGCGCGTCGCTTAAGATCTCAAGCGACCGTGAGAAGATTCGAACTCCTCCCCTTCATGAGGAAAAGAGAGCCAAAACCATTGCGATCACTAAGGCGGTGATAAATATATAGTAATTTATTTATCTTTAATGATTTGACTAATTTAGGAAAACAAGGTGATTCAAAACTTTTTAATCAGAAAATAACCTACACTTAAATTCAAAAAAATTATGTAAGTTATGTTTTTTTTTTGTGTGACTTGATCTTCACAATTACAAAATGATCATCAATGATTAAACCCAATACTTGACAATTAGACATAGCGTCTCCGATGGCTGGACCTTGGAAGCCAATGGTTTGATTTAGATCTTCAGTGATAGGATGCTGCCCCCTTGATAGCTAGACTTGAGACCTTGTACCTAAACTCGAGTTTTTAGATTCGTATGCGTATGTGTTGACACCTAAATTTTGGCGACCCGTTTAATAATTTCTTGTATTAAAAAAATTAGGGGTTAATTTTATCCCTAAAAAATAGTTAATTGCATAAGCATATAGGTTTAGGTGCATTTATTTTTAATTTGCATTTACATTGAGTAGGTGATGGATGGATTCGAATTGATACTTCATAAACTTTAATTTGATAAGTTGGGCTAAGCCCACGAAAGGAATAAATCGGTCCAAGCCCATATCTTGGGGAGATTTTACGGATTTATCTAACAAATATTGCGTTTAGAAAAGAAAATATTGTGTTTGGAAAAACAAATATTACATTTGAGAAAAAGAAATATTCATAGATATTAATTTCGAAAAATTAAAATCTTAATTTGTGACCTATAAACAAGTTAATGCGCCTAGGGTTTTAGAGGGGCCACACGTATCAATACATACGGCCACACAAAAGGTCTCTTCTCTCGAGTTTTAGGTAAAAAATTTCGGCACCGAAAGAGAAGAAAAGCGTTTCCTCAGGGCTTCTTCCTCGGTTTTGTAGGTAAAAAAAAACCCCAAAGCTTGAGGGCGTGAGGGTCGGTGGTCCTGCCTAAGGGCGGGTCGTTCGATTTGTTGCGTGGGTTCTTCTTGGTGGGCTTGTTTGCCTTGAGGTTTTACATCGGATCCCCTCCATTTTTGCTTCTTCGCAAGAGTGTAGGTTTTGAATCCGATCTTTTGTACGTTTCCCTTAATACTATTATTACCTTTCACCAAAAAAAAAAACCCAAAGCCAAAAGGAAAAAGTTTCTTTAAGGTTTTTTTTAGCAAAGTCAGCAAAAGACAAAGCTTCTGCTGAAGGTACAGTCGCAACAGTGCATTGCAGAGGAGGAGACCGGACGTGCAGTAGAGAGAGAAGAAAAACCATTGTTTCTCTACTTCCTTGGGCCCTCTGCTGACGCTCCCCAGTCGCTGGGCCCTGCGCAGCTGCCAGCTGCCGCGCCCGCGACGCTCGTCCGCGAACACCGGCGCCACCCAACTTCGCTTGCCTTTGCTCTGTCTCGCTTGGAGCCATCGCCGAACGCTGTGACCCGGACGCCGAACCTCCCGTCTGCCACACTCACCGAACCCGTGCTCGAATCGGAGCCAAACCCGAGCAGCTCTGCAGCCGCACCACTAGTCACCGCCGCTGCCGTCCGAGCACTGGCCTGCATCTGTTCCTCCCCGCCTCCGATCAGTGACCCAGATCGCAAGCCAGGTGGACCCGCGACGCCGATCTGCCCAACGCCGCCCCAGAGCACGCGGAAGCGCAGACGACTGGATCGAATCGGACGCCGAGCTGAATCGATGGCGAGCCACCTCGCGATTTCCCCTCACGGTCCGACGACGACGACGACAACGACGCGGCGGCGCTGTGCATTCCCGATGACCGCTCCTGTGACGCCGCGACCCACCTTGACCGCAACCTCCAGCCCGCCGAAGCTCTGCCGCGGCCGGACCCGAGCCAGATCTGTCCACCGCCTGCACCGCACCGGCTCTGAACTTTCCCCGACGCCAGCTTCACGACGCCAGCAGCGCCCGAGCTCCCCTGCAACAGCCGAGGCCCGAGCCCTCGCTCCTCTGACCCGCGGCGCCACCTGTGAACCGTTGCTGCCGCCAGTCTGCTCGCTGCCGATCCCTCTCGCCGGACCTTCGCCGGAGATCCGACCGCGACGCCCCTGCCGGACCTCTGACTCGTCGCTCCTGCTGTTACCCGAGCACGATATTTGCTTGGGAAGCCCAAAAAAAAGAAAAAAGGAAAATCAATTAGGTAGTTTTTTTATTTACTTTATTCTATTTTTTTATGTTATTTTCATTTATTTACTTTCTTTTTTAGTATAATTATTCCTTAATGTAAGATTGAGATTGCAACACATGAAATTGCTCTGAAGTTTGGGATTGACAGTCCGATTTTCGTGCGAAAAACCGACTTCGAATCGCATCGCTAAAAATCCCCAATCCGATCTCCCGCGCCGAGATTCAATTTGCAATTTATTTAAAAATTGGTCAACCCGATTTCATGTGCGAGATATGGTTAACCAATTTGTGGATATTAATCATATCTTATCTTATTTGCCATCATGTTGGTTGAATTAATTTTATTTTTGTGAAAGGAAAAATCCAAAAAAATATTTGAGTTAGGATTAAGTTTGTTTTGGAATATTTCTTGTTATATTGCATATTTAGAATAGAGATTTTATTTCGAATTTTTTTTAAAGTTAAAAAAATCCAAAAAGTGTATTCATTTAGGATGTTAGTTTTTGTTTAATTTAAGTTGCATGTTTAATTATGTGGCAATTTTAAATTTCGAAATTGATAATAAAAAAACAACAAAAAAATAATCATGCATATATCATGTAGAATTAAGGCGTTTAGATTAATCTTTTTAAATAGATTGCATCTTAAGTTATATATTGCTAAGTTAAGATAATATCTTGGTTAAATTAGGGTTTAGCTTGACTTAATCGTTAATATAAGTGAGATATAATCTTAATCTAACTAGATAATTTTCACATTTTTCTAATTTCGAATTTCATAAAAAAATACAAAAATGCCTTAGAATAAATTAGTTTCATTTTCCATGATAGATTCATGTGCATGTCATATAGAATTAGATTTATGAAATGCATGTCATTTAGTGATTGTTGCTAGGTCCATTCAATTAGAAATTTTATGTCATTAGAATTAGGTCATTTAGTTATATTGCATTGCATATTACAATAAGTGAAAACAAAACAAAAAAGAAAGAAATTTCGTGTTAATTAGAAATTATATCTATGACTGTTGATGTCGTTTCCGATCTAACAACGTAGGTACTTTCATTGCTATGAGGTAAGTCCTACAATTTATTTATTACTTTACTTGGGTGTTAAATTGGTGATTTGCTTTCATCGACGATTGTCTCATATGTTAGATAAATATATTTAAAACCAATTTAAGTTTACTTTTTAATAAAAGAGAAATGTACCGAAATGGCGTTAGAAAATCTAGCGTAATCAAGTCCCGAACTCATAAATCTACGGTTCGTAAGAGTAAAGTAAATATTCCGTTACTTTACTTGGGTTTCTAATCGATCCACAAAAAATAGATTAGTAGCAACTCATAACTGAAATATCATTTGCATGTTAAGAACTTGAACCTAAGTCGCGATTTGTATGGGTTTGGGAGAGCTGAGTTAAGTCTAGGATTAACAATCCATTAGCCAAACTTTAGGTGACACACCCGAAAATTTTGGTCGCGACAATCTATTTCGTAGTTTTCCTATAATAATAATTTAAAAAGAAAAGAAAAACCAAACATGAGTAAGCAAAATAACTTCTTTCTAAAATTATTTTCCAACAAAGTTCAGTTTCCTTGGAACAAAAAAGGCAATAGTTTGGTAAAAATTAAAATGAATTTATAGTAAGGACATGTGAAAAACGCTCAAATGATATTCAAATGAGCGAAATATGAGTGAACCGATTCCACTTGTTTACTTGTATTGTAGGCTAAATTTACATTGCTATCATCTCCTTCCATGTTCTCCATCTCCAACTCCATGAGTCATTGCTAAAAGCAACATATGCATGTACGTATGGTGCAAGCAAAGCTTTTAGACATGCATGGCATGAGCAATCTAGACCAAAGGTCGACCGTACACTCAAAATGATTCAAAATTTATGAAAAAAAAATACTACATGATTTACGAATCGAATCTATCTCAATTGCTAATCATATGGATCCTACAATGAAGCAAACATAGTTGAAAATTAAGATAATGATGGTTCACATAATTTATGGATCATGTAACTTTCAAAATTTGAGCTTATGTATTTATCGCGTATGTCAAAATAGATAATAGAGCAAAAAAGTCTATCTGGTGCTATTCTTTATTCACATGTTCGCAATTTTTCCGAGGGTGAAACCATCGCCTTGGTGGCTGCGATGGTTTGGGCTCTCTCCCCCCTCAAGAAGGGGAGGAGTTCGAATTCTGGTCGCTTGGAGTCTTAAGTGGGATGCCGGGGGTGGTGGGTCATCTCACTTACATGTCCCCCTAAGTTTACTTACCGGCTGGCGGCACGGGGTTTCGGGTCACAAAAAAAAAAAAAAATTCTGAGGGTGAAAGGAGAGCAAAAAAGTCTAATTAAACGCTATTGCTTGTCATAAATCCTAAATTCTCTTTTGGACTTCATGATCAATGATGGAGATTGCTATTAGGGTGTCCAAAACCCTAATTCAAGAACTCGTCGAGAGTCGAAAATCTGCTTGGTAAAGCCAAAATAGATAGTTGAAATCCAAGATTGCATTTTAGGTAATACAAACATTGTTTAATAACATAGCGAATACTGAACATTGATTCCATTGAGTAATATAAGTTTTTCTTTAGTAACCAAATATGAATGTATGAAGATTATTTGAAGGTTTTATCCTTTTTTTATGCAATATAGGGCAAGATTTTAGTTCTTATACGGATGTAATTGATATGGATTGAACTAAGTAGCCATTTTCTTTTCTTCTTATCATGTAAACTAGCAACTTTCTTACTTGGCAAATTAAGTGACATTTTTTTACTTGACTGAGTATTTTAAGTTGAAACAAGTGACTTTTTTTTTTTTTTGTATAATTCGGGAATCTAATTGCACGATTACAAAAGCTAAGCTATTTGGAGGCTTGTTAGAAACCCTCTACATGAACCAGTTAGATTTAAGCATCTAGCGGGTGTTGCAACTAAAAAGAGTTTGCTCGTAATTAGTGAAATTTTGGCAAATGACCTTTAGTTTCTGCATTAGAAATACCCAAAACAGTTTACGGCCATTTACTTTACCGATTTGATAAGAAGAAAAGTTGTTCACTAACATGTTTCAAATCCTAGCTTAGTCAAATAAATTTCCACAAGAAGAATGCAAACGACAAAAAAACGTTGTAAATTGAACAACTTTTCTTCTTATCATGAGTATTTTTTTTTTTACCTGGATTTCGTACCGCATGACCCGTGTTTGACCTCAGCAAATGGAGAAAATGAATGAAATTTCATTTAGCCATGGATTGCTTCGCCTCTTACCCCTAGGCTTTATATAAAACGTCTTCTAGAAAATCGTCTGGCTAGGTATTTTAATTTTACTTTATTTCAAAATATATTAATTCTCAAAATATTGGTTGTACAAAACATAAAAGCAATCGGTGCACTGAAATTTGTGAAGTTTCCATAATTGATTGCTTAACAAGTATCTTAAAGACACTCATTAACAAAATCCAAGTTATAATTATTTCTTTAGATTGAAATATCGTGTTGGTTGGCGATTTCAAAGAGGGGAATAAATTCAATGAGCCTTTCCTTATGGTAAGTGACGGCGAAACAAAATGATCAATTATTCCACTGGCCATGCATTCCATGTAAGTTCAAGGTTGGGAAAATAAAAATGAGCACTAATAAGCGCTCCAAAGGGACTAAGTAAATCAACTAAAAATGAACATAACATTTTTCAACATCTTCTAATATTAATGTTGTTACACATTTTAAAGGAATCGCTTACTTTTTTTTTTTTAGTCCATAAGTCGCTTACTTTAAGTAATAACTTTTGGATATTCATAGGATGCTCTTTAAGATCTTCTATAATGGATATCGACACATTCTAATGATGGAAACATTGACATTTACCTTAGCATCTCTTGTAAGACATAAATTTATTCATATGCGGAAGCCAAGATTGTTTGTAGACAAACCTCCAGCCATTGTTTGCTTTCACGTTCGTCGAATCTCCTGAAAAACAAGAAAACAATAGGCGCACTCTACTAACCAAATCTCCTCACGTACTGATGGTGTATTCTAAATGTGAGGATTTTGTGTTAGACCTTGATCACCCGTCAAAAATGAACGTACGTCCCTATTTATACATCGTCTCCCATCAAGACAAACGGTTGTCAATGAAAAGGCACGAAGCGTGGAAAACTTCAGGTTGAATAGTCGTAACTTTTAGGAGAAAATTGGGTATAAATGTGGGATCACATAAAAATAAATAACATTCTCCCACTTGATCCCATCATTTTCATCATACGAATCATTCAACTAATTCCACGAAAACTTAATGCTTAAAGAAAAGAAACAAAACACATGGATCATGGCGACATGTCCTCTAAGAGTGAGTAATACCTTCCATGTATCACAATGCATCTTATTTCTTTAATATCAGCCTATATGTGACAACATATCTTAATGAATAAACCTCATGTTTATTCCAGAATCAAGGATAAATGTTATTCTCACAAACAACAAAATGTGTACACAAAAATTGAGAATCAACATTACAACTGAATAAGAGTTCCACACAACAAAAATTGTTCATATGTCGACAAATCACATAATGGGACCTATTCCCATACTAGTTACATGATCCTTATACTTCATCGGTGGCATGCCTTTAGTTAAAGGATCAGCTATCATCAATTCGGTACTAACGTGTTCAATGACCACTTTATTCTCCTTAACACGCTCCCTTATGGCTAAATACTTAATGTCGATATGCTTACTTCGACTGCCACTTTTGGCATTTTTAGCCATAAAACTGCAACTGAATTGTCACAATATATTCTTAATGGCCTAGAAATAGAATCAACAATTCTAAGCCCATCAATGAAACTCTTCAACCATACACCATGCGAGGTAGCCTCAAAACAAGATACGAACTCAGCCTCCATAGTGGAAGTAGCAGTCAAAGTCTGCTTGGCACTTCTCCATGACACGGCTCCGCCTGCTAACATGAAAATGTATCCAGATGTTGATTTTCGTGAATCAATGCAACCCGCGAAGTCCGCATCCGAATAACCGATCACTTCCGGGTTATCGGTCCGTCTATATATAAGCATATAGTCTTTGGTACCTTGAAGGTATCTCAACACTTTCTTTGCAGCTCTCCGATGGTCTAAACCTGGATTACTCACGATATCTTCCCAACATTCCAACAGCAAAAGCAATGTCGAGTCGAGTGCAAACCTGAGCATACATCAAGCTTCCAACAGCGAAGCATATGGAATGTTGCACATTTGTTCCCTTTCTAGATCGTTCTTCGGGCATTGGTTCAAATTGAACTGTCACCCTTCACAATGGGTGCTATACTTGGTGAACAATCTTTCATCCGAAATCTCTCTAGGACCTTATTGATATAGGTTTCTTGAGATAGTCCTAAAATTCCTCGAGATCTATCTCTATGGATCTTAATGCCAATGACATAAGATGCCTCACCCATATCCTTCATGTCAAAACTCCTAGAGAGGAATTGTTTCACCTCATGTAGCAACCCCTTATCATTGGTTGCAAGTAATATATCATCCACATACAGCACAAGGAAACAAATTTTGCTCCCACTAACCTTCTGGTATATACATTGATCCATGACATTCTCTATAAAACCAAATGAAGAGATAACATCATGAAACCTTAAGTACCATTGGCGGGATGCTTGTTTCAAGCCATATATAGATTTCTTAAGCTTGCACACCAAATGCTCACCTTTACTAGAGGAGAATCCTTCAGTTGTTTCATATAAACCTCCTCCTCTAGTTCTCCATTGAGGAACTCCGTTTTCACATCCATCTGATGTAAATCCATATCAAAATGGGCAACCAATGCCAAAACAATACGAAGAGAATCTTTCTTAGATACGGGAGAAAAAGTCTCGATAATCGATTCCTTCCTTTTGAGTGAATCCTTTGGCAACAAGTCTAGCTTTATATCTTTCAATGTTACCCAATGAATCTTTCTTAGTTTTGAAGACCCATTTACAACCAATAGCTTTCGCACTATCGGGTAACTCAACCAAATCCCAGACTTTGTTAGATGCCATAGAACTCATCTCTTCCTTCATGGCATTGTACCACAAATTGGATTTATCACTATCCATGGCTTGTGAAAACGTTTCGGATCATTCTCAGCTCCAATATTGTAGTCAGACTCTTGTAAATACACAATATAATCACTAGGAATAGCCGGTTTCCTTGTTCTAGTAGATCTTCTTAATGTTGGATCAACATTCTCTTGAGGAGCATGTTGCTCAACTGGTTGTTCAACAGTTTCTGGTAATTGCTGAACAACTGGATCTACTGGATCAATATCGCGGGTTGTGGAACTTCAACAATTGGTTGTTCAATAGCCGGCTGAACGAAGGGCATTATGAGCAACAACCAATCTTAAACTTGAGGTGGAAAGTTGAGTGTCGAATGATCTTCCTTAGGAACATGATCCCTAGGTCGATCGCTCCCACCGATCAAGTCATTTTCAAGAAATTTAGCATTTCTTGATTCCACAATCCTAGTGGTATGAGATGGACAATAAAACCGTATCCCTTGGACCTTTCAGCATATCCAATGAAATACCCACTTATGGTTCTTGGATCCAACTTCTTTTCTTGTGGATTATAAATTCTTACTTCAGACGGGCATCCCCAAACGCGCACATGATGTAAACTCGGTTTCCAACCTTTAAATAACTCAAAAGGTGTCTTTGGGACAGCCTTGGTCGAACTCGGTTTAATATGTACACTGCCGTCTTAAGTGCTTCAGTCCATAAGAATTTAGGAAGTTTGGAGCTACTAAGCATACTACGCACCATGTCTAATAAGGTCCGATTTCTTCTTTCCGCTACGCCATTTTGGTCCGGAGAACCAGGCATAGTATATTGGGCAACTATCCCATGCTCTTGAAGAAATCTTGCAAATGGACCGGTGCTTGTCCATCTTCAGTGTATCTACCATAGAATTCTCCACCTCTATCGATCTCACGATCTTAATTTGCTTATTGCATTGTTTCTCTACTTCCGCCTTAAATACTTTAAAGGCATCTAATGCTTCATATTTATTATGAATCAAGTAGAGATACATATAACGTGAATAATCATCTATAAAGGAGATGAAGTATTTCGACCACATGAGTCCATATCCGGACTACAAATATCTCGTATGTATGATTTCTAATATTTACTGTACTCCTCTTGGCACCTTTCTTTGACTTGTTAGTCTGCTTTCCCTTTATGCGGTCCACACAAGTATCACAATCAGTAAAATCTAATGTACTAAGTACTCCATCATTTACTAATCGCTTAATTCTTTCTATGGAGATATGTCCCAATCTCCGGTGCCACAACATAGAAGAATGTTCTTTCACAAAGACATCGTTTCACACCAGCTTTATCATGAACATGCATCGCATCATAATAGGCATTGTCTTGCAAATTAATTCGAAAAAGACCATCGGACAAAATACCACTCCCAACAATTTCAGATTTAAAATATAAACAAAAGTTTGAATCTGAAAAGTTAAAAGAGTATCCCAAAGGTACAAGTCTTGAAACGAAATTAAGTTTCTAGAAAAACTAGGAACATAAAAGGTCTTTTCCAAATCTAAAACAAAACCACTATTGAGAACTAGTCTATATGTCCCAATAGCTTCCACATGCGAACGCATCTTGTTTCCCGAGAATAGATGCTTTGTTCACTTCCCACGGCTTCCGTGGTTTTGAAAACCCTAAAGGAATTCGAAATATGGATTGTAGATCCAGAATCAATCCACCAAGTGTTGTGACTTACATCGGTCATATTAGATTCATAACAAACACAAGAGATTGGATTACCTTTCTTCTCGAGCCAGCCTTAAATTTGACACAATCCTTTCTTATATGCCCCTTCGTCTACGGAAGAAACACTTGGATTCTTTCTTAATGTCGCTTGGGGAGGTATTTTACCTTTTCCTTATTCTTGCCATAGCCCTTATTCTTTCCTTGTGTTGCCAAAAGAGCACTTTCTCCCAATTCCATAACCGGTCTTTCTTGCTCTTGAACACACATGGTCATGAGTTCATTAATAGACCATTTATTCTTATGTGTGTTATAAGAGATCTTGAAAGGAGCATACTGATGTGGGAGAGTGTTCAGAATATAATACACAAGGAATGATTCAGATATCTCAACCTCAAGGTTCTTAAGCTGAGCTGCAATGTTCCTCATTTGCATGATGTGCTCACGCACACCTCTAACACTAGTGAGCTTCAATGATGAAAACTTCATAATCAGGGTCATGGCATGCGCCTTTTCAGAACTTTCAAACTGCGCATCTATAGCCTCCAATAAGGCCTTAGCATTGTTATGCTTGAGCAACCGAACCACGAATACTTGGAGATATCTTAGCTCTTATAAACATGGCACAAACGCGGTTGGACCGCTCCCATTGGTTATAAAGAGCTATCTCAGCTGGAGTGCTCGAATCAGTAGGAGCAGGTGGTTCGTCTTTCCTTATAGCATAGTCAATGTCCATCCACCCCAATTGAAGAAGAACCGACTCCTTCCAAATTTTATAGTTCTCACAATTCAAGACGGGAACATCAAACTTAAATTCGAGAAATTCACGGGTTGCGAAACTGCATATCAAATAATCATGCTTATGTCACAAAATTTGAGGCAAATATAAATAAATCATGTTTTACCAATGTAAACATGTCACAATATGAATCACATAACATAAAAACTACCTGTGGGCTAAGTTTTTAATTTAAATAGATTCATAATTACATAATGAAGAAACTACCATATTATATGCATTTTCTTAATCCCCTGGGTAAATTAAGAAAAATAATATGATATTTCATCCCAATTAATCATATTAATATAATGAAAATTCCTGTGGGATAAAATTCATCATATTAATATAATTAATTACAATCAATGTCCATTTCTAAATATGATCCGGAGGCTTTTAATATATAATTTAATTAATTAAAGATGCTGTGGCTACTCCCTAATTAATTAAATATATGGATCATTGGACATTTAATTTCATGCATAAAATATTCATAACAATGCATGAAATAACATAATAAATAAATACATCAAGGGCAGAACAGTAAATAAATAAATTGGCCAAGGGCAAGATTGCAAAAATTTTAAAAATTTTGGGGCAAAAGTGAAAAAATAGCCGCGGAAGAGGGGACGACAGGCGCGTGCGCGTCCAGCGCACGGGCGCGTGCTCGGCACGCGCTAGAACCCCGCGCGGGGCGCGTGCCCCGCACGTGCGCCGTTCAGCGCGCGGGCGCGTGCGTTGCACGCGCCCGGCAACTGCCGTGCGCGTGGATCCCACGAGCGCAGCGGTTGCGCGCGCGTATGGGCGCGTGGCGCGTGGGTCCACGCGCCGCACCGCAGCGCGCGTGGAGCCCACACGCCTTCTCCCTCGCGCGAACGCAGGCCCTCTCCGCCGGTTTTCGCCATTTTCAGCCGTGATTTCTTCTCCGTTTCTCCTCCGGCAGCCCATCTAAGACCGAAATAATTCATGGGTTTTGAAGAGAACGTCGGCACGACCACATGGGTCCAAGATTCGGCGAAAATGAGCAAAAATTAACCCCAAAATCGGACGAAAATTTCCCAAAAACTCAAATCCTCAACCACCGCGACTTCCGCCGCCCGATTAGCCTCCGGCGAACACCGATATGCCGAAATAACTCATGGCTAATGTTTCTCATGGCGGTGCGAACGTATGGGTCCGAATTCGAGAGGGTGGGTCTCGCGGATTTGCCGGAATCGTTGAGTTTCTCTCTCGGCCTCAAAATCCGAGTTACTGTTCATGTACATAAATGGCCGAAAATTCAACGAAAACACACCGAAAATACACCAAAATTTAACAAAACAAGGCGAGAGGCTATAAACATGCTCGATACCAAATGTAAGACATAAATTTATTCATATGCGGAAGCCAAGATTGTTTGTAGACAAACCTCCAGCCATTGTTTGCTTTCACGTTCGTCGAATCTCCTGAAAAACAAGAAAACAATAGGCGCACTATACTAACCAAATCTCCTCACGTCTTGATGGTGTATTCTAAATGTGAGGATTTTGTGTTAGACCTTGATCACCGTCAAAAATGAACGTACGTCCCTATTTATACATCGTCTCCCATCAAGACGAACGGTTGTCAACGAAAAGGCACGAAGCGTGGAAAACTTCGGGTCGAATAATCGTAACTTTTTTAGGAGAAAATTGGGTATAAATGTGGGATCACATAAAAATAAATAACATCTCTGACTCCAACACAGGCGAGGCAATCGAAGTCGTTAATGCACCTAAGGCCGCCATCCATAAGTCAAGCGAGGCCATCGGATCACGAAAGGAAACGTGACGCAAGATGCGCATCCTTATCTCCGAGCGTCCTTCACGTGGAAATACCTTGGACATTGTAAATCTCTAACAGAGGAAAATCTGATCTCTAACAGAGGAAAATATCTCAAAAAGATACCGGCAGACCTTTCTTCCATTCACAAATGGACGAAAACATGGCCCAATGCGAGCGCCCCGCGCATCGAGGCTCGATACTCACGCGGCGGGATTATCTTCTTTGGCTTGTCTCTGCCATCCATCCAATAACAGACAAGTGAGTGAACAAAAATCTTGCCGTCATCGGATCTGGCCAGATCTTGCCTTCCCTATCCAGTGGCGAGGCTAATCTCGCCCAACGATGGCAAGTTTGATTTTTTCCAACCCAACCATTGAAGAGGTCCAACTAGCCGACCCAAGTGTCTATCTGGTCCCGACAACCAGTTAGAGGAACAAGAAAGGTAAAAAGATTAAAAAACAAAAAACAAAACAAAACGTTATAAAAAATTAAAATATTACTAAAAAATCACGTTAGCACAGTTGTGTTATGTAGGATGCTAATGTTCACGTCAATAATTTTTTATCAAAATTAATCAAATTGACTCAATTAATAAAAAATGAAAAGATTAGTATTTAATTGATAGAGTGAAAAATGTCTATAAATTAATTAGTAAAAATATAATAAGTTCAATTTTTTTTTTTTGATGATTTTATCGCACAACAGCTCACATAACATTTGTGAGATCCATAAAATCACCGCAACTCAATACGATGTGATTCATTAACAAAGCTTTGTCTTTCCAAATTTGTGTGGCTACCGGTCACCTATGAACTTAAAGACATGGAGTCAATTTCTTGCATATTTTATATGGAAGAATTAAAATAAAATTTAATTCCCTATTTATTTCTTCTCTTGTCGTGAGGATGGCAGTACAATGCTATGTGCAGGGAGGAAAAACAACCATTTCCATTCTTCATCAATCTCGACCAAAAAAATCTTCATCAATCACAACGAAAAGTTTTCTGCGATTTCCGAATGAAAATGAAGACTGTCACATGGAGGGTTTTGCTTGTCTTTAAGTAGACAAGTTCGAATTTCTAGCGAAGAATAGGGACACACATGGGACGGACTTTCAATGTGTAGAGAAAACGGGTCAGATTGGTTGGTCTTGCTTGAGCTTGGGCTCAGGCTCAGGTTATCCCCTCTCTTGCGATTACCCTAACATGAGGTATTGGACTTTTATCTACACCCTTATAAGTAAATTGTTGATACCTGAAGTTATTCTTACTATCATGTGTTGGTCACGAGGGATGTTGACATTCAAAATAATCATCATTGTCATGTGTTGGTTATGATTAATAACAATGGAGCCCATATCAATTATAGAGACGAAAGATGGCCAAGGTCTTCAAGAACCCTTGGGTTGGATTTCAATGGGCCTACAAGTGGAGATGTGTGATTTGGTGGTAAGGCAGATGATTGCCATGTGTTCAAGCCAAGAGATACCACTGCGAACATATAATTCGGATAGAATCAGTATCAAGATTTTAAGTGGGAATAGTTAGTGCTCAAAAAGGCTCGCAAAATCAAATGAACAATTATTACTTGCTGAACAAGTCGTGCAATCATCATCAACAAGTTAGGAGACAACAAGATGTGGATAAAGCGATTAAGCAAAGAACATGAGAGAAATTAGGAATGACTTTCAAGGAAGGATCAACCAACCAAGGGTTACCAAATTGTCTTATAAATATCACAGACAATCCAATGAAGGGCCCCCGAACAACACATCAAAATCTTTTATATTATCATTTATTATCTTTGTGTAGCTTAGTTTAGATGTAGTTTTGGTTTTTTGTCATTGATTCAATTCCGACAAGTGTTTATATTCTCAGTAGCGCTGTTGATTGGATTCTAGTGCTGTTCGACCGTTCAGCGGCGTCGATTAAATTCTGACATTGTGTCCTCATATTCATCTGGGAGCAATATCTATCCGATGTTGTTTCTATTGTTCAACGTCGTGGATTAGAGTCTAATGTTGTGTTCTCATATCCATCTAGGAGCAGTACCTACCGATGTTGTTTTCACTGTCCAGCGTCGTCGATTAGATTCTAACGTTGTGTTCTCATACCCATTTAGGAGTAGTATTTACTTGATATTGTTTCCATTGTCTGGCATCATTGATTAGATTTCGACTTTGTGTCCTCAAACCCACCTAAGAGCAGTGCCTTCCCGATATTATTTCTACTGTCCAACATCGTCAATTAAATTTCAACGTTATGTCATCGAAACCATCTAGTGTTGTTTCCATCATTCGGTGCCATCAATCAGACTTTGAGATTGAGTGATCCAATTGATCTTAGCAGGTTTTCATTAGTATATTGAAAGGTGCTTGAATTAAGCCATTGATTAGATTCTGGCACTTGTCTTCATCAATTTTGAGCTTTTACCGAATGATTTCATTATATTTAAGACTATAACATTTATATCTATTGCATTTGACCCTTTCTATTCAATACTAGCACAGAACCCAAGTCCCTTAAATAAAAATCAAAACATAACGCTTGATAAAAGATATTTCGTTATGGAATCCGAAACTGACAAAACCAGCAAAACAGTAATACATATACATATTGTTGACACCTAAATTTTGACTATTTTATTTACTTGTTCGTTATATAAAAACTTCATTAAGCATTTCATAACATTTACATTTAGGTAACAATAATATTTAAACTTATCTTTTAAAAAAATTGTTTTAAAAATGAAAAAAGAGAGGATAAGAAATAATTTATAAAATAAAACATTTGGTTGTGCAGGGAGATTTTGAAAGATTTTAGATTTTGGATAATTGAGCATTTTTCTTGTTGAGCGTATCCCGTCGTTTTAGAATATGATTGTCGGCACTTGGGTAAATTATCTTAGAAAATCTTCACAAAATATTTTAGATTTTGAAGCCATTTTCTTGTTGAGCGTATCCCCTCTTTTCGAAAGATTTGTCGGCAATTGAATAAATATATGCAATTATCTCGAAAAATCTTCACTTGAAAAATAAATCTTTTTTTTTTCTCTCTATAAATAGAGAGTGCAAGGCTTCGTGCCAAGGGGAAGAAGTTGGCGAAGCGCTGGCGAGGTTTCGTTCAAAGAGGGGAGAAAAGCACGAGAGAAATAGAAAGAATTTATCTTCTTTAGAGTTGGAGAGTTCGCAAGTCAAAAAGCACACTTTGTCCACTAGTCTTCTCCCACAATGGCAATGGCTTCACGTTACCACCATATTTGATACTAGCTCCCTAATTTTCAAACCTTCAGTGCCATCGTTGTTCACGTTGCTTGAACAATTGTCATCTTGCCCACACGAGCAGCGCAAAGATTGATATTGCTTGTTGTCCGTTTGGAGTCCCGACAATGGAGTTTATTGTTCCTTGAAATGAGTCGATCCCATTGATGCCAGCAGCTTTTCTCCAAGACATTTGCTGCTTCCCGACGAGTTCCCACAACGATCGAGATTGTTCGTTGTCCGCTGCTCTTCGTTGAATTGCACCCCTACCCTTGACGACAAAGAATTGCATGCTGCCCCTCCGACGCTAGCCCCGTCCGAGTCAATCCAGCAGGTCCCTTGATCATCATTTACTCGTCAAGCATCGGTGAATTCTCGGTCATACCTCATTTGTCAGTCCACAAGCCTTGTCACCGCCCCCTTGAGAAAGCCGTGCCCTGGACTAGGTAAAATCTTTAGACTAAATTCAGTTCAAAATATTCGGATTCTTAGTTTGTGATCCTGACTTGATTTGTTATGTCATACATAATCGTTATCCGATTAGGAAATTTGTCATATTAAGTCATAATAATAAAAAGTATTGAGCCGCAAAGCGTCAGGTTAGATTTTTGATTATTTCAACTTTTCATGACAAATTTACGGATTGCGTAATTGATTCGCATTAAGATAATATGTCATTGATTTGTATTGGTAGATTATCAATAGGACATACATTTCGGTGCGTCATCGTCACGTGCACATCATATATCATGCATCATATGTCATATCTAGAATTTAGGTCCATACACATTTCATGTTTAAAGCAATGCACCTTGATTTTTAAGATTCATATAATGTCAGGATAATTTTCCTTTAATAAAACAAAAAAAGGAACAAAAACTGTTATTTAGGTCATATAGATTTCATAATATGCATGCCATATGTTGCGCTTTAGTTGGTGAGTCATATGCTTTAGGTTTAATGTTTTAGTATTCCCATCATGTAGTTTTTTTTTAAATAATAAAAAAGAAAAGAAAATGCCAAAAGATGAGAGTTGCATCATTATGTTACTTTCTTTTCAATAAAAATTTTAAGTCGCTAATTAAAAAAAAACACAAAGGTCATTTACTTGGTTAGTTAATAGGTTAATTCATATTTAATCCCATTTCTTGTCATCATTATATGGTGTAGGTTGCATATATATAAGGAGAAAAGAGAATTTATTGGAGTTGCATTATTTAAAAAAGAAAATCATAGAAAGAACATGCAGGCATAAGAATTACCACATCATCCATTCCATATCACGCAGCACATGCATATTTGGGATCATGTAAATGAGATTGCACACATATTATGATGGTTCAAGTTATGTAATATAAATTGCATCTCACATGTCGTTAAAGTTAAAATCATGCATATTAAATTTAGATTAAGATTGCATATAATTAACATTTAAAAAAGAGACGTCATGTCATTTAGAAATAATGTTTATGGCATGCATTTTTAATCAGCTTTTTTTGTAAGTTTTTAGAGAGTAAACCTTAATAAAGTTGTAGTTTATTTTGCTTAATGCTAGTTATAATTTCTTACAATCTATCACTTTGGTTTATAGAATGTTATTTTATTGACTGTGCATCCGCATAACCACCCTTGCATGTTAGTAGCTTAGTTTAAAATTAATCAAGACTACTTGCAAAAATATTTTTGAAATTAAAATGAAAAGGCATTGAAAGTGTGTTAGACTAATCTAGCGTAACCAAGTCCCTAGACCTATTGAATCTCTAGTTTGCAAAAGTAAAGTATTCTCTCATACTTTATTTGGGTTTCTAATCAATCCTAATTGGTTAATGGCGGCTCCAAATTGAGTATAACTGCACATTTAAATGGATTAATTTCTTAGTGTCAAGTTGCAATTGATAGGACTTGAGGGGGTTCATGCTAAGTCTTCGAACTTAGTAATCCATTAACTTCTTTTGGGTAATTCACCTTTGGGAAGATCTCGACACATGTACACATACATATACATATTAAATATATATATGTACATATACATATACATATTATATACATATATATATATTTATATATAAGCCATGTCAACTCGTGGGCGTTCTATAGTGAATTAGAATGTCCATAGGAATGAATCTCGTGGATCATCGTCGTTGACCCAACTATTATTTCCATCACGGTTGCTTTTTAATTGTTTACTTAATTTTATCTTTTGGGGTGGATCTAGCGATTATATATTGATTGAAATTCAAGTTTACTTATAGAAGGACAAAACAAGGTAACAAGCGTGAACTTTTGTAATGCATGGTTCAACTTGGTTTAAATCATTCGGAAGCACAATATTTTGTCACGAGGAGTACGATCTTGATGACATAATCTGAATGTGACTTTCACCACTGAGGAATCCCAATGGCACATTTGTTTACCCAATGAATGAATTAGCAAAGGGTCATAAATATTGATTGAAAGCCATTGTTAGAGTACAGTGAATTTAGACATCAAATGGAGATTTCTCAATATGCATGGTTTTGATCGACTTAGACATGGCATCCCAATGGCACATTTGTCTACCTGATGGTATTTTTCCTTTCGAAACAAGGCAACTCGTCGTTTGTCCTTTCTTTTGCCTTCGATGTGTTACTACGACTCTCTTTCCGGACAAGGCAGTCGGCCCTAAAGGTTGAACTTGATGGGTAGATCCCGACGATTAAACAGGCATGTGAGACTACTTTCATTTTTCTGATTATTTATCAATTCATTGTATTTGAATTTACCCTTTCAAAATATTTTGGAATTTTTTTTCGCCATGCATCATATTAAAGTGAAAAGTTCCAAGGGTACACTTTAAACCTTGTGTTTTTAAGAATTTACATTTTGCTTTCCGCCCAGACTATGATTTTATTATTTTCATGAACCTCTTCTTTTTTGCCCCTTTTTTTTTCCAGCTAGCATGTGCCGTTTGCGGGATTTTCAGAATGTGTAGGGTGGAATCTCTTCTTAAATTTCTTAATGCGTATTGCCATTTCGCTCTCACTTTAGCTAATAAATGGGAAAAAGAAAAGCTTGACACCATTAACACTGATTTTATTGGTTTAAATCATCGAATTGACAAAAAAAAAGGAAAATTTGGAAAAAATTGTCCGACGAACTGTTTCAAATGAAAATTAAGTAATATAGAAATTTGAAAAGACTCAAAATCGACACTATAAAAATAAGATAAGCATAAACTTAACATTCACTTGTGATAGGTAGTCGTCGTTATTAGAAGAAAACATTGTACTATTATTGTGGACAACCAACTCTCCTCCTCCCCTGCCCCCTATGTGGCACCCTTTGGAGTTTCATCAATCTCCTTCTAAATATTCTTTTTCCCTCCAATTTGTGAAAATTCTCGAATCTTCTAATTTAGTTTTCTGTCATCGTACAAGATTGGTAAGTTACGTGATCACTAGTAATAACGAGCTACATTAGATAATTAAAAGCCACATCAGGCTGCTCATTTCTTAATCTTTCATCAACTCATTATATTGGTATCCAAAACAATTAATAATAATGTTATCAATGCATTAAATTAAAGTAAAAAAATTGAGAAACATTTTTGCATCTTTCTATATTCTATTGTCGCGACTAAAATTTCGGGTGCACCACCTAAATTTAGGCTAATGGACTACTAAGTCTAACTTAGCTCAGGCTCTCCCAAGCCCATACCAATTCGCGACTTAGGTTCAAGTTATTAACATGTTATTGATTTTTCAATTAGGAGTTGCCACTAATCTACTTTTTGTGAGTCGATTAGAAATCCAAGTAAAGTAACGGGAGATTTTCTTTACTCATACGAACTAGAGATTTAAGAGTTCGAGGACTTGGTTACGCTAGATTTCTCTAACGCCCTTTCGGTACCTTTCTCTTTTATTTTGAAAAATGTTTGGCAAGCAGCTTGAATTAATTTTAATTTATCTCCCTAACATGTGAGGTTGTTATGCGAGTGCGCAAACCACCAATTTAACACCCAAGTAAAGTAATAAATAAAATGCAGGATTTACCTTATAGTAATGAAAGCATCTGCGTTGTTAAATCATAATTCACATCGACAATTCTAGAAATGATTTCTAATTAACACGCAATTTCTTTTTTTTGGTTTTCACTTTATTAATGAGAATCATGCTTTATGCAATGCATGCCACTAATTTAACATGAAATGATATGACATGGCAATATGATCTACCTATATGACATAAATAAAATGCAGTCTATACTAAAGAACGAAATTAATTTATTCTAAGGCAATTTTTTTGGTATTTTCCATGAAATTCGAAATTAAGAAAAATACAAGGATTAACTAGCTAGATTAAGATTCTATCCAACTTATATTAAGAATTGGGTCAGACCAAACCCTAATTTAAACTAAGATATAATCTTAACTTAGCAATCTCTAACCTAAGATGCAATTTATCTAAAAAAAATTATCTAAACTTATAATAAAATTAAAAAAAACTAATATCTAAAATTAAACTATATGAAATTTTACCCTAAAATGCAATGACATGCAAAGAATGCCCTAATTCTAATTTTTTCTTTTTTGTGTTTTTGTATTAATTTCGAAATTAAAAATTGTCATGCAATCTAAGTTTTTTTTAAAAAAAATAGCAACCTAAATTGATTGATTTGATTTTTTTTTTGAAATTCAAAATAAAATTCCTATTCTAAATATGCAAACCCTAAAACAAGAAATAAATCTAATCTAACTAACATTTTTTTGGATTTTTTTTTACGAAAATGAGATCAACTTAAATGACGTGGTAGCGATCAAAGCAAGAAAATATTGATATCCAAATTGACGAACCATATCTCATGCATGAGATCGGGTTGGCCAATTTTAAATAAATCACTAATCGAATCTCGGGCGTGTGATCGGATTGTCGATTTTTTAAACGATTGCGAGTCAGATTTCGGGCGTGAAAATCGGACTATCAATCACAAATCTCAGAGGCTATTTCATGTCGAACATTTCATCCTTACACTAAGGAATAATTATACTAAAAAATAAAAAATAAAATAAGGCAAATAACTAAAGGAAGAACTACCTAAATTGATTTTTTTGCTTTTTGCTTTTTTTTTTTCCTTTTGTTTCCAAATGAGGGAGGCCGCTATGGTGGGTTCTCGGTTGGGGGTTGGCCACTGGTGGGTACAGAAGTTGTTAGGCTGAGGCGACGTTCGCGCGCTCTACAGGTGGAGGCGCAGCATCAAGGGAACGGTCAGTGTCGACGCCGGGGCTCGGGATCTGTGGTGCAGGTGCGGCAACAGCGGCTTCTAGCGTCACGGGAGGGCCATCGGTGGAGCAGAGACGGAGGCGCGGTATTCAACTCTCGCATCGCGGGTCTTTGTGGTGACAAACACGCGGGCCAACAGAGGGAAACTCGGCAACCACGCTGTGGAAAATCGGCATGGAGACGCGATGGAGGCGGATCGCACAAACACAGTAACGGCGATGGCAAGGGTCGGCGTGGTGAGATCTGCACTGGGTAGTCGCGGATGAGTGGCAGAGCAGGGCAGGAGCGATGTCGGGTTGTAGCGGTGGAGCTTTGGGCTGAAGACAGAACAAAAGTGGCGTCGCGGTGTAGCAAGGTGGTGGCTTCATCGGACTAGCGGAGCTTCAGCGTCGGTGGGGCAGAGGTTTAGAGATGGAGCCACGGCAGAGTTGTCGGACCCTCGGTTGGGCAAATCGCGTCAAAACAGGGGCGGCAGCAGAGCGGATACACGGGTGCAGTGGACGGTGGTGGTCGTGCGGTGAAACGGAGAAGATTTTTTTTGGTCGGAAATACTTCATTGATTAATACTAAGATGGTGGATTACAAGTAGTGCGGAAATCTAAACATAAGATAAGATAAAGTTCGTGCGGGGGATTAGATACCCAATTACTAGGAAGAGATCCGGAATTATGGGATTTCGCAATCCAATTAGCAACTCGATTTATTTGGCGCGGTTCGAACAACAAATAGACATTCTTCATTTGGGCCATCAGTTGTCTGCAGTTAAGAACGTAAGGAAGAGAGGCCCAGGGGATTTCAGTTCAACCTAAGATGGAGTCCACAACTGGGAGACAGTCGCTGGAAATATACACGAGCAAATCAGTTCGTGCGGCTAAAGCAATTCCTAGGGTTTCTCCTGTACGAGCTGATTCAACTCTGATCTTCTATGCGAAATTTGCAAAACACACCCCATCAACTCCTCTACAGATTCTAGCTATGGAGCTCTTCGATCTCCTTTCCTGCCAAGAGCAATCAACGTTTAACTTTAAAGAACCCGGATCTGGAGGCATCCATGTATTCTATTTTGAGGTAATCCCTTTCCTTCGTGGGTTCCATTTCTCATATAGTTGCTGGGAGAGGAAGGCTTCTCTGATTATCTGGGTTTGTGTTGTTTTTTGGCCTTGAAATAGCAGAGCATTGCGTGCCTTCCATATTTGCCAGAGAGTATGCGCGAAGATCGCCTTTTGGTTTGCTGAGATGCTAGACAGAAGGTTATCGCTTACCCATTTGTCTGTTCTTGTTATAGACGTTGGGGAAACATCTATGTCGATACTATAATTCAGCCATATTTCTTTTGTCCATTGACACAGTGTAAAAAGATGCTCGGACAACTCTGGAAATTGATGACAGAATGGACATGTAGGCTCAAGTATGATTCTTCTCCTGCATAAATTGATTCTTGTAGGAAGACCTTCATTGCATAAACTCCACATGGAGTGCCTGATTCTGAGGGTAGTCTGTAGATGCCAGATTTCTTTCCATAATCACTGCGGGGCCTAATATGAAGAGGATGCCTGGTTTTCTTTGGTTGTTGTGTTTGTTGCTCGTAATCTATGTAACCACTTTTGATTTTGTAGTTCCCCGAGTAATGCCCTGTCCATATTAGACAGTCGGGTCTGGTAATTATGATAAGGGTGATTGCCTGAATTTCCTCTGAGATGTTGCTGTCGAATAGCTCATTGATAAGTTTACTGTTCCATGCATGCACATTTGGTTCAATGATATCTGCCACGAGCTTAGGGTCATTTAAATTCGTCCTCTAATCTTGCCTGACATTAGCCAACGATCTTCTCTCAAGTTAATAGATTTGCCGTCCTCGACGTCCCATTTCATATCAGGTTTTAAGGCATCTCGGCCAATTAGGATACTCTGCCAACCCCCAGATGGTCTGACCCCCCTTGTTGCAGTCCATAGATTACCATGAGGGAAGTAAAGGCCTTTAAAAATTCTGCTCCATAAGGCCTCGGGAGCTTGATTTAATCTCCAAGCTTGTTTTTCCAGCATAGCCTTGTTAAATTCCACTAAATCTTTAAACCCTATTCATCCTTGTTCCTTCCTTATCTTTAAAACATCCCAACTCTTCCGAATACCTTTTTGTTTTGCATTCTGTTTCCACCAGAAAAGTTGAGATTTTCCTTTCAATCGCTTTGCCAATTGATAGCGGTATTTTAAAAATATTCATGGCATATTGGGGTAATGCCTGAACAACCATTTTAATCAGCACTTATTTCCCGCCTTTGATATTAATTGCTCTTTCCATCCCTCCAGTTTTCTGTCCACCCTTGCTATGATCCAATCAAACATTTGTTTTTTAGTTTGGCTCCAATCGGATAGTATCCCTAAGTATTTTCCAGTTTTTTCTAATATGGGAACCCTCATTTCAGATGCAATATTTCTTCTCAGTTCCTGTGGACAACTTGCCCCGAAAAGCACCCCAGATTTGCTAAGATTAACTAACTGGCCAGAAGCAAAACAATAATAGTTTAGGATATTGGTAAGGTTCTGAGCTTCCCTAATTGTGCCATCCAAGAAGAAAATTGCATCATCCGCAAAGAAAAGGTGGGATATAATAGTAGGGGTGATCGGGTCCAGGGTGGGTAGGGTCTAGACCTGAACCATGTACCCAACCCTGTTATAACTGATTCTCTTTTTTTGGATCATGTACCCGACCCTGTTTGCATTGGACCCTGTTCTCGACCCACCCTATTTTTTCGATCCGGGAACAGGGTTAACCCTGTTTATATTGAAACATGTTTTGCATAAAAATTGCTGTACAACACTCATATGTAAACACCAAGAGCAACTCACCTTCAGATGCGGACAGCTATTGGCAATTGCATATAATGATTCATCGGTGATGAATGTGCTACCGATATTCAGATGTTGCAAAGCAATAGCTCTTGCAATATGTAGAAATGGCTCAATCATGAAGCTAAATTTACATACATATGAGGTGGACAACGCTACACAACACGTCCACGAGGGAGCATGTGTTGAGACAAAAAAAATCATGTGAATGGATCGTGATTGTTTTATAGAATGATGCTTACTGACAAACTATTGCGACACTTTCATCGATCTAAAGAGTAGGTCTCTCGGGATATACCGACTACCATATGTTAGATGATGGGGAAAGTACACAAGAAGTTCTAAGCCTCATGCATCAAAAGGACTTGATGGTCAAACTTTTTTTCCAAAAAGTTAGGACTGGATTGTGAGAGAACTTCAGGCTCAGTTATCCCATAGACAAGTGGCATGTGAATAAAACAGATAATCATCAACAGAGCAAGGTACATTGACAATTTCAAGTTCTTGCACTGATTTTTATCAGATTGCATAATGTGACTAATAAGCAACACCAACACTATCACTGAAGAACACTAGCATTAGAACTCTGAATGATGAAACGACCATCAACACCCAGAAATCGCTCCAACCACACAACAAGACTAAAGCCTACACAACATCTGCAGAAGCGAACCATCACTTCGAAATGACAAACATACCAGCTTAACAACACCTTGGTCGGTGACCCCTGTCATCCCCAACAGAGAGATGGACGTAAGCTTTGCTGTGCATTTCGTCAGTGAAATTCTATATAGCCCTTCATCAGTAATATGGCAGCCCTAACAAATCTTCGAACTACGGACAATTCAGTCAGCAAAAGTTCAAAAATCCATAAAAACACATCATAAGCTAATTATCAAACAATTTCCTAAGTAACTAATCCTCCATGTACCAATCTCCAAATTCAAGAAGAATCCTAACAAATTGCCAACAACCCTCCATCAACCATGCTGCATGGTAAACAGAGAGACAAAGACAGAGACAAAGGGAGTACATGTTGAGTTCACGGAGGGCGTATGCGCAGCGAACGATGCGGGCAGTGAAATTGTCGTCCATCTTCAGCCTCGTGATGAGCCTCTCCCTCCGCCCCAGCGACAGCTTCACCCCCATGCTTCCATTTCCTGCACACCCTGCTCGCCCTGCGAGGAAATTTCGGTTTTTTTTATTACAACCCATGTCTTAGAATCATCAACACCACATGGAACCGCAGATAAAACAACTTCCTTCCCCGGAACCAGAAAGTAAGAATGGGAACTCCCCACGGTCAAGAGCACGTACCGCGCCAAATCGCCGAAGGACGGGATCATGAAGAAGACATGCGCCAGCATGTCGATGGGCAGGCGGTCGATCTCCGCTTCCCCCTCCTCCACCTCCTCCTCCTCTTTCCTCATCCTCACGGTGAGACGATGGAGACGTTAGAGAGAGAAAGGGAGATGGAGATGGAGTTTCTTGGTAGAGAGAGAAAGCGTCGTCACCGTCTTTCCTTATTTAAGGCGGAGGGGATGGAGGAGGAAGGGCTACTGTGGGTTGCTCAAAGATGCGACAAGGTGGGCTTGCGGACGCGAGATCTGCGGGTCAGGGGTGTCGGCAAGGCAATAGTAGCAGGTGGAACAGCGAGATCGAATGGAGGCGGCGTTGGCGCTCGGGTGCGAGCTCGACGGGGGTCAGCGGCTTCGCTAGCAGAACCAGTGGAGCGGAGCTTTAGATGACCGGCGGAACGGCGGCGGTGGTGCAAGCGCGAGGGGTGCGACGAGAGCGGCGGAGGCGGCGTCGGCTTCGCGATTTCGGGAGGGGAGCTCAGAGCAAGGCTAGCCCTTAGAGGTAAAGATAGAAAGTAGAAACATATTAGGGTTGCATTTTGGTCTTTTTGGGGGCGGCATACAAATCGGTTCTCCAACCGGTTCCTAAACCAGTCTAGTCGATCCGGTTCCC
Organism: Eucalyptus victrix; assembly: GCA_016097545.1. NCBI lineage: Eukaryota > Viridiplantae > Streptophyta > Magnoliopsida > Myrtales > Myrtaceae > Eucalyptus > Eucalyptus victrix. Next base: position 4,433,366 of record CM027840.1, on the reverse strand, counting down.
AAGTGGGTAATCCCTCGGAACAGGTTCTTAAACCCGTTCAAACAGGATCTGAGCTTTGGGAACCGGTTTTAGGACTGGTTTCAACCGGAACCGGTTCCCAACCCTGTTTTCCGGGTGGGCCGAATCGGGAACTGGGCAAACCCCGTCCGGTTGCACACCCCTATATAATAGGGCAATGAGGATTCAGTTTGATTCCTTTTAAGCTTCCATCCATAACAACATTATTTACCATGTGGGATAGAACATTGGCCAAAATTATGAAAAGATAGGATGAGAGGAGTTCCCCTTGTCTAATACCTCTAGTTGGAGTAAAAGCTTCACTTACTTCGCCATTAACTAGGACACGAAATGTAGCTAAGGAGATACAAAATCTGGCCATATTCACCCATTTATCACTAAATCCCATCTTTTTCATGCAATCACATAAAAAGTCCCACTCAGCTCTATCATGCGCTTTCTGCATATCCAGCTTTAGCACAGCTTGGAATTTCCTGCGTCTCTGTCTAACCCTTAGCTGATGTAAGACTTCTTGAACTATAAAAATATTATTTTGTATTTGCCAACCTCCAACGAATGCACTTTGTTCCGGGGAATAATAAGTGAGAGTCAAGGTTTAAGTCTATTCACCATGATTTTTGTAATAACTTTGTAGTTGAAATTGCACCAGCTGATTGGTCGAAATTTGGTTATACCCTCGGGATTTGCTACTTTGGGGATAAGTGTTATATTGGTCTCATTTAGTTCTGGATCAAAGGTACTTTCTTTGAAAAAAGAGTCCACAAGTTTGAATATGTCTTCCTGAATGATATGCCACTAACTTTGATAGAAAAGACCATTCAAACCGTCTGGTCCAGGGGCTTTAGCTGCTCCCATTTGAAAAACAGCTAGCTACACTTCCTCCTTAGTGATTTGTTCTGTTAACATCTCATTCATTTCCTCAAAAACAACAAGTGGACACTGCTCTAAAACTGGCTGATAGAAACGGGACCCCACAGATATATACAAATCTTTATAATAACCTGTGATGTGTTGTTTGATGATTCGAGGCTCACGAATCCATATATTCTCCTCAAGCCTTAACATGATGATTTTGTTTCTTTGTCTCCTCTGAATAGTTGTTGCATGGAAGAATTTAGTATTCTAATCACCCCACTTTAACCCATTAATTCTGGATTTAATGCCCCAATACATTTCTTCTTGACGCCACAATGTACCGATTTTCTCAATCATGGTATTATATTCCTCACCCATATCTGTTTGGTCTGCCTTATTCATAATCTGAGTAAGCTGGTTTTTGAGATGGTCAATTTGTTTAGATGCATTTTTAAAAGATTTCTGGCTCCATTATCTCAAATCTTGAGTCACCTTTTTTGTCTTCTTAACCAGATTTCCTTGCTGCCCATTCTCTGCCTTCCAAGCCTTACCCACTACAGCTTCGCATTCAGGATGATCTAACCAGTAGGCCTCAAATCTGAATAATCGTTGTTTTTTTTTTGTTCAAGTGAATTTAGGCATAGTAAAATAGGACCATGATTAGATCCTATGGTTGGATATGCAAAAGCTTCAGCATTAGGAAATAGAAGCCTCCATTCTAGATTACAAAGTACTCGATCAAGGCGTTTTTTGACTAACTCATCTCATTTCCTGTTATTTGTCCATGTGAATGCACAACCCTTACTTTCAATGTCTATTAGAGAGCACAAGTCGACAAATTCCCGAAACGCCGTCATTCGGAATCTTTCCGCTAGTCTTTGATCCACCTTCTCCCCATGATATAACACTTCGTTGAAATCTCCTATACAAAGCCAAGGTGAGGTTGTAGTTCCATTTCTAGCTCGAAGTAAATGCCAAAGAGAGATTCTCTCTTGGAAATTAGTAGGTGCATGTAGGAAAGATATCTTCATGTTAACTCAATTTCCAGCATCTCTACATGAAAGATCAATCACCTCTTGGCAACTATGCTCAATAGTAATTTGCGCCGACTTATCCCATAATAATACCAAACCTCCCGCTATTCCAATTGGATCAATAACAAACATAGAGGAAAACTTAAGTTTTCTTTTGATATTTTCCATCACCTGATATTGATTCTTTGTTTCCATAAGAAAAACCAAATTAGACCTCTTGTGAGCCACTAAGGCTCGTAGGTGCTGGACTTTCAAGGGAGAGCCTAAACCTTGACAACTCCAGCTAAAACTTTCATGGCTTCCTTGGTGGCTTATTAGGGCTAGCCACCAAAGCTCCTATTGTTTTGCTTTCCCACACTTGAATTGGTGTATCCAGGAGTTTGTCCATATCAACAAGGGTCGTTAGAGAACCTCTTTTCTCATAAGGAGCAAAGCGTTTTAATTTTTTGGAAGTTTGTTTATTTGAGCTAGATTTTGCTACCCCCTAGATCCCCACCCCTGCCTCATGAAATAGAGATTCCCTTAGCTGTTCCAAACATTGCTGCATTCTTTTTCCTTTTTTTCTATGCAACAAGTTCTACTGAAGCTGACAATTCTGGTGTTGGCTGTGTTATAGGGTGATAAAGCATAATGGCTTAACTAACATCTATAGGATTATTGCTATTCAATTCTTCACCGAATGGGATAACAGGGGTCTCAGGAATGATGTCATCTTCTGCTAAGGTAAAATCAATCTCTTCATAAAAAGTATTCTAGTAAGGGCTGAGATCTTTCACCTCTGCTTTCAACCAAGAGCCATAACGTCCTAGTTTATCGTGAGGAATTCCGGATTCTTCATATGGAAAACTCGAGCAATAGTTGGCACAGTGACCTCTATAACCACAAGAATAGCAGTAGTGGGGTAATTTCTCATATTTAAAGTCAATCCACTAATTTCAATCACCCATATGAATGATCGTACTAGTTTTGAGGGTATGCAGCAAATTCAGCCTCACTTTTGCTTTACCTGTTTTGCATGAACCATTGTTCCTAGCATCAATTCTAACTTCCTCTACCTCTCCCATTTTTCCAACAATCATTCGAATACAATCCTCTGACATTGCAGCTCGTGGAAACCCCATCAAATGCACCCAAAAGGAGCAAATTACTTGCAAAAGACCAAGGGCCTATCTGTAGTATTCTTTTCTATTCTTCCTCCGATTTAAATATGAAAACAAAGAGACTCGATTCTATCACCTCACATTTGATTTCTTCTAATTTCCAAGCCCTTTTCATTGTAGCCAAAAATGCTTAAAAGTTAACATTTGGTTTCGAAAATAATTTTCCATACAACAAATACTCATCAGCCTGTTTGTGTACCTCAGGAATGTGGGCATTCGGTTCCGTGATATCATCCGTAGCCCATAAATCCCCCATCCGTTTACAAAGGGCCAGCAAGCAGAGATGGTTTTCGTGGTTGCATTCCATGGCTGAAACTAGTCTTGCCAAGTACAGGAAATTTTCGATGAAGATGAGATTGGGTTGATGAAGATGGTTAGGGGTTTGATTTGGAGGATTGATTTGGTTGGGAATGAAGGGAGCGCTGCAAATTACAGAAAAACGCTTACTGGTGTAGCTAGAACAGCCCAGTTAGGGTTTCAGAAATCGATTTTTCATGTTGGGGTTTAAAGAGAAAAAAAAGGGTTATGATTAATCAAGTGAAGAAACTGTGTCAACGGCCATTATCACACGATTGAGGATTATAGTCTAGGAAGCGAGACGGAGGAGCTATCACCGGATGGGATAGAGGAGAACTCACCTTCAGCAAGAGAGGAGGCCACCGACCGGCAAAAACAGCTCTTTATAGTGAAATGGAGAAGACGAACAGCCCCCTTCGTTTTATGCTTTTTCCTTTTGTTTTTTTTTTCTTTTCTCTAAATGCACGTCCCCTCTCACGTCTTCTCCCTCTGCTCTCTTTTTTCTCTGCAGCAAATCAATAGAAGTGAAAAAGAAACCTGCTCCCTTTTCACCTTATTCCAAGAATTAAAACTCTTCTCTCTTTTTATTATGTTCTTTTTTGACCTAGAACGAAGAGAAGCCCCTTCGGCGTGAAAAATAAAAACCCCTCAATGTGGCCGTATATTCAATGTGTGGCCCCTTTGAACCATATATATTTTAACCTATTTATAGGTCGCAAATTAGGGTTTTTAATCTTTCCAAATCGATACCCACAAAGATTCTTTTTCCAAATGCAATATTTTTTTTTGTCAAACGCAATATTCGTTTTTCCACTTGCTTTATCCGAAGAATTCCATCAAAGCTCGGAAAATTTCAAATTCTTATTTTCACAAGATAATTTCCAATCATAAAAAAAAAGGGGCTTGGGCCAATTTGCTCGCTTTGTGGGCTTAGTTCATCATGTCAATTTAAAGCTCAAAACCACTAATTCAAACCCATCCGCCACCAGTCCAATAAATGCAAAAAATGCAAATGCACCTAAATTTATATGCTATGCAATTAATTAATTAACTAATTTTTTTAGGGGTTAAAATGAATTCGTAATTTTTTAATGAATAAATGGGTTACCAAAATTTAGGTGTCAATAACTACCCCTCTTTGAAGGTGAGCTCGAAGAGGTTGCCTTCAAAGACAAATTGAGACCTAAATTTTGACTATGCATATGCATTGAATGAATTTTTTTGTTGGAAAATGAATTCCATTTTTGAATGCAATTTATATAATGCATGGAAATGCTAATGCAAATGAACTTACCTGAAAGAATTTACTTTCAAGGAGGGTAGAGTAATTCAGGATAGTGGGTGTTACATGTTCAGGACCCGTACCATTTTATAGTCGCCTGAATTGGGAAATAAATGTTGTCTAGGACTCGTATCATTCTATGGTCGCCTAAACGGGGAAATAAATATTGTCTAGGACCCGTACCATTCTACGGTCGCCTAAATAGGGATTTGCCTTCCAAGACTCATACCATTCTATGGTCGTATGAATAGGAAAACAAATGTTGTCTAGGACCCGTACCATTCTACGGTCGCCTAATCTGGGGTTTTGCTTATCTAGGACCCGAACTTTTCTTCAGTCGCCCAGTGTTACAACATAGATCGTCTGACCAAGACCCGAACCTTTCTTCAGTCGCCTTAATTAGACTGAATCTAGAAAAAAAATCTTTGGGGGACAACTTGATCGAGTGTCGGTGTAAAGGACTTTGGGCTACGAAAGCATGCCAGGTCGATAAAAGAAAACTAGGCTACGGAAGCACGCTAGTTCGATAAAAGGGAACCTGGGTTACGAAAGCACATTAGGTCAATATAAATGAACACCGAGCTATGAAAGCACGCCGAATTGATAAAGATGGACTCTGGGCTACAAAAGCAAGCCAGGTCAGGAACTCCGGGTTACAAAAGCACGCCAAGTCTATTAAAAGGGACTTTGGGCTACAAAAGCACGCTAAGTCAATATACAGGACACTGGGCTACGGAACCATGCTAGGTCTATTAAAAGGGACTCTGGGCTACGAAAGCACGCTGGATCGATGAAATACACTCTGGGCTATGAAAGCACGTCGGGTCCATATAAAGGACATTGGGTTACAGAAGCATGTCGGGTCAATGAAATAAATGCTGGGCTATGAAAGCATGCCAGGTCAATATAAAGGGCACTAAGCTACGGAAGCATGCCAGGTTGATGAAATGGACGTTGAGCTACGAAAGCACGCCAGGTCAATATAAAGGACACTGGGCTACGGAAGCACACCAGGTCGATGAAATAGACTCTAGGTTATAAAAGAATGCCATGTCAATATAAACGGAGTCAAGTGTTGAGAATGGGTAGAGATATACTTACCTAGTGATATCTCTAATTCTTGGGGATATGTCTTCTGGAACTTAGATATCCTATGGAGGCCTCTTACCTCCTGGTAGAAATAAATTTTGGAACATCAAGGATGCACCTTGAATGTTCATGATGGTTTCTCATCTCCTAATATCATGAGGCATTCTGAAAGGAACATGAATGTCAGGAGCTTTTGGGTCTTTGAGAAAACATTATTTGTCGACATGATGAGGGCAAAAATGCATTCACTAAAGAAATAAGCAATTAAGGCTATTTTATTGCACACTTCAAAATCTACTGAAGCATTTATCAATTCAATCGGGATTCATGCATAATGACATTTACATCACCCAAATTTCCACTGGAGAGAATCATCGTTCAAGACAATTTTCATGACATGGATTTTTTTAAGAATACTAAATGAGAGACTTTCAGTTAGAAAGGATATTCACTCACTCTCATTTAGAATAGCTATTTTATGAGAATCACTCCATCTCACCATATCGACGAGGGTTCGAGTATTCTCGCAAGCGGTATGACTTTACCAATTTGAGAGGTCTTTAACAGAGACTGTAATGTAGGCTTGATCAACGGCTTAACAAATGGACTCTTTGAGTCAAGGCTAAAGAATAATGCTGTAATCATCTCCGGGTTTACAAGCCAAGAACCTTGCAAAATGAGAAGGAAATAATATTGCTTGCACTTCTTCGAGCGATACTTATAAACATATGAATTCCTATGTTAATTCAAATGCCCTAATCAGAATAGACTTTGCAAGGGACGTAACGTAGGCTGGGTTCATGAGTTGAGAAATGAAATGATCATTAGACTCAAAGATGTGTAAATGGTAAGAGCTGATGATCATCTTGGCATTGCCACCAATTTTCTTTTTCACCAGGGATTGTCTTGGCAATGTGCTCCACTAACTGTAAAAAATCAGTAGCTGTGCTCTTTGAATGTTGCTCCATGAGGGATGCAACCTTTTACAGTTGATAGTCACCTCTCTTGACTTTTTTTATTTTATTTTCATCTATGGGCATCAGCCTTGCTTTTACCAGGCACACCGCTTTTCATGCCCCTAGTTTTCATGTGTTTTTCCTTCACTTCTTTTCATGGGCATTGGCCTTACTTTTACCAGGCACACTGCTTTTTCATGTCCCTTAGTTCTATTTTGATTTCAATTCTTGCGCACAATGTATGCATCAAGGAATTATATTTTAAATGACACTCGAACTTTCAAGGGTCTTCATTTGTCTCTTGCCTTGCCCCAATGTGGGGGATGGTCACCAGCTGAGTTTAAAAGAAATGAAATTGTAGGCTCAAGTGGGCTATGCAAAGGATATATGTATGTAGGATAGAGAAATAAATACTCTTTGTCATCCTAAGGCACTTAAATTACCATATGAATTCAATGTAATAGCACGACTTGAAGATTGATGCAAGTGAGAGCAAGAAAATTTCTTTTCATTTTCCTCATCTCATGATGCTGTCTTACCTCCAACTTGCCCCGATGTGGGGTGGTTTTTGACAGGGATAATTTGAAAAGAAAAATCTCCACAATTGTATAAGGGTCAAAGTGGTTAAGCAATGGATCATCTGTAGTGTTTGGGATAGAGAAATGAATTGCCTCTCATCATTTTGGTCATTGTACCTTTTGCAAGAGAACTCTTTACCTTATAGATATGGAACTTTCTACACTCATCTCACAAGTGTATAAGTAGGGGACTGTGTATAAGATAAGGCTTGCCTTCCATCATCCTGACACGTCTCATTTAGCATACTTAATCAATTCCACATCATTCATTGAATTAGTTCATCTTGATGTCCTTTAGTAGAATTGGTGGACTAAACATGTAAGAGTCATCATGTGAAATCCTTAGTAGCTTTAAGCATGAAAAATTGCAAACTTCAGGAAAAACAATTTACCACACTCAAAAAATGCTTTCATAAGTATGAAAAACATGATTTTGAGCGTTCATTCAATGAAATTATCCTTACGAGGGGATTGTCTCAGGAATGGGTGTTCTTTGATTGTCTCTAAAAATCCGTTTTTGCCCCTACACTGAGAATGTGCATGAATAAGATACCATGCAATATCAGAGCAAATTCAAATTGCACAACCATTTTGGCTCGGATCGAGATTTTGTCTCAGTTATGTCACTACTAGAATCTATAGTGCCCCAATTCGTCATCTGCAAGGAAAAGAACAGAGTGTTAATTCCAAAATTAATTATATTCATGAACACAATGTATCCATTTCATCCAAGATGGATGATCCTCTTTTGACTTGTTCCATCATTTTCTCACGGAAATGAGAAACTTCATTTGACATCTCACACAAATTGTAATGAGATGTGTCACACATCACACTTTGGAATCTAGATGATCTTCTTTTGACTTGCCATTGGTTTCTTATTGATGTGCAAGAAAATCACTCGGGACAAGTAAAAGGATAAATAGTGCTTAATGTCTTCTTCACTCTTGGGAGATGTCATCAAGATCAGCTAGGAAATGATCCATTGCCCCCACGTTTATTTTTCCTTCAAATGTATGTTCCCAAATCAACGAGCCCATTGTTGACACCTAAATTTTGGCGATCCACTTAGTCATTTATTGCATAAAAAATTAGGGGTTAATTTTATCCCTGAAAAAAATATTAATTGCATTAGCTACATTTAATTTGCATAGTTTGCATTTTATTTCTTGGACCGGTGGCGGATGGGTTGAATTGGTGTTTTTGAGTCTTAAATTAGCAAGCGGGGCTAGGCCCACGAAAAGAGCACAAATTGGCCCAAGCCCGTTTTTTGAAATTGCGATTTGAAATGAGGAATTTTGAAATTTAAGAAAATTGGGTTTTGATCTTATCTTTAAAAAATCAATAGAAAATATTTAGGAGATAAGAAAAATAAGAGAATTTTGTGATTTGGAGGTTATAGGAAAATCTTCGTGTATATTGAAAAGTTGATGAAATATTTCACGAAGATCACGTCTTATTTGCATATAAAGGGAGCCGTGTACGATGAGAGAGGGGGACTTTTTCTAGGTTTTTCTTCGTCCAAGTAAAAGAGAAATTTTCTTCTTCGTCCGCAAAGAGAGCTGTTTTCTCTTTTCTTTTTCCTGACAACTGCAGGGGAAAGGAAAAGTTAACAGGGGACTTCTCTTGGTCCAAAAAACAAAAGGAAAAAGTGAAGAAAAGAGAAGCTGCAGAAAGTACACAGAGGAGAGAAAGTGACGTGAGAGGTGACAGGTGAGTGTAAAAAAAAAAAAAAAGAAGAAAAACAGGGTGCTGTTCATCTTCTTCTTCCGGCAGCCGGCCACCGCTCCCTCCGCCCGAGATCCAGCCATGACACCATGACGCCACGCCGCCGCACCCCTGCGCCGTCGCCACCCCGCCGCCCACGCCGCGTCTCCGCCTCTCCGCGACACCACCGGTATCCCGATCTGCCCACTCGCGAGCCCCGACGACCACAGATCCGAGCCGGTCATCGCTCCACCACCGAGCGAGCCCCCGCACCGGCCCGCATCTCCTCTGTTGCTCGTAACGCGCCACCGCGTCGCCCCGTCGCCTCTGCAGCCTCGCGACCCGAAGCCGACGCCCTTCCTCCTCCAGATCTGAACGGCAATCGGCCTAGATCCGGCGCCGTCCCCGCTTGCCCGTACCGGCATCTGAGCCCCGACGTCCGTCAGCTGCACGCCGCTTCGCCGAAGCTCGCGCCGCCCCATCGCCGTCCAGCAGCTCGCGCCGCTCCTGACCTTGCCGAGCGCCACACGCCGCTGCACCAGCGCACGACGCCCTCTCCGCCTTGACCGCCTGTTGCAGCAACCTGCATTGATCCCCTCTAGTCCGCCTTGCTCCACCTTTGCCCGAGCCGAGTTGAGCCGTCACCGTCCAGCCGCACCGGCGATTCACCTCGCCGGAGCCCCGAACGCCGGCGATCCAAACCCCCTGCTTGGTGTTGACGAATTTGCTGCCCCCCAACTTTCCTTAGGTTGCTCAATTTTCTTTTATTTTTATTTTTCTTATTTTATGTTATTTTACTTTATTTTTAGTTAGTTTTGCTATTATTGCTTAAGTTTGAATATTGTGGGGTGATTTTTAGATCATGAATTTTGTAAACATTATCCATGCAGGTCTTCCCCATAATTATTATAATTATTAATTTGACCCGTAAGATGTCGGGTCATTTTTTTAATTATTTTAATTTTTGGAACTTATTGATAGTACTTTAATTGTTGAATCAATGTAATTATTAATTTGATCCGTAAGAATTCGGATCAGATTTTTAATTATTTTAATCTTTTTGTCGTGATAATTAGGGTTAGGATGATCGTTAATTTGACCTGTGAGATAACAGGTTATTTTTCCGATTATTTTAATCCTTTATTTGATTGAATATCTTGGGTGTTTAGATTTAATGTTTAGTTGATAATTGCTTGCTCGTTTTTTGAAAACCACTAAAAAATCTAAAAAATATTTGAATTAGGATTCAGTTTGTTTTGGAATATTTCTTGTTATCTTGCATATCTAGAATAGGGATTTTATTCCGAATTTAGGAAAATATAATAAAAAAAAATACAAAAAAAATCATCATGCATATATCATGTTGAGTTAAGGCATTCTTTGCACGTCATTGCATATTAGATAAATTACATGTTAGATTAAGATAGTATCTTAGTTTAAATTAGGATTTAATGTGACTTGATCCTTAGTTTAAATTAGATGGAATTTTAATCTAACTAGATCATTTTTGCATTTTTTAAAATATAAATATCAAATGCACGTCATTTAGTTTTTATTAAATTCATTTAATTGGAACTTCCTCGTCATTAGATTAAGTCATTTAATAAATGTCGCATGACATATAACCCACATGCTAAATTGAATGTCGCGTGTCATTTTAGTTTAAATAATTTTATATGTCATTGCATCGCATTGCATGTCATTAGAATTAGGTCATTTAGATTGCATTTAATTATTGCATTTAATTATTGCATTTCTTCATGTCATACGATTTAGGTCATGCTGCCATGTCATATTAGATTATTAGCACGCATTGCATTGATTTCATTAAGAAAAGCGAAAACAAAAATTGGACAATTATGTGTTAATTAGAAACCATATCTAGGGTTGTCGATATGGATTTTAATTTAATACTGCAGATGCTTGCTTTCGTTACTTTGAGATAAGTCTTGAATTATTTAATTGCTTTCCTGAGTGTTAAATTGGTGGTATGCGCACATGTATGATCACCTCACATGTTAGGAAGTCAAATTAAAATCAATTCAATTGCCAAACATTTTTTAAAAATGAAATAAAAAGGTACCGAAAGGGCACTAGGATAGTCTGGTGTAACCAAGTCCCCGAACTCATAAATCTCTGGTTCGTAGGAGTAAAGTAAATCTCCCGTTACTTTACTTGGGTTTCTAATCAACCCACCAAAAATAGATTAGTGGCGACTCCTGATTGAAAATCATTTGCATGTTAAGAATTCAGACCTAAGTCGCGATTTGGTATGGGCTTGGGAGAGCCCGAGCTAAGCTTAAAGACTTAGTAATCCATTAACCTAGTTTTAGGTGGTGAACCCGCGAAAATTAGGTCGCGACACCCATTATCACTGAAAATTGACGCATTATTTTCAAACGCCTCTCTGTTATGCTTTGAGACATGAGATAAATGAGTTGGAAAAAACAAACAAGGGTAACTTAATGCATGCTTTTGGAAATGGCTTCAAAAATGATTTTTTTTTAGAAATATTTTGGATGAACAAGCATGAACAAGCCCAGTCCTCAGAATTTCTCCATTAATGATATTTTCTTTTCATTGTTGGATATCGTCACCGGACTGGTTTGGTGTACCCCATCATGTCCTCAAAACAAAACTTATAATTTTATTGATTATCATCAATCGAATTACATTTATTGGAATATGATGTTCAAGCACAAAAGAAATTGAAATCAATCCCTAAAAATCGATAAGAATTCCCACGCAGGGGAAGGTGCATGCCCCTAATTAAATGAGGAAATCGAACTACTTAGGACCACGAATCATGTGTACTTGAATTCTTCACCCTTCTTGATCTTGTTATGCAAACCTTTCAGGTTAGATATTCTTCCCTCTAGATATGTCGCTAGTCTCTTCATGATGGCATCAAATTCAGCTACCTTAGGAAAATGAGACGGTTCAAAAAGTCTTCTCGGCTCTCTCCTTGGAGTCGCAATTTCTCATTAAAGATAGATTGCAGCACTTTTGCTTGACAAAATTAGCTCTTTTTGATCCATTATTTTAGCTCTCGATTGTGAACGGATGGGTGAGCAAGATTGCTGCATAATCACCTAATTCAAATGAACGGGAACATGTAAGCATGAGGTGTAAATAGAAAGTCAATCCATGACAATGTTCTAATCGATTTTTCCATTTTTTTTCATTTATTCATGAAAAATTCGTACAAGAAGAGTATTTCCCAAAAATGAACTAGGAAAATAAAGATAGACACCCTAACAAGATCAAATTTCTTAGACATGAATTGAAAACAAATTCTCCAAAGTTTTTTTTTCAAAATGATTCATTGCATGACAATTTCCTCATTTCATCTCTAATTGACAAAGGAGTTAAATCAATGCTTGACCTAAATTGTCATGGACAAACTAAAAGCACGACAAAATAAATTGCATGGTATAGGGATAGAAGACTTACTTTACCAAGAAAAATCGACAGCAATCACATAAACATGCGCATGGTAAGTGGCTCGATTTCTAATCTATAAGGCTTATCAAAGTGGAATCACAAGGATGATCGGACTAGCCACGGGCGTGTGGACTATGTCGGGTCCTCATGACTTCGGCTTGGTCAAAGAGCTAACCTGGGTTACGAGCATGCGAACCGAGGTGGGTACTCTTGACACCAAAAAAGAAACTTCGGGATTGAGATGGGCAACTCGTACCGCGGGCAGGTGATCAGAGTGGCATTCATCTCAATATCATCCTAGATGATCCTATGCGGCCCAAGTCTAGCGGCAGATTGTGTGTGCAATAGTGTAGTGCTAAATGCAGAGCATGCACGACAGTTTATATCAAACAACACTTCAATAGTTTGAAAATAAACCATACATTCCTACACCTCCCTGCAAAACAAAAGTTAGCAAACACTTCCCCTTATACCTCCCATCTTGCAAAAACATTTAATACCTTAAATGTTAGGGATGTACTTGGGATCCTTGTTGTCAAACAAAAACATTTTTCAAAAGAAAAGAAAAATTGGCCTAAGTCCACCAAGAGTTTTAACTCATGTCCCTAGCGGAGTCGCCAAATTGTCGCGACCAAAATTTCAGATGCATCACTTAAAATTAGGCTAAAGGACTACTAAGTCTAACTTAGTTCGAGCTCTCCCAAGCCTATACCAATTTGCGACCTAGGTTCAAGTTATTAACATGCTATTAATTTTTCAATTAGGAGTTGACACTAATCTATTTTTTGTGGGTCGATTAGAAACCCAAGTAATTACTCATACGAACCAGAGATTTAAGAATTCGGGGATTTGGTTACGCTAGATTTCTCTAACGTCATTTCGGTACATTTCTCTTTTATTTTGAAAAATGTTTGGCAAACAGTTTGAATTGATTTTAATTTATCTCCCTAACATGTGAGGTTGTCATGAGGGTGCACAAACCACCAATTTAACACCCAAATAAAGCAATAAATAAAATGCAGGATTTACCTTATAGCAATGAAAGCATTTGTTAAATCAAAATTCACATCGCAATCCTAAAAATGATTTCTAATTAACACGCAATTTCTTCTTCTTTTTTCACTTTATTAATGAGAATCATGCTTTATGCAATGCACGCCACTAATTTAACCTGAAATGATATGATATGTTAATATGATTTACCTATATGACATAAATACATAAATAAAATGCAATCTATACTAAAGAACAAAATTAATTTATTCTAAGGTAATTTTTTTGGTATTTTCCATGAAATTTGAAATTAAGAAAAATACAAAGACTAACTAACTAGATTAAGATTCTATCCAACTTATATTAAGAATCGGGTCAAGCCAAACCCTAATTTAAACTAAGATATAATCTTAACTTAGCAATCTCTAACCTAAGATGCAATCTATCTAAAAAAATTATCTAAACTTATAATAAATTAAAAAAAACTATTATCTAGAATTAAATTATATGAAATTTTACCCTAAAATGCAATGACATGCAAAGAATACCCTAATTCTATTTTTTTTTTATTTTTTTTGTGTTTTTGTATTAATTTCGAAATTAAAAATTGTCAAATAATAAAACATGTAATCTAAGTTTAAAAAAAAAAACTAGCAACCTAAATTGATTGATTTGATTTTGTATTTTTTGAAATTCGAAATAAAATTCCTATTCTAAATATGCAAACCCTAAAACAAGAAATAAATCTAATCTAACTCACATTTTTTGGATTTTTTTTTTTTTTTACGAAAATAAGATCAACTTAAATGATGTGGCAGCAGATCAGAGCAAGACAATATTGATATCCAAATTGACGAATCATATCTCGCGCATGAGATCAGGTTTGCCAATTTTAAATAAATCGCAAATCAAATTTCGAGCGTGAGATCGGATTGTCGATTTTTTAAATGATTGCGAGTCAGATTTCAAGTGTGAAAATCAAACTATCAATCACAAATCTCATAGGCTATTTCATGTCGAACATCTCATCCATACCTAAGGAATAATTATACTAAAAAAGAACAAATAAAATAAAATAGAAAAATAAAATAAGGCAAATAAATAAAGGAAAAACTACCTAAATTGATTTTTTTTGCTTTTTGCTTTTCTTTTTCCTTTTGTTTCCAAACGAGGGAGGCCGCTGTGGTGGGTTCTCGGTCGGGGGTTGGTCACTGGTAGATGCGAAAGCTATCGGGATGAGGCGACGCTCGCGGGCTCTGCAAGTGGAGGCGAGGCGTTAGGGGAACAGTTGGTGTCGACGCCGAGGCTCGAGATTTGCGATGCAGGTGCGGCAACAGCGGCTTTTGGTGTCACAGGTGGGCCAACGGCAGAGCAGAGACGGAGGCACGATGTTCGACTCTCGCATTGTGGGTCTCTGTGGTGACGAATGCGCGTGCCAATAGAGGGAAACTCGGCGACCACACGGTGGAAAATTGGCACGGAGACGCGACGGAGGCGGATCGCACAAACACAGGAACGACGATGGCAAGGGTCGGCGTGGCGAGATTTGCGCTGGGCAGTCACGGACGAGTGGCAAAGCAGGGCAAGAGCGGCGTCGGGTTGCAACGGTGGAGCTTTGGGCTGAGGACAGAGCAGACGCGATGTCGCGGTGCAGCAAGGCGGTGGCTTCATCAAACTAGCGGAGCTTCAGCGTCAGCGGGGCAGAGGTTCAGAGATGGAGCCACGGCGGAGCTATCGGACGCTCGGTTGGGCAAATCACGTCAGAATAGGGGCGGCAGCGGAGCGGATACACGGGTGCAGTGGATGGCGGTGGTCGCGTGGTGAAACGGTGAAGATGAACAGCCCCCTTCGTTTTCTACTCTTTACTTTTGTTTTTTTTTTTCTTTTCTCTGGCCGCACGTCCCTTCTCATGTCTTCTCCCTTTGCTCTCTTTTTTTCTGCAGCAAATCAACAGAAGTGAAAAAGAAACCTACTCCCTATTCACCTTATTCCAGGAATTGAAACTCTTTTCTCTCATTTTATTATGTTCTTTTCTGAGCTAGAACGAAGAGAAGCCCCCTTCGGCGTGAAAAATAAAAACCCCTCAATGTGGCCGTATATTCAATGTGTGGCCCCTTCAACTCTATATATGTTTTAACCTATTTATAGGCCGCGAATTAAGATTTTTATTCTTTCCAAATCGGTATCCACAAGGATTTTTTTTCCAAATGCAATATTTATTTTGCCGAACGCAATATTCATTTTTCCACTTGCTCTATCCAAAGAATTCCATCATATCTCATAAAATTTCAAATTCTTAAGATAATTTCTAATCATAAAAAAAGGGGTTTGAGCCAATTTGCTTGTTTCGTTGGCTTAGTCCGGCCTGTCAATTTAAAGCTCAGAACCAATAATTCAAACCCATCCGCCACAGGTCCAATAAATACAAAAAATACAAATACACTTAAATCTATATGCTATGTAATTTATTAATTAACTAATATATTTTTAGGGGTTAAAATTAATCTTTAATTTTTTAATGAATAAATGGGTCGCCAAAATTTAGGTGTCAATATCTATAAATAAGTTGAACTTGATTTTCGTGAGTTACATTTCTTATGCTTAGAAAGGCATGGGATTTATTATGACGAAGGAGACCCTATCGATCACGGTGCTATTGGGCTTTTTCACGAAAAGAATTGATTTCTCTAGACTACGATAAAGACCAAAACTTCAGAGTCCGCTGTGAGCTAGCTATGATGGGCCATACCAGATCCAAATCCAAATTTGGGCTTGGTTTAATTTCT
Organism: Eucalyptus victrix; assembly: GCA_016097545.1. Taxonomy (NCBI): domain Eukaryota; kingdom Viridiplantae; phylum Streptophyta; class Magnoliopsida; order Myrtales; family Myrtaceae; genus Eucalyptus; species Eucalyptus victrix. Next base: position 4,417,167 of record CM027840.1, on the reverse strand, counting down.
CGTGGACCGAAAGCCCGATAAGTCATTACATATGTTGCTCGACATTTTCAAGAAAATGCCTTCCCATTTACTCATTTTCGTGAAATAAATGCTTAGTTTGGATTATTGTTTTTGTAGTTTGGTCAGCGGAAACCGCACACCATACATACTCGTGCTCAATCAATTGCTCATGTTTGAACCAATCACTTCACATCATACTAGGCCAACACTAGCAAACTTGTTATCTTCGATTTTTTGGAATCGGAAGTCAAAAGAACTTAATTGAAAAATTCTTGTAAGATCGAAAAGTCAATGACATAAATTACAAAATCAAGAACTTCAAGAAAACAGTGCAAGTTTAGTGATCAGTTGTACATGTTTTCCTTCTTAATGTACATCCTAGGTCCATTTCTCGGAAGAATTGAAGATCTATTCAAAATGACCTTTACTTTACCATTTGGGTTAATACCCTAAAAAACCCTAAACTGGTACACTTGTGACAAATTTACCCAAAACTATTGTTTTGACCACCAAAAACCCCAAACCGGTATACTTTTGACAAATTTACCCTAAACCGATCTGATTGTGACAAATTTACCCTCTATTAGTTTTCGTTAAATTTTACTGTTAAATTATTAAGTTAAATGACACGTGACAATTTCAATTTGGGATTTTACGCTTCGTTTATCATAGTTTACAATTTTTGTGATATTTTTGTGATATTAATCCAATTTAGTGGAGGGTATATTAGTCACAAATTTACCGGTTCAGGATTTTTTGTAATCAAATAAATTAGTTTAGGGTAAATTTGTCATCAATGTATCGTTTAGGGTTTTTTATAGTCGTCGGGGTAAATTTGTCACGTGTACTTAGTTCGGGGTTTTTCATGGTCAAAAAAATAGTTTGGGGTAAATTTGTCACAAGTGTACTAGTTTAGGGTTTTTCAAGGTATTAACCCTTACCATTTTACTTAGTCGGGGTCTTCCGACTAATCCCCTTTACTTTTACTTAGGACTGTCTAAAGAAATGTGCAAATAAACTTTAATCTCTTCTGGGCGACAGCAACACCTTGTCGATCACCTCGTCTAGGTTCAAGCACGACAGCCCGGAAGGACGAGTGGCCTCTCGGGCCATCTCCATCCACTCCATCGCCTTCCTCTTCATCTCCTTCCCTCTCTCCTCCTCTATAATCTCCCTAACCTGCCTCTCCACCTCGTCCCTATTCACGTCACCGTTGATCTCCATCCCGATCCCCCACTTCTGGCAGCTGTACCGGCAGTTCATCTGCTGCTCCGCAAAGAACGGCCAACACACCACTGGCATGCCAGCCGTGATGCTCTCGATTGGGGAGTTCCAGGCGCTGTGGGTCAGGAACCCACCGATTGCCTGGTGTCTTAGCACCTGCTCCTGGGGGCACCAGCTCGCCAACAGGCTCTGCTCCCTCGTCGTGGCCAAGAAGTCTAGTGGCAAGATCGCCGTGTCACCGACCACCAAGTCGGGCCAAATGACCCACAAGAACGTTTGGCCGCTGTTTGCGAGCCCCCATGCGAACTCCACCAGCTATGTCGAAGACATCACTGTGATGCTCCCGAAGTTCACGTACACGACCGAGCCGGGTTGTTTTGAGTCGAGCCACTCGATGCAACCTGGCTCTTCCTTCCGCAGGTTGGACCTGAACTGCCTGGTGTTAATATCGGATAGGTGCTCTGTAAGGAGATGAAGGGGGCCAAGGGTGTAGATGGGAGGGAACATGGCCTTGAAAGCGTCGAGGACCTGGTGCTCTAATCGGTCGAACGTGTTGAAAATAATGGCTGAGGCTCTCTTCGCTCGCTCGACCTCTCTCAAGCAGAGGGCTATCATCAGGTTGTCCGGGTCAGTGGTTTGGATGAAGGTCGGTAAGTCTCTCAGGCGGATGTTTCTCATCCCGGGTATCCAGTCAATGGTGGTGTCTAGATACCCGTTCGTCAAGTAGCCGACATCTGCAAATTGGAGTCGATCGATTAAACTGTTCAACCATTCATGGCCACGTTCTTACATCTAAAATTCTACTTTTGACAGTTGACTTTGTTAAGTACCTAGAGAATTACGACATAGTCCGCCACAGGTTAATCATGTAAATCAGGAACAAACAAAACCACACGATATAAACGCTAACCAAATCTACAAAACAGAAGAAAAATCATTAGCCGTAAATCTGCAAAGTGAGATTACTTAATTAAATCAAATCGGACAGTTATTTATTAATAAATACCTTTGAGTGGAGTAAGACCCTTGTCAATAAGGCTGCGATACTGCGCGTAGCTCATGAAGCCGCATGCGCTCGCCGTCCAGAACAGGACCTCCAGCACGCCGATTGCCTCTGCGGCATCGAGTGTGAGGGTCATCGGGCCGTCCGAGACCATGCAGCTCACCAGCGGGAACCCGACATCGCGCTCTCCCCGTTGAGCCTCTGGAGCAAGTCCCGGAAGTAGGGCAAGTAGAACTTACTCGTGGACTGGCAGAGGGCGGGAATGTCCTGCGTGGCGTCGGCGGCATCGCAGGGCAGGAGGCCGTCGGGGATGCGCGGAACCGGAAAGATGGGAGGCCACTGAGGGAGGAGGGGCCGCGGGAGCGGAGGAGGCGGCTGTGGTTGTACGCGGTGTTGACGAAGGTGACGTGGAAGCCCCGGTGGTGGAGGAGCTTGGCGAGGTTGAGCATGGGGTTGATGTGGCCCTGGGCTGGGTAGGGGATGCACACGTGGGACATCTCCATCGAACCCATCTCTCGTCTCTTCTGTTCTCCGTGTTTTGATCGTTCTCTTGCTGTTTCTCCGTGAGGTTTATGGTCTATTTGTATCCGGGGCGAGACGAGTGGGGAAGGAGGGTTGAACGTCGGTGTAGAGTTGGAGGTGGGGCTAGACGAGCGGGGAGACAATCCCGCCCGTGTTGGAGGACGACGTGAGATGGGAGATTTATTGGAAGATCTTAAATTCCAAAATGTGTTGGTTATTATAAAAAAGAAAATAATCATTTCTTTTTTTTGATAAAGTTTTTAAATTTTTTTGGTAAAGGAAAATAATAATTTATTTATCTCTAGTGATTCGACTAATTCAGAAAAGTGACACGATCCAAAACGTTTTTGATATAAAGATGACATATACTTAATTCAAAAAAATTACGCTAATTTTTTTATACGACTTAATTTGGACGATTGCAAGACCTGTCGTAAATGATTGAATCAAAATACCCTATGATTGGACCCGGGGTCCTCAATGGCTGGACCTTGGAAGCCAACAGTTGTATTTAATTCTCCAGAGATGGTACCTTACCCCCTTGACAGCTAAACTTGAGACATAGTATTTAAAATCGAGTCCTCAGCTAGGCACGTGAGACTACTTTTATTTTAATTATTTATCAATTCATCGTGTTTGTATTTACCCTTTCAACATATTGTGTAATCTTTTTCTCGATGCAGTAGATTAGATTAATAAATTATAAGGGTGTGCTTTAAATCTTGCATTTTTAAGAATTTACATTTTGCTTTCACCCCATCTTTCATTTTATTATTTTCATGAACCTCTCCTTTTTTGCCTCTTTTTTTTTTTTTTTTTTTTTTTTTTGGGGTTAGCATGTGATGCTCGTGGGATTTTTAGGATGCGTAGGGTGCAGTCTCTTCTTAAATTTTGTAACACGTATTGCCGTTTTGCTCTCACTTCAGCTAATATTAATGGGAAAAGGAAGAACTTGACAACATTAACATTGGATTTATTGGTTTAAATCATCTAATCAATAATATAAATAAAAAAGATTTTTTTTTTAAATTGTCAAAAAAAAAAACTATTTTAAATGAAAATTAAGCGAAATAGAAATTCTAAAAGACGCGAAATTGACACGAAGATGAGATAACCAAAAACTTAACATTTGATGGCGAGGGGTAGTTATTGTCGCCAGAAGAAAACAACCCTATGACCGTTGACAACCAACTTTCCAGCTCCCCCATTCGACCAAAAAAGAAAAAGAAAAAAAAAAAAAAGTTCCCCCACCCTTACGGCACACTTTGGAGTTTCATCAACCTCCATCTAAATATTTTTCTCCATTTTTTGAAATTCTTGAATCTTCTTATTAATTTTCTAATTATCGTACAAAAATTGTAAGTTATGCGGTCACCGGTAATAACGAGTTATATCAGATAAAGCCACATTAGACTACTTATTTCTTAATCTTTCACCAACTCGTTATATTGCTATTTATCCTTTTAAAAGATGCATTAGATTAAAGTAACAAATCGAGGAGTATTTTTTGCATTTTTTTAAAGATTTGTAGTTCTTTGGAAATTTGATAGCAAAATGACATCAGATACAAAACTTTCACGAAGTGTGATGGGAAAGTTAAAAAGCTAGCCAAAAAACAAAAAATCAAAGAACAAAGAAAAGGCAAGATCCCAAATCTAAAGACATGCTGAATTGCAGACTAAGGGCACGCATGACAACCATTCTGTTCCATAAATAGTTTATGGAACAGAAATAGATTTTTCTATTTCTATTTCTAGAAGAGTTTTTAAGTAAAAATAACCGTTTGATAATGACACAAAATTTCTACTCTAAAAATATAAATCCGTTTGATAACAATACAAAATTTCTTCCTTTCGAACGGCATGCGTGTGATCGGGCGGCAACGACCGTGACCGGTGGCGGTGGCCGGCGATTGGCGGCGGCGATTGGCAACTTGCGGCAGCAGGGGCGAACGGCAATGGCGGCAGGCAGCTGGCAACCGACAGACGGTGGTCGGTGACAACGGATGAAGGACCGGTTGACGAACGATGAAAAAAAAAATTATTTCTCATTTAATTCAAGAAATAGAAAAATAGAAAATTTCTACTTCGATTTCTATTTCAAACATATTTCTGGAATAGAAATATATTCCAGAAATAGAAAAACGGAATAAGTTTATCAAATGAATTTCTATTCTAGAAACATGTCTGAAATAGAAAAATTGTTTCTAGAATTAGAAAAATTGTTTCTAGAATAGAAATAGGCGGTTGTCATGCACCCCTAAGTTGTCCGGTTCAGAATATAAGACGAAGCATGTATATCCAATTGGGCCATAGCATTCCTGTGAAATTTGAGCCCAATTCATTTTTTACTTGAAACATCCTAACATGGGGAGCCTAATATTAGGAAGTTGAATGAAACATCCTATAATCGTAAACCAACTATTTCATGCGTATAGCATTGCACGGATATAGATATGCAACTGTTAAAATAATTAAACATTAAATCGTGTCTTCATTTAACAGTTTAAAATTGTAGAATTTCACAAAATTTCACATGATATCATAACTTTAAAAATCCTAAATTCAAATTTTTCCGGACCTCATTTGTCTTTCGAATTAAATATATCTATGCATGATACCAAGCATAAAAAGATCAGAATAAATGTAAGAATAAATATTAAAATAATTAAATATAAAATTGCGTATGTATTTAATAATTTAAATTTTTAGAACAGTAATTTATAAAATCTCACGCAAACAATTCCAAGTGACAAGAGTAAAGTTGACGCGACCTAGACAAGATCCAGACAAGAGGACTCCAAAGAAATGTGCGAACAAACTTTAATCTCTTCAGGGCGACAACAACACCCTGTCAATCACCTCGTCTAGGTTCAAGCAGGATGACCCGGAAGGACGAGTGGCCTCTCCGGCCATCTCCTTCCACTCCATTGCCTTCCTCTTCATCTCCTTCCCTCTCTCCCCCTCCATCAGCTCCCTCACCTGCCTCTCCACCTTGTCCCTCTTCATGTCACCGTCGATCTCCATCCCAATCCCCCACTCCTGGCAGCTATACCGGCAGTTCATCTGCTGCTCCGCAAAGAACGGCCAACACACCACTGGCACGCCGGCCGCGATGCTCTCGATTGTGGAGTTCCAGCCGCTGTGGGTCAGGAACCCGCTGATTGCCTGGTGTCTTAGCACCTGCTCCTGGGGGCACTAGCTCGCCAGCAAGCTGCGCTCCCTCGTCATGGCCGAGAACTCCGGTGGCAAGATCGCCGTGTCACCAACCACCAAGTCGGGCCTAATGACCCACAAGAACGTTTGGCCGCTATTTGCAAGCCCCCATGCGAACTCCACTAGTTGTGTCGGAGACATCACTGTGACGCTTCCGAAGTTCACGTACACGACCGAGCTGGGCGATTTCGAGTCGAGCCACTCCAGACAGCCCGGGTCTTCCTTCCACAGATTGGACCCGATCGACCTGGTGTCGTTACTAGGTAGTTGCTCCGTCAGGAGATGAAGGGGACCAAGGGTGTAGATAGTGGGGAACATGACCTTGAGAGCATCGATGACCTCGTGCTCTAATTAGTCGAACGTGTTGAAAATAATGGCCAAGGCTCTTTTCGCTCTCTCGGTCTCGACCAAGCAGAAGTCGATCATCGGGTCACTTGAGTCAGTGGTTCGGATGAAGCTTGGTAAGTCTCTCAGGCGGATGTTCGTCATACCGGGTATCCAGTTGACGACGGTGTCTAGGTACCCGTTTGTTAAGTAGCTTACATCTACAAATTAAGAATCGATCAACTAAATCATGTGACCATATATGGCCAGGGTTCTCATAAAGGATCCATTCCGACCATGTTGTTCAATGTTTATGGATGTGTCGTCAATGCTTTTGTTGTACTTTTTTTTTGTCTAAACTTTTGTCATACTTAGATAAGGGAAAACATGAGAGTATTGTTGAAGGTCATAGGAAATGATTAAGTCATACAGAATACGTAAGCTCCGTAGAAAGTCAAGGTTCGTACATGTCAAATTCTACTTTTGACAGTTGACTGAGTCAAAGTACTCAATCCAGGACAAAACTATGAACAGCAAACTAAACCCACAAAAGAGAAATGAAAAAATCAGTAGCCGTAAATCTGCTAAGTGAGAACGCTTGAATAAATTAATGCATACCTTTGAGAGGAGCAAGACCCCTGTCAATAAGACTGCGATACTGCACGTAACCCATGAAGCCGCACGCGCTCGTCGTCCAGAACAGGACCTCCGGCACGCCGACCGCCTCGGCGGCATCGAGCGTGAAGCTCATCACGCCGTCCGACACCACGCAGCTCACCGGTGGGGATCCCAACGTCGCGCTCTCCTCATTGAGCTTCTCCAGCAGGTCCCGGAAGTAGGGCAAGCAGGACTTCTGCGTGGACTGGCAGAGGGCGGGGACGTCCTGGGTGGCGTCGGCGTTGGAAGGCGGCAGGCCGTCGGGGATGGTGCGGAACTGGAAAGACGGGAGACCATCGAGGGAGGAGGGGCCGCGGGAGCGCAGGAGGCGGCTGTGGTTGTACTCGGTGTTGACGAAGGTGACGTGGAAGCCCCGGTGGTGGAGGAGCTTGGCGAGGTTGAGCATGGGGTTGATGTAGCCCTGGGCTGGGTAGGGGATGCACACCGCGTGTGGCATTTGGGTCATATCTGTCGAACCCATCTCTCTCTCTTCTTTCTCTCTTCTGTGTTCTGATCGTTCCCTTGCTGTTGCTGTTGCTCTTTTCTGGGCAAGGAAGAAGAGATGGCCGAGAGAGGTACGTGAGGCTTTGGTCTATTTGTAGGCGGGGCGAGACAAGTGGGGAAGGACCGGTTAAACGTCGGTGAACAATCCCGGCCAACTTGGAAGACGTGGGAGAGACGAGCCGGGAGGGACGTCGACACTCAAAAAGCCAAGCTGGAGGACGACGTGAGACGGTGAGAGAGACGTGAGATTTGTCGAAAGATCTTGAATCCCAAAATGTGTGGTTATAAAAAAATATATATAGTAATTTTTTTTTTTTGGTAAGGATATATAGTAATTTATTTACCTTTAATGATTTGACTAATTTAGAAAAACAAGTTGATTCAAAACTTTTTAATCAGAAAATAACCTATACTTAAATTCAAAAAAATTATGTAAGTTATGTTTTTTTGTGCAACTTGATCTTCACAATTACAAGATGATCATCAATAATTAAACCCAATACTTGACAATTAGACATAGCGTCTCCGATGGCTGGACCTTGGAAGCCAATGGTTTGATTTAGATCTTCAGTGATAGGACATTGCCCCCTTGATAGCTAGACTTGAGACCTTTTACCTAAACTCGAGTTTTTATATTCGTATGTCTATTTCTTAGTTTTCCTATAATAATAATGTAAAAAAAAAAAACATGAGTAAGCAAAATAACTTCTTCTAAAATTATTTTCCAACAAAGTTCAGTTTCCTTGGAACAAACAAGGCAATAGTTTGGTGAAAATTAAAATGAATTTATAGAAAGGACATGTGAAAAACACCCAAATGATACAAGATTGCATTTTAGGTGATACGAACATTGTTTAATGACATAGCGAATACTGAACATTGATTCCATTGAGCAATATAGATTTTTCTTTAGTAACCAAATATGAATGTATGAAGATTATTTGAAGGTTTTATCCTTTTTTTATGCAATATAGTGGGCAAGATTTTAGTTCTTATACGGATGTAATTGATATGGATTGAACTAAGTAGCCATTTTCTTTTCTTCTTATCATGTAAACTAGCAACTTTGTTACTTGGCAAATTAAGTGACTTTTTTTTTTACTTGATCGAGTATTTTCAGTTGAAACAAGTGACCTTTTTTTGGTATAATTCGGGAATCTAAACGCACGATTACAAAAGCTAAGCTATTTGGAGGCTTGTTAGAAACCATGTATGCCCAAAAAACCAATTAGATTTAAGCATCTAGCCTATACGGGTATTACAACTGAAAAGAGTTTACTCGCAATTAGTGAAATTTTGGCAAATGACCTTTGGTTTCTGCGTAAAAAATACCCAAATCAGTTTAGCGCCATTTAGTTTACCGATTTGATGAGCCAAATGTGTACACGGGTTAAACAGTTGACTTGTTTTTACTAGCACATGTTTCAAATCCTAGCTTAGTCAAATAAATTGCCACAAGAAGAATGCAAACGACAAAAAACGTTGTAAATTCAACAACTTTTCTTCTTATCATGAGTATTTTTTTTCGTGGACTACTTACCGCATGACCCGTGTTTGACCTCAGCAAATGGAGAAAATGAATGAAATTTCATTGAGCCATGGATTGCTTCGCCTCTTACCCCTAGGCTTATTTAAAACGTCTTATAGAAAATCGTCTCGCTAGGTGTTTTAATTTTACTTTATTCGAAATATGTTAATTCTCAAGATATTGGTTGTACAAAACATAAAAGCATGGTGCACTGAAATTTGTGAAGTTTCCGTAATTGATTGCTTAACAAGTATCTTCAAGATACTCATTAACAAAATTCCGGTTATAATTATTTTTTTAAATTGAAACGTCGTGTTGGTCGGCGATTTCAAAGAGGAGAATAAATTCAATGAGCCTTCTCCTTATGATAAATGACGGTGAAACAAAATAATCAATTATTGAATTGGTCATGCATTCCATGTAAGTTCAAGGTTGGGAAAATAAAAAAGGGGCACTAATAAGCACTCCAAAGGGACTAAGTAAATCAATTAGAAATGAACATAACATTTTTCAACATCTTCTAAAAATAACGTTGTTACACATTTTAATAAAGTCGCTTACTTTAAGTATTAACTTTTTGGTTATCCATAGACGCTCTCTAAGATCTTCTCTAATGAATATTGACACATTCTACCGACGTTTACCTTAGCGTCTCTGACTCCAACACAGGCGAGGCAATCAACATCATTAATGCACCTCGGGCCGCCATCCATAGGTCAAGCAAGGCCATCGAATCACGAAAGGAAACGTGACACAAGATGCGCAGCCTTATCTCCCAGGGTCCTCGTTGAAATACCTTGGATACTCTACTTTGATCTCTAACAGAGGAAAATAACTCAAAAAGTTATCGGCAGACATTTCTTCCGTTTACAAATGGACGAAAACATGGCCCCATGGGAGCGCCCCGCGCATCGTGGCTCGACACTCAAGCGGCCGGATTATCTTCTTTGACTCGTCTCCGGCATCCATCCAATATCAGACAAGTGACTGAATCTGGCCAGATCTTGCCCTGGTGGGATCTGGCCAGATCTTGCCTAACCTAATCATTGGCGAGGCTAATCTCGCTCAATGATGGCAAGGTTGATTTTTTCCAACCCAACCATTGAAGAGGTCCAACTAGCCAGCCCGAGCGTCTAGTTGGTCCCGACGTAACTAGTTAGTGGAAGAAGAGAGGAAGAAAAAAATAAAAGAAATAAAAAAATTATAAAAATTTAAATATTACTAAAAATTACGTTACGAGCGCAAATCGTATTACGTAGGATACCAGTGTTCACGTCAACAATTTTTGACCAAAATTGATTGAATTAACTCAACTAATAAAAAAATGAAAAGATTAGAATTTGATTGATACAATAAAAATGTTTATAAATTAATTAGTAAAAATCTTATAACGTTAATTTTTTTAATAATTTTATCGTGCAACAACTCCCGTAACATTTGTGAAATTTATAAAACCATGACAACTCGATACGATGTGATTCATTAAATTAATAAAGCTCTGTGTTTCCAAATCTATGCGGCTATGAGTCACCTACGAACTTAAAGACGTGGAGTCGATTTCTTGCATATTTTATATGGAAGAATTAAAATAAAAATTAATTTCCTTTTTATTTCTTCTCTTGTCGTGAGGATGGCAGTGCAATGCTACGTGCAGGAAGGCAAAACAACCATTTCCATTCTTCATCAATCTCGACCCCAAAAAACAAAAAAATCTTCATCAATCGCTACGAGAAGACTTCCGTGATTTCCGAATGAAAATGAAGATTCTGTCACGTGGAGGGTTGTGCTCGTCTTTAAATAGACAAGTTCGAATTTCTAGCGGAGAATAGGGACACACATGGAACGGACTTTCAATGTGTAGAGAAAATGGGTCAGATTGATCGGTCTAGCTCGAGCTCGGCTCAGCCTACCTCCTCTCTTGCGATTACCCTAACATGAGGTATTGGACTTTTATCTACGCCCTTATAAGAAATTGTTGATACCTCAAAGTTATTCTTACTATCACATATTGGTCACAAGGGATATTGACATTCGAAATAATCATCGTTGTCACGTGCTAGTTATGATTAACAACAATCAAGCCCATATCAGTCATAGAGATGAAAGATGGCCAAGGTCTTCAAGAACCTTTGGGTTGGATTTCGATGGGCCTACTAGTGGAGATGCGTGATTCGATGATAAGGCAGATGATCGCCATGTGTTCAGGCCAGGAGATACCACTATGGACATATAATTCAGATAGAATTGGCATCAAGATTTTAAGTGGGAATAGTTGGTGCTCAAAAGGGCACGCGAAATCAAATGAATGATTATTTCTTGATGAACAAGTCGTGCAATCATTGTCAACAAGTCAGGAGACAACAAGATGTGGATAAAGTGATTAAGCAAAGAACGTGGGAGAAATTAGGAACGACTTTCAAGGTAGGATCAACCAACCAAGGGTTACCAAATTGTCCTATAAACGCCACAGACAATCCAACGAAGGGCCCCCGAACAACACATCAAAATCTTTTAGCGTAGTGTAGCTGTAGTTTTGGTTTTTTGTCATTGATTCAATTCCAATGAGTGTCTATATTCTAGGTAGCACTGTTGATTAGATTCCAGTATTGTTCGACTATTCAACAGCGTCGATTAGATTCTGACATTGTGTTCTCATATTCATTTAGGAGCAATATCTATCTGATGTTGTTTCTATTGTTCAACGTTGTCGATTAGAGTCTGACATTGTGTTCTCATATCCATCTAGGAGCACCTACCTGGTGTTGTTTGACTCTAACGTTGTGTTCTCATACCCATTTAAGAGCAGTATCTACTCGATATTATTTCCATTGTCCAGCGTCATTGATTAAATTCCGACTTTGCGTCCAATGAGAGCAATATCTACTTGATATTATTCTCATTGTCTAGCGTTATTGATTAGATTCCGATTTTGTGTCCTCGAACCCACCTAAGAACAGTGCCTTCCTGATGTTATTTCCACTGTCCAACATCATCAATTAAATTTCGACGTTATGTCATTGAAACCATCTAGTGTTGTTTCCATCATTCAGTGCCATCGATCAGACTTTGAGATTGAGTGATCCATTTGGTCTTAGCAGGTTTTCATTAGTATGTTGAAAGGTGCTTGAATTAAGCCATTGATTATATTTCGGCACTTGTCATCATTAGTTTTGAGCTTGTACTGAATGATTTTATTATATTCAAGACTATAATATTTATATTTATTTGCGTTTGACCCTTTTTGTTCAATATTACCATAGAACCTAGGTCCCTTAAATAAAAAACAAAACATTGATAAAAGATATTTCGTTATAAAATCTGAAATCGCAGAAACAATAATACATATACATACATACATACATGCATGCATGCATACATATATATAAGCCATGTCAACTTGTGGGCGTTCTATAGTGAATTAGAATGTCTATAGGAATGAATCTCGTGGATCATCGCAGTTGCCCCAACTAGTATTCCCGTCACGGTTTCTTTGTAATTGTTTACTTAATTTTATCTTTAGGGATGGTTTAGCGATTATATATTGATTGAAATTCAAGTTTACTTATTGAAGGACAAAATAAGGTAACAAGCGTGAACTTTTGTAATGTATCATTCCAGTCGGTTTAGATGGTTTGAAAGCACAACATTTTGTCACAAGGAGTATGATCTTTATGACATAATTGGAACGTGACTTTCACCACTGAGGAATCCCAATGGCACATTTGTTTACGCAATGAATGAATTATCAAAGGGTCATAAATATTGATTGAAAGCCATTGTTAGAGTACCGTGAATTTAGACATCAGATGGAGATTCTCAATATGCATGGTCCTGATTGACTTAGAAATGGCATCCCAATGGCACATTCGTCTACCCGATGGTATTTTTCTTTTCAAAACAAGGCAACTCATCGTTTGCCCCTTCTCTTGCCTTCGACGTGTTACTACGACTCTCTTTCCCAGTAAGGCGGTCGGCCCTAAAGGGTGAATTAGATGGGTAGATCCCGACAATTAAACAGGCACGTGAGACTTCTTTCATTTTTCTTATTATTTATCAATTCATTGTATTTGAATTTACCCTTTCAAGATATTTTGGAATTTTTTTCTCCATGCATCATATTAAAGTGAAAAATTCTAACGGTACACTTTAAACCTCGTGTTTTTAAGAATTTACATTTTGCTTTCCGCCCAGACTTTGATTTTATTATTGTCATGAACCTCTTCTTTTTTGCCCATTTTTTTTTCCGGCTAGCATGTGTCGTTTGCGGGATTTTCAGAATGGCTAGGGTGGAATCTCTTCTTAAATTGTTTAATGCGTATTGCCATTTCGCTCTCACTTTAGCTAATAAATGGGAAAAAGAAAAGCTCGACACCATTAACACTGATTTTATTGGTTTAAATCATCGAATTGACAAAAAAAAGGACACTATAAAAATAAGATAAGGATAAACTTAACATTCACTTGCAATAGGTAATCGTCGTTATTAGAAGAAAAATTGTACTATTATTGTGTACAACCAACTCTCCTCCTCCCCTGCCCCCTATTGCCCCTTTGGAGTTTCGTCAACCTCCTTCTAAATATTCTTTTTTTTTTTTTATGACTCGGGAACCGCTGTACAAACAGCAGCCGGCGATGTAAACCCAGGGTGACGCTAGCGCGGGGACCCACCTCCTACGTCCTTCTAAATATTCTTTTTCCCTCCAATTTGTGAAAATTCTCAAATCTTCTAATTTAGTTTTCTGTCATCTTACAAGATTGGTAAGTTACGTGATCACTAGTAGTAACGAGCTGCATTAGATAATTAAAAGCCACATCAGGCTGCTCATTTCTTAATCTTTCATGAACTCATTATATTGGTATCCTTTCCTTTCAAAACATTTAATAATTTTGTTATCAATGCATTAGATTAAAGTAACAAATTGAGGAATATTTTTGCATCTTTCTATATTCTATAAATATGTTGAACTTGATAGCAAAAGGACATTATATAACAAACATTTCGTGAGTTACATTTCTTATCCTTACAAAGGCATGGAAATCTATATGACGAAGGAGGCCCTCTCGATCACGGTGCCATTAGGCTTTTTCACAAAAAGAATTGATTTCTCTAGACTACGATAAGGACCAAAACTTCAGAGTCCGATATGAGCTAGCTGTGATGGGCCATACCAGATCCAAATCCAAATTGGGCTTAGTTTAATTTCTCATGGACTGAAAGCCCGAGAAGTCATTAAATATGTTGCTCGACATTTTTAAGAAAATGTCTTCCCGTTTACTCATTTTCCGTTAAGCAAATGGTTAGTTTGGATTATTGTTTTTGTAGTTTGGTCAGCGGAAACCGCACACCATACATACTCGTGCTCAATCAATTGCTCATGGTTGAACCAATCCCTTCACATCATACCAGGCCAACACCGGCAAACTTGTTATCTTCAGTTTTTCGGAACCGCAACTCAAGGAAGTTAATTGAAAAATTCTCGTAAAATCGAAGATTTGATGACATAGATTACAAAATCGAGAACTTCAAGAAAACAGTGCAAGTTTAGTGATCAGTTGTACATATTTTCCTTCTTAATGTACATTCTAGGTTCATCTCTCGGAAGAATTGAGGATCTATTTGAAATGACCTTTACATTACCATTTTACTTGGTTGGGGTCTTGCGACTCAGGCATCGGAACCCGCCCCTTGAAAATAAGCCACCAGTCCTTAGTAATGCCAAACTAGCATTCATCAAAATGGCAAATTATAGCAATGACAATTCCATTATAATGGCAAAAATCGTATATACTCGAATCAAATAAAGCGGTTGATTTATGACTTAAGAAGCACCGAAACTCTCCGGAAGTCTTTGTGTCGTGTTTGACACTCCGACACATTACACGCCTTGACACGTTCCGACACGCAGTCAACGAGTGTTAAAAAATCCGACACATGATCAACTCTTCCCGACACGCTCCGACACGCGAGTCCGAAATTCCGACACGCAACTCCGACACGCACGGGCTCAATTTTAAAAATTTTCAATACTTGAGGGGTCAAATTTTAAATATATGGAAAAATAATGAAAATGACAAAAATAAAGGAGAAAGAAGAAAATTTTCACTCTCAAGCTTTTCACTTATAAGTTTTGACCTTCCCGTGAGTGACGATGGAACGTCCCTCTTCTTCTCGGCGTCGCAACGCTGCCCGCGCAGAGTTAAAGTTGTGATTTTACTTTACTTCTTTCCACCTCTCGCAAGTGTCGCTTGCGAGTTATCTCTTTTGGTCACATTTTTCATGGCGAATTTAGTTATATCCTATTCTTTTGGTCATACTTTGAGAGTTCTTGTCTTGGATTTTCATTTTTCTTGAACCTTGTTTTGCAAAGGAGCACAAGCCAATCTATATCACGAACTCCAAACTCGGTCTGGGACTATAAGAAATCTCATTAATTTCCAACAAATGTAAGAAAATAGGACATGTTCCTTTAAATTTACTCTTTTGTGTTTGCAATTTTTGAATTTCTCATTCAATCTCTGTCAAATTAAAATAATAAATGATATTAACAAATGTTGGATTAATATTTTTAAAATAAATTAATTTTATTCTCTTTTATTATTATTTATTTATTTTTGCATATATACAAATATATATTTAATATATAACGTGTCGAACGTGTCGAAATTCTCTATTTTTTGAGAAATAACTTGTGAGCGTATCGTATCGTGTCGCATGTCGCGTGTCTGTATTCGTGCTACATAATTTATGACATCATTATATACATGGGACAACAGAGCGAGCATCTATACAGCAGAAAGACACGTGTTGGGCTCAAGAGGGCTCTCTCTCACACCACCGTAGCACACTGTGATTTCGTTGGGTCAAAAAGCGTCGGCAACAGGTACTTCCGCCCGTTCACCCCTTGCGCGTTGTACCTTGTGCCCGTCCCCAACTCCACCAACAGCTCCTCGGCATAGCCCGAGTATGACGCCTTCCCGAAGCTCCCCGTGTAGGCCGACACCACGTCGATCAGGGCACCAGGCGCGCTGGCCGTGTACCCGTCCCCGAACGTGTTTGTCACCATCCCGGCCAAGAGGCTCGCGACGTTGATCGCCATCCCGTCGACCCCAACGTCGCCGTTCGGCACGACCAGCAGCGGGGACTGCAGGCCATAGATCGGCTGGTGGAACGGCCACGCGCACTGCCCCGAGCACTGGCTCACCGAGTCGCAGACCTAGATGAAGGCCTGCTACCCAACCGAGCCGTGGGTGCCGCAACGCTGACGCAGAAGCCCTCGACAACGACGTCCTGGGCCATGAGGACGAGGGCTAGCTCGCCGGCGCCGGCGCCGGTCCTCGAGCTGAGCTTCTGGGCCAATTCGGTGATCTGAGCCCGCTTCAGCAATTTGCCCATGGAGCAGCTCTCGTCGTCAAGCTGGCTCGCCAACGCGATGCGGGTCTGTTTCTTGCCGACCTTCTGCAGGTAGTTTTGGGCAATGCTTCACCACTTGACAGCGGAGGGGACCGACGGCGGCGGCTGGTGTTGGGTCTGCTAGGGAGTGAGGGAGAGGAGGAAGTCAGAGACGATCGACTTCATGTGTGTGTGTGTGTTAGGCGATAAGTCGGGTACGCTGGGGAATTTAAAAGTGTCGATACTGCTGACTACACCTAGCTGCAAGTAGGTCATCTCATCCCAACTTAGCTATACACGTGGTCGCCTAACCTTAATCCCTTGGCTCCATAAAAAATGTTTCAAGTCTCCAAAAATCTAGCTACCCTCCTACCTCCTTTCTATGCGGCGGGGCTACCTCCATCCCCTAGCCCATCGACGAATAGTGGGAAGGGACCCACCATGCGCTCGTTGACATGGGCGTACATTCCAACAAACCTAAAAGTGACATACCCCGTTGGAGGCCCTATATCCACAACCAAACAATACTTGATTCGGATAAACATCATATCCAAGTGTTGGCTGGGTCCACCTTCATGTGGGGCCCAGGCAGCATTAAATAAAAAAAAAGAGAAAACAAAACAAAACAAAAAGAAGTGGAAGTGGGTCGTGCGTGCGTCCGTCGAAAAGTGAAGAGAGGAGAGAGAAAAAGAAAGGCAAAAGCTGCATAAGCAAGGAAGAAGAATGAAGAGGGCTGCAACTTTGCGGCTTTGATTCGAAAGCCAAATATTGACGGAATCGGCTCAAATTTCAGTATGTTGTTTGTGAGACCGAGGGCTACAAGTTGATGGTTTTTGTTCGCCGAGAACCGTATCCGAATTCTCCTGTTGCGGTTAAGGTTTTCTTACTACAAACTTGTTTGTCTACCTATGTGATGAGAAAAAGATGATTGTAATGTTGATGTTAAGTCTTTAGTGTGTGACTAGAGAATAATACTTTGTGTATCCTGCTATTCTTGGTGATTAGTGGATTTTTTGGGTGGTCCGTGGTTTTTCCCGCATCGGGTTTTCCACATTAAATCATTGGTGTCGTTATTTGCTTTGTCTACTTATTATTTTGGTGTTATATTTGCATTTTATGAGGCTATACATTACTGGTTGTTGCTGGGGGTTAAGAAAATTTTAGTTGATTTAGCTTCGGGGAAGAAATTGATCCTGGATTGCGTTTGGCCGTGGGGAATTGTTGTACCTGAGCTCTCCCCAACAAGTGATATCAGAGCTAAGGTTAAAATTCTAGTGTTAAATGGAAGAAACCAGCAGCACCATGTTTAAGTTAAATGCCTCGAATTATTCTATTTGGAAGCCTCAGATGGTAGATGTGTTATTGCAAAGACTTATTTGATCCTATTAAGGGTGATGAAGCTAAAGGAGATTGTCACGACCACTTTTTTTCGTCCGGGGAAAAGAAAGAAAAAGGTTTAGGGGTATTTGCCTAAAGAGGCGGACCGACGGCCCTAAATTAGGCGTGGGCTCTCCCAAGCCCATACCTCGCGCAACATTGGATTTTGAATTTTAGTTCTTAACAACCTATGTACTTCTAGGAGTCGCCACTAGCCTATTGAGGTCGGCTAGAAACCAATCAAGACACGGGAGTGTTGCCTCGATTTCTACGCAACCAGAGATTTCTAGGAACGGGGACTTGTTTACGCCAATGTTTCTATTAGCGCCCTTGCGGTACCACTAACTTGGAAGGTTGTTTATCTAAATGACCACACAATCTTGATTACCAATTATAATCTTTATGAAACCGCTAAGTGTCCATGCAAATGTTTTTGTAGGTTTTTTTTTTTTTGTCTAAACTAATCCTAACATAATTTGAAAAAGAAATTTACACTCCAATTATTGAAAAGCGGTGCGGTAAATAAATATCCAAGAAATTGAAATGACTTGAAAGTAATGCGGAAAAGAAAGACCCGATACAAGTCGAGCAAATAATATTACATGGCCTTGTTATCACGCCTCGGGATAGGACCCCCGTGAGCAAAATGAGAAGTTAAATATGCATGAAATTACTCTAGATGCATGAAATTACTCCAATTAATTTTAATCTATGGAAGATAGATTATTTACGAAAATAATTATAAAATATCAAAATAGCATTAAGTTAGGAAAAATGGCCTTATAAAATTAATAAAATTTCATATATGTCATTTTTCCTTAATTTGATGCCATTTATCACTTATATATTTTTTTGAATTTTTTTGAATTTTTTGAATTTTTTTTATTTTTTTAAATAATAATAATAATAATTCCCTAAACCGATATATGCTAACATTGAACAACACATCACATGAATATTACAATAATAGAGCTTAAATCGACCGTTTCAAGATTGAAACTTGGTTCCAACATTTTATCGAATAATTGGCTTGCATTAAATCACCTCAAAACAGCTTCCTCGGGCCATGTTCGTGGCCTTCAATCTCGACCCATAAGCAATCTCATGCAGAGGTAAAGTATCAAGATTATACTACCACATGCAAGGAACAGGTTTAACTAGAAATCACGGCCTAGAACATGCAAAAACCGAACTGAAAACGGCCTCCAATATGCGGGTTTGAGCCATTTTGCAAATCTGGTGATGAACCCAAGTCAAACGGCCATGTCAAATGCTCAAATTAAAGCTCCGACAACCATCACATGCAACATCTATATGAAATATTACTCCATCTAGATGAAAATAGGTAACACTTACTTTCAAATGCAACAAACATTACCGAAAACGATCAACCGAACGCATCAAAATGAACTCTTCAAGAAGCATTCATGCATGATCTATGCTGGCCAACCATGTCTCAATGTAGTTTTTGGCTCATGTTATAGATGGTTTCATGGTTCACAAGGAGATTTAAAGACTAAACCGGGTTGTTCTATGCATCATTTGTACTCCCATGTAACATTCATCAAAGTCACAACGACGAAAAAAACATGCAAAGGGGAGTAACAAGTCAAACATGTAAGAGCATTGAAAAGGTTTTAAACACTTAGAAAAATTTTAGTTTCAGAAATCAGTTCTTCGGACTAGTTTCCTTCTCGATTTTCATGATCAAAACATATTCAAACTCGAACAAAAATACATCTAGGATGCTTACCTTGCTTCCTAGTTTCTTTTTCAAGTGACTCTTGGCCAAGCAAACCACGAAATTGTCCTCTGGAAGCACGTGGAAGTTGGTTCCTTCAAGCTGAAAGTGAGATCTACAGAAGAAAAAGTGACAACGAAGCTTTTCGTTGACTTCCAAAATTAGACTTCCAAACCTTCCTTGTTGGCCAAGTTCAAATCAACCCAAACTATATGTATTATAGTTTGGCTTGTAAGTCGTGGCTTTCCTCATTTGTCTCTCAAGTTTCTCAAAAGCACTCCCTTTTCCTCACTCGTGACCAATCAGGCTCAACACTTTAGAAAAATTTTCGGACTTTCTGGGCCCACTAGGAGGGCACTGTTTCGGGGGGCTTTAGGAGGCCTTCCCAATCTCCATTTGGGACATGTGACCTATGGTTGGAAAGATCTTGGAGTGAAGTTTCAATCTTTAGTTGAAGGTTTTGGCTAATTTTGACCGTAGATGTGTGAAAATCTCACTTTTCTCTCTAAAAGTTCATCTAGAATTTCTGGGTTCTCTCCTTTCTGGAATTGCTTCTGAGGGTGTTTTTTGGGTACGATTCTGAGCTCTCTCCTCTCTCTCTCTCTCTCTCTCTCTTCTCCTTTTTCTCATCCCCCAAAAGAGCTCATTTCGTAGATCTTATCCCCTGAATTAGAGGATTTTTGGTCAGCCTTTTGTCCACTTACTAGGCCTGTCAACAGGGCTACTTCACCTACTCTCTGACTTAGCCAATTTTTTCAATTCTGCAGCTATTGAGTGTGCAGGTTTTGCTGCGATTTTCTGGTGCTGTTAGCAGCTTATGCTTGGCCAATTTTCGTCCACTTGCACTACTATATATGGTCTTCCATCACGTGTAAAGATCGGGCTGGTTGGGCAGCTGAGGAGGATATGGTGGGGCCACCAAATTGCTTACTCAGCAACTCCAGATTAAGACCAACTCGTGGACTGAGTTTTGGCTGCTGATTTGAGTGCTTTAATCCACTAATTTGGCTGCATTTTTTAATCAATTAGAAAGCTAATATATAGTAGTTTAAGATCTTGACCATTTTTCGCAATTATCTCCACCCAATTTTGCAAGAAAGTCCCTCAAAGTTGGCCATTTTCTTGCCCGAAAATGCCAAATTCAATGCAATTAGGTCCTTTTTGCCTGATTCGATTAATTAGACCTGACCCAAGTTCAATTTCAACTCAATTGGGGGCCAAGATAATGATTTAAGGGTTCGAGCAAAATTTTACAAATTTTGCAAATTGGTCCCTCAACTTTTGAAAATTGCCTTTTGGCCCCAACTTGCCATTTTAATTACAATCTGATCTCCTGGGCTTGGCTAGTCACATCCAAATCATTGGCCCCCAACTTGCTCTCTCTCTCTCTCTCTCTCTCTCTCTTTTTGATTTTTTTAAAATTATTTTTTATAGGAAAAACATCTTTCATTTAAAACACTATATTAAACACCTAGATAATCCATATCTTTGGAATGAAATGCTTTTGGGCAAAAATTTAGGTGTCAACAGAGATAAGGAAGACAAAGAATGGGAGAGAATGAATCGGAAAATGGTTGGGTTTATCCGACAATTGATTGATGATAGTGTGTTTCATCATGTTGCTCAAGAAACGAAGGCGGACACTTTGTGGAAGAAATTACAAGATCTTTATGAGAAAAAATTCCACAAAATAAAGCTCTTCTAGTTAAGCGACTGTTTTGAGATACAAAGAAGGGAGTAATATGAACACTTGAGTGAATTTCAAGATGTTGTAAATCAATTGACAAATCTTGAGATTGATCTTGGTGATGAATTGCAAGCATGCTTATTGTTGGAGAAATCTTCTTGAAGTGTTTTGAAGTGACAAAACGTTTCCATTTAAAGGTTTGCGAATTTAAATTACGACCTCCGGACAGCCGGACTCAAGACTCAAAGTCTATCCTCATTGACAGTCTCTAATCCGTTGAAGAAAGGTTATCCGAACTGGATGTTTCATTAAAGATATGACCTTATCGATTGGAGAAGATCTCTTGGCTGGAAAAGACATAACGGAATCCTTTGATTGATTGAGATTGACTCAAAGATTAAGGATCCGATGATTGCCTAAATATTCTTGAAAGGTTCTACTTATGAAAACCGAGATCCTGATTGTGTGGGCAAACAGGATTGATGGGCTATCGACACGTTCCTTTAATGGCTCGAATAATCTTCCTAATTGATTCCGTCCAACGGGTAGATTGGAGGAATTCTTTTGGTAAGTGCCAACGTGTATGATGGCATAAATAAGTATATAAGGAAGACGTTCTAAGTTGTTCGAGGTGTGCGCGATATAAGAATTCCAAAGTCTAAAGCTTCTTGTTGTTTAGACAATTCCTTTGAGCGAAACTTTGTATACAAAAGAGAGTCTATATTTGTGAGAAACCTTGAGGAGGTGTGGTAGAACATCTACACTGTGTAATCAAGGAAAAGTTGTGTTGTAACTTCTCTTTTGTTCATAGTGAAATCCAGCCGGTGGGCTGTCAGTGCGGAAGAGTGGACGTAGGCTTGGAATAAGCCGAACCACTATAAACCTTGTGTTCAATTTTCTCTTCCTTACTCTCTGTACTTTGATCATACTTCATTTTGTTAATCAATAGAGAACTTCCTTTCTATCGGTTGCCTAGAATTGCTTCCGTATCTCGATAAATTGTTTATGCACCTATTCACCCCCCTCTAGGTGCTTCTACTAGCTATCTCAATTGGTATCAGAGCTCGTGTACTCACTTTGTTTGAAGTGTTTTACTTCAGAATTAAAGATCCATGACTAGTATGTTGGCTCCAGGGCTGGTAGAAGGGCAAAGCAACACCAGACCGCTTTACTTTGATGGAAAGGATTACAACATATGGAAAAACAAAATGAAGGCGTTCTTAAGATCAAAGGATACTCTTGAATGGGATGTTGTAGAAAAAGGAATCGTTCCTAAAGCTGCATCTGTCTCAGAAAGAGGAAAAGACACTGTTGAGTCTAGCGAAATGACTCAGGAAGAGATAATCAAGAGACAAGCTCTTGATGCAAAAGCAATTTATTCTTTATATTGTGCTTTATCACCTACTGAATATAACAGAATATCTTCTTGTGATACAGCCAAAGAAGTCTGGGATAGACTACACATTACCTATGAATGAACCGATCGAGTGAAAGAGACTAGAATCAACATTCTTCTCGGTCAATACGAAGCCTTCAGAATGAAATCGGGAGAATCTATAACTGACATGTTTAGTCGTTTTACATAAATCGTGAATGGTCTTGAAAATCAAGGTCAACCAATTTCTGATCCCATGAAAGTAAACAAGCTACTGCGTGGACTCTCCAAGGATTGGAATCACATAAAGACCTCAATCAGAGAGACCCAAAGAATCATGTCACTGTCTGTCGATGAGTTGGTTGGGACCCTTCAGTCTTATGAAGTGGAACGAATCAATGAAGACGAAGATCCTAAAGGTAAGAAATCTATTGCATTAAAATCTAATGATAATTCTGATGTAACAGATTCTGAAGACGACATGAATGATGAAGAACTTGCTCTCATGATAAGAAGATTCAGAAAGCTGAACAGAAAAGGAAGAAGATTCAATTCAAAGAAACAAAGTTTTCAAAAGCAACAGACCAAGTCTGCTGAAGATGAAGAATCAAACAAAGATGTAGTCTGCTTTGAATGTAAGAAAAATAGACACATCAGACCCAACTGTCCTCTTCTAAGGAAGAAGAAAGGAAAAACTGAAAAATATCGAAAAGCTCTTAAAGCTGAAACCTGGAGTGATACAGAGTGCGAAGATAGTGATGATGATTATGCCAACATATGTCTAATGGCACAACTAGATTCAGAATCAAACTCCGAGACCGATTCAAATTCAGAAAGTGAATTCGAGGTAAGTAACTTCAAAATTCCTATTAAAGTTTCAAAATACATTGATGAATTATGTTTTAGTCTTAAGACTTCTCTTAAAAGAATTTCCGAACTCAAAAAGGAAAATTCTGCTTTAAAACAACAAGAGAATATTTTGGAAGAAAAATTGAAATGCTTAGACCGTGATGTTTCTTCTCTCAAAGAAAGTGAAAATAATCTTTTAAAAGAAAATGCATTCTTAAAAAATGATATCTCAAATATTTCCAAAAGATTTTCTCTAGGATCTGAAAAAACTGGAAAAAATACTTTCTATTCAAAGACCTTATTTCAATAAATCTGGTTTGGGAATGACTGCTGAAACCATTCCTTTAATCGATTTTCCTAAAGTGAAAGAAAGAATTAAACAAAGACCCACAAGAAATGCTTACAAAAATCATTTTGAAATGACCTTTGTAAAACTAGTAGGCCGCAATGCTCTTAGATGTTCAAAATGCAATAGTGCAGATCATTTTGAGAAAGAATGTCCTATGGTTTGGAGACCTGTCAATAAAATTTGGGCAAAAACCGCATATCAGACTACTCAAAAGGACCCAAGAAAATATGGGTACCAAAGAAAACTTGAGTCTTTTTTTAAATGCAGGTCACTATCAAGAAAAAGGTGAAATGGTACCTTGATAGTGGATGCTCGAGACACATAACAGGAGATTCAAATTACTTCATAAAGCTTGTTCAAGTGAATGGTGGAAAAGTCTCATTTGGAGGAAACAGCAAAGGAAAAATAGTGGGATTTGGAACTGTAAAGATTGGGAACCTCACAATAAGCAATGTTTCTTTAGTTGAAGGGCTCAACTATAATCTGCTCAGTGTCGATCATTGTGTGATGCTGGTTTTAGAATCAACTTTCAAGAGGGTATTTGTTCGGAACCGCAAAGACTCTACTCGTCATTCATGGGTCGAAGACATGGAAATATTTACCTCTTGGATGTGAAACCAGATGAATCGCAATGTCTAATCTCAATCCAAGACGAAGCGAGCTTATGGCACAAGAAGCTTGGGCATATTAACATGAAGCAAATAGCCAAAATCTCAGCAAAGAAGCTTGTTCGTGGTCTACCCAATTTATCATACCAAAAGTCTAATCTATGTACACCATGTATATTGGGAAAACAGGTAAGAAATTCCTTTAAACCAATAAATCAAGTTTTCACTAACCGTGTACTGCAGCTCTTGCATATGGATCTCTTCGGACCAACAAGAACGCAGAGCATTGGAGGTAAGAAATATTGCCTAGTAATCGTGGATGACTACTCACGATTTACTTGGGTATATTTCTTGGCAAGTAAGTCTGAAACTTTCTCTTACTTTGAAAGATTTGCTAAGAAGGTTCAAAATGAAAAGAGGTATGTTATTTCAAGTATAAAAACAGACCATGGGGGTGAATTTGAAAATCAAGATTTTACAAGATTCTGTGATGAATCTGGTTTTCAGCATTTGTTCTCCTCTCCGTATACTCCAGAGCAAAACGGAGTTGTGGAAAGGAAGAATAGATCTCTTCAAGAAATGGCTAAAACTCTTTTAATTGAAAGCAATATCTCTTTACGATTTTGGGCTGAAGTAGTTTTAACATCATGTTATATTATCAATAGAGTTTTTCTAAGGCCTATTCTAGAAAAAAAAACCCCGTATAAACTATTCAAAGAAAAGAAGCCCATTGTTTCATATTTTCATGTATTCGGATGCAAATGTTTCATATTGAAAAATGCAAATGATCGAGTTGGTAAGTTTGAAGAAAAGTCAGATGAAGGCATCTTCCTTGGATATTCAACCACAAGCAAAGCGTATAAAGTCTACAACAAGAAGACTCAAACTGTGGAAGAATCAATGAATGTCAAATTCCAAGATTCTATACAAAATGAATCTATTTAGACTCATCTTGAAGAGATTGAACCTGCTCCAGACTCTACAAAGTTTAAATCTCAAGAAGTAGCTCAGACCTTAAAGGACCAGCAACAAGCGACTGTTGAATATTCAAGTGAAGGAAGTGACCATCAATCTGATAAATTAACAAGCAACTAGAAACATAAGTCCAGTAATCCCAAAGATCTTATTATTGGCGACATCAATGAAGGAATTCGCACAAGATCCAAAAGACGAGAAGAGTCTAGTGCTGTGGCTCTTATTTCTGAAATAGAACCCAAAAGCATGGAAGAAGCTCTATCCGATGAGAGCTGGATTGAAGTTATGCAAGAAGAACTCAGACAATTCAGAATTAATGATGTCTGGGAGCTGACTCCTAAACCAAAAGGTAAATCAATTGTTGGAGCTAAATGGGTTTTCAGGAACAAGATGGATGAAAAAGGAAAAGTCATAAGAAACAAGGCTAGACTCGTGGCCAAGGGATACACACAAGAAGAAGGGATCGACTATGACGAGACTTATGCACATGTAGCAAGGTTAGAAGCAATTCGTTTATTACTTGCATTTGCTTGTCATAAAAATTTCAGGTTATTCCAAATGGATGTCAAAAGTGCCTTCCTAAATGGATTCATCCATGAGGAAGTTTATGTGGAACAACCACACTGGTTTGAAGACCCAAGGAAACCGAGACTCAATATTCGGACTCAAAAATGCCTTATATGGCTTAAAGCAAGCACCTCGAGCCTGGTACGACAGACTAAGTAAGTTTTTAATTCAAAATGGTTTTGTTAAAGGTAAAGTAGACACTACTCTTTTTATTAAAAGAGAAAGCAAAAGTTTTCTGCTTGTTCAAATATATGTCGATAATATTATTTTTGGATCCTCTAATGAAAGTCTGTGCAAGAAATTTTCTAAGACTATACAAGATGAATTTGAAATGAGCATGATGGGTGAGTTAACCTTCTTTCTTGGACTTCAAATAAAACAACTGAAGGAAAGAACTTTCATTCATCAAGAAAAGTATGCAAATAATCTCGTCAAAAAGTTTGGACTGGACAATTGCAAAAAGGCTGACATACCAATGTCAAGTTCCTTGAAGATAGACAAAGATGAAAGAGGAAAGAATGTCGACCAAAAGTTATACAGGAGTATCATCAGTTCACTTCTTTATCTTACTTGCTTCTAGACCCGACATTTTGTTTAGTGTTTGCATTTGTGCCAGATTTCAATCAGACCCAAAAGAATCTCATTTAAATGCAGCAAAGCGTATTATCAAATATATTTCATCAACTTCAAGGTTTGGTCTCTGTATCCAAAAAGGGAGACTTTACTCTTCTTAGATATTCAGACGCCTTGACCTTGCTGGATGCGAGTCGATAGAAAGAGCACCTTGAGTACATGTCAACTACTTGGAGGCAGGACAGTGTCTTGGTTTTCAAGAAAGTAAAGTACAGTAGCTCTCTCTACAGCAGAAGCAGAGTATATAGCTCTCGGAAGTTGTTGTTCGCAAATTCTCTGGATAAAACAACAGCTAAGAGACTTTAGAATTGAAGACTCATGCACGGAGATTAATTGTGACAACACCAGCGCTATTAATCTCACCAAAAATCCAATTCTTCACTCAAGAGCAAAGCATATAGAGATTCGACATCAATTTATTAGAGACCATGTTCAAAATAGAGATGTTTCAATTCAATTTGTTGATTCAAAGAATCAACTGGCGGATATATTCACAAAGCCTTTGGAGAAAAATCAATTTAAAACCATCCGCTCCAGACTTAACATTTTAAGGTATAAGGAAATCAAAGTCTAAAGACTCTCAGACTCAGACATACAAGACTTTGACTATAAGTTAGTCTTGGTACGATCGTCAGACTGTAAGTAATTCTCTCTCTCTCTCGAATCTTATCTTGAGGAGGTACGATTGTCAGACTGTGTTTAATTATTGCTATATTTAACCGACGTAATTGTTACATTGTTTCCTTTTCAAAAAGGAAGATATTTTTTTGAAATGACTATTTTCGCGGAAAAAGGACAGGTATTTTAAAAAGGCATCTTTTTATTTTCCTTTGTGACGGTTCGTATATCTCTCTTTTTAACCGATCGTGCACTGTTGATTCCTCTTCACTTTACTCTCAAAAACCCTAGAAAGCATCGATCTTCCATTCCCGTTTTTCTCCCTTGTTTAATCTTCGAAAAAGTTGTCATCTTTCTTGGGAAAGTCAAGCAAGGAATCTTCAAAAAAAAAACTGAGAAAGATGTCGTCTTCAAGAAAGTCTTCGAGAATTGCAAGCAGGGGACCAAGGCGAATGAATGAGGGGCCTACGCACTTCGATCTCACCGAAGAAGAAGTGTCTCCAGATCAGCAGCGTCATTCTCCTCCATCTAGTCCTCAAGGCGTTGATCATCAACAAGAGGAAGAAATCATCGAGAATGCAGATCCTGTAAGAGTTCAAAAGCCCGCTTTTATTTATAAGCTATATTGTGCTTTAAAAGGGACTCATACTCCTTTGAAGTACGTCGATGATTTTCTTAAAGACAAAGGATATGGCAATGAATATATCTTTTTGCGAAAAATGGAAAGTTTGGGAATTGCTCGTAAAGGGATGGCAGAAGAAACCCTTGCGAATATCCCAAGTGATCCTCATGATTGGGGAATGAATCCTGTAGATGGGAATGATGATGATAAATTGTACAACCAATTTCAACCGAGAATGGGTGTTGCGGTTGAAAATCGAGGAAAAAGGGGAGACTTGTTCAGATCGAAGGAACAAAAGGATTTGTACTCAAAATTGCTGAAGCATGGGGTGATAAACCCTAGGAGTGTGGATTTTGATTTTCTGGATGCTGTGAATGTGAACTTGAGGGAAAAGTTTGGTTATCTTCAACTTGAAAAGTTCTGCTTCGACACTACAGAGACCTATGCTGAACTAACCGCATATTTCTATTCAAATCTTAGCTTCTTAGATGCAAATAGATTCTCTTTCAGCGTCAAAGATCAAGACTTTGTTGTGGATATGGATATGCTAGCAGATGTGTTAGGAGTTGAAAGAGGAAAATATCAACCGATCAAAGTTTCTATTGCTCGTGCTACATTGGAACTTGTTAAGGATAGGAGAACAGAGGAAAATATTTTCTACTTAAGGATGAGTGCGTTCAACATCTTGCTTCACAAGATTGTGATCAATTGCCTCCGACTGAAATCAACTTCCAAGTCTAATGTTTCAAGTTCAGAGGCAAAGCTGATGTATGCCATCCTCACTGGGAAAAGGTTTTCTCTTCCTCACACTGTTATGTTCCACATGTATAGAGCCATGATGAAGGACAGAGGTCAACTCCCTTACCCAAGTCTTGTGACGAAGTTATTCAGACATCTGAATATTCAGCCTCTGCAAATCTTTTGTGTTCGATCGTGCGATCATATGGTGGTAGGACTGAAAATGGTGACCAAAATGCGTCTGAAGGAATTGAACAAGGCATTGGAGAAATTTAAGGAGAAGACTCTAGTCAAAGCTCATCAACTCTCTTCTTCATCAAAACGGAAAGGAAAGGAGCCCTTGGTTGCTTCAAGAACGAAAAGAAGAGCTCTTATTGTTGAAGATGAAGATGATGATAATGAAAACCTCACCATTTCTGCAATGGCTTTGAAGAATTTAAGTCATTCTGTCCGGAGAAAGAATCGGGACAAATGACGAAAGCAACAAGAGGAGAAGGAAGCAGAGGAGAAGAGGGGAGAAGAAGAAAGAGAAGCTGAAAAGGAAAGAGCTAAGAAAGAAGAAGAAGAGAAAAGAGAAGGAGAACCTGAGGAACACTCTTCTCCACCTGAAGGCATGGAAACAGGGGGAGATCAAGAGAAAAGAGGGAAGTTCTCATATCCTGATGCAAGTGAGGGCGTCAGTCGCTCTCTCACGAACCCAGAGGACATTTATGCCTCTCAATTTCCAGAGGAAGGTCATGAAGTTTCATCGCCAAACCTACGAGATTATGCTGATCTACCATCGTCTGCATTTACTCCATCAGATCGGGCCGACGCAAGTACTCAGACTGATAATGTAGCAGATTTTCGCAGAATCATGGATATTCTCTTGGAGATGCGAGGATAAATCTATGCTCTGGGATGCGATGTTCAAAACTTACAAAATGCGGGTCAAGTTTCTTCATGTTCATTGAATGATCATATCCAAGCCCTCACTGTTCAGATTCAGGCCAATGCCAAGGGTGAGGAAATTGCACAATTGAAGGAAGACTTGAAAAGGCTGGAAGGCATCGTTCAGTCTATGGGAGATTTCCAGCTTATCCGCATTCCCAAGCAATCTTGACTTTATTCCATCTCAACCTTTTTAATGCTGATAAAAAGGGGGAGAGATGCAAGATTTGAACAATTTGACTTTTAATCGTGTGGTTTGTTGGACTGTGTGGATTGTTGGATTTTGTTGGATTGTTTTGATGTTTTGTTTTGATGTTTAACTCTGTTTGACTTTGTTTTTGTGTCTGGTTGAGAACTAAACTAGATTTGGACTTAACTGCTTCTATTAACTATTATTGATATTTTATGGATGGCTTTATCGCATACTAGACTAACCTATTTTCTG
Source organism: Eucalyptus victrix (assembly GCA_016097545.1). Taxonomy (NCBI): domain Eukaryota; kingdom Viridiplantae; phylum Streptophyta; class Magnoliopsida; order Myrtales; family Myrtaceae; genus Eucalyptus; species Eucalyptus victrix. The sequence continues at coordinate 4,387,286 of CM027840.1, read as the reverse complement.
TGGTTGCAGATTCTAGTGTTATTCATTCATCCATTTATCTATATAAGATATGCATATGTGTTTGAGAAATGTTTTGCAGGTCAAAGTTCTCCAAATCTGCAGGAAAGTTTTGTCACCATCAAAAGGGGGAGATTGTTGGAGAAATCTTCTTGAAGTGTTTTGAAGCTGACAAAACGTTTCCATCAGTCTAGTTTGAAGGTTTGCAGACTCTGCTATTTAAAGTATGAAGACCTCCGGACAGCCAAACTCAAAACTCAAAGTTTATCCTCATTGACAGTCTCTAATCCGTTGAAGAAAGGTTATCCAGAACTGGATGTTTCATTAAGGATATGACCGTATCGACTGGAGAAGATCTCTTGGCTGGAAAAGACATAACGGAATCCTTTGATTGATGGAGATTGACTCGAAGATTAAGGATCCGATGATTGCCTAAATATTCTTGGAAGGTTCTACTTATAGAAACCGAGATCCTGATTGTATGGGCGAACATGATTGATGGGCTATCGACACGTTCCTTTAATAGCTCAAATAATCTTCCTAATTGATTCCGTCCAACGGGTAGATTGGAGGAATTCCTTTGGTAAGTGCCAACGGGTATGGTGGCATAAATGAGTATATAAGGAAGACGTTCTAAGTTGTTCGAGGTGTGCGCGATAGAAGAATTCCAAAGTCTGAAGCTTCTTGTTGTTTAGACAATTCTTTTGAGCCAAACTTTGTATACAAAAGAGAGTCTATATTTGTGAGAAACCTTGAGGAGGTGTGGTAAAACATCTACATTGTGGAATCAAGGAAAAGTTGTTCTGTAACTTCTCTTTTGTTCATAGTGAAATCCAGCCAGTGGGCTGTCAGTGCGGAAGAGTGGACGTAGGCTTGGAATAAGCCGAACCACTATAAACCTTGTGTTCAATTTTCTCTTCCTTACTCTCTTTACTTTGATCGTACTTCATTTTGTTAATCAATAGAGAACTTCCTTTCTATCGGTTGCCTAGAATTGCTTCTGTATCTCGATAAATTGTTTGTGCACCTATTCACCCCCCTCTAGGTGCTTATACTAGCTATCTCACTTATTACTTGGTACTCTTCCTGATAGTTGGGATACCTTGGTTGTGACATTAAATAACTCGGCTCCTTTTGGTGTGCTTTCTATGAGCATGGTTAAAGAAAGCTTGTTCAATGAAGAAACAAGAAGAAAAGGCTTGAATTATGCTTCTACATCGGATGCTCTTGTTATAGAAAGCAGGGCGAGAAGTCAATCAAGAAGGTTTCAAAAAAATGATACCTAAGGCAAGTCAAGAGGAAGGTCGAAATCAAGACTGAGGAGGAGTGTCAAGTGTTATAATTGCAGCAAAATGGGACATTATGCAAAAGAGTTTTGATTGCCAAAGAGAGATAGATTCCATGATAGAAATGGAGATCAAAAGAAAGAAGAGAAACAGGCTACAACGGCGGTTGCATCCGATGGCGATATTGTGTTCATATGTGACGACGGATATGTGAATTTTACATGCCAAGACTCTACGTGGGTTGTTGATTCCGTAGCCTCCTTTCATGTCACCTCACGGTGTGATTACTTTACTTCTTATCGCGGCGGCGACTTTGGTTGCATTAAGATGGGAAATAGTGATGTTTCCAAGGTTATTGGTATGAGAGATGTTTATTTGGAAACTAACGTCGGATGTAATTTGCTTTTGAAAAATGTGAGACACGTTCCGGATATTCGACTTCACTTTATCTCTACGGGTGCCTTAGATGATGATGGTTATTGTAATTCCTTCTTTGATGGCAAATGGAAGTTAACTAAAGGTTCCATGATAATGGCAAAAGGTAAGAAGACAGGCTCTCTCTACACCATGCAAGCTGACTTGATTAAAGAAGAGGTAAATGTAGTGGAGGATTCCTTGGTTGATTTATGACATATGAGGTTGGGTAATCTTAGCAAGAAAAGACTTGAAACTCTTACTAGAAAGAATCTTTTACCTTTGAAGGCGAAAAATCTAAAGGAATGCACTCATTGTCTTACAGGTAAGCAACATAGATTCCCATTTCATAGTTCCTCTTCACACACGAAATCAAATGTACTTGATTTAGTTCACGCTGATGTTTGTTGCATGGATACTAGAACTCTTGGAGATGCATTATACTTTGTGACATTTATTGATGATTGTTCTAGAAAAGTGTGTGCTATTGCTTTGAAATTTAAAGATCAGGTACTTGCGACTTTCAAGCAATTTCATGTCAATGTGGAAAGAAAAACCGAGAAGAAGCTGAAATGTGTTCGGGCTGACAACGGTGATGAATATAGAGGCCCATTTGAATACTATTGCAGGGATTATAGTATCAAACTTGAGAAGGCTATTCCAAAAACACCACAGCATAATGGAGTGGCAAAGAGAATGAACCGGACAATTAATGATCGGATTCGGTATATGCTTTCTCATGTGAAGTTGCCTAAGTCATTTTGGGGTGAAACGATGAGAACAGCAGTAGACTTGATAAATCTTTCTCCATCGGTTCCTCTTAAGGGGGATGTTCTGCAAAGAGTTTGGAGTGGCAAAGAAGTTTCCTACAACCATCTAAAAGTGTTTGGTTGTCGAGCATTTGTGCATGTGCCAAGAAATGAAAGATCCAAGCTTGATGACAAGTCTAAACAGTGTATCTTCTTAGGTTATGGACATGAAGAGTTTGGCTACAGGTTATGGGATCCAGTTGCAAAGAAAGTCATTAGAAGCCGAGAGGTGGTGTTTTGTAAGTATCAAACTATTGAAGACATTGACAAGGCAAAGAGACCAAAGAATATAGCTCAACGTTCAGTTAGTTTTAGCCCAAATCCTTCTAATGTTGATAGAAATCATGGGGGAGAAGTGCATGGAAGTCATGAAGATGGTGAGTCCTCACATAATGTTGATTCTTCAGCTGATACAGGTGAAATAGCTGAGCAAGAGCAATCTATCCTACCTCAAGTTAGAAGATCTAAAAGAGAGCGTAGGCCTTCTCAAAAATATTTTCCACATGAGTATATGTTGCTCACTAATGCCAGAGAGCCAGAAACTTATGAAGATGCTATATCATGTTAACAAAAGAATGAGTGGCATGAAGCTATGCAAGATGAGCTTAAATCATTACATGAGAACCACACATTTGAATTGGTGAAGTTGCCTAAAGGTAAGAGAACACTTACAAATAAGTGGGTGTACAAGTTGAAGACAAAAGAAAATAGTTTGTAACCACGATACAAGGCTAGACTTGTTGTGAAGGGCTTTCGTCAAAAGAAGGGCATAGACTTTGAAGAGATTTTTTCACCGGTTGTAAAGATGTCTTCTATTCGAGTTGTTCTTGGATTAGCCGCCAGTTTGAATTTAGAAATTGAACAACTTGATGTAAAGACGGCATTTCTTTATGGAGACTTAGAAGAAGAGATATATAGGGAGCAACCGAAGGGTTTTGAAGTTGAAGGCAAGGAGCACCTTGTATGTAGATTGAGGAAAATCTTATATGGTCTCAAGCAAGCGCCAAGGCAATGGTATATGAAGTTTGAGTCATTCATGGAAGAACAAGGATACGGTAAGATAAACTCCGATTCTTGTGTCTTTATGAAAAGATTCTCAAATAATGATTTTCTTATTCTCCTACTTTATGTGGATGATATGTTGATTGTTGGGCATGATGCCAAGAAAATCAAGAGCTTGAAAAATGAGTTGAGTAAAGCTTTTGCAATGAAAGACCTAGGCTCGGCTAAGCAAATCTTAGGCATGAGAATTACTTGGGACAGGAAAAATAAGAAACTGTGGTTTTCTCAAGAGAAGTATATTGAAAAGGTGCTTGAAAGATTCAACATGAGCACATGTAAACCAATGAGTTCTCCACTTGCAAGCCATTTCAAGTTAAGTAGTAATGAGTGTCCTTCAAGTGAGAAAGAGGAGGCTGAGATGATGAAAATTCCTTATGCATCGGCCGTGGGTAGTTTGATGTACGCCATGGTTTGCACAAGACCCAATATTGCTCATGCAGTTGGTGTTGTGAGTAGATTTCTCTCTAATCTAGGTAAAGAGCATTGGATTGCTGTTAAATGGATTCTGAGATATCTTAGAGGCACTTCTACACTTTGTTTGTGTTATGGAAATGCGAAGCCTGAGTTGAGTGGCTACTCGGATGCGAACTATGACGGTGATTTTGATTCCCGAAAATCCACATTGGGTTTTATAATAATCTTTGCAGGGAGAGCTGTTTCATGGCAATCAAGATTGTAAAAATGTATTGCTTTGTCTACAACTAAAGTGGAGTATATTGCTATTACTGAAGGAGGTAAAGAACTTTTGTGGATGCAAAAATTCCTACAAGAGTTGGGCTTGAAGCAAGAGAAGTTTGTTCTGTATTGCGATAACATGAGTGCCATCCATCTTAGCAAAAATCCGGTGTTTCATTCAAAATCGAAGCATATTGATGTGAAGTATCATTGGATCCGAGAAAAGCTAGAAGAGAAGCTCTTCCTACTTGAGAAAGTTCATAGCGACAACAATAAATCCGACATGATGACCAAGGTCTTGCCCGTGATGAAGCTTGATGCTTGTAAAAGAAAAGCGGGCATGACGAATCTTCCCACATGAGGTGGAGGAGGAGATTTGTTGGCTGGGTCCACCTTCATGTGAGGCCCAGCCAGCATTAAATAAAAAAAAAAAAAACAAAACAAAACAAAAAGAAGTGGAAGTGGGTCGTGCGTGCGTCCGTCGAAAAGTGAAGAGAGAAGAGAAAAAAGAAAACAAAAAACTGCACAAGCAAGGAAGAAGAAGGAAGAGGGCTACAACTTTGCGGCTTTGATTCAAAGGCCAAATATTGACGGAATCGGCTCAAATTTCAATATGTTGTTCGTGAGACCGAGGGCTACAAGTTGATGGTTTTTGTTCGTCGAGAACCGTCTCCGAATTCTCCCGTTGCGATTAAGGTTTTCTTGCTCCAAACTTGTTTGTCTACCTATATGGTGAGAAAAAGATGATTGTAATGTTGATGTTAAGTCTCTAGTGTGTAACTAGAGAAGAATACTTTGTGTATCCTGCTATTCTTGGTGATTAATGGATTTTTTGGGCGGTCCGTGGTTTTTCCCGCATCGGGTTTTCCACATTAAATCCTTGGTGTCGTTATTTGCTTTGTCTACTTATCATTTTGGCGTTATATTTGCATTTTGTGAGGCTATACATTGCTGGTTGTTGCTAGGGGTTAAGAAAATTTTAGTTGATTTAGCTTCGAGGGAGAAATTGATCTTGGATTGCGTTTGGCCGTGGTGAATTATTGTACCCGAGCTCTCCCCAACACCAAGAAATCAGGATCTATGAACTCGCCCTCTTGCCAAGTGAAGTCAATTAGTACTCCGTAATGGATCATAGTGTAGGCAGGTGGGATCAACATTTCTAGTGATATGAAAAAATGAAGTCAGCAACCAGTGCAGCAAGTAGAAGGTCTACCGATCTATACTACATAAATCAATCACCATACTAACAAGAAAAGCCTCAATATAAAGTTATCAACGTACTTGAGAACATTTTCGAAATATATGGCAGATCAATAAAGGTAATAACTTTTTCCAACAAATAACTAATAGCTCAATTTAGAAGTGCTAAAGTTATATTCAATATACATTCATGATGCCATTATCATCCGAAAAACCCTGTTATTCCCCGGGCATCTCCCACCCATTCAGAATCGCAAGGATATATGGAGGAACTGTATTACACCTCTCAGGCATTTGAAAAAATCCACTTAAAATAACCCTTTTGAAAACATCTCATAATTTTGTTCACGATGCATCAAATTAAAGTAACAAATCGATGAGTGATTTTTGCATTTTTCTAAGATTTGTCGTTTCTTTGGAAGGTCGATAGCAAAATGACATCATATACAAAACTTTCACTATCAGACCAAAAAATACAAAACTTTCACAAATCAACATTTTCATATCCTTAAAAGACATGCGCACTAATTGTGTAATGAGACAATTAAATAGCCGTCCCTGTGAATTTTGAGCCCAAGTCGTTTTTTAATTTTTTTTTTTGGTCAGATTTTTTTTTTTTTGGTCAGAAGTCGTTTTTTAATTGAAACATCCTAATATGGGGAGACAAATATAAGCAATCGTACAACAACTGCTTCATGTGTATGGCGGCTGCACGGATGTTGATGCAAACAATTCCAAGTGACGGAACTGAAGTTGACACGACCTAGATAATATCCAGAGAAGAGGACTGTATAAAGAAATGTGCGAACGAACTTAATCTCTTCTGGGCAAGAGCAGCACCTTGTTGACCACCTCGTCCAAGTTCAAGAACGACGACCCGGAAGGACACGTGGCCTCTCCGGCCATCTCCTTCCACGCCATCGCCTTCCTCTTCATCTCCTTCCCTCTCTCCCCCTCCATCAGCTCCCTCACCTGCCTCTCCACCTCCTCCCTCTTCACGTCGCCGTCGATCTCCATCCCGATCCCCCACTCCTCAAGGCTGTACCGGCAGTTCATCTGCTGCTTTGCAAAGAACGGCCGCACACCACCGGCACGCCGGCCGCGATGCTCTCGATTGTGGAGTTCCAGCCGCTGTGGGTCAGGAACCCGCCGACCGCCAGGTGGTTTAGCACCCGCTCCTGGGGGCACCAGCTCGCCAGCAGGCTCTGCTCCCTTGTCGTGGCCGAGAACTCCGGTGGCAAGACCGCCGTGTCGCCGACGACCAAGTCGGGCCTGATAACCCACAGGAACGTCTGGCCGCTGTTGGCGAGCCCCCATGCGAACTCCACCAGTTGTGTCGGAGACATCACTGTGATGCTCCCGAAGTTCACGTACACGACCGAACCGGGCGGTTCCGAGTCGAGCCACTCGAGACAGCCCAAGTCTTCCTTCCACAGATTGGACCCGATCGACCTGGTGTCGTTATCGGGTAGTTGCTCCGTCGGGAGATGAAGGGGACCAAGGGTGTAGATGGGAGGGAATATGGACTTGAGAGCATCGAGGACCTCCTGCTCTAATCGGTCGAACATTTTGAAAACCATGGCCGAGGCTCTTTTCGCTCTCTGGGTCTCGACCAAGCAGAAGTCGACCATCGGGTCGTCTGGGTCGGTGGTTCGGATGAAGCTCGGTAAGTCTCTTAGGCGGATGTTTGTCATACCAGGTATCCAATCGACGACGGTGTCTAGGTACCCATTTGTTAAGTAGCTTGCATCTGCAAATTGAAAATCAATCAACTAAACCGTGTGACCATACGTGGCCACGATTCTCATAAAGGATCCATTCTGACCATGCTGTTCGATGTTTGTGGTGTCACATGGCATAGTTTGTGTTGTCAATGCTTTTGCTATACTTTTTTTTGTTTTTTGGTCTAAACTTTTGTTATACTTAGATAAGGGAAAACACGAGAGTATTGTTGAAGGTCATAGGAAATGATTTAAGTCCTAAAGAATAAGTAAGCTTCGGAGAAAGTCAAGGTTCTTACATGTCAAATTCTACTTTTGACAGTTGACTGAGTCAAAGTACTCAATCCAGGACAGAACTATGAACAGCAAACCAAACCCACAAAAGAGAAATTAAAAAATCATTAGCCGTAAATCTGCTAAGTGAGATAACTTGAATAAATTAATGCATACCTTTGAGAGGAGTAAGGCCCCTGTCAATAAGACTGCAATACTGCACGTAACCCATGAAGCCGCACGCGCTCGTCGTCCAGAACAGGACCTCCGGCACGCCGACCGCCTCGGCGGCATCGAGCGTGAAGCTCATCGCGCCGTCCGACACCACGCAGCTCACCGGTGGGGATCCCGACGTTGCGCTTTCCTCATTGAGCCTCTCGAGCAGGTCCCGGAAGTAGGGCAAGCAGGACTTCTGCGTGGACTGGCAGAGGGCCGGGATGTCCTGGGTCACGTCGGCGTCGGAAGGCGGTAGGCCGTCGGGGATGGCGTGGAACAGGAACGACGGGAGGCCGTCGAGGGAGGAGGGGCCAAGGGAGCGGAGGAGGCGGCTGTGGTTGTACTCGGTGTTGACGAAGGTGACGTGGAAGCCCCGGTGGTGGAGGAGCTTGGCGAGGTTGAGCATGGGGTTGATGTGGCCCTGGGCTGGGTAGGGGATGCACACCGCGTGTGGCATTTGGGTCATCTCTCTATCGAACGCATCTCTCTTTTCTCTTTCTCTTCTCTGTGTTTTGATCGTTTCTCTTGCCGTCGCTGTTGCTCTTTTCTGGGCAAGGAAGAAGAGATGGGCGAGAGGGGTACGTGAGGCTTTGGCATATATGTAGGCGGGGCGAGACAATTGGGGAAGGACCAGTTAAACGTCGGTGAACAGTCCCGGCCAACTTGGAAGACGTGTGAGAGAGACGAGCGGGGAAGGACGTCGGCACTCAAAAAGCCAAGTTGGCGGACGACGTGAGACAGTGAGAGAGACGTGAGATTTGTTGGAAGATCTTGAATTCCAAAATGTGTGGTTATAAAAAAAAATAGTAATTTATTTATCTTTAACGATTTGACTAATTTAGAAAAACGAGGTGATCCAAAACTTTTTAATCAGAATATAACTTATACTTAAATTCAAAAAAATTATGTAAGTTAATTTTTCTTTCATGTGATTTGATCTTCACAATTATAAGACCGTCATCGATAATTGAACCCAAATGCTTGACAATTGGACTCAAGTCCTCGATGGCTAGACCATGGAAGCCAATGGCTTGATCTAGATCCTTGCCCCCTTGACAAGTAGACTTGAGACCTTGCACCTAAACATGAATCTTTGGTTCGTACGTGTGTTTCATAGTTTTCCTATAATAATATGTAAAAAAAAAAAAAAAAAACCCAAATATGAGTAAGTCAAATCACTTTTTGAAAATAACTTCTTCTAAAATTAATTTCCTTGAAACAAACAAGGCCAGTAATTTGGTGAAAATTAAAATGAATTTATAGTAAGGACATGTGAGAACACCGGAATGATGTTCAATTGAAAGAAATATGATTGAGAACCGATTCCACTTGTTTACTTGTCTTGTAGGCTAAATTGGCACCACTATCATCCCCATTCCCATGTTCTCCATATCCAACTCCCCGAGGCGTTGCTGAAAGCAACATATGCATGTATGTTTGGTGCAAGCAAAGCTTTTAGACATGTGTGGCATGAGCAATCTAGACCAAAGGTTGACCGTACACTCAAAATGATTCGAAATTATGAAAAAAAAATACTATGTGATTTACGAATCGAATCTATTTCAATCGCTCGTCATATGGATCCTACAATGAAGCAAACGTAGTTGAAAATTAAGATAATGATGGTTCGCATAATTTATGGATCATGTAACTTTCAAAATTTGCATTTATGCATTTATCGCATATGTCAAAACAGATAATAGAGCAAAAAAGTCCATATGACCCTACACTTCTTTATTCACGTGTTCCCACTTTTCTAAGGGTGAAAGGAGAACAGAAAAGTCTAATTAAACGCAATTGCCAGTTGTATATCTTGAATTCTCATTTGGACTTCATGATCAATGATGGAGATTGCTCCTCGGGTGTCGAAAACCCTAATTCAAGAACTCGTCCGGAGTTGAGAATCTGCTTGGTATAGCCAAAATAGAAATAGGTAGTTGAAACCCAAGATTGCATTTTAGGTAATACAAACATTGTTTAATAATATAGCAAATACTGAACATTGATTTCATTGAGTAATATAGTTTTTTCTTAGTAACCAAATATGAATGTATAGATTATTTGAAGGTTTTATACTTTTTTTATGCAATATAGTGGCACGATTTTAGTTCTTATACGGATGTAATTGATATGGATTGAACTACGTAGCCATTTTCTTTTCTTCTTATCATGTAAACTAGCAACTTTCTTACTCGGCAAATTAAGTGACTTTTTTTTACTCGATTGAGTATTTTAAATTGAAACAAGTGACTTTTTTTCTTTTTCTTTTTCTTTTTTGTATAATTCGGGAATCTAAATGCACGATTGCAAAAGCTAAGCTATTTGGAGGCTTGTTAAAAACCCTGTATGCCCCATAAACCAGTTAGATTTAAGCATCTAGCCTATACCGGTGTTGCAACTGAAAAGAGTTTACTCGCAATTAGTGAAATTTTGGCAAATGACCTTTGGCTTCTGAGTTAGAAACACCCAAAACATTTTACGGCCATTTAGTTTACCGGTTTGACGAGCCAAATGCGTACACGGATTAAATAGTTGACTTGTTTTCACTAACACGTTTCAAATCCTAGCTTAGTCAAATAAACTTCCACAAGAAGAATGCAAACGACAAAAAACGTTGTAAATTCAACAACTTTTCTTCTTATCATGAGTATTTTTTTGGTGAATTAGGTAACGCATGACCCGTGTTTGACCTCAGCAAATGGAGAAAATGAATTAAAAATCATTGAGCCATGGATTGCTTCGCCTCTGACCCCTAGGCTTATTCGAAATATATTAATTCTCAAGATATTGGTGTACAAAACATAAAAGCAATCGGTTCGTGAAGTTTTCATAATTGATTGCTTAACAAGTGTTTTCAAAACACTCATTAATAATATCTCGATTATAATTATTTCTTTAGATTGAAATGTCGTGTTGGTTGGCGATTTCAAAGAGGAGAATAAATTCAATGAGCCTTCTTCTTATGGTAAGCGACGGCAAAACAAAATGATCAATTATTCAATTGGTCATGCATTCCATGTAAGTTCAAGGTTGGGAAAATAAAAAGGGGCACTAATAAGCGCTCCAAAGGGACTAAGTAAATCAACTAAAAATGAACATAACATTTCTTAACATCCTCTAAAAATAACGTTGTTACATATTTTAAGGGAATCGCTTACTTTAAGGATTAACTTTTGGATATCCATAGGACGCTCTTTAAGATCTTCTGTAATAAATATCGACACATTCTAATGATGAAAACATAGACATTTACCTTAGCGTCTCTGACTCCGGCATAGGCGAGGCAATCAACATCGTTAAGGCACCTCAGGCCGCCATCCATCAGTAAAGCAAGGCCATAGAATCACGAAAGGAAACGTGACAAAAGATGCGCATCCTTATCTCCGAGCGCCCTTCTCGTTGAAATACCTTGGATATTCTGGTCTCTAACGGTGGAAAATATCTCAAAAAGATATCGGCAGACATTTCTTCCATTTACAAATGGACGAAAACATGGCCCCATGCAAGCGCCCCGCGCATCGAGGCTCGATACTCACGCAGCCGGATTATCTTCTTTGACTTGTCTCTAGCATCCATCCAATAACAGACCAGTGAGTAAACAAGAATCTTGCCCTCGTCGGCCAGATTTTGCCTAGCCTAGCCATTGGTGAGGCTAATCTCACCCGCGGCGGCAAGGTTGATTTTTTCCAACCCAACCATTGGAGATGTCCAGCTAGCCAGCCCAAGCCTCTAGCTGGTCCCCACGACTTGTTAGAGGAAAAAGAAAAAAAAAACTATAAAAAAATTATAAAAATTTTAAATATTACTAAAAAATTATGTTAGCATTGCCCGTATTATAAAATTTTGACCAAAATTGATCAAATTGATTCAATTAGTAAAAAATGAAGAGATTATGATTTAATTGATATAGTGAAAAAGTCTATAAATTAATTGATAAAAATATAATAAATTTACATTTTTTTGATAATTTTATCGTGCAACAGCTCACGAAACATTTATGAGATTCATAAAATTATAACAACTCGATACGATGTGACTCATTAAAGTCACAAAGTTTTGCATTCCAAATCTGTGCGGCTACGAGTCTCCTACGAACTTAAAAACGTGGAGTCGATTTCTTGCACATTTTATATGGAAGAATTAAAATAAAATTTTAATTTCCTTTTTATTTCTTCTCTTGTCTTGAGGATGGCAGTATAACGCTAGGTGCAGGGAGGAAAAACAACCATTTCCATTCTTCATCAATCTCGACCAAAAAATAAAAAAAATCTTCATAAATCACTACGAAAAGGCTTCCGCAATTTCCGAATGAAAATGAAGATTCTGTTGCACGGAAGGTTGTGCTTGTCTTTAAGTAGACAAGTTCGAATTTCTAGCGAAGATTAGGGACACAAATGGAATGGACTTTCTATGCGTAGAGAAAATGGGTCAGATTAGTTAGGTCGGTCTGGGTCGAGCTCGGGCTCCGGCTATCCCCTTTCTCGCGATTACCCTAAGATGAGGTATTGGACTTTTATCTATGCCCTTATAAGTAATTGTTAATACCCAAAGTTATTTTTACTGTAACGCAAATGATTGCCATGTGTTCAGGCCAAGAGATATCACTGTGGACATATAATTCAGATAGAATTGGTATCAAGATTTTAAGTGGTAATAGTTGATGCTCAAAAGAGCATGCAAATCAAAGGAACAATTATTACTTACTGAACAAGTCGTGCGAGCATCATCAACAAATCAGGAGACAACAAGATGTGGATAAAGTGGTTAAGCAAAGAACGTGGGAGAAATTAGGAATGACTTTCAATGAAGGATCAACCAACCGAGGGTTACCAAATTGTCCTAGAAATACCACAGATAATCCAACGAAGGGCCCCGAACAACACATTAAATTCTTTTATCTTATCATTTAGTTATCTTTGTGTAGCTTAGTTTAACTGTAGTTTTGGTTTTTTGTCATTGATTCAATTCCGATGAGTGTCTATATTCTAGGTAGTGCTGTTGATTAGATTCCAGTGTTGTTCAACCGTCCAGCGGCGTCGATTAGATTTTGACGTTGTGTCTTGATATTCATCTAAGAGCAATATCTATCCGATGTTGTTTCTATTGTTCAACGTCATTGATTAGAATATGATGTTGTGTTCTTATATCTATCTAAGAGCGGTACCTACCCAATGTTGTTTCCACTGTCCAACGTCGTCAATTAGATTCCAACGTTGTGTTCTCATACCCATTTTGGAGCAATATCTACTTGGTATTGTTTCCATTGTCCAACATTATTGATTAGATTCCAACTTTGTGTCCTCGAACCCATCTAGGAGCAATGCCTTCCCGATGTTGTTTCCATCGTCCAACGTCATCAATTAAATTCCGATGTTATGTCATCAAAACCATTTAGTGTTGTTTCCATCATTCAGCGCCATTGATTAGACTTTAACATTGACTGATCCATTTGATCTTAGTAGGTTTTCATTAGTATATTGAAAGGTGCTTGAATTAAGCCATTGATTAGATTCCGGCACTTGTCCTCATTAGTTTTGAGTTTGTACTGAATGATTTCATTAGATTTAAGACTATAATATTTATATTTATTTGCATTTGACCTTTTTTGTGCAATACTAGCACAAAACCTAAATCCCCTTAAATAAAAACCAAAACATAACACTTGGTAAAATATATTTTGTTTTGAAATCCGAAATCGGCAAAATAGTAATACACACACACACACACACACACACACACACACACACACATATAAGCCATGTAAACTCATGGGCGTTCTATAGTGAATTAGAATGTCCGCAGAAATGAATCTCGTGGATTATCGCAGTTGCCCCAACTAGTATTTTCGTCACAGTTGCTTTTTAATTGTTTACTTAATTTTATCTTTCGGGATGGATCTAGCAGTTATATATTGATTGGAATTCAAGTTTACTTATTGAAGGACAAAGTAAGGTAACAAGCGTTCTAGTCGGTTTAAATGGTTCAGAAGCACGACATTTTCTTGCAAGGAGTATGATCTTGATGACATAATCGGAATATGACTTTCACCATGAGGAATCCCAATGGCACATTTGTTTACTCGATGAATGAATTAGCAAAGGGTCATAAATATTGATTGAAAGCCATTGTTAGAGTACCGTGAATTTAGACATCAAATGGAGATTCTCAATATGCGTCGTCCTGATCGACTTAAACATGGCATCCCAATGGCACATTTGTCTACCCGATGGTATTTTTCCTTTCAATACAAGACAAATCGTCGTTTGCCCTTTCTCTTGCCTTCGACGTGTTACTACGGCTCTCTTTCCAGACAAGGCGGTCGGCCCTAAAGGCTGAACTTGATGGGTAGATCCCGACAATTAAATAGGCACGTGAGACTACTTTCATTTTTCTTATTATTTATCAATTTATTGTATTTGAAATTACCCTTTCAAAATATTTTGGATTTTTTTTCCATGCATCATATTCAAGTGAAAAATTCTAAGGGTACACTTTAAACCTCCTGTTTTTAAGAATTTACATTTTGCTTTCCACCCAGACTTTGATTTTATTATTGTCATGAACCTCTTCTTTTTCGCCCTTTTTTTTTTCTGGCTAGCGTTTGTCGTTTGCGGGATTTTCAGAACGGGTAGGGTGAAATCTCTTCTTAAATTTTTTAATGCGTATTGCCATTTTGCTCTCACTTTAGCTAATAAATGGGAAAAAGAAAAGCTCGACACCATTAACACTGATTATATTGGTTTAAATCATCGAATTGACAAAAAAAAAAAAAAAGAAGGAAAATTTGGAAAAAATTGTCCAACGAACCGTTTCAAATGAAAATTAAGTAATATAGAAATTCGAAAGACTCAAAATCGACACTATAAAAATAAGATAAGCATAAACTTAACATTCACTTGTAATAGGTAGTCGTCGTTATTAGAATAAAACATTGTACTATAATTGTGGACAACCGACTCTCCTCCTCCCCTGCACCCTCCCGATCACGGTGCTATTGGGCTTTTTCACCAAAAGAATTGATTTCTCTAGACTACGATAGGGACCAAAACTTCAGAGTCCGATGTGAGCTTAGCTATGATGGGCCATACCAGATTCAAATCCAAATTGGGCTTGGTTTAATTTCTCGTGGACCGAAAGCCCAAGAAGTCATTACATATATTGCTTGTCCCATTTACTCATTTTCCGTGTAATAAATAGTTAGTTCGGGTTATTGTTTTTGTAGTTTGGTCAGCGGAAACCGCACACCATACATACTTGTGCTCAATCAATTGCTCATGTTTGAACCAATCCCTTCACATCATATAGGCCGACACCGGCAAACTTGTTTTCTTCGATTTTTTGGAGACGGAACTCAAGGGACTTAATTGAAAAATTCTTGTAAGATTGAAGACTTGATGACATAGATTACAAAGTCAAGAACTTCAAGATACAGTACGAGTTTAGTGATCAGTTGTACATATTTTCCTTCTTAATGTACATCCTAGGTCCATTTCTTGGAAGAATTGAGGACCTATTCGAAATGACATTTACTTTACCATTTTACTTAGTTGGGGTCTTCCAACTCATGTCCTTTGCTTTTCTCAAATCTGAAACTACAAAAGAGTCATTTACTTTTCTTAAATCTGAAACTACAAAAACGCTCTTCACATCCATATATTGCCATGGAAATCGCCATTTGATTTTTTGATAATTTTTTGAAATCAGAATAGTAGTTTAAATTATAGGGAGATCGGAACCGCCCCTTGAAAATAAGCCACCAGTCCTTAGTAATGCCAAACTAGCATTCATCAAAATGGCAAATTATAGCAATGACAATTCCATTATAATGGCGAAAATCGGATATACTCAAATCAAATAAAGCGGTCGATTATGACATCATTATATACATGGGACAACAGAGCAGGCATCTATACAGCAGGAAGACACGTGTCGGGCTCAAGAGGGCTCTCTCTCACACCACCGTAGCACACTGCGATTTCGTCGGGTCAAAAAGCGCCGGCAACAGGTACTTCCGGCCATTCACCCCTTCCGCGTTGTAGCTCGCGCCCGTCCCCGACTCCACCAGCAGCTCCCCGGCATAGCCTGGGTACGACCCCTTCCCGAAGCTCCCCGTGCAGGCCGACGCCACGTCGGTCGGCGCGCCGGGCGCGCCGGCCGTGTACCCGTCCCCGAACGGGTTCGTCACCGTCCCGGCGAGGAGGCTCGCGACGTTGATCACCATCCCATCGGCCCCGACGTCGCCGTTCGGCGCGACGAGCGGCGGCGACTGCGGGCCATAGATCGGCTGGTGGAACGGCCACGCGCACTGCCCCGGGCACTGGCTCGCCGAGTCGCCGACCCAGATGAACGCCTGCCGCCCGACCGAGCCGTGGGTGCCGCATCCGCTGACGCAGAAGCCCTCGACGGCGACGTCCTGGGCCGTGAGGACGAGGGCCAGCTCGCCGGCGCCGGCGCCGGGCCTCGAGCTGAGCTTCTGGGCCAACTCGATGATCTGAGCCCGCTTCAGCAATTTGCCCATGGAGCAGCTCTCGTCGTCGAGCTGGCTCGCCAACGCGACGCGGGTCTGTTTCTTGCCGGCCTTCTGCAGATAGGTTTGGACGGTGCTCCACCACTTGGCGGCGGAGGGGACCGACGGCGGCGGCTGGTGTTGGGTCTGCTGGGGAGTGAGGGAGAGGAGGAAGTCGGAGACGATCGACTTCTGGGCGGGCGTGAACTTGCCGTACCAGAGGATGGAGACGCGGAGGTCGCCGTCGAGCAAGGGGCCGTTGTGGTACTTCGCCACCATGGGAGGCGGCTGGTACAGGGCGGCGAGCTTCCTCGATCCGGAACAGAGGTTGGCTAAGCTCAGTTGAAGAAGAAGAACGTAGAAGACGAGCCATTGGAGCGAGAGAGGAGAACCCATTTTCGGAAACTGGTCAGAGCGAGCGAGAGAGAGAGAGAGAGAGAGAGAGGTGGAGATTGATTTGAAATTTTGAACTGGAGTTTGGAGAGTGATGAAGAATGGAGGAGGAGGGGAGAGTATATATAGGAGGAGAAGTTCATGAACCGGAACTGGGCGAGCGTGTGGGGAGGTGTTAAATGTGGAGCTTTCGTCGGCAGCTTCGCGGAGCAAGTGTTTCCAGGATCACGAGAACCTGGAAAGAGAGGATAAGGGGAGGGTCACATCTGCCATTATTACGCACGCCCCTCTCCATCTCATCTCTTCGCAGAGTTTTAACTTTTTACACAGAAAGGCAGAGCGTGAAAAATGTTTTACACAAGCAACTCCCCTGGGCAATTGATTTTATAACTGCCCTGTGTCAGAGGATGGACATGGCGTGTTGATTTGGGCTCTTTCTTTCTCTCTACTCATGAAACTGTGAATTAACGAGGGTTGGTATGGAATGTCACAACGTGTCTTCTTTATTGAGTTTTTGTTATTTCAGATTTGATTTCCTATTACTCATTATCAAAATTCAATTTCTTTCATTTTTCGTTCTTTTGATGAGTACTCATATTCAAATTAGTTCATATATGTGGAATGGCTTGTAATTTCTAATTCAACTTCGATTGGATTCATGTCTATGGGATACTTATAATTAGCTCAATAGTTATTATTAAGCTTTTCCAAATAATAAGTGGATGGTGCTATGAAATGATATTGGGATTCAAATACAATTCTTTCGAGCGTCTTTCAATAATGAATGCATTTAAATCCTTAACAAACTTAACTTTCAAGTTTTGTTTTTATTTCGCATTGCTTTCTCCTACTGTTATACATAAAAAAAATGTTTAAACCCATTAGGAAATTAAGTTTGATCAACTCTAAGAATTTAAATTATTAGAATTCAACACGAAATATATTTTATATCTCAATATTTATTACGATATCCTTCGTATGACTGACACATCAGAAGACTTGTTACAAGCCTTCATTTCTTAATCGAAGGAGTACTAAAAATTTATGCATATATTATTATAATTCCACAGAATGATTTAAGATTTTAAATTGAATTAGGGAAAGTAGTAATTTTCATAAAACTTTTGCTAGTTTTCAGCTCGGTTTCCAAAGCTAGGGGAAGCGCGGATTTGCCCGGCTGGAGCTATTGGGGCTGCACGTGTTTTAGGTTCTTTCCTAGGCATTTCCCTCGTTTCCTCTGGGATAGCACGTAAATCGACAATCCCATATTTTTTTATTGACACTTGGAGGAATAGGATGGGGATGACGACACGATTTTAACTCGTTGGATGATTAAACGTGAGAATTACCAATACTATAATGATGCACTTACCGCGCGGTCGAAGGAATCCCATGCCCCTAATTTCTCTAATTAATAATCTCAAAACTCATAGTTTATTAATGAGTGTTTGGGACACTAGGAAGACTAATCGATTTTCACAAAACATTTTTCATTGACTAAAAATAACAAGTTTAGATAGGAGGAAAATGACTTTTTAAAAAGAAATCACTTTTTCAAAATTACCAAACAAATGTATTATAAAGTTTTCATTGAAACATTTTTTGTCATCTAAACATCAAAAGAGCTTTCCTACTATAATAATTTTTTAACAACTTATTATGAATCACAAATTTTTGAATGAATAGACCTTATAATAATTTATAATTATTTATTATTTAGTATTTTATGATTTATTTAATATTCTCACGATTAATTAAAAATTATCACACAATCATTTCACAATCATTTCTCAAATCAAAAAATTGGAAATAAGTTTTTCAAAAATAATTTTTATTCTCTATTAAAGGACTCTTAATATTAATCATTTTCCCTCCCGTCAGGTTCATTTTGCCTTTGCGGGTTGTTCGAGGCCCTCGATGGGAGCAGGGAAAGGAATCTGGATGCCCGTATGGAGGGAGGGTTAGGTGAGGAGGATGCTTTGAATGGATTTATCCCCCATGGCAGTTCACTGTATTGGCTCGTCTATGGGATTCGTAAAGAAAGCCCTTTTTCCCCTTTCCTTCCATGCCGACACACAAGCAAAAGCACGAACCTCTCCCATCCCTGCTGGGACTCACATGACATGTCCACGTCCCTCTCGTCTCCCGAGAATCTGAACATGCTTTCGCCATTCGCCACTCAAGGTGTATGCTTCTTCTGCATGTGTAACTGGAATGCACTGGTCCGGCTTCCTAAGTTCATGTCCTAGAGCACCATTCTCGCATCTCCACAACTTAGCCATTGAAACGGGAGATGTGCTTATGTTCGATCTATATAGTTCCTAGGGTAAATCGAAGAAATATCGATTCATGTGCTGGTATATCGTCGACCCACTGATAATCGAGTTTGGGGCCCTTACAAAGATGTGTCACCAAAGAATATTATGAATTTGTCAAAACCCTTAAACTCTCTCTCTCTCTCTCTCTCTCTCTCTCTCTCTCTCTCTCTCTCTCTCTCTCTCTCTCATAAAAAAGAAGAAGCTATTTACTAGAATTGCAAGATTCCAATTTCAAGTTAAAGTTTCTATCCACATATGCATAGTTTCCTAAAATTAATGTCACTGATCGAGTAATCTAATTTCAATATGCATAAATGCCAAAAAAAAAAAAAAATTCAATACGAATAGACGAATTCCTAACTAAAAATTATGTAAAAGCTTATACGAACTACACATACTTTAATCGATTCTCTTCCATTACGGAAAAAAAAAAATACACGAACGAACAAAAAGGAAAAGCAAAAGGCTGGCAAGGATAACACCATGTCTCAAGCATACCGCTCGTGCAAGCTTAAACAATTCCGCGATCTACTTTGCGGGAGGTAACCATGCCCGCAAGCATTGCTACAAAAAGCCTTCGTGCATCAACCTCAAGCCAGGCTGGCTTTGTTCGATCTCTTCAAACTTCATTTTTCTATTGACATCCCAAGAAGATTAAGTGAGCTGCCCATTCATATTCAATGCCGAAAACCGTTCGTTACCGATCGAACACGAGGAGAGGAAAAGACCCACGAGAACGCAACGCAAGATTCGGATGTTTTTCTTGATTAACCTAAAGCGTTATTGGGGAGGATTATGGTGTAGTTGGTGGCCAAGACTTATTCAAACCCTAACGAAAGATTGGCACGCCACGTTCGCGCTCCATGCATGGCTCGTCATTGAATGATCGTTCTCATCAGGGCAAGCGGTCAAACAAATGATGCATTCTTAAAGATTAGGATGACCCCCCAATGAAAGTTCCTCGGTCGCAAAAGAGAGACTTAAGATATCCTGCATAAAATAAGCAGGAATCGTCAAGCAAACTTAAACATGGAGACAACTACAGCTAGGATCCATGAAGACTCCAGACAGAAAGAATCCATGCCCTCATTCAAAAAGCAAAGTCAAAAGTTAGCTCCTCTCCTAGTCCCCCCTCATCACATCAAATCTAATCGATCAATTTCTGTGTTGTCTGCTTGTGCGAAGCAAGAGAGGCGTATCCGGGGAAAACAGAATACACCAATAAACACGCACGCTGCCCGGAAGATTAAGGTTTGATTCCCTTTCGGCGGGTATTTAGGTCATTGTATGCGGGCCACTTGCCAAAATCATTTCTTGCCCTGGTCGATTTGGACGCAAGAATAGAACAGTCCGAGCTTGCATGTCCCGTGAATGTTAGGAGTTTCGGATAGACTTGGATGTTAAACTACCCGATCCCGCACGATTCGGCTCGTGAACTAATTAGGCCCTAGTTTTTTTTTTTAAAAAAAATAATTAGGCCCTAGTTTAATATGGTCAAATGGTGGTAGATATATAGCTAGCTAGCTGAAGCAGTAGTTGATGAAAACCAGACGTTGTTTTTATGAGACCACTTGCTCTTTTGTAAGGACAAAGCATCGGCGTCGAACCTTTGACAAAGCATCATCTGTCGCCTTATTTTCAATTATGGGGCCGTCCGTGCATTGATTAGCATTGCTCACGGGCTACCCAGCAGCCTGGTGACAAGCGGTAACAGCCCACAAGACCCGAGATCCGCTGCGATCGAACGAGATGATGGACATGTATCCACTTGATTTATATTCATGGATAAAGTAGTGAATCACAATCAAGGGCATATCTTATGTTTATCCAAATGAATCGTGGCAACATAGCTTGTTCTTCTTTTTTTTCTCGATATTGTCGATTAATTTTGGCTTGCTTTCACGAACCCATGATTATGCCTTAAGCATTATAGAAGCTGCAATTTGCACTGGCTAGTCATTCCGTATGGACTCAGCGAAAATAAACTCGGACTTGAGAAATCGCCTTAGCTCACCTGGAAAAAGGTTGCGTAGTAGCAAAAAATTTTACCGACTCTCGAAAATCCAGCTCACCACCTAAGAATTTTCCAACTCTAAGTCTATATTGTCAGACCTTAACAAACTCTATAATTGATGATGAGAGCACGGAAGTGTATTATGAGACATCAAGTGTATTATGAGACATCATAATTCTGCACCAGTCTATTGACTTATCTTGCAAGAGAAAAATATCTTGAATGTACAATTATCAAATTGGTCCAGACTTACTTGTGTGGCACCCGTAAGGCTGTCATATTCAGAAGTAACTTTATGTGAGAACTAAGGTTTGATTATACTACCTAAATCTTTTAGAACTTGATTGGTTTGTACACGAATCGCTAGTTCCAGGAACTATTTTCTGCAAAATATATGATTTTCTGTTGAAGAACTTGGAATTTGGGCATTTGGAGTTCTTTAACATAAGGCATTCTCATGTCAAGAGTGCGTGGTAGAAGTTTAATACCTTTATTAGGGAAGATCACCAAGAGGAAGCTCAAATTCAAACTCATTAAAATATCTAATTAGACTCACATTCACTTAAAAGTTTAAGCTAATAAATTATTGGTAAATTAGGATATAATAATTGTTTCACACTACACCAATTCTCTAAGGTGATACTTTTCTAACATGCATTTTACATGCATTTTAACAATTTTCCCCTCATGTGTAAGCTCAATGTTAAGATTCTTTGCTCCCTCTTAATCCAAGTATCATCCCGCATCATCCTTGGCCCTTTTCTCCTTACTAAACCTTGAAATCTGCCATTTAGGGCTGCATTGTTTCACTACAGTGCCCATCACTTGAAAACCTATGTTGGTCACCATATATATTTCTCAAGATATTCAAAACATCGAAACACACCACATTCGTTGCTCGAAAAAGATATTCACAACATTAAAGTCCGATACCTTTATTTGGGATGATCGCCAATAAAAAAATCAAGTATGAACCCACCAACATCTTCAATTGGATCCCAATTAAAATATATTAACTACTTTATACCCGCTAAATCTCTGATATAAAACTTTTAAAACACAAATTACACGTGCATTTTAATATATTGAAGAGTCCTGCCGCCCATTAATTTGAAGGAGCTGCAAATACAGAAACTTCCTCGACGGTGGATTTTAGCCCTAAATGTGCTCGGGCACAATGCCCATATGCTTTGTCCACATCAATCTTTTTCGTACTGAACAGGCCAGGCCCAATTACCAAATCGAGTTCCTTCCTAAAATCTTATCATTCCATTGTATTAACACGCACGATTTCAAATTTTAGCCATACATAGCCCTTGGACCGACCAATTTATGAGCCTCTAGGTCGGACGCCGCCCGAATTCTGCGTGCACTGGTCCCCCCAAGTACAGATAGTTAACAATGACATGGGGCTGTCCTAGCTTCGAAAGAGGCCAGGAAATCAAAACTGCTTCGCGCATAAAAACAAGGGAAATGGTTGGCATTGGGCAATTTATGGGAGAGATCACGAAGGAAAGCTCGAATTTGTCTCCATCGTGGAAAAAAAAGAGTCACTCTCGTTCGTAGGGTCCATAAGCTGAATTCAAGGAGGCGCTCCGCATTAATTAAAAAATAAGAAGAGTCTCCCAGCATGTAATTATGTAACTTTAGAGGGCCCGAAAAATGTGCACACCCTACTCAACGTACTCACCTAGGATAACTACAGCTCGAGTTTGCCAAGTACTTCGATCATTGCTAACGTTTAAAGGGCAGAACAAATTGAGACGATCAATCACGTACGGTTCTTTATTATTTAATCGGATTTCGCATTATAATATTTTTTGAATGAATTTTTGAAGTCCGGAATCGATTTCTTAATTCCTCGAGAGAAGGGACTGTCGCATTCATTGCACAAATTACATATGCGAAATCGGTCATCGAAATTCTCCCATAAAAAAGAGAGAAAAAAAAAGAAAGCTGCCAATATTTTGGGAAAAAGGAATAGTGCCTGAGCACAAAAAAGCAGCTGTGACGCGTTAGGCCGTGAGCTTGCACCAGCTGGACCTCCGCGGGGTGGTGGGGTGAGCAGACGGCGTCGTATTAAAGTCGGTTCCGCCAAAAGCTTCACGAGGGTTATGTGGAGGGCCGATGGCGAAGCGGAGCGGCGTCATCGGCAGGGCACGTGGGCCCCACCCTCTTCTCGTCCTCGACCTCGACCTCGGATACTCTGGGGCCACTCGCTGACCGCCAGCTGGTGGCCCGTGCTCTCGGTCCGCGCTTTCCCATAAATTAAAAGGGAGTAGTTTCAAAACTTCCAGCCTAGACTGTACTGCTGACAGTGGGCACTGCCCTGGCCACCCCTCCCTCCCTAACGTCTCCCTAATACATTTCCCCCCTCGCTGCCCTTCCCCGAGGCGAATGGGAAGGATCTGCGTGAGGGCAGTTTCGTCCATTTGGCTGGAGCTGAGCTGGATGCAATTGCCCACCTCTTGTTTGAATTTCAGCTCGCAGCTCATTAGTTAAAACAAAGAAAAAAAGAGACTCATCTTTAGTCGGGATTACGTGCGGAAAGTCCCTCTCTTTCTCTCGCGCGTCCACTTTCGCTGCACGTAAATTCCTTTTGCCTATCAATTTAAATTGTTGGGTAGGACATTTTAACGATATGAGTTTAAATGAGCAAATTTATCAGAAAATTCGATATGAAAACATCAATTACAATAGGTGTGTAAAGCATTATCTTTTTTTCTTCTTTTTTTTTTGTGATTGGTTACTTGAAAAGTTGTCCTAAGAGCGTGAATGATGATGGGACGTGTAGTCGAGCACTCCTCGCCTTTTGTCAATCTTGCTGGTGAAGATGCAACTAGGAATTGCAAGACCATCGCCATCTCCTCAAAATTTAATAATTACACTCATGAGCTGCCCTCCTTTTGTCTCTTTCCATGCAGGTTCAGCCACTCTAACCCCACTTCTCGTTCCACCCTCATACTTATTATTATATTATATAGTCGAAAAATAAAATAATCGAAGCATCACCCTCATCCATTCCTTGTATAAATACTGCTCCTCGCTTCGACACAATTCACAACTTAAACAAAGCGAGAAGCAACCTCAGCTTTCTCCTTTCCTCAGTCTCAGCCCAAAACTCAGCTACTACGATGGCATCGTTCTTCGCTTCTTCTAAAACAGCTCTTCCAAAGCTATTCCTCGCCCTCTGCCTCCTCCAGATGGCCTCCGCCACCAGGAGGCTGGCCGAGCTGGTCCAAGACCAGTCCCCGCCCATGAAGTACCACAATGGCCCTCTCCTCTCCGGCAAGATCTCCGTCAACCTCATCTGGTACGGCCGCTTCAAGCCCTCCCAGCGCACCATCGTCTCCGACTTCGTCACCTCCCTCTCTTCCGACCCTTCTCTGGCTCAGGCCCCTCCTTCCGTCTCCCAGTGGTGGAAGACGGTCGACAAGTACTACCACCTCTCCTCCTCCAAGAGGCGCACTCCGTCTCTCACGCTCTCGCTCGGGAGGCAAGTCCTCGAGGAGAGCTACTCCCTCGGGAAGTCCCTCACGAGCAAGCACCTCGTCGAGCTCGCGTCCCGGGGCGAACAGCGGAACGCCATCAACGTCGTTCTCACCTCCTCCGACGTGGCCGTCGAGGGATTCTGCATGAGCCGGTGCGGCTCCCACGACTCCGCCGTCGGTTCCGTCAAGGTCAACGGCAGGAGCTCGAAGTTCGCGTACATCTGGGTGGGCAACTCGGAGACGCAGTGCCCGGGGCAGTGCGCGTGGCCGTTCCACCAGCCCCTGTACGGCCCGCAGAGCCCGCCGCTGGTGGCGCCCAACGGCGACGTCGGCGTCGACGGGATGGTGATCAACCTTGCAGGCCTCCTCGCCGGGACCGCCACGAACCCGTTCTCGAACGGGTACTACCAGGGCGAGGCGGGGGCGTCGCTGGAGGCGGCGTCAGCGTGCACCGGGATCTACGGCAACGGGGCATACCCGGGCTACGCCGGGAACTTGCTGGTGGCAGAGGCGACGGGGGCGAGCTTCAACGCGCACGGCGTGAACGGGAGAAAGTACCTGGTCCCGGCTCTCTACGATCCGTCCACGTCGTCGTGTTCGACTCTGGTGTGAGGGAAGTGGCGACAGATAGAAGCTATGACGTTTAGGCTACCAGATTAATTCATTCGTTTGTTTATTGTTTCTGCAGTTCCTCTATATTATTATCATTATATTTAATGGAAAAGGCAAACTACTTTTATTTGCTACAATTACGTGAGCCATTGAAAAGCAACCGGACAAAATCCACTCTTAATCTGAGGAGTTCAGCTCTTCGCTCACACAATTCAATAAACCGACCGGACTAATTACACCATTTGTGGAAGAAAAGATAATTACGTAGTGAATGTTTGCTCTAATTACTGATTTAGTTTTTGGGGGAACAGATGGAGGGACTTAGGTCGAGGGAGAGTGAGAAATCCATTATTAATACTGGCGTAAGTCATTGGTTATGGCAAAAGGCACATGGGATTAGAACTTTCACTTTTCTAAGTGAAAATGCTGCATATGACACGAACATTATTTAACTTAACAGCAACCCCAAATGATTATACCTTTTATGGTTTATTCAAATTATTCCTATTTGGTGCTTATCGTCGTGAAAATAGTTAAGCTGTTATATATGGTTTCTAAGGGACAAGGTGCGATGCTGCTCACAGGCCCCTAGGGAGACGGATCTTTTTTTTTTTTTTTTTGCCAGAATATGCTGAATATCATTACTAGCCCATAAAAAGGCCACCATTAGTTGGTAAGTCTGAACATAGTATTGTAAATAAAGGGTGCGGAGGACAATAAACCCAATTGCTAGGAAGAGAGTTGCTGCGATGAGCTCTTGCAATCCAATCCGCCGCCTTGTTGGATTCCCTCGGGACGAAGAAGACCGAGACGCCTCCTATCTGGGCTATTATTTGTGTGCAGTCTGTTATAATGGATTGGGCCTGCCAAGGGGGCTTTTCTCGGCCCAATAGGCATTCAACAAGGGATAAGCTGTCTGAAAATAAGTGAACTTGCAGATCAGTTTCAGCAGATGCTTCGTGCGGGTGTTCTGTTCGTGCAGCACTTCCTGTTCTGTTTTCTCTCACCCACCGCAAGGCTTCTCGGATAGCTAGGGTTTCTGCAACCCATGCGGACGGGGCCGAGATCTTCTTCGCAAACCCGTCAACGAGGAGGCCAGCTGCTGTCCGACAAACACCCGCAACCGATCCCTCCAGGTTTGAGCTACACCATGAGGCGTCCACGTTCACCCTCAGCGCGTGCGAGGCAGGTGGATACCGTTTTTCTCTGCTGTTTTGTTCTTCTTGCTTTCGGTTTTCTGCACTTATCCCTTTAGTTGTCCACTTCATCCACAGATCTGCGTCTATACGAGCTTCTTCTCTGGTGCTGGTCGGGTTGGGCTTCTTCCCTTGAAAAATCGCATAGTTCCGAGTCTTCCAAATCTGCCATAGGACAGCAGCAAAGAGGGATCTCGTTTTTATTTCTGCTCTTGAGGTGAGGTTCTCCACGATCCATCTATCAATGCGAGTTATACTTGCTGGATCCGTGTTGGCTTGAAAATCAGGGGCTAACCATACACTTTTTGTCCATTCACAGAGGATGAATATGTGCTCCGTTGTCTCTGGTGCTTGGCCGCATATCCGGCATGTTGGTTCGGTACCATTTGTCTTCTCGTGCAGATTTTCTTTTGTTGGGAGAGAGTTGCTACATATACTCCAGTTAAGAATTTAATTTTTGGGGATGTTGGTAGCTTCCATATTTCAAGCCAAAGTGATTTGGGTGTTTGGTAGGAGGTAGAGGGGTTTGTTCGGTGGTGGAGATGGCTGAATTTTGTATGTGGTTATAGCCACTCTTTACGAGTATGAACCAGATCTGTTTGCTGTCCACACTAACTTGTCTATAGTAGGATGCAGGCTTAGAGGATGAGCTAGGATCTCTTTCGTTATAGTTTCATCAAACATTGCATTTACTCTGTTTGTATCCCATTCCCGTGTGTTGCTATCTATTAGTTCAGCCACAACTTTTGGATCATCTTTATTTGCTGGTCCAATGATTCTTCCAAAAGGCAACCATGCATCCTCTCGAATTCTTATCGTTTTTCCATCCCCAACCTCCCATCGATTGCTTGTTTCAATTGCATCTCTCCCCATTAAAATACTCGCCATCCCCATGAAGGCCGATTGCCTCTCGTTAGCATCCGAAATCTCCTCGAGGATAGTAGATACTCTTCATCACTTGACACCATAGAGCATTTGGTTGTTGAACAATTCTCCAAGCCTGTTTTCCCAACATTGCTTTATTAAAATCCACCAAGTCTTTAAAACCTAAACCACCATAGTCCTTCCTGATTTTCAGATCTTCCCATTTCTTCCAATGGACTCCTCTTCTATCTCGCATTCTGTTTCCACCAAAAGGAAGCTACTCTCTTCTCAATACTTCGACATATAGAAATTGGAATTTTAAAAATGGACATCGCATATTGAGGAATTGCTTGAATGATTTGTTTTGATAAGGATTTCTTTCCCCGCCTTCGATATCAATCTCTCTTTCCATCCCTCCAATTTCCTTTCAACTTTTGCAAGTATCCAAGCAAACATTTGCTTCTTTGTTTTCCCCGCCTGCTGGAATTCCAAGATACTTCCCAACATTGTCCGAGATAGAAACTCTCGGTTACGTAGCAAGATTCTGTTTTCGGGTTGTATGGACAGCCTCTTCCCACAAAAAGACTTGATTTATTAAGGTTGATAGCCCGGCCGGACACATAACGGTATTGATTCAACACATTTGAGACATTCGAGCTTCTCGGATTGTGCCGTCTAAGAAAAAAACAGCATCATCTGCAAAGAGGAGGTGTGAGAGGGTGGGGCATGTAGAATTTAGGCGTATACCCTTTATACTACCATCTTGAACAGCTTTCCTCATAAGAGTTGAAAGAGTATTGGCCATGATGATGAACAGGTAGGGGAAAGGGGGTCCCCCGCTGAATGCCTCTAGTAGGTTTAAAGGTAGCCGAAGGCTCACCATTGATTAATATATTGAAGGAGACCGATGAAATACAATGCTTTATCCACTTGACCCATTTCTCATGAAAACCCAATTTCAGCATATAATCGCAAAGAAAGTCCCATTCGACTCTATCATATGCTTTTTGCATATCTAGTTTTAGAATGGCTTGAAATTTACGTTTCCTCCTTCTCACCCTTAGTTGATGAATCACCTCTTGGACAATAAATATGTTGTCTTGAATCTCTGCCCCTCATAAAAGCTGTTTGCTCTTCGAAACTATCGTTGACAACCAAGGTTTCAGCCTATTAGCCAGCACTTTTGCTATAATTTTATAATTGAAGTTACACAGGCTTATAGGTCTTAATTGGGTGATGTTCTCTGGGTTAGTTACTTTAGGGATAAGAGTAATATGCGTTCTGTTTAGCTCTGGTTCAAACGTACCTTGACTGAAAAAGGAGTGCACCATGCTGAAAATATCGTCGTGGATGATTGGCCAATGATTTTGATAGAATAAGCCGTTTAGCCCATCCGGTCCCGGAGCCTTAGTGGCCCCTAGCTGAAAAACTGCAGCTTTAACTTCTTCTTTGTTACCGGCTTGATCGATTGGCATTCATCTCCTCATTGACTAACACATGGCATTGCTCTAAGACAGGTTGATAGTTCCGGTCTCCGACTGTGGTGAAGAGAGATTGATAAAAGCTGCAAATATGATGAGAGAGAGTCTCAGAGTCCCTACACCAGGTTTGATCCTCTAGCCGAAGCATAGATATTTTGTTTCGCTGTCTTCTTTGAACTGTTGTTGCATGGAAATACTTGGTGTTGTGGAGGGAGACGGATCTGAATTGAGTCCTTTGTTACAATTGTGGCTTGACCACGGCTAATTTTCTTATATTCATGTAAATTAATCTTATACATCACTAAACACTTGAGGTGGCAGCTTCTATCATACCATGAGTTAAGCAACTAGTCACTTACATTAATCATTGGATGAAAGCCCATCATTACATCATACTCGTTCAATTTACCAGTCAAGAAATAATAATATAGAATATAGATTTGAGGAATTTTTGTATATACTTCGATTTCTAGAAAATAGTATATAGAGAGCTTATATATTAACTTTAATAGATGATTATTTAAGAATAATATATTAGATATGTATTATTAAAATAGATATAGAAAATCAGAAAAAATATCCGAAATATCTCTAGAAGATATCGACATGTCTCTAACGTCCATTTTCAAACACACAATGACTAATTCAACTTGAGTTTGAAATCAAATTAAATTGCGTCCAGTGATTGAGATGTCGCGAATGAGGTGGCTTTTGACATTGTTTGTGGTGAAACTCCCAAATCTTAGCTAGTTTGATGGTGGTTTTGACTTTTTCGAAATGATACTAAGAGGTTGAGAATTGGAGGGCAAAATGCTAGTTGCCAATGTGGCTAGCTTGCAAAGTAGTAACGGAGTGATATGGCTAATACGGCTCATGTCGCAACATCAGGTGACTTATATGATTGGCTTGGAAAAATAGTTCCTAAATGATGTGACCTCTCTAGCTACCATCGAAGAAAAAGCCACCTTAGTGATAAAGGTTCAATTGGGCAATGTGGTTGGCATAGTTGGTGTGGAATGGATTGGATTAAGTGCTTCTTCAAATTAGACTTGTTCGTATGAAGTGAAAACTATTGACTTTTGAGCAATAGGGATGGATGATTTATTTGGGTGTGCATTAGGGTGCTTGGGGAGCATGGGTGCATAAGTGCAAAGTGTACCTAGTGTACTAGGGTTGCCTTAGCAAAGAGGTTCTAATACCAAGTTAGAAATGAAAAAAACCCCAAATTATTACAAATGTAATAAATTTACTCTATAATAGTTTTTTGTTAAATTTTACCATAAAATTTCTGAATTAAATGATATGTGATAATTGATGGGTGTACCAACTTGAAGTTTTACTATTCGTTTGTCACAAATGCATCAATTTGTGATTCTTCTTGATATCAATCCAATTTAATAGAATTAACGAAGATAAATTTATCATAAATATATCAGTAAATTATTTTTAGATAAATTTATCATTGATGTACAATTTTGGGGGTTTTAATAATAAAAAATTAATTTAGGGTAAATCTATTATAGTATACTAATTTGGAGTTTTTCATGATATTAACCCAAAATAATAATGCAAAATATAGATTTGAGGAAGTTCTTTATATAGTTTGATTTATAGAAAATGGTACGTGAAGAGTCTATTTATAGACTTCAATAGATGACTATGTAAGGAAAAGGGATTAGATATGCACTGTCAAAATCGACCAAAAAAAAAAAATCAGAAATAATTTCCTAAATATTACTAAAAGATATATACATATCTCTAACATCACCATCGATCCACCGTTGCAATAATCGTTAAAAATGTCTTCAATTTTGAGGAAAATTCATGTCGATTTATGATAGACACCGAAACTTGGACATGAGATCCATGGCATGGCATGCTCAAAAGAGCTGCTTTGCTAAACCTATAAAAATTGTGGATTCGCACTTAGCTAACACGCCCATCCTTGACAATTAGCTCCACCGCCACCACCAACTAGCGTCTCCTACTGGCGACCCAAGGGGCAGGCCACTGATTGGTTTCGTTCTCTCGGTCAAAACTCTTGTTTTTCCCTTAGCTGTTAATGACCTGTAATGAAATGTATAATTGTTGGACCGAGAGTTTTGACTTTTTGCCAACGAAAACAATTCATTAACAAGCAAATGTGTCAAATCAAGTTGGCCTCTCTTGCCTTTACTTCACCATTCTCTCCTCACTACCATCCTCTCACCTTCCCCCTCCCCTTCATCGTCGTCACCCAAATCTAACTTCATTTCGTTCACTCAGCTACTCCTAACGGCTCCAATCGACCTTCTCTTTCTCATTTCTACCCATCAGATTAATCAGACCTGTGTGTTCTATCTTGGGCAATCTTCTTAAAGGGGGGTTTTGTATATGCATGTTTTTCCTATATAGAAATATTCACCGTGTGGTCCCTTTTGCGATCCATTACCTTGGATTTTTTTACTAAAGAGCTGAACCATAAAAATTGAAATTGGGTGAAAACTTTGTCGGATCTTGGTTCGAGAAAAGGATACAAGTTGACCTTGGGGGATCCTATTTAGATTTATACCATTAACAAAATCTCAATTGGATCATGGATCGAGTTAAACACTGTGGCTCAAAATCTCAAAGTTTTTTTGTGTGATTTGAACCAATTTGAACACAATTACTTCTGAAAGTTTCATTGAATTCAGCTATCTAAGATTTTAGCCCAGCAAATAAAAAGGAAAAAACAAAACTATGCTCTCTCTAACCATTTGCCCAAGCCTACCGACGGCACGCCACTGAAGCCTTCAGCCAACACTCGATATTCTCCACCTCCAACCATCACCATTTAGGAAAACTCTCTAGTGCACAGCAATCCTATTAGCCCACTCAATCTCATCCTTTGAAAGTTGCAAGTCCCATGCAAGCTATGCCTAGAATCAAGTGGTCTCGTGTTGATTCTGGCACACTTTGGGCGCGTTTGTTAACGATTATATTCCTAAAAACAGATTCTGATCCAAAATGATTATTTTTTATTCTGTTCCCGGGAATAATTTCTAAGCATTTTAAGTCGTTTGATAACTGTTTAAAATTTCTGATTTTAGAATAGAATTGTGTTTAATACCATGCTCATTGATTCTATTCCAAATCAATTTATTTTAATTTTTAAATATTTTTTCTTTTCTTTTTTTTTTCTTTTTTCCCCCTTTTTCTCCTATTCTTCTTCTTCTTCTTCTTCTTCTTCTTCTTCTTCTAGCCGGTTGGTGAGTTCGGTGACCGGCCACTAGCCAGATGAGGGCCAATGACCTCACCGGAGCATCATCGACCCTCGCTAATTGAGCCTCACCGACAGCTGGGCGAGGCTTACCTAGCCCCACCAAGGCTCGGCCTCGCCAAATCTGGCTCCGCCAAGCCTCATCGGGGCTAGGTGAGGCTCTCTTGGCCATCGGCGGGGCTAGGCATCGCTGAGGCAAGCCTAGCCCCAGCTCGGCCGAGCCTCGCCGGGGCCAAGTAGGCCTTTGAGGAGCTCGCCGGATCGATTCCAGCAATTGGCGAACGGTGGCGTATGGTGATGGACGGTGGCGGCGGGATGAAGAAGAAGAAAAGATAAGAAGAGAAAATAGAAAAATAAAAATAGTTGATTTTGATTCTTAGATTTGTTTCGAAACAAGAATCAACTTTTTTTTCTTGATTCTATTTCAAATCTAATTCCAAAAACAAAAAAAAAATAGAAATTTGTTTTCGGAAACAAAAATTTTACCAAACACGATTCTATTTCCAAATTGCTCCAAGAACAAAAAATCAAAATCAGGCACTATTAGGATGGTTATCAAACAGACACTTTGAATAGCTTGGTTGCCTTTGGTGGCCCTCGCCTCCTCATGCCACTTCCATGGACATGCAATTGCTTCCGACCATTTCCACCCAACCTATGCGCCTCTTGTAACCTTAGTTTATTTTATTTATTTATTTATTTTGCTGCATGTGCTCAGTTATGAATAATATGGATGACGTGTCATATGCTAGTGCAAGAGTTTAGGTGATTTTAGGACAAACCCAAGCTTTTGGTCACACCACTCAATTCCCCCGCATTACATTATTCCTTTCACTTTACTCATCCCATATATTTATCATTGGTCAACCAAGGCCACTATTGGTAAAGAAAAAAAAACCAAGACTGCCACGTAGCGCAAAACTCACGAGTGTGGCCCAGAGTGGGCCTCCAATATGATGGAGTACCATCGACCACCTCTGAAAAAGTCGTCCTAACAGCCTAAATGCAATGATGATTGAACGCGTAGTCGAGCACCAGTTGTCATTTGTCAATCTTGCTGGTGAAGATGCAACTGGGACTGGCAATACCACATCATCTCCTCCAAATTTAATTATTACATTCATGAGCTGCCCTCCTTTGTCTCTTTCCAGGCAGATTCCGGCACTTTAACCCCACTTCTACGTTCCCCAACTTCATATCTATTTATTATTATATTATATAGTCGTAAAATAAAATAATCGAAGCATCACCCCCTCCCCACCCTTGTATAAATACTCCTCCTCGCTTCGACACAACCCACAATTTCAACAAAGCGAGAAGCTACCTCAGCTTTCACCTTTCGTCTTTCCTCAGTCTCAGCCAAAACTCAGCTACAATGGCATCCTTCTTCTTCACTTCTAAGACAGCCCTTCCAAAGCTAGTCCTCGCCCTCTGCCTCCTCCAGATGGCCTCCGCCACCAGGAGGCTGGCTGAGCTGGTCCAAGACCAGTCCCCGCCCATGAAGTACCACAATGGCCCTCTCCTCTCCGGCAAGATCTCCGTCAACCTCATCTGGTACGGTCGCTTCAAGCCCTCCCAGCGCACCATCGTCTCCGACTTCGTCACCTCCCTCTCCTCCGACCCTTCTTTGGCTCACGCCCCTCCTTCCGTCTCCCAGTGGTGGAAGACGGTCGATAAGTATTACCACCTCTCGTCCTCCAAGAGGCCCACGCCTTCACTCACGCTCTCGCTCGGGAGGCAAGTCCTCGACGAGAGCTACTCCCTCGGAAAGTCCCTCACGAGCAAGCACCTCGTCGAGCTCGCGTCCCGGGGCGAGCAGCAGAACGCCGTCAACGTCGTGCTCACCTCCTCCGACGTGGGCGTCGAGGGATTCTGCATGAGCCGGTGCGGCTCCCACGACTCCGCCATCGGTTCCGTCAAGGTCAACGGCAAGAGCTCCAGGTTCCCTTACATTTGGGTGGGCAACTCGGAGACGCAGTGCCCGGGGCAGTGCGCGTGGCCGTTCCACCAGCCCCAGTACGGCCCACAGAGCCCGCCGCTGGTGGCGCCCAACGGCGACGTCGGCGTCGACGGGATGGTGATCAACCTTGCAGGCCTCCTCGCCGGGACCGCCACGAACCCGTTCTCAAACGGGTACTACCAGAGCGAGGCGGGGGCGTCGCTGGAGGCGGCGTCGGCGTGCACCGGGATCTACGGCAATGGGGCGTACCCAGGCTACGCCGGGAACTTGCTGGTGGATGAGGCGACGAGGGCGAGCTACAACGCGCACGGCGTGAACGGGAGAAAGTACCTGGTCCCGGCTCTCTACGATCCGTCCACGTCGTCCTGCTCGACGCTGGTGTGAGGGAAGTGGAGACAGATTGAAACGATGACGTTTAGGCTACCAGATTGATTAATTCATTCGTTTATTGGTTTTTTCGTTGCTGTATATTACTGTAATTATAGTTAATAGAAAAGGCAAACCACTTTTATTTGCTACAATTTGCTCTGGTGCAAAGCAAGCGAGCTAATCCATTCCTAATTCGACGATTTTAGCTCTTCAATCGCGCTAATCGATCAATCACGCGGGCTCATAACACCTTTGCTGGAGAAGAAAAATTTGCGTTGCGAATGTATGCTCCGACGGAGGAGCTTAAGTCGAGGACGTGAGAGAAATCCATTTCTAATGCTGGTCTAGTCATTGGTTATGGCAGAAGGGACATGGGATGAGAATTCTGACTTTTCTCAATGAAAATGCCGTATATAAGACAATAATCCCAAATGATTATCACTTTGTGCTTTGTACAAATTATTGCTTTTAGGTTCCCAGCGTGGGTTAGATTGTTACAAATGTTATGGAAGCTGGTTCCTCATGCAATAGGATAGATTGGACCATATATGATTTTGAGGAAAGAGAGAAATTGCCGAGTTTGGACAAAGTGTGACGCTCCTTATGACTTCTATGGAGGCAAAGATCACTCGTCTAGTAGGACCGTATTGCAGGGAGATATGGGCAACCATGGACGTGTATGTTAATTCTTTAAGTCAGAGAAATTGTAATATTCTAAAATCTCACATCATATATAACTAATCTTTTAAATGACTCATCAATTAATATCCATCCTGAAAAGGACCACCTCCTTATATGACTTCTCCAAGTATTCCTTTTGGGGGATTTTAGATGCGAATTGAGTCATTTGTTACAAATGTGGCTTGGCAACAACAAATTTCTTACTTTCAAATAAATTAACTACACTCGAGGTGGGAGCTTTTGTCATACCATAGGTTAAGCATTTAGTCACTCATAGTGATCACTGGATGAAGCCCGTTGTTACATCATACTGCTTTAGTTCATCGTTGATCTCTTGGTAAAAACAAACCTTAACAATGTTTACAATTAATAGGAAAATTCGTGTTGATTGATGATAGATATTGAAGTTGGATATTAGATACACGACATGCTCAAGAGAGCACCAACATAAGATGTGACACACCCATTCTCTACAATAAGCTCAACCACCACCACCAATTGGTAGGAAAAATTGTCAAAAAAAGTCCAAAACCTATTACATTTATAGTAGTTCCATCATAAATATTTTAATTATGTCAATTTAGTTCTAAACTATTTTGACAATTTATTAATATAGTCATTTTAGATAATTTTGATTAGAAAATACTGACATGGTGATCCAATTGGTATCAATCATCCTATGTGACATGATCGGTGGTATGACTAAGGCAAATTGAATTGAATTGAAATGATGTCATTTTGCAATATATATTTTGCTTTTGCTTTTGTGTTTTCTGTTCATCATCTTCCATCCTCTTCTTTCTCTAAGAAAAGTTTCGTTTCTCGACCGAGAAGACTGAATCTTGGATCCGGTTGCATCGAACCAGAAAATGCAGACTTCTTGCTAGCAGACATGCTAGAGAGTGCTTTTGCGTCAGATTGTCTTGCATACAAGCACTAAAATTTTTGCGCTTCAACTTGAAAGCGACGAACTTGAACTGGAGTTGATTTACTCATGCATTAGTTATATTACATATCGAGTTGAAATTTACTCATGGAAAAGGCAAAAAAAAAAAACATAGAAGAAAGGAAATTGCGAGTCAATTGGAGCACAATGATTTAAAAGATATAGATCATAGTACCAAAATCGTTTTTAAAGACTTATAATCCAACTCCATGTCGCGATGGAGCAAGAGCCCTCCAGATCTAGGGCTCAAGGTCGATGTGTGGCGGAGCTCACGATCTTCCAGCGTGGATGAGATCTTGAAGACGCCCGGCTTGACGGCATTTTCAAACAATGATGGAGGATAGAGTAAGAAGAAGAGCGGTTCGCTTTTTTGCTTCCACATTCACCAAAGATGGAGAACAATGAAAGAAGCAGATGAAGACTAATCTAGGAAAGAATGAAAGAAAAAAAATAAAAAAATAAAAATTCAAAAAATTTATAGATGTCAATATCAGTTATTTCACATAAGACAACCATCGTTTACATGAGCAATTTTCATCTAAAATTAGTTCAAATGTCTATATTGACAAATTATTTAAAAATTTATGACTGAATTGTCATTATTGAATAGTTTAATTTTGGTATAAGTGTAATAAATTAAGGATTTTTAGGGTCATTATTCCTGAACCAACAAATCCTCCTCTTGTGACCCAAAAGAAGGGCGTCGATTGGTTTTGCCCTTGTTATGTCAGTCAAAATAGGAGTCATGTTTTCCTCTTGGTTGTCCAATGCCATGTAATGAAATGCATAATTGCTGGATTGAGAGCTTCGACTTTGTGACACCGATAGCAATTTGTTCAGAGCAAACGCGCCAAATCACTCTGGCATCTCTTATCTTCACAACTCTCTCCTTGCTACCATCCTCTCACCTTCCCCCTTTTCTTCATCGTCATCAATCAAATCCAAACTTCATTTCTCTCCCTCAGCCAAATCCTAGGGGCTCTAATCGAACTTCTCTTTCCGATTCCCACCCATTAGATTGATCAGACTTGTGTTCTATCTTGGGTGATCTTCTTAACGGGGCACATGCATTTTTAATTTTATATAGAAATATTCATTATGGGATCTTTTTGTGATCCATTGCCTTGAATTGCCTTACTAAAGAGCTAATTCATGAAAAGTGAAATCAAGCGAAAACTTCATTGAATTTTGATTCAGGAAAATGATATGAGTTGACTTTGGTGAGGAATCATGTTTTGATTTTGACAATTGAGCATAACAAAATATCAATTTAATCATGGATCGAGTTAAACACTTTTTTAAGCTTAAAATCTCAAAGTTTCTTAGTGTAATTCGAGCTGATTGGAACACAGTTACTTCTGAAAATTTCCTTGAGTTCAACCATCTAACATTTTTACTTGCAAAAGAAAAGCCTATGCTTTCTCTGTCTATTTGCCCAAGCCTACCGATGCCATGCCACCAAAGCCTTTAGCCAACAACCAACATCCAGTCTCTAACCATCACCACCTAAAAAAACTCGGGGTGCATCGAAATCCTATAAGTCCACTCAATCTCATCCATTGAAAGTCATGGATCTTGTTAGAATATTTAAATAATAAAATCACGCTTTCATTTAACAGTTTAAATTTTTAGAACAATTGATAGTGATCTCACAAAATTTTACATAATATCAAAGCTAGGAGAACCTGAATTCGAATTTTTCAGTCCCTTATTTGCCTCTCCAATTAAATTTCGCTCTTAAGCGCCTCTCCTGACCTTGATTTTTTGTTGTTTTGGCTGTACGTGCTTAGTTTTGAATTGTACGGATAGTGTGTCATCTGTTAACGCAAGAGCTCAGTGACTTTAGAACAAACCCAGGATTTCGGTCACACCATACAATCCCCACGCCTTACATTAGCCCTCTCACTCTACTCATCCCATATGCATATCGTCGGTCAACCAAGGCCACTATTGATTAGGAAAAAAAAAAAGAGACCACCACGTACCGCAACACCCGCGTGTGGCCCACGCATGGGCCAATACCATCGGCCACCTAATAAAAAGCTGTCCTAAAAGCGTAACTGAAATAATGATTGAACGCGCAATCGAGCACTGGTGGCCTTTTGTCAATCTTGCTGGTGAAGTTACAACTGGGAATTTCAAGACCATCATGAGCTGCGCTCCTTTTGTCTCTTTCTTGGCAGGTTCCGGCACTTCAACCCCACTTCCACGTTCCACCCTCCTATTTATTATTATAATATATAGTCATAAAATAAAATAATCGAAGCTTCACCCTCATCCCACCCTGTATAAATACCCTCCTCCTTCGACACAACCCACAACTTAAACAAAGCAAGAAACTACCTCTGCTTTCACCTTCCCTCACTCTTTAGCCCAAAACTCAAGCTGCTACAATGGCATCCTTCTTCGCTTCTAAGACAGCTCTTCTTCCAAAGCTCTTCCTCGCCCTCTGCCTCCTCCAGATGGCCTCCGCCACCAGGAGGCTGGCCGAGCTGGTCCAAGACCAGTCCCTGCCCATGAAGTACCACAATGGCCCTCTCCTCTCCGGCAAGATCTCCGTCAACCTCATCTGGTACGGCCGCTTCAAGCCCTCCCAGCGCACCATCGTCTCCGACTTCGTCACCTCCCTCTCCTCCGACCCTTCTTTGGCTCAGGCCCCCCCATCCGTCTCTCAGTGGTGGAAGACGGTCGACAAGTACTACCACCTCTCCTCCTCCAAGAGGCGCACTCCTTCCCTCACGCTGTCGCTCGGGAGGCAAGTCCTCGACGAGAGCTACTCCCTCGGGAAGTCCCTCACGAGCAAGCACCTCGTCGAGCTGGCGTCCCGGGGCGAACAGCGGAACGCCATCAACGTCGTGCTCACCTCCTCCGACGTGGCCGTCGAGGGATTCTCCATGAGCCGGTGCGGCTCCCACGACTCCGCCGTCAGTTCCGTCAAGGTCAACGGCAGGAGCTCGAGGTTCGCGTACATCTGGGTGGGCAACTCGGAGACGCAGTGCCCGGGGCAGTGCGCTTGGCCGTTCCACCAGCCCCTGTACGGCCCGCAGAGCCCACCGCTGGTGGCGCCCAACGGCGACGTCGGCGTCGACGGGATGGTGATCAACCTGGCAGGCCTCCTCGCCGGGACCGCCACGAACCCGTTCTCGAACGGGTACTACCAAGGCGAGGCGGGGGCGTCACTTGAGGCGGCGTCCGCGTGCACGGGGATGTACGGAAACGGGGCGTACCCCGGCTACGCTGGGAACTTGCTGGTGGATAAGGCGACGGGGGCGAGCTACAACGCGCACGGCGTGAACGGGAGGAAGTACCTGGTCCCGGCTCTCTACGATCCGTCCACGGCATCCTGTTCGACGCTGGTGTGAAGGAAGTGGAGAGAGATTGAAACGATGACGTTTAAGCTACCGGACTGATTCATTCATTCGTTTATTA
This sequence comes from Eucalyptus victrix, assembly GCA_016097545.1. Classification (NCBI taxonomy): domain Eukaryota; kingdom Viridiplantae; phylum Streptophyta; class Magnoliopsida; order Myrtales; family Myrtaceae; genus Eucalyptus; species Eucalyptus victrix. Next base: position 4,348,132 of record CM027840.1, on the reverse strand, counting down.
GTTTTTTTGTTGCTGTATATTACGGTCATTATAGTTAATGGAAAAGGCAAGCCACTTTTATTTGCTACAAGTTTATTCTCTATTGCAAAGCAAGCGGGTTAATCCGTTCTTAATCTGACGATTTTAGCTCACTCCTTCATTAATTCAGAGAGTTTCTAAAGTCCCAAAATCTCACATAACTTATAAATATCCAATTAAATGACACATTAATTAACATTAACGATAATTTCCAGAAAGACCACTTTCTTGTATGGCTATTCTTACTATTCCTTTCGAACGATTTTAGATGTGAATTGAGTCATTCATTACAAATGTGGCTTAACAACAACAAACTTTCTTATTTTCAAATATATTAATCTTATACTTAACTTCATCTTGAGGTTAGGGCTTGTATCTGACCATAAGTTAAGCATTCAGTTACTTACATTAATCATGGATGAAGCCTGTCGTTACATCATACTCCTTCAATTCATCATTGATCCACTAATAAAAACAATCGTTAATAATGTGCACAATTCATAAGAAAATTCGTGCCGATTGATGATAAATATCAAAGTTTGGACATTAATTACATGATATAGTCACGAGTACGACATTGCTAACAAACATAAAATGTGGATAAGCACTTAACTATAGGAGTGAGCATAGTCCAAGTTGGGTTGATCCACCCCCTAACCCTAGGACCAACCTGTATAATGTTAGGATCGAGAACTGATCCTATTAAGCTTGGGACGGAAGACCGGACCGACCTAATGGGTTTGGTCAAATTCCAGGGTTAACCCGAGATCAACCAATAATTTTTTTGTTTTATTTTTTGTATTCCCTAAAAAGGTAAACTTATCATTTCAAATTACATGTCTATCGATAATGCAACATTATCTAACCAAACTATAAATGTCATTACATATTCAATGAATTTAAGATAAGGCAATAATAGAAAATTTTCACCTACTAAAAATAATAAACCATAAAAAAAATTAATATCGCTCATAAAGATATGAAACAAAATGGGAAGTTGAGTGGCAAGTGGGGAAGTTCAATAGGGCAAGAGTCAAGCGGTAAGCGAGGAAGTTGTATATTTCAATTTTGGCAAATTGAAGATTAAGAGGATAGAGAAGACATAAGAGAACAATTCCTTGAGGAGGATACCATGAGGAGCTATTTAATGCTGATGACGTCGTTCGACTTAAGACTAATGACTGACTTAGTCCTCTTGAAAATTGGACTAGGACTGATAGAGTTGGGCCGATCTACGGTCGGTCCAGGGTTAACCCTGGACCGATGCTTACCCCTACTTTGTTTTTTTTTTTTTTTTTTTGGTAACCTAGGGAACCTCCGCACGCCGCTTCGCTGGGGAGAGTAAACCCTGGGGCGCCGGGGTCCCCACCGCTGACCCCTAGATACGCGGGTAAGTCGCGCGTTATGCATTGAAGCATCGCGTCCACGAAGTTTCGAACTCCTCCCCTCCCGGATAGGGTACTAAGCTCAAACCAGCGCGGCCATCGCGGGCGTTGGTCTTACCCCTACTTTGTTAATAGAACTATTTATGACGATTAGCTCCACCACCACCACCAACTAGCATGTCGTCTCCTCGCAACCCAAAAGGAAGGGTGCTAACTGGTTGTCCTTGTCCTCTAAGTCAAAACAAGTCTTGTTTTTCTTTTAGCTTTCCAAGGCCCTGTAATGAAATGCACAATTGCCGGACCGAGAGCTCTGACTTTGTGCTAATGAAAGCACTTCATTGTCAAGCAAACGCGTCAAATCATGTTGTCTCTCATCTTTCGATCACCACTTTTACCTCATTATCATCCTCTCACCATCTCCATTTCCTTCATCGGCATCATTCAGATCTAACTTCATTTCTCTCACTCAACGACATTCTAATGGCTTCCATCGACCTGTCTTTTTCTCACTCCCACCCATTAGATTGATCAAACCCGATGTGATCCACCTTAGGTAATATTCTTAAGAGGTTATTGTGGGTATGTTTGGTAACGTTTCTATTTCAGGAAAAAATTTCCTTTTAGAAATAGTATTTTTCTATTTCTATTCATTGGAATAATTTCTCAATAAAAGAACACATTTAGTAACTATACAAAATTTATATTCTTGGAATGAAAAAAAAGAAAAAAAGGAACATGTTTGGTACGATTCATAATTTTTTTTTTAAATGTAGAATTTGTTTTTTGTTTTTTATTCTTGCTTACCGCCGCCGACCGTTGACCTTAGTCCGTCACCACCTGTTGGATCACCGATGACCCCGCTCACCACGGTTGACTACGATCGGCCGGCAACGGCCGTCGTGGCCAACCAATGGGCACCGGAGTCGGCGATCATTGATAGTCGTCAGCGGCAGGCCACAGCGATAGCGATTAGCCCCGACAGCAACCACAGCAGGTGGCAGAGGTGGGTGGCGGCCGTCAAATAAGAAGAAAAGGAGAAAAGTAAAAAAGAAAAGAGAAAATAACTTATTTCTAGAAATTGTTCTTGGGAACAAGAAGTTACTTTTTTATACTTATTGTGTCCATTCTAAATCTATTCACCGGCCACTTTTATATTCGAGGAATAAAAATTAATTGACGTTACCAAACGGATTTTTATTTTTATTTTTGTTTCGGGAAACAAATGAATATAAATTGGGAGAAATAGAAACGTTACCAAATATGGCTTATATATGCATGTTCATTTGTATTAAAATATTCAATTTATGGCCTTTGGCGATTTATTTCCTTGGATTGTTAGATAAAAGATGGGAATCATGAAAAGAGATGTTGGCCGAGAACTCAATTGGATCTTGGTTTAGGAATAGGATGTAGGTTGACCTTGATGGGGATCCTATTTTGACTTCAACTATTGAGCGTAGCAAATTGTAAATTGGCTCATCGATCCAGTTAAACACTCTTTTGGGCTCGAAGTCTCAAAGTTTCCTTGTATAATTCGAGCCTACTTGAACACAATTACTTCTAAGAGTTCCCTCGAGTTCAACCAACGAACATTTTAACCCTGCAAAAAAAGAAGAAGAAGAAAAAGAAACAAAACCATGCTCTCCCTATCGGTTTGCATGATTCCAAGGTATGACTTGGAATTTGAGAACTGAATCAATGGAAACCTGTCCAGTTTAGATTCCAAGATATGCATGATAAGTTTTGGGTTCCAAAAATTAGAGAACCTCTTTCAAGAGATAGATTCCAAGTTCTAGGTTGATGGAATTAGGAACTTGTACATAAAACTTGGAATTAGTTTTTGCATTTTCTTGATCCATGTTGTCGCGACCTCCCCGAAGCGGGTTGGACCACCTAAGGGTTCGGCTAATGGATTGCTAAGCCTAGACTTAGCTCGGGCTCTCCCAAACCCATACCAATTCGCGACTTAGGTTCAAATTCTTAACATACAATTGATTTTTCAATTAGGAGTCGCCACTAATCTATTTTTGGTGGGTCGATTAGAAACCCAAGTAAAGTAACGGGAGAATTACTTCACTCCTACGAACCAGAGATTGTGAGTTCGGGGACTTGGTTACGCTAGATTTCTCTAACACCCTTTCGGTACCTTTCTCTTTTAAAAAAAAACATGTTTTGCAGGCAGCTTGGATTGATTTTAATTCACTTTCCTAACATGTGAGGTGATCATGCGGATGCGTAAACCACCAATTTAACACCCAAGAAAGCGATGAATAAATTGCAGGACTTACCTCATAGCAACGAAAACATCTGCATTGTTAGATCAGAATTTACATCAACAGACCTAGATATGATTTCTAATTAATAGGCAAATTCCCCTTTCTTTTTGGTTTTTACTTGTTTAATGAGAATCATGCAATATGCAATGCATGCTACTAATCTAACATGGAATGGCATGAGAATGTTTTCTAAACTACATGATGTGAGTAAAAAAATATTTTTTTTCGTGTTTTCTTAATGAACATGCAATAATTAAATATGAAAATCAAAATGACCTAATTATAATGACGGGCAATTTTTAATTAAATGAGCCTAATCCTACATGACGTGCCCATGATATTTCTATTCCTAAAAGTGCAATTTATCCTAAAAATTGAAATTAATTTATGAGACATGCAATTCTATTCTAATATGCATGATGATTTTTTTTTTTGTTTGTTATATATATATATAATTCGAAATTTAAAAAAATTGCACAAAATTGAACATGCAACCTAAAAAACTAGCACCCTAAATTAATTAATTTTTTTTGGGGATTTTTTTTATAAAAATTTAAAATAAAAAATCCCATTCTAAATTGACTAGTGCAATCCTTAAGAAAAACTAATATCCTGAATGCATTTTTTGAGTTTTTTGGTTATTTTAAAAAAAATGAAATAACTAAATACGCTAACCCTAGCCCTAATCTAACTTGCATTTTTTTGAAATTTCTTATGCAAAATATCCAATTCAATCAAGATAAGATTAATACCTAAAATTGACGAACCATATCTCGCACATGAGATCGGGTTGGTCAATTTTAAATTAAATCGTGAATAGAATCTCGGGCATGAGATTGGATTGTCGATTTTTGTACGAGATCGTGAGTCGATTTCGGCGCGAAAATCAAACTCCTAATCCCTAGTTTGAGGGGGTATTTCACATTGGAACCTCAATCATGCATTAATGAATAATCACACTAAAAAAATTATATAAAAAAACTATAAACTATATAAAAAATAAAGATAAGATAATAATAAAAAAACTACCTAATGTTCCCCTTTTGTTTTGTTTTTTTTTTATCTTTTCCTTTCCCACGCAAGGCTTGGGCTCGTGCAGCTTTTGGTGGGGTCACCGTCGGTCGGGTCGCCAAGGGGGCTGGTCGACGGCGTTCCGGTGGGGGGGGCGACGGCAGACGAAGCTACCGGTGTTCGAGGCACCGGCGAGGGAGGCAACAGGCGAACCAACGGAGGCAGAGGGCGAAACAGAAGGATGAACGGCAACGGACAAGGCGGATCAGCTGGTTTGCAGCGTCGGGTCACCGGTCGGAGGTCGCGGTGGTCAGATTTAACTGCAGGAGCGGAGCTTGGGCTGAGGCGGTGGGCGACGAGCGAACCAGGAGCAGCGTCGGGGTCGTCGCGTGGTATGGGCAGGGAGTCAGCGAGCGAGGCAATCGGCAGCAGGGGGCTCGGTGAGGAGCTCGGAACTTCGGCGATGCATTAATGAGGAGGTTTCTTCTTGGTGCCACCAAAGCCGACATATTGTATAATATTATGGGCATATTATAATAATACAATATGGGCATATTATATAATATATTATGGGCTGCTTTTGCTTCTTTGAAGATTTCTCCCGAATCCGCACTCCGCCGAATTTGTGTATGCATGTACATGCATTAATGAGGAATAGACAATGGGCGAGCGAGAGCTTCTTTCCTCATTTTTTTCTCTTATGCGTGTTCAGACTAGCGAAAAATGGACCATCCTTTTGTGCATGCAATCGACCGCGAGCCCCCGCTTCTTGTTGTCCTCTCGCACCGATGCAAATGCGACTACATGAAATGCAACTATTTTTTTTTTTTTAAAAAGGAGTTAAAGATTAATCCCTAATTTTCTATGCAAATAATTACTAAATGATTAGTCAAAATTTAGGTGTCAACAGCTGCCCCTCTTTGAAGGTGAATTCGAGGAGGTTGCATTCAAAGACAATATGATACCTAAATTTTGACCATGAACATGCAATGGATGATATTTTGGCGGGACTATGGATCCCTTCTTTTTTTTTTTTTTTTAAATGCAATTTATATGATGCATGAAAATGCTAATGCCAGTGATAAAAGGAACTTATCTGGAATAACTTACCTTCGGGGAGGGTAGAGTAACTCGAGATAGTTGGTGTTACATGTCCAGGACCCGTACCATTCTACGGTCGCCTACAATAGTAACATGGCTTTACAAAGAGACTGCTTTCCCAAGAGCCGTACCATTCTACGGTTGCCCAGTATAGCATTGCTTGGTTGTGTCTAGGACCCGTACCATTCTACGGTCGCCTAAACGGGAAAAATTTTGAGACATCCAGATCTAGCCTGAGATGTCAAGAATTTTGGGACTTAACTAATAGACACTCAATGTTAGGTGAGATGAATATTGGATTAAGAGGATTCGAAATACCTAGATCCAGACTAAGGTATAACGAAAAAGATCGAAAAACATTCACATCCAAAGTGAAATGTTTAACGAAGAGTTTTGAGACATCCAAATCTAGATTGAGATGTCAAGAATTTTGGGACTTAACCAATAGACACTCAATGTTAGGTGAGATGAATATTGGATTAAGATGATTCGAAATACCTAGATCCAGACTAAGGTATAACGAAAGATCGAAAAACATTCACATCCAAAGTGAAATGTTTAACGAAGAGTTTTGAGACATCCAGATCCGGACGAGATGTCAAGAATTTTGGGACTTAACCAATAAACACTCAATGTTAGGTGAGATGAATATTGGATTAAGAAGATTCGAAATACCCAGATCCGACTAAAGTATAACGAAAAAGATCGAAAAACATTCACATCCAAAGTGAAATGTTTAACGAAGAGTTTTGAGACATCCGGATCCGTGAGATGTCAAGAATTTTGGGACTTAACCAATAAACACTCAATGTTAGGTGAGATGAATATTGGATTAAGAAGATTCGAAATACCCAGATCCAGACTAAAGTATAACGAAAAAGATCGAAAAACATTCACATCCAAAGTGAAATGTTTAACGAAGAGTTTTGAGACATCCAGATCCAGACTGAGATGTCAAGAATTTTGGGACTTAACCAATAAACACTCAATGTTAGGTGAGATGAATATTGGATTAAGAAGATTCGAAATACCTAGATTCAGACTAAGGTATAACGAAAAGGATCGGAAAGCATTCACATCCTGAGTGAAATGCTTAACAACGAGTTTTGAGGCATATATCAAGAATTTGGGAATACTTAGGACAAACCTGGGATATTCGTGAGAGTCACTTACCTCTTGGTAAACAGAAATTTTGGAACATCGAGGATGTACTTCAAATATTCATGGAGGTTTCTCACCTCGAGGCTTCGAAAGGCAACATAAATGTCGAGCTCTTGGATCTTCAAGGAAACATTACCTCGTCGACATGATTAGAGCAAAAATAAATGCATTTGCCAAAGAAGTAAGCAATTCAGCACACTCGAAAGTCCACTGAAGTTTTTATCCATTCAATCAAGATTTATGCATGATGGTTTTACCAAATTTGCACCACCGAACTTCCACTGGGGAGAATCATCGTTTATGACAATTTTCACTCATGACATGGATTTTCAAGAATACCAAATGAGAGACTTTCAGTTAGAAAGGACTTTCACTCACTCTCATTAAGAAGGCTATTTTGTCCCGACCATTAATGTCGGATCACAGGAATCACTCAATCTTACTTTCATCATGTCAACAAGGGTTCGAGTATTCTCGCAAGTGGTACGACCTGGTCAATCTGAGAGGTCTTTATCAGGACTGTAATGTAGGCTTGGTCAATGGCTCAACAAAGAGGGACTCTTCGAGTCCAGGCTAATGAAAGAACAATACTTCGCAATCACCTCCGGGTTTACAAGTCAAGGAACCTGCGAAATGAGATAGAAATGGTCTTGCTCGCACTTCTTTGAGCGATGCTTTTAAGCATATGAATTCCTACGTTAATTTCGGTGCCCTAATCTGAAGAGACTTTGTAAGGGACGTAACGTATATTAAGTTCATGGGTTGAGAAGTGAATGGATCATTAGGCTCAAAATGTGTATAAGGGGACGAGAATTGGTGATCATCTCGGCATTGTCACCGGTCTTCTTCTTCACCATCGGGATTTTCCTCATAGGTACAATAAAAACTTGGCATTTGAGTTCTTTAAGTACCACTCCATTGGGAATACACCCTTTTACAACTGATAATCATTTATCTTGACTCTTTCTTTCATTTTCTATGAGCATTGGCCTTGCTTTTACCAGGCACACTGCTTTTTCATGCCCCCTTTTTTTTTTTGAATAACCACGTAATGCTTTAACATTTGGGTTCTTGAGGAGTTTTCATTTTTTGTCAGCACTCGGGATTTTGCTGCTTGAACATTTGCCTTTTGCCTTGCCCCGGTGTGGGGGATGATCACCAATTGGGTTTAAATAAAACGAATTTACAAGCTCAAGGGGCTACGCAATGGTTAAAGTGTGTAGGATAGAGAAAGAACTGTTCTTCATCATCCTAAGGCACTTGAATTATCGTATGAATCCAATGTAATAGCAATACCTGAAGATTGATGCAAGTGAGAGCAAAAATATTCCTATCAAATTCCTCACCTCATGATGTCGTCTTACCTCCAGCTTGCCCCAATGTGGGGTGGTTCTTGACAGGGGTAATTTAAAAATTATCCACGTGTGTGGGCTCAAAAGGGCTTAAACAATGGATGATCACGTAGTGTTTGAGATAGAGAATGAACCGTCTCTCATCATTTCGATCATCGTACCTTTCGTGAGAAAACTCTTTTCCTTAGAAACATGGAACTTCTTACACTCATCTCACCAGTATATGAGCAAGGGACTGTGTATAGGATAAGGCTTGCCTTTCTTTTCCTGACATGTCTCATTTAGCATGTTCAATTCATTCCACATCATTCATTAACTTGATCGATGGTGACGTCCTCAGTGAAATTGGTAATTAAACAGGTAAAACTATCATGCAAAATTCTCCTATGAAAGGTCACAATTACTTCATGAACTCTTCAGCTTTGAACACAAAGAGTTTGTAGCTCAAAAAGAAAGAAAAGGGTTGGTAAAAAAAAAATTGTTTTTTGTTTTTTTTTTTTGTGTGGCAAACTTGTTGCCGTCTCCAGGGATCGAACCCTGGTCGTTCTCGGACCCTCTCATTCCCCATGCCACCAGGCCGAGGCGCTGGTGGTGTCCTCAGAGCATTTCCTTTTTTATTTAATTGAACTGACACTGGGTCAACACGTCTGATATACCGAATCAAATGAATTCAATATGTGTATGGAACAGGGCCTACTTCTCATCTCATTCAATCCATTCCCACACAATTCAACGAAGAAATGAGTACCTTCAATTCACAACAAATTTTTTCAAGGGTAATACTTCTTCACAGCATCAGAGTTAACAAGATTAGAAAACTCACGACCATCCATTTCTGTAAGGATTAAGGCACCTCGAGGGAGTACCCTCTTCACCATATACGGTCCGTTATAATTTGGAGCAAATTTGCCTCCAAGATCAGGAAAAATCGGCAACACCTTTCTTAGAACTAGATCATTCACTTCAAAGTGTCTCGGCCGTACCTTCCGATTGAAAGACTTGGCTACTCTTTGTTGATACGTCTGACCATGGCAAAGAGCTTTTAACCTTTTCTCGTCAATTAGGTTCAACTGCTCAAACCTTTGTTGTGTCCATTCTGCCTCGGACAATTCCACTTGGGATAAGACTCTCAGAGAGGGGATTTCTACTTCCACAGGCAAGACTGCCTCCATGCCATAAACTAAGGAGAAAGGGGTTGCCCCGGTAGATGTTCGGATCGAGGTCCGACACGCCATTAGAGCAAAGGGTAACTTGTCATGCCAATCTCGATAATTCTCGGCTGTCTTAGCCAGGATCTTCTTGATGTTCTTATTAGCTGCCTCAACGGCTCCATTCATTTGCGGGTGGTAAGGTGATGAATTCAAATGCTTGATTTTGAACTTACTGAACAACTCATCCACGAACTTGTTATTCAGATTTGTCCCATTGTCAGTGACAATTGCTTCGGGGACACCATAACGGGCGATTATGTCACGCCTAATAAATTTCACCACGTTTCGAGCTGTGACATTAACATATGATGGGGCTTCAATCCACTTTGAGAAATAATCTATTGCCACCAATATGAATCGGTGCCCATTTGAAGCTTTGGGATTTATTGGGCCAATCACATCAATCTCCCACATTAAGAAAGGCCATGGCTCAGATAGCTGGTGCAACTCCGTTGGAGGAACATTTATTTTATCTCCATGAATTTGGCAACGATGGCAACTTCTAACATGCTGTATGCAGTCACTTTCCAACGCAAGCCAATAGTAACCTAGTCTCATGATCTTCTTGGCCAACATGTGCCCATTCATGTGTGGGCCACAAACTCCTTCATGCACCTCTTGCATGATTTGGGTAGCTTCTGCTTCATCTACGCACCTCAATAGAACTGAATCATAAGATCTCTCGTATAAATTCTTACCACTGACAAAGAACTTTGAGGCCATCTTCATTATGTATTTTCTATCGGCTGGAGTGCTCCCTTCAGGAAATTCCTGCTTTTGGATATAGTTCATGATGTCGCAATACCATAGCTTCTCATCAAGCTCTTTATTTACGGCCATGCAATAAGAAGGTTTGGCTAGAGCCTCAATTTTCAATGGCTCAACTTCTAAACCATCAGTAACTTGCAACATAGATGACAACTTTGCTAGGGCATCGGCGAACTGATTATGAGATCTAGCCAAATAGTCAAACGAGATTTCATCGAACTCCTTCACCAACTCTTCGAGGTACTTATGATACAGTAGTAATTTGGCATCCCTGGTCTTCCATTCACCTACAGTCTAGAGTATGATCAGTGCAGAATCTCCATATACCTTCAATTTGGCCACTCCCATTTCAATTGCGGCCTGAAGTCCGAGAATACAAGCTTCGTATTCAGCTATATTGTTAGTGCATGGGAATATTAATTTTGCGGTTACTGGGTGGTGTTGTCCGTCTAGGGATATCAGTACTGCCCCAGTACTAGAACCGGACAAGTTCACAGCTCCATCGAAGAACATGGACCATGCATCTTCATTTATGGCCAAAATACGATCATCCAGAGGACAATCATCATCATTGAAGGTTCTAGAATTCTCAGCCAATAAATCAGCAATCACTCGGCCTTTAACTGATTTTTGTGGCATGAACTGCACGTCGAATTCCGAAATCAAGACCTGCCATTTGACTAGCTTACCCACCAAAGCTGGTTGATTAAATAAATACTTGATGGGATCGTTCTCAGTCACGAGAAACGTCTGGTAATGCAAGGTGTACTGTCGCAGTCTATGCAATACCATACTAACGCAGCACAAGTTTTTTCAGCATCAGAATATTTTAGCTCCGAGACAGTGAACTTTTTACTAAGGTAATAAATGGCTCATTCCTTCTGATCCATGGGACTTTTCTGAGCTAACATCGCGCCGAGTGACTCACTATGGATTGTGAGGTACAAAATCAAAGGATGTCCCGATATTGGTGGGACAAGAACCGGTGGATTCATCAAATATTGCTTCAGCTTATCGAACGCCTCTCGACATTCATCATTCCACTCAACTTGTACGTTTTTCCTCAAGAGTTTGAAGAACGGGTTAGCGGTCTCAGAGAGTTGGGAAATAAATCGTGCAATGTAATTTAATCTCCCTAGGAGACTCCGAACCTCCTTCACTGTCGACGGAGGTTGCAATTCACATATTGCCTTGGCTTTAGATGGGTCAATCTCGATCCCTTTGCTACTCACCATAAACCCAAGTAATTTTCCCGATGCTGCCCCGAACACGCACTTGGCAGGGTTTAAACGGAGTTTGAATTCACGGAGACGATCAAATAACTTCTTGAGGGTTTCAACATGACTTTTCCCAGGCCGGGTTTTTGCAATCATATCGTCAACATAGATCTCGATTTCTTCATGTATCATGTCATGGAACAACGTAACCATGGCTTGTTGGTAAGTTGCCCCTGCATTTTTGAGTCCGAAGCGCATGACCTTATAATGAAATGTTCCCCACGGGGTGATAAATGCCGTCTTCTCTTTGTCTTCATCCTTCATTCTTATCTGGTTGTAGCCAGAAAAACCATCCATGAAAGAGAATAATTCAAATCCGGCAGTACTATCCACGAGAACATCGATATGTGGCAATGGGAAGTCGTCCTTTGGGCTGGCTTTGTTCAAATCCCGGTAATCAACACACACTCGAACTCGACCGTCTTTCCTCATGACCGGTACTATGTTGGCCACCCATTCAGGGTATTGCGAGACTTCGATGAATCCCACTTCGAGAAGTTTCATTACTTCCTCTTCTATCTTCTTCGAGAGCTCTGGTTTAGTCCTCCGAAGCTTCTGTTTCTTGGGATGCACGTCTGGATTAGTGGGCAAACAATATTCCACAATCGACGGATCTAAACCTGGCATATCAGCGTACGTCCAAGCAAAGATATCTTGATATTCTTTTAGCGATTGAGTCAGGTGCTCGGCCTCATCTTTGGGAAGATTTGCCCCAATCTTTATCTCTTTGGGCTCCTCGGCATCACTCAGATTGATAGTGACGGTTTGCTCAGAGGTGAGAACTTTGGGTTTTTCATGTTGCTCCCAACTTTGTTGTACTCCAATGGAGTCACCATTTGGATCATCAGGGTCATCATCGTCATCGCACATGACATTGGATTGGACCATTTTCTCCTCTTTGCCTATCATAAGGTTGCTCCTGAAACATAAAATGGATAGTTCAGAAAGACAAACAGGGCTAAAAGGCATGAATTTCTTTTCTATTTTTTTTCGAATTTTCCTTCCTTTTGAATTTTTTGATTGATTTTTTCGAATTTTTATTTTATTTAAAGAATTTTGGCAAAACTTTTTGACACGAGGAAGCATGATGAAGCCCGGGCCTCAGAATTCTCCTTGGATTTTTCTTTTCTTTCATCGGCTGGATATCATCAACAAGCTGGTTTGGTATACCCCATCATGCCCTCAAAATAAAACTTGTAATCATAATTGATATTCATCAACCAAATTACATTTATTGGATTGAAAAGTACGGCAATCAAAGTGAAACGAAACCTTAACAGTCAAACCCTAGCAAACATCAACTCTTGACAAACGACATGCAGAATACGATAAGCAAACCCTAGAAAACATCAAATCCTAAAAGAGATAAGATTCTCACGCAGGGGAGTGCAGAAAAGTAAACGTATTACTCTTGTGGGCTAGCACCCATTTCCTCCGATGGTTCTTCATCAATGGCACCTATGAGGAGATCATCAAATAGAGTCGTGATCCCTTCCATCCTATCATCTGGATCCTCTGTCTTTGAAGTTGTCGGGTCGTCCATGCCATTCCATCCATCGAGCACGATACCTCGGGTGTCGATCATTCCTCCCTCATCATGCATCATTCTAACAGGGCCCGGGAATGTCTCGCGGATATCGAGGAGTAATGAGTTTTTTCTCTCTTGTTCATGTCCTCCACCTCTTCCATGGTACCTTAATCCGGCGGAACGAAACCTTCGAGTGGCTTCAATAGGATTCCGGATGCCCTGTTCTTGTTTACCAAGTCCACGGCCAGGAATAAAGCCATTTCCAACCATCACTCTTGCTACCATAACTGCTGCATTCGACACATCAGGAATAGGTGCTGTCGATCCTCGAGATGCATGAATAGTGGATACAAGCTCGAACGATTGGTAACTTGACTCCTCCTTACGTTCCGGCTCGATATAGGGGATGGCCGTCTCATGATAGATCCGATGATCCTCCTCACCATGAACAATGACTAGCTTTCCTTTGACAACAAATTTCACGCTTTGGTGAAGACTTGATGGCACAGCTCCAGCAGTATGAATCCAGGGGCGACCTAATAGGAAATTGAATGCTGTAGGAATATCCACCACCTGGAAAAGGACGTTGAACATCACTGGCCCTATTTGCAGATCAAGGTGGGTCTCCCCTATCACCTCCTTTCTCGTACCATCAAAAGCTCGAACGGAGGTCTTTGCAGCACTTATTTTTGAAGGATCTATTTTCAGGCGGTGAATCGCCAATGGACAGATATTCAAGGCAGACCCATTATCAATGAGTACTCAAGCCACATGGGAAGCCTTGCACTTGACGGACATATATAATGCCTTAGTATGTCCCCTCCCCTCAAGAGGGAATTCTTCATCAGAAAATGCTATTAAATCCTTAAGAAGAATCAATCCTACGAATTCCTCCAACCTGTCTACCTCGATCGTCTCTGGTACACGAACTTCGCTTAGAACCTTCATTAGAGACTTTTGATGTGTAGGAGATGTTTGCAAGAGTTCAAGTAAAGAGATCTGAGCAGGCAATTTCCGCAACTGGTCGATCACGTTATACTCACTTGCTTTGATTATAGCCAGAAATTCCTTAGCCTCTTCATTAATAACTGGCTTTGCAGGTTGGGCATTAGCTTGAGCATAGGTCCGACCAGACCTTGTAATCAGGTCAACATCTAGCTCGTATGACCAAGGGACTGCTTTGTTATCCTTGTACTCATACAGCTGGGGCACCTCTGATATAGCTAGTACGAGTACCTAGAGGGGGTGAATAGGTATATAAAAATTTTCTTAAAGATTGCACAATACTTAGACAAGTTGGATAATTAAAAATCAATCGTGAGACCGAGTAAGGGAAAGAGAGAATTGAACACGCGGTTTATAGTGGTTCGGCTTGATCAAGCCTACGTCCACTCTTACCGACAGCCAATTGGCTGGATTCCACTATGATCAAAGAGATGTTACGGTGTTGATCTTCCTTGATTTCTAGGTGTAGACGATCTACCACACTCGCTCAAGGTGTCACCAAGTATAAACACTCTCTCGTGTATACAATTTCGCTCGAACGCATGCATCGACTAACAATCAAGGTTCTTCGATTCTGGAATTTTTCTATCGATCACACTACTAAAACAGCTAGAACGTCTTCCTTTTATACTCCTTTATGCCATCATAGCCGTTGGCACTTACCAAAGGAATTCCTCCAATCTACCCGTTGGACGGAATCAATCAAGAAGATCATCCGAGCTATTTAAGGAATCGATGATAGCCCATCAATCTTGTTCGCCCATACAATCAGGATCTTGGTTTCCAAGAATAGAACATTCCAAGAATACTTCGTCGACCATCGGATCTTCAATCGATCTTAGATAAGAATTAAAGAATCGAAATGATTATCCAACCAAAGAATCTTCTCCGAGGATAGGATCGAATCCTCAACCATATACTTCGGCTTTGAATTTCCTTCGTCACTGGATTAGAAAGACTGTCAGTGAGAATAGACTTAAGTCTTGAGTCTCGAGTCTTGAGTCTCGAGTCTTGAGTCTTGAGTCTTGAGTCTTAAGTCTCGAGTCTTGAGTCTCGAGAGTACAAAGTCTTCAGACTTTAAACTGTCGGTCTCCAAACATCCAGACTTAGACTGATAGAAATGTTTTGTCAGCTTCAAAATATTCTAGAAAGATTTCTCCAACAATCTCCCCCTTTTTGATGATAACAAAACTTTCTTGTAGATTTGAACAACTTTGACCTGCAAAAACATTTCTCAAGCAATATGGCTAACTCAAAAAGATTAATAAAGCAACCGAGACTCGCATCCACAGAAAATTGGTTAGTCTTTCATGAGTAATACCATATAACAACACTTGATAAAAATGCAACCAGTCAAGCATCAAAATCCACAACCAATTCGATCAAATTTAAATTCACACCCAAGTTCAAGTTCTCAAGTCATACTCAAAAATAAACATAACCACAAAAGTTTTAAAAAGTTGAAAGTTATTGGTTCAAATTGATTCTCCCCCTTTTTGTCATCATTAAAAAGGGTGAGAAAGGAGTCATGTCTGCTTGGGAATGCGCACGATCTGGAAATACCCAATGGACTGGACTACTCCTTCGAGCTTCTTCAGTCTTCCCTCGCTTGAGCTACCTCTTCTCCCTTAGTATTGGCTTGAAGTTGCGAGCGAGGTCTTTGAATTTATCCTCCAGAGAGACCGAAGATGCTTGTCCAGCATGCTTCATGGCTTGGATTTCACAGTCCAGAACATATATCTGGCTACGCATTTCCAGAAGAATATTCATGATGCTACGAAAATTTGCAGAATCGTCTGTCTGTGTACTAGCATGAACTTTCTCTGATGGAGTAAATGTAGACGATGGCGCTTCTGTATAGTCTTGCAGATTTGGAATCGACGTATCACCTTCTTCAGGCAATTGAGAAGCCTGAAATTCTTCTGGGTCTGCAGGAGATTGTCTTGGACCTTCACTAACAGCAGCATGAGGTGAGGACCTTTCTTGCTCGCCAACTCCCCCTGTCTCTAGGACATCGAAAGGGGAAGAGTGATGATCATGCTCTTGATTTCCCTTCTCTCAGTTCAGCAGACTTTTCTTTCTCTCCTTCTCTTTCTTCTTCAGCTTCTTTCTCCTTCTCTCTCTCGCTCTTCTTCTTCTTCTCTGTTCTTCTGAAGTTCTATCGGTTGAGGCACAGAGCGTCTGGTTCTTGTCAGTGCTTGGATAGTAGGATCTTCATCCTCTTCATCTTCATCTTCATCCTCCAGGATGAGAGTTCTTTTCTTCTTCTTCGATGGAGCACCAATGGCTTCCTTTCCTTTCCTTTTTGAAGCAGACTGGATTGGAGATTTCACTCTGAATTTCTCCATTGCCTTGGACAGTTCTTGCAGACGCATCTTCGTTAACATCTTCAAACCTACCACCATCTTATCACACGGTCGAACACAAAATGTTTGTGGCGGTTCAATGTTCATATGTCTGAAGATCTTGGTCACCGCACCAGGATAAGGCAATTGTCCTTTGTCTTTCGACATTGCTCGTACATATGGAAGAGAATAGTGTGCGGGAGAGAGAACTTCCGTCCCGAGTTGATCGCGTACATCAACTTTGCTTCGAGAAAGAGACACATAAGTCTTTGATGTAGACTTGATCCGAGACAGTTGATCACAATCTTATGAAGCACAATGTTGATGGCATTCATCCCGGAATAGGTAATTTTCTTCTCTACGTCCCTATCTTTGACAAGTTCCGAGTAGTACGAGCAGTGAGACTTTGATTGGTAAATAACGTCCTCGTTCAACTCCAACTATGTCCGCCAACATATTCACATCTACCACATAGACTTGATCTCGTACACCGACGAAATTCTATTCGCATCCAAAAAGCTTAGATTTGAATAGAAATAAGCGACGATTGAGCATACCCGTCCGTAGAGTCGAGCAAAAAGTCTCAAGTTGAAGCAAATTCAACTTCTCTCTTAAGTTCATATTGATGGCGTCCGGAAGTCAAAATCAACACTTCTAGGGTTTATCGCCCCTCTTTTCAACAGCACAAATACACCTTTTCCCCGATCCTTGGACTTAAACAAATCCATCCGATTTCCTTTCACTTTTGCTGCCACACCCATTTTAGGTTGAAATTCAAGGAACATTCTATCATCATCGTTCCCTTCAATTAGATTTTGTCTCGGCATACGAGGTCACTTGGAATGTTCGCAAGTGCCTCCTCTGCCTTTCCTTTTGGAGCAATTCCCAATTCCTCCATTTTCCGTAGAAAAAGATACTCATTTCCATAATTTTTGTCCTTAAGGAATTCATCTATATATTTTAATGAAGTACCAGTGCTTTTCAACGCACAATAAAGCTTATAGATAAAGGAGGGTCTTTGGACTCTTACTGGGTCGACATCCTCGATTATCTCTTCTTCCAGATGTTGACTCGCACCTTGTGGGGCAGGAGGTGTTGAATGACGTGGAGGAGAGCGAATCGGACTTTGTCGTTGACTTGATAAGTCTTCTTCCTCGCAAGATCGAAGTGAGTCGGTCCCTTCTCCATTCTTTGTGGTCCCCGCTTTGCGATTCTTGATGATTTCCTTGAAGAAGACATCCTTCTTTGACGATTGGAAGATTCCTTCACTTGCTTTCCCAAGAAAAATGACCACTTTCTCGAAGATGAACAGAAATAGAAACAGGATCGGGAGGAGAGTTCTTTTTAGGGTTTTGAAAATTTGGGCGAAGAAAAACCGTATATATATAACTCGTTTGAAAAGGGAAGTTCAACCGGTACAAGAAAAGTGTACGAACACTTCTTTTCAAAATCAATAACTGCAAAAATTTATCCTTTTTTTTTTAAAAAGACAAGTTTTCGAATTTCACACAGATTATTGAATAACCGAACGAAAGATCGTACCTTTTCGAGTTTAGATAACTAAACGAGAATTCGTACCTTTTAGATAAAATAGCAACTTACAGTCTATAGCCATGCACGTCTGAGTCTGAGGGTTTAAAGTCTGAGAGATTAGAGTCTTGGAGTTGGTGAGTCTCTAGACTTTAACTTCTTCAAGCTTCAAAATGTTGAGTCTTGAACGGATAAAGTCGAATTGATTTTTCTCCAAAGGCTTTGTGAATATATCCGCTAGTTGACTTTTTGAATCAACAAATTGAATCGAGATTTCTCCATTTTGAATATGATCTCTAATGAAGTGATGTCGAATCTCAATATGCTTTGCTCTTGAATGAAGGATTGGATTTTTGGTGAGATTGATCGCACCGGTGTTGTCACATTTGATTTACGTGCATGAGTCTTCAATCCCAAAGTCTTGTAGCTCATTGTTTTATCCATAGAATTTGCGAACAGCGGCTTCCAAGAGCTACATACTCGCTCTTCGTCGTTGAGAGAGCTACAAGCTTTGCTTCCTTGAAAACCAAGACACCGTCCCGTTTCCAAGCGCTTGACAAGTTCCGGAAGTGCTCTTCCTATCGACTCGCAACCGGCCAGATCGCATCCGAGTATCCCCGAAAGATTAAAGTCTCCCTCTTTGGATACCAAAGACCGATGCTTGAAGATGAGGCAACGTATTTGATAACACGTTTTGCAGCACTTTGAGATGGGATTCTCTAGGATCTGATTGAAACCTAGCACAAATGCAAACACTAAACAAAATATCGGTCTAGAAGCGCAAGATAAAGAAGTGAACCGATCATGCTCCCGTCAGCTTTTGATCTACTTTCTTCCCTTCTTCATCCTTGTCTATCTTCGTGAACATGACATTGGTATGTCGGTCTTTTTGCACTTTTCCAATCCAAACCTTTTGACAAGATCATTTGCATATTTTTCTTGATGAATAAAAGTTCCTTCCTTCATTTGTTTCACTTGGAGTCTAAGAAAGAATGTTAATTCTCCCATCATACTCATTTCAAACTCATCCTGCATAGACTTAGAAAATTTCTTGCATAGACTTTCGTTAGGTGATCCAAAAATAATATCGTCCACATATATTTGAACAAGTAAAAAGCTTTTGTTTTCCCTTTTGATAAACAAAGTAGTATCTACTTTACCTTTGACAAAACCATTCTGTAATAAAAATTTACTTAGTCTGTCGTACCAAGCTCGAGGTGCTTACTTTAAGCCATACAAGGCCTTTTTCGATCCAAGACTGAGTCTGGCTTCTTTGGGTCTTCAAACCCAGGTGGTTGTTCCACATAAACTTCCTCATGGATAAATCCATTTAGGAATGCACTTTTGACATCCATTTGGAATAACCTGAAATTTTTATAACAAGCAAACGCAAGTAATAGTCGAATAGCTTCTAACCTTGCAACTGGTGCGTAAGTCTCATCATAGTCTATTCCTTCTTCTTGCGTATATCCTTTGGCCACAAGTCTTGCTTTGTTTCGTACGACTTTTCCTTCTTCATTCATCTTGTTCCTGAATACCCATTTGGCTCCAATAACAGTTTTACCTTTTGGTTTAGATGTCAATTCCCAGACATCATTGATGTTGAACTGTCTGAGTTCTTCTTGCATAGCTTCGATCCAACTTTCATCAGATAAAGCTTCTTCTATGCTTTTTGGTTCAATTTCATAAATGAGAGCCACAGCACTAGATTCTTCACGCCTTTTTGATCTGGTGCGGATTCCTTCATTAAGTTAGCCAATAATGAGATCTTTGGGATGACTGGATTTGTGCTTCCAGTTACTAGTTGATTTGCCTGGTTGATGATCTCTTTCTTTATTTGAATCTTCATGAGCATCTTGATGATGGACTTCCAGAGTCTGAGATGCTTCTTGAGATGTAAACATTTGAAGGTCTAGAGCGGGTTCAGTCTTGCGCGGAGTCTTGGAATTTGACATTCATTGATTCTTCCACAGACTGGCTTTTCTTGTTATAGACTCTGTAGACTTTGCTTGATGTAGAATATCCAAGGAAGATGCCTTCATCTGATCTTTCTTCAAACTTACCAACTCGATCATTTGCATTTTTCAAAATAAAGCATTTGCAACCAAACACATGAAAGTATGAAACAATAGGCTTCTTACCTTTGAATAATTCATAGGGGTTTTCTCTAGAATAGGTCTTGGAAAGACTCTATTTATAATATAGCAAGCAGTTGAAACAGCTTCACCCAAAATCGTGAAGAAATTTTACTTTCAATTAAAAGTGTTCTAGCCATTTCTTGAAGAGATCTATTCTTTCTTTCCACAACTCCATTTTGCTCTGGAGTATACGGAGAGGAAACATATGATTAAAACCAGATTTATCACAGAATTTCGTAAAATCTTGATTTTCAAATTCACTTCCATGATCTGTTCTTATACTTGAAATAGCACATCCTTTTTCATTTTGAACCTTTTTAGCAAACTTCTCAAAGTACGAAAAGGTTTCTGACTTACTTGCAAGAAAATATACCCAAGTAAAGCAAGAATAGTCATCCACGATTACTAGACAATATTTCTTACCTCCAATGCTCTGGGTTCTTGTTGGTCCGAAGAGATCCATATGAAGCAACTGTAGTACATGATTAGTAGAGACATGATTCATTGGCTTAAATGAATTTCTTACTGCTTTCCCGAAATGCATGGAGTGCATAAATCAGATTTTGGGTATGGCAATTTAGGTAGACCTCGAACAAGCTTCTTTGATGAGATTTTGGCTAATTGCTTCATGTTGACATGGCCAAGCTTTTGTGCCATAGGACTGCTTCATCTTGAATTGAAATTAGACATTGATCTTCATTTGGCTTTACATCAAGGAGATAGATATTTCCATGCCTTCGTCCCGTGAAAGACCGAGTTGAGTCTTTGCTAATTCCAACATATGCCTTCTTGAAAGGAGATCTTGTAACCGCATCACACAGTTGGCTAATGCGAGTAGATTGTAGTTGAGTCCTTCCACTAGAGAGACATTGTTTATTGTGAGATTTCCAATTTTCACAGTTCCAAATCCCACAATGCTTCCTTTGATGTTTCCTCCGAATGAAACTTTTCCACCATTTACTTGAATAAGCTTTATGAAGCAATTTGAGTCTCCTGTCATGTGTCTTGAGCATCCGCTGTCAAGATACCATTTTACCTTCTTTTTGACAGAGACCTGCATTCAAAAGAGAGTCTCAAGCTTTCTTTGGTACCCAAATTTTCTTGGGTCCCTGGCGTTAGGAGAATGAGCATTATTAGGCCATACTTTCTTAACAGGCTTCCAAACCATAGGACACTCTTTTTCAAAATGATCCTGACTGTTACCCTTTGAACACCTTAAAGCATTTCGACCTACAGACTTTACAAAAACTTTCTTGAAATGATTTTTGTAAGCCTCTCTTGACGGTCTTTTTTAATTCTTTCTTTTACTTTCGGAAAATCAATCAAGGGGATCGTTTCGCTGTCATACCTAGACCAGACTTATTGAAGTAAGGTCTTTGAATTGAAAGAACTTTTTCAAGTTTTTCGGACCCTATTGAAAATTTCTTTGAAATATTTGATAAGTCAGTTTTTAAGAAAGCATTTTCTTTTGAAAGTTTATCTTCATTCTCTTTAAGAGTAGAAACATTTAAGTCTAAACTTTTCACTTTTTCTTCTAAAATATTTTCCTTTTGTTTTAAAACTGAGTTTTCCTTTTTAAGTTTAGAAATCTTTTTGAGAGAAGTCTTAAGACTAAAACATAGTTTGTCAATGTATTTAGAGACTTTGACAGGATTTTATAATCACTTACCTCAAATTCACCGTCTGAGTCGATCCAGTCCGAGTCCGATTGCGCCATCGGACACGGGTTGGCATATTCCTCATCACTTTCTTCACACTCTGATCGCTCCAGTTTCGGCTTTAAGAGCTTTTCGAGACTTCTCGGCTTTCCTCTTTTCTTCTTCTTCGAAGAGGACAGGTTGGGTCTCGATGTGTCCCTTTTTCTTACACTCGAAGCAAACTACATCTTTGTTTGGTTCCTCATTATCAACAAACTTGGCTTGCTGTTTCGAAAACTTTGTTTCTTTGAGTTGAACCTTCTTCCTTTTCTATTTAGCTTTCGAACCTTCGATCATAAGAGCAAGCTCCTCATCGTCCGATCTTCTTCGAATCGTATCATCGAATCATCGTTAGATTTTAATGCAATGGATTTCTTACCTCTTGGATCTTCGTCTTCATTAATTCGTTCCACTTCGTAAGACCGAAGAGTTCCAATCAGCTCGTTTGATAATGGCATGATTCTTTGCGTCTCTCTTATTGAAGTCTTTATATGATTCCAATCCTTGGAGAGTCCACGCAGAGCTTGTTCACCTTCATAGGATCAGAAATTTTCTGTCCTTGATTCTCAAGACCATTGACAATATCTCAAAACGGCTAAACATGTCGTTATAGATTCTCCTGGTTTCATTTTGAAGGCTTCATATTGACCAAGGAGAATGTTGATTCTGGTCTCCTTCACTCGGTCTCCCTTCATAAGTGATATGTAATCTGTCCCCGGACTTCTTTTGCTGTAACACAAGAAGATATTCTCGTTATATTCGAGTTGGTGACAAAGCACAATATAAAGAATAAATTGCTTTAGCATCGAGTGCTTGTCTCTTGTTTATCTCTTCTTGAGACATTCCGCTGGCTTCAACGGTTTCTTTCCCTCTTTCGAATCGATGCAGCAGTAGGAGTGATTCCTTTTTCCACCACATCCCATTCCGAGGATCCTTTGACCGTAGAAAAGCTTTCATCTTGTTTTTCCAGATGTTGTAATCATTTCCATCAAAGTAGGGTGGTCTCGGTATTGCTTTGCCCTTCCACCAGCCCCGGTGCTAGCATACTCGCCATGGATCTTTTACTCAAGTAAAACACTTCAAATAAAGTAAGAACACGAGCTTTGATACCAATTGACATAGCTAGTACGAGTACCTAGAGGGGGTGAATAGGTATATAAAAATTTTCTTAAAGATTGCACAATACTTAGACAGTTGGATAATTAAAAATCAATCGTGAGACGAGTAAGGGAAAGAGAGAATTGAACACGCGGTTTATAGTGGTTCGGCTTGATCAAGCCTACGTCCACTCTTCTGCACTGACAGCCAATTGGCTGGATTCCACTATGATCAAAGAGATGTTACGTGTTGATCTTCCTTGATTTCTAGGTGTAGACGATCTACCACACTCGCTCAAGGTGTCACCAAGTATAAACACTCTCTCGTGTATACAATTTCGCTCGAACAAGATCGACTAGCAATCAAGGTTCTTCAGACTCTGGAATTTTTCTATCGATCACACTCTCCTAAAACAGCTATAACGTCTTCCTTTTATACTCCTTTATGCCATCATAGCCGTTGGCACTTACCAAAGGAATTCCTCCAATCTACCCGTTGGACGGAATCAATCAAGAAGATCATCCGAGCTATTTAAGGAATCTGATGATAGCCCATCAATCTTGTTCGCCCATACAATCAGGATCTTGGTTTCCAAGAATAGAACATTCCAAGAATACTTCGTCGACCATCGGATCTTCAATCGATCTTAGATAAGAATTAAAGAATCCGAAATGATTATCCAACCAAAGAATCTTCTCCAGAGGATAGGATCGAATCCTCAACCATATACTTCGGCTTTGAATTTCCTTCGTCACTGGATTAGAAAGACTGTCAGTGAGAATAGACTTAAGTCTTGAGTCTCGAGTCTTGAGTCTCGAGTCTTGAGTCTCGAGAGTACAAAGTCTTCAGACTTTAAACTGTCGGTCTCCAAACATCCAGACTTAGACTGATAGAAATGTTTTGTCAGCTTCAAAATATTCTAGAAAGATTTCTCCAACAACCTCAATAGTTATTTCTTCATCAGTTGAAGGCACTTCCACTATCAATCCTTTATGGTCGGAGGCGTCCTCAAGTGGGGGCATGTCCTCGATCAATGGATCTGATTCACTCTTTTCAGCACTTAGCTTAGCAAATTCCTTCTCCCAATCAATGACGACTTCGGAGATAGTTGACACTTTCCAGCCTTGGTCATATATGATCATGCCAGCCTTAACCATTTCTTGAACCCTTTTCTTCATGGTAGGCAAGGGAGGATTCTCATCTCGGATAATAACCAACTCTAACTAATCCGCTATAGATATTTTTGACAGACACCTTCAAGTTCATCTTTTTGCCAGTATTGAACTCGAAGATTGCATTCACGTTCCCTGATGTTCTGGCAACGGATTCTTCTTGACATTCGGTTGGGTGGTACGGAAAGAAAATGCCTTAGTATCCAACAAATTTTGGATCTTGTGTTTCAAAGTCAAACATTCATTAGTTGAATGGCCGACCTCTCCCATATGATACTCACATTTTTTGGAGGGGTCATAGTTGGAGAATTTTTCAGCATTGGGCCGCTTTGGTTCGTGAGAGATCAATCCCTTGTTTCGGAGTATCGGTAAGACCTGAGATAGAGGGCTAAGAAGAGGAGAGAACTGCCTTTTGGTGAATTGCAGCTGTGCAGGCACTCGGCCTCCATCTTGCTGATTCCCGGGAACACGAACCATCGGAGGCTTACTAGGGGTTGGTTGCACATATGCAACATTGACTTCAGTGGTTAGTTCTTTATCTTTCTTCATGGTGAACCTTTTACCCTGATGAGTTGGTTCATTGAACCATCCATCCCTTAGCCCCATCTCGATCTGTTCACCCACTGGGATAAGCTGGTTGAAGTTCTCAACGTATGTGCTAGCCATCCGGTTACGGAACTCATATGGGAGAGTCTTGACGAACAACTTCATCAACTCCTTATTTGTAGGCTCAGGAGTGATTTGAGCCGCCAAGTTTCGCCACCTTACAGCGTACTCCTTAAATGACTCACTTTTCTTCTTCTCCATCCGCTCAAGATCCTCTCGGGAAGGTGCAATGTCAATGTTGAACTTATACTGCTTTAGGAAAGCGTCAGCCACTTCATTCCAGGTGTCGAGAAGGTTTACATTCTTCATTATGTACCAGTTGAGTGCGGGCCCCATCAAGCTTGCATGAAACGATTGGATCATGAGAGGCTCGTTCTTGACGTATTGGGCCATGCGTACGTGGTACATTTGCAAATGAGCTTTTGGGCAGGAAGTACTATCGTATTTCTCGAACTCTGGCATCTTAAACTTCTTCGGCACTTTGACTTTCTCATAAACCGACAAGTCGAATGGGAGTGAATTCTGCGATTCTTGCAATTGTTTCAGTTTCTCTTCAAGTTTGGCGAAGCGTTCATCTTGCTCCGCCTTAGGGACATTGTCGGGCTTAGCCTTTTCAGCCTTTGTGACGAGGTGGGTCATCCTCCGGTTCCTCGTGCATGTCATCATCACCTATTTAGGCCTTGTTCGTCGCTTTGGGACTACTATCTCGGGAGAGCGGATGCAAGAGTCTCGATTCACTTGGAGGGATTGCATTTGATTTGTCATCAGTTGCATAGAGGTAAGCAACTGCTGGAGTTGATTTTCCACAGCGGTCATACGATCATGCATTTCGATTTGGTCGGCCATTTTTGCTCTTGATCGTGTAATGATGGGCGAACATGGAGGATCCGTTATCACCTAATTTGAAGAAACGGACAAAAATAAGTATCTCATATGAAATACACCGGTCCATGGCAAAGGTCTAAAACTTTTATTCATTAATGGAGTTTTTGACAATCCTAACAAAATAGAAGCAAGATTGATTCAAGCACTTCATTAATGAAATAGAAGCTTAAAATGCCCTAAACAAACGAACTAGGAAAGTAAATGACTCAACTTTCTAAACATTAATCTAGCAATGAAACATCAAGATTGACTCAAACACTTCATCTAGCTTGATCAATATACACTCGGGACACCACTTGACGCAATCGCTTATTCTCCTCTTGAGCTTTTTCAACAACCCTTTTGAGGCGTTTATTCTCAGCGCGGTTGGTGATCTTCAGCGGCACCTCTGGTATCTTTGGAAGTAACTCCTCTGGAATTTTGTGTTGTTGAATGTACTTAATTGAGGCATAGTACTTCATTTCTTTGCCCTTCGCCTCCTCGGCCACTTGAGTTTTCGTGGCTGGCACATATCCCACATTGATTTAATTGTGAGAATGGAATCTTCATGGTCTCGGTCTCGATCAACAAAGTTGGCTTGGAGTGGATCGGCTTGCAATGTTGGGGGAAGCTCTTGCACAACTTGATACTGACGGGTCACTCTAGTTGGATAGTACTCCGTTGCTCCAGTGAATCCTAGTAGCGGGATTGGGCCAACACCTCCACATGAAAGTCTTGCCACACGAACTTGGAACCACTTAGCATGCCATAGGAAGCCCTTGGAAGTCGGTTTTTTAATGAAAGCTAGCCATCTAGAATAATGGTAATCCGGTGCATGTTTTTGGTTGTTCTCAAATCTTATAATAGGGTGATTAGAGTTATTAACATCAAGTATAGTCATTGAACCACCAAACCCTTTTATATGAGAAAGAAACCAAATTTGTAAAAGCTCAGGTGAGGAATGGAAGGTCTTATCACCGCTTCCTTTAAATCGAGTGAGGGAAAGAAAGGTTTCAGCCAAAATAGTGTTTACGAAATTTTTTCCTCCCAACACTTGTTCAACTAAGTGAGCCATCAAAGGGTTAATAGCATTCTTGCAATGAGGAAAAAGTATAAACCCAAAGAAAGCTAAAAGGAAAACCCTTCTCATTTGAAATGAATTGCCATTTTCAAAACATTCTTTTAGAAAAGATAAATGACATGTATTGCGGTGAGCTTTTAAAACCTTTCTTACATTATCCTCCTTAATTCTCAGAAAATCGGATAAGGCCACAACGGGGTCTATTCCGATAGGTGGACTACTTAATTCAGCTTTCAAAGATTTTCCTATGGCAATGCTATACTCTTCCAAGGTGGGTGTGAGTTCATGCTTACCGCCGAAGATGAAAGTAGAAGTCTCGGGGCACCAACAATGAGCAAGTGCTTGGATGACGCCGCCATAAATGTTGATACGCAGCAATGGAAGTAGTCGACTAATGTGTGACTCTACAAATTGACGGCCAGCTTGGTCTAACTTGTCCCACCATGCACTAAGCTTTTCCTTTGGAGGGAGAATAATTCGAATGTCCGGTATTCTCATTGTATATTGATCAAGACTCAGGACAATCCTAATGCCATGGACCGACAAAATGATATAATAGAGTAAGTAGATTGCAAGAGTGCGAATTTAGAAGACTTACTTTACCAATAAACAAAGGGCAATCACATAGACATGCGCATGGTAAGTGGCTCGATTTCTAGTCTATCAGGCTTAACAAAGTGAAGCCACAAGAATGATCAGACTAGTCGCGGGCATGCGAACTAAGTCGGGTCCTCATGACTTCGGCTTGGTCAAAGAGCTGACCTGGGTTGCGGGCATGCGAACCGAGGTGGGTACTCTTGACTCCAGAAAAGAAACTTTGGGATTGAGATGGGCGACTCATACCGCGGGCATGCGGTCGAAGTGGTATCCATCTCAATACCATCCTAGATGATCCTATGCGGCCCAGGTCCGGCGGCAGGTTGTGTGTGCAATAGTGTAGTGTAAATGCATAGGCATGCACAACAGTTTATATCAACCAACACTTCGTTCATGAAAATAAACCATTCATTCCTACCCCTCCCTGCAAAACAAAGGTCAGCAAACACTTCCCCTTATACCTCCCATCCTACAAGAACATTTAACACCTTAAATGTTAGGGACGTACCTGGGATCCTCGCTGCCAAACAAAAACGTTTTCAAAAAGAAAATTGGCCTAAGTCCACTAAGAGTTTCAACTCATTTCCCCAGTGGAGTCGCCAAGCTGTCGCGACCTCCCCAAAGCGGGTTGGACCACCTAAGGGTTCGGCTAATGGATTGCTAAGCCTAGACTTAGCTCGGGCTCTCCCAAACCCATACCAATTCGCGACTTAGGTTCAAATTCTTAACATACAATTGATTTTTCAATTAGGAGTCGCCATTAATCTATTTTTGGTGGGTCGATTAGAAACCCAAGTAAAGTAACGGGAGAATTACTTCACTCCTACGAACCAGAGATTGTGAGTTTGGGGACTTGGTTACGCTAGATTTCTCTAACGCCTTTTCGGTACCTTTCTCTTTTTAAAAAAACATGTTTTGCAGGCAGCTTGGATTGATTTTAATTCACTTTCCTAACATGTGAGGTGATCATGCGGATGCGCAAACCACCAACTTAACACCCAAGAAAGCGATGAATAAATTGCAGTACTTACCTCATAGCAACGAAATCATCTGCATTGTTAGATCAGAATTTACATCAACAGACCTAGATATGATTTCTAATTAATAGGCAAATTCCCTTTTTTTTTTTGGTTTTTACTTGTTTAATGAGAATCATGCAATCTGCAATGCATGCTACTAATCTAACATGGAATGGCATGACAATGTTTTCTAAACTACATGACGTGAGTAAAAAAATATTTTTTTTTCGTGTTTTCTTAATGAACATGCAATAATTAAATATGCAAATCAAAATGACCTAATTATAATGACGGGCAATTTTTAATTAAATGAGCCTAATCCTACATGACGTGCCCATGATATTTCTATTCCTAAAAGTGCAATTTATCCTAAAAATTGAAATTAATTTATGAGACATGCAATTCTATTCTAATATGCATGATGATTTTTTTTGTTTGTTTATATATACATATATATATATATATATAATTCGAAATTTAAAAAAATTGCACACAATTGAACATGCAACCTAAAAAACTAGCACTCTAAATTAATTAATTTTTTTGGGATTTTTTTTATAAAAATTTAAAATCAAAAATCCCATTCTAAATTGACTAGTGCAATCCTTAAGAAAAACTAATATCCTGAATGCATTTTTTTGAGTTTTTTGGTTATTTTAAAAAAAACGAAATAGCTAAATACGCTAACCCTAGCCCTAATCTAACTTGCATTTTTTTGAAATTTCTTATGCAAAATATCCAATTCAATCAAGATAAGATTAATACCCAAAATTGACGAACCATATCTCGCACATGAGATCGGGTTGGTCAATTTTAAATTAAATCGTGAATCGAATCTCGGGCATGAGATTGGATTGTCAATTTTTGTACGAGATCGTGAGTCGGATTTCGGGCGCGAAAGTCAAACTCCTAATCCCTAGTTTGAGGGGGTATTTCACATTGGAACCTCAATCATGCATTAATGAATAATCACACTAAAAAAACTATATAAAAACAAACTATAAACTATATAAAAAATAAAGATAAGATAATAATAAAAAAACTACCTAATGTTCCCCTTTTGTTTTTGTTTTTTTTTTTTATCTTTTCCTTTCCCACGCAAGGCTTGGGTTCGTGCGGCTTTTGGTGGGGGTCACTGTCGGTCGGGTCGCCAAGGGGGCTGGTCGACGGCGTTCCGGTGGGGGGGCGACGGTGGACGAAGCTACCGGTGTTCGGGGCACCGGCGAGGGAGGCAACCGGCGAACCAGCGGAGGCAGAGGGCGAAACAGAAGGATGAACGGCAACGGACAAGGCGGATTAGCTGGTTTGCAGCGTCGGGTCACCGGTCGGAGGTCACGGTGGTCAGATTTAACTGCAGGAGCGGAGCTTGGGCTGAGGCGGTGGGCGACGAGCGGACCCGGGAGCGGCTCGGGGGTCGTCGCGTGGTATGGGCAGGGAGTCGGCGAGCGAGGCAATCGGCAGCAGGGGGCTCGGTGAGGAGCTCGAAACTTCGGCGGGTATCAGGTGGTGCAGGACGGCAAGCGGGCTGGTGGTGCGGCGAGGATGCTCGCGGTGGAGATACTGTGCGGGAGACGGTCATGGTAGCGGAACTTCGAGCGGTTGGAGCTATCGGGTTGTCACAACCACAACAGGAGCGACGAGGGGCGACGCGAGCTCGTGGTTGGTGCTCGCACGGGGGCGGCCGGTGGTGTGGTGGCTCGGCTGCTGGTGCTCCGGCGAGCACAGCAGTGCGGACGTGGGCAGAGTAGCAAAAACCAGTGGAAATTTAGCAGCGAAGAACTCTTGGAGAAGATGAACAGTAAGGGTCTTGTCTTTGCTTTTTTTTTTTTTTTTCTTTTTTAATCTCCTCTCTCTCACGTCTCACTCTCTGCTTTTTCCCTTGCTTTTTTTTAATCCCCTCCCCCTGACTTCATATTTTCTTTTGCAGGTTCTCTCCGCACGGGCTCTCTTTTTTAAATAGCTCTCACAATCCTCTCAAGTAAATTTTTCGTTCTGCCCCCTGACTTCACATTCTTTTTGGTTTTTCTCTGACACACTCATTTCCTTTACTCGTCTGACCGAAAGAGAAGAGGAGAGAAGCTCTTCACGATGAAAACTTTTTTCTTTTTCGCTCCCCTCACAGACCTCTGGAATGAATTTTTTTTTTCCCCTTTGTCTGACCGAAGGAGAAGCCCCTCACAATGGAATTTTTTTCTTTTCGCTCCCCTCACAGACCTCTGGAATGAATTTTCTTTTCTTCCCCTGACGCGGCTTCTTGGGTCTTATTTATAGGCCGTTCATTGCCTCTTGAGCCAACTTTATTGTGACAAGATGCAACCGCAACTTTTCCAGAATTTAAGCTGAACTTTGCCATTTTTTAATCTTCTCCAGACCTTTCTTTCAGCCACCACTCTCCATTCATCTTTTTTTAATATCCTCCCTTGACTTCATTTTTTCTTGTCCGAAGGAGGAGCCCCTTCTCAATGAATATTTTTTTAGCTCTCTCTGACACTCTTCTTCCCCCCCCTGTTCTTCGACAAGGAAATCTTCTAGCAGCGCCCGTCCCATTTCGTGCGTGTATGGCGATGCATTAATGAGGAGGTTTCTTCTTGGTGCCACCAAAGCCGACATATTGTATAATATTATGGGCATATTATAATAATACAATATGGGCATATTATATAATATATTATGGGCTGCTTTTGCTTCTTTGAAGATTTCTCCCGAATCCGCACTCCGCCGAATTTGTGTATGCATGTACATGCATTAATGAGGAATAGACAATGGGCAAGCGAGAGCTTCTTTCCTCATTTTTTTCTCTTATGCGTGTTCAGACTAGCGAAAAATGGACCATCCTTTTGTGCATGCAATCGACCGCGAGCCCCTGCTTCTTGTTGTCCTCTTAGTACCGATGCAAATGCGACTACATGAAATGCAACTATTTTTTTTTAAAAAAAGGAGTTAAAGATTAATCCCTAATTTTCTATGCAAATAATTACTAAATGATTAGTCAAAATTTAGGTGTCAACATATGTCTTCACTCTGATCGTAGGGTGTTTCATGGCATTCGATGATAAGTGTATAATTTGAAACTACTAGTGGAGCTTTCATTTTATGTCTAAAACTTTTATTTTGTTAATGTTTTATATTTTTGTGTGTCTAAATATAAATTGTTATTAATGAATTGTAGTAATAAGTTGTGGTCATTAAAGTCACTATATTCATTCAATTAATAAAATAGGTAGAGCTTAGATAGAACTTAGAACCGAGCTTGGAACTTGTAACAAGGTAGGTTCAAGGTTTCAGCATATACCTACAGGTTCCAAGAAGTGAGGAGCTTATTCCTTAAGTAGCACCGACATCAACACGTGGCACGCAACACACGATACGACATGCCGACATGTCATAAATTAATTCAAAAACACATTATACTTTGTACGTGAACACGTAATTCTGACATGCACATGGTATCGAATTCTCTATTCATAGTGTGCGAAAATTTTCATTTTTATGATTATTTTAATTGAATTAATTTGATTCAAATTCACAAATAAATAAATAATAAAAATGAGCAAAGAATAAATTTACACTAAAAATATTAACCCGCGATTTGTCAATATCATTTATTGTTTTAATTTGACATGTTCAACTTTTAAAAATTGGAGAAAAAAACAAGCAATTTATATTCTAGACTTGCATGTCAAAGTATGTTCCAAGAGAAGAGAAACAAATAAACTTGGAGGGTAAATTGTATGTCACAGAAAATGAAAGTTAGAAAAGAAAAAGACATGGTTTTTCTTCATTCCCATTTATTATTATTTTTTTACATATTTATATT
Source organism: Eucalyptus victrix (assembly GCA_016097545.1). Taxonomy (NCBI): domain Eukaryota; kingdom Viridiplantae; phylum Streptophyta; class Magnoliopsida; order Myrtales; family Myrtaceae; genus Eucalyptus; species Eucalyptus victrix. The sequence goes on along the minus strand of CM027840.1, from coordinate 4,316,075 downwards.
TTTTTTTGTTGAAATTATTTTAAAATTAACCATGTATTATTATTGTTGGAATTATTATTATTTTTTTTCATTAGAAATTTTTTCGATTATTCATTTTTTATTAGTTAATAGAACTGAATCGAACCAACAAATAAAAGTAGAGATATAAAAGTGGTGAAATCTAAGTTTAACAAAAAAAAAAAACGAAAACCAAAAACCAAAGGTAAAACCGAAAAATCGGCCATGTGCATAATGGTTCGGTTGGGTTCGATTTTCAAAAAAAACCAAACCAAACCGAACCGTTATGTTGGAATTTCAAATCGCATGTCAGAATTTCAAACTAGTGTATTAGAGAGTATTGGGAAAGTTAACCAGCTGTTGAATTTTTTGATATTTGTTGATCGAGTGTCGAACACATGCTGGAGTGTTTAACATGACACAAAAGCTCTCAGAGAGTATCAATAATTCCTAACGTATTTCAAAACGTATGTTTCAAATTCTAAATGGAACTTGTGTGAAATCTAAAATCGATTATCCTTATACATACTTTTGCTTTGAGACCATTTCCACCCACTTGTGCGCCTCTTGTAACCTTTTCTCTCTCTCTCTCTCTCTCTCTCTCTATGTCTCTATTTTAAATTATATGGATGACTTGTCATATGTTAGTGCTAAAGTTAAGATGATTTTAATAACAAATTTAAACTTTCAGTCACACAATACAATTCCCACGCATGACGTTATCCCTTTCACCGTACTCATCCCATATACGCATCATCGGTCAAACGAATGCCACCACATGGCGCAAAATCCACGAGTGTCCCGTGCGGGGGCCAATACTATCGACCGCCATTTGAGGCCGACAAAGCCGCCATATCTTCAAGCATAAGTCAGCCGACTATTGTATCCACCAACGCGTCTCCAATACCAAAATTACCAAAAAAAAGTTAAACTTATTACACTTATACCGATTCAATCTTAAACATTTTAACTTGACCAATTTTGCTAACATAATCCATTCAACCATTTTAACTAGAAATCATTTATGCGGATGTTGGTTATATTATGTGATATAATTGGCACTGATATGAATAAATTTTATAATTCATACTTATTTTTGTTTCTAAATTTTGCTTTATGTATATTTTATTTTATTTCTCTATTTTTATTCTTTCTCTATCAATTGCTGGACCTCAGCAATGTTCGGCGACAAACCCAAGGCAACAATTCACGAGGACCCTCGTCAAAGTCCAACAAGGGTCCACCAAGGACAAGCTCGGTTCAAGCAAGACTTGCTTTTGCCAAATTTGGCAAGGGACATATGAGGTTATGACCTTGCCAATCATCTCTAGTGGCTGGTCCCTAGCCATCTCCAAGGCTTGACAATGACTGGTGGAGGAGGACGGAAAGAATAGAAAAGAAAATAAGAGAAAAGAAAAAAATAATAAAATTGCATAAAATGTCACATCAGTAACATGATTCAATTGATGAATTTTAAAATTTTAAAATTAAATTAACATAAATATAATAAATTTAACTTTTTTTTAGCAATTACTCTCGCCGCAATTCCACATTCCTCTACACAAATTTGCAACTTAGTCTTGCCGCCCCGCCAACCATCCCTTAACTGCGTCACAAACCGAGCCACTTCTATTAATTATATTGGATGCATGTAAATCAAGAAATGTCCATGGCCATAAAAATAATTAGAGAATAACGTTTCGTTTTTTTCAACAAATTTTTTGAAAAAGCCCTACCGCCCTTCTCCGAGGCTAACGAGAAAGATCAGTGTAAGGTCAGTTTCGTCCATTCAACTGTAGCTAAGATTTTTTTTTTTGGGTCAAAGGTAAGCTGGATTGCATTGCCCCTGTTTGAATTTCAGCTAACAGCTCGCAAAAAAGGGATTATTATATTTAGCCTGAATTCCAACATAGAGTCCCATCGCAAAGACAGGTTCCGCTCCTTTTGCGCCCATGTCCACTTCCATTAATCAAATTTTTCTGGAGAGATGTCAAGAGATAGAAATATGTCATACCATTTGATAGTGAAATTGATATGATTTTTATATATATATACATGTGTTATCCTTCTGCCTATCAATTTAAGTTTTTAATTAAGGCTTTCTAATAATGTGATTTTAGAAAAAAAATTCGATATAAATTATTTGGTTCAAAACATCAATTGCAATAGGTTACATTAAGCATTATCATTTATTTGTGATTAGTTACCTAAAAAGCTGTCTTGAGAGCGTAAATGATGACTGTACGCGTAGTCGGGCACCAGTGGTCTTTGTCAATCTTGCTGGTGAAGTTGCAACTGGGACTTTCAAGACCATCATGAGCTGCCCTCCGTTTGTCTCTTTCCAGGCAGGTTCCGGCGCTTTAACCCCACTCCTACGTTCCCCACTTCATAGAAATTATTATATTATAATATATAGTCGTAAAATAAAATAATCAAAGCATCAGCCTCATCCCACCCTTGTATAAATACTCCTCCTCCCTTCGACACAACCCACATCTTAAACAAAGGGAGAAGCTACCTCAGCTTTCACCTTTCCTCTTTCCTCAGTCTCGGCCCAAAACTCAGCTACAATGGCATCCTTCTTCGCTTCTAACACAGCTCTTCCAAAGCTGTTCCTCGCCCTCTGCCTCCTCCAGGTGGCCTCCGCCACCAGGAGGCTGGCCGAGCTGGTCCAAGACCAGTCCCCGCCCATGAAGTACCACAATGGCCCTCTCCTCTCCGGCAAGATCTCCGTCAACCTCATCTGGTACGGCCGCTTCAAGCCCTCCCAGCGCACCATCGTCTCCGACTTCGTCACCTCCCTCTCTTCCGACCCTTCTTTGGCTCAGGCCCCTCCATCCGTCTCTCAGTGGTGGAAGACGGTCGACAAGTACTACCACCTCTCCTCCTCCAAGAGGCGCACTCCTTCCCTCACGCTCTCGCTCGGGAGGCAAGTCCTCGACGAGAGCTACTCCCTCGGGAAGTCCCTCACGAGCAAGCACCTTGTCGAGCTCGCGTCGCGGGGCGAACAACGGAACGCCGTCAACGTCGTGCTCACCTCCTCCGACGTGGGCGTCGAGGGATTCTGCATGAGCCGGTGTGGCTCCCACGACTCCGCCCTCGGTTCCGTCAAGGTCAACGGCAGGAGCTCCAGGTTCGCGTACATCTGGGTAGGCAACTCGGAGACGCAGTGCCCGGGGCAGTGCGCGTGGCCCTTCCACCAGCCCCAGTACGGCCCGCAGAGCCCGCCGCTGGTGGCGCCCAATGGGGACGTCGGCGTCGACGGGATGGTGATCAACCTCGCGGGCCTCCTCGCCGGGACCGCCACGAACCCGTTCTCGAACGGGTACTACCAGGGCGAGGCGGGGGCGTCCCTGGAGGCAGCGTCGGCGTGCACCGGGATCTACGGTAACGGGGCGTACCCCGGCTACGCTGGGAACTTGCTGGTGGATGAGGCGACAAGGGCGAGCTACAACGCGCACGGCGTGAACGGGAGAAAGTACCTGGTCCCGGCTCTCTACGATCCGTCCACGTCGTCGTGTTCGACTCTGGTGTGAGGGAATTGGCGACAGATAGAAACGATGACGTTTAGGCTACCAGATTAATTCATTCATTCTTTTATTGGTTTTGTAGTTGCTCTATATTATTGTCATTATAGTTAATAAGAAAGGCAAACCACTTTTATTTGCTACAATTATATGAGCCATTGCAAAGCAATCGGACTAAATCCACGCTTAATCTGAGTTCAGCTCTTCACTCACACAATTCAATAAACCAACCGGGCTAATTACACCATTTGTGGAACAAAAGACCATTACGTAGTGAATGTATGCTCTAATTACCGATTTAGTTTTTGGGGAACAGATGGAGGGGCTTAGGTCGAGGGAGCGTGAGAAATCCATTATTAATACTGGCGTAAGTCATTGGTTATGGCAAAAGGCACATGGGATTAGAACTCTCACCTTTCTAAGTGGAAATGCTGCATATAACACGAACATTACTTAACTTAATAGTAACCCCAAATGATCATGACTTTATATTTTATTCAAATTATTGCTATTAGGTGCTCATCGTCGTGGAAATAGTTAAATTTGTTATACATGGTTTCTAAACGACAAGGTGCGATGCTCCTCACAAACCCCAAGGGAGACAAAGATCTGAATTGAGTCATTTGTTACAAATGTGGCTTGACCACCGCAGACTTTCTTATTTGCATGTAAATTAGTCATATACTTAACTACACTTGAGGGAGGAGCTTCTATCATACCATGAGTTAAGCAACTAGTCACTTACATTAATCACTGGATGAAGCCCGTCATTGTATCAGACTCCTTCAATTCACCAGTCAAGAAATGATAATGTAGAATATAGATTTAAGGAATTTTTTATGTCTAGAAAAGAATATATAGACAGCTCATATATTAGCTTTGATATTTGATTATGTAAGGAAATCAAATTAGATATGTATGACTAATATAGAGATAGAAAATTAGAGGAAATATCCTAAATATCTCTAGAAAACATCTACATATCTCTAAAGTCGTTTCTCAAACTCATGGTGACTAGATCAACTTGAGTTTGAAATCAAATCAAACTGCATACAATAGTTGAGATGTGGCGGATGAGGTGGTTTTTGACGTTGTTTGCAGCGAAACTCACAAATCTAGCTAGTTTGAGGGCGGCAAGTCTAATGGTGGTGTTGACCTCTCAAAATGACACGTGAAAAGTCGAGAATTGGAGTGCAAAATGCTAGCCACCAATGCGGCCAGCTTGCAAAATAGTAAGTGAGCGACATAGCCTATACAACTAGTGTTGTAGCATCAAGTGGCTTATACAATTGATTTGGGAAATTAGTTATTGAACGATGCGACCTCTACAACTAGCATTAAAGAAAAAGTCACCTCTATGATAAAGACTCAACTAGGCAATGCGACCGGCATAGTTGGTGTCCAAACATGATCATTGTGGAATGGATTGGATTAAGTGCTTCTTAAAATTAGATTTGTGTGCACGAAATGAACACTATTGATTTTTGAGCAGTTGGGATGGATGATTTATTTGGGTGTGCATTAGGGTGCTCAAGGAGCATGGGTGCATTTGTGCAAAGTGCACCTAATGTGGTAGGTTGCCTTAACAAAGTGGTTTTGATACCAAGTTAAAAACAATAAATAAATAAATAAAACTCTAAATTAATACACCCGTAACAAATTTACTTTAAACTACTTATTTGACACTAAAACTCCAAATTTGTACACATGTAACAAATTTATCCTCCATTAGTTTTCGTTAAATTTAACCATCAAAATATTGAGTTAAACGATATGCAGTAATTAACGGGTGTATTGGCTTGAGGTCTTGCCATTCATTTGTCACGGATATATTAGTTTGTGGTTTTTCATAGTATTATTATAATTCAATGGAAACTAAAGGAGAGTGCATTTGTTACAAATGTACCGATTTGGAGTTTTTTATGATAAAAAAATTAGTTTGGAATAAATTTGTCATAAGTGTGCAATTTTGGGATTTTTAATAGTAAAAAAATTAGTTTAGAATAAATGTATTTTAGGCGTATTAGTTTGGACTTTTTCACGGTATTAACCCAAAATAATAATGCCCAAGACAAATTTGAGGAACTTCTATATATAGTTTGATTTATAGGAAATAGTACCTAGAGAGTTTATTTATAAGCTTTAATAGATGACTATATAAGGAAAATAGATTAGATATGCATAATCAACATAGATAAAGAAAAAATAGAGGAAATATCCTATATATAACTAAAAGATACATACATATCTCTAACGTCATCGAGAATCTACCGTAGCAACAACTATTAACAATGTCTATAATTCTCAGGAAAATTCATGTCAATTAATGATACCCATCGAAACTTGGACATGAGAGAAATGGCACGGCATGCTCAAAAGAGCTAACTAACCAATAAAAAATGAGGACTCGCACTTCAGCTAACACGCCCATTCTTGACAACTGGCTCCACCACCAGCGCCACCGCCAACGCCAACTAGCATGTCTTCTTCTTGCAACCCAAATGAAGGGCACTGAGTGGTTTTGTCCTTGTTCTCTCAGTCAAAACAAGAGTCTTGTTTTTCTCGGCTGTCCAATGCCCTGTAATGAGAGAAATGCCCAACTGCTGGACCTAGAGATTTGACTTTTTGCCAACGAAAGCGATTCATTAACAAGCAAATGTGTCAAATCAAGCTGGCCTCTCTTGCCTTTACTTTACCATTCCCTCCTCACTACCATCCTCTCACCTTCCCCCTCTACTTCATCGTCATCACTCAAATCAAACTTCATTTCTTTCGCTCAGCCACGTCCTAGGGTCTCCAATCGACCTTCTCTTTCTCAGTCCCACCCATCAGATTAATCAGACCCATGCATTTTATCTCGGGTAATCTTCTTAATCGGGTTTTTTGTATATGCATTTTTTTCATGTATAGAAATGTTCTCTTTTGTGGCCCTTTTGCGATCTATTGCCTTGAATTGTTTGAATAAAGAGCTAAAGCATAAAAACTGAAATCGGATGAAAATTTGATTGGATATTGGTTTGAGAAAAGGATATTAGTTGACCTTCGGGAGGGATCCTATTTAGATTTCTACCATTGAATGTAACAAAATCTTAATTGGACCTCGTTAAATATTCTAGCCCAAAGTCTTAAAGTTTCTTTGTGTAATTTGAACCGATTTGAACACAATTACTTATAAAAGTTCCATTGAGTTCAACTATATAATATTCTAGCCCTGCAAATAAAAAAGGAAAAAACAAAACTATGCTCTCTCTAACCATTTGCCCAATCCTACCAACGTCATGCTTTAGCCAACACTCAATATCCTCTGCATCCAACCATCACTATTTAGGAAACTTCTCAGGTGCACCAAAATCCTATTAGCCCACTCAATCTCATCCTTTGATAGTTGCGGGTCACATGCAAGTTACGCCTAAAATCAAGTGGCCTCATGTTAATTTCGGCACATTTTGGGTGCGCATGACAAAATTTCTGAAATAGAAATTGATTTATTGCTAGAAATTGAGAAATTAAAAATTTTTAGCTTCTAATTTCTTCTTCAAATCTATTTTTGGAATAGAAATCTGTTCCAGAAATAGAAAAATCAAATTACTTTACCAAACGGATTTCTGTTTCAAACTTGTTCCGAGAAATAGAGAAATAGAGAAATAAAGAAATAGAAATTTTATTATACATGCCCTAAAAATTTTAACTTCTGATTTCTTCTTCAAATCTATTTCTGGAATAGAAATATGTTTCAGAAATAGAAAAATCAAATTGCTTTACCAAACGAATTTCTGTTTCGGAGAACAGAGAAATAGAAAAAAATAGAGAAGTATAAATTTTATCATGCATGCTCTTTGAATGGCTCCACATCCTCTGACAATGCTGGCCTCATCTGGCCGTTTCCACATACATGCCTGGGCTCCAATACCATTTCCACCCACCTATGCGCCTCTTGTGACCTTAGTTTTTTTTTGCTGTTTGTGCTCAGTTTGAATAATATGGGTGATGTGTCATATGTTGGTAAGAGTTTAGGCGTTTTTAGACAAACCGAAACTTTCGGTCACACCACACATTTCCCACGCATTACGTTATCCCTTTCCCTTTACTCATCCCATATATATATATCATCGGTCAACCAAGGCCGCTATTTACAAAAAGAAAAAAAAAAAAACCAAGACTGCCACGTAGCGCAACACCCGCGATTGTGGCCCAGCATGGGCCAATACTATCGGCCACCTCTTAAAAAGTCGTCCTAGGAGCGTAAATGAAATGATGATTGAACGCGTTGTCCAGCACCAGTTGTCATTTGTTTATCTTCCTGGTAAAGATGCAGCTGGGAATGTCAAGACCATCATGAGCTGCCCTCCTTTCGTCTCTTTCCAGGCAGGTTCCAGCACTCTAACCCCACTTCTACGTTCCACCCTCCTATTTATTATTATAATATATAGTCGCAAAATAAAATAATCGAAGGCTCACCCTCATCCCATCCTTGTATAAATACTACTCCTCCCCTCAACACAATCCATAACTTAAACAAAGCGAGAAGCTACCTCAGCTTTCGCCTTTCCTCTTTCCTCAGTCTCAGCCCAAAACTCAGCTACTACGATGGCATCGTTCTTCGCTTCTTCTAAAACAGCTCTTCCAAAGCTGTTCCTCGCCCTCTGCCTCCTTCACATGGCCTCCGCCACCAGGAGGCTTGCCGAGCTGGTCCAAGACCAGTCCCCGCCCATGAAGTACCACAATGGCCCTCTCCTCTCCGGCAAGATCTCCGTCAACCTCATCTGGTACGGCCGCTTCAAGCCCTCCCAGCGCACCATCGTCTCCGACTTCGTCACCTCCCTCTCTTCCGACCCTTCTTTGGTTCAGGCGCCCCCATCCGTCTCTCAGTGGTGGAAGACGGTCGACAAGTACTACCATCTCTCGTCCTCCAAGAGGCGCACGCCTTCTCTCACCCTCTCGCTCGGGAGGCAAGTCCTCGACGAGAGCTACTCGCTAGGGAAGTCCCTCAGGAACAAGCACCTCGTGAAGCTGGCGTCCCGGGGCGAACAACGGAACGCCATCAACGTCGTGCTCACCTCCTCTGACGTGGCCGTCGAGGGGTTCTGCATGAGCCGGTGCGGCTCCCACGACTCCGCCGTCGGTTCCGTCAAGGTCAACGGCAGGAGCTCGAGGTTCGCGTACATCTGGGTGGGAAACTCGGAGACACAGTGCCGTGGGCAGTGCGCGTGGCCGTTCCACCAGCCCCAGTACGGGCCGCAGAGCCCGCCGCTGGTGGCGCCCAACGGCGATGTCGGCGTCGACGGGATGGTGATCAACCTGGCAGGCCTCCTCGCCGGGACCGCCACGAACCCGTTCTCGAACGGGTACTACCAGGGCGAGGCGGGGGCGTCGCTGGAGGCGGCGTCGGCGTGCACGGGGATCTATGGAAACGGGGCGTACGCGGGCTATGCCGGGAACTTGCTGGTGGAGGAGGCGACGGGGGCGAGCTACAACGCGCACGGCGTGAACAGGAGAAAGTACCTGGTCCCGGCTCTCTACGATCCGTCCACGTCGTCCTGTTCGACGCTGGTCTGAGGGAAGTTGAGACAGATTGGAACGATGACGTTGAGGCTCCCAGATTGATTCATTCATTCGTTTATTGGTTTTTTTTTTTTGGATGTATATTACAGTCATTATACTTAATAGAAAAGGCAAGCCACTATTATTTGCTACAATTATATTCTCTAGTGAAGCAAGCGGGTTAATCCATTCTTAATTTACGATTTTAGCTCCACTCCCGCTAGTGTTGATTCTTTATTAGAGAGTTTGTAAAGTCCCAGAATTTCACGTCACTTAAAAATATCCAATTAAATGACACATCAGTTGACGTTAAAATTAATCTCCAGATAAATCAATTTCTTGTATGATTGCTCCCAATATTCCTTTCGGACGATTTTAGACTTGAATTGAGTCATTCATTACAAACGTGGCTTACCAACAACAAACTTTCTTATTTTCAAATATATTAATCTTGTACTTAACTTCATTTGAGGTTAGGGCTTGAATCTGGCCATAAATAAGTAATCTTGGATGAAGCCCATCATTATAATATTCACTTTATAGCCCTTCGGCGATCTATTGCCTTGAATTGTTAGATTAAAGAGGGGAATCATGAAAAGTGATGTTGGCCGAGAACTCAGTTGGATCTTGGTTCAGAAATAGGATATAGGTTGACCCTGATGGGACTCCTATTTTGATTTTAACTATTGATTATAATAAAATCTAAATTGATTCGTCGATCTAGTTAAACACTCTTTTGGGCTCAAAGTTTCAAAGTTTCCTTGTATAATTCGAGCCTCCTTGAACACAATTACTTCTATGAGTTTCCTCGAGTTCAACCAACATTTTAACCCGGCAAAAAAGAGTAAGAAGAAGAAGCAAAATTATGCTATCCCTATCAGTTTGCCCAAGCCCACTAATGCCACGCCACCAAACCTTCAACCAACACCCAATATCCTCTGCCTTGAAAAACTCTCTAATGCATCGGAATTACATAAGCCCACTCAATCTCATCGTTTGAGAGATGTGGGTGCGATGCAAGTCACACCTAGGATCAAGTGGCCTCATTCCACTACTTGCACATGGGGTGAGCATGGTTCCAAGATAGAACCTGAAATCTCATAATCGAACTAATGGGAACTTGTCCAGTTCTAGGTTCTAATATAAATAGGGTGGGTTCTACTTTAAAAAATTGGGGAACCTATTTCGACGGGTAGATTTCATGTTATAAATTGATGGAACCTAGAACTTGTAACATGAAACTTGGAATAAGCTTTTGTGTTTTTCTTAATCTATGTCTTCACGTGATGATATGGTATTCCATTGTGTTTGATGATGAGTGTATAATCTAGAATTATTAGTTGAGCTTCCATGTTATGGTTGAAATTTTTATTTTGTTAATATTTCATATTTTTTGTGTGTTTAAATATAAGTTATGATCAATGAATTTGAACAGTAAGTAGTAGTCATTAAATGTTATTATTCACTGTAAACGTTCAACTAATAATACAAGTGGAACTTGGGTAAAACCTAGAATTGAGCTTGAAACGTGTGACAAGATAAGTTCTACACTCCAGAATATGCAGGGTAAGTTTGAGGTTTCAAAAAATGAAGAACTCCTTTCTTAAGTAGCATCAACATTGACACGCAACATACAACACGAGACAAGATGAGACGATGACACATCATTTTTTAGAAAAATAGAAAATTTTGACATATGTGGATACGTTATATATTAAATGTATATTTTTATATATACACGATAAATTTTCATTTTTATTAATTTGATTTAAATTCACAAATGATAAATAATAATAAGGAACCTAGAACGAATTTACACTAAAAGCAATAATCCATGATTTGTTAATGTTATTCATTGTTTCAATATGACATATTCCACTTTATTCCAATAATCTATAAAACTTGAAGGAAAAAAATAATCAATTCATATTTTGAACTCGCATGTCGAGTGTGTTAGAGGAAAAGAGAAAAAAAAACTTAGAAGGTGAATTGTGCATCACCGTAAATTAGAATTAGAAAAGAAAAGAAGACTAAGTTTTTTTTCCTTCCTCTTTATTATTTATTTATTTTGATTTTTACATATTTACATTTTTTATTGAAAATTTTTAAATTGAAATTGTGAATTGCATAACAAAATTTCGAGTGTTGGGAAAATTGACTATGTGTTGAATTTTTCACCTGTTGAATAAGTGTCATACACATGTTAAAAGTGTCTACACGACATGACAGCTTCTGGAGAGCGTTAATACTTCTTTCAACCAGTAGATTTCATGTGTAGAATTTGAAACCACTCACCATTATATATGCCTTTGCCTCAAGACCATTTCCACCCGTCTATGTGCCTCTAATAGCTTAGCTTTCTTCTTTTTTTCTCTCTCTCTCTAAGTCTCTGTTTCAAATTATATGGATGATGTGTCATATGTTAGTGCTAGAGTTAAGATGATTTTAAAATAAATTCAAACTTTCGGTCACCCAATACAATTCCCATGCATTACATTATCCCTTTCACTTTACTCATCCCATATACACATCATCAGTCAAGCGAAGGTCACCACGTAGCGCAAAACCCACAGGTGTCCCATGCAGGGGCCAATATTATCGACCACCATTTCAGGCCGACAAAGCCGCCAAATCTTCAAGCAGAAGTCAGCCGACTATTGTCTCCACTAGGGGTGTAAACGGGTCGGGTCGGGTCTTGATGTTACCCGATCCGACCCGAAACATACAGGTCACATAATGTGACCCGACCCGACCCGACCCGACCCGACCCGACCCGAAACACGCTAAACTTGCATAGGAAATTCGGGTCGGGTTTCCGGGTCTTCCTTTTTTTTTTTTTTTTTTTTGGTGACAGTCAAATGGGCATCGGGCCGCAAATGAATGTATCTTCTACAAATGAGCACAAGCATAATTTAGTGCCACATTGATGTAGAATGTCAAATAAATGAGGAGCTTATCCGCAACACTCTTTATATCGAAGTTCCTAAAAAAGACATTGGCCTGGAAGAATGTGATTGCTTCATCAACAATATCTGTCCTATAAATAAAAAATGAAATCATGCATCGTGCAAGATTGGCCATTATCTGTCCTATAAATGATCTGACACACACCAAAGATACACAAAAATTAACAAAACCAGATTCTCCTCCCAATGGAATCTTTCACGCAAGAATTTTAAGAAGGCAAACAAAATTCACTCTGTTTGCAAAGACCCGGAATCGAACAACCCCGAAGAACTCAATGTAATGAAGGATAAGGACTACATATCATAAGAACCAAACGCTAACCAGCACTCATTTCTAATGCAAACACTAACCAGCAGTGCCCACTATCCAGGAATACCAGAAAATTAATCTCATTCTCAGCCTTCCTCACACAAGGGAGAGTCCAACTTAGCCCTTAGTCAAGCAAAATCAAAGCTAAAGCAACAACGAAGTCCCCACCGCCAAAAGCAACAACCCCTAAATTCTTACCCACCCCGACTTTAATTTGACATCCTTGTTCTTCTTGCCGGTGTTCTTAGCAGCCTCGATCATTGAGAGTCACATTAGCACCCACCACTATTACCTTATACCTCTTGGTCTTCCAAACCATGATCTTGAACCTCATTGCAAAGGCCAAATCCACCCTAAAGACCAACTCGTGATGGAGGATGGACACGAAACGAATGTGACAATGAGAGACAAGGCACGACAAAGTGAGAGTCCATCGGAACTCTTCATTTTGCATCTCATCACATTCACCACCGCAAAACTTTGCGCCCTCACAAAGGACCTCTGTTTTTAACACTACGAAACAAGCAGCGAACATCGATTTTGATTGCCATAAATTAATCTTCGTATTCCTCGCTCCGCAAAGGAGAGCAAACTTTCTAACACCACACATATGAAGAGACCAAAAGATCCACAGGAAAACAAATGTACGTTACTCTATTCTCCGAACTTGTCAATCCATAATTGAGAATCTCAAATGCAATTATCATGAACCACAAATGCCATAATTCTCCAGAAACTTCCATCTGTAAGTATTCCAGCTAGCCATTTTTCGGAAGTACAAAAATAGTTTCTAAGAGCAAAACTGTTCCGGGCCCAGAATCGAGGCTAATATGAGATACTTGAAACACCGAAGCTTGATAAAAGGCGAAAGACATTGCCTACAGCCTTCTTCCTCTTCTACCGCCCATTCACACTCCAACCAACCATTCATTTTAACAGTTTTGCTCGAACAAGAAAGACCCATCAATCAATTTTAAAGAACTTTACCTCCCGTTCATGATGTTGTTCGGGAAAGCACATACGCTCACTCGCTTAGCTAGCTGCTTCAGCTTAACTTTTAACCTGAACCCAAAGAATTTCATAGACAACTAAATGCATCAGACAAGCAATTTCCTTAATACAAGAAAATTTAAAAGAAAGAAACCCAGAAAGAGAAATAGATTTCGAAGAAACAGAAGCAGCCCAGCTAGAGAACTCAAAGTCATGCCGACAACTTAGCCCCAATCCAACATCAAAATTGAACCATAAAAAAACACATTCGACCCAATACAATCGCCGAATCAAATCGCCCGCAACGAAGAGCAACGTACAATCATCAACAATCGGCTCGAGCGGAAAGCGGCGACTTCGCGAAACGCAAAATTCCCGATCTCCACGGCCAATGTTGAGCGCCATCGAGCAGAAATTCGGGATGGCATTTGACGAGCGACGAGAGGGGGGAAGGCGCGTGGATCTGGAGGGGGGCTCCTCACCTGCCGGGACTTGGAAACGAGGCGAGAAACGAGCGCCATGATCACCGAGTGAACCCAGTCCCCAAGCTGTCAACGATGGTTGGCCGCACGCGGTGGCAAGGGTTTCGGCGTCGACGAGGCGGAGGCAAGGGGTGGCGACGGCGATGGCGAGGCGGAGTCGCGTCGATCGGAGGGCGGCAGCGGACTCCACGAGAAGGCGTACTCGTCGGAGAAGAAGGCGAAGCCGACGAGGTTGTGTTCGACTGTTCGTGTTTTTGGGGCTAAAGCCTAAAGCCTAAAGCGTTTGTGTTTTTGTGTTTTGGCGTGTTTGGACTTTAGAAAACTTGTTTCGGGTCGAACAATGTTCGAACACGACCCGAACACGAAACACATTTTGTTTGCTTGTTTTATATTTGTTACCCGAACACGACCCGAACACGAAACACGTTAATACATGTTTTGTGTTCGGGTCGTGTTCGGGTCGGGTCGGGTCGGGTCGGGTCTTTTTGACACCCCTAGTCTCTACCACCGCTTCTCTTACACCATTTTAAATATTTTAACTTCATCAATTTAGTTCTAAATCATTTAAAAAGTTGCCAATATAGTTAATTTAATCAATTTTGATTGGAAATCGCCACGTGATGTCGGCTACTTACGTGGTGCAATTGACAATGACATGAATAAATTTTGTAATTTTTTTGTTTTTATATTTTATTTTTCTTTCTCTCTTCTTTTTAATGAAAAATAAATCTTTCTCTGTCTATTGCTAGACCTCGGCAACGGTCTGCAACAGTGAAACCAACCCAAGGCAACAACCGGTGAGGACCCTTGTCAAAGGCCAACAAGGGTCGACCAAGGCCAAGCTTGCTTTGAGTGAGACTTGCTTTCGCCAAATCTAGAGAGGGGCAACTGAGGTTATGACCTTGCCAATCATCCCTAGTGGCTGGTCCTTGGCCATCACAAAGACTCGACGACTAGTAGAGAAATAAGGAAAGAAAAGAAAGGAAGAGAAAAATATAATTATAAATTCAGTAAATATAATAAAAATGATATAAATTGTCCATATTAGTGATATGACTCAATTGGTGAATTTTAAAATTTTAAGAGTATATTAGCATAAATATAATAAGTTTAGAACTTTTCTGGTAATTACTTCGCCACCTTTCCCCATTGCACAAGTCTGCAACTTAGTCTTGCCACCCCGCCGACCATATCTTAACATCACAAACCGAGCCACTTCTATTAATTAAATCGGATGCACGTAAATCAAGAAATGTCCATGGCCATAATAATAATTAGAGAATAGCGTTTCGTTTTAAAAAAAAAAAAAATTGAAGAAGGCCTACCGCCCTTCTCCAAGGCTAGAGAAAGATCAGTGTAAGGTCAGTTTCGTCCATTCACTGTATCTAAGGTGGTTTTTTTTTGGTCAAAGATAAGCTGGATTGCGTTGCCCACCTTTTGTTTTAAATTCCAGGCAACAGCTCACGGAAGAGGAGAAAAGGAGCTACCATCTTTAGTCTGAAATAGGACAGAAGCTGGATTGCACTGCCCACTTTTTGTTTGAATTTCAGCTAACGGACTCGCAAAAAAGGAACTAATATTTAGTCTGGATTCCAACATAAAATCCCATTCCATTAGTCAAATTTTCCAATTCAATTTAAACATGAGAGGAGATGTCAAGAGATAGAAATATGCCATATCATTGGATAATAAAATTTATATGCTTTTCATATACACGTGATATTCTTTTGCTTGTTAGTTTAAGTTTTTGGATAAGACTTTTTATTGAATCTAGAAAAAAATTTAAGAAAATTCGATATAAATAATTTTGTTTAGAACATCAATTGCAATAGGCACATTAGGCATTATCATCTTCTTCTTCTTTTTCTTTTTTGGCGATTGGTTACTTAAAAAGCTGTCTTAAGAGCGTAAATGATGATTGAACGCGTAGTCGGGCAAGAGTGGTCTCCTGCTAATCTTGCTGGTGAAGATGCAACTGGGGTTGCAAGACCATCATGAGCTGCCCTCCGTTTGTCTCTTTCCAAGCAGGTTCCGGCACTTTAACCCCACTACTACGTTCCACGGTCCACCCTCCTGTTTATTATTATAATATATAGTCATAAAATAAAATAATCGAAGGCTCACCCTCATCCCACCCCTGTATAAATACTCCTCCTCGCTTCGACACAACCCACAACTTAAACAAAGCAAGAAACTACCTCTGCTTTCACCTTCCCTCACTCTTTAGCCCAAAACTCAAGCTGCTACAATGGCATCCTTCTTCGCTTCTAAGACAGCTCTTCTTCCAAAGCTCTTCCTCGCCCTCTGCCTCCTCCAGATGGCCTCCGCCACCAGGAGGCTGGCCGAGCTGGTCCAAGACCAGTCCCCGCCCATGAAGTACCACAATGGCCCTCTCCTCTCCGGCAAGATCTCGGTCAACCTCATCTGGTACGGCCGCTTCAAGCCCTCCCAGCGCACCATCGTCTCCGACTTCGTCACCTCCCTCTCCTCCGACCCTTCTTTGGCTCAGGCCCCCCCATCCGTCTCTCAGTGGTGGAAGACGGTCGACAAGTACTACCACCTCTCGTCCTCCAAGAGGCGCACGCCTTCTCTCACCCTCTCGCTCGGGAGGCAAGTCCTCGACGAGAGCTACTCGCTGGGGAAGTCCCTCACGAGCAAGCACCTCGTGGAGCTCGCGTCCCGGGGCGAACAGCGGAACGCCATCAACGTCGTGCTCACCTCCTCTGACGTGGCCGTCGAGGGGTTCTGCATGAGCCGGTGCGGCTCCCACGACTCCGCCGTCGGTTCCGTCAAGGTCAACGGCAGGAGCTCCAGGTTCGCGTACATCTGGGTGGGAAACTCGGAGACACAGTGCCCTGGGCAGTGCGCGTGGCCGTTCCACCAGCCCCTGTACGGCCCACAGAGCCCGCCGCTGGTGGCGCCCAACGGCGACGTCGGCGTCGACGGGATGGTGATCAACCTCGGAGGCCTCCTCGCCGGGACCGCCACGAACCCCTTCTCTAACGGGTACTACCAGGGCGAGGCGGGGGCGTCACTGGAGGCGGCGTCGGCGTGCACCGGGATCTACGGCAACGGGGCGTACCCGGGCTACGCTGGGAACTTGCTGGTGGATGAGGCGACGAGGGCGAGCTACAACGCGCACGGCGTGAACGGGAGAAAGTACCTAGTCCCGGCTCTCTACGATCCGGCCACGTCGTCGTGTTCGACCCTGGTGTGAGGGAAGTGGCGACAGATAGAAACGATGACGTTTAGGCTACCAGATTAATTCATTCATTCTTTTATTGGTTTTGTAGTTGCTGTATATTACAGTCATTATAGCTAATAGAAAAGGCAAGCCACTATTACTTGCTACAATTTTATTCTCTAGTGAATCAAGCGGGTTAATCCATTCTTAATTTACGATTTTAGCTCCACTCCCGCTAGTGTTGATTCTTTATTAGAGAGTTTGTAAATTCCCAAAATTTCACGTCACTTAAAAATGTCCAATTAAATGACACATCAGTTGACATTAACATTAATCTCCAGATAAATCACTTTCTTGTATGGCTGCTCCCAATATTCCTTTCGGACGATTTTAGATTCAAATTGAGTCATTCAGTACAAATGTGGCTTAACAACAACAGACTTTCTTATTTTCAATTTATACTTAACTTCATTTGAGGTTAGGGCTTGAATCTGACCATAAATAAGTAAATCATGGATGAAGCTCGTCATTATATCATACTCCTTCAATTCACCATTGATCCACTAATAGAAACAACCGTTAATAATGTCTACAATTCATAGGAAATCCATATTGATTGATGATAAACATCAAAGTTTGGACATTAATTACATGACATAGTCATGAGAACTACATCGCTAACAAACATTAAATGTGGATCAGCACTTAGCTAACAGAACTATTCTCAACAATTAGCTCCATCACCACCACCACCTAGCACGTCGTCTTCTCACAACCCAAAAGGAATGGTACTAACTGGTTTGTCCTTGTTCTCTCAGTCAAAACAAGTCTTGTTTTTCCCTTAGCTTTCCAAGGCCCTGTAATGAAATGCATAATTGCTGGACCGAGTGCTTTGACTTTGTGCTAACGAAAGCGCTTCATTAACAAGCAAACGTGTCAAATTACGTTGTCTCTCTTGTCTTTAGATCACCACTCTCTCCTCATTACTATTCTCTCACCTTCCCCATTCCTTCATCGCATCAATCAGATCTAAGTTCATTTCTCTCGCTAAGCAACATCCTAATGGCTTCAATCGACCTTCTTTTTTCTCACTCCCGCCCTTTAGATTGATCAAACCTGTGCGATCTATCTTGGTAATGTTATTAAGGGGTTATTATATATGCATGTTCTTTTGTATTAAAATATTCACTTTATGGCCCTTTGGCGATCTATTGCCTTGGATTGTTAGATTAAAGTGGGGAATCATGAAAAGTGATGTTGGCCAAGAAATCGGTTGGATCTTGGTTCAGAAATAGGATGTAGGTTGACCATGATGGGGATCCTATTTTGATTTTAACTATTGAGCGTAACAAAATCTAAATTGATTCGACAATCTAGTTAAACACTCTTTTGGGCTCAAAGTCTCAAAATTTCCTTGTATAATTCGGGCCTCCCTGAACACAATTACTTCTATGAGTTTCCTCGAGTTCAACCAACATTTTAACCCTGCAAAAAAGAATAAGAAGAAGAAGCAAAATTATGCTATCCCTATCAGTTTGCCCAAGCCCACTTATGTCACGCCACCAAACCTTCAACCAACACTCAATATCCTCTGCCTCGAAAAACTCTTCTCGTCGCTTGAAAGATGTGGGTGCGATGCAAGTCACACCTAGGATTAAGTGGCCTCATTCCACTATTTGCACATGGGGTGAGCATGGTTTTGAGATAGAACCTGGAACCTTAGAATTGGACTGGTTGGAATCTGTCCAATTCTAGGTTCCAATAAATATAGGGTGGGTTATACTTTAAAAAATTGAAGAACCTGTTTCGATAGATAGATTTTAGGTTCTAAATTGATGGAACCTAGAACTTGTAACATAAAATTTGGAATAAGTTTTTGTATTTTTCTTAATCTATGTTGTCACATGATCATAAGGTATTCCATTGTGTTCGATAATGAGTGTATAATCTAGAACCACTAGTTGAGCTTCCATGTTATGATCAAAATTTTTACTTTATTAATATTTCATATTTTTCGTGCATTTAAATATAAGTTATGATCAGTGAATTGTAACAGTAAGTGATGGTCATTAAATGTTTCTTTCACTGTAAACGTTCAACTAATAATACAAGTGAAACTTGGGTAAAAAGCTAGAATTGATCTTGAAGCTTGTGACAAGATAGGTTCTAGACTCTGTAATATGCAGGCTAAGATCAAGGTTTCAAAAATGAGGAACCCCTTCCCTAAGTAGCATCAACATCGACATGCAACATACGAGACGAGATGAGACAAGACGTTGACACATCATTTTTCAGAAAAATAGAGAATTCCGATATATGGGGATATGTTATATACTAAATGTATATTTTTATATATACATGATAAATTTTTATTTTTATGATTATTTTAATCAAATTAATTTGATTTAAATTCACAAATAAATAAATAATAAATAAGAGCCTAGAATGAATTTACACTAAAAAAAGTAACCCATAATTTGTTAATGTTATTCATTGTTTCAATTTGACATATTCCATTTTATTCCAATAATCTATAAAACTTGAAGGAAGGAAAAAAATAAGCAATTCATATTTTGGACTCACATATCAAGCGTGTCAGAAGAAAAGGAAAAAAATAAACTTAGGAGATGAATTGTGCATCATGGGAAATTATAATTAGAAAAGAAAAGAAGACTAAGTTTTTTTTTCTTTCCCTTATTATTTTTTATTCTTTTTACATATTACATTTTTTATTGAAAATTTTTAAATTAACCCCATGTGTGTCGGAATTGTGAATTGCATATCAGAATTTCGGATTCACGTGTCGGAAAGCATCAGGAAAATTGACTATACATTGGATTTTTCGATATCTATTGATCAAGTGTCATACACGTGTTGGAGTGTCTGACACAACATAAAGTTTCTACAGAGTGTTGATGCTTCTTTCAACTGGTAGATTTCATGTTCTAGATCTAACCTGTGTAGAATTTGAAACTGTTCGCCATTACGTATGTCTTTGCCTCAAGACCATTTCCACCCGTCTATGTGCCTCTAATAGCTTTTCTTTTCTTTTTTTTTCTCTCTCTCTCTAAGTCTCTGTTTTAAATTATATGGATGATGTGTCATATGTTAGTGCTAGAGTTAAGATGATTTTAAAACAAATTCAAACTTTCGGTCACCCAATACAATTCCCATGCATTGCATTATCCCTTTCACTTTACTCATCCCATATGCACATCATCAGTCAAACGAAGGCCACCACGTAGCGCAAAACCCACGAGTGTCCCATGCAGGGGCCAATATTATCGACCACCATTTCAGGCCGACAAAGCCGCCATATCTTCAAGCAGAAGTCAGCCGACTATTGTCTCCACCACCGCTTCTCTTACACCATAATTACAAAAATAAAATAATAATAATTGAACTTATGCAAATTCAATCATAAACATTTTAACTTGATCAATTTAGTTCTAAATCATTTAAAAATTTGCCAATATAGTTAATTTAATCAATTTTGATTGGAAATCGCCACGTGGATGTTAGCTACTTAGGTGATGCAATTGGCAATGATATGAATAAATTTTGTAATTTTTTTATATTTGTTTTATTTATTATTTATTTTTAAAAATTCTTTCTCTGTCTATTGCCGACCTCGACAACGGTTTGCAACCAACCCAAGGCAACTACCGTCCGGACCCTTGTCAAAGGCCAACAAGGGTTGACCAAGGCCAAGCTCGCTTTGAGCGAGACTTGCTTTCACCAAATCTAGCGAGGGGCAATTGAGGTTATGACCTTGTCAATCATCTCTAGTGGCTGGTCCTTGGCCATCACGAATACTCGACGACTAGAAGAGAAAGAAGGAAAGAAAAGAAAAGAAGAGAAAATATAATTATAAATTCAATAAATATAATAAAAATGATATAAATTGTCTGTATTAGTGATACGGCTCAATTGGTGAATTTCAAAATTTTAAGAGTAAATTAACATAAATATAATAAGTTTAGAACTTTTCTGGTAATTACTTCCACCACCTTTCCACACTGCACAAATCTGCAACTTAATCTTGCCACCCCGCCGACCATCTTTTAATTGCATCACAAACCGAGCCACTTCTATTAATTAAATTCGATGCACGTAAATCAAGAAATGTCCATGGCCATAATAATAATTAGAGAATAACGTTTCGTTTTTTTCAAAAAAAAATTGCAAAAGGCCTACCGCCCTTCTCCAAGGCTAATGAGAAAGATCAGTGTAAGGTCAGTTTCGTCCATTCACTGTATCTAAGGTGGATTTTTTTTTTTTGGTCAAAGATAAGCTGGATTGCGTTGCCCACCTTTTGTTTTAAATTCCAGGAAACAGCTCACGGAAGAGGAGAAAAGGAGCTACCATCTTTAGTCTGAAATAGGACAAGCTGGATTGCACTGCCCACTTTTTGTTTGAATTTCAGCTAAGGGACTCGCAAAAAAGGAACTATTATATTTAGTTTGGATTCCAACATAAAGTCCCATTCCATTAGTCAAATTTTCCAATTCAATTTAAACATGAGAGGAGATATCAAGAGATAGAAATATGCCACATCATTGGATAATAAAATTTATTTTCTTTTTACATACACGTGATATTCTTTTGCCTGTCAGTTTAAGTTTTTAGATAAGACTTTTTAACAATTTGATTCTAAAAAAAAAAAAGTTAAGAAAACTTTATATAAATAATTTTGTTTAGAACATCAATTGCAATAGGCACATTAAGCATTATCATCTTATTTTTTCCGGCGATTGGTTACTTAAAAAGCTGTCTTAAGAGCGTAAATGATGATTGAACGCGTAGTCGGGCAAGAGTGGTCTCCTGCTAATCTTGCTGGTGAAGATTCAACCGGGGTTGCAAGACCATCATGAGTTGCCCTCCGTTTGTCTCTTTCCAAGCAGGTTCCGGCACTTTAACCCCGCTACTACGTTCCACGGTCCTATTTATTATTAAAATATATAGTTATAAAATAAAATAATCGAAGGCTCACCCTCATCCCACCCCTGTATAAATACTCCTCCTCGCTTCAACACAAACCCACAACTTAAACAAAGCGAGAAACTACCTCTGCTTTCACCTTCCCTCACTCTTTAGCCCAAAACTCAAGCTGCTACAATGGCATCCTTCTTCGCTTCTAAGACAGCTCTTCTTCCAAAGCTCTTCCTCGCCCTCTGCCTCCTCCAGATGGCCTCCGCCACCAGGAGGCTGGCCGAGCTGGTCCAAGACCAGTCCCCGCCCATGAAGTACCACAATGGCCCTCTCCTCTCCGGCAAGATCTCCGTCAACCTCATCTGGTACGGCCGCTTCAAGCCCTCCCAGCGCACCATCGTCTCCGACTTCGTCACCTCCCTCTCCTCCGATCCTTCTTTGGCTCAGGCCCCCCCATCCGTCTCTCAATGGTGGAAGACGGTCGACAAGTACTACCACCTCTCGTCCTCCAAGAGGCGCACGCCTTCTCTCACCCTCTCGCTCGGGAGGCAAGTCCTCGACGAGAGCTACTCGCTAGGGAAGTCCCTCACGAGCAAGCACCTCGTGGAGCTCGCGTCCCGGGGCGAACAGCGGAACGCCATCAACGTCGTGCTCACCTCCTCTGACGTGGCCGTCGAGGGGTTCTGCATGAACCGGTGCGGCTCCCACGACTCCGCCCTCGGTTCCGTCAAGGTCAACGGCAGGAGCTCGAGGTTCGCGTACATCTGGGTGGGAAACTCGGAGACACAGTGCCCTGGGCAGTGCGCGTGGCCGTTCCACCAGCCCCAGTACGGGCCGCAGAGCCCGCCGCTGGTGGCGCCCAACGGCGACGTCGGCGTCGACGGGATGGTGATCAACCTCGGAGGCCTCCTCGCCGGGACCGCCACGAACCCGTTCTCGAACGGGTACTACCAGGGCGAGGCGGGGGCGTCGCTGGAGGCGGCGTCGGCGTGCACGGGGATCTACGGCAACGGGGCGTACCCGGGCTACGCTGGGAACTTGCTGGTGGATGAGGCGACGAGGGCGAGCTACAACGCGCACGGCGTGAACGGGAGAAAGTACCTGGTCCCGGCTCTCTACGATCCGGCCACGTCGTCGTGTTCGACCCTGGTGTGAGGGAAGTGGCGACAGATAGAAACGACGTTTGGGCTACCAGATTAATTCATTCATTCTTTTATTGGTTTTGTAGTTGCTGTATATTACAGTCATTATAGCTAATAGAAAAGGCAAGCCACTATTATTTGCTACAATTTTATTCTCTAGTGAATCAAGCGGGTTAATCCATTCTTAATTTACGATTTTAGCTCCACTCCCGCTAGTGTTGATTCTTTATTAGAGAGTTTGTAAAGTCCCAAAATTTCACGTCACTTAAAAATGTCCAATTAAATGACACATCAGTTGACATTAACATTAATCTCCAGATAAATCACTTTCTTGTATGGCTGCTCCCAATATTCCTTTCGGACGATTTTAGATTCGAATTGAGTCATTCAGTACAAATGTGGCTTAACAACAACAGACTTTCTTATACTTAACTTCATTTGAGGTTAGGGCTTGAATCTGACCATAAATAAGTAAATCATGGATGAAACTCGTCATTCTATCATACTCCTTCAATTCACCATTGATCCACTAATAGAAACAACTGTTAATAATGTCTACAATTCATAAGAAATCCATATCGATTGATGATAAACATCAAAGTTTGGACATTAATTATATGACATAGTCATGAGAACTACATCGCTAACAAACATTAAATGTGGATCAGCACTTAGCTAACAGAACTATTCTCAACAATTAGCTCCATCACCACCACCACCTAGCACGTCGTCTTCTCACAACCCAAAAGGAATGGTACTAACTGGTTTGTCCTTGTTCTCTCAGTCAAAACAAGTCTTGTTTTTCCCTTAGCTTTCCAAGGCCCTGTAATGAAATGCATAATTGCTGGACCGAGTGCTTTGACTGTGTGCTAACGAAAGCGCTTCATTAACAAGCAAACGCGTCAAATTAAGTTGTCTCTCGTCTTTAGATCACCACTCTCTCCTCATTACTATTCTCTCACCTTCCCCATTCCTTCATCGCATCAATCAGATCTAAGTTCATTTCTCTCGTTAAGCAACATCCTAATGGCTTCAATCGACCTTCTTTTTTCTCACTCCCGCCCTTTAGATTGATCAAACCTGTGCGATCTATCTTGGAATGTTATTAAGGGGTTATTATATATGCATGTTCTTTTGTATTAAAATATTCACTTTATGGCCCTTTGGCGATCTATTGCCTTAGATTGTTAGATTAAAGTGGGGAATCATGAAAAGTGATGTTGGCCAATAAATCGGTTGGATCTTGGTTCAGAAATAGGATGTAGGTTGACCATGATGGGGATCCTATTTTGATTTTAACTATTGAGCGTAACAAAATCTAAATTGATTCGACAATCTAGTTAAACACTCTTTGGGCTCAAAGTCTCAAAATTTCCTTGTATAATTCGGGCCTCCCTGAACACAATTACTTCTATGAGTTTCCTCGAGTTCAACCAACATTTTAACCCTGCAAAAAAGAATAAGAAGAAGAAGCAAAATTATGCTATCCCTATCAGTTGCCCAAGCCCACTTATGTCACGACCACCTTTGACGTAAAGGTAACATGAACTTTGGGGAAATTGTATTATCTCGACTTGTATTCAATTGTGCTATTACATTGTACATAAATAGTGGAAGAAGGAAAAAGTAAAATAGGAAAAGTAATATACATGTATCGGAGTTTCCTATTTACTAATATTTACTAGAATCAATTATGTACAGAATCGATTCTAAGATCTTCCAACACTCCCCCTCAAGCTGGTGGCCTATATATGTCAAGGACACCTAGCTTGCTTAATAGAAACTTGTGTTGTCTTTGGCAGAGCGGCTTAGTGAAAATATATGCTGGTTGATCCGCTGTTCCAATGCCTTTTGTTATGAGAACTCCCTCTTTGATCTTGTCACGAGTGAAGTGACAGTCAACTTCTATGTGTTTTGTTCTTTCATGAAAAACTGGATTTGCTGCTAATTTAAGTGCAGCATCATTATCACAGAACAATACACTTGGTCCACTGACCTGTATTCCCAAATCAGAAAGAAGTCCTTGTATCCAGACTATTTCGCAAGTAGTCTTCGCCATGGCTCGATATTCTGATTCAGCTGATGAAAGTGACACAGTGGATTGTTTCTTTGTTTTCCACGAAATCAACGTCTTTCCCAATTTAATACAAAAACCGGTGATGGATCTCCTAGTCATTGGACAAGTAGTGTAATCAGTGTCACAAAATGCTGTCATCTCCATGTTGCATTCATGTGATAAAAATATACCGAGTCCTGGACACCCCTTCAAATATCTTACAACCTTCAAGGCTGCATTCATGTGCGACTCCTTTGGCATATGCATGAATTGACTGAGTATCTGAACCGCATAGCATATATCCAGTCTTGTCATAGTAAGATATATCAATTTACCAACAAGCCGTTGATACCTGGACGGATCCTTAAGTAATGGATCCCTGTTTGATGAAGAAGAATTGAGATCATACTCATGTGTTGTCAATTTGACATTCTGTTCAATGGGAATCACTGCTGGCTTGCAACCTGATAATCCGGCTTCAGAAACAATTTGCAAAATAAATTTTCTCTGACTGAGGGAGATTCCTTTTTCAGACCTTGCGATTTCAATGCCAAGGAAAAATTTGGGAGGTCCCAAATCCTTGATGTGGAAAGCAGAGTGCAAATATTCCTTGAATCTTGTAACATGGGAATCATTATTTCCCATAATCAATATGTCATCAACATATATCAGCAAGTAAATCGACGAACTTCCCACATTTCGTTTAAATAAAGCATAATCATGCTTGGAATGTTGAAAACCAACATTGGTTAACGCAGTAGTAAATTTGGCATCCCATTGTCTAGATGCCTGCTTTAAACCATACAAGGATTTGCGAAAACGACATACCCGATACTCCCCCTGTTTGCGTAATCCTGGAGGAAGATCCATGTAAATTTCTTCATCCAAGTCTCCATGAAGAAAGGCGTTGTGGACGTCCATCTGGTGTAAGGACCAATTTTGTACTGTTGCAACAGATAGAAAGGACCGCACAGTAACTTTCTTGGTGACTGGAGAGAAAGTTTCGTGGTAATTGAAACCTTCTCTTTGAGTAAAGCCTTTGGCCACCAACCTAGCTTTGTAACGTTCTATGGAGCCATCATATTTGAACTTTATCTTGTAAACCCATTTACATCCGATCGGCTTTCTATGTGGTGGTAAGGGAACAACATCCCAAGTATTATTATCCATGAGAGCAGCAAGTTCAGATTCCATTGCATGGCGCCATTTGGGATCTTGTGCCGCCTTAGCAAAGGAGGATGGTTCACATTCTTCTGAAATTCTACTTATACAACACATATGTTCTCCTGATAACCGATTGAAAGAAACATAGGATGAAATCGGATATTGTGTACCTGAAGAGTTTGCAACAGAACATATATAATCCTTAGTCCATGTGGGTGGACGTATTTGTCTGCCAGAACGACGGGGTAGCTCATCAGAAGCCTCAGATGATTCAGTAGCCATCTCCGTTGCTTCCCTTGGTGAAGAAGATAATGGAGCTTCTTCACGTAAGATAGGTGATTCAATTTCTTGATTTGAGGATTCCATCGATGCTTGTGGAATGGATGATTGAGGTGCCACAAGAAAACCGGGTGCAAATAATATATCTTCATCAGACATAAGGAACTGATTGTTTTTTGATGAAGTATCTTGAGATGGATGGAGCTTCTCTTTGAAAGGAAATATGTCTTCATGAAAAATAAAATCCCTGCTAGTAAAGAAATGTCATGTGGAAAATTCCATAACACGATATCCCTTTTGAAGAGGGGGGTACCCCATAAAAACACATCGTGTTGCACGGGGACTCATTTTATCCCGAGGACCCATACTGGTTGCATAACATAAACAACCAAACACTCTAAGGTGATCATTATCGGGCTGTTTGTTGTAAAGCACCTCATATGGAGTTTTACCATGAAGGATTCTACTGGGCATGCGATTAATCAGATAGGCGGCTGTGACCACACAATCTCCCCAAAATTCTTCAGGGATTGAAGCTTGATATTTGAGTGCACGGGCTACTTCTAAGAGATGTCTATGTTTCCTTTCTACAACTCCATTTTGCTGTGGAGTGTAAGTACAGAAACTTTCATGGACTATCCCATGAGTAGACAACAATCTTATGCAATCAGAAGTAAAGAATTCTCGCCCATTATCTGTGCGAATTCGCTGTACAGATTTATCAAATTGATTTCTAATTAAAGAAAGGAAATTAGATAAATGAGTGAATGTTTGACTCTTCGATTGCATAAGGTATAACCATGTGGCACGACTATAGTCATCAACTATGGTAAGAAAGTAGCGAGATCCATCACGATGAGGAGTGTGATAGGGACCCCAGATGTCCATGTGAAGTAATGAAAAAGGATTTTGAGTTCGAGATGTACTAACTGGGAATGATGCTCGAGTTTGTTTAGCTAAAGGACATATAGGGCATTTTGGATGAGGAAATTTAGCACTATGACCCAATCGTTGATGCAAAAGGAGATTTTTACTATAGCTGATTGCATTACAATAAATGCTTTTATTCAATAATGCTAAATCTCCTGGAGAATTGACCCAAAAATAAAGTCCTTGTGCCTCATTACCCAAGCCCATCACTCTGCCAGTCGAAAGGTCCTGAAAGACACAATTTTTGGAATTGAATATGGCTTTATAAGAATTGTCCATACATACCTTGGCAACTGAAAGAAGATTGAACTCAAAATCTGGAATGTATAGGACATTTTTAAGAACAAAGTTCTGACCAAGATGTACGGTACCGATTTTGGTAACATATGTAGTGTTTCCATTTGGAAGACGTACCGTAACAGGAGATTGTGTGTTTTCATGGACATGGGAAAATAAGCACTCATTACAAACTATGTGGTCACTAGCGCCTGAATCGATAATCCATGCATCAATAGATAATGAATTCCTTTCTCGAAAAAAAGTACCTGAGAATCCTGCAATAGTGTCCCCAGTCTTAAGTTGGCCCAATGCTTGGATGATATTTTCATACTGTTGTTGAGTGATAGTCTGTTG
The DNA here is from genome assembly GCA_016097545.1 of Eucalyptus victrix. Lineage (NCBI taxonomy): Eukaryota > Viridiplantae > Streptophyta > Magnoliopsida > Myrtales > Myrtaceae > Eucalyptus > Eucalyptus victrix. Next base: position 4,287,942 of record CM027840.1, on the reverse strand, counting down.
AGATGCTCCACCACCCTTCTGTGCAGTGACCTGATAGACTGAAGACTCCTTTTCCCTTTTATTATTGGGTTTCCCATGAAGTTTCCAACATGTATCAACAGTATGGTGCGGTCGTTTGCAATATTCACAATATTTATTTTTAATTTTTGAATTTTGCCCACTGACCTTGCTTGTTGATGTGGCAAAATGAGTACCGTTGGATGCTTTGTAGACCGGCGCTGATGTGGCGAAATATTGGCCGTTCGATCCAGCCGGATAGCCCATCAAACTGTAGCCGTCAGATTGCGCCCGTCGATCCCAGCCGTTCGCCGCAAAGAACTGATCTGAACCGTCCGATCCAGCTCCTCTATCCAGGCCGTCCATCCGCGAAGACCTAGGGTAGTCTTCGTTCTTTCTCGACGCCGTAGCCGCGAAAGCCCTCTCTCTCGGTTGTGTTGCGGCTCCGAGGCTCCCTCCTGTTCCGACGACGGTCTCCGTCGCAACGAAGCCCGAGGGGAACGTTGAGAAGCCCGTTCCATCGCCAATCCGAGCATGTTCGTTCGCGGCGGCCCTCTGGTTTTCCTCCTGCACAGCCAACTGGAAGATTCGGCCGAGCGGCGGTTGAGGATCCATCGCAAGAATCTGCGATCGAAAACCAGTGTAAGTGTCGTTCAAGGTGAGTAGGAACTGAGTAGCTTTCTCCTTTTCCTTGATCGCATGGTATTGACGAAGGGTGGCTTCTGGCCCTTCCAATTTCTCCTCGGCTGCTTCAATCTCGTTCCACAAGGCTGATAATTGGTTGAAACAGGCGGTAACCGAAAGGTTCCCCTGTTTTAGCTCGGTTAGGGTTTGTGTCAACGAGAAAACCCTAGCCCTATCTGATTTCCCGTACATTTCTTGCAGATTATCCCAGAATTTTTTCGAATCTTCGGTCGGAGGAAGACCGGCGGCAACGTCAGGTGCCAAGCAATTCCCGATCCAGGAGCGCACAAGTCGATTGCAGCGATTCCAGTGCCTCTACAGTCATTCGTCTGTTGGGTAAGGTATTGTTCCATCAATAAAATCATCCTTGGTTTTGGTAACAAGGGCACGTCGAAGATCACGGGCCCAAGCGTGATAATTCGTCGTTCCAGTAAGTTGTTAGGCAACCAGCCGCAGCTCTAGCCCGTCCGCTGGTGAAGTGTAAAGCGGATCTCCGAGCTCCAGCCGTCCTCCGTTGAACAGAAACAGGTAAGGGGAAACCGGGTAGGGTTCGATCCCCTTTCCCGGTGTAAACCCAGGTCTGTGACCCACAGTTGCCTGTGCCGACTCACCAGTCGGGTTGGCCCCATATGGATATTGGGGCCATGGTGTGGCGTACCACGGGGGTGGAGGCCAGTAAGTTGGCCCTGGAATCTGCACTGAAGCAGGAGCAGGTGCTGAGGCAACATTGGTTACCTGCTCTTCTCCAGTCGATCCATCTGGATGGGAAGGTATGATCGTCTGATCCTGGGCTGATGAAGATTCTACTAAGGGATTCATAACCTCTTTATCCTTTGTCATGGCACCAAGGATGAATTCCTAACTGCTTTGCTAATCTGTTCTGCAGGAAGGGATCCTCAGTTATAGATCAGAAGGAAGCAATGGCAATTCAAGAAAGGTCGCGGAAGCTAGGGCAGGAAACGATGCTCTGATACCATGACAGAAAGGTAACATGAACTTTGGGGAAATTGTATTATCTGATTTGTATTCAATTGTGCTATTACATTGTACATAAATAGTGGAAGAAGGAAAAATTAAAATAGGAAAAGTAATATACATGTATCGGAGTTTCCTATTTACTAATATTTACTAGAATCAATTATGTACATAATCGATTCTAAGATCTTCCAACAACCTTCAACCAACACTCAATATCCTTTGCCTCGAAAAACTCTTCTCGTCGCTTGAAAGATGTGGGTGCAATGCAAGTCACACCTAGGATTAAGTGGCCTCATTTCACTATTTGCACATGGGGTGAGCATGGTTTTGAGATAGAACCTGGAATCTTAGAATTGGACTGGTTGGAATCTATCCAATTCTAGGTTCCAATAAATATAGGGTGGGTTATACTTTAAAAAATTGAAGAACCTGTTTCGATAGGTAGATTTTAGGTTCTAAATTGATGGAACCTAGAACTTGTAACATAAAATTTGGAATAAGTTTTTGTATTTTTCTTAATCTATGTTGTCACATGATCATAAGGTATTCCATTGTGTTCGATGATGAGTGTATAATCTAGAACCACTAGTGGAGCTTCCATGTTATGATCGAAATTTTTACTTTATTAATATTTCATATTTTTCGTGCGTTTAAATATAAGTTATGATCAGTGAATTGTAACGGTAAGTGATGGTCATTAAATGTCTCTTATTCACTGTAAACGTTCAACTAATAATACAAGTGAAACTTGGGTAAAACCTAGAATTGATGTTGAAGCCTGTGACAAGATAGGTTCTAGACTCCAGAATATGCAGGTAAGATCAAGGTTTCAAAAAATGAGGAACCCCTTCCCTAAGTAGCATCAACATCGACATGCAACATACGAGACGAGATGAGACAAGACGTTGACACATCATTTTTCAGAAAAATAGAGAATTCCGATATATGGGGATATGTTATATACTAAATGTATATTTTTATATATACATGATAAATTTTTATTTTTATGATTATTTTAATCAAATTAATTTGATTTAAATTCACAAATAAATAAATAATAAATAAGAGCCTAGAATGAATTTACACTAAAAAAAGTAACCCATAATTTGTTAATGTTATTCATTGTTTCAATTTGACATATTCCATTTTATTCCAATAATCTATAAAACTTGAAGGAAAAAAAAATAAGCAATTCATATTTTGGACTTGATGTCAGAGTGTGTTAGAAGAAAAGAAAAAAATAAACTTAGGAGGTGAATTGTGCGTAATGGGAAATTAGAATTAGAAAAGAAAAGAAAAGAAGACTAAGTTTTTTTTTTCTTTCCCCTTTATCATTTTTTATTCTTTTTACATATTACATTTTTTATGGAAAATTTTTAAATTAACCCCACGTGTGTCAGAATTGTGAATTGCATATCAGAATTTCGGATTCACGTGTCGAAAAGCGTCAGGAAAATTGACTATACGTTGGATTTTTCGATATCTATTGATCAAGTGTCATACACGTGTTGGAGTGTCTGACATGACATAAAGTTTCTACAGAGTGTTGATGCTTCTTTCAACTGGTAGATTCCATGTTCCAAATCTAACTCTGTGTAGAATTTGAAACTGTTCGCCATTACGTATGTCTTTGCCTCAAGACCATTTCCACCCATCTATGCGCCTCTAATAGTTTCTACTTCTTCTTCTTTCTCTCTCTCTCTCTCTATGTCTCTGTTTTATATTATATGGATGATGTGTCATATGTTAGTGCTAGAGTTAAGATGATTTTAAAACAAATTCAAACTTTCGGTCACCCAATACAATTCCCATGCATTGCATTATCCCTTTCACTTTACTCATCCCATATGCACATCATCAGTCAAACGAAGGCCACCACGTAGCGCAAAACCCACGAGTGTCCCATGCAGGGGCCAATATTATCGACCACCATTTCGGGCCGACAAAGCCGCCATATCTTCAAGCAGAAGTCAGCCGACTATTGTCTCCACCACCGCTTCTCTTACACCATAATTACAAAAAATAATAATAATAATAATAATTGAACTTATGCAAATTCAATCATAAACATTTTAACTTGATCAATTTAGTTCTAAATCATTTAAAAATTTGCCAATATAGTTAATTTAATCAATTTTGATTGGAAATCGCCACGTGGATGTTAGCTACTTAGGTGATGCAATTGGCAATGATATGAACAAATTTTGTAATTTTTTTATATTTGTTTTATTTATTCTTTATTTTTTTTAATTCTTTCTCTGTCTATTGCCAGACCTCGACAATGGTTTGCAACCAACCCAAGGCAACTACCGGCCGTGACCCTTGTCAAAGGCCAACAAGGGTTGACCAAGGCCAAGCTCGCTTTGAGCGAGACTTGCTTTCACCAAATCTAGCGAGGAGCAATTGAGGTTATGACCTTGTCAATCATCTCTAGTGGCTGGTCCTTGGCCATCACGAATACTCGACGATTGGAAGAGAAAGAAGGAAAGAAAAGAAAAGAAGAGAAAATATAATTATAAATTCAATAAATATAATAAAAATGATATAAATTGTCCGTATTAGTGATACGACTCAATTGGTGAATTTCAAAATTTTAAGAGTAAATTAGCATAAATATAATAAGTTTAGAACTTTTCTGGTAATTACTTCCACCACCTTTCCACACTGCACAAATCTGCAACTTAATCTTGCCACCCCGCCGACCATCTTTTAACTGCATCACAAACCGAGCCACTTCTATTAATTAAATAGGATGCACGTAAATCAAGAAATGTCCATGGCCATAATAATAATTAGAGAATAACGTTTCGTTTTTTTCAAAAAAAAATTGCAAAAGGCCTACCGCCCTTCTCCAAGGCTAATGAGAAAGATCAGTGTAAGGTCAGTTTCGTCCATTCACTGTATCTAAGGTGGATTTTTTCTTTTGGTCAAAGATAAGCTGGATTGCGTTGCCCACCTTTTGTTTTAAATTCCAGGAAACAGCTCACGGAAGAGGAGAAAAGGAGCTACCATCTTTAGTCTGAAATAGGACAGAAGCTGGATTGCACTGCCCACTTTTTGTTTGAATTTCAGCTAAGGGACTCGCAAAAAAGGAACTATTATATTTAGTTTGGATTCCAACATAAAGTCCCATTCCATTAGTCAAAATTTTCCAATTCAATTTAAACATGAGAGGAGATATCAAGAGATAGAAATATGCCATATCATTGGATAATAATTTTTTTTTTATATATACAAGTGATATTCTTTTGCTTGTCAGTTTAATTTTTTGATAAGATTTTTTAACAATTTGATTCTAGAAAAAAATTTAAGAAAACTTTATATAAATAATTTTGTTTAGAACATCAATTGCAATAGGCACATTAAGCATTATCGTCTTATTTTTTCTGGCGATTGGTTACTTAAAAAGCTGTCTTAAATGATGATTGAACGCGTAGTCGGGCAAGAGTGGTCTCCTGCTAATCTTGCTGGTGAAGATTCAACCGGGGTTGCAAGACCATCATGAGTTGCCCTCCGTTTGTCTCTTTCCAAGCAGGTTCCGGCACTTTAACCCCGCTACTACGTTCCACGGTCCTATTTATTATTAAAATATATAGTTATAAAATAAAATAATCGAAGGCTCACCCTCATCCCACCCCTGTATAAATACTCCTCCTCGCTTCAACACAAACCCACAACTTAAACAAAGCGAGAAACTACCTCTGCTTTCACCTTCCCTCACTCTTTAGCCCAAAACTCAAGCTGCTACAATGGCATCCTTCTTCGCTTCTAAGACAGCTCTTCTTCCAAAGCTCTTCCTCGCCCTCTGCCTCCTCCAGGTGGCCTCCGCCACCAGGAGGCTGGCCGAGCTGGTCCAAGACCAGTCCCCGCCCATGAAGTACCACAATGGCCCTCTCCTCTCCGGCAAGATATCCGTCAACCTCATCTGGTACGGCCGCTTCAAGCCCTCCCAGCGCACCATCGTCTCCGACTTCGTCACCTCCCTCTCCTCCGATCCTTCTTTGGCTCAGGCCCCCCCATCCGTCTCTCAGTGGTGGAAGACGGTCGACAAGTACTACCACCTCTCGTCCTCCAAGAGGCGCACGCCTTCTCTCATCCTCTCGCTCGGGAGGCAAGTCCTCGACGAGAGGTACTCGCTAGGGAAGTCCCTCACGAGCAAGCACCTCGTGGAGCTCGCGTCCCGGGGCGAACAACGGAACGCCATCAACGTCGTGCTCACCTCCTCTGACGTGGCCGTCGAGGGGTTCTGCATGAGCCGGTGCGGCTCCCACGACTCCGCCCTCGGTTCCGTCAAGGTCAAAGGCAGGAGCTCGAGGTTCGCGTACATCTGGGTGGGAAACTCGGAGACACAGTGCCCGGGGCAGTGCGCGTGGCCGTTCCACCAGCCCCAGTACGGGCCGCAGAGCCCGCCGCTGGTGGCGCCCAACGGCGACGTCGGCGTCGACGGGATGGTGATCAAACTGGCAGGCCTCCTCGCTGGGACCGCCACGAACCCGTTCTCGAACGGGTACTACCAGGGCGAGGCGGGGGCGTCGCTGGAGGCGGCGTCGGCGTGCACGGGGATCTACGGCAACGGGGCGTACCCGGGCTATGCCGGGAACTTGCTTGTGGATGAGGCGACGGGAGCGAGCTACAACGCGCACGGCGTGAACAGGAGAAAGTACCTGGTCCCGGCTCTCTACGATCCGTCCACGTCGTCCTGTTCGACGCTGGTCTGAGGGAAGTGGAGACAGATTGAAACGATCACGCTTACGCTACCAGATTGATTCATTCATTCTTTTATTGGTTTTTTGTTGCTGTATATTTTTGTCATTATAGTGAATAGAAAAGGCAAACTACTTTTATTTGATACAATTGCTCTAGTGCACAGCAAGCGGGTTAGTCCACTCTTAATTTGACGATTTTAGCTACACTCCCGCCTATGTTAATTTTTTAAGTTACAGAGTTTGTAACATCACATCGCATATAAATACTCAATTAAATGACCCATCAGTAAATGTTAATCCCCAAAAAGACCACCTTCTTGTATGGTTCGTCCCAATATTCCTTTAGGAAGATTTTAGAGGTAAACTGAGTCATTGGTGGCAAATGTGGCTTGACGACACCAAACTTTATTGTTTTCAATAGATTAATCTTATATTTAACTACACATGGAGTGGGGACTTCTATCTTAAATTATGTTAAGCATTTAGTCACTTACATAAAACCGGTCGTTGCACTATGCTCCTTCAATTCATCGTTGGTCCATTAATAGAAACAACTGTTAATAATGTCTTCAATATATAGAAAAATTTGTGTCGATTGAAGATGGACATCAATTTTATGCACATCAATTTTATATATGCATGTTTTTTTTAATAAAAATTCACGTTATGACATTTTTTTCCTTATTCTCTCAGTCGATCTATTGTCTTAGACTATTAAATTAAAGAGGTGAATCAAGAAAAGTGATTTTGGCCAAAAACTCAGTTAGATCTTGGTTCAAGAAAAGGATATGGGTTGACCTTGATGGAGATCCTGTTTTGATTTTAACTATTCAGCGTAATAAAATCTAAAGTAGTTTATCAATCGAGTCAAATACTCTTTTGGGCTCAAAGTCTCAAAGTTTCCATGTTTAATTTGAGCCTATTTGAACACAATTACTTCTAAGAGTTTCCTCGGGTTCAACCAAGAAGAAGAAGAAAGCCTATTTGAACACCATTACTTCTAAGAGCTTCCTCAAGTTCAACCAACTAAAATTGAACACAATTACTTCTAAGAGTTTCCTCGAGTTTAACCAACTAACATTTTAGAAGAAGCAGCAAAACTATGCTCTTCCTATCGGTTTGCCCAAGCCCACTGACGCCACACCACCAAGCCTCCAAACAACCCTCGATATTCTGCCTCGAAAAACTGTCGAAGTGCACCGGAATCATATAAGCCAACTCGATCTCATCCTTTAAAAGATGTTCACGCCTAAGCTCAAGTGGCCTCGCGTCAAATCTGGCGTACTTCAGAATGGCTCCGCCATCTCTGGCGGCCTACACCTCATCCCACCACTTCCACTTCCACACACGTGTTTTTGCACCAAGACCATTTCCACCCTCTGACGCGCCTCTTGTAACCTTTGTTTTCCTTTTCGTATGAGCTAGGGGTGAGCATTGGTTTAGAGTAGAGTCAATCCTAGACCGACTTTAGACTAGCTCAACCCAACCAATCCAGGTTTGATTTTTGGGGGAACCAAGCTGGTCATTGGTCCTTGGACCCTTAGACCTTGCACTACGCAGGTTCGTTGTTGATCTTAAGATTTTAGCATTAACCCAATCCATACGAATTAACCAAATCCAAACAAATTTTGTATATATTATATATAATATGTATTATATATGTATGTATATATTGTAAATCATATGTATTACATAATATATAAATAATTAAATTTTTGTCTATTCTAAACCCTTGCACCTTTGCTTCTATCCTTTCATATGTGATTCTATCATGTTAATTAGAAAGTAGAAACCTAGCCCATATTGACTACAAAATAAAGAAGCTCTCTTTGCTTGCATCGGCCTCACTCGCCTAGCTCGCTGCTCACCGGACAATTGCAGCTCAAATGGTGAGATCATTCACCTCTTTTGGCTCACCATACAATTACAACTCAATAATGGAAAATGAAGATTTCTGTTGTTACTTTATCTTAAATTTATTTTTTACATGCGAAGGTGTTCATAATTTAGTTGCTCAATGTCGCATTACTAATGTATATGTAATTTGAAAGAAAATGTTTATTCTTTTGAAGAATACAAAAAATAAAAACAAAAAAAGATAATCGAATGGTCTTGGATTAACCCCTAAAACTAGACTAAACCCTAGGGTCAATCTACTTCTTGGTCCCAAGCTCAATAGGGTTTGTCTCGATTCTAAAAATGGAGAACCAAAACTATGTGGGTTAATTCTTGAATTAAGTGCTGGATCAGCTTAATCTAAACCATGATCACCTCTAACAAGACCTCAGTTTTGAATTATATGAATGATGTGTCATGTGTTAGTGCTGGAGGATAGATGATTTTAGAACAAGCCCAAATTTTCAGTCCCACGATACAATTCCATGCATTACATCATCCCTTTCACTTTACTCATCCAATGTAATCAAATTAAGGCCACCACGTGGTGCGAAACCCACGAGTGTCCCACGCAGGGGCCGATATTATCGATCACCATTTTGGGCCGACAAAGCCGCCAGAACTTTAAGCAGAAGTCAGCCGACCATTGTACCCATCACGTTTCTCTTGTACCAAAATTACCGAAAAATATATTAATTCGATATTAAACATTTTAATTTGATTAATATAATTTTAAAATATATAAAAATTTGTTAATATAGTTCATTTAATCAGTTTTGACTAAAATCACTTACGTGAATATTGGTTGTATTACATGATACAATCGATGTTAATATAAACAAACGTTCTAATTAATCTTTTTCTTTTTCTAAATTTTGTTACTTTTCTTTCTTTCTTTCTTTTTCATTTTTTTTCGCTTTTTTTTTGTTGATGCTCAGTGACCAACTCAATACAATAACTAATGAGGCGACCCTTGACCCTCGCCAAAGGCCACTAAGGGTCAACCAAGGCCAAGCTCGGTTCAAGTGAAACTTGGTATTCTCAAATATGGCAAGAGGCAATTGAGGTTGCGATCTCGCCAATCGTCCTATGTGGTAGGTTGGTCATTGTCAAGGCTCAACGATTAATAGAGAGAAAGAAGGAAAAGAAAAGAAAATTATAATAAGAAATCCAGAAACAATGATAATATTACATAATTTGTCCATGAAATTCGTGCAAGCGCAATAAATTTAGAGCCAATTTTTCGTAATTTCTAAAGCCACCGTTCGCCAATCCTCCGCACAAATCTGCGACTTTGTCTTGCCACCCCGCCGACAGTGGCCACCCCGCCGACTTTCTCTTTCCTGCATCACAAACCGAGCCACTACCATTAATTAGATCAGATGCACATAATCAAGAAATATCCATGGCCGAAAAAATATAGAGAATAAGGTTTCTTTTTTTTTTTTGCAAAAATAATATATTTGAAAAAGCCTTACTGCCCTTGTCCATGGCTAATGAGAAAGATCAGTCGAAGGTCAGTTTCGTCCATTCAACGGTAGCTAAGCTGGCTGTTTTTTTTTTTGGTCAAAGATAAGGTGGATTGCATTGCCCACTTTTTGTTTGAATTCCACGTAACAGCTCACAGAAGAGGAGCCATTATATTTAGTCTGAATTAGGATCGAAGCTGGATTGCATTGCCCACATTTTGTTTGAATTTCAGCTGACAGCTCTCCAGCTAACAGCTCACAAAAAGGAACTGTTATCTTCAGACTGGATTACTACATAAAGTCCCAACTTATTCCGCTCCTTTCGCTCGTCTGTCCCCTTCCATTAGACAAATTTTCCGATCCAATTTAAATGTGAGAGGATATGTCAAACAATAGAAATATCCTAAACCATTTAATAATGAAATTTATATGTTTTTAATATATATATATATATATATATATATATATGATATTCTTTACCAATTAATTTTTTGGATACGACTTTCTGACAATCTAATTTTAGAGAAAAAAAACTTTAACAAAATTCGATATAAATTATTTTGTTCAGAACATCAATTGCAATAGCTACTCAATCATTATCATTTTTTATTTTATTTTTTTGTCATTGGTTACTTAAAAAGCTGTCCTAAGAGCATAAATGATGATTGAACGCGTAGTCGGGCAAGAGTTGTCATTTGTTAATCTTGCTGGTGAAGATGCATCTGGGAATTGAAAGACCGTCATGAGCTGCCCTCCTTTCGTCTCTTTCCAGGCAGCTTCGGGCACTTCAACCCCACTTCTACCTTCCACCCTCATATTTATTATTGTAATATGTAGTCCTAAAATAAAATAATCGAAGCATCACCCTCATCCCACCCTGTTATAAATACTCCCTCTCCCTTCGACGCAACCCACATCTTAAACAAAGCGAGAAGCTACCTCTGCTTTCACCTTACCTCAGTCAAAAACTCAGCTTCTACAATGGCATCCTTCTTCGCTTCTAAGACAGCTCTTCTTCCAAAGCTCTTCCTCGCCCTCTGTCTCCTCCAGATGGCCTCCGCCACCAGGAGGCTGGCCGAGCTGGTCCAAGACCAGTCCCCGCCTATGAAGTACCACAATGGCCCTCTCCTCTCCGGCAAGATCTCCGTCAACCTCATCTGGTACGGCCGCTTCAAGCCCTCCCAGCGCACCATCGTCTCCGACTTCGTCACCTCTCTCTCCTCCGACCCTTCTTTGGCTCAGGCCCCTCCTTCCGTCTCCCGTTGGTGGAAGACGGTCGACAAGTACTACCACCTCTCCTCCTCCAAGAGGCGCACTCCTTCCCTCACGCTCTCGCTCGGGAGGCAGGTCCTTGACGAGAGCTACTCCATCGGGAAGTCCCTCACGAGCAAGCACCTCGTGGAGCTCGCGTCCCGGGGCGAACAGCGGAACGCCGTCAACGTCGTGCTCACCTCCTCCGACGTAGCCGTCGAGGGGTTCTGCATGAGCCGATGCGGCTCCCACGACTCCGCCGTCAGTTCCGTCAAGGTCAACGGCAGGAGCTCGAGGTTCGCGTACATCTGGGTGGGCAACTCGGAGACGCAGTGCCCGGGGCAGTGCGCGTGGCCGTTCCACCAGCCCCAGTATGGCCCGCAGAGCCCGCCGCTGGTGGCGCCCAACGGGGACGTCGGCGTCGACGGGATGGTGATCAACCTCGCGGGCCTCCTCGCCGGGTCCGCCACGAACCCCTTCTCGAACGGGTACTACCAGGGCGAGGCGGGGGCGTCGCTGGAGGCGGCGTCGGCGTGCACCGGGATCTACGGCAACGGGGCGTACCCGGGCTACGCTGGGAACTTGCTGGTAGATGAGGCGACGAGGGCGAGCTACAACGCGCACGGCGTGAACGGGAGAAAGTACCTGGTCCCGGCTCTCTACGATCCGTCCACGTCGTCGTGTTCGACCCTGGTGTGAGGGAACTTGGAAGTAGCGACAGATAGAAACGATGACGTTCAGGCTACCAGATTAATTCATTCATTCTTTTATTGGTTTTGTAGTTGCTGTATATTACAATCATTATAGCTAATAGAAAAGGCAAGCCACTTTTATTTGCTACAATTTTATTATCTAGTGCAAAGCCAGCGGGTTAATCCATCCTCAATTTGACGATTTTAGCTGGACTCCCATTAATGTTAATTCTTTAAGTTAGAGAGTTCGTAGAATCCCAAAATCTCACATCACTTATAAATGCCCAAGTCAATGACACATCAAGTAACATTAACATTAATTCCCAAAAAGACCACTTTCTTGCATGGCTACTCCCAATATTTTTTTTTCCAAGGATTTTAGACGTGAATTAAGTCATTTATTACAAATGTGGCTTCACAACAGCAAACTTTCTTATTTTCAAATGTATTAATCTTATACTTAACTTCACTTGAAGTTAGGGCTTCTATCTGACCATAACTTAAGGATTTAGTCACTTACATAAATCATGGATGAAGCCTGTCGTTACACCATACTCCTTCAATTCACCGTTGATCCACTAGTAGAAACAAGCTTTAATAATATCTAGAATACATAGGAAAGTTTGTGTCAATTGATGATAAACATCAAAGTTCAAACACTACTTACATGATGTAGTCATGAGAGCTGCATTGCTAACAAACATAAGATGTGCATAAGCACTCTGTTCTCGACAATTAGCTCCATCACCACCACTAACTATTACATCATCTTCTCGTAACCCAAAAAGGAAGGGTATTAAGGGTATGTTAAGTAATATCTTTATTCTCAAAAACAATTTCTGTTTAGAAATAGTTTTTTTTCTATTTATATTCCTTAGACAAGTTTCTGAGTAAAAGAACGTATTTGATAATTTCACAAAATTTTTATTCTCGAAATAGAAAAAAAAAAAAAATATGTTTGGTACCATCCTAAAAATTTTATATCCAATTTTTTTATTTAATTATATAGAGACTTAACATTTCATGTTTAGATAAAATTGGACTTTTGTAATAATTTAATTGCACAATATATTCTAAAGTGACCTAAGAAAATCCAACATAATCATTAGTAAAAAATGGATGGCTAGAAAAGGCAACAGAGAGTTCCATTGGTTTATGACTCACGATATAAGGAGGTTGATAGTAATTTTTTGAGTTTTTGAATTTTTATTTTTTATTCCTAAAATGAGGACTTAGATCGGGTCAAGAGACTGGACTCGTGTCGATTCTATAAACAAAGAAATAGTTTTTTATACTTCTTATTTATGTTCAAAATATATTCCTTAGCCATCGATCTATTTTTGAAAATATAAAAATTAGATGATGTTACTATTCTTTTTCTGTTTTAGGAAACAAAACAAAAAAAATAAAGAAATAGAAACATTATTATAAATTGATTTGGCCATGTTCTCTTGGTCAAAACAAGAGTCTTGTTTTTCCCTTAGCTGTCCAATGCCCGGTAATGAAATGCATAATTATTGTACTGAGAGTTTTGGCTTTGCACCTACGATCTCAGATCTGACGTCTTTTCTCTCGCTCAGCTACATCCTAGGGGTTCTAATCGAGTTTCTCCTTCTCATTCCCACCCATTTGACTGATCAGATCCGTGCATTCCATCTTGGGTATTCTTCTAAATGGGGTTTTTGACATGCATGTTCTTCTTTCTTCTTGTTTTTTTTTTCCTTTTTTTTTTTTGCATAGAAATGGTCCTTTTAAGATCTATTACCTTTGATTGTTAGACTAAAGAGGAGAATCATGAAAAGTTATTTAGGCCAAAAACTCAGTTGGATCTTGGTCCAAAAGAAGGATAGAAGTTGACCTTGATCGGTTCTTGTTATGAATTTGTCGCGACCAATTTTTCGAGTGTAAACCTCCTAGGGTTTGGCTAATGAATTATTAAGCCTAGACTTAACTCGGGCTTTCCCAAGCCCATACCAATTCACGACTTTCGGTTTAAGTTCTTAACATGCAAATTTTTTATTAGGAGTCGCCACTAATCTATTTTTGGTGGGTCGATTAGAAACCCAAGTAAAATAATGGGAGAATTATTTTACTCCTACGAACCAGAGACTATGGGTACGGGGACTTGGTTACGCTAAATTTCTCAACGCCCTTTCGGTACCATTTCTTTTTTTTTGAAAAAATGTTTTTTTGCAAGCAGCTTGGGTTTATTTTAAATCTATTTCCCTAACATGTGAGGTTATCATGCACGTGCACAAACCACCAATTTAACACTCGATAAACAATAAATAAATTGCAAAAACTTACCTCCAAGCAACGAAAGCATCTGCAATGTTAAATTAAAATCCACATCAACAACCCTGGATATGGTTTCTAATTAACACACAATTTCTTTTTTTTTTTTGTTTTCACTTAATTAATGAAAATCATGCAATATGCAATGTGATATTAACTAAATGACCTAATCCTAGTGACATGTAATTTCTAATTAAATGGGCCTAGCAAAAATACTAAACGACATGCCTCTCAATGAATCTAACACTAATGATGTGCATATGAAGTTTTTTTTTTCTTTTTTTCCTAAAAGAATGCATTTCATCATAAATAATAAAATTAATTTAACCTATGACATTTTTTTGGTATTTTTCAAGAAATTCGAAATTAGGTGAAATGTGAAAATTACCTAATTAGATTAAGATCCTATTTAATTTATTTTAGGAATTAGGTTGAGCCAAATCCTAATTTAAACTAAAATATTATCTTAACCTAGATAATCCTAAAATGCAATCTATTTAATAAAATACCTAAACCTATGGTAAATTAAGAAAAATATCATCTAAAATTAAACTAAATGCAATTTTACCCTAATATGCTATAACGTGCAAAAGATACCCTAATTTTACATGACATATGCATAATGACCTTTTTTGTGTTTTTCCTTTTTTTCCTTTTTTTTTTAAAAAGAAATTTCAAAATTAATAATTGCCAAATAATTAAACATGCAATCCAAATTAAAAAAAAAAGAACTAACAACCTAAATTAATTGATTTGATTTTTTTTTTTTTTGAAAATTCGAAATAAAATTCTTATTATGAATGCAAATCCTAAAACTACATTTTTTTTATTTTTTTTTTTTTAAGAAAACTAGCCTAAGTAATACCACAACAAATCAAACAATATTGATACCCAAAATTGACGAACCGTATCTCGCGCATGAGATTGGATTGGCCAATTTCACATAAATCACGAATCAGATCTCGGGCGGGAGATCGGATTGGCAATTTTTTAAGTAATTGCGAGTCGGATTTCGAGCGTGAAAATCGGACTGACAATCACTAATTTCAAGGCAATTTTTGTATCATGGAATTATCAATTTCACATAAGAGGATAATGCACCAAAAAGATAAAATAAAATAGAAAAAAATAAAACAAAAATAAGATAAAGAAAATACCTAAATTTCCTTTTACTTTTCTCTTTTTTTTTTTCTTTTCTTTTTTTCTGAAAAAAGGAAAAAGGAAAATAAAGCTGGTGGCCGGTCCGGCGAGGGAGATCTCCGGGAGGGTTCCGGCGAGGGCACGGGAGCGGCGCGATGGCGCACGCGCTTCGGGATGTTGGGCGCGGCGCGTCACGGCACCGGGAGCGAGCGGCGGGCATTGGGTCTTCAACGCAACGTCGGATCGTGGCGCGGGCTCCGTCAATCGGCGATCGGGGCGGCACGGCGGTGTCAGGATCCGAGGCTTCGGACCTGCAGGCGGAGAGACCTCGGCGTTTGGATCTCGGCTCGGCGGCAGCGGCGACTTCACGAGCGGAGCGAGGCATCGCTCGGAGATGCAGCGGTGCGGCGGTACTGCGTGCGGAGATGTGCAACCGCGGTGGAGACGGATCACCGAACGGCTCCGGCATCGGGGGCTAGCTACGGATCACCGGCTAAGGCGGGGCGGCGTTGCTGCTTGGAGGCGGTGGAGCGTCGGGGCGGATGCCGGCACGGGCGAGCGGGGATGGCGCGGTCGGACGCCGGAGGGAGCGGACGGTGATGGCGCCGGCGAAGACCCACCCCCCGCGAGGAAGATGAACAGTCGCGTGGGGGGGCTTTTTTTCTTTTTTTCACGTCACTTCTTTTCTTTTTTCTCAATCTCTCACCTCACGTCTATTCTCTGCTCTCTCTCTCTTTCTGCTGTACTTTCTCTCTATTGTTTCCCTTCTGCAGTCATTTTTTTTTGACTTTTTTCTTTCCAAGACAAAACCGAAGACAAACGGAAGAAAACAATTCTTTTCTTGATTTTTCTTTCGAATCCCCGCTCACCAAACCCCAAGAACTCCTCACGTAATTGCTCTCAAAAATTTTGAAATTCCCCCTCCCTTTGTTCGTACGTGCGCAATGCCTTTTATAGGGGAAAATTTTAGATCTTTGAAGCGTATTTTATTTCCAATTTCACTCGTGCATAATTCTCTGAATATATCATTGCACCACATGTGATATTCTCTTTTGTATTTTTCACATATTCTATCCAAAAAATTCCCCTTTTTGCGCAAAAACACATCCGAGTGTATATTACCTAAAATCTTAATGGAATATAAAACTTGCCTAAACTATATGCCATGTGATTTGATTTTTTTTTTACATTATTTAGCAAAAATTAACCCCAAAATTTAGGTGTCAACAGCTGCCCCTCTTTGAATGTGAGCTCGCAGAGGTTGCATTCAAAGACAAATTGAGACCTAAATTTTGGTCATGCTCATGCAATGAATGATTTTTTGTTGGAACATGAATTCCATTTTTTTAATGCAATTTATATGATGCATAGAAATACTAATGTAAATGATAAATGAACATACCTGGAATAACTTACCTTCGAGGAGGATAGAGTAATTCAAGGTAGTGGGTGTTACCTGTCCAGGACCCGTACCATTCTACGGTCGCCTAGAATAGTAACATTACCTTGTGAAGGAACTGCTTTCCCAGGACCCGTACCATTTTATGGTCGCCCGCATGGCAAAAAGAGTTGCTTTCTCGGACCCGTACCATTCTACGGTCGCCCAATACAGGCAAAAAGGTTTTGTAAGGAACTGCTTTTCTACGGCGCCTAGTACAAAAAAAGGTTTTGTCTAGGACCCGTACCATTCTACGGTCGCCTAAACGGGATTCCTTCTCCAGACCCGTACCATTTTACGGTCGCCTGAATAGGGAATAAGTGTTGTCAAGGACCCGTACCATTCTACGGTCGCCTCGACGAAGAAAATTATTTTTCCAGGACCCGTACCATTCTACGGTCGCCTGAATGAGGAAATTGCTTTTCCAAGACCCGTACCATTCTACGGTCGCCTGTTAAAGCAATAAATGTAGTCTAGGACCCATACCATTCTACGGTCGCCTAGATTGAGGTTTTGCTTGGCTAGGACCCGAACCATTCTTCGGTCGCCCAACCTTGCTACAGAAATCATCTGATCAGGACCTGAACCATTCTTCGGTCGCCTTAATCAGATTGAATTTGGAGGAAAAATCTTTGGGGGACAACTCAATTGAGTGTCGGTATGCTTAAAAGGGAATACCTGTGCAACGACAAATATTCAAAGTATAGATAGAGATATACTTACCTGATAACATCTCCGATCTTCGGGGATACGTCTCCTGCAAAACATGGTTGTAGGAGAAGCAACATGTATTTGTGATCATAAATATGCATCATTATAATGGAGGTTCATGATGATTTCCATTAATCTTGCACTACCTAATTTCCATTCTGAACACATGAGTGTCATGAATGTGTCAAATGAGGGATCCTTTGGTCTGAAAGGACTTTTCTCTCATTCTCATTAAAATGGCAATTTCATCCTGACCTTTGATGCAAGATTTTGTCAATCACTCTATCTCACCATTGTCATGTCAAACAAAGGTCTGAGCAATCTCGCAAGTGGTACAATCTCACCAATCTGAGAGGTCTTTAAAAGGGACCATAATGTGGGCTTAGTCAACGGCTTAACAAAGGGGACTCTTTTGAGTCGAGGTTATTTGAAAAACAACATTTTAATCATCTCCAGGATTTTCAAGTCAAGAAATATGTGAAATGAGGTAGTAATAATTTTGCTCACACTTCTTCAAGCGATGCTTTCATGACATATGAACTCTTACGTTAATTCAAGTGCCCTAATTAGAAGAGACTTTGTAAGGATGTAACATAAGCTTGGTTCATAGGTTATGAAATGAAAGGATCATTAGGCTCAAAAAGTGTTTAGAGGGTCAAAATTGGTGATCATCTTGACATTTCTACCACTTTCCTTCACCATTGTTGGAGACTTTTATTTACATTGATTGCAAAACTCAACATTTGAGCTCTTTTTTATTACTCCATCTAGCAATTGGAGATCATCTATCTTGACTCTCTTTTTTTTTCATTTATGGGCATTGGCCTTGCATTTACTAGGCACACCGCTTTTTCATGCCCCAGTTCTTTTTGCATTGGCCTTTTTTACCAGGACAAAATCTTCATTTTTATCAAGTGTCATTGTAAATCATGCTAACTTTCAAAGGGCTTTCATCTTTTTTGCCTTGCCCCAAAGGTGGGGGATGATCACCAACTGGGTTTAATGTGAAATGAATTCATAGGCTCAAGTGGGCTATGCAATGGATAAAGTATGTAGGATAGAGAAAGAACCGCTCTTCGTCATCCTAAGGCACTTTAAATTATCACATGAATTCAATGTAATAGCAATACTCGAAGATTGATGCAAGTGAGAGTAAGAAAATTTCAATTCATTTTCATCACCTCATTTCAAACTTTGTCTCCCATTTGCTCCAATGGGATGATTCTTGACAGGGGTATGATTTAAAAATCTTAATGTGTATGGGCTCAAAAGGGTTAAACAATGGATCACTTATAGTGTTTAGGATAGAAGAAGAATTGCCTCTCATCATCTTGGTTAGTGTACCATTTGCAAGATCACCCTTTTCCTTGTGGACATGGAATTTCTTCACACAACTCACCGAGGATTAGTGTATGGGATAGTGTATAGAACAAGGCTTGCCTTTCATCATTCCAAAGTATCTCATTTGACACATTCAATTTATCTCACACAATTCATCAAGGAAGAAAAATGCAAGATTTATGACAAATTTGAACAATTCAGCTGATTGAAGCATATTATTCATCATAAAATACTTGTAATTCAAGACAAGACATGGCGAATTCTATCATGGATAATACTTCTTGACGGTATCAGAATTAACTGGAGTGGAAAACTCACGACCATCCATTTCTGCCAAGATCAAGGCACCTCCAGGAAGTACTTTCTTCACCACATATGGACCACCATAATTTGGGGCGAACTTGCCACTAGGATCAGGGAAAATTGGCAACAGTTTTCTTAAAACAAGATCATTTACCTTGAAATATCTCGGTCGCACTTTTCGGTTGAAGGATCTAGCAACTCTTTGCTGATAAGCTTGGCCATGACAAAGAGCCTTCAGTCTCTTCTCATCAATCAAGTTTAACTGTTCAAGTCTTTGTTGCGACCACTCAGCTTCAGACAACTCCACTTGAGATAAAACTCTCAGAGAAGGAATCTCTACTTCCACAGGTAAAATTGCCTCCATACCGTACACCAAGGCAAAAGGGGTTGCCCCAGTGGAAGTGCGGATTAATGTCCGATACGCCATTAGTGCGAAGGGTAACCTGTCATGCCAATCTCTATAATTTTCGGCTGTCTTAGCCAAAATCTTCTTAATGTTCTTATTGGCCGCTTCAACAGCCCCGTTCATTTGAGGGCGATAAGGGGACGAATTTAGATGCTTGATCTTGAACTCGCTAAACAATTCATCAACAAGCTTGTTGTTCAAATTTGTTCCGTTGTCAATGATGATTGTTTCAGGGACATCATAGCGAGCAATTATGTCACGTCTGATGAACTTTGCAACATTGCGAGCAGTGACACTTGCAAATGACGAAGCTTCGATCCATTTGGAGAAATAATCTATGGCCACTAAAATGAATCGGTGCCCATTGGAAGCCTTCGGGTTTATTGGGCCTATCACATCAATGCCCCACATTGAGAAGGGCCATGGCTCGGAGAACTAATGTAACTCTGTTGGAGGAACATTTATCTTATCACCATGGATTTGGCAACGATGACAACTCCGTACATGTTTGATGCAGTCACTTTCTAGTGTGAGCCAATAGTAGCCTAATCTCATAATCTTCTTAGCCATCATGTGCCCATTCATATGAGGGCCACATATTCCTTCGTGTACTTCTTGCATGATTTGAGTGGCTTCGACTGCATCTATGCATCGCAGCAAAACAGAGTCGTAAGATCTCTTATACAAATTCTCACCACTGACGAAAAATTTCGAAGCCATTTTTGTGATGTATTTTCTATCAGCCTGAGTGCTTCCTTCTGGAAATTCATGTCTTTTAATGTAATTCATGATATCGTAATACCATGGTTTTCCATCGGGTTCTTCAGTCACGATCATACAATAAGCCGGCCTTGGCAAAACCTCTATTTTCAAAGGCTCAACCTCTAACCCGTCAGTGACTTGCAACATAGATGACAAAGTCGCGAGTGCATCCGCAAATTGATTATGAGACCTTGGCAAGTATTCAAATGAAATTTCGTCAAACTCCTTTACCAGATCTTCTAAGTACTTGTGGTACGGGAGCAACTTGGCATCCTTGGTCTTCCATTCACCTACAACCGTAATAATATGATCGCTGCGAATCTCCAAATACCATTAACTTGGCCACACCCATCTCGATTGCAGCTTGAAGTCCGAGGATGCAAGCCTCATACTCGGCCACATTGTTAGTGCATGGGAATATCAATTTTGCAGCTACCGGATAGTGCTGTCCATCTGGGGATATCGAACCGCCCCAAGACGCAACTGACAAGTTTACAGCTCCATCAAAGAACATCTTCCATGAGTCTTCATTTACACTCAAGATACGGTCATCAAGGAAACCGTCATCGTCATTATAGACTCGTGAATTTCCGGCCAATAGATCGGCGATCACTCGACCCTTAACCGACTTCTGTGGCATGTATTGCACATCAAATTCGGAGATCAAAATTTGCCATTTGGCCAACTTACCCACCAAAGCTGGCCGATCAAGTAAATACTTGATGGGATCATTTTCATTATGAAATGTCCGATAATGTAGTGTGTATTGTCGCAATCTATGCAATACCCACACCAATGCCAAACAAGTCTTTTCAACATCAAAATATTCCAGCTCTGATACAGTGAACTTTTTACTTAGATAATAAACGGCTCGCTCTTTTTTATCCATAGGACTTTCCTGAGCTAACATTGCACCCAATGACTCACTATGAATGGCGAGGTAGAGAATCAAGGGATGCCCCGGTGATGGTGGGACAAGAACTGGTGGATTCATCAGGTATTGCTTTAACTTGTTGAATGCTTCTCGACACTCATCATCCCATTTGATTCGTGCATTCTTCTTTAGGAGCTTGAAGAATGGCTTGGCAGTCTCAGAAAGTTGGGAAATGAACCGGGCTATGTAATTCAGTCTTCCCAGGAGGCTCCGAACCTCTTTCACTGTTGATGGAGATTGCAATTCGCATATGGCCTTAGCCTTGGAAGGGTCAATCTCAATCCCCTTACTCCTTACAATGAATCCGAGTAATTTACCGGATGTTGCCCCGGACACGCATTTAGTGGGATTTAGCCGAAGCTTGAATTCACGGAGTCGATCAAACAACTTCTTCAAGGTTTCCACATGGCTTCTTCCAGGCCGAGTCTTTGCGATCATATCATCAACATAGACTTCAATCTCCTGATGCATCATATCATGGAATAGTGTTACCATGGCTCGCTGGTAAGTTGCCCCTGCGTTCTTGAGTCCAAAGGGCATGACCTTGTAATGAAAGGTCCCCACGAGGTGATAAATGCAGTTTTCTCCTTGTCTTCCTCCTTCATCCTTATCCGATTGTACCCGAAAATCCATCCATAAACGAGAATAGTTCGAATCCGGCAAGATATATCCACGAGGACATCTATGTGAGGCGGGAAATCATCCTTTGGGCTAGCCTTGTTCAGATCTCGATAGTCGACGCAAACTCGAACTCGACCATCCTTCTTCATCACCGGCACGATATTAGCCACCCATTCAGGGTATTGTGAGACTTCAATGAATCCCACCTTCAGGAGCTTCATCACCTCTTCCTCTATCTTTTTCAAAAGCTCGGGCTTAGTTCTCCGAAGCCTTTGCTTCTTAGGTGGTACGTTCGGATTAGTAGGCAAGCAATGTTTGACGATCGATGGGTCTAAACCAGGCATGTCAGCATAGGTCCATGCAAAGATATCCTGGTATTCCTTTAGTAGCTGAGTTAGGCGCTTAGCCTCGTCTTTGGGTAGATTTGCTCCAATTTTCACCTCTTTGGCTTCTTCAGTGTCACTCAAATTAATGGTGATGGTCTGCTCAGATGTGAGAGGCTTAGCTTTTTCATGTTGCTCCCAATTACGTTGTACTTCGATGGAGTCTTCAATTGAGTCTTTAGGATCATCATTATCAGCACTTGTTGCAATGGATTGGACCATTTCCATACATTTGCATGTCATAGGATTGTTCCTGAAACAAGAAATAGAATGATCAAAAAGACAATAGGGTAAATCATATTTTTTTTTTGATTTTTTTTTTGAAAGTTTTTGCAAAAGCATTTTTTGAAACATTTTGACACGAGGAAGCATGATGAAGCCCAGGCCTCAGAGTTCTCCTTGGATTTTGTTTTGTTTTATCGGCTGGATATCATCACCGGGCTAGTTTGGTATACCTCATCATGCCCTAAAACTTGCAATTTTATTGATATTCATCAATCAATTACATTTATTGAATGGAAAAATGCAACACTCAATCACTAAAAGAAAAGGAAATTGAAAACATCTCTCAGAAAACAATAAAAATTCCCACGCAGGGGAAATGTGCACAAGCAGTAAAAGAGTTACTCTTGTGGGCCAAAGCCCATTTCTTCAGGGGGTCCTTCATTAATGGCTCCTATGATGAGGTCGTTGAATAAGTTTGCAACTCCATCCAGCTCATCATTAGGGTTCTCTGTGTTCGGGGGTGTCGGATCATCCATGCCACCCCATCCATCTGGGACTATCTCACTAGGATCAATGTAGTAGCTAGGAGGGGTTGAATACTTCACCAAGTAATCAAACTTGCCACTAGGCTGCCCCAAAGTGTCTATCACTTCTGCTTCTTCATGCATCATTCTTGGAGGACCAGGGAATGTTTCGTGAATGCTCGGGGGTAGTGGGTTTTGCCTCTCTCGCCTTTGATCAGGTGGCGAGTTCCGCCTCTCTTGTCTCCGTCCTTCAGAACTTTCCCCACCTCGTCCATGGTACCCTAAACCAGCAGAACGGGACCTTTGAGGGGCTTCAATGGGGCTTTGAATGCCTTGACCATTTCCCCCAAGACCATTGCCAGGGACAAAGTCATTCCCAACCATTACTCTTCCCACCATGAGGGCAGCATTTGACACTTCAGGGGTAGGCGGTGATGAACCCCGAGAAGCATGTATAGTGGACACCAACTCAAATGAGTGGTAACTTGATTCAAATTGAGAGTCCGGCTCCACATAGGGGATAGCCGTCTCATGATAAATTCGGTGGTCTTCCTCACCATACACAGTGACCAACTTCCTTTCGATCACAAATTTCACAGCTTGATGTAAACTTAAAGGCACTGCTCCAGCGGTGTGTATCCATGGTCGACCCAACAGGAAATTGAATGCAGTAGGGATATCCAGCACTTGGAAGGGAATGTTGAAGACGACCGGCCCTATTTGTACATCGAGATGGATTTCCCCGATCACTTCCTTTCTTGTTCCATCAAAAGCTCGCACCGAAGTCTTTGCAGCATGTATCCTTGACGGGTCTACCTTAAGGCGATGAAGAGTGGCCAACGGACAAATGTTCAAAGCGGACCCATTATCAATGAGTACCCGGGACACATGAGAAGACTTGTGTTTAACGGATATGTAGAGTGCTTTGTTATGTCCCCTGCCTTCAAGAGGAAATTCCTCATCAGAGAAGGCAATCAAATCCTTAAGAAGGACCGATCCCACAAATTCTTCCAGCTTGTCTGCCTCAACCGTCTCTGGCACACGAATTTCACTCGGTACTTTCATTAGCGACTTTTGATGAACGGGGGATGTCATCAAGAGCTCGAGTAAGGAGATTTGAGCAGGCATCTTTCGTAGTTGGTCAACCACGTTATACTCACTTGCTTTGATTACGGCCAGAAACTCCTTAGCCTCTTCATCAGTGACCGGCTTTGCAGGTTGAGCACTGGCTTGACCATATGTTCGACCAGATCTTGTAACAAGGTCCACATTCAAGTCATAGGACCAAGGCACTGCCTTATCATTGACATACTCATACGGCTGTGGCACTTCTATCACTATCTCTTCGTCAGATGCATCTTCCAATGGGGGCATGTCTACAAGCGCAGGATCAACCTCTTTCTTGCCGGCATCAAGTGTAGCCTGCTCTTCCTCCCAATCGATGATGAGGTGGGAGATAGTAGAAACTATGCAGTTACGATCAGCATATACAATGATGCCATCATCCACCATTTTGGCAACTCTTTCTCTCATCACTGATAGAGGGACATCTTTCTGACCTCGGTAATACCCAGCTCTCACTAGCCCATTGTAGGCATCATGCTACATGTACCTTTGAGTTCTTGATCCGTCCGACTTCAGGTTCCAAGATAGCATTCACTGTACCCTCATGCCCTGGTAGCGGATTTTTTTGGACATTTGGCCGAGCAATTTGAAATGAAAATGCCTTTGTATCGAGGAGATTCTGGATCTTGTGCTTGAGGGTGAAACATTCATCAGTTGAATGCCCCAACTCACCGTTATGGTAGTCACACTTCTTCGTCGGGTCGTAACCACGAATGCTTTCACGGTTAGGGCGCTTTGGTTCACTAGTAAGCAAGCCCTTCTTTCGGAGGACTGTCAGCACTTGGGATGGAGACCTAGGGAGAGGAGAGAACTGCCTTCTATTATTCGCTTGGGCGAATGATTGACGGCCAACGGGTTGTTGCTGTCTTGGGTTTACCTGTATAGCTGGGGCATGTTTGGCAGCTTCTTGGCTATAAGCCACGTTCACATCCATGGCTGTTTCTTTCTCCTTCTTGGCAGAGAACCTTTTAGTAGATGGCTCAGAAAACCATCCTTCCCTTATCCCCATCTCGATTTGCTCCCCCACAGGAATAAGCTGATTGAAGTTTTCGACGTACGTGCTGGCCATCCGTATACGAAACTCGGATGGGAGAGTTTTGATAAACAACTTCATTAACTCCTTGTCAGTAGGTTCAAGGGTGATTTGGGCTGCCAGATTTCGCCATCTCACGGCATACTCTTTGAATGACTCACTCCTTTTCTTTTCCATCCGCTCCAGGTCTTCTCAAGAAGGTGCGATGTCCATGTTGAACTTGTACTGTTTGAGGAACGCATCCGCCACTTCGTTCTAGGTTTCGAGGAGATTCACGTTCTTCATCACATACCAGTTTAGTGCGGGCCAGTCAAACTTGCGTGAAACGATTGGATCATGAGGGGCTCATTTTTGATGTGTTGGGCCATGCGCACATGATACATCTGCAAATGAGATTTCGGACAGGATGTCCCGTCGTACTTTTCAAATTCTGACATTTTAAACTTGCTCGGCATTTTAACCTTCTCATAGACCGAGAGGTCAAATGGGAGTGAGCTTTGCGACTCCTGCAGTTGTCTCACTTTCTCCTCCAGCTTTGCAACGCGCTCATCCTGATCTGTCTTGGGAACATTGTCTAGCTTGGCCTTTCCAACAAGGACCACGTCATCTTCCAACCCAGGCATTTCATCATCATTCATTTGGGCCCTATTTACTTGCCTCGGGACTACTATCTTAGGGAGAGCAGGTGGAGGAACTGGATTCACTTGGAGGGATTGAAGTTGAGTTGTTATAAGCTCCATAGAGGCAGTTAACTGTTGGAGTTGGCCTTCCACGGAGGACATGCGATCACGCATCTCACTTTGTTCGGCCATTCTTGCTCTTAATCGCGTGATAATAGGAGAGCGTGGAGAATCCGTTATCACCTAAATTTAAGAAATGAACACAAATAAGTATCGCATATGAAAATACGTCGATCCATGGCAATACTCTAGAAATTTTATTCATCAATAGAGCTTTTGACAAGCCTAGAACTTCGAAATGTCCCTAACAAATGAACTAAGAAAGTAAATGACCCAACTTACTAAACATTAATCTAAAAATGAAAATAAAGATTGATTCAAGCATTTCATTTGGGATCAATATACATTCGGCGCAATCGCTTATTCTCCTCTTGAGCTTTTTCAGCAACTCTTTTGAGGCGTTTATTCTCAGCTCGATTGGTGATCTTCAACGGTGCCTTCGGTATCTTCGGAAGCAGCTCCTCGGGAATTTTGTGTTGTTGGATATACTTAATCGAGGCATAGTACTTCCTTTCCTTGCCTTTCAACTCCTCCTCGGGCCATTTGAGTTTTTGTGGATGGCACATGTCCCACATCGATTTGATAGTAAGAATGGAATCCTCATGGTCTCGGCTTCCATCAACAAAACTGACTTGGAGTGGCTCTGCTTGTAACGCCGGGGGAAGCTCTTGTACAACTTGATACTGACGAGTCACCCTAGTCGGATAATACTCCAATGCTCCAGTAAATCCCAATAGAGGGATTGGGCCAACTCCTCCACACGAGAGTCTCACTACCCGAACTTGGAACCATTTAGCATGCCATAAGAAACCTTTGGAAGTTGGTTTTTTCATGAAAGCTAGCCATTTTGAATAATGATAATCCGGTGCATGTTTTTGGTTGTTCTCAAATCTCATAATAGGGTGATTGGAATTACTAACATCATGTATAGTCATTAGACCACCAAACCCTTGTATATGTGAAAGAAACCAAATTTGCAAAAATTCAGGAGAGGATTGGAAGGTCTTATCACCACCCCCTTTAAACCGAGTGAGGGAAAGGAAAGTTTCAGTTAGAACAGTATTTACAAAATTCTTTCCTTCCAACACTTGTTTAACTAATTGAGCAATCAAAGGGTTAATAGCATTCTTGTAGTAAGGAAAAACTATAAACCCAAAGAAAGCTAAAAGGAAAACCCTTCGCATTTGAGATGAAATACCTTTCTCAAAACATTCTTTCAAAAAGGATAAAGGACATGTATTGCGATGAGCTTTTAAAATCTTTCTTATATCATCTTCCTTAATTCTCAGAAAATCAGATAAAGTCATAACAGGATCTATTCCGATAGGCGGACTAATCAATTCAGCTTTCAAGGACTTTCCTATGGCAATGCTATACTCTTCCAAGGTGGGAGTGAGCTCATGCTTACTGCCGAAGATAAAGGTAGAAGTCTTGGGGCACCAAGAGTGGGCGAGTGCTTGGACGAGGCCGCCATGGATGTTGATACGCAGCAATGGAAGCAGTCGACCAATATGTGACTCTACAAACTAACGACCATTTTGGTCTAATTTGTCCCACCAAGCGCCAAGCTCTTCCTTCGGAGGGAGGATAATTCGAATGTCCGACGTCCCCATTGTATATTGATCAAGACTTAGGACAGCCCTAATGCCATGGACCGACAAAATAATGCAATAAAGTAAGTAAATTGCAAAGGCCAAAAATCTAAAGAACTTACTTTATCAATGATGGGCAAACACATAGACATGCGCATGATAAGTGGCTCGATTTCTAGTCTATAAGGCTTGACAAGGTGGAGCCACAAGGATGATCAGACTAGCCACGGGCTTGTGGACTATGTCGGGTCCTCATGACTCCGGCTTAGTCAAAGAGCCGACCCAGGTTGCGGGCATGCGAACCGAGGTGGATACTCTTGACACCATGAATGAAATTTTGGGATTGAGATGGGCGACTCGTACCGCGGGCTTGTGGTCGGAGTGGTATCCATCTCAATACCATCTTAGATGATCCTAACGTGGCCCAGGTCCGGCGGCAAGTTGTGTGTGCAATAGTGTAGTGCTAGATGCAAGGCATGCACGACAGTTTATATCAAGCAACACTTCGTTCATGAAAATAAACCATACATTCCTACATCTCCCTGCAAAACAAAGGTTAACAAAGACTTCCCCTTATACCTCCCATCCTGCAAAAACATTTAACACCTTAAATGTTAGGGGCGTACCTGGGATCCTCGCTGCCAAACAAAAACATTTTTCAAAAGAAAAGAAAAATTGGCCTAAGTCCACTAAGAGTTTTAACTCAAGTCCCCAGTGGAGTCGCCAAGCTGTCGCGACCAATTTTTCGGGTTTAAACCACCTAGGGTTTGGCTAATGGATTATTAAGCCTAGACTTAACTCGGGCTTTCCCAAGCCCATATCAATTCACGACTTTCAGTTTAAGTTCTTAACATGCAAATTTTTTATTAGGAGTTGCCACTAATCTATTTTTGGTGGGTCGATTAGAAACCCAAGTAAAATAACGGGAGAATTATTTTACTCCTACGAACCGAGACTTTGGGTACGGGGACTTGGTTACGCTAAATTTCTCTAACGCCCTTTCGGTACCATTTCTTTTATTTTGAAAAAATGTTTTTTTGCAAGCAGCTTGGGTTTCTTTTAAATCTATTTCCCTAATATGTGAGGTTATCATGCACGTGCACAAACCACCAATTTAACACTCAGATATACAATAAATAAATTGCAAAAACTTATCTCCAAGCAACGAAAGCATCTGCAATATTAAATTAAAATCCACATCAACAACCCTGGATATGGTTTCTAATTAACACACAATTTCTTTTTTTTTTTGTTTTCACTTAATTAATGAAAATCATGCAATATGCAATGTGATATTAACTAAATGACCTAATCCTAATGACATGTAATTTCTAATTAAATGGGCCTAGCAAAAATACTAAACGACATGCCTCTCAATGAATCTAACACTAATGATGTGCATATGAAGTTTTTTTTTTCCTAAAAAATGCATTTCATCATAAATAATAAAATTAATTTAACCTATGACATTTTTTTGGTATTTTTCAAGAAATTCGAAATTAGGTGAAATGAAAATTACCTAATTAGATTAAGATCCTATTTAATTTATTTTAGGAATTAGGTTGAGCCAAATCCTAATTTAAACTAAAATATTATCTTAACCTAGATAATCCTAAAATGCAATCTATTTAATAAAATACCTAAACCTATGGTAAATTAAGAAAAATATCATCTAAAATTAAACTAAATGCAATTTTACCCTAATATGCTATGACGTGCAAAAGATGCCCTAATTTTACATGACATATGCATAATGACCTTTTTTGTGTTTTTCCTTTTTTCCCTTTTTTTTAAAAAAATTTCAAAATTAATAATTGCCAAATAATTAAACATGCAATCCAAATTAAAAAGGAACTAACAACCTAAATTAATTGATTTGATTTTTTTATTTTTTTTGAAAATTCGAAATAAAATTCCTATTATGAATGCAAACCCTAAAACTACATTTTTTTTATTTTTTGTTTTTTAAGAAAACTAACCTAAGTAATACCACAATAAATCAAGCAATATTGATACCCAAAATTGACAAACCGTATCTCGCGCATGAGATCGGGTTGGCCAATTTCACATAAATCACGAATCGGATCTCGGGCGGGAGATCGGATTGGCAATTTTTTTAAGTAATTGCGAGTCGGATTTTGGGCGTGAAAATCGGACTGACAATCACTAATTTCAAGGCAATTTTATATCATGGAATTATCAATTTCACATAAGAGGATAATGCACCAAAAAGATAAAATAAAAATAGAAATAATAAAACAAAAATAAGATGAAGAAAATACCTAAATTTCTTTTGCTTTTCTCTTTTTTTTTTTTTTTTTTTTCTGAAAAAGAAAAAGGAAAATAAAGCTGGTGGCCGGTCCGGCGAGGGGAGATCTCCGGCTAGGGTTCCGGCGAGGGCACCGGGAGCGGCGCGATGGCGCACAGCCGGGATCTCGCGCGCGGCGGCGGACGGCACCGGGAGCGTCGCGAGCATCCGGAGCTGCAACGTCGGATCGTGGCGCAGCTTGGGTCCAATCGGGCGATCGGGGCGGCACGGCGGTGAAGCGGGACAAGAGCGCCGGGCCTTCGGATCGTCGCAGGCGGAGAGACCTCGGCGTCGCGCCGGTGGCGGCCGGATCTCGACGGGGCGGAGCAGGCATTGCTCGGAGATGCAGCGGCGCGGCGGTGCGGTGCGGAGGTGTGCGACCGCGAACGGAGACGGATCCGCCGAACGGCGCGAGGGCTAGCTGCGGATCACCGGCGGCGGGCGGCGTTGCCGGGAGGCGGTGGAGCGTCGGGGCGGATGCGGCACGGGCGAGCGGGGATGGCGCGGTCGGACGCCGGAGGGAGCGGACGGTGATGGCGCCGGCGAAGACCCACCACCCGCGAGGAAGATGAACAGTCGCGTGAGGGGGGGCTTTTTTCTTTTTTTCACGTCACTTCTTTTCTTTTTTCTCAATCTCTCACCTCACATCTATTCTCTGCTCTCTCTCTCTCTCTCTCTCTCTCTCTCTTCTGCTGTACTTTTCACTATTTTTCCCTTTTTGACTTTTTTTTTTGACTTTTTTCTTTTCAAGACAAACCGAAGACAAACGGAAGAAAACAATTCTTTTCTTGATTTTTCTTTCGAATCCCCGCTCACCAAACCCCAAGAACTCCTCACGTAATTGCTCTCAAAAATTTCGAAATTCCCCCCCTTTGTTCGTACGTGCGCAACGCCTTTTATAGGGGAAAATTTTAGATCTTTGAAGCATATTTTATTTCCAATTTCACTCGTGCATAATTCTCTGAATATATCATTGCACCACATGTGATATTCTCTTTTGTATTTTTCACATATTCTATCCAAAAAATTCCCCTTTTTGCACAAAAACACATTCGAGTGTATATTACCTAAAATCTTAATGGAATATAAAACTTGCCTAAACTATATGCCATGTGATTTGATTTTTTTTCTTCTTTTTTTTTTATACATTATTTAGCAAAAATTAACCCCAAAAATTTAGGTGTCAACAGAATTTAACTATTTAGTGTAACAAAATCTCAATTGATTCATTAATCAAATCACATTCTTTTAAGAGGCCTTGCCTAGGATCAAGTGGCCTCATGTCGATTCTAGCACATTTTGGAATGGCTCCACCGGTGCCCCATATCTCATCCCACCACTTCCACATACATGCCTTCGCACCGAGACCATTTCCACCCAGCAGTGCGCCTCTCGTAGCCTCCTTTTTTCATTTTATATGGGCTCAGCTTTGAATTATATGGATGATGTGTCATATGTTAGTGCTAGAGTTTAGATGATATTAGAACAAACCCCAATTTTTGGTCCCACAATACAATTCCACCCATTACATTATCTCTTTCACTTTACTCATCCCATATAAATATCATCGGTCAAACCAAAGCCACCACGTAGCTCAAAACCCACGAATGTCCCGTGCAGGGGACAATATTATCGACCACCATTTCAGGCCAACAAAGCCGCCATATCTTTAAGCACAAGTCAACCAACTATTTTACCCACCACCGGTTGCTTGGCTTGCACCAAAATTACCCAAAAAGTTATAAATTTATATCAATTCAATCATAAACCTTCCAATTTAATCAATTTAATTTTAAACTATTTAAAAATTTGCCTATATAGTCCATTTTATCAATTTTAACTGGAAATTATTCACATGGATGTGACTGTATTACATGGTACAATTGAGACTAATATAGACAAATTCTACAATTCATTATTTTTTCGTTTTTGAATTTTTTTTTATATTTTTATTTTATTCTCTCTTTATTTTCATTCTTAGGCAATGACTGGCGAGGCGACCCTTGACCCTCGCCTAACCCTTGCCGAAGGCCAACAAAGTCGACCAAGGGTCGGCCAAGTTCACTTTGAGCAAGACTTGCTTTCGCCAAATCTAGAGAGGGGCAACTAAGGTTGCAACCTCACCCATTGTCTCCTATGGCCAGTCATCGGCCATCGCCAAGGCTTGACAATTGATAGAAGAAATGGAAGGAAAAGGAAAGAAAAGTAAAGAAAACATAATAATAAATTCAGAAAAAAATAATAGAAATTACATAAATTGTTCACATCAATGGTCGGCCGCGAGCTCCGGCCCTACACCTATCACTAAACAAAACACAAGTGCTCGAGAGACCTACCTGGTTTCACGGGAAGGGCTGTGACGGATGGTGGCTTTCGAGTGGACGACTGACAACGGCAGAGCTTTCCTTTGAGCTCTCTCTCTCCCTTTGGCTCGCCCTCTATTCTCTCGAGTTCTCTCCCACTCTCTGTCCTTCGCTCAAACCAAAGAACCAGCCGAGAACCCTCTTTTCGTTTTTCGTGTTCTCCCGGTTCGGATGACGAGCAACGGGCGTACTTTAGGCGATAGCGAAAAACTCTCAGCCTTCCTCTCTTCTTCTTTTGCTCGGTTCTCCCCCGGTTCCTCCTGCTCCCATTCGTGTGTTTCTCCCTGTGCTAAGTCTGTTCTCCCCTCCCTCTCCCATTCTGCAGTACCGAGCTCTTCAAGGCCAACGATCGGTGTGCCCGGCTCCTGCCTCGCCAATCTATCGACCGGCCTGCTCCCCGACCCATGGATCACGCCGGACCCTGATCCTCCTGCTCTCATTGTACTGTTGCCGCTTCCTTGTCTCTCTGCTGCTACTCTTCTGTTTTCTGCAGGTCAACGTGCAAGGGAGGAAGACATCCGGGCACGGGCCGGGCCAAGGGGAGGAAAAAGAGATGGGTCGCGTGTGGGCCGCGCGAGGGAGAAAAGGAGATGGGCCACGCCTAGGCCTACGCAGGGAAAGAAGAAAGAGTGATGGGCTGGGTTGAGGTCGGATCCGGCCCGACCCGGCCTCTCGGTTTTCAATTTCGTTTCCGTTTTTTTTAATTAGTTAATATTTTTTAAATAATAGTAATGTTTAAAAAATTGGACTACTTCCTAACCTTTAATGCTATTTTTAACTAACTAATTTAAGTGAAATTTAGGTGTCAACACTATTTAATATAACAAAATCTCAATCGATTCATTAATCAAGTCACATTCTATTAGGAGGCCTTGCCTAGGATCAAGTGGCCTCATGTTGATTCTAGCACATTTTGGAATGGCTCCACCGGTGCCCCACATCTCATCCCACCACTTCCACACACATGCCTTCGCACTGAGACCATTTTCACCCATCAGCGTGCCTCTCGTAGCCTTCTTTTTTCATTTTATATGGGCTCAGCTGTGAAATATATGGATGATGTGTCATATGTTAGTGCTAGAGTTTAGATGATATTAGAACAAACCCCAATTTTCGGTCCCAAAATAAAATTCCACCCATTACATTATCTCTTTCACTTTACCCATCCCAAATAAATATCATCGTTCAAACCAAGGCCACCACGTAGCACAAAACCCACGAATGTCCCATGCCAATATTATTGACCACCATTTCAGGCCGACAAAGCCGCCATATCTTTAAGCACAAGTCAGCCAACTATTTTACCCACCACCGGTTGCTTCGCTTGCACGCACAAAAAGTTATAAATTTATGTCAATTCTATCATAAACCTTTCAATTTAATCAATTTAATTTTAAACTATTTGAAGATTTGCCAATATGGTCTATTTAATCAATTTTAACTGGAAATTATTCACACGGATGTGACTGTATTAAGTGGTACGACCAAGGCTAATATGGACAAATTTTATAATTCATTATTTTTTGTTTTTGAATTTTGTAATTTTTATTTTATTTTGTCTTTATTTTTATTCTTAGGCAATGACCAGCGAGGCGACCCTTGACCCTTGCCGACCCTTGCCAAAGGCCAACAAGGTCAACCAAGGGTCGACCAAGTTCACTTTGAGCGAGACTCGCTTTCGCCAAATCTAGAGAGGGGCAACTAAGGTTGCAACCTCACTAATTGTCTCCTACGGCTAGTCATCGGCCATTGCCAAGGCTTGATGACTTAAGAAGACAAGGAGAGAAAAATATAATAGTAAATTCAGAAAAAATAATAGAAATTACATAAATTGTTCACATCAATGATATGACTCAATTTGTCAAATTAAAAGTTCTATAACTAAATTAAGATAAGTACGATAAATTTAATATTTTTTTGGTAATTTCTCCCGCCACCATTCCACATTCCTCTGCACAAATCTGCGACTTTGTCTTGCCCTCCGCCAACTATATCTTAACTGCATCACAAACCGAGCCACTTCTATTAATTAAATTGGATGCACGTAAATCCTGAAATGTCCATGGCCATCAATATAATTAGAGAATAAGGTTTCAATTTTTTCGCAAAAAATAAAAAATAAAATGAAAAAGCACCACTGCCCTTCTCCAAGGCTAGGGAGAAAGATCAGTGTAAGGTCAGTTTCGTCCACTGGACTGTAGCTAAGCTGGACTTCTTCTTTTTTCTCGGTCAAAGCTCAGCTGGATTGCATTGCCCACTTTTCGTTTGAATTCCAGCTAACAGCTCACAAAAAAAGGAACTATTAACTAGTCTGGATTCCAACATGAAGTCCCAACTCAAAGACAGGCTCCGCTCTTCTCGCAAGCGTGTCTATGTCTATTTCCATTAATCAAAATTTTCGATCCAATTTATAAATGAGAGGAGATGTCAAGCCACAAAAATATCGCATGCTATTTGATAAAATATAAATATAAATATATATATATGATGTTTTTATGCCTATCAATTTAAGTTTTCAAGTAAAACTTTCTAAGAATCTGATTTTAGAAAAAATTTAACAAAATATTTGATATGAAATTATTTTGTTCAAAATATCAATTGCAATTGGTAAATTAAGCATTATAGTTATTTTTATTTTTTTTGGTGATTGGTTACTTAAAATGCTGTCCTAAGAGCGTAAATGAAATAATGATTGAACGCGTAGTCGGGCACGAGTTGTCATTTGTAAATCTTGCTGGGGAAGCTGCAACTGGGAATTGCAAAACCATCATTCATGAGCTGCCCTTCTTTTGTCTATTTCCGGGCAGGTTCCGGCACTCTAACCCCATCCCACCCCAGTATAAATACTCCTCCTCCCTTCAACACAACCCACAACCTAAACAAAGCGAGCTCTGCTTTCACCTTTCCTCACTCTTTAGCCCAAAACTCAAGCTACTACAATGGCATCCTTCTTCGCTTCTAAGACAGCTCTTCCAAAGCTATTCCTCGCCCTCTGCCTCCTCCAGATGGCCTCCGCCACCAGGAGGCTGGCCGAGCTGGTCCAAGACCAGTCCCCGCCCATGAAGTACCACAATGGCCCTCTCCTTTCCGGCAAGATCTCCGTCAACCTCATCTGGTACGGCCGCTTCAAGCCCTCCCAGCGCACCATCGTTTCCGACTTCGTCACCTCCCTCTCCTCCGACCCTTCTTTGGCTCAGGCCTCTCCATCCGTATCCCATTGGTGGAAGACGGTCGACAAGTACTACCACCTCTCCTCCTCCAAGAGGCGCACGCCTTCCCTCACCATCTCGCTCGGGAGGCAGGTCCTCGACGAGAGCTACTCCCTCGGGAAGTCCCTCACGAACAAACACCTCATAGAGCTCGCGTCCCGGGGCGAACAGCGGAACGCCATCAACGTGGTGCTCACCTCTTCTGACGTGGCCGTCGAGGGGTTCTGCATGAGCCGGTGTGGCTCCCACGACTCAGCCGTCGGTTCCGTCAAGGTCAACGGCAGGAGCTCGAGGTTCGCGTACATCTGGGTGGGCAACTCGGAGACGCAATGCCCGGGGCAGTGCGCGTGGCCGTTCCACCAGCCCCAGTACGGGCCGCAGAGCCCGCCGCTGGTGGCGCCCAACGGTGACGTCGGCGTCGACGGGATGGTGATCAACCTGGCAGGCCTCCTCGCCGGGACCGCCACGAACCCCTTCTCGAACGGGTACTACCAGGGCGAGGCGGGGGCGTCGCTGGAGGCGGCGTCGGCGTGCACCGGGATCTACGGCAACGGGGCCTACCCAGGCTACGCCGGGAACTTGCTGGTGGATGAGGCGACGGGGGCGAGCTACAATGCGCACGGCGTGAACAGGAGAAAGTACCTGGTTCCGGCTCTCTACGATCCGTCCACGTCGTCCTGTTCGACGCTGGTGTGAGGGAAGTGGAGACAGATAGAAAGGATGACGTTTAGGCTACCGGATTGATTCATTCATTCGTTTATTGGTTTTTTTTTTTTTGGGGGGTGTATATTACAGTCATTATAGCTAATAGAAAAGGCAAGCCACTTTTATTTGCTACAATTTTATTCTCTAGTGCAAAGCAAGCGGGTTAATCCATCCTTAATTTGACGATTTTAGCTTCACTCCCACTAATGTTAACTCTTTAAGTTAGAGAGTTTGTAAAATCCCAAAATCTCACATCACTTATAAATTACCCAACTCAATGACACATCCATTAACATTAATTCCCAAAAAGACCACTTTCTTGTATGGCAACTCCCAATATTTTTTTTTCCAAGGATTTCAGACGTGATTGAGTCATTTATTACAAATGTGGCTTCACAACAGCAAACTTTCTTATTTTCAAATGTATTAATCTTATAATTAACTTCACTCGAGGTTAGGGTTTCTATATGACCATAAGTTAAGCACTGTCACTTATATAAATCATGGATGAAGCATGTCGTTACATCATACTCCTTTAATTCACTATTGATCCACTAGTAGAAACAAGCGTTAATAATATTTACAATTCATAGGAAAGTTTGTGTCGATTAATGATAAACATCAAAGTTTGGACGTTAATTACATGACAAAGTCATGAGAGCTACATTGCTAACAAACATAAAATGTGCATAAGCACTTAGTTAACACAACTATTCTTGACAATTAGCTCCATCACCACCACCTGGCACCAACTAGCACGTCGTCTTCTCACAACCCAAAAGGAAGGGTATTAGGGGTGCATTTAGTAACATATTTATTTTCCGGAAAAT
This sequence comes from Eucalyptus victrix, assembly GCA_016097545.1. Lineage (NCBI taxonomy): Eukaryota > Viridiplantae > Streptophyta > Magnoliopsida > Myrtales > Myrtaceae > Eucalyptus > Eucalyptus victrix. The sequence goes on along the minus strand of CM027840.1, from coordinate 4,251,281 downwards.
TTATATTCAAAAATAATTTTTTTTACTTATATTCCATAGACGAGTTTCTAAGTAGAAAAATGTGTTTAGTAATTACACAAAATTTATATTCTCGAAATAGAAAAAGAATATAAATGCATTTGGTACAATCCCAAAAAAATTTATTTCCAATTTTTCATTTAATTATAAAGAGACTTGACATTTCGTGTTTAGATAAAATTAGACTTTTGTAATGATTGATCAATATATTCTTAAATGACATAAGAAAATCCAACATAATCATTAGTCAAAGATGGATGGTCGGAAAAGTTAACGAGAGAGTCCCATTAGTTTATAACTCATAATATGAGGAGGTTGATAATAAATCTTTGGCCATTACAATAAACAAGTATTAAATCTTTTCAAAAGAACAGCAAACATTGCTTGAAATCACCAAGCTTTTGCGATCTAGCATTGTTTCTAAAAGAAAACGGTATTTAAAAATTCATATAGTAAAGCTCTAAAAGCTTATTCAATTTTGAATCCAATTTTCATCGAAATATTTTCACATATTTTTGTGCTAAAGTAATTCTATACTAGAATTAACATTAAAATCTAGTAAAACTATTTAAAATCTAATTTCTAATTTTTTTCCTAGGTTTTTGAATTTTTGAATTTTTTTTTCCTAAAAATGGGGACTTAGATCAAGTCAAGAGATTAGACTTGTGTCGATTGTGTAAAGATGGGCATTTGATTATATTAAGGTTATTTTTCTAAAATGGCCATATTTCTCCTTTTGTTCTTGATAATAGAGAAATAAGTTTTTTTTTTATATTTCTTATTTTTATTTTAAATCTATTCCTTGGCCACCTATCTATTTCAGGAAATAAAAAAATTAGCCGACGTAATCAAAAGGATTTTTTTTTTTAAATTTCTGTTCCAGAAAACAAAATAGCAGAAAAATAGAGAATAACATTACCAAATAGGACTGTTGGAGAAATCTTTTCAGAATATTTTGAAGCTAACAAAACGTTTCTATCAGTCTAGTCTGGATATCTGCAGATCGTCTAGTTTAAAGTCTGAAGACTTTCTGATCACCAGACTCAAGATTCAAGATTCAAGACTCAAGACTCAAGACTCAAGACTATTCTCATTGACAGTCTTTCTGATTCAGTGACGAAGGAAATCCAGAGCCAAAGTATATGGTTGAGGATTTAATCCTATCCTCTGGAGAAGATCTTTTTGGCTGGATAAATCGGATTCTTTTGTTCTTATCTAGATCAATTGAAGATCCGATGGTCGACGAAGTATTCTTGGAATGTTCTATTCTTGGAAACCAAGATCCTGATTGTATGGGCGAACAGGATTGATGGGCTATCGTCAGGTTCCTTTTATAGCTCGAATGATCTTCTTGATTGATTCCGTCCAACGGGTAGATTGGAGGAATTCCTTTGGTAAGTGCCAACGGTATGATGGCATAAAAGAGTATAAAAAGGAAGACGTTCTAGTTGTGAAAGTGCGTGATCGATAGAAAAATTCCAGAGTCTGAAGCACCTTGATTAGTCGATTCATTCTGAGCAAAATTGTATACACAGAGAGTGTTCATACTTGGTGATACCTTGAGTGAGTGTGGTAGATCATCAACACCTAGAAATCAAGGAAGATCAACACTATAACATCTCTTTGTTCATAGTGGAATCCAGCCAATTGGCTGTCAGTGCAGAAGAGTGGACATAGGCTTGAATCAAGCCGAACCACTATAAACCACGTGTTCAATTCTCTCTTTCCTTTACTTAGTCTTGCGTTAATTATTACTTATCGCGAATCCTTCAACTGTCTAAGTATTGCGCAATTACAAAGAAATTTTCAAGAAAAATCTTTTATATACCTATTCACCCCCCTCTAGGTACTCGTACTAGCTATATCAAGGACCACCCACCTGGGTGGCGCTGCTGGCGGCGAGCTTCTCCCCCTAACGCAAGGGGAGGAGTTCAATTCCCGGGCGTCGCAGGGTGACTTACCGGTGTCTTGTGTGTGGTGGCTAGCACGTGTTGCCCCCAAGATTTACCCCCTATTACTCCGGGCCTTTTGGGCTGTCCATGTTGGTACGGTACGCGGATTCCCTAAGTCACCAAAAAAAAAAAAAAAAAAAAAACATTACCAAATAGGGCCAAATTGATTTGTCCTTGTTCTCTCGGTCAAAACAAGAGTCTTGTTTTTCCCTTGGCTGTCTAATGCCCGATAATGAAATGCATAATTATTGGACTGAGAGTTTTGGCTTTGCACCCATGAAAGCGATTCATTAACAAGCAAATGAGTCAAATCATACTGGCCTCCCTTGCTTTCACATCACCACTTTCTCCTCAACGTCATCCTCTCACCTTCCCCCTTCATCATCATAACTCAAATCTAACTTCTTTTCTCTCGCTGAGCTACGTCCTATGGGTTCTAATCGATCTTCTCTTTCTCACTCCCACCCATTTGATTGATCGATCCGCGCATTCCATCTAGGGAATTCTTCTTGATGGGGTTTCGATATGCATATTTGGGGGGGGAGTGGCGTAGAAATGGTCCTTTTAAGATCTATTGCCTTTGATTGTTAGACTAAAGAGGGAAATCATGAAAAATTATTTAGGCAGAAAACTCAGTTTGATCTTGATCCAAGAGAAGGATATATGTTGACCTTGATTTGATTTTAACTTTTAAGTGCAACAAAATCTCAATTGATTCATCAATCGAGTTACATTCTTTAAGACTCAAAGTCTCAAAGTTTCCTTATGTAATTTGAGCCTATTTGAACGCAATGACTTCTAAGAAAAGAAGAAGAAGAAGAACTCTCGATTGCATTGGAATCATATAAGCCCACTCGTTCTCATTCTTTGAAAGATGTGGCTGCCATGCAGCCTTGCCTAGGATCAAATGACCTCATTGAAAGAAACCGAAGGTGATGGAGAGAAGGTGATAGAGAGAGGAATAATCAGTTTCTGTATTTCCTCAATATCTATGTAAACTGTACAGATCCTAAAGATATAGAACTAGGGTTGTACAATTAATGGAAATAAAGAATTCTATGTATCAATCTAGATCTGTATCTAATCTTTAATTAATATGTACATAGTCAAATCAAATCACAATCTTCTAAAAGAATATCGCATATCTTCTAACACTCTCTCTCAAGCTGGTGGCTTGTAGATGTCCAAGACACCTAACTTGCTCAGTAGATATGCGTGCTGTCGATGACATAGGGGTTTGGTGAAGATGTCTGCAGGCTGCTCTGCTGTGCCAATTCCTTCTGTTCAATTACCCCTTCTTGAATCTTGTCTCGTGTAAAATGACAGTCCACTTCTATGTGCTTAGTCCTCTCATGCACTATAGGGTTTGCTGCCAATTTGAGAGCTGCATCGTTGTCGCAAAATAATTTTGTCGCTCCTCGTACTTGTATTCCGAGGTCCTTAAGCAACCCTTGTATCCACACTATCTGACAAGTGGTTTTTGCCATAGCTCGATACTCAGCTTCGGTCGAAGACAAGGATACAGTAGGCTGTTTCTTGGTCTTCCATGAGAGAAGCGAATCTCCTAATTTGATGCAATATCCAGTGACTGATCTTCGGCTAGTAGGACACGTAGCGTAATCAGCATCACAATATGCCCTCTGTTAGGGAAATCCCTTATGATATTTTGAAGATGACAAAATAAATCAAAGGCTACTAACATGTTTAATGGTTAAGTAATAGACCATGCAGATGATAGAACATGTAAAGGATATTGTCAAAGTTAGAAGACGGCCAGAAGACTGAACGTAACATATGTCCAAAGTATATTATGAAGATTTCCAGACTTCAGTATCAAAGTTTGAAGACTGCTAGATTTTAGTGTCAAAGTCTGTTCTACATCGAAGTCCGCTCATTCGACAAATTCCAAACCGAACGTGAATGATGAACCGGAAGACAGTCTCTATGCTGAAGCCGAATCGGGTACAGACCTTAAAGCTAAATGCTCGAAGCAAAATATGTTCGGACTCATTGCAAAGTCTATCGCACTCAGACTCAGATTGTAAAGTCTATTGCTCTCAGACTTTACATCCAGATTCAACAGAACGTAACTCAAGCCCAATCATATAACGGCTAGTGATTTGGTTTGGATTCCACATCAAGATTGATTTGATTGACTCAATCTATTTGATTGACGATTAGATCTTAAAGACAAGAACTTTCTATACGAAGAAGCTTTACTTATGGAAACCAAGATTCCGTTTGTATGGGCGATCGGAATTAATTTGGGATTCTACCTTTGTCACTCAACGGCTACCAAATCTTCTAGATACAGAGCTGTCCAATGGGTATATTGGAAGATGATTCTTCGGGATACTGTCCAACGGGTAGTTTGGAAGTGGAGGAGTATTTAAGGAGATCATGGACCGATAAGCAAGTAAGAGATAGAGCGTAGAATTTATAATTCCAAAGTCTGAGCGACCTTCGATCATACACTTGTCTCTTTGGAGAGTTTAAACGTTTGTGATCGTGAGAGAAATACCAAAAGAGTGACTTAGTGAGATAGTGTGATCTACTAAGTGTTTGCACTCGAAGTTGTAATCTCTTGTTGAGTGCATAGTGGAATCCAGCCAAGAAGGCTGTTAGCGTGGGAGAGTGGACGTAGGCTTGGATTAAGCCGAACCACTATAAATCTTGTGTTCTTATTCTCTTCCTTAACTCCTTTATTTTATTCGAAGTTTATTTTATTCCGCATATATTTGCCAAGGTTTATTTTATACACCTATTCACCCCCTCTAGGTGTTCATACTAGCACTCTCACCCTCATCTTCATGTCACATTGTCTGGACAAAAGAATTCCAAGTCCTGGACACTTTTTCAAATAGTTCACAACCTTCAATGCAGCTTCCAAATGAGATCGCTTTGGACTGTGCATGAACTGACTAAGTGTCTGTACTACATAAGAGATATCGGGTCTAGTCATGGTCAGGTATATGAGCTTCTCGACAAGTCTTTGATACCCTGATGGATCTTTGAGTATGGGATCATCGTTTTGTGATAATACCCCTATCATATTCTGCAGTAGTCAACTTAATGTTTTGCTCAATAGGAATCACAGCTGGTCTGCATCCTTATAGGCCTACTTCTGATATAATTTCTAAGACAAACTTTCGTTGACTAAGAGAAATTCCTTGATCAGATCGAGCAATTTCAATTCCAAGGAAATATTTAGGTGCTCCTAAGTCTTTAATGTGAAAGGTAGCATGTAAATAATCCTTGAAATTGTCTATGGCAGCCTTATCATTTCCCATAACAAGTATGTCATCGACATATATCATTAAATAAATGTATGACATACCTTTAGTTCGTGTGAATAAAGCATAGTCATGTTTATACTGCTTGAAGCCTGCTGTTGTCAGAGCATTTGCAAATTTGACGTACCATTGTTTGGATGCTTGCTTCAATCCGTAAAGGGATTTGCGGAGACGACATACTCTATTCTCCCCCTGTCTCCATAAGCTTTGAGGAATATCCATATAAATTTCCTCATCAAGATCCCCGTGCAAGAAAGCATTGTGCACATCCATTTGATGTAGACTCCAATTATTAATAGTAGCAATAGACAAAAAAGAACGAACTGTGACATCGGTGGCAACCGTAGAAAAGGTCTCGTGGTGGTCAAAACCTTCCTTTTGTGTGAATCCTTTTGCAACCAAGCGTGCCTTGTATCGTTCAATGGAACCATCAGCACGATACTTTATCTTGTAGATCCACTTGCAGCCAATTGGCTTGCGACCAAAGGGTAATGGGACAAGATCCCATGTTTTATTTTCAATCAATGCTTGAAGTTCCGCCTTCATGGCCTGTTGCCATTTTGGCTCAATAGATGCCTCATCATAACTAGATGGCTCCTGTTCTTCTGATAGGCGACTAATACAACATCTATGTTCCTGTGATAATCTATGAAAGGAAACATATGATACTACTGGATACTGAGTACCTGGAGAATGATGAGTTGCACATATATAGTCTTTAGTCCAGGTAGGAGGTCGTCTGGTGCGATCAGAACGCCTTGGAGGAGTGGTGTCTGTATTTGTTGCACTGGTAGGTGGCGACTCTATATGTTGACTTTCCTAAGTATCATGGGAATCTTCGAGTCGTGGCTCTAAAATTTCTTCTGAGCGATCAGTCCTCTCAATAGGTGTTGATGTTGATATTGGAAGAAATGAATTAGTGGGAGGAATGTACCTCGATTCTTCCATTGGTATATAGGTAGGACTGTGAGGCACTGCTTCATCAGATAGAATGCTACGGGGAGAAGCTGTCATCCCTGTATTTGCATCTGAAGTTGTCTGCTCAAAAAAAGGAAAAATGTCTTCATGAAAAATAACGTCACGACTTACCAGAAATTCCTTTGTGGAAATGTCAAGAACCCGATAGCCCTTTTGCAAATTGGGATATCCCATGAAAATGCATCGCCGAGCACGTGGACTGAATTTGTCTCTAGGTCCTACTGTAGCAACAAAACAAAGACATCCGAAGACCTTGAGGTGCTGGAGTTCTAGTTTCTTCTGAAATAATAACTCAAATGGAGTTTTCCCTTTAAGTATCTGAGTTGGCATATGATTGATTAGGTAAGTGGCTGGGACCACACAATCGGCCCAATAATCGTCTGGAACTGACGCTTGGAACTTCAAGGCTTGTGCGACTTCTAATAGATGACGATGTTTATGTTCTACCACGCCATTTTGTTGTGGTGAATAGATACAGGAGCTTTCATGTTGTATGCCATGTGTAATAAATAGTGAAGAGCAATCATGGCTGAAGAATTCTCTCCTATTATCAAAACAGATCTGCTGTATGGATTTGCCAAACCGATTCTTTGAGAGTGAGATAAAACCCTTCAAATGAGAATATGTCTGATTCTTAGACTGCATTAAGAAAATCCAAGTCGCACGAGAATAATCATCGACTATAGTGAGAAAATATCAAGACCCATCATGATTTAATGTGTGGTATGGTCCCCATATATCCACATGAATTAAGGAAAAAATCTTACTAGTCCAAGTGTTACTAGACGAAAAAGGCATACGAGATTGTTTAGCAAGAGGACATATAGGACAATGTGGACATGGAAAAGAAGCACTGCGGCCCAATCTCAAATGCATAATGGAATTTCTATCATTGGTAGTCAGGTTACACAATGATGGCTTATTTAAATGATTGCAAGGAAAATTACTTGAGAAACTATTCCAGAAAAATAGACCTTTAGAGAGACTACCCAAGCCCATCAGTTTCCCAGTCGAAAGGTCCTGAAAGAAACACGTATCAGCATTGAAAATGGCCTGGCATGAATTTTCTTGACAAGCTTTGGATACAGAGATCAGGTTAAACTAGAATTCTGGGACATAAAGAACATTTCTAAGAGTAATTTGTGAACTGAGATTGACTGTTCCTGTTTCATGGACATGAGTAATATCCACGTTGGGCAATTGCACGGAAATAGGGAAATTCAATGTGTCATTTATACTTGAGAAAAATCCCTTGTCACATATAATATGGTCGCTAGCCCCTGAATCAATTATCCAAGTCTTTCTGGATATTGAATTAATCAAGCAATGGATAATACCTGAGAAACTCGCTCCTCTATTTGTCGTGTCCATTTTTTGAATTGCCTCCATCAACTAACTATACGAGATAGGCTGGTCAATTTTTTTACCGGTCGACCCAGTAACCTTGATAAGCTGCTGAAATCCTTTTTTCTTTTTCACTGGGCTTCCCATGCAATTTCCAACAATTACCAATTGAGTGATTAGTACGTTTGCAGTAATCACAAAATAATTTATTCTTGCCTTTAAAATTTCTTCCGAAATTTCTTGATGACGTGGCAAGTATCTGACCGCCCGTTCCTTTAATCGCAGCGAAGATCTGACCGTCCGATCCTTTGGTCGTGAGCTGCTGTCCACCGTTGGATCCGATCGAGGGATCGAAAGCTTGCAAGCCGTTCGATCCTTGTATCAAATCCTGACCGTCCATCCGGTCTGATTTAAATACCCTGAATTCCTCTTTTGCGAACCCTAATTTCGCCGCTCGCCTCTCTCTCTCACGATTTAGGTTTTGAGCTCTGGTGGCCGCGTCTCACCGATCTCCGCGGGCTGCGAGTGCGACGCTCTCGCCGCTCTTGGTGTGGTCTGGCATCGCATGTCGCTGACTCTCTTCCTGCACAGCCAATTGAAAAATCCGCCCAATTGGCGACATGGGATCCATGGCGAGGATCTATGAGCGAAATCCGAGGTAAGTTCCGTTCAAAATGAGGAGAAAGCGTGTAGCTTTCTCCCTATCTTTGATGGATCTGTATTGCTTGAGGGTGGACTCCGGTCCCACGAGCTTCTCCTCGGTCGCCTCGAGATTGTTCCACAGATGAGAGCCTGCTGAAAACGGCTATGACTGTCATATTACCCTGCTTCAATTCACTTAGTTCTTGCATTAGATTAAAAATTTTCGCCTGGTCCAGCTTCCCGTACATTTCCTGGATATTTTCCCACATTTCTTTTGCGTCTTCTGTTGGTGGGAGTCCAGCCGCGACCTCGGAGGAGACGCAATTGCCGATCCACGTTTGGACCAAGCGGTTGCTCTTCCTCCACGGGAACTGGAATGGTTCCGTCAAGGAAACCATCTTTATCTTTGGTTGCCAGGGCGCGCCGGAATTCTTGCGACCATCTTGTATAGTTTTCTGGCCCAGTCAATTGGTGGCTGATCAGCCGCAATTCTGGTCCGTCGACATTAGAGACGAACAATGGATCGCCGGGTTCTGGTCGTCCGACGAGCGCTGTCGCCGGAAAAGGTAGAAAACCAGGTGCGAGGCTCGGTAGGTATTTCCTTGACCCGATTCGTTCGCCCCAATTTGATAACCCGCATGATAAAAACCCAGGTAAGGATTTGTTCCCATATCCGGCTCTCCCGACCCGCTCAACTACTCCGATCCGATGGCTGGGCTTGCCCCATTCGTGGTTGGTGGGCCCCCATCGATTGGGACGTAGCTCTGGCGGCCCACATATGCAGATGATGATGGATTTGGGCTTGGCCCAAAATAAAGTGGATACGAAATCCACTGGTATGGTTGGCCCGCCAAGGGTTGCCCCACATTAAGCTGAGTCTGCATGGGTCGCCATTAAGCGGGTTGAAATTGAGTCTGCTAACTTATGGCTGCAAGTGTCGCAGGTTGAAGATTAGCCTGCAAATCTTGGGGTGTTACTTCTCCAATCGGTGAATTTCCAGAGACAGAGATGCTGGTTTGCGGGGAGGTCATGGTGAGTAAAAAAAATCCTTCGGATATTGATTCTAATGCCAAACAGAACCCTTTTCTGTAGGTTGAAGAACTATTTGGCAGAAGAACAAAGCGGAAGCAAATTAGAAGCCTAAAGGCTCTGATACCATGAAAGAAACTGAAGGTGATGGAGAGAAGGTGATAGAGAGGAATAATCAGTTTCTATATTTCCTCAATATCTATGTAAACTGTACAGATCCTAAAGATATAGAACTAGGGTTGTACAATTAATGGAAATAAAGAATTCTATGTATCAATCTAGATCTGTATCTAATCTTTAATTGATATGTACATAGTCAAATCAAATCACAATCTTCTAAAAGAATATTGCATATCTTCTAACACTCATATCGATTCTAGCACATTTTGGAATGGCTCCACGGCCTTTGGTGCCCCACATCTCATCCCACCACTTCCACACATATGCCTTCCCACCCAGACCATTTCCACCCATCAGCGCGTCTCTCATAGCCTTCTTTTTTCATTTTTTATGGGCTCAGCGGTGAATTATGTGGATGATGTGTCATATGTTAGTGCTAGAGTTTATATTATATTAGAACAAACCCCAATTTTCGGTCTTACAATACAATTCCACGTATTACATTATCTCTTTCACTTTACTCATCCCATATAAATATCATCGATCTAACCAAGGCCACCACGTAGCACAAAACCCATGAATGTCCTGTGCAGGGGCCAATATTATCGACCACCATTTCAGGCCAACAAAGCCACCATATCTTTCAGCACAAGTCAGCCAACTATTTTACCCACCACCTCTTGCTTCTCTTGCACCAAAATTACCCAAAAAGTTATAAATTTATGTCAATTCAATTATAAATCTTTCAATTTAATCAATTTAATTTTAAATTATTTTAAAATTTACCAATATAGTCCACTTAACCAATTTTAACTGAAATTATTCACATGGACGTGACTATATTACATAGTACATCCGAGCTAATATGGATAAATTTTATAATTCATTATTTTTTTTTTTTTGAATTTTGTTACATTTTAATTTTATTTTGTCTTTATTTTCATTCTTAGGCAACGACTAGCGAGGCGGCCCCTTGACCCTCATCTAACCCTTGCCAAAGGCCAACAAGGTCAACCAAGGGTTGGCCAAGTTCACTTTGAGCGAGACTCGCTTTCACCAAATCTAAAGAGGGGCAACTAAGGTTGCAACCTCACCAATTGTCTCTTGTGGCCGGTCATCGACCATCACCAAGGCTTTGACGACTGGTAGAGGAAAATGAAAGAAATGTAAAAAAAAAAATTATAATAAATTCAGAAAAAATAATAGAAATTACATAAATTGTTCACATCAGTGATATGACTTAATTTGTCAAATTAAAAGTTTTAGAACTAAACTAACATGAATACAATAAGTTTAATATTTTTTTGGTAATTTCTCCCACCACCATTCCATATTCCTCTGCACAAATCTACGGCTTCGACCATCTCTTAACTTCATCACAAACCGAGCCACTTCTATTAATTAAATTGGATGCACGTAAATCCTGAAATGTCCATGGCCGTTAATATAATTAGAGAATAATGTTTCAATTTTTTTGCAAAAAATAAAAATTTTGAAGAAGCACCACTGCCCTTCTCCAAGGCTAAGGAGAAAGATTAGTGTAAGGTCAGTTTCGTCCATTGGACTGTAGCTAAGCTGGACTTCTTCTTTTTTTCTCGGTCAACGCTCAGCTGGATTGCATTGCCCAATTTTCGTTTGAATTACAGCTAACAGCTCACAAAGAAGGAACTATTAACGCTAGTCTGGATTCCAACATGAAGTCCCAACTCAAAGACAGGTTCCGCCCTTCTTGCAAGCGTGTCCATTTCCATTAATCAAAATTTTCAATTCAATTTATACATGAGAGGAGATGTCAAAAAAAATATCGCATACCATTTGATAATAAAATTTATATATTTTTTTTATATACATGTGATGTTTTTATGCCTATCAATTTAAGTTTTCAGGTAGAACTACTAATAATCTGATTTAGAAAAAAAAATTAACAAAATTCGATATGAAATTATTTTGTTCAAAATATCAATTGCAATTGGTAAACTAAGCATTATCCTTTTTTTTTTTTTTTTTTTTGGTGATTGGTTACTTAAAATGCTGTCCTGATAGCGTAAATGAAATAATGATTGAACGCGTAGTCGGGCACGACTTGTCACTTGTTAATCTTGCTGGGGAAGCTGCAACTGGGAATTGCAAAACCATCATTCATGAGCTGCCCTTCTTTTGTCTATTTCCGGGCAGGTTCCGGCACTTTAACCCCACTTCTACGTTCCCAACTTCATATTTATTATTATAATATATAGTCCTAAAATAAAATAATCGAAGCATCACCCTCATCCCACCCTTGTATAAATACTCCTCCTCCCTTCAACACAGCCCACAACCTAAACAAAACGAGCTCTGGCTTTCCTCTACCTCACTTCTTTCTCAGCCAAAACTCAGCTACAATGGCATCCTTCTTCTTCGCTTCTAAGACAGCTCTTCCTAAGCTATTCCTCGCCCTCTGCCTCCTCCAGATGGCCTCCGCCACCAGGAGGCTGGCCGAGCTGGTCCAAGACCAGTCCCCGCCAATGAAGTACCACAATGGCCCTCTCCTTTCCGGCAAGATCTCCGTCAACCTCATCTGGTACGGCCGCTTCAAGCCCTCCCAGCGCACCATCGTCTCCGACTTCGTCACCTCCCTCTCCTCCGACCCTTCTTTGGCTCAGGCCTCTCCATCCGTATCCCATTGGTGGAAGACGGTGGACAAGTACTACCACCTGTCCTCCTCCAAGAGGCGCACGCCTTCCCCACCCTCTCGCCCGGCAGGCAAGTCCTCGACGAGAGCTACTCCCTTGGGAAGTCCCTCACGAACAAGCACCTCGTGGAGCTCGCGTCCCGGGGCGAACAGCGGAACGCCATCAACGTGGTGCTCACCTCTTCCGACGTGGCCGTCGAGGGGTTCTGCATGAGCCGGTGCGGCTCCCACGACTCCGCCGTCGGTTCCGTCAAGGTCAAGGGCAGGAGCTCGAGGTTCGCGTACATCTGGGTGGGCAACTCGGAGACGCAGTGCCCAGGGCAGTGCGCGTGGCCGTTCCACCAGCCCCAGTACGGCCCGCAGAGCCCGCCGCTGGTGGCGCCCAACGGGGATGTCGGCGTCGACGGGATGGTGATCAACCTGGCAGGCCTCCTCGCCGGGACCGCCACGAACCCGTTCTCGAACGGTTACTACCAGGGCGAGGCGGGAGCGTCGCTGGAGGCGGCGTCGGCGTGCACCGGGATCTACGGTAACGGGGCGTACCCGGGCTATGCCGGGAACTTGCTGGTGGATGAGGCGACGGGGGCGAGCTACAACGCGCACGGCATGAACGGGAGAAAGTACCTGGTCCCGGCTCTCTACGATCCGTCCACGTCTTCCTGTTCGACGCTGGTGTGAGGGAAGGAGAGACAGATTGAAGCAATGACGTTGAGGCTCCCAGATCGATTCATTTATTCGTTAATTTTTTTGTTTTTTTGGTCGCTGTATATTACTGTCATTATAGTTAATAGAAAAGGCAAACCACTTTTTTTATTTTCTATGCGTCATTACATCATACTTCTTCAATTCACTATTGATCCACCCGTAAAAATAACTGTTGACGTTGTTTACGATTCACAGAAAATTAGACATGAGATACATTGCATTGCTAACCAATATAAAGTGTGGATAAGCACTTAACCATCACGCCCATTCTTGATAATTAGCTCCACCACCGCCTTCACTTCTCGCTGGTTTCGTCCTTGTTATCTCAGTCAAAACAAAGTCCTATTTCTTGCCTTCATATGACGACTCTTTCCTTACTACCATCCTCTCACCTTTCCCCTTTCCTTCATCGTCATTACTCAAATCTAACTTCATTTCTCTTGCTCAGCTACATCCTAAGGGCTTTATCGACCTTTTCTTTCTCACTCCCAGCCATCAGATTGATTAGATTCTCTTGGGTAATCTTCTTAATGGGGTTTTTGTATATGCACCTTTTTTTTGGTATAAAAATATTCACTTGGTGGCCCTCTTGCAATTTATTGTCTTTAACTGTTAGATTAAAGATTGGAATCATGAAAAGTGAATTTAAAGGGAAAACTCAATTGGATCTTGATTTAGAAAAATACTACAACTTGAACTTGACGGCGGATCCTATTTTGATTTTGACGATTGAATGTAACAAAATCTCAATTGTGGATTGTGGATCGAGTTAAACTCTCTTTTGGGCTTAAAGTCTCAAAGTTTCCTTGTGTTATTCAAGCCGGTTTGAACTCAATTACTTCTAAAAATTTCCACGTGTTCAACTATCTAACATTTAAGCATGAAAAAGAAAAAAAAGAAAGAAAAAAACTATGCTATCTCTATCCGATTGCCCAACCCTACCGACGTGCCGCCATCGAAGCCTTCAGCCAACACCCAAGATCCTCTGCCTCCAATCATCACCATCTCAAGAAACTCTCAGACTGCATCGGAATCATATGTGCCCAGTCGATCTCATCCTTTGAAAGATGCAACTCCCATGCACATCAAGCCTAGGACCGAGTGGCCTCATGTCGGTTCCGGTGCACTTTGGAATGGCTCCACTGCCTCCGGCAGCCCCTGCCTCAATTCTACCAACTCCACACGCATGCCTTTGCCCCGAGAACATTTCCACCCACCCCCACCCACCCCTTTTTTTTTGTGTGGGTTTGTTTTCAGTTTTGAATTATATGGATGAGCTGTCATCTGCTAGTGGAAGTGCTAGAGTTGGTGATTTTCGGATACCCAAACTTTCGGTCGCACTATTCCCATTCCATGCATTATCCCTTTCACTTTACTCGTCCCACATATCAGCGGTCAACCAAGGCCACCGGCCCACCACCGTGCGCAACGCCCATGAGCGGCCCATCCTTGGGCCAATACCATCTCGGCCATAACTTTAGGCCGACAAAGCCGCCGTACCTTTAAGCACAAGTCAGCCGACCATTGTGCGCCCACTGCCCACCACCGGTTGCTTCTCGTACACCACCGTCCCAGGGGGGGACCATCTCTCAACTGCACCACAAACCGAGCCCAATGTCGAACCCACCTCTTTTAATTAAATTGGATGCACGTAAATCATGGAATGTCCCTGGCCCGAAGAACGATTGGAATAAAACACGAGGAAAAGGGAATCGTGAGATGGCCGGAGTTCTGGCCACATGCAATGCATATAGCTAAATTCTAAACAACAATTCCCGATTACCATCGAGGGGGTATAATTTGAAAAAGAGAGGAAAAGAGAGAGAAAAGAAAATATGGGATTGTTCAAATAGAGATGCTCCCATTATATTTGACATAGAAGATAATCTAGTCGCATATTTATTGAGTTATCTGAAAACTATTGTGAAAGGTAGCGGAGGAGGTTGTAATGGCATTCTATAGGTTATTAAAATCCCAATCGGATCATACGTTGGGAGTAAGTCACTAATCAACCATCGGCTCTAATATCACTTATATCATTAATTTGAACTTTTGAGTAAAAGTAGGTCCAACTAGATATATTGACAAGCTCAAACTCGATCTCTCTTGACAATTTCTCTAGTAAAATGTACAAAATCTAATTCAATTTTCCATTAGAGCACATCAATTCGAAAAAAGAAAGTCGAATTTCACAACATGGTGGTTCAACATTAATATTCAAGATTTTATTGAGCAATGTACTAAAGTTCAATAACCATCATCATTAGAATTAACTAAAAAGAATAAGGTGTCACCGCATACGTTTGCGAATCTAAACTTTACACAACCTTATGTGTCACGGGCTGCCCAAGACTTTGTAAACTACTCACTATAGCAGGGCTACGATCCCTTCGAAAACTTCGGTTAAGCCCATGATGTGATTGGCGGTTGATGATACTTATCGCTAAAATCATTGCTACGAAGCCTACGCTATATAGAAAGACGTGGTTTTGGATCTTTTGGTTTTCTTTTTCAATTCAGGGTCTCGACGAGCCAACGTGATAAACTAGTCAAGCGGCTTTGACACGTCTTTTAGGCGGGAGAGGGGGACGTTCACGAATCGAATCTCTGCAATGAAATTGAATTTGGTTTCTTGCAAGCATCAAACCCCGACCGTCCACCAAAATCTAGCCAATTAACTTCACGGATGACTTTTATTCGACCCCGTTTGTTTTTTGGTAGATAATATATATACGTGCAGCCCCCACAAATCGCACTGGATAGCATTCACTTGGGCCAGTACGACTTTAAGGTGATGCTGCAAGCAAATTGATTATGGTGGTGAAATGTCATCGAAGTCAACACCTACCAAAGAGCAAAGCCCCGTTCATCACCCTCTGTGCAACTTGGAGCCATTCGGTGTGCATCGTCGACTTTCGTCCGTTCCCACCGACCGGTGTTTTCCAACTAGCGCTTTATTGCCTTGGACTTCACCGACCTAGGGCTTGTCTTGGCTTTTTGCTAGGGTTTTTATGGACTGAAGGACCATTTCTTCGATGGCTTAGAACCCCGTGATTGGCAAAATGAAAAATCCTTCGTCCATCCTTTGTTAAGGTCGGGTAATCTCCTTGGTTAGGGAATCGGTTTCCATGTATATCAAGACAAAAGACAAAAAATTCAAGCTCGCAATAGTTTTTGCCGATAAATTTCATTATATAGGTGGGGTGTGTTTGTTAAGCGGAAAATGAATAGTTTGCAAAATATCTTTCAAAAAATAATTGCTCGAATCACTCACAAAATTAATGAGGAAAAATATTTTCATCATATACAAAATTATTTAGACATAAATTGTTGTTCATAATAAAAAGACTTTCCATTGGATAATTATTTCAAACGATACAAGCAATCATTTTTTGAAAAATATTTTCTATGTTATTTATTTTTATGAAAAAAATGAAGCCTAAGTTAGGGCTTCTAGAAAGGGAAAATTACCAAAAAAAAAAAATAAACCTAAACCTATTGTGCTCAGCCAATTTAGCCCTAAATATTTCAATTTAGTTAATTTGGTTATAAATCTTGACATTTTATCAAGTCATTCTAGCTACTATTGGCCGGAAATCATTGAGGTAGATAATTTTTGCATTTTTTTAGTTTCTTGAATTTTGTCTTCTTTTTTCATTTTCTTTTCTTCTTTTTTTCCCTTTTTTCACCAATGAGGGCCTAAATGCCCTACCGACCTCGGGTGAGGGTTGACTTGCCTAGGTGAGAGTTGCCCTCATTGGGTAGCAAAGGTTGCCCTTGCCAATGGCCATTGGAGGGAAAAAAAAGAAAGAGGAAAAAGGAAAAAATTAGAAAATAAAAAAATTACAAAAGTTATCCACATCAACGATTTTGTATCAAAATTAGCTAGAAAAACTAAATTAACAAATCATCAAAAGGCTTAAAACTAAATAGGCAACTCTGGTAAAAATTTAGGATTGAATTGATAAATTGTTAAAAATGTTTAAAACTAAATTGACAACATCAAAAGATTTAAGATTGAATTTGCATAAGTGTAATAAGTTTAAGGCTTTTTCGGTAATTTTTCTAATTTGCTTAAACTCTCATTATTGTTTGAGATTGTACGGTTATAATATTCTTCTTTCTTACTCACTCTAATTTGTCAGATCGCATATAAATCATATATCATATATAGTTTATTTTTTATATATATATATATCTATATATATATATATATATTTTCCCTATTCCCAGGAACCAATCCCGGTTCTGGGCCCCCACCCCTATCTCCAAACTGGGCCGATTGTTTGGCGAGCATATACAAAAACTACTTTATCTTCTCCAATTAGACGCATGAATTCCTTCCCCGTTTGGATTTCATTCATCACATATCGAGACTCATATTAATTGACTTTAATATAGTGCTTGGAAATAGTTGCTTCTGGTAATTTCCACAATGTGGAAACAGCCTGGAGACCACTAAGTTATTGCACAAATTTCAGGAAAAGAAAAAAAAAAAAACTTTTAACTTTACTTGCATCTTTAACAAAATCGCTCAAGAGGCTTGCTCAGTTCAACAACCCACCACCACCATGTCATCCCCTCTCCACTCCGCATGCGGTCGCCTTGCCAGCTCAAGGGCGGGTCAAGGCCAAACGACAAGCTCTATTTCACAAGAGCATCTTTAACAAAATCGAATCCAAAATGCTAAACCAACGCAAATCACTCTTCCAAACTTCAACTAACGCCGCAGTTCAACTCGAGATTCTCTTGGTGAAAATGGTTTGCATTGGCCAACCAATCCTGTAGACATACACGAAAGCATTCAACCATTATCGGGGCACGCATGTAAACGACATCAAGTTCTCTACATCAAGCTGTTCCAGTCAACCACCCCATCGCGAGCCCCAGGCCATAGTTATCGCGCGCCTGCATGAGTACAGCCCGGCACGCGAGAGCGAGAGAGAGAGAGAGAGGGAGACGCTGACCTCATGATACAGACGCGCAACGGCAATTGCCCCATTCGCGACGCGTAATCAAAGCGGCCGCGCAGCCGTCCATGTTAATTGGAATTGAACTCCTTTCGTTCTCTGCCCGAAATGACAAGCCGTAGTGGGGGTCCGATCTTAAGTGGGCAATTCTCCCTTTTTCCACGCAAAAGTCGTCCGCGGCATTAAACTCCTTTCGTTCCTTTCTCCTAACGAAGCCCGCCCGATGTAGCTCCGCCTCTCTTAACAGCTCCCTAGCCTTTATCGTGTCATGTGGTCTTCTTTTCCTCCTTAGTTGTCCCGTCCGTATCGTTTATGCGTGCAATAATGTCCCATAGCCCTAGCCGTCGTCTAAGCAGGGCTTTGGTCATGGAAATGGAGTGTACACAAAGGAAACTTCGCGCGCCGATGTCCAGCTAGATATTTGGATAGAGTACCCAACCGTATTTTTCCCTTAACGACTTCACAGGTGTGAATTGTATATCTGAACACATTTAACGATGCATCGGGAACCTGGCTATAGGTAAGAAAGGAGAAAAGATTCAAAAGGATCCAGTGCTTAGATTACATGTAGACATATACGGAAGTTATGATAGTTTAGCGTTATAAAGCATCCATTGGGAATGTGATAAATGACACAGACGCCATATTTGATGACCTGCCAATTCTTAATTATTTCAATTATTTTGTTCCTTGGAATTAAGAAAAATAGAAATTAGTTTGGTAATATCAACTAATTTTTCTATTTCACGGAATATATTTGGATTAGAAAAAAGAAATAATAAAAAAGTAAACAAAAAATTTTTAACAAAAAAGAACAAAAAGTCATTTTGTAACATTAGCTAATTTTTTTAAAAGTTACTTCTTTGTTACCGGAAATAATTTATGAAACCGAAGTAAAAAAAAAAAAAAAAAAAAAGCTACTTCTTTGTTTAGGAAATAATTTCTTAAATTAAGTCATTTTCTTTTTTGTTCTAGAAAACAATGTTTGAAACCAAGATGAGGTCTAGTAACTTCTTGTTCTTCCTCCTCCCTCCTCCTCGACCGGCTGGAGATGAGGTTTGGCACCTCACTGACCATCGCTAAAGTCCGATAAACAATTAGAGGAGGAAGAAAAAGAAGAAAAAAAAAAAAATCTTAAAAAATTATTAAAAATTAAAAGAAATTTTATATCATAAAAAATTTAACAATTGTACTAAACACATTCGAATGCTTAGAAATTCATTTAGATAACAAAATCAGAAAAAAAAAAAAAAAAAAAAAACTATTTCCGAGCACAAATTGTTCTTGAGAACATAATGCTTGATGGTTATTGACCTTTTAATTTATACAATGTGATCTTTAGATCTTTTTATGTTGAACTTAATTTCTAAACTATATGAAAAATTTTTAACATTATGATTTTTAGTAATTCAAGTTCAATAATAACATTGAATATTTTCATATAATTTAAGAATTACATTAAAATGTATCAAAAGTCTAAAAATCACATTGAAAATATTAAAAGTTCAAGGGATCACATTACATGTTGAGTTATAGTTTAAAAATCAAAATAAATAAATTAAAATTTTAAAAATTATATTGCATTTTTGATTAATAGTCAAAATTTATTTATGTCATTTTTTCATCGGAAATATGATCGGTAGCAAGTGCGTGGCGTGCTCATGATAGCGGAGTGGATATGATGATGGCGATTTGCTTTAGGCTCCAAATGCGACTTGACTTTGATAATCTGCAAAAGTTTCTAGGTGAGATGGACCTGAGAAAAAGGCCTCCTGTCTAAGTTCCATTGAAGTTGTCTCGCCATTCGGGGGCTTCGCAAGGTGGTCCAATTAAGTCAGCCAAGTCGTCAGGATCGGCAATGAATTCCATTATTATTTTATTCAGTCCCCAGGAAATAAATAATACATGGAAAAAAAAATACGATCCCATAATACAATATAGCAGCCTGTCTCCCAGTGGATTAGAACAGGGGAACCCCCAAGGAAAACGCCCGCCAAGGGCAGCCTTGACTCTTCTCGATAAACCGTTCTAGAATTTCATCTCAATTAAGAACTTACTGGTCATTCTTAAAAGCCAAGTCCAGACGTATTAGGCGGTGCTGATCTCGTGTGTGCCGAGATGATTTACAGCTCTTGAGTTAAGACTTTTTAAAAAGGAAACGATTCCACCATAAATTTATTCGTTTGCACCACCTTTCTATATATCCGATTTACATGTTGGACAGGCGTAGCGATGCTCTTTTGATTTGAGTCCGGTTCGCATCCTGTAAAGGTCGCGTTTTCCCGTGTTGGGTCCTAGAAGATGTCGACCCCAGCTCGAACCCCGGCCGAAAGCAACAACGTCCTTTTGACCCTCCAAACCCGTCAAACCCATCGGACGCGTCTTGTCTTTCTCGCTCGCTCCCGAGATGCTTCCTCCTCGCTCTTTTTTCTCTTTCGAAGCCAGCTGTGCCCCTGCCCGCACGCACCAGCACGCACTCAACTCCACCTTCCTCTTCAGTATAAATCCATGGCCGCTCCTCTTGTCCATCATCAACAAACATATCAATCTCTCAGCCTCAGCCTCAGCCTCAGCCTCAGAAAAACAATGGCTTCCTCGAGCCACAGTAGCTTGGCCAGCCTCGCTTTACCTGTCCTCGCGATCCTCTGCTGCCTCGGGCCGCGCCCGGCCGCCCCCGCCCTCGTCCAACAGCAGCCCCTCGTCCTCAAGTACCACAACGGACCCCTCCTCAAGGGCAACGTCACCCTCAACCTCCTCTGGTACGGCGCCTTCTCCCCCGCCCAGCGCGCCGTCGTCCTCGACTTCCTCCACTCCCTCTCCGCCGCCCGGCCGGCTCCCGGCCCCCCTCCGTCTCCTCGTGGTGGAGCACCACCGCGCGCTACAAGGGCGGCCCCTCCAACCTCGCCGTCGGGACCCAGATCCTCGACGGGAGGTACTCCCTCGGCAAGTCGCTGAAGACGGGGCAGCTGGCGGCGCTGGCCTCGAAGGCCGGGTACAAGAGCATCAAGGCCCGGGCGCTCGCGATCAACCTCGTGCTGACCTCCGCCGACGTGGCGGTCGACGGGTTCTGCATGAGCCGGTGCGGCACCCACGGCTCCGGCGCGGCCGGGAAGTCCCGGTACACGTACGCGTGGGTGGGGAACGCGGTCAGCCAGTGCCCCGGGCAGTGCGCCTGGCCGTTCCACCAGCCGCAGTACGGGCCGCAGACGCCGCCGCTGGTGGCGCCGAGCGGCGACGTCGGGGTCGACGGGATGGTGATCAACCTGGCGACGGTGCTGGCGGGGGCGGTGACGAACCCCTTCAACGACGGGTACTACCAGGGGGACGCGGCGGCGCCGCTGGAGGCGGTGAGCGCGTGCACGGGGATCTTCGGGAAGGGCGCGTACCCGGGGTATCCCGGCCAGCTGCTGGCGGACAAGACGACGGGGGCGAGTTACAACGTGATCGGCGTTAATGGCCGCAAGTTTCTGGTGCCGGCCATGTGGGACCCGAAGACCTCCGCGTGCGAGACCCCCGTGTGAGTGTGAGTCGTCATCCTGAAAAGCCTAAAAAGAGTTCGTAGGTTATGAAGCCTTTTCGGAAATGTCTGGGGAAAGTTGTACTTAGTTTGTCGTTCGTGTTTTGTGCAGGTGTAGATTCTGCGAATACAGATGAGAAGGAATGTAAAAATGTATAGGGAGTCGCAACGATATGTGGAATAATTCGATTTATGGAATAATGAAAACTTTCCATTTATTATAATATGGACAAAATGACCAGCATTATGCGGCAATCCGGTGTTATGTTGAATTCAAATGAACGGTGCTCTAATCTATTCATGCCTTGAATATGCTTCATTTTGTCTGAAAACACCTCTCGGCTGCTAATACGCTCATAAATTGCGAAGACGACCACATCAACATTGGAACTTAGAGTTTTCGCACGAGTGGTTATAATTCAAATTGAATAATCATCAGGAACCCTAATATTAAAGCTTAAGGGATGATGGCTATGCTGAATACCCTCTTTCCCCCTCCCACACATCTCTTTACATCGTAAAGTAAATTTAAACGCATCTTTCAATCTTTAAAATTCCACCCAAAATTTCAGTGAGTTATTCACACGTTTGGTAAGAGTGTATAACAACCATATGTTACCAAATAATGGAGGAAATAGTAACTTAAATTGATTAACATAATTGGCATGCTGTTAGTACTCAAATCACATTGTTTCTTTCTTTATTAAATTCATTTTTAACGCACATACATGTGTGTTAGTAACAGATTTTCCTGAATACCCATAGTTAATAGAAACATATATATATATTAAATGAATTCTCTGATTTTTACCATTTCACATAAATCAACAAATTAGACTGAAAAAGCATGTCGATAGCTATCTACAAGGCAAAAGCTTAACACAAACATAAATATTTAAATTCATGGAACCTTAGCAGATGTACATAAATGTATGCATGATAGTCATTTTTTATTTGTGTGCCGCTATTAAAGTTCATAGCACTTGCTAATCTATGTGTAAAATAAGAGATCCGACTGATCAATAATGACCAACATACAGTGGGAGCAATTGAATTAGAAGGGCCTAAAGGCAAATGGGCCGCTAGGCCTGCCCGGATCTGAAATACAAATGAGCCTGTTTGACCAACGTCCTTACATTAGAAAGCGCGACCCGCCCCACTTTGGCCCGGTCCAGCTTGGCCAAACATTCTTATACCTGTTTTGAATTATGGACCGCCTAGGGCAATATATTGAGCCTAACCTTCGAGCTTGTCTAGACTCGCCTATTGATCACCCCTAACAACAACCAAAATATGAAAATACGGAACTCAATCTGGGAATGAAATGGTTCCCAGTGCATTTCAAGCTGTTAGTGGTTAGTTGTATATTGAATGTGACTTGCTTTTCAAGTATTTTAGAGAAATATTAATTGAGAATTACTATCCTGATGAAAGGAAATTAAAGTAAAGCAGATAACCATTTGAGCATTCTAGATGGGAGTGATTCGAAACTGAGTCTTAGAATTCTGTATGCCTTTTGCTTTTATATGTGATTGCATGTTTACCGATCCTCGTTACATGGATTGGGGATCAAGCTTTCATCTAAATAATTGAATCCTTTTGATGTTACAGCAGAAATAAAGCGAACACGAAGACATCAGCCCTGCAATGAACTGGTACGTGAGGAGTTAGGTCTAACCTCAGAAGACCTATCTGCTTTGCGACAAGCTGACCGCCATGCCCGTAGTCTGCAAAACATGGTGTGCAGCAGCGCATGCACCCAACCTCTGGCAAGAGATAGACCTCGAGAAATGGTGCATGGGCCGGTGGCCTGAGCACATTGATCGCATGCTCTGAATGCTGGTGGGAAGAAGGGGGGATGTTTCTGAACGATTAGTTTTTGGTTCCTCAATCATCCGAGCAAGGGCGTTTTCGGCTTCTTTGGTGATAGACTGTATGTGCTCGTGATGTGCAGTCTATTTCCGACTAGTTGCAAAATCACAGTTGCCTCTCATCGAGCTTTTAGTCGATTATGTTGTGAGTTCTCTTTAAGATACGGAAGGTGCCAGATGCTCCGTAACTGATGCGATAGCTGAACATAGTGCTGCCAAAATTAGGATGGTCACTTTTTCTGGACCTGAGCTACGATTGCAGCTGCTGCCTACAAGGCTAGTGCAAAGAATTGTAGTGCGCTCAAGCCACACTGCGCCGCGATGTGTATGCTGGAATATTGTACCCGACAGTAGCTCGAGAAATAAGAAGGTGCGTGCTATTTCTGCAACAATGCCGAAGCTCGAGCACCTACTAGAATAAAAACTGAATAAAAACATATTTATAAGTTTTTTTTTTGCTCCCGAGAACAGATTTGGAATAAGTAAAAAAAAAAATAAAAATAAAAATTATTTCTTACATTTCACTAAAAAAATAATTTATTTCTTGTTTCCGAAACAACTCTATAAATAAGAATCAAGATTCAAGCTTTTTTTTTTTTTTCTTTCTTCCTCTCTTCTTCCCCTAGCTAGTTATTAGCCTTGGTGCCAACTAGCAATTGGCCAGATGAGGCCCAACAACCTCCCCAGAGCCTTGCCGGCCCTCAACAAGGTTGCCCTAAGCTCGTCAGCCATTGGCAAGGCCCCCCCAAGCCTCGCTTGGACACTGCAAGCCTTGCTGGCCATTAGCGAGTCCCTTCCAAGCCTCATTGAGGCTAGATGAGGCTTGACCTCGCCCAGATTTGGCAAAGCCGAGGTCGCCAATGGCCAAGCAAGCTTGCCTCACCCAGTCACGGCAAGGCTCGAGGTGACCTCACTGGCCCTTGTTTGGTTGATCGATGGCCGGCGACCAATTGGAGGAAGGAGAAGAAAAAGACAAAAAGAAAAATGTAATAAAATTAATTAATAAATTTAAAAAAATTAAGTCATAAAAATATTGGGAGTTGTACCAAGCGCATTTCTCTCCTAAAAACATAAATTTTGTTTATTTATCAAATGCTTAGAAACGGTTCTTGAAAATAGAAATAAAAAAAAAAATGTTTATGAAAAAAAAAAAAATTGTTCTACAAAACAAAAATGTTATCAAATGCATCTTAGATGTTTGGCCAATTCATTGCCATGGAAAGTGTTCTTGTGATCCTTTCGGGGTGTCTTGAGCTTGAGCTATCAGACATTACAAGTTGCTAAGATTTGAAACTAGATGAGAAGTTACTCAAAGATAGGTTGCCCAAACTGAAGATTCTAGGGCCTTCTATTGACCAAGATTACTAATTTGTCGGAATTGGGGTTGTCAAATAAGTGAGACGGGTCAAATATAGGTGAAGAAATGGGTTTATGACCCATTTTGACAGAGATTAATACCAATGCAAATGCTTTTGTTGGACCGATTCGGACCTTGAAGACTTTCCTCCGGATGTCTTGAGCTGGCGCGAGCCGGGACCATAACATGGAGCGTGTGGATGGTGTTTTTGCCACAATGCATGACTCCTAGGACCTTGAGCTTAAGGTCATTTGCATGAGTGGGTGGGTATTTATTAGGCTGCGAGGCAAAGGGTTGCCATTCTATTACTAGGATTTTCTAGCCTAATCATCAGGATACCTACGCGATGCTCTACATGATGCCAATGTTTAGCTCTAACGAATGATTGGTATGTTATCCGTGGCTCGTGATGCCTCGCAACTAGAGTTCTTCCATAACCAGAATGTATTTGCTAGATCATGAACTTCTGCGGGTAATACCGTCCTTTTGTCCACGTACCTTTTAGCCATTCCTGCCCATTGTTTTTTCCTAAACCAGCCTTTGAACCACTTCTTCTTCGATCTTATCCTTCACCTAACCACTTTCGTCTTCAAAAAGAAGACGGGATATTAAGCCAAGTTTTGCTTTTTTGGTTAATAGCGACTCATCGTCACCAAATTAAGTTGTTCGACGTTACAAATCGATGCGTGAAGGCTTTGCGGATGCACGCGTCCACTGAGAAAACTAACTTCTTGGTAAGTATAAAAAAAAAAAAAAAAAAGATTTAGAATGGAGATGAGAAATGCTTTTAATTTTTTAACTGGCTATGATGCTCGTATATCTTTGACCGTTAATATGTGATTAAATTTGTCATAATATCCTAAAGAAAGTCTCGACTTTTGGCTATATGATTGCCCTGAAGTGTTTTACTTCTGTTGATTTTTTTTTTTTTCGATGAGGTGTTCAGGACTTTTTGAGTAGTGATTAGCAAAGGCCATTTTGGGAAGTCTTGAAATTCCTAGTTTTTGCAACCCTAAAAAATATCTTGCAGATGATCTTAATTCTCTCGTTTCCTCTACAATCTACATCTCATGTTCTCCAACCATATTTGAAAGTCACAATAGATTCTTATGTTTTGTAGCTCTATAAAATGATTTCCACGAAAAATACTTTCCTTTGTCGTGAAGTATTTTAGTGAAATAATCGCACCATTACTTAGCAAAATATATGATCTCCAATCCAATACAAGCAAGTCATAAGCATGAGTGATGCACGTGAAAAGGACTTTTTGGCAACATGACATGTCTCAATTAAACTAGGTTAGAGTGCCGCAATATGACATGTCTCAATTAAACTAGGTTAGAGCTTGGCACGGCTATGCTAGGCAAGGACCACAACCCACGAGGGAGGGCAAGAATTAATTTGTTAAGATGGGAATCGAAACAAAGAATCGAGCTTTATGATAGGGGAAAATGGGTTGGGGAGAGAGAGATTGATTGATTGATTAATCATAATTGCTAAATCTTTTACACACAATAGGAAAAAAAATTGATTGAAGAAAGGATAAGTGCAATTATATGTATCCCATCATGATTAGGCGAGTTGATTAAGGTGGGACCGACACTAACCTAAATTCCTCCCTTGCAAGATTTTCGATTTGTATACAATGTTTATTTTATTGAAGAGGGTAGGTGGCTGCACGAGTTGAGGTGACTCCCCGATGGGCCTCCCCCGACATTCGCGATTACGAAAGTCTAGAGATTCCTGCTGCCGGCGGTGTTAACGAGGAATCTTGGGAAGAATTATGCTCTTCTACACGTCTTGATTGAATGGTCTTCGTGCTTACCGAGAAGCCAAAGACCCTAAATTTCGGACCATGTCAGCGGATCGTAAGCGATTATAGACAAGCGAGTTTCGGTCGTGGCTTGAGCAGCGCCTCGACTCACCAAGGGCTCGATTGGCTTCGTCTCCATCATCCACCTTATTCCACGCTTTGCAACTTATCACGGAGGGAAGAAATCATGCTACCATCTAACCTTGTTCAGATGATTTCTGCATCAAGCAAGTCCCCTAGACATTGAGCAATGATGATTCCGGCGTGTAGGAATGGGGATGAGAGTTTTTCGTTTTTGGTATAATGAGGTGAAGGAGAGAGTCGGGTGGAGCTAGAATTTGGGTGATTTTAGTTAAGATTGGATCGCCTAAATTGCGGATCCTAAGAAAAATACGAAATTAGAGTTTATGGATGACTTGACTTGTTCATGATAGCTCAATATCCTTCCCTCATTTGCCTTGATAATTGGAGGATAAGTTGAAAGTGATTATGTTTAGATGGGCCTCTTGGAGTGAATATGTAAAAGTATATATTATGCCCAAACTATATAGTTAAAATTAAGTAATAAAGACAAAAGGGGATGGAATGGCATAAAATTCTAAGGTCATGCTTGACATGCGATACTGAGGCAAGTGGAATGAGGTGGAATGCGTTTGAATGAATTTTTTGAAATGTGGAATAAGAATTAATCTATGAGCCAGCAACTTCGATGCATGAGAATTGAAACGTATCCTCATTTTACCTGTTTCATTTAAGCAATACGTATATTTTTTAACTATTCATAAGTTTGAGTTCACAACAATTAAGAATTTACTTTATTCACTAGATTCAACTCATCTTAATTTAGGCAAACGGGTTGCGCGTCAAATCAAGGTGGGTCGTCGGAGAAAATCGGTAATTTAGAACCTACTAGAATTGTCTTATATTTTTAATTTTTCACCCGATCTGAGATCTTATTATTCCGGCACTCGGATAATTCTTCGCGTTCGGAATATCCCGAAATTCCCTGACGAGCACTCCAAGTGGCGATCTTCGGCTGATCCGGCTCGGCGCAGCCGACCACCACGACAGTCCACATGAGGCGCTAATGATGAGCCGATGAGTGGCGCGCAGTTGGTGAAAGTGAAAAGGTGTTTTCCCCCTAATTCCTTTTTTTTTTAAAAAAAAAAAAACATTTTCTCCCTTTACAGAAAACGAAGGTAGGTGTAGGTGAAGAATTTTCCCTTTTTTAAAAAAAAGAAATCCCGGATAATCAAATCTGTTGACTCCTTGACCGATTCCCTCCCGCTCTTACCCCCAACGCCTCCCCGAAATTACCTCCCGTGACATCGTCTTCCAACTACCCCCGCGTCTCCACCAGCCACCACCCTCCACCGTCTCCTCCCACCACCACCACCACCCCGACCTAACCCTCCCTCCCTTATAAAAAGACGCGCCGTTTCTCCAGATCTCCTCAGGTACCTCTCCCGTGCCTTCCCTCTCCATCTCTCTCCAATCCGCATTGCCACCCGAAAAGGCAGAGCAAGAAAACGGCAATGGCGATCGCCTACGGCAGCTCCATCATCCCCGCCAAGGCCTTCTCCAAGGCCCTCCTCCCCGCGGCGGCGCCGCCTGGCCGCATCGCCGCCGTCCACTCCCCCGAGCCCGGGAAGAGCCCCGCCGTCCCCGACAAGTCGCCGAAGCTGAAGAGCTCCGCGCTCCCGGCGTCGTCGGCGGCGGCGGCGGCGGCGGCTGCGACCGCCCCGGCGAAGCCCGCTGTGGGGACCGGGAAATGGAGCGTCGACAGCTGGAGGTCCAAGAAGGCGCTGCAGCTGCCGGAGTACCCGGATCAGGGGGAGCTCGAGTCGGTGCTGAAGACGCTCGAGGACTTCCCCCCGATCGTGTTCGCCGGGGAGGCGAGGAACCTGGAGGAGCGGCTCGGGGAGGCCGCCATGGGGAACGCCTTCCTCCTGCAGGGCGGCGACTGCGCCGAGAGCTTCAAGGAGTTCAACGCGAACAATATCCGTGATACCTTCAGGATTCTGCTCCAGATGGGGGCCGTTCTGATGTTCGGAGGCCAACTGCCCGTTGTCAAGGTCAGATACTGCGGACGGCGCCATGGATAATACTCGATTTCAGTTGCTCGTTTTTGTCCTTACTTTGCAATATTTGCTATTAGGAGATGGTGTATATACACTGTCTAAGAGTTTGAGTAATGCTGTTGCTCTGATATTTGCTTGAATGATTATGCGTGTTTAGGTCGGGAGGATGGCTGGTCAATTTGCAAAGCCGAGGTCGGACCCTTTCGAGGAGAAGAACGGGGTGAAGTTGCCGAGTTATAGAGGCGACAATGTGAATGGGGATGCGTTTGATGAGAAATCAAGAATTCCTGACCCTCAGAGAATGATCAGAGCATATTGCCAGTCTGCTGCTACTTTGAATCTGTTGAGGGCTTTTGCAACTGGAGGTTATGCCGCCATGCAGAGGGTCACCCAGTGGAATTTGGATTTCACCGAGCACAGCGAGCAAGGCGATAGGTGAATTTTCCTAACTTTACCCTGCTCGGATAACTGATTAACATTTAACACATTAGTCTGGTCGGATTAGGTTTTGGTAGCTCTATTCAGCTTCAAGTAGGGGGTTTCCTAAGATGGAATCTTTGGGCTAATGAATGAAAGGGTATTTGAAAAAGCAGTGAGCTCTCTTTATGGAGGGAAAAGGAGTCACAACTGGATGGTCCATTTTTGGCACTGGGAAGCATTTGTCGTGGAGACAAAAAGAATGGACCAATAAAATTAACCTCTGTTTCAGGCCACGTTTCTGTTCTTTGTCTCCACACTTTCTGTTCTGATCTAACACGGTGGATCAATGATGAAATTTGGCATATAATCAGTTCCACGGATATGATTGTCTAGATACTGATTTAAAAGACTTGAAATTGCGTTTCATTTGATGAATATTTTTTTTGAAGATTTTGATTGATTTGCATTTGGTTGGTATCAAATGAAAATTAGTAATCTGGACGAGGTTTACCGGTTCCCTCTTGTCTTCTATGTTTGTAGTTTTCTGGTGGGCCGAGTAATATGGACAGATTCTGCTTCAGCAGTACACATGTATCTGTTTTGCTCTGCTTGTTGTGCGGTTGTTTATTGTGAGCGTCGACATCAGGGAATAATATACAGATAGATACTTGATAATTTGCATGTTGCTGAGTTTCTTTTGTTATCCCTAGGTACCGGGAGCTGGCTCACCGAGTTGATGAGGCTCTTGGGTTTATGTCCGCAGCTGGGCTTACTGTTGACCATCCTATTATGACTACGACTGAGTTCTGGACATCACATGAGTGCTTGCTCTTGCCCTATGAGGAATCGCTTACTAGAATGGACTCAACTTCAGGTCTTTACTATGACTGCTCTGCCCATATGCTTTGGGCTGGCGAACGTACTCGACAGCTGGATGGTGCCCATGTTGAATTTTTAAGAGGGATTGCCAATCCCTTGGGTATTAAGGTAACTGTTTCTTTTCTCATCTCAGGCTGAGGAGTCATTAAAATGTGAATACTGGCCAACTTTTGAACAAACTTAAAGTCAGGTGAACCTTGTTTTCTGGAGTCTTTAGATAAAGAATTAACCGGCAAGGTTAGAACATGGAGGAGGGTGTTAGTTGGATGCGGTTCTTGAGCAATGCACATTATTTTCTAAATAATATAAGCACCCTAGCATGATGAACGTACTTTTTTTATGCAATCAATAAATCATAATGCTTAGCTGAAGGAAAAGAATAATACACGGGTTGTTATTACTTACTACATCTGCAAGTGCAGAGGCGGTCAGATTCATAGTTGATGTTATGCTGCAGGTGAGTGACAAGATGGATCCAAATGAGTTAGTCAAGCTCATCGAGATTTTGAATCCTCAAAACAAAGCAGGAAGGATAACAATTATTACCAGAATGGGAGCTGAGAACATGAGAGTGAAGCTCCCGCACCTTATCAGGGCTGTCCGAAGGGCAGGGCAAATTGTTACATGGGTCAGTGATCCAATGCACGGGAACACCATCAAGGCTCCATGTGGTCTTAAGACTCGCCCATTTGATGCCATAAGGGTATGCTACTTCACTCTTCTATTTTCGTATGATTTTGTTGATGCAGTTAATTTTATATGCCACTTGAAGTCATAGTGCGACTATGGAGCTAGTGCATAGGATCTTAGAAGGATTGATTTGAATGCAATGCATATTAGAAGGAAAGCATCAGGAAAATCTAAGAATATGTACAACTTGACAATTATTTTGTGAGCAAGAAGCCTGAGATTGTACACCCTTTTCGCTTAAGGATTCCTTTCCAACAGCAAAATATGCTGGGATTAAGCGAGCAGTTTTTCGTGGTTACCATTTTCTCCTCTGCTTTTGGGCAAAGAAAGTGGCCAGAGGTTATGGTTTCCTGTTCAGCAGTAGATCGGTAGCAAATGATATGCTCTGATAGGCACTTAGCTACTACTTTCCATTGATTTATACAATTTATTTGCAATTTATGTTTATTTATGCATCAACACGTTTCATGGAGTTATTTATCCTCTAAGATGGGTCTGTACTTTCTGAATGATTGACTAGTATCTCGTTGACGGGGTAGATGAACTTTGTGCGTCTGCGTTCCACATGTTAAATTTTGTTAAGGCACAAGTGTGGCTAGCTGAATGAGGCGAAGTTGGTGGGAAAATGACGTTTTTGTTTAGGTGCAATAGTTGCACAAGATTTCTTCACCAACCATCATTTGAGTAAAGAAACTGTCTTGCCTTGGTAGTTGGGTGCACATCCTTGTCAATAAGTTGGTTGGATTTTTATCAATTCGGGAAAAAGTCCTCCTCCTAGATGTTGAATACCATGCGCTGTATCAGATAGCGATGCGTTGATTAAATCAACAACCACCATACGCATTATTGCTGACTCAAAGTGAGGGAACTTTTGCAAAACATGGCTCGGGCTCTTGATTAGCTGGCAATTTTCTGAATTATTTTGCAATTATCAGATGATGTACGTGTGCTGGAATCATCCCATTCTTATTAACTCTTCAACGATTTGCGATTCGACAGGCTGAGGTGAGAGCATTCTTCGATGTCCATGAACAAGAAGGGAGCCATCCAGGAGGAGTGCACTTGGAGATGACGGGTCAGAACGTCACCGAGTGTATTGGTGGATCGCGAACTGTGACATTCGATGACCTCGGCTCGCGCTACCACACCCACTGCGATCCCAGGCTGAACGCTTCCCAGTCTCTAGAGCTTGCCTTCATCATTGCGGAGCGCCTTAGAAGGCGGAGGATCCGGTCACAGCAGCCCCTCTCCTCCTTAGGCCTGTGAAATCGTGCTCTCGTGGCACCCCAAGGATCACGTATTCCTTAGCGCTGGCATCTACGAGTTGTTGTGTTGTACCAACATTTATGTATGTTTTAATTTATGCCCGTATGAATGTATACATACAGTGGTTGAAGTTTGATTTTTAAGCACTGAAAGGGACACCGTAAGGTAAATAAAGAATGTCGCGTGGGCTCCGGCCTATGCGGTTTAGAATCATCGGCTTTAGCTGTGCAAGGTCAAAGCAGAGCATAGTAGCGTCCTACCCCCTGAATTTAGAATTATGTGATATGCTGGTAAGTGGGGGCCAGCCGGTGGGATCGGATAGCGGTTGGTGTCATTGAGTTGTTCGAGTTATGTCGGGAACCAAATTTTTTGGTCCTGCTTTTCAATGATGTAGAAGAATATCATAAAGCGAGGGATTCGACAGTTTTGGATTTCTCTATACCCACTCCTTTGGTAATTCATTACAATAATAATTTGTATAAATCTCCCTTCGGCTTGACTCGATGTATAAATAATTTTGTTTCTCACCGATTTCTCGGTGGTTAAACCGTCGAAGCCCCTCGGCCTTGAGAAAAGCCCAAGGCCAAGGGGATGATGGTGGATTGGACCCAGAAAATGGGAACTTGCTCATGGGCCCTTCTTCTCCTGACCATGTACTTATGACTGACTCTCTCTTGCTGGCCAATTATTTCGGGTGCTCGCCTAGGCCCGATCAGGAAAAGGACGGGCTTGACTGAAACTTTTAGGCCCCCTGGGAAGCCCGGGACAAAAATTTCAGGCCCAAAACTGGAAGCCTGTGAACCGAACAGGCCAAACAGGCCTGTTCCCGGCTCTGGGTCCAATAGTGTTGATGTTGGGACGGCCTGTTGCCTTGCCCTAAGATGGCCCGGGCAGGGCCACCGGAGGTTTTGGTCGTGGTCCACTGAATGAGTAGTCTTCTAATCATGGTAAAATCGCTCAAAAACTCCTAAACCTGTTATATTTTTGCTAATTAAGTTTTGAACCTTTTCACTCTTTTAAATTGATTGTGAGAGATTCATTTTTTTTTATACTTTCTTTGCATTTATTACACGAATAGATAGAATAGTGCAGCATAGGCATAATGTGAGTTGTCGAGTGGAGTCCCAAGCTATCAAGTAAATTCATTTTTGACTAAATATACCAAGGAATCGAAATATATAGCTTTGGGTTAAATTAAAACTCCTAATCTCATGATTGAATTTTTGTTTATAAAAAAAATGCTAAAGATAGCACCCCAATTTAAATTCCAAGGTGGAGCATCGGGGGAAAGCCCACAGGCGCCTGAAGGTGGCGTGAAACTTAAGCGCACGCGGCAAGATGCCCCAAGCGAACCCACGCGGTCCGTACTCGTTCATCCGCCTTTCGGGTTTTTCGCGGAGGAAAACGGTCGATGGCCAAACGTATATATATCGCCATAGCCAACGCAGAATCAACCTTATTTCGTCGTCGTCGTCGTCGTCGTCTCAATCTCTCTCTCTTTTTCCCACATCTCGTCAATGGAGAATCCTCCTCCTCCTCCGCCTCAAGCGCCACCACCGTTCGGGTTCAGAGATCGGAGGCCCGACGCCCTCGGCGACCTCCGCGTCCTTCCCGACGAGGTCGTCTGCTCGATCCTCGAGAACCTCTCCCCTCGCGATGTGGCTCGCCTCTCTTGCGTCAGCAGGTTAACGAATCTCTCTCTCTCTCTGTGGTCCTCTCGATCGACGGCGTTCGAACGCGTATTACGTCGGGCACTGCAAGTTTAGGCTGCGAATTGAATTTGCGGTTCGTGATTTGAGGGCCGAACTAGCGGAAGGCTCGATCGATCTTGTGTGCGGATTGATGTTGTCGATATAGACTGTCGCTGCTTAGTATTTTGTGATTTTGGTAACTCGTGAAGATGTGGCAAGTCACGGAATTGAAGCATTAGATTGTCGTAGCATTTCTATTCTGAACTCCACTCGCTTGGTTGTTTGTGCGACCTGCTCCGGCACACTGCGCATAATATAAGCTTGTCTCGTTTGAAATTTTTTTATGGCCTTAATTTGTCGTTGAAATAAACTGCTGCCATGGGTAGGACTCTTAAGTCCCGCAGTTTAGTTTGCAGCCACAGATTTTATGTGCTTTCTGATCTGGTTGGCTTTGTGATACTGTAGTGCGATGTACATCCTGTGCCTTGAGGAACCGTTGTGGATGAGTCTTTGTTTGAATTTGAAGAGATCAGATAAGCTTCTTCAGTACAGAGGATCCTGGAAGGAAACCACGCTCTCTCTGTATGTCTCGGGACTCATTTTCCCACTACTTGTGTAGTTTTTCTTTCTTTGGTGGTTTACATTTATGTAGTTTTCATCAACTTAATATTCTTTTTTTTTTTTTTGGCTTACAATTGGTGTGTGCTGCTTTTCTTCCTCACTGTTTCTCTATGCAGATTGAACCTTCCAACCAAGTACATTGAAACTTGCAGGAAAAGATTGCATTTTGATGGTACTTAGCTCTGTACTATATTCTTTTTTGCATCATCACTTAATCCTTCGGAGTCATCTTAAAACTCTGTGTTACTACTGTGTACAGGATTCAATTCATTGTTCTTGTATCGAAGATTGTATAGGTGCCACACCACATTGAACGGGTTTTCTGTGGATAGCGGAAACGTGGAAAGAAAGAATGACATTTCTCTAGAAGAATTTCGCCATGAGTATGATGGAAAAAAGCCGGTAAAGTTTTAAATAATTGGTGATGTAATGAACATCATCTCACAAATTTTTTTCTACAGATTTTAGAAATTTAAAAGAGAGAAAGACAGGCACATCTTTAGTTGTTGTTGTTATCAGAACAGTTATCTTGTCATGAATGATGTGGGACAGTAGTACTGATTAATAGATAATACTAGATATATGATAGTAATAACAATATGGTTTTGCTCAATGACATCATAAATTATCTTCTTTTGCCTTATTATCATCATTGGTCTGCATCACTTTTGTGCAATTAATTAAATCTGTTTTTTTAACTTGGAGACAAACGAACATGCCTACTACAAAGTGAGTTATGTGCAACTTCCAGATTTATTATTTTTGTTTCATGGAAGCAGTGTAGGATTTGGATATGTTAGATTTGAAACAGAAACTAAACTCTTTAATAGGCTTTCTTCAAGATTGAAGATTCCTTCTGAATGCTCCATTAAGAAATGAACATATAGAGACATTTAGATACGATGGGCTCACTTGACTAGGCTAAACTCTAAGTTACTATTTTTAGGAGAAATTGTTTGTTCTCATAGGTTTCTGAACCAACAAACCAAAGCCAATGAGCTGATAACACAAATCCAAGCAAAAAAAAGCACGATAAACTGATAAACCGAAGGAAGTGTTTTCATATGGTTCAGTTCTTCTATATTTCTCTTTTTCCAAATGCCCTTAACCATTCACCCTTCCTCCCCCTTCGTTCTTTTTCTAGTGCCTGCACATGTGCTTTTGTATTTCCAAATGCATATTTTGTACTTTCTGGATGTATGAACTAGAACACCATGCCAAAGTGGATTGGAATCAACTTCCTTTCTCACCAAAAAAGCCCATGCAATCTTTTCGTCTAATGAATGTTGTGCTTGGTTTCTCTTCTCTAGAAAGAGATCCACCGTATTTTTGAGTGAGGAGATTGTCTAGTAATATAAGACAATCCTGCTTGTGTTAGAAATCATGAAAATATAGGTCTTATTTTTTGGGAAATGGGCAAAATCTCTTGTTTATTGTGCTTACGAGGAAAAAAATACTTCTACATCTTCTATCAGGTTCTGCTCGCTGGACTTGCTGATACATGGCCAGCAAAAAGTTCTTGGACCATTGACCAGCTTTTATGCAAATATGGAGACACACCATTCAGAATATCTCAGCGAAGTTCAAGGAAGATCCTGATGAAACTTAAGGATTATGCTTCATACATGAAAGTCCAGCATGATGAGGATCCCCTATATATATTTGATGATAAGGTGCCTCTCCTCCTCCTCCATGCCCTTTTTCTGGCAAAGTATGTGGTCTTTTCTCTTTCCCTCCCACTTTTTATCTGTGAAAGTAAATTTGCTGTAAATTCCTCAGTTTGGAGAAGCTGCTCCTGGCTTATTGAAGGATTATAGTGTGCCTCACCTCTTTCAAGAAGACTTTTTTGATGTTTTGGATTCCGAGCAGCGGCCTCCCTATCGATGGCTCATTATTGGTCCAGAGAGGTCTGGTGCCTCATGGCATGTTGATCCGGCTCTTACCAGTGCCTGGAACACTCTTCTTTGCGGTAAAAAAAGGTACATTGTGCTTGCTCTTGTTGCTACAATCCTGTTGGTAGAAATTATATGTGGAGAATTTACATTCCTTCAAGTATCTTTAAACTTATGCTATAACAGCACCTCCATCAGTCTTTTAAATAATACGTAAATTGTTCCTTAAGTTATATGTGAAGCAGGAAATATTTCAGTTACTTTTATTTGATGGCATCTTCATCACTAACATTTAGTGAAAAGCAGTACCTACTAACATTATCCAGGAGTGTGAGGGCACTTATATTGTCATGCTTCAAAAGCACAGTGCACGCATCTAAAGATAATCACATGATATGATATTGTTGAGTTTTTAGCATATTTTATTTAATTAGGCAGTCATATAACCTGGGAGGAACTGAGTTTCACCTTTGACTGGGATCGAGCAAAAGGAATGAGTGTCACTCATATAGTTTTGGCAGTTATTTTGAAACTTCCATCGATCATGTTGACGACATCTGCTTCTTTGTTAATTTATGTGCTGAACAAAGATATTCTTTAATTTTGAGCCTTCCACAATTAGATTATTCCTGTTTTGCACTTCAAATTAACTGGAACAGATACTGAAGAATTAAGTTCTCTGTTTCTGTCTTATTATGGAGCTTAAATCAGAAAGTTGCTGCTCAATGTTAATGGCCAAAAGGAAAAACCTGATTGAAACGTTAGTGTAGCTATGATTTCTGAGTAATGTTTATATGTTCAGTATGACATACTTTGTTGGTATTTGATGCAAAGTGAAACAATAGTCTCCACTAGGAAATTTATGAAATCAATGTTGAAGCAGGTGGGCATTCTATCCTCCTGGAAAAGTGCCTTTGGGTGTTACAGTACATGTGAATGAAGACGATGGTGATGTCAATGTTCAGAATCCATCATCATTGCAGGTAATTAGTACTGAACCTGATAGTTTTAATCTTCTTTATGTTCTTCTATAAGCACTTTGATGTGTTTTCTTCACTCACATCATCTCTGTCTGTGTAGTGGTGGCTGGATTTTTATCCACTTCTTGCCGATGAAGATAAACCAATAGAATGTACCCAACTTCCTGGAGAGACAATATTTGTTCCTAGTGGCTGGTGGCATTGTGTCCTGAATTTGGAGACAACAGTTGCAGTAACACAAAATTTTGTTAATTCAAAGAATTTTGAGTTTGTATGCTTGGATATGGCTCCTGGTTATCGTCATAAAGGAGTGTCACGAGCTGGGTTGCTAGCTGTGGATGGAGGCATGTCTGGCGAAGTAGAAATGGCTGATCTTCATCAATTTGATACTTTAAGTGACTCAGATTCAACCAGAAAAGAGAAGAGGTTAAGAACCCAACATGGAGACCAGTTGACCAATGGCGGAACTGCAAATGGTGCATCTAAAATTTATGATATGTGGAAGCAAGAGTTCTCCTATGATATAGATTTCTTGGCTATGTTTTTGGATAAAGAAAGAGACCACTACACATCTCCTTGGAGTTCAGGGAACTGCATAGGACAACGGGAAATGAGAGAATGGTTATTCAAGCTTTGGGTTGGCAAACCGGAGATGAGAGAACTATTATGGAAGGTTAGTATTTTGAGATTAAACTCATCTATCTTTGACAGTTTCAGAGACTAGCGTCTTCTTTCTTTCTTCTTTCTTTCATGGCAAGGAGACCCTCTTAGGTAGGTATACCTCAGCCTTAAAATACACCACTAACCTCTTGAACCAGGCAGGAGCGGGAGCCAAAAGCCAAGCCCAGGTAGATGGCCCAAATGAAGAATTGTTTGTGCTGGGTAGCGTGGGAAATTAAATATGTGCATGCACTTGATCCTTAACCACTTGGCCAGTGTTATATATAGGAAAATTCGACAAAAAGTGAACTCGTTGCTATCATAACAGAAGAAGTAGAACAATCTTAAGAAATGCACATTAGTCACGAGATTCTTCAAGTTCTGACTTGCTAGTGTTTTTCTTTGTTTTCTCGTGCTCTGGATGCTGGTGGTGTCATCATGTTGTGTTGCCTGTTCTTTCTTTGTCTCATGTGTTCTAATTCATTTTTTAACATCATTTTAGGGGGCATGTCTTGCACTGAATACAGAGAAGTGGTTGAAATGCTTAGCAGAAATTTGTTCTTTTTACAAATTGCCTTATCCAATGGACAGTGAGAGGCTTCCTGTTGGCACAGGTAGCAATCCGGTACGTCTCATTCTACAGGAAGTGTTATTTCTTTACGATCTCTGTTGTCTTGTGTTTATGTATATTCTTGTGATTGTCAAGCATGATTGATTTGGGGGGAGTCTTTAGAACTCGGTTATCCATTGATGAAAACAACAAGTACTACAGTTATAATCCAACCTTTAACCACTGAGGCAGGATTGGTGGATGAGTTCTCTTAAATGACAGCACTCTTTATTTTGCTAATTTAATACATGTTGCTGGGGAACCACGAGATTTGGGGTAAAGTTGCTCTGAGTGGGGGTATAGTTAAGTCTGAGAAAGATACTGCCAAATTTCAACTGGGCCATGCATCTACAGCTAAATTAAAAAAGAAAATCTCCAGGAACTCTAGTTAATTGCTTGTAGAAAGAATCACTGGTAGCAGGGTCTTAGGCTGCTCATTTGTTGAAGCAGTCTACTAGAACCTCGTTGAATTTGAATATATGGTTCCATGATTCCTTTAAAAAAAAAAAAAAAAAAGGCAGTTTAGAATTTATTGCTGGAGAATCACTATCATTAAGCTGGCTGTTTGTTGACTATTCTTAAGGCCTGTATGTAGGGTTTAAGGCTGGCATTGGTCTTATATGCCTCCCTCAGCTTCATTTCCAATACTTTCTTCTTACCTAGATGATAGATATTTGAATCTTGACTGCACATTAAGATGAACTAAATATTGCGTGCAATTATAATAGAAGTTTCAGCTAGGGAATAAGAAGTTCTCTTTAATTCTTTTCGGTCTATGAATTTCCTATCCACTTTTGCAGGTTTACCTCATTGGGGACCATGTAGTTAAGATATTTGTCGAAGATGGCCTGGAGAATGCAATGTATAGTTTAGGCACAGAGGTATAATTTTATTACTCAATTCCTGAAATCTATGTTTGCATATTTTATATTTTTATCTCTCGTATTTGCAGCTTGAATTCTATAAATTAGTGGATCAAGTCAGCTCTCCACTGAGAAATTGCATTCCAGATGTTTTGGCTAGTGGCCTTCTTTACTTTGAAGATGATGAATCACTTACAGTTCTGCCATGGGATGGTCAAAAGGTGCCTGATATCATTACAAAGTATAATCTGATTCCACCGAAGTGCTCAGAGGATGGCTTTCCTTTTGGTGTTTGGAACAAGAAAAGATATGAATATACGAAAGCTGGAATGTCCATAAACGAATCATTCTGCTCAGCTAGCTGCTCCAGAATATGGCCATTCATCATAACTAAAAGATGCAAAGGGAAGATATATGCTCAGCTGTAAGTGGTCTTGTCTATGAAGTGCAAAGCAGACTTAAAGTTCATGTATTCTAGCACAGATGTATGTTATGTATTGACGGAGATTCCTGTACATTTGAAATGCAGAAGAGATACACTATCAA
This sequence comes from Eucalyptus victrix, assembly GCA_016097545.1. NCBI lineage: Eukaryota > Viridiplantae > Streptophyta > Magnoliopsida > Myrtales > Myrtaceae > Eucalyptus > Eucalyptus victrix. Next base: position 4,211,802 of record CM027840.1, on the reverse strand, counting down.
TTCAGGACACACTAAATCTAGCTGCCTTTCTTGGAGAACAGCTGCGTAACCTACATATGTTGCCCTGTCCTTCGTTTGTTTCTCAAAGTTTCTCAGATATTGGACAAACAGTGGAATCAGAGCTTACAAATTATCAGGTGGAGACTCATCTGTTTAGTTCAAAAGTTACTGCAGAATGGAACATCTTCCTTGGGACTTTAAGCAGGAAAAAGATGACTTTAGTAAGCCGGTTGACTACATGGTAAGTCCAACTGATACAAAGGACTTGATGGAAATTCATTTGCTGCAGCAAGTAAAGCATTACTAAAATGTGCAAACTCATCCGATTTGCAATATAAAAAGGTTTTCTTCTTCATCTATAAGGGAAATGTTATCCCTTTGATTCTGCAAGACCGTTGTGTGTTCTTTGAAAAATGATGACAAATGAATGTTATTTTCAATGGACTAAATGTTAAGACAGTATCCTGTGTGATAGCAGACACCCCCAATCTTGAGGGTGTCATTTAACATGTGCTGAGGGTGCAAATTTCTTTTGCTAAGATAACTAGAAATTAGATTACCTCTCAGACTGCTAATCTGATTGGCAGCTTTTATTTATTGCTTCTTGATTATTATTTTGATGGCAATTTCAGTGTGCCCTTTCTTTTTCTGGGAAATGAAAAGAGAAGTATTATTGTCATCTGATAGAGAAAATTGATGAGTATTAGTAGAATTCCAGCGTTACATTGAGTTTAATGTGAGTCCTGTAACACTTCTATTTTCTTGCAGGGGAGATCCAATTCCTAGGGCACTGATAGAGAAAGTTAATGAGTACATCCCAGATGACCTGACAAAGTTGCTTTCCTCGTATAAGGTGACTCAAAGACCATCTTCTTATGCAGCTTATGGAATAATACTTGGTTTCTTTCAGTAGTTACTATAATTAGACAGGGTGTACCTGTTTTTGTGGTCATTTGTTTTTGCAACATGAAGTCCCATGGAACTTATGTGATGTAACCCGAAAATAAACTTTCTAGGGAATCAGCATCTATCTACTACGATGCATGAATTTGAATTTGGACTAGACATTAGATGAGAAAAAGGGTTCGTGGACCTACTGGCAGTTTTCTTCTTTTCTGAAATAGTGCAGCTGATTGCCCACATTCAACATGAAAGGCATAGATATTTCATAAGCAAGTTGGGTTGTTGCTGCATTACATGGCAGGTGTGAGTCGATTTTTTTATGACCACTTCATATCCTTTGTTTTTGAATGTGCTCTGTATATCTTTTTCAGGATTACCACAAGGAAGGCTGTCGACCTTCCTGGATACACTCTGACATTATGGATGACAATATTCACATGGAACCCTGTTCTACTGATAGTTATAATAATCGAATTTCGCCTAGAGTTGGCTCTATGGATAATGAATATGATGGTGGTGAGCTGGGACAGTCATGGCGGCCAAGTCACATTCTTGATTTTAGTGATCTCTCCATAGGTTAGTGCCTTTTCATGTCTGCACTAATGCTTTTGCTTGACTGTAAGCTAGCCAGTTAGTCTTCAAATTCACAGAGCTAAGGTCCATCTCTCCATAGGTTAGTGCCTTTTCATGGTTGCATTTTAGTCAGTTTGGGCCTGTTTGTTAACGTTTCGGTTTCTTTGTTTTTCTATTCTTTTGTTCCTCGGAACAAAAAAAGAACAGAAATCCATTTGGTAATGTCAACTAATTTTTTTGTTCCCTGGAATAGAAAAGTAGTCAAGGAATAGATTTCGAACATAAATAAAAAGTAAAAAAAAAAAGTAGGTTCTTGTTCCCGAGAATAATTCTTGAAATAAGTCTATTTTTTCTTTTCTTTTTTTCTTTTCTTCTTCTTCCTTGCCACTCACGGCCACCCGCCCCATCCGCCCTGGCCGCTAAAGAAAAGAAAAAAAAGGAAAACAATTCTTAAAAAATATTTAAAAAGCAAAAGAAATACTACATTGTAAAAAAAAATTATGATTGTACCTAATGCATTCCTATTGTTTTTCTATTTCGAGGATAGAAATTTTGTGTAGTTACCAAATTTGTTCTTTTACTCAGAAATAGTTTCATGGAATAAAAATAAAAAATAAAAAGGACTATTTCTTAAAAGAAGTTGTTCCCCGAAACAGAAGCTTTATCAAACGGACCCTTAGTCTTCAAATTCACAGAGCTAAGGTCCATAGTACAGCCATGCAATGTTGATGCAAACTCATGAATGTGCATAGCAGGCTTAAAAAAATTGAATGTACTTGTACAGCCATGTCTATGAACTACGAGAACTGATTCCTGAGGCTTACTCATGCAAATGAGGATGACTGAAAACATAAATACCTTTGAATCTGTGTGATGGAGAAGAGGAGTCTAGCAAGTCTCAGGACATTCTTGCTAGGACTGAATGACTTTTTATCTCTTTGCAGGAGACCCCCTTTATGATCTGATTCCTATACATCTGGATGTCTTTCGAGGTGATTCCTATCTCTTAAAACAGCTTTTACAGAATTACAAAATTCCCTTGCCAGGAGGTCAACTACAACATCAATCTTTGGGAGATGCCAAATACCAGCGGCTGTCCTACCGTGCCATGTGAGTCATAGTTTTCCTTCTTTGTTTGTTTTACATGGTTTTATAATCTCAGTTCAACTAATTTTCATGAAAAATGCACATCTGCATGCACACACCATGTTTGAGGAACATTTGATAAAGCATCTTTGTGCAAGGTTGCACCTTATTTGGACTTTGGCATGAATGAGGGCCGACGGATATAACTGATGCATATTGTTGGAGAAAATATAGCAGTATGAAATACTCATGGTGAGTAGGTAATTGTTTGGTAGTTAAATGAGGTAGGTGGAGATTTATGTATTAAGAGTGTCTCTAAGAGCTTCTGCGTAAGTTTGAAGTGACTAATAATGCATTGAAAGCCTACTGCTTCTCTTTCCTCTATTGTACTCCTATAGTCATATCCTGGCTTTAGAGCCACCATAACAGAGGAAATCAAAGTGCTAATTCCGCTTTCCTTTTGCCACTCCCCACACAGAATAAGTTAAAGAACTGGTGTTAGCACTGTCCATATGAGTTTCATTCAGTCATGTGTCACCTCTGACCTAGGGTTTTCAGTCAACCCTAACTACATTGATTGGTTCCATAATGGGTCTTGTCTTCATCAGACTTTGTCAAGTTGGGTACATCGGACTTTGTCGAGTTGGGTACTTCATCCTCGGTTGTTACTTCATTTCCATTTCTCTTATCAACTGCATTAACACTAATCAGTCCCCGCTAGTATATTTAGAATGTGTAAAATTGGGTGTCTGATGTGTAGGTTCTTTGGGAAGAATTTAGTCTTTGCAAACAAGGTTTGTTGTAATGTGCCTCTTGGGGGATAATTCTTGTATTGCTTCAATGGCAAGGGTCCAATAGAAGCGACTTTCTTGCCGATAATTTTCCTCTTGCACCGTAGCTTTTAGTCACTGCTCTGTGCTGACAGCAAGCTTTCTTTATCAGCATGTGCTTATCATGGGATGGAGATGGTAAAAGTATGTTTGTGTGGTATGAACTGACGCTCACAGCTCCCCTAATTACCTTAGTCCTTGGAGATGAAATCTGATAGGAAATCTGATAAGTGGAATCATATGATGCAAGTGCTGAGATATTGACAAGCTAATTTCACTAGATTAAACAGCTGCGGACATCTTATTTTCCCTCTCTTTTCAAAGCCTAACCACATCCTGCCCTTTCGAGTGTTAAATTGTAAGAATGCATTGATTGCGCTGTATCTGGGCTCTTAAGAGTTCGGTGCCTATCATTGCGTTAGCTGACCTCGGAGTTTGGTGCCTATCATCTCTTGGCGATGCAATATCCATAGCCATTTTCCCTGTTTGACTTTTTCTACACTCTGCGGTTATTTCTAATCGTCTTTTGACCTAAATTCCACGTATGTCATCATATATCAAATGATGTATGTGCAGGTGCTATTGCATCTTGCATGAGGACAACGTTCTGGCAGCCATTTTCAGCATCTGGAAGGACCTCAGACGTGCAGAATCTTGGGAAGAAGTTGAACAGACAGTATGGGGAGAACTGAACAACTACAAGGGCTTCCCTTGATCTTATCTGCCATCACACCACATCAGCCAGAATTTCCAGTTTCAGACCAAGACGATTCCGTCAAAATTGATCATTGATTTATTTGTAAAGATTCACAGCTCCATAAGGCATCATAACATGATTGCCATGATTGTCATGAGTCCTTACTATACGATTTTCATTTTCCTACCAATTGTACCATACGATTGACAAGGGATGATTTTGTTTGTGGGCCGGGAATACTTTTGTTCCGTACTAGTATATTTATGCATTGATAAACTCCTTTCTACTGGATCAGTTTGTGTCCATTTTCCATCTCATTATCAATAACCATTTCTGTATTGACAAACGCTATGTGAAAAAATATTAGGTGCAACTGTGATGCCACATCATCCATGCAGTAGTCCATTCAGTTGATGAAACGTGTTGCTGTGGGTCGGCTCTATCAGCAAGTCTCTCTCCCCACCCTATAAACTCTGCTTTGCTCTCTCCCCTCTTTCACGCCTGCGATGATGCCTGCCTCTCTTTCCTCTCTATTTTCGTTTGACAAACCACGTCGCCACTTCCGACATCGCTTTCTCCCCTCTTCTCTCTCGATATTCTTTTCTGCAGAATGTCCAATTCTTTGCCCAAAGAAACCTTAAATCCTTTTGCTCTTCAACTCGAAGATATCTGGCCCCTCGATTGATTTCCCCAGAAATTTCCCTCCTTTACCTTCAATCTCTTAAACCCACCTCCTAGATTATTCTTCTCCTACTCCAAAATGTTGCAATTCCAATCTCCTGCTCCTTTCCTCTTCCCTTAGTTTGCTGGCGCAATGTTGAATCTTTGATGCCCCTGCTAGGGCTTTTCCGCATGCCGGTTCATGAGTTTTTTCCTTCTCTTTGAGGGCGAAGTCGTGAAGGGCGTAGGTGCAGAGTAAAACCACCATCGCTGCCGCAGGACTGGACGATGGTTGTTTTGCTCATGGCCATTTTAGGTGGCAGTCGAGAGGGAGCGAGAAACTCGAGTCCATGGAACTCGAGTGTGATTTCTTGAAGTTGCAGAGAGAAGGAAAGAAGAGACCGGACCAACAGAGATGGAGAGATATTACACCTTTTTAACAGTTCATGGACCAGTGCATGGACAACGTTGCATCACTATTGCACCTTTTATTTTCTCACGTTATATAAAAGACAAGTTTTGGCCGGCGGAGAGCAGTTTTTTTGGCACCCCCGGCTTTCTCACAGATCCCTGTGAGCAAAATCCCAATTCACAAATGTCGGTACGGATTTAAGAAACAGCAAGAGGTTTCTCCATGATTCGAAGATGAAAAATAATCATCCGTCTAATATAAAATGTAGATCAGTAAATAGGGAGAAACTCATGGCATTCTTACCAGACAAGGTACCATAACGATGAAGAAACTTCAAAGTATCTAAGAGTCGTAAATCCAGATGACCTCCCGACCATCAAAATTGAACTTCAAACATCAAAAATCTTAAAAAGTAAACTGCAGTCATAATCAAAACTCCAGACATAAACAATAGTAGGGTCTAAGCAGCAACTGATGGCTTAGAGGCAGCAGAAAGCCGGGACCTTTTCTTGGCCAAACTCTCACTGCGACGTTCTCTCTGCTCCTTCAATCTGGTGGCAAGGAGCTTCTGGTAATCAGCAGCTTCAGACTTGGCCTTGGCAATCCTCTTCTTCTTATCAGCAATCCTCGCACGCTTCCTTTGCAGAGTCAATGGAGTGACCAGCCTCTGAATCTTGGGAGCCTTGCTCACCTTCTTGCCTGAGAATGCGCAGCCAAAAAACCCAGGTTCAACATAGAAGGTAAATTTGAAAAAGAACAGTCACTAGTTGCCAATGATTTTTTTACTCCTTTTTGGTAAGGGGAAACATGATATCGTGGGAACATACCGGCTTTGGTTGTGAATGTTCTGCGGTAAGTGTTGACATACTTCCGGACATCATCTTCCTTGGAAAGGTTGAAGAGCTTGCGGATCTTCGAAGCCCTTTTAGGACCTCTCATCCTTGGTTTCTCGGTATCGGTGAGACCAGGGAGCTCACTCTCTCCCTTCTTCACAATAACCAAATTCAGAACAGAAAGGTCAGGGCTGACAATGCATCCGCGCACAGACTTCCTCCTCCTCTCTCCATTCCTCCTTCCGAATCCACGGAAGCAAGGGGTCCCTGATCAGATGATAAATAGGCCTCATTTTATAGTTCAAGAAGGCAAATTAAAGTTTATGCCATCAAATATGCAAAAATTGACATTGTAAAAGTGACTCTAAAAAGATGTTGCCAATATTAACACCTCACAAAGTGTCCTGTAATAAGCCTATTATAAGTGAAAAATATTTCATCCCCTCTTTTCAAGTAACAAATCACTCACCCCGGTGAAGCAAGAGGCGGACACGGCCAGGAGTCAGGACACCCTGCTTCATTGGGAAACCTTGCTTGTCACATCCTCCCATGATCTTGAAAACATATCCCTTGAACTCCTGTTACAAAAAATACAAAGTCTCAACCAGGAAATATGGCAAACATTGTCAATGACAGAAGCTAAAACTCATTGACCATAAAATACCTCTCCAAGTGCATCTCCACTGACTTCCTGTGAAAGCCTCTTGTCAAAGAATGCTCGCCTACAGGATTTAGACGCCATCAGTCAACAGCAAAGAATATTTGCAATTCGAGGAAAAATAGACCATAAATTAGGCAGAACTAAACAATCTGGGAGGCTACAGCAATAGCATAATCCACATGCAAACACAAAATGTATTTCGGTGTCCACGGACTGCACAAACATTGGCACCAACTACAGAGTCTAGGCAGGTGGCATTTCAACTCCAATTAAGCCAACAACTCTTTATGAGCACATACATTGATAAGAATTGTTTTTTTTATCAAGCAGGAAGCAAGCAAAAAATCTACCTGAGCTTTAGCATTTAGTGCTCCCAAAAAACATTGGAGCCTTTTCTCTATCTAAAGACAAAACCTGCTTTGTGAAAAAGGCAAACTGGACAGATCCCAATCATCCCATAGGCCACTGATAATCACCGCGGGGAAAACCATGAGACAGCCCCAAAAAAACTCCAATGCAACCAACAAAACACACAACATCAAAAAACCCACCAACGAACACGACATCACACACGCCCATCTACTGCCAAAACCATCCAAGCGAATTCAACGAAGCGAAGACTCTCCACCTCATGCTGAGCACCCACACAGACGCCGGCCGCGAAACATCAAACGAGCTCAAGAACGAACAAATCCACGTTTGGACGACCATACTAAATCCAATCAGCGCAAAAAAAAAAAAAAAAAGAGCAAAGAGAGAGAAAGAGAACTTACAGTTTCTGGTCATCGTCGATCTCGAGCTTCTTCTGGCAGCCAGTGGTGGGGTTGGCGATGTTGAACTGCAAAAGAACACAAGCATGAGAAACCGCAAACCCATTGCGTATAAGCTTGCGAGTATTCTGCAATCGGAGCGTGGCCGGAGAGAAGAGATCGAACCTTCATTTTTGGCTCTGGGAGGTGGAGGCGACGGCGCAGAGGCGGCTCCGAGGGTTTGCCCTTGCGCTGGAGCTCGAAAATCTGCCTTCTGCAGTTAGGGTTTCGCGAATGCTCGTGACGTCATATTTATAGGGCGACGTGGGCTCGGCCGACCAAATGTGTCTGTTTGGGCCGCGCGGCCCAAATTATTCCGATCCAATTAAAGATGGACAACTTTTTTTTTTTTTGGTGAAAAAGATGGATAATTTGGGTTATTCTGTCGAAGAACTTGTACTATTTCTTTCGAACAGGAAAAAAAAAATTTTTATTTGCTCAATACTATATTTCTATCTTGCCCAAAAATAATAATAATAATAATAATAATCCTATGGATTCACTTATTTTCTGGGAAATGAAAAATTTCAGAAGATTTTTCTTGAAAATAATTGTTTATACCACTTATAAAACTTAGTTGACGGAAAGTATTTATGTTAAGATATTTCTCATTCATTTATTTATGAAAGCAATATAATTGATTATCTAAAACAATATTGTTCAAATTGTTGATTTTTCACAATATAAATGCACATATATTTATTATTTGCTTCCAAAATTATTTCATCCAGTTAAATCCTTGAAACTAAACGAGTGTTATACACCCTTACTTTGCAACAATAGAAAAGGCAAAAAAAAAAAAATAGAAAGTGAAGGTGAGTTTCTATAAAACTAATCACCTTGCATCTACTTCTTTTAGAAATGCAATTTCTTTTTGATGGTCATATCTCTAGCAATGGAAAACAAGATGAGTTTCCATAAAACTAATCACTTTGCATCTACCTCTTTTAAAAATATAATTTCTATTTGTTCGTTGTATCTCTAGCTCTCTTCTCCCTCGCTCTCAGACTTTGGCTTTGTCTTTTGGTAGACTGTGGAAGTCGAACCTGCACTCATAATCCTAACGCCTTTATTTAAAATACTGTGGTGCAACTCTTTTGCAACATCACCGTGTTCCTTTCCTCCCTATAAATTCCTTTATTGGTTTTCTTATTTTTCACGCCATAGGCCCCTTGGCTGCCACCGCAAAAGGCACCCACCATGGATGCTCCTCCTCTCCACCTTCTCTCTCTCTCTCTCTCTCTTTCTACATCCCTCTGCCATATTGCGTCCACTGAATCCCGTCCTTGTTTCCATCCGAGATTGCCCATGTCCCTAAAACCCCAAAAGTAGAGGTGACTGAAAACCATGGCGACCTCCTCAAGTCCTCTGTTGGCCGGCTATGGTCTCAAATCAAGGATCGCCCATGGTATATTGACCTCGACTCCATGGTCCAGACGGCCGCGCCAGTCCTCGTCGAGGCCAGCTGGTTTGTGCGTGGGTGGGCTGCTGAGCATGCACGCCCGAGAGAGAGAGAGAGAGAGAGAGAGGGAGGGGGGGGGGGAACTCGGGCAATTTTGGAGGTCACGGTTCGAAGTCTTCCATGGAAAAAGTGAAAACTTAATATTCTTTTTCTTCCCTTTAAAGCAAAAGCAAACCGGCACATAATCCCACGTCCAACCCATCTAATCATATTCAACCCATCGTTATTTTAGGACAAATTCGAGTTTGATAAGGAGCCTTGCAATATTTGGGCTTATGATTCTCGGGATGTGTGATTAGGAGCGAGCACACAGTGCGGTTTGGACATCGGATCGTACCAAACTGCATAGATACAGCTTCAAAAAGAGTGAACCAAACTAAACTTTACAATAGTTAGGAATCAATCCGAACCAACGCGGAACCATTTCTTCTTCTTCTTCTTCTTCCATATTTTGTAAATTCTTGAGCTTAAACTACTTTAACTACCTTAGAATGAGCATTAAATTGATGAAAGAACCAAAGTCTGCACTACAACAATTCATAATTTACTTTGATTTTTTTTTTTAAATTGCTACTTCATGGGTAAATTTTTCTTTTAAAATAATAGGTTATACAATATGTTTCGGGTTTCAACACGATTTCAAAAGAGTTCAAACCAAACCAACTATATTTTGAAAAAAATGCTCTCGAATCTAACCGAACCATAAAAAACCGTTTGATTTGGTTTGCTTCAATTCAAAAGTTTGAACGATTCTTTACTCACTTCTAAAGCATTGGTAGAAAAAGAATAACATATATATATATATATATATATATATATATATATATAATTTTTTGAGAGATATGAAGAATCAAAAGAAATACCTTAAATATTTCTAATATGTGTGATGGAGCTTTACCTATTTAAAATAGCCCAAAAAAAGTACACCCCCAGGGTTGGGCTGCTGGTCAAGTGTTCGACCCGATTTAAACAGGCAGAAATTATATATAACATGTTCCAATTTCCACCATTTGCATATAAATTGGCCGGATGAATAGATAAAATGCTTGAATTTAATCGGTTCATGAAACTAGTACAATCTTTTATAAATTTTAGGTAGCTTAATCTCTGAGTTTTTATCCTTAAGTTATAGAAAAGTATAGTACTTTTTTTTTTTGACCGACTGGACATTGAGTCGAAGTGGTAAAATATTGTGCCCTTGGTGGTCCTGTTTGAAAATTAGGTAAGGACAAAAAGTCAAGGAGAAAAAAAGAAGAAGAAAAGAAGCAACTGAAGAACCAAAGCAAAGTGAACTCGACAGCCTGCAGCGAGCTCGCACCCGCAGTATATATAACTTCTTGTTCCCTACGTATTTACATGTCTACATGGAAAGGCACACCACATTTGCGTTAGGACGGTGATGTACATGTGCTGATGCAGTCAACAAAGATCGTCCTCCACCGTCACGACCGGAGGTCCAAGGTACGGCGCTCCGACAACTTCTAAATCTTCCGGCAAGTCCCTTTCCTCGAGCACCACATAACCTGCTGATTCGAAACATTCACAAGCCTTGTCAATCGCTTGCCGCCTTTGATCGCAAGGTAATGTCGTTACATTAGAGACTGTAGAGAGGCATGGAGAGTGATCGATTACCGGGAAGAGACGGGATAGGGAACTCGAGGAAGTAAGTGGAAGGCCTTCCGAGCTCTTCAGAGTAAGGAGGGGACAACACGTCCAGGATCGCGCAAGGGGTCAAGGCGGTGAAGCAATGGATGTTGCCGCCGCTTCTTGGGAAGAGAACCGACGTCTCGCACGGCGACCTCATCACTCCGTCCTTCACCGTCCCCGCTAATCCAACTGCACTCACCAACACAGTAAAAACATTCAATTTACTTCATTTCCTTCATCGATCGGTATATCAGAAGTAACCGTGATGCCAAAATAACCTTCTAATATGTTCTCTAAAACTAGCATGGCAATGTTCAATTCCATTTGAGTATATATATCATTAGTCCGGGAGTAGATCTACCTATAGCTTTTCATTATGCCCACGATTAATGTAGCATCACACATCTAAATCTAATTATCAAGCATTGATACATAAGTGATGAGCCGTCGACATGTGTTTTGCAAATCATGCATCATGGCCTTAAGAAAATAAATTCAACCTATGTGCTTTTGTGAATTCAGTGGAACGGATTGTCAATGGTTTCGATGGTCAAGCTAGCTGTTTATCCAATCTCAAGCTAGCAATGACTGGATTAACGAGTTTTGCCTAGGACTTCTTGGGTTCCTTCGGTCAACCCCTTTTTGCATAGCAAAAGGATCCACACCATCAATCCATCATCCATCATCATGCCTCAAAATTCAACCAGCCAGTCGTTCGTCAAGTCAACCACTGGGGGGACACCAAGATATGCTTCTTGGCGAAGGCATCTCCAGAATTTCTAACGCAAATCAAAAGCAGTGCACACAGAAATGGAGAGGATCCGTACTCGTTCTCGCATTTGATTCATCCACTTTAACCCAATCGTAGGCCTTCACATACATCGATCCGTAGAGCAGTTTGCTCAGGACCGTCATCCCCGGGTGGTCGTGCAGCGGGAACGTCGCTCCGGCGGGGAAGCAAAACACGCCGATCTACAGACAGATAGAACAGACACCCGATCAGATGCGTGTCGCATTCATGTTCTTGTACTTGAAAACAAATCTAGAACCAATGTCAATCTCGTCGTGCGTAATTACACGTGCATAAAAGCACTGGGACTTACGGAGAAATCATCGCACTCATGCACGTGTATGTACGTTATCTTCGACACCTCCAGCGAGCTCATCAGTTCTTTTGGCGAATCGGGGCTCGACGGGGGAGATCCTGGGGCGAACTTGTCAATCCCGACGTCCACGGCTTCCATTGATGCTGCGGCACAGGGAGAGAGAAAAAAAAAACACCGATCCTCGTAAGAACAACCCTAGAAAACGAAGAAGAAGAAGAACAGAACAACCTAGAAAGAACAAAACAAGACAATACCCATGAGAGTTTTGAGCCAGTGGATCTGTTGAAAGGTGGGAAGCTGTTCTTTATGATAAGAAAACACCTCGTTACAGGCATCGTAGAGCATCTGAATTTTGGTCCTGGTTCTATCCTCCATCGCCATTTCCTGTCTGGAATTATTATTGTGCTGTCATCACTACCATTTTCGGGCAGTGGCTTGCGACCTTTAATGGACGGGTAGACTTCCAGGAGCGGTAAGGCACAAAACCCACGTCGCAAAGTCGGCGAAACCTGGGGCTCTCGCCTTGACTCTTTCTTTTAGCTCCTTACGGTGGGCTCGCTCCACGCTTGGCCCTACGTTTGAAGAAGTTTTACAGATGATGGGCTAAAAAAGCTGGGACCGTGAGAGTTCGAGTGCGTGAATCATGGAGCGAAATGTTTATATTCCCTCGTCGAACGTGGGTTTTTGTGAATATGGTGAGGTCAGGATTGGGAAAATGGAGGGTGATTGGCTTGATTCGGCCGGCGGGTTACGTGGCCCAAAGAGGTATTTTTGACCGGAAAGGGGAAGGGATCCGCCCACCGCTGCCGGTAATTTGCGACCTGTTTTTGGAATTTTGGGCGGAGATGCTTCAAACGGCAGGCCACGCGCACCCACTAGATGGCAACGCTGGTTCGTGAGTCGTAATGTTACTATTTAGTCTCGTTAAAATGGGAGGGATTTTGACGTTCCCACCCCAATGATGGAACTAGCTAGTTTTCTATGGTCGGTTACGTGTTATCTGTCTAACAATAGACCATTATCTTCCTTTTTTTTCTTTTCATTTATTATGTAGTTGGAGAAACGAGAAAATAGTTCAAAAAGTCAAAGACTTATTGTACGATCACCATTTTCGTTGTAAACTTTTTAAAATTACTAAATTAGCCCCTAACCTCTTGAAAAATTATCAATATAGTCCTTCTATTTTAGCCAAAAATCAGTGAGTGGATGTTGACCATCCTACGTGTCATGATCACTACATTAGCAATTTTGGAACAAAATTAATCAAAGCGACTATATTGGTAAATTGTCAAAAGATTAAGACTAAATTGACAAAATTGAAAATTATGAGATTTAATTGGTGCCGAACAATAGGTTTTTTGGAATTTTTTGAACAATTATAACTAAGAGATTGCCATGCCTCCCATCTAGCCTTATGAGACAAGGTCTTTTGCCAATGCGAAATATTTTTATTTGAGTTTTAATTTTAGCTAAGTTCTCATTAATTTGGTAGTTTGATCTATTAAAAAATGCAATGGCTTTAATTGACATTACTGTAAAGATAGTCGACTAAAATGAAACTTATACAAGATCGTCGTCAATAAATGCAAAAGAAGTAAGTTGTTGCATCTTTATTTTTGTTTGCCCGAATCTTAGATCTTATCCATCATCTTGCAAGTCAAGTACACACGGACGAGCCGGCTTCATACATCAAAGGGAAATAATCTAGTTTAGTCGTAAAAGTTTGGATATCCCGTGTAGTGAAAAACAAGATGTTGAACTGAATAAGTATTTACGGACTCCATAAATAGTAAATACCAAATGCGTGAGGCAGTGATTTCATTGGTGGATAATGAAAGAGACGGTGTGTCCCGTGGGCATAATAACAAGGACGTTCCTCATGTTTGAGCACGAAACAAACGGCCGTTTCCTGTTTCTCATGGGCATAGGTAGTCTGTAAGTTGCAGCATGTTGCCGGAAATTCCTTTCCCATTGGTTATTTTTTCGCAACGAATTGATGTGTCTGCGGAATCATATGGCAACGGCATGGGATTATCGGACCATGATTGCTCTTTTTGGGACGGCGGGTGAATATAATTAACTTATGGAGATTACATGGTATTCCATGGTCTTCCAAGCGATCGAGTCTTCAAGCCCATGCGGCCATGCCCCCGGATTAAAAAGACAACGCCGGACAATTTTAGGACTTTTTTTTTTTTTTGTTGCCTGACAATAATAAACTCATAGACATCGGACATGTGCATGTATCGGGATTTCGTACGTCTTGGACAAAAGCGGGTGTAGAGACAACAGAATAGTTGCGGTCAATACACGGTACTGATGCCATGATGAGCAGAGGAAACGTGCGCTAGGGAATATACCTTGGACAGAAGTGGGCGTATATGTGTAAATCCGGAGCGGTTTGCGTTGCTCCCTTCTAGCTTCGGCCGAGCACTGGCGCACCGGTTCCCTTCCCAGGCGAGTCTAACAAAAAACAAAACTTTGAGCCCAGGTCGGCCCAGGCAGCGGCCCAGGGCTGGCTCGACATGGGCTTGTGCTGTGTCAAAGGCCACCAGCACGGCCCGCTGGCCATCTTGAACCCTGCCCGTTCTACCTTCCAAAAGCTACTTCGAAACCCTTCCTTACGTGGGGAGGGAGAGAAGGGGGAATGATCACGCAATAAACTTTAATCTATTGTAAAAATTATAATTTATTTCGAACCGTAAAAATTAATAAAAGAAATTATAAATATTGTGAGATCCACTCTTTCAAGAATTAATGGCTCATTTATTCTCGCAATACCCTTAAAAACTGTTATGCTAATAAAGTCCGAAAAAGAACTTCGACCAGAAAAAGAAAGAAAAGAAAAAAGCATTTCGAAAACTTTCTTTCTCCGATGATTAATCATGGGCCGATCGAGAGCCCGATCCACAATCCGGCCCATGACCGTCCAACGGGGGCCGGCAACGGAGCTCGTCACCAAAACGTACAGGCTGTCAATTCCGTTCCCCGCATAACCCATCTCTAGCTCTTTCTCTCTCTAAACCGACGGCTCAGATCGGTCCTCTGAATCTCGACGAAACCGCAATCATCGCCCCCACCGCTCCTCCCAAAATTAACCCCCCCTCCGACCCTCAACGATAAAAACCTCTCTCTCTCCGCCAAACGCTCTCGAAGAAATCACCCAAAAAAAGAAAAAAAAAAGAAAAAAGAAAAAAGATCAGGAAATCGGAAAAACCGAAAGGAGGAAGAAGAGAACCCCCCCAAATCCCTCCTCCCCAGTTCCAGATCTAGAAGCAGCGAGCGAGCAGCAATGGCGACGGCACCATCGGCGCGCGAGGAGAACGTGTACATGGCGAAGCTGGCTGAGCAGGCGGAGCGCTACGAGGAGATGGTGGAGTTCATGGAGAAGGTCGCCGCCGCCGCCGCCGCCGCCGACGCCGAGGAGCTCACCGTCGAGGAGCGCAACCTCCTCTCCGTCGCCTACAAGAACGTCATCGGCGCCCGGCGCGCCTCCTGGCGCATCATCTCCTCCATCGAGCAGAAGGAGGAGAGCCGCGGCAACGAGGACCACGTCGCCGCCATCCGCGACTACCGCTCCAAGATCGAGTCCGAGCTCTCCGGCATCTGCGCCGGCATCCTCAAGCTCCTCGACTCCCGCCTCATCCCCGCCGCCGCCTCCGGCGACTCCAAGGTCTTCTACCTCAAGATGAAGGGCGACTACCACCGGTACCTCGCCGAGTTCAAGACCGGCGCCGAGCGCAAGGAGGCCGCCGAGAGCACCCTCGCCGCCTACAAGGCCGCTCAGGTTTGTCCCTCCGCCCCTCGGTTGTGTACTTTCGGGTCGAAATACGTTCGCTCGCTGGAGTTGTCGTGACGGTAGGATGTGGATCCAGCAGTTCTTACTAATTAGATCTCGTGCGTACATCTTGATTGATCGGATTCTGCGTGATTCCTAGATATCGCATTGAATTCGTAGGACATGGATCTGGCAGCTCCTCGATCCTTAGATCTCGTATGTTTACTGGACTGATCAGATTTTGCACACGAGTCGCGTTTGCGAAAGAGGAGCTAATGATATTTCCATTTTCATGGGATGGCCTCTCTCGCTTTACTTTTTCTGGATATTATGCATAGATATAGTAGTTAATTCTCTAACATGCACAAATCTATGCGCTCTTATGATGATTGTTATGCTGAGTCATAAGGCGAGTTAGGTTTAATGTCAGTATTAATTTCCTTTGTGGCCCTTGTGCTTTTGCATGACGAAGAAAGATTGATTGTGCATACAATTTGTTATCATTTGCAGGACATTGCCAACACGGAGCTTGCTCCGACTCACCCAATCCGGCTCGGACTAGCCCTCAACTTTTCTGTTTTCTACTATGAGATTCTGAATTCTCCTGACCGTGCTTGCAGTTTGGCCAAGCAGGTAAGAGGGCTTTGATTAAATCGATGCTTGTCTTTATTAGCTTATAAGTAGGTAATGTTCTGTAGTCTTGGTTTTCAGAACACTCTGTTTTGGCCACGAAAGGAAAAACTGGTATCTTTTGAAAGCTTTTAAGATCATGAACAATTTTATCAGTATCTCTTTGCTCGATAAAATTATGTATGCTTGGCCTGCTCGTGACTTGTTTGATTGGCCCTTGCTGGGACAGGCTTTTGATGAAGCAATTGCTGAGTTGGATACACTTGGAGAGGAGTCTTACAAAGACAGCACTTTGATTATGCAACTTCTTCGCGACAACCTCACCTTGTGGACTTCCGACATGCAGGTCCTGCCTTGTTCCTCTCTTTTGTACTAGTCTCCTATCTTCTCTTTTTCAATCCATGTTTGTCCCGTTCCCCTCAATATCATGCACTCTAGGACGCCGATTTGTTACTCATTATGTTCTGCTCTTGCACAGGAAGACGGTGCAGACGAGATTAAAGAAGCACCGAAGGCTGATGAACAGCAGTGAGGTCTTGACTATTGCTCGCTGTCAAATTTCTCCATTCAATGTTTTTACTTGGAGAAGGTGCTTGTTGCTGATTTCTCTTTTATTCCGAAGTTGGAGGCATCATCGTCTCTTTTTATTTGTTTCTGACTTTAGTTTGTCTCATCAATCTCCTCATGTGCTATCAATTGTGCCTTATTTTTCTTGGAGGCATGGAGCTTCAAATTCTGCATTAAGTGTAGCAGATCCCTTCTATTAGATTATTCATATGACTATGTGACTGATGATATCTTCTTTCTTTGTCAACAAGATATTTGATTCGATGTGCTATCAATCTTTAGTACTAGAAAATGTTTGGTGGGATCTTAATGTTCCCGAACGTTGCTCGACTTTTAGACATGTCTACTGACAATTTCCTCGATAAATTTAGCTTTAAGGATCTGGTGGTTGACGTGCTAGCTCAGTGGGTGGACCTTTCATACTTCATGTCCCAGTAGTACTTGGTTCGTGCATTTACATCATATGAAAGTATGAATGCTTTTCCATACTTTGAAACTTTGCTTGACTAGTACTTGGTTACCGATCAAATTTCATTACATTATTAGCCTACAATATATGAATATTTCAATCAAAAAAGTTGGATCATTATGGCCCTCGATGGTAGTTACAGTTCCGTTCCACTTTAGATTTTCTCGATCATCCTTTTTGAAGTTACGGAGTGTCTTTACACATGTGGTGATCTTCTCTTTTGCGGCCATATTTCCTGAGGGGTTTGATTCAAGGCGAGAGTGACTCCTTGACTCACGATGCAACGAGTTGTCCGCTCTGACAGGACTACTATCTTGGACGGGTAGCATTTGGTCAAATTCGTTCTCTACAAAGTTGGTGAATCCACAGATTATGGTTGGGGTCAATTCACAGTTTTTGACCTTTGTCGCTCGTTAACCTTTACGTCAAGTAGATAGCTAAGGTTTATAAAGTCTATATTGCTTTCCACCGGTAGCTGTGGATCGATCGATACTTTGCCCGAATATAGAAATGGCATATAGATGTAATTAATATAAACAGAGTGTAAGTGGATTACTGCTTCTTGAGTAATAGATTAGTAATTTAGATACGGACGTGATAACGTAAATAGTTTCTCATGTATACATGAAGGTGTGCGTGATCTGTACAAGGGCATCCTTATACCTCCTGTCTACAAATTAGAATTGTCAAAGAGGCTTAAATTACGCTTGGACTCTGGTGAGTTCTCTCAGTAATTTCTACCCACGTTGTTTCACCGACCAACTTGAAAATTCATAACGCACGAAGCATATGGAAATGAATGGGAATGCATTCTCCCTCATTTTCTAAGGATGTTCTCATTTCCAAAACATGCAAAATGTTGTACTGAGACGTTGCAAATGATATCGACCCTAGATTGGTCCAGTTAGTATGCAAGTAACTCGGGATCACTAATGCAAACACAACGGTGTCCGGGCTATGGTACAAACCTTCTCGAGGATCGATATGCAACTAGAATATTCACTCTCGCGTGAAAATGCTTGGTCGGAGGTCTTCCTTCACCTGCAAAGCCGATAGGACAGGCCAGTCTAAACACTAAAGTCGGTAGTCATATCAACTTTGATTGCTCGGAAAGGACCAAAGCAAGATTGTGTCTTTTGACTTCAGTCTTCATAAAGGACGACAAAGCAAAGATGTGCCCATTTGCCCAATGAAAAACGGTCCTTTAAACACATAAAGCGGCCACCCCACACCAGACAATAATTCACCTACTTTGGCAGCCGTGTTTTCCACAGGGCGATAGGGAATCCGCATTATTGAGAAAGGCTCGCCTTTCAAAGGGCACTGACGGCAAATTGCGGTGGGGGGGAGGGGAAAAATAAACCTTGCCGCAGTCCCCGTACTTCAAATCCGACAAAAGGGATGTGATTCCTATTTGCACCCTATATGTCTAGTCTTCCTGCTTTAAGGTGCACCAGACCATCTAAAGGAGGTAACTGCTAAGGTGGGGGGATAATCGCTTTCAGATTAACCAAGAAACCACGAAACACTTCTCGCTGCACTTTGCATAAACCGTGTTGCAAACACGAGACGTGTTCCATTATTGAGTGCGCACGGGTCAAATATAAATCATTTGCCATTCATCCAAGAAAAGAATCGTAAAGAGAAAGCCCGAAAGCCTCCTCGAATCTGCATATAATTGAGTGTTTTCACGACAAAGACAGCCTCCCCAAGAGTTTCCGTAAAAAGTAAACCAACGATCGAATACTGTTTCGTGTCTTTGATGTCCGTTTTACACGCAGTCTAGCATCAGCCAAATTCGAACAAAATCAACAATGGTAAATCGACTAACCTCCCTATCCTCCCGACAATGTACACCACTACCCCCCTCCTTGGAAACAGAGCACTTTTGGCAATCTTCTTCTTCCCTGCCACGGCTTAACCCCTTAACCTCTAAACCTCGAACCGCGCCGTGACTAAAGTCCTCTGTCTCTAGGGCTGGGCACGGGCACCGTAGGAGACAGAGGGAGCTGCGGAAACCCGAGCTGCCCCGACGTCGGCGAGAACAGGAACCCCGGGGAGAGTAAGGGTAGCCGGACCGTGGCGAGTTCAAGCACCCGAATGGCATCGGCGAATACGGCGGGAGCTGCAGCTGTGCCGCCGGTTCGGGCGGAGGAGGGATCGAACCCTCGCCGGGAGCCGCCGCCGCCTCCTGCTGCTGCTGCTGCTGCTGCTGCGGCTGCGCCGGAGGGGGAGCCAAATTGCTCCACCGGGGCGAGGCCAGGGGAGCCAGCGGGCCGAACCCGGTGAACTGGTCGGGTCTGGGATCCACGGCGGGCATCGAGCTCTGGAGGCGCCGCATGTAGGCGGACACGGGCGATTCCGCCGCCGCGTGTACGGACGGGAGCGGCGGCAGTGGCGAAAGCGGCGCTGCCGGTCTTCCCATCGGGTTGAAGCCGGAGCTAATGACGTGGTTAGGGTTCATAGTCGCGTTCAAGGAGTTCATGGGGTGCAGCATGTTCGGATTCAGCATGGACGATTGCTGCTGCTGCTGCTGCTGCTGTTGCTGCGATACGAGGCCGTTGGGGCGGTTGATGAGCTGCACCAGGGGCGGAGGCCGGATCCGGTGCAGCCGAGAGCTCGGCGGCTTCGAAGCTTGAACCGGCAGTTGCTGCGGCTGCTGCTGCTGCTGCGGCGGCTGCGGCGGCGGCGGGGTGGGGGCTCTTTCGTGGGCGGACGAGCCGGTGAGCTTCTGGACGACGTCGCGGAAGTCGTTCTTGTTGATGTTGTACACGGGCGGCTGCTGCGGCGGCTGGGGCGGAGGCGGGGCCTGAAGCTGCTGCGCCGGCTGGTTCTGGTTGACCGCGGCTGGGCTCTGGGTCAGGGACTGATCGGGCTGATCCGGGAGCGAGTCCAGAGGGTGCTTCTTGAGCGGGGGCTTGGAGATCTTGTGAGACAGCTTGTTGAGGTGCTTGAGGTAGTGCTCGGCGCTAGGGGCGGCGGATTCCGCGGAGGAATGATGGCTCTTCTCCATTTCTGCCTCCTGGGTCTCGCTCAGCGAATCGTTCTCTCTGCAGATCTGGACGGGAAAAGGAAGAGAGACTTCAGGATTTCCAGCAACTTCTTGAAGAAGAAGAAGAACAGATTGGGTATATAAGTAAGAAACGGAAAAAGAGCTCAATGACCCTTTTCTGGTTTCTCAGTTTCTATAGAGAGAGAGAGAGAGAAAGAGGAGGAGGAGGAGGAGGAGGGGGAGGCGGGGTCTAGCGCGGTCTTTGAACGGGGGAAGCTAAAAAGAAGAGAAAGGACATGACCCGTAAAAGAAGGCACACCTCTCTCTCTCTCTCTCTCTCTCCTGTGAAGAAGATGCTTATAAAGAAAAATGAAGAAACGGGGGAGGCGGTGCGGGGACGAGAATCGCCGTCGCCGCCTCGTATTCGCGACGGCGAGGACTTGCGGCGGAGGGAGGAGGAGGGTTCGGGTCAATGAAGAAGATGCTGCCGCTGCTATTTGCCCGCGTGTACGGCGGGGGTCACGGGCCTCCGTCCGGGGTTATCCAAAAAGATCCGTCGCGGTTGCTCTCGCTTTGACCAGTCAAAGCTGGCCTTTTGTCCTTTTCTGAGATGTCTTCCGTCCCACCCCCCCCCAGAAAAAAGGGGGTCCCACTCCCGATTGCGCTGCGCGGGGGCGGGACCCACGTGCAATCAATTGGGGGGGGGTTCACTTGCCGTCATCAGCGACAGCGAGTGAATCTCGAGCCTTCGTTCGAAGGGGATCAGATGAGTGATGTCGTCCCCCCACGTTTTCTAAAATATATATCGAGAAATATTATTCTTTTTTTTGCGTTATTTATAATTAGCAAAAAGAAAAATGTCTGACAGATGTCAGTGCCTTTTCTTTTCCATTTTTCTGTTTCTCTCTCTCTCTTTTTTTTTTTCTCTTTTTTTCTCGTCTTTTGACAATTTTAAAAAAATGTGACAGCAGGAGCGGGAGATGCTCGCTTGATTAATCGAGGAGGCGTCGTGCTAATAACAACGATTATTGATGAATGAATAAAAATGATAACGACGGTCTTAATTGGTAGATTCAATGGTCCCGGGTTAATGTGACTATGGAGGGGTGATTGTTTTGTTTTGTTTTGCAAGCCCATAAATGTGACCGCGTGTCTGTGGTCACGAGGACTTGTACATTGTCAAAGAAGGAAGTCTAAGGAACATGGAACGGTCCACAGCGGATTTTCAATAGCACCGCTACACGCCGTGAGCGTGGAGAATTGCCGGACTTGGTTATTACTGTGTCATGTTAAAATTATCCCATGTTGATTGGAAAAAAAAAAAGTTGATGATTGATATGGAAAGTTTTAGCTTTTAAATTAGGATGAGAGAGTTTTTTTTTTTTTTTTTTTTGTCGGTCATGCTCTATTTCTACTATAACTCTCACTTTCAGATTTTTGACACACCTCTTTACAAAGCGCAAAAGTCAAAACCCATTCCTGAAACTAAATCATCCCCATCATAACCCCCCGCAAAGGTTTAAAATCACATAACTGTCAATATCGATATTAGAGTTTGACTTGTTGATTGTTGGTCCTAGGCCCAAGCAATCCCTCAATAATACACATATCATGTTCTTTTTTGGATAGAAAATGAATAATTATTGAAAGAGTTTTTACATTCCTATATGTGATTTTTTTTTTGTGATGTAGAATAAGATTTATGCCAAGGTTTTTTTTTTCTTAATTCGATTCTATTGTCTTTTTTGGATTTGCTATGATCTTATTAGAATCTTAGAAGATCACGTTTGCGTTTTCCTTTTAGGTGCATCTGCACTCAATATGGGTGTTGGTGCATCGTTTTAGCAGGCTTTTGATTGTGAATGGACATTGAGGTCATTGAAACATTGTCAACCCTTGACCTCTAAACTTAAAAGATACACGACGTAGAGATAATACCAATAATTTAAACGAGACACATTCATTGTATCGGAAAACTTAGATATCTTGATACATGTGTAACTCATATATTATATATATATATATATATATATATATCAAAGCAAATTACATGAAACTTGTTGTGCTATTAAAGTTTACGAGTCAAATTCATACAAGTATTTTCCCGAAGTATCGAGATAGACTAGTCAAATGATTTTCATACAAGTATTTTCCTGAAGTATCGAGATAGACTATGAAATCCGACATGTTTTCAAGACGTTGAAGTAATAAAAAATGGCATTCACAAGATAACCTATGAAAGAAGTATCTATTTCAAATAATATGACTATTCAAAATCAATAACATCATAACATTAATTCTAGGCTATTTTTATTATTTTTATCAATTAGTCACGTATCCACCATTCTCGGTGTAAGTGCAAAGTAGCTCTAAGCGGATCTAAATAAAATAAAATCACGAGCAATGGTTTGAAATTATAATTAATAGTCATAAGCTAAAGAGAATATATTCTCATTTTCCACTTCCGCGAAGCATATAAAAAGAGACCGGTTCAACCCGGCCGAGGAAAAAAGGGAGGAAACGAACCGGAAACCCGAACCGGCCCGCCCAATCGCCCGTCCGCTGTCTCCGCCAGAAGCTGTAGATATATTCTCTCTCTCTCTCTCTCTCTCTCTCTCTCTCCATCTCTAGCCGCATAGTCTCCGACCAGACCACGAGCTCCGGCGGACGGAGGTCGACGAAGATGAGACTCGGTTGTTGCTTCGGCGGCGCCGCCCTGCACACCTTGAAGCTCGCCGCTCTCGCTTCTCGTTCTTCCTTTCCTCCGTCGCGCTCCGTCCTCGCTCCACTCCTCTGCTCTCCGCGCGCGGCCCTTCGCTTCTCGCCCGTAGCCAGAGCCCTCTCTTCCGCTCCGGCGGTCCAGCCCGCCGCGCCCGCCTCGTCGAAGGACGCGACCAAGGCGAATTCAGACGGTCAGCGTGAGTTTTAGTACCAATGTTCTTTGGTTTCCCTCGCCCGAAAAATTCGATCTTGTTGCTCGTGAAGAAGTAACTTTTTTTTTTTTTTTTTGTCTTGGTGATTGATTCGTTGCTTTTTTTGCAGTTGCGAAGCCGCAGTGGAATGCGTCGATCGACTTCAAATGGATCAGGGACAACAAGGACGCCGTCGCCACCAACATTAGGAACCGGAATTCAAATGCCGACTTGGAGCTCGTGCTCGAGCTCTATGCCAAGATGCTGGATCTTCAGAAGGTCAAGTTTCGATTTTTCAAACTTTAGTGCTTTTGTACTTTCGATTGCCGGTCTGGGTTTTGATGAGGACAGTGCTCCATCAAAGTGGTAGGCGTTAGTCTGAAGTTGGAAATTCCAGAAAATTATGCTTCTGTGTCCGTATTATTGGGCAACGAGGTATAACGAGATGAAAAGTTTTGTATTGCTTTGTGTTATCACGTGAAGCATAGAGTCGGTTGTGGGGTTAATGAAAGAACTGGTTTTCATCTCAATTTGAGCTAATTTTTACCCACAGATAGCAGGAAGTGGAGCGTCTTCGTGGGGAGAGGAATGTGGTTGCAAACAAGATGAAAGGAAAACTGGAGCCTTCAGAGAGACAGAAACTTATAGAGGAAGGTAGGTATTCTTTTTTTGCTGGCCAAGATATTGGGTAAATCTAAATTTTGTATTTGATTAGTTCATGGAAAGATAAAAAGTTATTGTCTCTTTTGTTAATCTGCGGCATTGCATTTCAGGGAAGAATCTGAAGGAAGGGCTGGTTACTTTGGAAGAAGACCTGCTTAGGCTCACGGATGAGCTTCAGCAGGAAGCACAATGTATTCCTAATATGACTCATCCGGACGTTCCTATAGGAGATGAGGATTGCTCAACTGTTAGAACAATGGTATCCATCTTTATTTGTATCCTGGAATTTTGTAAGAAACTTTGTTAGCGATAAAAATGATCTGCATAAACAATTGTCTTCTCGAACAGTTGAGGTGTCTATAGATACACGTATCGTCCATCTGACCTTACATGTGGAAATAATCAATTTTACTGCCAACATGCACTGCATAGTACTTATTCTTGCATCTTTATATTGTTCTCACTCATCTCAATCCTAGAATGGAGAGCATATTGGTGCTTAAAAAAGATCTGTGTAGCTTTTCTGACCTGTCTTTCTCATGTAAGTTATGTTGGAGCAGGTTGGAAGCCCCCGTGAGTTCAGTTTTCCTATCAAGGACCATTTACAACTTGGCAAGGAACTTGACCTTTTTGATTTTGATGCTGCAGCAAAGGTATATTGCCTCTTCACTCTAGGTATTGAGGCATCTCTCTCTTTTATCTGGGAAAATGTTTTTAGTCACAAATAGTTTTTGGTGGAGATGATCCTGTGCTGCTTGGATATGTCTGCATGTACTCTGATTTGGTTGCCATATGAGTTGACTCTGTTCAGGCTTCTGCTGTTTATTATCCATTGATATATTGAAGAAGAAATATTTCTTGTTTGTTTTATATATTAGAGACCTGGTTTTTGGGTGGCATTTAACTAGACTGCCAGTGGTGATTGTGATATTACAGGCTCCTATTGCCCATGGACAGTTTATTACTTTCCCATCAGTAGTTTGTGGATCTTGCCCTCACCTCATTTACCCTCTTGCAGTTATACTTGACCCTTGACTTAAGTTCCAATGACAAAGTTTTAACGTTCTTCCTTTGTTGACCTAAAATGGAGTCTAATTTTTTCAATATGTTATCCCATTGTATCCTTGTTTATAGGTCAGTGGATCGAAGTTCTACTACCTCAAGAATGAAGCAGTTATGCTAGAAATGGCTCTAACTAATTGGACAGTCTCTGAGGTTAGTAAAAGGGGCTTCATACCTCTAACAACCCCAGAAATTGTGAGATCGTCTGTTGTTGAAAAGTGTGGCTTCCAACCTCGTGGAGAAAACACACAGGTTTGCTCTCTTTCTGTTTAAATTTTAATGGAATCTGTCAGCACTCTACACCTTTTGGTTATTATGGGCTGGGAAGCTATCTCCAGAAGGACTGAAATCCGCTAGCCTGTTATGTATGCAGATGTATTGTAACTTCATATTGGGATACCTATGCTCAAGCTGATTTTATTTTCCTTCTTTTGGGAGAAACCTTCTAATTTAGGTCCTGCAACAAATTTTAGATGACGGAAATGGGTCCTGATGTATCTATAACTGCAGTAGTTGATAACGATTTGGTAGTGTCTGATAATATTATGTTGACATCTGACCAGGTTTATTCCATCGAGGGCAGTGATCAGTGTCTTGTTGGCACTGCTGAGATCCCTGTTGGTGGAATTCATATGGATTCCATTCTTGCTGACTCGCAGCTACCTTTGAAGTATGTGGCATTTTCCCATTGTTTTCGTACAGAGGCAGGTGCTGCCGGAACTGCATCTAGGTAAGTCAATCACAGCCTGTTCATGTAATCTTGTAACTCTAGCTGCCTATCTCCATCTCTGTTACACCAGATGCAAAATTCTAAATGTTTATGCATCCATATTTTCTCTGGCAGATGATTTTACTTTGACATTAGGACTATTAGAGTGCCCAATGCAAGTACCTGTCCGTTGAAATGTGGTATGGAAACATCACTTTTGTTACTTAAGTTTCGCTTAGACGTTCTCACAGTTAAATCTGCCTATCCACTTATAATTTATCGGCAATTAAAAAGTAATTGAGAACCCCTTAACTGCATTTTCAGACTCAGACTTAACTAAGGGTGTGGGGCCAACAAAAAGAAAAAAATGCCTAACACCAATTAAGTCTTGTTTAATATCAGATAAGAGTTTTTTACTGAGGCACTTGTGTCATGCTGCCTAATTAGTTTATGTAGATTGTAAATGAGGATGAAAGTACTTTAGTTATAATGCTTTAATTGGGTCGCACGATCAAAATGAGGGTCTAAGTGTTACAATGTATGTTAAGGGGATCCAGGGTTCTTAAAGTATTTGAGAGGCTAAGACAAGTAGGGTCTTCATGTATTTAACCTTTTGTGGAAATCTATCTCAAGTTATATTGTTGTCATGCCTTTCCTTCGTGAGATATTTTTACCATACATCCAATATGATTTGGTCCACACCATTTTTACAACCAAAAGGGGCTTCAGCCAGGGCCTGATTATTGCAGACTTGAATGACAAAGATACACTCACTTAAATTTTATAATGCACTGTAACTTATCTTCCTCTCTTGTATTAACTAGCAACTCTGATGAGAAATTCTAGTATATTGCAAGAAACTGTAACGAGTTCATATTTTTCTGTTCACCCTTCCCCTTTACTTAATGGGGAAGTCCTGCTTGTGTATTTTTTGCATTTGATGAGTGAAGATGGGAAACCTTTTGTATCGCCAGTCCATGACTAAGATGGGATCTTGTTGAGCAGCGCTCTTGACCAGTAGAATTATTATGTACCTACATGCATACGTATGTATCTACTTTCATATTCGTGCTTGAGGGAAAATGGGCATGGAAAGAGTGGTGCTCTGCTTTTTTTGGATTGGAGCATCGCTGAATCTTTTTCTCTTCCATTATCGAGAAGTTACTTCTTTACATCTCGAACTTTTTCATCCTTTTGCTTTTGTTGATTATACTCTTTGGATATGGAAGTAACAAAGGCCTATGATTTATTTTAATGTAAGGAGACCTGGTTGAGTAACAGAAAGCGAAACTTTTGTTATAGGCCAGAAATTGACAGTGAAACTTTAAAATTCTTGTTGCTATCAATTTTACACCGCAAATTAAGATCCTAAAGTCCGATATCTTTGTCATCAAGCAAGTTGAAGTTTTTCATTTGATTTAGTTTTGAAATATCAGCAGTTGACATAATGACAAGAAAGTGTACCATTTAATTTACCATTGCTGTTGACCAAAAAAATAAAAAAATTACCATTGCCATCAATATTTGATAACCATGTTCAGCTGTTGCTGACTAATGTGTTTGTACATTTCATGGTTTCTCGCTGTTGCTCCTCTTCTCTATGATGAGGTCCTATAGTTCTCTGCCGTGTGATAATTTCCTTGACTATTCAATGCAGGGGTCTCTATCGTGTGCACCAATTTAGCAAGGTTGAGATGTTTGTTTTATGTCGACCAGAGGAAAGTGATTCGTATCATGAAGAGCTCATCAGAATCGAAGAAGAACTCTTCTCATCACTAGGATTACATTTTAAGTATGGTTCTCTTTCACCGTCCCAATACTTGTCTAAACAATTTACCCCAGGCTATATGAACTTCAAGCTTCTTTGCAGGACTTTGGATATGGCGACGGCAGATTTAGGGGCACCTGCTTATCGTAAGTTTGATGTGGAGGCATGGATGCCCGGTTTAGGAAGATATGGAGAGGTTAGCTGCTTATTAGTTTTGTTTGGCATTACTTCCTGCTTCTCACGTTCTTATCTGAGGTGTGTCAATCGATGATGATTAAGCATAACTCACCTCCTGGTTGCTTGATGAATTGAATTAGATATCAAGTGCTTCAAATTGTACGGACTATCAAAGTCGTCGGTTAGGAATTCGGTATCGGCCATCAGAACCACCATCCTCAACAACTCCTAAGAAGGGTAAAGGCAACGTTCCTACACAGTTTGTTCACACTTTGAATGCAACCGCCTGTGCAGTACCTCGGATGATTGTGTGCATACTGGAAAATTATCAGCAAGAGGATGGCTCCGTCATGATTCCCGAGCCATTGCGACCATTTATGGGTGGGCTTGAGCGAATTACTCCAAAATCCCAATAGAACAATCCCATGGATGTATTTTAGTTTTTGACTTTTACTGGTGATATAGTTGTCTGCAATTTTGTTTTTCTGTCTTTAAATTATTGAGGTAAGGGAGGCAACTGAAATTTCCTCCACCGAAGGATCACTGCCTGGGCAATTTTTGTTCCGCATTTCTATTGTTAATTAGTTTCTTCATAACAGATACTGGAGTTAATCTCACGGAGATGGAAAATTAGGGAATGATCACGCCGTGGCTGATTAGTTCAAAATTCGTGGGGTTAAATCGAACTGACTGCTCTTTTCCTAGCATTAGTCTTCAGATGATTGCCTCGACATCATTCTCGGTGCATATCGGTCCTTATGACTAATCTTAGCAAGTAATGAAGTGCTTGGATTGGCCGAATTGTCTTCCCTTTCCAAAGGGGCAACTATTCATGGATTCCGTATTTTGAAGTGACTCGGGTTCATTTGTTCTATGCGCCTTGCACCATAAGGTTAACAGAAGGCGATATCCTTTTTGCAAGGCACTGAGAAAACAAGAGATCAAACGCAATTGAACGAAAAACTAATTCATGAACTGGTAGACGTGATAATCTCATAGGTTAACCTCGTCAATGTTTATTTAGAATACGGGTGAATGATACAGTGGCTTCGTGAATCTACGTGCCATGGGGAAAGCTGTTCAAGAGAGATGTGAAAACTGGGCCAGAATTGGTTTGTGCCCTCTCTCTGTTGCACTTCCGGAGATCAAATATATCTGGCATCTTCTCTCTCTCACAATTTGAGCTTACTGAAATCAACCTTTGGAACCGGGTAGGTGTACGCTTCGTAATTGATTTGTTGGCCCAAGCTGCTTAATTTCGTCAGAGTAGTTATCATATCGACCTGTGAAAAGACGAGATTAAGATCAATGTCCCGAGTGAAGCGAATGCAACGATTCTGAGACGCTTACATTAACTATTCTTTTTGGCCAACAAATCGATTACGATTCAGAGATTCCGTTTTTTCTTGGGGCACAGAAGGCCATAATGTTGTTTTTCTTCAGTTATTCTTCACCACCATGATGGCAAATATCAAGTAAGGCTTTCACATTCTGAAAAGAGCAACTTTGTATAACCAACCTCATAATCTGTCTCCGACACAGTCTCTCGGCTTCTTTGGTATTTTTGAACCCATGGAGACACATCTGGATCAGCGGCTAATAATGTCTCTGTTGCTGTCTGATCAGGACCCAGAAACAAAGACATCACTGCTAGCTGTTCAGTCAAGAAGTTAAAAGCAGAGTTAGTTCCTATGCAGTCCATCATTAACTACCAGTTTTCGAGATTGACGGGAAGCAACGCTGAGAATGTTTAAATCTCATTACAAGACGAATCTGCAAATAGAGATCATTTCACAGAACACCACATTCAATTCTCTAATTTTGAGCTTTGACAAAATTTCCAAAAATATAAAGATGCAGAAAACAATATATGGAAATTTAAGAAAAGAATCTAGCTAATTCAGAGAAGATTAACATAATAGAGAAATGACTCATCGAATATATCTGAATGCAGAGCACATCATGAAACTGCTTGTTCAGCTGCATGTCTATTGGTTTCCAGAATGGTAAAAAGATAGCCTTGTTTTTCCCATTGCAATTTTGTCGATGAAATTCTTGGTGCATAAAGAGGACAATATGTATGGAAGTTTTGAGTATTCCTGCATAAGTAGTAAATGTTCTACTGAATATACCTGTCGAGGACCAAACCCAATGGCTGAGAATTTATCTTTCATTTCCTTCACACTGGCCTTCTCCCACTGGGGGACCCTACCTTCTGGATCTGGTTCCGTGGTGTCTGACCTCCCAAATTGTTTGTCAAACAAGCCCCACTGCATGATGGGACGATATATGTAATATGGAAATCAGAACTAAAACTATGAGAATTATTTGAGAAACAATATGTCAAGGCAGTTGTTATGTTATTCATAGGTTTATTTCCAATATATTCCAAAGGAAAAATTGGTAAACTATAGGGATCATTTTTTTTTTCAAACATGTATTCAAGAATCAAGCTATTGAATGGACATAGCAATAGTGAGCAACAACAAATGGTCAATAAACACAGTATCTTATGGCAATCGTCTGATGAAGCAATACATTCTGAAACAAATCCTTCATCTGTTGTTAGCATGAAACATTCTTTGAATATTCCCTGAGAAACTACTGGCTGCAAGTAAATTTTACACTTATGTATACCTATACCTAAACTGATTCATCTCCCAAGATACACTGACTAAAAGTCCTGACAGTAACACATTATGAATACTAAATTACTAGTTGTAGGAAATTTTATTCCTATTTGGTTGTTGATTATACACTATAAAATCTTGTGGCAAACACATAAGATTCCATGCACACAATGAATCAGGAATTACCTGTCCGCTGGAACCATAGGCAGTGTAGAGCAAGCTCCCTTTCTCTTCATTCCCACCACATTTGCGAATGGCTGAAGCTAGAAAGGTAGCCTTGGCAGCACTCTGTGCTGTTCAGAGGCAGAACTTTCAATACATGGCATAAGATATTCAAAGCCAGATCCCCAAGCCTAATGGCTCTAGTGAATACTTCTTCTTTTGGGGATTATTCTAGAAGGTACTAACAGAAGTTCATACCAAGAGCAGCATTTTATGCTAGGGACATGCAACTTAGCTATGTAACATGTACAAACCTGCATACTGTATAAGATCTGCATAGGATATGGGTCCGCCCTTGGAATATGAATCTATTTCCTTCTTAGCTTCCTCCAATAAGTTCATGGCAGCTGAAAGCCCCTTATTCTCGGGTCTGCTAATCTCTGAGCTTCAAGAAATAACAGTTCATGACATTGGAAATCATGGTGAGTCTCATCTAGGAGATAAAAGATGTGCGGCAAAAGCATGAAATTTTAAACTGGAAGATACACATGAGAACTTGAAACATGGGAACCATCCTGCAGGGCAATCAAGTTTTCTCTTTCTATTTTCCTCAATTAACTCTAGATGCTCAGCTTCTTGATTCTCTAAATGGAGATTTCTGGATAAGATTGAATTAGTAATATAGAACTGCATATAAAAGCATTAAGAAACTACACTTGGATCTCGACATTGAAACAAAGACCTCACCAGATTATCATTCTGAGAGCGAGCCAGTTGTGTGAAGAGTTCAACCCTCAGAAAGTCGAAATTAGGGGGCTCACTAAACCCAACAAATTGAAAATACTGCTCTGCGCTATGATCATCAACTCACATCAGCATTCACATGTTTTAATGTGACAAGTACCTGAACCTTATGGATCCATTTGGGCCTCCAGATTTTGAGGCCTGCAAACTTGAGGGAAAATAAATCAGCATCCAATCATTACCTCATCATACTTAGTGAGATGAACTCCCATTAAATTTCGACATGCAAAATGTAAGTGTGACCTTGTCATAAGTCATAGCATCATTTAAAGCCAATGTCAGTAAAGATGGGATAAGATCTGGATTTCCCTGAAATGAGTCCAAGAGAGAAAAAAAATTTAATAAAACCATATCAGAGCCGTAGCATTCTAGGATATGCGTAATGAAATCATGAGAGCCAAAATCATATGCTCAAATGCCAATTATTTTAATGAGCAAAACAAAAATTCACCTTTATAGCCGTGAAAAGGGTGCCCTTGACATTTGCTGAGGACACAGAAGGAAGTCAATTTGATTCTGGAGATTCATATTTCAATGCACTAGCAATAGAAAAAGAAGTGACTCTTCAACGGGGCCTTACAAAGAAACTCGGAACGCTGCCGGCGTTGAATCAAATCAGCAGCACGAGCCGATTCAACGAATGATCCAGAGCTCGCCATCAGTTCCTGCGAGATCACAGCTGGCAGATACTCATCAACATCCACACTAAAAGAACGGACCGTCATTTCCACAGAGCCAAACGTCAAATGGCGAGCCAGAATGAAATCTTAATCGCGGCCGAACAGACAGATAAAACATACGGAAGATCACATTCACGGAGTTCAATGTAGCCGACGCAACGGTTAAACAACGGGAATCGCACTTACAATGCCGATGCTAGCGCCGGCGAGTTTAAGAACGTCTCGTCGGCTCAACTCCTCGCCGCCATCGGCGAAGCCGTTCTCCGTCTTGCAGCGAACCGCAACCTGAACTTTCGACGACCAGAGAAGACGACAAGCATTACGCACTGATCAGAACGGAACAAAATTCACCAACGCAGCGTCGAGCGCGGACACCGACGAGAGAAGCAATTCCACAACGCGAGATCTCGAAACGAAAGCAAGGCGGGCAAAAGCGAAAGGGAGGAGGAAAAACTAACGGGACGAGCGGCGGAAGACGATGAGGACGAAGAAGAAGGAGGAGCGACTTGAAGTTGAAGCGGGAGCAGAGAAGGCACGGTCGAGACGAAGGATGCGCCCATCATCGTCGTCTTCCTTCGTCTTCTTCGCCTTGCTTCGGAGATGATGGAGGGAGGGAGAATGCTGCAGAAGCTGTTGGCGATGTGTGGAGGAGTGGGGGCGAAGCTTTTGGGGTGACTGATGGAGCTGGCGATGATGTGCTGGGCGTCATCCAAACCCCGATTCTCTCAGCGCCAAAAATCCAAACGCGGGGACGAGAAAGATCGGGGAGTTCCCCCTTCGCATCGCTCGGCTCGGTCCGCAGTACTGTTCTGCCGTGGGCCCACGCTGTCCACGTGGACCGCCTCCTCCACGACAGACTGTTTTATATATTTATTTTTATTTTCATTTATCTATCGAAAATTCTAAATAAAAGTCTGACTTACCCTTATTTTTTCAAATAACTAGTCGAAGTAAACCCTATTTCAAATAAAGATTTAAAATGCATATTTCAGTTTCAAAGAATGGCTTAAACACATCAATTGTGAATGGCAATTTTATCTTTTAAAATTTTTAAAATTTTTCTCTTTCTTTTTTATTTATGTTTTTTCTTTTAAAAAACTAAAAAAAAAAAAAAAAAAAAAGGATGGGTGACCTACACGAGGATGGGCGACCCTCACTCAAACCAAGCAAGGGTGGGCGACCCTCACCTAGATTTGGGAGAGGGTTGTTGCCCTCTCTCACTACTAGCGAAGGCTAGTAGACCCTCATCTCTAGTCAGCCAAAGTCGTCGACCCTCCCCTAGACCTTCATTGTTGCCCCACCGATGATGGGCAATCACCTATGTTTTCTCTATTTTTTTGTCCCCTTTTTTTTGTTGAAAATTTTTTATTTATAATTTAATTTAATTTAATTTAATTTAAATTATATTTGGACGAAAATACTCATGATTGATCAAAAAATTTTGCCCTCTCCCAGTAGTAGACCCTAACCTCGGGGGGTGACCACCTAACCACTTTAGGCCATTTTTTGAGATTGATATGAATACTTCAGACTTTTATTCGAAATAAAGTCTATTTTAGACCTTTAAATAGACTTTATTTAATTAAATGAGGACATTTTGAGCCTTTATTTGGAATTTTCTCTTTACCATGGTATAATTACTTAATTTGCATTTTCTTTGTTTATTCATCCTTTCAAACTTAGAAATTATGTTTGATAATGAATTTTTCCTTAACACCATTAGTTAACACTTTTTTTCTTAATTTCATTTTTTTGCATTACTTTTCATTCATACGCCATATAGTTAAACTAACTATCGACTCACTAAGCTAAATAAAAGGTGCACGTTTGAATACTCATAATGAAATATAAAACGTGCAATGAATAGATATTAGGTCATTTATCATGCACATCTGAAAGGATAAGATAGAAGTGACAAAATTAAAGGAAGTAGTACAATCTTTGAGTGAATTTTAGGGTGACGCATTGGAAAACCCTGCTGAATTAACATACTTTGATAATTTATTACTTAAAAGGGAAAATTTAAGTTAAATTATGTTTTCTTCTAAGTTGATGCTAGAATTAAAGATTCTTGATCAATTTCGTTGAATCGCTATTTCGTCCAATCTTTTTGCTAAATCACCACATATCATCTCATGTAGCTCGCTATGCTGATAACTTGGATGTTGGATATAGTTTCACTGGAGTTTGGGTTCCAAACCTCATCCCTTTAGCCCAGGCTGCATAGTGAACTATGTCAAGCAACACCAAACTAGGACATTTCAATTCATAATCTTTATCACTAAATTTAATTTATACGCTATGTTCCCAAATTTCTTGCATTTTGTAATTTGTGCCTAGACGGTTTTCGTTGTGGTTTACTAATGGACGTCAACACAGTAAGCCATGAAGGATGACAGGTGACGATTTGATGGCGAGGAACGACGAATTTGCATTGGGTATAATTGTTTCTTGCAGGCGAAATGTCAGCTTTCTTTTTTTTTTTTTTTTTTTTTGTGGGGGGGGGGGGGGGGAAGGGGACGTTTGAGAAAATGTCATTTTTGACTCAGCTGTAACTGAAAGGTTATGTCATTTTTCACCCAAGACTTGGCCCAAAACCGAAAGAAAATTTTTCATTAAAAATAACATGAAATTTAATAATTGTGGATGCCTTTTAGAAGTGAGAATGACGTGGGAACAAATTCCGGATGGGGGTCTCATTTAATTTTGTCGTGCATAGAAGCAAAGTCTCTTTTCGAAGTAACGGATCCGCGAGACAGCTTCACATCCAAGCAATCATCGTCTCACCCACGTTCGCTCTGGCGTGATTTCCTTCAACCTCGATGGATGACTCGCATAGAGAACAGCTGGAGTAACCGAAGTGGAACAGCTGAAGTAACCGCACATGAGGAACGTGGATAGTGGAAAAACTATGATAGAATTATTGCATCCTAAATGAATTATATCTAACCAATCACCCTATACCAGCCATCTACTCAAAAGATTTTGCCTTGATGATAAAATGCAAGGCCCATCTTCAGTGGTCAAACTATCCCCCCACCCGCGCGCCGCCGCCCCCCCCGCGCGCTTGCTTATTGCAAACGCATTTAACTTTCTGTGCATGGCCTCCCTCCTACCTAATCCTAAAACTCTGTATATACAGGTTCCGCGTCCCCTATCTATTTACTGCAGTCAGTCCCAAGAGCTTGAAGTGCCTGAAGCCGCGACAAATGTCTATCTTTCGGGAGCATTTCCGCTCAACATGATCTACCTCATGTCAGCTAATGCATTCACTTCAGGCAATTCACTCCGGCATAAACAATCTGGCAAAGGGTTCTCGTAGAATGCCTCCTCTGAACGAAATCTATCCATGCCCTTTGTTCCTGAGATGGGGCCTTTCCTCTTCCGTGGGGACCCTTGCCTGAAAAAGACGAAGATGATATTCCACAATTAATATGAGATCAAGGACTTCTGCCAGGCGACCACTTTACAAGTTACACTCACGTTAGATCCATAGTTTCTAATAGCAACACGAGTTTAGTGCAAAGATTGAGATCCCAACATACCATCTGCTTACAAATAGTGATGCCAGACCCCATATTTCAAGGCCACTAGGCTAAAGATAATGGTGTGCACTGTGCAGAGGATAGACAAGCTACATCTAGATTACTTGATGGAATGAAAAGGGAAAGCAAATACTTGAAGTTGAAGGGTGACCGGGCAAGGTCTAGTGTAGCAAAACATATGCCCTGGGCAGAAAAGGTCTATTGATATTCCATCTCCACTACTCAGTTTTTAGAATCTATAAAAGCAATCAAAGCAAACATCTGTGTGATGTACCGTTTTTTGTGGAGTTCGGCAATGCGATCCGAAAATCTACTGCCTTCTTTCAGAGTCCCCTGCTCAATTTTGTCAAATAGACGAACAAGAGCTTTCCTGGTTTACAAAAGGAAAAACCAGTAAGTTTATGACCGTGGACTGATAACCAAGTGTGACGAAAAGATAAGAAAATTTGTTGCCTGTCCGGTGATATTGTCTTTCTATGCCCCAAAAAGCGTCGGTGACCTCCGACTGCCCTTGCCATATTTCCTGAGTAGGATGGGATGAACACATCACTCTCCACAGAAACAATGTAATCCAGTGCTGCCATCTGGGATGCATGGTTCATAAAAGGTTCCAGCTCCTCAACTGATGCTAGTTTTTCCTGCAAAGACATTTCAGGAGCATCAAGTTTTAGTATGCCTCCAATTATATAAAAATCTATTACAACTACAGCTCAATCATACTCCGAAACCAGCACCAATGATACATTGGCACTAAAAGTGGCATCGCGGTCTATACTTTCAACATTTTGCTTATGCTTCTACATTTGAAGTCAGAAATTTCCCCCATAGTGTTCTGAAAATTACAATAATGGGGGCAATTTAAAATAAGTGATGTTCTGAGTTACCCAAACAAGCACATAAGCAGGAGAATAAGATGATTTATCAAAGAGATGTATATGCTGTCAAAATTTCTTCCCCTGCAACCGAAATACTGCAGGCACCAATAACTTTAACTGAATGGTCATGATATCAGATGCCAATTCTGATAGAGATACCCACTATCAGCTTCTAGAAGGTTACATATATAGCATATTCTAGACATCTAGAACATCACAATAGGGTTCAATACTCCCAACCTGACTATGAGACCAATCAGGGATGAGCTTTGATCATCTTCAAATGCATTGGCATGATTCATACCAAACTTGCACTTATAAGCATAAATTTACCCAAACTACTGGGTTGTGTCATTAAAGAATGTCATGTCAGGAAAAAAAAAAAAATATCCATCAGTAAAATTCACATACATCTAACCATTAAATACAAGGACCTTCCATTCTGAATTCTGAAGAAGACCAAGGTAGGTCGCGATAATGTTGTTACAGGTTTTAAAATAGCCAAGCAGGTAAGTAACGGTCTCTATATCACACTAAACTGACAGTAGATAATGTAGTCAATATACATTTTGCTCAAGAATTGGAGAACTGCCTACTCTAAACACATTATTTTAATTGAAAAGTCAGACACACTAATCAACTCTGTTTGGCAAGAGCTTACAGTCTACATTAAGATTGCTTTTTCACCAATTGGGGAGAATTCTTTAACAGAAATGCCTCCACATCAGACGGTAAACTTTAGTGAAAAAATTGGTATTAGTAGAAGACATGACAAGCAGGAAAATAAGCATGATAAACAAACAAAAAATGATAGGCAGGTTTATACCTTGCTCATCAACATCGGATAGCGGGACTGTAGTTCAGTCATATGAGAGTCACCTCCATATATATCTCCAGCAGCGATGTATATGGGTGTATTGGTTGGATACCCAAGGGCTGTGAGAAAAATTGCGACCTCCTTTGGAGTTAGAGGGCAGTATCCTTTAGATCTCTGCTCAGTAGAATTAATATTCTTATTCTTCCAATGCGCAGTTTTCTCCCTACAAGTTCCAGGCCCATTATTAATATTATACGCAAAGAATTGGTAACAAGAATACTACGTATATGGTGCGGTTCACAATTGTGCTTATACCTTATTATCTGCAGTTCTTTAGCTTCAGCTGTTGATAAACCATGTGTACACCCACTAAAGGCAAGCATGTCCTTCTCATACCGCAAATGAAGAGCAATATATTGACCATAAGATCTCATCCGCTCAACCAGCAACTGCAGTATTCATGGAAAGATTAGCATGTAAAAGTCCCAGGACGCGAGAGAACAGCCACTCATAGATCAACTAAGTTTGTAGGTCACTTTCTTACCTTTCCCATTGCTTCAATACGGGGTGCAAAACGAAGGGCTCCATAACAAGCACGACAGCGTAGCTTTTGAATGGCTGATGGAAGATTATTATTTGCAAGACGAGAATCTGACTTTGAAGCTCGTATTACCTATCAAAACCGAGTGTCATCCGATCGTTGCAATGTTGAATAGTGGAAACATGGTAAAGGTTTCTACTGAATGTACCTCATAATATTCCCACATGCCAGCTATCTCTTTGTGATAGTAATCCATGCCAGACCAACTTTTAAATTCCTTCACTAACTTTGTGGTTTTAGCCAATTCCTTGGGAAGCTTCTTTACAACTTTAACATCATTAGCCAAACTGCTTATAAAATGTTCTTCATCAAAGATATCGGAAAAGTTGCTGCAAACAGAGCACTGAGATCAGTTTCTAGCATATTTTAAAGAATCTGAGCCATACAGTATCTTAACAACAAACAGATTAAGAGGATGAGTGACATCTTACCTAGAATCATGCCAAAAAGAACGTTTATCTAGGTCAGGAATCACCAAAGTAGCATTTATTATACGAGCTACAGCAACCATGTCACATATCTGCATAGAAATGAGATTGCTTTACAGATCCATCCAGCAGCAGAGCAATGTAAATCGTCTTTATGGTGATCATAAAAATAATCGAGCAATTCCATCTGATGTGTATAATCTAGACCTTCTCGACCAAGTGACGCTAGATGTTGTGACACTAACAGCAAGCTGTCAAATTAGAAAGTTCAGAGTGCAAAAGGAAACAACTTTTATTTCGCAGTGTTATGATCTGTTCAACCCAGAAGCTGGTGCTTGTAATTTTTGAAAGTTCGGTCAGATATCTTTTCACCAACAAAGTAGCCAGATGATTTCTAATTTTCTTGGGGGGGGAATGGTAAATAGCCTCTCTACTTCCACTTCCGTTTCTCCATGAAACATGGAGGAAAGATGGAATGAGCATTGGAATGCTCGTAACATATTCAGAAGGGCCAGAGCTAGCTATTAAGTTTCAGATGTTGTCATCAGAATCACTTGATGATGAACATGTTAATGGAGATTCCTCATTCCATATTTACATCGTAATGGTTTTAATGGAAGATAAAAGATGCCATTACTATGGATCAGTATAAGGAGCATGCACACACCCCAGCTCGCATCTGATTAAGTCCGCCATTGGTATGGACTAGAAGGTAACCTTGCGATGCTACAGGAACTGACAAAAGAAAAACATTTAGAACATTATTAGAAAGAAATCTGTTCAACAAAAACATGAAGACAACAAGCATCTTACCTGTATAATTTGTGCTTATACATGGCACGAAATCACGGTTTGATGGAGGCTTCCAGAGCTTATCAAAATCCAAATTCCAGCCAGCGCTGTTCATCTGTACAGTTCAAAGAAGTCACGTGTAACGAAAGCAAGATACACTAGATCGCTCATCCCTGTCCAACTAAATCTGCCAAATTCAAATCCTAGAATTTCGACATAGCCCTTGAAGCACGAATCAGTTGATTCTGGTCACAATCACGGAAAAGCATTTCACTTCAAAGCGTTACTTAAATTACCAACTCGTTACTTTTACGTGTATATATGATCCAATGATTTTTTTTTCCCTTCTTTACGGGTAAAAACAGCCGTCAGAACATGAAAAACGTTATGGTTTAAGACCTTGCGAGAAGACCGTGGATTTTTCGAAAATTGAGGCGGAACGAGTTCCTTCGTCCAGCTCTGCTCGCTCCCCTGTCTCTGGTATTGCTGCACAATACAAAATAGTAACCATATCATCACTCAATCTCGGTCAGCGATTGAGAACTGTTCAACTACGCCAAATCTTTACGCCAAGTCATTCCACAGATTCAACGCGCTATGTCCAGACACAAACAGGCACAGAATCCAATGCCGAGTCCACGAGGCACCAAACGACCAAACGAACCGAAAACATGTTTCAAAAATCGCCAATATTTGCTCTCCGGACTGCAAGCACGGGGGAAGAACAACGAAAAGCAACGCGGAGAACACGCCAGATTTTCCGATACGCACGCCGCGCTATAACAGAGACGAGCAAACCAACCGCAGACAGAATCGAAACATACGCGATCGCATCCTAACGAACTAAAACCCTAACCAATGCCTAGGAACCCTCCCAAAACCGCACCGAACGAGAGCAATGCGAAGGGGAGCCGAAGCGAGAGAGCGCGAGAGAGGCGCCACCTTCAAGAACTGCGGAGCGAAGGAGGCCCCGGGCGAGGGGAGCACGCGGACGTTCCCGGACAATAGGGCGACCAGGGCGACGGCGCATATGGCGCACGTCAGCAGCTTCCGGAGCACCATCGGCAGGGCCCGTCTCCTCCGCTTCATCATCGCCGCCGTCGTCGCCGCCTCTCACTCTCTCTCACTCTGTCTCGCGGGGAGCGGCTTTCGGAATATCTAAAGATAGACGGCGGGAGAAGAGGGGGCGGCGCCCGCCATCGACGCGGCCGGAGAAAAGCAACGACGGCGAGAGAAAGAGAGAGATCAGGGGGAGGCTCCGGCGAGGAGAGAGAAAGAGAGAGAGAGAGAGAGAGAAACGGAAGGCGTTGGGGGGAGCTTCCTTGCGTCTTCTCTGCGTGCTCCCTTCGGTTTGTGCTTCCCGTTCGGTTTCGCTGAGTTGGTTTTAAATACCTCTCTCGTGGCCCCTTTCTTTCTTTCTTTTTTTTAAATTTTTTATTCTTGAAGAATATCTTATTTATTTATTTATTTATTTTTGTAGTTTTTGGTTTGGCCGTATCTATCTATATAGTTTTCCAGCAACTTGAGGACCGGGCAAATAGGAGACGGAAACGTCGTGCGTCGATGGGGATATGACCAATGCGCGAGTAGGAAGCGACCAAAGTTTCAAAAAAGAAACAATCGCTATCTGATTTTCTGTTTTTTTTCTTCTCCTTTGCCTAACGTTATGCACAATAAATACGGAATTTGTGCAGAAATTCGAAGGAGTCCCGATCAAAACTCGTGTCGGTTTCCCATATATCTCGTCGAGGCGTGATTGGCTCGGTGGGATAAAATGAGACACGGAGCTTTTTTTTCAGTTACATATATCTATCGAAATTGCATGAATTTCTAAAGTGGGACTGAAAACGAGGACTCGAAAA
The DNA here is from genome assembly GCA_016097545.1 of Eucalyptus victrix. Taxonomy (NCBI): domain Eukaryota; kingdom Viridiplantae; phylum Streptophyta; class Magnoliopsida; order Myrtales; family Myrtaceae; genus Eucalyptus; species Eucalyptus victrix. The sequence goes on along the minus strand of CM027840.1, from coordinate 4,171,200 downwards.
GAATGAGGGGCGTGGAATTCCGTGTGGGTCCCTCCCCATCGTGAGTTCGTTTAGCATTAGAGGACCGAGGTCATTTATTCCGTCCATAAAAAACCCAAAAAAAAAAAGGGATAATATCTTAAAAAACCCAAAACCTGATACAACTTTATGATAAATTTACTCCAAACTATTTTTTTTACCATGAAAAACCCCAAACCGATAAACTTGTGACAAATTTACCCCGACATTGATTATAAAAAACCATAAATCCGATACATTTATTATAAATTTACCCCAAACAAATTAATTCGATCGCAAAAACTCTAAACCGATAAATTTGTGACAAATATACTTTATGTTAAATTGGATTAATACCACAAAAAAATTATAAAAATTGTAAACTGTGACAAACGGGCGTAAAATCCTAAATTGATATCTTTTTAAGCGTCACGTGTCATTTAACTTAATAATTTGATAATAAAATTTAACGAAAACTAATATAAGGTAAATTTGTCACAAGTATACCAGTTTGGGATAAATTTGTCAAAAGTATACCGGTTTGGGGTTTTTTTTAGGGTATTATCCCAAAAAAAATAAGAAAGGAAAAATAGCAATTTTACCTTAAAGTGCTATTTAGATGGTGTAGATGCATGATTATGTCACCAAACCATATCTATAATTTACAATCATCATCATAATTTTTCGAGTATTCTCATGAGAGCTCAGGTCTATGATGTGATTGTTGATGCACAACCTAGACAAAAATAATTATCGATTAATGTATAATCTTGCGTTATCTTTATCTTAGAGCAAAAAACATTAAGAAATGGCTTAATGTAGTTTATCCCCAACCTTTCGTAATGCAAGAAGGACGCAACGCCTCATCTATCGAATCAACTTAGATATTCTCTTTTTTCATCACAGAATAGTTCATGATTTCTCGAAACCATATTCAAAATTACTTTTAAAAATTAGCTATTTTTCACGGTATGCATTCTTTTAAGCTTTTACCATATGATGCCATCTTTTGTGAGGCAAAGCATGATGATATCTATGGTTCATCTCACCATTTTCAATCACATCAATGCATAATCCGAAATTCTTATTCTTGATAAAGTTAGTTGGGTGGCGTCAAATTAAAGGGACTTTTTTTTTTTTGTGATTTTTTTTTTAGTTTGATGGAAGATGGCATAAGAAAAAAGAAGTTGCGAAAAGAATAGTTATGAATTGCCGTAGTGATTTGTCTGGATTTTATAATTTTTTTATATAAAATATAGGCACCACATTAGTCAACAAGGATTGAAATTTAAGTTTAGAGGCTTCTTTCTTTTCGAAAGAAGAGCGAATTTTCAGTAAAGATAAAGAGATAAAGAGAAATATATAGCTATCTTTTCTTCTTCTTTTTTCAGTTCTTTACCTGCCGCCTGTCGTTTACCAACTAGATAAAGCAAGAGTTATTTATGTATTAATTTATTTCCTTTTCCTTTTTCTTATGTAATTATCAAAAAACATAATATAATTTTATTATAACCCTAGGGTTACATGACACATCGACAGAAGAACGTGATTTGAGACCTGCCACAATTTTTGCAGCTTTGGGTTTATGTTGTGTTTAAGAATTTATTATTATTTTCTCATGTCATGTACTTAAAGTTAAACTTTTGTTAGGTGCATGCAAGTAATAATTTTCTGACCTATCTAACATGAGAACGGGCTTTGATCTCGGTATAGAACTAAGGAATTTGGCTTTATTGATCGCTTTCTTGGAAAAAAAAATGTTTTGGAATGGCAATCTTTCAAGATATCACAAGAAAATGCGATTTGATCTCAACATGTGAGGTTAGCGAATTTCCAATCCATATCTAAGGGGGTACTAGAGAATTTTCTTATGTACTTAACTTTTGTGAGGCGTGCATTGTTAATGAGTCTTGACAAAACAAGATATGTCAACTGAATGTATGTGCTTAAAATTTAACTTTTTTCAAAGTGTGTATCAATGTAATCAACGACATAATTTGATCTTAGTATTGATTAGGATGTGTTAGTTCACCTTAATCTTGTGAATGCGAAAGCCATGCTAGATAATTCACACGGCCTTTTCTATGCAGCATCCGGGTCGACTCACTGATTGAAGATGCTCTTGGCCTCGGCCTTTTCCTTTCCTCAAGGCTGGTGAAGACATTCTAATCGAAGCGTGCACTGATTTTTCTTTTTGATAAGCGAGCATGCATGAATTTGATCAACGAACAATACGCTATAGAAGCACTTATACTATATAATAAGAGATTCATTGCTCTTTAATTAGAGCTCTTATTAGTATTTAAGAGGTAAAGAGCCTGCCTTACGTCTGCCTTTTGCGTTTGACCGAAATTGTCAATCAATGCTTGCATACAGTGCAGATCTCAAGATGGAATTGACCAAATTGGCGATGGCCACATTCAATCGCATTAACTACTGATGGCGAGGCTATGCGCCTGCATGTGCCAAATCATCTGTCTAGGGACAATCTACGCTCATTTCCTATCTTCTTTTTGTTAGATTTTCTATGAAATTTTGTTGGGATCACAACAGATCTTTTTAAAAATTTATAAATAAAAACGTAATTTAATATTCAATTACTCAAACACATCCTCTCAGACTGTGTTATAAGATTTAAATTCAGGACCTCCCGCTTTGATACTATGTGAGATTTTGTTGGTATTACAACCAATTGTTCTAAAAGTTTAAACTGTTAAATGAAGACGTGATTTAATATTTAATTACTCTAACATTTTCATTAATGAACCTTCCTTAAATACCCAAATAGATAGTTTTGTTATACCTAAAATACCCTTCTTCTTTTTTCTTATTTTATGCATCGCGTCCAACACTCATTGACCGAAAAATCCGTTTCTTTAGGGAATGGAATAGTTAAATGTGTAAATTAATACAGAAGAATCTACAATATGTTCGTGAACGGTGTTATGGTTCAAACGTATACGCATTTTGATGCGTGCCGTGCTGAAATCAAATTTGTATTTTGATGTTGATGTAGATATGCCCGATTGGCACGCAAGTAGTGTGTGCATTACTAGCCGCGAAGCGGGGACGAAAGGCTTAAAGATTGGGGGAAACAAGGATGGATTAGAGCAAAAATAATGCGAACCTAGAGGAACCTATCACATGATTTCGGGCGAACATGCTCGCCACGGTAATTGGTTAGGTTCCCTTCTAAGGTGGCATCTCCATGACGTGTTTCCTAGGAAAGGCATTGGCATTCGGCAGAAGCTACGTGGCTGGCAAATCGTGTGCGGGGCTAGCGCACTCAAATACGTGATTCTAGATAGTTAAGGCCATAAATTCATTTTTTTTTACCCATATTCATTGGACTGGATTGTCATGTAAGCTAATTACATTTAATAAATAGGTTATATATGAGTTTACACCAAACTCTCTGAGCTGTAAATGGGTCAAATATGAATTTTAATTGGGTTTGAACCATTCTATATGACTTTGTCCTACTTTTACTAGATGTTGCGCTCATTCACTTTGTACTCTCATCTTAGTTTGTATATAAATTTTCCCATTTTTAATTAAATAGAGAAGTGTTTTTAGTAATACAAGTCGGGCACGGATTGAGTTGGGTTTATATGGAAACGAGTTAAAATGGATTAAATAAATCAATTTGGGTTGGATTATTTTCGACCTAACCCAATTTTGATAGGTCTAAGCATGGGTATAGATCAGTACTAGTATAGCTCGAGATCGGTAGGGGGAAATTATTGTGTTCATCGGTTGGAAATGAAGGATGAAAACGAGTCCGGGAAATTATTGGGTTCATCGGTTGGAAATTAAGGATGAAAACGAGTCCACCCCAATTATTTTCTTTTGGTCATTGATGGAGGTGCACTGGGGCTTTGAGAAGACGCCACAGATGGCGAAATTATTTGATAATTATTAGTACGAAAGCTAGATTAGACGTAATTAAGCTTAGGGATGTGACCGCACGGGCGGCACATTCACTCTTCATCTTTCTCAAGAAACGAACTTCCGCACATGATTCGCGCGTCCCTCGCCAGCTTCGCTGGAGTTGATAGGTACATAAGATTATCGATGCTTATTGAAGAAGTTTCAAAATGGTCAATCGTCTAGAAAATTGTATAGATCCCTTTTGTTATTTTAAAACAAATGTTTAACATGCGCTCTATAAAAACAATGGGGGAACGAGTAGTTCATCTTTAACCTAACAGAGTTATTTTTATTTTTAAAATTTTTCAACATCCGCAAATTTAGAGCCTATATCGTTTATCTACGTTGAAAACGCACAACAAAAATCCAATACCTTCACCTAAGATTGTGAACTCGTCAAACATATCCAATTACACTCACATTCACTATAAAAGAGTTTGTCACCATATCAGCAGGTGAATGCAATTATATTTATTGACGGACTCAAACTTGAGTTTATTCTTGGTGATTTCCTCATGTGAAGGTACCGAATTTCTATTGTACTATTCTAACAACCTAACATTGACTAGTATTATGAATCAGATTTGAGGTTACTTACTACTGAAAAACTATCGAAAACCCAACTTCAGCATCATTGCCATAACCTTCAATGGTCAAAATTTTCTACGATCCAAACAATCGAGATTTTTTTATTTTATTCCAAGGAATATTCCTACTTGGAACGAGAATCCATTTGAGCATTCAGATTCATGGAACCAAACGAGAGATCTTAGCGTGATCTATCTTATTTAGTAACGATTTTTTTTTTATCTCGTGTTAAACAGTAAGATTTTCATCGTACTTCGATTTAATTAAGGTAAAATTCAGATTCGCTTCTGGAAGCTAGGATATTCGTTGAATATCTCTCGTGGCGATTCGTAGAGCCCATTCGGCCAAAATCGACGGGCAATTATTTAATCATCTTTCCCTCGGTTTTGTATGAAAACGCAAGACTTTAGTCTCAGACGCACTGGGAGCATAGCTACTATTAAGCATGTCATTTTAACAACTTGTTATAATCTATGGATCCTAAATATTCAAAATAAATGCTTAAGTGGTCTTTTTAGGTAGGCTACAATTTCCATATATATTTTTAAGTATTTCGGGATGAATAATGAGGATTTTAGTTTGACCGAGGACTTACCCCGAATCAGAGTAATTACTATGCTCATTAAAACCGGTCCGACAGCGTCGCTCGAAGGATAGCGACGTCGCGAACCAGTCCGCCTTGTGTACCGGCGTTAGTTCAAAGGCGGAAGAAGAAGAAGTCAAATGGGAATTTATAGGTGGAAAAGCCCGAGGCTGCCGAAAGACAAAAGCCTCCCACCATTTCTTGTGGCGAGAATGGCTCTCCCATGTATGCGCGTCTTCCATCAGCGCCAAACCGGGTCTTTGCCGCTTTGGCGTCTGTCGTATGCTCCGTTGATCTTCGGGTCACTCGAGACGACTTGGACCCGGCAATCCAGCAAGAGACGAACGAGGCCGTTGGCGTCAAATTCAACCCTCTGAATCAGCACCCGATGGAATGATGTAGAAACCCGCCGAGTGGGTTGTCGTCGCTTGGTGCGCACTGAGGTCGACGTCCGCTCTGACGTCCTCCTCGTCCCCATCTCCAGTGGTTTTTCTAGGGTCGCTCCGCAAGTTGGAGGAGAACCTTAAGCCAATGTCCACTTGGGGATGTTTAGAGGATAGAATGTTCTCATATCGTGAATCGATGGATGGCGCCTTGATTGTAGTCGCTTGAATTTAGAAAAAGGGTATGTAGGTTGCATCGTGTCGTGTTGCTGGAACTTAGAATGTCTCCTTTCGTCGTTTCCCATTTTTGCGGAACTGGCACGGTCGGGCGATGGCTAATCCGATCTAATATAGGGTAAGAAGGTCGCTCGGAAGAAAATGGTTAGAGTTGCCACGGGAATGCCTACAAGTTTCTTGAGATGTAATGTGACTAACGCAGTCCATGTCCATTATTACAACCTTCTCATAGCATCGTTAATGAAGTTAGTGAGTAGTAAATTTCAGTTGATTAATAGCGTGTTTCGTCAATCGATAGTTGTTTCAATAAATTATTTTTGTGAATCTCCAATCAATCGAGGATTTTTCTGCTGTTGTCTATTGGTCATATATCTCCAATTTTTGGAGATGGAATTATTAATAATAGAGTTAGTAAAGTGTTCTATGATCCATCGAAAATGTTTTATTGAACAAATATTAAATTGGTCTTTTGGATAGACATATGCATCAATATCTCATCACTAATCTAACACGTTTGTTTGAGTTATTATAAATTTGAGTCGAAGATTTAGGTGTTAGCAAGAAAACTAAGAATAGGTGGTACACATCTATATAATCACCACACGGCAACGAACTAGCACTAGCAAGAATTTCGGGTGCACAAGCACCATCCGCATATAGATTATTCACACACTCTATGATTACATTGATTACACACTTCGCATTCGAATTGACAAGTACCATCTATTCTAAGGAGGTGCGGCCGTTCGGTGTCCACTGAATTTGAGGAATGGGGTTACTAATCAGTGGTGGCATCAGATCATTCATTGATGATTTCTTTGGTTCTATGAAAAATAATAGGAGCAAATATGAAACAAAAGAAAAAGGTTGGTGAAAGAAGTGGGAAAGTAGGTTTCGCAGTGGAACTTCATTGACTTGTTTAGTAGTCCACTTCACATCATTATTTTAAGGAACTTCAAGCAAGAGGTGTTTTTCTTTAGGGCCTTTAAGAACCTTGATCCTGGCTTACCTAACCGCAATAAAGACATGTTTGATAAAAGTAATCATAGTAGAAGGAAAACCGATAAAGTGGAAGCAAGAAAAAGGATGTGGACGCGAGCCATATAGCAATTAGCGGATTAGAAAGTGGGGTGGGTCGATTTCGTTTTTAGAACGAAACATCGTACAATTACATAGACATGTTATATTGGATCAAGTCAAATCACTTTGAAAAAAGAAAATCTCGATAAGAAGAGATCTTGATGCACTTCTCAAGCGTACTGAATGACATATTTGGATCTTCAAAACCTTAATTACCCATGTCCCAAAAAAAAATTACAATATAAAAAAATTGTAGACTTCCATTATTTGGTTATGAAGCCTGTTTTGGTTCTCACAAAAAACAATGTTATAATCATATGTTACCCTCTGTTTTCCCTCTCGTATTGGGCAAGAAAAAACCCGCCCACAAGTAGCTTGATAACCTGTCCTTCGGATCAGGGAATTTCAATTGGGATTCAGATGACGCTTGACAGATCAAAATGATGCGACTAGTCAATTTGGTTTGATGGCCATTGCTTTGGGCTGCACAGATTGATCGGGGTTGTGGTGAAGTAGACTAGTCCAATTCAGTTCACACGACGAAATGAGGAAAACCCACGCTCAGAACAAGAACAAGGTTCCCTAACTAAGCCCACGAGTTGAGATATCGAAGTGCAACTCTTTCTACGATCCTGGAGACGTGCTTTTACCTCTTACGTGCAAAGCAGCTCAAGATCGAAAAACGAAAAAACTTGCCCATGCCAATCCAGAGTATTTCGATCGAATGTTCTAACTACACCCTCTGGCAGCATCGTCATCTTTTCCAACGGCGGACATGCATAGCACCACAAGAAATAATGGTAACATGAACTAGTGACGCTGCATTTCTCTACAGAAGGTCCGAAACAACAAACTGTAATCTGAAAAAGAAACGGTGACCATAATTTCATGCCGACACTGGTTGTGGACACGTGTGCGGATGTTATTTTGGCCATGACGTCAAGGATTGCAGTGAAAGCACAATGGTATCGAATTTCCAACCTCAATGATAGAATCAATACCCCTGAAAACTACCAATATTAGTAATGATAGGGCTGAGAGATTGATACTATGCCATTACAGTGCAAAATGATTTTACTTCAAAAGGTCCAGAAGGACATTGGCTCAATAATCATAAACATATCGACATGCATAATTCAACAAAGGCTGCCCGATCATACTGCTTTGTCTATGTTATTGTTCACAATTCCTAAAAAGATTGGAGCAACCGAAGTCATTTGACTTAGTGGCCACAAAAAAGGTCATTAAAATTTGTTCGAGACATCATTCTCTAAGCCAAAAAAGAAAGACAGAAAAAGCGTAACTTCCAAGGTTCTCTGCGAACTCTTCTGCAGTATGCCTTGAATGCAATCATCCATCATTTCCCTTTGAAAGAACCATCACAAAAGGTTTCAGTAAAAAAATTTAAATTTAAGGTTAGCCAGCATAAGATCACTAAAAAAAGTTCTGAGATCAATGTACTAACTGAAACTAACTATACTATGACTTAGCAGATGAAGTAACACTCATGTTCAATCATCAATCACAATCCAATTAAACACAAACTACTTTAGACCAGTTCCACACCATTCGAGTCTTATTTTATAGGGTGTTTCATCTTTCCTTTATGGTACTATCTACAGTATTCACTATAAAGAAATCATCCCTTTTCATACATGTTTAGTATCTAATAAAAGCAACCATTTGTTTCAACTGTTTTTTTCTCTTTTTTGCTTTCCTAACTTCCATGATGAAATTGACAATGCCATCCTGCTATATTATTTTCTTTCAATTAAGGTCAAATCCCAAGGAACTTTAATGAGTCATCACCAGCCATTTCTTCAACAATGCAATAGCCTTTCCTTCATCTTCACTTATCTAGAACTTGGGTTTGGGGAAATGGAACAGGAATGAGAAATACAAATAACCAAATTCCATCCTCTCCCCCACATAGAGGGAAAGGTGCACCCTCATTATTTAGCATTTTTCCCTAGAATGACGCATATTTCAAACATGCTATGCTAGCTAAGACATTGTAGAGTGGTAGGGCACTATAACCATGTTTTTGTTTATTCAAAAGTTCAATTGGCGCCCAAAATATTACTAGAAGAAACCACTTTCCATATGACCAAGAGCAAAAACATAATCTTAATTTGATGAAGAGTCGAATGACAATGTTCAGGTAGATTTCTGGCTTTGAAATAGAATTTATTGCAATAACTTTTAAAGTCAAACAAAAAAAAAAAAAAAAAAAGAGAAGATGAAAAAGAAAAGACGGAATGAAAAAGGTTAGTAGAGAATACCCCTTTTATGGCTCTTAGTCTATTTAGCTGCATCAGTGGCCTCAGTAGTTTCGACTTCTCTTGGGCATTGAGACACATAAGGTTTCAGCTGCAAGAAACAAATGCCGGTTTAATATTCACAAGGCATGGTGCATTTGTTTGAAGACACTCATAATAGAAATGAACGTCACTTGCTTTATTTGTTAACTTCAGGATGTTGGATGTTCGGAGGAGGTTATGGGGAGAAGAGGGACTAATGGGATTTAAGGGTACCTTGAAGTCAGTCAAATCGGGAACTATATAGTTTGGTAGTTTCTCCTGCATCAGAACATATCCACCTGCAATAAAAATGATTTGGAATGGTTACACTTGTGCAGAAAATACCAACCGTATATTAAGCACAATATTCACGCCAAAAGAAACAGTTAGCAGCCTGACAAGGCCAATCTTTAAACAAAGGATACTCATTTTCTTTTTCCTCTTCATAGCAAGGATGTATACTTTGATAAGAAGGCAGCCTTTTGCCTGAAATAAGTGTGACCACATATTGATCGTACTTCTGGTATGTTCAAATTAGGGATACCACTTAAGGACCATGAACCTATATCTTCTACGCTCTTCAACTTCAAGTCATCCTTAACATGATATAACAATACATACTAAGAATGGTAATCCACAATCCACATGTTATCTTAAGAACAGCAATTTAGATTCAAAAAAGGAAAAAAAAAATTCTATCATATACTTCTAGCGCTCTTGGGCCCTACAACATAGAGCAAAAGGAAAGATAGGTATACAAACCTTTGCGGGTGTGAAAACCAGTTGGCTTGCAATTCTTTCCCTTGTAGTAATTTCTTGGAGCACGTTTTGAAGAAAGAATATCGAGTGATGATGTACGCTTCCTCCTAAATGCCCTTCCCAGCCCTAGTATCAATCCCAGTGGCATTTTCTCCCTCTTTGCAGTGAATGGACAACCTGCAATTCAATACGAGCCTGGAACATGAAATGGACTCTGGGACTTCAACCAGACTAATAAAGTGTTTTGCCATAAGTCGTAACAACACCATATGGTCTTACAAAGAAAAAACTAGATCAACACATAGTAGCGTGTGATATGGCTAAGATATTGAACATTCAAAGAACAAGATAAGAAGAATGAAAAGCAAAAATAAAGTAAAGTTTGATCACAGAGACTGAAACAAATATTTTTTCTAGTTGTTAATGAAAGATGGGATTTATAGTTTTTTGTGTTATCTGAATCCTCAGCGCTTAAAAGAAAAATTGCTGTGCTCCCTCCCTCCCTCCCTCCCTCCCTCGGATGCAATCATGATAGGCCCAAGTAGAGCCAAGCTGATGTAGCGCTACATATAGCTAGAGACAATCATAACAAATTCGCAAATTGGACTCATCTCAATTTCAAAATAGGGTGCATCATGCAGTGATCGACGATCCCATTTTCAGGATTCCACGAGAGATGGGAATCCTTATGTTGTGATCTCATGGAGATGCATCTCAAAGGGTCTTGCTACATATTGGGAAAAATTCGACTTTACGGAGGTCCAATTTCCAATCTTATGCTGAAGCCTGAAGACATTTCATCACCATCATCAAGCAACTTTAGACGCCAACGGAGGCCCCAGTACCTTCCATTTGGATGCAACGACACGGAAAATACCTCAGCTCTTTTAAACAATGACTTCATGTACTAAAATATCAGTTAGTTCAAGATTTCTAACTGCTGATAGCCTATCGACGACCACTCATCAATATCAATCATCGACCAAATGCATGAATTCCTGTCCACCCACCATTCTTTCAGTTCATTACATCTAGAACACACTAAAATCTCAGTAGTTTAAGATTCATAACTCCAACAACTCGGCGAAGAAAATCCTACACAACTCCCCGTTGCCGTTCGCCGCGATTCAATCTGCTCGGCATCAACGAACGCGACAAATGTATCGCAAAAAATCACATTTTTCCCCGTAAAAAACAGAACTTTCGGATGAAACTAGAAAGCCATGACTTTACTCGAAGCCCAACCTGCGAGAGCGAGTGCCGCGCGCCGAAGCTCGCTGCGTCGAGCGAGGGCCTGGGGACGCGTCGTCGAAGCTCGTGGAGGACGGGACAGTAGTCGTCGCGGTCCTCCTCGCCGCGTCGAAGCTCGTGGATATGCCGGTAGCGGCACGGCGACCGGCGTCGGAGCTCGTGGACTGGCAATGGTGCTGCGGCGGCTGAAGCCAAAGAGAGAGCAGCGGCAGCTGGCCTAATTCACGATGAAGCAGGAACCTGGATCGGCGAATTATTTTTCTTAGCCTAGGGCTTCTCCCTGCGCTGGGCCTTGCACTGGGCCTTTAGATGGGCTTACACTGGGCCTTTGGATGGGCCTCGCACTGGGCTTCAAGAAGCCCATAGCTTGACAAATTGATAACGACGCGCGGCATTGTTGCTTCCGTGTGATTTCGGAGTTTTCGATATGATGCCGGCCGGTGAAGGTCTTCCTCTTGCGGTACACGATCGACGAACGCTTTTGTAACTACCGCGTATCGTTAATTGTCAACTGTTGGATGAAATTGATTGATTGAAAAAAAAAAAAATCAATCAATTGACAAATCTCGTCACGGATGCAGCCGGCGATTTTATGCTACGCCATCATTGCACTTTAGAATTTTCCCTGTACAATGATAGGAAGAAGACCGCTCCCGTTAATTTATCATCAAATTCATGTGGAGGTTCCTGCCGACACGAAAAGGTTGCTTTTGGGATTTCTTAATTCGACAAATGACATAATCAAGTCAGATCACTTACCAAATCCAATTCTCTTTCAAGGCATTTCGAGTTCTTAAGTTACTTACAACGAATGCACTCCATCCATTTCTCCACCAATTTGTAGGCTACCACAAATGGAAGTGTCACCCCCGAAAAAAAGCGACTAGCTGAGGGTTTGAAAATCGAAAACAATTTTGCCCGACCCATGCCCTCATGCTTCCCTTATTGAACCATTGCGTGGCGGGTTCACTAGATCAACGAATGTGTCAAGAGGTCCAAGACAAGCTTTCTTTAAAATCATCATGCACCTCCCACAAGTTCTGCACGATGCCCCAAAAAACAAAAAACCCTTTGTTTCAACTTGCTCGACTAATGTGGACACCTTAGTAGTTGCCACTCTGTCAATTGTTTGATGACATCAATCAATTGAAACAAATCAATTGAAAAATCTCATTCGTCTGATGACAATGATTTTATAAGACATGATTGCACTTTAGAAATTTTCACATATGATGGTAGGAAGAAAAATGATCTTACTATATTACCGAATGAGTGTGGAGATTCCAACCAACGTGAAAAGGGCACTTTTGGGACTTCTTGATTCAACGAATGATATAATTATGTCAAATCACTTATCGGAATCCTGTTCTCAAATCATTTGAAGGCTTTTGGAGTTCTTAAGTTACTTACAATCGATGTACTCCGTCCATTTCTCCACCAATTTATAGGCTACCAAAAATGGTAGGATCACCCCCGAAAAAAGCGACTAGCAAAGGGTTTGAAAGCGATGTTGCCTTGCCCGACCCAAGCGCTCGTGCCACCCTTATCGATGCACCGCGCGGGGGACTGCGATAGGGGTACGATCTTTGAGCTAGGGCTTAGCCCATCACCCCCTTGTCCACACACGAGCTTGGAACAGCTCATCAAAGTGCACAATATCAACCAAAATGTCAATAGGTCCGAACACGAGCCTCTCCAAAACCACCCGGCGCCGACAGGTTCCGCACACGCGCCACAAAAACAAAGACCCTCGTTGCAACTTGCTCGACCGACCCGGACGCCCGACCCTCGAGAATCGCCCCACTCTCTCTCTCTCCATCCAGGTGAGCCCTACCATAACTGCGGGTGGAAAAATCAAAGAGGGCGGACGAAGAAAGAAACTTTCTGGCGATCGCTGGCGCAAAGCGACGACGCCCCGAAAACCAAACGAGAACCTAAAACGCTAGGCTGCCCCTACTGCCCCGGCCCCCAACTCTTATCCGGAAAAGATTCTCCTCTCCCCCACAAGGGGCACCAGGACAGTCAAACATGGCTACCGAAAGAAGACGACGAGGAGCCCCACCCCCCACCATCTGACACCGATCGCGACGTCTGCCCATGAGAAGAGACCGGGTGCTCTCCTCCTCTGCTGCACAGCCCGTAAACAAAAAAACCAGAAAAAGGAAAAATGGAGAGGAGGGAGAGGAGGGGGATGGGGGAGGGGGAGGGAGGGGCTAGTGGCCGTGCCAGCTTTATGGTCCGTCTCTTTCCGTATTTAAAGTAGAAAAGCCGAGAGCGACGTGGGTTATCCCCACCTCCACGAGTTCACACCCGCACGACGACGACGACCATCTTTGGCCTCGGCCTTGGCCCGTCGCTACTCGAGGCTCGCTCGTAGTAAAGCGACCCTTCGGTGCTGGCATCAACTGGCGATCGCGCGCCTATCGCTAGTTTGCTAGAGCTCGATTCGGCAGAGCTCTAAAGATAGATGTATGTGCTATATCTTGCTTTTACGGTGCTTAGGACTGTGGACCGAGCGCAGAAGAAACAAAGACGATTCCTCGTTGCCCCGGCGGGATACATATGTGGAAATTGCAGCGTAATTTGCGGATGATGCTGAAGAATGACTCGCACTGTAAAGGGTAAGAACCGGATATTAGAATTAGGGATAAGCATGGTTCACGTGGGTGATTTTCACTTGAAATTGTAAACCATGTGCTAAGGTTCAATTCCAAAAAATTAGAAATGAAAATCGCCCGTTGGGTCCATGGTCCGGTTTCCACATTAGTTCATTGATCTTGCCTAAATGTCCCCCAAAAAAAACCATGATTTCCAAAACCCTTTTAAATTCTTGAAAAATTTCAATTGAACTTGAAACCAAATGTATACAAAAATGATTCTAGAATGTGGGAAATCAATGAAATAAACTCACACAAAAACGATTTGAACTTAACACAAATCATGCTATTTCAATTTAAAAATATCATTGCCTCTCAAAATATATTTTATCAAATGGGTTATATGTGTTTGGCTAAAAGACGAGGAAACACATTAATGAATTTAGATTCGACACTAATTTTATGCTAAATTGTTTGAGGTTGTTCGCAATGTACGAAATTATCTCAAATTATCATTAAAATATATATCGGTTTGGTTTGAGTGGGCAATTCTACTCTTGAAATCGGGAATCAGACCAATTCTCATTGGTTCCAACAAATTGAAACTCAAAATCACATCGGTCCTCATGAGAACCGCTGGTTTGGCTAGGATTCGGATAGTTTTTTATTTATTTGCACACTCCTAATTAGAGAGCTCGCCCTAACTAAGCAAATGCTTTTTTTTCCCGTCTTTCTCTTTAGAATTTTCGATACCGTCAAATGGCATTCGAGCTAGGATTTTCATTACGTACCTGAAATACTTGGGATTCTGAATAAAACGATCTTTTTCTTCTTACACATCGCGAGCGACACGTTGTTACTTACCACGTGTTCGAATGTGAATAAGAACAAGATGTGCATGTAAGTGTGAAAGTGAGTAAGTTCACCTCACTGAAAGCGGCACATGTACCATTCCATTAAGACTGCTTAAAAGGACCTGCTTTTTGTTTCTTTCTATAACCTCCCCGATTAAAAGCCTGAGAAAGGATACCTTTTTGTGATTCCGTGCGATTAATTTGACATAAGATTCGTCATCATGAATGATTAAGTAATGACTGTTTTCCTACCTGAAATAAAGCGATGACCAGTTAAATAATATCCTGAAAAACATTGCTTTTGGGACAACCGAGGACGATGAACGAATCAAAGGGGGGCCAGCGAGGGCCATAAGCCCTATTCGTTTGCTTGCTACTTGTTGTATTCTCTTATCGAATATATGTTGAAATTTCTTTTAAAATTTATGTACTTTTTCTTTTCTCCTAAATTATATATACGAGTTAGAATTTCGTGTCCCGCGATACCTTAATCGTATATGAGCACAAGGAATTTGCGGAATTTGTGGAATTTGTGGAAAAAATCGCCCATATGGTAAGGCCTGGGCAAGAGCATCTACAGGGCCTAGTAGCACAGGAGGGTTACCCCAGCATCATAGGGATTGGTGACTCCTACAAATTTTCCAGAGAGCTTAGTCTTGGGACATAAAAAGGGTAGGTGGGGTCGGCATCTACTTGTCAATAACTTGTTGGGGATGGTATGCTTTTCCCGATTGGCGCTTTCCGGGAATTCTAAAAAGAGAGGAGAAAGAAGACAAAACAGCTAATTGGCAATTTGGCCTTTGGTGGGGGAGTACTTACCCATGTACTTTTCAAGGTTGCATACCACAAAGTCCACAAAGAAACCTTTGCATTCAAACCTTTAATTAAAAAATAAGGGGCAAAACGACATATAAAATTCATAAACTTTTACTTAATATATAATATAGTTTTGAAATTTTAATTTATTTAGTGTGATTATTAAACTTTTAATACATATTTAATCTGGTCCCAAAACTACATGAAAATGTTCAATATCGTCACTAGACTTGAATTAACAAAATGATAACATCGAATGTTTTCATATAGATCATATTAAACAAGTTATAAGTTCAGGGATGTCATTAGGCCAAAATTCGAGAATTATTTGTCATTGTCCAAAAAAGACCATATATCTTAACGGCATAAAATTTTTGTCCATGTATTATATGGGGGAAAAAAATATCAAAATATACCCGAATTTTCATCTGAATACTATCTACTTAATTAGTCAGTGAAATTGCGCTCCTTGTCCATGTAGCACCAACAGAAAGAATCCCTCAAGCTTCTCTCTGCATCTCTTCTTCAGACATGCAGAGGCCGCACTCCACCCTTCAGCTCATGATAGCACAATCGCCGCCTGCCGGACTGACATCGTCGTTGCCTAGGTCGTCGAGCCATCACCGGCCTATGCTATAATGCAATTTGGGGTTTCTTCAAACGAGACGGCTTCTTTATAGATGCTTGGAGCAACTTCGACTTCGATTTTTTTTTCTTTTTTCGCTTTGAATCTGGCAACTCTTACAATTTCATTTTCATCAAACATGAAATAGGTGAAAACATTGTACTAAATTCCCTTTTTGTATATAGCGAAAGAAATTCCAATGCTTAACTTGCACAGCAAAAATAGTTTGGATTATTTTACTTTATGGCAGAAGAAATTCTAATCCTTAATCATCTTCTCTTCGTTCTATCTTCTTTGACGATTCTTCTTAGCCCCTCGTTTCTCTCCTGCATCCATGTCGCCCACCATCCAATTATAGTCTTAGATTGTCTTGAGAAGAGCGACTGTCATCTCCACACGCAGAGAGAGAAAGAGAGAGAGAGAGAGAGAGAGAGGTCAGTCTCTGCGAACGAGCATGGAGGTGCTGCCGCAAGTCATGATCTGCCTCCTCGCGACGCTGTGTCCCCGTGAGAAGCCTTCCAGCTTTATCTGATTCGATTCCTCACGGGGCGAGAGCGAGAGCAAGAGAGAGAAGAGAGAGACAGAGAGAAGAGGACAGTAGTGTACAACGTCAGGGGCTCAGAACCCATGCTCCGCGGACAGCGCCAATCATTAAACATTTTATTACTAACTCTTCATTACTTAACAACGCTGCATATATAGAGAGAGAGAGAGAGACTCTGTTCTTGTCAGGGATTATGCTGAGAGATCCAAATCTAGTTCCACTTCCCCATCTTTGAGGGAAGAAGAAGACTCCAAGACTTGCCAACTCCAGCTCTCGACCACGGCACGGCTTTCCGATTTCCAGAGCAGGACCTGGTCCCCCCCCCCGGGAAAAGGAGAAGAACCCAGGAATTATTGACTAGGCTTTGTCTTAATGCTGTAATCTTCATGGGAAGTACCAGTGCAGCGTGGGAGGTTGGTCGACCGAGAAGAAGTTGCAGGACTCCTCCGAAATGAACCCGCTCGGATGATTCTCTTCCATCCTCACCTGATGGTAATACCCTCTTCCCGCCGTGGTCCCTCTTGACCACGAAGGAGGCGGCGGCGGCGGCGGCGGGGACGTAGAGCAACTGCCGTATCGGAGAGGGAGCGGGAGCGGGGGAGCAGCCGACGAGGGGGGCAGCTCCGGGGTCGGGTTCGGGTCTTCCTTGACGGATCCGCTGCACGACCCGGGCTTGCCGTCTTCGGAGGATTCGGAGAGGGGGGATTCTTGCTTGACTGCGCAGTGATTGCTGCTCTCTGACGTTTCTCGACGGAGCTTCACCTTCAACTCCGTTAGCTGCAACGTACAACACACAACGACAAGAAACGGAGAATTGTCGTTCATTAGAACTTGTAAAGATATTTTGGAAAGGAACCGATCATTGGTTAGCTTGTCTCACGATCAAGAATTGAATTCTGAAGATGCCAGTTCGAAAGGACTCTGATATTTTGGTACCTAGTTTTGGGTCCATCGCCCGCTGGTATGCGTCGATGTCGCACTCAATGTGAATTTTTTTTCGAAATGCGACAATGCACCGACACCTATCGCTAGTATGCAGTGAGAACTGAAATTGCATGCGGAAAATTCCACCAGGAAGACATGTGAGAAGCTGACTGAAAACATATTATTTCGGTACCTCTGCCGCTAGGGACTCCTTTTCTTGCTCGAGGCTATCGAAGTCGAGCTTCAGAGAGTCGTAGCTGGCCTTGAGAAGGCCGTAGTCCTTCTCCAATTGCTTGGTCTTCCAGCGAGCGCGCCGGTTCTGGAACCATATCGCGACTTGCCGCGGTTGGAGGCTCAATTCTTCAGCCAATCTCGCCTTCCGCTCCGGCTCCAACTTGTTCTCGATCTCGAAGTTCTTCTCCAGGGCCTTCACTTGGTTTGCGGTGAGCCGCCGCTTCTTCTCGGTGATCAGGCCGGCCTCTTCCCCGGAATGATCCTCTTGGTCTAGACCATCTAGCATTGCCTGAAACTCTATGCTGTAGCCTTGGCTCTTCTTTAGGACTTTTTCCCCTGCAGTGGCAACAAGAAAGTGGCGGGCTAGTCTCTTGTTTCCTTCTAACATGAACCAAGGAAGCTAGATGGGATATGGCATATCCGGGTAGACTCTCAAGTCAAGAAATAACAAGACTATAACTCCAATCTTCTCCAGGAATTAGAAACTGAGTATTGCAAAAAGCAGAATTTTTGCATGTTTTTGTTTGGCAGCGAAGTGGGTTTACCTTTACCTGAGCACATGGAGATCCAAACATCCGACGAATCGGAGCTACTGAGCCGCTTCATGGCTATAATCAACACGGCAAATTGCGGCTCCTTATGCAGAGTCGAGTCACAAAGTGGAGAGAGGAGGGAAACAAAAAAAAAAAAAAAATGAGAACAGAAAAAGCAAGCGTTTCAGCTGTCACAACTTGCTCTTCTCCTCAATGACTCTGCTGTTGCAACAGGAGAAGCACACGCGCTCCATCGTTAAAAGAGACAACGTATGCTTAAAGGCAAGGGGAAGAGATCATGAAATGGGGTCGAGCGAGTTTCGAGGAGGGAAGCTGAAATAGGATAAAAATTCCCAAAACCAAGAAAGAGATGTCTCATATATATGCATACACACATATATAACTGGGAGTGTGATATGCAATGACCCTTATGGTGACGTGTAGGAGGAAGCGAAAGGTATTGGCGTTGTCCTTTTGCAAGCATCAGCTTTTTCTTTGGGTTTGAATTTACTCGAAAAGTTGGCCACGTGAGTAGGCCCACCATCTCCTGGACTTTTCACATCCATTGAAGGCCACACATGCTTGTCGACACTGGTTCCAGTCAAGTTCGGAAGCCAAGCCAAAGCAGAGCTCCCAGCAGATGTTAGCGGTAGCCAAAGTGACGTCTCGAAGACAGAAGGAAGGCTCAGCAGTTGGAATTTCATCTGTACAACTGCTGTCTGATCTCGAATTTGGAAAAGAAACTCGTGAGGCGGAAAGAGAGCAGGAGGGTTTAGAACGCCTCTTGAGCGATCTATATGGCTAAAACAAAACGTGCTTCTGCTGTGGTGGTGACTGGATTGATGTGACGAATTTGGGAATCTCTCTCTCTTGTGAGTTCTTGTTCTTTTTCTAAGTTGGTAGGGAGTGGTTGGGTGCTAATTTTGCTTTCTTGGCTAATTTAGATGTGATAAACATAGAGCAGCTACTTTTATTTTTTATTTTTGGATGAGAGGAAAACGGGGGGATGCAAAGCGAGAAAAAACTTATTTAATGAAATTTGGGAAATAAGAACTAGTGACTATGGTGATAGTCTCAGCTACAATTGATGAGTGGTTGAAGATTGAACATGCTTCGCAGAGAATTATGCAGTATTTAACTTTGTGCAAATGGATTTTTGATTTTGGGGGACTAAGGTTAAGTTTTTGAGTTAGGGCTTCTTCTTTTTTTTTTGTCGGTGAGTGTTTGAGGTGTCGGAAAAAGTATCGATTTCCTACAGAGGTTAAGATATCAACTGATGTGACTTATCACATCTAACACGACAAATTATGCCTCTGCCTACGGGCTTTAGATCCCTTCTAACGAGTGATACTTGAATTTTTTTATTGAATTTGACGTTTTACTTTGAATTCATAGAAAACCTAAATTGGACTTCGATATTGACTTTAAAATGTGAGCATCTTAATGACTTTAGACCCTTCAGGGCCTTCTCAACGAATAATATTTGAATCTTTAGTCAATTGATGTTTCATGTGAATTCACATTAAACCTACAGAAAAAAGATTTCGAGGTTGACTTTGAAATGTTAGCATTCATGTGCCTTTGGGATGTTTCGAGTTAAAAAAAAAAAGAAGAAGAAGATGAAAATGGTAAAAAAAAAAATAATAATATTGAGAAAATGTAAAGTTGAAAAGTCGAAAGTAGAAAGGTGAAACCATTGGTGGTGCGGTTTGCCAACTTCTGATGCCCGTTGGTGCCTGTAAAAACGGGGACAAATCATCACTCTTAAAATCCGTGCAAAAAGAGGCACCAATCACGATTGATTCTCCCCAAAATCATGGTGGACATCGGTCGTGGATTTCCATAGATGCATCGGCAATCGAGTCTTTGCATCGGCTCCATCCATTCATCATCTGTATGTTCGAAGCGAAAATAATAAGGTGAGGCACTAAATCGCGAAAGGGGAAAACGGGCAGAACTTTTTTATATGGACTTCATACATTTGATCATGAATCGGGCGACCCGATGATTAGTTTGCATTTTTAGTGTCCTCTTCTCCAAATTTGTGAATTCATTTGATACGGTTAAGTAAATAACCTCAATATGTTCATTCCGTCATATAAAAATGCAAGGAAACCTTTAGCACTCGCTCATTAACAAAAAGAGTTAGACTTTAAACTAGTAAAAGCGAATATGATGACTATTTTATTTTTATTTCAGAATTATTTTTGTATTCCAAATTTATTTTTAGAACAGAAATATGTTTGGTAACGCAATTTTATTTTTTTATTTATGAAATAATTTTTTAGTCTAGAAATAACTTAAGATAAAAATAAGAAGTCATTTTTTTTTATTTCTCTATTTCTAGAATAGAAATAAGAAATAAAAACTCATCTTATTACTTGTCTTTGTTACTTGGGCGCGAATAATAATCATTCTTATTAAAAATTAATTTATGAAAGAGAAATAATTTTTTTATTTATATTCTTCAATGAGTTTAAGTTAAAATATGCGTTTGATAATGACACAAAAATTTTTCTCATGGAAGATGGTGGCGATGGCAGATGGCAACTAGCAAACGACAACCGACGGGTGATGGCAGGCAATGGTTGATGGATGGTGATTGGCGGT
Source organism: Eucalyptus victrix (assembly GCA_016097545.1). NCBI lineage: Eukaryota > Viridiplantae > Streptophyta > Magnoliopsida > Myrtales > Myrtaceae > Eucalyptus > Eucalyptus victrix. The sequence goes on along the minus strand of CM027840.1, from coordinate 4,150,355 downwards.
TGGGAATGGTGGTGGCGTACGGTGGACGATGGTAGTAGATAGGTGGTTGGCTAGTAGCGAGAATGAACAATGAAATAATTTTTATTTATGATTTCTATTCCAAAAATAGATAAATAATTTTTTTTTTTATTTATGTTCCAAACTTATTTTTGAAGTAAATATTTATTTTGGAAATAAAAAAAAGAAATAGTTTTACCAAACATGATTTTTGTTGTAGAAATAAATCCGGAATAGAAATAAAATTGTTATTATGCGTACCTTAGCCAACCACCCACTCGTTGCTACTGCTCACCAATCACTGCCACTCGCCATCTGCTACCACTAGTCACCATTCGAGGCCATTGCCAATCACCATCCACTGAAGCTTGGGAGAGAGAAATTTTGTATTATTATCAAATGAATTTTTATTCCTGCAACAAAAATTTTATATCGATTATCAAATATGTATTTATCTTTCAAAACTTATTTAGGAATAGAAATAAAAAAAAAAAAGAAATCAAATTTTGTTCTAGAAATCAATTTTTAGCCCGAATGGTTATCATTCGCCCCCTAAGCACCCGAATTTCTATTTTCCTCCATCCACCCTTCGTTTGAAAGGGTTTCAATTGGTGAGCTGCAAATGTGTGACGTCACGCATATGTAAATCTAACGATAAATATGGGCGGTAAAAATTTTACATATGAATGATGTCCGGTACCATATATGCTTACGAGCCGGAATCCTTTGATCGAGATGGAGGAAAAGATGGGCCGTGGAAAAGTCGAAAGTAAAGACTTTAAATTCCTGGGAGAACAACGGGAGATTAGTCTCGTGATCAAACATGCCAAATCAAGCGACGCAAACGCGCTCACAACTTTCATCATGTCCCATTGCAAAGTCCTTGCTTTTGCTTGCGAGATATTTCTGCATGCTCGAGAACAACCGATCGAGAACGCGCACACCTGTCGACGCTCGATTGCCTGGCAGCAGATCGAGACAACTTTGACATAACATCAAAGCCCCAATTGCTAATCAAATCACATCCTTCTCTTGTGGGAAAGAGAAAAAGAGAGCAAAGCACGAGCCCAACAAGTCCCTCTGCCAACAGACATGCAACTCTTAACCACAAGTGGCTAAGCAGTTAGGAGGAGATTACTGAGCTTTTATCTTTCTAATCAGTTTGACAAAGTAAAGAGAAAAAAGATACGTCCGCGTCTAAATCATCATAGAGACAGGTAGTACCAATAATGCAGGGAAGACAGGCATGGGAAATCGCGAAGATTTAGGATGCTTGAATGAAAAGCTCCTTGCTTCTATGGCAAATTGAAAATGACAAACAGAAATTAGCTGTGTAGCGACAAATCGCGGAAAACTTTCAGTTTCTTGGTCATCAGCACCTGTGGAAGAAGATAAAACATACAAACGTACAAACGAAAACATACACCATGTGGCGCTCTCGAGAGGACCGAAGTATCAGTTCACAATCCTTTCATCCATGTGAACATTAACGGCGAATAATTAGGCCAGATCTGAATTCGACCAAGAATTTAGTTTCTTGTCAACATTATAATCCAACAGCTTGCATGTAACACGAGATGCACTTGATGGCGAAAAGAAACACAAGGTAACCAAAAAGGATTCTACTCGATCGCTATGGATTTTGCTCTGCTGTGGATTTAAAAAATTACAGAAGAATCGGGATTTAGAGAAAGAAAAATTTACCAATGGAGCAGCATATGAACTTCAAAATTTATGCCGTCGTGTCATGACCTTTGCACAGTTTAATGCCTATTCTTTTAAGACTGTTGGCCTACTACCTCAAAAATCTGTCGGTATCTCTGAATTCCTATATTCTGGCGAAGATGAAAATGGGGAACAGCATGATGATATGTCAATTCCGGCGACTTCCATGGCATTGCAGACCCATTCAGGAACATCGCCTTCTGGAAACTGCAAGATAAAGGGTATGAAGTGGGTTTAAAAGTGCAAGATTCTAACTTTTCAAAATAACACCATGCACATCAATCAAACTCAATATTTTAGAGAAATCTTCCAATTGACATATGATTTCACCAGTGTGCATGCATATGCATGTGGGCGAGCCCAAGTAATAATTATTTAGATTAATCAAAGAACACATTGTCTTCACAATTTTGTAAATGAGTGCAACAACAGACAAAGAGAGCTAACATATGCACATCATAAAGCAAGATCATAAACAGATAGATTTTCCATAGAAGTACCATTTTCTGCAGAAATTTGCATACAAACCTGCGAGCAGAATTAAAAACAGTTGTCAGAAGTTTACTACAAATGAGCATGGAAGAGAAAAGAAAAGCTGGAGAAGGGAAGATTATCTCAATTATATCAAAAGGTGCCTACTCTGGAAATCTTCCCTGGACAATTGATGAGTGTAAATCACTGCTGAGCTGCATTGAATCACAAGAAATATCCAATTTCAAAACTTCACCGAGGACCAGAAACAAGAAATGGCCTTTTTTTCTTTTTTGCTAGTATATGGCATAAACAGCATAATCACAATTAGTACACAAACTTTCTACTCAACTCATCGCATCATCATCCATTAATGATTTAAATGTATTTTCATACCTTCATCATGTAAAATAAATTGTGGTACGATAGAAGCTGGGATCCCATGGCATCTTTCGTAACCAGGCAATGAATATAGGCCCTAGAATATTTCTTGCAGACCTGCAGGAAGAAAGAAAAGGGCTGAGATATTCGAAGAAAAGCATCTTCATTAACATTTCAGATTATCTAGTTCCATTGAGAACATACCATGCAATTGCATGAAGGATCGACTGGACGGGTATCAGTGGCCATTGCTCGATGTTTCAACTTCAGAACACCCTGATTGGAATGACGTATTATTAACTTGAGGGAAAGAAAAAAATACACTATGTTGGGTACCCAACAACTCATTCAAATTATTTTTACATGTTAATAGAATAGGGTTTTGGTAAGCGCAGGAATCCATTTATGTTGTTAGACTAGGAAGGAGCTTTTCAAATCTTTCAGGAGAGAGGTTTATTACCTCGGGTACAAGAGCTGTGCCAAAGCGAGCAGTACGAGTTGGATAGACACAATCATACATGTCAGCACCTAAAGCACTGCAGACCACAATATCTAGTGGATAACCAACACCCTGAGAAATGGAACGTGCATGTATTAGAGGATACCACTAAAGAAGAGATTAAGTATAGATTCTATACAAACAATGGCATAAGTCTTAAGGTTATCAGTAAAAGTTATTAGTATATTTATACCATTACATATCGTGGTTTATCCTCAGGCAGCGCTGCAGTACACTGAGCGACAACACGCCAAAATGAATCTTTGTCCTCCCCGCCTGCAAGACCGCCAATGGCATAGCTGTCACAGAAGTACACTCAGTCAAATTCATTCCTCCATTAATTGAAAACATTAGAAAGAGAAACTTGGCCAAATGTATAAACTATTTGCACGGAGCACATCTACACATGCAGAAGCAAATGAATCTAGTCTACTTAAGCACTCCATAGTCCAACCCACTTGTTGAAGCAGATAGTAGCAAACCAACACCTCACGCACCTCTTGCAAAAGAGGTAAATGACGTTTCTAGTTTCTTTAAATTCAGTCTTTTTTATTTGTTGATAAGCCACTCATCTCCAATTTCACACCATACAGTAATATCTGAATTTCAGAAGCAAAAGAGCTTTTATGAGACATAAAGAGCACATCTTCATGATTTAACACCTGCATGGTCTTTTCATTCAGTCCAACATATCATGTATTTGTGTGCCTTCTATAATAAAACGGACGCACAAATTGAATATACAAAGAAAGTAAGGGTGAATAACCAAAACTCATCCTGCCCCAGAATATAGTGGATTACATTTTGTCGAATTAAGAGATTAATATTCCTCTATTTGCAATCTTCATATGTTTGAAATGTACAAGTATTTGCAAACAAAGAATAGCAGAGTTGATCAGAGATCCATCAACAATAATTTTTTTTGGAGGTTTAGCCATTGAGTGTTTACTGCACTGCACTCAAATTTAACCAACGATTCAAACAGTGCATCACTCAACTGATGCATCTAGGTACTAGGCAATTCCTGGACAAAGAGACATAAATGCATCTGCCCTAAATTATTAAGTCTTCATAGACCGTGTCTTCTTCACTAAGTGAATCCACCAAAAAAGGACTCACAATCAGTTTCCATAGTCAAACTAGAAACTCAATGCAACTAACCCTAAATCAAGCGGACTAATTCCTGGAAAAGTCATATAAAGCATCATCACTGGCGACGCAAACCACATAATTCACTCCACTGGTCATCATGCACATACCCAGGGAGATTTCGCTCCACCAAGCCTCTGACACATATGTCCCTGCTTACAGCATATAACATAACATGTTAAGAGGCATTAGCACCAGACTATAACAAGAGACAATTAGAGGAATAGAACGCCGAAACAACTAATGAATCGAAACTTGAAGTAATACTAACCTAAGCACAGGATCTAGACCACCTTGAATGATACCAAATAAATTTTGCTCATTTGGTCTTTTATGAGCTGTCAGCAGATATCAGAAACAATCTCATTTGATTAGACAAAAACAAGACCATAATGTTAACCAAAAAAAAAAGGGGAAGAAGAGCTGAAAGGACCCTCTATGGGAGATGTTAACAGTCAACATAAATTTTCTACCAGGACTCAAAAAAAATCATATATCTGAGACCTATTAATGAATCAGAAAAGCCTAGTCTGTTATGAAAAGTTCCTCCAAAAATCAAAGTAACTTTCTGAACAGTAACTTAACACTTTTGGTCCAGCAGGCCTGGGCAGTTAAGGGGGAAGTGGAACCACTTTTGCTAATTAGAAATTGAATGCTCTATGCACCTTCTGTGGATTGAGGATCTGAAAAATGGCTACTCGGGCTTTACAAAAATCATGACTGAAAACTAGATGAGTAAACTTTACCTGCTATACATCTGTCAATCCAACGAAGAGTGCGATACATGGCCTCCTCAATCCGTGGACCAGTAATGGTGGTCCTGACCACATCATCGAGAGCCATTATTATGTCTGCTCCAATTCTGTTCTGTATATTCAGCATGAGACAAGGGTTATCAGATCTTCATAGACTTATTTGACAAGAACACAAGAAAGAAGGCAAGCTTTCCTCACTGCCAAGCTATTACAGTCATATTGCCAACCATTTCAAACTAATGCAGACTAGTTAGCTTCATTTAGCTACTGTGTCAGGTTTCTTCAGTACCTTTTCTAGGTTTTTATTACTTCTAATTATTGAAAGATTAATTATATAGGGGACGGGTTCACACAGAAGTATGAACATACTTTGGTGAACATGCCTCGGATAAAGATTGCTACCTTTGATAAACACATCTTCTAAAGACATCTCTCCAGTCTTTTCTAAAAAATGAATTATTTTACCAGGCAACTTAGTAGGTGAGTATGGTTTCATTTTCTGATAATTCAACACTAATTAAGTAACGATATCCAGAATGTCCTTTAGAAGATGTGCACATTGAAGATAGCGAAATAAACAGCACATTAAATTACATGAAAGCAGAGATAACTAGAAAAATTGGGAATAAAAGCAATCCTCGATTAATCATGAGCCGAAAATATGACAGTAAAAATGCTGTGATAAACTCAAATGATAATAAGATTTCAAGAATAGTGGATCAATGGATTGAATGGCAATCTCCAGATAAATCCGTCCACTTTTTGAACTACAGAATATTGATTCCGTTACCAAGTTTGATCTGATCATAGAAGTGAGTCCCTTAAAACTGAAAGTAATTGGTAAAATAAGTCCAAAATCCATAGTCAAGTGCAGTATGCCCCAACATACTACATCCATACAATAGCTCATCAGCTTCATGAAAATCAAGCCAAGGATTTTGCAGCAAATTCAATTTTTTTATTGGTCAGTCTGCAGAAAGCAAATATAATAGATGGCAGCAAGAAGTAGAGAGCATGAAATCCAAGGCATGCACACAAAGTATGTGTATTACTATCTCCTCCATTGTCGTTTTCTTTTCTATCTGAAAACTCAGACATTTCACAAGATATTTGCAAAATGGCCAAAGCGAAACTTCATAATGGGATTTCCAATCATTTCCTCTAAGAACATTAAAGCAGACATTCCAGGATCCTGCATCCAATTGCTAATACTTATTCATTCCCCAATTAAGTATAGCCAACAAATAGATATTTAATCTCGTAAAAGAAGAAATTAAAAACACCGGGGGGAAAACTCTCTGGCATTAATCAAGTCCATAAGAATTGGTAAAGAAGTTCTGCCTACCTGTATTTGTATTGATTCTTCAGGTGTTAGAAGCATTGGCTTTCCATCAACTGGTGACTGAATAAAAAACGGAAGGCAAAAAGTTTCAATAAATAAGACAAGAATCAATAAGAACACGACAGGAAAGAGTTAATAAAAATAGCCAGTGGATGCAATAGGAGTAGTACAATTAAGCAGGCTACGTTGACGGACTGTATTGGAGAGACTCAAATACAAAGATGCGGCCAGTAGTTTCAGATAAAACATTTATTACAGCAAGAACAAAAGAACAGACAATGTTTAGTACTAATATACTAGCTGCTAAAGTAAACCCATCAGAGACAGAACATCAACTATTCAGTACATTTCACTTTCCTCACACCTGTCATGCTCAATGTTAATGATCTGATCATCGTGCAGAAAGAGAGGAAGAGGAACTAAGAACCAGCCCAATGAAGTGGACATCAATGAATGACTCCTCCAAGAAAAACCATAATATAAAAAATCACCTGAAAAGTTACACCCTTTTCAGTGATATCGGCTAAATGCAGCAAGGATACCTGAAAATAAAAATATTCATAGAACCAATTTCAGACATATAAAAACCTAAAAAATTATGGTAGTTAAAACATTTAAAACAGAGCTTTAGTAGGATAATCTAATTTCACAACACGAAATTATGGGTCATGTTTCAAAGAGACAGTGTTAAGGTCTCTATTTGTCATTTTAATGGAAAAATCATCTACTAGTACCACTATAACGAATGTGATGACTATATATGCAATACAACTGAGAAAAATTGCTAAAATTCTATTGAGAAAAATCTGTCTGAAAATAAATGAACATAAGAAGAAAGAACGCTACTTGAAGCAACACAAAGACGATTAATTTTGGCAAGGTACCAACCAGGAGACTCAATCACATTTTAAAAAAGATAGGCACACTGTCATGCTACTAGAGATCAGCATATGCACATATCTATCATGATATGGAAAATATTCAAAATATAAACAAAAACTGTCAATTAAATCTAGTAGCACGCGACAACATATTCAGAGACAGTCACAAAAAAACTGCATGTCTGCGCATACTAGACAACCATTTGGAAGCCACCAGAGTCGGTAAGTAGTGCTCTAGGCCAGTTCATAAACTTGTGAAGACCACCCAACTCGTCAATTAGCTCAGAAGTAGGACGAAGTGCCAAATGATAGGTATTCCCCAGTATTATCTGGCAACCAATTTCCTCAAGTTGGTCATTTGTCAGTCCTTTTATTGTCCCTGTTATTAAAGAAAAAGCGTACTCGTTAATTTTGTAACCACTGCCACCTCTTCCCATAAGCTCAGGAATGCTTGAAAAAGGAGTAAAAAAAAAAAAAGCAGAGAAAAAGCAGGATGCAGGATATGAAGGGGCAGTGTGTAGAGCAAATTGACCAACTGAAGAGTTATGCATGATAAAAATGAGCATGAATTCCTATTTCATTGTTACTTATGTATTGCTCAGTGAATATATGTAAAAAACAAAACAAACCCCAAAAACAATGAACTGAGGATGCTCCTAGCAGAGTTGCTTTCTTACACAGGTCACACAAAAGAAATATAAGCCAAGTTGTTGAACAATTCCAAAATGTCTGTTGCATAGCTGTCAAAGTATAATTAGAAAGAGATACAAAAATACAAGTTGCATCCAGCAATAGTCACTAACCAAGTCTCCTCTTCCCCACTACATAGAGTCAGCAACAAGATGAAGTGGCTGAAAAGCCATTTCCCACCTCGAGCAACCTCAACCACACGAAAAGGATGTCGCAATGCTCACTTTCATCAAAACTATTCTATTATACTTATAGCTGTGCAAGTCCATTTTTTCTTAGTCTATTTACATCCATAGGAAGTCAACATAGTAAGAAATCCTGTGAAGTGCACTCATATTCAACATCCAAATTATAACCTAGGATTGGGAATGTCAAAGAAGTGTGCATGGATGATGTATTCCCGATAATACAAAAAGAGTCAATACTCCTCGAGGTAACATGACAAACCTTGTGTCCCCACCGGCATAAACAGCGGTGTTTGACAAACAAAATGAGGGAGTGTTAGTTGAGCTGCACGAGCACGATTAAATCGCCCGAGAACCTAGTACAAAAAAGTATGAAAGCATCAAATCAGAGACACAACTGAGCATGCAATTAAGGATGAGCAATCACCATGCTCTCAGTAATCATGTCGGACTTCTTGCTAAGGCAAAGGCAGAGCTTGTTTATTGGTGCACCCATTAGTTACAAGAAAAAACCCTTTTAACTAGCTGCATATGGTAAAACTTATATAGTAAAACTTCAGTTCTTTCTATCATTAGCTGCATTGTCTTCTGGTTCAATAAGTAATCAGCAAGCAAGACAAACTCATGTACAAAAGCAATCGCCACTCTAATAAATTCCATCATCAGCAGCACAGTTATGGTTGGAACACACTGCTGACATCAGGGAACGCAACCACAATGATGAGTCTGCCGGGAAAATCTTAATTACCGAGGGATGAAGGAACAAGAAACAAGGACAAACATACTTTCCAATCAACTGGTCTTCCATGCTCATCGCTCAAGCACTTCAAATGCGAGAAAAAGCTCGCTTTCTTCGCATTCAAGAACCATGTCCGTAACCATTTCAAGAACTACACAGGTCCGCACGCTCCATGACATCACAACGAAACAAGAGGCAAAAGAGAGAGCGATAAGGAAAAGCGGGCAAGAGCCTAACCTCAAAGCGAAGCGCCATCGAAACTATCTCCTCCCGCACCACCGCACCACCCGCAAACTATTTACACCGAAAGTTTTCCCAAACAAAAAGATTACACCCCAATATCTCCGAAAAATAGAGAGAGAGAAAAAAAAGAGAGAGAGAAAAACAGAGCAAAGAAGGGCTATAAAGGAAGAAATTTCAAGAACAGTACGAGAGGGAGACTTACAGAGAAGGAGAGATGCCAAGGGAGGTGGTGATGGGAGATGGGTGACGGCGCGTGGGCTTGAGAGCTTAACCAATGTCGTTAAAGGAAGCTTCTTTGATAAAGAAAAGGAGCAGGAAGAGACGAAGAAGAAGAAGGAGGAGGAGGAGAAGAGCCGACGGCAGCAGTTGCAGCTTTGACCGTTGTATCTCTCGCCCCCCCGCCAGTCCTGGTCGCGCCCTTTGCCCTAAACAGGATTGTCCACTGTACGAGGGTTTTGGGTTTTGGTCTTTTTGTTTTTTTTCTTTTTTCAATCGGAGAGGGTTTTGCTTTTGATGTCGTCACAAACCACTATTGTATTTAATTTTAAAAAAACCAATATTTTTTATTCATTTGAATTACCATTGAAAAAAGAAATATATTACAAGCGATTCTTTTAATGAACTTACCATGTCTCCCTTCGCCTTCTTTGAGTTCATTGATGCTCTTGATGGGTCAACTTTGAAAAAGCTCACGGACCCAAAATAACAGGACTATGCCTTTCATCGTATAAGATGATATGTTCCTATTTGATCTTTTGAGGGTGTACTATAATGGTACATTACTTTACAAATAAAATATTATGTTACAAATATAAATTACTACGTCACTATCGCACTTTAGCATCTATTAGGTCAGGCATTATGTGAAATGAGCTGTACAAAAGCTTAAAACAAAATTAAAAATTTAAAAAAAAACTCCATTAATGAAGTGACACGGCGAAGCTTTAGAGCGTGGAAGAAAATTTACGGGCAAAGATGGCATGAACAGGAAGAGCACTGGTTCACCCCTCACCATCCAATGAAATCAGCAGGCATAAACATCCCTAAAAGGCTAAAAGTAGCAAAAGCGTAACATCTAGTAGAGCCGAAATGTGCCAATCCAGAACGATTTATACAGTGGCATCAGTAGGTCTTCATTCCTCTTATCAATTCTATTCGAAAAGCACAATAATATGAGTAACGGTGAAACAATTCACCATCTCAAGATAGTACAGGAGCATCACGTCACACGTATTTCTGTTGTTGAAAGGAGAAGAAAATTGAAGTTGCTTCAAGAACTATAACCACCCATATCTTGCCAGTAATTTCAAACGATCTTTGATTCTGACAAGATGCTATTCAGGTACAAAGAATGGCCGGGGCACAAAAAGAAAAAGAAAGAGAAAATCGGGTCAGTTGATACATGTGAATGAGCCTCTACTTCTTGTACATCCTAAAATCAGGAGAATTCTGTTTCAATGGTGACAAAGGCCGTCTTGGTGATTCCACATCACTGAGATCAATCCTCTTCTCGACTGGGCTACTCATCTTAGGGCTTGATTTTCTCTTGTTAGACTGCAACCAATTGAAGTCAACTTAGCAGAAGTTCAGAATTGCAGGTGCACAAAATTAAGCAAAGCTCTCATCTTTGTTCTAACCTTTGCAGGAGCACTAGCTGTGATTCTCCCACCAGAACCAGAAATGTCCCTTTCTTTCTGGTAGTGCCTCAGTAACCTCTGATTTTCTTCATCTAAAACATTGTTTTCTTGAAAGAGAAGATTTACCTACAAAAATTAAATATTGCTAAGACTATTCTCAGAAAGACATCTTACAACAATTTAAGCCCTCAAAGAACTTCTTACCTCCTCCTCAGCTTTATGAAGGTTAATTCTGAGATTTTCCTTATCTTTCTCCAGTGTCTTCATTTCAGCAGCCAATGAAAGAACTATCTGGGTTGCTGGCCTTAGGCTACATTATAAACAAGAGTGTCACTTTCAACTTCATCTTTGCATTGAATAGAAATGTCATCTTTGCATCTTGCAGCAGTGCCATCAAAAGTGTGGGAAAGTGGCTGCATCTAGTCAAGTTTTGGAAATGCTGACAAAGCACAAAATTAAAGGCAACCAAAAAAATGAGCACTCACCGGTTCCACATTTTTAACAATTCTCGACACGATTCATGTGCACTATTTGCCTCCAAAAATGAATATGCTGATCCTCCTGCATCTGTACTGACCAATGTTGAGATGATTGATTCGACTAACTTCTCCTCCACAGTGGTGCTCTCTGAAGTCTCTTCATCCTTCAAAGAAATAATAAATGAGTAATCCTCTGCAACTAATAAAGAGTAAAACCCTCATGGTACATAAATGCAAAGTTGCTATGTCCTGATCCATTAAAGATGGTGCACCAAGACCCACATGGAAATAAAAACAAATAGTTTCACCTAACAAAATCTACTTGCATCGAGAATTAGTACAGTGAAGCAAAAGAAAAAAAATCTAGCTAAGAAAACTCTGTTCAGATGAAAGGTTCACTTCAAGAAATGACCAAATTCAAGGACTCCCCCTTGCCTGGTTTGTAAAGCATAATAATATCATATGTACCTCCAACACCGTTTTGTTTAAAGAATCACAGACAGTCTCTCCTAACTATCTGCATAAGCTTGTTATAAAAGATCCTATGTTTGCTGGAACATTTAATCATTGTATATAAAACGAGGAGTTCAGACTAATTTTATATGACACCACGATATCCGCCACTATTTTATCCATGCAAATGAGCTATTTTACAATGAGAGAGACAACATATGCTGTTCATTCTTTCTGCCCAAGAAAGAAGGACCACCTAGAGCACTTCCCACAAAACAGCAGTACAATATAACACCTTTTGATATTACCGCAATATGCAAACAAGCAATCAATTCTTCACCAAATTTCAAAAAGAAAAACAATGGACCAAGCCAAGAAACTATGACTTTGATATTTCAAGGCATTCAGCTTCAATTCGACCAATCATTGTTTAATATGATTACTGTCAAGTTGCAAACAGATGCAACCCTCTGCAAATATGACTCATCACAAAGTAATAAAAAAAGGGACATTTACCATTAGTTCACAAGAGAAATTCCCCACCCAATGCTTGTTTTTCAAAACATTAGTTAGTAAGGGTTCATGAATCGAACAAAACCTATCAAAGGATTAGGACTTGATACACCTATTTGATGGAAAGGCTATATAAAATGCAAAAATTAGTGCTAAAGCACACCAGCACAATGATTTGACATAGGAAGAAGAAAGCACCAGAATACCTCAAGAGTATCATGTTTGTGCTTGAAATACTGCACCTCATCCGTCAACCGCTGCACCTCCTCCTCCAGCTCCTGAACCCTCGCCTCTGCCTCTTTGGCCCGCTCTTCTACCTCGTTGCCGAAATCCATCAATGCCTCCCGATCATGGTCGTACAGGGCGCACTCGGTTTCCAATTTCTTACACTGAGCCAGCAAATTAGCGCATTCTGCCGCCAGTTTCTGGTTCTCCTCCACAAACTTCTTCAACGCCTGCGCATTCATACACGCCTCGGCCTGCCGCATTTCCATGGGGGCAGAACAAACCCCATCCACGCCCATAAGCATCATTCCCCGAAAAAAAAAAAAAAAAAAAAACCAACCCAATTCGACCCATGCGCAAAAGTCTACGAGGAACACATCGAAACACATAATTGAGGAATCATCTTATCTTACCCTAGCGCGCTCGACGAGGCCGTCTTTCTCGCTCAATCTGGAGCGGAGGAGCGAGCACTCCTCGCGGAGCCGCTTCTGGACCTCCTCGGAGGCGCGGAGCCTCGACTCGAGGGTTTCCGCCGACACGGGAAGGCCCAAGGTGTGATCGATCGCGTCCCTGATGCAGTCGTCGATCTGCGGGGGAAGATCCATTCTTTCCGCGGCCTCCGGCGAAACCCAATGTCGTCGGAGGTCTGGCCAGCTGGCGCAGGGGGCAGAAGGAAGCAGAGCCTCCGGCGATGGGGTCGGGGAATCCGGAGAGAGGAAGGCGAGGTGGATGAGCGCGAGGGATTTGGGGGAAGAATTAGGGTTTCGAAGAACTCATAAAGGGGGAAGCGTTTCGTTTCTTCCGGAGCGTTGTCTTTCTGAAGACTGAAGAGATTCAAATTGAAAAGAATGGGGCTAGCCGTTTGAGAGCCGAGACCGACCGTACTTAAAGAAAAAAAAAAAAAAAAGAAAAACGGAGGAAATAAGGAAAAAGGAAATTTTATTGTAAAATGTTTTGCTCTAAATAGGGTATGATTTTAAAAAAATAAGGAGAGGAAAAAGGGAAAATTTGGTTATAATCTTGTGCTTGGAATCGTAAATTGTAAAGCTATTTTATGACTTTCAAAACTTTTAAAAATTCAATTGATGGTTTATGTCCATTTCGATCTACTATATATGTAATCTTTTGATAGATAAAAGGGTTAATATCCTGAAAAACTCAAACCCAAGACACACCGTGACAAATTTACTCTAAACTATTTTTTTGATCACAAAAAACCCCAAACTGGTATATATTTGACAAATTTACCCCAAACCTGTACACTTATGACAAATTTACCCTTTGTTAGTTTTTGTTAAATTTTATTGTTAAATTATTAAGTTAAATGACACGTGACAGTTGACTGGTATACTAATTTGGGATTTTACGCGTCGTTTGTCATAGCTTACATTTTTTGTGATTTTTGTGTGGTATTAATCCAATTTAGCGAAGGGTATATTTGTCACAAATTTATCAGTTTAAAATTTTTTGCTGTCAAATAAATTAGTTTAGGGTAAATTTGTCATAAATGTACCAGTTTAAGATTTTTTATGGTCAGTCAAGATAAATTTGTCACAGGTTTACTAGTTTGGGGTTTTTCATGGTCAAAAAAATAGTTTAGGGTAAATTTGTCACGGGTGTACGGTTTGGGATTTTTAGGGTATTAACCCTAGATAAAAAGACATTTTATATTTTCATACAATGTATTTGAGTAGCGTGTAATCGATATTAAAGAAAGATTCGATGACCATGGATGGGCTACTCTCATGTGGTTCGGCAAAGGTGGCACCAACTTGTTAGAGTATGAAGAGTGCGCAATTACTCCTTAATATTTTGACGGTCAATCATTTGAGTATTTGAAGCTTGATTTTGGCTAATTTCTTGTTAATGCTCAAGAAAGAACACACAATTAAGTCCTAAATTCATTGTTGAGGGTTTCCTATATCAAAACTCAGATTTGGCTTCTAGTTTTTTTTTTTTTTTTTAAGGTCAGGACAAATAGGAAAGTTGAGTAAGATTTTCGGCATGATAAACCTATCAAGGACAAACTGTAGGACTTGATTGTATTTTTCTTTGGATATAGATATACGTGCATGATGCTTTTATTGGTATCTTTGTAAAGATAAAGATATTTAATAATATCTCTGTCATGGATAAGTTTGGAATATTTTCAGATTTTTTACCTATATGACTATATATGCTTTTTTTTATAATAAAAAAAATAGTTTGAAGCCCATTTAATGAGCTTAATGAAGATCATTTAATGAAGACATTAGTGAGGTCACAGCAACTAAGCAATTGCTGAAGACCTTGAGAAATTTTAAAATGTTGTAACAAGTACCACTAAAACCCATTTACCAAGTCATAAGATAAGTAGTCTGTTGAGTGCTAAAACAAGTAATAATGAATGAATTGAATGATTTTAGCTTGTTGAAGCACCTGTAATTGTCAGGTCACTTTGCAGTAAAATTTCAGTGATATCTAGCATTTGCTTGTGTACCTCTCTTAAGTTAAAGATCAAGCAATGCAACGCTAATACAAGTACTACACAAGTTTAACACAAAGACGAATACACAAGCTGACGTCACTTCATATCCTCGATTGTCATTCCTGATTTCGCTAAGAAAAACACTTGCCAGATCTCCCGCTTGAAGGATGCAAGCTTGGTGATTGAGATGCTTCCCATGGCTCCTCCTAGGGCGGCCCTCGCCAGCCTCGTGCCTCGTATTCATTCATTCATCGAATCTCCGTCGGCTTGCGGCAATGACAGGCTGGTGATTGGTCCCGGAGACGGTTCAAGACTCTTGCCTTCAATGGTTTCTGTAAACGGCAGGCTAGCCTCGGACTAGTTGTACTCGATGCCTGCGAGCTTGGCTATTTCTCTGATATGCGTGCATTGATTTCCTTGATCGGCCGCCATCCCCCGAGTTGATACTTCCGGCTGGTCGCGGTGGTGGCGGACGCTAGAGGGAAGGTGATGAGGAATTGGGGTTACATTTTATCTGTGAGATTGTATCTGATTGCTGGCTTTATTGCTTCTTTCATGGATCAATTTATATAAAAAGCAAGGCCGGTCTGGCGTGACCTAGTATTAGCAATGAAAGCGATGGCATAGGAATCGGCCGTCTTAGTGCGTGGACTCGTGTCGATATTAACAACCCGAGGACGAACGGAGGAAGTGAGGGTTGAAGATTTTGGTCCTTTCTTCACTTTTCTTTTCCATCTGTTTTTACAGTTTGCTAATTTTTTTTTCCTGAAAAATACAACCACTGATCCCAAATTATGTCCATTACCACTGTAATATACAAATTAACTTTTATATCATCAAAATCCCAAACATTTACCAGGATGACAAAAATACCATTTATTATTAAAAATCCTAAACTTTTCCCTTCGTGATGGTAATATCCAAATTTATTTTCATGTCACAAATAACTCAAACTTATAACATCATGACAAAAATTTGGGTATTTATTTCATATGGGTAGAATTGAGGGTTTTTTTAACCAAAAAAACGCTTGGCAATTTTGGCGTCACCAAAAGTTGAATATTGCTGTAATAATGGTACAATTTTAGGATTTTTGGTGATATCAGCAATTTTTTAATTGTGTTTAGAGTTACGTACGGTTAATATTAGAGTAGGTGACCGCCAATCAAAGTCCTTATCGGAGGTCTCGTTAGCATCTCGCATAATCTTAATTAGCTTAAACTTTCATTTGTGTTCCCCAAACATTATACCGGCACATTAATTGAGAGCTCAATTAGCTGGAAATGATAATAAAAATAAAAACTTTCGTTGAACATTCTCAATTTGCTTATCGTTCTCTATATAAATACATATACACACACATTGTATTAAATCTATAGAAATTAAATGGAAATGGAATTCTAAGAGTGTGATTCAAGCCCACAAGAGATTTTCTCAATCGCTTGCGCATCAGCTTTTAGATCAGTTGTAGAATCTGATTCAAAAATGTTGCCCACCCAATTTTCTTGCCAAAGATAGAGATTGTCGATTTGGCATTTTAAAAGCGATTTAGAGACAAGTGTATTGGAAATTTTAAAACTTGTCAAGAAAGTGCTTTGACTTTTAAAATTTTTAAAAATGTAATTAAGTTTTTAAAACTTGTCTAATTGATCCAAAAGAATCTTTTCATTGATTGTACATTTTTAAAATTTTAGAATTTAATTACACCTTCATGACAAGTTTTAAACTTGAATATATCAAGTTTTGTGACTTAATTGTATTTTCGTGAAAAGTTTTAAAATTTTCAATCCACTTATCCTTAAGATTAAATGGTGTAACCATAATAGATATTATTGCATATCTTGCACGTAATCATCGTGCTGATATCAAATTTAAGGTAATTATTAGAATTCATCAATTTTGAATTCATTCTGTTTTTTGTGTGTGTGTTTGTTTTTATTTATTTATTTTTTTTTTAATAACAGGGAGTGTTTCGGCTCGATTGACCTCTAAGCATGCATGCGAATCGTTCATTCCATGGTTACAAAGTAAGATTCCATCCACAAAGTATAAAGCGGGGCTCCCAAGCTTCTTCTTCTTCATTTTTTATTTGCTGTGATCTTGCAAGTGCAACTCAATTGTTTTAGAGATATCATCTTGTGACTAACATATGCACACCATAGCTAATCTGGATAGTTGAACCTGCTTCACCTGGTCTGATTGAACTCCAGTCCCTTCCAGGTCCAACCCGGCGGGCAAGAATCTCTCTCTCTCTACCCCGAACAGAGAAAAATCATGTTAACCTTATGATAAATGAGATGCATATCGAAATTCAAATTAGTGACTTCGGCGTTGGATTATGTATTATGTACACTTGGTGTCCTGAATCGAATGTAGGTACCCATGCTTGTACTTTTCTTGACGCGGCAAGTGCATCCAAGCGAAAAACACGATTTAAAGAGACGTTAAAGCAAAAACGACAAATCGCAAAGGAAATTGATGAGCAAGAGTCGGCGCCAACTCTTCAAACCTTTGCTTTAACGACTTTGGGGCATGAAGAAGATTCAAAACTCCAACGTAGAGAGTTGAGACAAGAAAAACGGGGTCTTTTATGGAATCGACACATGTTTTATTATTTGAGACAGGACATATAATTTGCCTATCTAAAATGAACTTCCTCATTATTATAAAAAATATGTTATTTACTGGGTACAAATCAAATTTTACATTTAAACACGAAATGCTAAAGAACCTCCTTATATATATATAAACTGCTAGGCCTTCTGATCTTGTTCATCCCCTCCTTTGGAGATTTCGCCATCTCGGTCTTTAGCCTTGCTTGGCTCCATGAACGAGTCCACTTCCTCCTCCACTTCCTCCACCTGCAATTCAAATTTCGTTTGCACGATCAAATTCAAATTCCATTTGTACAATTCATAGATTTAATCCCCCATTAAACCCACCATTAATGGGTGAAAAATGAGAATTGCGTGAGAAACGGCAATAATCCCAGACGTCGTCTAATCATGATTTTACATGATTAACGCCGTTGAGTTGGACTAGCGGGACTTGGAAAGAAGGTAATGCAAGCAAGCTCATACATGGCGGTGGTCAAATGTTTATAAGCAAGTGGGTTATATTTTGTGCAGAGATTCTCCATCTTGGATCTCATTAAAAAAAATAATAAATTGGAAACTTGTTCTAATTATAAAAATGGACACTTGCAAAATGAAAATTATCTTGACCTCCTCCTGCACGTGATTAGGTGTTAATCAAATCAGCATTCATAATGGCCCCCAAAATTCTAGTCAACGTTGTTTTTTCAAGCACCAAATTGTGTAATCAAATTTGGCAGTTCAAGACGTTCTGCAACAACTCCTAGGCAAGGTTGTAAATTGTAGAAAAATGGGTTTTTATCATTGATGAAGAAAGATGTGGGATTAGGTGAGACCTTGTCGATGATATCTTCGGCGAGATGAGCATCCTTGCCCACCACCTCCGCCGCATGCTCCACCGAGGTCACCGCATCTTTCAGCTTGCCGTCCGGGAGGTGCTTGGCGACCTCCTCCGCCGCATGCTCCACCTTCTCTGCCACCTCCTCCACGATTTCCGTTACGTGGTCCATCGTCTCGACCACCGCTTCAGCCTCATCTGCCAGAATTTCAAAATTCATTTCCCCATGCTTATCAAGCTCATGCTCAGATTTCAACAATAATAAGCTTGTCGATTTTAGACTCACTTTTCAGCTTCCACAAGGGACCCCATTTGTTCCTCCAAAATGGTAAAATCACCGATACAAGGGCCCCCAGAACCCATAATTTCCTGCCATGTAAAGAGCTAATTCCAGTTTCAGCAAGAGCTAACAAAAAGGAGAAAAGCCATACGAATGTATATTTGAATACCAGGACCTGGTTTTATCAATTAGAAAGATCTTGGACTCAGTAAAACTTACCAAGAACTTGGAGATCCATCGGATGGAAGATGTGGCACCGGATCGACACTGCTCTGAACAGCCACATCCCTAGATACAAAGACATCAGTTCTAAATCTGCCGATATCTACTCAGAAGAACTAATTTCAGAACTTAGTGTCCTGAAACCGTGGAAAATAAAGATAATACTCACATTCTTCGAGCACTCTGTCGAGCACTGAGAGACGTCAAGCTCCTGCTATCTGCAAACTTGCAACGATCCATCTGTCTGGCCGTTGCCAAACGGCTTCTCCGACTGGCATCCACGCCAGTCAAACTATGGGACAAGGTTATGAGCCTCGTCGTCGACATAAGCGTCTCTGTTTCCTGCGGATTATGTGCAGCCTCAAGCACTCTTTGCTTCCAAAATGATGGGTTGGAGATTTGAGAAAGAGAAAGGAGATGGTTTGGATTTGGAGACGAAAGGGATTGAAAGAGAGAGGTTTATTATTGGATGGTAAACGTGCGAAACGAGATATATGTTCCTGCCAATGCACGGTTTGCTGCCAGAAATTTAGAATTCAAGGTCTAATATATATCAATGGTTTATGTATAAAGTCAAGATCGTAGCTCGGTCTCTTTTTTCTGAAACACGTTTCTTAACGTGAGTTTGAATATTATATGCGTTTGCGTGGGAAGAACCACCTAACCCACTCGTGGTTTTACTCGGTCCATGTTGGTTTCCCCCAAGATTCTATCGATTATCATGACCAGCTATGCAAGCCCACCTTCCCCTTTGTCTAATTAAGAGTTGTAAAGAAGGTTTAAGGGGGTATGACATCGACTTGAAGACGCATTTTCCAAAATTTGAACAAAATTCAAACAAAATTCAAACAAAATTCAAACAAATGTCTGCTTAATCCTTCCAACCACAAAAAAGAGAGAAAAGGAAGCAAGGAAGCCCTCGAGATATATAGAAAGAACTTTGCACGGAGATCTCTCTTATAGGATGTGACCACCATCGCATCATTTGATAGACATAGTCGGAGATTTTCCATGATGAGTCGATGCATTATCAACTAATCAAGTTTGAAAGACAGAGAAAGTCGGTTCTTCTAGACCGTTTTGATTAAGTCATGGAAGCGGAGCCTGCTCCGTGTTTCTATCCGCATCTCCTACCCTTCTCGATGCATCGTCGAATGTACGTCGTGCGTAAACGTCCACTTGTTACTTTAAGAAATATCACCAAGTCCAAATCCTTTAAACCCTCTCTCAACTATCTCTCTCTCGCGCTCATACACACGTACTCTAATGTCAGCCTTTGATCAGAAATGATTGTCATTAAGAGTCTCTTGTTAGAAGCCATAGGCCTCATATCTACATAAGTCTAGGATTTTCAGAGGTTGAGGATGGTCGTCAAACTCCATACCGAGGTTCCCATTTGGTGGTGGTGTTTGTTGGGGCGAGATCAGCTGGTATAGCTTCGTTAGAGTTTTAGACATGTGATGGGGGACTTAATTTTCCTGGAAACTCACTAATTGACTCGGCAAATCCAATGTCAGACCACTCGTAAACACCTAGAATAGTCAGTCGTTGATGGTTCTTTTGTTTCTTATGCTCTGTTTCCCCAATTAATTTCGACTTCACAGCGTCCTTGTATGAATGATTCTTAGCATGTTTTGTGAATCGACATGACCATTCAAAGGGATGTGTTGATCAATCTTGATCGAGGTTGAGGGCAATGTCGGTCAGTTCGAAAGAGATGGTCCAATCCATCGGAATAGGTTCTTCCTAAATAGACAATCCACGAACAAAAACCAGATACTACCGTTTTAGCTTAGAGACTATTGCAAGTCAAGTGCGAGTAATGATCGTATCTACAAAATCAAAAAAGAAAGTAGTCGAGATGATTAAGGCTTTATTCGTTTCATGAAAAATAACTTTGGAAAAATGTTTTCCGAATTTTGTGACATTTGTTTCACGGAAAATGAACTAGTTAAACAAAATATTTTTCACTACAAAAAAAACATATTCAAAAAATGAAAAAATTTTCCATAACTTCTTCCACTTCACATTCTTTAACCAAACACATTTTCCTTTTATTTTTATATTTTATTTTTCTTTTTTCTTTTTTTATTTTCTTAAACAATTGAGTTTTTAAATTTTTTTCGTTTTCTTCTTGGCCAGCGAGCTCCTTGCTCGAGGATAGATCTGGCGAGGGCAAGGCTTGAACTCACATGGTTAGACAAATCTCGGCTAGTCTAGATTGGCCAAGCCTCGAGCTCACCAATCTACATCTTGGTCAATAATCGAGCAGTCGGCCATCGTCAAGGCACACGGCAACAGGAAGGGGGAAGGAAAAAAAAATAAAGAAAAAAGGAAAATTTTAATAATGAAAATTTAATTTTTTTAAAATAAAAATAATTCAAAATTCAAAATTTTAAAAATATATATAAATTTAAATTAATTTTTTGGTCAATAAAAAAATTAAAATTCAATTTTTTTGATAATTTTTCCCAAAAAAAAAAATAAAAAACAAATCAGATAACGAACAATAGAAAATATTTTTTGCTCCTTTTTTAGGTTTCGGCCAATGCCGGAAAATATAATTATTTTCTTGAAAAATTGCTTCTCAAAAAATATTTTTCAAAAACATGATATTTTCTGCAAAATAAACAGATCCTTAATATTCAGTAAAATCAAATCTCGGATGTTAAAGTGTATATGATTTTTTAAAACCCAATCTTACCCAAACATGTATATTCAGTTATAACGAATGTTCGGATGTTAAATCAAATCTCGGATTTTATTAAGGCAATAAAAAACCCAATCTTACCTCACAAAGACTAAACAGATTGTTTGGTTCATGTTTGAGTTGGTCCAACTTAAATTGGCCATAAAATTGAATTAATTGTTGTGGGTACATTCGGGCTATCAAGCAAATTATCATATCATGTTCTGATCGAGGTTTTTCCAACTCGATCAAATAAACAGAGCATGTATGGACGACCTGCTTAACTAACTCGACATAACGCAAGAATAATGGCGATTAGCAAGATGGCTTCGACCTCGGGCAGACATTTTAACATGTAAGAAAAAGGCCTTCCCTGTACGAAAAGGATCATCAGCCTGGAGGAACAAGGTGAACTGCCGAAGCATGAAGTTTCTGCATGGCGTGACCGACGATGTCGTATGCTGCACCTAATTACAAATACCAACATTCCTAGGGCTTTCCTACGGCCATCGAGCCCCGCATATTCTTTCTCTCAACAAGGTAAACGGGGGTAGTTGTAAATGGGATGGCTGCGCTTGTGGCCATTTCTGCTAGCGATGCTTTCTTGTCACCCCCCCCTCCCCTCTATGAAAACGTATTTTTCTATTTTAAAGATAAAGGCATGAACAACGCTGCATACTATATTGAAAACCCACGGCCCCTTCCCTGTCTCAAAGATTTTTCCCCATAATTTTTTTCTCGAGAGACTTCTATTTTTTTTTTACAGATTTGGCCATTTGCTCAGGCCAAAAACGGGTAAAGATAACCACAGAGATCACGGAGATGGACGCTCCTTCTGACAAAGATGAAGCTAAACGACAAGGATGACGGAGGGTGGTCTGGTTTGGATGCGCAGCAGTGTTGGCCCGGATGGGCATCGCCAGTGGATGCACAGAGGTGACTCTAGCAGGAGGAGGATAAAGTGAGAGAAAGAATTAATGAGTATAATTTCAATTTATCGTGATTTCGTGTTGGCTAAACTCAAAAAAATGCACTTAATGGGGGGTGGGTGAGAAGCCACCACCAAGTATTCTCTCACCTCAACTCTCTCTCTCTCTCTCTCTCTCTCGCACATGCACACGTACGCTCATGTCAGCCTTTGATCAGAAATGATCGTCGTTGTCAGTCACCTCCCATCATTAGAAGACATGGACCCCATATCTACATCAATCTCGGGTTTTAGGTCGAGTGTGGTTTTCAAACTCCATGTCGAGGTTCCATATGGTGGCGGTGTTTTTACTTTGTTGGGGCGAGATCAACCAGCATCGCAGCATCGCTTCGTCGGAGTTGTAGACGTGCGATGAGAGTCAAAATTTTCCTCGGAATGTACTCATTGACTCAGCAAATCGCATGTCAAACCACTTGTAATCACTTTGAAGCAGTCGTTGTGATGATTCTTTTGTTTCTTATGCTCACTTCACTCATTTAATTTCGACTTCACAGCATCCTCCTATGAATGATTCTTAGCATGTTCTGTGAATCGACAGAACTATTGGAAGGGCAATGTAGAGGATCCAATCCATCGGAATATGTTCTTTCTGGATAGACAATCCATGAACGAAAACTAGATACTACGTCTCAGCTTAGAAAAAGGCACACTTCTTAGGAGTAGTGGCGTAAGAATGTGTTTGGAGAAACTATTGCAAGTCAAATGCACATAATAATCATTCAGGCAAAATGAAAAAAAAGAAGTTAGTTGATATGTCATTTAATAAAATCTTGGATGTCAAAACGTGTCCGAATAAAATTTTGCTTTCTTGCTATTTGCTTAATTTAGATTTATGGCGAACACCCTTTCTTTTTTTAACCCAAAATACCTAAAACTTTCATATTATACTGGTGTTCACGTACATTATCCTATAATTGTTGTCATGATTTTCTAAAATTCATATCATATTCCAGATTTTGATTAGTTTTTAAAAGACAAAAACAAAAAGAGGTTAAATCCGTACAGGAGTAAAAACTGAAAAAGCATAAGCATTTACACTATGTTTTCTCTATAGATCTTTGGCCCCAAGTATGCTCGCTCTCTCTTCCTAAGAAGCACCAATAATTTTCGGAGCTTTTTTATGTCATGTTAGACCCCCTGACACGTCTCGGACAATTTTCGATACTCTTTGATACTCGATCAATAGGGGTCGGAATCAATTCTCCCAACACTCTACAACATGCGAGTCCATAATTTCAACATGAGAGTTTGGAATCCCAACACGTGATTTTGACATATACAAAGCCAATTTTAAAATTTTTTAATAAATGAGGGGTCAAAATGTAAATATGCAAAAAAAAAAAAAAAAAAAACTAAAGGGGGAAAGAAGAAAAACCTAATATTCTCTTCTTTTCTGACTCTCATTCTCGTAACATATAATTGACCTCTCAAGTTTGTTTTTTTCTCTTATGTTTTGACACGCAATTCTAGAATATGGATTGCTTTTTTTTTTCTCTTCAAGTTTTGTGGATTATTATAATGGAGTTGAATTTATCAAATTGAAACAATGAATGATATTAACATTTTAGGCTCTTTTTCTATTATTTATTTGTGAATTTGAATCAAATTAATTTGATTAAAAGAATCATAAAAATGATGTGATAAATATATAAATATACTTAATATAAAACATTTTTCAATGTATTGAAATTTTCTATTTTTAGAGAAACGACATATTAACGTGTTATGTTGTGTCATGTTATGTGTCAATGTTGGTGTTACTTAGCTCTTTTCTCCTTGTCTTATTAGGCATGACCTCCAAATCCCCCCCCCCCCAACTGCTAGCATCAACATTTGGAAGAAAAAGAAAAGGAAGAAATAACATAGATAGGGAAAAGAAAAGAGGAGAAATTATTTAAGGGGAAAGGGCATCATTAGCCATTGAAAATGGTAAGCATTAATGTGGCATCTTTCAAAATGGAGCATTTGAAATTACTTGCCCATTAAGATGGCATCCCTTCAAATAGAGTAGTTTAAGCTGGAGTAAATATACCAAACAAATTTGGTGTACAATTTTTTTTCATAAGCAACTTGATCCTTCATTGATTTGATGATCAGTGAAAGAGTGAATTGTTAAAATCCTTAAATTATGGATGGATAAGATTGTTTGTTATATATGTTAATTTCCCCTTGATTTACTTCCTAATAAAGATAATCTTGATCCTAATAATAGAAGAGACTTTGACTATCGAGAATTTCCCACTTGTAAGCTAGTTCCTTTATTGACCCTAGAAATAGCCTAGATAGGTCCCACTTGTAAAAAAGATGAAGAAGGAATTACTAGTTCCTTTATTGACCCTAGAAATAGCCTAGATAAGTCGATTCGGTGTTAGGTTTCGGTGGGCTGTTTCTTAGTTCCACAACAGGGTCTGATTTCATATTCTAGGGTGGGAACCGACCCACCCACCCAAGATTCAATCACCCCTAGTTGCTTGATTAGAAATTCAAAATGATAAATTGATGGGTTGTATTTGAGTCGAGTTCAATTAGTTTGATCCAGAACTTACCGGCCTTTTGTTATTTTCCATTACTATCGGCTAATATGACAATTAAAAAAGCAGTAACCATCATCATACTTAGGAACTATCATTATGAATTTTTGAATGATTCAGATCGACCTTGAATTTAACGATTGAGCATTCATTATATTATTATAGTTCTTTCGTAGAAGTAATTGATCTTGTGTAAATAATCATATAAAGCAAGTCATTTACACGAATAAAAGGTGATAAAGAAATATCCAGCCTTACCTCACAAAGACGATCCAGATTGTTTGGTTCGTGTTTGAGTTGGTCCGACTTAACTGGGCCAATCCAATTGAATTACTTGAACAGGTAAGCAATTATCATATCATGCTTCGATTGAGGTTTTTTTCCAACTTGATCAAAATAAACAGAGCATGTTTAGATGATCTTTTTTTTTTTTTTGAAGTGGATGACCTGTTTAACTAACTCGACATGATGCGAGAAAACTGTGGAGAACGAGTCGACTCTTCGAGGGATTAGCAAGGTGGCTTCGACCTCGAGCAGACATTGCTCCATGTAGGAAGAAGATCTTCCCTGGGCGAAAGGGATCATCAGCCTAGAGGAACAAGATGAACTGCCGAAGCATGAAGTTTCAGCACGGCGTGACCGACGATGTCTTGTGCTGCACCTAATTAGAAATACCAACATTCCTAGGGCTTTCCTACAGCCAACGAGCCACGCATATTCTCTATCTCAACAAGGTAAATTGGGGCAGAGGTAAATGGGGAAGCTGCGCTTGTGGCCATTTCTGCGAGTGACGCTTTCTTGTAGGAATAAATCAACACTTCTACAAGCCTGCTGACTCTTGTGAAAGACGCTGGAAGCGCATGCTCTCTTCCTGCGTCTTGGATGTATTCCACCACACTCCCCCGTCTATGAAAACGTATTTTTCTCTATTAAAGATAAAGGCATGAACGATTCCATATACCGTATTGAAAATGCAAGTGAACTCGAGCATGGATCATGTTAGAAAAATCGATCTACTTTCTTTCAGGCCGGCATGGAGAAGATAGATTCATGAATAGACGTATATAAAAACTTGAAAATTCTCGAGAAGGATAGCGAAATTGAGTGAGATGTATAATGAGCAAACTATTCATCATAGACATCACATGAAAGAACGGTGGTGCAATTAATCTCGTGTTAGAAAAATTTATATGCTCTTTTTCAGGTTAACATGGAGGAGATGGACTCATAAATAGACATGTATGGAAACTTGGAAATTCTATGGAAGAATAGCGAAACTGAGTCAGATGTGTAATAAGCAAATTATTTGTCGTAGACATCATATGAAAGAACGGTGGCGAGATTGATCTGGTCAAGTTAGATGAACAAAACTCAAGCCGATTTTCAAATTTTTTCTTTGTACATTTTTTTATTTCCCCGTGAGCAAAAAGGTCCATTATAGGACGAGAAGTCATAGGACAATCAGCACATTAGGTATGGCATGGGAGGTGACATTGACATACAAGATGCAGCTGCTACTGGCCAGGGGCCACTCACCTCTCTCTTCTTTTTATCTAATTTTTCCTATTAAATAAATAGGCGACTTTTGGCCGACTTTAAAAGCTAGATATCATTTTTTTTAAGGTACATGAAAACAACGACCTTATAATTCATGATTTTATAATGAATCAAGTGCCATTTCAATTAGCAGACGGCCACCAGCCCAAAAACATTTCAAGACGCTTGTCTTGTGAATATTGCTTCATGCGCATCTCAATCATTGATTGTAAGAGTTGGTCTAAATTTTTCGCATTATCCAGGTGTGAATCCCCTATGGTTATTAGGACATGACACTAGCTAGTGCAAGACAGCCAGTTTCGAAAAACCGATAATTATCGAAAGACGTTCCTATTTCATTTGAAATATAATAATAAGAAAAAAGCTTACTAATGTGAAGGATACGATCCCTTTCAATTTTTAATTGTACATAAGAAAAGCTGTGTGGGCAAATTAAAAAAGAATACATGGGAAATCTTATTCTCTCATAATGACGTATGGGCATAGTAAGTCAACGTATCTGTGGTGCATTGAAAAAATTAAGAGAAAAAAGAAGGATAGGTCTCCAGATAGATCTGATGTAGATTAACATATTGATGAAGGGACATGACAAAGAAGCTGAGACCTTACCTCCCAAAAAGCGCCAGCATCAAATACTTTCCATATTTTTTTTTCTTGAATAACCCACATGTAATTGAGAGAAAAATTGAATCTAGCTATCTATAAAATTGAAAGTTGCTATCGAATTTTGCAAATGGGAAAGGTGCCAGCCAAATTACCATACGAGCAAACAATCTTATCCGATTCTTGTCTTTTGGGGACCGATAAAATCGAATGTCGACTAGAAGATATCTCTCCATCATGGCGAGAGACGGGAGGGATCAAACGGGCATAAAAACAACAAAGTAGAAGAGAACAGGGGGCAATGTACAAACCAAAAAAACAAAAAACAAAAATGAATGAAAAAGCGGAGAGCGACGACGCCGCAGCGTGATGGCCGTCATTGACTTTAACCCTCGACACGCATCCGGACAAAAAAAATATAATATACGCTCTCTCTCTATTTCTCTCTCTGCACAGGCACACCACCTCGAAACGACCTCGATTTCCCTTGTTTTCTTACCCTTGCAGTTCGGGCATATCTCTCTCTCTCTCAGATCGTCCTCGTGCCTCTTCTGTCTTCGACGCCTTCACTGGCTCGCCGGCGGCGGCGATGGCCCACCGGAAGGTCCTCTCCGCCGGAGCCCCCGCGGCGGTGGACTCCACCTGCCTGAACTCCTGCGACTCCTGCCCGAGCTACTGCGGCTTGTACTGCTGCTACGGGGACTCCTACCCCCCGCCGCCCGTTTCGCCCTACTGGGCTCCGGTTCCGTCCCGCACGACCGACTTCAGCGGCGGACGAGGGTCCAGCGCCTTGCCGCCCGTCGTCATCGTCGTCATCGCCCTCCTGGGCGGCATCTTCCTCCTCGTCAGCTACTACTTCATCATAGCCAAGTCCTGCCTCATCCGCCGGCGGGGCCGATCCCGCGGCCACCCGCCCCCGGACGGCGGCGAGGGAGGCGGGGGCTGGGAGGAGGCGTTCGAGGAGGAGGGCCGCGTGGACCACCCGATATGGTACATCCGGACGGTGGGGCTGAGCCCCGCGGCGATCAGCGCGATCGCGGTGTACGAGTACCGGAAGGGCGAGGGCCTGGTCGAAGGGAGCGACTGCACGGTGTGCCTGAGCGAGTTCAGCGACGGCGAGGCACTGAGGATTTTGCCCAAGTGCGGCCATGCCTTCCACGTCCCCTGCATCGACGCGTGGCTGAGGTTGCACACCAACTGCCCCCTCTGTCGGGCGGCGATCGTCGTCCCCCTCCCGCTCCCCCTCCCCCTCCCTCCTCCCGAGCGTCTCTCCCAGCGCCTCGACGGCGGCGGCGATCGCGCGGCGGGGGCCGTCGGCGGCGGAGGCGAAAACAGCAATGGAGCAGGAGCAGGGGAAGGGGTCGAACCCGGAGAACCCAACGGCGGTGGATTGCCGAAGGAGATTGAGGAGGTCAGTGGTCAGAACGGTCAACTGGGTTTGGTGGTCATGGAGGAGGAGGAAGGGGTTGTTCCGGTGAGAAGGTCGTTTTCGGTGGATTCTCCATTTCTGGCGATCGAATTCCCCGGAGGTTCGGAACCCGAATCGTCCGACGCGAACACGAGCGAGGCGAGACGGATCGACGAATCTCAATCCTCGGCGGATCGTGCCGGCACAAGCTCTCGACCCGCAGCGAGGTCGCAATCATGGAGCGGGAGGCTTTTCATGCCGAGACCCAACAGTAACAGCCGGAACTCGTCAAACTCGAATCTTTCCCGGTAATTCTGACCGCCCCTGCTTTTTACTCTTCTGGGTTTTTCTTCCAAGTTCGATTGGAGAGCACAGAGATATCTGCAACCCCGTCGAGAATCGTGGGTTCGTCCCTACTGATCAATTCACGAGACGACGCTTAGCTGAGAAATGGCCCCAGTATCTGATCCAGTGCGCCGGGGATTTTTTTAGTACCTTGAGAACGAAACAGAGAACTGGAAATGCATTTTCATTTTTATGGCTATACGATGATTAAACTTAAAGAGACGGAATAGACAGAAGTAAACATGTTAATCATTCTCTCTGACTCCCCGTCTTCCCTCCCCGCGAGGAAGACGAAGTTCCTCGTTTTCTCCAGAGACTTTTTTCGAGTCCGTGGAAGGGAAAAGTGACGAGATATTTCGAAAGTTCGAGACTTTGAACGCTGATCCTATCGATTTCAGTGCTCTTTGGGAAGATTTCCTGCTCTGAAATGTGGGATTTCTGGGAGATTTTTGGCAGCATATCGTGTTAAAAGAGCCACTAGAGTCTAACGCTGGCATATGCAAAGGGACCTACAGAAGTTTGCACATCAACACATATGAAATGTTGGCCCGGTATGTATTAACTTGCCGTGAGACGTAGTTTTTCCAACTTAGCGTAAGAGTGACTTGCCAGTGCTACTCGAGAATCGAAGGCACGATGTCCGGTGGGTCGACACATTTTTTATTTTTTATTTTTATTTTGGATCAAAAGTAAATACTTCATTCATTCTTCGGGATCTCAAAATGATATATGAGAGGTTCAAAACAAAGCAAATTACAAACAGTACAATAGAATAATAAAAGAACAATTTGCTACAATAGTACGTTCTCTCATCCCACAAGAACGAATCTGTCTCGGCATCGAAATAGAATGAACGATGATTGATTACCGAATCTCAAATCATCTCAAGTGATGTGGGCACGCTATAAATTCTATCTCCAATAGTAATGGCTTGCTCCATGAGTGGGTGGTGCACGCTTAGGTTTAGCATTCTCAACAGATGGTTAACCCATTTTAATGTAATTATGTGTCCATTTCAATGGTAAATGAATGTGAGATGTGATACTACCATTGCGTTGTGATTCCTTGACATTGGAGCAAGATCCAATGTTAACTAGAGCATCTCTTGAGGAATTTATCACGAATTATGTGGAAAGGGTTTCGAGAGTCGTATCTGTATGTTCAATTGAAAGTTTTATCGTCAATTGCGTTCTTATTCCTTCTTGAACTTTATACTCTTTTTTCTAAGTCCACATATGATAGGTTTCACCGGAATCTTCGTTCTAGTGTTTTCCCTCCCTTATAGCGTTTAAAATCCAATAGCGAGGATTCTTTTAGCATGCATAAATCTTGACATGTGGAATTGATTCAAATTTCTACATGAGTTTTTGTTTAACTAAAATAATTTTTTCGTTTCGATAAATGCGGAGGGAAAACAGATGAATATTCATCAAAAGTGCTTCATTACGGCTGTGACGGTGCAAACAGTTCGACGTCTTTTGTTGGTTTACAACTATAATTAAACCATATCATATAGGCAAAGTTCTCTTTTAAGATTCGACTTATGCCGGATAAATCATAGACTTTGAATGAGATGGGCGTCACTTAAAACCTTCATAGAGTTTGACTATAGTGTTGACATTAGGAAAATCTATGGTACGCGCGTGTTATGACATGATCTTGGAGTGCGTTTCTTGCCGTATACGTGCTTTATATTTCTTTTCGTAGGAAACACCTAAGATCACTCAAAATATATGTATATACATGTGTATGGTATGTACGTATGTACGTATTGGCATTTAGGTTTCAATGCAGTCTTTTCATAACTTGGGCAGGGTCGGGCCTAATGGCCTGCATAAACAAGTCCGCGAAGAAAATCATCATATTTCCCGGCGTCATCCGGCTAAGATTTTCTTCTTTTTTCTTGGAATCACGAGCAAAATTATGAACTTTTTCTAGCATTATCCGATTTGGAAAATTCTCTATTTGTCTTCTGAAAATGATAACAATATTTCGGTGACTTGAATTCGAGCGCCCGACGACGACTTATTTGCCTAAACTTGGATGTGGATGCCACGTCGTGCTTAGCCAAAAGGAAAAATAACGTGCTGGAGTTCGGCGGGTCAACTTGTCCTTCCACAGGACAAAGAGAAGACGAGCTGCTCAGTTAGACTTTTCAATAGATTAGTAGTTTGGTTGATTGAAAATAGGTAATGACGTGTCTTTGTTTAGAAGAAATTTCATTTGTCAAGTAGCGATTTAAATCAAGATCATAAAGAGGTTAGATGTCCTTTTTGTTTTTCAATAATTTAGAGAGACGAAAACCGACTCCTTAAAGGCTCATGAAATATCTCAGAAATCTCATCAACTAATTTGATTTAAATATTTGGCCTGTGTCCTTTTACATAGAAAAAATATTTCATACAATTGATGGGATTCAAGCGTGCATTCTCCATCTACTTACCACAATGCTTTTTATTTTTATTTTCTCAACAAGGCTTTGCATTTTATTGATAAGGGATTTGCATCATTTGTCTGCCTCGATTTTATAAATGCCTCATGATTTTGACCATTGTATAATCCTCGGCGTTTCTATTCATTATATGAAGATACACTTTACCGCTCTTAGCCAATTTGACACGCTCCATGGGCTGTAATCTTACACATCACGAAGGAAAGAAATCTCACATGGGCATTTGCTTTTGGAGACTTTACCGTTTTAAATCGGTAGATTTCATGAGGAGGATAGATCGTACCCCATTTGTGGCTCATACTGTATAGATAGAAAGATACCATGGAATTGACTCTTGGGTTTAGCGATGGCTTGTGTAGCAAGTATAACTCCCATGACATGATGAGCCTATTTTCTTGGGATCTATCTACTTTGGAAAACATCCAAATAGTTCTAAATATATTGCGGTTGTACCAATTCAATCTCAAATTTTTCTATTGTATTAATTGAGTTATAACCTTTTGACAATTTGCTAATAAATTTTATCCGATAAATTGGTTGGAAATTGCTAACATGAATGCTGGCTATCTTACGTGGTACAATGAACGATGACATGGAAAAATTCTATAATTTTTAATTTTTGAAAATTTTTGAAAATTTTGAAATTTTAATTTTTTCTTTTCTTTTTCTTCTAATTTTTTTTTTTTTCCAATTGTGGGATAGCGAAGGCCTGACGCCCTCACCTATGGTTGGTGAGGGCGCACAAGCCCTTGGCTGTGACGGCCTCACCTATGGCCAACGGTGGTTGGCTAGCAACCTCATTGGCCCAAAACTAGGAAAAAAGAAAAGAAATGAAAGAGAACACCAAAAAAACAAAAAATTAAGATTTTTTTTTTTAAATTGGCCACATCGGCCATGTTATGAGATAACAAGAGTTCATGTTAGCGATTTTCAATAAAAATTGACAGGATAGACTACATTGATAAATATTCAAAATGTTTATAACTCAATTAACACAATTAAAATGTTTAGGATTGAAAAGCACAAGTGCAACTTATTAAAAGGCCGTGTAGAATGCAGCCATGCGATTGACATCAAACCCAAAATCTGGGTCCAAACTTAAAGAAATTAATGGCCCAAATCAGGTCATGACAATATACTTACTTATAAGGCCCAATCGATAGAAAGCCTAATAAGTTCATCTGACCATTAGGCCATAACTATGCAGTTGACTCACAAGACCCATCGATGGAATGACTGACTCATCGATCATAAATTTCCAATGGGCAAAGGCCAAGTGGAAGACATGACACATGTCGCAATCAATGTGACTTGAAACATGCATTGAAGTTCAAGACTGGGTCATGGAGGATCTATCAACTACGAATAACCATGGTTGAGTATACAAATCATTCTTAGAGCTGCGCATAACTCGGGGCAATTAGAAATTCTTGTACAGGAGGATCAAAATGCATAAATGAATGACCTTTTTTTAAGATTTGAGCATCAATCATCAACAAACACACACGAAGACACACAAACAATTATGACATCAAAAAGTACGAGGAGCACATCAAATTTTTAAAATGAGAAGATCGTTCATAACATATCAATTTAAGGTTAATTTGAATTTGAAATATGAATTAGATTAGTTTTCCTGAATTCAAACTTTTCCCTAATTACAAGACTTTTCAAGTCGTATTTTATATGTTTTTTTAACCTTCTCTGCACGGTCCAGTCATCTCATTCAGTAAACGAGCAAAGCATGGCATCCAAGAATGTAAACCGTGTGTTCTGATTCAATAAAATTTTATACCACTTCCTTATCTGTTTCCATCTACTGTCTGCGCGCTATTTCAATGCATAATAGGATCCATATATTGCTTAATCATCCACTGAGGTCGACGCAACTCCATTCGCCCCTCTCCTTGTCATTGATCAATCAATAGGCGCATTTTCCACCAAAACCTCCGCAGAAAGAGACAGAAAATGATAAAAGAATCGAAGCGGGAGGAATCCAAAACCTCGTGCGAAACACTCCCAGGAATTGACAGGCACAGAGTCTTTCGCTGAGAATCGACAGCTCTTGCGTGCAAGAACCATTGATGGCCTCGCCGAACATTTTCGGTTCGTCGATCCCTATAGGAGTGCATCAGATATCACCAAAGTCTCTCTCTCTAACTGGTCATTCATTGATATTGTCATGTTCTAGGATAAGTTCGACGTGGGTGGAGCCCAGGGAATGATGCGTGTATCTAAGTTAGCATCACGGAAGGGGCGTTTCCAGTGATTACGAGATCGTAAAGATTCTGACGTATCTTTTTTTTTTCTCCATGGTGATGACATTTGTATGTAAGTCAGCATCGGCAAATAGCTCTAACTTTTCCTTAGCTTTGGCTAGGTCTTAGGAAAACAAGGAAGCCAGCTCGTCTTGACAATAAAGAATGTTGCTGTAGATAATATTGTTATTGTTATTGACATCTGCAGTACATCAGTTTATTGATAATGATTAGCTGACAAATGTGGAGATCCCGCGTAAGAAGATAAGGTCTGATGAGCATGATGGTCGCCAGACTCATTTGCTCCTCGCCGGGCCCTTCTGGGATCAGTGCGCGGGGCTCTACTGGCTCTTCGCTCATTCTATCCGTTCGAGTGGGTTTTCACCAAGTAAGTCTACCTACATTCCTATCCTCCCTCGTCTTCACCCGTACTTATAAAAGAAAACGAGTGATTAGCCCAACTTGGCAAGGGGATGAGTCAGAGCATTCCTAATAATCCATTGGAAGATCTTATCCCCTCTTGGCAAAACTTATTCGAGAGAACAAGGCCTGATTGTCCTGGCCTAAGGATTTCCACCTACTGGGGTCTAGTCAACTTGTAGGAAGAGCAGCCAACTGATTACATTATTCTAGTTGAGAATAATTTTGAGGCCCTTGGCCAATTCAACACCTAATCTATTGATAATTCAAATGGCGTGTCAGGCTATTTTTACCCCTTTTTTTTTCTTGTCTTAGATGCCTGTATGCGGTAGCGGCTGTATGACGCGCAATATCATGCTGACTTTGGTTGCAGGAGAAAATTACTAAAAAAATTCTTAACTTAATTAATAATTCTAAATTTTTTAATTAAGCTAATTTTATTCTAAACCTTTTAATGATTTTCACTATATTTCTTCTGACCCATTTTGGTCGACAATTGCCTACGTAGGCATCAATAGTCTTAGGTGGCATGGCTATTATTGGCGTAGGTAATTTTTGTATATTTCTTAAATTATATATATTTGTATAATTATTTATTTTTATTTTTTTTTTTTTTCCACTATGGTCATGCAAAGGTCACCACTAACCCTCGCTAGCAATTGGATGAGGACTAGTGACTCTGGTTGGAATTCAATAAATAAAAAAAGGAAAGAAAGAATTTAAAACAAATAAGAAAATAAGAAAATTTTTAAAAAAATTGCAAATATTGTCAAGTAGAGTCAGTTTGAGCGTGCCTACTCCTCTCTTCTAATTCTAATGGCCTAACCCAGCCGAATTTCACTAGTTATACTTAGAGTAAGATGCCGCCCTTCTTACAAGTGTAGAGTCTACTACAATACAAAATCTAATTCCCTTCTACGGCAACCAGCTGTAGACTAAGTAACTAGTGGACCCTCCAATAGTCGGTTCACACGCCTTGTACACCCATCACAATAGACATTCTGTTCAAATTATAAGCCATACTTCAAAAATTTATAAAAGGTCTCTCGACAATTTATCTCTTGCTTAAGTAAATGCCTTGGCTCTCTATACAACTACTACTCGTGTTTTCGAATGGGCTTGTCTCTCTTAGTAACTCTTAAGAATAATATTCAAACAGGCATTGCAAGCTTATATTAGAAAATGGATTCAGAAACCTCTCAATAATGCTCAAAATCTCTTGTTTTTGTTCTTGTCAACTATGTCGATTCTGGCCAATTTTTTGGCAATTTATGAAGCGCCAACTTCGAACATTGCTCTTGAATCATGTAATCGCTGTATCCATTTAATTCTTTATAATAGATAAAATCCCGACAACGTTGCTTTAATACGAGCAGTTGATAAGATCTTCCATCAACAGCAGGTTTTGATCATGCCATCTCACCAACCTATCGAACGTATTAGTCCCTGATTTCTGGCATAAACAATCTTGGAATATCATGCTTCATTTGTCGAGCCTCCACTCCAGGAACTCCAACGGTCGTAAAATCTATCTCATATGTTTACAGGTCGGACTGCTTTTGCGTGTTCGGTTCTACACTATTCCTTCTGCGGCTTTCCTGGACTTAGCGGAATTCGGCTCATACGCTTGTGGAATCAAAGCCTGGCTTATGCGTCATCTGGAAATGAGCCTCCACACACTTGAATAAATGCACCAAATGCTCGGGTTAAGTCTCTTTCTAATCACCGACCAAAAAAAAAAAAAGTCTCTTTTTAATCATTAAAATCCTTTGAAAGTATTGTCCAACCTAGGCAGCCAGTTGCACGCCATGGTTCTCTCTCCTTTCCTCGTGTGAAATGAACATAAAACTAATGAAGCTTCGGAACACGTGGATTCACGCAGTTTACATACGATATGCTTTCTAAATTTTCCTTGGGGGTCCGGGGCTCTTGTTCTGGTCAACGGTTTGGATTGTCCGGCGGGGACCAGTGCCGGAAACTTCCGTGGCATTGACTGCCCCACTTCCGTTTACTCCGTGGTGTCCGTAATCCCCTTTCAATCACCATTCACCACGCAGTTCATTTGACAGATTCAAATTGTAGGCGCGTGGTTCTCTACTTAGGTTTTCTTCTGCGTTAATCTCCATTTTTGCCTTCTTTTCCTTTTTTTGGCTACATAAAAAGTAGTTCCGGAGCAAAATTAAACATTGTAGAGTACACTTCCCTCTTTTCCTCCGTGTGCTTTCGGGAGTTTTCGGCTGTCGCGCTTTGCCAGCTTCAGTTCAGATGCTTACTTGGCCATGATATGTGCGCTATGATCTCATGTTAAAGCAGGAGTTTTCTCACGAAGGCTTGAACCGGAATCAAACGGGTGAGCAATGTATTTTGGAGCGTATCGCTCAACAGTAATCTTTCTAACCCTCAATTAAAATTTGGGGGAAGAAAAGGAATTCAACATAGTAAGAACTTTTATAAGCATTCTATGTCTATCTTGTTGAAAACCCGTTGGAAAGTATGGAGAAGAAGAAAACGTATTGGAGGAAGAATAAATAACACTTTTTTTCGTAATCAAAAAATTAATTCAAGAAAGTAATAACAAAAAAAAAAATCGAAACTAGAGGTAAGGTGCCGCTACCCGTAGGGGTGTGCATGGTCCGGGCGGGCGGTTCCCGACCTAGAACCGGGCACCGCCCGCTAAGAACCGGTTCCGAAAAATTGGAACCGGGATCCACCCGGGAACAGGGATCGCCGGTCCGGTCCGGTTCCTGGGTGGATCCATAGAACCGATCTTGACGCGAAACAATTTGGTTTTCAACATAGAACGGTCGCGAAACAATTTTCCGCGGCTATGGTAGGTGGCAGCCGACGCGAGGGGGCGAACAGCAGCGGTGAAGGAGTAGCAATATAATATGGGGGAGCTCTCTATACAGGAGCTCCATCGACTAGTCTATGCTCAAGTTCTCTCTTCTCATGCATTTACATGGCAGGTTAGGCTATGCGACTTTTCCTTTTGGACTGTAACTTTTCGATCTGCATTTTCTTAGAAAATATTTGGAGAAGGACATATTTCATTGCCTTAAACAAATCACAGGGTGCAAGCTAATTTTAAGTGCATTTCATGACGCCCATGTAGTGGTTGAGGTCCCTGTGGTTGCTTCTTGTGGTTAATCCAATACAGGGAATATTAATCAATATTTATGGTCAATTGGGCTATCAGAATTTTTGGGGTTGGCCTTTTTGACACACCTGTTTCTAGCTAGTTGCTTTCAATATGTCTGGCATCTAAAAAAGAAAACAATTCAACCTAGTTATTGTCGGAGGCATAGTTTTATCTGCTTAGGTTCCTGGTTATGCTTCTTTTATGGAAGATTTATGTAAAGAAAGTCAACTTACATCTTACGTGTGAAATGTAGGATTGTAACATATTTTGATTCGTAATCTGTTTCAATTCTCAAGGCAAAAGCCACAAACATGCGAGTTTGGAGACTACGGTTTTCAGCGACTATATTTAGTGAAAATTGTAACTATGAAAGCCAAAAAGGCTAATCTAGAGTTTCTTTTAGTAATTTTTTTTATTATTAAAAAGGTTCCGGTCTAGTCCGGGTGGGCGGATCTGCCCATGGAACCGGGAACCGGACCGGTATCCACCGGTTCCGAAAAATTGGAACCGGGAACCGGACCGGTTCCCTCAAGAACCGCCAGTTCCGAGCGGTCCGAGCCATTCCCGGGTATTTTGCACACCCCTAGCTAACTGAATCTCATTAAGATGATTAATATTAAGGGTGCATTTGGTTAAGCATTTCCAATGGGTTTTTGGCCTCCAAAATCCTTTGGGCATTTGGTTAAGCATTTCCAATGGGTTTTCGGCCTCCAAAATCCTTTGGGGAAATGCTAGATCACTTGACAACTATTTTGAAAGAGTTTTCAAGTTAAAGTCAATATTAGGAAGGCTAAAAGATTAATGTTAGTAGGGACTAACACAGAGCTTTTAGCATTGGCCAAACTTATTTTTTTTCCTTCCAAAACTATCCTTACCAATTCTTTAAATTTTTGATTTTGTCCCCCATTATTTTTTTAATTATAAAAGGACCAAACCGGCGATCGGCGATTCAGGTTACCCGAGGTCAGATTGCCTCTAGAGAGGGTCACGCGACCTTGGTAAGGGCCACTAGAGGTCGCATGACCTTGGGCGACCCTTAGCAAGGGTCACATGACGTAGGTAGCGCACAATCCGAGTGGCTGTTGCTTGGGTCTCGCGGCCTTAGGTAGCCTTCGCTTGGGTCTTGTGAAGGTCACACAACTAACAGTCACTTGGGTCATGCGACCCTTGCTAAGGGTCGCTTGAGGTTGGGCAACCTCCAGCGGCCCTCACCAGGGTCACCTAAGGTTGGGCAGCCTACAACGGCCCTCACTAGGGTCGCACGACCTTAATTGACGGCCCTTGGTGGCTGTATCCCTTTGTTGGATCAATGGAGGGTTTGTTTTTTTTTTTTTTTTCCTTAGATTATAAATATTTTTTCAATTCTAAAAAAATAATAATATTGATCACCCAAATGGCTTTTTAAATGTGTTTTCTATCAAATGGCATCTCTCTTAAAGTTGCTTCTCAAAGCGTGGTTTACCAAATGACATTTACATTTACCCAAAGCTTTTTAGACTAAATTGCTTTGCATTTCCCCAATGTGTTTTCAAAATGCTGAACCAAGCATATATTAGCTTCATGAATTTTGCCTCTCAAGATACAATAGCTCGGACCTGTTGGTATTAGTGTTATATGAACAACACTCCGTCGAATACTTATTGAAACCAGCACACTTATAGAAGCTTGAAGAGAGGAGATGTTGATGTTTTTCACTTCTTCTTGGAAAGAAGATTTTGAAGTCTATATATAGAGTTTTAAAATTCATATACAGAAGCAATACATGAACCATGAATTAAATAGATACAAGAATCTAAAAATACATTAATTAAATGAATAGAAGAATCTAGAGACACACGAATTAATGAGATATA
Source organism: Eucalyptus victrix (assembly GCA_016097545.1). Lineage (NCBI taxonomy): Eukaryota > Viridiplantae > Streptophyta > Magnoliopsida > Myrtales > Myrtaceae > Eucalyptus > Eucalyptus victrix. The sequence continues at coordinate 4,111,347 of CM027840.1, read as the reverse complement.
TAAATGGAAACAACGTATATCATTTTACTTACTTTCGTTAATCCATTAACCCACCATAAATACAACAAAACCCACTCGAACTAAACACATGACTAGAGATAAACACCTAGCACCACTAATATTGAAATACGAGAAACGTAATAGCTATAAAGATTTCTTTTTACTTCTCCTCTCTTTTTGTGGCATTGGTTGCTACAAGGATTGAACATCACAAATTCAATGCGACAAAAGACGTCAAAACAGAATTTAATATGTGCATGCGTATGCATGATTTGGTTTGAGCATGTAGCTTTGAACGAAATATTATTACTCAAGTCCTCCAACCTAAATTACATATAAATAGCCGGACAACAAGGGAACAGTTGCAGTCCTTGTGCTCTAAGTTACCGTCAACATCTCGACTCTAATATCTTTGGTAGTGATTAGTCCGACCTTCTAGAAAATTATAAGGAGTTAGTTAACCCAAACCCATCAATGGCACATATTAACAGCCCCGCTTAATGTATCCTAATAGTTTAATATATATATATATATATATATATATATATATATATATATATATATTTTTTTGTTTTTTGGGTCTAGACATAGTTTAAGATTCGATGCGTCACCATTTTGGCATGAAATCCCGCTTCCTATTAATTAGCGGCCAAAACCGGAAAGCTCATCCGCATAGCTAGAAGTTTGCCCATTTCCCGGTTACACGTGGGGCCCCTCACCTATACAGAGTGAAAAAAATCCTCCTAATGAAAGCCTCTATCCAAGGTAGGGCCCGCTCCCCCTCCCTTGTGGTTTTTCTCGTTTTCTTAATTTCCTCGTCTCCTCATAAGTCAGAACTGCTCCCCTGTCTCGGAGAAGTCCCCCACGGGCGGCCGCACGCGCGTGCCCGCTCCTCTCCCTCGCCGCCCCGCGCCGTATATAACGCGCTGCGCGGCGTCGCCCGCTTCCGCAGGTCCCTCGCGCTTCCGAAAAGGTTGAAAATGGCCTTTTGAGAAAGAGAGAGTTCCGATTTGAAAAAAAGGCACTTTCTCTCTTCTTCTCGCTTTGCTTTCCCTTCGGAGCGGCCGAGAAATCGCTGGGCATGAGGGATCCTCCACTTCATGGCCGCCCTCGCGCGCTCCAGCTCCTCCCCCTCCTCCTCTTGCTCCTGTCCGTTCGCGCCGCTTCCCAGAACGACCCCCAGGCTCCGCTGGGGGCCCCGCTCCAGGACGGCCACAGGTTCAACTCCTCTATGGCCGTGATCATGGTGGTCCTGGTCAGCGCTTTCTTCGTCATGGGCTTCTTCTCCGTCTACATCCGCCAGTGCGCCGACCGCCGGTACGGCCGCGGGGATCCCGCGGGGCCCTACGCCTTCGGGCGGCGGTCGCTGCGGGGGGCGGCGCGCGGGCTCGACCCCTCGGTCATCGACGCCTTCCCCACGTTCCTGTACTCGTCGGTGAAGGGGCTTAAGATCGGGAAAGGGGCGCTGGAGTGCGCGGTGTGCCTGAATGAGTTCCAGGACGACGAGACGCTCCGCCTGATCCCCAAGTGCAGCCACGCGTTCCACCCGGACTGCATCGACTCCTGGCTCTCGTCGCACACCACCTGTCCCGTCTGCCGGGCCGACCTCGCCCTCAAACCCGGCGAGGCCCTCCCTTCGGCCGTGCAGCTGCTCGACCAGGACCCGGCACCCGACGCCGGCGGTTCCCAGGGTCACGTCAGCGTCCATGTCAGTCCCCGCCACGATGAGCCGCGACCGCCGAGTGAAGGAGTCAAGCCATCGCCTAGGCGGGACGCGAATTTTACAGCCGATGAGGGAGCGCCGCGTCGGTCGAGCTCCACCGGTATGCGCCTCGCGAGGATGTTCCTTTTCCCGCGGTCGCACTCCACGGGCCACTCGCTGTGGCTGGTCCGACCGGGCGACGACTGCGAGCGGTTCACGCTGAGGCTGCCCGAGGACGTGCGGACCCGGATCATCAACGACGCGCGGCTGGAGAGGGCGAGGAGCTGCGTCGCGTTCCCGAGGGCGAGCAGCCCGAGGACCGCTTACCGGAGCGGGAGCGGCCGGCGCGGCGGGAGGGACCCGCCGCTGATCAACGAGCGGTTCGACCGGGAAGGCCGGTACGGCAAGTGGGCGTTCTCCATGACGCCGCCGTTCATCTCCAAAACCGGTTCGGCAAGGGCGGGGGCGAGGCAAGCCGCCGCCGCCGCTGCCGTCGAGGTGGGTAGGAGCCCGCTGAGGAGCTCCTCGAAGCCGGATAAGTCGCCGCCGTTCGATCGGTGGTTCGTGGGGAGGGACGTGGAGGCGGGCGAGCGGTCGACCGATTGGCTTCGGCAGCCGAGCAGTCAAACTTAGACGGTATGACTTGGACCTCTTTTTTTTTTTTTTTTTTTGTCGATGGTATGACTTGAACCTTGGGAGGTTTGATTTTTGTGTACATTAGATTTATTTTTTTTCCAATTTTCTTTATTTTTTTCTTTTTTTGTGGCCTGCTGTCACGTTTAATTTTTTTTTTCGGGGTTTGGGAAAAACAAAGTGGGTCTTTGTACAAAAGTCATCGACGCTTGGGCTTGCGATTTGGACAAGCGAGAGGAACGTGAGTGGCTCTTTAGTCCGTTTCTATTTTATGATTTTTATCCAACGAAAACAAAGGAATTGTCAATTTGGGTTATTCAAGACACGCAAGCTAATTTTTTGAAGAACGATTTTATTCAAAAAATCAAAAGCCTACAAACAAACTGAGCTATTGTGATCGTTAGTAGACCACCAAAAAGAAAAAAAATTAAGGTGAACCAATTTGTTAGCTTGTGTATCTTAATGTCTATGTCTTGCCATTTCAAATTGGCCGGAACTCCTAGCATTTAAATTTTGAAGAACATGTTAATTAATGATATGGGTGGAACTACCCTTTTGTTGTTTGTTTCTTTAATTTCTTGGACTCATCTCGTTATTAAGATTGTGATATCCTCAAAATAAACGTTCACGAATTTTTGTTGAAGGAATGAGCGAGGGTGCTATAACCTATGTGTGCCATGACATCTCTAGCGTCCTGGTAGATGGCTTCTTTTCAACCGGTTCGGGTATCTTCAGCGATGCAAGCAAAGGTGTTAGCAGGAGGTCAAACCCTAGACCACTTCGAAGGAGGATCTAACTTGGTGTTTAGAGTTTGGAGCTACAGTAGTCGGAACTGGTATGATCAAGCTGGACGGGAAGCTAGTGATCTGATCGTCGAAGCCCAAGTTCGATTGAAGAAGTTCTCAAATCTGAAGTTAGCCCATAGCGAGAGAACGTGTAATAAAGATGCAGACTGAATTGAAAAACCCCAACGAGAAAAGGCCTTGCCCACGAATCCGGCCTCTTACCCTCGCCGACCTTTTTGGATATATCATATTTGGTGAAGTTGTCGTTAATTGTGGTATCGAATACTCGCCATTCTTTATCACGAAGGTGGTTGGTTTGATGATAAAGGGTTCAAATGTCCTTCATAAGGTCACGGAGGTAATTCGCGTAGTGAGCGGCCCTTTAAATGGCTCGTGCTGTCTTGTCCAACTGCAGCATATCTCACTTGGAGAGGTCATTAGATGATAGCATCTTGGCAAGGCGCGATCATGGGATCGCTACTCTTGAACACTCATGCAGCTGCTGCAAGATGGGGTGTCAAGAACCGAACTGAAAATCGAACCGAAACGAATAAAAAAATTCGGTTTTTTCGGTTTAGTTCGGTTTTTGGTTCGGTTCTCATTAAAAACCGATATCTGAATTTTAATGGTTTGATTTTCTCTCCCGACTCCCCTCTCCTCTGGACCACTTCCCCGTTTGATGCTCTGTTTTGCCCTGTCTTGCTTCAATCGAGGGGGGACTCCTTGTTCCTTGTTTATGCTCGTGTTTAATGTGAAGGAATCGTTTCTGAGTCAACCTTGAGCATTTTTTGTTTGCTGTATGTTGATTTTGGCTTGAGTTTTTGTCTCGGATGTCTTCGGACGCCCCCACACGGTCGACAACCACTAGATGTTTGACATAATGCCCGAACTAGATCCGTCTTGGCCTCATTCGGTTTAGGCCGAAAACAAACCAAAAAGAAAAACAGATAAAACCAACCAAAAGCTGATGGGCAATGGAGGGCGGTCACGGAGGAGAGGAGAGAAGTGGTCTTTCGACGAGAAGCAGTGGAGTCTCAGCGAGATTGAAAAGGCGAGCAGATGGGCCTTGGACTTTGGGTGGCAGAAGAAAGATAAGAAAAAACCAAGAAAATGGGTCTCTGGCGAAGGCAAAGACAGCACCCAAAGTCGCGGAGGAGTCCTTGAAAAACGATGATAAAACTTGAATAATGAGAGACTCAGAGAGAGAGAGAGATGCTGAGATGCTGAGCTTTTTGTTGGGCTTTTACATGTTGTTTAAGTGGTTTGACTCGTAATGCCCGCACAGGTAATCACCATGTCCTGCATCTCCACGCCATACATGGCTCCTCGCCGTTTCCGAGCGTCCCAACTTTTTATCTACTTCATCCAGCCAAAAATCCAGCCAAAAAATGAAAGAAAAGAACCGAAAAGAAAAACAGAAAAAACTAAAAGCTAAACTAAAAATCGAAAAACCGAACCAAACCGAACCAAACCGAACTGTTGACACCCCTAATCCTCATAACAAAGTCTGGTGGAGATCGTTTGCGCTATTTTCTTTTCCCGGCCCTTTTCTCAATTGAAAGAAAAAAAATGTCGGCTTTCCAATTTGCAACTAAACTTACGCACGTTTAGGCAATGTACGTGGGGAAATTGATCGAGGATAAATCACATTCCTTAAATGATCGCTATCGGCTTAGGCTCCATTCATCAAAAGCCTTCTTGCGAATGGCCTGACCCGTGGACAAAAGCGATGGCTAAGCCCAGCCCACAAAGGTCTAGGTATTGAACACTTTGAATGCAAATGATAATCATTCTATTCCAAGAATCAATTTCTGACCAGAAATAGATATTTTTATTTTTATTTCGTGGAAGAGTTTCTGAGCAAAAATATGTGTTTAATAATAATACAAAATTTATATTCGTGAAATATAAAATCATTTGATAACGACACAAAACTTTTCATCTCATGTTGTTGATGGCGAGGCGACAAGAATGGCCAAAGAACCGAACGACAGACGGGAACCATATGATGCGGCGAACGATGGCTGGCGGTGGCAAATGGCTACCGACGATAACATAAGTGATGGCGAGCGATGAGAATAATTTTATTTTCTCATTTTTATTCCAAACCTTTTCCTAGACTAAAAGTTTGTTCGAGATATAGAAAATAAAATAACCTATTCTTGAGAACAAATTCTAGTAAAAAATGTAATAGTTATTATGTGTGCCCTTTTTGTACGTTTTCCATTTTCTCATTCTCATCTCTCAAATGGAGATATTTTTTTTTTTCCGATCTTCTTTGCCCACTGAATATAATAATTCTATAAGGACCGGAGGTGAAAATCTACGTGTTGTGGTGCGGAATAGGGGTGTGCAATGGGAACGGCCCAAATTGGGAATTGCTCGGATCAGCTAGTTTTGGGTGATTCCTATGGGTGGTAGTTTGGTTCTTAGTTCCAAGGTGGGAATCAACGGTCTGGTCTGATTCTCGGTTCCCAATTTTGGGAACCAACCCTCTTAGTTTGATTTTCAATTCCACCTTGAAATCAAATTAGATCGGAAACCGATCACCCCTAGCGGGGAAGTCAAAAGGGACAAAATAATTTATTTTATAAAATTCATAAAAATGCAACATGAATAAAAGATAGAAACTCTTTCGGTAGACTATCTCTTGTTGTCACAATCTAGGCTAATCGCCCAATTTAAAGGATCGTATGGCACGTAACCTCCTTAGTTGCGAGTACTACACTAGTCAACTTAAGCACACAATACCTGATGTCCAAGTATACATATTCATATTTAAGTTTTGCCGACCCATTAGTTATCTATTACATAAGAAAATTGGGATTGACCCCTATTCATAAACAAAAGCACCGTTAACATAGTTCATATTCGTAATTATTTAAGTCATGCATCACATTACATGGTCTTAACGCGATGCTATCACGGAACATTGCACGGCACAATTGAGTGCAGGGAGCAATTGAGTGCTATGGCCGGCCATCTCCATAATATTTTGAACTCCATACTCAACTCCTTGTCGATGAGGTTTCATCTCCGTTGCTGTTTTCGTGATTTAGTGGTTATTCGTTCAATTCTATTCATATTCACTTTAGAATCGTTTCATACCCATGCTTTACCGAAAAAGAGGGGGCTGGTCGTTTGAAGGACATATTATCCTATCTGCGCCTTTTCCAATGTGGTTTGATGAATCAAGCCTTGGAAGATATAATGACCAAAACCGATCGAGCTTTTGAGAAGCTTTTCGAATCGAATCAAACTCTTATTAGATAACCCTTGATCTTAAGTAAAACTCGACCTAGTGGAAACTATAAATACCTCCCTTGGCTGAGAGGGGACGTGGAGAAAAAATTTCGAGAAAAAATGGGGAAGGTCTCTTCCTTGGCAGTAGAAGTAGCAGAAAAGTTCTAGCCCCGTTAGATCGCACTCAAAATTTGTGCAAAGTATAGTAAGTCTGATGGGATTGGTGAGAAATTATTTGGAAGTACGTCTTTAAAGGAGAAAGTTGGACTGATCGGACTGCCAGAGAGTCCAGTGCACGGAAGCGCGAAAACTGTTAGTATGCGTTCGTTCTAAGTCAGAGTGTGTTGAAATTTTGAGAAAATCTCTACAAAACCTATTTCTTCAACTTCACCAAAGGAATTGTGCATCAAAGATCCGGAGTTCCCCTTATGATGTTCACAGCCCTGGCCTTGCTAATTGCTGCCTCTTGCCCTTCCCTGCCGATGCTGATTACAATCTTCCTTGTGTCGATCATCGATTGAGTTGATATTCCAATCTGGGTAATGTCCTAAGTTATATTTAATTTATATATTCAATTGCCTTTGTTATGTTTATTTGATTCTGACACGATTTGCTATGAGATTTTTAGGTGTTTCCTAAATAGAAAATTTTCTCATTTAAATTGTTACAATTGGGGTTTCGATTTTTAAGACCCAAGATCATATCCCCGATTACTTCTTTTCCTATTTTGGATGTTGTGAGTATTTGATTTTGTGGGCTTATACATTGCATGTCATTAGTTTAGGAAATATTCCTATTATAAACCTTTGTTTCCTATTTTGGATGTTCGAGTATTTGATTACATGGGCTTTTCAGAGCATGTCATTAATTTATGAAATATTCCCCTATTATGAGAACTACAAAAATAATTTCATTGCATCTTTAAGGTCATCATTCCTTAATAATGTCACTTCGGTCCTGTTTTGGTATCTTATTTAGTTTTTTTTTTCTATTAGAAAAATGGTTCAAAATCTCTCATTACATTAAATAATGGGACTAATTAATTCATGTCATTAGAGTTGCATATAGGTCTCATTTAAGTTTAATTAACATCGCCTATATGTTATTTAGATTTCATGTTTTTTTTTTGGTCGAAATAAACTGATATATTAGATGAAAAGAGAAATACAACCAGCTAGAAGTGCATCACTTAGTACAATATTCTGGAAAGGAGGAGGAGGAAACACAAGCCAGTTACCGACTGAACCGTGGGCCCTATGGGCTTTGGCAGCCCAATCAGCGGCTAGGTTGGCTTCTCGACAAACATGGTTAATCGAAGCATTAGGGTATTGAGAGAGCAGATCGTGGAGACTGACGAAGAGATGTCGTTCCTGCCAAGGCTGCGGCTGCTTCTGTCAAAGGACCTCCACCAATAATAGGCAATCTGATTCAAACGTTACACGATGGAGATGCAGTCCCTGTTTGATTAGGTGCTAGAGAGCCCGAATCATGGCGAAGATCTCTGCTTGAAACGCCGATTGCGCAGGTACAGTACTGGTAAACATGTTAGTGAGTTCGCCTTTAAAATTTCTGTAAATACAGGCTATTGCTCCTTGCCGATTGCCTGGAACAAAAGCCCCATCGATGTTGCATTTGATTGTGCCTTTATCTGGTGGTTTCCATCGTTGATCAGTACTAACATGTGATCGTGAAACCCTAGGTTTTGGGGGTTGGAGACTTTCGAAAATTCTGCACTGGGCTAGAGCATTATCCACCGCTTGGACCGGATTCGAAATTTGCTTCCTGAAGATGGCGTTGTTGCGTTGACACCATATCTCCCACGGCAGGTTAGCAATCACTTCAAAATTTGGGGAAGAGCGAGGATGTGTGGCGCGAGTAGCCAACCATGCGTCCAATCTTTTTACTGAGGTGAGTGAGACAGGTATACTGATCTTGGCATCTGTCCATATACCGCGTGTCCAGTTGCAATAGAAAAATAAATGTTCAATGGTCTCTGGAGTATTCTTTTCACAAAGATTGCAGTAGGGATTGGGAGAGATATGTTTGATGTATAGGTTGTCTTTAGTTGCTAGGGCATTTTTGCAGGCCAACCACATAAAAACACGGATTTTAGGAGCCGTTTGCATATGCCATATCCTTTTCCACAATTGATCAGGAGGCTGATAGGAAGATGAGGCCATGGTAGGTAGGTTTTGATGTGTTGAAAGTAAGTAGTGATAGCAACTCTTAACCGTAAAAGATCCTGATGATGTGGCTGTCCATACTAATTGATTAGAGTTGAGTGAAGGATTTATAGCGGTGTTTTGAATTGCTGCACTAACCTTTATAGCGGTGTTTTGAATTGCTGCACTAACCTGTTCATTGAAGAAATTAGAAATAAGCTCCTGTTTCCAAGTTGCCGACGAAGAGTCTAAAAGATCAGCAACTTTAATTGGTGCCCCTGCAGCTGCACATCCTCCTAATTTACCAATAGAAAGCCAATAGTCTGTTCGGATGTCAATGTTGGATCCATCTTTCACCAGCCATCGAGTTTTAGGAAGAATAGCATCCCTACCCTTTAATATGCTTTGCCACCCCCATGAAGGTCTATAGCCTGAAGTGGCATTCTGAAAAGAAGATTGTTTAAAATATAGACCTTTGACCAACTTACTCCAAATTGCATTAGGTTGCTGAAGTAGATGCCACGCTTGTTTACCGAGCATCGCGAGATTAAAAGTAATTAGATCTCTGAATCCCATGCCCCCGTCTGTTTTCGATTGCTTTACCTCCGACCATTTTATCCAGTGTATGCCTGATTCACTATGCTTTTTACTCCACCAGAATGTTGATATCTTGCTTTCCATTATTCTGCAAAGAGACAGGGGAAGCAGAAAGAGGGACATCGCATACTGAGGTAAGGCCTGTATGACAGCTTTTAATAAAATCTCCTTGCCCCCTTTAGATAAAAAGTTTTCCTTCCAACCAGCTAATTTTGCATTCATTTTTGCCAAAATCCAGGAGAACATCTCATGTTTTGAACGCCCCCAATCTGAAGGGATGCCCAGGTACTTGCCATATCTACTTACCACAGGTATTTAAAGTTCTCTTTGTAAAGTATCCTGTAGTTGCATAGGACAATTCGGATTGAAAAAGATCGCAGACTTATTCCTGTTTATAAGTTGACCGGTTGCATGGCAGTACTGATTCAATAGATTAGTGAGATTTTGGCATTCAGAGAGTGAAGCTTTGAGGAAGAAAACTGCATCATCAGCAAAAAATAAATGGGATAGCTGAGGGTAAGCTCTGTTATATTGGATCCCCTGTAAGTGACCCATATTGATTGCTTGCTTGATAACTGTTGATAAAGCATTAGCCATTAAAATAAAGATGTAAGGGGATAGGGGATCACCTTGATGGATTCCTCTAGTAGGTTTAAAGTATGGTAGTTGTTCTCCATTGAAGCGAATACTAAAAGAAACCGTTGTGATGCATGCCATAACCATCATTACCCATTTATTTGTGAAGCCCAACTATTTTAAATAAGCTTCGAGGAAGTCCCATTCGACAAGATCATAGGCTTTCTGCATGTCTGTCTTGAGAATAAGATTGATTTTTTTTGTTTTGGATCGAACTTTAAACTGGTGAAGTACTTCCTGAACAACCATAATGTTATCTTGAATCTGTCTGCCACTGACAAAAGCTGCTTGTTCTGGATTGATCAGTCTGGGGAGCCAACACTTCAATCTGTTTGCCATAACTTTAGCGATAATCTTGTATGCAAAGTTACAGAGACTAATAGGACGATATTGATCAATGCTTTAAGGGCGAGGAACTTTAGGGACCAAGGTCAGAATCGTTTTGTTTAAGTTTGGATGCATGTGACCAGATTCAAAAAAGTCTTTCACAGTTTTGACAATTATTTTTTTGATGATGTTCCAGTGATGCTTATAGAAGATACCATTGAGGCCGTCTGGTCCAGGAGTCTTGGAAGCACCCAACTGAAAGGTAGCTTGGTATACCTCCTCTTCTGTTATTGTACTCATGAGGTGATCATTCATTTGTGAAGTAACTATTGCTGGACATTGGAGGAGGAATGGAATAAAATCTTTGTGACCCACAGATTGATAAAGTCGGGTAAAAAAACCCATAGTCATTGTTTTAAGCTATTCTGGCTCTCTATGCCAGTTCTGGTCTTCATCTTTAAGTAAGCATATTCTGTTTCTCTGTCTCCTTTGCACTGTACAAGCATGAAAATTTTTTGAGTTCTTGTCCCCCCATGTTAACCAGTTAAGCCTTGAACGCATTGCCCAGAATTGCTCTTCCTGATTCCACATTTGCTGAATTTCATTTCGAATTGTAGTGGCTAACTCTTTATCTCCCCTTTGATAGGATTTTTGATTTGTAATGGTCTGAAGCTGTTGCTGTAGTTGCATAATACGCTGCTTGGCATTACTGAAGCGAGACCGACTCTAGCTAGTTAACTTATGAGATACTGCTTGCAATTTGGATGGTAAAGAAGAGTGGTTTCTCTCCCATACTGCTTGAACTATTTCAGTACATTCAGTATGTTGACTCCAATAAGCTTCATAATGGAATCTCTTTTGTGGCTTTACAGGCAGATAATGAGTGTGCAACACAAGTGGGCAGTGATCCGAACCGATCGATGGAAAAGCAAACACCGTGGAAGATGGGTATGTGAAACTCCAATCCAACGAGCAAAATGCATGATCTAGCTTCTCCTTCACTAACTCATCACCGTCTCGATTGTTAGACCAGGTGAACTCGCAACCTTTACTATCTAGCTCTATTAAAGCACAATCATCGAGCAACTTCCGAAATGATGTCATTCTGGAATAATTAGCTGGTCTTCTTCCCATCTTCTCCCAGGGGTATTGGAAGTCATTGAAATCCCCGATAGATATCCACGGTAAGTTAGTTGTTGCATGAATTATCCAAATCGTATTCCACAATTCCTGCCTAGGAAGGAAAGAAGCAGGAGCATGTAGATAGGTAACTTGCATGGAGATTGAGGTCTGAGTGTCCATAACTAACATATTTACAAAATTCTGACCCGAAGAAAGAACCGTAATGTCAAATAGGTCATTCCAAAACACTGCAAGACCTCCAGACAAGCTTGTAGGATTCCTCAAAAAGGAGTGAGAGAAAAGAAAACGACGCTGTAAGTTCTTCAAAACTGATTCTGCATTTTTCCTTTCCATTAAGAACACAAGATCGGGCCTTTCAGAGGCTACTAAAGCCTTTAAGGCTTGAATTGTCAGGGGAGTGCCCAACCCCTGACAATTCCAACTTAACAGTTTCATTTGGACCGTAGGGGTTGTTGAGGGCCAGCCGCCAAAGCCCAAGAAGAGTGATCATCAACCTCAAAAACAGGGGTTTCCAGTAAATGGGATTCATCCAACTCAGATATATGATTGGTTCGAATCTCATAAGGTGAGTATCGTTTAGGTTTCTTACTGGATCCTACTCCTATTTATGATCTGGGGGATTTGTGTTTTTTCTGTTGCGAGAAGTCGGTGGATGAATTTTGAATACCATTTAACTTTGCATCTGCAGGGACCAACTCAGTGGTTTTGGGGGTTAAATTAGCAGGTGCAGGTGGGATAACAGAGGAAGGGATAGGGATCTCAGGAGCAGGAGCTATTGGAGGTAAAGCTAGAAGAGGTGGGTGTATAGTGGGGGGAGTTTCAGGTATGGTCTCTTCCATGGGTTCTAAATGTGGTAGAGGATTGTAAAAGGCATCCCAATAGAGACTATGCTGTTTGATCTCTGCCCGCAGCCAAGGTCCATATATCATTGTTTCACGTCCCTCAAATTGTGATTCCTCATAAGGGTAGTCCTTGCATGATGCTGCATAATGTCCTAATTTCCCACATGAGTAACAATAGTGTGATAGTCTCTCATACCGAAAATCAAGCCAGAGGGGTTTTCCAGCAATGCTAATGAGTTTCCCTAACTTTAATGGTTGTTGCAGATCAATTTTGCTGCAAATTCTCCCAGATGTATCATTTTTGACTTCCAACACACTACCCATTTGCTGTACTGCTCAACTTAAAAGTTGTGGAGTGTTCCATTCCAGAGGTAATCCTATGACATGAACCCAGAATGGACATTTGGAGAAATCATAACAATGTAAAGGGGTATTTGGTTTCCGGGGTCATAAATTAACTAGATGACCAGAGAACAACCAGGGGGTTCCATCTAATACTCTTCGTTTTTTTGTTTCAGTTCGAAATTTGATTATGTAGATGCCACCATCGCTAGAAGATATATCCACATGATCAACACGCCATGCTTTCTTCATTGCAACTTGAAAAGCAGGTAAATTGATAGTAGGGTTTGTAAAGATATTACCAACCAAGATGAGTCGACACTCTTTAATATTGTCTGTTGCTTGTATGTCTTCCCAGACTTCCAATTCTTGTTCCGCACAAAGCCGTCCGAGTCGGTGACACAATGAAGCGATGCGAGATGAGTCATCTTTATCATCCGTAGCCATGGCGTAATTGGCAAGAGATATGTAGATTAATGGAGAGGGACCTAGACCAGATCACAAAGATTCAAGGGTTGCATGTCAAGGATCGGCCACATACAAATGGAAAATCTTCGGAATTATACCAGGTAGACATTCTAGGAAGAAACATCCTAGGGCTATGGTGAAAGAAGATGAAGCAGAGAGAATTCCAGTCACAAACTATTGGATTGAGAAAGAAAGGAAGTGAAGACAGTCGAAGAGGAAAAAGAGTTGTTCTGCTGAGGACCTGGAAAAAGATGAGTAGAAATAAAACTCGAACATAACTCGAGAGAGAACTCTAGCATAAGCGAGAGAGAAAACGGGAATCGATTTCATGTTTGTTCATTAATGCCTATTAAGTTAGAACTCATATAAGCATAGCATTTAAATTTATTCATGATTATTTCAAAGAAAAACTCCAAAAATGATTAATTACATTAGCCCAGGCCATTCATACATCACATCATTATTTGGTTTTTAGTTAATACTTTACGGAACACTCGATGTGTGCAATGATAATAAAGCTTTGCCTTTGAAATTTTTAGCGCATCGATGTCTTTTTTGATCTGCCTAAGCAACTTATTTGCTACTCTGATTATTGATCGTTAAATTCTTGTTTGTGCAGCCGTGTGATCACTCTCGTATGTTCGTGGTTTAGGAATAAAATTGACTAAGCTTGGACTCAAAATATTTTTAAAAGTAAAGAAAGAAATTACTTAAAACAAGTCTCCGTATTTATGAATTTCTCATTCATAGAAGTCAAATATCCTCCCACAATTTTCTTTGGTTTCTAATTAATCCTAATCGATTACCACTCCAAAAGTTGAAATAAATTACATGTTGAATCTGTATGCGATAACATAATTTTCTTTTATGCAGAAATACAAAAAATACAGGATTTTTAATCTTTATGATTTTCACGATGAGAAAAATAAAGACATACATTTATCCATAGCGATATTCTTGAAGATAATTATTGTGAGAAACCGATAAAGCCTAAAACTTCGATTTCTCTCTCCTAACCTACTTTTATATGTATTCTGTTTGATGGAGGATAGAATACAAATGTAAGTTTCCCACATCATGGGTGGAGAGAGGACCATACTCTTAGGCTACGTTTGGTCGTTCGGATTTCTAATCGGGATAGGATTGGATAGGATAGGATATGAAATCCTAGGATTTTTTTATGTCCCGTCCAATGTTTGATGAATCACAAGATTAAAGTCGGATATGTTCACATCATGTACATTTTTTTTTTTATATAAACGACATATCATTATAAATGAACGTAAATGTTCATAAATGAAGATGGTGAAAATACCTCGTAACACTATTCCTTAATTTATTTATTATTTATTATTTATTATATTTTTCCTCTTTTTTATATTATTTTCATTATTATTTCTTTTTTCCCTTTCATCATTCTTTAATAAAAATTTATCAAATAGTAAATTGTACTAACATATTTAAAATACAAAAATACCTAAAATATATAATAAATATAAATATTTAATTTATAGATTGAATGTTTATTATAAAATAGAATTAAAATAAGATTAATTAAAAATAATTTTTTATTTTTATTTTCTTAAATTAGAATTCAAATATTATTTATATTGAAATATAATTTCAATTTTGTTAATTTAATAAATTTGTTATTAAAAAAAATAACTTTCCTATTATGGACGTTAGAAATCCTATCCACCTTTATCCCACTCCCCATGGATAATTTTATCCCGTCTATATCCCCCTTATATTCGACTTTATCCTATCCCGAGTGAGCACCAAACATAGGATAGGATAAATTATATCCTATCTCGAATTTTATCCCGACTGCCAAACGCAGCCTTATTTATACACGCTATCAAAAGAGGCTCTCCATCAAGGCGTTTTTTTTTTTTTTTTTAACTTGAGAGTTGCACCTCTTTTGAAGAAACGGTAACTTCCCAATGAGGATTATATCCTTTCATTAGAGTCATAACTTCTCATAACCAATACATTTTAGCATTAAATATTTATTAAACCATCAATTAATAATATCATGTGGGCCACACAATAATTCTTACATATTGAAATGCGATTAGTAGAACTTATGGTGCGTTTGGTTTAATTTTTTTGATGCTTTCAGTTTTTAACTTGCCTTTAAAATGCTGAAAGCTCAAAGCTAGTAAGCTAGTAAGGACTAGCTTTGGGCTTTTAATATTCAGTGGAATGCTAAAATTATTTTTTATCTTCCAAAATTACCCTCACTAATTTTTTATATTTCAGATTTTGCCCCTGTTTATTTTATTTTTCTAATTAAAAAGGAAGCAGTCCTTCGTTGGACCAGCAAAGGGCTACGGCCACCGGTGAGCCAGATTTAGCACCGGCGGCCGTCGGTTGAGGTCGTTCGAGGTTGAGCGACCTCCAGCGGTCCTCTGCTGGGTTGCGTGACCCTCGCCGAAGGTCGCCTGACCTCGAGTGACCTCAGCTGATGGTTGCTGGCACCAGATCTGGCTTGTCGACGGCCGTAGCCCTTCGCCGGCCCGGCAAAGGGTTTAGTTCAAATTTTTTAAAAAATAATATATATAATTATGTACCCATCAAAGCCTATTGTGAAAGTTTTCTTTACCAAATACATATTCAACTCAAAGTCCATTTACAAAAAAAATTTACCAAACACAATTGCATTTCCCCAAGTAGCTTTGGGCTTTCAGTATTGCATTTGACTCAAAGCCCATTGCAAATGCTGAACCAAACGCAGCATAGAACTTGAGAGAGTCTGTGTTAAACATCACGCTACAATCATTAACTTTCCCTTGATGGTTTACCTCGAGAAAGGTCACAACAGTATGTATAAGTGTTAATCATTTAAAAGAAAGAAAGAATGAATGACAAATGTCTTGTAAGAAAATATTCAACTTGATTTACAACCATACAAGTGATATACATCAAGGAACTATTAGGATAAAAGAGTTTAGGATAAAAGAGTTTAAGTAGTCGAACCTCCCGAAAAAGCTTTACTTACATTATCCATTCTAATATGTGGAAGCACCACAAGTGTTTGAGATGACAGAGTCTATAAATTACCAAAGATGAGATAAATCTGAAATGTCATGTATATCTCATACTCTGTCGGCGTGTTGCTGGACCCACGTGGACATGGACAATGCATCCCGGAGAAGCCCAGATTATGGCACTTACAAAGGACTCGTGGCACCGGTGCACTCACATGAGCTCCAAATGGGGTCACATTTCCCTTCATCTATAGTGGAGAAATTTTCTTTCAATCCATCCTTTAAAGATTAGTTATAAATATGGACATCATCCACCTTATTTCAATATCTATAATCCACCAATTATAAACCGTGGTTAGAGTTAAATTTCTCCAACAAAGAACGGGGGAAGCAAAATATTGTCTTGACATGAATGTAACCCATTGCACGCGTTCAAATACATACCATCGGGCAATTGTCTCAAGGAAGTAATTGTCAGTAATTTTGGAAATATATATACTTTTTAAAGACGATGCGATCTCCAATTAATACTGTCTTTAATGTTTGAATAGTATTGAATACTAAGACGGATTGACCAACTCTTTTAAGCAGCATATATGACTATATTCAAGGAAAATATTTTTTTTTTCTAAATCATCAATTTCTGCCAAATAATTACATGCTAAGTGACGCGCAACATTATTGTTGGCTACTTTAATCAGAGTCACTTGATTAAACGCTTAACTAGAATTTGCCACCTAATGGTATAAATTAATCTCGTACACTAATCTCGGCAACCCTAACATGACTTTCTAATAATTTCTACCTGAATTCACACAAAAGGGGGGGGGGGGGAGGAAAATAAAAATCACAGCGCATTCTGTCATTTAGCTAACGACCTAAATTAATCGGGGGAATAATTTTCGCCGGACCAAAACCTATTACTAAACGACTTCGACTCGTTCTAAACAGCCGACTGGAATTCACGATGTCCATCCTTCCTTAATTAATCGAAAGGTCAGAGGGGCGATGGGGTCGTGCGCGGCAAGTGGCAGCTTCCTCCGCGCCTTCCTCCTCGCCTCCTTCCTTCTTCCTTCCCTGGATTTTTCTTCTCGGCCCGTCTTTTCTCCGGTGGACTAAATTAAACTAGAATGACCCGCCCGTCGCTTTCCATGGCCCACGCGCATGTTACGCACCTAAGTTTCTTATCACCTTGACCTCGTGCTCCTTGCATTCGGTCACGGACCTTTAAATTATTGCACCAAAAAAAGGGGGTATTGAGGGTATACAATTTCTAATTGAATTCATATGAGGTACAACATCAGCGTGCAATATTCCTTTTTTTTTTTTATAATTAATGTAACAAAAAAACTCCAAACTAACCACCGCCCACGGTGGCGTAAAAGCCCCCTGGATAAGAGCTCCCATGACATCTACCAAGGATGGAGAGATTCAAATCCTGCAGGACGCACAGGATCAAAAAAAAAAAAAACTCCGAACTATATTCATTATGATATAAATATCCTAAATTATTTTCGTGTTATTAAAAACTCTTAACCTGCCCATTGAAACACATACCCCAAACTATCTGAACTTAGACCAACATAAAAAATATGCCTTGAATGGTAGCGAAATAGAGGGTATATATGTTTGGGATTTATCATGGCTTAAAGAAAAATATGCAGGTATTTATGACACGGTTGACAAGTTTAGAATTTATGGCGAAACAATTTTTTTTTTAAATTTGTATCATAATGGACCTAAATTGAGATTTTTTTGTGATATTTGCCTTCCTTTTTTATTTTTATTTTTTTACGCAAACGCCCGTGACGTAGAAGACCTTGTTTATTTATTGAAATGATTTCAATTGTCAAAATTGGAAATTGTATATAGAGTTTCCATTTATTTGATCATGCCGATTCCTTAGCAATCAAAAACGAAAATGTCATCACCCCCCGAAAACGCGCTCTCTAAATAATCTAATCTAAATCCGCGTCTCGACACGCTTCAGAAGGGGAGTCTCTCCTCTATATTCACCCTCTCTCTCTTCTCCGATGATCAAGTCCGTCGTCGTCTACTAAGCAGCGATGGGGCAACGGAAGAAACTCAGGGACATCGTGGGCGCCGTGAAGGACAGAGGCTCGCTCTTCAAGGCGTCGCTCTCCGCGAAGCCCGCCATCTCCGCCACGCGCGCCACCGTCGTCCGCGCCACCACCCACAAGTCCGCCGCCGCCCCGGCGGAGCACCGGGTGGCCGCCGTCCTCTCGCTTGGCCTGGGGTCCGGCATCACCGCGTCCGCGTGCATCTGGTACCTGACGGCCCGCCTCCACGGCACGCGCAACGCCTTCGTCGCGCTGAAATGCCTCTTCGCGCTCCACGGCATCATGATCCACCGAAGCCCGCACGACCAGAACCTCCGCCTCTATTCCTTTGCCTTCGAGGGGAAGAATTTCCTCAACCTGTGCAAGTTCAACGACGACTTCGACGAGGAGGCGAAGGAGTACTCGTCGTGGGTGAGATGGTACGCGGCGACGCTCGAGCAGAGCCTCATCGCTTCTCACGCTCTGGGTTACGTTCTTTCTTCTTCGTCTTCATCTCCTTGTTCTCAAGCGAAAAGAGAATACAAACGAGAGAGGATGCGAGCAGCGACGAGCTCGGATTTGATGCGGGAGCTCGAAGTCCTCGTGAGCTCTCTCGAGCAAGTGAGCGACGTCCCGGGGTCGCTGCATCTTCGGAAGAACGACCTGGTATACGAGGTCGTGCGATCAGTCTGTCAAGATTACCGGATGATCCGGCGCGAAGTGTGCTCGAGAGTGGAGGAGTTAGGCAGCGAGGAGAGATCGGGCAGCTTGAGTTTCGGCCATCTGACTCGGTTGCTGAGCGCTCTGGAGCGAATCGAAGGTTGCCGAGAGAGGCTGGCCTCGCTGTTCGTGAACAAGGCGAACGCCGACGGGCTGTGGGACTTGATGGCGCGAACGAAGGAGAAGGTGCTCGGTCTCATGCGAGAAGGTGGCCAGAGCTCGACGGTCGTCCCCGGCGGCGCTTGGCTTCCGTGGGGGACAGGTTTTCTTTTAATGCTTTGACGACTGTTTTGTGACGTGTTGCAATTGGTTCAAAACTTGTACAATATGGCGACGAGCTGTGTCAAGTGTGAATGGCGTTCGTGAGATTTGTTCCCCTTCTCTGTCCTCCGTCCTTTCCTTAGGGTTGAAAAAGATGAGCCGATTAAGGTAAAATTGTCAAATACTCTTTATTGACAAAGACTTTCCACATGCTCCGATTTTCTTCGCAGCGTCTTACACGAGTTTATTTTTTGAACGATTCTTCCGCCGTACACTTTGCCTATAAGATTTAGAAAAAAGTAACTAAACCCTAGTTTCTCTTACTCTACCTGAGCTCCATTTTAGAGCCTCACAACACAGTCCTAGGTTCGAGGTTGTGCTCTAATTGGCTTCCAGGGCACTTTCCTGTTTGGATCCCTCTCCATCGCCAAGAAAATGGCGTGCTCGTCGAATGAAACTTGACGAATCGGGAAGCTAGAAAATCACAACTTCGTCTAACACCATCAATTTTTCGCGTGCCATGATTGGTTGTCTCGGTTGGTACATGTACATGGGGCAAGAGGGGTGGCCGACAAGCTGAGTTGAGATAGACCCCGTTTCTCTCAGTTTAGGGCAGGTCAATACAATTAACATTTACGATGCGACACAAAGAAAATCTATTTACACAATGTAAAAGGGTAAATGGCTTTTCTTTTGTTGTTTACCTTTTAGGATGAGGTGTCGTTATTTCAGAAGGAAAATTGTGGTCTCAATATATTCTAAGCATAGAAGGTTCCTTGATTCAAACATAATTCTATATATATATATATGATAAAATATAATTAACACCTGCCACAGGAGATTATCATGGTGGTTATCATTGAATGAATCCGTCATTGAGTAATAATAAATTAATGAGGAGTGATTTACAAGTATAAATCATCAGGTGTTCTATAGAGATTAATAATAGATTAACTTTGTCTCGTTATTTTCAATTATTACCCTCAAACCACGCTCAAAGTGAGAAAAAAAAAAGGGTACCCTATGTCATTGCACATAAGTAACATAGATTTGAAAAATTGAGAAACAATAGAGAAAATTCTCAACATATGATTTTTTTCGTTACTGAAAAACTTTAGAGCATGATAACTCGTAATAAAAGCTATCATCAAATCTTTCGGAAAAAAAAAATACTTATGCTCCGTTTGTTTGGTGAAAAATGAATCACTTGTTAAAAATTTTCAAAAAAAAATGCTTGTATTATTTACAAAAAGAATGGAAGAAAAATATTTTCTTTCATTCTTTTTAATATATATATATATATATATATATATATATATATGTTTTAAAGAATTTATTCTTCATGAAACAAACGAAAGGCATAATCTAAATCCTTTTAAAAAATTTAACTTAATCACTGAATTACACCTGTACACAACGTCAGAAAAGTCCATCTAAACTTTTACTCATTAAACTTAAATGAAGAGGGATAAAGGTTCACATATCCGCAAGTTGATGTGTAGAGCTGATCCATTATTGGGAAGCTAAGAATAATAAAATGGCTACCTGTCTGAAATTGGCATTAAAAAAGGGGAAAAAAGAAAAAGAAAAAAAAACAGTTAGCAGATGGTGATTTATATAGATATGTATTGTTATTCTGATTATTATTAATGCTAAATGAATTCGCCAACAATATGAAGTCGTCGAAGATATGATGGGAGAGTTTTGAGTCTTCGGCGTTGGGCCCGGCACATGTACATCATCCTAAAACGACTCCCTCTATTATATTTAATGTCGCTGTTGAATTATTAATTTGAATGGTAGGTTTCGTGGGGACAGGTAATTGGATACTTATGGATAAAAACATCGATATAAGTACAGAAGATTAGTTGCACTCTTGAAATTGACTTTGGAGGGATTTGGCCAAAGGCGCTGTTAAGAGGGAACGTAGGAGAACATTCTATTGAGCTAAGAATGCTGGTCTTGCAATTATTGTGGGCGAAGATTTAATCGGACAACTTAGCTATAGAGCTAAGAATTTAATGTTGCGAGCTGGAGATACTCCGTTCAAATTCATACATGAATTATTTATTGAAATAGTCAAGCCACGTGTGAAATATCAGGAAAATTATTAAAAAACTTCTAAACGTATTTCACTCGTGTCAATTTAATCCAAAACATTTTCAATTATACCAATTAAGTCTTAAACATTTTCCTCATTTTACCAATGTAGTAATTCAGGCCAATTTTGAAAATGCTGATGTGGCAGTCCATTTAGTGCTAATGGTCCTAGGTGGCATGGCCGACTTTAACATAAACAATTTTTAAATTTTTTTCTGAATTTTTTTCTTTTTCTGCATTTTTCTTTCCTTTTCGTCAATGGTTGGTCTCTAGCAATGGTTTGAGATTGGCCATAGACAATGGCCAATGCAGACTGAGCAAGGTTGCCTCACTCGCAACTTGGCGAGGGTCACAACCCTTGTCAATAGTCCTCAAGGGCTTGGAAGCCCTTGTCTAGTGGCCAATGAGGGTTGCCAACAACATTAAAGAAAGAAAATAAATAAATAAGTAATTCAAAAAAATAAAGGAATTTATAAAAAAAAATGGTCTATATTAGCATTATGGTGTCACATATGACGATTGGTATCAATGTTAGCAATTTTCTACCAAAATTGTCATAATTGATTACATTAGCAAATTGTCAAAATATTTAAGACTTAATTGGCCAAATTTAAATGTTGAAAATTGTATTAATATAAATGTAAGAAGTGTAATTTTTTTTTAATGTAATTTTCTCAATATCATCTACATACACACAATTCAATGGTAAAATAACAAGTCCATATAAATGAGCTTATTATTATCTCGATGCTTTATTACATCATGAGAAGCAAAAATGAAATCCCACTTACTAGATACGAATTCTTCTTGTGTTATTAAATTGTATTTGCAATCATTTTTTTTTTTTTAAGTTACATAGTTTGCGTTTTGAAACTAACGCAGTGAAATTTTTCCCATTAAGTCATGCCATGAACGACGAACTTGAAAGGAAGACATCAAAAACCGTCATCATTTTTCTCACCAATTTCATTATGCCTCTTGACCTCTGGTAATAAACGACACGAGTTTGCATTTTACATCAGCTACTATTAATTTTTCTTATTTTCGGAATTGTCAACTTTTATCATAATTCTGAATGCCCCACCACCAGAAACCCTCGAAATCAAAAGGAACATCTTGACCTAGGTTAAGTCATCATCACTACAACTACCCTCGCCATCGTTGCCGCTTCCAATTGCTATGCACCGCTAATGTCCCAGATACCAAGACTCATATGTCAAATTACGGAAAATTATGCAAATGATATGAATGTTGATTATATATGTAATGTTGTTCCTAAAATTTTAATTTGTTTAATGTGATTTCTGAACTTTTTGTGAATGTCCAATCTAATTGTCGCAACCTAACCTCAGGTGCACTACCCTAGGTAGCACGGACACGTTCAAAGGGCCTCCGTGTCATGTCGGACACTCCGACACGTGTCCGACACGCTTGGACACGTTCAGACATGCAGTTAACACGTGTTGGAGTTTTCGACTCGTAGTCAACTCTTTCCGACACGCGCGTCGAAGCGTGTCCGGAGGGTGGATCTGCAGGTGCGAAGGAAGAAGGTCATGGAGGGTGGAGGCAAGGGTGAGGGAGCCGAGGCGACGCTGTGAGCGACGGCGAGGGAGGGCTGCGACCGCCGACTGCAACGCCGGAGAAGGCTGCGACCACTGACTGCGCCGAGAAGCCTTCTCGATCGTTTTGGTTGGCTGCGACCGCCGACTGCATTGCCGAGATGAAAAACCGCAACACCGCAGAGGGCTGGACGCAAGGCTACGATGGCAAAGAGAAGAAAGGAGGCGAGGCAGCGGCGGGAGAGGTGGAGAACGAGCAAAGGGAGAGGAAAAATAAGGCGGTTGCTAGGGTTTTTGCCCTTTGGGTTGTTTTTAGGGAGAAGAGAAAGGTGAGAGACGAGGCGTCGACGGGAAAGAAAGCCTGGGAAAGAAAGCCTCGGGCAGGGGAAAGAAAGCCTAGGGAAAAAAGCCTCGTGTAGGGGAAAGAAGGGAAGTGACAGGCGCAGGGTTGCGTGGGGGTGGGGGAAGAAAACGTTTGTTGAAATAAATGGGCAGGACCCATTTAACCCTAAAAAGAAATATTAAATATTAAATAACTTTATTAATACATGATAAGGCTCAAAAATAAATAAATTGACAGGTTAAAAAGTTATTTCAAAAAATAAAAGCACTAGATATTAAATAATGATAAATTTTGATCATCATAGAAAAATATAAATTTATTTTGACTCTAATCTTTCATTAGTTATTTATTTCATCAATAACTTTTGTTAAAGTAAAAAAATGTCTTTCCAACTTTTTATGAATAAATTTATTAATGTTATTAGTATAGATTTATTATATGCTCTTTTTATTGTTTATTTATTTATGAATTTAAATAAATTAATTTAAATATAATAATTAATCATGTATATATAAAAATATTTATTTAATAATTAACGTGTCGGAATGTGTCGGAATTCTCTACTTTTTTAGAAATTGCGTGTCTCGTGTCGTGTTGTATCATGTCGCGTGTCGGTGCTACCTAGGCACTACCTAGAGTTTGGCTAATAGACTACTAAGTCTAAACTTAGTTTGGGCTCTTCCAAATCCATACTAATTCACAACTTAGGTTCAAATTTTTAGCATGCAAATGAATTTTATCAAGAAGTCGCCATTAATCAATTTATTGTAGATCGATTAGACATCTAAGTAATATACCACGAACCAGAGAAATTGGGTATGGGGACTTTGTTACACTAGATTTCCTAATACCTTTTTGGTACCATTTTTTTTATTATCAAAAATGCTTTTGCAAGCAATCTGGATTAGTTTTGTCTTTGTAATTAAAACTTACCTTCATAACATGAACCTAACTCTATTGACAAGCAATTTCTAATTAAATGAACCTAACATGCAAACTATTTGACATGCACGTAATATTTTTATATTTTTTTATTAAAATTCGTAAATAAAAAAACCTAATTAAATCATCTAAAATGATTAATTTGACTTAAACCTTATCCAATCTCAAAAAACTATTTTAAAAATGCGAGATTATCTAAATATGCAAGCGTTATCTAAGACCCTATCTATAAAAGATAATGTTATTTAGAATCTATTCTAATATATTCCAGAATTATTTAAACATGCAATCCTATTCAAACTAGGCAATGTTATCGAGAAATCTACGCAATCTAAAAAATGCAATCCTAATTTAGAGAACCATCCTATCTTAAACACAATTTGAATTTTTTTTTTTTACAAGCAATTTCCAAATATAAGCATTATATCCAATCCACTTAGGATATTCATCAAATAAAGGGTTAAAATAATTGAAAAAAAATAATATGTTGTGTAAGGACCCGGGCCTCCCACTATGTGGGATAGGAGACGCTCCCCCTCCTAGGCATGTCCGGGGACTAAGGCGCAAACTCACCGCCATCGAGACTACCGCGCCCAACAACGGACTCACAATTAATGAACCTACAAGAATAGAAATTTCAAGGATCGGTTTTTGTTGATATCTAAATTTTGGCGATTCAGTCATTTATTTATTGCATAGAAAATTAAGGGTTAGTTTTATTTCTAAAAATTAATTGCACAGTATATAGAGTTAAGCGCATTTATTTTTATTTTGTATTTTTATTTATTTATTGGATCGGTAACGAATGAGTTCGAATTAGTGGTTTTGAGCTTTAACTTGGTAGGCCGGATTAAGCCCACGGAGCGAGCAAATTGGCCCAAGGCAGTTTTTTTTTTTTTAAATGATCAGAGATCATCTCATGAAAATAGGAATTTGAAATTTTTCAGGATATGATTAATTCGGATAGGGCAAGTGGAAAAGCAAATATTGCGTTAGGCAAAATGAATATTGTGTTTAAAAAAAAATCTTCGTGGATATCAGTTTGAAAAATTGAAAACCTTGGCCTATAAATAGGTTTGTTTGCATAGGGTTTTGGGAGGCCACACATATTGAATACACGGCCATTGAGAGAAAAACGTGAGTGAGGGCAAGACTTAGATTGAAAGAGAGATCCTTACATCTTGAGGATGACTTCTCTGGACGACTAATATTTTACCCTTTTGATATTGCGCACGGACCTGCAAAGCCCCCACCCATATCACGACGAGCTGCTCCTGCCATGGATATCCCAGGTCATCCAGAAAAAAATGCAGCGTTCTTTCTAGTCGCGATCGCGAGTTCAGGGGCTTCATCAATGGGAACCCTTGCCTAGCCGTGCTATTTGATTTTTCGGTCGCATGGAAGTCCCTCAACGTGAAATCAATGAAATTCACCGAGTATGGTGATCAAAGAATTGGAGATCAGAGAGCACAGCTACGCTCGTGAAGAAGGGAGGGAAGGGCCAATAAAAAATTCTACTTTGGTCGCATAGGGGATGTTCTTCTTTGGCCTTTTCTTTTTGGATTATGTTTCATGGTTTCACTGTTCTCTCCACTCTATTATGGACACCTCACTCTTCAAAGATCTCTTCTTTCTTGGGCGGTGCTAATGCGATCTGCTTGCCGCTCACGAATTAATGCTGCTCCCGACGTTCCTGCAGTCCTGGCAGTGACCAATTGACTTCGATTTTCATTGGTGAAAGTTCATCAGTTGTTTTGTTGCCCTGCCATGCTGAGCCGTGAAGCCTCGGCGCGAGCTGCTCCGACACCATCCTTTGGCCCGACGTCGAGACAAGCTACCGTCCTGTTGAGCTCATCCCCGAACCAAGCATCTCGTGAAGTTTCTGTTTTGTAGGTTTGTTGATCGTAAGCACCACTGGGAGACCCATCGGCCAGCATCACTATGAACCACAACGTGACCCACCGCCACTCAAGTCACTACCATCCTTGAGCCATGCCACACCAAGCCTCCATCGTTGGTCCATTCTACCGTTTTGAAAAAAAAAATTCAAATTTAGGTAGAAAATTGTTTTATTTTATTTGATAGGTTTATTTTTTTAGGTAGATTTAATTTATTAGGTAAATTTGCTTTATCTTATTTTAGTTTTGATGTTTTATTTCTTTGTTTGAAATATTTCCCAAGGCGCGATTGAAATTCCTGATCTACAGCTTCGATTCGCAACCGCACTTGAATTTTTATTCCATCTATAAGGCTTTATATTGAATAATTAATCACGCGAGAGTAAAATTGATATCTTGATTTTTAAGGCTTAAAATCAATTTATCGATTTTATTAGCGAAATAATCAAGTTTGAATTTAAATTTGAATGATGGATAACATTTTTTTGACCATGGAGGATTTGGCATTTATTTTTTAATTGTTTTGTTTATCCCGAAAATACAAAAAAATTGCATTTGCATTCCATGTAGATTAGAATTGATTGCATGATAGTTAGTTATTTTTAAAATGCATGTTTAGAAGGCATTTAGAATAGATAACATTTCACTTTAGTTAGATTTTTATTTTTAGTGATTTTAATTACGAATTTTCATAAAGAAAATACAAAATAATAATAATAATAATAATCATGCGCTTGTCATGTTTCTTGAAATGCCCGTCATCTAATGATTATTGTTAGATTCATTTAGTTAGAAATTGCCCATCGTTAGAATTAGGTCATTTGGTTAATTTAGATTGGATTTTTAATTGTTACATTTCTTTAGTTTTCAATTGCATGAAAAAGGAAAAAAAAAAAACTTAGATTTAGGGCATTCTTTGCACATCATTGCATACTAACTTAGAGTTAGGGCATTCTTTGTACATCATTGCATACTAGGGTAGCATATTTAATTTTATTTTCTACTTAGTTATAGTTTGAGATAATTTTCTTTATGATAGATTGCATGCTTATATTTTATTTATGTCATATAACTTAGGTCATATTGTTATGTCATGTCATTGCATGTTAGATTGTATCATTGCATTGCATATAGATTAGATTCTCGTTAATTAAGTGAAAAGAAAAAAGAAAAAAAAAAAGAAATTGCATGTTAATTAGAAATCATATCTAGAATTGTTGATGTAAATTTTGATATAACATTGCGATGCTTTTGTTGCTATAAGGTAAGTTGTGTAATTTATTCATTATTTTATATTTGTGTTAAATTGGTGGTTTGCGCACCCGCATGGTCACCTCACATGTTAGGGATCAAGCTGCCTGCAAAACATTTTTTTGGAAGATAAAAGAGAAATATACTAAAAGGGCGTTAGAGAAATCCAGTCTAATCAAGTCCCTAAATTCACAAATCTCTGGTTCGTAAAAGTAAAGTAAACCTCCCGTTGCTACTTTATTTAGATTTCTAATCGACCTACCAAAAATATATTAGATTAGTGGCGACTCTTAGTTAAAAATCATTTGTATGTTAAAAACTTGAACTTGTCGCGAATTGGTATTATGAGCTTGGCTCGATCTATGTTTAGGCTTAGCAATTTATTAGCCAAATCTTAAGTGGTTCAGTAAAAATTTGGTTGTGACCAAAACAGGATTGGCCTGAATTCAGTCAGTGGACTCACAACCGATGAACCTACAAGAATAGAAACTTCAAGGATCGGCTCGACTTAAGGACAAGCGCGACGGCAGCTCAAGTCGAGGCTCCACAGCATAGTTAGCTCGATGGGCTAGGACACATTGGGAACAGCAGCGGGTGATGATCAAATAAACTCGGCAGGACAACGGGCGGTGCAACGGTAGCAGGTCATCGTGGGCGGTTCGGACACGGCAGAAGCAACAGGTGGGTCTCGAGCGGAAGGCAGCACGTAAGGGATGGTGCAACTTCGGTTCACGACAATAGGGATCGTCAGCGCTCAACACCGCTACTTCGCTGCTACGTAGGTTCGGCAAGGCTGCAAAATACGTCTTCTCTTTTGTATACGTCTACGTTCGAGCCTTTTAGAGTCCGTAGTGCTCCGTGGAGACCTCAAGTGCACTCTCCAATGTGCAGAATGTTGATTCTAGGGACGTCTTCCAAGTGTCCAACATGCCAAGATATCTTCTCCTATTGGACATAGTGGAGTGGTGGGTGTGCCCCTTTGTAAACCTATAAGAAAAGGATCAAAGAGAACTTCTCTTTCTCTTACCTCTCTCTTGCTTCGCGAACGTGCAGGTTGGACTCCTGTGCTTTTTCTCTCTATTCCTTCCTCACGGTTGTCTCTCTATGCTCTTGACATTCTTATCTTTTTTCTTTCCCTCTGCCTGTAGTGTAGCAACCTTTTTATAAGTGAGTGGACTAGGGTTGCCGCGGGCTTTATTTCTTTATTTCTTTCTATTGCATTGCATGAATATCCTCTTGAAATCTTGCATGTATCATTCACTTGTCTTGCCGACCACTCATCGCGATTTCTTTCTTATTCCTGTGACTTTTCTTTCTGCCCACACCCGATGGATATGTGAAGACTAAATCCCACTTTCCTTTTTCATTGATTTCCTTTGTATACACTTCATATCTTTCCACATTGGACTATGCAAAAGAAAACAAAATGAATATTCTCCATCAATTTTTATCACATATTACCAAAATTCAAGATCGTAATAGAATTTTCTCAAATTCCAAATCTTGCAAAGACAAGCTCGTAATATGTCATTGTCACACTTGCCCTTTCTGAGGATATATGAATAGATTGCATAAATATACAAAAAATCTCCGCCATATCACCAAAAATATCAAATTACCAATTCTTATAAGTTAATTTTTAGTCATCAGAAAATAATGGTCTCCAAACCATCAAGTGAAATCCATTTGTCACCAGTCCAACGCAAATGCAATAATAATAATAAAATTATATGCTATGCAATTAATACTTTTTTAGGGCTTAAACTTAATCCCTAATTTTTTATGCAATGAATAAATTACTGGGTTGCCAAAATTTAGGTATCAACACTAATCCTCAACTATTATATTATTATATTCAATCTAGTTCAAAGACTAAATTAAATATGTATTAAAAATTCAAGTACCATATTGAACAAATTAAGTTCAGTGACCACATTACACATTGAGCCAAAATTTAAGAATTATTATTATCATTGTCTCGTCAAATTAACTCATTAAGCGGCGTGACGAATTTGTTATAGTAATCTAAGCTAATTGGTCTCTTTAGACATTTGAGTACGATATCTTTCATCATTTATAAAACCAATTCCCATACTATACCAGCTATGATAACTCCATTACTGTTCTTATTAACAGTCAAGACGGACCATCCATAAGATGGCAAGAAGCATGACACAAAGCTAAAGGCACAGAACAGCAACATTGAATGTATATAACTGAGGTTATATCTGGAATGGAGCGCCACAACTCTCTCACGATTACAGACAGGGACCAAGGTTGCCGGTCAACTTCCCTCGTCAGATCGTAAATGCAATAGACCCCATCACGAACTGTCGGGTAACGGACGAAATGATGGGCATGAATAAGCCAGTCCAATTAAATATCATATCAAGCATTGATGATTAGATTTAAAAAAAATTGGGACCAATGTTTTTGTGGTCAGAAAAACTTTGAAAATTTGCTTTTATTAAAACCAAAATGTTCCTTCCCATGTTCTGTCTTGGAGTTGTTGCTTGCTTGCTTGCTTTCTCCTACGATGGAGGCTCACCATAATGTGGACTTGGACGGCTGCTCAATGCTTCAACCGCCCAGCAATAGACTCCTAACCGCGAGGGTAGCTGCTCCTGCTATCTCCGTCAGCACTGTCCTCTAGTTCATCGTTTTCGGGCTTCGAGGTAGAATACTTGTTCACCCGCTCGGCAGCTTTCTTAGCCTGAATGAAACCAACCGTCACGAGATTTTCGATGAAATGTTTAAGAGAGAGAATGTCAACAAACATATACTTATGATCGTGTATATGTACCTCGTTATCCCAATCTGAACGTATAGTTATTATAGCTAGGACCACTGTCTGAACCGCCGTGCCGCCAAATATCATCCCACCCCACATGCCCTAAAAGATGCATTCACAAATTATTAGATCTTCCAAAAACTCCATGAAATCTCCGTCCACCAATTACAATGACCATATTTAACATGTTAATTTTAGGTGACGCGTAAATTAGGCAAAAAACATACCTTAACACCCCAACCAGCCCACCATCCCAAAATTAATCCGAGAGGGAGCCCGACAACGTAATAACATCCTAGGTTTATGTAAGCGACGTACGCTTGCCATCCCGATCCCACAGCTACTCCTGTCATAAATTAAACAAGAGTATGTTGTTAGGTTCAAAGTTTGACATAAACTGTTTAAATATAAAGACTCGCACAAGTATAGTCTTGGTGTGTATTCCTACAAGTATAATAAGCCGAGCAATGGATTCTACGGGCACAGCGTTATAATTTAGCCAACTACCGGTCAATATAGTAAGTTTTGGCAACGAACTGAAGTAATGACGGACGGTTTAGGAAAAAAAAGAACGGGCATTTGGGTGCACATATTTATGTGTTGGGACGACAATGACCGACGTTGCGCCTACTAATGAAAGTTTTTAAGGAACATTACCTGACAGAATCGGTTGGACACTGTTGAGGAGGATCGTGACTCCTAAGAGGAGGGAGAGCTGGTCGACCTCTTCCAGGACGTCCTCGGTCGTCGTGAATATATATGCGAACTTATCGTGAAATATCATGATCAGAACAAAGAAGAAGATGCCGATTATGGTCGATTGGACCACGGAGACCTGGGTCGCGAACTTGGCACGCTGGCCGTTACCGGCGCCCAGCTCGTTCGCCACCCGAACCCTGTGAAATCCAATTGAGGTCAGAGGAAACTGGTCGGGCAAAGCGTTAATTCATTTAATGTCGAAGTCAAGCTACGGAAGACGCTTTCTCTGGTTATGCAGTCTTGAAGTTTGACTGTTAGCTCGAGGTAATGCGGAGAGAAAGAGAGAGAGACGGAAACATAGAAAGAGACAGAGACAGAGACAGAAAGGCGTACCCGGTTGCGGCGAAGAAAGCGAGTGGGATCATCATCTCCCAACCATTGATGCTCATGCTGCAAGATATGGACACGATTACAAAGCCTAGTGAGTCCAAAAGCAAGCTGCTTTTCTTGAGATATGACTTCGACTTTTCCAGCGGACCATAAGATGTCCGCAAGTAGAAAATGTACTTCGATTTCCTTAAAATTTCCGAAAAATAAGGTTTTTTTTTTTCAATATAATATGATGTTTCAGAATTAAGTGTTTTTCTGTGAAGAATAATCACTTCCTATATGATCATGTTGGACCTGAGTAGATCTTTAGAAGGTTAAGAGAAAAGAAACGAGTGGAAGATCCACCCTAAAATTGGAGATCCCGAATATCCCCTACTAAAGAAAAATATTTGAGGAGAAAGTGAGGGGTCTCTGGTGATGAAGGTAGATCCCCGACCTTAACCATTATTGAATCGACGGATATAATAGCCTCCACATTTGGATGAAAAGATAGACTTCAAAACCTCTGCTAGGCTGGCTGCCTAACGCCAAAGTCTATCAAGCCAAAGACTAATGAACCTCTGCTAGGCTGGCCGCTATACGCCAAAGTCCATCAAGCCGAAGTCTAATAACGGCCTAATAAGTGAGAGATCATATAGAAAATGGTAAAACGAGACGTACCAGATTGACAAAGCATCTACTGCGACAGTCGCGTCTTGTAGGTATCCGGTGAGCAGTATCAGTATTCGATAGTACCAGTTTTCCAAGCTTTTCTCAATGAAACAAAACCAAAACCCAGTTAGCCAAATTCAACTTTAGGACATCTTTTTTCCAAAAATAAAAATAAAAATTAGGACATCGGGAAATGGAAGAATCGACAACCTGAGATTGAAACTCGATAAAAAAACGAACACGAACACGAATCCTCACCAGAGCATGACCCCAGAAGCCGCCGAGAGCTTGAGGAATTCCCAGAGCCCCGAGAACGCCTCCGTCGAGAAGCCGGACCACGTCAACGGGCACCCCCCGCAGGAGGTGTACCCGAACAGCCCGAAGACCATGATCCACCACGAGATGTCCAGCACCACCGAAATCCCGACGATCCCGAACCCGAACACGTAGACCGCGAGCCAGCTGAAGAGGACGTTGAAAAGGAGGGCGGCGAGCGAGGTCCACGCGGTGATCGCGTTCTTGAGCTGGCACTGGAGGAACCGCTGGAGTGGGAACTGGAAGGCGAAGCTGAAGTGGAGCGGGATCATCCACACCGCCGCCACGCCCGTCATCTCCGCCACGTCATCGGGCTGGCCGAGCAGCCTCATGAGAGGCGCGGCGAACACGTAGACGGGGAGCAGCACGAAGCAGCAGCAGAAGAGGACGATCCACGAACGCTGCATGTAGATGCCGAGCATGCGGTACCGCTTCGCCCCGAAGGCCTGCCCGCATAGCGTCTCCAGCGCGCTCCCCATCCCCAGCTGCGTTCCGCCGCACGAAATTCCGATTAATGTTTGCAGATACCATGAAAACAAACAAAATTGCAGAATAATTCCAAAGGGAAAAAAAAAAAAAAACAGTATGCTTGTCCATATTTTTGGAAGGCATCAATTAATAATAGCATATCATCTCATCCGCTCCAATCCCTTCTCAGGAATTTAAGACACATGTCCCGACATTCATATGTGCAATAGAGTTAGTCTCAGGAGAAGCAGTTCGTTTACCAGGAGACCGAAATTGAAGCCGACTATGACGGTGTTGGCGATGGAGAAGGCGGCGAGCTCGACCTCGCCGAGGTGCCCGGCAAAGGCCTGACTGATGATGTTCATCGAGTAGGAGGAGACGCGGCTGAAGATGGCAGGGCCGACGATCTGCCATAGCTTCTTGGTTTCGATCCAGACCTTGGTCTTGAGGTCCCTGTTGCTGTCCTCTAGGTCCTTGCTCTGGCCGTTCGGAGAAGATTCTGGCAACAAGGGTTGGCTCTCGCTCATGCCCTCTCGTTCATTGTCGATACTTCCCATTTCTGAGCTATGATATTTGTACGGGAGAGAGAGAGAGAGAGAGAGAGATGGATCAGCGGCGGGTCATGGGATTTTATGGAAGCACATAAATGGCCAAAATTAATGCTCATCACGTTGGCGAACTGCTACCACATGTTTTGGTCAAACAGGAAGCTTAGTTCGAATTGAGTACTTTTAGAAGTCTCGATCGCGATGATATCGATCCTCAATTCCAATAGTAGATTGCAAAGGAATGAAGCTATTGATGTGTGAAAACATGGGCATTTATATAGATTCGACTCTAATTTTAATTTGAATTAAAGTAAACGTGTACGAATACACCTTCATGCGCGAGGCATGATGTGAAAGCTTGCGTAAACGGGTTAAATTATCACATCTTTGAACATTACACAGTGAAGTGTCCTAATGCTAGAACCCGAAAAGTACAGACTAATCCGAAGCTGACAAAAGGTGCGAAATGATCGCTATCGCCTGAGTTAGTGGCCATGCCGGGAACTTCGAGAAGAGGCACCGGCGGTGGAGGAGAATCCCTATCTGTCGACTGCCAGGAAGAAGTGATAGATGTGGAGTCCATGGCATTCAAAGTGAACAGAAGACCAGCCTCCATTTCTCTGCCAATCTAGAAAGTTCACTCAATTAGGAGAATCTTGTCAAGTTAATATGATGTCGCTCCTTGACCATAAAATAAATAGGGATCTCGTAAGTCAAACATATCGCCGCTGTTCTTTTCTGTTTTTGTACGAGGAAGAAAGAAATTAAATGTTTTTCCCAATTTACTACAGAAAAAAAGAAAAAATCACACTGTCACCATCAACATGTGGTAGTTCAACCCTTGAGATTCGAACTCCATGAACTCTAGGAATCAAATTTCGAGCCCACTTGCAATCCGCCTCGAAGGAGGCCCTCATCTAGTTAACACTTTGATGAGGTCTCGTCGGCGGGCTGGTCACCTCCCATCGGACATCTTCAGAGGTCAATTCATGACTCGGGTACATAATGGTCCCGTGGCACCGATGCAACATCAGGACTAGGGGAGTCAGGCGACGAGCATCCTGCGGCCGCGCCTTGGGCGGATAAACTTCCAGGATTCGCAAGCAAGTTCTTTATTCCGATTGAGGCTTGTGATTCCTTTTATCAAATCGAGACTCTCCCCCTCAAAACCAAATAACGTGGCCTACACGGCGATTGGTCACGTGTTATTATTAATCAACTGTCGGGACCAATTCACACCCGCAGCAGAAATTATAAATGCTGAAATCGAAAGCGCGGCAAACCGAGATATGTCTGGATACAGCAAGCGTCTAAAGCCTTCCGGGGCAATCCTGGTCAAGCCCAGTTTCAACCCTGGATCGCCTACAACGTCGTTTTTCGCGATGCGTACGACGCGCGAGGCGACGTTTGTCGGTCACCGTGGTGTCCTGGGTCGTCGACTCGTCGTTTCCCCGAACGGGAGTACTGCCTCTGCCAATGTTGATAAAAGTCGACACCCCACATCGCACGCGCTCTATTCAAGGCTGTAAGCCTTAATTATCTTTTGTCTTTCTTTTGTTTTATAATTCTTTTTCAGTCTTTTCCTTTGCTTTTTCACTTTGACACTTCATTTTCATTTTGCTTTGCCTGTTCTTTTCTGTTTTCTTTTGCTTTGTTTCTTCTCAGTGGATTTGGATGTGAGTTGCTCACGTGAATGATCGAAGAACGAGCCACAATGAATAAAAATCGATTAAGGGGCAGGTGCATTATCTGTTTGTCTAGACCGTTATGCTACATGCTAGAGAAATGTCATTACGTAAAAGTCTAATAATTTAGGAAAAATGATGTAACCACCGACTGTCTATTATGCTCAGAATTCGAAGTTCTCCGTTTTTTTTTTTATTCTTTTCGGTTTTTCATGATCCCGAAAGGTCTTCTTCTTTTATGGAGTTGCTCATCTAGAATATTGACTGAGAATGGGAAGCATATCGCGACTTTTAGGATTTAAAACTTTTGTTCATGATTTTCAAAACCTATTTGGCTGTCATGTTATCACCACTCTCACTCATTGTCACCCAATTTCTTTAGGCTCCAACATATATGTAGAACTCTAGTCTAAGCTCTTTTATGCTTTTCGGTTTTTCTTTCCTTTTTTATATGTTCTAATTTTCCAATAAAACTTATCACAGAGAATAACTGATCACTTACACAAAGGAGTAACACAAAAAAGGGGCTATATATAACTCTCGAATTCGTACTTGTGAATTGTCGAATTTCACGATGGTAACCAGTAAATTGATATGATGGATGTTATAATAACTTTCATCTTTGGTCGGAAGAAACTATGATCAAAGAGCAGTCTGGCTCGAAACAAGCAAAGAAAGAAGAGATTGCCGTCTTTGTTGATAGGGTAACGAATGATCGATTCACGGTTCCAATCTTCTTCCTATAAGAGAGTGCATACTTGTCACTTCGTCGAATAGGCTTTGACGTCTGACGCTTATGGCAACGAGACTTGGCAGATCATGACTAATGGATCGCTGGCAATGTCAAATGAAGATCTCTACACGGTTTTCTTTTCTTTTTATATATATATATATATATATATATATATATTTTTTTTTTTTTGCTTATTAATTTGACGCTTCATTTTACTTTGTCTATTTTTTTTTTCCTTGTTTCTTCTAAATGGATTTGGAGTGTAATTGCTCATATGAATAAAGGAACGCGAAAAAAAAAATCAATAAAGTATAAGGGGTAGGTGCATTATTTGTCTGTCTAGACCATTATGCTACATGCTAGTGCAATGTCATTATGCTAAAGTCTACAAATTTAAGAGAAACAATGTATCGTAACGACCAAGTGTTCATAATGTTCAGAATTTGAAGTTCTCTGATTTCTTTTTCCTTTTCAATTTTTCAAGATCCCCCAATTTTTTTTGTTTTGTTTTTGTTTTTGTTTTTATGAAGTCGCTTGTCTCAAATATAAACTAAGAATGGATAACAAATCGTGACTTTTAGGACTCAAACCTCTTATTCATGATTTTCGAAATCTATTTGGTTGACATGGCATCACCATTCTCACTCATTGTCATCCGATTTCGTTAGGCTCCAACTTATGTGTCAAACTCTGTATTTAGTTTCAGCCTCTTCCATGCTTTTCGCTTTGTCTTTCCTTTCTATATGTTCTAATTTTCCAATTAAACATATTACACAGAGTGACCGCTCACTTATATAGAGGAGCAATTTAAAGAAGGCCTACATCTACAAATCTACTACTCTTGAATTTGCATCAGCGAATTGTCAAATTTTGGGATGACGAACGGTAAATCAGTTCGTTGAACGGTTTGGCTTTCGTCTTTGGTTGGAAGAAACTACAATCAAAGGGCAGCCTAGCCCGGAACGAGCAGAGAAACAAGAGAACACGATCTCTGTAAATAGGGTGACGCATGTTCAATATACGGGTTTTTTTATATCAGGAATGGGGAGTTGTGAACTTTCGGAGGGAGGAATCACGCCAGTTGCCCATCCCCGTCCCACAAGATAACCAAATGGGAAGAAAGCTCCAATAGTACTTTACAAGCCTTGATACGTATCTTCGTTTGAGATCTTCTTTTTGCAAAGGTTTTCGCTACTTTTCTCTACCATGGTGCTTTTCACGTGAGATGCGATTTATTATGAATTCATCATCAGAAGATAATATAATCCTTGTTCAGTAATTGGAATATAGTGCCGACAGTCGAATGCGCAATGTATTAGGTCATAAAAGGCTCCCTGATAAGTCCTACACAAATTATTTATCAATTCTGCATTATTCAAATTAAAGGATGTTTATATATTGCGGTTAACTGATTGGTTCTAAGCATAATTACTCAAAAAGAGTTCCTATATCTTCTTTGGGACATGTAATAAGCCATTGGATTATTAGCTTATGATTATCCCTTGAAGAGACAAAAGTATAACCATTTTACATCAACATTGAATCAGTAGGTTTATTTCTAAGGGTGTCAGTAGAACCTGTGGATCTTACTCATTCTTCGGCCGATATGTTTAGGTAGGTTCCAAGATAAGTATTACAGCTCGTAAAGTAGGTTCTACGTTCCAAAATTTCAGAGCTAATGAGTATAGGTTAGGGTTATGGGTTTGGAGTCATACTACCTTGTACCCACCGATCTTACTTATGAAGAAAGCTAGAAAACTAGGAGTGAAGAAAGAAGGGACGAGAGCTGCTCTCTTTCAGCTACTCATCTCTTGTTAGGAATTGGATTTCAAGCCCACTCACGAGTCGCCCTAAAGGAGGCCCTTATCTAGTTAGCACTTTGGTGAGATCTTGTCGGCAGGCCGGCGGTTAGCTCCCATCGGACATCTATGGAGGTCGTTTGGCAACTCGGTTATATAACAATCTTGAGGCATCAGTGCAACATCGGGACTCAAGGAGCCAAGTGAGAAGCATTCTACAGTCATGCCTTGGGAGGATAAACCTCTAGGATTTGCAAGCAAATGGAGGTGAGCATTGGTCTAGGGTCAACCTTAGACCGGCCCAACCCTGTCAGTTTTCGTCCAATTCCCAAAGAGACTGGATCGGTCCTTTGTCTTAGGATCCCTTGACCAGCACTGTGCAGATTGGTCACTGGTCCTAAAAGTTTAGGGTTGGTCTAACCCGGACCAACCCTAACTATATATAT
The DNA here is from genome assembly GCA_016097545.1 of Eucalyptus victrix. NCBI lineage: Eukaryota > Viridiplantae > Streptophyta > Magnoliopsida > Myrtales > Myrtaceae > Eucalyptus > Eucalyptus victrix. Next base: position 4,073,818 of record CM027840.1, on the reverse strand, counting down.
AATATTATATATTTAATATATTATTTGTACTTTTTTTTTATATAGAGAAGATCCTAAGTCAAATGATGTCAATAGTATTAAACGGCTCCTTAGTGAGGAATCCAAGTAATTTTACGTTGTTCTTTAATAGCTTAAACTTCTAATGTCTTTTACGATATCAACGGCCATGATTTACAAAAGAGGAAATTATCTCTGTGAGAAGTCCTCATGGTATTTAAAACAGTGTAAACAGCTCCTCACTGTATCCTCCTTAAGTATTTGTTCTTTTCTATCTTCTTTGTCTTTTTAATCTTCAATTTGCTTAAATTGAAAAAAATAACTTTTCGCTCACCGATTGACACTCATCTTACTCACTTTTGATTGCTTGTGCTGCTCGCTACTCAACTCTCATCCTGCTTGTTACTCGACGCTCGCCGTTTGCCTTGCTTGTTGCTCGACGCTTGCTACTCACGCTGCTTGCATTTCTTCATCGACCTTGCTTGTCGCTGAACCCATTACATCAGTCCGATCTTCAATTGCCTTTTCAAAAATACAAAAAATGCAATAAAAAAATTATCAGTGGGTCTCGAATTGACTCTGGAATCGAATCGAACTCATTAGATTGGTCCAATTTTCAGTCCCAAGTTCAATAAGATCGGTTATCGATTCCAAAAATTGAGGATCAATATTGTACAAATTAATTATAAGATTAGGAGGTAGATCGGCCCAACTTGATTTATGCTCAACCTTACGAGCGAGTTCGCTTGACCGATTGAAGCTCATGATTCTCTTTATCAAATCGAGACTCTCCCTCAAGGCCAAATTAATGCGGCCGACACTGGGATTGCTCACCTATTATTATTAATCAACTGTCGGGACCAATCCGCCACCAGCAGCGGAAAATATAAATGCTGAAGTCGAAAGCGCAGCAAACCGAGATACCTCTGGACGCAGCAAGCGTCTAAAACCTTCTAAAGCATTCCTGGTCAGCCCTAGTTTTAACCCTGGATCGCCTCCAACGTCGTTTTTCATGATACGCACGACGTGTGAGGCGACGTTTGTGGTTCTACGCGGGTCGTGGGTTGTCGTTTCACCGAACGGGAGTACTGTCTTTCCACTGTTGATGAAGCCGACGCCCGACTTTACACGGGCTCTATTTGGGGCCGTTAGTTTTTCCTTCCTTTGTTTTAAATATCTTCTTTTGTCCATTTTTGGCTTTTTAATTTGACACTTCATTTTGATTTGCCCGCTCTTTTCTTTTCTTTTCTTTTTTTCCTTTTTTGCTTTGTTTCTTCTCAATGGATTTGGAGGTTGGTTGATCATAATGAATGATCGAAGAACGAACCGCAATGAATAAAAATCAATAGAGTATAAGGGGCAGGTGCATTATTTGTTTGTCTAGACCATTATGCTACATGCTTGAGAAATGTCATTATGGGCAAGTATAAAAATTTAGGAGAAATGATTTAAGCACTAAGCGTCGATTATGTTCTAAGTTTGAAATTATTTAATTTCTTTTTCCTTTTCAGTTTTTCATGATCCCTTGATCATCTCTAATATTGATTGAAAATGGGAAACAAATCGCAGCTTTTAGGATTCGAACCTCTTGTTCATGATTTTCAAAACCTCTTTGGTTGTCATGTCATAACCACTCTCCCTCATGGTCATCCAATTTCTTTAGGCTCCAACTTATATATTGGACTCTAGTCTCGACATGCTTTTTTCTTTTTCAATTTTCTTTCCTTTTTTTATGCTCTAGTTTTCCGATAGAACATATTACAAAGAGTGATTACTCCATATATAGAGGAGCAACATAAAGAAGGGCTACTTATAACTCCCGAATTCGTGCTTGTGAATTCTCTAATTTCATGATGGTAACCAATAAATTGATGCGTTGGATGTTATAACTTTCGTCTTTGATTAAAAAAAAAAAAACTACAATCAAAGAGCGATCTAGCTCGAAACGAGCAAAGAAAGAAGTGAGCACCGTATTTGTCAATAGAGTGACGCATGATCAATACAACAAATCGAATAAGCTTGCTATAGGGGAACACATATTTGTCAGCCAAAGAATAGAGTAAATGCCAAAATTTGACATAGGGGATAATTAAGTGCCAAAAACTATAAAAATTACACTTAAGTATCGTTTTTTTTTTAAATTAGAATACCTGAGTGTTAAGTCCTACATGACAATTTTTTAATAATATAACTCATCTACGTGGCTTGCTAAAGACCTAAGTTAGCAAAGAATTGCCTCTTTTTTGAATTCTAATGTAATTATTAATTAATTTCTTTTTTTAAAAAGAGGAGGGGGCAAAAGGTTAGGGCTCAACCCTCATCGCCGCTTCCCCATCATTGTTGGAAACCCCTAGCGAGCAGTGACCCTTGGGTTGGTCGAGCGAGGGCCGGCGACCGTCGCCAGATCTGGGGGAAGGGCCCTGACCCTTGCCGTTAGTCAACCGGGGTCGTCAACCCCTCGCCAAGGGGTCAGTGACCCTAGCCAACCCTACCCCCATTGATGCTGGCTCTTTCTAGCGACGGTGGCGAGGTAGCGATGAGGGCTTGCACAGCCCTCGCCAATTTGTGATCTTTTTTTTTCTTTCTTTTTTAATTTAGTTCAATCAATATTTATATTGAAATTTAAATAGGGTTAATACTCTGAAAAACCCTAAACTGGTACACTTGTGACAAATTTACCCCATCTAATCATAACAAACCTTAAATTGATACATTTATGACAAATTTACCCCAAACTAATTTATTCGTCCGCAAAAAACCCAAAACTGATAAATTTGTGACAAATATATCCTTCGCTAAATTTGATTAATACTACAAAAAAAATCACAATAATTGTAAATTATGACAAATAGAGCTTAAAATCCCAAATCGGTATACAAGTCAATTGTCACGTGTTATTTTACTTAATAATTTGGTGATAAAATTTAACGAAAATTAACATAGGATAAATTTGTCATAAGTGTACTAGTTTAGGGTAAATTTATCAAAGATATACTAGTTTGGGGTTTTGGGTAGTCAAAAAAATAGTTTTGGGTAAATTTGTCACATGTGTATCAATTTGAGGTTTTTCGTGGTATTAACCCATTTAAATAAGAAGCAAAACGATATTATTTTGCCTCTTATTTGAATTTTAATATAAATATTTATTAACCTAAATTCAAAACTAAATTATTATTTAAAAGAAGAAGGAGAAGTTGCAAGTGTTGGGCGAGGGCCGAACCAAGGCAAACCCGATGCCCTTTTTTGCTTATTTAGTCACGTTAGCATACAAAACGACGTCATTTTTGGCTTCTCATTTCAGCATGCAAAATTATGTTATTTTGCATTTGTCTTACCAAAAAATCGCCACATCAACATTTTAGTTGGATTCGTTATTAGCATTTAATCGATCTATTTTGCTCTAATTTTGACACTTAAGTATACTTTTCCTAACTTTTAATACGTAAGTGTCCCTCCGTATCAAATTTTGACACTCTAAGGGTCCAGGTGTCCATATTTGTCACCTCGTCAAATAGGCTATGATGTCCAACACTTACAACGACGAGACTTGATAGACCAAGACTAATGGATCGTGGGTGGTGTCAAGTGACAATCTCTATGCGACTTTTTTTCTTTCTTTTTTTTTTGTCTTTTTTTTTTTTAAATTTTCGCTTCATTTTGCTTTGTCTATTTTTTTTTTTTTTTTGCTTTGTTTCTTCTTAATGGATTTGGAGGTTAATTGCTCATATGAATAAAGGAACAATGAATGAAAATCAATAAAGTATAAGGGGAGGGCCGAAACCCTCGCCCCTTTGGCTGGCGAGGACCTCTGCGCCTCGTCGGCCACAGGCGAGGGTGCGGCAACCCTCACTCATGGCGGGCAAGGGTGTGGCAGCCCTCACCGGCCAATGGGCGAGGGTTTCGACCCTTGCCTGGATCTGGGCGGGGACCAATGCCCTCGCTTGTGGCCGACAAGGGCGTGGGGCCCCTTGCCTCGACCAGCCTGTGGCCGGCGATGGTCGGCCGGGTAAAAAGAAAAAGAAAAGAGAAAAAAAGGAAAAAAAGAAAAAAATAATTTAAAAAATCTGAAAAAAATATATATAATATATAAAATTTATCCACGTGGTGCCACATAAGACGCCGGCAGCCACATCAGCAATTTCGGACTTAAATTAGTCGGATGGGCTGAATCAGTATCAATACAAAAAGTTTAAGACTATCTTGATATTTTTCCCAAAGAAAGAAGGGAAGAGAGTTGCTCTCCTGCCGTTGCTAGTCTCTTGTTAGTAGTGATAGCAATAGGTGGGAACTCTTTTGAAGGAAGAGACGATCTGGTCCTAATTAAAGAGAAAAGAGTCTATTTGAAAGTTCTTTGCCTTAGACTTCAAGTTTTTTTTTTTTTTTTTTTTTGATGAAAACCTTAGACTTCAAGTTGACAGAGAAGAATGACAAAACTCTTGGCCTTACAAGATGAGGGCTGCTTGTACTCTGCATCCTGATAGTGTAAAAAACTAGAAGGTACCACAGATGATATTTCATGAATAAAAAACGTGTACTTAATTATTTATGATTTTTTTTTTCTTTGTAACTTTCATATTTAAATGTGTGAAAGCCCAAACTGATCAGGAAAATCCAATCGTCCGATTGTTGTGCCAATGATTATGGTATTGGGTACATTATTTTCCCCCGGAATTCATCCTAATCGTTATGTTGTTTTGAAATTGGGCTTGTTATTAGGGTGGAGCCAGCATGTAGACGTCGTTGTCATGGAACATTGAACAACTTGACTTGTTTTTTCGGTTGAAGTTCGGATTGAGTTGGGATAATAGCAAATGGTAGTTGCAATTCTCTGTCGCAATACTTTAGAGAGATTGAATCCCTTTAAGGTGAGAGGAGAAAAATGAAAATTAACAAACGGTTTTAGAGAGGGAGAGGGGGCCCCATTTATTGGGATGATTGCTCTTTTTGTCTATTTATTTATTGTTTTTGCTCGATGTTCACTGATCCGGTGACCACTGAGGACTAAAGGTTTGGATGATTGGGGCCACATGGGCCCAATAATTGTATTGCCCGAATCAACGAAAGATAATTCGAGCCTGGGCCCATTAAGTATATTGGGCTTTTCCAGGACCCGGCCCAACCAGGGTAGGGTCCGGGATCCAACGGACAGGGCCTTTCGCCGAAGTTAATTCATGGAAAACGTTTTCTCATAGAAGAAAGAGAGATCAATGAAAACTGTTCTTGCCTTATCGTTGGGTAGATCGTCCCATGACACGTAGCATTTTTTTTTGGATTTTCACAGAAAATTTAACAAAGTTAACTATAAACTATTAAACTTCTGGTTATATATCATATGCTCGAGGGGAAAGAAAAAGTCAGATGGACAACTAAAAATTACAACTTCGATGCCATTCTCTAATCCAAGTGCTAAATTCTTGCCAGTGATTAGAAAATTTCTTGAACCGTCATTTCAAATCACGTTAATTTGTTTGTAAATCATTCCATGTTTTGCTTGTGATTCTATGTAAACCAAGTTCACTCGTTCTATCAAAATTGTTTAGGCAACTATTGTTTTTGAGCAAAACGAGCATCAGCCCCCGTCAAACTATGTTGGGCGGGAAACATACAAAATGTTCGGCCGATTTCTTCCAATGAACCAATGCGCGTCCCGTATCTCCATGTGCTTTCTTTGGTGTTAGTCTATGATTTATGAGTCGGATTAGCCCTTGATGTGTTTGTCCTTGTATAGTGTATGAGCTAAGAGCGTTTAGAATTCAGTTCTGCTCATATACTATAAAATAGTAGCTAGCTACTAACAAGGGCGACTATTGTCCCGACTCTTTTTATGAAACTTATACCAGTAAATCGCGTAGGGGCTTTACATGTGATTTTACTTTATGTTCAATTTATTAAAAAAAGGTTAACAATTTGAAATTTGTGCGTACGCCTTTCGTCTTCGTTATGTGAGGCAGAATCTCATCTTCCGTTTTGGCTCTAGAGCAGGGGCAGAATCTCATCTTCCGTTTTGGCTCTTGAGCAGGGGTTACGGTGCTGCAAATGCATAAGAAAACCTAATTGGCTTAGACAAAATTTACTCAGACAACTGAGAGAGGCGTCTAGTCTTGAGGTTGAGGATAAAGGAAGGCAAAGTTTGCTCACCGCTGGTGGTGGTTGATGGAGGGAGAGGGTGTGGTGGCGTAGTATTGGTTGATTAAGAGTGCATTTAGTAACGTTTTCGAGAACAAATGTTTCTATTCTTTTATTCCCGAAAGTAGAAATAGAACAGAAACGCGTTTGATAAGTTTTTTATTCTCGGGAACAAATTTATTCCTCGGAATAGATCTAGCATAGAAATAAGAAATAAAAAAGAAGAAGTTATTTCTTGTTTTCAGGAACAACTCAAGAAACAAGAATCATGAATCAAGTTTTTTTTTTTCCTTTTATTTTTTTTCTTTCTCTTCCTTCCTTCTTCCCCTAGCTGGTCACCGGCCTCAACAGTCGGTCTCGTTGGCCATCGATGAGGCCCTCCTAAGCCTCATCTTGGCTAGGCAAGGCTCGACCTCGCCTAAATCTGGCAAGGCCAAGCCTCGCCCGACCACCGCGAGCCTCGCCTAGTCACGGCGAAGCTCAAGGTGACTTTGCTAGTGGCCGGCGAGATTCCGCTAAGATTGACCTTACCAGCCCTTCTCTAGCCGGTGATCGGGCTGGAGGAAGGAGAAGAAAAATAAAAGAAAAAATGTAATATAATTATTAATAAATTAAAAGAAATTATAAATCATAAAAATATATCGGGTTGTACCAAACGTATTTCTTTCCTAGAAACAAAAATTTTGTGTAGATACCAAGGGAGTGCATGACAACCGCCTATTTCTGTTCCAGAAACAATTTTTCTATTCTAGACTTGTTTTGGAATAGAAATCCGTTTGATAAACCTATTTCATTTTTTATTATTATTTTGGAAATAGATTCTTATTCCAAAAATAGGTTTGGAATAGAAATCAAAAGTAGAAATTTTCTACTTTTTTTTTTTTTTAATTTCTGGAACAGAAATGAGAAATAAAAATTATTCTCATCGTTTGTCAACTGGTCCTTCATCCATTGCCGTCGACCATCGTCCGTCAGTCGCTGGTCGCTCGCCACCGGTTGCCCCACCGCTGTTTGAAAGGAAAAAATTTTGTATCGTTATCAAATGGTTATTTTTTATTAGAAACTCTTCTAAAAATAGAAATAAAAAAAATTTATTTTTCTTCTAGAAATTAATTTTTAACCAGAATGGTTATCATTTACCCCTTAAATGCGTTCAAATACTTAGAAACTGTTTCTTAGAATAGAAACAGAAAAAAAAATGTTTATAAAAAATAATTGGTCCCTAGAACAGAAACGTTACCAAACATTCCTTAAGCGACCACGGTGATATTAGAGGGCAACAAGCAAAGGGCACAGGAGAGAGAAAGAGAGGAGGAGATAGAAGATGAATAGCATTTCATCATTTTTTTAGAATGAGTTAGAGTGCATTTGTTTTATTGAAAATTATTATCAGGGGAAATTCTTGTTTTTCATTTATTTGGTGATTTAGGAAAAGCAATTTTCCTCAATCTAAATTTGTTGTTATTAGTCCATGAAAAATATTTTTGTAAATCAATTAGTGTTTCATTATTTCAAACGCAAAAAAGTTGAAATATAACTATTTGGAACTTTTTGGAAACAGTTTTCCTTCAAACAAATAGACCTTTAGTTAAACTACACCGTCTATTTAAAATGTGTTGATGTGGCATCCTCTTCAGGGAGTAACTTGAAGATTTGAAGTTCCTATCATAATAAGATAAATTCTGTAGATGTCCTAAAAAGCCCTTCCATATCCTTTTTATTTAGTGACATGATAATTTTGATCGAATGTTAAAATAAATGAGATTTGTATTTGGAATAATACGCCCTTATCCACAATTCCCTCCCCATATTTTTCTTCCCTGGAAAGAGGGAATAGGGGGGTGATCTCGGGGGTTCCACCCCTCGAGGGTCTTTCTTCCCCATATTTCTTTCCCCTGAGTTGTTGAAGGACCTACTCATCCGCATCTTAATGTAAGGTCCCCAACCACTATATTTTTTGAGAAGTTGGGAGTTGTCTTTTTATCTCTTGAGTTTAAAGTGGGGGGACGCTCTAGAGGAGTAGCCGACGGCAATCAACTACCCTACCCCACTATAGGGTTTTATCTCTTGAGTTTAACGTGGGGGGACACTCTAGAGGAGGGGCCGACGGCAATCAACTACCCTACCCCACTATAGGGTAGGGCCCCATCATTTTACAATCGGGGTACAAGCTTCCCTCTGTTTTTTGTAGGCCTTTCAAGGACCTGTCCAAATCCAAACTTTTGGGTAGATTTTCAGCCACTATATTTTTAGAGGTGTGGGAGCTACTTCTATCTGCCGAGTTTAATGCCAGGGGACACTCCAAAGGAGGAGTCGGCGGCAGTCAGCTAACCTATTCCATCATAGGGGAAGCCTCGTCAGTTTGCAACAAGGTCATAAGGGGTCAAAGTTGCTATCGTGACAAAAATAAATTATCTAGATGTCTTAAAAGGTCTTACTAAACCTTATTTATTTAGTGACATGACAATTTCGATTGGATGTTAAAACAAGTGCGATTTGTATTTGGAATAATTGCCACGCTAAATTAACTGATATGAAAATGTCATATCATTTAGTCAACAAAATTCTGTAAGATTTTTCAGTACATATAGCATTACGATAGTACTTAAAAACCTCTGTTTACTTTGGTCATATAGAGTACTAAAGAACCTTTGGGCAGTACATTTCCCCCTTTTTTTCCCTCTCAAATAACCATCCCAAATCCAAAATGATTAAATAATTATAAGGGAAAGGATTTCATGGGAAGACTTCACTTTCGCCTGAAACTTCGTGGTTGCGTTGACTTGAGAAAAATTCCAATAATACTACATAGTTCATGTCAAATCGTGTCGCCATTTGCCTATAAATGTGGACATGCCATCAGTGGAACCAATCTCCTGCAAAACCAGTCAGACCTCAGGTTCAGGACTAATGAGTCACAGAGCTAGATCAATGGCTCCCTTCTCCTTCTCCATGATCATCACCTTGTCCTCCTTTTCTGTTGCTGTATTTGCAGTCGCTTCAGCTCAGCGAACTTTTACGTGAGCTCGTGTCCTTTGTCTCTGTCCATTATCCAGGACGCCGTGAACACGGTGGTGTCCTCAAAGCCCCGAATGGGAGCCTCGCTTCCCCGATTGCTTTGTCAATGCAAGTTCTGTTTTTCCTCTTCATGTGTCGTCTTCATCATCAAAGTTCCACCGAAGACATCACTTTGCCATGGCAGATCCAGAATTTAGTATTCAATCCGTGGGTTAAATAGTAGATCGAGCACTTGTGTTACAGTTTGAGCCCAGACAAGCTTTCACTCAACTTTGTATGCTTCCGTGAACCTTTCATGAGGAGCTCAGTAAGACGAACCTTACTGCATAATACAATTCCCTGCTCGGAAAAAAGAAAAAAAGAAAAAAAAAACACATGACTAGTTCACACTGCCACTTCATACAATCGAAAGACGAAAAATGAGGCGAGTCTTCAGTAAATGTCACGATCCAATTTCGTATGGCATTGTTTTTCCTAGATTATAAATGTCATATTCAGTCCTAGTCGATTCTTCTGCTTCCGTCCAAGCTGCTTTATCTGTCGAACTTTGTTCAAGCATGGAGGGAGCAAACGAGGTTGAAGCAAAATCTTAATGGCTTGTCGACAAAAAAATCTAATGATATCGAGGTTTGAACAGGGTTGCGACGGGTCTGTGTTGTTGGACGACACGGATGGATTCACCGGCGAGAAGACGGCTGGTGGCAATATAAATTCAATCAGGGGTTTGGACGTGGTCGACTACATCAAGACTCGGCTTGAAGAACAATGCCCCGGGATCGTATCGTGTGCCGACATCCTAGCCGCCGCAGCCCACGATTCTGTCGTTGCCTTAAGATGCCTTTTCTACTTGTAGAGAAACACGAGATACCCTTTTGATCATCTCTCGAAAAAGAAGGGAGACCGAAAATCTCTCGATAAGCTCGCATTTCTTCTTGACACGGCATGACAAACCAATTGATATTCTCATAAAATATAGTGGTTATGTGCTACAACAATTATAGAATCTCCATATTGATTGGTCAGACATGGCAATATTGGCGAAGAATATTACTTTCCATGCCCACGGCGATGCATTAATCGATGATTTCGGATAATATGTTCTCCAAATATTAGTCTTATATCCCTTTGTTAATCGACAAGACAGAATGTGATTATGATCAGATCGATTATACTAATTGGGGATCGTGCAATAATTTTCAGTTGGGTGGACCTACGTGGACCGTTCAACTAGGTAGGAGAGATTCAACCACCGCAAGTTTGAGCGCTGCAAACAGCGATATTCCTTCGCCACTCTCGGACCTTAGCGGTCTCATATCTGACTTCGCTAAGAAGGGATTCTCTGCCAAAGAAATGGTCGCCCTCTCAGGTGTTTCATCTAAGAGAGAAGTATCATTCTTTTGGTCTTCGCACTCTGGAAAGGTTTTCTCTGATTGTCGCTGAAAGAAAATCGCCCGACCATGATCCACCGTCTTACATGCGCTTTTGTGCCGTAGGAACTCACACGATAGGCCGAGCAAGGTGCTTCCTGTTCCGTGCTCGCATCTACAACGAGGAGAACATCGACCCCGCATTCGCCATGTCGTAGAGGCAGAACTGTCCCGGTGCGGGCGGGGATGATAATCTCGTGCCACTTGAGACCGGCGATGGCGACAATAACTACTTCAAGGACCTAGTGAGCATGAAGGGCCTCCTGCACTCGGACCAGCAGCTGTTCAACAACGGATCCACCGACGCGCAGGTGAAGGCCACCGACGCGCAGGTGAAGGCCTACAGCCTCGACTCGGCCTCCTTCTTCGCCGATCTGGCCAATGCCATGGTGAAGATGGGGAACCTCAGCCCCCTCACAGGAACGGATGGGGAAGTCAGGACCAACTGCAGGAAAGTTAACCGATCTTAATTCAGCGATTAGCTTTTGCGAGGATGTTCGGGTAATTTATATAAAACCATTTTATATAGATCTTGATAGCCAACAATAAGGTGATTGGGTTATAAGCTCGCATGCCCAAAAACAGAACATGCGTGGCGTGCGAGGCTAACGTCTCGTGAACAATTACCTCGTCAATGTAATCAAAGAATTACACGCTTAATGAAGAGAGTATCATGTGCCGGTGATTGGGGTACCCTTTCCCCATCATAGATCAGAAAATATCAGGTGGGCATCTAGCTTGATCTCATCACACATTTTGAATCCTGATTTTCAGTTATTTGATTGGCATTTGTGATGGATAGATATGGTACGATGAAAAGACTTTTGAAGATTAGCAAACACAATTTTATTGAATGGATAGTTTGTAAAAATAGATTACCGACAGTAAAGATCGTAGCACGATGAATAACCTCAGTTAATATCCAGTGTAACTTCTGCAAGGCCGGTATAAAAAACAGAACTCATTTATTCTTCCAGTGCGAATGGACAGGCAGCATTTGGCGCGGTATCCTTGTGCAATATAGAATTAGGCGGTCTTTAAGAGGATGGAATGAGAAACTTCAATGGATGATTAGGGCAACAAAGGGCAAAGATTTGGCGGCGAGACTCCTCCAAGTATCTTTCATAGTAATCTTATATTGCATTTGAATAAAGTGCAACCATAGATGGTTTCAAAACAAATCAACTAATATCTATATTATTTTGGCCAAGGTGCGTAAAAATGTAACAGATAGAGCTTCACTTTACCAAAAAATTAGACCTTCCTAATCAAATGTTGAATTGGCTACTATGTGGAGTTTTCATACTTCCATCTTTTTGAATTATTAGATCTATTTATAATGCCGAGGGATGCCCTAAGCTGTTGTACTTCATTTGGTCTATAATACCTACATATTAAACAACAACAAAAAAAGACTTTTGAAGAAGTCGTGGGTAACGATTAAGCTAATGGCCATTAAAGTGATTTAATGTGTAATCAAGTCCTTGGACTTATAATCTATACTTCCTTAAAACGAGGTACTTCTCTCTTATTCAGCTTCTGATTTGCCTAGATGATGGTGCTAGTAGTGACTTCTGGTGATAATCAATGATAAAGTGAGGAACCAAGTTACAACCGATGATCTACCGGCAGGAGACAGCCTCCTAGAACTCCTCCTGCTTGTGATTCTGCCCAAGGGCTGGTGTTATTGAATGTGATGAGATGTATGATGAAATTGTTACGAAATTTCACGTCGATTCCAGAAAAATAACGCTCGTAAACAATTCACCAGACAGAATATAGTAATAAAAGAGCAGGATCAGATGAACACGCCAGAAAATTTGTTATCGAAGTTCACCCAAACCTGGGCTACGTCTCTGCACAGAAGCACTCTGCGAATCCACTAAACTTTAGAAAAAGTTGGAATACAACGACGATCTTCTCTCAAGATCAGGGCACAAAGAGATTGAGAACCCTCATCAAGAAAAAACTCACTTTTTTCTTCTCTCTTTTTTTGCTTCTCTATTTCCTTTTTCAGCGTCTTGACGGCTAGGGTTTTGCCATCGCTAATATATAGATACCACTTTTAACCTAAAAGGAAATCTAATAGAAAAGACAAAAAAGCCCCTAAAAACAAATATTTGGCTTTATCTATAACAATCTCTCACTTGAAGACAAATATACCTAAGCACCAAGCAACTTTGCATCCATTTTCTTCAAAAAATAGTAGTTGAAAAACTTGTGCCTCTGCGATACTCCTCATCAATCAACATGGAGTAATACCAATGATAGTAGTACAGAAAATATGCTTCTCTCTGTCTACTACCTTGGTCATCATGTCAGCTGGATTTTTCGAGCCATTAATCTTTTGTAGCTTTAATTCATTATCTTTCAATGTTGACCTGATAAAGTGATAACGCTTCTTGATATGTCTAGTTCTTGAGTGATAAGCTGCATTCTTTGCTAAGTGCACTGCACTTTGACTATCACTCCACAGTGTACTGACTGGCTGTTTTCGATGTAACTCCTCCATATAATCTTGTAACCACATGATTTCCTTGGAGGCTTCTGTAATCACTACATATTTTGCCTCTGTTGTCGATAAAGCAACTACATTTTGTAGTTGAGATACCCAACTCACTGTTGTACCTGCAACTGTAAAGACATATCCAGTGGTACTCTTACCACTATCTTGATCACCCGAATGATTTGCATCTACATAACCCTGCAACCCTAGAGATGTACCACCATAACAAAGTAAGTAATTGGAAGTACCTGCTAGATATTTCAATATCCATTTAATTGCATTCCAATGCTCTCTATCTGGGTTCTGCATATATCGACTCACAACTCCCACTGCTTGTGCAATGTCTGGTCTCGTGCTCACCATGGCATACATCAAACTCCCCACTGCTAATGCATATGGAACTACCGCCATCTCATCTTTCAAAGCTTGAGTGCTTGGACACATATCCTTGGAAAGTTTGAAGTGATTCGCTAGAGGAGTTGCAACCGGTTTTGCTTTGTCCATGTTAAATCTTTTTAACACCTTGTTCACATAGTCTTCCTGTGACAACCATAATTTCTTATTTTTCCTATCCCTGATAATTTTCATGCCTAAAATATTCTTGGCCTCTCCCAAGTCTTTTATAGCAAACTGTGATGATAACATCTTTTTCACTTCTACATTCTCTTCATATTGGAACTAGCCACCAGCATGTCATCCACATATAAAGATAGATACACAATGTCACCATCATCATATTTGCGAAAATAAACACAAAGGATCGATTCACAAAGGTGTGCAAATCCTTTTTCTTGCATGAAACCATCAAATTTTAAGTACCATTGTCGCGGAGCTTGTTTCAAGCCATACAAGCTTTTCTTCAAGCGACATACCATGTGCTCCTTACCTTTGACTTCAAACCCTTAGGTTGTGCCATGTATAATTCTTCATCTAAGTCACCATGTAAAAACGCTGTTTTTACGTCTAACTGCTCAAGATGAAGATCCTCCACTGCAACTATACTTAGCAGAACTCTAATTGATGTCATTTTCACTACTGGTGAAAATATCTCGGAGTAGTTGATCCCTTCTTTTTGAGAAAAGCTCTTGACTACAAGTCTCGCATTGTATCTAATATTACCATCTGCTTCATTCTTAACCCTGTACACCCATTTGTTTAATAAAGCCTTTTTACATGTGGGCAACTTGGTCAACTCCCAAGTTTTATTCTGAAGTAATGAGCTCATCTCGTCTTTCATAGCACACTCCCACTGCAAGTGAGACGTGTCTGCCTTTGCCTTATCATAAGTCTCCGGTTCCCCCGAATCTATATATAAGACATGGCTCAGAACAGTATTAGCTGATGGATCAAAAATTACCTTTGACTTTCTCATACGTGTAGACCTTCTCAAGACAGGTACTTCAGGGTCATTCGTTTGCTCCGAATCACTGCGTTCTTCTTGAACTACCTCTTCACTGATAATAGGCTCATCTTAAACCTCTCTTTCAGGTGAACTTTGATCTACTGGAAACATCTTCATGGGCATTATGTCTAATTCAACATACTCTAGTTGTACTACCTTCTCATGCTCTGTCTCTGTCTGACAATTCTTGTACATCTTTTCTTCATGGAATACCACATTGCGACTGCGGATGACTTTGTTATTCTCATAATCCCAAAGTCTATAGCCATACTCGTCGCCACCGTATCCGATAAAGACGCACTTCTGGGACTTAGCATCAAGCTTTTTTCTATCCTCCCTGTCAATCAAAGCATATGCAATACAACCAAACACCTTTAGATGTGAATAATTAGTCTTCTTACCTGACCACCGCTCTTGTGGTATTTCTCCATCCAATGCACTAGATGGACTTCTGTTGATAAGATAAACAGCTGTATCAACTGTGGCAGCCCATAAGTGTAGTGGGAGACCCGCATGTAGTCTCATGCATCTCGCACGTTCTACAATAGTCCTATTCATCCTTTCAGCTACACCGTTCTCTTGAGGAGTTTTAGGAACAGTTTTTAACCCATGTATGCTTTCTCGACTCAAATAATCTGCAAAGTCTTTACTTATGTATTCACCACCATTATCAGATTTCAAAGCTTTAATCTGATAACCTGTTTCTTTTTCTACCATGATCTTCCACATTCTGAACATCCCGAATACTTCTGATTTTTTTTTTTAAAAGCATAGACCCAAGTCTTTCTTGTTGCATCATCAATGAATGTGACAAAATATCTCTTACCACCATAAGAGAGCTCCTGAGCAGGTCCCCATACATCAGTATGAACCAACTTTAGCTTCTGGACTTTATTTTGTCGCCCCTTCAATTGAAAACTAACAGCCTTCTGTTTTCCATAAATGCAACTCTCACAAAAATCTAACTTAACTTTTTGTATACCTGAAAGTAATTTCCTCGAGTGTAACTGCTTTACACCTTTTCCACCAAGATGTCCCAAATGATAATGCCAAAGAGTAGATAAATTACTTGCAGCCATTGTAGTTGCAACCATATCACTGATATTGTCTCCTTGGAGAAGGTAAAGTGTACTTGTACGCTTTCCCTTTGCTACTACTCTTACCCCTGAGGTTATCTTCCACTCTCCACAGCCAAAGGTTATTACCAAACCTTCTTGGTCAAGTTTACTGGTTGAAATCAGATTTTTCTTTAATTCCGGAATATGCCTAGTTTCACGCAAAACTAGACGTCCTCCACCTGATATGTTCACAATCACGGTTCCTTTCCCAACAATTGGACACATGTGGCCGTTTCCCACAACCACTTGTCCAAAATCTCCACTAGCATAATCATCAAATATGTCTCTTTGCGATGTGCAATGAAAAGAAGCGCCAGAATCAATAAACCATTTATCTATTGTCAAGTCAAACTCTGCAGACAAACACAAGTTATCTAGCAAAGATTTATCGCTAACTACATTAGCACCTTAATTCTCATCTTGTTGCTTCTTTTTGTAGGCTTCATATTGAAACCTTTGGTGTCCGGTTTTGTGACAAAACCAACACTCATCTTTTGCAACCTGTCTCTTACCTCTTGATTGTGATCTACCACGCCCGCTGAAATTTCCTCTACTTTTACTTCTTCCACGGTTCTCCACTGCAAGTGCCGTTGAAGATGTAGATGCAGAAAAATTATCTCCACCTGAGACTTTCCTTCGCATCTCTTCATCCATGATACTACTCACAACATCATCAAGAGTTAAATCATCCTTCATGGTGCTCGAAATTCCCTGCATTGCGGTATTGTAGCTTTCTGGAAGAGAACATAAAAATAATAAAGCTTGAAGCTTCATATCTAAATTTATGCCTGCGGATTCCAATTGACTCGTGACCTGCATGAAACTATTAATATGCTCTGCCATAGAACCTCTATCGGATAACTTCATATTAACCAGTTTCATCAGCAAAAATACTTGATTTGATGTGGATAGCTTCTCAAAAATATTCGTTAAAATATCCATGGCTTCTTTTGCAGTTTTTGCTTTCGCGATGTGGTACTCTGTCTTTTTTGTCAACCCTAGATGAATCGCACCTAATGCCTTTCGAACAAGAATTTTCCATCCGGCTTCTGCTGTTGGATCCACTTCCGCCATCTTGGGTTTCCAACCCTCAAGTGGTGCATAGAGATCTTTCTAATAAAGATAATCCTCTATTTGTAGTTTCCACCATCCGAAATCCTCTCCATTGAACTTATCTATTATGATTTTATCTTCTGCCATCCTATTTGCTTTCAATCGAATGTCACCGAAAACTCTCGATGTTCTCGATTAGCCAACCTAGGCTCTGATACCAGTTGTTATGAAATCTCACGTCGATTCCAGAAAAATAACGCTCGCAAACAATTCACCAGACAGAATATAGTAATAAAAAAGTAGAATCAGATGAACACGCCAGAAAATTTGTTATCGAAGTTCACCCAAACCTGGGCTACGTCTCCGTGTAGAGGCACTCTGCGAATCCACTAAACTTCAGAAAAAGTTGGAATACAACGACGATCTTCTCTCAAGATCAGGGCACAAAGAGATTGAGAACCATCATCAAGAAAAAACTCACTTTTTTCTTCTCTCTTTTTTTGCTTCTCTATTTCCTTTTTCAGCGTCTTGACGGCTAGGGTTTTGCCATCGTTAATATATAGATACCACTTTTAACCTAAAAGGAAATCTAATAGAAAAGACAAAAAAGCCCCTAAAAACAAATATTTGGCTTTATCTATAACAGAAATGACAAGTGATTTACTTTAATTTGGGAAACGAATGGTTAATTCAACGGGAGTAGATCCATGCTTACTCTGATTTTTTTTGCCTGAAATACATAGCTGGATAGATCCATCAGGAACGCATAAGTACGGATGTATTAAAGATCTCTTGCACTTCCAGACAGCACGACTTTGACTATGGGTAACATTGCTCTCTACGGAATCAAACGAGATATTTTTCCATGCTCTTATATTTGCCATGAACTTCGTCAATACTATTTTCACCACTCAAAAAAATCAAATTGGCCAGGCAATACTCATAATCACATGACCCGCATCACACAAATTAAACTATACATGTAAGAAATCTACCAGGACACTAGTTTCCATATTGAAAATGATGTCAAACTGTTGGAGAAATCTTTCCAGAATATTTTGAAGCTGACAAAACGTTTCTATCAGTCTAGTCTGGATATCTGCATATCGTCTAGTTTAAAGTCTGAAGACTTTCTGATCACCAGACTCAAGGTTCAAGACTCAACATTCAAGACTCAAGACTCAAGACTCAAAACTATTCTCATTGACGCTCTCTTTCGATCCAAGGACGAAGGAAATCCAGAGTCAAGTATATGGTTGAGGATTTAATCCTATTCTCTGGAGAAGATCTTTTTGGCTGGATAAATATAACGGATTCTTTTGTTCGTATCTAGATCAATTGAAGATCCGATGGTCGACGAAGTATTTTTGGAATGTTCTATTGTTGGAAACCAAGATCCTGATTGTATGGGCGAACAGGATTGATGGGCTATCGTCAGGTTCCTTTTATAGCTCGAATGATCTTCTTAATTGATTCCGTCCAACAGGTAGATTGGAGGAATTCCTTTGGTAAGTGCCAACGGTATGATGGCATAAAGGAGTATAAAAAGGAAGACGTTCTAGTTGTGAAAGTGCCTGATCGATAGAGAAATTCCAGAGTCTGAAGCACCTTGATTATTAGTCGATTCATTCTGAGCAAAATTGTATACACAGAGAGTGTTCATACTTGGTGATACCTTGAGTGAGTGTGGTAGATCATCTACACCTAGAAATCAAGGAAGATCAACACTGTAACATCTCTTTGTTTATAGTGGAATCTAGCCAATTGGTTGTTAGTGCAGAAGAGTGGACGTAGGCTTGAATCAAGCCGAACCACCATAAACCGCGTGTTCAATTCTCTCTTTCCTTTACTTAGTCTTGCGTTGATTATTACTTGTTGCGAATTCTTCAACTGTCTAAGTATTGCACAATTATAAAGAAATTTTCAAGAAAAATCTTTTATATACCTATTCACCCCCCTCTAGGTACTCGTACTAGCTATATCAATTGGTATCAGAGCTCGTGTTCTTACTTTATTTGAAGTGTTTTACTTCAGAGTAAAAGATCCATGGCTAGTATGCTAGCACCAGGGCTAGTGGAAGGGCAAAGCAATACCAGACCACCCTACTTTGATGGAAAGGATTACAACATCTGGAAGAACAAGATGAAAGCTTTCCTACGATCAAAGGATCCTCTGGAATGGGACGTTGTGGAAAGAGGAATCACTCCTGCTGCTGCATCAATCTCCGAAAGAGGGAAAGAAACTATTGATACCAGCGGAATGACTCAGGAAGAGATAAACAAGAGACAAGCACTCGATGCAAAAGCAATTTACTCTTTATATTGTGCCTTGTCTCCAACTGAATATAACAGAATATCTTCTTGTGTTACAGCAAAAGAAGTGTGGGACAGATTACATATCACCTATGAAGGAACAGATCGAGTGAAGGAGACCAGAATCAACATTCTCCTCGGTCAATATGAAGCCTTCAAAATGAAACCAGGAGAATCTATAACTGACATGTTTAGTTGTTTTATAGATATTGTCAATGGTCTTGAAAACCAAGGACAAAAAATTTCTGATCCCATGAAGGTGAACAAGCTACTGCATAGACTCTCCAAGGATTGGAATCATATAAAGACTTCAATAAGAGAGACGCAAAGAATCATGCCTCTATCTGTCGACGAGCTAATTGGAACTCTTCAGTCTTATGAAGTGGAACGAATTAATGAGGACGAAGATCCAAGAGGTAAGAAATCCATTGCATTAAAATCAAATAATGATTCTGATGATACAGATTCAGAAGATGATATGGACGACGAGGAGCTTGCTCTCATGATAAGAAGATTCAGAAAACTGAATAGAAAAGGAAGAAGGTTCAACTCAAAGAAACAAAGTTTCCAGAGACAACAGACCAAGTCTGTTGATGATGAAGAACCAAACAAAGATGTAGTCTGCTTCGAGTGTAAGAAAAAGGGACACATCAGACCCAACTGTCCTCTTCTGAAGAAAAAAAGAGGAAAGTCTAAGAAGTCTCGAAAAGCTCTTAAAGCCAAAACCTGGAGTGATACAGAATGTGAAGAAAGTGATAATGAATATGCCAACATATGTCTCGATGGCACATTCGGACTCGACTCGATTCTAGATCGACGAGCATGTGAATTTGAGGTAAGTGATTTTAAAATTCCTGTCAAAGTTTCTAAATACATTGATGAACTGTGTTTTAGTCTTAAGACTTCTCTCAAAAGGATTTCCAAACTTAAAAAGGAAAACTCAGCCCTAAAACAAAAGGAAAACGTTTTAGAGGAAAGAGTTAAAAGTTTAGACTTGAATGTTTCTACTCTTAAAGAAAAAGAAGATAATCTTTTGAAAGAAAATGTTCTCTTAAAAACGGACTTATCAAATATTTCAAAGAAATTTTCGATAGGATCCAAAAAACTTGAAAAAGTTCTTTCATTTTAAAGACCTTACTTCAATAAGTCTGGTCTAGGCATGACAGCAGAAACAATTCCCTTGATTGATTTTCCTAAAGTAAAAGAAAGAATTAAGAAAAGACCGTCGAGAGAAGCTTACAAAAATCATTTTGAGAAAGTCTTTGTAAAGTCTCGTAGGACGAAATGCTCTAAGGTGTTCAAAGTGTAACAAAGAAGGGATCACTTTGAAAAAGAGTGTCCTATGGTTTGGAAGCCTGTTAAGAAAGTATAGCCTAATAATGGTTATCCTACTAACACCAAAGGACCCAAGAAAATTTGGGTACCAAAGAAAGCCTGAGACTCTATTTTAAATGCAAGTCTCCGTCAAGAAAAGGGTAAAGTGGTATCTTGACAGCGGATGTTCAAGACACATGACAGGAGACTCAAAGTGCTTCATAAAGCTTGTTCAAGTAAACGGTGGAAATGTTTCATTTGGAGGAAACGGCAAAGGAAGCATTGTGGGATTTGGAACTGTGAAAATTGGAAATCTCACAATAAGCAACGTTTCTCTAGTGGAAGGACTCAACTACAACCTTCTCGATTAGTCAATTGTGTGATACTTGGTTTCAAGATCTCCTTTCAAGAAGGAATATGTTCGAATCGCAAAGACTTTACTCGGTCTTTCATGGGTCGAAGACATGGAAATATATACCTTTTAGACGTGAAACCAAATGAATCATAATGCCTAATATCAATTCAAGATGAAGCAAGTTTATGGCACTGAAAGCTTGGTCATGTCAATATGAAGCAATTAGCCAAAATCTCATCAAAGCAGCTTGTTCGAGGTCTACCCAAATTACCATTTCAAAAGACCGATCCATGCACACCATGTATTCTGGGAAAGCAGGTAAGAAATTCTTTTAAACCAATAAATCATGTCTCTACTAATCATGTACTGCAGTTGCTGCATATGGATCTCTTCGGACCAACCAGAACTCAGAGTATTGGAGGTAAGAAATATTGCCTAGTAATTGTGGATGATTACTCCCGCTTTACTTGGGTATATTTCCTTGCAAGTAAATCAGAAACCTTTTCGTATTTTGAAAAATTTGCTAAAAAGATTTAAAATGAAAAAGGATGTGTTATCTCAGCTATAAGAACAGATCATGGAGGTGAATTTGAAAATCAAGATTTTACAAAATTATGTGATGAATCTGGATTTAAGCATGTGTTTTCCTCTCCATACACTCCTCAGCAAAATGGAGTTGTGGAAAGGAAAAATAGATCTCTTCAAGAAATGGTTAGAACTCTTTTAATTGAAAGTAAAATTTCTTCACGATTTTGGGCTGAAGTTGTTTCAACAGCATGCTATATCATCAATAGAGTCTTCCTAAGACCTATTCTAGAGAAAACCCCCTATGAGATATTCAAATGTAAGAAACCCATTGTTTCATACTTTCATGTGTTCAGTTGTAAATATTTTATATTGAAAAATGCAAAAGATCGAGTTGGTAAGTTTGAAGAAAGATCAGATGAAGGTATCTTCCTTGGATATTCTACATTAAGCAAAGCCTACAGAGTCTACAACAAGAAGAGCCAGTCGGTGGAGGAGTCAATGAATGTCAAATTTCAAGACTCTACGCAAGATGAATCCAAATGCGAGACTCAAAGATGAAGAGTCTGAATCTGCTCCAGACTTTCCAAAGCTGACAACTCAAGAAATGTCTCAAACTCTGGAAGACCAGCATCAAGATGTTCATAAAGATTCAAATAAAGAAAGAGATCATCATCCAGACAAATCAACCAGTAACTGGAAGCATAAGTCCAGTCATCCCAAGGATCTCATTATCGGCGAAATTAATGAAGGAATTCGAACCAGATCCAAAAGTCGTGAAGAGTTTAGTGCTATGGCTCTCATTTCTAAAATTGAACCAAAAAGCATAGAAGAAGCTTTATCTGATGAAAGCTGGATCGAAGCTATGCAAGAGGAGCTCAGACAGTTCAACATTAATGATGTCTGGGAATTGACATCTAAACCAAAAGGTAAAACTGTTATTGGAGCCAAATGGGTGTTCAGAAACAAGATGAATGAAAAAGGAAAAGTCGTACGAAATAAAGCAAAACTCGTGGCCAAAGGATACACGCAAGAAGAAGGAATAGACTATGATGAGACTTACGCTCCTGTGGCAAGGTTAGAAGCTATTCGTCTATTACTTGCGTTTGCTTGTTACAAAAATTTCAGGTTATTCCAAATGGACGTCAAAAGTGCTTTCCTAAATGGATTTATCCAAGAGAAAGTTTATGTGGAACAACCGCCTGAGTTTGAAGACCCAAAGAAACCAGACTCAATCTTCAGACTGAAAAAGGCCCCATATGGTTTAACGCAAGCACCTCGAGCTTGGTACGACGTACTAAGTAAGTTTTTATTACGTAATGGTTTTGTCAAAGGTAAAGTAGATACTACTTTATTTATCAAAAAGGAAAACAAAAGCTTTTTACTTGTTCAAATATATGTGTATGATATTATTTTTGGATCTTCTAATGAAAATCTATGCAAGAAATTTTCTAAGTCTATGCAGGATGAGTTTGAAATGAGTATGATGGGAGAATTAACATTCTTTCTTGGTCTTCAAATAAAGCAATTGAAGGATGGAACTTTCATTTACCAAGAAAAATATGCTAATAATCTTGTCAAAGGATTTGGATTGGAAAATTGCAAGAAAACTGACATACCAATGTCAAGCTCCTTGAAGATAGACAAAGATGAAAAAGGAAAGAAAGTTGATCAAAAGCTGTACAGAAGCATCATCGGTTCACTTCTTTATCTTACTGCCTCTAGACCTGACATTTTGTTGAGTGTTTGCATCTGTGCTAGGTTTCAATCAGACCCTAGAGAATCCCATCTCGGCTGCAAAACGTATTATTAAATACGTTGCTTCATCTTCAAGCGTCGGTTTTTGGTATCCTAAGAAGGGAGACTTTAATCTTCCGGGATACTCGAGGCGCTTGATCCGGCCGGCTGCGTAGTCGATAGAAAGAGTACTTCAGAACTTGCCGCTTGCTTGGAAGCAGGATAGTGTCTTGGTTTTCAAGGAAGCAAAGCACGGTAGCTCTCTCAACAACAGAAGCAGAGTATGTAGCTCTTGGAAGCTGCTGTTTACAAATTCTATGGATAAAACAACAGCTACAAGACTTTGGGATTGAAGACTCATGCACAGAAATCAAATGTGACAACACCAGCGCAATCAATCTCACAAAAAATCCAATTCTTCATTCAAGAGCAAAGCATATAGAGATTCGACATCACTTCATTAGAGATCATATTCAAAATGGAGAAATCTCGATTCAATTTGTTGATTCAAAAAGTCAACTAGCAGATATATTCACAAAGCCTTTGGAGAAAAATCAATTCGATTTTATTCGCTCCAGACTCAACATTTTGAAGCTCGAAGAAGTTAAAGTCTAGAGACTCTCCAACCTTCAGACTCAGAAAGTTGATGATCGTCAGACTCAATCTTTCAGACTCAAATTTCTCAGACTCAGACATTGACAACTATAGACTGTAAGTTGTTACTTTATCTAAACTCGAAAAGGTATAATCTTTCGTTCAGTTATTTTGGAGTCTCCGTGAAAAACGAAAACTTGTCTTTTCAAAAGAATTAATTTTGGCAGTTATTGATTTCGAAAAGAGGTATTCGTACACTTTCCTTGTGCCGATTAAACTTCCCTTTTCAAAACTGAGTTATATATATACAGTTTTTATTTGCAATCTTCAAAACCCTAAAAGTATTCTCCTACCAATCCGGTTTCTACTTCGTGTTCATCCTCGAGAAAGTTGTCATCTTTTCTTGGGAAAGCAAGTAAAGGAATCTCTCAGCGACTAGGAAGGATGTCGTCTTCGAGGAAGTCATCAAGAATCGCGAACAAGGGACCACAGAGGATGAAGGAGGGACCTACCCACTTCGATCTCACCGAAGAGGAAGAATTATCGAGTCAGCAACAGAGCCCAACTTACTCTCCACCACGTCATTCAACGCCATCTACCCCACAAGGTGCGGGTCAACATCCGGAGGAAGAGATAATCGAGGACGCAGACCCTGTAAGAGTCCAAAAACCCTCTTATATTTACGAACTCTACCGTGCGTTGAAAAAACTGGAACTCCGTTGAAATATGTGGATGAGTTTCTCAAAGATAAAAATTATGGGAATGAGTACATCTTTCTGAAGAAAATGGAGGAATTGGGAATTGCTCCTAAAGGTAAAGCAGAGGAAGCACTTGCGAATATTCCCAGTGACCCTCGTATGTCGGGACCAAATCCGACTAATGGTAACAACGATGATAAAATGTTCAGTGATTTTCAACCTAGAATGGGTGTTGCTGCGAAGGTGAAGGGAAAGAGGATGGAGTTATTTAAATCGAAGGAACAGGAGAATTTGTTTTTCAGACTGCTGAAACGAGGGGTGATAAACCCTAGGAGTGTCGATTTCGATTTCTTGGATGCTGTTAATGTGAACTTAAGGGAGAAGTTTAGTCTGCTACAACTGGAACGTTTTTGCACTGATACCACAGATGGTTATGCCCAACTGACTGCATATTTCTATTCGAATCTCAATTTTATAGATGCGAATAAAATATCATTCAGTGTTCGAGATCAGGATTATGTGTTAGACGTAGACATGTTGGCGGACATCATTGGAGTTGAACGAGGACGTTATCAACCAATCAAAGTCTCAGTTGCTCGTGCCTCATTGGAACTTGTCAAGGATAGAAATGTAGAAGGAAAAATCATCTATTCAAGGACGCGTGCCATTAATATTGTGCTGCACAAAATTGTGATCAATTGCATCAGGCCCAAGTCTACATCAAAGATTGATGTGTCAAATTCAAAGGCAAAATTGATGTACGCAATCAACTCAGGGATGAAGTTCTCTCTTCCTCACACTATTCTCTTTCACATGTACAGAGCAATGTCGAAGGACAAGGGACAATTGCCTTACCCAGGTCTGGTGACCAAGATCTTCAGACACATGAATATTGAACCGCCACACACACTTTGTGTTCGACCGTGCGATAAAATGGTGGTAGGTTTAAAGATGTTAACGAAGATGCGTCTGCAAGAACTTTCCAAGGCAATGGAGAAATTCAGAGTGAAAACTCCAGTCCCGTCTGCTTCAAAGAGAAAGGGAAAAGAGGCCATTGGTGCCCCATCCAAAAAGAAGAGAACTCTCATCTTGGAGGATGAAGATGAGGAGGAAGATCCTACAATCACAGCCTTGATAAGGACCAGACGTTCTGTTCTCCAATCAATAGAACATCAGAAGAAACAGAGAGAAGAAGAGGAGCAAGTCAAGAATAGAGAAGAAGAAGAGCAGCAAGAGAAGGAGAAAGAAGCTGAAGAAGAAGGAGAAGAAGAGCAAGAAAAGTCTGCAGGTGAATCTGGAGAGAAGGAGAATCAAGACTCAGAAGAGCATGATCATCACTCTTCCCCTTTTGATGCCCTAGAGACAGGGGGAGTTGGCGAGCAAAGGTCCACACCTCATGCTGCCGATAGTGAAGGTCTAAGACAATCTCCAGCAGACCTAGAAGAATTTCAGGCTTCTCAATTGCCTGAAGAAGGACACGATACGTCGACACCAAATTTGCAAGACTATACAGAAGCGCCATCGTTTGCATTCACTCCATCTGAGAAAGCAAATGCAAGTACACAGACGGACAATTCTGCAGATTTTCGTCGCATCATGGATATTCTTCTGGAAATGCGTGGCCAAATCTATGCTCTGGACTGTGAAATTCAAGCCATGAAGAATGCTGGACAAGCATCTTCAGTCACCCTGGAGGATAAAATGAAAGACCTCGCTCTACAACTTCAAGCCAATGCCAAAGGAGAGGAGGTAGCTCAACTAAGGGAGGACTTGAAGAGGCTAGAAGGCGTAGTCCAGTCCATGGAAGATTTCCAGATCGTGCGCATTCCCAAGCAGACCTGACTCCTTTCTCACCTTTTTAATGATGACAAAAAGGGGGAGAAAGCAATTTGAACCAACCAACTTTCTTTGATTTTAAATTTGTTTTTGTGGTTGAATATGTTTGTTTTTTAGTATGACTTGAGTGAACTTGGGTGTGAACTTGAATTTGACTGAATTGGCTGTGGATTTTAATGCTTGACCGTTTGCATTTATATCAAGTGTTGTTATATGGTATTACTCATGAAAGACTAACCAATTTTCTGTGGATGCAGAGTCTGGTTGTTTTGTTAAATCTTTATGAGTTAGCCATATTGCTTGAGAAATGTTTTTACAGGTCAAAGTGGTTCAAATCTACAGGAAATTTTTGTCACCATCAAAAAGGGGGAGATTGTTGGAGAAATCTTTCTAAAATATTTTGAAGCTGACAAAACGTTTCTATCAGTCTAGTTTGGATATCTGCATCTAGTTTAAAGTCTGAAGACTTTCTGATCACCAGACTCAAGGTTCAAGACTCAATATTCAAGACTCAAGACTCAAGACTCAAAACTATTCTCATTGACAGTCTTTCTGATCCAGTGACGAAGGAAATCCAGAGCCAAAGTATATGGTTGAGGATTTAATCCTATTCTCTGGAGAAGATCTTTTTGGCTGGATAAATATAACGGATTCTTTTGTTCGTATCTAGATCAATTGAAGATCCGATGGTCGACAAAGTATTTTTGGAATGTTCTATTCTTGGAAACCAAGATCCTGATTGTATGGGCGAACATGATTGATGGGTTATCGGCAAGTTCCTTTTATAGCTCGAATGATCTTCTTAATTGATTCCGTCCAACAGGTAGATTGGAGGAATTCCTTTGGTAAGTGCCAACGGTATGATGGCATAAAGGAGTATAAAAAGGAAGACGTTCTAGTTGTGAAAGTGCCTGATCGATAAAGAAATTCCAGAGTCTGAAGCACCTTGATTATTAGTCGATTCATTCTGAGCAAAATTGTATACACAAAGAGTGTTCATACTTGGTGATACCTTGAGTGAGTGTGGTAGATCATCTACACCTAGAAATCAAGGAAGATCAACACTGTAACATCTCTTTGTTCATAGTGGAATCCAGCCAATTGGCTGTCGCGTAAAGAGTGGACGTAGGCTTGAATCAAGCCGAACCACTATAAACCGCTTGTTCAATTCTCTCTTTCCTTTACTTAGTCTTGCGTTGATTATTACTTGTTGCGAATTCTTCAACTGTCTAAGTATTGCGCAATTAAAAAGAAATTTTCAAGAAAAATCTTTTATATACCTATTCACCCCCCTCTAGGTACTCATACTAGCTATATCACAAACTAGGCCAAAATGCCATAGACTCGATATCTACTCATGCTGTCATATTATAAAAGGGTTAGATTTCCCATTTCTACTCACTTTCCTTGGATTTCTTTCTATCAACGATGTAAATTTTCTAATTCTAATGTTCTAAAAGAAAGTTTGATTTTTCAATCGCCCTTTGTAGCTGTTCTTTCTTTTTCCCCCTTATGGTCGGAAAGATGGTTTAATTCATTAAGTCGAGATTGAGCATACATAAATGAGCCTTCAGAGCAAATAAGAGCCCAAAGGGTCTGAGAGGGATATAAAGTCTAGTTTGGAGGATGGATTTTCTTCTTGGAGCCTTAGCGACTCAACGGGCGACCTTGTTTGCTCAGCTGGATATAAAGTCCAGTTTGATGAAACTACAGTCAAAGAGCAGTTTGGCCCGGAACGAGCGTAGAAAGAAGAGATCACCGTGTCCATCAATGGGGTGAGGCATGGTCAATACTCGGGTCCGAATCTGCTTGCTGTAGGGGAGCGCATCTTTGTTACTTCGTCAAATAGTCTTTGACATCCTATGCTTACGGCGACAGGACTCGGTGAACTAGGACTAATGGATCGCGAGCGACGTCGAGTGACGATCTCTGCACGGCTTTGAATCTGGACCTTTTGTCAGGAAAGTGAAATTGTGAGCACTCGGAAGGAGTTTTTAACGTAGCTGCCCATCTCCGTCCCACAAGATAGCCAACTGGGAAGAAAGCTCCAAGAATACTTTACAAGCCTTGGGAGGTAGATTTTGCTACTTTTCTCCAGCATGGTGCTTTTAATGTGAGATGCGATTTTCTATGATTTCATCGTCAGAAGTTAATATAATCATTGTTCAGTAACAGTGATACAGTGCCGATGGCCAAATGCCCAATTTATCAGGTCACCAAAGGCTCCTTGATTTGCTACATAAATTATTTTATCAATTTTGCATTATTCAAATTAAAGGATGTTTATATATTGCGGTCAAGATATAGTTTTGTATATCTTAATTAACTGATTGGTTCTAAGCATAACTACTAAAAAAGAGTTGTTGTATCTTCTTTGGGATATATAATAAGCCATTAGAATGTCGGCTTATAGTTATCCCTCAAAGAGACAAAAGTGTAATCATTTTACATCAAAAATTGAATTAATAGGGTCATTTTCTAAGTGTGTCAGTAGAACCCGTGGATCTTACTCATTCTACAGATTGATATATTCAGGTAGGTTCCAAGATTGGTATTATAGCTCATAGGGCAGGTTCTATGTTCTGGAGTTTCAAAGCTAATGAGTATAAGTTAGTGTTTTGGGTTTGGAGTCATACTAAGTTTTACCCATTGATCTTACTTGTGAAGAAAGCTAGAACTATGAGTCAAGAAAGAAGGGAAGAGATTTTCTCTCTTGCAGCTGCTAATCTCTTGTTAGTAGTAATAACAGTAGGTAGAAACTCTTTTGAAGGAAGATATGATTTGGTCCCAATTAAAGAGAAAAGAGCTTATTTGAAAGTTCCTTGCTTTAGACTTCGAGTTGATAGAGAGGAATGGCAAAACTTTTGACTTTACGAGACGAGGGCTACGTGTACTCTTTACCCTGATACGTAAAAAGCTACAAGGTACCATGGATAATATTTTATAAATAAATAGTGTGTACTTGATTATTTATAAATTTCTTTTTTTCTTTGAGACTTTCATATTTAAATATGTGAAAGCCCAAACTGATCAAGAAAACCCAATCGTCCAATTGTTATACCGATGATTATGGTCGCTGGAACATTATTCTTTCCTAGAATTCATCCTAATCGTTAGGTTGTTTCGTCTCGTTGTCGTCATATTGGGCGTGTTAGTAGGGTGGAGCTAGCATGTAGACGTGGTTGTCATGGAACGCTGAACAAGCTGACTTCTTGTTCTAGTTGAAGTTGGGATTGTGTCGGGATAATAGCAAATAGTAGTTGCCATTCTCCGTGGCAATACTTCAGAGAGCCTAAATCCTTGAAAGGAGAGAGGAGAAAAATAAAAATTAACAAACGGTCTCAGAGATTAAGAGCATTAGGAAGTGATACGTGAGCGAGGATAGAAGAGTAATGAAAATGAAAGGGAGAGGGAGCCCCATTTATTGGGATGATTGTTCTTTTTTGTTTATTTTTTTGTTTTTGCTCACTGTTCACAGGTCTGGTGACCACCGAGGGCATTAAGGTTTGAATGATTGGGGCCACATGGGCTCAATCATTGAATTCGGCCCCGATCCACAAAAGATGATACGAGCCTGGGCCAGCCCATTAAGGACAGTGGGCTTATCCAGGCCCAGGAACAACTAACCTAGGGCCCGGGACCCAACCAACGGGCCGTGTGCCAAATTTAATTCGGGGAAAACATTTTTTTATAGATGCAACAAGATAGAGATGCTAAGGATCCTTGCGGTTGACGCTAAAGGTGAGCATGAAAACCTGGAACAAAAAAACCGAACTAGTCGGAACATGTCTAGTTTCATATTCCAAGGTATACAAGATAGATTCTAGATTCAAAAAATTGGGAAAACTGTTTCAATGGGTAGGTTTTAAGTTTTAAGTAGGTGGAATCTATAATCTAAAATAAGTTTTTATATTTTTCTTGGTTTATGTCTTTGTGCAATTATATGATGGCGTTCAATGGTAAGTGTATTATTTGAAATCACTAATTTGAGCTAACATTGTATTATTGAGACTTTTACTTTATTGATTTTTCATATTCTTCGCGTCTAAAAATAAATTATACTCAATGAATTGTAGCAAAAAGTGGTGATTAGTAAATGTAATGACTCATTACAATCGTTTAATTAATAATACATGTAGAACATGGGCAGAACCTAAAACCTATGATGGGGTAAGTTTCAGATTCCCAAGTATGCAGGGTAGATTCCGGATTTTAAAAAATAAGAAACTTGTTTTGGTGGGTAGGTTTTTGATTTTAAGTGGGATTTATATGGAATCTGAAACCGCTCATCCCTAATTGACACCTAAGGGATCAATGAAAATTGTACTTGCCTCTTTGCTAGGTAGATTGTTCCCATTACACGTAGGATTTTTCTTTTTTTTTGGGTTTTTGGAGAAAATTTAACAAAGTTAACTATAAACTATTGAGCTTATGATTATGTATCATATGGTCAAGGGGAATAAAAAGTCAGATGTACACCTAAAAATTATAACTTCGATGCCATTCTCCAATCCAAGTGCTAAACACTTCTCAGTGATTAGAAAATTTATTAAATTGTTATTTCAAATCAGTTAATTTGCTTGTATATCATTCCATGTTTTGCTTGTGATTCTATGTTAACCTAATTGACTCGTTCTATCAAAACTGTTTAGGCGACTTTTGATTTTAAGCAAATCGAGCATCGCCCCCATCAAACCGTGTTGGGCAGGAAACATACTGAATGTTCGGCCGATTTCTTCCAAGGTGAGCTGGACGTGCGTCCCATATCTCCCATGTGCTTTCTTTGGTGTTGCTCTATGATTTATGAGTCAGATTAGGCCTCAATGTGTTTGTCCTTGTATGGTGTATAAGCTAAGAGCGACTATTGTCTGACTCTTTTCATATTCTATCAAATAGCTAATAACAAGGGTGACTATCATTTGACTCTTTTCATGAATCTTATACCAGTCAATCGGGTAGGGGAATTATATGTGATTTTACTTTATATTCGATTTATTAAAAGAGGTAAACAATTTGAAATTGGTGCTTACGCCTTTTCGTCTTCATCATGTGAGGCAGAATCTCATCTTCCGTTTTGGCGCTTGAGCAGGGTGTTAAGCAGCTGTAAATGCATAAGAAAACCTAATTGGCTTAGACAAAATTTACTAAGACAACTCTGAGGGAAAAAAGGAAGAAATATTTACACATGATAGTTTCATCTATGCATATTAAGTTTAGAATGAAATGTTCTCTAAATTCAAATGTGATCCTCTATTCTTTGAACCAAACGCACATCTTCAAACTACCTTCATGAGAGAGTGTCAAGTCAACATGCCTAGTAATCAAAAGTTGAGACATCCGCATTGGTTTCTTAATTCTTTTTACCCCTCTTTTCATATCCACTCCTTAATTACTATATAGAAACCTAAAAAATTAGTCATTGTCAGGCAAAAGAACGCTTCAAGTGCCATAACTTTGCTAAAAGAAACACTTAAGTGCCATAACTTACGAAAGGTATACTTAAAGTGCCACATTCGAAGAAAAACGGATCATTAAGTATCACTTCGGCCAAAGTCCGGCCAAAAGGCTGACGTGGCATTTTTCCGGCGAGGTGAGCCCAAAACGGCGCCGTAATGTGGCCAAATAATGTAAAAACGGCATTATTTTGGGCTGAGGTGGTAAAAAAAAAAATTATATTAGAACTCCTAGAACTCCTGCTTCCAATTATACGGCTGGTGTTTTTTTTTTAATGTGATGAGGTGTATGACGAAATGACTAGTGATTTACTTTAATTTGGGAAATGAAGGGTTTATACAAGGTGGAGTAGATCCAGGCTTACCCAATTTTTTGGCCTAAATTACATAGCTAGATAGATCCAGGAAGGCATAAGTACGGATGTACGAAGAGCTGTTGCACCTACAGATAGCACGACTTTGATTATGGGTAGCAATGCTCTCTACGGAATCAAACACGATACTCTTCATGCACTATTACTTGCCATGAACTTTGTCGATACCATATCTCAAGAAGCTGCAGAAGCTTCAAGATCTTAAGACCACTATGATGTTCCCAATTGATTATGCTGAGAGAGATATCAAACACATGAAGGAGAAGAAGAAAGGTTTCTTTGAGGAAAGAAGGCCATCTACACCCTACATCCCATGGTGCAAGGATAGGTGGAATAAGATCAAGGGGAAGAAATTTTATGAGGAAAAGGATCAAGAGGTCTACATGGAAGTGCTTCGGATGGGACTGAATTGGTTGAAGCACGAAATGAAAGTCGTGAATGAGAGGGTTGACCAGGTGAGTTCCAATCTCAAAATTCTTAGAGGAGATATGCTGAATACGAAGACTGAATTGAGTAAGAAGAAGGAAAATGAGACTAAAGGACAGAATGAATTGGCATTACAAAAATTCAAGAATCACAAAACTCAATGGAAAGTCGCAACAAGAGAAGCAACTGAAGATGGAGCCATAGAGCCATCCATCTGAGGAATCTTCGCAATATGCTAAATGGAGGAAGACTGTTGAAGAGTCCAAAAGCAATATCAGCACGGGTACTATATCGAGAGAGAGTAGTCGGTGAGGGGGAGTGTTGAAGATCACTGCCTCTCTCTCTCCTGGAGTTCTCTAGATCTCTCTCTAGAATTCTCCATATCTCTCTCCTCCAGATTTTTCTCTCTCTGGATTTCTCTAGATCTCTCCCTTCTCCAGAATGTTCTAGCAAAATCCATGAAGAAAAGCTGCACCACTTCTAGACTTCTCCAAAGAAATCTAGTTATGAGGCTATAATAAAATAATAATAATACTTCTAGAATAGTGTAGAAACCTAGGAAAGTCACCAACTTTCCATCCTATAAAAAGGAGCAACTTCCTCCTCATTTGAGTGTCCAAACTAAGAGTGTGTGAGTAAGAAGTCCAAGGGGGTGTGTGGGTGTGTGTAGGGGTCTTGAGAGTGTGCTGAGTAGAGTGTGCTATGTATGCACGTGAGTGAGAGAAATTGTGTAGAGTTGTCTGAGTATTATATGTGATGTGAGAAAATATTGTAAGAGTGAAAGTTATATTTTGTAAATTATATTTGTACCACATTTCCGCAAGATTCAATAATATCCACCACTCAAAAGATTCAAATTGGCCGGACAATACTAATTACCACATGACCAGCATCCCACAAATTAAACTAAAATGATGAGGTGATAGTTCCGTAAGTTTTCCAAATAAAATGGTGGATCCTCCACTTTTAATTTTCTATCTTGAATGATATGAGTAGATTTGTTTCTTAAAATAAGAAGCGATACTCCTCCAAAATGTGATATAAATTGCACTATTAGTTAACACGACTATTAGGCTAGCAATGCTCTTAAATTATACATTAAAAAATTTACCAAGACACTAATTTCCATATAGAAAATGATGTCGAACTAGGCCAAAATGCCATAACACGATGTCTGCACATGCTGTTATATTATAGAGGGTTAGCTTCCCCATTTCTACTCTCTTTCCTTGGGTTTCTTTCTATCAACGATGTGAATTTTCTAGTTCTACTGTTCTAAAAGAAAGTTTGATTTCTCAATCACCCTTTTCAGTTGTTCTTTTTTCTTCTTTTTTCCTTATGGTTGGAAAGATTATTTCATTCATTAAGTTGAAGATTGAGCATACATAGATGAACCTTCAAAACAAATAAGAGCCCAAAGTATCTAAGAGAGATATAAAGTCCAATTTGGAGGGAGGATTTTCTTCTTCGGTCTTAACTACCCAACTGGTGACCTTATTTGCTTCTTGATTATACTGATGGAACACCCGACAATGTGGAGAAAATAAAAAAAAGCCTTAGAAGAGCCTAGGCCTCATTGATAAGCGCGCTTGCTTCGCATTGCGCCTGATTTGTGCCTGAAATGCTTATTATCAGATCAATATGATCTGATTCCAATTCATAACTCTCTTCAGCTCACGCTTGTAAACGATTGGGTTTCCCAAAGTGCCATTGCTTCTGTTTAAACTGCAGAGGAGGTCCTTATTGTTCGTGCGAAGCCATCTACGAGGAGACCAGCACTGTTCCGACACAGACATAGCTATGGCTCGCGCATCCGTTCCGTCCAGGCAAGATCCGTCTCTACTGAGCTTCATAACACCCTTTTCTGGCGGCCTTCAGCTTCAATCTCCCATATTACGATACCCTAGCCGATGCTCTGTTCGTCTTTTTATCTCCCCTTTGTCCATCTCGTGATGTTTGCATAATTAGTCATAACTAATTTCACGAGTTTCCTTGGGCTCAGTTTCTGCCGTCTAAACACAAAATTGTTCCACTCCTTCTAAATCCACCAAAGGATAACCAAGAGAAGTTCAAAGCGTACCAGGTTGTGCTAAAATTCAACGAGCCATTCGTCAATTCTTGACAAATCAGGAATTGGGACGTGGACGTTTAGGGCTGGGTCGGACCAAATTTTCGTCATACGAGGGCTGAGTAGGAAGACATGCTCGATGGTTTCAGGTGGCTGGCAGTACCTGAAAAAATAAAAAAAAAATAAAAAGGTACAATGGAGAGACGTTCAACCACGGCGTCGTAGCAACGGTGATGGTCAAGAGCTAAACATCAGATACTCTAAACAATAATTATGTTTATCTAGCTCCTTTAATGCATTCAAAGGAAGACTCTAGTTCCTGATTTGGGATATTTGCTTTTCTAAATATTTAACAAAATATCTTTTACTTGGAACTAACAATCGACTTGTTTAATTACCTCCCTGCCGTCCTGTTGTTTTGTTCCATGATGTAACTTGACTTTAAGGGCATAAAATGAGTTCATTCACATCCTCTATAGTTGATTGATCCATCACAAGATTTCATTCGTAGCCCCGTGATACAGCAACATATGGCTTACATGTAACTTAGAGTTTTTTTTTTTTTTTTTTGCCCCCAAATAGAAGGATGGATAGAGGTGACCGGTGCTAGCATCTCAACACCACCTATGACATACACCAACAATGGAATATTTAGTTAAAGAGATAATTATTCCGCATTTTATCCATGACTCGAAAGCCCAAAATTTACAAGTTCATCACCATACCCCTCTAAGATTCTAGCAGTCGGAAATCTCTCTACACTCTATATGTCGTGACTTGGACATTTTAGCACAAGTTGTTTAGAGATTCGCTCATGATTTGAATTAAACTTGTGATCTCATCATGAATGAGGCCAACGAGTTGGTGTTATAACTTAAGGGGTTTGACTCCACAAGATAGTGTTCAAAAAGGTGCTTATAGCATTCAACCTATGACAATATTTACATTTTATGGAGACAAAGTTTGCATAGATGCAAGACTAAAAGAATTTCGTAGAAGGTCATCAAGGGATTTCTAGCTTGAACCATTGGGAGATATCCACCTTCGGAATTATAGGTCACTCATCCGAATCCCACCAGTTAATGTGACTTGTTGGTTGTTCATGGGCTTCCGATAGTCAGATCTTTATGCTCATGCCGTTGGATTAGTAAAAAAGAACCAAGAGAAATCTTAGTAATTAATTGAAGCTATTGGAGGCGAGATTAACCAAATATCAACTTCTTACGTTCTCCTCTTTGGATATGCCGTTTTAGATTCTCTGTATAATCTAACGTGTTGGGATAAATCTCTTCAATATGACGACAGCAACAAGAGATAGGAAAGCGAATTAAATAGCTAGCTAGGTTCACTTCTTCTCAATTTTTGCCCAAATTGGACACGCAACCCAAGTCTCACTACAAAGTCTTTTCCGAAAGGCATGTCTGCAATGATTTGGCAGATTCGCTAGTTCAATTTTCCTAAAGCTTGAAGAGGATGCCAGCTCCTCAAGTTGCCAATTGGTCCCAGTGCCTCCATCATTTGCCTTGCCGTCTTCGTTGACCTCTCTCTCGAGTCGCTGGATGTGTACAACTCGTGCAAGCACTGTCTTCCCTATTTTTTCTGGGGCCTACGCTTGACTTGTCATGCTCACGCCGCCGCCAGTAAACATGCCGGGGTTCCTCATTGATCCCATCGAAGTCTAATGTTACCTTCTCCGTATTTTGGTTCGCAACTCAACCACGAGGGTTGACCAATCAAAGGGATTGCTCGACTCATTCATCTAATCCAAGTTCGAACCTATTGGTATATCTTGATTAGATTCACCTTTACTTGAAACTTAAATTGACGAGTTAATAGTCAGTTAGATTACATTAAGTACTTCATACCACAATTCTTCGATGCGAGGAGTTTTTCAAATACAATTGACACATACATCTCAACACATCTGCGGCCTTCTATAGGAATAAGTCTGTTGCGAATTTCTGATTTATTAGGCGTTAAGTGTGGATGGACTTAATGAGTAAATTGCAACAAGCGAATGTCAGCCCTCCTATTGGCCTCTTCTCTCTCTGTAAAACATGCTGAAGATTCCGACCTCCTTCTCCTCTTAATCGCGTGTGGACATTATCAAGGACTTCAACGAATAGCTTCGTGGTCGTATTCTAGCCCCCTCGACGTTAAGTTCGAGATGCAACTACTCGCATTTTCGTTGGCGTGTTTCCATTTGGATAACGAATGTCCATTTTTTCAAATTTTGGTAGGGTTCATTCTATGGTGATCTCTCTAGCACGCGATATTCTTCATTGAATATGAAAAAAAAAGGGATTTCTGACCGAGATAGGAAGAAGCTAAGCCAGGATAGTCAAATTCATCACGTGCTCTCATACGTCGTGAGTTCAATCGAAGACCATATTATAACACCAACCCACCAATAATTCATGGAATTTTTCTATATAATCCTTGAGCAACCTTCGTTGGATATAATTTAACAACTTTGAAACATTTTAAGTCATAATTAACTATAAAACTAGTTCATATATATTTATTTAGTGTCCGTTTCTCTCGTTCTCATCCTTCTTATGCATTTGTTGATCAAAGTGAAAGAGCATTTTCTTTTATCACTCTGTACCGTCGCAAAATTAGCTATCCATACTACTCTCCTCCGCCGCCACCTCCGTCTTACGACTTTGCCTCTCCGCCGCCGCCGCCGCCTTCAACACCAGCATGTGATTTTGGCATTCCACCTCCTCCGCCTAGCCCCCATAATGTTCACCCACCAAAACCATCGCCGGCGTCATGGTCGTCACCTCCACCGCCACACTCTCCCCACTATTCCCACCCAAAACCACCTCCACCGCACTGCCACCCGGTACCGCCCCTGCCGTCACAGAATCATCATGTCTATAAGAGCCCTCCCCCTCCTCAATACCACAACCATCCAACGTCCCCCCCACCACCATGCAATGATCACCGCCCTATTCACCCAACCCCACCAACATCGCCTCCCAAAAACCACCATGAGCCACCGCCATCCAGTCCATCACCGCCACCATCTTATCCTGGATCACCACCAACTCCCTTGCCCTATCCAAGAGCACCATCACCAATGCCAAGTTACACTCCTCCAGCACCTTCCTCTCCATATAAGCCACCACCACATCAAATTCCGCCACCGCACTCAAGCATATCTCCATCTCCCACGCCATCCTATCCACCTCCGCGCCCCAGCTCCGCACCGCCGCCTAATCTCACGTCGCCTCCAACCCCAACTCCGACCGCCAACAGTCCTATTCCACCACCATCTCATTCGACTCAACCTCCAGTACCAACACTGAGCCCTGGCCCACAACCGCCGCTGTCGCCACCAGCCTCCTCTCCCACATCTCCAATCGGCCAACCACCGACTAAGCCGGCAAGTGCACCGGCCCCCACTAAGAGTTCAAGCCCACCACCAAAAGCATCACCACCCTACAACAAGCCACCCCCATCCTATCTCGCACCTTCTCCAAATAATGTGTACACACCGCCCATCTATGGCGTGCCACCGCCACGCAGATCACTATCCCCATCATCCCCAGCCCTTCCTCCGCCACCTCCCTCTGGAGGAGGAAACCACACCACCGTGATCGCAGTGTGCGCGTCGCTCGGCGGCGTCTTCATTCTGGCGTTCCTCGCATTAGGGCTGTTCTGTTTGGCCAAGAAGAAGAAGAAGCCGGTGATGGTCCCTGCAGCTGCTTGCGTGGATGTGGAGGAGCACGAAGTAGTCCACGAGGTTATAACAACCGGGCCATGCGGCGAACAGTCAGCAACGGTCGATATAGAAGAGGACGTGGAGATTCGTGTGGCCGGTGGTGCCGCAACCGGTCCTGGCGTTGGTGTTGCTGCTGTTGGGGCTCAACCTTCTTGTGAACCTCCGCCGACCGGCGGCTCTGGCCATTACGGTTCGGGACGGAACAGCAACTGCTGAGTCTGCGAAACTCGGTCTGGCCATGAAACGTGCCAAGCGTCGAGATTTTCTTGTGGTCGCGAGCTTGTGATTTGCTTTTGTGGGAGAAGAGATCGTATCTGTCACGTGTGATTTGATTCTTTACGGTTGGGGATTGGACTTGGATTGAATTGTGTTTTCGTTTTGACGTGAGATAGCCATGCACAGAAAATTTGATGTGACTTAAGCATGGGCAATTGTGCTCTTTTTGCTAAATTTGTTTTCCACTGGATTTGTGCTAATTCACTGTGCATTTTCTTTGGATTGACGACAATGATTAAAACCCATTTCGGATGTTTACATATGAGAATCCATTTCTCAATTAATAAGTTGTTGCACGGCTCTAACTTTTAATTGTAATACTTTACAATGCGATTGATAAACATATCTTATTTAGGTACAACATAAATCATAAACTCAAACATTATATGATTATGATGCAAAAACATGAATCGTTAGCTCCAACTACGGATGTCATGGGCCAGCACTCGTGCACACGTAGGTTCCTTTTGACTTATTCAACATTTAATTGAGTCATCTAATCTTTGCATCGCTCGCTAGTTCACTCCCTAACTTGGATCGTACTGACGAACTCTATAGGGAGAGCGTGTGTGGGTAGATGCTTTATATTGCTTCAACTGTAGAAAGATACAAATGAGGTTAAGGGGTCCTACACATAGGCAATCCCTTCAAATTACAACTGCAAATATCCCATAATCTAGCAGAATGTATAGTACTATGCTCAAAAATACGAATTCCTCTTTCGTTGTGTTAAATATATGTAAGTGTTGGTAAGTGTTAGAAAATTCACGATAAAAAAAATAACTTGTGAATCTTTTCCACGTAACTTGTTGATCATTTATCAGTGCTTCTATGAAATTATTAACTTTTTATAGTTTACATATGAGCAGCTTTTGCACTAACTTACCAACTTTATTTCAATAACTTACCGCCCCTTTGAACTTATTCACTCTTGTGTGATTTGTACGTATTGTCATCCAATGTGGCTGGAAATTCATGAAACTTTCCGACGTACCCATCATCGGCATTAATTACGAAATTCTTTATGATACAAGGGTACATTTCCGATATTACCTCTCTGATCATCCGTTCTAGGCCCCCACTGTGGGTTTAGAACTGGAATGCTTCTCGTGGGCCTGAA
Organism: Eucalyptus victrix; assembly: GCA_016097545.1. NCBI lineage: Eukaryota > Viridiplantae > Streptophyta > Magnoliopsida > Myrtales > Myrtaceae > Eucalyptus > Eucalyptus victrix. The sequence goes on along the minus strand of CM027840.1, from coordinate 4,034,353 downwards.
TTAGAGTCCTAATGCCTTATAAGAGCAAATCATCCAAAGGGCCCTCTGACCAAAAAAAAGAAAATCCAAAGGGCCCAATCACAAGATGAATTGCTTGCGAGCCAAGGCCTACTAAGCATGCAATTACGCAGAACGACCCTCCTTGGCTTCTATTCTCGTTTATGGCGGTTACGTTGTGAAGCGGTTACATAGAAGATGGAATGCTTTCCTCCATGTTCAAACGGTCGTGGAGATTTTTCGTGATAAAACAGCCGGTACTTGACGGCGTTTTACAACCTAGTACCTAAATTTTTCAAATTCAGTTCAATGAAGAAATTACCAAAATATTCCTAAATCTATTGTAATTGTGTCGATTCAATCATAAATCTTTTTTTGCCAATTTACTTTTTTTTTCTTCCTCTTTCTTTTTTTCCCCTCCCTTCTTCTCTTAGCTAGTCGTTGGACCGGTCAAAGGCTAGGACCTACGAGGTCGGCCTCGCCAACCAATGGTGAGGCTCACTCACCCCTTGCAAGGCTTCTCAATTGCTAGACAAGGACGACTACGAGGGCTAGGCCATTGCAGGCGAGGGCATGCCTTGCTAGGGCTATAGGCGAGGTCGAGCTCACCTCATTGTCAGTGGGTGAGGATGAGTTGGCCCTTGCCTAGCGACAACCAAGGCAAGGTCTCACTAGGGGTGGCCGAGGCTCGCCCTTGTCGTTGCAAGGCAAGGTCAAGGTGGTCGAGGCTCACCCTCACCCAGTGTGGCTGTCGAGGTCGACCTCGCTGGCCCTAGTCTTTAGTCGATCATAATAAGGAAAAAAAAGAAAATAATTAAAAATTAAAAATATTGTCACGTCAATGTAGCCTAATGTTAGCCACTATCCGCATCAATGCCAACCGGCTAGAATTGCCAACACCACCGGCGTTCAATGTGAGGCTTCCTTTAAAATTGTGGACAAATAATGCTAATACGGCACTAGTGTTGTTAAATAGTCATAATTTGTTCTTATGGTCATCCAATATGACCTCTTGAAACTAGCCAACGTTCACGTTATCACCAAGCGGCCAAAATTGTCAATGCAGCCAATATTCCGTGTGAGGCTTCCCTTAAAATTGTAGACGAATAGTGCCAACAAGGCACTAGCGTTGTTAAATAGTTATAATTTGTTCTTATGGTCATCCAATATGACCTCTTGAAACCAGCTAACATCCATGTCAATGTCAGCCGCCCAAAATTGCTAACATAGCCGGTGTTCAATGTAAGGCTTCCTTTAAAATTGTGGACAAATAATGCCAACATGCAATAGCACTGTTAAATAGTCATAATTTGTTCTTATGGCCATCCGATATACCCTAGTGAAATGATGTCATGTGAACAAAGACATATTATGTGACTAAGATCACCAAAGTCAACTTTCTTCTCTAATAATGCATATTTTCTTTGATCATAAACAATTTTCCATCGAAACAAAATGCATAAAAGCTCAGAAAAATAATTCATAAAAAAAAAAATTCACTCAAATAAGAACACATTTGTTTTTTTTTTTAATCAGTCATATTTTATTCCTATTCTAAATCTCACTTTCAGATTTTTGCCCTACCTATTTGTAAGATGTGAGAATCTAAATCCACACTAAATCTACACCTGATGTTAAATCATTTTTACCCCTTAAACTTCCCATCTTTCCCTTCCTATATGGAAAATGTGACTACCATGGTAAATCCTAGTGATTAAGCACGCCCTTTGTTAAACAGGGATATTCTCGTGATGCTTACAAAGAGGATAAAAAAAAAACTCCTGTTCTCTTGGATTTGCAACTCCAATGATGCGGGATAATTCCTAAGGTACCGATACACACGCTTTAGTTGTGATAATCTATACATTTTCTGTCCGCTTTTCCTTGCTCAGATGGCGCCACGCGTGCGCATTGTCCGGAGCATACAAGCCACACGGAACCGGACACATCAAGATCTGTCCGAAAATGCGAATCCAAAAGTTTACATTCGTTCCGCCTAAAAGGCTGACCATTAAGGTGGTGGCACTTTGTCATAACCGTGAGACGAAACGATGCATAAACAATGAAGGGAAATGGCTTTTAGATTAACTGTTCTTGGTCAGTCAAGCCCAGCTGTGATTTTAGAGTTTTCTCCTCCTCGAAAACGACACTCAACCGTCCCACCAAGCACTAAAGGAACGGCACGTCGCTCTAGTCGTCGATTCATACTGGACCTCATCCCCTTGAGAAGAATGGCTTTTGTCCCACGTGCTTGTCTTTTTGTCTTTTTACCGTCCAGCCTAGTCCACAAGGATAAGGCAGAGCCCGCCCATCAGGAAGTGGGCTCCCACCTTTCCCGTGTGTTTCCCCCATTTACCTAATTGTGGCTTCAGGAGTTGGCTGAAGTGGGCTTTTGTAATTGTGGCTTCGGCAGATGGAGGTGACCGGGTGGGGATTTCGATTTTCATGAGATGGTGCTGAAGAATCTATTCTTTTTTATTTTTAAGGGACATTGTTTAAAATCTCAAGCCACTACATCAATATCATATTTATTTATGACCAATTTTCATGTAACAAAAATCTCAAATTGGTACATCTATAACTAATCTACCGTTGCAATTATGCTACAAAAGTTACATCAAACCATGATACAAATTAATTAGTTTGGAATTTTCTATGACATAAAAATTAATTCGAGCATAAATATGGTATGGGTATACCAATTTGATTTATTTTGTGACGCAAAAGTTAATTTATGGCAAAATTATAGCACAAATATATTAGTTTGAGATTTTTTTTTGGTAAAGTAGTTTGAGATTTTTTTTTTCAATAGTGTAAACCAATAAAAATGAAGATTACCCCCATTTTCTTCACGTATTTTGGAATATTTTAATCGGAATCATGAGTACTCCATGTGGAACAAATGACATGTACAAACTTCATTCGTGGGAAGAGTCTATATTATTAATGATTCACGTGCTTACCTCTAATTTTCGTATATAATAATCCTTTGAACCAAGTCCTCGTACTAATCTAACTTTTTACAACCTCGTCATCGATTAGTGTCCCACTCCCAAAAGGATCCACTTCCAATCGTCCATAGCCTTTGCCCAAGTAAAACTCTCAAGGGAATGCAAAAGGTGTGAGAAGTCAACTGTCACACCAAAAACGGAGGGTCTTCTTGCCCCGCAAGACACTTTATGAACATTGGTTCTGAATCAAGGACATAACTAGTGGCGTTGCTGGCCATGCCTTTGGGACCAATGCGACAAATATCCTAATTTTCGGTACCTACCATCATGACCTTCATTTAGGATACACTTGCTGTGACATGACTAAGACATCCTGGATCAACATCACCTTCAGAAGCTTATTAGGTAACACACCTGATGCGTATTGAAGGGGACACTTTTGCAATACAATATTGTACTGTGCATCATCAACTTGTAGCTATCAGATAATACTAATTTGATAAAAAAAATTCGGCTATTTGTCAAGTCCCGACCATTAAATGACGATAATGTACGATAGTTCATTATCATGAACTACGCAATCATTCACTTAGGACCATAGAACACCACTGGGGCATATTCCATCGGTCTCCTTTCCAATCTTCGTATCCCGATTAGATTATAATTGCATTTGAAATTTTACTTAACCAACTGAGAAAGTGCACTTAACCAACTGAGAAAGTGCATTCTACTCAATTCATCCACAATGTGACATGTACAATCAATTACAATGCAAAAGCCATAGTGGAATGTGTAGTTATCCCTTCGTGAAAACTCCAATTTGGGGCGTAATATGGATTCTTTTGCCTATTCAAATGTAACAAAGTCGCTTAAAATATAGATTTGAAAAATACAGAAAACATAATTGAGAATTTTTTTATATATTTTGATGTATCATGATAAAGAATGCATTATGTCTATTTAAGATGACACTTATCAATCGAAATATGCACAAGAATAGAGAGATCTACACACAATTTTAAGAGATAAAAAAAAATCAACAAAGATATTCTAATTACCTCTAATATGGAAAAATATTGTAGAGAATTATCCCAAGTATCTTTATCACATATCATTAGAGAATCAATTTTTAACAACGGACCGCCCCATTTCAAGAGGCGAACGGCTGACGGCGAAACGAAATCGTCCGACTACTTATCTCCTCCGCACTTCCTTTTCCAGGCACGCTTTCTCCGCCATTGCTTTCCTCTCGAGCACTCCCTTCTCCTGATCAATCCCTCAAGCACTTCAGTCTTCCGGTCTCTGTTTCTCCTCTCTTTCTTCCTTCTTCGGGTAAACGGAAACCTTACCCAGAAACAATCTCAAGGGATCAAGGGGGGAGAGAGCGAGAGGGGGAGAGAGAGAGAGAGATTTGTCATGGGGGAAACCGTGGAAGCCCCCCAGGGCAAAACCCTAAAGCTCGTCCTCCTCGCGATCAACTGCGCCATGCTAGCCCTCGGCACGTGCGGCGGCCCGCTCCTCATGCGCCTCTACTTCATCCACGGCGGCGCCCGCGTGTGGCTCTCCAGCTGGCTCGAGACGGGCGGCTGGCCCATCATCTTCATCCCCCTCGCGGTAGCCTACTTCCGCCGGCGCGCCGTCGAGGGCCCCTCCGCCCGCCTCGTCCTCATGGACCCCTTCCTCTTCGTCGCCGCGGCCGTCATCGGGGTCCTCACAGGCCTCGACGACTACCTCTACGCGTACGGCGTGGCGCGGCTCCCCGTCTCGACCTCGGCCCTGCTCATCGCGACGCAGCTGGCCTTCACGGCCGGGTTCGCCTTCCTGCTGGTGAGGCAGCTGTTCACGTCGTACTCGGTCAACTCGATATTCCTGCTGACGATGGGGGCGGGGGTGCTGGCGATGCACACTAGCAGCGACCGGCCGTCGGGGGAGTCGAAAGGTGCGTACTACGCGGGGTTCTTCATGACGCTTGGGGCGGCGGCGCTGTACGGTTTCGTTCTGCCGCTGGTGGAGCTGACGTACAAGAAGGCCAAGCAGACGGTCACATACTCGCTGGTCTTGGAGATCCAGTTGGTGATGTGCTTCTTCGCCACCGCTTTCAACACCGTCGGCATGCTGGTCAACAAGGACTTCCAGGTTTTATCTCTCAACTCGACCCCATCCTCTTAGGCCTGTCGCAATCGCTGATCATGTAAAATTCACTTGGTTTTCATGTGATTTCCACGACCATGAAAAGTGTTTTCTCTCTCCACCGTGTTGCGTTAGAAATGGGTATTTCTGGTCTGATGAACCAGATTCCGTCTCCCCCTTTGCTTGGTTCAGGTGTAAGTCGTCGGGATCCAGTTGCACGTGAAACCGATCGCTAAGAATTCGGTTCCCCAATGATTCAGTGTTTTGTCCGAACCTTTTTACTTGTCTATCAACCAATATTTAAAAAAAAAAATTGTTGAAAAATTTATATATGAATTTACATATTAAAATTTATATATCAAGAATTACATTGCCTAGCAGGTAAAGATTTACCTCCGCGAAAAGGATAATTCATTCATATCAACACGAGAGTAGATTCGAGAAAAGAATCAAAGTCCCCTGCCGCAAGATTTGAATTGGGCCAAGATTTCAATCATAAGTAAACTTTGAAAATCTTTTAAAGATTTGAATATCAATTGCCGAGAAATGGGCACTAAAGAAGATAGGGACTGCCTTGTCCTTACTTATTGTACCTTCCCAGCTTCTGATATGACCACAACAAGACAAGCTGGCTAAAAGATGGATGGATGGCTTTGTGAGGCTGCATTCTCCGCTTTAAATTTTCAACGTTACGTCATAAGGGTCGATTTCATCTAGTCGATTTAGGTAGTAACTATGATGTTATTGCGGGTTCATCAATGAATCCTGTTTTCAGTGATGAGCCCTCAGGCTGCTCGCTGACTTCATTTTTGCGCAGGCGATTCCTGAAGAAGCGAGGAACTTCGGGCTCGGAGAAACCCGGTACTACGTGGTGCTCGTGTGGAACGGGATCATCTGGCAGTTCTTCTTCTTGGGAGCTATAGGGGTCATCTACTACGCCTCCTCTCTATTCTCAGGAATCATGATCGCCGTCCTACTCCCGGTCACCGAGATCCTAGGCGTCATATGCTTCCACGAGAAGTTCCAGGCAGAGAAAGGCGTGTCCTTGGCCCTCTCTCTCTGGGGCTTCGCCTCGTACTTCTACGGCGATATCAAACATGCCAAGAAGGAAAAGAAGCAGCAGCAGCAGCTGCAGCAAGATACCGAAGCTCTTCGACAAGATACCGAAGCGCTTCAACAAGGCCTTCCTTGAAAGTGAAAAGGTGAAAAGACATGGCTCTTACTTAGGCAGCTGTTATAGTGTGTGTTATTTCTGGCCCGCATGAAAGTAACAAAAAGATCTTCTTACATAATTTAGGAGGTGATTACTGTCAGCCTGCGATCGCATGTTGTCCCACAGCGCTGCTACTCGCGATCTGCATTGTAGCAGAATTTATCTAGTCTTTCTTTACCATCTTTGGTGGTTGGATGTGTAACGATGAGATGGAAAAGAATTAAAGGTCCATTCAAGTAAAAGAGTGAGTTCAAGGGGGAAAAAACAGAATTGGAAATTGTAATTGAAGATTTGTGTTGCTGCGCGCATAGATGCATGCCATAATTTTATGTGGTACGTTTGATTATCTAATACATTCAACACCAAAATTTGGAGCTGCTCTGTGTAGAGACTCTGTTTTGAGCAGGAAAAGAACAGTCTAGTGGTGAGCGAGACAGAGGGACAATAAAGAAAAGCCAGGAAGTTTCGGACCATACCCTCATTGGTCGCCCTCTTATCTATGTTTCTCCCTGTTCATTGAAGCTAATAGCCTGAATTGACCCAAAGAGAATCTTATCACATCTAATACAGTCTGTGCTAATCGAGACAAGAACATGGGATTGCCAGAATGATTGAAGGGGGTCATCAACGGATAAGTTCACATAACCAATCAAATAAAATGAACGTGATCTAGGGGTCTTCTATTAACCTAGTTGAATGATTATTGTAAAAAGCAACAAGTCAAAATCATGGGTGCTTTGAATTAGGCCTAGAGGGCTAAAATGGTAAAATTTCCAATTCAATGAGCAAAATTGCAAATTTAAAACTTAAGTGAACATGCAAAATTTAGGTGTCAACACCTATAATTGTCTTCATTTAGATGCTATTAGTATTTGGGAAAGATTAGAGCAAAGGTTGAGCATCATAAGATCATTCTACGGAGATTTTCTATTAGAAAGAATACTACAACTACACTTCTAGCTCTCTGGCCGGCAAGACCATCAAAGATTAGGGAGATCATCTTGCAGGATGGTGACAAACATGGAATCGCTAGAATTATTGAAGCAGCTGATCAACGGATAAGTTCACATAATCAATTAGATAATCCAATGCAAGACGCATTATTGGAGATTTCTATTAGAAACAATATTGTACTTCTAGCTCTCTGGCCCTATCAAGACCATCAAAGGTTAGGGAGATCACCTTGCAGGATGCTGACAAAGAAGTCAAAGATCATTTTTTTTTTTTTTTTTTGGAGACACGCCAAACTTGTTCTTTGAAGTACCCTGTAACTTCATGTGGTATCGTTCACTTTGTTCATCAAACCAATCTATCAAGAAAGAAAATACGAAGTGCTCCAACAAAGTGATTACGACACAATAAGTTTCACAGTGAGAAATTCGTAAATCAGATGCTCCTTTATTGTTAAATGATGATCTCGACCATGCTCTTTGCTTAGTAAAAGCAGCATTTTTTCCTTCTGCTATACCTACATTTGTCTCGATGTTGACAGCTCTAAATTGACTATCGAAACCACATGAAGACGAGCACAAATTTTACCTTTCTCTCCCACAGCAGCAATAGGCAAATACTCATCACACTTAAATTTGTGATTGGATTCTATGCCACTCTTGTTTTGAGTGTCTATCCCAAAGAGATTACAGCGAGCCCCAAAATTAATGTTGCCTTGTAGTTTTCTTGGTTATATGTTGTTCAAAGGCTTCAAAACAAGCAAGTGTTGAGTGGTCTTAATAAGTCTCTTTCACCTCAAAAACTAGCTTAAAAGGCTTTCCCTCACACACTGACTATCAACCCCATTCCACAACGTATATGGGATATACTCCAATAATCTTCCTTTCACATAGTCTTGGACCAATCTTCCTTTCACACAATGGGCCATGAGTTGGAAAAGTCTTGAGCCTCTCTCACTCCTAAAAACTAACTTAAAGAATAAGATTTTCCCTCATACATCAGGCCTTGAGACAGAGCAGGAACAACCCATATTGTGACGACCCTGGGCCGCGACGGTCTTTGATCCTTAAGGTCTGCCACGCCGAATATCCTTGTCCTTGCGCAATTTTACTGCGGAAGCGGATCCATCAACTCCTTTCCTAAACTTTGAAATGATGCACACTAGATATACACATAGATATCAACCAGGCACTTTTTATTTACATATATTTGATAGACGTTGTTCGTTGGTACATCAAAAGCCAAAATTTTCTATATTGGCTATATCCAAAAATTGACCGACTTTTCCATTATCCATTTACAACGTCATCTATCTTCAAGTGCCGGAGTCACAAAAATTCACTGATGTCCTCTTGTCCTCCACTACTCTATCCCACTCAAGCCTCCATCATCGTCCTCTGGTGGCAATGGCAGCAGCCCCAAGGTGCGTCCATTCCTCTGGACATACAGGACCACAAACTCCTGATACACAGGATCCAAGGGAAGGCCAGTGTCAATCATCAATATCACCCTTATTCGGATGAAAGTAAGTCCTAGCATATCACGATTGGGATGCTCCAATTGTTCCCATCGCAGATCGACGGGAATGCCATGGAAGGTAGCGGAAGACGCAGGCGGTAGTAGCATCTTTATCACTCTGTAATATGTTAGCCCCACGAGGGGTGAGTACGACTACTCAACAGTTAAAGTTCTGCTAAACTATATTACGGAGCCTATCGCTACCTGATTCTACACAATCCAAATCAGCACATATAATAATGGTAATAAACATGCATCAATTTAGAAGGATTCAATAATGGAACAACATATCAAAACAATGAGAATTCATATATTCATTTTATCTCAATCCACTAACATCATCTTCCGGAGGAACAGAGTTTGCGTCCCTCCAGGCATATCGCACCCTACCTGGCATCACGAAGATCTCCGGTTCCATATTTCAGTCACCGGGCATCCGGAGCATGTTACGTCACACCTCCAGGTATCTCACACCCCACCTAGGTATCACGAGGAACATCTGGGGCACACCATGTCAATGATGTCCCCAGGCATTTGGTATGTGTTACGTCACACTCCCGAGCATCCGGCCTTCTGGGGAACCTCCAAGGCTCACCAATCCCCAGGCTTCTAGAGGCATCGCCACCACAATCCTCCAGGCAACCCAACACCCAGGGCATCGTCGTCCCGAGGGCTCGACGGCATCAGTAATGTATCAACCATGGTGTAGTAGCCAAATCAATTCAATGTCAAAGCATTTTATAATGCCAATGTAGAAACTTCTTTGGTTCTTAGAATCATGATATAAACCATAATGCAACAAATCCTTAAAATATACCAACTCCCGTTGATGAGAACAATCCATGAAATCAAGGTTTCAACATCGAATCCATCAAATCAATTTTCCACGGTCTCACTCAAAATTCGTATGTAAGGCTTTAAACAATTTTGACAACATCAAAGCCAGTGAATCCCTGGATCAATATTCTTAAAATATAGCTTAAAAGGGTCCGAAACCGTTTATATAAAAACTAACCTTTGAAAAACGTCAAACTCACATCATCAAAACAATTTATAAAAATCGAGAATTTTATACTGAATTCGTCAATATCCAATCTCACGGTTCAACCCCAAAATTACAAAATTACGTTAAAATGTATTTCGAACTACTGGAATACTCATGCCAATACACACGCACACGTCCAAGATTCGTGATAATTCAACGACATCCGAACTCACTAATTCACGTAATCATCATGGATCAAATACTAGTGTATAAATCTTCGACGGAGTATGTCTCACCGAGCTACGATCACGTCAACATAATCTAGGTTAGTAGATATTAACTTGGCTTAGGTCCGGCGACGTGGTGGTGCAGTCGGCGGCAAAACTCGAGCACATGGTACCGAAGTTTAAGTGAAAGTTTGCTGCCGGTAGTGAGATGCAGAGTGAGCGTAGAGAGGAAGAAGAAGATGGTCGACGGTGATGAAGTGAAGCCGAGCGTGATAGGGAAGAAAACTGCTCTTTCTGCTTTCTTCGTGAGTTCTGCCCGGTTTTCCTCTTTGTTAACTTCCATAGTCAACATTTTGGGGTGTGTGGTGGCCGTCCAAGCTGAGGGCAGGTGGAAAGTGTTGGAGAAATCTTTCCAGAATATTTTGAAGCTGACAAAACGTTTCTATCAGTCTAAGTCTGGATGTTTGGAGACCGACAGTTTAAAGTCTGAAGACTTTGTATTCTCAAGACTCAAGACTCAAGACTCAAGACTCAAGACTCAAGACTTAAGAATCAAGACTCGAGACTTAAGTCTATTCTCACTGACAGTCTTTCTAATCCAGTGACGAAGGAAATCCAAAGCCGAGGTATATGGTTGAGGATTAGATCCTATCTCCTGGAGAAGATTCTTTGGTTGGATAATTATTTCGGATTCTTTAATTCTTATCTAAGATCAATTGAAGATCCGATAGTTGACGAAGTATTCTTGGAATGTTCTATTCTTGGAAACCAAGATCCTGATTGTATGGGCGAACATGATTGATGGGCTATCATCAGATTCCTTAAATAGCTCGGATGATCTTCTTGATTTATTCCGTCCAACGGGTAGATTGGAGGAATTCCTTTGGTAAGTGCCAACGGCTATGATGGCATAAAGGAGTATAAAAGGAAGACATTCTAGCTGTTTTAGTGTGTGATCGATAGAAAATTTCCAGAGTCTGAAGAACCTTGATTATTAGTTGATACTGTTCGAGCGAAATTGTATACACAGAGAGTGTTTATACTTGGTGACACCTTGAGCGAGTGTGGTAGATCGTCTACACCTAGAAATCAAGGAAGATCAACACCGTAACATCTCTTTGATCATAGTGGAATCCAGCCAATTGGCTGTCGGTGCGAGAAGAGTGGACGTAGGCTTGAATCAAGCCGAACCACTATAAACCGCGTGTTCAATTCTCTCTTTCCTTTAGTCGGTCTCACGATTGATTTTTAATTATCCAATTGTCTAAGTATTGTGCAATCTTTAAGAAAATTTTTATATACCTATTCACCCCCCTCTAGGTACTCGTACTTGCTATATCAATTGGTATCAGAGCTCGTGTTCTTACTTTATTTGAAGTGTTTTACTTCAGAGTAAAAAATCCATGGCGAGTATGCTAGCACCAGGGCTGGTGGAAGGGCAAAGCAATACCAGACCACCCTACTTTGATGGAAAGGATTACAACATCTGGAAAAACAAGATGAAAGCTTTTCTACGGTCAAAGGATCCTCTGGAATGGGATGTGGTGGAAAAAGGAATCACTCCTACTACCGCATCGATATCGAAAGAGGGAAAGAAACTGTTGAAGCCGGCGGAATGTCTTAAGAAGAGATAAACAAGAGACAAGCACTCGATGCTAAAGTAATTTATTCTTTATATTGTACTTTGTCACCAACTGAATATAACAGAATATCTTCTTGTGTTACGGAAAAGAAGTCTCGGGACAGATTACATATTACTTATGAAGGGACAGACCGAGTGAAGGAGACCAGAATTAACATTCTTCTTGGTCAATATGAATCCTTCAAAATGAAACCAGGAGAATCTATAACTGACATGTTTAGCCGTTTTACAGATATTGTCAATGGTCTTGAGAATCAAGGACAGAAAATTTCTGATCCTATGAAGGTGAACAAGCTACTGCGTGGACTCTCCAAGGATTGGAATCATATAAAGACTTCAATAAGAGAGACGCAAAGAATCATGTCATTATCTCGTAGATGAGCCGATTGGAACTCTTCGCCTTACGAAGTGGAACGAATTAATGAAAACGAAGATCCAAGAGGTAAGAAATCCATTGCATTAAAATCTAACGATGATTCGATGATACAGATTCGAAGAAGATCTGACGATGAGGAGCTTGCTCTTATGATCGAAAGTTCAGAAAGCTTAACAGAAAAGGAAGAAGGTTCAACTCAAAGAAACAAAGTTTTCAGAAACAGCAAACCAAGTTTGTTGATAATGAGGAACCAAACAAAGATGTAGTTTGCTTCGAGTGTAAGAAAAAGGGGCACATCAGACCCAACTGTCCTCTTCTGAAGAAGAAAAGAGGAAAGTCTGAGAAGTCTCGAAAAGCTCTTAAAGCTTAAACCTGGAGCGATACAGAGCGTGAAGAAAGTGATGAGGAATATGCCAATCTGTGTCTGATGGCGCAATCAGACTCAGACTCTGGATCAGACTCAAACAGTGAATTTGAGGTAAGTGATTATAAAATCCCTGTCAAAGTCTCTAAATATATTGACGAACTATGTTTTAGTCTCAAGACTTCTCTCAAAAAGATTTCCGAACTTAAAAAGGAAAACTCAGTTTTAAAACAAAAGGAAAATATTTTAGAAGAAAAAGTGAAAAGTTTAGAGTCAAATGTTTCTACTCTTAAAGAGAATGAAGATAAACTTTCAAAAGAAAATGCTTTCTTAAAAACTGACTTATCAAATATTTCAAAGAAATTTTCAATAGGGTCCGAAAAACTTGAAAAAGTTCTTTCAATCCAAAGACCTTACTTCAATAAGTCCGGTCTAGGTATGACAAACAGAAACTATCCCCTTGATTGATTTTCCGAAAGTAAAAGAAAGAATTAAGAAAAGACCGTCGAGAGAGGCTTACAAAAATCATTTCAAAAGAGTTTTTGTAAAGTCTGTAGGTCGAAATGCTTTAAGGTGTTCAAAATGTAACAGTCAGGATCATTTTGAAAAAGAGTGTCCTATGGTTTGGAAGCCGGTTAAGAAAGTGTGGCCTAATAATGCTCATTCTACTAACGCCAAAGGACCCAAGAAAATTTGGGTACCAAAGAAAGCTTGAGACTCTCTTTTGAATGCAGGTCTCTGTCAAAAAGAAGGTAAAGTGGTATCTTGACAGCGGATGCTCAAGACACATGACAGGAGACTCAAATTGCTTCATAAAGCTTATTCAAGTAAATGGAGGAAAAGTTTCATTCGGAGGAAACAGCAAAGGAAGCATTGTGGGATTTGGAACTGTGAAAATTGGAAATCTCACAATAAACAATGTCTCTCTAGTGGAAGGACTCAACTACAATCTACTCAGCATTAGCCAACTGTGTGATACTGGTTACAAGATCTCCTTTCAAGAAGGCATATGTTCTGGAATTAGCAAAGACTCAACTCAGTCTTTCATGGGACGAAGGCATGGAAATATTTATCTCCTTGATGTAAAGCCAAATGAAGATCAATGTCTAATTTCAATTCAAGATGAAGCAGTCCTATGGCACAGAAAACTTGGCCATGTCAACATGAAGCAATTAGCCAAAATCTCATCAAAGAAGCTTGTTCGAGGTCTACCTAAATTACCATACCAAAAATCTGATTTATGTACTCCATGCATTCTGGGAAAGCAGGTAAGAAATTCATTTAAGCCAATGAATCATGTTTCTACTAATCATGTACTACAGTTGCTTCATATGGATCTCTTCGGACCAACAAGAACCCAGAGCATTGGAGGTAAGAAATATTGTCTAGTAATTGTAGACGATTATTCTCGCTTTACACAGGGTATATTTTCTTGCAAGTAAGTCGAAACCTTTTCGTACTTTGAGAAGTTTGCTAAAAAGGTTCAAAATGAAAAAGGATGTGCTATTTCTAGTATGAGAACAGATCATGGAAGTGAATTTGAAAATCAAGATTTTACGAAATTCTGTGATAAATCTGGTTTTAATCATATGTTTTCCTCTCCGTATACTCCAGAGCAAAATGGAGTTGTGGAAAGAAAGAATAGATCTCTTCAAGAAATGGCTAGAACACTTTTAATTGAAAGTAAAATTTCTTCACGATTTTGGGCTGAAGCTGTTTCAACTGCTTGCTATATTATAAATAGAGTCTTTCTAAGACCTATTCTAGAGAAAACCCCCTATGAATTATTCAAAGGTAAGAAGCCTATTGTTTCATACTTTCATGTGTTTGGTTGCAAATGCTTTATTTTGAAAAATGCAAATAATCGAGTTGGTAAGTTTGAAGAAAGATCAGATGAAGGCATCTTCCTTGGATATTCTACATCAAGCAAAGCCTACAGAGTCTATAACAAGAAAAGCCAGTCTGTGGAAGAATCAATGAATGTCAAATTGCAAGACTCAGCGCAAGATGATTCCAGCCAGACTCAGTACGAAGAGACTGAACCCGCTCTAGACCTTCCAATGTCTACATCTCAAGAAGCATCTCAGACTCTGGAAGTCCATCATCAAGAGGCTTATGAAGATTCAAATAAAGAAAGAGATCATCAACAAGGCAAATCAACTAGTAACTGGAAGCACAAATCCAGTCATCCCAAAGATCTCATTATTGGCGAACTTAATGAAGGAATCCGCACCAGATCAAAAAGGCATGAAGAATCCAAAGTCTTTGGGCCCTCATTTCTGAAATTGAACCAAAAAGCATAGAAGAAGCTTTATCGATGAAAGTTGGATCGAAGCTATGCAAGAAGAACTCGAGGCAGTTCAACATCAATGATGTCTGGGAATTGACATCTAAACCAAAAGGTAAAACTATTATTGGAGCAAAATGGGTATTCAGGAACAAGATGAATGAAGAAGGAAAAGTCGTACGAAATAAAGCAAGACTCGTGGCCAAAGGATATACGCAAGAAGAAGGAATAGACTATGATGAGACTTACGCACCAGTAGCAAGGTTAGAAGCTATTCGTCTATTACTTGCGTTTGCTTGTTATAAAAATTTCAGGTTATTCCATATGGACGTCAAAAGTGCATTTCTAAATGGATTTATCCATGAGAAAGTTTATGTGGAACAACCACCTGGATTTGAAGACCCAAAGAAGCCAGACTCAGTCTTCAGACTGAAAAAAGGCCTTGTATGGTTTAAAGCAAGCACCTCGAGCTTGGTACGACAGACTAAGTAAGTTTTTATTACAGTATGGTTTTGTCAAAGGTAAAGTAGATACTACTTTGTTTATCAAAAAGGAAAACAAAAGCTTTTTACTTGTTCAAATATATGTGGACGATATTATTTTTGGATCACCTAACGAAAGTCTATGCAAGAAATTTTCTAAGTCTATGCAGGATGAGTTTGAAATGAGTATGATGGGAGAATTAACATTCTTTCTTGGACTCCAAATGAAACAAATGAAGGAAGGAACTTTTATCCATCAAGAAAAATATGCAAATGATCTTGTCAAAAGGTTTGGATTGGAAAAGTGCAAAAAGACTGACATACCAATGTCATGTTCTCGAAAGATAGACAAGGATGAAGAAGGGAAGAAAGTAGATTAAAAGCATACGAGCATGATCGGTTCACTTCTTTATCTTACCGCTTCTAGACCTGATATTTTGTTTAGTGTTTGCATCTCGTGCTAGGTTTCAATCGAGATCCTAGAGAATCCCATCTCGGTGCTGCAAAACGTGTTATCAAATACGTTGCCTCATCTTCAAGCATCGGTCTCTGTATCCCAAGAAAGGAGACTTTAATCTTCTAGGATACTCGGATGCGATCTGGCCGGTTCGAGTCGATAGAAAGAGCACTTCGGAACTTGTCAATTGCTTGGAAACAGGGACGGTGTCTTGGTTTTCAAGGAAGCAAAGCACGGTAGCTCTCTCAACGACGTAAGCGAGTATGTAGCTCTTGGAAGCTACTGTTCGCAAATTCTATGGATAAAACAACAGCTACAAGACTTTGGCATTGAAGACTCATGCACGAAATCGAGATGTGACAACACCAAGTGCGATCAATCTCACCAAAAATCCAATCCTTCATTCAAGAGCAAAGCATATTAAGATTCGACATCACTTCATTAGAGATCACATTCAAAATGGAGAAATCTCGATTCAATTTGTTGATTCAAAGAGTCAACTAGCAGATATATTCACAAAGCCTTTGGAGAAAAATCAATTCGACTCTATCCGTTCAAGACTCAACATTTTGAAGCTTGAAGAAGTTAAAGTCTAGAGACTCACCAACTCTAAGACTCTAACCTCTCAGTCTTTGAATCTTCAGACTCAGACGTACATGGCTATAGACTGTAAGTTGCTATTTTATCTAAAAGGTACGAATTCTCGTTTAGTTATCTAATCTCGAAAAGGTACGATCTTTTGTTCAGTTATTCAATAATCTGTGTGAAATTCGAAAACTTGTCTTTTAAGGGTTAATTTTGGCAGTTATTGATTTTGAAAAGAAGTGTTCGTACACTTTCTTTGTACCGGTTGAACTTCCCTTTTCAAAACAGAGTTATATATATACGGTTTTTCTTCACCCAAATTTTCAAAACCCTAAAAAGAACTCTCCTCCCGATCATGTTTCTATTTCCTGTTCATCTTCGAGAAAGTAGTCATTTTTTCTTGGGAAAGCAAGTGAAGGAATCTTCCAATCATCAAAGAAGGATGTCTTCTTCAAGGAAATCATCAAGAATCGCAAGCAGGGGACCACAAAGAATGGAGAAGGGACCGACTCACTTCGATCTTACTGAGGAAGAAGACTTATCAAGTCGGCGACAAAGTCCGATTCGCTCTCCTCCACGTCATTCAACACCTCCTGCCCCACAAGATGCGAGTCAACATCTCGGAAGAAGAAATAATCGAGGATGCCGACCCGAAGAGTCCAAAGACCCTCCTTTATCTATAAGCTTTATCGTGCGTTGAAAAGCTCCGGTACTTCATTAAAATATATAGATGAATTCCTTAAGGACAAAAATTATGGGAATGAGTATCTTTTTTTGCGGAAAATGGAAGAACTGGAATTGCTCCGAAAGAGAGGGCGAGAAGAGGCACTTGCGAACATTCCAAGTGACCCTCGTATGCCGGGACAAAATCGATTGAAGGGAACGATGATGACAGAATGTTCCTTGAATTTCAACCTAAAATGGGTGTGGCAGCAAAAGTGAAAGGAAATCGGATGGATTTGTTTAAGTCCAAGGATCGGAAAAGGTGTATTTCAGGGCTGTTGAAAAGAGGGGTAATCAACCCTAGAAGTGTCGATTTTGACTTTCGGACACCATCAACGTAAACTTAGGAGAGAAGTTGAATTTGCTTCAACTTGAGAATTTTTGCTCGACTCTACGGACGGGTATGCTCAATCGATCGCTTATTTCTATTCAAATCTTAGCTTTTTGGATGCGAATAGAATTTCATTCGATGTACGAGATCAAGTCTATGTGGTAGATGTGAATATGTTGGCGGACATAGTTGGAGTTGAACGAGGACGTTATCTGCCAATCAAAGTCTCACCTGCTCGTACTACTCTGGAACTTGTCAAAGATAGGGACGTAGAGAAGAAAATTACCTATTCCAGGATGAATGCCATCAACATTGTGCTTCATAAGATTGTGATTAACTGTCTCAGACCAAAGTCTACATCAAAGACTTCTGTGTCTCTTTCTAAAGCAAAGTTGATGTATGCGATCAACTCAGGACGAAAGTTCTCTCTCCCGCACACTATTCTCTTCCATATGTACAGAGCAATGTCGAAAGACAAAGGACAATTGCCTTATCCTGATCTGGTGACCAAGATCTTCAGACACATGAATATTGAACCGCCACAATCATTTTGTGTTCGACCGTGTGATAAGATGGTGGTAGGTTTGAAGATGTTAACAAAGATGCGTCTGCAAGAACTGTCCAAGGCAATGGAGAAATTCAGAGTGAAATCTCCAGTCCAGTCTGCTTCAAAAAGGAAAGGAAAGGAGGCCATTGGTGCCCCATCGAAGAAGAAGAAAAGAACTCTCATCCTGGAGGATGAAGATGAAGATGAAGAGGATGAAGATCCTACCATCCAAGCACTGACAAGAACCAGACGTTCTGTGCCTCAACCGACAGAACTTCAGAAGAACAGAGAAGAAGAAGAGCAAAGAGAGAAGGAGAAAGAAGCTGAAGAAGAAAGAGAAGGAGAGAAAGAAAAGTCTGCTGAATCTGGAGAGAAGGGAAATCAAGAGCATGATCATCACTCTTCCCCGCTCGATGTCCTAGAGACAGGGGGAGTTGGCGAGCAAGAAAGGTCCTCACCTCATGCTGCTGTTAGTGAAATTCCAAGGCAATCTCCAGCAGACCCAGAAGAATTTCAGGCTTCTCAATTGCCTGAAGAAGGTGATACGTCGATTCCAAATCTGCCAGAATTTACAGAAGCACCATCATCTGCATTTACTTCATCAGAGAAAGCTCATGCCGATACACAGACGGACGATTCTGCAGATTTTCGTAGCATCATGAATATTCTTCTGGAAATGCGTAACCAGATATATGTTCTGGACTGTGAAATCCAAGCCTTGAAGCATGCTGGACAAGCATCTTCGGTCTCTCTGGAGGATAAATTCAAAGACCTCGCTTTACAACTACAAGCCAATGCTAAGGGAGAAGAGGTAGCTCAACGAGGAAGACCGAAGAAGCTCGAAGGAGTAGTCCAGTCCATTGGGGATTTCCGGATCGTGCGCATTCCCAAGCGAGACATGACTCCTTTCTCACCCTTTTTAATGATGACAAAAAGGGGGAGAATCAATTTGAACCAACAACTTTCGACTTTTTAAAAAACTTTTGTGGTTGTGTTTTTTTTTTTTAGTATGACTTGAGAACTTGAACTTGGGTGTGAATTTAGATTTGACTGAATTGGTTGTGGATTTTGATGATTGACTGGTTGCATTTTTATCAAGTGTTGTTATATGGTATTACTCTTGAAAGACTAACCAATTTTACGTGGATGCGAGTCTGGTTGCTTTATTAATCTTTTTGAGTTAGCCATATTGCTTGAGAAATGTTTTTGCGAGTCAAAGTTGTTCAAATCTACAAGAAAGTTTTGTCACCATAAAAAAGGGGGAGATTGTTAGAGAAATCTTTCTAGAATATTTTGAAGCGACAAAACGTTTCTATCGCCTCTAAGTCCGGATGTTTGGAGACCGACAGTTTAAAGTCTGAAGACTTTGTATTCTCAAGACTCAAGACTCAAGACTCAAGACTCAAGACTCAAGACTTAAGAATCAAGACTCGAGACTTAAGTCTATTCTCACCGACGCTCTTTCTAATCCAAGTGACGAAAGAAATCCAAAGCCGAGGTATATGGTTGAGGATTAGATCCTATCTCCTGGAGAAGATTCTTTGGTTGGATAATCATTTCGGATTCTTTAATTCTTATCTAAGATCAATTGAAGATCCGATAGTCGACAAAGTATTCTTGGAATGTTCTATTCTTGGAAACCAAGATCCTGATTGTATGGGCGAATATGATTGATGGGCTATCATCGATTCCTTAAATAGCTCGGATGATCTTCTTGATTGATTCCGTCCAACGGGTAGATTGGAGGAATTCCTTTGATAAGTGCCAACGGCTATGATGGCATAAAGGAGTATAAAAGGAAGACGTTCTAGCTGTTTTAGTGTGTGATCGATAGAAAAATTCCAGAGTCTGAAGAACCTTGATTATTTTTTTTTATTTTTTTTTTGGTAACCCAGGGAACCTCCGCTCTGCCGCTTCGCGGCGGAGAGTAAACCCTGGAGCGCTGGGGCCCCCACCGCTGACCCCATACGCAAAGAACCTTGATTATTAGTCGATACTGTTCGAGCGAAATTGTATACACAGAGAGTGTTTATACTTGGTGACACCTTGAGCGAGTGTGGTAGATCGTCTACACCTAGAAATCAAGGAAGATCAACACTGTAACATCTCTTTGATCATAGTGGAATCCAGCCAATTGGCTGTCAGTGCAGAAGAGTGGACGTAGGCTTGAATCAAGCCGAACCACTATAAACCGCGTGTTCAATTCTCTCTTTCCTTTACTCAGTCTCACGATTGATTTTTAATTATCCAATTGTCTAAGTATTGTGCAATCTTTAAGAAAATTTTTATATACCTATTCACCCCCCTCTAGGTACTCGTACTTGCTATATCAGAAAGAGGTGTCACCAGCAGGGCTGTCGCACGCCATCTTGCATGAAACATGCAAGACGTGGCCTCTTTGCTGGCTAAAGGAAAAGGAGTCGTGGCTGCCCCTTTCTCCTTTATTGACTTTAAGAGTCAACACATCTTAGGTGTGGTGGCAGTTCGCTGGGAGCGAAAGGGGAAGCCAGCCGTGCGCGTGAAGGAGAAGCGGCCACCTCTTGCGCGGCCAGCAGCCGATTCCCTCAGGTTGACACGTCCTAGTCAACTATTTCCTTAGAGGGCAATGGACAACAAAAGAATGGAACACGGCGGATGCGTTGGAGTCAAAGGTCTTCGTTCCTGCATGGCATGGGGTTTGTTTCTCGTGTCTCGATGTATCGCATGCCCGTGAAGAGGTTGGCATGACGGTATGGTCGTTCCATGAAGAGGAATGCATGCGTGAGATTGTGGCGGTCGGTTATCTTTGGTTGGAGATGGTCGAGAATCGACGTGAGGTAGATAGGGGAGTCTTCGACATTTTTCGTCGTCAATCTTCACGTACGCATAGGGTCGAAGATGTCTTGCATGAAGGATTCGGTTAGCAGGGTACAAATGCCAGTGGATGTGGGTCTCATTGGTGGCATTGCGTAAGGAAATATTTGATGAGACAATAAGTTATACGGTGATCGGACCGTCACGACGTAACAAAGGCATTACTATCATTGTACGTCGTAAGCTCATTACGAGACGCAAGGTCTCAGTCTAGTGATGGAAATGATGAAATGGCATCCACAAGTGGTGCCAACGATGTAGTCCGACGACAATTTTGTCGACCCGTCACGGATAGTTTCATATTCGAGGTCTGGCGAAATCCGGATGTCACACATATCTTTCCTTTATGACTATTGAGCCCAGACTTGTTGATAAACTGGCTCTGATACAAATGTTAAATAGTCTTTGGATACTCTTACCTTAACAAATAAGCTCAAATAGTGAAACTTTCCCTCATACTTATAAACCAACCAATAGCCCATGCCACAACCACGGTGAGATAAACTCTGATAGCAAGAAAGCAAACGAACTGGGTAGAATGGAATTTGCAACAACATTTCTGGATCGGCTGTCCAATTGGAGCAGACTAGGTACATCATGTGGAAGGCAAGTGTAGAGAGAACTGAGTCATGGCTGGCTTGCACTGCAAGTGCGAGTAAAACGATGTCAAGGGCTTGTGTGCGATCATACCCACTTTTTATCTCCCCGTCTTTCATTAGTTTCAATGCGGAAGGCATTGTTCTATCTCACGCAACAGAGTCATCACCTTCTTTGGTTGGTAACTCCTTGGAAAGGCTACGGCTGTTTTCATGTGCTTTCATCAGATATCACACCGATATCAAGTTTTTAAGAATTATGCCAAGTATCTCTATCACATGTCGTTAGACAATCAATTTTTTAGCACCAACCGCTCCATTTCAAGAGGCGAACGGAAGACGACGAAACTCGCCCAACTACTTTATCTCCTCCACGCTTCTTTTTCCATGCACACTTCTCCAACATTGCTTTCCTCGCGAGCGCTCACTTCTCCTGATCAGTCCCTCAAGCACTTCGGGTCTCTGTTTCTTTTCTCTTTTTTTTTTTTTTCCTTCTTTGGGTAAACAGAAACCTTACCCAGAAACAATCTCAAGGGATCGAGAGAAGAGAGGGGGAGAGAGAGAGTGAGCAAGCGAGCTTTGTCATGGGGGAAACCATGGAAGCCCCCCAGGACAAGACCCTAAGGCTCATTTTCCCCGCGCTCAACTGCGCCATGCTCTCCCTTAGTTGCGCCGGCCCGCTCCTCATGCGCCTCTACTTCATCCACGGCAGCGCCAGCGTGTGGCTCTCCAGCGAGACGGGTGGCTGGCCCATCATCTTCATCCCCCTTGCGGTAGCCTATTTCCGCCGGCGCGCCTCCAAGGGCCCCTCCGCCCGACTTGTCCTCATGGACGCCTTCCTCTTCGTCGCCACGGCCGTCATTGGGGTCCTCACTGGTCTCGACGACTACCTCTACACGTACGGCGTGGCGCAGCTCCCCGTCTCGACCTCGGCCCTGCTCATTGCGACGCAACTGGCCTTCACGGCCGGGTTCGCATTCCTGCTATTGAGGCAGTTGTTCAAGTCATACTCGGTCAACTCGATATTCCTGCTGACGATGGGGGCGGGGGTGCTGGCGATGTACACGAGCGGCGACCGGCCGGCGGGGGAGTCGAACGGTGCGTACTACACGGGGTTCTTCATGACGCTTGGAGCGGCGGCGCTATACGGTTTCGTACTGCCGATGGTGGAACTGATGTACAAGAAGGCCAAGCAAGTAGTCACTTAGGGTGCGTTTGGTAACATTTCTGTTTAAAAATTATTTCTGGGAATAGAAATAGAAAAAAGTATTTCTACTTCAGGGAACAATTTTTGAACCAAAAAACGCGTTTGATAAATCTGTTCCAGAAATATAAAAAGAATAGAAACACGTTTGGTAAATTTGTATAATTTTTTTATTTCTTTTAATTTTTTAATATTTTTATTTTATTTTTTCTATTTTCTTTCTTATTTTTTTTATTTTCTTATTTATTTTTCCTTTTTTTCTTTTTTCTTTTTCCTTTTTTTTCTTGTTTTGGCCGGTCGTCAGCCTCGGCCATGGCCAGCGACTGGCCAACGAGGGCCGACGGCCTCGCCCAGCCACGGTGAGGCTCGCCGGCCCTCGGTGAGGCCGAACCTCGCCGTAGGTAGGCGAGGCTTGAGCTTGCCCAGCCTAGGCAAGGCTCGAGCTCACCCAGATCCGGCGAGGCCGAACTCGCCCAGCGGCCAACGAGGCTCAGCGTCGCCTAGCCACCGCCAGGCAATGCTGACCTCGCCGGGGGCCGGCAATGCTCCGACGAGGTCGCCAGCCAAAGAAAAAAGAAGAAGAAAAGAAGAAGAAAAAAGAGAGAAGAAAATTGAAGAGAGAGAAAAAGTGTTCATAAATTTTGTTCTAGAAACAAGAAACAACTTTTTTTGTTTCTTGTTTCCGTTCCAAATGTGTTTCTGGAAACAAAAAAATAATTTTGGAACAAAACGCAAACAAACGCGTTTCTATTCCTTTTTTGTTCCTAGGAACAAAAAAACAAAAATTTGTGTTCCTAGGAACATAAACACTTTTTACCATGCAGGGCCTTACTCGCTGGTGTTGGAGATTCAGTTGGTGATGTGCTTCTTCGCCACCACTTTCTGCACCATCGGCATGCTGGTCAACAAGGACTTCCAAGTTCTCTCTCATCCTCTTAGGTTTTATCTTGATCATGTAAAATTCACTTGGTTTTCATCCTCTTCACGAAACCGGACTGACCTTTGATTGCATAGATCCGCAACCCTTAAAAGTGTTTGCTCTCTTCACCATGTTCCCTTAGAAATCGGTATTTCTGGTCTGATGAACCAACTTCCTATGGACCAAATTAGGTTTTCGTGGTTCCGCTTGATTCGTGCTCCACCTTGCTTGGTTCGCATTTAGGTCATCGAGATCCAGTTCATATTTACATGTGAAATTGATCGCTAACTTAGGGCCTATTTGTTAATATTCTTTGTTTCTGTTTATGAACAAAATTTCTGTTTTTTGTTCCAGGGAACAAAAAAAAGAACAGAAACGCGTTTGTTTTCGTTTTTGTTCCAAATCTACTTTTTGTTCCTAAGAACACATTTGGAATAGAAACAAGAAACAAAAAAAAAACGTATTTCTTGTTTCCGGAACAATTTTTAAGAACAAATTTTCTCTCTCCTCTCTTTTTCTTCTCTTTTTTTTTTCTTCTTTTCTTTTTCTTTTTTCTTTGGCCAGCCGCTGGCCTCGGCCATGGCCATCGAGGGCCGACGACCTCGTCAGAGCATCGCCGGCCCTTGGCGAGGCTCGGCCTCACCTTGGCTGGGCGAGCTCGAGCTCACCTAAGGCAAGGCCAAGCCTCGCCCAACCACGGCAAAGCTCGGCCTCGCCGGGCTGGCGAGCCTCGTCGTGGCTAGGCGAGGCCGCCGACCCTCGTCAGCCGATCGCCGACCATGGCCGAGGCCAACGACCGGCCAAAAGAAGAAAAAAAGAAAAAAGAAAGAAAAATAAAATAAAAATATTAAAAAATTAAAAGAAACAAAAAAGAACACAAATTTACCAAACGTGTTTCTATTCATTTTTTATTCCCGAAACAAGTTTACCAAACGCATTTTTTTATTCAAAAATTGTTCCCCGAAATAGAAACACTTTTTTCTATTTCTGTTCCCTGGAACAATTTTTAAATAGAAATATTACCAAACGCGCCCTTAGTGGCTTCAAAAGTCAAAATGAGGATTCAGTTTCCAATGATGTCTTTTTATTGTTTGACTGAACCTTTTACTTTTCTATTAGTAATTGATTTCAAAAAACAATTGTTGAAAATTTTTATATGGATTTACGTATTAAAATCTTTACAAAAAAAAAAATTACGTATTAATATTTAAATATTACAAATCATAGATGCAGAAAAGAATCAAAGACTCTCTGTTGCAAGATTTGGATATAAAAATAACTTGTTTATGGTCTAAGTCGATGGGATCCAGTTCATTTTTACACGTGAAATCGATCGCTAAGGGCCTGTTTGTTAATGTTCTTTGTTTCTGTTTATGAACAAAATTTATGTTTTTTTGTTCCAGGAACAAAAAAAAGAACATAAACTCGTTTGTTTGCATTTTGTTCCAAATCTATTTTTTTGTTCCCAGGAACACATTTGGAACAAAAACAAGAAATACCAAATCTATTTTTTTGTTCCCAAGAACACATTTGGAACGGAAACAAGAAACAAGAAAAACGTGTATCTTGTTTCTTGAACAATTTTTAAGAACAAATATTCTCTCTCCTCTCTTTTTCTTCTCTTTTTTTCTTCTTTTCTTTTTCATTTTTCTTTGGCCGGTCGCCGGCCTCGGCCATGGTCGACGACCGGCCATCGAGGGCCGGCGACCTCGCCGGAGCGTTGCCAACCCCCGACGAGGCTGAGCGTCGCCGGCCCCTAGCAAGGCTCGGCCTTGCCTTGGCTGGGCGAGCTCGGGCTCGCCCAGATCCGGTGAGCCCGAGCTCGCCAGCCAAGGCGAGGCCGCCGGCCCTCGTCGGCTAGTCGCCGGCCATGGCCGAGGCCGGCGACTGGCCAAAAGAAGAAAAAAAGAAAAAAATTAAAAAAAATTAAAAAATGAAAAGAAACAAAAAAAAAAAGAACACAAATTTACCAAATGTGTTTTTGTTCATTTTTTATTCCCGGAACAAGTTTACCAAACACTTTTTTTTATTCAAAAATTGTTCCCCGGAACAAAAACACTTTTTTTCTATTTTTGTTTCTTGGAACAATTTTTAAACAAAAATATTACCAAACACACCCTAAATCAGTGGCTTCAAAAAGTCAGTGATGAATATTTAGTTTCCAATTATATATGTTTATTGTTTGACCGAATCTTTTTGCTTTTCTATTAAACCATATTTCAAAAAAAAAATTGTTGAAAAATTTACATATGAATTTACGTATTAAAATTTAAATATTATGAATTATAGATGGAGAAGAGAATCGAAGTCCCTCCATAGCAAGATTTGAATTGGGGAAGATTTCAATCAAAATTAAAATTTGAAAATCTATCAAAGATTTGGATATCAATTGCCGAGAAATAGGTACGAAGAAGACAAGGTAATGGTCTTTATTGGGTACATTTGATTTAACATTTTAAAGCTCATTAGAAAAATACAAAACAATTTAACTTAAAGGATTTTAAGTAAATGCAAAGGTCATTTGGTAAACAATATTTTGAGAATTAACTTTAAGAAAAATGTTGTTTAGTGAAAAACACATTTGAAAAATCTTTTGGGTGAGTAATATTAGTGTTTTATTTTTTATTTGTTTAAAATTGAAAAAATAATATATGCAACTTTTTAAATATAGATTTTGACAATAATTCTCAAGAAAAATCAAATATATATAAATGATAAAAAAATCAAATTTATATAATATATATATATATATATATATATATATATATATATATATATATATATATATATATATATATATATATATATATATAAAAGACCAAACCCTTCACCGGTCGGGCAAAGGACTACGGTCGTTGGTGAGCCAGATCTGCTGTTGGCGGCCCTCGTCAAGGTCGCAAGACCCTCACCCGACCGACAACCACCGACGCTAGATCTGGCTCGCCGGTGGCTATAGCCCTTCGCCGAAATTGCAAAGGGTTGGTCTTTTAAAATATATATATATATATATATATATATATATATATATATACATATATATATATATATATATTTGATTTTTTTAGCATTTAAAAAATAATAATGAGGGAAAAATCGGAAATTTGAAAAATGGGTGAGGATAATTTTGGAAGAAAAAAAAAAAGAGTTTTAGTATTTGACCTAATGCTTAAAGCTCAATGCTAGCCCCACTAGCATTAGGCTTTGAATATTCCCAACGATGGTTTTCACTTGAAAGTTATTTCGAAATATAAGCTAAATGGTCATGTATTTCCCCAATGGGCTTTAGAGGTCAAAAGCCCTTTGAGAATACTAAACCAAATGCACGTATTGTACCTTTCCAACTTGATATGACAATATTTTGTTCAAAAAAAAAAAACCTAATATGATAATATGACCGGGAAAAAAACCTAATAGGACAATAACATAAAAACTAGCTAAGGGCTTATTTGATAACCATTTTGTTCTCAAGAATAATTTTTTATTTAGAAATGATTTTTTTTATTTTGTCCCCTAAATGAGCTTTTGAGCATTTAAAGGCATTGAGTAACCATACAAAATTTTTATTTTCGGGATAGAATTATGTTTCGTAAAACCTTAAATTTTTTTGTGATTTAAAATTTCTTTTAATTTTTTAAATAATTTTATTTATTTTTTTCCTTTTCTTCTTCTCCTTCTTGTTTTGGTTGGCTGACGACCTTGTTGGATCGTCGCCAACCCTCTACGAGGTTAAGCCTCATCGGCCGAGCTCACCTAGCTACTAGTGAGGCTTGACCTCGCTAAGCCACTATAAGGGTAGCGTCGCCGAGCTTTGGCAAGGCCAACCTTGTGGTGGCTCGACAAGGTTGCCAAATTTAGGCAAGGCCGAGCTTGTCCAACCAAGGCTTAGCCGAGCCTCACCCAACTGTCGAAGAGGCTTGGCCTCGTCGAGAGCCAGCGATGCTCTAACAAGATCATCGGCCAAAGAAAGAAGGAGAAGAAGAAAAGAAAAAAAGAAAAGAGGAAAAAGGGAAATGAACTTGATTCTGAAATTATTTCCGGAAACTCTGTTCCAAATCTATTCCCAAGAACAAAAAAGTTACCAAATAGATTTCTATTCTTTTTTAATTCCAGAAAATAAAAATAAAAATAGCATCAGGCATTGTTTGACCAGTTATCAAGCAAAGCCTAAAAGATCATTACTTTGTGACCAGGATGCTACCTCCGCTTTCATTTTTCAACGTAACGTCATGAGGGTCGATTTCATCCGGTCAATTTGGGTAGTAACTATGATGTTATTGCAGGTTCATCAAGGAATCCTGTTTTCAGTGATGAGCCCTAATGCTGCTCGCTGACTTCATGTTTATGCAGGCGATTCCTAGAGAAGCGAGCAATTTTGGGCTCGGAGAAGCCCAGTACTACGTGGTGCTCGTGTCGAACGCGATCGTCTGGCAATCCTTCTTCTTGGGAGCCATAGGGGTCACTTTTTACGCCTCCTCTCTATTCTCAGGAATCATGATCGCCATCCCACTCCCGGTCACCGAGATCCTAGGCGTCATATGCTTCCACGAGAAGTTCCGGGCGGAGAAGGGCGTGTCCCTGGCCCTCTCTCTCTGGGGCTTTGCCTCGTACTTCTATGGCGAATTCAAACATGCCAAGGAGGAAAAGAAGCAGCAGCAGCAGCTGCAGCAAGAGACAGAAGCGCTTCAACGAGGCCTTCCTTGAAAGTGAAAAGGTGAGAAGACATGGCTTTTACTTAGGCTGCTGTGGTAGTATGTCTTATATCCGGCCCGCATGAAAGTAACAAAAGGATCTTCTTACGTTATTTAGGAGGTGATTACTGTCAGCCTGCGGTTGCATGCTGTCCCACAGCACTGCTACTCGCGATCTGCATTGTAGCAGAAGTTATCTAGTCTTTCTTTACCGTCTTTGGTGGCTGGATGTGTAACGACGAGATTGAAAAGAATTAAAGGTCCATTCAAGAAAAAGAGCAAGTTAAAGGAGGAAAAAACAGAACTGTTGATTGTAATTGAAGATTTATGTTGCTGCATGCATACATGCTATAATTTACGTTTGATTCTCTAATACATCCAACGCCAAAATTTGGACCCGCACTGAGTGGCGACTCTGTTTTGAGCAGGGAAAAAAAAAAACCATCTTCTGATGAGCGAGACAGAGGGACAATAACAAAAGCCAGGAAGTTTCAGACTACACCCTCATTGTTCACCCTCTTGTTTAAGTTTCTCCCTGCTCATTGAAGCTAATAGCCTAGATTGACCCGAGGAGAATCTTATCACATCTAATACAGTCATGCTAATCAAGACAAGAACGTGGAATCGCCAGACTCCTGATGCAGCTGATCAATAGACAAGTTCACATAATCAATCAGATAATCCAATGCAAAAGAAATTACTGAGGATTTTCTATTAGAAAGAGTACTGTACTTTTAGCTTTCTGGCCCTGTCAACACCACCAAAGATTAGGGAGATCACCTTGCAGGATGGTGACAAAGAAGACAGATAATTTTTTTTGAGATACACCAAATTGTTCTTTGAAGTACCCTTTACTTTCATGTGGAAGCCTTCACTTTGTCCATCAAACCAAACTATTAAGAAAGAAAATATAAAATACGAAGTGCTCCAACAAATTCAATACGGCACAATAAGTTTCACAGCGAGAAATTCGTAGATTAGGTGCTCCTGTATGGTTATATGATGATCTCGATGATGCTCTCTGCTTTTAGTAAAAGCAGCAGTTTTCCCTTCTACTATACCTGCGCTTGTCTAGATGTCAACAGCTCTAAATTGACTATTGAAGCCACATAAAGATGAGTGTGACGAACTTCAAATTTTACCTTGCTTTCCCACAGCAAGGGCAAATACTCGTTACACTTGAATTTGTGATTGAATTCTATCCCTCTCTTGTTTTAAGTGTCCGTCACAAAGAGATTTTGGCCAGCCTGTTGGAAGATATGATTTTGTAATCTCTTTTGATAGTAAATCAAATATACTTTAGGATAGAAGAAGAAAGGCAAATATAGAATTTCCTTTATTACTTTTCTTCATTGTAATTAAATACAGAATTACATGTACAGAATCAATCAATGAAAAAGAAGACAATTACTTCTTCGCATTTGCTCTATCTTCTAAACACCTTCTTCTTCCTTTTCTGACATTAAACACCTTCTTCTTCCTTTTCTGACATGGTATCAGAGCTGGGCCATAGTCTGATGGAAGAGATTACAAAAGATGGAAGAATCCCTCGGATAAAGGAGGCAGCTTCACAGGTACATCCTATTGTTTAATGAACTCGATTTCAAAGGATGCATGGATTATCGATTTAGGTGCTAGTGATCACATAGTCTGTGATAGGAATTTACTTTCAGATATTACAAAATTATCTTTTCCTATATCAGTACAACTCCCAAATGGAAATACCACCAAAGTCACAATGACTGGGACTGTAAAGCTTAGCTCACTTGTTACTATTAAAAACGTGCTTTACGTACCCGATTTCCATTTCAATCTGATCTCAGTTGCCCGAGCCTGTGAAGAAAATTCATGCCATATTCTTTTCCATTCTGATAAATGTTTCTTTCAGGCCCGTTCGGCTGGCACACTGATGGGCTTGGGTAGAGTTAGCCATAGATTATATTTTTGGTTGGATTTTCCACACCCTTTATCTTCTGTTGAATTCAATAAATATCTATGTAATGCTACTGCCAATCGCATTAATTTGCTTAATCATAAACGTTTGGGCCATAGTGCATTATTTCCCTATCCTAAATGTCCCATTTGTCCCATGGCAAATCAAACACGTGCTCCTTTCCAGAATAGCAATTCTCGAGCAGCAGATATTTTTTCTCTTATTCATGCTGATGTTTGGGGGCCTTATCATACTTTAAATCATGATGGCTCTAGGTTCTTCCTCACTATTGTGGATGACTATTCTCGTGCCACATGGATTTTCCTCATGCAATCAAAAAACCAGGTCTTTTCTCATTTAAAGACATTTCTTTCCTTATCCAAAACTCAATTTCAAAAACCAATCCGTAGGATACGTACTGATAATGGAAAAGAATTTTTTAATGCTGAATGTAATTCCTTATTCACTTTACATGGAATATTGCATGAGAGCTCTTGTGTTTATACACCCCAACAGAATGGAGTTGTTGAGAGAAAACATCGCCATCTTTTAGAAGTGGCACGTGCACTTAAATTTCAAGCCTCTATTCCCGAAAAGTTTTGGGGAGATTGTGTAATTACTGCAGCATACTTGATTAATCGTATGCCATCGCGGATCTTAAAGGAAAGGCACCTTTTGAATTATTATATGGGAGAAAACCGGATTTATCTCATCTCAGAGTCTTTGGGTGTCTGTGTTATGTGAAATAGCTAGTACGAGTACCTAGAGGGGGGGTGAATAGGTATACAAAAAATTTCTCGAAGCTTGCACGATATTCAAACAATTAGAGGATTTGCAACAGTTAAAAATTCAATCGCAAGACTGAGTAAGGGAAAGAGAGAATTGAACGCTCGATTTATAGTGGTTCGGCTTGATTCAAGCCTACGTCCACTCTTCAGCACTGACAGCCGATTGGCTGGATTCCACTATGATCAAAGAGATGTTACAGTGTTGATCTTCCTTGATTTCTAGGTGTAGATGATCTACCACACTCACTCAAGGCATCACCAAGTATAAACACTCTCTGTGTACAATTTCGCTCAGTCTCAACTAACAATCAAGGATCTTCGGACTACGGAATTTTTCTATCGATCACACACTTAAAACAGCTAGACGTCTTCCTTTTATACTCCTTCATGCCATCATAGCCGTTGGCACTTACCAAAGGAATTCCTCCAATCTACCCGTTGGACGGAATCAATCAAGAAGATCATCCGAGCTATTTAAGGAATCGATGATAGCCCATCAATCCCGTTCGCCCATACAATCGGGATCTCGGTTTCCAAGAATAGAATATTCCAAGATTATTTCGTCGACCATCGGATCTTCAATCGATCTTAGATAAGAATTAAAGAATCCGAAATGATTATCCAACCAAAGAATCTATTCCGAGAGGATAGAATTGAATCCTCAACCATAAACCTCGGCTTTGGATTTCCTTCGTCACTGGATTAGAAAGACTGTCAGTGAGAATAGACTTAAGTCTTGAGTCCTGAGTCTTAAGTCTTTGAGTCTTGAGTCTTGGGTTTTGGGTCTTAAGAGAACAAAGTCTTCAGACTTTAAACTGACGGTCTCCGAATCTTCAGACTTTAGACTGAAAGAAACGTTTTGTCAGCTTCAAAATATTCTGGAAAGATTTCTCCAACAATCTCCCCCTTTTTGATGGTGACAAAACTTTCTTGAAAATTTGAACAACTTTGACCTGCAAAACATTTCTCAAGTAATATGGCTAACTCATAAAGATTAATAAAACAACCAGACTCTGCATCCACAGAAAATTGGTTAGTCTTTCATGAGAAACACCATGTAACAACACTTGAATAAATGCAACCAGTCAAGTTCATAATCCACAGTCAAATCAGTCAAATTCACACCCAAGTTCAAGTTCTCAAGTCATACTCATAACCAAAAAAAAAAAATCAAAGATTAAAAAAATGAAAGTTCAAATTGGTTCTCCCCCTTTTTGTCAGCATTAAAAAGGGTGAGAAAGGAGTCATGTCTGCTTGGGAATGCGCACGATCTGGAAATCCCCAATGGACTGGACTACTCCTTCGAGCTTCTTCAGGTCTTCTCGCAGATGGGCTACCTCTTCTCCCTTGGCATTGGCTTGAAGTTGTAGAGCGAGGTCTTTGAATTTATCCTCCAGAGAGACCGAAGATGCTTGTCCAGCATGCTTCAAAGCTTGGATTTCACAGTCCAGAATATAAATCTGATTACGCATTTCCAGAAGAATATTCATGATACTACGAAGATCTGCAGAATCATCCGTCGTATGCGGCATTGGCTTTCTCGGATGGTGTGTATGCGAGACGATGGCGCTTCTGTTCGGTCCGCGATTTGGAATCGATGTATCACCTTCTTCGGGCAATTGAGAGACCTGAACTTCTTCTGGTTCTTCTGGAGATTGTCTTAGATCTTCAGCAACATGAGGTGTAGACCTCTCTTGCACGCTTACTCCCCCTGTCTCTAGGACATCGAGAGGGGAAGAGTGATGATCATGCTCTTGATTTCCCTTCTCTCCAGATTTATCAGCAGACTGTTCTTGATCTTCTTCTCCTTTTTCCTCAACTTCTTTCTCCTTCTCTCTCTGTTCTTCTTCTTCTCTGCTCTGCTGAAGTTCTGTCGGATAAGACACAGAACGTCTTGTTCTTGTCAGTGCTGGAATAGTGGGATCTTCATCATCTTCATCTTCATCCTCCAGGATAAGAGTTCTTTTCCTCTTTTTCGATGAGGCACCAATAGCCTCCTTTCCTTTCTTTTTGAAGCGACTGGATGAAGATTTCACCTTGAATTTCTCCATTGCCTTAGAGAGTTCTTTCGGACGCATCTTCATTAACATTTTTAACCCTACCACCATCTTGTCACACGGTCGAACACAAAAAGTATGTGGCAGTTCAATATTCAGATGTCGAAGATCTTGGTCATCGAGACCCGGGATAAGGCAATTGTCCTTTGTCTTTTGACACTGCTCCGTACATATGGAAAAGAATAGTGTGCGGGAGAGAAAACTTCCGTCTGAGTTGATCGCATACATCAACTTTGCTTCGAGAGAAAGACACGAAGTCTTTGACGTAGACTTCGATCCGAGACAATTTATCACGATCTTATGAAGCACAATGTTGATGGCATTCATCCTGGAATAGATGATTTTCTTATCAACGTCCCTATCTTTGACAAGATCCGAGTAGTACGAGCAGGTGAGACTTTGATTGGGAGATAGCGTCCCCGTTCAACTCCAATTATGTCCGCCAACATATTCACATCTACCACATAGACTTGGTCTCGAACACCGAATGAAATTCTATTCGCATCCAAAAAGCTAAGATTTGAATAGAAATAAGCGGTCGATTGATCATACCCGTCTGTGAGAGTCGAGCAAAAAGTCTCAAGTTGAAGCAAATTCAACTTCTCTCTTAAGTTCAAGTTGATGGAATCCGGAAGTCAAAGTCGACACTTCTAGGGTTGATTACCCCTCTTTTCAACACTGAAATACACTTTTTCCGATCCTTGGATTTAAACAAATCCATCCGATTTCCTTTCACCTTTGCTGCCACACCCATTCTAGGTTTAAATTCAAGGAACATTTTGTCATCATCGTTCCCGTCAATCAGATTCTGTCCTGGCATACAAGGATCACTTGGAATGTTCGCAAGAGCCTCCTCTACTCTTCCTTTCGGAGCAATTCCCAACTCTTCCATTTTCCGTAGAAAAAGATACTCATTCCCATAATTTTTGTCCTTAAGAAAGTCATCTATGTATTTTAACGAAGAACCGGTGCTTTTCAACGCACGATAAAGTTTATAGATAACAGAGGGTTTTTGGACTCTTACAGGGTCGGCATCCTCGATTATCTCATCTTCAAGATTTTGACTTGCACCTTGTGGGTCAGGAGATGCTGAATGACGTGGAGGAGAGCGAATTGGACTTTGTCGCTGACTTGGTAAGTCTTCTTCCTCGAGAAGATCGAAGTGAGTCGGTCCCTTCTCCATTCTTTGTGGTCCCTGTTTGCGATTCTTGATGATTTCCTCGAAGACGACATCTTTCTTTGTCTATTGGAGGATTCCTTCACTTGCTTTTCCCAAGAAAAATGACCACTTTCTCGACGATGAACAAAGAGTAGAAACAGTATCGGGAGGAGAGTGTCTTTTTAGGGTTTTGAAAATTGGGGGTAGAATGACTGTATTTATATGTGCCTCGGATTTGAAAAGAGAAGTTTAAACGGCACAAAGAAAGTGTACGAACACTTCTTTTCAAAATCAATAACTGTCAAAATTAACTTCCTCTAAAAAAGACAAGTTTTCAAATTTCACACGAATTATGTCTGAATAAAAGAACGTACCTTTTCGAGATAAGATAAACGAGAATTCGTACCTTTTAGATAGAATAGCAACTTACGAGTCTTTAGCGATGAATGATTGAGTCTCGGATTTAAAGTCTAAGAGATCGAGTCTTAGAGTTGGTGAGTCTCTAGACTTTAACTTCTTCAAGCTTCAAAATGTTGAGTCTTGAGCGGATGAAGTCGAATTGATTCTTCTCCAAAGGCTTTGTGAATATGTCCGCTAGTTGACTTTTTGAATCAACAAATTGAATCGAGATTTCTCCATTTTGAATATGATCTCTAATGAAGTGATGACGAATCTCAATATGCTTTGCTCTTGAATGAAGGATTGGATTTTTGGTGAGATTGATCGCTACTGGGTGTTGTCACATCTGATTTATGTGCATGAGTATTCAATGCCAAAGTCTTGTAGCTGTTGTTTTATCCATAGAATTTGCGAACAGCAGCTTCTAAGAGCTACATACTCTGCTTCCGTCGTTGAGAGAGCTACAATGCTTTGCTTCCTTGAAAACCAAGACACCGTCCCGTTTCCTATCACCGACAAGTTCCGAAGTGCTCTTTCTATCGACTCGCAACCGGCGGATCTGCATCCGAGTATCCCGGAAGATTAAAGTCTCCCTTCTTTGGATACCAAAGACCGATGCTTAAGATGAAGCAACGTATTTGATAATACGTTTCACGGCAATGAGATGTGATTCTCTAGGATCTGATTGAAACCTAGCACAGATACAAACACTAAACAAAATATCAGGTCTAGAAGCAGTAAGATAAAGAAGTGAACCGATCATGCTCCTGTACAGCTTTTGATCTACTTTCTTCCCTTCTTCATCCTTGTCTATCTTCTGAGAACATGACATTGGTATGTCGGTCTTTTTACACTTTTCCAATCCAAACCTTTTAACAAGATCATTCGCATATTTTTCTTGATGAATGAAAGTTCCTTCCTTCATTTGTTTCACTTGGAGTCCAAGAAAGAACGTTAACTCTCCCATCATACTCATTTCGAATTCATCCTGCATAGACTTAGAAAATTTCTTGCAAAGACTTTCATTAGAGGATCCAAAAATAATGTCATCAACATATATTTGAACAAGTAAAAAGTTTTTGTTTTCCTTTTTGATAAACAAAGTAGTATCTACTTTACCTTTGACAAAACCATTCTGTAATAAAAACTTACTTAGTCCGTCGTACCAAGCTCGAGGTGCTTGCTTTAGACCATACAGCCTTTTTCGAGTCTAAAGATCGAGTCTCGGCTTCTTTGGGTCTTCAAATCCAGGCGGTTGTTCCACATAAACTTCCTCATGGATAAATCCATTTAGGAAAGCACTTTTGACGTCCATTTGGAATAACCTGAAATTTTTGTAACAAGCAAACGCAAGTAATAGTCGAATAGCTTCTAACCTTGCAACTGTGCGTAGGTCTCGTCATAGTCTATTCCTTCTTCTTGCATATAGCCTTTGGCCACGAGTCTTGCTTTGTTCCGTACGACTTTTCCTTTTTCGTTCATCTTGTTCCCGAATACCCATTTGGTTCCAATAACGGTTTTACCTTTTGGTTTAGATGTCAATTCCCGGACATCATTGATGTTGAACTGCTCGAGCTCTTCTTGCATAGCTTCGATCCAGCTTTCATCGGATAAAGCTTCTTCTATGCTTTTTGGTTCAATTTCAGAGATGAGAGCCACAAAGACTAGATTCTTCATGTCTTTTTGATCTCGGTACGGATTCCTTCATTAAGTTCGCCAATAATAAGATCTTTGGGATGACTGATTTGTGCTTCCGAGTTACTAGTTGATTTGCCAGTTGATGATCTCTTTCTTTATTTGATTCTCCATGAGCGTCTTGATGATGGACTTCCGAGACTCGAGATGCTTCTTGAGATGTAGACATTTGAAGGTCTAGAGCGGGTTCGATCTCTTCGAACCGAGTCCGGCTGGATTCATCTTGCACCGAGTCTTGGAATTTGACATTCATTGATTCTTCCACGACCGCTTTTCTTGTTGTAGACTCGTAGGCTTTGCTTGATGTAGAATATCCAAGGAAGATGCCTTCATCGATCTTTCTTCAAACTTACCAACTCGATCATTTGCATTTTTCAAAATAAAGCATTTGCAACCAAATACATGAAAGTATGAAACAATAGGCTTCTTACCTTTGAACAATTCATAGGGGTTTTCTCAAGAATAGGTCTTAGAAAGACTCTATTTATAATATAGCAAGCGTTGAAACAGCTTCAGCCCAAAATCGTGAAGAAATTTTACTTTCAATTAAAAGTGTTCTAGCCATTTCTTGAAGAGATCTATTCTTTCTTTCCACAACTCCATTTTGCTCGAGTATACGGAGAGGAAAACATGTGATTAACACCCGTTTGTCACGTAATCTCGTAAAATCTTGATTTTCAAATTCACTTCCATGATCTGTTCTTATACTAGAAATAGCACATCCTTTTTCATTTTGAACCTTTTTAGCAAACTTCTCAAAGTACGAAAAGGTTTCGATTTATTTGCAAGAAAATATACCCAAGTAAAACGAGAGTAATCGTCTACAATTACTAGACAATATTTCTTACCTCCAATGCTCGGGTTCTTGTTGGTCCGAAGAGATCCATATGAAGCAAGCTGCAGTGCATGATTAGTAGATACATGATTTATTTGCTTAAATGAATTTCTTACCTGCTTTCCCAAAATGCACGGAGTGCATAAGTCGAGACTTTTGGTAAGGCAATTTAGGTAGACCTCGAACAAGTTGCTTTGAAGAGATTTTGGCTAATTGCTTCTTGTTGATATGGCCAAGTTTTCTGTGCCATAGAATTGCTTCATCTTGAATTGAGATTAAGCATTTTTCTTCATTTGGCTTTACATCAAGGAGGTAGATGTTTCCATGCCTTCGACCCATGAAAGACGAGTCGAATCTTTGCTAATTCCAGAACATATGCCTTCTTGAAAGGAGATCTTGTAACCAGTATCACACGGTTGGCTAATCTTTGAGTAGATTGTAGTTGAGTCCTTCCACTAGAGAAACATTGCTTATTGTGAGATTTCCAATTTTCACAGCTCCGAATCCCACAATACTTCCTTTGCTATTTCCTCCGAATGAAACTTTTCCACCATTTACTTGAATAAGCTTTATGAAACAATTTGAGTCTCTGTCATGTGTCTTGAGCATCCGCTGTCAAGATACCACTTTACCTTCTTTTGACAGACCCGCATTCAAAAGAGAGTCTCAAGCTTTCTTTGGTACCCAAATTTTCTTGGGTCCTTTGGTGTTAGTAGGATGAGCATTATTAGGCCATACTCTCTTAACAGCTTCCAAACCATAGGACACTCTTTTTCAAAATGATCCTGACTATTACACTTAGAACACCTTAAAGCATTTCGACCTACGTGCTTTACAAAGACTCTTTTGAAATGATTTTTATAAGCCTCTCTCGATGGTCTTTTCTTAATTCTTTCTTTTACTTTCGGAAAATCAATCAAAGGGATTGTTTCAGCTGTCATGCCTAGACCCGACTTATTGAAGTAAGGTCTTTGGATTGAAAGAACTTTTTCAAGTTTTTCAGATCCTATTGAAAATTTCTTTGAAATATTTGATAAATCAGTTTTTAAGAAAGCATTTTCTTTTGAAAGATTGTCTTCATTCTCTTTAAGAGTAGAAACATTCAAGTCTAAATTTTTTACCTTTTCTTCTAAAATGTTTTCCTTTTGTTTTAAAACTGAGTTTTCCTTTTTAAGTTCGGAAATCTTTTTAAGAGAAGTCTTAAGACTGAAACATAACTCATCAATATATTTAGAGACTTTGACAGGGATTTTATAATCACTTACCTCAAATTCACTGTCTGAGTCTGATCCAGAGTCTGATCCAGAGTCTGAGTCTGATTGTGCCATCAGACACAGGTTGGCATATTCCTCATCACTCTCTTCACACTCTGTATCGCTCCAGGTCTAGGCTTTGAGAGCTTTTCAAGACTTCTCACCTTTTCCTCTTTTCTTTTTCGAAAGAGGACAGTTGGGTCCGATGTGTCCCTTCTTTTTACATTCGAAGCAAACTACATCTTTGTTTGATTCCACATCATCAACGAGACTTGGTCCGTCTCGAAAACTCGTTTCTTTGGAATGAACCTTCTCCTTTTCTATTCAGTTTTCTGAATCTTCTTATCATGAGGGCGAGCTCCTCATCGTCCATATCATCTTCAGAATCTGCATCATCAGAATCATCATTTGATTTTAGTGCGATAGACTTCTTACCTCTTGGATCTTCGTCTTCATTAATTCGTTCCACTTCGTAAGATCGAAGAGTTCCAATCGGTTCGTCTACGATAATGGCATGATTCTTTGCGTCTCTCTTATTGAAGTCTTTATATGATTCCAATCCTTGGAGAGTCCACGCGAAGCTTGTTCACCTTCATGGGATCAGAAATTTTTTGTCCTTGGTTCTCAAGACCATTAACAATATCTCGTAAAACGACTAAACATGTCGGTTATAGATTCTCCTGGTTTCATTTTGAAGGATTCATATTGACCAAAAGAATATTAATTCTGGTCTCCTTCACTCGATCTGTCCCTTCATAAGTGATATGTAACCCGTCCCGGACTTCTTTGCTGTAACACAAGAAGATATTCTCATTATATTCGCTTGGTGACAAAGCACAATATAAAGAATAAATTGCTTTAGCATCGAGTGCTTGTCTCTTGTTTATTTCTTCTTGAGACATTCCGTCGGCTTCAACAGTTTTTTTCCTCTTTCGCAGATTGATGCAGCAGCGGGAGTGATTCCTCTTTCCACAACGTCCCATTCCAGAGGATCCTTTGATCGAAGGAAAGCTTTCATCTTGTTTTTCCAGATGTTGTAATCCTTTCCATCGAAGTAGGGAGGTCTGGGTATTGCTTTGCCCCTCCATCAGCCACGGTGCTAGCATACTAGCCATGGATCTTTTACTCTGAAGTAGAACACTTCAAACAAAGTAAGAACACGAGCTCTGATACCAATTGAAATAGCTAGTACGAGTACCTAGAGGGGGGGTGAATAGGTATACAAAAAATTTCTCGAAGCTTGCACGATATTCAAACAATTAGAGGATTTGCAACAGTTAAAAATTCAATCGCAAGACTGAGTAAGGGAAAGAGAGAATTGAACGCTCGATTTATAGTGGTTCGGCTTGATTCAAGCCTACGTCCACTCTTCAAGACTTGGACAGTCGATTGGCTGATTCCACTATGATCAAAGAGATGTTACGGTGTTGATCTTCCTTGATTTCTAGGTGTAGATGATCTACCACACTCACTCAAGGCGTCACCAAGTATAAACACTCTCTCGTGTACAATTTCGCTCGAGTCTCAACTAACAATCAAGGATCTTCGTACTGGAATTTTTCTATCGATCACACACTTAAAACAACTAGACGTCTTCCTTTTATACTCCTTCATGCCATCATAGCCGTTGGCACTTACCAAAGGAATTCCTCCAATCTACCCGTTGGACGGAATCAATCAAGAAGATCATCCGAGCTATTTAAGGAATCGATGATAGCCCATCAATCCCGTTCGCCCATACAATCGGATCTCGGTTTCCAAGAATAGAATATTCCAAGATTATTTCGTCGACCATCGGATCTTCAATCGATCTTAGATAAGAATTAAAGAATCCGAAATGATTATCCAACCAAAGAATCTATTCCGAGAGGATAGAATTGAATCCTCAACCATAAACCTCGGCTTTGGATTTCCTTCGTCACGGATTAGAAAGACTGTCGGTGAGAATAGACTTAAGTCTTGAGTCCCGAGTCTTAAGTCTTTGAGTCTTGAGTCTTGGGTTTTGGGTCTTAAGAGAACAAAGTCTTCGTGACTTTAAACTGACGGTCTCCGAATCTTCAGACTTTAGACTGAAAGAAACGTTTTGTCAGCTTCAAAATATTCTGAAAAGATTTCTCCAACATTATGCTCAATGCATTTTCATTGGCTATCCAACTTTGCAAAAGGGATATAGGCTTTATGCACCCTCTACAGGAAATTTCTTTATCAGCAGGGATGTTGTTTTTCATGAAGATATTTTTCCTTTTTCATTAACATCTTTGCCTGAAGAAGAGAAGACAAATCGCCAATTCTTATTGGAGGAAGATTCATCAACTGGGGGAACATTCATTATTCCTCCTCCTCCAAGAGAAATTGATGTCTTGCCTACAACACCTCTTGCAAATCCTGCTGAAGATTCCATTGAGCAGTCATATATAGAAGAATCACTGCATGAAGAACCAGCACAGTTGGAGGATACTTCAGAAGCAACCACTACTGAAGAATTATCCACCACACCACAAGAGCCACAGAGGCGTTCTCATCGAATCACTCGACCACCAACTTGGACGAAGGATTATATATGCGGTTCTTCACATTCATCAGGTACTCAATACCCCATCTCTTCTTATGTCTCCTTTGATAGATTGTCGACAGACCAACTATGTTGCATAAGTTGTATTTCCGAAGGTCAAGAACCTTCTAGTTATAATGAAGCCAAAGATGATCCTCGTTGGCAAAAGGCCATGGAATCTGAATTGCATGCGTTGATGGAAAACCACACTTGGGATGTTGTCTCCATTCCCGATCATCGCAAACCTATTGGATGTAAATGGGTATATAAAATAAAATACAGAGCAGATGGTTCTGTGGAAAGATACAAAGCACCATTGGTGGCAAAAGGCTTCACCCAGCGAGAAGGTTTTGACTATCACGAAACCTTTTCTCCTGTAGCGAAGGACGTCACGGTTCGTACTTTTTTGTCTATTGCTGCTCTTCGTGACTGGCCATTACACCAAATGGATGTCCATAATGCTTTCTTACATGGTGATTTGGATGAAGAAATATATATGGAGCTTCCGCCAGGATTACAGAGACAGGGGGAGTCAAAGGTATGTCGTCTCCATAAATCTCTTTATGGCTTGAAACAGGCCTCCCGACAGTGGTACGCTAAATTCACAAGTGCACTCTTGGCTACTGGGTTCAAGCAATCCAAGTATGACTATGCCTTCTTCACCTGGACAAAAGGTATGTCATCCATTTACTTGATGATCTATGTTGATGATCATGGGGAATGATGATTTTGCTATTAGAAAACTTAAAGAGTATCTGCATTCGAACTTTCATATCAAAGACTTAGGGTCACCTAAGTATTTTCTTGGAATTGAAATAGCTCGCTCAGATCAAGGCATCTCACTAAGTCATCGGAAATTTGTGATGGAAATTATATCAGAAGCAGGATTATTGGGTTGTAGACCATCAGTCATTCCTATTGAGCAAAATACTAAACTAACCTCTGTCAGCTATGACACTGGCATATCCTCTTCTTCTGATGATCCTCTGTTGCAAGATCCTTCAGGATATCAGAGACTAGCGGGAAAATTGATATATCTCACCATGACTAGGCCGGATATTTGTTATGCAGTACAGACTCTTAGTCAGTTTATGCACAGTCCGAAACAGTCTCACATGAATGCAGCCCTGAAGATTGTGAGATACTTGAAGACTTGTCCAAGTTTGGGAATACTTCTTTCCCGAAAGTGTAACATGGAAATGACAGCTTATTGCGATGCAGATTATGCCACATGCCCTATGAGTAGAAGGTCTATTACTGGTTTCTGCATTAAATTTGGGGAATCACTACTCTCATGGAAGACGAAGAAACAATCTACTGTATCTTTATCGTCGGCTGAAGATGAATACCGGTATATGGCCAAGACTATATGTGAAATAGTCTGGTTAAGGGGTCTACTTCTAGATCTTGGAGCTCCTATTAAAGGGCCAACTTTACTCTTCTGTGATAATGATTCGGCACTCAAGCTTGCAGCAAATCCTGTACTACATGAGAGGACGAAGCATATAGAAGTTGATTGTCATTTTACTCGGGAAAAGATTCAAGAAGGAATTGTCGAGACAAGAGGAATGAGGACTTCAGAATAGCCTGCTGATATATTCACTAAACCTCTGTGTCAAAGACAACATACATATCTTCTACACAAGCTAGGTGTCTTAGACATATACAGACCACCAGCTTGAGGGGGAGTGTTGGAAGATATGATTTTGTAATCTCTTTTGATAGGAAATCAAATATACTTTAGGATAGAAGAAGATAGGCAAATATAGAATTTCCTTTATTACTTTTCTTCATTGCAATTAAATACAGAAGTACATCTACAGAATCAATCAATGAAAAAGAAGACAATTACTTCTTCGCATTTGCTCTGTCTTCTAAACACCTTCTTCTTCCTTTTCTGACATTAAACACCTTCTTCTTCCTTTTCTGACACGGCCCTGAAACTAATGTTGCAAAGACGACTTATCCTTGTAATTTTCTTGGTCATAGGTTTCCGAAAAGGCTTCAAGGCCCGTTTAATTCGATTATGGAAAAATGTTCTTAGGAAAATGCAAATATCTTAGAATTAAAGGAATTTTCTGAAATGTAAATAGTGTTTAGTACATTATAATTTTAAAGTGCATTAGACAACAATTTTGCTTTAAATATCATTTGGTAAAAGCTAAATTTTGTAAAGGGCTTTTGCCTAAAAAAGAACATAAAAAAAAGTTTAAATTATTTTCGATAGAGCTTAGCCATCAACAGGCCAAAACAGTCATCGAACAACCTCACCTGAGGTTCCCACAACCTCAGGCAACTTAGGGGATGCCTGGGGTCGTGCGACCCCAAGCAGCAATCATCAAGTGGTCGCGAGCCTTCGGCAGTCACCAAGGTTGTGCAGCCCCTTAGGCGGTAGTCATTGGCTTGCATTCGGCTCCTACGTGCAAACCATGGAGAAGATGAATAGTAAACATGAACTATGAATTGGACAAGACTTGCATTCCGAGAATGCTACTTCCTAAAGGACCTCTAGGCCTGCCTTGGGTCAAAAGCCTCTAAGGAAAATGCACCAAAGTTGAGCAAAAACGAATCAAACACTATTTTCATTTGTCCAAGGGACTCCCGAAACCCAATGGGCCCAAAACTACGAGAAGAGGGTTCCTCTTCATGTGAGGGTCCAAATTTATTGTTAAGTTATTTTTTGATATTAGTGTTGGGTGGTTTTGAGACTCTTTCACTTCAAAATTTAGCTTAAAATGTAAAGTTTTGTCTCATACTTATAAATGAATCATCAGTCTCTTTCAAAACCGATGTGAGATAAACTTCAATAGGAAGAAATCAGAAACCAAACGAACCGAATAGAATGGAATCTATGACAACATTTGATCGGTCGAATTGGAGCTGTTACGGTAGAGCTTCCGAGGATCTTGGTTACATCATGCGGAAGGCAAGCGTGGGGAGAACTGAGCCATTGCTGGTGTGCACAGCAGATTGGAGGAGGCGGATCCACTTTCTGTAAGACAGTAAAATAATGTCAAGGGCTTGTGTGCGATCATACCCACTTTTTATCTGCCCGTCTTTCATTAGTTTCTATTAAAATATGTTTTGAAATTCTATCTTTGTTGAAGTCATGAGCAAAATAAAGACTGGCAAAGTACAGAAATTGTTTCTGTCTTAAAGTGATGATCAATAATGGATAGTTAATCTTGGACTTATATTTGGATGCAAGTTCGTTGAAGCGGACAATAATTTCGTACATAAATTGGAGTCTTGGTTCTCAAATCGGAAGATCGAACACGGACTTTGAATCGGTCAACATGTCAGAGAAGGGACAGGAAGAAAAAGACACGGGAATCTTTTTCTGCAGAAGTCGATTTGGGAGATTTGTGTTTTATATCTTTATAGCTACAGCTTGAAGAACGCCTCAGTGAGTTCTTGAAGCCGTGTCTTAAAGTGAGTGCTTGATGTGAGTATTTTCAATGATTTCGTTAGTGAACTACATTCAAGATACGAATGTTCGAGTTAAATTCTTATGATAAAAATTTGTGTATAATTATTTTGTGATGTTGAGAGATTATTTTAGTGAATAATTGCAGAGCTAAACACTTCATGAGATTTTAGATGTAATTGGAGTTTGGAAAAATTGAAAATGTTTGAATGAGTCGAGTAGAGTTATATTTTCCATCATTCTACAAAAAAATTCGTCCTTACTCTTCTCGTGAACGTAGATTAAACTATGTAAATTTAATATTCGATTTTTTTCTAATCTATCCATTTTATTGTTCTATCTCTCAATTTCGCAATGGTTTCAATGCCAAAGGCATTGTTCTATCTTATGGGACTGGATCATCAGCTAGTTTGGTCGGTACCTCCTTTGAAAACGCTACATCCGTTTTCATGTGCTTTCATCAGATGTCATGTTGATAAAAGTTTCTCCTGCAACTTTCATATGACGACAAAAAAAGAGAAATTGTTGATTGTCCTAGTTGCGTAGTCAATTTTGATAAATTGATGGTTTCCAAACTCTTAGACAGCACAT
The DNA here is from genome assembly GCA_016097545.1 of Eucalyptus victrix. NCBI lineage: Eukaryota > Viridiplantae > Streptophyta > Magnoliopsida > Myrtales > Myrtaceae > Eucalyptus > Eucalyptus victrix. The sequence continues at coordinate 3,989,639 of CM027840.1, read as the reverse complement.
CAACGAGTACAAATGCAGACTATGCTCACGTTAAATAGCCACGTGGAAAGGAGCAAGCAACAGAAAATAGGACATTGACGTATGATTCGTCTGATAAGATATATAGATCGACACGATGTGTCGATGGGATCGATTCTAAAAGTCTTAGGAGTATTATTTACTAGCAAGCTAAGGAAAATTGAAATTGACTTACAAATCAATGTAAATTATGAGATTTCTAATGCTTTTCTCTTTATTTTTAGGTAAGATGCTGCAATCTCGTTCCATTGATATTTTTAGCCTAGGATATGGATGAGTTCACAGCGAACTCATCAACTACGTCAAGGAATCGATTAAAATAAACAGTTCCTAATCTCCGAACTACACGATAAATTATGATAACTGACAAAAATGTAGGTCCTTCACATTCAAGATCTGGTTTCAAATCGTTGTATTTGCGCATTCTCTTGGAGCCATCTTCGAAGCACAGATCCATGTGTTTTCAATAATAGGCCGATGCATGTGAAACTGAAGGTTGTCACACGCAACGAGCTCTAGTCATATGCTCAAAAAGAGATTGTAATAACTCAGCGAATGAGAAATTATTTTACCCAAATATCACCACGTTCGACAGAGACCCTTCATTCTGTAGATAATGGAGAGTGATTCATTTTTCGCGAAACGAGAATGGAAACCCGTGTCGCGTTCCAGTGCAGCCAATGAGAGCAAAGGCTTCTTTCGGACGTTTTTGCTGAGGAAAGTGAAAAGCTCTGCTTCCACGACTCCTGCAAATCTCCTTCTTTTTCTTGCCAATGACCCCAATCATTCCACGAGCTACAGCATGCAGTCACGAAGAAACTGACCTAACAAGCAAAGTGCCCCCCAACACGAAGCAACGTTCTCCTTCCTCCTAAATAAATTGGACTGGTTTTCACCAAACTTTGTTGCACTGTCGACCGGAGACAATTGATAATTCCTTGTGAATGGTCGAGGAGAAACAGTCAACGAGAAATGAGGGAGATAGAGGGCGACGGCGACGGCGACGGCGACGGCGAGAGCGAGAGCTTGATCGCGGTGGAAACCACGGAAGCCCCGCGGGACGAAAGCGAAACCCAGAAGCCCCTCCTCCTCGCGCTCAACTGCGCCATGCTCTCCCTCGGCACTTGCGGCGGCCCGCTTCTCATGCGCCTCTACTACCTCTACGGCGGCAGCGGGGTGTGGCTCTCCAGCTGGCTCGAGACGGGCGGCTGGCCGGTCATCTTCCTCGCCCTCGCGGTGGCCTACTTCCGCCGCCGCTCCGCCGAGGGCCCCTCCGCGCGCCTCGTCCTCATGGACCCCTTCCTCTTCGCCACCTCGGCCGTCGTCGGGGTCCTCACGGGACTCGACGACTACCTCTACGCGTACGGCGTGGCGCGGCTCCCTGCCTCGACGTCGGCCCTGCTCATCGCCACGCAGCTGGCCTTCACGGCCGGGTTCGCGTTCCTGCTGGTGAGGCAGCAGTTCACGTCCTACTCGATCAACTCGGTATACCTGCTGACGGTCGCGGCGGGGGTGCTGGCATTGAACGCGAGCAGCGACAGGCCGGCGGGGGAGTCGGACCAGGAGTACTACGCGGGGTTCTTCATGACGCTTGGGGCGGCCGCGCTGTACGGTTTCGTGCTGCCGCTGGTGGAGCTAATGTACAAGAAGGCCAAGCAGGCGGTCACTTACTCGCTGGTGTTGGAGATTCAGTTGGTGATGTGCTTCTTCGCCACCACCTTCTGCACCATCGGCATGCTGGTCAACAAGGACTTCCAGGTTCTCCCTCTCTCTCTCTCCTCAACCTGGACCTTTCATCACCAATTATTGTCATGTGGAGTCTATTTCCTGTGGTTCCCCCAAGTTAGAATGACCAGTATACAAACGAGACCTCTTTCAACCGTATAATCTTTAGAAATCGGATTACTCAAACGGAAAACTTTTCTTAATCTTGGTTCTTTTCAGTCTCCTGCTTAACAGCTTTTGCCAGGATCGATAGTTATGGTTGATTGCTCCGAAAAATTTATCCCCCAATCTTTCTTTTGAATCTGCTGGAGTGGATGATGTTTGGATGGTAAGTAAGACAATGACAGTACTTACAGTCTCGTTCTATTGAAGTTTTTATAGTTAAAGAAACTGCTGAAAGGGGAAGACAGGAAACTACGATCAGAATGACATGAGGTTGCTCCCGACATCATGTTTATGCAGGCGATTCCTACGGAAGCGAAGAAATACGAGCTCGGAGAAGCACTATACTACGTGGTGCTCGTGGGGAACGCGATCGCCTGGCAATTCTTTTTCTTGGGAGTCATTGGAGTCATCTTCTGTGCCTCCTCTCTATTCTCAGGAATCATGATCGCCGTCCTACTCCCGGTCACCGAGATCCTCGCCATCATATGCTTCCGGGAGACGTTCCAGGCGGCGAAAGGCGTGTCCCTTGCCCTCTCGCTCTGGGGCTTGGCCTCGTATTTTTACGGCGAATTCAAACTTGCCAAGAAGGAAAAAGAAAGAGCAGCAGCAGCAGAAGCAGATTAGACCTCCAGAGACGGAAATGTGTTGAAGATAGGATTTGATCGATATTCAGTGAGGAAAATAGGAAATCGTTATCTTGTGTACTTTTTCCCAATCGTATTTTCTTGTATTATAAACATCCTTATGTACATGGACAACATACATTGAAAAAAATTCAATTACAATTCCTCCATAACTTCTCTTCGATTTCTGTCGAAATGCATCAACAAGGCCTTCCCTGAAGGTTAAAAAAAGAGAGACACGGCTCGTACTTTGCGAAATTTGGATCTGCACCGCATGGCTACTCTGTTTTTGGGGCAGAAAAACAGGGGTGACAATGACAAAAGCCATGGGAATTTCGGAATATACAGTTCGCCCTCTTGTTTATGTTTCTCCCTGTCCAGTGAAGCTGCATAGCGCGAATAGACCAAAGAGGAACCTCTCGCAGATGTAATCCAGCGGTGCTAAGTGAGACAATGACAGGGAACCACCAGATTGATTGAAAGCTGCTGAACAACTAATAATGTTCACATAATCAATCGGGATATCCAATGGGAGACACATTACTGTTGACTTCTCATCAGAAAAAGAAGGAACTCCTAGCTTTCTGTAACCGTTAATCAACGATTTAAGGTAGGTAGATCAACTTGCAGGTTGGTGACAAAGAAGTCAAAGATCATCTTTTGAGATGCACCGAGCTTGTTCTATCGACCTTGACTTTCACGCGGAGGCCTTCACTTTCGTCCACCAAACCAAACTATCAAAGAAAGAAAACACAAACTACAAAGAGCTCCCGCAAAGTGAGTGGACACGAAAAGTTCATAGATTAGAAGCTCCTCTTCGGGTCTAGGATGATTCCGATGATGCGATCTGCTAAAAAAGGAAACACTCTTTTCCTCCTGCCATGCCTACTTTTATCTCGACGTCGACCGCTCTGATCAGACTGTCGAAGCCACATAAGGATGAGGACACTGAACTGAGTGAACTCTATAGCATTACTTGCGACAAACTTTAAATTCAACCTTCTCTCTCCCACAGCAGCAAGGGCAAATATTCATTACACGTGAATTTGTGATTGAATTTATACCCAGCTCTTATTTCAAGTGTCATCACAAAGAGATTTCGTCTGGCCCTGAGACTAATGTCGCACAGAAGCTTTCTCCTTGTAATTTTCTTGGTTATATGTTTCTCAATAGGCTTTTAAGACTCCAGGGAAAGGGTTCTTCAGCTCTGAAGGAGCAAGAAACCTGAAACCATATGAACTGGGTAGAATTGAATCTGTGACATCATTTCTAGATCGGAATCCCCACTGTAGCGGATGCAGTAGTGTTTCCAAAGCTCTGGGCTACGTCATGGGGAAGGTAAGTGAAGAGAGAACCGAGTCATTGCTTGTGTGCACCATCGAATGGTAGATGCCTGGACCAGAAGGCAGATCCAACCTTTATAATACTGTTTAAAGATATCAAGGGCTTGTGTGCAGTAATACCCGCTTATTGTTTGGTATATTAATAACATAAATTGCCCCTAAATTTTGACTTAATGTGTAACCCGTCCTTGAACTTTTAATTTTTTTAATATAATATCTGAATTTGAACCAAATGTTTAATGTTGTCTCTAAACTTTAAATTTATGTAATGTAGTTCTTAAACTTTTGGAATATGTTTTATTTAATCCTTAAAATTAAAATATATAGAAATGTTCAATGTTGTCAAGGACAAGATTGAATGATTAAAAAATTCATATATCATATTATTGATTGAATCAAAATTTGGGACGTATTCGTGTCATTATTCCTTCATGAATCAACCTTTCAATACCTTATTGCCGAAAAGAAAAAAAAAAAAAAGAAAACCTTTCAATACCTTAAATTATTCTTTTTGTCGCTAGGGAATCAGCTGGGTTAGGATTCTTGATGCACGTGTCTCTTGGTCCATGGCGAATTTGACGTTCGCCTAGACGTGCGTGCACGACATGTGCGCAGACGAAAAGTTAAGGGTGAATTAACTTTGAAATCAAAGTGCATTAGCTCATTTTATAAATCCATTTCATAAACCGAAAACAAAGTCGTCACGTTCTGTACTAACTACTTTGAAAATGCTGCATCTCTAATCGTTCCACGCAAAAGAATATACCATTGGAAATGAATCCTATTTTTATGTGCTTTCATGATACATCACATCGATATTAAATTCCGTCTTCATTTTTCTTCTTTCAACAAGAAAAGTAAGAAATCGTTGATTGTTGTAATTCTGCGATCAATCTTGACAAATTGATTATTTCCAAAACATATAATTCTTAGACAAGCAAGCATCAACAAGCATCAATAGGTACGTAATAGCCATGTGAAAAATGGAAAGTAGCAAAAATAATATAGTATTAAAGTTTTCACTTGTCTAATGAGATAGACAAAATCAATTATCACTTCGATCGTATCAATTCAAAGGGATTTTGGAATAGGATTTTGTAATTAGCTAAAAGATTCTGATTGTGATTCACAATTGGGCACAAAATTTGGGGATTTCAAATATTTTTTCGCAATCTTTCTAGGTGAGATGTTGCAATCTCGTTCCATTAATTCATTTAGCCTCGGGTAAGGATGAGTTCACACCCAACTCAATAATTGAAAATGGGCGGTTTCCCAATCTCTACACTAGACGACAAGCTATGCTAAGCGTGCTCGGCTTGTCGTCCTCCACATTCAATATCCGGCCTCAAATTGTCGTTTGGCTCCATTCTCTTGGACCCAACCTTAGCACAGAGGGCATGTTTCCGATGACAACTCGGCGGTGCACGTGGTCATGTGCTCAAAAATATATTGGAACTGTAAGTTTTACAGTCAAAGTCCACTTCTAGAAGTCAAAGAAGGGACCCACGTAACTCTTTCGATCCTTGCGATAGAATCAATCATTTACAAGCTAAAATATAATAATAATAAAGAGAGCGGGGCCCTAATGAGCAAGTGCGCCCGAACACGAAGGAGATTCCCTATTCTCTAATGTTCCCCATAAAAAAATTCGGAAAGCGTGCTGTCTAGCTAATTTGCACTGCCCATATCAAGACAAAAGTGACTACAAATCAGTAGTGACCTCTCTCTCTTTCTTGTGAAGTTTTTTAAATCAAAATAAAAATCAATGTAAATAAATTAAACGATTTGAAGAGGAGATTTTTTGGGACTAGAATGAAAGTTATATTCATTGCTCACAAGATATTTTAGAAGTGCATAAACTTCATAACAACCAAATCCAGCAAAGCAAAGTCCAAATTACTACAATACACAAATCCAAATCTAGGAAATAAAAAAATAAAAAAAAAATTAACGGAGCATCAACATAGTTAATACACACTCGTCCATAACAGATCAATTAAGGAAAATAACTGACGGCTTAAATCCCATATCTTCGTTAGTAACAAGCAAATGTAAAAAATTCCACCACTAGTAACTATGGAGTTGCCAATTGGCAGTGCATGCTTAAATTTGGTTTCCTTTATATCATCGCTGTGTAAAGACAACCAAAATAGATTAAATGAACACAAATCCACATTTAGGAAAATAAATTTTTGCAATATTCTTGCAACCATCATTAAAATTGAAGGCAAAGAACTCGTACACGACAAAGCACAAGAGCATTTAATCCTTGAAAGCATATTTATTCCTAAATCTAGATTGGAAAAGATAGCTCGTATATCTAGAATTAGATGTGGAGGAGAGAGTTTGTAGATGATCTGAGTCGGGAGAGAAAAGGAAACAAGAAAATAACAAAAAGGCACCAACAAAGTCAAAAGTAGAGGGGACCAGGTGAGGCTCACCAAGGTTTAAGAAGACGATGGAGATGGAGATGGAGACGGAGATGGAGATGGAGGAGGGAGAGAAGGGAACGGTCAAATTGAAATTACTTTGTTGGATTATTTAATTAGAGAACGATTGATAAATCTTGGTGAAGGATTGACTAGAAAGTAGAAACTATCCCAAGGGACGAGAGAGAGAGAGAGAGACAGACAGAGACAGAGAGCCAGAGCGAGCCAGAGCTTGAGCTTGGTCATGGCGGAAACCGTGGCAACTCCCCGGCTCAAAGCCCGAAAACGCCTCTTCCTCGTCCTCAACTGCATCATGCTCTCCGTCGGCACGTGCGGCAGCCCGCTCATCATGCGCCTCTACTTCGTCCGCGGCGGAGCCCGCATGTGGCTCGTCACCTGGCTCGAAATGGGCGCCTGGCCGATGCTCCTCGTCCCCCTCGCGGCAGCCTACTCCCGCCGCCGCTCCGCCGAGGGCCCCGCCGCCCGCCTCGTCCTCGTGGACCGCTTCCTCTTCTCCGCCGCGGCTGGTATCGGGGTTCTCCTGGGCCTCGACAACTACTTCTACGCGTACGGGTTGGGTCGACTCCCCGTCTCGACGTCGGCCCTGCTCATCGCGACGCAGCTGGCCTTCACGGCCGGGTTCGCGTTCCTGCTGGTGAGGCAGCGGTTCACGTCGTGCTCGATCAACTCGATATTCCTGCTGACGATCGGGGCGGGGGTGCTGTCGATGCACACGAGCAGCGACCGGCCGGCGGGGGAGTCGAAGGGGGCGTACTACACGGGGTTCTTCATGACGCTTGGGTCGGCGGCGCTGTACGGTTTCGTACTGCCGCTGGTGGAGCTGACGTACAAGAAGGCCAAGCAGGCCGTCACTTACTCGCTGGTCTTGGAGATTCAGTTGGTGATGTGCTTCTTCGCCACCGCTTTCTGCACCGTCGCCATGCTGGTCAACAAGGACTTCCAGGTTCTCTCTCTCCCTCTCTCTCTCTCTTCCAGGTTCATCAAAATCACTGGTCATGTAACGTTGAGTGCATGCGGGTCCCACAAATTGGAATGAACGCGGTTGCGTGTGATCCATGACCTTCCTCTCTCAACCATATCATCTTAATCGGATTACTCAAACCACAGCTTTCGCCAGGATCTTATGGCTGATTGCTCTGATAAAAAAAAAACATCACAAGACTATCTTTTGAATCTGCCGGAGTGGATGATGTTTGGGTCGTAAGACAATGGCAATTCCTTAATCAGTTTCTATAATTAAGAAACTACTGAAAGGTGAAATTAAAAAACCATGATCAGAATGACATAAGGTTGCTCACGACATCATGTTATTGTTTACACAGGCGATTCCTAGAGAAGCAAGGAACTACGAGCTCGGAGAAGCCCGATACTACGTGGTGCTCGTGTGGACCGCGATCATCAATCAATTCTTTTTCTTGGGAGCCATAGGGGTCATCTTCTATGCCTCCTCTCTATTCTCAGCAGTCATCATCGCCACTCTTCTCCCGGTCACCGAGATCCTAGCCGTCATATGCTTCCAGGAGAAGTTCCAGGCGGAGAAAGGGGTGGCCCTCGCCCTCTCGCTCTGGGGCTTCGCTTCCTACTTCTACGGCGAATTCAAACTTGCCAAGAAGGAAAAAGAAGCAACGGCAGGGACGGTGATTAAACCTGCAGAGACGGAAATGCATCAACAAGGCCTTCCCTGAAGGCAAGAGTCGAAAGACATGGCTCATACTTAGCCTCCTGTTGTAATCGGTCTGTCATAATTCTGGCCCTGATATTATTCGTATGAAAGTAACAAGAGGGCCTTCTACATCATTTGCAAGGTGATAACTGTCAACTTTCAATTGCATACTGTCCCACAGCGTTGCCGTTAGCGATGTGTATTGTAGCATAATTTGTTTTGAGTCCTTTTTTTTTTTTTTCCATTTTAAAAAGTTGGATTTGTAACGTAAAAAATAATAATAATAATAATAATAATAATAATTCAAGAAAAAAATAGAATTGCAAATTGTAATTTAGGATTTGTGTTGCTTCTTAGTTCTTATATGTGATGTGGTATGTTTGATTGTCTAATACATCCAACACCAAAGTTTGGAGATACACTGCGTGGAGACTCTGCTTTGGGCGGGAAACCAACAATCTAGTGATGAGCAAGTTGCCCTCTTCTTTATGTTTCTCCCTTTCCACTGAAGCTAGAAACTTGCTGGAAGAGAATCTGATCACATCTAATAAAGTTGTGTTAATGGAGACCGATGTGGAAGCAAGTAATCGAACAATGAAATAGACAAAACAATCAAATAAATCAGGTACCAAATTTACGCGATTTGGTCCTAGTGACCTAGATCTTTGGAAAGAATAGTAATAAATGAAAATTTTAAATATTTAGTCTACCCTTTAACCAAAAGTTAAATCCTGATCAAAAGTTGGCTTTTTGCATAAAAATATCCCATTTGGCCTTAATAGCACTTTGGCCACATTAGATTTCAAAAAATTCAAATATTTGATCACAAAATCAACCTTTTAGGGAAAGACTTTTGGTGAAACTTTTAATAAAAAAATGGAAAATATAAAAATTCACGAATCACTTAATTCCAATTCCAATTGACTTTAACATAAAAAAATTTACAAAAATCGATTGAAAATCTAATTTTCTGAATTTTTCTATTTTAAATTTAAAATCGGCCAAAAATAAAATTATTTCCATTCTAGTAATAATTCGGCTTCGTTCCTTTTACGATATTTGATCTAGAGATCATTACCCATTTACTCGTTCAATTAATTTCGAGATCAGGCATGCCAAAAGATCAAGCAATAAATGGTGATTATAATCACACTCAATTAACTCAAACACAATTAGTGTTCTTCAAGCCCCAATTACACCCAATTACTCATACAATATTTAGTTCAACAATTTCTCACAAAATAATCAACAAATTTTAAACTCACAAGATTTAATTGGCGTGCCAAGCATTCACGTAAGTGGTGCTTCTTTCCTCTCAACAGCGACGCTCTATGGACCACGCTTGCACTTGCAGGATATATATATATACACAATTGACTTTATAAATTCAGCCTTATCTCCAACGTGCGGTAGGTTTGCGTATATTTCCTTTCCCTTTTATTTTGCTTGGAATCCTTATCCACCAGAACTCAAAGGAAATCTTATCTCTATGGCATATATTTAAGCATCTACAAATGATAATTTATTTTGAGTCGGGTAAGTTCACATAATCAATCCGAAAAAATCCATATAAGATAGACACATTACTGGTTACTTTCTATTAGAAAAAAATACTGTACTTCTAGCTTTCTGACCCTGTTAAGTAACCATTAAAGGCAGGGGGATCACCCTGCGGGATGGTGGCAACGAGGTCGAAGATCATTTTTTGAGATATATCTAACTTGTTCTCTGATATACCTTTACTTTCATGTAGAGGCCTTCACTTTATACACCAAACCAAACTACCAAAAAAGAAAAAGCAAAATACGAAGTGCTCCACCGAAGTGAACAGGACACATTAAATTTCACAAATTTTGCTCTCTTCCTACAAGAAATTCACGAGTTAGAAGCTGCCCTATGGTCATACGGTGATCCCTTAATAAATGCCACAGCTTTTCCTTTTTCCACATCTACTTTTGTCTCAATGTCGACGGCTCTGAATTGGTTGATGAATCCACATAAAGATGAGAACACTGAACTCTATAGCATTACGTGTGACAAAACTTTAAATTTACCTTACTCCCCCGTAGCATCAAGGGCAAATCAAGCTCTTAAAATGTTTCAAGTTTCGTCACATCTTGAGATCGAGGAGCGATCATGCTGCCTACATGGTTCAGTTTGTATCGAAAGCCATTATAGTGGGCTCAAAGCACTGCAAATGAGCTGTTTCTACACAGCCTGTTGAGATGGCTAGTCCTCTCCATACTAACTCATCAAATCTGGGAGCCTTATGTTTCAGTTAAACCTGAGAGCTGCCTGGGAACTGTGAAGACACCTGTTCTCGAGCCTGTGAAGACCTCAGCTTTCGAAGTTTCCGAGTTCTATAATGGTGTTATCAAGCAGTTCATGCACCAAATCAATGTGTCCAGATTCTGTACAATCAACGTAGGGATCTTAACATGGATAGAAAGCCAACGAGGTTTTCTGATGTCGGCCAAGGATCATGGCATGAGTTACCTTGAATATGGATGTCCAGGGTTAAACAAACTATGAAGATTAATTTGTGCGTAGTAGTGAAACTTTGCTTCGCTGGTGCAAGTTTCCTTGCTCTTCATGACTATGTAGAATCTAGAAGTGAAGCAAACTGAATAAGTTGAGGCATTTTATGGTTAAACCTATATCACTGACTCTGGTACCATGATGAGATGACCAACCTTTACACTACTTATAGTATTTATATTTTGGGTTTGTTAGTATGGTTTATTATTTAATGAATGTTATTAACGAATGATGGAAATGAATAAAAAAGAAATAAATAAATAAAAACAGCGAGATGGAAAAACAATAAAAAAACTAAGTAAATGAAAATGGATTGGGAGAGATTTTTTACCATCTTTATTTGTGTTTTTTTAGATTCACTTACATTGATATGTTATTCATACCAAACAATGGACAAGATAGTATATGTGAAAATCCGATTTTATCATTACGATTCGCCAAATAATTAATAAGATATAGCAAAACTCATAGATTTCATATCATTTTCCTATATAGTCCTATCTTGGCGAGAAATCCAAGCTACCGAATGCAATTTTAAGACTGTTTGATAATTATCCTCATGTAATATCCAAACAAAACCAACTACACAACTTCTCTCGTGAAATTCTTTTAAACTTTAAACGAAGTACTGTGAATGAATTAGATAATTTGAAAGATTTAGATTCACAAGATCAAACATTTAATCTAGTATGTGCTAAACTTTCTCCTTTAGAATGAACGAACCACCGTCTTGTGCTCCCAATCGTGAATGTTGACTAGGAACCTTCACTGAAAAAAATCGCAAGAGATTAGAGAGAGAGAAAGAGAGTCTGAGAGCATGGAGGTTTCAAGACCCAACCGACCAAAGAGAAAGCCTAAATGATTGGTAAGACTTGAAATGTCATAGGCTTTTAGGGTTTTTTAAGAATTCTAGAATACTTCCGAGAGTGGTATGAAAAAATTATATTTGTATTCGTGATATATCTTATACTTAATGGGTTAGGTGGTAGTCTTCTATATAATAATATAGACAGTAATTGGAGAGCATAGATCTCCACCATTTGATCGAAGGATGATCACCGTGGTAATTGGGAGTCTCGTGTATAAATATTAAATAGTATGCTATCCCCTCGATCTATATCATTAACATCTGAGCAATATACATTTTTCTCTCTGAACATCTTTTCTCTTAGTGATCCTAGTGGACTAGTGAGGATGCTTAACTGGTTGGCGATCTCAAGCATCGGCCGCTGGAAAACATGGACGATCCCCAAGGCAAAACGCTAAAGCGCCTCCTCCTCGCTCTCAACTGCGCCATGCTCTCCCTCGGCATGTGCGGCGGCCACTCTTCATGCGCCTCTACTTCGTCCAGTGGACTTGAGATGAGCGGCTGGCTGATCATGTTCCTCCCCCTCACGCTAGCCTTCTTCCGCCGCCGAGCCACCGAGGGCCCCTTTACCCACCTCGTCCTCATGGACCCCTTCCACTTCGCCCCTCGGCTGTCATCGGGGTCCTCACGGGCCTCAATGACTACCTCTACGCATATGGTGTAGCGCGAATCCCCATCTCGACGTCGGCCCTGCTCATCGCAACACAGCTGGCCTTCACAGCCGGGTTTGCGTTCTTGCTGGTGAGGCAGCAGTTCACGTCGTACTCGATCACTCGATATTCCTGGTGACAATGGGGGCAGGGATCCTGGCAATGCACACGAACAGCAACCGGCCGGCAGGGGAGTTGAAGGGTGTGTACTACGCGGGGTTCTTCATGACGCCTGGGGCAGCGGCACTGTTCGGGTTCATACTGCCGCTGGTGGAGCTGACGTACAAGAAGGCCAAGCAGGCGATCACATACTCGCTGGTATTGGAAATTCAGTTGGTGATGTACTTCTTCGCCACCGCTTTCTGCACCATCGGCATGCTGGTCCACAAGGACTTCCAGGTTCTCTCTTTCACATCACATAAGGTTGCTCCCGACATCATGTTTACACAGGCGATTCCTAGAGAAGCAAGGAACTACTAGCTCGGAGAAGCCTGATACTACGTGGTGCACGTGTAGAACGCGATCATGTGGCAATTCTTTTTCTTGGGAGCCATAGGAATCATCTTCTATGCCTCCTCTCTCTTCTCAGTAATCGTGATTGCCGTTCTTCTCCCGGTCACTGATATCCTAGCCCTCATATGCTTCCACGAGAAGTTTCAGGTGGAGAAAGGCGTTCCCTCGCCCTCTCACTCTGGGGCTTTGCTTCGAACTTTTATGGCGAACTCAAACTTGCCAAGAGGGAAAAAGAAAGAGCAACAGCAGCAGCAGCAGATTTGATCTCCAGAGACTAAAATGCATAAAAAAAGGCCTTCCCTGAAGGCAAAAGATTAAAGACATGGTTCATACTTAGCCTGCTGTTGTGGTCTGTCATAATTCTGGCCCTGAGATTGTTCATATCAAAGTAACAAGAGAGTTTTCTACATTATTTGCGAGGGGATTACTGTCAGCCTCCTGTTGCATACTGTCCCCCAGCGCTGCCATCGGTGATCTGCACTGTAGCATAATTCATCGAGTCCTTTTCTGCCATTCTAGACAGCTGGATTTGTGACAGCGCAAGGGAAAAGAAAACTGTATATCGTAATTTAGGACTTCTGTTGCTTCTTATATTCATGCAATAATGTAATGTGACCTTGTCTATTGTTTAATACATCCAGCACCGAAATTTGGAGCTGCACTGCATAGAGACTCTGCTTTGGGCAGTAAACCAACAATCCAGTGATGGTCAAGACAGAGGGACAATGACAAAAGGTATGGAGTTTCTGGAATAAACCTCCTTGCTTTTTCATTCTGTTGCCCTCTTGTTTATGTTTCTCCCTTTTCAATGAAGCTGTATAGCCTGAATAGTCTGGCAATTCCATGTCATTGTCGCAATTAGCACGACCGTAGTAGATGGGATAAGATTCTCGTCCAATGTAAGAGAGACACGTTACTGGTGACGTTCTATTAGAAAAAATACCGTACTTCTAGCTTTCTGGCCCTGTCAATCAATTACTAAAGATGGGGAGATCACCTTGCAGGATGGTCACAAAGAAGTCAGATCATTTTCTGAGATACCCAAAACTTGTTCTCTGAAATATCTTTACTCTTATGTAGAGGTCTTCACTATGTCCACCAAACCAAAATACAAGAATGGAAGTGCAAGATACAAAGTGCTCCAACAAAGTGAAAATGACACAATAAATTTCACAAATCTTGGTATCTTCCTACAAGAAATTCATAAATCAGTAGCTGCTCTATGGTTATATGATGATCCCAATGATGCGATCTGCTCAGTAAAAGCAGCAGTTTTTCCTTAATCTACTTTTGTCTTAATGTTATCATAGAGCCATCAACATCTTTTGCAGGCCTTCCTTGTGCTCTAGAATAGCGTTCCGGAGGGGTGCATATTCCTTGATAATTGATAGATCGATGAACCTCTGAAACCAAGAACTGAGCAAAGACATGTCCTCTGCATTGACGAGATTTATCCCGATGTGTACTTCCACCGCTCTAACACAATACCACATCGAGCCACCAGTGATGTCCACAATATTGATAGTGTCGCCTCCAAAGAATGGCTTCCTCTCCAATCCTCCTTACAGGATCTCCAAATTTTGTTGAGCTTCTTTTGCAGCCCTCTGTTGATCCTCTCCTTCTTTCTGAAGATGCTTATGATTGCTGGCATGCACTGATCATCAAGGTATTAGTCGGTGAGCAGATAAAGCAGGTCGATTCCATTGATATAGAAAAGCAGCACAAAGTGAAAAACCTCTTCTCTATCTGAAGCATTACCTTATCATCAACAAATTTGGCCCAGAAAGGCGCTTTGGCTCTGTCATGGGGTTCTTGTGGAAGGAGAGCCTTCTGCTTCCATGTCTCATTGATATACTCAAGAATAACAAGTGATTTTGCAATCAGTTTTCCCTGATAGAATAGCCTTCTTATGAGGATGACTGTATTGCAAAAGCGTGGAACCATGGTTCACGAGATCTTCTTCTACACACTCATCAAAGGCAACTTCTTTGAGCTTCAAAGCCCATAAAACTCTGATGGCAAAAGGGCTCGCCCAGAACCCAAACAACTTCACCTCAGCCATCCGTTGGGTTTCTTTCTGCAAAAGCTGTTGTTATCTTGTTCTGATATCTACAGAAATTTCGCTGCAAAAGGTGTGGGTGGATTATTCATGTAAGTTCAAGTCGTGTATGATTGATCCTAGTTTTGGAATTTAGTTACTGCAGCCACAGAGACAGCTACAAGATGACATTTGACTAGTTTGAATCAAAAGACATGATGGAGTCCACTCACTTTTCTCCTGTAAATGAAATTGGCTTTCTCTGCAATTTCCCTCCAGCTGGCATTTTTGGCAGCCATTCTAGTCTTGACAATGAAAAACAACGAACAGGAAGCAATTCTCAAGCAATGAATTTCAGTTGATCGCAAATTGGAGTCTTGATGCCCATTAATCTCTGATAGTTTTTCCCCCTATCCTTCACCATTCTTTATAGCGGTTGTATATCGTCGGACATATGCATGTAAATGATGTCCACTTCTCTGAATAGAAAAGAGCATCGAGATTGTCCTGAGAGTATAATAGCGAAGTTGTGGCAATCACGTTCATGGTTCATTGAGAACACCCGTTTAGATTGATTGATGAGGTGGACTGATTATCTCTTGTTGATTAGATGTTGAGCACTCATTGTTTCTAAATCAGTACTTTTTTTCTTGAGAACCGATTTATCAGAAACTTAGATAATAGTACCATGTGGCAAATTTCTCTTCGTCGATGGTCTCCTCAGAGGTTCACACACTGGTCCATCAGCACAATATGACCTTAACAAGTGTAACTTAGCAGTTTGATGGTTGCTAATTCGCAGTAACTCAGACTTCACACGCATCAGCTCTGTCCTATCGGACCACTGAGGAGGAAGAATCTTGCTCCCTCCCATTTTGCAGGAAAATAGGATAGATTGAAAAGGAGACGAACGAAAATATCATGTCAGAGGAGAGTTTAAGTTTTATTTGCCTGTGTGGCAATACTCTCATAATCTGTTCTAGGATTAAAAGGTTCACGGTCAGGAATCGTTTAGCTTTTCTTATGTCAATTTCTCTTGTATAACAAATTCACTGGCACAAGAACTCCATCAGTCTATGTATCTGGTTATTGAGTGGAGAGCTTCAGCATGTTTGAAACATTCTCTGTGTATATATCGTCATTGCTAGTTGCACTATGCATATTCAAGTAAAGATAAGAGTAATATAACGCAAGCATACATTGTGCTTTAGCATCAGATCATGCTTTATTATCATGAGCTGGACATATTACACAATAGTCTGCAGTCCCTCTAAAGCAGTCCTAAAGAATTTGGAAATGGCAGCAAAGAAAGATCATTTTGATGAAGCGACGAGCATCTTGTGGAACCCAGAATTGAGCTCTATCAGTTTATCCCAAGGGGGCATGCATTCCTTGATGACAGGTACGTCCAGAAACCTCTTGAACCAAGCATCAAGCGAAGGCATTTTCTCAGCATCGATGAGACTGGTGCTAGTGATTTCCTCAACAATTCGAGCCCAACAACCAATCCAGCCGGTAGCAACATCTGCAAAGTTTATCGTCTCGCCTCCAAAGAACGGCTTCCCCTCCAGTCCGCTCTCCAGGGTCTTTAGGCTCTCTCGAGCTTCTAACACCGCCTTCTGTTGCTCCTCACCTTTGCTGCTGAACACGGCCATAACAGCCGGCATACACTGAGACAGGAACCGTCCATGTATTAGAGATCTAACAAAATGTTCCTCCTCCACTCATTAGCATTACAGTTTCAGGGTGGTACTTCACATATACTATACTTTCAAGAATGGAGCGCCACTACGCACGTGGCTCAAAAGGATTGACCCCAGAGCATCCTACGAAGATTACTATTGAAAAAAGCATTACTCATCAATAATTTAAATCACATAGTGATGAAAACGATGAAAGATAAAGAATAAGGCCAGCGCTAGATTGAGCGGAAGAAGCACTCATTCCTTTACCTTCTCGTCCGCGAATTTGGCCCAGAAACGCGCTCTGGCTCTTTCATAGGGTTCTTGAGGAAGGAGAGGGCTCTGCTTCCATGTCTCGTCGATGTACTCAAGTATCACAAGGGACTCCGCGATCGGCTTCCCGCAGTGGACGAGAACCGGGACCTTCTTGTGGACTGGATTGTACTGCAAGAGCAGTGAGCTCTTCTTGTTGAGGAGATCCTCTTCCAAGTAGTCATAAGGGACTTGTTTCAGCTTCAATGCCCATATCACTCTCAGTGCATATGGGCTCCCCCAGAACCCAAGCAGCTTCACCTCTCCTCCATCAGCCATTGTTGGTTTGTGCCAAAGCAAGATGTTGACCCAGACCTGTTATATATGCGAGGATAGCATGATGAAGGTATTCTTTGACCATTCTATACTTGCTTTTTCTAGATGATCAAGTTAGGTGAGCTGAGTAAAGCCTTGCTTGACTTGTCCTCGGACAGATGATGCGTCCAAAAATCTAGGTATGTTGCGTAACGTGGCGGGTTGCTCTGTCAATTCGTGACCATTGAGATTCTCGATCTCTACCAATAGCAGAAAGGATTCCCCCATTGGTCTACCCTGGTTCGGTATTGGTATTTGGATTGGTCTGCCCAATTTTTAGAGTTTGGTAAATGATTGGATATAACATAAGATACGGATATATATGACGTTCAGTGGAGTGTTTTAGTGTGTATTGAACAAGATCAATCAAATGTAAATTGTAGGTAATTATTTCAAGTTTGAAAAGAAAAAGAACTCATTCGCCTTCTCGATGATAAACAATGATTGAATAGGAAGATGATCGTGTGTGACCACCTCGACGTGGTTACATCGTCGTGGGTATGTGACCACCTTAAGGTGGTCTCCGTTGCCCTCGCCCAAGGATGAATAGTTATGGCTGATTGCTTTAATGAAACTGTCTCACGATAAACTTTTGAATCTGCTGGAGTGTTGATATTTGGATGGTAAGACAATGGCAATACTTTAAGTCTCGTTCAATTGAAGTTCTATAATTAAGAAACCACTGAAAGGGGAAAACAAAAAACTATGATCAGAATGACATAAGGTTGCTCCCGACATCATGTTTACGCAGGTGTTTACTACAGAAGCGAAGAACTACGAGTTTGGAGAAGCCCAATACTTGTTGTTCGTGTGGAATGCGCTCATTTGTCAATTCTTTTTCTCGAGAACCATAGGAGTCATCTTCTATTATTCCTCTCTATTCTCGGGAATCATCATCGCCATTCTTCTCCCAATCGCTAAGATCCTAGCCATCATTATGACATCTCTAGATTAACTCACTCAAGATATTATCCGCTTTGGTCCATCCCATACCAAATCCCATGATTTTGTCTTTTGACGTACAGTTAGGCACTTTCCCAAAAGGTGACCCACCCTGATAGTGCTCTAACTTGGACTCGCAAGCTTGCTATTACATCAAAAGCTGTGTCCGTAAGTTAATTCCAATTTTCACAATATATCTCATAATCGCTCTCCCCCTGCTCGGTGCATGGTTCGATTCATTCATACCCCTTTGCTATCCTAAAAGCCTATCATGAGCTGCTCATTGTTGAGGCCCTCTAGCCTTGGCGACCACTCCCCACCCTAGTTAGACCGGGTTACAGTCATATGCTTCCAGGAGAAGTTCCAAGCAGAGAAAGGCATGTCCCTCACCCTTTCGCTCTAGGGCTTTGCTTCATACTTCTATGGCAAATTAAAACTTGCCATGAAGGAAAAAGTAGCAACAGCAGTGGCAGCAGCAGCTTAGACTTCCAGAGACCAAAATGCATCAACAAGGGGCCTTCCCTGAAAGCAAAAATTGAAAGACGTGACTCAAACATAGCCTGCTGTTTTGGTCTGTCATAATTCGGGCCATGAGAGTGTTCATATCAAAGTAACAAGAGGGCGTTCTATATTATTTACGAGGTGATTACTGTCAGCCTGCAATTGCATACTGTCCCACAGCGCTGCCATTAGTGATCTGCATAGTAGCATAATTTATCGAGTCCTTTTTGGCCATCATAGACGGTTGGGTTTATCCCTGTGTACTTCCACCGCTCTAACACAATACCACATAGAGCCAGCAGCTATGTCCACAATGTTGATAGTTTCGCCTCCAAAGAATAGCTTCCTCTCCAATCCTGCTTCCAGGATCTTCAAATGTTGTTGAGCATCTTTTGCAGCCCTCCGTTGTCCTCTCCTTTCTTAGTGATGATGCTCATAATTGTTGGCGCGCACTGATCATTAAGGTATTAAATGGTGAGCAGATAAAACAGATAAATTTTGGGGACATAGAAAAGCAGTACATAGTCAAAAACAACTTCTCTTTCTGTAGCATTACCTCATCATCTACAAATTTGGCCCAGAAATGCGCTTTGGCCCCGTTGTAGATGTCTTGTGGAAGTAGTGCCTGCCGCTTCCATGTCTCATTGATATCCTCAAGTACAACAAGTGACCCCGCAATCAGTCTTTCCTGATGGAATAGAATTGGAGCCCCCTTTTGAGCATGACTGTATTGTGAAAGCGTGGAACTATAGTTCTTGAGGCCTTCTTCCATACACTCATCGAACGCAACTTGTTTGAGCTTCAAAGCTCATAAAAATCTGATGGCAAAGGGGCTCACCCAGAACCCAAACAACTTCACTTCGGCCATCCATTGGTTTTCTTTCTGCAAACGTTACTGTGGTCTTGTTCTGATATTTATAGAAATTTCTCTACACAAGGTGTGGGACAGATTGTTTATGTAAGTTCCAAGTCGCACACGATTGAGCCTAATCTGGAATTTAGTTGCGACAGGCCCTAACTTTTCATTGATGCACAAAATCGTCTGTCTCTGCAATTTACCTCAAGCTGGCAAATTTAGCAGCCATTCTAGTCTAGAGAACAAAAACGAAGAACGGAAAGCAATTCTCAGGCAATAACTTTCAGTTAATCTCAAATAAGTGCGTTATTGCATATTTATCTCTGGTATTTTTTCCCCTCCCCTTGTTCGTTCTTTTTCATCAGGTGTTTTTTGGGGAACATGTGCATGTAAACAGTTATCGGTCAGCCTGACTAGAAAAGAGCATTGTGATTGTCCTGAGATTATTATAGTTAAGCTGTGTCGACGAGGTTCATGGTTAATTGAATGGAACACTCATTTAATAAGATTCATTTATAAGGTGGGTTGATCATCTCTTGTTGATTAGAGGTTGAGTACTCATTGTTTCAAACCATACCTTCTTTCTCGAGAAGCGATTGAGCGGAAACTTAGATTAAGGTGCCATGTGGCAAGTTGCTTTTCATCGATACTATCCTCAAAAGGTTCGCCACACTGGTCCATCAGCACATTATGACTTTAACGAGTGTCAATTAACAACGTGATTATTTCTAAGTTGCAGTAAGTCCGGCTTCGCATGCATCAATTCTCTGTCCTATGAGACCACTAAGGAAGAATCTTGTCTCTCATTTAGCAGGAGATTAGAAAAGATAGAAAAGGAGATGAATGAAACATCATGTCAGAGGAGAGTCTGAAGTTTAGTTGCCTGTGTGACAATACTTCTATGATCTGTGATATGATTTAAGCTTCATAATCAGGAATCGTTTTGCTTCTCTGATGTCAGTTTCTGTTGTAAGGCAATTCATTGGCACAAGAGCCTCATCACTCTATGTATCTGGATTTTGAATGGAGAATTTCAACATGTATAAGCAAACATTCTCTCAGTTTGTATTGTCATTGCAAACTGCACTAAGCATATTCACTGAGCAATACAGCGCAAGCATAAATTATGCTCTATCATCAGATCTTGCTTTATCATCATGAGCTGGAGATACAACACAATAGTCCGCAGTTCGTCTAATGCAGTCCTAAAGAATTTGGAAATGGTAGTGAAGAAAGATCATTTCAATGAAGCGAGGTACTTCTTGAGGAACCCAAAATTGAGCTCTATCAGTTTATCCCAAGGGGGCACGCATTCCTTGATGACGGGTAGCTCCAGAAACCTCTTGGACCAAGCATCGAGTGAAGGCATGCTATCAGCATCAATGAGAGTGGTGCCGGTGATTTCCTCGACAATTGGAGCCCAACAACCAATACAGCCTGTAGAGACATCCGCAAAGTTGATCGTCTCACCTCCAAAGAACAGCTTCCCCTCCAGTCCACTCTCCAGGGTCTTCAGGGTCTCTCGAGCTTCTAACACGGCCTTCTGTTGCTCCTCGCCTTCACTGCACAACACAGCCTTCATAGCCGGCATACACTGAGACAAGGAACCGTCCATGTATTATAGATCGACTTGTGCTAACAAAATGTTCTTCTTGGAATCATTCGCGTTACAGTTTCAGGGTGGTACTTCACATCTACCATACTTTCAAGAATGGAGCTCCTCTATGCGCGTGGCTCAAAAAGATTGATCCAAAGCATTCTACGAAGATAATTCTCGATAAAAGCATTACTCATCAATAGGGATGAAAATGATGAAAGATAAATAAATAAGGCCAGCGCATAGATTAAAAGAAGCACTCATTCCTTTACCTTCTCGTCCGTGAATTTGGCCCAGAAACGCGCTCTGGCTCTTTCATAGGGTTCGTGAGGAAGGAGAGGGCTCTGCTTCCATGTCTCGTCGATGTATTCAAGTATCACGAGGGACTCCGCGATCGGCTTCCCGTGGTGGACGAGAACCGGGACCTTCTTGTGGACTGGATTGTACTGCAAGAGCAGTGAGCTCTTCTTGTTGGGGAGATCCTCTTCCAAGTAGTCGTAAGGGACTTGTTTCAGCTTCAATGCCCATATCACTCTCACTGCAGACGGGCTCCCCCAGAACCCAAGCAGCTTCACCTCTCCTCCATCAGCCATTGTTGGTTTGTGCCAAAGCAAAGATGTTGACCCAGATCTGTCTATATGCGAGGATTGCATGATGAAGCTATTCTTTGACCATTCTATATTTGCTTTTTCTAGATGGTCAACTAAGGTGGGCTTTGTTCAAAAAAAAAAAAAAAAAAAAAACTAAGGTGGGCTGAGTAAAGCCTTGCTTGACTTGTCCTCAGACAGATGATGAGTCGAAAAATCCAAGTATGTTGCATAATGTGTGTTGGGGAGAACTCGGGTACAACAATTCACCACGGCCAAACACAATCCAGGATCAATTTCTCCCTCGAAACAAAATCAACTAAGAATTTCTTAACCCCCAGCAACAACCAGCAATGTACAGCCTCACAAAATGTAAATATAACGCCAAAATAATAAGTAGACAAAGCAAATAACGACACCAAGGATTTAACGTGGAAAACCCGATGCGGGAAAAACCACGGACCGCCCAAAAACATCCACTAATCACCAAGAATAGTAGGATACACAAAGTATTCTTCTCTACCACAACTAGAGGCTAACATCAACATTACAATCATCTTTTTCCCACCACATGGTAGACAAACAAGTTGGAAAGCAAGAAAACCTTAACCGCAAATCAAGAATTTGGAGACGGTTCTCGACGAACAAAAACCATCAACTTGTAGCCCTCGGTCTCACGAACAACATACTGAAATTTGAGCCGATTCCGTCAATATTTGGCCTTCCAATCAAAGTCGCAAAGTTGCAGCGCTCTTCTTCTCTTCTCTTTCTCCTTTGTGCAGTTTTTGTTTTCTCTCTCTCTCTTCGTCACTTTTCGGGCGCACACCATGTACGACAACTTTCACTTCTTTTTGTTCTTTTCTTTTCTTTTTCCCTTTTTTTTAATGCTGGCTGGGCCCCACATGAAGGTGGACCCAGCCAACAAATCTCCCCCTCCACCTCATGTGGGAAGATTCGTCATGCCCGCTTTTCTTCTACAAGCATCAAGCTTCATTACGGGCAAGGTTTTGGGCATCATGTCGAATTTATTGTTATCGGTATGAACTTTCTCAAGTAGGAAGAGCTTCTCTTCTAGCTTTTCTCGGATCCAATGATACTTCACATCAACATGCTTCGATCTTGAATGAAACACCGGATTCTTGCTAAGATGGATGGCACTCATGCTATCGCAATATAGAACAAATTTCTCTTGCTTCAAGCCCAACTCTTGTAGGAATTTTTGCATTCACAAAAGTTCTTTACCTCCTTCGGTAATAGCAATATACTCCGCTTCAGTTGTAGACACAGCGGTACATTTTTGCAATCTCGATTGCCATGAAACAGCTCCCCTTACAAAGATTATTATAAACCCGATGTGGATTTTCGAGAATCAACATCACCGGCATAGTCCGCATCCGAGAAGCCACTCAACTCAGGCTTTGCATTTCCATAGCACAAGCAAAGTGTAGAAGTGCCTCTAAGATATCTCAAAATCCATTTAACAGCAATCCAATGCTCCTTACCTGGATTAGAGAGAAATCTACTCACAACACCAACTGCATGAGTAATATCCGGTCTTGCACAAACCATGGCGTACATCAAACTACCCACGGCCGATGCATAAGGAATTTTCATCATCTCAACCTTCTCTTTCTCACTTGAAGGACATTCATTACTACTCAACTTGAAATGGCCTGCAAGTGGAGTACTCACCGGTTTACATGTGCTCATGTTGAATCTTTCAAGCACCTTCTCAATATACTTCTCTTGAGATAACCATAGTCTCTTATTCTTCCTATCACGAATAATTCTCATGCCTAAGATTTGCTTAGCCGGGCCTAGGTCTTTCATTGCAAAAACTTTACTCAACTCATTTTTCAAATTCTTGATTTTCTTGGCATCATGCCCAACAATCAACATATCATCCACATAAAGTAGGAGAATAAGAAAATCATTATCTGAGAATTTTTTCATAAAGACACAAGAATCGGAGTTTGTCTTACCGTATCCTTATTCTTCCATGAATGACTCAAACTTCATATACCATTGCCTAGGCGCTTGCTTGAGACCATATAAGCTTTTCTTCAATCTACATACAAGATGCTCCTTGCCTTCAACTTCAAAACCCTCTGGTTGCTCCATATATATCTCCTCTTTTAGGTCTCCATGAAGAAAAGCCGTCTTTACATCAAGTTGTTCAATTTCTAAATTTAAATTGGCGGCCAACCCAAGAACAACTCGAATAGAAGTCATCTTTACAACCGGTGAAAAAATCTCTTCAAAGTCTATACCCTTCTTTTGACGAAAGCCCTTCACAACAAGTCTAGCCTTGTATCGTGGTTGTAAACTATTTTCTTCCGTCTTCAACTTGTACACCCACTTATTTGTGAGTGCTCTCTTACCCTGAGGCAACCTCACCAATTCAAATGTGTGGTTCTCATGCAAGGATTTAAGCTCCTCTTGCATGGCTTCATGCCACTCATTCTTTCGTTCACATGATATAGCCTCTTCATAAGTTTCTGGCTCTCCTGCATCAGTGAGTAACACACACTCATGCGGTAAATATTTTTTAGAAGGCCTACGCTCTCTTTCAGATCTTCTAACTTGAGGTAGGATAGATTGCTCTTGCTCGCTATTTCACCGTATCAC
Source organism: Eucalyptus victrix (assembly GCA_016097545.1). Classification (NCBI taxonomy): domain Eukaryota; kingdom Viridiplantae; phylum Streptophyta; class Magnoliopsida; order Myrtales; family Myrtaceae; genus Eucalyptus; species Eucalyptus victrix. The sequence goes on along the minus strand of CM027840.1, from coordinate 3,965,625 downwards.
CGAAGAATCAACATTATGTGAGGACTCACCATCTTCTTGACTTCCATGCACTTCTCCCCCATGATTTCTATCAACATTAGAAGGATTTGGGCTGAAACTAACTGAACGTTGAGCTGTATTCTTTGGTCTCTCCACCTTGTCAATGTCTTCAATAGTTTCATACTCACAAAACACTACATCTCGGCTTCTAATGACTTTCTTTGCAACTGGATCTCATAACCTGTAACCAAACTCTTCATGTCCATAACCTAAGAAGATACACTGTTTAGACTTGTCATCAAGCTTGGATCTTTCATCTCTTGGAATATGCACAAAAGCCCGACAACCGAACACTTTTAGATGGCTGTAGGAAACATCTTTGCCACTCCAAACTCTTTGCGGAACATCCCCCTTAAGAGGAACCAATGGAGATAGATTTATCAAGTCTACTCGCTTTCTCATCGCTTCACCCCAAAATGGCTTAGGCAACTTCGCATGAGAAAGCATACACCGAATTCGATCATTAATTGTCCGGTTCATTCTCTCTCGCCACTCCATTATGCTTTGTGGTGTTTTTGGAACAGCCTTTCTCAAGCTTGATACCATAATCCCTACAATAGTGTTCAAATGGGCCTCTATATTCACCACCGTTGTCACCAACACATTTCAACTTCTTCCCGGTTTCTCTTTCCACATTGACGTGAAATTGCTTGAAAGCCGCAAGTACCCGATCTTTAGATTTCAAAGCAATAGCCCACACTTTTCTAGAACAGTCATCAATAAATGTCACAAAGTATAATGCACCTCCAAGAGTTCTAGCATCCATGCAACAAACATCAGTGTGAACTAAATCAAGTACATTTGATTTCGTGTGTGGAGAGGAACTATGAAATGAGAATCTATGTTGCTTACCTGTCAGACAATGAGTGCATTCCTTTAGATTTTTCTCCTTCAAAGGTAAAAGGTTCTTTCTAGCAAGAGTTTCAAGTCCTTTCTTGCTAAGATGACCCAGCCTCATATGCCATAAATCAACCAAGGAATCCTCCACTGCATTTACCTCTTCTTTAATCAAGTCAGCTTACATGGTGTAGAGAGAGCCTGTCTTCTTACCTTTTGCCACTACCATGAAACCTTTAGTCAACTTCCATTTGCCATCAAAAAATGAATTACAATAACCATCATCATCCAAGGCACCCGTAGAGATCAAGTGAAGTCGAATATCCGGAACATGTCTCACAATTTTCAAAATCAAATTACATCCGACGTCAGTTTCCAAATAAACATCTCCCATGCCAATAACCTTGGAAACATCACTATTTCCCATCCTTATGCAACCAAAGTCGCCGCTGCGATAAGAAGCAAAGTAATCACGACGTGAGGTAACATGAAAAGAAGCCGCGGAATCAACAACCTACATAGAGTCTTGGCATGTAAAATTCACATATCCGCCATCACATACAAACACAATATCGCCATCGGATGCAACTGCCGTTGTAGCTTGTTTCTCTTCTTTCTTTTGATCTCCATTTCTATCATGGAATCTATCTCTCTTTGGCAACCAACACTCTTTTGCATAATGTCCCATTTTGCCGCAATTATAACACTTGACACTCCTCCTCGGTCTCGATTTTGACCTTCTTCTTGACTTGCCTCGGGTATCATTTCTTTGAAACCTTCTCGATTGACTTCTCCCCCTGTTTTCTATAACAAGAGCATCCGATGTAGAAGCATAATTCAAGCATTTTCTTCTTGTTTCTTCATTGAACAAGCTTTCTTTAACCATGCTCATAGAAAGCACACCAAAAGGAGCCGAGTTATTTAATGCCACAACCAAGGTGTCCTAACTATCGGAAGAGTACCAAGTAATAAGCATGACTGCAATTCATCACCAAGATCAATCTCAAGATTTATCAATTGATTTACAACATCTTAAAATTCACTCAAGTGTTCCGCCATGTTACTCCCTCCTTGTATCTCAAATTCACAAGTCGCTTAACTAGAAGAGCTTTATTTTGTGGAGTTTTTCTCTCATAAAGATCTTGTAATTTCTTTCACAAAGTGTCCGCTCTCGTTTCTTGAGCAACATGATGAAACACACTATCATCAATCCATTGTCGGATAAACCCAACTGTTTTTCGATTCATTCTCTCCCATTCTTTATCTTCCTTATCTCCTTTGGCTTCATCACCCTCAATAGGATCAAATAAGTCTTTGCAATATAACACATCTTCCATCCGAGGCTTCCAAATAGAATAATTCGAGGCATTTAACTTAAACATGGTGCTGCTGGTTTCTTCCATTTAACACTAAAATTCAACCGTGCTCTGATACCACTTGTTGGGGAGAACTTGGGTACAACAATTCACCACGGCCAAACGCAATCCAGGATCAATTTCTCCCCCGAAGCAAAATCAACTAAGAATTTCTTAACCCCCAGCAACAACCAGCAATGTACAGCCTCACAAAATGCAAATATAACGCCCAAATAATAAGTAGACAAAGCAAATAACGACACCAAGGATTTAACGTGGAAAACCCGATGCGGGAAAAACCACGGACCGCCCAAAAACATCCACTAATCACCAAGAATAGCAGGATACACAAAGTATTCTTCTCTAGTCACAACTAGAGGCTCAACATCAACATTACAATCATCTTTTTCCCACCACATAGGTAGACAAACAAGTTGGAAGCAAGAAAACCTTAACCGCAACTGGAGAATTTGGAGACGATTCTCGACAAACAAAAACCATCAACTTGTAGCCCTCAGTCTCACGAACAACATACTGAAATTTGAGTCGATTCCGTCAATATTTGGCCTTCCAATCAAAGCCGCAAAGTTGCAGCGCTCTTCTTCTCTTCTCTTTCTCCTTTGTGCAGTTTTTGTTTTCTCTCTCTCTCTTCGTCACTTTTCGGGCGCACACTACGTACGACAACTTCTACTTCTTTTTGTTCTTTTCTTTTATTTTTCCCTTTTTTTAATGCTGGCTGGGCCCCACATGAAGGTGGACCCAGCCAACAATGTGGCAGGTTGCTCTACCAATTCGTGACCAATTTCGAGATTCTCGGTCTCTAGCAATAGCAGAAGGGTTCTCCCATCGGTCTACCCTGGCTTGGCATTGGTACTTGTATTGGTCTGCCCCATCAAATGATTTGATAAATATGACATTCGATGGAATGTTTTGGTCTATATTGAATAAGATCAATCAAATGTAAATTGTATCCAAACATTTCAAATTTAAAAAGAAAAAAAAGAACTTATCGCCTTCTCAACAATGAACAATTATTGAATAGGAAGATGATCAAGTATGACCACCTCAACGCGGTTACATCGTGGGTGCTATGTTGGCCTTGCCCAAGGATGAATAGTTATGGTTAATTGCTCTAATAAAACTATCTTTTAATAATCTTTTCAATCTGCTGGAGTGTTGATATTTGGATGGTGAGCCAATGACAATAATTTAGTCTCGTTCAATTGAAGTTCTATAATTAAGAAACCATTGATCGGGGAAAACCAAAAGCTATGATTAGAATGACCTAAGGTTGCTCCCGACATCATGTTTACGCAAGCGATTCCCAATACTTGTTGTTCGTGTGGAATGCGCTCATCTGTCAATTCTTTTTCTCGAGAGCCATAGGAGTCATCTTCTATTATTCCTCTCTATTCTTAGGACTCATCATCGCCATTCTTCTCTGGGTCACTGAGATCCTAGTCGTCATTGTGACCTCTTTGGATTAAATCACAAGAGACATTGTCCACTTTGACCCATCTCATACCAAGCCTTATGGTTTTGTCCTTCAGCGTACAGGCAATTTTCTAGGAGATCACCCATCTTGGTAGTGCTCTAGCCTGAACTCATTCATCTTTGGAGTTTCAAATTAAAGTTTATGTTGCATCAAAGGGAGAATCTATAAGTAAATTCCAGTATCTCAGAATGGATCTCCCCCAATTCATTACATGGTTCGGTTCATTCCTGCCCCCTTCACTATCTTAATAGCCTGCCATAAGCTACTGAGTTACAATCATATGCTTCCAGGAGAAGTTCTAGGCGGAGAAAGGTGTTTCCCTCACCCTTTCGCTCTGAGGCTTTGCTTCATACTTCTACAACGAATTAAAGCTTGCCAAGAAGGACAAAGTAGCAACAGCAGTGGCAGCAGCAGGTTAGACCTCCAGAGACCAAATGCATCAACAGGGCCTTCCCTAAACGCAAAAAATGAAAGACATGACTCAAACTTAGCCTGCTGCTGTGGTCTGTCACAATCTGGGCTCTGAGAGTGATCATATCAAAGTAAAAAGAGGGCGTTCTATATTATTTACGAGATGATTACTGTCAGCCTGCAATTGCATACTGTCCCAAAAGCGCTGTCATTGGTGATCTGCATTGTAGCATAATTTATCAAGTCCTTTTTTGCCATCTTAGACAGTTGGTTTTATCCCTGTGTGATTCCACCACTCTTAACACAATACCACATTGAGCCAGCAGCGATGTCTGCAATGTTGATATGTCTCCTCCTAAGAATAGCTTCCTCTCCAATTCTCCTTCCAGGATCTTCAAATTTTGTTGAGCTTCTTTTGCGGCCCTCTGTTGATCCTCTCCTTTCTGGGTGATGACGCTCATAATTGTTGGCATGCACTGATCATCAAGATATTAAATGGTGAGCAGATAAAACAGGTAAATTTTGGGGAAAAAGAAAAGCAGTACATGGTAAAAAAACATCCTCTCTTTCTGTAGCATTACCCTAGCATCTACAAATTTGGCCCAGAAATGCGCTTTGGCCCTGTCGTAGGTGTCTTGTGGAAGGAGTGCCAGCTGCTTCCATGTCTCATCGATGTACTCGAGCATAACAAGTGACTCTGCAATCTGTCTTTCCTGATGGAATAGAATTGGAGCCCCTTTTTGAGCATGACCGTATTGTAAAAGCGTGGAACTATCGTGAGATCTTCTACACACTCATTGAACACTACTTGTTTGAGCTTCGAAGCCCATAAGACCCTGATGGCAAAAGGGCTCGCCCAGAAACCAAACAACTTGACCTCGGCCATCTGCTGGTTTTCTTTCTGCAAACGCTACTATGATAAGGTGCATGTGGCAAGTTACCTCAAGCTGGCAAATTTAGCGGCTGTTCTAGTCTAGAAAACAAAAACGAAGAACAGAAAGCTTTTCTCGGGCAATAACTTTCAGTTGATCTCAAATAAGTGTGTTATTGCATATTTATTTCTGGTATTTTTTCCCCTCTCCTTGATCATCCTTATTATCAGGTGTTTTTCGTGGAACATCTGCACGTAAACAGTATCGATCAGCCTGACTAGAAAAGAGCATTGAGATTGTTCTGAGATTATTATAGTTCAGTTGTGTCCATAGGGTTCATGTTTAATTGAATGGAACACTCATTTAATAAGATTGATATATAAGGTGGGTTGATCATTTCTTGTTGATTAGAGGTTGAGTACTCATTATTTCAAATTATACCTTCTTTCTTGAGAAGCGATTGAGCAGAAACTTAGAATAAGGTGCATGTGGCAAGTTGCTCTTCATCCATACTATCCTCAAAGGTTCGCCACAGTGGTCCATCAGCACACATTATGACTAACGGGTGTCAATGAACAAAGTGGTTGTTTCTAATTTGCGGTAAGTCAGACTTCGCACATGTCAATTCTGTGTCCTATGAGACCACTAAGGAAGAATCTTGCTCTCTCTCATTTTGCAGGAGATTAGAATAGATTGAAAAGGAGACGAATGAAACATAATGTCAGAGGAGAGTCTGAAGTCTTAGTTGCCTGTGTTTTAATGATCTGTGATAGGATCTAAGCTTCATAATCAGGAATCGTTTTGCTTTTCTGAAGTCAGTTTCTGTTGTAAGGCAATTCATCGGCACAAGAACCTCATCACTCTCTATGTATCTGGATTTTGAATGGAGAGTTTCAACATGTATGAGCAAATATTCTCTTTGTTTGTATTGTCATTGCAAACTGCACTGAGCATATTCACAGAGTAATACAACGCAAGCATAAATTATGCTTTATTATCAGATCGTGTTTTATCATCATGAGCTGGAGATACAACACAATAGTCCGCAGTCCCTCGCAGTCCTAAAGAATTTGGAAATGGTAGTGAAGAAAGATCATTTCAATGAAGCGAGGTACTTCTGGAGGAACCCAGAATTGAGCTCTATCAGTTTATCCCAAGGGGGCACGCATTCCTTGATGACAGGTAGCTCCAGAAACCTCTTGGACCAAGCATCGAGCGAAGGCATGCTATCAGCATCAATGAGAGTGGTGCCAGTGATTTCCTCGACAATTGGAGCCCAACAACCAACACAGCCTGTAGCGACATCCGCAAAGTTGATCGTCTCACCTCCAAAGAACAGCTTCCCCTCCAGTCCACTTTCCAGGGTCTTCAGGGTCTCTCGAGCTTCTAACACGGCCTTCTGTTGCTCCTCGCCTTCAGTGCAGAACACAGCCTTCATAGCCGGCATACACTGAGACAGGAACCATCCACGTGTTAGAGATCGACTTGTGCTAACAAAATGTTCTTCTTTCAATCATTAGCGTCACGGTTTCAGGGTGGTACTTCACATCTACTTTACTTTCAAGAATGGAGATCCTCTATGCGCATGGCTCAAAAAGATTGATCCAAAGCTTCCACGGAGATTATTCAGGGTAAAAGCATTACTCATCAATGATTTAAATCACATAGGGATGAAACTGATGAAAGATAAATAAACAAGGCCGGCGCATAGATTAAAAGAAGCACTCATTCCTTTACCTTCTCATCTGCAAACTTGGCCCAGAAACGCACTCTGGCTCTCTCATAGGGATCCTGAGGAAGGAGAGGGCTCTGCTTCCATGTCTCGTCGATGTATTCAAGTATCACGAGGGACTCCGGGATCGGCTTCCCGTGGTGGACGAGAACCAGGACCTTCTTGTGGACCGGGTTGTACTGCAAGAGCAGCGAGCTCTTCTTGTTGGGGAGATCCTCTTCCAAGTAGTCATAAGGGACTTGTTTCAGCTTCAACGCCCATATCACTCTCAGTGCGTACGGACTCCCCCAGAACCCATGCAGCTTCACCTCTCCTCCATCGGCCATCGTTGGTTTGTGCCAAAGCAAATGTTGAATGATCGAGCTCTGTTTTGACCATTCCTCAGACAAATATAAGTGAAAAGAACTGCTTCTTGAGTACCAAAAGTCACAGAATCTTTGATGCTCGGGAAGAGGACAAGGCAGTGAAAACTACTTGCTTGATTGATACTTAGATGATCAACTGAGGTGGGCCGAGTTAAGTTTCACTCGACTTGTCCCGTACGTATGATGCATCAACAAAATCTATGTATGTTGCGTAAAGGGGCAAGTTGCTCTACCTATTTGTGATCAATATGAGACCATCAATCTCTAGCAACAGAAGGATTCTGCCACTGGCCTAACCCAACTTTATCACCTTTGGTTGATGTTGGGTTTGGTATTTGGTATTTGTATTGGTCTTACCCCATTTGTAGAGTTCTGTAAATGATTGTATATATAACATATTATATAGATATAAATGACATTCATTGGAGTGTTTTGGTGCATATTGAACAAGATCAATCAAATGTGAATCGTAAGTAGATATTTCAAAAAGAAAAAGAACTCATGGTCTTCTCGACAATGAACAATTATTGAATATGCTATCATTAGTTGGTCGCACTTCCAATCATAAATTAAGAGAGAGAGAGAGAGAGAGAGAGAGAGAGAGAGAGAGAGAGAGTCACGAAAATATCTCCTAACTTCAGATCTTGGCCACCAAACCTAAACATTTAAAGTAAAATCAGCAGTCTCCATGAAGAAAATCATGTGACGCAAATTTCCCACGCAATCACAATATCAAATTCCCTTTTCTTTTCTATTTTTTTTTTTCTTAACAAAGTTATATCTATACTCGTAAACCTATTTGTTCAGTTTCCCAAATGACATGTTTTCCACATGCCAATCCAAAAGTTTGGCTACAGATAAGACGTTAATAACACAAGTAAAATTTGTACTGAGTCGTTACATAAGGCCCTCTCATCGGATTAAGTAGCAGTTCCATCAGGAGAAATAAGTTAGTCTGGCCCAATCTTGCTGAGTAACACACAATGGAACACGCAGGTGATTTTGGTGGACTCTCGGCAAGTTGCAGGCACCAAGGAACAGATGTTTCAGTTGAATGCCTTATTGAAGAATCATGTGGAGCCAATGAATAAGTCCTCACAAAGACAACAACGCCGAAGCAACATTTCTTGAAATCCGGTCATGAACAGGTTCCTGGCCAAGTAAGCAATAAATTTATCAATTTGGCTTTCATGTGATGTCAATAGTGGATAGAGTGATTCCATGTCCTGACAATCTCGCTTACAGAGAAAAATTTACCTGGGTCAATGGCATTTCAAACGTTGAATTTGTAATTGTCTCGTACAGGAATATGTATCTGCCAAGCAAAATTCACAACAGTAATTATCTCCACTTGTTATCCACCTATGTTTGCAAACACTTCTACCAAAACAATTGGAGAAACAGAACAAAACAGCCATAGAGCGTTGCTTGGGTTTCAGGAAGTAAACCAAAGATCATTAGAAATCCATCCTATCTACCACATTCCCTATTAACTATAGCTTCTGAAGGCTTCTTGACTAAAGCACAATAGAAGCAACACAATCACTCTTCCTTTTTGACCCGGGAGATCTCTACACAAACATGTTCATTAGCTTTCTCTACGTGAAGCCATCACAGGCAAAATTCCAACTTTGGCCATTAATTTCATACTTTTTCATGAATCACAGATTTCACAATATATAATTGAGCAAAATGTGACACTTCCAGAGACCTATAGTGCAGGAATTTTCACTAAATGTTCTTAAAGCAGAAGAATTGTTCTGCAAACACCAGAAATGAGACTGCTTCAAATGCTAAAATGACGCGCAAGACATACCTCCATGCCAGTTCAGCAACAAGTTCTTCTGGGGCCTCAGGCAGTACCTAATATTTAAACCAAGCAAGATTAGATAAACCACCTCCTGTCCATCATAAGCATAAGAAGATCCAATAGTACTTCCTCAAGTTAAGTACCTCATCTTCATAAGGATTGCAATGATCTTTGAACCATAGCCTCAAGAATTCCTATAAATTGAGAATAAAATTCAGATAATGCAGGAACATTTCAAGAGGACAAGTGACGATATTGAAATAATCCATCCATAGCACATCCAAGGAAATTGCTATTCATCCGTTCAGCCATTATTTGGCAGCAGCGCAGCACATGCCTTAGCAACAGTAACAATGACCAGAACCAGGGACAATATCGCATACCTTGTCAACATTTTCAGGCTCAAGACCATTTTGAAACCGTTCATCATAAGACTGTGCGATCCAATATCTACTTGAGTCAGGAGTATGCACCTGTAGTTCCATGCCCAAAAAAATAGCACTCTATCATGATGTAATACCATTTCCTGATTTAGTCAGAAGGACACGCTGCAAATGTGTCAGTGCATACAAGAGAGGTAAACAGAAGGAGGAAAAGTAAACCTCATCTATCAAAAGAATGGAACCGTCCTCAGCCTTCCCAAATTCATACTTTGTATCCACCAATATAAGGCCATGCTCTGAAGCAACATGCTGCAAAGTAAGGTGGACAGCACTTCCAATTTTAGTGAATATGATTGTTATAATAATATTAACAGGATATTTCCGTATGAAACATTTGTGACCAGAACCCAAGCACTTCATGTGAAGACACAGAGGAAAAGATTAGGCACTGACAGGCAATTACCTCCCCAGAGAAAATACTTTGTTTTTATAATATGGGCGTCCGAACCTTCGTTCAACTAGTTCCCTAGGATACATGCAAACAGCCCTCCCCACATGCATTAGGTAAGGAAATTGGAATCATCACATTTACATAACATCACATCACATCAGCATCAGAAGGAAAACGTATTCCAAATTGCGCGTATATTTGAAGCCAAAAAATTCGTGATGGAAACAGTATTGTGGCTAAGACTTCTCCCATCAACAAATAAAATGTTATCGCCCTAAGCCCCCATTCCTTGTGACCACCAAATATCAGCAATGTGGCCACTTACAGTACTTCTGATATGAAGAAGAAATAGTATTGCCTGATGAAGTGAAGAGATCAACACTTACCAAACCCTTACATTTCTTGAGTACCCATGCCTCTCCATCCAACAGTTAAATAGTCAAGAAGCTAGAAGACAATACCAATTCACATTTTTTGAGATTTCAAGCATCTCACATAAGACATGACAAAGGGGAAAGTTCACTACAATGCTAGGCAAGAAAGTTCAAAATTCATGACAGGATTCTGGACACTTTTCCTTCAAGTTCAGTCTCATACATCAAAAGAGAAAACTAAGAAAGAAATAGAACAATGCACCAGCAAAAGGTCACTTTCCTGATTATTATATCCCGGTGATGAACAAAAAAGGAGAAAAAAGTGCAGCCAATAAAGTAAAATGAAGTCACCTGTCCATACTCAAACAATTTCAATGCTTTCATACTGACTTCATCATAGTCATCTTGAGTCATCAGCCCACCTTCAACAATCTGACAGGAAAATGCAAATGCAATATGATAAGCTAACTTAGTAAGAAGGTACAAGAAAAGATCGACAGGATATTAAGTTAAGAGTTACCATGCCAAAACCCATCAACACTGATGCATCTCTCTCTCTCATGCGCATTTATTCTAATTTCCAGAGCACAGCTTCATACACACATGCCAAGCCTTAAACATCTCTATCTATTCTAATTTGCAGAGTCTTTACTGTAAGCAGCTTCATTTAGATAATGAGAGCAAACCTCTTTTGGTGTGACAGGTACATCATGATCTGCTGCTTTGGTTGTAGGTGTCAATATATTTGCAGTCAGCCTCTGGTTCTTCAGCAAGCCTAAATGTATTATAACATCCTTTAAAGATAGGGAAAGAAACATCAGAACACACTCAAACTAGATGGAAGAAAACACACCATCTGGGAGAGCATTGCCACAATAATTACGGATTCCTTTTCTGTAGACAGTCCATAATGATGTATCAGTACTTCCAGTCACAAAACCTCTGACTGCAATTTGAGAATTAAAGTTGGATCAAATATTTCGTCCTACAGATGACTTCGATTTAAGTATTGTTTAAAAAAAAAAAAAAAAAAAAAAAAAAAAGTACCTCAACTTAGGACTTTAATCATATTAAATGTAAAATGCACTGACATAAGAAAGCAATCTGTCAAATAAGACACACTGAGGCTATCTTCAGGTACCGAAACTTTTTGTTTAACTTGTGCAACAAAAATCCTGAAGGATCGCGTTCAACATTACTTTACACTAGTGAGAGAGTGTGTGTTTTGGTTAAAAGAAAGCCAAATCAAAAGCTAGCAACAACTCACCAACAAATTCAACAGGAAAGACAGAACACTTCTTTGCAATTGTAACATTTTTATCAGGAGATGTTACTACAGCATTGGAAGTGATGTGCTTCGTTCTATCAAACCACCACAAGCTCGTTTCATTGAGAACCTGAAAAGGTGCACACAGCATAAACCATTTCGTAACCACCAAAGAACAAAACGTAAGTGTGTGAGTTAAAATCCAGGAAGTAAGTATAGCAGTTCAACACACCTGTCCCTTAAAAGGTATGGAAGCAAGAATCCGATCAAATGCACTTTGCCTATCAGTCGTAACCAGGACAAGATAATCGCCGCCATCATAGATGTCCCTGACCTGCAATTCTATGTGCTTAACATCAAGCAGTACCAAAATTTACTTTCTCTAACAGTTAAACAAACGGAATAATAACTTCAAGAAAAAGACCGACTTCTATGCATTTCAGTGGAATCACAGCATCCCAGATTTCACATTAATAACAATCCAGAAGGAATGACTGATTTTTTCCACAGAAAGTAAAAGCCGGCATTTGAACTCATATAAAGATTGCAGCTTTGAATCAACCGGTCGAAAAAAATCAAATCTTCATGCTCCACGCAGCACCAGTCACGACTCAAATTTACTCAGTAGCCTAAAGAAACGACAAACCGGAAAACCCAACACGACCCGGAAAGGCAATTCACCTTGCCTCTGGTTTTGGACTTGAGACCGGGGACCGTCAGGTGAAGATTCGTCTCGGCAAGGCAATTCGACATCGACCCTTTAATAGCTTCGGAGACCTCGTCCTTGCGGCTGCCGTGGATCAGGGCGTCGAGGGACGAGTGCTTCTTCTGGTCCTGACTCTGGCTCGCCATCGCTGATAAACAGAGAGGAGAGGAATTCCGAGACTTCGGCCGCGCTTGCCAGAAAGGAACCGACTTTTGCGGAGGGCGGGCGACGGGCGTTCGACCCCGATCGGTCGTGAGGGTTTTGACAGGGTTTAAGCCCGGCAAGCGCTGAGCCATTGCGTTGCTCCGACGGGGAAGGAGATGCCAGCAGTGGAGTGTGGAGCTAGGGCTTCTTTATCAGACGATGCTGTTTCTTGAAAAGGAAAAAGTGTCCGCAGAACATTAAAATCACAATGTGAGTTTAATGTGGCATTTTTAAACTAATTAAGGGTCTGTTTGATAATATGCGAAATAATGTATGATTCTATTTTTTTTTTTTTTTTCAAAAAAAATAGAAATCCTCGTGATAAGTATTTACTTTTAGGAATAGATTTTGAATAAATCAAGAAGTAAAAAGAAATCATTTTTTTATTGTTAAGAATAACTTCATAATCAAGCATTTTCTTTTTTCTCTTTTCTTTTATTATTTTCCTATTCTTCTTCTTATTTCTAGTCGATTGTTGGCCTCAATGATGGTTGGCAATTGGCTAGACAAGGGTTGAGAGCCAACAACAACATTGTCAATGCCCAACTACTAGCAATGCTCAACTTTGCAATGGCTAAGTGAGGTCGAGCCTCACCAAATGACACTCCAACAAGGTTACTTTTGCCCTCGTCTGGCCGAACATCGGTTATGGCAAAAGGGAGAAGGAGGGAAAAAATATTGTAATAAAAATATTAAAAAGTTAAAAGAAATTCTATATCACAAAAAAAAAAAAATTTGCGGGTTATATCAAATGCATTTTTTATTCGAGAATAGAAATTGTATATAATTTCTAAATAGAGATTTTTTTTCGAAATAAAATGATTATCAAACACACCTAAAGATTGCGTTTTGCATTTAGTTGTTTGGGGATATAAAATTTAAAAGATTTTGTTATATCATATCCAATATTTGGTAATTGTAGTAATAAAGTTGAATATATTAACATAATATCATATATATTATTTGATATAAATGGCATATTAATATAAATAAACACTATCGCCTGCGGTGGCCTAGCTAAATAAGAGCTCCCATAATGTCTACCTAGGACGGAGGAGTTCGAATCCCGCTGGACGCACGGAATCTTAAGTGCGACGTTAAAGTGGTGAGTCCTCCGCTAGCGTTGCCCCAAAGTTTACTCACCGACCGCCACTTGTACGAGGTTCCTTGTAAATATATATATATATATAAAATATATATATATAAAAACTACAAAATATAAACGGAAATGGTAAAAATCACTCATGACATTCATTTCTACTCTATTTTTTATTTTATTTTATTTTATTTTACTATATTTTTAAATAATTTATTTTTTATTACTTTCTTCCCCTTCCATCATTCTCTAATAAAATTTGATTAAATGGAAGACTATACTAATATACCTAAATATTAAAACGCATCAAATATGTAATAAATATATATTTTTATATTTAGTTTATATTATAAGATAGAATTAAATTCAAATATATAAACCAAAATAATATTAAATTACAAAACCAAAATTTTATTTTCTTGATATTTTGTATATTATAATTCAAATGTTATTTATATTGATATATAATTTAAGATTTTTTAATTTAAGATTTTTTTTTAGAAAAATAATTTTCCCATTATAAATTAGAAATCATATTCACATTTATCTCATTTCCCCCATGGAATAATTTTATCTAGCTTATATTATCCTCATATTTAACTTTATCCTGTTTTGAGTAGACATTAAATGTGGAATAAAATAAAGAGTTAATACCCTGAAAAACCCAAAACTGGTACACTTATGACAAATTTACCCCAAAATATTTTTTTAACCATGAAAAACCCCAAATTGGTATACATGTGACAAATTTACCTCGACTGACCATAAAAAAAAACCCTAAATTGGTACATTTATAACAAATTTACCCCAAAATAATTTATTCGACCGCAAAAAAACCCCAAACTAATAAATTTGTGACAAATATACCATTTGCTAAATTGGATTAATACCAAGAAAAAATTATAAAAATTGTAAACTCGACAAACGAATCGTAAAATCCCAATTGGTATATTAGTCAATTGTCATGTGTCATTTAACTTAATAATTTAATAAAAAATTTTAACGAAAACTAATAGAGGGTAAATTTGTCAAAGGTAAATCAATTTGGGATTTTTTGTGGTAAAAAAAATAGTTTTAGGCAAATTTGTCATAAGTGTACAATTTTGAGATTTTTCAGGGATATTAACCCTAAAATAAATTTTATCATATCCTGAATTTTGTCCTAACTGCCAAACACAGCCTAAAAGTATATAAGCAATGAAAAGTTCCACAATTAGATTTTCATTGCTAAAAAAGTCTTGGTATTCATTAGAGTCAATTAAAATATCAATTTTCGACCAAAAGTAAAGTTTCAAATTTATTTCTTCTCTTTCTTTCCTTGCTGGTCTCGCTTTCATTATTCTCTTTTCCACGCATTTAATGTCTTAGTTCTGGACTCTTCATTTTCTCTTACAAGCTATTCTTTTTTGTCTATGCCTCCCTACTCCTCAAGTCATTGAGCATTCAAGGTGAATATTTATGGCACCGACCCCGTTGTTCTCCACACTTTCAATGGCGCTGGCATTGAACTCATCGTTGACCTTGCCAATGAGCCTCTTTTCACCGTTGCACACAACCTATTCTTACGGTATGGAAGGTAATATTGAGAAGCACCGCCTCTCTCTCTTTTCCCTTTTCTAGAATTTTCTCTCCTCTTCTTGCGAATGTTAAAATGTAGAGAAACAATAGCTGTCTCCACCATGTGTAGGCATAAAAGTCTTAAGGCAACAAGCAAGTTGTGTGCTTTTGGATGATATGAAGTGAAATTTGAATTAGTGATCTAATTTGATTGGAGTTTTCAATGCGGTGTCCGATGTGAAATGAAAATTGTGTTTTTGAATACTAATTACTGGGAGCACACTACTAAAATGACCCATTTGTTCTTTTGTTTGTGTTGTAATTGTTGCTTTTAAGCCATAAAATGTAATTGTGCGTGGAGTTGATCTTCAAGCCATAATCATTTCCCAATCACAGATTTTGTTGGGATTCATTATCTATATTTGTTTAACCTGTTATCTCAATCACTCTTGCTTTTATGGTAATTGACAGCTTGACGCGGTCCACTTGCACGACATGGAGGATGACTTTTCTACGGGACTTGTTGGGATCGTTGGTGTATGTTTACATTATCTTTGTGCAATCAATCTTCTATTAGTGTGAATGCAATCCAGCCATAGGATTTTATGGGATCATGAAGAAGAAATTCAAAGAAACAATACAACATCCTGGGTAATGGAAAATTGCTTGAACATCGAAAGAATTGCGTTGAACTAGAGACCCTTAAGAGAATTGCATGCGACGGAAAGAAGAGAAGCAAGAAGCAATGAAAGAGAAAGAAGGAACAAACTAATAAGAGTTGACTAAACATTAAATAGGAACTAGTTCTAGCAAAAGCGGTGGGCTATTATAGAATTGGTATGGTCAAAACGCAGAAATTGAGAGTGCGAAAGTCAAGAGAAGTGGAAATATCAAGCGAGTGACTGGCGCGCGTGCCGGAAGACGCGGATGTTCCGGCGACCGAGTGGGCATTCCGTACAAACGCACAGATTCGGACAGCGTGTCGGAGGAATCTAGCGCGGGAGCGAGGCCGGGGACCCCGTCGTCATCCCACGTGCGCTTCGCACGCGTGTGGCCACCACGTGGCATCACGTCACGCGCGTCAAGAAGGGCGGCTCCCTTCGCTGTTCTCCGCTGTCGGTCTTTTTCCCGCTACGACAGCACACGTCGCGGCGACCAGTCCAATCCCTCACTGCCACGAGTCAACCAATGACAAACTTTTTTCTTCTCGGCATCAATTTATGTTATTCTCCTTAGTTGCGTCGAATCAATTAAACTTAGAAAGCGGAATTTACCAATAAAATAACATAGAAAGCTCAGACAGAATATCTCGAATGATTGCATGCAGTGTATATTTATATGTGTGTATATATATATATATATATATGGAGCAATTAGTTAGGAAAGGACGAGATTAGAGATAGAACTCATTTTTTTTTTTTTTTTTTTTGAACAGGAGATAGAACCCATTGGATTTGCAATTGTCTTAATAGATATATTATATCTGAATATCCCAATGCAATCTATTTAATGGTAGCATTTTAAATGTAGAATGGATAACGTCATCGTACAACTTTTTATCAGCACTTTTGTAGCATGAATAAATTGTGTCAAAAGGATTCATGAAAGTTTTAAATGTGTGCCATTGGAGAAATTTTTTATACACTTAAAATGATCAAGAAAAAACTTAACTGATGGTGGGATTGTGAAAGATCAAGAAAATGAGCATGGCGTACAAGAGTGAAATAAAAATTTCCAGTAAAGTAAAGAATAAAATAAATTTTGAAATTTGGATCCATTCTGGGAATTTAAAATTTCAAAAATGAAGAGATTTGGTGAGTGACCACTTGCCAATGTGTGTGTAAAGCATCTTACTATACTGTTTTCATAAAACTTTGAAATTGGAATAATTATCGAATTTACTTGAATAGTAGTAGAGATAAATTATAGCTTTTCTCTTTTGCGGTCATGAGAGAAATTACAAGTTTGTGGAGGAGAACCCTTTTTCTTTTAACCTATCGTTCCACTTTGGGAAAAGCTCCCTTGCACGTCATTGGTTAAAAAAAAATTTGGAGAAAAAATTCAACCGAGGAAGATAAAAAAAATTGTATCGGGGATCGTTAAAAAATAAGAGATTTATAGGAAAACAGGAGAGTAAAATTCTCCTTCTAAACTACCATTTCTCTACTAACATTTGCCAAAAAGTAGAGAAAATAAATCTTGAGTTTATCTACAGTTAAATTAACTTTCAAATTTGTGATCACACCTCTTTCAAGTTGCTGTCACGACCCTCCATCCAATCTAATTTATAACTAAAAATAAAACTGTAAGAACGATATAAAAACCAAAACTAATTCCATCCACTTTTTACCAACTTCATCCACCTCCTCAAAACAATTAGAAAAAAAAAAACCAACTACTCTATCTTATATTAAGTAACTATCAACTTCATCTATTTTCCTTTTAT
This sequence comes from Eucalyptus victrix, assembly GCA_016097545.1. Taxonomy (NCBI): domain Eukaryota; kingdom Viridiplantae; phylum Streptophyta; class Magnoliopsida; order Myrtales; family Myrtaceae; genus Eucalyptus; species Eucalyptus victrix. Next base: position 3,948,225 of record CM027840.1, on the reverse strand, counting down.
AACTACAAACCCTCTCCGTTGCATTATAATATCGCTCCATGCATGCATGCAACGTGTGCTGTCCATGAGCTTCTCCATACATAAATAATTGAGGAGAAATAATTAGACAATGGGAAATATATTAGGGTATATAAATTCCATACTACTAAGTAAACGACTCATGCCATCTTAAATTAGTGTTCTTTTTTCCTCTTTTCCCCATGAAGACGTGCTGCCTCAATTAATCGAAAGATGTCTATATACTTCCAAGCGAAAGAGAATCTCTATAATGGCTGTTGAGTGAGAACTCCACTTGCAGTCTCTCTCTCTCCCCCACCATTCTCTTTTGAATTTTCAATGCCCTTTTCCCTTCCGTCCCGGTTTGTTTCTTCTGAAGTCGTCGTCATCATCCCCACCATCCGCAGATCTTCCTCAAAAATATCCCTAATCGAAATGTGGAAAGCGCAAATCCGCCAAAGAAACCAAAAAAAAAAAAAAAAGAAAAAAGGGAAAGAAAGAAAGCAATTTCTACGCAGGAAACGGGTATTCGGGCCGGACCCGAGACCGTCGCCCGAAAGGCCCGGGACACGTCGGCTTGGCTCGCGTTGCGCCAAAATCCGAAGGAAGGAAGGAGTGAAGAGAAGAAAACCCCCTCGTTCTCGACACGAGCACACCATTCTCTCTCTCTCTCTCTCCTCAGTCAATCTTTGTCGAGCGAAATCCCACCTGACGCCCCGACCGTTCGCCGGAGCCTCCCGATCGGGTTTCCTCCGGCCCGGGATTTCTAGGGTTCCCCCCCTCCCCGATTCGTCCGCGCCCGGCCCCCTCCTCCGATCGCTCGCCGCCGGCGCTCGCCGATTCCGAGACGCCGCCCCCCCCCCCCCCCAACCGGCGCCGCCTTTAGTTCTCATTGCGATTTCGTTCCGTCGATGGGGTTTTCATGCGCTCGTCCGGCACGGGTGAGAGGTGGGTTCTTCTTCTTTTTCTCACCTCTCTCCTGCGCCGGTCTTCGATGCGCTTCTCCGCTTGATGGGTTTTCCGTTGTTGGCATTCGGGAAAAGCTTGCTGATTGGGTGAGTGGGCGGGGCGTGCAGTTTCGGTTTGATCTGTGCAGTGGGTGCTCGGCGTGTCGGGAAGTCGGCGTTTGGGGAGAAATTCGTCGGCGTTGGTTTTATGTGCGAAAGCACCCGTTTTTTTTTTTTCATTTGAGTTGGTGTTCTATGTGGTGGGGGGAGTTCGTGTCTGAAGCGTTTTGACGACTGGGTCACTAGAGAAGTGAAAAGGGTTTTCTTTTTTCTTTTTGTTTCCGTTTCGATTGTCTCTTAGCGACCTTAATGCTGTTTTTGCGGACTGATCGAGTGGGACTTTCTGATGGGGTGTTCTCTTCTTGGAACTGGGATCGGATTGGGAAGTATAGTGAAAAGGTTTTCTTTTTTCTCTTGTTTCCGTTTCGATTGTCTCTTAGCGATGTTAATGTTGTTTCGCGGACTGATTGAGTGGAACTTTCTGATGGGGGTGTTCTTTTCTTGAAGCTAGGATCGGATGGAGGAGTGTAGCGCTGATCTCCATTGCTTGATTTGCCCATTCTCCTGAAAATCAGATTGATATGTTGCACTTTTTCGGGTAGTATTTACTGCTCCTTTTTAGGCAGTATTGATGAGGAAAAAGAGGAAAGAGAGTGAAGCCGATGCATCTACTCAGTTGCCGGAACTTTCGAGATCTGCCCATGATTTGCAGTCGTCGAATCCGAGGTCTCATCATTCATTGGAAGATTATACGAGGCTGAAGAAGAGGTGCAAAGAAGATGCGGGCACGGAACCTGTTGCTTCCTGTAAAAGTAGGCTGGCGGGCATTGCCACAGCTCCGCCTTGCGGCAGCTCATCCTTGGTTGCTCCTGGGAGAGGTTTAAAGAGGAAGATAGGATGTATAGACGTTGCTACCCAAATGGGTCGGAAGAAGAAGATTGAGGATGATTACATTTCAGGCCACTCAATTGGCCAAGGAAAATTTGGTTCTGTTTGGCTCTGTAGGTCTAAGATCGGTGGTGTGGAATTTGCCCGTAAGACTTTGAAGAAAGGGGAGGATTTAGTTCACCGGGAAGTGGAGATAATGCAGCATTTATCAGGACATCCGGGGGTTGTAACGTTGCAGGCAGTGTATGAGGAGCCAGAATCTTTTCACCTGGTGATGGAGTTATGCTCTGGGGGACGTTTGATTGATCAGATGGTGAAGGAAGGTCCTTTTTTAGAGCAGCGGGCTGCAAATATATTCAAGGAGGTGATGCTTGTCATCAAATATTGTCACGAAATGGGTGTCGTTCACAGAGATATCAAGCCCGAAAATATCCTGCTTACAACCCCTGGAAAGTTGAAGCTTGCAGATTTTGGACTGGCCATGAGATTCTCTTCTGGTATGGTTTCATTGATGAAATTTTGCTTGCTCATAGACTTCAGTCTTACAAATTTTTTTTCTTGTCAGTGGCTTCCTTCACGAATTTCTTTAGCGAACTCTTTAATCTTTGTCTTGAAGAGTGCAATATATGATACACTTCGAAGCATCAGAAGATCATAGTGGAGTGCATATGATTCCTTTTTCGTTTCATTTTCTTTAGGAAGGAGTTTTGGTGGCCCTTCTTGATGGTTGAGGTTATGGAACCAACATATTGTCCCAGTCATCACCTTTCTTGAAAAGAGAGAAGATATTTGCACAATAAAACTCAGAGATACTTATCCTGTAGCAAGCTGTACTTAACTACATAAGTAACAGAAGGACGAAAATTATTGGTTGCATACCTGGAGATTATAGTATCAATATTGAGCCTCAATTTTTTTCTTTTTCCGTCTGATAAGGTGGGGTATCTATGGGAATGAAAAATAGCGATGACTATTAGAAAAACAATAATTGATAGAGCATGTATTAATGCGAACTTTCACTTCATCTGTGCTCAGCAAGGGAATCCAGTAACAATTGTAGTGGGAATGTGGTAGGCAGTTCTTCTTCTTAGTCTTCTTCTTCTTCTTCTTCTCCTTCTTCTCCTTCATTGGGCAGGGACGGGTCTACAATTTCGTCTTAGCGAGGGCAAATATTATCTACAAAAAAGCATTATTCTACCGTTAGAAAGCCTGGTAAAAATTCATATCATGTAATTCTTTGTTTATCTATAATCGTTGGACTTTAAAATGGTTTAATGAACTTTATCCATTTCGTGGGGGCAAATCACTTGCAATAATGACTTATCGTGTTCTTTTGGAAATTTTTATGGGGACAGAACTCAATTTCAAGGCTAAAAAAATGGATTATTATTTAAAAAAATTCTAAACCTTTAAGTATGTTATTATAACTCTAGAGAAATGAGTCGGGTCAAGAACCCCCACATTCCGACACATAAATCTGTCCCTGATTATTATTGGTTATTTGTTCCTGAAGAAAACTGTGGATCCGATCTTTGTATAGGCCGTAGATGCATGGGTTGGTTTTCTACTTGTCAGTGTTTCAATTCAAGACACCTTCAATGTTGTTGTAATTGAGCTGAGTTCCTTGTAAGGTGATATGTTGAATGCTCTCAGTTATCTTTCTTACGCAAACTATCTTAAGTGCATCTTAAGTGAAAATATATGTTTTTGAAATTAGTTCGGGAATAGTTCCTCCACATTTTATGTGCTATGCATATTATATCTCCTTCTCATACATATTGTTATCCTTAATTCTGTCTTTTGGCATTTTTTTTTTTTTTTTTTAATATCATCTCTGATATTATGTGGATACTAAGCAAAGTCAGGGAGCTTTCTGTCTCTTTCTAGATCTCAAGCGATATCAATATTCAAGAGTTTTGGTGCATCTTACACGAAAATGAGCTATTCTTGGAGACTGATTATTGTGGAGAACCATCTCTACTGACATGGTTCCTCCACAGGTTACGTATGATGGTTGTTGCTTTTCCTTTTCGTAGCTGAATAGTTACCCTCAATTCTCTCCTTTTTCTATGAATTTTTTCAAGTAGTCTGTAATATGTGTGGATGCCAAGTTAAGTTAGGGAGCAGTTTCTAATCATCAGTCAAGATCTCAGGTCATATTGATACTTAGAGTTTTCCATGTCAAGACTTAGTCTTGTGCTAATATTTACACATGCTGCATAACAGGTCAGAGCTTAACAGGTTTGGCAGGAAGTCCCGCTTATGTTGCTCCAGAAGTTCTGATTGGGAATTATTCTGAGAAAGTTGATATATGGAGTGCCGGTGTCCTGCTATATGCACTCTTGCTGGGCGCTCTTCCCTTTCAAGGTGACTCACTAGAAGAAGTCTTCGAGGCAATCAAAAGTGTGAAGCTTGATTTTCAGTCAGGCATATGGCAGTCTGTGTCCAAACCTGCTCGTGATCTAATTGCAAGAATGCTGACAAGAGATGTTTCTGCTAGGATAACTGCAGAGGAAGTATTAAGTAAGTTCTTGATGCTGATTTCTATTTTCTTTTTCAATTTGAACTGATGGATTTGCCGATTGTTGTTTAGATGAAAAATTTTATGCCCCACTTGCAAACATTTATTGAACCGACTATCTTGTGGTATCTGTATCTCTCTGAGTGAAAAAATGGCTCATGGCTTTGGTTTGTCTATTGCCGAAATTGTTTGCTTTGGTCACTGCTGCTTGTGGTATCCATGGTTTTCATAGTTCTGACTATATTTAGCATCAAATATAACACTTGGGCTAAGGTTCAAGGCGGTAGTTTTTGGGGCAATTGCACCAAAAGTTCAAGTTCCATGCTGAAAAAATGCCAGCTTGCTAGCTGGTATCCCACCATTCTATTATTGGACCATTAATTAAGGAAGGTGACGTTTTTTCGGTCTTCTTCACTTTCAACTGCATTTTATGATTTGTTGGCTTTTGTTAGGCAAAGTATTCATCTGCTTGTTGCCGTGACTTTTAATTTTGCCTTCTGAGCTAGTTTAATGTAAAGTTGCGCTCTGAAGGTGTGTTCTTCTCAGTTGCATTTGTTAAGATGACTGCTAATGTTAATTCAGGGCATCCTTGGATCTTGTTCTACACTGAGCGCACAAAACTAAAGAACCAAGTGGCAGCTTCCTCTGTGCAAGTGTCTGCTGCGCCTGGCCCTGAGCAATGTGGAAGCAGAGTATGCTCTGGTTCTGCCGATAGTGGCTCAAGACTTCCTTCACCCTCTAGTCTGAGCTGCAAGCCTGAGGAGTTTGATGAATGTTGTTTTGTGGATGCCCTTTCAGTTGCTATCTCACAAGTTAGGATTTCAGAGCCAAAGAGGAGCAGGCTGTGTAGTCCCACAGGCCCAATAGAGCAACAGTGCCCCTCTGACATGAGGTCTAATACACTCTGTAAAGCTTTCTGATCTGCTGACCGACTAATGACATCAACATGGTCATCTCCATTGCTTTTAAGTTAGGGATAAGTCCCGTCTGCATCTGGCATAATCTCCCTGGAGCAAGTGATGACAATAACCAGCTGATTTCAGTGGAATTGGAATAGTTGGCTCTGGATCCTGAAAATGTGCTGAGTAACTTTTATTCATTTATGCATTTCAATAATGGTCTGAAACACTAACCATGTGAACTGATGGAATCATTGTACAGAGAATGTAAATAGTTTATTGAGTACTGTGCTTTGCCCTCCCAAAGCCAGCTTGCTCCTTACCTCAGGAAGAAAAAAGGACTGCTGCCTCTGAAGGTCGTGTTTTTTATGTCTCTACGTAGGGCTCTTTCAACCTGTCGTTGGTTATCCGTTTAATCCTAACATCATCTACATGGTTCATGTGGGCATATGCGCCGGGTTCTGTTTCAGTTTTAACGATGGTTCAGCGCGCATGGTGACAGGGGATTGTGTCCCTCTGTCATCTCGGGTGGATGTACCTGGTGCAAGAGAAGTGTTAATCTGGTTTGAGTTTTCCACCTGACGGTCGATGGGGACTTACACTAACCCGAAGTATCAGTTCCCACTCGTATGAAACTTTTCGTCTCTCATTTAAAAGATCACCCACCTACTGCTCTAGCTTCTATTTGAATATAATATATCCAGGCACAGATCTCAGAAGTAAGATCGAGCATTGACAGAAATTTGCTCAGGGACTCCACCTTTGGGTTAAGTAATAGAGACTGGAGTAGACAGTTTTCGAGGATCTATATTGAATCGGTCGACTTGGGAAGGGAAAGTTTATTATTTTGTTGGAGGTCAAACCACGATCTTCCTAGAGGCTCCCAGAATTTATGACACTGTCCGGCTTCTGCCTTGCATGTTAGCAAGCTCGGCCTCTTCCTGCGGAAGCGGATTGCCTTTCGAGGGACGGCACTAGAGCCCGCGTATTCTAAACTGCGGATTAAAGTATTGACGCATGCATGTGATATTGTCAAGGCTAGACTTTCAGGAAAGCTTATATAATTCTTCCTGGTCGAATCTCTCTCTTAGACCTGTCAAGAAGCTTAAGAAGCAACCCCCCCCCCCTCTCCTCTCTCTCTCTCTCTCTCTCTCTCTCTCTCTCTCCATGGACCTTGAGAAGCACTCAAAAGTACCAACCAAACGCCCCAAGGGTTGCTCCTGTCAGTCGCCTACGCTCGTCATCTTATTCACCTTGACTCCGCTTCTAGTTCTCCTTCTCGTCCGCATCCAATCTTTCACATTTTCCACTCCTTCCGGTTCTACTTCTTGGGAATTCTTCCAGAAATGGACAGCGGTCACGGTTGGCTCCACCACGGACCACAGTTGTTCCAATAGACTAGGTAATCTAACAGCCAAGCTCCGGGAGTCAGTCACTTTCCTCCCTCTCAAGGACCTGAGATATGCCGACATGGAAGCTGCCATGTCCGGGAGTACTTGGTTCATGAGCTCGTTAAGTGACACTGTCGAAGAGAACGAAGCAGAGCACCTCTATTTCCCTTCCCAAGGATCCAAGGGAAGAATCTTATGCATCAAGGGGCAGGACAGCAGAGATGGCAGCAAAAACTCTTATGCTTTGGCATGGCCTGAGAGCCTTCCAGAATCAGCCAGTCTCTTGGAGGGCCTGACCTTTGTATCAGACACCTACTATGACTACCTGAATCTGTGGCATGGGTTATATGCAGTGGCACCTTTTGTTGGGTGGTCAATGAAGAACCAATGCTTGAAGCCAACAAGGTGGGTACTGTTCCATTGGGGTGAGCTCAGGAGCAAGATGGGGGCTTGGGCTAAGAACCTCATGCGAGCAACCTACGGAGATGTCGCCGTTGAAGTCTTCAGGGGAGGAGGGGACGGGCCGTATTGTTTTGAGAGGGCAGTTGTGATGAGGCACAATATTGAGAACATGGGGAAGAAGAAGAGGGTGCAAGTTTCTGAGCAGCTGAGATGTAAGGCAAGAGAGTTTTGCGGGATCAACAAAAGTATCAAAGGCAACGAGGTGAACGAGAGAGGGGAACCGGTCGTGAACATGACTTTGCTCATGAGAAGAGGGTCGAGGTCCTTCAAGAACGCGTCGGCTGTGGTTAACGTGTTCACTAGGGAATGTGAGAGGGTGGACGGATGCGCCCTGAGCGTCGTTCAGTCGGAAGATCTGAGCTTCTGCGACCAGGTTTGTTCTCTGCACCATGTTCGTGAACCTGCTGCTTCTCTTCCCTCTTGTTTTATTGGGCTCTCCTGGTTCGACACTACACTTTGTACTGTAGACCATATTAAACAATGTCGAAGATCGCGTCATGGTCGGCGACAGTTGATTTATTAGGCTATTTAAGTTCTCCAATCCCCATGAAGGCTGACTACGAGCTGAGATTTAGGGTGGAAAGTCGCAATTTCAGAATAGACATGTGGATTAGGTCATCAAGAGCTTCGGAAGATGGGAAATCCCAACAAAATATCGAGGATTCAGAGCGACTGCTATTTTCTAGAGAGTAATTCAAAAGAGTTCATCAGTACCGAATTGCTGGTCATTAATTGAACTTGCGTCCTCAGATTTAAAACTCCAAACCAGGCATTGGCACGTATGCTGCCATCAATTTCCTAACAAGTGTTCTATACATGCTCATACATATGTTCCTTAATCTTTCAGGTGCGAGTGATGACTTACACGGACATCGTGGCGACCCCGCATGGCGCACAGCTGACAAACATGCTCTTCATGGAGCCGGGCAGTGGGGTGATGGAATTCTTCCCCAGAGGATGGTTAGAGCTCGCAGGCATTGGCCAACATGCCCACCGTTGGACGGCTGAGCTGTGTGGCATGATACACGAGGGCACATACTGGGAACCGCTGGGGACTAAAGATTGCCCCAACCCTCACCAGGATCTCGATTGCTTCTTATTCTACAAAGATGGCCAGGTGGGGCACAATGAAACATTCTTTGCCGAGTGGACTAGAGACGTCCTCAGCCGAGTCAGAGAAAGCAAACTGGAAGAAGCCAAGAAGCGTTTGCAGCCTAAGAGAACCACCTGCGTCTGCTAGGGTCGTGATTTGTCATTCCCCAGTAAAAAGTTTACCGGCACTCCTCCCCTTGGATCTCTCTCTCTCGAGGAGGGAAGTTCGATGGTGTCTTGTTCAGCAAAAGGTCAACGGGCAGAGTTCCCATTGTAAGAGAATACGAACACATACTATCATGTAAAAGGAAGCAATAAACATGCAGTTTTGCCATCTCAAGTATAGGTGGTAAGCATCTGTGAGTTCTCTTCAAATGAGGAAAATCTGTCACTATCATACAAATCTCATGTAGCATAATTTTTCTAGAAAAAAAAAATTTACAGTGAAGCTGTGGATAGACAATCGAATATTGTCCTAGCAAACGCCTCTAGCCGTAAATCAGCAGCTCATCGTTGCTAGCCCCGCAGTAGAAAAGCACTCCTCATCTTCTGGAAAGTTTTGACCATAGGTAGACAAAGAAGAAGCAAACCAATGCAAAAGCCACAACATGGACGACATTACTTGAACCATATTGAACTATGCTCTTGTTCAGCCTCCGCACATTGTTCTTAACACCTGCTTGTGCTTTGATCACCGTCATTTGCTGCAATAAAATAATTTAGATTCTCTTGGGGAGCTGACCATGTGCCATCAAGTAGTTGGCAAGTTGGCAACATACAAATTACTAATCTAATCTCTCATTTTAGTGAACAGATCAAACTGTGCAGTTAAAAAGATCACAAACAGTCCAATTCGATACTCTTTTGTCTTAATTCTTAAAAGCGTAAACTACAAGACACAGCAGATATCGTCATGTTATTCGCCGTCAGAGTCCTCAGATGCAAAATCAGCATTGCATGCCTTGATCGTTTCAATAGTGTAAGGTATTACATCAGTTACGTTTATCAGAAAAAGGCCCCATTTTTCCACTAAAAACCCTCTCGTTTTCACTCCATATTTGAAGAGATCAATCTCATGGACCAGGATGAGATTCCCACGCATTTGTCATCCCCCTCATTTTTTTTCCCCATTTTCTAAATAAGATAGAAAATAATCAAAGAGCAACGAGTACACTTTCAAAAGCTACAGTTAAGCTAATCCAATAGCAAATTTAAATGATAAAAGACTACAATCCCATTATTAGGCTCCTAAAATGAAAATGTCTTCAGAAGAGAAAAGGCAGACATCAAGAGGTTTGGGAATGGGGCTATACCTCATGACCATAAATGAAATTTAAACTTGAAAGTATAGATGGATGGTACAACCATAACTAGTTCAACATCCTTTGTCACAGCAAAGAAATCCACTAGCTCTCCCATTGACTTACTGTTTCCAGCTTTATAAGCCATGCTTTATAGACCATTTTCATTCTTGACTAGTAAGGCTCGACACATTGCAAGTAAAAGCAAAGAGAAATTCAGAGGGCTAAGAAGTAGGCGCACATACCAGCTGATTGAGCAGATCATTCTGAAATTTTGCTTCTGTCTCTATATCTTGCGCAACCTGAATCAAGAGTGAAGAGCTGAGAAAGCAAATAGTGAAAGATCTATACACAAACTTTAGTAGCATGTCTGCCACAGAGGTGATCCACTAAAGTTCAGGATCATTAGTATTATGTAGAAGGAAGGAAACACACATTGTTCCAACACACACATGTCATAACAACTTAAGTCTCTTTTCCTTCAAACTAGAAGAATAGCTTAACATAGGTTCCCTACCACCACAAGATTATTCTTTGTTTTCAACATGCTATCCCAGCAAAATGGCCAGCATCAGAAGTTTACACTAGAAACAATAAATGGCTAGAACTCAAGATATTCATGAGGAGGCACAAATTACAAATATCACCATCATCATTTGAAATCAATTCACCAGCCAAACCAAACCTTTTTGCATGAGCTCGTTGCACAGGATCAATGCAAGCACTTCCTTCTCTCTGTGAGTGGTTCTAACACTATCCTAATACCTTACAAGGTAACGATGTCCCCAAAAATGGTTTGTCAAAAGTCAAGTTTGTCATCTACATCTTCAGCCTTAATCTATATAAATCAGAAGGAAATTTTCAATTACTAAATTCCTGCAACCTCTTTCCCAAGCTAGAGAGAGCCCAGAGCAAACGGGATGAAGTTCACCCCGAGAAACAATGTCTTATAAATGAGGGTCAAAAAGTTCTTATCAAATCATCACTTAATCAAACAGACAATTCCTCGACACAAAATAAAATACTACTATGGTCCAGTAAACTATTGACAAACGGAGAAGGAACAACATCCACCTTTACAAAGCCTTCTCTCGCTAAATGTGGTCAAAGAAAAATGGAAGTGCAAACTTAAAAAACTACTTAAGCCTGAGCAAAGCATGTTTCACAATGTAGAAAGTAGAATTTCAATGAATACTGACATCAGTATGATATGATGGAGATGACCCTCCACCTGCTTTTTCTAATTTTTTTATTACTAAAACTATGGAACTAAACCACTGTTTTCCCCAAAAAATATGGTAAGCTAGTAACAGCAAAGGTTTCTAGGCAACAGCAAGCCCTTCTAGAAAAACAAAAATAGTCATTGCACTGAACCGGGGAAGTCTATTATTTACTATCCACAAGCACTAATCTCTTCCCTGAAGATTCCCTCAGAGAGATTTTAGTAAACTGTATATGATATCGATGCAGCAACGCTAGTCAGGATTCAGGACAAAAGTCATTCCCCTTCATCAAACCCAGCATAGGTAGAAAAAGCATCACTTCCTAGTCATTAAGATAACAGAATTTCTTAAATGGCCTAAATTTATTAATCCAATACCGATTACCATCTAAAATGAACTGAAGTTCGTAATTTTAGGCCCTTTTCAAAAGTAAGAATTCGTTTCGAGCAAAGAATTGACATTACTTTGCTAAATTTCCGCATTCTAGCATCCCTAAGGATCATGAAAAAGGGCCACCTCGACTTAGCTATTTTGCCCAGGAAGCAATTCGGCAATAAACGATCAATTGCCGAACTCGCTTGCAGAGAACAGTGATTAGGGACGAGATCACAGCAATGAAAATTCCACCCCCAAACAGCTCAAAAATTAGGACGGAGGGAAAAGAAAAGAGATCGTACGTTTCTCAATTGGCGAACTTGCTTGCGGAGGCCGGTGATCTCGTCATCCAATTCCCCATGCATCGGATCGATCCGCAACTGGACTTCATCGGAGCCGCCCGCGGGTCTCGTGCTGAGCCCCTCCCTTTTCAAAAAAAAAAAAAAAAAAAAAAAAAAAAAAAAAGCACCAAACGCAGAACCAATGATCAGAAGCAAGAACAGAAAATCTCCCAAGAACGCGACACCGAAGATCCAGGCAGAAGACGGGGGCGAGAGGGGGAAGAGGAAGTACTGGGATCGGTAGGGGGCGGAGGCGCCTCCGTACAACGGGCCGCCGCGGTGGTAGTTGCCGGCCATGAAAGGGGACTGGGACTCCCGAGGCGGGACCGAACGGAATGGAACCGGAACCCTAGCGAGAGAACGAGGCGCTGGATCGCCGACGCCGGAATCGGGACGGCGCGAGAGGGAGAGGGAGAGGGAGAGAGATCGAGAGGTGGCGCCGACGCGGGGTCGGACCGTTCGCAGAAAAACGACTCGGTTGAGGTGGCTGATCCAATGGGACAGATATATATGAAAAAATATTGCATACCCGTGCCACGTCAATTTTGCTCTGATCCATTCATACGTCGACACCTGTCGTCGGGGCCCGCCACATCGCCAGAGAGAGAGGAAGAAGATGGAGAAAGCGTCGTCAGAGACGAAGAAGAAGAAAAAGGGGCGCCCCTCCCTGCTCGACATTCAAAGACGCCTCCTCAATCAGCAGAAGCTGCAGGCGGCCCCGCCGTCCCAGCGACGCCAGCCGCGATCCCACCCCAAACCCTAGCCGGCGCTCCGCCCGCCGGAACCCCGGCCGCGACGGCCCCTACCCGCCCTCCGATTGGGTCTCCGGCGGCGACGACGACGACGACGACAAGCGCACCGAGAAGCAGCACCGGCTCCTTCTCGGCCTCGATGCGAAACCCTCGGCGAATTCCTCGGGCCCCTGCGGCTCCGATTCGAATGCATCCGCTAATAATCACGAGGCGGCCCTCGCCACGCGCAGAATCGGCTTTGGATCTGATTATCCGGTGATTACCAGCTCAGTTTTTGTATTTTCTTGAGCGTCGCCGTCGTCGGAGAGAGCGCGGCCGTCGTCGGAGACCAAGCGTTATTTGGGAGAGAGTCGTCGGGTCAGGAAACAGGGGATAGAGTGAGAAGAGAGAGGGAAGAGAAAGAAGCGCTGAGTTGAGAGCAGAAGATGGAGAGAAGAGAGAAGACGTGGCGGGCCCCGAGGACAGGTGTTGACGCTGTGAATGGATCAGAGCAAAATTGACGTGGCACTGTTGGGTTACACAGTATTTTCTCGCGGGGTCTGTCCATTAGGGAAGCCAGATTCTTGTTCTTCGTCTCCCTCTTCTGCTGGTACGACAGCGGCCGCGCACGAAATCTCGTCTGTTCCTATCAAAGTTTCAATCTTTCGTGCGCAGCTTGGGTTCCGGTGAGCGCGAGAGATGGCTATCTGGATTATATTGCTTCCATGTCTTTTCGCATTGATGGCGGGGCTCGAGGGCTTTTCTACGACTGGGAAGTGAAGCAAGATACGATAGGCTCCTACAAGGAGCACGTTATCACCATCAATGGACGGCACGCCGGCCCGACCATCCAGGCTCATCAGGGAGACAGAGTTTTCGTCAGAGCTACCAACAGGTTGAGCGAGGATGTCGCGATCCATTGGCACAACACCCAACGGGTATGGTAGCGAAACCCATCGAAACTGTGTTCGATGAAGATTGTAATGAGAAGTTCATGCGACAATGAGTTCGGATTGGATTGAATTGCAGATCCAAAGTCTAGGGAGCGATGGAACAGGGGGATGTCGTTCCAAGGCCCATTTCACCCGAAAAAACTTTCACCTATTTTTCAATCATGCATCAGGTGAGCCCTTAGTATGATAATCATCCAATTTTTTACTGAAATTTGTGCGAGGTTCAAGCTGTTTCCACCTCATTTGATGAATATGCCCGGCAGGCATTTAATTTCTTATCTAGCAAAGGGATGTCATTTATACTTATATGCTTCAATGCAGCTTGGAAAATCTCCGTACGACTTCCATTACACAATGCAAACGGTGGCTGGAGCCTGGACTGCATGGGTTGATCGATGTTTTGCCTTCGTACGGCATGGCCAAGCCATTCGCTCAAGATTATCACAAGAACATCATCCTCGATGACCGGTACTGCAAAAGCTATTATGATTGGGCAACAGAGCCTGAGGTGATTAATTTAATTTGATTGCCTCAATTATGAAGAACTTAAACACCAGTTTTGCTCGTTTGTCGCGTTCGTTTCGTTCTCTTTTTGTTGCTTGGATTGCAGTTCCTACTGATTCCCAGGACGGCTCGTAATGCCATCAATCCTGAAAATTTGCACTGGAGGGTCGTCCTTGGTAAAACGTATCACCTCGATATTTTGAGTGTGACCACTCATTGTACTCTCAGCTTTCGGATTGAGGTATACTTTGATTACAACCTAAAAGTTGTTCCTCTGATTTTTTATTTCTTCGCTTTCTATAATGAAGTTTTCCACTTCTGGATCATATACTTGGGGCTTTTTCGATGTTTTTAAAGACTATTAGATTGAAGAAATTTCTGAGATAGATTTGCAAGATGAAGCGACCCTTCATTTTTTATTTACTTAGGACCTCAATCTTTGATTTGCAGGGTCACAACCTTACTGTTGTTGAAGCGGATGGACACTATGTAGAGCCATTTGTGAACCAAAGCCTGATCATCTACTTGGGTAAGACATACTCCGTCAAGATCAAAGCCAGTCAAGATCCGTCGAGAAATTACTTGATTACGACCGACATTGTTGGCCAGAACACCACTGCCACAACCCCTCTCGGTCTGGCCGTGTTCAGCTACTCCCCATCCGCTGGCCCGATTCGGAATGGCGTCACATGGCAGTCAGTTCAGAGCCTGGGGAACAAAGCCTGCCAAGGTAATATATGTGACAGGACTAATGTCTTAGTTAGAGAGGCTGTTTTGATCCCTTGTTTGAAATTTGAGGTTATGTTTCCCTAGAAGATATAAGTCCGTGGATATTTATTATCTTTCAAGCAAAATTTCGCTCTTCTTCTTGAATCTTTGAGAAGTATGATCATTTCTCTCCTGAGGATATAAATTGTACTTTTGTTTTGTTTATTGGCTTTTTTACAGCAATTATTGAGGAATATGCTGGTTAGTGTCTTATTCAGTTGAATTTGATGTTCTAGTCGAGTGTTAAATTGGCTTTCATTATCCAAGTCAGAGGCGATTCTAGTCATGTCTCAGCATTTTTCCTATGATGGCATCCGGTAGTGTCTTGCATGGTTGTTGACTGATCGAGCAATTTGTCATAAGTCTCTTGGCTTTAGTCCCCTGCACACAAAAAGATAATGTTGAAGGGTATGCCCAATTTGTCATTAGGCACACATGTTGAACATTTGTTCCAATTTTTAAACATTTCTAGGAAAAGGAGATTTCTTCTATTGTGAAAGAAACTGTTGGGTTTGATGCTGCAGAGCATGTAGGCATAGGATGGCCAAAAGAGAAGCAACAGATAGGGGTGTGCAAAAGATCTAGAAACCAAAGAGATCACCCGGAACCAGACCAAACCAAATTGAAACCAGTGGTTTCTACGGGAACAGGTTTGATTCCCAGTTTCAATTTGGCAGAACTGGTGAATACCGATCCGATTTTTTATTCTAGACAAGGAACCGTTCATCCACTCACTTACATTGAATTGATATATATATAAAGAAATTCCATCTAAATTGCTTAATTATTAACTAATTTTGTTTCTTGGATGCATAATGGAATTAACCCTGTACCTTTTTTTTATTCTAATAATCAATTTACTTACTCTCTCAATCAAAATAAAATAAACATAAGGAATGAGGGAACCGATTGGAGATGTCTATAAGAGCCAACGGCTCGTTTTAAGAGTATAATTAGTTCTCTCCTTAATCATTTCTATTATAAAATTAAGTTGACCTTGAAAAAAGATAGATTAAGCGATTAATGTTTTAATTTCTGTGGAGGTTAATACTTTTAATGTGGAGCCTAATTTTCCACATGCTTTCAATGTCGGGAAATCTTAAGAAGACCACACCATGAACTTTGAAAAAAATTAAGTTTTTAGTTAACGAGTATTGTTTATTCGTTCCATCCTATAGTTTTCAATTCTTGATCAAAATCAATGACTTGCAATTTAACTTGAATATAAGGTTGAACAAACTTTTATAGACTAGGGATTGGTTCTATGGACTCACTTAAGAATCAGACTAGACCGGTGGTTTGATTTCAGGGTGATTCCATAGAACAAATGGGTGGGTCTTAATTCCAATTTTTTGGAGCTGGTTTTTAGTGGGCAATTCCCAGTTCCAAGGTGAGAACTGCCCACCTAGAACATGCTTACTCCCATCTCCACAGCAAAATATGTCAAGATATGAGAAACTTCAACTTGGTTTCTTATGTTTCTATTTTTCTATTATTTTGTTCTTTTATTCTCCAAAATAAAAGAAAAACATAAATTCGTCTAGAAACGTTAGTTAATTTTTCTATTGATAAAAAAGTAGTCACATAATGAATTTGGAATAGAAACAATAAATAGAAAAATGTTGCAACTTGTTTCTAAAAAAAATTTCCGAAATAAGTCATTTTATTTCTTTTCTTTGATGTCTTTTCTTCTTCCTCCTCTTTTAATCAGTATGTTACTCCCCGTTTGTCATTGCCAATCATTGCCCTCCGCCACTCGGTGACCGGTTAGAGGAGGAAGAAGAAGAAGAGAGGAAAAAAAAAAAAAAAAAAGCAAAAAATCTCAACAAATTATTATAAACTAAAAGAAAATTTACGTCACAAAAAAAGTTTGTAAGTTGTACTAAGCACATTTATTTTCTTTTATTTATTTATTTTGAGAATAGGAATTTTATGCATTTTTTTTTGTTGAAAAATTTTGTACAATTATTAAATGTGTTATTTTACTAAAATTCATTTTAGGGAATAGATTTAAAAAAATTGAAAAAAATTATTCTTGAAAAGAGAAATATTATCAAATGCAGCCCACATTTTCAAGCCCCTTAAATTTAAAAAGTTTCGTTTCTCATCTCAATATATATTTATTTATTTTTGCAATTTTATCCCCAATATAAAAGATAATTAGTTATATCCTTTTGTTCGATTTTTTTTTTTTAAGTACGGCGAAAATTACTAAGAACACCGACGATCGACACCAGAAAGCTTATTTGGACAAGTGCCCAAATGAGATTACTCATAGTCCCCCACTTTTATAAGCATTAAATTTAACAAAAATCCTAATTCATATATCAGTCTTCCATGAAATTGACATATTTGTCATCATATATTTGTTCAACTTGATGGAAATCCCAAGTGATTATATCAGGCCGTTAAGACATGACATGTATGTGCCCAAGGCTTTTTTAATCTACTTGAAACATTAGATGAGTTGTCTGTTGTAATACGAATGTCAGAACCTCAAAGAAACTAATCTTGATTCGATTGCTGATACGATTTTAATGAACTTATGCACGCAGCCATCACCAATTCATGACCTTGATTTGTTTATACGGGGATCATTTTTGTCAATGAAGCAAGATGCGTTGTATAGGGGACAAAAATGAAGTCATTTTCATGTAGATACCCGATCACATAGGCGCCACGACCGCATGTCAATGGCCGGCATGGACTAAATTATCTGTTTTTGGGTCGTTTATCAAGAAAGGAAACGAGTGGCTTTAGAACTCGAACTGGCGCCAAATAACAATTTGATTCAGGATGACAAAAAGACCAAAAGTCAACTTTGGAGAAATTAAGGTAACTCCCGTTTTGGGGCTAAGCCCATTTACCCGAGAAAATATTGGGTAGGTTTTACTGTCCACGTAGGCGAAATGTAAGACCATAGAAAAATCGACACGTGGAAAATTTTGGGCCCACCTGTCAGCCCCCA
Organism: Eucalyptus victrix; assembly: GCA_016097545.1. Lineage (NCBI taxonomy): Eukaryota > Viridiplantae > Streptophyta > Magnoliopsida > Myrtales > Myrtaceae > Eucalyptus > Eucalyptus victrix. Next base: position 3,930,804 of record CM027840.1, on the reverse strand, counting down.
CTCTCTCCCTTAACTCCGTCTCTCTCCCCTTTACTCTCTCTCCTCCCCTCCGTTTCTGCGCACAACTCCCTCGGCTCCCCCTCTTCTCGCTCCACTTCTCATTTCTTTCTCTTGCGTTTGCCATGGCTCGAGCTCGAGTCTGCTCATGGCCGCTTCAGGTCGAGGAGGGGCGGTGCGCCGCCGGACGGAGACCGCATTGAGCTTTGTTTGCGGTGAGATGGCTTGAGGCCGAGCTCGAAACTCGAGCGCTAACGAAAGCTCCGAGTTTGAGGTCAAGCAAGTGTTGTCCATGGCTGGCTGCGAGTGTCGTCCATGGTGGACCGGAAAAAACAATACCCAGGAACAGGTGAGGACGACCCACGTGATGAAATCGCGTTAAATGAGGAAACCGAAGCCGACCCGACACGCCTACGCGGTCCGTTTACAATACCCATTTGTTCATTTCCTCCTCCCAGTTCCGCGTCCGACCCCACCTGCTGAAATTCTTCAAGAAAATTTGGGTTTTTATTTTTCATTTCATCTATCCTTGTCCATCTACCCGTTCGGTTGTCGTCCCAGAGACCATTTGGGAGATGGGTCTGATCTTCTCGAGCAAGTCCTTGCGTTCCGCCCCCCCCCATAGGCCGTGACAGCCATGTATGAGTGTTGGCGTGCTTGTGAGCCTCTTGATCATATGCCCTCTGAACTGCGCAAAGTCCCCGCGAGGCATCGGCGTGAAGCCTCCCGCTTCCGCCTGTCCATGGTCCGGACCCTTCCGGCGTCTCCGCCTTTGGATTGCGAAGAAGAACGGTGTGGCGACGACCAGCGAGCTGGCCACGGTGGCCGCCACGACCTTGACAATTGTCTTGCTTGAGGACGATGACGAGTCCGACGGCGCTTGGAGCGAGTCTATTACGGAAGGAGGAGGAGAGTTGGTGATGGTGATGGCGGTTGGAGAAAAGAGAAGTAGAGAGAGAAGAGGGAGAGAGAGCAGGCAGAAAAAAAGAGAAGTAGAGAGAGAAGAGGGAGAGAGAGTTGTCGCAGAAACGGAGGGAAGGAGAGAGAGTAAAGCGGAGAGAGACGGAGCGTTAACGGAGAAGTGGAGCCTGACAGGTGGGCCCAAATTTGCCACGTGTCAACTTCTCTATGGTCTTACATTTCGCCTACGTGGAGTGTAAAACCTACCCAATATTTTCTCCCATTTACCCCATCACTCGAGCTAATGAAGTCCTCACACGTGGAAGTTCCCATTACCTCAGACCGCACGCCATGGATCCTCAAATCGCTTTCTCTTTCTTTCAATTCTCACTCCACAAAAAAAATGGGAGATCGACAGAGACAGGGGAAGAGAGAGAAAGAGAGAGAGAGCCCTTTGCTCGTCAAGGCGCCCTCCAAAACTGGCAGGCCTTCGCCTTTAAATTCACGTTCGACGCCACCACCTTGAGAGAAAGAGAGCGAGAGCCAGAGAGAGATATAGAGATGGGCATCGAAGGAGAGGAGACGGCGGTGGAGCAGCAGCGGCGGCGGCCCAGGATCCTCTGCCTCCACGGCTTCCGGACCAGCGGCGAGATCCTGAAGAAGCAGGTCCTCAAGTGGCCCGACTCCGTCCTCCGCCGCGTCGACCTCGTCTTCCCCGACGGCCCTTTCCCGGCGGAGGGCAAGTCCGACGTCGAGGGCATCTTCGACCCTCCCTACTTCGAGTGGTTCCAGTTCAACAAGGTCCCCTCCTCCTCCTCGATTTTCCCCTGTTTCCAGAATCCGCGCTCTGTCTCTCTGTTTAGAATTTTACGTATCATCATACGGTCTCTCAAAGTTTGTTTATTTTTCTCGGCAGGAGTTCACGGAATACACCAACTTCGACGAGTGCCTCGCCTACATCGAAGACGTCATGATCAAGCAAGGACCTTTCGACGGTCTCCTGGGTTTCTCACAGGTGCCGTCCATTCTCCCTCTAAAACAGAACGGGTTTTACCATCTTAAAAATCGAAACTTGACGATGTTGGAATTCTACTTTCGATGCGTACGCGGTTCGTTGTACCTCCATGAGTCAATATAAACGAACGCAGAATAGCGAAGCGAAAAGAACACGCAGGCTCCGTCTCTCGCCCTGTATATCTCGCGTGCGTCGACCCAACGCAACAGTTTTCACTCTCCTTCTTTTTCCCCCTTTTGGTATATCTTTTTGGCGTGAATTCTGACCGGCGACGAATGCACGAACAATGCAGGGGGCGATATTGTCGGCGGCGCTTCCGGGGCTACAAGCGAAGGTGGGTCGATGTTGCCTGCGGGAATCTTCTTTCCTCGTTCCTTCTCTGAAACAAGAAAACCCAAAAGAAAAAAATAAGTAATCTATTACGTTCCCGGAAATTGATTTTATTTATTTATTGTGGTGGGCTGCAGGGAGTGGCGCTGACCAAGGTGCCGAAGATCAAATTCCTGGTGATCATCGGGGGGGCCAAGTTCAGGTCACCATCGGTGGCCGACAACGCGTACGCTTCTCCCATACAATGCCCGTCCCTCCACTTTTTAGGTACCAATCATCCGTCCGTCTCGTCTCTTTTCTTTGGTTTCGTCTCCGGATTCTTTTAGACATCTGGTACGGAATCGATGCGTTTATTAATGCGCTTTTAAGTCGATCTGGTCGTGATCGAAAACGATGGTCGATCCAACTTAATATGGACCGTTCCGTGACTACTACTGATTAGTAATTGATCGAACCGCTTCTTGTTGCAGGAGAGACTGATTTTTTGAAGCCGTATGGGTTAGAACTGTTGGAGTCGTGTGCGGATCCCATCATAGTTCACCATCCCAAAGGCCACACCATTCCCAGGCTTGGTAACACATAACCCCCTCCTTCTCCTGTCTCTGTTCCCGTCTCTCTTTTTTCACTGTACCGATTACGTGTGTGCCTGCTTATTTCAGATGAAAAGGGATTGGAAACGGCAGAGAGGTTCCTCGACAGGATTCAGGACGTGTTGGCAGAGGATGAAGAACACTAGATCGATCACCATTCGGCGATAGGGCGTTTCTTTAGAGACCTAATAAGAGTCTTGTTTGCTTTATTTGAATGCATTATGGTTTCAGCTTTTCATTCACGATCCAATCTTTGGTCATTTCATAAGTTCTGTACGTTTGACATTCAAATATAGCTTGATAGGTCGGATCTAGGTTCAGACTTCCGAACCTAAACTACATGTATGCACTTCGACCGATATACGGTCTTGGTGTTCAGGTTCCGAACCTTGAATGACCGAGCAAGTAATGGTAGTTATAATTCTCCATGAGCTGATTTTCTAGTGTAGTCGTTACTTATCTGTTTCAATGTGGATTATATTCCATTACTTCGATTTTGTAAGATGAAAATTTCAAGACTTAATGCTTTAGAATATAAGAAACAAGTACAAAAGAAGCTGCACTAATGAGAGACTAATCCCGCTCTTATAGATTTTGATAGCTTGGGTATTATGTCTAACTAAAAAGTTAATGCTCCTTAAATAATAACTCGTAATGAGATAAGAATGCATGAGGCGTGCAAATACAAACTTCTTGAAATTAATTTTACTTAGGGAGGCAGTTATCTTGATGACTTTATCTTTTCTTGGAAAGCAAGGGGCTAAAAGTTCGAATCCTTGACCTCTCGGAGGGTGACATGGAGGAAGTGATTATTATGAAAAATCACCAGCCCTTGTGTTATTTAGGGAAGACAAGAAAGGCTTCACTTGAGGTCATTATGAGATCAACGACATTTTATTGCAATTGTGAATTATGTTCATATTCCTTGCTCGAAATTTGCATTCAAATTGCTACATTTAGTTATTTTTCTTCAAATCGCCTCAACAATTAAGAGCGCACAGATTCACACAACTCTAGCAATTGCACGGTGTGCATAGGACGAAGGACTACTGATCTTAATTGAGATTAACTACGGGGTTCAAAGAGTCTCAAGCACTCCATTATAAGCCAGAGAAGGAAAAAAGCATTCGTAGCTATGTAATCTGAAGTGTTACAGACAAGGTTTGTACGAGAAAAGAGAGAACGACAACAACAATCAGGTACAGCTTTGCCTCCGACGGCTGTTCCAGACTCTTATCAAATGACAAATACATAAAGACAGGCTAACAAAGAACAAACACCAACTCCCCTTGGTTTTCCCGGTTATTATTATGATCCCAAGAAACAAGCTGAGTTAAACAAAGTGATCGGCAAAAGTGGCAGATGGTGATTTTCGTGAGGAAAGTTAAGGTCGGACCCAACCGTGTCAAAGGGCTCACGGTCGAGGCAGTGCAGACTCCAATTACTGCGACAATCCACTCTGTCGCTAGTAAGCATTTCATATACTTGTCTACTTTGCATGTGTTTGTGTAACATGTATACAACAAGATGAGCGTTTTGTCGAATGCTATAGAGTTCAGAGAATGAGAATGTTATTTGCGATCATGACATTAAACACATGTGGACTCGCCTGAATTATAGGAAAGATGGACAGGGCGAAGGATGTCCTTAGAAAAATGGGGCCGAAGGCGGCTGAAGCGGCCAAGAAGGCCGAGGATCTCACCAGAGACACATGGCAACACTGTAAGTCTTCTTGTTTTTAGAGTGCTTCAGCAATTCTTCTCATGAAATAGAGGTTACTTCCACTCATTTAGTTCTATGTGGCTGAAGCACTAATCAAATCCCTATCAATGCCTCCGCTAGGAACTTGTTGTTGCGTTTGCAGATAAATCGGCTAATGTCTTTCTCTATTGGTTTGCTCAGAGACTTTCACCCTTTAACTGTGATATCTAAGATTTAAGTTATTGAAGAACCGGCCTTTTAATGGTAATGCTCGATTTCCAATTATGCACACATCTTTTCTGACAACAAGGTACTTTAATTAGTCAAAACAGGTCCGAGTATTGCCGATGTCGCCATAGGCAGAATCGCTCAGGGAACGAAGGTCCTGGCAGAAGGAGGCAGGGATAAGATTTTCCGGCATACTTTTGAGACTATTCCCGAGGAGAAATTGTTGAAGTCGTACCCTTGCTACTTGTCCACATCTGCCGGCCCGGTTATTGGAGTCATATACCTCTCGATGGCGAAGCTCGTGTTCTGCAGTGACGATCCTATAGCTTGCCAAGCCGGTGAACACACTGAATATGGTTACTACAGGGTATGCACTGCTGACATGGGCACCGAATGCTTATAATCACCAAGTATATAGTATATGCAGAAAGCGGATAAACATGAAATTATTGGATAGGCTTATGCAATAGCTAACGAAAATGGTCAACATAGTTGGCAGGTGATGTAATCGGTTACTTAGATCTCCAGGAATTGAACTGATTCTGCAGGAAAATGGGACCTTGCTAAACATCATAAGCAATTACGTTGATCTTAATTTCTTGTCACAATAAGAACTATGCTCAAACGATGAAGAGTGCTTTTTGGCGCGCAATTGACAGCTTTACTCTTGCCAATGCTGAAATCGATGTTCAAACACATTCAACAAGCATATGTTTTTTCAGAGGCGATCTATTTCTTTTATGTTATGTGTGTAGGTGGTCATTCAACGGCATCAGTTAAAGGCGGTCGTCCCTTCAACAAGCACAGTCAAGCCAGTTGAAAAGTACATCCAAGTAATTTCTATCGACAACCATGAATTCTGGTTCATGGGATTTCTTCACTAAGAGAGCGCCGTGAAGAATCTCCAAGGAGCAGTTCCAACACCAGCGTCGGCAGCACTAACCTCGTATTTGCAGTCGAATAATATAGAATTCTAATGCAACATATTGTGGGAGAGTAAATGGTGGTACGTCCAAACGTTCACGGCTCCTTTTCTTCTGCTGTGTCATCACGAATGCAAAGTTTTGTCGATTCGCATAGGCACGCAATGTGGTTCTGATTTCGTATGTTCGTAATTATCCTGGCGCAGTTTGGCTACACCTACGCCCAGTCAACTCATTCAGGTAGAAGCATTCTCTGATTCCTGATTTACTATCTCATTTTAGAGTCTTCTTCCACTGATTAGTAATTTGGTGTTTCTACTGCTTCCCAAATCAAACACTACTGGTTCTTGAGCTTGCACTTACTCAGAAGATTATGTTCCGTACTCATTGCGACTCAAGCTGCGAATTTTTTTTTGTATAGCAACTGTTCAAGGTTTCCAGAGATCAATATGGCGTACCAAGGAGCGAATAATTAGAACTTCGTGTTTGCGCATCGAAGTAAATCTATGGAAAATATCCTTCGGGCACGATTGGCACAGTGTAGAAATAAAGCATAATCTCTTGAAATGTGGTGCTGACATGTAATCACAACTCAGACGAAAGCAACTCGAAATGGATCCAATTTCCAAGCGGCCCAAACATATTGGATCCATGTTGATTTCATGGCATGGGCCGCGGCTCATTAGTTGGAAAATGAGAATCATTCTAATGAATAAAGCCAACTTTGAAGCTCTTGTCAAGCCCGATTGCAAGTGGGTCGGGTCGGATCACGCCGGACCATTCTAGTTAGGAATAGAGCTATCTCCCTCGACGACCCCAAGAAATGGTCTGACCAAGGACTCGGGCCGGATTCACCACGTCACCGGCTTTATTTTCCGTCGCTCTAGCATCGGGCCAGCAAAAATCACCACACCGGCGAACAAAGGAACCGTCATGCGGAAGCATCTAAATTCCCTGAATTTTTATAAGACACGGGTCTTATATTTTATTATATGCCTCCAAGGACCTCATTTTTGGGACCAACCTACGAACGCTGGACAAAACCCCAAAATCTTAGAGATTAGATCTCGTGTGGGTAAAATTATAAAACCCCCGCCGGAGTCAATGGCAATCGAGTGGCAAGGCACGGCGGCAGGAGCAGTGTGCTTTGTTTCCTACCTCCTACGAAGCTCAATGGCTAGGGGGCTATGCCGATTAGGGGCTCTCCTCAGTCAACCTTTGAAGCACGCTTGCCTCTAAAATGGCGTATCATTGGGTGGATTCCAACTCTGATCAAGCCTCAAACCTCCCCCTCCCCCTACATCAAATTGTCATGATCATATCCCCCAAAATGAATGGAAAAAAAAAAGCAGCTTTCTGTCTGGCCGGTTTTCACTCACACGTAAAGGGGGAGAGAGAGAGAGAGAGATAGGTGGCAATATATCACATGGGTTTTGTTTTACACAATTGTTAAATGAGCTTTAATCATAAGAGTTCAATTTTCATGGCACTGATGATGTACGATGCGGGATCAATTAGTACATTAGAAATTGTAGAAATTATTTAGTTAATTACTTCACAAGTTTTTCGAGAGCACTTAACAAACGCGATTGAAGCATTCATTTTGTTTTATGTACCTATTACATGGCCATTTCGATCCATCTGTATTATGAAAGTTACCCTGGGAGTGAGAAAGGCTTTGCTTTCTTTAATTTTGAGTCATTTTCCGCACTTTTACGTGTACTTGAGATGCTTTTGTTTAATTCAATGCATCATTCCCTGCTAAAGCAAAAGCAAAAGAGCTAATAATATTTAAAAAGAAAAAACTCGACGAAAGGGATCACAAAGTGTGCTCTGTTTTTGAAGGGGTAAAAATACAGGCCACGGCGGCAGCCATCCAACTCTTGGGGTCATACTTGTGTTGAATGCGACATCAATTAATTGAGCTAATCCTATACAAAAAATTCTCCAAATTTAGTTTCAATCTCAATTTATCTTGAACATTCTTTTTTTATCTTAAACAAATCACCAACTTTCACTATAATCCTAAATCTGACCACACTTCCAAAAACTGTTATTAGTTTCTTCAAGATTATCAACCTCAAGAGATTTTTAGTATTCCTTATGAAGACAAGGGCGTTGATAAAGACACTGGTTGTGATAATGAACACATAGATGGATTTGGGATTAGAGTAAAAATTATGGATTTTTCTTTAGACAAAAAAAGTTCCTGATAGAAATTGAAACCGGATCTAATATTGACCAATCTCTTTTTAGGAATTAGGGCTCACTTAATCATCGTCCAAGAGATTTCTTTTCCATTCCTGTTTCTTGGTTGCACCCCATTACAAGGGTCATTTTGATTTGTGGGATCTTGAAGGGGTCAGATGTTTCCAAGTGAACAGGACGAAAAGGGGACCGACGGGGGGGCGTGGGGATGGGGGAGAGGAGAGGGAAGCATGTTAACATTGTCAGCCTAAATAAAGAAAAGATGTGATTGCAATTTGATCCCCCCCCCCTCAGTCCCTGCGTCGCCTAATAAGCCATGAGCTGTGCAGCAGCACAGGCCATTAAGTCTGTCCAACTACCCCACTTCCTTAGTACCCCATGTCTCTCCCCTCTGCCCTTAAATGCCATTGCCATGATTTCCTTCAAGAATGCACACCCCCAAAAGCAATTACGACCCCTTTTCCCATAAACAAAATTGAAAATCATGGGATATAACATGCTTTATTCAAGTATCATGCCCCCTAAAGTCTTTGAAGTTTGTGCAGAATGTATCGTCTTCATATCATCGCATGCGATAAGATAAAGCGTGATTAGGGGATGAACCGAGATGTGACCAGAGCATTAGAGCCTTGGGTGGAGGCAGGGAGGGAGGCTCCAATGCTGACTGTCGGCCCATTTGTCCCTAGATCATCCGTTTCAAGGGCACTCCCCCTCCCCCCTGTAAATTACCAAGTAACGAGAAAAAGATTTGGAACTAATTCGAAATAAGAAGATCCGCGAATTTGTACGGCATTACGTTTGAACGATGAGTGCGGGAAAGATAGTGACTATCGCATCCTAGCCACCCTAATAAGCAAATCTTTTATGTAGATTTCGCAATTGGTCGTGCCATTATTGTACACACAGGCCTGCTCCAACTTCAATTGCTCGCTCTTTTGTTTTTTTCCATGCCAAAAGAGTATCTCGAGGGTTCAGTATGTTCATAAGTTCAGCTGTAAAAGCGTGGAAAGGCTGCTTTGAATTTCGATGTTTGTAATCAAGTGCCTTGTAGAATTAACATCAAATATGTCCCCAACAGATGATTTCGTACAACTCAACCTGAGAAAATTCAGCACAAGCAAATAAAGCTGATGTAATGTCGACAACATCTTCTATGTTGCTGTAGTTCTTACATATTTGTCTTCGACGGTGATTCCTCATTTTATGATGAATTCGCCAGACAACTTTATCGATTCATGAGATCTTGAAGACAAGTTCGAACGCCTCCGATTTTTAATGCGTTTGCATGGCCAAATCAAGCTAGAAAGTCCATCCCATTTTCTAATAGCGATGCAAAAAAATAGATGTCAAGATGCGAGTGATGAACTTCTTTTTTTTGCTCATATACTGCCTGCTTGCTTGGACCAAGTGGGCCGGAAAGAGCATTGCTATTTGCTTTTTTTGTCTGTCTACATGCTTTCTTTTTCTTTTTTATCAATTACTTCAAAGAAAGGTAAGTTTGATATGAATTTTCTTTTACAGGTTCAGTGTTGCAATTTGCTTGGTGAACATTTATTTGTGCAATCATAAAGGTAATGAGAATTGAGAAAATTGTCCTAGAAATCCTAAACTTTTTTAATTTTATCAATTGAATTTTAAACATTTTCATATTTTTTTCAATTAAGTCCATTTGGTCAAATGGTCTAAAATTATTAAAGTGGAAAAGAAAGAAAAATATAAAAATATAAAAATATAATTTTTTTGGAAAAGTATCAAAACATTATTAAAAAATATCCATGTAAGTACTAAACCAATTGTGCCAAATAGGATGGTCGGCGCCCACATAAGCTATTTCTAGTTAAAATTGGTCGGGTGGACTCAATTGACAAAATGTAAAAAGATTTATAACTTAATTGGTAAAATTAAAAGGTTTATGGGCAAAATGACAAAAGTATAATAAGTTTAAGATTGTTTAGACAATTTTCCCAACATGAACAAAAGCTATCTAGAATTACCGACTTGTTTAGATGATTGTGTTTGGCCATAGATGATAATAGTTTGTCGTCATGTATAGTGTTAGAATTTCTAATCAAAAGTTTAAACTTATAGATAGAGAAAGGATACATTATACAAGACTCATTTAAATTCCCATAATCAATCGATTCATGATCAAGAACATAACCGCAATAGACAATCATGACCAATTTCAAAGGGATCTCACTAAGTAGATGGTGACCATGTGTATAGTGTGAGAGCATGTAATAGGAGCCCGATACCTTGATCCAAGGAGATCACTAAGAAGGAGCCCAAATCTGAACCTATCAACATATCCAGTTGGACTCAATTTCATTCAAAAGCATAAGTCAATGTAGGGTTCTCTATAACTCACACATGCATCCTAGCAATTTCTCTCTCACATGCAAGTTTAGTGTTGGGTCCACTCCCCCTTAATCTAGGTATTCTTCCACTTCATTTTATCTCAAGTTGAATCTCCATTAGCATCCGACTTCATCCCTAGTCTTTGTCTCCGGACCAAACCATGAAGTTTGCCATCGAGCCTATATTGCTACACCACAATGTCCATTGGCCCAGAAGCCACACTAATCACCAAATTCCTTCCTTGGGATATTCACCAAATACTAGTACACATTAGGAGTGATCTACTAATCAATCATTAGCTTTAATACCATTTATTAGGAGCGCCCAGCAAAAGCTCAATACCTTCATCCAAGGAGATCACCAAAAATGGCCCAAGTTAGAACTTGTCAACATATCTAATTAAACCCATGTTCACTTAAAAGTTAAGCTGCATACCACACCACTTATCCAATGTGGGGGTGAGCATCGGTCCAGGGTTGATCTCGGGTCAACCCTGGACCAACCCTGGACGGTCCTAGTTCGGTTCCCAATGAGACTAGGTTATTCCTTGGTCCTAAGATTCCTAGACAAGTACTATGCGGGTTGATCCTCAATCCAGGGAATTTAGGGTTGGTCCAACCCGAACCAATCCTGACTATATATATAATATATCATTTAGATTTTTTTATATAGAGAAAACCTTAAAATAAACGGCGTCAATAACATTAAACAACTATTTAGTGAGTAGTTCAAGTAATTTTACTTAATCTTTAATAACTTAGATTTTTAATATCTTTTACAATATCAACAACCATAATTTATTAAGGAAGAAAATGTCTTCGTGAGAAGTCCTCACAGCATCCAAAATGGCATAAATAGCTCATTACGGCATTAGCCTCTAGTATTCATTATTTTTTGTCTTATTTGTCTTCTTAGTCTTCAATTTGTCAAAATCAAGAGAAACAACTTCTCCACTTGCAACTCAACACTTACCTCGCTCACTTTGGGTCACTCATGCCGCTTGCTGCTCGATGCTCACTTGGCTTGCCCCCACTTGACATTATATGCTCACTATGTTCGACACTCACCCCACTCAACCCTCACCGCTTGCCTTTCTTAGTTGACCTCGCTTGTCATCAAACTCATCGGGTTAGTCCGATCCTCGCTTGTCATTTCAAGGAGTATAAAAAATGAAATAAAAAATTATTGATTGGTCTCAAGTTGACCTTGAAATCGGACCGAACACATTGGTTCTGTCCGGTCCTCAATCGTTTTTTCAATGAGTATTAAAAATGAAATAAAAAATTATCGGTTGGTCTCGGGTTGACCCTAGAATCAAATCAAACCCATTTGGTTGATCCGGTCCTCGGTCCCAAGCTCAATAGGGTCGGTCCTTGGTCCCAAAAATCGAGAACCAGCACTATGCGAGTTGGTCATAGGGTTAGGGGGTGGACCCGGCCAACCCGGACCATGCTCACCCCTAATCCAATGTGGGATTCTCTAACACAATTCGTGCATGTGTCCTAACATATAGTGGATGCGTTGACAACTTATTGTTTGGCCACTATACTCCAAATAATTTTCAATGTAGAGATGTTTGCTAGCTACCACAATTAATTGATAACATGGTTTACTTATAAACATCCTAATTGTTAGAATGTACAAGTGAGTTATGTTAAAAAAGTTCCTTATCAAAGAAATGATTTGGTGTGACGTAGTTAATTTATCATAATTAACTCATAACTTATTAGCTTAAGTTTTTGCACAAAAGTGGGTCGAATTGGATATGTTGATGGGTCGAACTTGTGCTCTCATTTGTCAATATCTCATGGTGATGAAGTGCAGAACCACACCTAAATTAAAGGGCCACGTTGGAATTGACTATATAGTATTGTTGGTAATATATATCCACTGATGTTTCGATGGACACCGAATTTATAGCTCCGATCTCATGTCAAATGACAATTTATGCCAAGATCTTTTCTTGGGATAACGGCTTCATAACATGCATCTCCACGAATATTGATCACATGACATAACCCAAATCATTCTCTTATCTAACAACGACATCTTTTCACGCATGCCTTTTCAACATCTTTTGCAATAGAGAGTTTGACGAGGTAACAGTAAGTCTATAGTCCTTACCCTTACTACATTACCACGGCACAGAAAAAGCCTGCCAAAGATGAAAGTAAATCATCCCCCCCACCCTTCCAAGTGGCGTGGGAGACCAACTCAATTTCCTTTATTCTACGAACTCAGAAATCTGCCTACCCGCTCTAGTCACAGTTTACCTCGCCTGCAAGGCACTAAATGGCATCCTCGCTAATCTCAAGGTCGCGCTTCAGAAATGCATCCGACACCCTAGATCCTACGTATGCATGAGATTTTCGTCTCGAGCGAGAGGCGCGGTCGGTTCAAGTTAAAAGAAAAGTATGTGCGACCAATGGGGACAGGGGATATAAATGCAATCTGAGTTCGATAACGAGATAAGAGGAGGAGGAGCGTTGATGATCACGATAGATGTGGCCACAGGGCAGAGAGGGTTTTTTATCCACGAGGGAGGGAGAGGGTGTGGGGATATCGATCGTGGTTTAATTCAGACGAGGCCCCAGAAAAACGAGAGCTAAGAAAAGGGAAGCTGTATGAGCTGTAGTGTCAGTCCATTCAGTTTGTTTCTTTTCCCTTGCCTTCTCCTCCTCCTCTCCTTCGATGGAGCCCCACATGTCCTCCCCCCTCGAATCCCATACACAGACACCCACACATGTCAAAGCATAAAAACATATGACCGATAGGATGAGACCGAGGTCGAGCTTGAAGATGATTTCCCCGACAAGCCCTCCCGAGTCTCGACTTTCTCCAACATCCTCATTCCGTGTCAACTCCCTCACATGCTCCTCTCCCAGTCTCTTCCTTTTATTAATCTCCTTCTTTTTCCCTCTCCTTTTTCTTTTCATTTTCTCCTCTTTTTTCTTTTCATTTTCTCCTCGGAGAAGAAGAAAAGGGGTTTGTTAGTATTATTATTATTATTATTGACTGGCCACATAATTTCATGCGGGTTCTGCAGATGACCTGCATAATCGACGAGCATGAAGAGAAACCGCATATGATGTGATGTGACGTTACGAGAGTAGGCATCTCGATGAATAGGCCGTATAAGAATATGGTTATGACGTAAACAAGCTATTATGCATACGGAAGATGCATGAAGGGGGAGATGTTGCTGCTGCCCATCACAATCTTGATTCCGTCTTCATCATGTAATCACAATTAACGAAAAATCTACAGTAATCAGTAGGGCATTAGGAAGATAGGAGGAAAGAAATGAAGGGAAGAGAATGACGGGGAGTCGAGAGACGATAAAGGGACAGCACACAAAGCGGCGACCAGAGGCTGTAATTGAAGGCTGAATACATGGTAGAGGATGAGAGTACACTTCTTCAGAATGAAGAAATTAATGGATTACGAGGTTTCAGAAAATTTTGGCAATAAGAGAGAAAGAAATAAAAGAGAAAATGAAGGATCTCTCTCTTTCTCTCTCTCCCTCTCTCTTTCTCTCTCTCTCTCTGAAACTATGCACGCCATTCACAGCCTCTTATCATTTCAGGTCCGACCTCAGATCTCTGCTCATTGAGGATTCTCTACCTGAAATGAACACGGGAAAGAGGGAGGTGCAGAGAGAGAGAGAGAGAGTGAGGAAAGCGAAGAGAGAGGAAAGGGAGATGACAGATGTGAGGTACGCAGGTTTGCATGATGAACACGTTTGATTGGACATTCAGAATTCTCTCTCTCTCTCTCTCTCTCTTTCTCGATCCTTGATCATCAGTCCTCACCCCCCATTAACTATCATCACATGTCGTCTGTTTACGGTTTCAGTTTCGCCTTTAATTCTGGCCCTCATTAATTCATCGACCCACGTTAACCAAAATCCAACACAACAGTTCAGACGCAGAAAAACAAGAGGAGAAATGCAGACTTCATCAGTTCAGTTCAGCCCATAGAGGATGGATGCACCACAGCTTTTGCCGAAACTAAAAGCTTGAACGGCGCACCAATTCCAACAATTTCCATCATCGAGAAGAAGAAAATGACGATCGGAGAAGATAATAATCACGTTAATGGAAATGCCAAAGTAACTTAAGCTTCATGAGCAATGGCCCATCCATCCTCCAAGGGGGTCAAATTAACGTTTTCCTACTCTCTCTAGCTCATCATCCTCACAATCTCCGACCAAACACCAGCATCCAAGAACTAGTAAGAACGACAAATGATTATCAGACTCTCAAGAACTAGCTAAAGCCACCAAGAGATCAACATCTACTCAAAACAAGAAGAAGAAAAACCAAGAAAAGTTAACAAGAACCCTAAACCTAAAATGAAAGAAAAATAAAGAACTGATGTTATCCCTAACCCCATCGATCCTCAGCCACTTCGACACGGCCAATTAGGGTTTCTTACCGAGGGTGTGCTTGTTGTTGTGCATCCACACCTTGAGCACCTGGCGTTTCACGCCGGTCTCCGCGCAGAACTGCTCCACCGCCCCCTCGTCGTGCTTCTGGATCCTCCACCCCAGCCTCTCCGCGAATCCCAGCATCTTCTCCTTCTGTTCAGGCGTGAACTTGGTCCTGAACCTCTTCTTCAGCCCGCTTCCTCCGCCGCCGCCGCCCCCGCCGCTGCTGCTGGGGTTCGACACGTCCTCCAGCTCCTCCCTGCTGTGCCCGCCCCCCGACGCCGCCGGCAGCGCCAGCGGCCGGTGCTGCTGCTGCGGCGGGGTCAGGTGCAGGTACCCCGCCGGCGGCGGCGCGGCCCTGTAGTAGGGCGAGAACTGGGGGTGCTGCTGGCCGGGGTGATGGTGCGGGTGGTGGTAGCTCACCAGGGCCCCGCCTCCGTCGCCGGCGTCGGTCTCCTTGCGGTGGAAGTTGCGGTGGCAGTTGCAGGCGGCGCACTTGAGGGCGTCGAGGGTGCCCTCCTCCCCGGCCGCCATGAACTCGCCGCAGCCGTCGACGGCGCTTCCCCCGATGCCCACCGCGTGGTTCTTGAGGCACTCCCGGTACCGCACGGACGCCGACGCCGACTTCCTCGGCGCCGCCGAGGCCCCGCCCTCCCCGACCCCCGCGGAGCCGCTCGGCCGGCCGGGGTTGCCCAGGGAGTCGTAGCCCACCGGCGCAGGCGCCGCCTGGTGGTGGTGCACCGGAATCTCCATCTCCTCGTCTTGGTCCTCATGCTCGTCGAATTCCATATCTTCCCTTTCCTCCCGTCCTCTCTCTCTCTCTCTCTCTCTCTCCAATTCCCTTCTCTCTCCAAGATGAGACGGTGGCGGCGGCAGGGGTGGCGGTGGCCGAGATCTTTACATGGGTTTTTTCGCTTGAGTGGAGAGATCCGCCAAGCACACTCTGTGTCAGCAGCAAAGACGATGATAAACGATAATAGCTCACTCGACTTAACAAGTAAAAAGAATTCGAATTTCGAAAAAGAAGGGCAAAGAAAGAATACAAACAAACACCCCCCAACAATTAGAAGCGAGAGAGAGCTAATACAGAAAACAGAAGATAAGAGGGGATAGAGAGTGTGGCCATCATCAATTCCCCGACTCTGCACAGAAGAGAGAGAAATTAGAGAGAGAGAGAGAGAGAGAGAGGGAGGGAGAAGGGTGGGGGGTGTCTCACTCGAACAAACCCTTTCCTTTTCTCCATTTCGCAAGCCCCAAAAGGCTTTTTAAAATTGCCCCCCCCCCCCTTCTTCGGACCCGAAGCCCTCCTCTTCCGGTCACCTAGAGGGTGGCTTTACTGGCTACCGCCGGTTAATCCCCGTGATTATCAGCAGCTCTGTCTTTATCTTGTTTTTAACCGTCTTTCGTTCCTTTTCTTTACCTTAACTGTCTGAAGGAGGAGGGAGGGAGAGGGGGTCTGTGAAAAAAGTTAAAAAAAGGATGGTGGGGGTCTGAAAATTTTGCCCTTTGTTAGCTAAAACTGCAGGCCAGGCCATGGGGACTGTCTGCCTCACTTCTTTCCCGTTTTGTGCTTGCTTGCGAGTGCTTTTTTCCTGTCAGCAGCAGTCTGCTGCGGTAATTTAAAAAAGAAGAAGAAGAGGGTAGAAAAAAGAGAAGACCGAGAAGACGATAAAAGAAAAAGGTGGTAGAGACTGAGAAGAGAATTAGATGCTCTCTCGAAATTACATGGCGGTAAAAAAAAAAAATAAAAATAAAAACCTAGAGAGAGAGAGAGAGAGAGAGAGAAAAGAAAATGTTTTATTGGGAAAAAGATGGGGGCTTGCGTGCTGTTTCGAGAAATGACGTCGGGGGCCTGAAGGAGAGAGGAGAAGGGTGTCGTCTTCTGGCACAATCAGAGAGACGGACTTGGACGGGGATCTGGCAGCCTTGAAAAGATTAATCTCTCTCTCTCTCGCATTAAGCCAAATAATAATGATTATTATTGTTTTGTTGTTGTTATAATGCCGCCATTATTGTCAAGTCATATGAGAATAGACCAAACATGCAAATCATTTGCATCGAGGGTCGAATTGGTAGGAAATAGTACATTTGTTATGGCGAAAATTCAACGAATGAATTTTAAGAAAAATGAAATGAGGTGAGGCTATATGCATTAACGACCGAAATGGTTAGGTGTAGATCATAAGTGAAAATAAGAGTATTAACATTTATCAAAGAAAATGTTGAATTGTAGATTCTTATTTTTGATAATAGAAACTCCCGATCAATCAATTTTTTTAATCGATATAAACAATCATGTAAAAAAGATTCGAATTGTTCAATGATTGAAACAAATGTACTAGGTCAGAGTGGACGCAAGAGGGGCTCCTTGGGCAAGCCTAGGCTGGAGCTAATCCATTGCCTACATTCACCCATAAATGAAATTCAAGTAGAAACATTTGGGTCGGGCTATCTCGACCAAAGTTAGGCAAGTCAAGCTTTGTCATGTAAGAATGATGTCGACGGTATCCATTTGCCTTCGACGGCCCCTTGATCATTTCTGACGAACGCACATAAAACTGGAATTTTCACGTACCCACTCTTTTGAAAAGAGTAGAAGGACGATAGGCCAGGTCCTTTTGCCCTTTCATTCATGGGTTTTGTTTCCCTTGATTGATGCTTCCCCTACTATGTAGTTCATTAAATCATTATCTTTTAGTCCATAACAAGTGGGGGGTGAACAGGATTTTTCGTTTCAAGGCCAAACTCAACCAAACCGAACTTGTACAGTTTCAAAACGTGCAATCCAAATTGAACCCAACAATATGTTCAAGGCCGGAGATGGGCTTCCCTACCTTGATAATTGGCATCGAATCGTAATGCTCTCAGTACACTTTTCATTGAGTACCCTCCCGAATTGGAAATCATGAATCGCACTTGAAAAAATGATCGTGAACCCAATCAAGAATTTCGATTGGATGCTGTAAGTTTCGCAAAACTGATCATGCCCTTTGACAAATAGATGTATCTAGTACAATCTCTGCAAATTATTGATTTGTGATGATTATCGGGCAAGTTAATGGTGGGAAGGATCCGAACGTCGCCCTAATGTGTAATAATACAATCCAATGAGTGCAAGGAGTGATCGTTGGGCAAGAGGGCCTAAACAAGGAATGGCTGCCGACAAGTTTCCAAAACGGCAAAACAAGCAAAAATGAATTGAATTGTGTACCGAGCAAAAGAAGAGCGATCCTAGGTTACATACGTGAACCTATAATGATTCCCCAGTAGGCATCTTTTCATGTAACGAACTTAGATGTGAAGTGTGCTCAGTTGAGAACACTATTCGAATGGGTAATCTCCTATGAAAGTGTCTACTTCTAGGATAAATGACAAAACTGTGAGACTTGAAATGGAATGGATCAAAGTAGACAATATTATGAGTGAACTAATATGAAATATCATGTGATAGCGTTAGAGAGACCCCTCCAATTTGCATGCGATACAATGATGAACCCTGTGGAAACTAGTGGATTTGTAATGACTTGGCTTGAAGAGGGCTTAAATGATTGCTAGGCCAAGAAAGCCTATACAGGGAGCTGATCCTAGTAGACTTCTAAGATGGTGAATGGGTTATGGGTACCAAATAGAAGGAGAGCGCTCATGGATGACATATGCAAACCTAGAATAACTCATCGGAGATTTTTTTTGACGTAACAACTTCTTTTAGATTAGAACTCTAATATTAAGTGTGTTAAGATTAGCGCACTACCGAAATAGGTAGTCTTTTAGGAAAGTGTTTACCCATACATCAAATAACGAAACTATGAGGCTCGGTATGGATTAGTCAAAGAGAGCAAAATATCAAGTGAATAAGTCTAGGGATGTAACATAATGCAATACCGTTTTGTTTTTTTTCTTTTCTTTTTGGTGAGATATACAATTAAAGTTCATTAGGAATTTCTTGATTAGGTTGGATTGGGCCTTTTCATATTAGACCTTTGCCCGAGCCCTCCAATTATTTTCCGAATCCAATCACGCGACCCGATCACATCAAATGTCATAGCGTCACATAGATTTCTTTTATTTTGTTCCCTCTCTTTCGCGTGTGCCAATCTTGGTAAAGATGTTTCGCATCTCATCTCCATCGATGTCTCGTGGGGCCCGCAAGTTCCGACCGTCCGTTGGCGAGGAACGGTTAGAAATCTCAAGGGACATAGAGAACGCACACGGTTGACCGCTTGGTGGGCTGATGAGAACGGGTCGGGTACGAACCGACCCGGGGACACGTTGGGACATGTCCATCTACCGTTCGATGTTTTCCTTTCTATTTATTTATGAACACAGCGTGAAATTTGTCGGCATAAATGGGGACTAGGGGCGTACGTGCCCTTTATCTCCGACACAATCCATGGCTACTCCCCCAGCAGTCAAAGCTTTTTCCTTTTTTTCCTTTTTCTTTTTTTCCTTTTTTTAATTGCTTTTTATATCTCGGGGATTTTCGCCGCTTCTTTTTATTTATTTTCTTCCTCTTTGCAGACGGACCTTTTATAATAATAATATATTGCTCTGGGATTGCAAAATGCTGACGTCATGCTCTTGCAGAACAGCAGAGTCTGACCTAACATTAGTCAAGTCAAGGCCTTTGTTCATCATCCTTTTTCTTTTTATATTTCGTTTGCCCTTCTTTCTTTTAACTTTTTGCGTTGAGTTTCTTTTTTTTTTAAAAAATTATTTTGCTTGTCGACTTTTTACTACTTTTAAAATGGTCACGAACCCCGATTTTTTATTTCATTTTATTGAAAGAAACTATGTAATCAGTTTAGATAGTTGAGTTACTAAAATAGACACCATTTAAAGTTTTGACCAAATCACATGCTATAAATTTTCTCATGTCATTACAATTTTTTTGACCAAATGATATCCTCAAATTCGAACTCTTTGTTAGGGTTTTGTGATTTGGGAGTTTGGTATATTTTGCAAATACGCTTGAATTTTTATTATGAAGTTTTCAACAAAACAAATACACTCTTCAAAGTCAAGGATGAACAATGGTACTTTGGGAATTAGAGGATTTCCAACTCATAGAACTGGAGATCTCATGTTCAAATATCATCAATATGAACATATTAAAGGTCCAAACTTTATATATTCATGAGATTTGTAGGGTGTTTCATGAGTCTCTAAATAGTTGAATCTATACTCTCATGCTTTCGTTTATAAGAAAAGAAATAGATGAATAATTTGAAGGTGGGTTTGAACTTGAGGATGGGTTTTTCGGTACTTTTCCCCATTAAAAAAAAAAAAAAAACCATTACGTTATCCCAATGTCTTGTCATTGGACTCGACCCAAACACGAAGAGATGTTTTAAGACCCTCATGAATACGACATGCGATTACACAATGAGAATGACTCGAAACTATGACAAACCAGCCTGTTTCGATTCATTTTTGGTGAAAATACTGAAATAATAGTAATAACCAACATAAATGCAATGGCACGACACAGATTGCCACTCTAAGCTAAAAGCCCGACCCACCGGAAGCCAACCCTACACGAACTAATCTTCAAATGTTTCCTTACCTGCCAAAAGGCTATTCAGATTTTTCTCGTATCCAAAGTCCATGCTCGGCTATCTAGGCCACCCAAAAAAAGAAAAAAAAAAAGGCACCACGCCTGATGATTGGTACGAGAATCATGCTCGATCTCAAGCTCGATTGTCATGTAGCTTGACAATCGGGATCGCGGCTTGGGTCCAAGTTGTCACCTGGTTTGCTTTGCTTCGGAGGGGAAGAAGATTCTAGATTTCCTCTCTCTTTTTGTCATTATGCAAAATTCCATATTTTAAATAAATCCATCAAACGAATGAGTCGGATAAAAAATAGTCCTGTCTAACCAATTATCATATAACGCAAATTTAATGATTTATATACAATTCATCCTAACTCGTCTTATTACAACACTTTTACATTTAATCCAATATAGAAAAATTTAAATTTAAATTGAGGTTAGAGTGCAAAACGAGTGAGCGTGAAATCGAGTAAAGACGAAAAAAAAAAAAAAGGAGTCATGGAAGTAAATTGAATTTAAGTAAGTAAATCTACTTATGACCTATTTAATATTTTGAATTCATTTATGATTTACGTAATCACTATAATTAACCCATTTATTATTTATATGGGTCGAGAAAATAGGGTCAATGGCTCATTTTGTCGGATCCAATCTACAGTTCACACTCCTTCGAGCTCGGGCACAATATCGACAAACTGCTGATTAGATAGAGAGAGAGAGAGAGAGAGAGAGAGAGAGAGAGAGAGAGAGAGGGTGAACACTAAAATTCAGGAGGCACGTGCAGGGAGACCCCGTAATGAATGCAGTATCCCCGTTCCGTTTTGGGCACTGACCATCGAGGCAAAGGGGGAAAGGCGGGGTCGTCTCATCATCATCAATGAATGAAACGAGAGAAAGGGAGAGCGAGAGAGAGAGAGGGGGGGATGAGATGGGATGAGATTCGGTCGTGGGGGCGTGAGTGTGCGTGTGAGGGAGAGAGGGAATTGCGGGGAAAAGGAGACACCGATGTTGACAACTCGAGCCCCCCTCCCAAAAAAAAAAAAAAAAAAAAAAAAAAATGAAAATCGGAGAAATCGAAAATTTTAAAAAACAAAAAGACAGAAAAGAAAGGGCCACAGGCCAGTCTGACCCCTCCCTCCCCCCCCTCCTCTCCCACTCCATTTCCATTTCCATGCTTTTTGGCAGCCTTTTTACCCCCCCATCCCCTCCCCCTCTCCTCTCCTCTCTCTTCCTCTCCTCCTTCCACCCAAAAAATTGAGCACTCTCTCTCTCTCTCTCTCTCTTGGCGGAATGGACCCAAGCCGGGCATCATACAAGGAATTATATTGGAGCTCATGAAATCATATGTGAAGCTCACCACCGTCATGATCGATTATGATCGGTTCGGTTCGTGTGGGTCCAAATCCAGTCGAGAATTCCCCCTCCTTCGGGCCTCTTCACCTGCTACCGTTGACTTGTTTAGAAAGATATCGATCGGGTTTCGCCGGGCAGCAAATGCGATCGATGAGCGTGTTCGAAAACTGGACACACTTTGAATCGGCCGGCGGAGACCCTCGAACCGGGCCTAACTTCTTTTCAGGCATTGAGAGAGAGAAAAGAGTAAGGCTGAGTTTGTTAACATTTCTATTAAAAAATTATTCTCAGAAATAGAAATAAAAATAACTATTTCTATTCTGGGTAATAATTTTTTAACAAAATAACAAGTTTGGTAACTACACAAAATTTCTCTTCCTGGAATAGAAAAAAAAACAGAAACACACTTTGTAAACTTATATAATTTTTTTGTTTCTTTTAATTTTTTCATATTTTTATTTTATTTTTCTTTATTTTTCTCTCTTTTTTTTTTTCTTTCTTCGAATCTACCAACAAGGGCGGCGGCCTTGCCCGCCACGGTGAGGCTCCTCGAGCCTCACCGATGGCTAGGCAAGCTTGGCCTCATTGGGGGCCAACACGCTCTGACAAGGTCACTAGCCAAAGAAAAAAGAAAAAGAAAAATGAGAAATTTTTTTTTTCGGAATTGTTCTCGAGAATAAGAAATAATTTTTTCTACTTCTTATTTCTCGTTCCAAATCTGTTCTTGGAAACAAAAGTGTAAACAAATGCGTTTCTATTTTTTTTTCCCCGGAACAAAAGAACATAAATTTTTATTCCAGGGAACAGGAACACAATTAAACAAATAAAGCCTAAAGGTCAAATAGCATGATCTTATTTACTTACTTGACAAAGAGAGATGGGATCGCCATGATACTTTCTTAAAATAATATGGGAAATGCTACTTCAATTTATTAAAAGAAGTATTTTCATTGAGTCACTTAAAAGTACCATAAGAAATTTTAAAAAATATTTTCCATAAAAAGAGTTTAAAAGATAAAAACCTCGACATTTTTCACGAGATCCTTGTGGGCGGCAGCTTAGTTGTAAAATGGTTGCTCATCTTTCTTTGTAAGGTCACAAATTCAAAACAAGCAAAATTTTTGATTATGCGCTATTTAGAGAGAATGGTTGTAATTTTCTCGATAATGGTTCCAAAGCCAAAAATATGAAAACTCTTGAATCCACAAATTTGGTATCTTGAATTTTCTCAAATGATCACTTTTTTTTTTTTTTTGTCATTCCTACTTTAACTCCCATTCTCAAATTCAGGACGTGAGAGTCGAAACCCATACTTAAAACTAAATTATTCCTACCCCCATCCCTCTTGAGAATGTGGGAATTTGTCCATGTTGGAAGGGTGGCCAATGGGGCAAACTTCAGTAGTTCAAATGACCACTTTAGAAATGTTGAAATTGGAGAGAAAATGGACGGATATGCATAGATTGAATGAGAAAAAGGGATAGGGACTTAGTGGTTGCTCTTCTAGGCAAGGAAGTTGAAAGGGCATCAATTCTTCTAGATTAATGACCGCAACTCTTTAAGTATGTAGACTTTAAAAGCTCCGACTCTTCAAGAATGAATTAAAAAATCTTCTGGGTTCTCAAGGGATTTGAACTCTTCATGGTTCAAGGAGGTTACACTAAGCAAATTTTATTATTTAAATTAAGTGTTTGTGCTACAAAGACTCGATAACCTTTTATAGCAAAACAAATGAAAAGCAAAAGATTAAAGTCAAGTCTAGAAACTATAAATTATTTAAGTACTTAGAAATTAGAAAAACTCATAAACTAGGAGTTATTAAAAGCTATTAAAATCAAAAGCTTTAAGTTTTTTTCCTCTTTTCGCTATATTCCTTCGCTAGTCCGAGGCCTTAACCATGGGCAATAGTATTCGCTAACCACATTTGCAAGATGCCCTTATCGACCCTTGTGGGCCCTTGCCGAGACCCCAAACTTGTGTCACATTAGTTATGGTAGTGCCACGTAATATGACCAATGTCCACATCAATAATTTATGGCCAAATTTGGAAGGATTATATTGATAAATATTCAAAAGGTTTAAGATCAAATTAGTCAAATTAACAAGTTAAGGATGGAATAGGCCATCATATAGTAAGTTTAGGACTTCTTGGATAATTTATCTCTATAATAATTTTTTTTTTTTGGGTCTATCCTATCTCTAGCTCTCCTCTCACTCTGACTTTTGCTTTGATTATTTGTAGAGTTTAGGAGTCGAACCCTGCACCTATGATACTAGTGTTCCCAACCCCCCCCCCAAAAAAAAAAAAAAAAAAAAAAAAAAAAAAAAATCCCTTTACCAATTGGACCGCATGTCTATTGGCCTATATATTAGTTTAGACTGCTAAGGATACTTATAAAGCCAATTCACGTAAAAAAAAAAAAAAGAATAATGGCATATTTAGAAAAGTCACCTACTTAAAATAGAAATGCTTGCGTTTCCAAAGTGCAATTAATGACCATTAACAATTGTCCTGGGGCTCTCTTTAACATTTTTCAAGGAAATAATACATGCACCGGATATATTTATATGTTATCAGAACATATTTAAAATTAGCGCAGAGATCCACAAAATTAACATGGAATGCATCAAATTTGATGGGAGATTAAAGTGAACTAGCACAAATGATTGAAGCACTATAAATTAATAAGATGAGACATGCTCTAATTGCAAGATTCCTCCTATTTTCTAGAAATTTCGTGTTTTTCACGAGATTACTCTCGAAGACTAATCTTTTTGCGATAAGATAAGGATGCAATTGAAGTCGCCATCAATAAACATCGCCTTTCCCATTCCTCGCTAGACCCTCAAAGCTGGGGACCCCGGATTAGTAGTTGTCATAACCAGAATTAGGGACTACAAAGGAGTCCCTATTGATGAAAGACTTGTCCTTTAAGCATACGCCGAACCTTAGCATTGGAGCCTTTTTTGTCTACTACAAAATGGAACATGTCGTGTGTAAAGTTGGAGGCAGCAGCCTTGGCGTGGATGGTACTAAACCAAGATTGCAGAGTTTAAAAAAGCTAAATGCTATCCTAGAATAGCACGAGGATGATGATCTCTTGTCATTGAAGTTTCGATTGTTTAAGTAAATAGCCAGGGTCCTTTCTTGTCGTTTCTATTTGGATCCAGAAAAGTGATCAAGGTTGAACAAAAACGGCATGCAAATGTTAGGATTCATTTGTTTCCCGAAAAGTGATTGTTTGTATTGCTTGAAATAATTAATTAATAAAAATCATTTCCGTTATCAATAACCATTTATGTCTGAACATTTTCGCGAACATTAAAAGATTTTTTCCATTCGTTCATCTCAATAAGCGATACAAGAGATATTTTTTGAAAAATATTTTCAAATATATATGTTTTTGCAAAAACAAATGAATCGTATAAATACAAACACATCAGTTTCTATTTGTGCTCTAGCTATAAAGCTGTGTGGGCATGCATGCGGTGTCACATCGCTTATCTTACAGCCAAAGATTCTCAAGATGTATTAGTGGACAGGTTAAAGAGGCATATGCCAAAGTGAGGTTTCCCCATTGCTGCATCGGGACAAAAGGATGCAAATTCTGCTGCGGAGGGGACGAAACAGTGGAGTGAGAAATTAGGGCAAAAGAAATGACATGATTCATGGAAATTATTGGACATGAACATAGTACTGCCATGGGGAAATTGGAGATGATGAATCAACATGACTGTCTTGTCAAAATTACCGTAAAATGTAATTGATATCAGGAAATACTTGACAGAAATTAAATCATACAACCTTCAAACGTTTTGCAATTTACGACATTGAGATAATGTATCTTAAATTCATTAATAAGAACCAGTCATGACTCATAAATTCAATTTTGAGTGTCAGAGAATATTAAGAGGCAAGGGTTTAGGCTCCATTTGGTAACATTTTGATTTTTCTATTATTTTGTTATTTTGTCCATGGGATAGAAAAAGAACAAAAAACCATTTAGTACCATTAGTTGATTTTTCTATTCTCCATAATAGAAAAGTTGTCTGGGAATAAATTTGGAATAAAACAAGAAAGTAGAAAAAATATATATATATTCTTATTTCCAAGAACAATTTCTGAAATAAATGATTTTCTTTCTTTTTGTTTTTTTGCCTTTCTTTTTCTTTCTCTTCCAAGAGGTCAGTGGAGTCTCACCGCCCGCCATCCACCACCCCTTGCATGCCACTGGATGCCTCCTTAGCTCGCCGCTGCTCAACAATCAACTAGAGGAGGAAGAAGAAAGGAAAAAAAGAAAATCTCAAAAAATTATTAACAAATTAAAAGAAACTCTACATTACAAAAAAACTCATGGGTTATAACAAATGCATTCTTGTTCTTTTTCTACTTTGGGAATAGAAATTTTGTATAGTTACCAAATGCATTATTTTACTCATAAACAATTCCAAGAAATAAAATTAGAAAATAACTATTTCTGAAGAGAAATTATTCCCGAGAACAGAAATATTACTAAAACGCACTTTTAAGTGCTCGACAGTCGACATTGGACCTGATCGATGAGGAGGCTAAACCAGCCCATAATTAAAAAATCTAGAGTTTCACGTAGAATTGACCAGACCCAAGCGGGCCAAGTTGGTCAGGCCAATGCCAGAAGAGGGAATTGCTTGCCTGGACGCGCCTCTTTATCCTTTCGGACCAACTGGGCCTAAATGGACCTAGGAGGGCCTGTTACACTGCCGGCCCAATGATAACCTCTATGATCAAGTCGAATCCTACACAAAAACTGCTCGGGTCATTCACGATTTGGTCAATGAAGTGGGTATGTGTGGGGCGGACTGCGTACCGGGCTTAAAAGTCCTTGCCAGGTCCTGCCATAATTTGAAAGACGTTAGCTATTCATAAAAACGGTCGGGACTAGACGGGCCTGAGAGAGCAAAGTCTATATATGGATGGGTTCGGGAGCAAGAAGCTCCGGCGTTATCGCACAACGGCCGGTCGACCTGCTCGCGCTCCTAATCCACGGGACCTAAGTTCTCTCCATTGCCGCAAAAGACGTCGAAGAATGAAGCCTGCGTTGTCGGCTCGATGATGGGCCAATTTGCTGGATTCATGAATCGGACCTGTAGAAAAAAATTTTGCTTTTCATTTTGGGCGTCCTGTTAGTGTAAAACTTCGTCTCGACATTCGTCTCCCGAAGGGCCAGCTAATCTTTTTCTGCTTCCTCTAGTGGGTTAAGAAGCCTGCGCGTGCCACACGAGGCCCATTTCCCAAACCATTCGGCCCCTTACATTAGGGTTCGATTTGAACCACAATACGATTTAGAGAGAGAGAGAGGAGAAAGGAGAGATAGCATTGGGGATCATGCAAGGGTTTCCAAATTAGATTTACACGAGAGAGTTCAACGGGTGATGCGTGTCATGTCGGTGGCAATAACGCCCTTATCCGGCAGCAGCGTAGCTTCACTCTCTTGAAGAGAGGGAGGTCCGCCTATATAAGATAAGACAAGAGTCAAAAGTTCAAGACAACCTCGTATTTCATCCCTAAACTTTCAATGCGAGGAGGCTGGATTCTCCTTTACTTTCTTTTTTTTCTTTTTTTTTGGACTTCAAGCCTCCTGTTGCCACATTGATTATTCCTATCAGAACCAAATTCCTAATTTCTCATTGAAATCAAGGGTTGTGTAAGGCTTGAAAATGCATTTGGTTCAATATTTTGAAAATATTAGAGAAATTTTAGGGTGTTTGGCAACCAATCTCAAAGGGTTTTGAGATGAAAGCTAGTATTAGGAAGGTTAAAAGCCCAAAACTAGTGAGGACCCACATTGAACTTTCAACTTTGAACAAATTGCTATTTCTAGACATTTTTCTTTGCATTTTACCCTCACTATTTTTAGGTTTGTGATTGGTTGTCAGCACAGGTGATGCGTGACATCGGCAGCAAGAGCTTAGGCCTTGCCACTTGGGGTCACCTTGCCCTTACCTGGGGTTTCACGACTTTAGGCCTCATCACCTAGCTCCCTAAGGTTGTAACCATTGCTAGGCTTGCCTACAGTATGAGCCCTTCATCGGTAGCAAACAAATTGATTTTTTAAATAAAAAATAGAAAAAATTCAAATGACACCCTTTGCAATTTTTTTTTTTTTTGCCAAACACTATCCAAAATTGCTCTACAAATAAGTTTTTATCAAATGCAATTTGCATTTCCCTAATAGATTTTTGACTTTCAATATTTGTATGGCTTTCAAAGGGTGTGTTTGAGAAGGCTTTTTGAGAAAGTCTTTAGGAAAATACAAAAAACTTTAAATTAAAGGTGTTTTCCAAAATACAAACTGTGTTTGGTGAATTGTAATTTGAAATCCCTTTGTGAAGTATCTTTGAGCAAAATGGCATTTGGGGGAATTACATTTACAAAGGACCTTTGTAATAAAAAAAAATTATCAAAAGAAAAATTAAAAAAATTGACCGGTAAGAGCAAGCCACCAGGCGATCGAAATTTGTTGCCGGTGGGCGACCTCTGGCGACCCCGCCAACCCTGAAGACCACCGGCAAAGGCCACCCGAGGTCGCGCGATGCTACCACGACCTTCGGCAACCTCGGATTTAGGGTGACGAGGTCGCACGACACCATCGCGACCTCTGGCAACCACGGATCTAGGGCGACGAGGTCGCGCAACATCACCTCGACCTCGCCGCAACCTAGATCTAGGGCATCGAGGTCGCAAGAGGATCTCGCCGCCCCGGATCTAGGTCATGGTGAGGTCACGAGAGGTCGCGCGACGCCGCTGCGACCCAGATCCGGGGGCGATGAGGTCGCACGACCCAAATTGATGGCGGCAAGGTCCTCGCACGACCCTACCACCCTAGATCTAGGTCATGGCGACCAGACCTCACCGCAACCCAAATGGCATGGTGGTCTCGCCACCCCCCACCAACAGTTGTTTGGGTGACAGTCGTCGACGATTGCCTGCCCTTCGCCAGCGACCACTCGCGGAAGAAGAAGAAGAAGAAGATGACCTTGCCACCCCTTAGCTCAGCATTCTCAGCTCAGCATTCTTGGCATGCTGAAAGCACAAACAGCCCCCAACCTACTTTGGGCTTTTAACCTTGTGAAGGGGCTTTGAAATTTTTTTGCCAAACATCCCATTCTTGGCTCAAAGATCTTTGAGGCTTCAAAGTAGCCTTGAAAAGCTACTCCCAAACGCACCCAAAGTCTATTTCTAAAGTCGAGCCAAATGTAAACCAAGCCCAACTTTTTAAGTCTTAAAAGTTTTTAGTGAAAGTAGGTCGTAATAGTTGATTTCAAAGCAAACTAGTATCGCCTCATTCCTTTTTCATACTAATTCTGGATAATGCACTGTTCAAGATCAGATTGGATCAGATTCTTCATCTGCCGTGAATTTAATTGGGGTCGGTGCATCATATGTACATTGACCTTTTGCATTCCGTTCTCATCCTCACCAAATGCCAACTAACTTTACGGTGAAGAACAAAAGGAAGGCATTTAATGAGATGCGGACAAGACGGGATGATAGCCAAAAGCCTACCAACAAAAAAAAAGAAAAGGAAAGAAAGATTTGAATCCATGCTTTCGAGACCACCAACATACACGAAAATGTCCCCATCACTAAGACGTTGTGGACCACCTCAATCGAGGAAAAAATTGACGGTGGAGAACTAAAGTAGCCAGCCCAAGAAGAAGCGACCCGTATAAACGGTCAAGAAGAGGTTATGTCGTTGCCGGATTGTCGCGCTACCGTTGTCGACTAGCCATGTGACGTGTGCCGCCGTAATCACCTCCTCCGTGTCATCGTTGGCGCCGCCATGACCGCTGCCGCAAAAATTCAAAATCCACATAGTAGTATAACCTCAGTCCGTTTCATTTTGCTCCATCGCCATTAGCCTAAGCTTTGCGTGATTGATTCCAATCATTTGCCTCTAATGCCCCAGAAGGAGAGGGGAGGAAAGAGGAAGGGACGATGACGTCACCGATGACGTCAAAAACAGAGCTGCTAATTTGCAGATGTTAGATAGAAAGCGAATTAATCATGGGGGCAAAGTTGATTGATCCATCCGACCCATCCCCATCATTTGACAATTTTCAGGTAATAGATTGGAAAAAAGAAAAAAACATCCATCAAGTCAAGAGACCAATAAATTGATTCAAACTCCACAACCAATTTTTGCTGACTTTTTATTTTCTTCCTTCCTCCCTTTGACTTTTCGAATGATCTCGGTTCCCTCCATCGACCGAAATCGCATCTCTCATCGCCGCCCACCTAGGAATTCCCCAAATGAAACACGTCGAAACTCCAATCCCCCTTTTTTTGTAATTTCTTTGAATTAAAAATGTAATTTTCTTTTTCAAAGGCTTTGAGTTTTTTTTCCCTTTTTTTTTCCTTTTATTTTCTCACAACTGCGCGGGCGGCCATTCGAGCAACTTCCTCTCCGATTCGTTGGAGCCCTCGCTTTCCTTGGCGACAGCCCTGTCGGCTTCGGTTCCCCCGTCGCGCAAGGTCGTCGCCTCGTCGTCGCTGCCCTGGAGGTCGCGGTACCCGGCGCGGCGGCTCTGCATGACCCCCATGGACCTCGACTTTCTCAGCCCCGCCCTCACCGCCCGCTTCGCCGCCGACCCATGATTCGGCGGCGGCGGAGGCGGCTTTCTGCTGGCCGCCCAGATCTCGCCGTACGATCCCACCGACCTCGACCGCACCACGTGCACGCCCGAGCCGACCGCGACGGTTTTGTGGCCGACGCTGACGACGCCGGATCCCTCGCTCCCGCACTCCCCGGTCGGGACGCTGGATACCTTGCTGTTCCTCCTCCCGCTCCCCAGCCTCCTCATCGCCTTCGTCGTCTCATCGCCCGCTGTCGCGGCGTCGACGGCCGCGCTCGGCCCGGCCGGCCGCCGCAGCCCCCAGCTCCTCCACGCGCGGGCCCTCCGGCTCGCCTCTCTCAGCACCTCCACCACCTCGGCCATCTCCGGCCTCCTCCGCGCGCTCCCCTTGACGCACCTCGCCGCTAGCGCCGCCACGCTTCTCACCGCCGCGGGGTCCGCCGGCGGGTCGATCCGGTCGTCCCAGATCGCGTCGAACGCGCGCCGTCTGATCAGGGGCACCGCCCAGTCGACTATGGAAGGGGGGCTGAAGTTGACGTCGATCGCGTTCCTGCCGCTGACGATCTCGAGCAGCAAAATCCCGAAGCTGAATACGTCGCTCTTGGCGCTGAGATCGGACGGCTGGAGGCTAGGTTGCACCGACACGGACACGCGACACGCGACACGACACGACACGACACGTCGACACGTCATTTCTCAAAATAGAAAATTTCGACACGTTCCGACACGTTATATATTAAATAAATATTTTTATTTTTATTTAATTTGATTCGAATTTATAATTAAAAAAAAAACTTACAATGAATTTATACTAATAATTTAACATACAATACTCTTATTTTTCAAAATTATTTTTAATTTTATTTAATAACTTTTTCGTTTAAATAAAAAGCCCCCACCACTCACCCAAACCCTTTAGATTAAATAAAAAGTTCCCAATTGCCTCCCGCGCGGCCAAACTCTCTTTTCCCTCTTTTCTTTCCTACCCCCAAAATTTTCACTTTTTTTTCCCTCCTGACACCTGACACCGTCCATCCCCCCTCCCTCCTGTCACTTCCCCTCCCTCCAAGGCTCATCCAACACGCCAAATCCCCTTTTTTTTTTCATTCTTTTATCCGCAAAACCCTAACGACACTTCTTCTTCTCCTCGCCGCACGGTGCATTTCCTAACCTCCTCCTCTCGATTTCTGCTTCTGCTTGCCAGGGATGGAACGCGCGGTACCTGTGCGTCGAGAGGTTGCACACCGCCGCGAACTCCTCCTCCTCCCCCTTGCCGCCGCCGCTGCCGCCCCGCTCGACGACGACGCCGCCCTCCCCACGTGCACCTCCCTCGTGAAGTTCCTCCTCACGGCCCTCGCCTCAATCTCTACTCTCTCTCTGGCCGTCTCTCGCCGTCGCGGGCTCGCCTTCGCTCGGCTCGCGGCTTCGTCTCTCCTCCCTCACCCTCGGACACGCGTGTCGAAACGTGTCGACAAAAGTTGACCCCGTGTCGACAAATGTGACACGCGGTCAACGCGTGTCCGAGCGTGTCCGAGCGTGTCGACGTGTCCGACACGCTCCGACACGTGTCGGACACGACACGGAGGCACAAGTAGCGTGTCCGTGCAACCTAGGCTGGAGGTACCCCGGGTCGAGGTAGCCCAACGTCCCCGCCGGAGGGGTGCGCCTGGCCCGCACGTCCTCCACGTGACCCCTCAGAGCGAGCCCGAAGTCGCCCAGCCTCGCGTTCGACCCGCCGTCGATCAGCACGTTGGACGACTTGATATCCCGGTGGATCACCGGCGGGTCCGCCGAGTGCAGGCACAGGACCGCCTTCGCCACCTGGAGCGCGAACCGGATCCGCCGCGTCCATCCGGGCAGCCTGGAGCTCCGGTGGAGCAGGTCGTACAGCGACCCGTTCGGCATGAACTCGACGACGAGATAGAGCAGGCCGTCCGACACGTCGTCGCAGAAGCCGATGAGGTTGACGAGCCTCGGGCTGTGGACCCGGGACAGGATCTCAATCTCGTTCTCTGCCGGGCTCGCGTTGTTGTTGTTGTTGTTGTTTCCGTCGTTGAAGATGAGATTGAGATTGTGGTTGGTCGTCATCGCAGCCGCCGATGCGCTCGAGGGTAACTTGGTCCTCTTGACGGCGGCGACGAGCTTGCCGTCATCGAGGACGGCGCGGTAGACGCTGCCGTGGCTGCCTCTCCCGAGGAAGCTCTCGGCGGAGAACCCATCGGTGGCCTTCACGAGGTCGCAGTAGGAGAACTTGCGAATCTTCTTCTTCTTCGCGGGCTTGCTGGGCTTGTGCTTTGCAGCGGTGGCGGTGGCGGTGGCGGCGGCGGTTCTCTTGCAGCTCCAGTTGTAGGGGTCGCACGTGGCCACGGCGGTCTCGCCGCTGCAGGAGAGATAGCCCATGGCTGGACGGCGGCGCCTGACGGCCGGAGACTTTACGGTCCGAGCGAGGAGACGGCGAGGAGCGACGGAGACAGGAGGGGGGAAGAGATGAAGCGGGCGAGACCGGCGAGACGGAGGCGAAGAGGGACGACGAGGGGAGCTGCAAAAGCCATGGCTTCTGTGAGAAAAGTGTGGTGCGCAAAGCTTTGATATATAAGCTGTTCTTTTATTATTATTGTTGTTATTATTATTATTTATTTCTATACAAAGTTGATGGGATTTGAAAAAAGAGATGTGCGAAATGAAAAATATTCAAACAGCTTGGAAATTCGGGGTGCGGCTCTTGACTTTTTTTTTTTAAAAAAAAAATTGCTATAAGTGGATATTATATGGTCCCATTTACGAGTATTTCGAGACATTTATAAGATATATTATGTTCAAAACCAAAAATTTCAAGATGTTAGTTGCACATGTTACGAGCAAAATTGATGCATAGGATATTATAAAAAAAATTCCTAACTAGTTATTAAAGTCCCTAATCAGATCAAGTTATATAGAATTAAATTAGGCGAGGTAAGTTCAACAAATATACGTACTGCATCATTAATTTTCTAGCACGAGCAGCTCCGTTGATTATTTTACTAATGTTATTTGGCATGCATTGGCGTGCAGGATTAGATGGAATTTCTTGGAGTAGGTCATAAAAGAGGGCGGGGGCCACGGGAGGGGGAGGTCCGCATCTGAAGACGTGTAGATTTCCCCCCACGCCCTTTAGCTTTATCTTTATCCAATCAAGACCCCAAAACTAGAAAAGTCATATTTCTCATTTGAATAGCTAAAAAAACCGTCACAATTTCAAAGAGATCTCACCAAAAGCGATTTTATCCGCCTTTGATTTGAGAGTTGGCAAGAAAGATTCGGTGAGGATCGAAACTCCTTGAATGAAATTATTTTGCAAGATCCACCCAAATTCAAAATTCGCATAAGTAGAAGGGGTGGTTAGTAAAGGGTCAGGTTTTTTTTTTTTTTTTTTGGGTTGTCCTTAATTCAATGTGGACGGCATTCTTTTTCGAAGCTTTCTCGTATTTTCATGGGTCGCTTTATACCTTTTTAATTCTTGCTGTCGATGGAAGGCAAGAATCGCGTCATGCTTTTCGATAAAGAGCGGGAGAAAAAACACCACTGCGAAATTGTTGACAAAGTCGCCGATTCACTTTTTAACAGCTGAGCCGTAGTGCCCGACAGCTGATCTTAGCTAGAACACAAAACGTCGTCCCTCCGGAAAAAAGACTGCACGATCGAACTTCCTCCCTTCTGGCAGATAACAGACTTTACGTTCGGATTGCAGCGGCGGACCCTTTTAGGATGCACCGCCGATGGAAAGAGGGTGCGGGAATTCAAATCGCCAAGTGATTGTCGGAAAGAAAAGAAGACGAGGGCGATGGGAATCCTTGGATTTGGCTTCGTCCTGTGTTCGCTGACGGGGTTCTCAATTGGTAAGCTCGGCTGCTGCGGAGTGCGTGAAGGATAAGATATGGGATGAAATGTGAGGGCAAAATCCATGATGGGCTTCGAAGATCATGTGATGGACATTCCTTCGACGTGCTAAACATGTTCTTCGTTGAATTGACAAATTAGCTTAAAGTAGGAATGGCGTTGAAAAGTGTCATGAACCTATTGAATTTTTCAATTTGATCAACTTACAATTTAATCTTAAAACCTTTTAAGCTAATGTGGATACTGCCTATCCTATGTGATATGGCCGGCATTAATAGGTTGCGTTGATATGACTCATCTATGAATTTTTTTAAAAAAATTCTATTATTATTTTTCTTTTTTTCCTATTTTTCTTTGCCAGTCACCAAGGCCTTGGCAATGGCTAATGAAGGTCACCAAGAAATAGGGAAAGAAAGGAAAAAGTAAGAAAGAAATTTAGTAAATTAAAAAATATATATTACAAAATTTGCCAACACTAGACGAATGGCCTTGAATAGACTATCATGTAAGTGATTTCTTTCCAAAATTACCTAGAAAGATTATATCAGTAAATCTTCAAAAGATTGAGGTTTAAACTGAAAAGTTTAGGACAATTTTCCTTCTAAAATATGCTGCAACTTATTGCTACAGATACACTGTATCTATGTTGAGGGAAACTACTCGCAAGTGATCCAGAATGACCCTCCCTTGTCGTGATTCGAATGGCCTTTGATTTGGTGTCTTTCCAATGGGGAACTGATGGACGAGACGGTCATCGCGAATCATTGCGATCGCACGTGAGGTGGCGCCACCAATTATGCCGCACGATGGAGAATTCATCGGTCTGAAGAAGCATGCCCATGTTCTCGACTCTTGCATCCCCCCCGCTTTGACTATGGCCACCCAAAAGCTTGAAATTCGATACGAAGCACCGATTTGTCCGGCCAATGTTACGGGAAATATTGCTGCCTTTGCCGGTTAATTTCGAAATTTCCAGTGCTGACCAGGAATTGAGCTCGGGGCCTGGGAATTAGTTTGTAGCAAGGTCAGATAAGAGCTAGTAATGCAAAATTAGTTAGTAGCTTACTCGTGAAAAATGATTAGCCGGCAAGACGAAGGAAAGTAGTAACTCAATAGGAATTGTTGAGTTTTAGAAGATCGTAAACGTTGTTTAACAACTTGAATTAGAGTTTATAACACAAAATCATTTGGTGACTTGATCGGAGAGAAAATTGGTAAATCACACAGGAGGATTGGTAAAATAATAGCTGGGTAGATTTAAGAAGTTGGCAAAAAGATGCAAATAAAAGTGGGTTAACACAAGGGAGGTCACACAAGGGAGGTTGAGCATTTACGAAAAAGAAATAGTAGTAACTAGCTCAAACTAAGAGTTTGGTAACATAGAGACAAGTTAAGTTGATTCTCACTTTAATTAATGTTGGTAATCTCTACAAATAGTTGATAATATCCAAAAGGCGGCAAAGTAAGGAAAAAATGTGACTTTAGAGAAATAAAATAAATATTGGTGAGCAACTCGAATATGAGTCAAAATCAGTTAGTAATTTATTGAGAAGAAAGCTACAAAGTCACGCAATAAAGATTACTAAATTCATATGGAATAAATTTAACTTGTTTGTAAAAAAGACAAATTAAATTTGGTACGTGACAAAGTTGATGAATTAAAGAAAATGAAATAAACGTTTGTTAAAAAAAAAAAAAAGAAACAAGTAGCAGCTAATAAAAGGCATAAAAATTGGTGATTTTGAATAGTCAAAAAGAGTAGAGAGTTCCATAAAATTATTAGTAAATTATCAACAAGTTATGAGGAAAATCAAGTGACCTCTAATTTGTTTTACAGTCAATTTCCCATTGTTTACAAACACTTTCAGAAATCTACTAACACGGAAAGATTATTTTAAAAAAAAAGTCCCTCGTGTCTTTGGAATGAAACGGTAAAATCATCTCTCAACAAAATGAGTAGAGGTGTTTAGGAAAAGCACGTTAGGCAATTCCTATGTCGGATTCAGAGACGTGACATCAATGGAGTTATGTTATGCATGGACTTGATCGAAACGTGATCAACATAAGACATCAACCTTGACTCTCGGATCGATGAGCTCCGCCGTCACTCTCAAATTCTGTTGTTCGAGAGAAAACGCTTGCCCGACATATCACAATTCGTGCTATTCGTGCCAATTCAGAGCTTAATCGTAACTGCAGATGAATCCAACTGCAGCAACTGCCGATGCAATCAATTCCAATTCAGGAAAAAGGATGGGGCACAGAAGGAAAGGCAGGTGAAGGGTCATTAAATTTATCTCCAGCAAAATGGGCCGGATGGACGGACCATCCCACCCAACATAAGTGCGGGAACAACCGTCAGCTCAGAGAAATTAATGCTGTCAGGCCATCTCCTGACACCCCGGATCCAGGAGTCCAACGGACAATTCAAGGCAACGAAAAAGGAAGGGGGGGAAAATGAAGGAGACGAGTTCAGACCTATCTGGTTCAGCTGTCCCCATTTATGGAACCCCATCTCTCGCTTCTTTAAGGACGACGAAAAGGTCGTCCCCGATGACAACTCATCGTCCGGGCCGGGGGAGGATGAGAGAGATCCAGTTTGCAAAATTCAAGCTTGAGACGTGTCGAGTGTTTCATGAGTTTTTTGAATCGAAAGGACTGTACACACGTGTAGGGCTGATGGCCTCTTTCATGTTCTTCTTCCATGTCAAGGAAAAAAAGAATTGGAAGGGCTTGGGACAAGCTTGATTTTCTAACCTGTGACTTGCACGGGCTCGGACGATGTTTTCTGGATCCATCGGGGCCAAACTGAGCGGGCTTGACGTTTCCCCTGGATGGCCTGTTCGAGGCCGTCAATTTCGTTGAGAAATATTTAGGTGGTATGAGCATTGGAAAGATCCGAGATTAGCTAGACCATTACGCCACTAATGATGCCAAGGCTGTTGTATATATATGCCTGGTTTTACCAAACGTGAGGCCATCTAGATCTCCTCTTTCGGCGTGTCTCGGGCCTCTATATACGCATTGGCTTTGTCTCTTGAGCCTGTGAGCTTAATTTTGCTAATATCTCTAGGCTCCATGTCTGAAAGTATGACATTTGGATTCTTACTTAGTAAAATTGAGCACTCTTAGGATACCAAGCCATCATCAATGTATCAGTAAGCTCACCACCAATCATGATACTATCGCACTAATCCACCACATCACCTAGCCATTGCCACCGTGGCACCACTACAGTGCACACCGAATACCCTCCAGATCCTAGCCGCTTCTTCATGAAATTTGCCAAAGTGGATTTATTTGAGCCCAAAATGGAATCACGCCCATGGAGAGGTAAATGGCCAAAATGACCAGCCCAAAACCAGTTGCTCAATTTTTGAGCTGTCAACTTGGTCAACTGAAATTCACCACCATTAGCCACATTGAAGCCCAAAGTCGCCAGCCGCCTCTCATACAAAACTTGACAATTAACCAAAGAAGGTTAAGCCAAAGCAAGCCACATACTTGCAATTCGTGACAAACTGTCAAGAAGATGCATGAGGATTTCCATCCAAAGTCCACGTTCAACACCAAGTTCCGCCTCCTTAAGCAGTCACGGTAAGGAATTTGACCAAGGGAGACGTCCAAAGGCGGCAGAAAGTGGGTATAAAACTGGCCTTCACCCATTTGGTTCGATCTTCAGCAAAAACCCTCACCAATATTCTTCTTCTTCATTCCCTAACCAGAGCATCACAGCCCCTCATTTCGTCACGCCACAACCACGAACAACCCTCATTCTGCTAGCCTAACATCGTATAGCTTTCATCGCCCGCCATCCCGCCATCTTAGCCGCCATCGACCAGCATCGAGGCAAGTAGACGTCGACTATTCTATAATATGTGAATTCCATCATTGCTTGATGAGACGTATTCCTTCGGATTTGAGGGTTAGGGTTAGTTTTGTCGCAATTCGTGTGATGATGGGCGGTTGTGCTGCAACTAGTTTGGTTGGGTCAATCAATTTTTGTGGTCTTTACGGTAAAGTTCAATTCTCGACCGCTAGTTCGGACGAGGGCCGCTAGACTGAAGTAATCGGGTTATGGTTTAGGATTTGCGATTTTGGGCTGACGATGTGCTTGGAATATGAGGCGTGAACCATCGGTCTTTATTCTTGATAAGGGGTTACTCAATTGCTTTACTTTGGTTTTCTCTGTTTACTTGTTTTCCTGGTAAATTTTTCTTTTGTGGGTTTCTTTTGCTTAATGATTCGGTTTCGTGAGAGGTAAATAGTTCCCAAAATGATAGTGCCACAACTCATATCTTGGTTCTTGGTTTCAATACCTTATTTCTAGAAATTTTTTAATTTGGCATTGGCAATACGAAAAATGTTTTCCATTGAATTATTGAATCGCCGCACCATGATATGAATTTGATGGATGCCGTTGATTCTTGGGACAACAATGCCCCGGGTGTCAAGATGCCTAGAGGGGTGTAACATGGTGCCCTCCGGATGCCTTGGGATGTAATAAGGGCCTCTGGAGGTCCTTGCGATGCTAGTTGAGATGCAAGATGTTTGGACGGGTGTAACACGACGTCCTTTAGATGCTTGGGGATGTAATAAGGGCCCCCGGAAGTCCTCGCAATGCCAATTGGGATGCAAGATGCTTGAAGGGGTGCAACACGGTCCCCTTCATGGAAGCTGAACCTAGACTAAATATAAGTTTTGAAGTTCCCAAATGTCCATTTACTTCCTAATATATTTTTTTTGTGAATTTCTTTTAAAGCTGCTGCAAATTGAATTATTTCGATTTCGTATATTTTATATTTTAGATTTCATCGAATGGGTAGTGGTAGATTCATATAGTATAGTCTAGTAACCTTTTGCTTGCTGAGCGTCATGCTCACCCTTAGTGGATTATCATTTTTTTAAAACTTGTAGATATGCCTCTGCTACCCGCATCCTCCATGATCCTCTACGGTGTCCCGATAGATCTCACATGGAACCAAACGAAGCAGGACGAATTTGACTTCCTGGAGGTCACATTCATTCTAATTACTGCGATCCTGACTATCAATGCTAGCCTCCCATTGGGCTCGGTACGAATTGGGTTGTTGCCTTCCATGCCCAAATCCGTGGGTGTACGATAGGGCCACTCCCACTCCCAGACGGCAATGATGATGGAGAGAGGGAGGTCGAGTAAGATGAGGATCCGAGGACAAGGGTGGCATTTTTGGCTAGACCATGACTTATCATGTTGGCGGCCGTGTAAATAAACACTAGGATGGTCGAGGCAGTATTTTAGATGGAATTTTAGATACATCCGAGAAAAGGAACATTTTAATCCTTGATGTGCCGATCTAGGTCATCTACAATATATAAATAAAGAAATGAAAATGCCTGGTTCTATATTTCTATGTGCGTTGATTGAAATTATAGCGTACTGATTTGTCATTAGGCTTTTCCACTTGCTTTAAAAAAATCGAAAGAATTGGATAGTCACGTTAGCTGTGACGTGCTGGGAGTGTGATAGAAAGCTCGTCGTTAATGATAAAGAAAGAACACTAATGATGCTTAATGCTAGAATTCCAGCTCCCGGGGCCCCTTATGTTGAGATCGATGTAACGCGGGCCTAGTTCCAGCAAAAGAAGCAATTTAATTCAATTCGTGCCTTAACTTTTTTGCACAAAAGCCTTCTTCATCACTGCATCCTCTCAAAACGTGAAGACCAAGGCCCATCAAAGTCCCTCACTTTCCACAGCAGCAGCTGAAAAAGGAAGGTCTCGTCCCCACAATCAAAGGGCGTAAGGCGATTTTACTCTGTGCCCCCAGAAGCCTCTGTTCACACGCCAAAAAAATTCTCCCTGATCAAGCCGTATTAGTTCTTTTATTGTAGAGAGGGAAAAAAAGAAAAAAAAGCACGAGAGAGGGTGTCTAGCATTAGCCGCCAAGTCCGGTGTTGCCTCGTCCCCGCATTGGATCGCCTCGATCGGACCACAAATCATTAGAGCTCTAGACCGACTTCACGAGAGGTACATCTGAAATGGGTCGGCCGTCGACATGGCTCGCTCGAAAAGTGCCGATCCGGTATGAGCATTCTCCAACTTGGGTTGACTTGGAAGATCAAATGCTAGGACTCCTAGGATTTGACCGTCCGACCCAGCAGAACAAGGGATGCAATCTCGATGAATTTGGGCCAGGGATCTCTAAAGTCCTACAACCTTAACTCAGTTAGCATAATTTCATTCAGTATCAAGCAAACCCGACCCAATACAACAGCATGGTTAGGGGATCTGATTCGAGAAAGAAGTGAAATATCCTTGGCGTTCGATTCAAACATTTCTTAGTAGAAAGTAATTGCTAAAGAGTCTACGGCATTATTTTTTTTGTGAAGAAATGAATGGTTTTTCAAAAATAATAATTTGTAATGCTCTAAAGAAAATGAATAAACGAAAAATATTATCAACATTTAGAAAAATCTTTTGACAAAAACCATTGTTAATAAAAGAACTTTTTTCATTGACTAATTTTATTCAATTAAAACAAGCGATCATTTTTTAGTAAAATATTTTATCAAATCATTCATTTTTTGTGAAACAAACATAGTCTACAAATTAAAACTTAAATAAATAAATAAACACAAAATGTTCTCAAACCAGATTGGCCTAGAACCAATGTTCTCGTGAGGATTGGCTTGGTTCCTAGTTCCAATTTACTAGAGCTAGCAATTTTGATCTAGTTCCTAATTCTACACATGGAACCGCCCATACGGACCAAACATGTGTGTATATACATATATATTCTTAATTTTGAAGTTTTAACTTTTCGTATAACTAAGTTTCCTCTTTGCCTCTCTCCGTCTTTGACGTCATGACCTAGCCTCCCTCTTCCGCTCTCTCTAGGTGGCCTACGGCCTCGTCAATCCTTTTCTCACTCTCGCTCTAAATTGCCGCTGGCCTTGTTGCTCTCTCATCTCTCTTGCTCTCATTTACCTCCGGCCTCTGACTTTGTCACTCACTATCAATTCTCACTTCTCTTTCAAAGTGGGGACATATTGACCGTTTCTCGAATGGATTCATGAAATTAATTGGTGAATTCCGATTTTAATTTTTCAAAACAGGTCCTTATTGATGCTCATCCTAGACTAAATTACCTCTGCTAATCAGCACCTCTTTGGCACTCGACCTGGTCAGTTTTCCTACGGGGGATCTCCATGACTTTCGCAGCTTGGAGTGCTCCAGATGCAAACCCTGTCGTGCCTTGCGGGATTAGAAAGAGTACTCCGCGAGGTTTGATCGATCATTCACGCATAATCAGATCGTACATTATGCATTATATATTCGCATTGAATTTGATAAATAATAGAAGAAAAAGGGCCTTCTGTCACTTCCTTCATTACGCAATTTGATCTTGCATTGGGGTTGAATCTCTCCAGGTCAAGAGATATTCTAGAATCTCGGCGAAGAGAATTGATTTATGTCGATTTCTCTCTCTTCTTAATGGAGGGAAAAATAAAGGAAGATTCTCTCGCGATTAGTGCCGGAGGAAAAAGGGTTTGCACGCTAATCCTCAAATTTAATAAGGAGGATAGGTTAAAATTTGGGGTTTGAGGGCGGTCATGATAAGAACATTATCATCAACAGCTAATTGAGCTTATCAATTGGGTTTTTTCTTCTTATGTAAAAGCCCCACCTAACCTAAATATCAACTTAATAAGGCAGGTTGATCATCAAGAACGTGCTGATCCATCTATTTGTCTAACCGGTCTACATTAAACGGGCATCAATTTCTCAGTTAGCATATTAAGCAAAATTATGGGGTTCCATTAACCTGGTCTTTTGACTTTAGTCACAATGCGACGCACCAAGAGTCCTACCAAGAGTCCTAAAACTTAGTGTGCATTATAAATAATGTAATAGAGATTTTCAACCGACGATTTAAGTGATAGTACTTTTAATATGTTTTCAATTAAATTCTTATGTTAAATTTGATGGAATTATACGCATTGGAATGTGGCATGACACAATAGGAGATTTCTATCAAACTTAACAATAGGGGCGAGCAGTTCTAGGTTCTATGCAAATTCTACTTACAACTTAGAACCTACCTATTAGAACAAATCCCTCATTTTATGGAAACTAGAACCTACCCTACATACTTTGGAACCTAGAACCTAGTCTATACAGATTTCAAAGTTAGTTCCGGACCTACTCAAGTTTCATTTTATTATTAATTGAATAGTTGCAATAAATTATCACATTTAATAACCACCGGTTGTTGCTTCAATTCACTTACCATAACTTATATTTAAACACATGAAAAATAAAAAGCATTACTACAATTAAAGTCTTATCATAAAATGGAAGTTCAAACTAGTGATTTCAATTTATACATTCATCGTTAAATGTTATGAAATATCTTAGGATCGCATGAAAACATAGACCAAGAAAAAGACAAAAACTTATTTCAAGTTCTAGGTTACAGATTTCGAGTTTCAGATTCCAACCTATCCATCGAAACAAATTTTCCAATTTTTAGAACTTAAAACCTACCCTACATACCTTTAAACAAAAACAAACAGGTTCCTACCAATTCAATTCTCGGATTATAGGATCTACCTTAGAACCATGCTCAATCATACTTAACGATTGTATTAGATTGCTCATAAAAAAAAAAAAGGCTTAAATTAGACTAACTAATTATTTTTATTTTTTTTTTGAAAAATAGTGTACTTATTCCATATTTTTCAAGAGTAAAATAAATTTTATTTTCAATCTGGAATAAGAAAAGGTTTCGTAGCTTGTAGGAACACGTATTCTCGCAATTGACCTTGAACTACATTTCTTATTTGATTTTGGGCAAGTTTGTTTGTGTTTAAATAAGAGCAAAACTCTTGTTAAAAAAAATTAGAAAAAAAAAAAAGTAAAAGCAAAAGCAATTTTGACACAACGCGTTTGCACAACACGACAAGTAATTAAACTGGTTCGGATTTGACATAAACGAATTTGTGTGTTGGATGATATGATAAAAAGCGGCATCTTACATTAGTTGATAATACAATTTAGAAGTAATATGAAGTGATATCTACTCATAATTTATAGAAGGGTTATAGTAAAACGATATATTTTTAAGCAAGATGTTGTGTCGACGCCTAACACGAGATATGTATCATAATTAAATTAGTCGTGTAGTGTTTGTGCTAAGGTAATTTGACGTGTTTATTAAATGGGTCATATTTTGATTACGGATAAACTCATGTTTCAACATGATACAACATCAACAATATGACACGGCAGGTCTATGGATCATGTCATCACAACCATTAATTTTGAAATTTATATTCACTTAGGATTCGCATGATTAACAACAATTACAATGAGCTTGACACATGGAGACATGACTCCAAGGAAACATAAGTCCCACAAGGGTATTTCATTATCATTATGTTCAGCTTGTAATGAAGAATAAGAATCTTGTTAATGGATGATCCACTTCACGCATGAAACAAAGTCAATCCAAAAAAAATATTCAATTTTCAAATTATTAGTTACCCATGTCACCTAGGACAATGCACAACTGAATACTCTTTCAAACTTTATGAGATTTCTCTAATGGAAAAAAAAAAA
Organism: Eucalyptus victrix; assembly: GCA_016097545.1. Lineage (NCBI taxonomy): Eukaryota > Viridiplantae > Streptophyta > Magnoliopsida > Myrtales > Myrtaceae > Eucalyptus > Eucalyptus victrix. Next base: position 3,887,127 of record CM027840.1, on the reverse strand, counting down.
AAAAAAAGCACTCGTCTAACATCTAACTAAACTTTCTAGAACAATTCACCGATCCACGCGATCGATTGGTCGTCAGAAAAACAAAATACAGCGAGGTTGTTCTTCACGATAATGGAAAACGACGGTGATGATAGGCTGATCTGATGCATCAATGGCGGGACCCGTTTTCATCGAAAGAAAAGGAAGAAGAAGAAAAAGGAGAAATTCCTCCTCACCAGTCGCCACCACCACCATTAAAATTACAGGTGAGGCATCTCCATCTTCCTTCCGGCACTCAACACGGCGGCAACATCGTACTCTCTTTTTGGACAATTTACAGGGGAAACTTCCGATGCAGACAAAAAACAGAACGCAAGTTAAACACCAATCGCCATGATCTGATCAATTAGCGCTAGCAACGTCTCATCTCTCTCATTCGCCAACTGGGTTCCTCTGTACACCGAAAACTTTGCACGTAATCCTGCGGTCCCTCTTGTCTTCGGATCAAAACTGGTACCCAGAAAGAAGGAAAAAAAAAAAAGAAAACAGGGGAAAAAGGAAGAAAGGAACGATTTTTAACACACCCATTTACAAGTAAATTCTCGATATGCGGTTTTTCTGTACGTCTTGGTTCTTGTTTGATTTGTCGTCGTCAGCTCGAGACCTCCTCCAGAAGCTTGTAGCGCCTGACCTTGCTCCTGAACCCCTGCCTCGGGACCACGTGCGAAATCTCCTCCGATCTCGTCCTCCTCAGCTTCTCCTCGAGCTCTCCCTTGGTGAAGATCCGCCTCCTGATCGGCGTCGTCGGGGACGAGATCCTCTCCGGGGATCTCTCCTTCTTGATCCTGCCGCCGCCCAAGGCTAGCAGATGCAGGGGAGGGAGTCTCTGCTGGCGATCATCGTCGATCCTGCCCCTCCTCAGCCTCCTGCCGCTCTTGCCGTCGCTATCCGGTTCCCCCCGCTCTTGCGCGGCGAATTGGAATCCGACGAGTTCTGCTGCTGGGTCTTGACGACGGGGCCGCCCTCCTCGTCACGGCCGTCCTGACCGAGGCACCAGTTGCAGACTCGGTAGGTGTCGGCCTTCGGGTAGAGATTGCTGCAGTACCTGTTCCGCCATCGAAACAAGAAGACATTGTGAGGTTAATGCAACGAACGGCGGTAGATTCCCGGGTTTATCGTGGGGATGGGGGAGCGCGCGGGAGCGAGCGAGCGAGCGTGCGTTACCTGTGTTGAGATCTGAACTGGCAGATCCTGCACTGAAAAAGCTCATCGGTCAAGCCGTGGTCGCCGCACATGCAGCACTCCACGCTCGATTGCGGCGACGGTGGAACGATCGACGCTTTGCCTGTTGGAGTCATTATTTCGGTCTCATGTGGAGACAGACAGACAACAGAGAAAAAGATCGAGTTTTGACGGGAGGCAGAGTCGCCCTGCACCAGCACCACGAAAACAGAGGAATGAGAAAAACCGACAAAGGCAGAGCGAATTTATATATTTTCTCGGGGTTGGGGATCGTATGATGTTTTTTCTGTATATATTTCTGTAACATTCATGTCGCTGTCCCCGCGTGATCGCAAGGCAATTTATAAATTTTGTATCCGATGCCGGGAGAAGGCGTCATAATGGAGAGGAGAAGGAGACGAAGGAGAAGAAGAAGAAGAAGAGGCTCTGCTTTTTTTAAGGGGAAAAAGGTCATAATCGCTGGGATTATATTCGGTATTTTTTTAGTATATCGTATACAAATGAAAAAAAAAAGTGATTGTAGCATATCTTTATCTATATTTGGCTATGAATATGATGTTGCATAATCAGCACGAAACTTTCCTCTTCTTTTTTCTGATATGTGCTTTTTCAAAAGGAGCAAAAATAGCTCTTTTGCTCTGTTTTTCTAGGGCAATTTTTCGTGCTCTCCATAAGCAACAGTGATATTATTAAAATGCGTGATCGAGGTGTCCCGTCGCAATTTGTGTCCCTCGGTTTCTCCTTGTGATGCGTAACTACAACTTGCGTAGGTAAATATTCGGACATAGAAAATGTCCCGCTTAGTTGTCGAATTGATTTGGTAATGTTAACCAACGGATATGCATATGCACCGCGTGACGTGAGTTGTTAAAACCTAACCCTCCCTTTTCTCGTTATCGTTCACCCTTCTTCTTTCTCTAATCCCTGTCCTCCCCTCTCTCGACCAGCACAATGCCAGAGCAGCCACCGCAATCTTCCCCGACACCTCCGGCGACTTCACCTCCGGAGTTTGAGCGCCACGGCAGCATCCGAGCCACCTCTAGATCCACCGAATCCCCTCAACACTCTGAGCGATTCATTTCTTAAACCCACAAGTTAATCCTCCTATACATTTGAGATCAATTGTATCGAATATACTTACAACGTACATAAATGAGTAATCTCAATCACAGATTCGTGATCGTTTTTTTCACACGCACAACCCTAAAGTTCACCAACTCGTACCATCACACCAAACTAATTGGACTAAAAGATGCACGTAGATTTCGAGAAATGAAAATAAGTTCTTGATGAAATTAGCAAATGAGCAGGGCCCATCATTCGGGTTGGATGGATGGAAATGAGTACTTTTGGGCAAGATTGCTGGGAATCTGTTTGCCACAATAAGGCAAGAATCTCGTTTATTAAGGGCATGTGTGCCAGACAATGATTAAGTTAACGCAGACAACAAGTACTAAACTTAAATTATTCATCTATTATTGCAGAGCCTACATGCTAAGCTGACTTTTTCCGCCTAAAATGATTTGGTGGGCTAGGGGCTTTGAGCCCCCTTCCATTCTGCTCGATTGGAGCGTAGGCGATCAGTGATACGAAACCGATGGTGATTTTGATTCAATCACCGTACCAAACTTTGTTATCATTGGCTCCTCTCCTCTCGCCTGCCATTGTAGGTGAAGCAACTCTTCAATCAATCGAAGACGGTTTTATGGATCACAGAACTGAATTAGCAAATCGTGAAAAAATTTCGAAACTAAATCGATAAATTTGAAAAGTCAATGATTGAATTAGCGATCGTGTCATAAATTTTAAGATTATTTTTTAAACAGCTATCTCTTAATTAGTAAGTCACAGTTGCATATGGGATCTGTGTTTACACTCAGCTGAAAATGAATGAGCAAATGTCCATTCGAGAACTCTTAGGAGCTGGCATCAATTTACACCTAATCTGCTCCGTATATGGTTCCTCTAACCCCCACCTGACGATCGGACCGGACGGAAGTTCCCATGATCATGATGTCGATCGAAACGGAAACCGAGTTTGCCGATCCTTTCTTGTTTTCGAATCTGAAACCGAGTTTTTTCCGCAATCCACGGTGAATTTCGGTGGTCATGTATATGACACTTTAGGTGAATGGAAGAATCTGGAATGTGGAGGGGTTCGTTGACTCTCTCGAATTGGTGGTGACTTGGAGCGTGTGGAATGCACCGTGAATTGGGGCCACACGTTTCCCAGATTCTTTGCTGTGTAATCGCCGAATGGAAGAATCTGGAACCCCCCAGATTTCTTTCTTTTATGAAAAAGAAGGTATAAAATATTTCCAATCCAAAAAATTGGAGAGATCGAAACCTCATCGCCCTATTCAAAGGTCACCAAGCCAGAATTTTACTTGGCTTTTAACACATCTCAAATGCTAAAGGTCACCAGACCAGAATTTTACTTGGCTTTTAGCATTTGGCTTTTAACGCATCTCAAATGCTAAAGCGAAAGTTTTGAGTGAAGACTCGAAGAGATCGTAGATCCCGGAGTTCGGGGCGAGGCCTGAACATCAACTTCTCGGCTCGAAGTACGTTCTTGAGCACAGGACGCTGAGCAATGAAATGAGATCCACGATGCAGATGCAAAGGCAACTGCGGCTTACAAGTTGTGCAGCACTGAATTTTTTATTAGGTCCACATTGGGGCGATGGGTATTTACACGGTCGTTATAGAATAGTTGACATATGAAGGAATCCCATTACAAAATGAATCCCGGATAAGCTCACCGCACCCCGCAAACCATTGAATTCTTTTATACCGACAGTGGAACTAACAATAATACTCGATACATTTAGTAACGCCAATTTAACATGCTAAGAATTATCAGCCTTAATAATTGGGGTGAGGTTCACTTGGGCCTTGGAAGCAATTCAGTCCACAGCCCGTTCCATCTAACGGATCGTCATGGGTAAGCAAAGACATGTTCTCAATTTCACAGAGGCGCGCTCTCTCTCATGAGACAGATCGCAATCACAGAAGCATCATAAATATCAAATGAGCCCCCAAAGACAGAAGCACGAAAGGAATGATTTAACTGCGTATTTTCCCTAATTCCACAACTTAGATCGCACACATGAAACTTTCCCAACATAAATCCATATCGATGGAACCAGAGGAAATGTCATATATCGGTCTCGAGCAGCAAGTGCACGATCGCACAGCGACATTGAATCCCACATTCGACTTCACTAGTTTACTAATCTAACCTACCACCATAGCACCATGTACAAACCAATTGAATGCTAATACAAAGCACACTTAAAACCCGAATGCAGTAAGACGCTTGCAGGTTTTCTAGCAGCAGCCAGTGTCCCCGACATTCGGCTAGACTGACAAAATATCAAATAATCAAAACTCATCGGCATCCCAGATGGAAAGAGATCAGACTATGGTGAACGAAACTTGACCAAACACTCGGGAGTAGGGAGCACAATAAAGATAACATGGTCCAGGCGGACCTCGTCTCTGCATGGGATCCTAAACAAAGCATGAGCGATGGCAGTAGACCAGGGGATGACGCAAGCATGAGTTGGCTCCCGCCTTGATCCTCAAAAAGCCCGAGCAACCACAGTAAAGAGGCGGGGGAACAGGCAAACATGAGTTGGCCACCCCCATCAGTAATGGCATTGTATCAAGAATCTGTACACGGTCCATCAGCACGAAGTATAGGGCAAACATGTTTTGCCAATGGTCACAGGACTTTAGAAGAGGAAGACCACAAGCCAAATCTCTTTCCGACTAATTATACCGACCGTTACCAAAGGAAGATAGAACCAAGAATTTGCTCGTGCAGCCATCCAACTTCGCTACCGCTTCCAAGTGCAAATGCTCGATCTGTTAGCTTGAAAAATTCAACAGCCACATAGTCAACTTACTCCTTGTGCTTTCTCGCCAAAATGATGTCTTGCGGAGCAATTGTGAAAAGGGGCAACAGCAAATTTAACCTCCTCCAAGTCACATCGTAGAAAATCCCAAGGCTTTGGCTTCATCCTTCAGAGAATTGAAATAATGGATAGCTTCATCGAGTACAACAGTTGCATCCTTCCCTTTTGTGCCAGGAAGTACTTTCTCCAAAAGGCTTATGGTCTCACAAATTCTGTCCTTGCACGACTTTTTGTTGCAACATGTGGAGCTGACTTCACCTGAAAAACTGCTCCCATCACCGGCATTAGAATCTGCCTCAATCTCATTCTCATCGTCTTGGTTTTGAGTGGAAGAACTCAGGGCATCCACAAGCTTACGCTTCTTTGTTGGCCATGCAGAGCTGGCAACAACTTCCGTGCTTTCTCCAAAATATTCTTCCCTCTCCTGAACAGTCATTATGCTAGGAGAATGACCAGTGCTATCAACTTCATCCTCATCAGAGTCATCAAAATCGTCATCAGAGTAAAGTAATGCATTCAATTCTTCCGTGTCTTCATGCATCTCGCTTTGCACATCACCCCCATGATCATCCTTAAAGTTGCCAATGGTCGGTCCAGACAGAAAATTAACATCACTTTTACTTCTCACAACTTCTTCATTGATGTTATGAGGGACACACGAGGAATTTGGGCAATGGTTTGGACTTTTTATCCCAGAGCTATAGAAAATCCTAGTGTGGTCCACTGATTGATCGAACACAACAAATTTCTTCTCAACATATCCCGTACTCGTCCAGGGCCTATTGTCACCATCAAAATCTACTGAAGGACCAACAAGAGATCCGTCCTTTAGAACAGAACTGTTAAGCTCTGGTATAAAAGCCTGCCTAAAGCGTGGCAGCCAATAAAACCAATTGTGAGATTCATCAGGTTGACCAACGTGTGAAGTAGGCAGTTCTTTATGTGCATATAGTGGACACCCAGCATCATTAGAGACCATTTTTGCTCCTGTGGCTGCACAAGTTGAAAGGACATATCCATGCCCCATAGCAAATGGAGCAGATAACGGATCGAAACTAGGCAATTGCATGTTGAGATGGTGCGTGAAAACCAGGCCCCACAATCTTTTCCCACCCAAAGAACGAGTTGGACCAGTCACCTAAACACGAATACACATTTAGAAAACCAATTCTGAGGAAATAAAAACATGAAATGCTCGATAAAACAAAGAACATACCCCAAAAATGATCTATATCGATTGAAGTTGTTTTTCACTTGCTGCTTCCTCCAAAAACAAAGTAGAAAGAACCTAAAAACTCCAGCTAAACTTGAAAAGTATGGAACGAGATCACAATCTACGTGACAGGTTTTAGCAAATGGCGGAAATATTCGGCCTGCAAATATCCAAGAAAGCAACCCAATCAGTATCTAGTCACAATGCTGTCGTTACCCTATTCAACTATGTGACAAAATAAAACCAGGATCTCCTTCAAACGTTGACAAAAACGCCAAAGCACATAGGCATCCAACACTCTGAAAGGACACTCTCACCAACCTGGCAATCACGAAGAGGTTGAAAGCATGCTATGATTCTAACAACTATTGTTGAGCTCCCAGCAGTCCCATTTTCATGTTTCGTTGCCCGAAATCTTGTCTGGCTTGCTGCTTGGCACACCATAACTACACTTCCCCACCCCTCGGATCTCAAGAATATGGAGGAAATAAATCTTCCAACAAGGATTGATCAACAACCAGAATGAATGAACAGATATAGACCCGGAAAGTGAACCAGAAAATAACAGAACGACAATCCCAAGAAACAAATTCCCAAAGCTCAAATGACCAAAAGAGACGAAAGTTTATGACCAACTTCTCTGGCGATATCTGAATCGGAACAAGTGGACAGCGGGATATTCAGCTAATTTGGCGGACGTAGCAGGGAACGACAACAAAGAAATTGGATCCCATCATAACATGAAGGTTCTATCGAAACAGAGTGAAATGAAGCTCAAAGTCTGTAATCCAAATTACAGAATGACTCTGCAATATAGGTTCAAAGAGATAACTTCGCGGAAGACATCGACAGAGAGACTCAACCAACAACGCATGCTGTTCTCTCCTTTCTGCTTAAACCACCACAACTGGTCCTCGCCAAGAACTGATTCAAAGACCCTGCAAAGTCATTCGATGAAGTGTTAGAGAAGCTTGTTCACTAAGCTTGTTCACTGCATAAGCAAATCCAGGCGCTGCCGAAACAAAAAAGTAAACAAGAAAAGAACAATACTAGGCCATTCCACACAGCTTTGTAAGACGTTGAAGCCGACAAAGATTTGGACTTGGTTGTCAACAACTCAAAAGTTTTTTCTTTTGCGGTCGAAAATCTTTCACCGACCCAACACAAAAAACGAAAGATGCAGAACATTCAGGACGCAAAATGGAAGAACGAACAGTAGGAAAAACGGATAGCCCAGATGAAATGATTCACCTTTAGAATAAGTCAAGAGAGATTTCAGTTTGAGCCTCGCTTAAAGAACGGCGAAAACACTTAAAAGAGAGCTTTCACAGAGTATCAGCTAATGCAGAACAAACAAGAACAGAACACCACCGATTCACCGAACAAGCAAGAACCCATCTTCCACTTTCAGGCTCACATCGAAACACGGCGAAACAGAAAAAACCCATGAATGGAAAAAAAAAAAAAAAAAAGACTTTAAGAGGGATTGCGAGTGCCAAGCATAAAAGCCAACGCAAGAGAGAGTCCCCAGCGGTACAGACAGACTAGAGAGCAACGGCATGCTCGAAAGACTTACAGAGGATGGCGACGAGAGAAGGACGAAGCTGTGCAGAAGAAACGGCCAAAAGGTCAGTCCAGCTCGCAGCACGCTCGAAGTGAGGAGCAAATCTCACGAGGAGAGAGAGAGAGAGAGAGAGAGAGTACAATCAAAATCGGAACTTGGAGAACACGAGGAGGCAGAGATTTTATAGGAGGAGCGAGTTGACGCTGGTGCCCCTCCCTCCCTGGTGGCCCGGTTTTTGGGATCGAGCCATGGTGATCCAACGTAGACCGGCAGATGCGCCGAGATGGAAAATTCCCCGGATAACGTCGCACTCCTTTTTAAACTATTGCTGACCCTATATTTTAGAATGATGTTTACGCTTGTGAAGAGTGGAAGTGAAGAAACACGGGGTCAAAGTTAGAAGTTCAATGGGGTAAATAGTTTAATATAGAGCCGGGTGTGAATAGATTTTGTTCAATAATGCTGATTATTGACGGGGACGAATTCGTTTAATCTTTTGAAAAAGTATAGTGGAGGAAAAGCGTGGACTCGTCGATTTAGCAACGAAAAGACGAAGTCAATTGTTGGGATGCCGGCCACAGCAGTGGTGTCATTGCCCAATCCATCTCGATATAGAGAGGTTGGCGTGGAAAGAGATGATGATCGCGTGCTCGAACAAGGCATTCTCAAATGCCAAGCTCTATTGTGTCAATGAGGCATGTTAAATAAGTTGGCCCCATTAATCACTTTAGATCAAATTAGTGTAAGCCACTAATGATTCAACTACTGTAATAATCACTAGTGATTGTCTCAATGGCCACCCTTTTCGCATGGAAATGATGAGGTAAAGAATTCGATTATCCACCTCTTAAAAAGAAGTTGGGGGTAGGGACATTTAATTTTAAGCATGAGATTCGAAGAGCAAAAAGTAGAGCAAAAGTCTTAACATGAGTTGAGAGTTAAAGTAAAATATAAAATATATATATGCCATCTCAAGTAGCTATATAAGGCTTGTTTGTTTTCATTCTCGAAAAAAATTGATTCTATTTTTTTGTTTTCGGGAACTAAAAAAAAAACAGAAATCTATTTGTTAATTTTTTTATTTTCGAAAATAAATTTAAACAAAATCAAAAAGTAGAAAAAAATTTCTTATTCCAAAAAACAATTCAAAAAATATAATTTTATTTTCTTTTCTTTTTCTTTTTCTTCTTTTCTTTTATTCTTCTTCCTCCTTTTGGTCAGTTATCGACAACACCAAGCCTAGTCATGGCTAGGCACCCAGATTTGGCGAGATCAAGCTCACCAAGCCACCTCCAGGTTGGCATGCCTTGCTAGATTTGGGCGAGATTGACGAGGTCGAGCCTCGCATAGCCATGATGAGGCTCGACCTCTCTAGCTAGCGCGAGGCTCGGCCTTGCCAAGATGAGGCCGACCCCACACTACCTAAGTAAGGTCAAGGCTCACCATGGTTAGGCGAGCTCATTGAACCTCACCCAATCGACGGTGGCCAGCAACCAGCAACAAATAAGAAAGAAGGATAAAAGAAGAGGGTTAATACCCTAAAAATCCCAAACCGGTACACTTGTGACAAATTTATCCAAAACTATTTTTTTGACCACTAAAAACCCCAAATTGGTATACCTTTGACAAATTTACCCCAAACCGGTACACACGTGACAAATTTACCCTATGTTAGTTTTTGTTAAATTTTATTCTCAAATTATTAAGTTAAATGACACGTGATAGTTAACAATACCAATTTAGGATTTTACGCTCCGTTTGTCACAATTTACAATTTTTGTGATTTTTTTGTGGTATTAATCCAATTTAGCTAAAGTATATTTGTCACAAATTTACTAAAAAATAAATTAGTTTGGGGTAAATTTATCATAAATGTAAAATATTAAAAAATTCAAAAAAAATAGTTTTGGATAAATTTGTCACAAGTTTTTTATTTTTAGAGTATTAACCCAAAAAAAATAAGGAAATCTAATGAAAATAAAAAAATTTAATTCTACCAAACACATTTTTATCTCGGAAAAAAATTTTGTTTACCAATTTTGTTTTGTAAATTATTTCCGAGAATAAAATCAGAAAAAATCAAAAATTATTCATGGAACATAATTGTTAGCAAATGTGTTTATAGTAATTATACAATCCTCAAAAAAGATAATTAAAAAAAAAAAAAAAAAAAAGAGGGGTCCGTGGATCCTTTCCCATCTAGATTCATCCATCCGGCATTCCTCAGTACAAAATCGTGTCTTTCGACGCAGTACAACTCGACGTGCCGGTACTGTACAGGCGAGCGTTGCCTCCTTATCAACAACGCAATCCCGTCATTCTACGCGGGTCATCGACGATCAGACCAATCGCATATGCCATCGCCGCAGTGTCCACATCCCCGCTCATGCTTATCGAACACGTTCATCATCCGGACCGGGTCTCCTGGGTTCGGTTGCCCATCACATCAGCTCAAATTTCTCAAGTTGAGGGGGAAAAACTAATGAACAAGAAAACGGAGACGCAACCACCGTCAACATGCAGCGAAAGCAACTCTGGGAGGGAAAGGAAAAAAGATTAAAAAGGGGAGGAAGGAAGAGTATGGATGATGGATGGAAAGGAAGGGTATCCTATGTCGATACACGAAGACCAATTATTTGGCACTTGACCGTTCAAACCACGGACCGGAAAGGATCAAAAGCAGGCGAGGGAAGGGAAGGGGGAGGGGCCCTTTTCTTGCTCCTCCTCGAACCATCCCTCCTTGGCTTTTGCACTCGATGATGATCCCCTTGCCTCTCTCTCTCTCTCTCTCTTCATTTTCCTCTCTTACACATGCGCTCGGCCAATGATTTCGCCACTCCTCGTTTCGTGCGAGAGGGTTGCACGATGCGCACATTCCTTTTTCTTTCATCTTTTTTTCTTTTTCTTTCTTTCTAAGGCTCGGGGGTGAGATGTACACGTTCGTCTTTCGTCGCTCGTGGGATGATGTCCACGGAGGATTGTTTTTGTTCGCTTCATGTATCGGGCTTGGACTTTGACTTCCGTTATCATGGTTAATCATCGCGTCGACACTAGCACTAAGGAACCCCCATTTTTTTTTTGTTCTCCCTTTTGAGCTAAGTTAGGAAGTTGCCCCTTTGCCCTTTTTGAGGGGGTTGTTGGACCGGGAATGGCTCGACAGGAAAATGGTTAATCAAGTGTGCGTGACCTGATAAAACTTTTACCTTCTTTACTTCTCTTACCCGCAATGCTCGGAACTTTCACACCATGTAAGTGCCTGACACATAGATTTATCTTCTTAATTTTTTTTAAATTTGGATTGCATTTCAAATTTTGGGAAAAAGGCGAGAGAAGGCTCTTTATATCCGGAATAACACAAACAAATCCTAAAATTTGATCATGCAGACAAGAACTCTGGAGGCAATTTCTTACTGAACAATGAAACAATTTTTAAATTTTTTTTTGACAACGTCATGGACGAGAAGCTGATTAAGTCTGCCTTTTTTCTTTGGACATCAAAAGAAGAAAGAGCTAAGGTTAACATTACGAGCTAATGGTACTGGATAGGGACATGTTTCTTAATAAAAAAAGATGGGCGCAGTACAGAAGTGGTACTGCACAAAGGAGCCCCGAGGTGACGAGAGTTTAGCCCCGAAGTATGTGAAAAACCCCAAAAAAGGAAAAGTTGTTCAACCTAAGTAAAATGATTATCGACAGGGGAGGCCATGATTCCAACTCCTGTAAGAAATCTTCTCCACAGGTGGGCAGATCCACGGCCCCCTAATTGTATATTCATCTCTCCTGCTCCTGCGTATGATATCAGGGATCGGCGTGGTGCCGTCGGCTTTATCTGTCGTGCCTCTTGTTTGGAGAGGAGGGAACAACGAAATCCCTGAGGCAATCGCTTTTTGCACATCCCTCCGCCTTGTTAATCCAAACGGGTCCTCTCTTTTGGTAGCAATACAGCACCCTGAGGGCGTATGGATTTATATTTAGTTTTGGGGTGAGATGTAAAGTGAAAGGATTCCTCCTCGGTGCTTAGCTTTAATCATCACATACATCGAGAAGACGATGCATCTAAAAGAAAACCCACTGTTTATACACCAATGTATGTCGCGAGAATAGTGTTTGTAGTCTGACATACATACATACATATATGTATATATTGAAGGGATTTTTGTTATGAAGTGTCGCGAGAGTATTGGTTGGCACCTCCTCCCGGCTTCTCTCCCTCTCTCCTTGGCAGCCAAGAGACGTGAGTGGGGATGTTGGGCATCGATGGTGGCCGCGGAACGTCTTGGGTTGCCCAAGACGTTCGACGGTGGTCCATGGAAGGCAGTAGCGCTGTGCACTGAGGGAGCTAGAAGAGAGAGGGAGAAAATGGAATTGGGGTTTTGGTTGTTGATGTGATATTTTCTCTTAAAGTAAGAGAATCTTAATCTTTATAACTCATATAAGCAGTAAATCCCCATCCATATATTTGTAGAAAAGGTGGTCATGTGATGAATGACCTAAAGCATAGAGATGCTCACTATACATTACTTTTTTTCTCTAAGAACATCGTTACTTTCCTATAAGGGGTCTTGGTTGGTCATGTGATTTTTTCTTGAGTTAACAGAATTTTAATCTTTTAACTCATATAAGTGGTGAATCCTCATCCATATATTTATAGAAAAGGTGGTCATGTCACGAATGACCTAAAGCATAGAGATGCTCACTTCACGTTATTTTTTTTTTCTCTAAGAACATTGTCAATTTCCTATTCCTAAATAGGACTCTGGACCGTTTCCAGTTTTGCTTCTAAAGAGCCTCGACTTTCTGTATTTTGAATTCATGCGAGATGGGCAATTAACATGCGACTTCTAAGTATTGCCAACTACACACACATATATATGTGCACATACATATGCATACATCCGGCTACACGCGTGATAATAAAGTCCCAGCAAAAGTGTGAAAACGCCATAAAGTAGTTTGCCTCTTGACGCACCAAGACAAGGAACCATCCAGCGACTTCAGAAGATTCAAAGGAAAAGGCCAGGCATGCCTTTGGCCAGTATGGCCACCGCGCAGATGAACCTGGTTTTTAACTTTCTTTTTCCTTCCCTTGTTTTCTGCCACTAAAAACTGTCTTAGAATAAACAAAGGAGGGGAAAAGGAAAAGTCTATGATTAAGGGAATGGGAAAGAGGCCTCCTTTTTCTTTGCTTAAGCTAGGGTTTGGTGGGGCTAAAAAGCCTTCGATTGGCAATTAGAAAAACGAGGGGGAAAAGGGTTTGGTGGAGGAGCCAATTTGGTTGTGGATTCTCCAACAAATACAACCCACGCTTGGAAAGCGAAAGAATACCTTCTCCACTCCCCCACTCAAAAAACCCTCACACGCCTCCCGAATGGATGCGCAAATGAGGAACCGGAGAGCATGGAATCGCAATCCATGCCTCATCGCCACCTTGCTTTTCTCTTGATATTCTAATGAGCATCACCCACTTCCTTGGACTTTTCATCCGCCATTCCTGCTCGTTCTTCAACCCTAATGATTTTTCTAATGGGTGCTTGAGGTGGGGGTGGAAATTTAATACGAGTTCGGTACCTCGAGAGGAGGCGAATGGAAAAGATCGGAGATATTCGAGATGGGTTGGGTTGTGACGGCGACGAGCGGCGCATGGAGGTTTCATCATCAAACACGTGGGATCGGTTTGTGCTCGGTTGTTTCCATGACCAGAAGGATCCGTGGCATGACGGGAGGGAGATAAGCTTTTGCCAAAGCTTTGCTTGAGGCGATGGACACGCGAGCACATCCCTAGTGTCGTCACAGTGTTTCGTTTTATAATTTAATTGTTATCGCTTTGAATTACCAACTTCAGATATTTTATTTTGCCGACAAGATGTCTAAGGAGACAACAGCAAAAAAAGGGTATTCCGCATCATTGGCATGGCGAGACTTCAATCTTGCATCTCTGTGTTCCTTCAAAATTCGACTTCGAGATAGTGCAAAAGGGTGATTTCTTCAACGGCAGAGTTATTACATGGGGCTGACAGATTCGATTCAATCTAGCGACCACATTAACGATGTCATCATGGATGGAAGCAATGAGATTCCATTAATTTGACAATAGTGAACGGACGACAGACAAATCGATTCATAAAAGTAGGCACCTTGATTTCCACTTCGAAAGCAACTACGTAAGTGCTGGTTTTTGACATGGCATTAGCATCCACCCATGAAATGTTAAGGTCGTGGCCGGGGTCCATTCTTTTTTGACTTAGCCTAAATTTCAATCGAGTTGGAATCCTACCGCGTGAGAACAAATCTCATTTAGTCAAACGCGAAATACCATGAGCTATTGATTTCGCAAACCCTTCCTTTTCTTCCCTGCGTTGCACCTAATAATCCTTTCAGATTGGAGCCTTTCAATCGGCATGACATCTACCAATGACATATTTGGTTCAATGAATGATAAAATCCATGTGCAGTGGCCACTGCTCCAGATGACCGTCACTGGGTTGATCTATGAGCGTGGGTATGGTTCCGACGTTTATAGCCAATTCATATATTTGCCATGGTTTCAATTTAAGGAAGGGCCGTGAGAAATTTAAAGGGTTTCTCATTCAACTTGGTTTCGAGATTTTTGGAAAAATAAATAAACCATGATACTTACTAAAAAAAAAGATTAATATTACGTAAAATCTCAAACTAGTACAAATTTATCTTAAATTAATTTTTTATTATAAAAAAACCCCTAAACCGGTAAATATATGATAATTATAATCTCCATTAAATTTCATTAAATTTTATCATTAAATTGTTGAATATGATGACATGTGATGATGGATGAGTATATTGATTTGAGATTTTACTCTTTGTTTGTCATTTACGTATTAATTTGTGATTTTTTGTGGTTAATTCAATTGAACATGAATTAATAGAGAGTAAATTATCATAAATCATTAGGAGATTTTTCATGAATTCTCTTTAAAAAAACGAAGTAAATTATTTTTTATATATTTATAGTTCGGCTTATGGGTTTTGAAAAGGAGCAAAAAAAATACATATATAAAAATTTGATGATGGTGACCACCGAATATCCAGGAAGAGGGAATAAAAAGGCCCACGCGGTTCCCAGGTTTGACGCGTTGGACAGTACAGAAATTTAATTTAAAAAAAACATTACAAAAAAAAAAAAGGTGAATAAATAAAAATACGGAGACGACGACGCAGCGTTTTATTCTTTTCCCCCCAAAAACGCGGTGCGCGTGCCTCCCTCCTTTCCACCCTCGCATGTCGTTTTCGGGTCAATGGGGGCAACGGCTTACGTCAGCACGAAGTCGAATCCCCCCTATGTTTTTTATTACCGTAAAACGCCCCCCCACGCCCAACGGGAAACGCGAAACGACGAGCGAGAAAAGCGAGTCGACAATGGAAACCTTACTTTTTCCAAAAGGGCAAAAAAAAAAAAAAAAATTAGGACGTCATCCGTCCTTTCTATTTATAAAAATTTAATTCGAAACACCATAATATTCTATTTATATTACGAAAAATATAACAAAATTAAATTTTAGTTGATAATCTCATTGGTCACGAAGATGTACACTCATCACCTTGTCGTCTGTAGATTAGAGGGATAATGCCCTCTAATTCATCTAGAGCCGTCATATTTGTGTATAACTAAATTTAATTTTTTGGTAGGAAAGTCCAAATTCATTTTTTATCCTAATTTTTTAGTGGTTATATTTGAAAACAACCGAAGTTTCCATATCAGTAACTTGATGATGGAATTCAAATTCCACGGGCGAGTTTTTATATCAATAACTTGACGATGGAATTAGGATTCCACGGGTGATGGATGATACAATGACTCTTATTATAATGCATGACTCACCGTGTTAAAAAAGTACTATTTTCACTTTTACTATACTTGTTGATAAGACTTTTATAAAAGATGGATGATGTTAACAATTGTCAAGCATGCTTTGTTTAGAATAATTTTTTCAAGGCGGCATTCGATCATGCATATCATGAAAACAGTCTGTAATTTAGAAATCATAAAATTTCATCGATTAATCATTGAACAAGTGTCCCTCCTTAAAGTATAAATACGATAATGATACATTCACGCCGCGCATGTACTCGTACGTCCTAATATAATTTTTTAAACAAGATAATTAATTGCGGGAATTTAGAAGGCAATGGCCAAATTTCCAACCAAACATCACCCCTTTTTTTTTGCTGAATTATCAAAACAAAATCTAACTTTCCCAATTCCCATTTTCTATAAACTAGGCATGGGTAGGTTCTTGAAAAAAAACAAATTAGAACGTCATCCATCTTTTCTATTTATAAAAAATTCATTCAAATTACCATAATAATCCCTTTAATGCACGATAAATATAGCAAAATTGCAAAGATGTAGACTCATCACCTTGTCTTCGTGATCAATAAAATTTGTAGAGCAGACCAATAATGCTATCTAATTTATCTAGAGCTATTATATTTGCGTATACCTAAAATTTAAGGGCACGCATGACAAAATTTATATTTATCTACTTCTCTGTTTTTCTGTTCCCCATAACAGGTTTGGAACCAAAATCATTTGGTAACGCAATTTCATTTTTCTATTTTTTGAACAGATTTTTATTCCGAAATGGATTTTGAGAAATAATCGAAAGTTAAAATATTTAGTTTTTCTATTTTTTATCCTAATTTTTTAGTGGTTATATTTGAAAACAACCGAAGTTTCCATATCAGTAACTTGATGATGGAATTCAGATTCCACGGGCGAGTTTCTAATTAAATAACTTAATGATGGAATTCGGATTCCACGGGTGGTGGATGATACAATGACTCTTATTATAATGCATAACTCACCGTGTTAAAAAAGTACTATTTTCACTTTTACTATACTTGTTGATAAGACTTCTATAAAATATGGATGATGTTAACAATCGTCAAGCATGCTTTGCTTAGAATGACTTTTTCAAGACGGCATTCGATCATGCATATCACAAAAACAGTCTATACTTTAGAAATTATAAAATTTCATCGATTAATCGTTGAACAAGTGTCCCTCGGACACTCCTTAAAGTATAAATACGATAATGATAAATTCACACCGCGCATGTACTCGTACGTCCTAATATAATTTTTTTAAACAAGATAATTAATTGCGGGAATTTAGAAGGCGATGGCCAAAATTTATATTTCTCTATTTCACTAGTCGTCGGATGCTAGATGCCCACCGGTCATTGGCTGCTCATCGCCAATCATTGGATGCTAGAGGCTTACCACCAACCACCGGATGTTCATTAGCAACCGTCCGCCGCTCGCCACCAACTGCCGGATGTCGGCCGCCTGCCACTCGCCACCGAACTCTGGCCATTGGCCACTTGCCACCAACCTCCTATCGCCAAACTTTGAATGCCGGACGTCAAACGTCGAACTCCGGATGTTGGACGTCAATTGCCCATTGCCGAACTCTAGTGTCAGACTCCAAACTTTGGTCGCATCGCCAGTCATCAAACTTGGCGTCGGACATTGAATGTCGAACTTTGGACTTCAGCTGTCCGTTGTCGGTCATCGAACACCGAGCATTGATTGTTGAACGTTGGACTCCAGCCATCAAACGCCGGTTGTTGCTATTCTCTTTGAAATAATTTTTTTTATTATATTATCAAACAAATTTTTATTTCATAAATAAAAATTTTGAATTGTTATCAAACACATTTCTTTACTTAGAAGCTTGTTCATGGAATAGAAATTGAGAAATCAATTTATAGACATAAATTGATTTATGTTCCAGAAATTTTGTCATGCATGCGTTAAATTTTCAGTGACAAAGCCCAATTTTTTTTTTTTTGTCTTAATTTTACAGTGATTATCTTAAAAACAACCAAAGTTTCCATATCAATACCGCAATGACAGAATTCATATTCCACCGATAATGGATGATATAATAGCTCTTATTAAAATGTATAAATCACCAACTAGTATTATCTTCACTCTTAGCTAGTATCTTAAGGGTACTTATTAGCAAGACTTTCGTAAAATACGGGTCATGTTAACAACTGTCGAGCATGCTTTATTTAGAATAAGTTTTTCAAGATGGCATTCAATCATGCCTATCACGAAGACATAATTGTTGAATAAGTGTCCCTCAGACACTCCTTAAAGGACATACACGATAATTATACATTCATGCTGCGCTTGTATAAGTAGGTCCCGACGTAAATTTTCAAAACAAGATAATTAATTGCGGGAATTTATAAGGTCATGGCCAAATTTCCTACCAAACATGACCTTTTTTCCCCCTAAATTATCAAAACAAAATCTAAATTTCCCAATCCCCATTTTCTAGAAACTAGGCATGGGTAGGTTCTTGGAAAAAACAAATTAGAACGTCAGCCGTCTTTTCTATTTATGAAAAAATTCATTCAAAACACCATAAAAATTCATTTAATGCACAAAAACATAGCAAAATTGCAAAGATGTAGACTCATCACCTTGCCTTCGTGATATATAAAATCTGTAAAGTAGAGAATGATGCCATCTAATTTATCCGGATCTATTATATTTGTGTATACGTAAATTTAAATTTTCAGTGGCGAAGTCCAAATTTATTTTTTGTCTTAATTTCACAGCGATTATCTTAAAAGCAGCCAGAGTTTCCATATCAGCACCTCAACAATGGAATTTAGATTTCACCGATGATGGATGATATAATAGCTCTTATCAAAATGTATAACTCGCCAACCTTCAAGACGTCTTAAGAAAAAGTATTATCTTCACTCTTAACTAGTGTCTTAAGGGTATTTATTAACAAAAATTTCGTAAAATACGGGTTGTGTTAACAACCGTCAAACATGCTTTATTTAGAATAATTTTTTCAAGACGGCGTTCAATCATGCCTATCACAAAGACATAATCGCTGAACAGGTGTCCCTTGGACACTCTTTAAAGTACACCTACGATAATGATACATTCACGCTACGCTTGTATAAGTAGGTCCCAATGTAAATTTTCAAAACGAGATAATTATTTGCAAGAATTCATAAGGCGATGGCCAAATTTCCTACCAAACATGACCTTTTTTTCATCTGAATTATCAAAACAAAATCTAACTTTCCCAATTCCCATTTTCTAGAAACTAGGCATGGGTAGGTTCTCGGAAAAAAAAAGGATGTCATCTGTCTTTTCTATTTATAAAAAATTCATTCAAAACACCATAATAATGCACAAAAATATAGCAAACTTGCAAAGATGTAGACTCATTACCTTGCCTTCGTGATAAATAAAATCTGTAGAGTAGAGAATAATGCCATCTAATTTATCTAGATCTATCATATTTGCATATACATAAATTTAAATTTTCAACGGCAAAGTCCAAATTTATTTTTTGTCTTAATTTTACAGTGATTATCTTAAAAATAGCCAGAGTTTCCATATTAGCATCTCAACAATGGAATTCAGATTTCACAGACGATGGATAATGTAATAGCTCTTATTAAAATGTATAAATCACCGACCTTTAAGAGGTCTTAAGAAAAAGCATTATCTTCATTCTTAACTAGTATCTTAAGGGCACTTATTAACAAGACTTTCGTAAAATACGGATCGTGCTAACAATCGTCAAGCATGCTTTATTTAGAATAAAATTTTCAAGACGGCATTCAATCATACCTATCACGAAGACATAATCGTTGAACAGGTGTCCCTCGGACACTCCTTAAAATACACGTACAATAATGATACATTCACACTGCGCTTGTATAAGTAGGTCCTAAAGTAAATTTTCTAAACAAGATAATTAATAGTGGGAATTCAGAAGGCGGTGGCCAAATTTCCTACCAAACACGACGGGATTCTTTTTTCCTGAATGACCGAAACAGAACCTAACGTACCCAATTCCCATACACTAGAAACCAGGCGTGGGTAGGTTTTATTCTTAACGATGGCACGAGGGGGGAGGACTGATTAATGAATGAGAGATGGATTTTTTTTTCCGAGGTCGGGGGGTGGTGCGATCATCTATAGCAGACTAGCGCCATCTTTAGAAAATCTCTTGGAAATAGGTGCTGGACTAATGGAGATTTCTTTTCTGGTTTCGAGGCGGAGGGGATGGAGAGGGAGAGAGAGAGAGGAGAGAGCATCACATCACATCGCCACCGTCCCCCGCATGCACGGGGGCGCACGCTCCGGCTCGTGCATCCACATCGCCCCACGCCCCGAATCTTCGCTCAGAGCCTGAACCAGATCAGTCCGCGGAGGTGGATGAAAACAATCTCTTGCTCGGTCAAACCATTGTTTATCACAGCACGCGGGACAGGCGCAGAGAGAGAGAGAGAGAGAGAGAGAGAGGGCGAAAATCAGCCCGTGTAGCCTTTTGTAAATAGCCGTACTCATCAGCTGCAAAAGCGAGTGCATCCGCACACGCCCCGATGCTTATCCTTTTTTTATTCCTAATTTATATCATGAAAAAATTTCAAATTTACTTAAATCCCAAACTAATGTAGATACAGCAAAATTACTCTAAACTCCTCTAAAAATCTCTAAACTAGCACGAGGGGGTGAGTATGGTCCATTTCGATTCCCACCCTAGAATCGAAAATCGCTCACTAAAAATCGATTCTGAAAAATTAAAATCGGGAGTCACCTTTTAGTTCTGTAGACCCACCTTCCCACCTAGCTCCTCGCATTCAGTGCAACATTTTAATTGCAATACCGATAAAAAGATTGTACTCATCAAAAGTTGAGAGTTGAAGTCATGAGTCCATAAGTGTTGAGCAGGAAAGTGAAGGCCTGGGTAAGAGATAGAGAGATGGCTTAGATGAGGTGGGAGTGAGACAAGACGAATACTCAGTGTGCGTTGAGCTCCAAATTATGAGTTTTAGGGTTTTCATTTTTCTTAAATTTTTTTTGGTCGAAAATTTTTCTTGAAAAATAAATATATATTTGTATATAACCTATTCGATCTAGATGCTTGAGTGGGCGGTTCCACACCCAATATTGTGAACAAGCCCAATACTCACTAGTTTTAATAAATTGGAACCAAGAACCGAATCGGTTTCAGAATCGGACCGGCTCCCTTGGAAATGATTCTGACCAGTTTAGGCAGTTTTCAACTCTTTTGCACACTCCTAACTGGTCCATTTGTGATAAATTAGTATCTTTAATGGATTAATATTGAAAAATATCATAAATTGGTATACTTATGATAAATGAATAATAAAATCATAAATTATACATCCATCAATGTATTCAATTTAGTAATTTGATGATAAAATCTAATGGGGTAAATTAATCACAGGTTTATTGATTTAGAAATTTTTTTGATCAAAAAATTATTTTTTGATAAATTTATTATAGGTATATCAATTTTGGGTTTTTTAACAAAAATTATTAATTTCGAGTAAATTTATTAGAAATATACCGGTTTTAAGTTTTTATGATAAAAAAATTAGTTTCACAGGTATATCGGTTTTGAAATTTTTTATAATAAAAACATTATATTAAATAAATTTGTATCTCAATTTAAGATTTTTTTATCGTATTAATCTTATCTTTTTAATTGACCTAGTTTCTCCCGCAGGTCAATTCTCGTGCTCGCTCTTTTGTCGCCGTGCGTTAGATCCTCTTTACGAGGTCCAACTCCATCGATGGGAAACAGGACGGAGCTTTCGCTGAGTAAAATTGTTAGCTAGGCGACACGACATCGCGGGCGCTTCGCGTGCGAGCGACGAGGATTTTGCAAACTGCGGTCGGAGTTGAAAACCGGTCGTTTAAAGTAATCGGTCGCGGGAGCTGTCGAGTTTTAATAAAGAGCTCAGAACGCTGGAGAACAGCTGGGGGGGTTGGTCTCTCTTCGACGGTCCAAAAGAGCGGCTGAAAGCGACGATCACGATTCCGGCTGAATCGCACGTGAGGAAAGCACAGTGGCGAAACCGCCGGAATTTTCTTTTTGATGCACGGCCGGCCCCCGCATGGAGGCCCGTTTCGTTGGATAGATCCTCGGGTGGCGCGGGCCCCATGCGGGATTTCCACGCGGCGAGATATGATGGTCGAGACGAAATGAGCTCATACCGCACCACCGTGCACGAATTTGCTTACTACCGAGCGATGGGGCCTAGCGGACATCATCGAGTCGAACGACGGGTGATTTGGCCTTTCGACTTTTCGTTCGAGGGACTATTGACCTTGCACGCGTAGAGTTTCAATTAAGTCATGTTGGTCCCCATCCTAGATCCGCTAATTTAGGTATACGCTTCTGCATGACTGGTAAGCGGATAAGATATTTACGTATTGATTTCGTATTGGATGACGCTTGCGAGAGTTCACGCCCCATTCAACACGTTGGACCAAATCAATGTTGGCTGATGAGCCCATCACCACGACATCACGAAGCGTGAGCAACAAAACTCAGGGCTAGCATTACACATAAGACTAGGCTCGCTCTTTGCATATTAACCAAAATATCCTAAGACCGAGGGTAGGTCGAGAGTCGAACTTATGAGCTTGGACTTGCAAATGGAGCGTCGGACCAAGCACGAAACTTTATAAAACTAAAGCTGCATTCGACCCCTTCGACACCATTACGTTGTAACTTTATGTGATTTATTCAAATAAACAAAGTCGGTGACCTCTACCCTCCTTGCCAAGAACAGAAACGATCGAATTATTATTCACTTGATTGGCAGCAAACGAAATCGAAGGGCGGGCGACCCACTGTGCCAGCCCAAGCCCCAAGGGCAAAAGGCGTGGAGATTCGTTGCGTTGGAATTCGTTTGGGCCTGGCCCATCGACCGCACGAATTGTGCCCGGCCCCATTGCCTGGCCTCAATTTGGGCCAAGAATGAGATGATAGGCCTCGACAGGTGGTCATGGGCTGTCGTTTTAGCCCAAGAATCCAAGCTGAATCTCGTCTCTTTAGCTCTGAGATCTAAGAGAGACCACTGAGCTGAAGCCCGGTGACTAAAGGATGGGCCTCGATACATGCTATTTTTTTGGGTAACTGCTACGGCGATAGGTTCTAGGGCGAGACGAGCCGACCTAGAATGGACCCGCTGCGGAACCGGGAACCGGTTCTTAGGTGGTTCCAATAAATCTTTTATTTTCCCTTGTATTTTCCGCAAGGCTGCATGAAAGCGTGTTCTCGCCCTTAGCAAGTTGTCATTCTCGGAGGGGGTTGTCCTGCCTATGTAATCATGTCACGTTTCACGCTTGTTTGGAAGTAAACCTCAGTAAAACGATTGTCGAAACATAACAAAATCCCTAGATATCCGAATGAAGGTCGCTTTTGTTTGATTTTGAATCTTCTGCCCCCAATCATTTTTTGGGAATTGTAAAAAAAAGAAAAATATCAGTCCAATTTGTACCAAACTAGGAACTGGGCCAATGTTACTTGGAATTGGACCGATGCTCGTCCTCAGCAATTATCGAGATAAATAACCATCTCACATGCCTATAGTGTAGCATGGAATTTGAAGTCACAAAAGCAATTTCCTACCTACCTGATTTGACTCTTCATACTTTTCATTTCTCGAGGTGGGGCTTTTGAATTTCTCTTTAACTGCTTACCCACATCTCGACCACTCTCGATCAAACATAGCGATCCGCCTATTTTCGTTTCATGTTTTCCAATTCAGCAACCGAAGTGCCGAAAAATATACCTGGATTCGTATTCTCAGCGTTTCCATCACAAATGCCGATCCTTCTCGGCAGTTTTTGAATTGCAAATGCTAAACAAAACAAAAAAGGGGTCAGCTGGCGATGGAGAAGCAAAATGTTCGATCGATCAGTGGCCCCCCGCGGGCCCAAATCGGGAACATTTTCTTTGTCGCAAAGAAAGCGCCAAAGAGAGCACACAGGACCGGCCGAGCCGTCTGCGTTATTCCCGTGAAGCTTTTTTGAAATGATGGTATCGAGGGTCGTGATCTCACTGATCTGTCCTTGAGCTGGAGTCAACGTGGAAATCTGGGGAATTTGGCAAGTCCTTCCTCCGGAAGTTAAAACGAAAGAAAATTTGATTAAACTACGGTTTTCGGGTTTTAATGCCCCCCATGTGACGAGCACACCCGGATTCAAAAAAACGGTACCTTCTGGTCGGTCCCCCCTGTGATGCTTGTCGCGCTGAAAAGGACATTGTAGCTCGCTTTGAACTTCGGCTTGATGGAGACCCTCTTGCCTCCCTGGGGATGCAATGATTTGATTATTTTTTACATTTTTTTGGGCTCGAGTTAAGTTTCACCACGGACAATAGATAGGGCACTTTAATTTAAATATGACAAATGATAACAACCACCGACTTTAGTAATCGAAGTAGATGTGACAAAGTCATGATGTGAATTAGTGACAGTGTTGGGTGCAGGAGATACATCGACAACATACTCATTTCCATTAGGTATTTGCGAAATTATGTTTCCGTGCTTGTCATATCTCTCTCAATCTAATTCAAGATCTAAAAGTCTGCTCATATTCGTGTCTCCATATGGTGATGACATTGAGGAGAGTGAACCTAAATTATAGTGTGTGTTCATCACAAATGATGATATAAGGTCCATTGATCGGCCAATATTTTATTTGGTTTTGACAACAAGTGTAATTATTTGAGGATCTTCAAGGGAAAAGGAAAGAGAATCGACAAATAATATACATTTCTCAACTGGCTTTACTTGACAAGTTATTAAAGAACAGTATTTATATTTGGACAATACGTATAGGAAAGGAAATTACTTATTCTAGAATTTAATGAAACATCAAATAATATCTACTCATATCTCTAACAATATTCGTTAATAAAAAAACATTAATCTCCATAAATATACTTCATTATTGAGACGGTACTCATCACAGGAGTATCATGAATGAAATCTTTACTTTCGAATAAAAACTGAAGATTTGCGTTATCCTTATTTAATGGAATATTTAACTTGAAATTAGTCGCACAAAACGAATATAAAAAAGAAGAAGAAGAAGAAATTCTTCCCTGGAGATCGAGGAAGACAGAAGGCATGAAGGGGGGCAGGAGTGGGACCCGCTCCACGCCACTCACGTCAACCACGTTAGCGACTTCGTTCGCATTTAGCGGGAGATTAGATGGGATTAGATTAACAGCAAAAAGCAGCTTTATTAGCCATTAACAAAATTAAAATAATTAAAAAGAAGAAGCAACAAAAGAAAAAGAAACCGAAAAAGAAAAAAAAGGAGAAAAGAAAAAAAAAAGCAAAGGGCGTGGGGGATGGAATAATAAGGACGTGCCTCCTCCGGTCCTCCCGTGGCCCCACTTTCCCAACGTTCGACTGTTTAAGGATTTTTTGTCTATTTTATTTTTTTTGTCAAAAAAAAAAAAAACTTAAAACTTAGCCAACAAGAAAAGGCCAGCTCCTCTCTCTCTCTCTCTCTCGTTGCCACGTCGTACTTCCCGTTGCTCCCCACTCCGGTCGCTTTTTACCACGTGCCCATCCCTTTTTGCTTCGGCGCAAATTTAAAGGAAATAATTCTTTTTATAAATTATGACTCAAATAATTCCTTAATTCTAACTTTTAATTTATTTAGTGAAATTATGTTGAACATGATTCGTGTTAATTCAGGGATCACATTTCATATTTGGTCAAAATTCGAGATTATTTATATCATTTTTTGCGTATTTAATTAAAATTTCCCTTCTAAATAATCACCCGAGACGGGGCCCACATGGATAGTAATCCAAATCCGACGACGTTCCCCTTTCTCCGAACGGGGCGGTACCAACCAGTAAACGACACCGTCTGACAAACTGTCTTCGAATTATTGGTCTCGCTCGGCGAAGGAAAAAAAAGAAAAGAGAGAGAGAAATTTTAAAAGAAAAGGGGAATCTTTCGTATTGGGAAAAAATTTACATAACGACGACGATAATGATATTAACAATGAAAAAGAAAAATCACAATTTTTTTTTTTTTTTTTTTTTTTTTTTTTGGTTTTTTTGATTTTCAGGGAGAGCGACAGTCCATAATCTGCTGCCTCCTTCTGGAGAGAAGCCGGGGTGCATCGCAGAAGCTGAAGTAGGAAATCTTCCGCAGCAGAAGAGCCAAGCAAGCAAGCGCACATTCTCTCTCTTCCCTAATCTCGTGCTCTGCTCTGCACTGCTCCGTAGTTTAGGCGCTTTAAGTGCGTCTCCGCATTAGCGTTACGTCTCCGAAGCTCCTCGTGCGCGGCGTCGAGACGACGCACCCGGCTGCGCGTTCGCGTTTT
Organism: Eucalyptus victrix; assembly: GCA_016097545.1. NCBI lineage: Eukaryota > Viridiplantae > Streptophyta > Magnoliopsida > Myrtales > Myrtaceae > Eucalyptus > Eucalyptus victrix. The sequence goes on along the minus strand of CM027840.1, from coordinate 3,861,011 downwards.
CCCACCTGGAGTCGAGGATCTGAGGATTTCTGTTGGGTAGGAGGAATTTTCACTTGCTGGGTGGAAAAAGATGTTCACCGACGGCCTGGACACCAATGCCCTCAGATGGGTAAGAGAGGTCGGCCTCTTCCCCGGGTCAAAGTTTCTCCTTTTTCTATCGCGATGTTAAATTTTGGGTTTTTCGTTTGTGGGTTTTTTCTTTTGTTGTTGATGGTGATCTCGGGGCACTTCGCGTGTTTTGTTCTTTTGATGTTTGATGCTGTCGAAGCGGCCGGAGAGATTGCGGATTTCTGTCCATTTGATGTCTTAACATCCTCTAGAGAAGCTACATTCTCTGTTTTTGGATTTTTTTCTGTGTTTCTCTCTGTATGAGTGCTGCTACCTTGTTGTTCGAAAGAAATATTGGATGGAGATTTGCAATTCTTTATATGGTTTCTCGTGATTTATTATTCACTTCGACGCAATTAAAGTTGTGAAATTTCTCATTCGGTTGGTGCAAATTTTCTCAGATTCTGTCGTTTCCTGCCACGTGAGTTGGGGACTGTGATTTTCAAAGCTTTCAGTTAATCGATTTTTTGCAATGATTTTGATATGTGTGAGTGTGGTTCTTGTTCCTTTTCAGAATAACGGTGCGCTTCCACATTCGACTCTGAGGACGAGGATGGATCCTGTCATTGGCACACGAAAAGGTGGCCATGGTTTTGTACTGCCTCCGACGTCGAAGTTCCGTAGTGGCCATCTCCCTGCAAGTGCAATCCCAGTGGCAAGTACTATTCATCGCAATGTTGAGGACAGTGGGTCGGGGACAGAGAATGACGAGATCACCGATTCAGAAGAAGAAGTTTATGGTGGCCGTTACTCCCTGGATTCGTCTCCTCGAGATGAAAGAGTTGGCAATAGAAAGGCTCATGGATTGAGGAACCCTTTGCAAGGCCAGCCACGATATACCACTGATTATATGTACTCAGATGTCAGTTCTTCGGTGGAAACAATAGTGGGTCGACAGGCTAATATAAGAGTAAAAGGGAATGGGAGGTACCCAGTTAGACAGAATGGCTACACAGAGGAGGATGAGTCATCTGATTCAGCTGCTAGCTCAGAATTCTCTAGCACACAAGTTGGTAGCATAAATGGGACTATTCCACGGAGTAGAGCATATGGTTCTGAAGGATATGCCTCGAGCGTGCCTTCGCGAGTTAATACAGAATCTACTGCTGTGAAGGTTTGTCTTTTTAAAAAAAAAATAATAATCTGCCTTTAATTGAGTTAGTCTTATCTGAAATTCAGCATATCTGGTATTTTTTTTATCCAATATGACACTGCATATGCGCTTGATGATGGAGTAATCCTACCTTTCGCATGCGGTGATCAAGGTATATTTGTTCCAATGTCTATAAGAACAATGGCCAGCAGAACAATACCTAGAGTTTAAGATAGATCATAGACTATATTGCTAAATGATGCATGAATTCAAGAGTGTTGTTCCCAAGCAGCAATGGGGTACACTATTGATTGAAAAAGTTGCATGTTTATCTATAAGCAATTACTCTCTGCTGATGCATATTAATATCCGCAGTAGATAAATAGAAACAAGCTGGCATGCTATAGTGATTGAACGTGATGAAGATCCTCTATGAAATCGTTAAAATAGCATAATCCGCAGTTTTCTGCTTTATTGTGATTAGGGCTATTGTAGGTCACTAGCCTGTTACTCTTAATATTGGCATTTAACTTTGACTATGTACATGTGCATTTGGAGTTTTTGTAAGCAGGTTTTCCAATTTGTTGGCAATTGGTGCCCATTATTGGTATTGTTACTGTTTCAAGAAACTTCTTAGTTGGATGGAAGTAGTAACCAGAGATTTGAGTTCAGAATCCTTGTAAAGTTGATCATTTTGCTGAAGTAGCCTTTTTTGCAGGGTAGTGCCAGAAAAATGCAGAATGGTAAATATTCAGATGATGATATTCCCAGTGCGCCTCCTTTTAGCAGTTCTGCCCATGAAATCAGAAAACCAGTTGAACAAACACCAGCCTCTCGAGCTCAAAGTAGAGCAGGAATTCAAGACTCTGCAGGTCTCAAAGCTACCAATGCCTCGGAAACAGTTAAATCAACATCTGGGAATAATGGGAATGAAAGTGCGAGTAAGAGTGCAGAGCAATTTGTCAGGTGTGTTGAAGCTTTGTAATTGTTCTCTCCATTAAAACCATATATCTGTGCACAAAGCACTAGAAAAGCTTTTTACTGATTTTCTCTGGAATTGACACTCACATTATGGCTTGCTCCCAATCCACAGGGCTACTCCTAGTGCAGAAACTGTTTTGCCCTCCAGTTCACACCCTCCTCGTCTTCCAGCGTTTCATGCAAGGTAACATTTGATGATCGTAGTTGTGGCTTCTGTTGACGATAAACAGTTCTTTTGACCTGTAATCTGTTGTTTATTCTGTTTCCTTTACTTTAAATACTATGCAGTGCATTGGGTCCCTGGCATGGTGTTATAGCATATGACGCATGTGTACGCCTTTGCCTCAATGCTTGGGCTAGGGGCTGCATGGAGGCTCCTAGGTTTCTGGAAAATGAGTGTCTTCTGCTGAGGGATGCATTTGGGTGAGTAAGCCTTTCTTTTTCAACATGGTTTCTGACATGAATTCTTTTTGCGTCAGAATTGCTTTCCCTCGTGCTTTGTCAAGTTAATGGTCAGCTACCTGAAACCTCGTGTTCTACAGCTTGCAGCAAGTTCTCCTGCAGTCAGAGGAGGAACTCCTGTCTAAGCGATCGGCTGAGCTTGCCAGTGAGGGAGCTGCGCCAAAACCCAAGAAAATTATTGGCAAGATGAAGGTTCAAGGTATTCTATCATCCTTTGTTTGTCACTATAACTTATCTGTCTCAATTCTTAAGCTGCATATAATTTTGTTTGTATAGACTCCAAGCTCCTAAGATGTCCTTACTTTTTGCAGTAAGGAAAGTTAAAACAGTCCTGGATCCCCCTACGGGATGCAATATACTAGCTCTGAAGACACCGTCATCATTGAGAGTGCCATCACTAAAAATGGAAGTTCTACGACATAACTTCTCCAACATTCAGTCAACTCTGTCCTCTAAATGGCAAGCTCTTGGAAATGCCCGCAGAACACCCGGAATTCCAGCAAAGGGTTCTTTCTCACGCCAGAGCTTGGCGTATGTAAACGCCAGTTCTCGTTACTTGAAGCAAGTTTCGGGACTTCTGAAAACTGGGGTGACAAGTCTGCGTAACAGCTCAACATCATATGAGGTTGTGCAAGGTAAATGAAGATTCACGGTGCCTTCCTAGTGGTGGGAAGTGAAAGCCCTGTGTTTTACTATATATCTGCAGTTGCTGATATGTTTACTTAGTGAGCACCTAGAAGGACTTTGAGATGTAAACTGGGGATGACAGACAATTAACTAGTCCATCTACTATGCATCTTAGAACATGAGAATCTATATGGCAAGAAGTTCTTTTGCCAGTTTTTTAGAAATGTGAGCAAACTAGCCATATGGAATATGGAAATAGGGGCTTAGTTTGAGTGATGAATGTATATTGTTCCTCACAACAGCATGATATGTTTCAGTTTCATTTTCTTTAGAAATCTATCGCTACTTAACTCATGGACTAAACATTTTATATCGAACATCATCAGAAACATACTCTTGTCTGTTGAGACTGAAAAGTACAAGTGAAGAAGATGCCATACGCATGCAACCTGGATCTGGTGAAACTCATGTCTTGTAAGTCATCTGTGTCATTTTCAATTCTTTGTAATTCTATCGTGCAAGAAAAAATTTATTGAACGACTCTACAGCTTTCCAGATGGTGCAGGAGATGATCTAATTGTTGAAGTTCAGGATTCGAAGGGGAAGCATATTGGTCGTGTCCTGGCACAGGTGGCAAGTATTGCCGATGACCCGGTAACTTCTTGTTATGACTTTTTCAATACAAATTCTTAGTTCCTGCAGAAGTTTTAACTTGGGCAATACTTTGTTGGGGTGGTTACCCTCGGCTCCTGATAGATTTTTCAGTGAGGAAGATAACATAAGCTTGTCTTGATATTGGATTCAGGCTGACAAGTTGCGCTGGTGGTCTATTTATCGTGAGCCAGATCATGAGCTTGTAGGGAAACTGCAGTTATATATAAATTACTCAACTAGTTCTGAAGACAATAGTCATCTCAAGGTGAGTTTATTTAGTAGCATTAGATTGATACTTGTGCTTTGTTGAGTAAGTTTAGATTATCATTGCTTTCTAGTTTTCTACAGTTTAGATTATCATTACTTTCTAGTTTTCTATAGTTTAGATTATCATGACTTTCTAGTTTTTTACATGACGTATCTGAGATCTCATCTAGATGCCTACGACTATACAAACACAAATTGTGAAGTTTTTGTGTCCAAGTTGGCTCTGACTTCTGTGGTCGTTAAAGTAGAGCATGTGATATTAAGAAGCTGATAACAAAGTATCTTCAAACTGCTGAGGGCAGCTGTTTTTATAATCCTGTTTTCTAACAAAGGCCATGTCAGAGAGGAGAGTAAAAGTTTTGCAATTTTCTGGTTTGAAGTCGTAAATTTGATCTTTTGGAAATTTCCCTTCTTGTTCAGAAATACGTGTCATCATGCATCCTTTTGAACATTTCAACCGGACTTAATGAGGTTTCCTTCTAATCCACTGGAAGTTACTGGGATAGAAGATGGATATCTATAGTAAGAAGTATCTTAGAATTAAAAAATTATTAAATTAACTAGGGAAGAACATTGGAGCAGAATCCGAAAATGCTTTTAGATTAAGCTTTCCAGCCTTCTTGCTTCCTTATTGTGCGGAGCTATGTGTGGCTAGTAACAACTGTTTAGAGGCTTATTGTGCGGAGCTATGTGTGGCCAGTAACAACTGTTTAGAGGTTACTGTCGATTGCAATCACCTATTTACTTCTCTGAGAGCCTGCTAAGGCCCTGGGTCACAGTTGAACTGTGGGCAGGAACTCTGCAAATTAAGCAGCTCAAAGACTTACCATGGTTTACTCTGCCAACTGAGCAGCTCAGAGATTTACCATGGTTCCTGCAATCTAAGCAGCTCAGAGACTTACCATGGTTTAATGCAGTGATTCTTTGTTTGATTGAGGAACATGCTTATCCCTTTAATGATCTGTCAATATTTCAGTTCTTTCTTGAACACTTGTGGATGATTTAAATTTTAATGTCTTCTCTCAGCTGTTGTTGACTTCCTGTTTCTTTGGATTCTAGTATGGGACTGTTGCAGAAACTGTTGCATATGACCTGGTCCTAGAAGTTGCTATGAAGGTGCAGCAGTTTCAACAAAGGAGCCTGTTGTTGGATGATCCTTGGAAATGGCTTTTAACAGAGTTTGCTTCATATTATGGAGTTTCTGAAGTCTACACCAAGCTGAGGTAGGGAGACGGTTGGTTTCGCTGCACTTTCTGTTGGAGTTGTTAATGATGTCATCGATCAATAAACATCATTCTATCTTTTCTGGCAATTTCCTGTTGTGGTTTAGATTTTCACATTCTCTGCAGATACCTTTCATACATAATGGATGTGGCCACTCCTACTGCCGACTGCCTTAAATTGGTGTATGACTTATTGATCCCTGTACTTATGAAGGGCCAAAGTAGAGGCACATTAAGCCATCAGGAGGTAAATTTCAGCTTTGGAGTTCTTTTCCCGTCATAAGAATTTGATTGTGTTAGCTGGTGGGACTGCCTCTGTTGCCTTTTGTACAACTTTTTTATTTTCTTCGATAGCTTCTTTTCTTCTTCAGTCCTTTCAATTCTGGGCTTTATGCTTGAGTGCATTCATCCTGAATTTTATGTACTATCTTCACTCGCTTCAATAGAACCGCATATTGGGAGAAGCCAAGGAGCAGATTGAACAGATCCTTGCTCTTGTTTTTGAGAACTACAAGTCACTGGATGAATCAACACTCTCGGGGATTATGGATGTTTTCAGGCCCGCAACTGGGGTTGCTGCACCTGCCTTGGAACCTGCTATCAAATTATATACGCTGCTTCATGATATACTGTCTCCCGAGGCACAGACTAGCCTGTGTCAGTATTTCCAGGTCCAAGATACTGGCATACTCCCAAATGCCAACTTCCTTTATTCGTGCGATTTATTTACTCGTAATTCCTTTTTACCTTATTAACCTGCATTTTGCTTGCAGACTGCCTCCAGAAAAAGATCAAGAAGACACTTGACTGAGACTGATGAATATGTTACAAGCAATACTGAGTTTATGCTGATGGATCCTGTATCTATGTCCACTGCCTACCAGAAGATGACCGCACTTTGCATGAATATAAAGAATGAAATTTCTACGGATATTGAGATCCATAATCAGCATATACTGCCTAGGTATGCTCTCATGCTCATTGTAAGACACAAAAGGCTTGTTCTGGAAAATCAGTTGCATTTGCATTCAGCATCGGCATTCAGCATTGCATTTGAGCTTGATAATGCATGTCAATTTCTTACAATTTGGTTCAGAATGCCTAAGCACGGAAAATAGTTGTGTGACTACTCTCAAGCTTTTTCATTGTTAACACTGGTGTCACTAAAGTACAACAGTAATACTCCTTATCTGCTATGAAAACTAGCTGGGTTCTTTTAGTAGCCACAGCATTCTATTGCTCTCACACTACTTGCACTTGCAAGATTGCTGCCAATACTAGCCACATTTTGTTGACCACCCTAGGTATTTTCTTGTGCTAGTTGCACATGCATGAGTAGAACATCAAGGTTGCAACTTCATGGAACAAGATTGCACATGCAACTCATCCGCATGCGATCTTGCAAAATGCTATTTTCTTGGGGGCATCTTGTGTGGAATGTCTGCACATTTCTGTTGCTTACTTGATAGAACAGTTACTGAGTCCTGCAATTATTCTGATGATAATTTTTTGTTGCAGTTTCCTTGACCTGCCAAATTTATCTTCAGCAATATACAGCAATGAGTTATGCAATAGATTGCGTGCATTTCTTACTGCTTGCCCACCCTCTGGTCCGTCCCCTCCTGTGGCAGAGCTTGTCATTGCTACATCTGATTTTCAGAGGGATCTTGCTAGCTGGAAAATCAGGTAGGGAACTGTAATGAAATACGCTACTACTCTATGTGACACAGTGCCTTGGATGAAATTAACACCATTTTTTTTTTCTTCTCAAAATTTTCAGTACTGTGAAAGGTGGCGTCGATGCTAAAGAATTGTTCCATCTGTATATTTTGGTATGGATTCAAGATAAGCGCCTGGCCTTACTCGAGTCATGTAAATTGGACAAGGTATGAGTTTGCAAGGACGTCATGCATTCAATCTCATATTCTTATCTGATTCGCACTTTCGCAATGGAATAGAAGGCCTACCAGATTGGTTGCTTTTGTTTCAAGAATCTTAATCTGGTCGACACTTTCATCACTTTGCAGGTGAAATGGTCAGGCGTTAGGACTCAACATTCTACGACTCCCTTCGTGGATGAAATGTATGATCGGCTGAGAGAGATGCTGAATGATTATGAAATCATTATTTGCAGGTGGCCAGAGTACATATTTGTGCTCGAAAATGTATGTCAGCATGATTATCTATTGCTCCTTATCCATTTAAATGAAGTTGCTGATATTGATTATACATGTTCAAATATTTCTTCTTCTTTTCTTTAATTTATCTCGGCATTTGCCAGTGCGTGAGTTTATTTTCTTCTTGAAAAGATTTAAAAAAAAGGAGGTAAGCTTGTTCTTTTGAAGGATATAAAGATAGAAAGCCTTTTGTAATATAGCTGTAATTCTTTTGCTGAATAGGCTATTGCTGATATCGAAAAGGCAGTGGTGGAAGCTCTGGACAAACAGTATGCAGATGTCCTCTCACCTTTAAAGGATAATCTAGCACCTAAGAAATTTGGCCTTAAGTATGTTCAGAAACTTGCAAAGCGATCAGTATGCTCCTACGCTGTGCCTGATGAGGTGAGTCTTTATTTTATGAAGTCTCCCAGTCCATTAATTGATATTTTGAAGTTCCTCTGGTGTTTGTGACATATAATTTGGTGTCCTAATGGTGCTTGTGTGCAGCTTGGGTTACTTCTAAATTCCCTGAAGAGAATGCTAGATGTCTTGCGTCCTAAGATAGAACTCCAGTTCAAGTCATGGGGTTCCTGCATGCCCATCAGTGGAAACACTGCTCCTGGAGAGCGTCTCAGTGAAGTGACAGTCATGCTGAGAGCCAAATTCAGGAACTATCTGCAGGCTGTTGTGGAAAAACTCGCCGAGAATGTTAGTATCGACTCACATCATTGATAATTTCTGTGAAAGTTATTATTTTTATATGGAAATGTCAGATGTTAAAGTATAATCTGATCTTGTGTCCATGCAATTTCGAAATGAGCATGTGTTTTTAAAAGTTGGCAAAAAAGTAGTCTTGGATCTTGTAGTATGGAGAGTCCCAGAGAAAGGGTGCCTGTTACACTAGAAGTCATATCTAATAGCTGATGGTTCCCTATGGTGGAAGGCACCTATTTTTTGTGAGGACTTGCAAGCTTGAGTTTCTTGGTGTGTTTGAGAAGACTTTTGGGGAAAGTCTTTAGGAAAATGCAAAGACCTTTGAGTTAAAGGTGTTTTCCAAAATGCAAACTGATAAATTACACTTTGAAAGCCCATTTGAAGTACCTCTGAGCAAAATGGTGTTTGGGGTTCAAAGGGCTTTGGTGATAAAAAAAAATTATTAAAAGAAAATAAAAAAAATTAACTGGCAAGGGCAGGCGGCCGCCGGCGAGGCAGGTGGCCGCTGGCAGCCTCAGGCAACCCCCGGAGACGACCGGTGAGGGCTGCCTAGGGTCAGGCAACCTTTGGCGAGGGTCGCTTGGGGTCGGGCAACCCCCGGCGGCCCTTCACAGAGGTCGGCCAACCTAGATCTGGGTCTGCAGGAGGTCGCGTGACCTCACGGCGACCGGGCGACCCAGATCTGGGTCGCCGGAGGTCGCGTGACCTCGCTGCAACCAGCATGACCCAGATTTGGTTGCCGGAGGTTGCGCGACCTCGCGGCGACCAGATCTGGGTCGCATCTGAGGTCGCGTGACCTCGCCACGACCAGATTTGGTCGTTGGAGGTTGCACGACCTCACTGCGACTAGATCTGGGTTGCACCGGTCGCCGCGAGGTCATACGACCTCCGGCGACCCAGATCTGGGTCACGCTTGGGGTCGTGGAGACGCTTCTCGCGGGTGGTTGTCGGGACTCGCAGGCAGTCGCAGCGACTCGTCGGGGTCGCACGACTTGCCGGTGACGGTCACCGCGACCTTGCCGACCTCAGCCATGACCTTGCTAGCGAGCTCTCTGATCGGCGGTGTGGCTGGAGAAGGAAGATGAACAGTAGCCGAGGCATTTCAAGAATGCTGAAAGCTCAAGGCAGCCTAGGACCTGCCTTGGGCTTTCAGCCTTGCAAATGCTAGCATCCCCCCAAAGCCCCTTGCAAAGTAGTTCCCAAGCACCTCAATTTTGGTCCAAAGGCCTTTAGCCCCCCAAAGCCCCTTCCAAAGCAGTTCCCAAATGCACTGGAGTCATCCTTCCAAAGGCTCTTGCTTTCTTATTGCCTCGTTGTTGGATTATTTGATTATCATGCCAATTTTAGCGAGTTGCGCTTTTATCTTAAACTTAATTAGTAGTGCTTATCCTGTAAACTTGCATCACTCATTGTTTCAATCTCCTCGTGTCTCTGAGTTCCAGTTTGTTTTTTGTCTTCTAGTCAAAGTTACAGGCCTCTACAAAACTAAAAAAGGTTCTGCAAGATTCCAAAGGGACTGTGGTGGAATCGGATGTACGGGGTAGAATGCAACCCCTGAGAGAGCAGCTGACGGAAACAATGAATCACCTCCACACGGTCGTTGAAACTCATGTCTTTGTCGCTCTTTGCCGAGGTTACTGGGACCGGATGGGACAGGTAGATTATGCTCAAATGAATCGATACAGATTGTTGCAGTTTCCTGATGACTGAAATAATAGGATTTGTGTCATCGATGATGCAGGATGTTCTGAGTTTCCTGGAGAACAGGAAGGAGAACAGGTCGTGGTATAAAGGTTCACGAATTGCTGTATCTGTAAGTAGAAGAATCTTAAGATTTGTTTATCTGACAGTCATTAATAGAGTAGAAGAGCATGCATAGAGCATCACTGGCAAATATTTAGGATACCTTTCTCAGTTTAACTGCTTGTTCACAAGATCAGCTTTTATCTACACTAATTGTTAATAGGGCACAGGCACCGTTTCAAAAGAGTCAGCTTGGTACTTTTTTATTTGACAGTGATTAATAGAGTAGAGGAGCATGCATAGAGCATCACTGGCAAATATTTAGGATAGCTTTCTCAGTTTAACTGCTTGTTCACAAAATCAGCTTTTATCTACACTAATTGTTAATAGGGCACAGGCACTGTTTAACAAGAGTCAGCTTGGTACCTTTTTTTTGCTATACATTTCAATCAGTGGAAATATATATAAATGTGTTTAGGATGAAAGGAATCCCAATTTCATGGAAAAGGAATACTTTAAAAGCATGTGCTTAGCTCGAGTTAGGAAATTCCATCTGCTTGCTTTTCTACTTTCTCCTTTTCCTTCCAGATGGTGATAACTTTAGCATTACCTGTGCAGATCTTGGATGACACTTTTGCCTCACAAATGCAACAGCTTCTTGGGAACACTCTGCAAGAAAAAGACGTTGAACCTCCTAGATCGATAATGGAAGTGCGGTCGATACTGTGCAAGGATGCTCCTAATCACAAGGACAGCACATTTTACTATTAGGCTTGTGTATATAGACTTGAGTTGAAGATCAAGTAAGCTGGACTTCAGGAGCCTGAGATATGAAGCCATCGCGTGATTAGTGATAGGGCAGGATGCCGGAGCAGAGAACACTTTTCCTGAAGTCTTCTCCTGCAGTCTTTCTGTCTGCCAGAATGCACGTGGCATTGATAGTACTACAATTTTTTTGTTGACTCGCGGCAATTTTGTAGAGGGAGCAAGCAACTCTGCTGCTCCAAGCATAGTATTGTCAGTAGAGTTAATACCATTAGGGTCTGTTACCATATTGGTATTCAAAGTGACAGAAAGCTATGCTCATATTTATAGTTTTTATGTCATGTGCATATGTCAATGCAATAGTTTTGTTTTTCCCTCGTTTTATTCAAACTTTTCACGAATTGTTGGCATTTTAATGACTAGGATAACTCCTCTACTGCTCCAATTAACTCGGGAGATCAGACCGGGGTTATTTCTGGACACGCAAGATGTTGCCTTGATACAATAAAACATTTCGAGAGTAGAGATCAGAGAACTTAAGAATTGGTTAAGATTGCTTTACCAAGTTACTGCACTATAATAGTTGACCCAAATAAGGATGCACAGCTGAATTGGACGGTTGGCAAATTGATATCTGATTTAGACGTTGTGTAAAGATAAATATGCAATGAATAGAGTTTAGTGAGATGGATGGACTCTCTGAGTAAATAAAAAAATTATTTATTGCTGTGTGGGTGCAATTAATGAAAAAGATTATCGATCAAGTCCCCCTTGACATGACAATACTCAAGGTATTCAAGATTTTCAAGAGTTAAAAAGAAAAAGATTATCGATCAAGTCCCCCTTGACATGACAATACTCGAGGTGTTCAAGATTTTCAAGAGTTAAAAAGAGTCTGAATTCAAGGTGGAAGATCTTGAGTCACATAATGACCGAGAGTACAAAGCCGAATAAAGCAAGGAGGATGGCTTGGCAGTTGTATGTTTCTGATGGGCTCTGCAACACAAATAGGAAATGAGTCGTAAAGTCCTAATGCATGCTGAGTGCATGTGTTCTTAACACTGAAAAGTACTGAGAGAAGGTGTAAGACCAGTTCTGCATTCAATAGCAGATAATTTTTACGCATTTGTATCCAAACTCAAATATAGAACAGATACTCATTTACACGATTTTGGTGACACCAGAGGGTAATAAATCAAACTGGAAAGCCTAATTAATGCACCAATGTTAAACAACGTGGACAACATCAGACTGCATTGGCAGCACAGGCATGGAATGAACTAATTAAGCTCCTCTTCAGGCAGATCGTGAAGTTCAGAGAAGCTTTGATATAACATGACAAGAAGTCCAGAAGGCATTTGAGGCAGCCCTGAGAAGTACTGGGTTCTGATAGATCCTGAAAAGAACAGACATTGACCACAATTACGTTGAGAGAGTTCATTGCAAATGTCAAAAGCTAGCTAAATCTGCAGGAGTATGGAGGTCGAGAATTGTCTAAAAGGACTAACATGCTCCAGCATAGAAAATATAGGAAAAAATAATAAACCAATAATTGAAAGGAGGTTAACTAAAAGACACACCCAATGGCTGTTGCCCCCCAGGATGCTACGTTATAGATGACTTTGCTCCCATCCCATGCCTTCCGGAGCTTTCCTTTCTTCTTTTTCACAGAGAATGTCTTGCAAAGAGCTAATAGGAAATTGAAAGTATGTCAGGACTCTTCTTATCAACCAGCGATGTATAAAATGTTATCCCCTTTCCATGCACTGACAGCCTATCAAGTACTTTTTGTGACTAGTAGGAAAATACAGTAAAACGACTGAGAGGCTCCAATGTCTGACCTGCTTGGAGTTGATTAGGAGTTAATTCCTGAAATCACACAGTGGCTCTGTTAGCAAAGTCATGCACCTGAGGTATATTCCAATCATGCTTATATTGAAAACATAGCATCAAATGAGTATGCCTATGACATGATTTGATCATTTATTAAATATGTCAGGCCTTTTAATGCATAACTTTTCAAGAAAAATGCACATAAACTTGAAATATGACCTCAGCTCCATTATGCCTTTACAATATACGAAGCTTATGAAATTATGTAACCAATCTATAGGACAGATCTATATAATATATAAGAAACCTCTATTAACAACTTCAAAAAAAGAAATATTTGCCTTCTTTAAGATTCAAAGCGCTCTGAGGTTGGAAAACCGTGAGTTGCTGAAATGCATGTCCATCATGCCATGGGGAAGGGATAAGCATGCCTTGCTGAAGATCAGAGGCAATAGTTGACGCTTCTCAAGCAGGTGACACAATTTTTCAATCATCTAAAACGGAACAGGTTCCTCTGATCTCTATCATTCAAGATACATGCTATAAGACACCGCTACAATCAGCATCCATCATACATTGATGCAGAACAAAGTTTTAGTGGAATATATTCTGTGCTAGCCTAAGAGCAGCATAAGTTGTATCATTCAGAAGATGGGGCAGTCCGAAGCTCCTTCAAATTTGGTATATATAGTTATTATGATGCATTATGAATCATTCTCATGTCAAAGCAGTACGAGCCCAGGTGTGTAGACCTCAACAGATCCAGGTTGTATGAGCTTTTTACAATCACAACACTATTGGAAGTCTGAAGAACTCAATAATGCAGTCATTAACTTTCTGTTGACCAAAACATCAGATTAACCAACATTTATCACAGTTTCAGGAGACATTATTGCCTGCATCCGGAGCAGTAGGCTAGTATATGTAATTTGTTGGGTAAGGTGGATCCCATATGGGACCCACATGATCCACTGGATCAGATACATTAGGCCATATGCTGCTGGTGCACCTAATGATCACACCGGTGCCAGATATACCAGAGAAAGTGGCCTAAAGTAAATCCAGTGGAATAAAGTGACCTCCAATCTCCAGGATGTACCACCACTTATTCTGCTCCAACGTAACTTTTCTCTACTAGTGTCAATAGTTGATTGTCCAACCACACCAGACAAGTTTTTATTGAATAAATCATTCTAATAGCATCAAAACAAAAGAATATCTAATGCAAAATCCAGCGCAATCAACATAGTAATAAATATGATATATTGGCTGAGTGTTCATCATTCGTGACTATCTTTGACCCTGGTTAATCAAGTGATGCATTTCATGTCTTATAACAAGTGTCTGTCATTGAATATATGGGCTCATTATGTCAGTACATCAAAGCTCTTAATGAATGTTCTCACTACGCAATATGCAAATAAATAAGCAAAATATTTGAACTAACTGACTTCAGGGAATGAATTTGCATACCTTTGTCTGCTTGAGAGATGACAGATATGCAGCCATGAAGCATGCAATACCCTCTACAATATCTTCTTGCTTCACTAGAACATAATCATCTTCATCCAAATCGGCATTTTCAATATCCCAAAGATCATTTTCATTGACCATATCCCAAGAGCTACCTTCCTCTGCTTGCATATGAAAAAATAACTATCAATTGATCTTAAGCAAACTATTAATTAGAATAGTTATGCAGTCTAACAATTGAAAAGTGCCCAGGGTCCAAAGGGCAACAGCTCTGAATTGCATTCTATGACTAAAACAGGAAGCATACCATTTTGAGGAACTGACACCTGAGCACACTCAAGCTTTTCCAGGAATTCTGGGCATTCAACTCTAGATTTCAGAAGCTCGCATAACTGTATTAAAACAGGAAGAAAAGCATGCATCATTTGACAACATACATATGACTGGGTGAGCTCCCCACAAAAATTTACTAATGGCTTAATGAACAGTATGGTCAACTGTTATCATAACTTTCTTCCATTATTTTTAGTGTGCTTCTGGATTTTCTACTGGAAGGACCTTTTGTCAACTAAGAACCATCAAAGAATCAACAAAAAATTGTTGGAAGCAAGATCTGACCAAAAAAGAGAGTGAAGCACAAGTCACTCTTGTAAGATTACATATGCGACAGATGACAGAAAGCCCATCATGGATAGTTATGCAAAGCCATTTGTAATTGGAAGAAATTAAAAATCCTCCCCTCATAAGAAAGCAAAGCCCATCACCAGTTGAATTGCTGTCCTCTACAACCTAATGAGGTCATGGAAATGTTGTTCTCCAATTTTTCATTCTTTTCCACTATGAAAAATAGGTCCTAGAAATGTATGATCACAAATCTGACAACTAAAATCTCACTTCCAAGAACAAGTTCTCCAATCAACCAGCAAAAAAGCCAATGATATCACAATTCTGACCTACGTAAGCCCGAAACATTGATGAAGCTGGAAAACAATCCACAGCCAACGTCAGGCCTACTTTAGAAGTCAAACATTCTTCTTATATTTGACCTGAAAATAGAAAGGCGAAAAATCCCTAGACTTAATACTATAAGTCAAAGTACCAGGGACCAAGAAAAGGACCAAAATATAAAAACATTGATGAAAAATTATAACGCGTTAAAGCACACCGAGGTAAATGGCTCGTCACATGATCCTCATATTTTGATAAAATCTCATTTTGATCAGAGAAGCAGTTTTTCTTGAGGCCATGCTACTTTGAAGCAACAACCTTTGCAGTATAACAGTAGCTCTCAGTTAAATCGGTCAAGAATGCAAAATCATCTATACACTAGCATGCAGCACCTCCGACACAATCAGCTCCATCAACAGGACTAATTTCCTGGATTTGGCTGTTGGACAGGGATCGATCACACATAACCAATACAAGAAAATGAACAGCTGTCTATGAGATCTAAAAGTCAGAATCTTTCAGAATTTCTAACATGATGATTGAAATCTGCATAAGCAAAGCGCACAAAGCACCAACATGTGAATGACTCATAGCAAGCAAATACAACTGACATCCAGATGCCGCATTAATATCTGCTACCCAAAATGAAAGCACTCAACCATTAATGATTTCAAAATCGTCATTAACATATGACAGCTCTTGACATTACACACTTTCTGACCCCCCAAAAAGAAGCAAATGCCAATAGTTTACTCGATGTAAGCAGAAAGAATTGTAGTTCTATCTGCTATTTACAACCCATACTCTTGAGTAACGAACAAAGATAGAAACTTTAACTGAATCTAATTCTCCCCATAACACCACCGCAATACGAATCGATTCCAGCAAAGAGGGGGGGAATTCCCCGCCCGCAGATTTATCAAGTTGCATATTTCAGGAATTCAAAAGTTTCTCTTAGGCTCAAATTTCCAAGCCGAACGACGCAATTGAGCACGCCAAGAAAAAAGCTCCAAATCGCAACGACAAAACCCGAAAGCCTACCACCACGACCGTACCTCATCAGCTTCCCGATCTTGGCAGGGATCCATCGAGTCACGGCGGCTCGGCTCCGCGCCATCGCCGTCGCTGCCGTCGCCGTCACCGCCGTCGCCGTCGTCGTCGTCAGCATCCGCGCCACCCTCGCCATTGCCGAGCGTCTCGAGGGCTCTCTGGCACTGCTCCAGCACGGCCTGCAGAGTCTTCCGCTTCACGCGAACCGATTCGCGAGCTGCCTTGTCGTCGACCCCCACCTCCTCCATGAAGAATTCGACCAAAACAAAAAAAAAAAAAAAAAAAGATTTGATTTTCCCAGGCAGAGGAACTCGCCTTTTTGGAGAATCCGAGACTCACGTCTTCGAACTTCCTCGAGGAGATCCGAGGTCGAGGAGGAGGAGGAATTTACTTTGGTTGTCGGGGTTGGCTGCTGATGATGTCGGACACGGGGATGGTATTCTTCTCGACGCCGGTACCTGCTGTTGTCCCCCGCCTAGTGGCCGCCCCATCATCATTATTTTTTGGGTCTTGAATATCATAATATTTGTCGTAAGCTACCCTTACGTTTACCTCGTAGTAGTTTATGACTCGTGACTTACTTGCAATTCTCATAAATTATTTGCAATTATAATTAGTAATTCGCCTCCATGAGCAATGATTTGTCTACGGAATTCGTAATGCAGGGACTTCTAGGGAAATCCAGAGTTACTTTCCTAAGTTTTTTTTTTCTTAGTTATTGAAGAACGAATTTCGGCATATGAATATTTATCCACTTGCTTAGTGATTAAGGAAATTAGTGTAATTCAAATTAGAGTTCATCGTCAAACCAACCCAATTCCAAATAAACCTAAACAACATGCAAACCAACAATCACCCAAGAATTCAAGAAGCAACCTAACTTCATCCGAGCTCGAATCAATAAAACCAGCCCCCATAGACTAAGAACCAAAGAAGGATCCTTGAGAAGCCGATAAACCAAGGATCTTGATGATGGCAACAGCATGGACCAATTGAAGTTAGGGTTTTGAGAACGATTGATTGGCAAGGATGGAATCATGCTAGGTGAGGTGACGCCGAGGGTCGCACAACCTTGATGACCTAGACTCATGAACCTAGAACGTCAACAACTGTTGGTGGGCATCGGACTAGCAACCACATGTGGATCTAGAATGTTTGGTTTGGCAAAGGAGAAGACAAACTGTGATTTTGAGGGCAAAATAGGATTATCACAATTATTAGCGAGAACAAAGTTGAAAAAGTAATTCATTAACCTTAAAAGCAGTATTTCAAAAATATTAAATGCGAGTGCTGAGTGAAAACTTTATGAGCTCAAAGACATTTGACAAGCAGATCAACATTTTGCTCAGACTTCTCTGAGCCCATGAGAGTCTTTGACAAAATGTTGAGGTATTAGAAACTTTCGTTAAAAAATTGCATTGATCCGAATTTATTGTAGATATTATTTTCCTACTTTCAATAACTTATCTTCACGATCGTAACATTCATTTATAATTTTTAAACCTCAGAGGCTTTATCAATGAATAACTGCTCTAATATGTCGTGATTTTCATCAGTAGATAGTAACGTCTGACTTGTGTATTCCGATTACCCGCCTTTGCCTTTCGAAATTAGATATTTCCATCCCCGGCCCAACTACAATGCCCAAAGTACCCTGGAACGACCGATCAGGATGAAGTGATGGGACTAGTCTCGAAACGACACCTGGGCAGGCCCGTGTGGCGACTACTGGGCTCATAATGGGCCCAGTAACTGTAGGCCCACCATCTTCAGGCAGTCTCGAGCAATCGACACTCGTTGAAGGACCCGGTTCAGCTTGCGCAACCTCAACTCCTTGATCCTTATTAATAATAAAAATCAAGTAGGGCTAAACAGATGTATGTTTTCTTTTTTTCTTTTCTTTTTTTCTCGATCCAATCTGATCCTGACCTGATCCGTCTATCTGACGTTCCTTTTAAGTTAGTGTTGCATGCTGGCATAGCATTGTATGCGCCAATTTGTAAACGTAAACTGTAAACGTAAAGCAATACAAAAAATACCAGATCCATCAAAACAAGAAGTCATTGGCACCGTTGCACCACCAGAAAAACAAAAAACAATTGGGAAAGGGAGGTGCACCTGGGGAAGGGACGATGACAAGGATGGCAGGCCACCCAGCCACCAGCGGGACTACGATAGCATAGCCGCAGCCACCAACACCTCCTCTCCTCTCTCTTAAAAGAGTTTGGATGTGGTTTATACTCCCCATCAACAAGAAACACGGGTCATGATTTTATGAAGCCTGAGCTCATAAATAGTTATTGCGTATATATAATCTCATTTTCTTGTAATTGAGGATTGTAATGGAGAGATGCAATGCTAATTATAGTATAATTCTCTGTGGAATATAGCCTCAGTTTAAAGATGAACAAGAATAAATTTTGTTTTTCGAATTTTGTTTCTCACCTTCATTCACTATTTCCTTGTGTTTGCGTGACGAATCCTAACATAGAGAACAGGAAAGGCGAAGCTGCGGCGCCTGCGAAATTTCTGCATTATCCTACCGGACAGCATTACAACAAATCTTCAAAAAGTGAAGTAAAAAATAAAGCGAGAGATGGAATCGGAATCCTCGGACGAAGCATCAGATTTGCAGCAGGTACAATGAACGTCCGCGTTCTCGTCGCGGCGGGGCTGCAACACGTATCGTCCTTGAACATTGATTGAAGGGGACAAGCATCAGATTTGCAAGAGGTACAGTGAACGTTCGCGTTCTCGTGGTGGTGGTGCTGTAAAACATGGATCGTCCTTGAACAATGATTGAAGGGGACAAGCACTAGCAAGACATCGCCACCCCACCAAACATAAAGAACCTCCCACGACTGATTGCAGAACACCCTGGTCCACACGCATCGAACGCTTTCAAGTTCGTTCATGGATTGGAGAGACGTCCTTTGGATCGGGAACGATTCGATATAAATCAGAGCTCTCCCCCCGCCGAAGTCGTAGACCCCGCTGATCAGACCTGCTGATTAGTTTGCTCGATCGAGCACGAGCCCTTAAATCTCCACCCCGAGTTTTTCCACGCGGATTAAATGCGTTCGCTTTCCCCTTCCTGGGCATGGCACCTGATTGTCATTCCACATATGCCAGTTTATTGGCAAACATAAAGATTAGCATGTGTTAAACGGCATTGGTAAGTCATCAATGCGGTGTGCCCTGTTATCGAAATATAATGATGGATAGTAGCAGTCGAGATAAGTATTGGCAATGAATAATTATTGAAGGAAAATTAAAATGCAATTTTGATTCTTAGGAAAAATTTCAAATAAAAACCCGAAATGCCTCAATTTTCTCAAATAAGGATTTGAAGTGGCAAAATCGTCTCAAATAAGAATATGAAGTAGTCATATCAATTTCAAAAAAAAAAGTCTATCCTGACTGAAGGGAATTTTCTTCTTTTACTTTAATTTTTTCTGTTTATTTCTTTTTCTTTCATTTTTTTCCTTTTCTCCCCCTCCTTTCGCCAACCATGGTGGAGGTCGCTAAACTCAGGTGAGGGTAACCCTCACCTGCGTCAAGCAGCCCCCATCGGTGTCAGGTGAGATCATCTGGAGGGCTGCCCTCACCCAGGTAAGCAAGCGACCTCCATCGACCATCATTGTCGATGGCTGGGGAGGAAAGAGGAAAAAAGGGGAAAAAAAGAAAAGAAAAAGAAAAAAGGAAAAAATAATTACATTTTTTTTTATTTATCAAAATACTCTTTCTCCGATAGTTAGAAGAGTCATTGGCTGGCCAACGGCCCTTACTACTTCGGGTCTTTATTTGAGACAATTTGAATATTTCAGGCCCATCTTTAAAATAAAATCCATTTTGAGCCATTCTTTGAGAAAATGAGAGCACTTTAGGTCTTTATTTGGAATTTTTCCTGAATCTTATAATTGACAAGACAGTTAAGGTTAAAGACACATTTTTTGAGGGAACAGTTATTGCTCAAAGCAAGATTGTGAGGCAACCATAGATACAAGAAAGAAGATCATGGGACAATTTGAGAACATGGGTGTGAAGCTCGTGGATATTGTGAAGCTCGTGGATATAGAGGAACATGAAGGCGATCAATGGAAGTTACTTGAGGAAGTGCAATCGCTGGAAATGTCATAAGGTAGTTACTTCAAAACCATTATAAATATCGCCAGTCGTCTATCATATAAGCCTCACAAAATCAAATCAAATATTAATTTTCAATTATCTTTAGCTTTCATGGGCTGTACTTTTAATTTCCTTAGCTATAGTTCTCCAATTCGTGACATCAGTCAAATTTCAACGTATATCTTTATCATAGGTGCCGTATCATCGATTAAATTCTAGTACAATATCTTTGCCTTTTTGCTTTCAGGTTATGTCGTTGATTAAATTTCAGCTGAGTTTAATTACGTTTAGTTATCCAGTCGAGTTTGTACCTTTCAAATCTTGTTAATTAAATTTTGGCCTCCTTAAATAAAAATTAAAGAATTAATTTCGATGAAAGATATTTCCTTACTTGACAAATTCCGACCAAATACCGAGGATGTTAATCCGACATTTACGGGTTGACACTGAGAAGTCTTGGACAACCCAGCTCAAAGTCGTCTCGCCTTTTTCCAATCAGTTTCATTAGCAAGCGACGAAAGACCACGTTTTCCTACCTCCCTCGATTTCATTACGAGGGGCTTTCCTCGAGATGATCCATCATCGACTGAAATGCCGGGTCCCGGAAGTTATCTGAGATAGTATCTCCTAATTCCTATCTTCTTCGGGCAAAAATCCTGTCCTAATCCTACTCAAGAACATAATTAAAATATATCAAAAAAAAAGAAAAAAAGAAAAAAGGAAGGAGAGATGGAGATCGAAATGATCGGATGATTATTTGATTTGTAATAGGTACCATGATTAATCACCTCCTCACGACGGTGCCGGTTGTTGAAGCATGTTGTCCCCGCGATGATTGAAGAGAAGACAAAAGAGCAGCAGCAGATCATCCACCCCTCCGCGTATAAAGGAGCCTTTCTACATAATTAATTGCAGAACGCTCGGTCCACGCGCATCGAGTGCTTCAAGTTGGTGGACTAGAAGGGACGTCGTTGGATCGGAAACGATTCGGTGCCAATTGGATGGAAACTCTCCCCTCCGCAGTCAATTAGGCCGTCGCACCCCATTTGATTAAACCTACCGATAAGCTTTGCCAAATGGAGCGTGGTCATTGAATCCGATACTTAGTCTCATGTCATTAGATTAGTTTATTAAGCGATCAATAAGAGTACGCAACATCGCTGAATAAGACAGGTTTGGTAAAACGATCTCAATATGCTTGGCATTATTTAATATCACATATTTTAGGGTGTATTTGATTTAGTATTTATAATGGGCTTTCAAAGTTTCTTAAAGAAGTCTGGATCTTTTGACAACCATTTTGTACGAGCTTTCAAGTGAAAACCAATATTGAGCTTTCAACATTTGGTTAAAAGCTGAAATTTATTTTTTTCATTCAAAACTAACCTCACAATTCTTCAAATTTATGATTTTGTCCCTTGTTATTTTTTTTAATTTAAAAATTTACACATTATTTTTTCAATTTTAAACAAATAAAAATTAAAAAAATATATTAATTACCTAAAGGGTTTTTCAAATATGTTTTTTTACTAAATGATATTTCTCTTAAAGTTTCTTCTTAAAGTATAGTTTATCAAACAAATTTTACATTTATCCAAAACCCTTTAAACTAAACTGCTTTGTAATTTTCAAATGGATTTTTAAAATGTTGAATCAAACACACCCTTAATTAGAGCTGCCAAATTTGCACTTCTCAAACTGTTGAGCCATGATTGTTGATATGTTGATGAACATTTGTGACGAGAAAAGGTGAGAAGGTCAGGATTGCATGTATCTTCTATCGTATGACGTACTAATGCATATAACATGGGATAATGCTTGCGCGCATATATAATATGCTATGGTATCCTGTGCGCCGACGGAACTTAAGAATCGATCGCCAATCAACGTGTCATGTGAAATTTAAAGTCTCACGTAAGACGTTGCCCCGTTTCGGCGGGCCACAAGTTTCGGGCATCATTGCCGACGCCTTTGCCTTCCACCAAACGTCCGAGTGGAAAGAAGTGTGTGCATCCACCTCCTCCCTACCAATGATACGGGCTCCAAGTGTCCCAACCCCTTGTGTCCACTATTCTATACAGTCATAAGCACTAAAACTCAATGGCTTAATTCCCAAAGAGCACCCTCAATTTTAGATCTAATCCTAATCCCATCCCAATTTTTTTTTCTAAGAAAAGTAACGAATTTTCACTGCCATCTCAAATCTATCCTCATGCCTAAAAAATTGCCACCAATTCCTTCAAAATTATCAACATCTAAGACAATTAGAGGTTTATACGTTTATGATTAGAATGGAAGTTGATATATATATTTTTTCCAGACGAAAGGAAAAGCCGGGGTAGAATTAAGAATAGGTCTGAAATTAAGAAAGATAGAGCTCCAAGAAAAGGTGACGAACCCATTTGAAACCGCTCATCTGGCTTTTTACCGAGTCGTGCCTAACGAGTCAAGTCAAACTCACCTAGAATTCCAGACGGCCGACCTTCCGCAGAAACCTCGAATCAGCGTCGATGGAGCGAAGCCGTATGAACTCCAACCCAAAAGCGACACGAAGGAATTTCGCGTTTTCCTGCCGTGAGGGGCTCCGGCTTTTCCCCGAGATCGAATCCTAGAAAAAACGACAGGATTGCAGTTTCGCCGAATAAACAATCGCCCAAAATAAGGGTCGCTCTCACTGACTTCGACCACGTGTTTTCGGGGGCTGGAATTTGCAGTTTCCATGAGGCGCCCCTTCTCCTTTTCTTCGCTTTCACAAACCGCAAGAAGAACGCAAAGAATCAGCTCATAAAGCAAACAGCAATTTGATTTCGTCTTGAGATCAATCGGCCGAACGGCGAGAACAAGAACAAGAACAGCGTACTAAAATCACGATAAATCTCTCTACTAGTCATATAAAATGTTTGTCGTCGTCATCGTCATCATCTGTCACGGTGGCGAATCAAAAGTCCTTGAGGATCTTCCGAACTTGCTCGAGGGTCACGAACAGCACCACGGTGAAGGGGCCCTGCCTGGAGATGGTGGGGATGAAGCCCTTGTACAGGGCCATCGGCCCCTCCGCCCGGATCGTCTTCACGGCGCAGTCCAGCGCCCCGGCGTAGGGCGGCGCCTGCCCCGGCTCCACCTTCATGTTCATCACCCGGGTCTTGATCACGTCGATCGGGTTCGACGCCACCGCGGCCACGAACCCGGCCGCGAAGCTGGCCGCCACGTGGGTCCCGAGCCCGTCCCGCATCGCGCCGCTCTCCAGGATCGCCTCCTTGACCTGGTCGTAGGTCGCCAGCTGGGACGCGGTCACCACCATGGCGCGGTTCACCGTGAGGCTGGACCCGCGCCACAGGCTCGCCACCCCCTCCTGCTTCGACATGCTCGCGATGGCGTCCACCACGCTCCGGTAGTTCCGGCGCTGGTGCGCCGGGAGCCGCCCGTCCGCCTGCATCCGGACCATGGCCACGTCGGCCGGGTTCCCGACCATGGCGCCCACGGCCCCGGCCACGAGCCCGGCGGTGATCTTGCGGGACAGGGGCAGGGTGTTGCTCCGGGGGTCCGACCACTTCTTCTTGAGGATGTCGTACAGCCCCATGCGGGTGGTGGAGTAGAGGGTCTGGCGCAGCACGGTCGCCGAGACGCCGGAGAAGAGCGCAGCCACGCCCTCGGCCCGGACGATGCGGGCCCCGACGGAGACGAGGCCCACCCGGGGCGCCGGCGGCGGCGGCGGGGGAAGAGGAGGCGCCGCCGCGTGGGGGACGTGGATGTGGGCGGCGGAGATGGCCGGGGAATGGAAGGCGAGGGCGGGGCGGAGGCCGTGGGCGGCGGCGGCCGGGGCCGGCGCGGGGAGGGACTCGCCCTGGAGCTGCATCCGGACCTTGAGGAGGTCGAGCGGGTGGGTCGAGCAACCAGCCACGATGGAGGCAATACCACCTTCAACGAATCCCTTGACACCCATAATGCCACAAGACAAAAACTACCAAGAAAAGTCTCTACCTTTGAGAGCTAAAAGAAATCAAAGAATGGGTTTTTCGAAGGGAAGAGGGTTTCTCAAGGGTGGATTCTGGGGACGGGGTGAAGTGCTAGGACCAGTTGGAATTAGGGTTCATCTCACTGGAGACGAGGAGGTGGGAATGGACGCCGCAGGCGATGGAGGAGGAGTGAGGGACGGAGGGTCTCTGAGACATATAAGAACTGGGGCGAGATTTGTGCTGGAATTTGGCGTTTTTGCCGGGTGAGGTTCTTGAGGGATGGAGAGGAAGGAGGCGGAAGAGAGAATTTATATAGCGTGGGGTTTGGAAAGAGGGAGAGGAAAGACGGGAAAGTGGGAGGAACGAGTTGCCCTACAAATTGGGAGGCAGTGGACTTGAGGAATACGCGTGAAGAGGGAGGGCCGCAACTGGGACGGGTGGTTTCTGATTTTTGGGTGATATTGAGAAGGTTCCCTGTTTTGTTCCTTCACTTGACTTTGACGCCAACTCGCAGCTGGTTCGGTTCTCTCTCTCTCTCTCTCTCTCTCTCTAGGGTTGCGGCCGTCTCCCTCCCTCTGCCAACTTCGATTCCCGTCCGTCAAAATACTCGAATTCAAATCGCTTTTCATTAATGATAATCGAATTTGGGGTTTTCGTTTGAGTTGGCTCCACTGGAGTGTTGCTTTATAAAATGCTTTTCATGGTTGGACCGTATATACGCGATCAGTGGACCGGCTTGGCCGGGAGGGTCAAGGCATGATCTGCCCACGCACAAAAAATTTAGGGCCAGTCGTACTAAGAAAAACTCCAATGAACTCCAAATTAGTATATTTATGAAAAAATTTATCATAAATTACTTTTTGATCATCAAAAATTTCAAATTAATATGCACATTTGATACATTTATCATAAATTAACTTTTTATCATAAAAAATCTCAAATTGATGAAAACTAATGGAAGTTAAAATGAAAGTGGAAAAGAAAGAAGGAGAAAAAAGAAAATGAAAATGAAAAATCAGGTTAAAAATATTGAAAGATTATTAAAAATTGATCAAAAGCATCGTGTGCCATTGTCGATGCCCACGTTAATACATTCCAGAAATTTTGGTCGAATTAACTCAATTGATAAAAAGTATAAATGTTTAGAATTGAATGAGTAAAGTTAAAAGGTTTAGAACTAAACAATAGGTTTACAACTTCTTGAATAATTTTTTCTCAAAACTTTATGTTGGGTTCAATTTGGCTGATCCTAAACTTATGACCAAAAAACCTTGTCCAAGCACGCCCAAAAGGGTTGTTCGGGCTTGTCCTAGCTCGGTTTAGCTGTCTTTCGCGGTTTAGTGGGAACGGAGGTCAGTGAATTTTGTTTATCCAAGAAAGGGCCTCTTTAGCCTTCTTGCTGACGACGACGAATGGCACGATTTCAAGATGGAAATTAGGCTTTTTAGCTTGGAGCGGGTCAACCACTCGAAGTTTCAACGAGCATCGAGAGGAGCCCGGCGCTCGAACAGTTGGACTTCGCAAGGAGCGTGTTTCCATTGACTCGGCAAGCCCACCGATGCTCAAGAACACATGCGTTTGAACGTGCACAGAGACGTGCAGTCCCAAAACTTGAATCCTTCCAAACGTTCACATCCTAAGGGAATTTGCATTCCAAGAAACACTAATAATAATAGTAGATGAATATTAATCAATCGGTATGCGGATATTCGTCTCCCCTCTTCCTGCCAAATGAAGGGCCCACAAAGTCACTAGTCATTGTTCAATCCTACATCGATAAGCACACAAAATCATCTTGTGTTTGGAGTTCTAGGATCCGTTTGATGACTTTTCTATTCTCAAGAAGAATTTCTATTGAAAATATTTTTTTTCCATTTCCGTTTTCAAAAATAAAGAAGGGGTATTTTTTACTTTTCATTTATGTTCCAAGTTTACTCCCTAGCCTATTTTCATTCTACGGAATAGAAAAATTTAGTAAGGTTACCAAACGGATTTATCTTCTTTTTCTAATTGTGGGAACAAAAGAACAAAAAAAGTAGAAAAACAAGATGTTTACTAAACATGCCCTAATTTTTGTAACTAAACTCATTCCAGTTCAACTAGTATTTGTAAGAATTCTTGGACCACGAGCGAAGTTGGGACACGGTTTTTTGATGCACTAAGAGACGTGCGCTCCCAAAATTTGAATCCTTCCAAGAGTTATCATCCTAAGAGAAAATGCATTTTGAGAAAGACTAATAAAAGTAGACGAATAACAATATTTTGGAATCGGTACACGGATATTCGTCTCCCCCCTTCCTCTTTTGCTGGTTTTGTTGTGCACCTAATAAAGGTCCACACAGTTACCGATCATTGTTCAATCCTACATTGATAAACACACAAAATCGTATTGTGTTTGGAGTCTTGGAATGCATTTGGTAATCTTTTTATTCTCGGAAATCATTTTTGTTCAAAAATATATTTTTTTTTAATTTTTATATTCAGAACAAAGAAGTAGATATTTTTTACCTTTTATTTTTATTCCAAATCTATTTCCTTGACCAAATTCTGAGGAACAAAAAAATTAGCCGACATCATCAAACAAAATAGTGTTCATTATTTATTCCGAAGAACAATATAATAGAAAAATAGAATTATTACTAATTATATCCTTACTAGTGTAAACTAAAATCCTTCCGGTC
Organism: Eucalyptus victrix; assembly: GCA_016097545.1. NCBI lineage: Eukaryota > Viridiplantae > Streptophyta > Magnoliopsida > Myrtales > Myrtaceae > Eucalyptus > Eucalyptus victrix. The sequence continues at coordinate 3,834,146 of CM027840.1, read as the reverse complement.
CGATTAATACTAGTAAAAAGGAGCAATGCTCTAGACCGCAAGCGAAGTGGAGAATCTGGAGATACCATTTTTTGATGCCCGATGCCCAATTAGATCCGACTGAGACGTCCATTTCGATTGGCCCGACCATCGGCATCACATCGGTCAGGTAGGCAATTACATTACGGGCACCGCGGTTCATGCACCGCGGAAAAGTCACTTCCGGGCCTCTCATTAGTCCGTTTTCGGAAATCAATGAAGGTCCCCTGCCAGGCGTCCGTCCCGCTTTGATTGCCGTGAAAACGACCGGCCATAAATTGGACAGCCAACTTGGCCGTTGCGATTTGCAATCCAGCTCGTTTCGGGCTGGAAATGTCCTTACTCCTTACCGTGCGGGGACAAAAAAGGAAGGAAAATCGACAGGTTCGTAAAGAGAAAAAGGTGAGAAGAACGTCGCCTGAGAGATTCGAACTCTCGCGGGGAAACCCCATGTACTTAGCAGGCACACGCCTTAACCACTCGGCCAAAGCGACGCTTACTTGGCAGTCGACTCGGGTAAATTCTATTTATACAAATGTAATATTCTTGATAGATAGAAATAACCCCTCCATTTATTACATGAAGCTCGCGAACAATACATGACAAAGGAAATGTCAAGAAAGACGCAAAAAGGTTCAATACATGAGACGATGACAAAAGCATAATACAATTGCTGGGTAACTCTTTTCTTTTTGTCTATCTCTCTCCCCCTCTCGAATTCAAATACAAAAAAGACGCAAAACGTACACCGTGCACACGTACACACAAAGCACACCAAACGACCAAACAAGAAAAAGAAATTTGAACGAACATGAACGAACGAACGAACGAACGAACGAACGAAAGTGTTCTGAGCTTGTTAGCCCCACCACTGGTGCACAGCAACACCCTCATCCCTGAGCCTTCCGTACAGAGCCAGACACTCCCAGTATGCCCTCCTGCTCCTGTCGCTCATCCTCGTCAACCCGCCCTTCGGCTTGCACTCCAAGAACAGCTCGTCCACCAACCCTATCGCCTTGCTCTTCACCATCTCCTCCACCACCTCCGCCTCCGCCTTCATCACCACGTACTCCTCCTCCTTCACGTTCTTCTTCAGCCAGTCCGACATCCCCACGTGCGCCGCCTTGCTCGGCGTGGCCGTGGGCTCCTCGGCCGCCACGGTCTCGATCTTGTACATCTCGAAGTGCAGGTTCCTCGTCGGGTAGTTCCTCGCGAACCACGCGGTGCTGCTGGTGCCCCCGTCCTTCTCCGGCAGCCCCACGTCGATGAACACGCGGCGCGGGTAGCTCTCCAGGGAGTCCCCCATCAAGTCGGGGAGGTACCTCGTCCTCTTGAAGTACGCCCGGGACCTCCTCGAGGCCGCTCGTGGGGGCTCGAGGAGCACGTCTTCGAGATTCTGTAGCGCCGCCTTCTTTTGCTCCGGGGCGTATCCGCATAGCCGCCTTTGCGTGGCCGACTTGGCCGTTTTCCTTTCGTCGGTTTTCCTGATAGCGAGGACGGTCGATTCGAATTTCCTAATGTAGGCGATCTTGTAGTTCGGGGGCACATCGAATTCCACATTAGGGTCTTTACTTAGCAGAATCGCCGCCACTCCACCAACCTTTAGGGTTCGATCAATGAATTCTGCAGAAGAAGTGAAATCGGTTGTGAAGGCGAAGTTGAATGCGTCACTCGGGATCAAACTTTGCCGCTCTAAATCGGTGATGGAAATACGATCCATCTCATTGCTGCCCGGAATAATAGAGGTGTCAACGGACAGCTCATACCCATTGCCCAAGAGGGCAACGCTATTTCCGCTTTTCAACAAGCCTTCGTTTGCTAAATCTTGGAAAAGCAATGGCAACATTTCCAAGTTGACAGGATCCGATACGTGCTGATAGACCTCGGAAATGGCTCGGTAAGGATCAACGGATCTCTTCAAGCCCGATGTCAACCATGAGAAAGATGTGATGACGAATGCTAGAACCAATGCACGGGCCAGAACCATCAAGACCCTCGAGCTAGGGATCTTGATGATCAAGTACTTAGATCCATAAGCATCGAAGCCGATGCCACCGAGATCGAAACGTTTGTGCCTTTTCGGGCGCTTCGGCTGGGAACCCTTAGCCAATTCCAAGGCCATTCTCTTCGAATTCCAAAATTTAGCCAGAGGAAAAACACGGACGTGAGGACGGATTAAATTTGCTGAACTATCAAAGGTGAACGAGATCAGGCGGTATCTTGTGAGAAGATGAGCAAAGGAGCAGGAACTTGTGAACAGAAAAGGACATAAAGGAAAGTGAAATGATCCTAAAGAAAAATTAGAGGTCTGAAAGCTAGTAAGAAAGGCAAAGAGAAAGAGGGAGGAGAGGAGGCTCGATCAGCAAAAACACTTAGCGGGTGCAAAATCTGGCCGCGGTGTGATTCCCACCCACAAGAGCGACGCGGTTGCTTTGCTTCGATGACAACAACATCAACTGCCTCAGACGTTCCACCTCCATTTCCTCGACCCCGCGCATAACCCTTACCAACGGACGGCCCGCTATCACCAAGATTCCAATGGTTTTAGCGACCCATCGGAGGATATTAGGGATACAAGGAGCCTATGGAAAGGACATGGAAGACGTCTCCTTCTTTCTTCTTTCTTCTTTTTTTTTGGGTTTTTTTTTTTTTATTGGTTTTACTATAATCAGGAAGACAAGATACACGAGAGAGATAGAAATGGTGGGGTTGAAGGAACTAGGAAGTGGAGAGAGGGGGGTGATATAAGGAGAGAGAGGGTTTGCGTTGGTAGGTTAAAATAAGAAGCGAAGTTGTATTGAGCTTAATTTAGGGTTGATCGCAACGAGAAACCAGTTAAGCCATTGTTGCTGTAAGGGGGGATTTTATCCCTTCGCATGTTCGTCTGAATCATCAGCTGGAATGCCCTACAAAATCGCTGCCTGGTGCTCCCTATTCGATGCGCGTGTTCTGTGTGTTAATCACTGTTGTTTAAGATGTTCTCGTGCATGGAAAAGGATAGCTCATTACAGTAATTATCATGAAAGCATTTTCCATGAAAAGAAATTTGATTTTTTTTTTTTGGTTAAGATAACTATCGTTTAGGGATTATCCTGTTTAGCAGGGCGTGAACATTTATAGCTTTGCATGCATCACCATGTTCGTGCGTTTATACATGCCTTCAACATACATAGTTTATGAGAATTTACGGACGAGAGTTCTCTTTCTTCGTTTGTTGCTTTGAAAAACCGAAAAAAATAAAGGCTATGTTCGTTTCAAGGAAAATAATTTCCCAAAAAATGTTTTTCAAATTTTCTAATGTTTGTTTCGCAGGAAATGAATTCATTGGGGAAAATATTTTTCATGAAAGGAAAAAAGTCTTCTAAATTAAAAGAAAATATTTTCCATTTTTGAAAAGTGGAAAACACTTTCCTTCTTGATCTCTCTTATCTCATACCTTTACAAATCTTCATTTCCTCCTCCCCCTTCTTCTTCTTCTTTTATTTTTTTTTTTTAATTTGAATTATTCTTAAATTTTCTTTTTCTTTTCTATCTTTTTTTTTTTTTTTTTTTTCCCATCTTCTTCTTTCTTAGCTGGTCGTCGGCCACAGCAAGCCTTGAGCTTGCCAGTGAGCACGAGGCTCGTCCACCTTTGGCGAGCTTAGGCTTGCCACTCGCCAGATTGGCCAACGCAAGCGTTGAGTTCAAGGCTTGAGGCTAGCCGTGAGCTTGTGGCGAAGCTCACACTGTCGACCTAGCAAGCGAGGCTTGTGCTCGTCGATTTGGCGAGCCTCAAGCTCGCTGGGCTAGGGCCTTGCTAGATTGGCGAGCTCTGAGCTCGTCAGCTACAAGCTCACACTCACCAATCTGGCGAGCCTCGAGCTTGCCACTTGCGTGACGCTTGCGCTCGCCGATTTGGCGAGTGGCGAGCCTGAGCTTACTAGAGGTTGGCGAGCCTTGTGCTCGCTGACGAGCTTGAGGCTCGCCCGTGGCTTGTCGTCGACATGGTGGCCGGCGACCGGCTAAAAAAGAAGAAGATGTTTACTAAGAAAAGAAAAAGAAAAATGAAAAATAAATTGAAAAAAAAAAATTGAAAATCGATTTAAAAAATGAAAATCAATTTTAAAAAAATAAAATAAATGGAAAAGAGTATATGGAGGAAAGATTTTCCTTACTAAACAGCGAAAAAAGATTTTTCACTTCATTTTTAGTTTTTATCTAAACACCATAAAGTAATTACATTTTTCTAGAAAATGGCTTCCTGAAAAATATTTTCTAGAAACGCCATATTTTCGGTGAAACAAACGAATCCTAAGATAAAAATGGCTGCATAAACTTGTAGTTGGTAGCGCCTACACCAAACTAAAATCACTCGATAATCTATATGTATATTACAAAATGTACATTAGGGTATAATCTAATAAAATAATATGAGGGGTTGGCCAAGGTAGGCTTATTCGTGACATTCATTCAACATATCCCTTTGCCATATATATGCTTCAATGATCAAGAGCGCATTACATCTCAACAAATTACTCAACCGAAAATAACCTAAGCATCTCTCTTTCCTCATACTCTCTATATATCTGCCACAGCTAATAACTACCAGGTTTGTTGCTATTACCACCTCGAGTGAAATCACCATGAAGCGCCATTTTTGACAAACAACACCGACGCCGTCTCCTCCCCGTCTTCAACCGATGATTGCCGTGCCCTCCTTAGCTGCTTCTTCCTTCGACACAACCATCGTACCTCTGCTCTCCTCCACCGCCCACGCATGGTCTCTTCATCCCACCCACCGTGCTTCTCTCCGTCGAGCTCTGGCTAACCTCAAGGAACATCGATTGAGAGAGGTCCGAGTTTCAACCGCGCCTCACATCAAGTCGCAAAGAGATTTGAGCCTCATCGCTGTCGACATTCAATCGTTGCAAGGAGGAGAGAGGGAGAGAGAGAGAGAGAGTCTCTGTGTGTGTGTTTGTAGTGAAAGAGATACAACGAGAGACAATTAGCGCACACTACGATCCCATTATACAAGTAGGCATACGCATGAATGGCAAATTTGTCAGAAACCGAAGGCAAGCAAGAATCGGACGATAAAGAAGAACAAAGTTTTTGGTAGAAGATTTTCTTGTTTCTGATTATCTCCAATGTACATGGCTTTGCAGTTTATATTACAAAATGTATACACAAAGAAAGGCAATGTAATATTTTACAAATCAATCTAATATTTAATTGATTCTTTATAATCATAATTAGATCAATCAATTCCTGATATATTTCGAGAATTTTCTGCATATCTTCCAACACTCCCCCTCAAGCTGGTGGCTTGTAGATGTCCAAGACGTCTAGCTTGCTTAGTAGATATGCATGTTGTTTTTGACATAGGGCTTTGGTAAACACATCTGTAGGTTGTTCAGCAGTTCCAATCCCTCTTATCTCGATTGTCCCTTCTTGAGTCTTCTCCTGAGTGAAATGACAATCCACCTCTATGTGCTTGGTCCTCTCGCGCATTATAGGATTTGCTGCGAGTTTCAGAGCTGATTCGTTGTCATAGAATAATCTCGTCGGTCCTTTTAGCTGTATTCCTAGATCACCAAGTAATCCTCGTATCCACACAATTTCACATGTGGTCTTTGCCATAGCTCGATATTCTGCTTCAGCTGAGGATAGAGAAACTGTTGCTTGCTTCTTGGTTTTCCATGAAAGAAGAGAATCTTCCAACTTAATGCAAAACCCAGTTATGGATCTTCGACTCATAGGACATGTTGCATAGTCTGCATTGCAATATGCTGTCATCTCCATGTTGCATCTTCTAGATAGAAGTATCCCGAGTCCTGGACATCGCTTCAAATACTTCACGACCTTTAGCAGCATTCATATGGGATTCCTTCGATTTGTGCATAAATTGACTAAGATTTTACACTGCATATGATATATCAAGCCTGGTCATAGTCAGATAAATGAGTTTTCCAACGAGCTTCTGATAACTCGTTGGATCCTGTAATATAGGATCATCCTGAGAAGTTTCTCCAGTGTGATCTGCTGTAGTCAATCTAATGTTCTGCTCGATTGGGATGATGGCCGGCCTGCATCTTGATAAACCGGCTTCTGATATAATTTCCAACACAAACTTCCTCTGACTGAGGGAAATTCCTTGGTGGGATCGAGCAATCTCAATCCCAAGAAAATATTTTGACACTCTCAAATCTTTTATATGAAATGTAGTATGCAAATATTTCTTCAGGCTCTTTATTGCAACTTCATCATTTCCCATGATAAGAATGTCATCGACATAAATCATCAAGTAAATAAATGACATGCCTTTGGTTCACATAAATAAGGCATAATCATACTTGGATTGTTTGAAGTTTGCACTAATGAGAGCATTAGCAAATTTAGCATACTATTGTCTGGAAGCTTGTTTCAGCCCATAAAGGGATTTGCGGAGATGACATACTCTATTCTCCCTATCTCCGTAAGCCTTAAGGAATATCCATGTAAATTTCTTCATCCAGATCTCCATGAAGAAAGGCGTTCTGAATGTCCATTTAGTGTAACGGCCAATCATGGATGGCTGCAACTAATAAGAACAAGTGGACGGTGACATCTTTAGCTACCGGAGAAAAAGTTTCGTGATAGTCAAAACCTTCTCGTTGTGTATATCCCTTCGCCACTAATTGAGCTTTGTATCGTTCAATGGATCCATCAACTCTATACTTTACTTTATAGACCCATTTGCATCCTATGGACTTCATAGTTGAGGGCAAAGGAACTATCTCTCATGTGTGATTATCAGTTAAGGCCTGTAATTCTGCTTCCATGGCTTTTTGCCACCGTGGATCTTTGGATGCCTCTGTTAGGGAAATCCCTTATGATGTTTTGAATATGACAAAATAAATCAAAGGCTACTAATATGTTTGATGGTTGAGTAATAGACCATGCAGATGATAGAACATGTAAATGATATTATCAAAGTCGAAGACGGCCAGAAGACTGAATGTAACATATGTCCAGAGTATATTTTGAAGATTTCCAGACTTCTGTGTCAAAGTTTGAAGACTGCTAGACTCAAGACTCAAAGTCTGAAGATTAACAGACTCAAGACTCAAAGTCTGAAGACTGCTAGACTTTAGTGTCAAAGTCTGTTCTACATCGAAATCACAACTCGACTAATTCTAGACCGAACGTGAATGATGAACCCGGAAGACGTCTCTATGTTGAAGCGAACCGAAAGACGAGACTCTATGCTTTGAAGCTGAACTGGGTACACACCTTAAAGCTAAATCTGTTCAGAAGCAGAATATGTTCAGACTCAGATTGCAAAGTCTATCGCACTTAGACTCAAATTGTAAAGTCTATTGCTCTCAGACTTTACATCCAGATTTGATGAATCGTAACTCAAGCCCAATCATATAACGGCTAGTGATTTGGTTTGGATTCCACATCAAGATTGATTTGATTGACTCAATCTATTTGATTGACGATTGGATCTTGAAGACAAGAACTTTCTATACGAAGAAGCTTTACTTATGGAAACCAAGATTTTGTTTGTATGGGCGATCAGAATCAATTTGGGATTTTACCTTTGTCACTCAACGGCTACCAAATCTTCTAGATACAGAGCTGTCCAATGGGTATATTGGAAGACGATTCTCCGGGATACTGTCCAACGGGTAGTTTGGAAGTGGAGGAGTATTTAAGGAGATCATGGACCGATGAGCAAGTAAGAGATGGAGCGTAGAATTTATAATTCCGAAGTCTGAGCGACTTTCGATCATATACTTGTCTCTTGAGAGCTTTAACGTTTGTGATCGTGAGAGAAATACCAAAAGAGTGACTTAGTGAGATAGTGTGATCTACTAAGTGTTTGCACTCGAAGTTGTAATCTCTTGTTGATTGCATAGTGGAATCCAGCCAAGAAGGCATTATCGTGGGAGAGTGGACGTAGGCTTGGATTAAGCCGAACCACTATAAATCTTGTGTTCTTATTCTCTTCCCTAACTCCTTTGTTTTACTCGAAGTTTATTTTATTCCGCATATATTTGCCAAGGTTTATTTTATACACATATTCACACCCCTTTAGGTGTTCATACTAGCACTCTTAGCCTCATCATAACTAGACGGTTCTTTCTCATCCGATATATGACTAAGGCAACATCTATGCTCTAACGAAAGCTTGTCAAAGGAGACATAAGAAAATATTGGATAGTGAATACTTGGTCCATTAAGAGAGGCGCAGACATAGTCCTTTGTCCACGTTGGCGGTTTCATAGCTCGCCCCGAACGTTGTGGATGTTTCATTGGTGGTGGAGCTGGAGATAGTTCCGTAGCATTATTGGTTGTTTCATCACCAAAATCATCTTCAATGTTCATTGGAATAACAAGGTCACTCTCCAAAGGTGCTTGATGAGTTGACTAATCAATTGAAGAAGATGGAATGTCTTGGCTTGGTGATGCCGCGAGAAAATATTTAGGAGATACATTTTCCTCAATTGAGGAGCAATGAGAATTGGTGGAGATATCCAAATCCTATGTAGATTCACGAAATTGAAAGATAGTTTCGTGAAAAATGATATCCCTACTTACAAAAAATTCTCCTGTTGATAGATCTAGAACATAATAACCCTTCTGTAGGGTAGGATAACCCATGAAAATGCACCTCCTGGCTCGTGGACTCATTTTGTCTCGAGGCCCCATAGTTGCAGTATATCAAAGACAACCAAAAACTCGTAGATGATCTATTGCTGGTGTTTTTTTATGAAGTAATTCGAAGGGTGATTTACCAACTAATATCAGAGTAGGCATATGGTTGATGAGATAGGCTGTAGTGAGGACACAATCTCCCCAATATATTGCCGGAATGGATCCTTGAAACTTCAAAGCTCGGGCAACTTCTAACAAGTGACGATGCTTACGTTCCACTACTCTATTTTGTTGTGGAGTATAAATACAGGAGCTTTCATGTAAAATGCCATGGAGCAAGAAAAGTGACTTGCAATCATGACTAAAAAATTCCTTCCCATTGTCAGTTCGTATTTGCTGGATTGACTTCCCAAACTGATTTTTAGTTAGGGTGATGAACGTTTTCAATTGAGATGGAACTTGAGCCTTTGATTGCATTAGGAATACCCATGTGGCCCGAGAGTGATCATCCACAATTGTTAAAAAGTATTGTGAACCATCTCGATGTGCTGTATGATATGGTCCCCAGACATCCACATGAATTAAAGAAAGGATAGTAGTGGAACGCTTTGTATGCAAAGAGAAAGATGTGCGAGATTGTTTTGCAAGGGAACAAATAGGACATTTAGAATATGGAAAAGAAATACTATGTCCCATCCTTGAATGTAAAAGAAAGTCTTTATCATTGGCAATAGCGTTACACAATGACAATTTATTGAAAGGAATTGAATTCAAATCAAGATGACTTGGAATACTGTTCCAGAAATATAAACCTTCAGAAAGACTAGCCAAGCCCATTAGTTTCCCAGTCGAAAGGGCCTGAAAAAAAACATGTGTCAGCATTGAAGAGTATTTGACAGGAATTTTCCTTGCAGACTTTGGATACAGAAATGAGATTGAACTGAAATTATGGGACATAAAGGACATTTTGCAGGATAATTTGGAAGCTAAGTTGAACAGTCCCTGTCAATGTGACATGAGTAATGCTCCCATTTGGAAGTTGCACAGAAATAGGCGTGTCCAATTTCCTATGCATTTTTGAGAAAAAATTTATATCACAAATGATATGATCAATTGCTCCTGAGTCAACTATCCATGCCCTTTTTGAAATTGAATTAATCAGGCAATGGGATATACCTGATAAACTTCCTCCCTTATTTCCAATATATGTTTTCTGCAGTGCCTGCATCAATTGCTATATTGGCCATAAGTAATTGGTCGGTCAGTACTTGGTCCAGTAGGTCCAGTTACCTGGTAAGTTGCAGAATACTCTTTTTTTTGCCTTTTTCTCCTGACTTTCCATGTAATTTCCAGTAACTATCTATGGTATGATGTAGACATTTGCAATGCTCATAGTATAATTTACCTCTCCCCTTGGAATTTTGCCCGAAATTCCTAATTGATGCAGAACAAATTTGGCCGTCGGATGATCTTATCGTGGAATTATCTCCACCGTCCGATGCAGCATATGAATCGACTCCTTGCGGACCGTCAGATCTCCGTGAGAATTCCGAGCCGTCAGATCGTTGGATTGCATCTCCACCGTAGCTTCCTTCCCTTTTAAGGGTTTTGTCTGCATTTGCGAACCCTAGCCCCTCGTGACTTTCTCTCTCTCGGGCTAGGGTTCTTGCCCCCGATTCTCTTTCGTGACGTTCGCCGCAAAGAGCGAGAGCAACAGACTCGCCTCCTCGTGTTTGCTCCGGTGCTGTGAGTCGTTGGCTCTCTTCTTGGACGATCAATTGGAAAATCCGGCCGAAGGGCAGCACGAGGTCCATTGCCAGGATCTACGAATGAAATGTTAGGTATGTTTCGTTCAATATCAAAAGAAATCGAGTGGATTTCTCCCTCTCCTTCATGGATTTGTACTGCCTAAGGGTTTCTGGAGATCCCTCAAGTTTCTCTTCGGTAGCCTCGAGCTCATTTTAGAGTGATGACAATTTGTTATATACTGCTGTGACGGACATATTTCCTTGCTTGAGATCTGTGAGTTCTTGCATGAGACAAATTTTTTTTGCTTGATCGAGCTTCCCATACATTTCTTTTATGTTGTCCCACATGATTTTCGAATCTTCCGTCGATGGGAGGCTCGCTTGACGTCGGAGAGACGCAGTTGCCAATCTAGGTGCGGATCAGGTGATTGCACTTTCGCCAGTGCCTCGCTAGCCTTTCATCCGACGAAATATGAATTGTTCCGTCAAGGAAACCGTCTTTATCTTTGGTCACCAGGGCCCGTCGGAAGTCTTGTGACCATTTGTTGTAGTTTTTTGGCCCGATTAGTTGTAGACTGATTAGTCGCAACTCTGGATCGTCGACGGTTGATACGTGCAAGGGATCACTTGGCTCCGGTCGGCCGGTGATGGCCGCAATCGGAAACGGTAAAAATCCGGGTGAGAGGTTCAGGTAGGGATTCGTCCCTGTACTTGACCCATTGAATCCAGTTCCATGACCCACATTAAAGATTCCCGGATGAGGGTTTGTTCCCGAACCCGCTTCTCCAAACCCGTTTATTCGTTATGCCTCAGCGGCTGAGTTTGCCCCACTTGCGGCTGGTAGACTCCCGTCAGGTGAAACGTTACTCTGGTAACTTGTTACCCTCGTCAATGATGGATTTAGGCCTTGCCCGACGTACCAAGGATAAGGTACCCACTAGTAAGGATGGCCCGGAATGGGCTCCCCCATATTCGCCTGAGCCGGGAATATCTGGCATTGAGTCTAGATTGGTAGTTGGGTTGTGGAAATTGTAGGTATCGCATGGGTGTTGTGACCTTGTGTTTCTCCCGTTGGTGTGACATCGCCTGTGGGGGGAGTGATAGATGTTCCAGGGAGCAAATTCTCTAGATTCATGGTAAGAATTCCGTTTCTTCTTCCTTCTTACAAAATTTGATTCCTTCGTAATCAAGACTTTGATTTGTCTTGCAGCTTCGAAAGCAATCAATTGCGGAAGATGGAGCTTAAAGCCAAAGCTTTGATACCATGTCAGAAACCGAAGGCAAGCAAGAATCAGACGATAAAGAAGAACAAAGTTTTTGGTAGAAGATTTTCTTGTATTCTAATTATCTCCAATGTACATGCCTTTGCAGTTTAGATTACAAAATGTATACACAAAGAAAGGCAATGTAATATTTTACAAGTCAATCTAATATCTAATTGATTCTTTATAATCGAATGTGGATTAATCAATTCCCGATATATTTCGAGAATCTTCTACATATCTTCCAACAAAATTGTAGGCAAACATGAAATTAGGCACTCAGATTCGTTAACAATTAGACGCGAACCTACAAGTCCAAGACCCCAAAAAAGAAGAAGAAGAACAAGAAGACTAGCCTACAAGGCTTTCAAATATTATAAAAATTTAATATCATAAAAAAATATAAATAAAAAAACCTAAATTATATTAACTGTAACACCAATATCCTAATTTTTCTTAGTCACTAAAATCCCTAAATTATGTTCATAGTGGCACTAATACCTTAATTTTTTTTTAATGGTACTAACACTCTTATGCTTGTACTATTGTGACAGAAATATCATCTATCACAGTTTGGTCCAAGACGGTGATGAAAAATCCAACATTGTGGCTTGCATGGACAACGGCAAACAAACGAAGTTGACGTGATCTGGTGTGACTTTAGTCAAGTCCAACACAATGTTGTTTCTTGAATTATGTCACTTCGAGGACTCCAAAAAATTGCCAAAGAGACAATTTGTTATCATGGACGTCCAATTTTTCGAGATAATTAAACATTGACAAGTTGGTATCTAGAAATATGAGTTCGTGGTGAATTCCGACAAATATAAACCATATTTGTGTCGAACCTGCAAATAAATAAACGACTTCTCTTTGTCTTAGGCTGAATAAACATCAGCTCCATTTGTCGACAGCGAGAAGTCCATGCAAGCTGCCATATTGGATTTTTTAATGGCCCTCTTAGATGATACTGTAACAGAAGGTATTTTTGGATCACTGAAACAAGCTTGAGGTTATTTGTGAAACGAAAAAAATTAGTTTGGGGAGTTGGTTTTGTAATCAACAAAGTCTAGAATTTTTTGTGGTAAACATAATGTATTTTTGTCATGCTATTTCAAACTTGGCAGTTCTGATGATACAAGTACAAGTTTGAGGTATTGGTACCATAGTGGACATAGTAAAAGGTTTTTTGTGGTATTTTCCCCATCATAAGTAGGAGGTTTCTCACAGGTGGCTGGCCAGGCAGCGCAATCTGAACTTTTCGGGCTAGATTTTTCCATGCCCGAAATCTAGGCCTGGCGAATCAAATGAACCACTTCTTTCCGGGCGCGTCAAGGCCTAAACACGAACGTATAAGAAATAATTATATTGAAAATAGCTTTCTACTCATCAACTTGCATTCTTTCAAAATCTAAACATAATGCTTGGGGGCGAACTTGGGCCTGACAGACATGTTTCGGTATCATTTGGGATACTCGTCCGGATCTGATCCCTAACTTTTCTTGTTTCTGTTCTGATTGTTTAATCCATTATTTGGCTTACTAATGCCAGTGGCCTTGTTCGTTTGTCGTTTCAATTTTTTACTAATACTATTCGCAGTTCTAAATGTTCTCAAAAATCATGGGACCGAAGAGCACGCCGATCTCGAGAACAGAATGGAACTATAGCTCGACGGACCAACCCGGTCAGTGCGTCGCACGCCAATAACAACGCGGTAATCACTCATCAGTGAAAGAGTGGCGAAGGCCATAGAACGGCGTCCTACTCTCGTTCAGCAAGATGTCTAAAGGACACGCTTGTTAAGGTGTAGTCAAATTTATGGACACTTTTCGGTTGAACGGCCAAATTAAAACTCAGACAGGAATCGCAAGTTCAGTGCACTAGACAACATCGTACCCAACAACACCATAATTCATCTACGTCTTATTGATTGCAGCACCTTTCTTTTCGATGGGCGCAACATCGTATCTCACATTTGAGCATAAAGAGGGAGAGAGAGAGAGAGAGAGAGAGAGAGAGAGAGAGAGAGCACGCAGAGAAGTAGGGAAAGACAGTACATGACACATTCAGCTCATCACGAGCAAATTAGTTGCAGAGCTCACGGGCAATCCCTATCCGAGAATTCGTTACGTCGTATGCAAATTAGTTGCAGAGCTCACGGGCAATCCCTATCCGAGAATTCGTTACGTCGTACATGATCCTCAGGTTCTGCTGCTGCAGATTGGCTATGACATTCAGCACCGAGTTCACGTTGCTTGGCGCTGCGGCCATCGCCAAGCACGCCAGCGAGCCTGAGCTGCTGTGTATCAAGCTGTTCTCCAACGGCAGCTTCAAGTCCAAACCCGGGAAGTGGAACGTGACCACCGGCGCCACCGCCTCGCTGGAGGCCGTGAAGCACGTGTCGAAAGCTCCTAGGCTCGAGAACGGGCCCGGCACTTGCTTGCGGAACTCGTCCCGTATCGCGTTATACAGGGGCTCCATGAACCGGGTTATGACTGTGCCCGAGTCCATTATGGTCCCCGCCCCGGTGCTGGGGTCGAAGGCGAGGAATTTCGGGTCCACGGGCACCAACACCCTGCCCACGCTTATGCCAGTGAGGTTGACGTAGTAGAGGGATGGCCGGCGCGGGTTACGGAGGAGGGGGGTGGTCCGGATGCTCTTGGGTTGGCCGACGGGTCCGAGTTTGAGAGAGCCCGAGAAGTAGTAAGATCTGAAACTGGGTAGGCAGTAAGAGAATACGCCAGAATAGAGCGATCCGGTTTGGGACAACAGTGACATTGGGCCCCGGCCCAGACCTAACAAGCCTTGGGGCGGGATCGACTTGCCGGAGACGGCGCCGATGCATCCGAACGCATAATTCGGAACGACATCGGTGCCCAAAGTCAGGGAGTCCTTGATGAGGGTAGCCGAAAAGGACGAGTCTCCGCCGTAGGATTGGTTGAAGAAGCACCCACCGGACCCGGTGGTGGGGCACTGGAACCCGCGGACCTGAGTGCATTGGGGCATGGAGCAGTCCAACGACCCGTAAGTGGAGGATGTATTGGGCGAGAAGGTGGTGGTGGAGCAGCCGACGCAACCGCTGCACGGTACCCATGCTTCATCGTTGCTTGTGTCTAGGACCATGTACATGAGTTGACCCGGAGTGCCAATTTTGACACGGACCACGTAGTTGCCAATGTTAATGGTCTGCTGGCCCGGAGCAATGGGCACGGATGCGGTCTTTTGGGCTACTAGGGTCGACAGGTACTCGACCCGTTCCGGGTCTTTCGAGGCCATGTCGAGGACCGTATTGACCCAAGACTCGGGCTTGGGAGGGTTGAACGGTGAGCACTTGCCATAGATGTGGACGATCGATAGATCCGAGTCGTCGGATGGCGAAGCGCAAGGAGAAGTGGCTAAGGCACCTGAGATGAGAAGACCAAAGAAGAGCAATGAAGAAATGGTCAAGTCCATGACTAAAGGGGGCACTTTGGGCTAGAAGGCAAGTGAGAGCTATATTTATATACATGAATTTCATCCGAGACCCGCCAAGTTACCAAAAGGCCCTCCAATAATTGCTGCGTAATCGATGGGTAAGTCCAGGCGAGGATAAATTTGGATGAGTTTGAGGCGATGGTGGCAAGCATCGTTAGCTGTGTTCAACATGAGAAAAGTGATGAAAGGGGATAATGGGAGAGAGGGACAAATTTGGCCCAAGTTGACGGGAGAGAGCTGCAGCAAAAAGACACTGTTTCGGCTATGACACGGGTTGGGTACAGAGAGAGCGAGAGACCCTTGATGAAAGAGTCCAAGAATAGCGAAGAAGCTGTAATGATCCAAAAGAGAATGTAGGTATCTAGTAAAGATGGAATAGACGAATCCGATAGAGACATGCGAGAAATGCCACCATGGATAAGAGTAAAGTAGCTGAATAAGGATTTTAGAGAAAGATAATTCCCCAACATATATCTATCTTGTCCCGGAAGGAAGAGGCATATTTGGATGACATGTTCACTAATATTGAAACTTATATAGATTTTGCCAAAAAATAATGAATCTCTCTATCTAAACTTTAATCTAAAGAGGGATTATGCTGGCCAGCGTTACTTTTTGTCTATTATCGCCGATGTTAATTCAAGGTGCGCCCCTTGGAAACTTTATTTTTTTATCTCCTTTGTGCATTTTTCAGTACAGGAGAAGATGTCGTCTGTTCTAAATCTATGGACACTTAAAAGATAGCTCTTACGGTTTGATCTTGAACTCGACCATCGAATTATTCGCCTCATACAGGTCATGTCGGTGGTGAGACATCACCTATGCTTGAGTCGCACGGACGTGTCTGAAGTGGAGTGAAAAATTGAAAAATCTCGTAATGAGTCGGGAAGGTGGAACCGGGGGCAGGGGAGAAAAAGAGAAATGGAGTCACGTGAACGATATTTTTTAAAAGGCACGACGTAACAACGTTATGACTCTTGTCGCGGTGTGCCGCTGGAAGGTACGCGGTCGGTCACGGGCGTACGGAGACTTTCTGATGGGCCGGGTCCACCCGGACGCGTTTCTGCAGATCTGTCATGTGATTCGCGCATCAGTTTTTTGGGGTGGGGACCGTCGGGAGTATTTAGAATCAAATCATGCCGGACAAATAAATCACGAATTAACAATATGATTTAAGCCCACTTGCTTGGCCATATGCTCCTGATATTTCTGCTTCAAGGACTCTGATTGGATCTTTAGTTCCAGCGAATCTGCACGAGACCATGCATCGGTCCTTGTTATAAAATCCTGATCCGTCCTTAATACTGCCCACTTGTTTAGGAGCCTTTAAGCATCCTTTGAGAACACTCAAGAGCACGGTGCCTTGTCGTAATTTTCTTCTGCCTGGATTTAAGTTCAGAAAGGCGTACAGACGAAAATATAGTGCTGCAACTTAGGAGGGGGCACACAGGCAGAGAGAGGGAGAGAGAGAGAGAGAGAGAGAGAGAGAGGGAGATGACCGGGACTACCATGAAAATTTTGATGGTGGGAACTTTTTAATTGGATCTTTTTGGCTATTGCAGGGATTCAAATACCAAGGAGATGAAATGGAACGGAAAGGACAAGCCAAGAATAGTGTAAGTTCGAAGCACATGTGAAAGCAGGAATTTCGATAAGGACATAGCAGCAGTAACATTTTGAGCTTCGTAAGTTCATATCGTGACAAGCGCCACCTCAAGCAATTTGGAACTTATCCAATCCGTTTCTTTCTCTACAGAAGCGACACACAAAAAGCAACATATTTACAAAGAAAAAGAATGCAATGGAACCAGGTGAAAAGACATAAGATGAAATGAGTGACACCATCAAGATAAAACTGCACCCACTCGGAACTTTTCCAATGATTTCAGACGAGAGGCCCCACCCTTACTCACGGGAATCCCAATGCAGAAGCTCATAATTTAGAGTACAAAGGCAGGTTGTCAATTACTGAAGCATGTGAAAAGCAGCTCAAGTACCTTCAAGAAAATAATTTTATCGAAGATTCTCATGGCATGCCACAGAAGTGAAATTTTGTCACTGCTCGCAGCCTACAACAGCATATCTTACCTCTATATGGTTTTGCTTCAAGTGCAAGAGGTATGAGCAATACATAATGCATGGGCATTACCGTGGATGGCGACTCCGCCACCCAATATAGCAAATGTGCAGTGACTTCCTAAATTATAAAACCATACCCTAAGCGGATGGTAATTTACCACTCATTGCAGCTCGGGAAATGATAGGCAATTGGGAAATGAGGAGAGAAAAATATAAACAAAGACCACAGCTAAAAAATGAGCAGATTTCACATCATTATTCTTAGTGAACATCCAGGCCAAGCTTCGATGCAAACAGAATAAACAAATGGGATAGATACACACGCACAAACATACACATCGGAATATAAAGTACAGAAGCAGCAAGAGGAGGCGACAAGTACCATCGCTATCATCATACATCTTCTGATGGCTAAGATTGGTGTGGTGGTACATTGGCTCCTGCTGCAAACCCAAATGATAACAGCTCCAGAGTTTCAATGAAGCACGCTACGACAACAACAACATGATCCTACATTGTGTGGTCACAAGGCATGAAAAGGGTGCATCTGCCAAAAGGGAGAAAGAAAAAAAACATACAGCAATAATGAGTTATTAAAAAGTGACCAAGAAAATACAAAAACATAACAACTAAATCAGAAAGTAAAAAGAAACTAAAAAAAGGGCCTAACTGAACATTAACAAACGCAAATAGTAACTCAAACTAATATGAACTTCGAGGATAAAGAGATATATTTCTTTGAAATAATAATTATGTTTAAAGAAAACGTCTTGGAAAACACTAAAATGATATGAGGAAGCATATGACATTTTAGGAACCCTCTGTGAAATGCCTATACACAAAATAACTGTCTGAATACTTCTCCAATTTCTATATGCTCTAGATTGAAGTTTAATCTAGTGGATTAGGTGATTTGCCCTGGTTTAAGCTGATCTAACTTTTTTGGGGCAAGTGAACTGGATACAATTTTAAAAGTACTAAAAAAATTCTAGCCCATTCTTAAAGAGATCTTTATCCAACCTTACTTCTTAGGTTTATTGCTTAATCATGTACTTCTTCCATCATTGAGGACTCCCCCAATTTAAAGAATGTCTGTATAGATAAGGAACTATTCTTTAGTCCAGTGACTTCAACAAATGGCTTCCAAGGTAGTTTATCATGCACATGAACTTCAGTTGTCTGTTTTTTTTTTTTCTTTCAAGTACATTTATCTTGCACCAAAAGACAAGTTTATGTATGCTACTTGCTGCTGCCTTTTGTCAAGCAGACTTGTGTAGCAATCCACATTCTCTGATATTTAGGACAAGCAACCTTTTGAAAGTGAATTTAACCCATCTGATGTTCAAAAATGCATTGCATTTTGCCTGATGCATAAAGCCAGCACAGTTCAAGCTAGATGTCAGAGATGAATGAGTGGCCACAGAGTTGGGTCTCTCAGAAAGTTCAACCCAAAAGCTTAAGCAGGTGGAATACCTTATCAACTCTCACACATACAAACAGGATTGCGCATGCAAAATATACAATAGTGGACTTTGGCTCTGATATCATGTTAGAAAGTTTAACTCCAAAACTTAAGCTAATGGATGAAGGGAGACCACGTGAATATGAGCGTTGTTGAAAAACTTCATAGACAAGAGATGTGAGATACGTCAATGTGTCAAATATGTACTTATTCACGTAAACAATATGTGCAATGCCTAGAAATAGTGTCGGCTTTACAAAGGTGCTCCATGCATCAAGCGATGACCATCTGACAGTGCCAAATTTAGTGCTACCAACACATAACATATAGACATATCCTCAGGGCAAAGGGACAGAGCAAGATAATATACTCATGCACAATGGTTCGACTGATAGTGTCAAAATCAGGGGTACTGATACAGAAAAATTAGATACATACTCAGGGCAGAGGAACAAAGCAACATCATGTACCAATGCACAATGTTTCAACTGATAAGTTTCCTCTCCACAGCATTGCGTCAGCAATTTGCCATCCTACTTACTGATTACTAGGGTAACAAATTCAATAAGCACAGTCAAATAAAGCATATACTAGACCAATCAACAACTCCTTATGAATATGAACAAAAAAAGAACAAAACAAGTTCTCAGAATGGTAATTGTCCATAATCAGCTGCTCTCAATCTGAGGCTTTATTCCATTTCTGGGACCTAAGATAAGACCTCCAGAAAAAGAGCAAAGAGACAGGAGCATAGCCCATCAAACTATACGAAATTTTTTTGGCAAGAGAGTTGAATTCCATATTACTTAATGCTTCATTTAACGATACAAGATGAATACAAGTTGGAAATATTGCTTGAATTGCACAAGAACTCTGTCGTAGAAAGTAGACCCAAGAAGACGATGTGCGCAAACCAGTGACCATTAAAACCAAGTCCCTGCTTCCATGAATAACAACAAGATGATGCTATTGAGCTGCACTGTAGTAATGAGTTATGATAGAGACAGATTGAGGATTTATAACAACCCACTCCTGCTGCCATTCCCCACCAAGGGGAGAATAAGCCATCAACAATAGTACAAAGACAAAAACAAAACAATCAAAGAGAAGCATCAAGATTGATATGCAAACCTATTTCAGCTGTCAACAATCGCCTTTTCCCTTGATTATGATAACAGGACACTGAGCGTGGTTGGTGCAGTAGTTGCTCACGCTTCCCAAAAACATCCTGTCAAAGAACAATCGGTTCAAAAAAGTACAAAGAGTTCATACAAGATTACCTGTTGATCCATTTTTAATAACTTCAGTTTTTTTTGGAAAGCAGTTTGTTTCACAAGGTATTAGTCAAGTCTCAATTCTTCATAGCTTGTTTAATATTTCATATGCTCACTTACATGCAGTTAATGTTTGTCTTGTTCCCCTTTCATCAATTCCATGTTCTGTTCTTAGATCAATTTGCACATGAGAAGGGGTGTTGATATTTTTATCGCTTGTTATTGGCGTATGAGTTTAATACATAAAATCTCCCTCCCCCTGAAACTTTTGCTTCAGAGATTTTAACATAATTCATAGTTCTTTCATCGATGTGCTTACATCCACATCTCATCTACCATGTGCAAGGCTCTCACGAGGTGAAATGTCAAAAATTATGCCATAAGTACATTGTCGGTGACTTCACTTTCCTAGCAGCAAAGTTTTCGAATTAAAAGCAAAGTTTTCAAATTAAACGGTTAATCCAACATTTCACTTATGGCTCGACACCCCAACCAACCATTACAAGAATGTGATATCTCATATAAGACAAAACTCAAATGGTATTACTAAAGCCATGCATTTTATCTTACTAGGAGGTCATGTCCAAAACTTGTCCTTGGATAAGATGTTATTATGGTTCAATAAGGACGATAAAACTTACTAGTTCAATCCGAAAAAATGAATTGAAAGCATGTGAAGTAAAGGAAAACACAACTTAGATGCGCCAATCGTGTGAATTTACATAAAACAGCTAATTAAGCAACCATAGGATCATCTGATGTCAAGGACCAACCTTTTAATAGGGCCAAAAGCTCGGCATCCCATAACTAGCAGGTCCGCATTCAAGTTCTCCACAACTTCACAAATTTTTTCCTTCGGATCTCCAATTACAACTTCCGTCTTAATGTTCACCTGCATCGATAGCAATATGCAGAAATTCAACAACGATTCCTCTAACAACGGATGCTAGACCTATCAAGAGAGCCAGAGGTCCACAAAGGCTACAGTAGCACTTAACCAAGCATAAATACGATGCTACACTCACAAAACATGGACGGATAAGTTTCGGACATGGTCATAGAATCACTGCAGAGTGTTTCCACCAATCGACATGGAAGACCGGAAGGCATAATGCCAGAGATGTCTCAACTTAGTCGGAACTATTTAGGGTAAATTAAGGACAAAATCCCGGAAAACAGAAACTGCTGATTCAAACGCCACAACCTACGCCGTAAATCCGTGCTACGTCGAACCATCGCATATCTCGCGCCGCATACTTAACAGGACACAACGAATGCAATCGAGCTCCCCAGCAGAGGCAATCAGAAGTCAAAACAGCAGCCGCGATCGACACAGAAACGAAGAAGCGAGAGACGGAGATGCCTACGTCCTTATCGGAGCATATCTCCCTGGCGCGATCCAGTATGGCCTGCGTGATCCGCTTCTGGTGCGCCTCGATCGCCGCCGTGAAAGCCGGCACCTCCAAATCGCCTGTTCGCATATCACCAAATCAGGCGATCGAGCTGAAAATAGCGACAAAACGAGCGGAGAGGATAGGAAATAGTCGAGCGCGAGGGGGAGGGGAGGGAGAAGGGAGTACTGACTGGGGCCGCCGAAGGGGATGGCGCCGGGGTTGAGGCCGGCGACGATGGACGGCGGCGACTGGACGTGGAGGACGACGAAGGAGGAGGAGGAGGAGGGGGAGGGGGATCGGCCGGGGGCCGGAGCTTGAGGTTGTCGAGGGCCCACCGGAGGGCGTTCATGCTCTCCTCGCTGCCGTCGACGGCCACGACCACGCACCCCAGATTGCTCGCCATCGGTCGCTGCTGCTTCTCCTTCTTCCTTCTTCTTCCTTCGTCCTTTTCACTTCGAATGCGATGAACCTGAGCTGCTCAGATTGGTAGTTTTGATGTTTCTTTTTTTCGTATTTATATATGTATTTTTTTAATAAAAAAATTGCGGCGGCTGTTGGTCTGCGCCAACAGTCCTTTGGCGGTTTTGCGTCTGGGCCCAGCTTGAAGCCCAATCGGCCCAATTCCTTCTCCAAAAGATGTGATTTTTATTTTCGGCCAGGAGCAAGAGTTGCAATGACAAGGCATCATTGGCGGATGGATCAGCCGCTCGTGGCGTCCTAGTCACTGTGTCAAGGGGTCGGGTCGGGTTTTGATGTTACCCGACCCGAACCAAATCATAAGGGTCACATACCCAACCTGAAACACATTAGGCTCATATCGAAAATTCGGGTCGGGTTGGGTCGGGTTGGGTTTCTGGGTTTTCCTTTTTCTTTTTTTTTTCACCTCCCTTTTCTCTAGTATAAATTTTTTGAAGTAAAAGACAATTTGATTTCTGAAGAACAACAAATCTAAAAGATAATGCCTTCAGTTTTAAGGCTTTAGGAACTTTTATCATAAGCAAAAATAAAAACGAACTTACCCATAAGCAAGCAATCCACCATAAAGATGTAGTAGGAATGACAGTTGAGGTATCATCCCAAAATTAACAAATTGTAAAAAAAAAAGGTCTAACATGGAGAGTAGCATTCCTATATGGAGAGACCCTATTTAGGAAGAAAGCAAATTGGCTTTCTAACTCTTGAGAAATTGTTGGATACATACCAAAGAGGTGGAAACTCTTGGCAAACTGTAGCTTGAATACAAGGAGACAAAACCCAACTGTAGGCAATAAGATAAGTACTTTGTTAAATTCGCACACTACAACCATGATGTAGACATGTTCAAGACAATGGTTTCTTTCAAAGAAAGAGGTAAAATTTTAGACAAGAATGAAGCATAAATATTGGATATGCTCTCAAACAAGGAAATATAATTTCCAACGCGACAAATCTGGTAAGACAAATTAGTACTCATGTCCTTAGACTACAAAGTTTATTAGTGTTCTATTTTTTGCAGCAAACGAGGTTAAGCCTATGATGGTGCCATATCCATTTGCAATCAAGAGGCACCACTAGGGGTCCTTCAAAAATCGAAAAATCTATGCGCTTGGCGAGTAGCAAAGCTAGCAATGCTTGTATATGAATTTAGCACAAAATTGAAAAATTCTGAGAACTAGAAGATATTGTTAGGAGTGCAAAAAAAGAAATAGGACTTACACAAGTTGCATATTATAAATTACTAACCTCTAAGATGTCAATTATCGAGAGAAGTCAATATCGAGTTTGACTCTGTGGTTATATTTGGCAACTCTACAATAAATTCACAACAAAAATGAAAACTAACGTATGCATTAAAATAAAGAAATGTATAAATATTTTATAATCATATTTTCTCACCCGATTCAAAGATTTCAAGTTCTTTTGTCTTTCTCAATTGAACGTAAAAGTGGTGCAAATTATAACTAATCTTGAGCACATATAAGAGCTTCTACCATGGTTGGGGTTAAGGAATTACGAAACACATCGAGCACACGACCTCCTGTGCTAAATGCCACCTTCGATGCTACAATCGAGATGTGCATAGCCAAGATATCTCTAGTAATGGTAGAAAGTATAGGATATCTCGATGGAGTAACATTCCCATGCTTCCTCCAAGAACTTGTCCAGTTCAGATTTTCATCCAAATATTGTTGTTTGGTTTGGCTAAAATACATTTCAGTCATAATATCAGCACCAACCAACAGGGACTTTGACATGATTACCATCCTTGTGCTCTTTAGCCTCAAGTTGCTTTTAGAGCATAGCCTGCGCCACATTACTTAAACAATAATGTCAAAGATGATATTACTTTTTCTTGTAAAGTTTCTGCATCCTTGCTTTCATAAAGTGAGACTTATGTTGTTGTCGCGACCTAATCTCGGGTGCATCACCTAGGGTTTAACTAATGAATTATTAAACCTAAACTTAATTCAGGCTTACCCGAGCTCATACCAATTTGCAACTTAAGTTCAAGTTCTTAACATGCAAATGATTTTTCAATTAGGAATCGCCACTAATCTATTTTTTTGTGGTCGATTAGAAACCCAAGTAAAATAACGAGAGATTTATTTTATTCATACGAATCAGAGATTGTGAGTTTGGAGACTTAATTACGGTAGGTTTCTCTAACCACCCTTTCGGTATCTTTTTCTTTTATTTTAAAAAATATTTTGCAGGCAGCTCGAATTGATTTTAATTTACTCCCCTAACATGTGAAGTAATCATGCATGTGTGCAAACCACCAATTTAACACCAAAATAAAGCAATAAATAAATTATGAGATTTATCTCATAGCGATGAAAGTATCTGCAATATTATATCATAATTCACATCAACGGTTCTAGATATGACTTTTAATTAACACACAATCACTTAATTTTTTATTTTCACTTTTTAAATGAGAATCATGTTTTATGCAATGCATACTACTAATCTAACATGACATGACATGGTAACATGACCTAAACTACATGACATAAGTATAGTATTTCTTTGTGTTTTCTTAATGAGTATGCAATCTATCTTAGAGAAAGAAACTAATTTATTCTAAGACAATGGGTTTTTTGGTATTTTACGTAAAATTCGAAATTAGAAAATAACAAGAATTGTCTATCTTATATTAGGCCAAATCCTTATTTAAACTAGAATACTATCTTGACTAGGTAATCCCTAACCTAAAATGCAAAATATCTAGGAAAAGTTATCTAAACGTATAATTAATTAGAAAGATTATATAAAATTAAATTAAACAATCAATCTTATCCTAATATGCAATGACTAGATGAGGTGCAAAGAATGCCCTAATTCCAGATTTTTTTTCTTTTTCTTTTTTTATGAAATTCGAAATTAAAATTGTCCAATAATTGAACGTGGAATTTAAATTAATGAAAAGAGAATCTAACATCCTAGATTAATTTTTTTGGTATTTTTTATTTTAAAAAAATCGAAATAAATAAATTTCTTTATCTTAAACATGCAAACTACACTAAAATGAGCAATATTCTAACATGAACCTAATTCAACGCAAATCTATTTATTTTTTTGGCTTTTCTTTTACATAAACAATATCGATTCAAACAACACGACAACAATCGGGCAAGATATGATTGAGATCCATCTAATAAATTGATAAATCGTATCTCAAAATCGGATTGACCAATTTTTAACAAAATTGTGAATCGTATCTCGAGCGTGAGATCAAATTGGTGATTTTTCTGTGCCATTGCGAGTGATATTTTGAGCATGAAATTGGACTGTATCAATCCTATGCACGTTGTGAAATTAGGTAAATTTCTCAATTTAAAAGGCTACTCGAGATTATGGATATGACTATAATCGATCATGTGCATTGAGATATTTTAAATAAGGAAATGGAATATCTGGAAATCAAATTAAACAAATTTTTTTTACCTAATCCGAATATTAGCTTCCAAATTTGGATTTTGTGCGATCGGGCTAGAATCGCAATCAACTCCTTGATAGTGAATGCTGAGTGGAGGCGAGCGGCAATGTGTGGTGGTGGAGAGGTTCACGTGCAGCAACACTTATTGCAATATGACTATTCTTGACAAGACTTACAAAATAGTAGCAAATTATCTCGAGACAAGATAAAACGGCAACAACATCGATAGATGGAACAGCAGTGTCAACGATCAAGGCAAGGAGAATCGTCACATGGTGGAACCTCTAGTAAGGAATCTTACAACGACTCACGACAGTGGATGCTTCTCTACTAAGACCAACCCAATTGATGCTCGTGGTGGTTCGCGAGGCACAGTGCAATAATTCACAACTAGGATGGTGTGCGTCTCGTTGGTTCGCAAGACGCGTGTCGATGCACGTAAGGGCAAATGGGCAAAGGGAGTAGATGAGCAAGACTCTACTATAGTTTAGCAATATTTTTTGCTCTACCTTGATCTCCAAGTGTCACCCAGTGGATTATTTTTAGAACCTCCCAAGATGGTGAACTTTCTTCCAAAGTAATCCAGCAAGGTCTTCTTTGTGGGGGTGGATATTGCTAGAATGATGAAACAAGCACTAGGAAAAAAGCATCATGGACTTTTTTTGAAATTGGAAAAATTTACAACTTAGAGCAAGAAACCGCCAAAAGGCGATGGAGTCCACCGGTTCGCCAAAACAATAGCTACTTTTGGGCCAACAAGGGGAAGATGCTGCAGTAACTGGTAGCAAGCAAAGCAAAGTCTCGGTTGTGCATGTGGAAGCTCAACCATGACTCTCTCTTACGAACGTGCCCTCTCTCAATGGTGGCCATGTATGGAATTGTGTGGCCTTCTCTTTTTTGGTTCGATGGTTTTTCTCCTTTAATAAGCCAAGCAAGGTGTCTACTCATGGAAAGAGTCGAAATGCATATCTTTCTTTCCTTATTATCGATATACAAATATATTTGACTTGATTTAGTCCATGCCCATGGACGCCTAAAGATGGTCTCGAATATATTCTTGCTTTGACCGATTCCGCTTTCCTCCTCGAAATCTACCTATCTTATTTCTTCGATTTTCTTGGTCCATATAGCTCGATTGAATCCTCAACGGTGAACCTCCATATATATATTCCTAAAATCTTCCCAAATTTAATCAAGTAATGAACAGCTTGACTAATTCTTTTAGTTCATGGGCTTAGTCTTTCATTTGAGTCCACTTGTTGCCGATTCAAATTAAAATGTAATTAATGGAAATATGAACTATATACTAAATGCTTTTGATGCAATTAATTAATATTTTTGCTGGGGGTTAGGTCAATCTCTAATTTTCTATGTGGTGAATAAACGATTGAGTCATCAAAATTTAGGTGTCAATAATTGTTCACGTTGTGAAAATTTAATTTTCATTCTTTAAGCCATTTCTCGCAAGCTTTGGTCCTCATTTCCACAATATCTCTTGATCATCATATAAATTGTGTACACATCATTCGCCATATTATTACTAATGATATCAGAATAACCTTAAACTTTTATAGCTATATCAAAGAACAACTTCAGAAAAAGAAGAAAGTGATATGCATAATTCCAATCCTCACTAGTGAGCAACCATTTCCCATTGGAAAGCTCTTGGGCATATTTGCTATTCCAAAATTCGATATTACTAAAAGCTCTTTCAAACTTCAAAACCAATTCCAATATCATAGTTCCAGCGAGTTTACATGTTGAATTCCAACGAATTTCCATGTCCAAACATACAAAAAACTCTTAGACTTGTATATTCAATATCTTTTTCAAGTATTGAACTCCTAAGTTATTCGAACTAGTATTATCTATAGTGATAGAAAAAACACTTTGGATCACCCAATCAATCAAACATTTCTCAATTGATTTTTCTATTATCTCAGCAGAATGATCTGAGATCTAACAAAAATTTAATATCTTTTTTCTGCAATTTCCAATCGATATCAACAAAATGAGCAATCAGACACATATAACTTAACTTTTGATAAGATGTCCATGTGTCAGTTGTTAGAAATACTCTAGGAGATGTCTCGGAGAAATATTTCTTCAATTTACTTCTTTCCTCCATGTATAAATTATAACAATCATGCCTTAATATGTCGCGCGACGAGATTAAGAATTTTGGCTAGATTCTATTCACAAATCAACAAAATCCCTCACGCTCTACCAGCTTAAAAGGCAACTCATTAAGAATAAACATAATTGCTAATTATTTTCTACTAGTATCATAATCAAATTTCCAAGGACCCAATGAACTATCACCCCAACAACTTCACTCGAGGCACTTTTTTGCCTTTTTTCGACATCTGCATATGGATATTCCTTACATCTAGCTTGATGATGATGGATTGAGCTAGTCCCTTGTCGCGACCAATTTTTCGGGGTTTGGACCACCTAGGGTTTGGCTAATGGATTGTTAAGCCTAAACTTAACGCGGCTCTCCCAAGCCCATACTAATTCGCGACTTAGGTTTGAATTCTTAACATGCAATTGATTTTAAATTAGGAGTCGCCACTAATCTATTTTTGGTGGGTCGATTAGAAACCCAAGTAAAGTAACGGGAGATTTACTTTACTCCTACGAACCAGAGATTTGGGTACGGAGACTTTGATTACGCTAAATTTTTCTAACGCCCTTTCGGTACCATTTATTTTATTTTGAAAAAATGTTTTTGTAGGCAGTTTGGATTGATTTTAAATCTAATTCCCTAACATGTGAAGTGTTCATGCAAGTGCGCAAACCACCAATTTAACACCCAAGAAAACAATTAAATAATGCAGGACTTACCTCAAAACAACGAAAGCATCTACAGTGTTAAATTAAAATTCACATCAACAACCCTAGATATGGTTTCTAATTAACAAACAATTACTCAATTTTTGTTTTCTCTTTTCCAACGAAAATATAGTCCATATGCAATGCAATGCTTCTAATCTAATATGAAATGATATGGCATGACGATATGTCCTAAACTATATAAATGAGTAAAAACGCTAATGATTTCTTAATGAACATGCAATAATTAAATATGCAATCTAAATTAACCAGAATGACTTAATTCTAGTGATGTCTGATGCAATGCAATGACGTACAAAATTATTTTAACTAAAATGACATGCGACATGCAATTTAATATGCGAGCTATATGTCACGCAGCATTTATTAAATGACCTAATCTAATGATGGGCAATTTCTAATTAAATGAACCTAACAACAATCAATAAATGACATGCATTTCATGAACCTAATTCTATATGGCATGGACATTTTTATTTTCCTAACAAAACATGCAATTTATCTAGGAGAGATTACCTACCTATAATTAATAAACATGCAATCCTAACATGCAATGACGTGCAAAGAATGCCCTAATTCAACATGATATATGCATGATGATTTTTGTGTTTTTATATTAATTTCGAAATTAAAATTTCACATGCAATTCAAATAATGATCAAACTAACATCCTAAATGAATGTGCTTTCTTTTTTGGTTTTCTTTTCCATGACTCAAAATAAAGTTCTTATTCTAAATATGAAAGATAAATACCTAATCCTAATTCAACATTTTTTTTAAATTTTTATTTAAAATTCGAAATAAGATTGCAATCTTAACCCTAACACAAGAAATATTCTAAAGCAAATCTAATCCTAACTCAAATATTTTTTTGGATTTTTCTTTTAAAAATTCGATTGACTCAACCAACTTGATGACGGCAAATCAAGCAAGATAATGTTGATATCTAAAAATTGGCGAACCATATCTCATGCATGAGAGCGGGTTGACCAATTTTAAAAATAAATCGCGAATCGAATCTTGGGCTTGAGATTGGATTGTCAATTTTTGCAAGGGATTGCGAGTGAAATTTCGAGTGCGAAAATCGAACTGTCAATCCATAATTTAAAAGGCTCGTCGAATTGTGAATATTAGCCAAGGATTTCATCAAGGAATACTTTGGATTGGGAAACAAAACGAATTAATCAACATCCTTACCCAATTCACAATATTCCAAATTAGAACGCGTTGGATGGTGGCTGAATAGGACTACAAACCACGGGACAATGGCAATTTCGACGGGAACCGTAACCTTCAAGGAGACCGTCGATGGATTCCAGCTCTAGGAACTTTGTACTTCTCAACAAAGCCAAAGAAATCTGCAAGTAATCTAAATTTGACCCAACGAATTCTGTTGATTTCGTTGGATCCAATAAAGAGGAAAGCAAAACAACAATGTATTGCCGAGTAATACATAGACCCACTACAATAAAAATACCATATAACACGGTCAATCCCCTCTCGGAGTTAACTGTTGTCTTTTTATTGGGGATGTCTACGTTGGGCACATCGAGAAGATCTGCAAAAGCAAAGTCAAACTTGACCAGGGGCTGATTCAAAACTGGTTGAGTATTAAGGGGCCTCAGCATGGCGGCGCCTTGCGAGATTGGCTCCAGCAGGTGACTTTCGGGTCGGCGCACAATGAGAGACTCGTGCGGTGATGGTGTCAATGAGTGGCGTGGCTAGCTCGGCGAGGTGTCTACAACTGCGATGAGTAATTGGCAATAAGAACAAGACCACACTGTAAGCATTCTCAAACATCGGGAAATCTGCACACGGGAAATTTTTGCATTAGACAGGTGTAAAAGGACAATTGAAAGAGTTATATGTGTGTTGCTTGAGGTGGCATCATAATTAATGAGAAGCTGCAACACGTCCGGATGTGCAGGAGACACCAAGGATAACATTGGGGATGTAGTGACAAGATAAGCACACCAGGAGGAACGTAGGAGGTTGAACTGGGAATCAACGTCATTGGTGCAAGGCTCGGTTAGATTCATAAAAAGTCGTTGTTGGAGGAACTCGGAAGGAAGCAGCAACGGCACCATCGTCATGTGGGTTCGTTCGGTTGAAGCGATGAACACCGGAACAAGTAGGCGCGATTCTTACTCTTTGAGCGTTCACTCTTTGAGCTTTCACTGCGCTCTCTCTCTCACTCTCCAAACGTGTGGCCGTGTATTCAATGTATTGTGTCGCCCCCCGAAACCCTAGGCGAAAAGCCTTTTTATAGGCCAAAGATTAGGGTTTTAATTTCCTTTTCAAATCAATATCCGCAAAGATTTCTTTTTCGCACACAATATCTCTTTTTTATTTTCCACATCTCCTGATTTTATCGCCTAAAGATAAGATTGCAACCCAATTTTCTTAAATTCCAAAAATCCACTGTAATATCATTTCAAATCTCAATTTCAGAAAACGAGCTTAGGCCAATTTGTATTTTTCATTGGCTTAGTCCGACCTATTAATTTAAAACTCAAAACCACTAATCCGACCCATCCGGCACCGGTCCAATAAACAAATGTAAAAAATGCAAATTAAAAAAAAATGCACTTAAATCTATATGCTATGCAATTAATATTTTTTCAAGGATAAAATCAACCCCTAATTTTTTCAATTTGATAAATGACTAAATGGGTCGCTAAAATTTAGGTGTCAACATCCCTTGACCACTAGCACAACCAATCTTATTGCTACAATATAAACACTCAGCCTTTTCTTGATTAGGAATCTCTTTAAAATATTCCCACATTATAGATCTCTTTCTTCTATTTGTGATATTAGAACCACCCGCTGAAAACATTTAACAATCCTTCTATTTATAACACTTAGAGCCTGCAAATTATTATTTCAATAATTTATAGTAAGCTAGCATTCAGAAGGCGTTAAAAAAATAGTGATGGGTTCATCCTCTGTTGCACGTTACAAATATTATCATTTCTTTGCAAATTGAAACACATGGTCAATTTGTACCTCTAATTCAAGACAATTTTTCTCCTTTTGCCCCTAGTAATATCAGCTCAGAAAATCTTCAAAGACTAAGCAACATAATCAACTTGAAAGAAAAACAAAAACCTAAAACAATAATGTGCAAAGAGCACAAAATTCATGAACTTGAAGATCAAACATCAACTTGAAGACATGAAAACGTGAGTCCAACGGAATCGACATTATATGACTTGGATCCAATTGCCATTGTGGTATCATGATCCTAAAAAAATATTACATTCACCATGTAAATAAAAAGAAATGTTTAATAAGAAACAAGCTAGTTCTCTAAATTTAAATAAACGGAAAGTAGGTCATTAAGTGAAACAAGTAGCGGGATTATGACAACAGAAGGTAAGCTAAACATCTAACAAATGAACAAGAGAATTTAAGAATATTTACTGGAAGACATGTAAACAATGTTTGAAGATGAAATGGGGATTGCATAATATAACTAATGAAACAAGAATGCAACTATATAGGTAAGAATTTCATTGAGTTTGTAGATATTTAGAGACACACACTTCTAAGATAGCAACACAAATGTAGCCTTACTATTAAAAAGTAGTCTTGGCTTTCAAAACAGGCTTGTCCTGACCCTTACACTGCCTGCCTTTAAAAAAGATCTTTCTCTTCAACAAGTTTCTTTTCCCCCAAATGGGAAGATAGGATACTTGAATGAAAAATATATTTTTCTTATGTGAAATTTAGAATTGCTAGCACTTTGATTAAGGTTGAAAACATAATTCAATATCAAACAAGAGGTGCAACATCCTATGACCAAAATGATAACTCAGATAAAAAAGTCCCACCTCTAAAGCATCAACCCTACCAAAAAAGCTAACTCCCATCTTCTACCTAAATAGTAAACAACCTGAAGCATAGAACAAACATCAGTGCATGAATAAACTGATTTTCATGTATTACATTCAGTAAGAAATAGTCAAGACTTCAAGTCCAATGTGAAAATGCAAGGGACCAAGAAAATGCCCAATAAATCATAATCGACTATGGACTTCTCTTCCAGAAGAATTATTGCATGAAACAAATATCATAAATAATCAAAATAACTTGTGTCAATGTGCCTGAAAGATAAAAAATAAAAGGAGATTGTAACAATGCCTTTTATATAGCTCGTATTCACAAAGTTTCCTTAGAAAGGTGTTTATGCTAAACAATCATTGCTGCATCAACATTAGTCTGACAACTCCACACAAGAAAATCTAAGCATAATCAATTTCCATGGATCCTAGACAAACATCAAACCTAGCTTCAAACTAAGCTCCCAAATTCGCACATCACACAAAGTGGGTCTTGCTCTAGAAAAACAACTACACTCAATTTTGGCGAAAAAGGATGAATCCCAAAATGAACACATGGAACACAAGAATCTAGAAACAAGAGAAAATCACAAGTGCATAAATTCAAACATAGATCAACACGTAAAGAAGATAAAGCCTCACACCACGAGCAAATCAAAGAAGGAGCAGCAAAGCCCCACATGCACACCCGCACATTTTGATGAACATCGAACAGAACCTAGAATGCGAGAGAGATCGAATACGCACCCGACAAAGGTGCTGCAACTTCGGATTGAGTAAGGGAGTTGTTCTTTGAATCGTCCAAGGGAGGGGGGCCTCCTCCTACTGCTGCTACAGTTGCTCTATGAAACCTTAGAATGCGAGGAGCAAAGAAAAGGGCGGCGGTGGAATTGACAAGAGGGTGTAGTCATCAATAGTGGCGGCGGTGGCAAAGTCAACGATCGAAGAAGGCGCAATCGTCGTGTTGAGAGGGTCAATAATGCGTTTGGGTGAAGAGTGTTTGGGTTTGGGTGAGAGGAGAACGTGTTTGTTTCAAATACAGAGAACCAATAATGTGTTCGGGGCTGAATAATGTTTCAACCCTAACCCGACTCAAAAAATATTTGTTTTGTTGTTTCATGAAAATTACCCAAACAATATTAAGACTCGAAACATGTACTCAACTTGTTTCGTGTTTGGGTCGGGTCAGGTCGGGTTTTTGGACACCCCTACTTCTCAACACATAGGTGGGCTTATTTTCTCGTTATGGCAATTCCCTCATTGTATTCACTTTTGAGCGATTTTTTTTTTCTGGTCTCTAAGTGTTTGGATTCTTCACAAATACGTGTCAATAGAAGATTGATGCTTAAATTCAAAGAAATAATTTTCAAAATATGAGTAGATATCAGTATTTATACAAAAGACTACTACGTTTGGACATAGAAATCCCAATACCGTCCCCGAGTTCTTGACAATGAGTTTATGTCCATTAAGGTCAAGCCTGAGTCCAAAGAGAGTGAGCCCAAGACTCCAGTGCCTATACCCAGCTCCCCAATGCTCGAGCCTAAATCCATAAAGGTCGACTTCAAGACACTAGCACATGGGCTTAGGACACTAGTGCCTATGCCTAGGCTTGGTCCATAAAATAAAATAAAAAAAAAAAAATTAGGGTCAATATTTTAGCACATGTCCCTAAGACCCCGATGCCTGTGTTTGGGTCCCCATCGCCCAGGCTCGGTCCATCCATGCTATGCTCAAGATCATGGAGTTCAGGCTTGGGTCCATAGAGGCAAGGCTTGAGACCAAAGTGTGCATGCTTAGGTCTTGAGCACTTGGGTCACCAATGCCCGTGCCCAAGTCCCAACACCTTAACTCGAGTCCATAGAAGTCAAGCTCAGATGTTTGTTCTCGTATTATTTGCACTCCAGCCCAAGTCCGAGTGCCCAAGCCCAAGACTCCAATGTTTGTGCTCGGATCCCCTACACCGGACTCGAGTCTTTGGTGCTTGAGCCCAAGTCCGTCTAGGTCGGACCTGGCCTATGTCCAAGGTCCCTTACTCTTGGCCTCAGGTTATTGAGGTTGTGCCTTTTCAAAGAATGAAAGTTCCAACACTTTCAGATAATTGATCGATCCTTTATTGTGAGCTCTACACAGTTTTATTAGGAAGCCCACCTTACATTCCTAAGCTCAAATTCCTCACTAACGAGCAAGTTGGGTAAAATAGAAGTTGAAATTTATGGGGTGCGGCTCTTAGCATGGGTTGGGTATGGAACAAAAATCTGTGGTTGTATACTAAGAGAAAGTGAGCGTAATGAAAGTTTGGGTGGAAAATTTAGAAAATTATGAAATTTCACGCTAGAAAGTAGAGGAAAATCTAAAAAATTTGACAAATTTCTCTCCATTTTCTTTCCCCTACATCCAAACATAGCTTAGCCTAAAACCACAAACACATGTTCCGTTCCATTAAGCAAATCTTGTTGGTTATGCCTATCTATGTAAAATTTTATGGGAAAATAGTCAATTATTATGAGAATTTAAACTATAAGAATGTATAATTATTTAATATTTAAATATTCTGACGTCCTCCTCATGCATAGGTTGTGAACTTTTGCCCGAGACTAATCCTGAAAACAAATAATACAGGAGACATATAAGAGGTCTTAAAAAGATCCAAACTCATAACTTTTTATTTTCATATCATACAAAGGTGAATTAAATAGTTAAATATTCTAACATTATACACTATTTCGAGCCTGAAATTCCTCCTGGAATGCCCATGCAAAGCACTGCTCTTACCATAATTCAAAAGAACACAGCGGTCAAATTCTGCGACGTATACTTTTCCTCTAGCAATGCCTTCTGTTTGGACTCATGGATGCCTGACGAATCTTTCAACAGCTGTGAACATATGTTGTCCCTCCAGAAGCACTACAGTCCACTGTTGCTCGAGCAGAATGTTCAAAGGTCTTCTTTTTTTAGTCAGAAAATGGATGCTCAAAGGTTGATTTTGGAGACTTATTGGAGAGGTTTGTTGAATCACCTCCCCCAGCTGCTATCGCATGAAATGTTTTTCTTCTTATGATTCGATATCATAAGATCCTCTCAAGCATGACCTCCTGGACACCAATGTGGCAGGACATCGTTACATATATCTAGTATTCCTTTTCTTCTCATGTTTCATGCAACAAATTACTAGAGCCGAGAAGGGACCGGGGAGAATTTACGCCCACCCGATGTGATCCTAACCAGCTAGTTGTGCTCAGACAAGTCGAGATCTCATGATTCGTGCATGGAATTCACATTGCCTTACCAATAGTTGCATTGCCGAGTCTCGCCCTGAGAGAGAGAGGGGAACAAAATATGTGGTCGACATCCTGTAAACCTCTCGGCAACTGTCTCTCGGCACATTTTGGATTGTAGTCGATTGGGCATATGACGAAGGAATATTCCAAACAAGGACCCCATATTTCCATATACTAACCATCCTAAATATGCGAAACAACATCACAACGTGCACAATTTCTTTGTCCATTCGTTAGATTTTGTGGTTTCCCTTCGCCCTTTTGCACCTTCCAAGAAGAAGAACGACGAAACAACAGACAAAGTCAATGGCTGGACGTCCAACTATAAACCCACGAACCCCCTTAGTCTAATCCCACTAGCAACGACGGATGGCATTTGAATATGCAATTCGGCGTCAGCCATGAGGTGGGTTTTCTCTCGGCGCAGAGAAGAGGCAACGACAGCCTCAGTTCCATTGTCTCCTTCCTCGTTCGTGGCATCACGCTTTAGGGCCTAGAGAGCCTGTATATGCAGAATACTAAGCATGGTATGAGCGGGGTTGGCTAACAAATTGCAAGAGTTTCTGCATTATGAGACAAAACCAAATGAAATCTACTCCTTTTGGCCACTTTTGGACTTTCGGTGCGCGTTCCCCCTTGTCTTAAAAAGATGGTTTTGCTTGAGAATAAAGTTTGAGGAATAGAGAGACTAGGATCTCCCGCGGGGTCAACCAAAGTCGCAAACCCATCGACACCAACCCGAGTTGGCTGATCAGTACGAGCAGAAAATCGAAGCAAAATCCACCGTGGGGCCTTCCGAGTTTAACCATTGCGTCCTTTTGTTGCATGCAGCTAGGGTTTTCTAATGAGAAAGAGAGAGCATTCGAGCACATATCCGTACTGATGACCTCTGGCGGCTCACGGGAAGAATATATGGGATGGAGTGCGAAAGTGGAAGTGGGTAAAAAGAAGTCCTTGGCTTGCCGTAAAATTTCCAAAGTGGGTGGCCTTAGTTAGAATCCGAGCTAGTATGTTTGGGATGATCGCCTTTGACAATGGCAGCACGAATGCGGTAAAACATCTTTATCGCTCGCACACTTGTGCTTTTCCGATGATGTCATGACAGCGATGGGTTTTTTTTTTTTTTGAACGAAAAATGAAAACCCAATAAGGTGAACCGTATGGAAAACCAGTTCAAAAATACTCGACAAAACTAACTCCGCCTAGTTAAAGAAACCAAGTACTTTTCCACCGACATTCTTCCTCCTAGCCTCTTCATGATCCATGATGCCAGCCGAAGTTGTTAGCACAACGTAACCAAACTGTCTAGAGGGCAGCAACCTAGCGGTCCAGCCTTCGATCTCCTTGACACCAATATCAAAACGGGGACTGATAACTCCGCACTTGTTTAGCCTTCCATTGAGTTCAACCACAATTTTGAAAGACCTGTGGTCGTCGACATACTCAAACTCTCCAATGTAACCATGCTTCTGCATCACCAGAAGAAACTTGATGATCACCTTCGACGAGGGTCTGATCACGACCTGTCTCTTCCCCTGCTTTTCGGCATTATACATGCTCACCATCGCGAAAAATCAATAAACTGCAGCCGGAGATCCCAGACGGCGGAGGAAGCGAAGAGAGCGCGCGCTGCAGCGGAAGCGACCGAAGAGAGTGAAGGTTTTGTAAAGAGAAAATTTGGCAACGATCAACAAATCCTGTTCAATGTCAGCCAATTTCCCGCGTTCGCACATGATCGTGTGCATGTGGCCCTATGATCGTGTTTTGTTGTTTTGGAGGAAGAACGCATTTAATACTTGAAAGCTAGAAATTTTGATATGATTCGAGTTACTCTCCTTAACAAAATGAGTTAAACACAAGATGTCGGTCAATATTTACTGCACAAAAGAGATAATACACGACAAGATCACATTGATCCTAACTACCACTGGCTATCGATTTTCATATTTAATGCCGATTGACGCGACGCGTGAGCAATAAAACATCAGGAACATATACATATATAAAGTTACCATTCACAAGATCGCAGCTAAAAAAGGGTGGTGGGAAGATCCAAAGCTCATATTAGACTTTTGTGATTGTGAACACCGAGCACTCAAATAAAATTCTTTACCCCTCCTTCCAAGCAGCTTCCTATATCGCTGTCTTGACCATGACTCTTGTCCACCAACATCGTCCCGCATGGCCCATCCCCATTTTCCAACTATATCGCACGTACAAATTGCTTCACTTTGACGCCATTTTTTCCCCTCTCTCCCGTGATTCAATTTCATCCCCTTTTTCTGCTTCTCGAAATTAATTAGTCAAGCCGGTGAGACGACCTAACAAAGACGAATCGACAGGTACCCAACTTGCTCACGATCTGCACAACAAGACCCGTCTTTGATCAGATCGAGAGGTAACCCTTGTCCGTACGTAAGTAAACCCAATGCCATCTGGTCGGCATCTCCCTTACAGCTACAATTATTTCTAAATGGATTAATATCACGAAAATCCCAAATTGATATAACAATAACAAATTTATTCAAAATCGATATATTTATGATAAATTTATCCTCTATTAATTTTTATTAAATTTTAATTTAAATTACCAAACCTGATGACACGTGATAATTAAAAAATGTCATGAATATACTAATTTATGATTTTACGTGACATTAATCAAATATAACGAAAGTTAACGGAATATAAATTTATTATAAATGTACTAAGATTTTGAGTGGTGAGGTCAATTTATCGTTTTTTTTTTTTTTGGGTAAAAAGAGGTCAATTTATCGTTGATGCATTAATTTTGGATTTTTGATGACGTGAGTTCTTTTTAAGTAAAGGAATCCATCTTTTCATGTCGATTAAAGTAATCCAAAAGTCTCCCATTCACGGCGCATTAGTTTATACGCACACCTCCTCCTTCCTTCCCAAGGAAGGCAAATTCGAGACGGCAGGCCGTTCCGACACGCCGTGCGTCCTTCCTAAGGTGTAAAACAAATGTAGACCCGAGAGCGAATCAGAGCCGTCGATCGCCGGACAACGACAGGGTCCCCAGTCCAGACTTTTGACTTGGGTGGCATCCGCGGAACGGAACCTCTCTCCGAGGCCGTCGATCTTCAGGACAAGGATTTTTTATGATGACGATGTTTTAAATAATTCCTTGGCCTTATCTAGAATTAATCCCGACAAGACCAGGACAAGACAAATTTAATTTCCTAAATTAACTTCGCCCTGCCTAACCCCGGCTTGTCGCTGTCGAAAAGTTTGGAAGCCCCACAGTTTGACGTCGGGCCCTGCCGACCGATTGCTTGCGCCTTGGTTTATACCCCCCAAGAGAAGTTAAACATGCCCTATGACAATGACACATTTATATTTTTAGATGTACATGTTAATACTACGAAAAATTTTAAATAGTATACATATATGACGAAAATACTCCAAATTAATTTATTAATCACTATAATATATATTCGTAGCAAATTTACCTTTCATTATTTTTTGTTAAATTGAAATAGTACAACGAAAAATTACAAACTAGTACACCTATTACGAACGAAAGATAAAACTCTAAATCGGTATACCAATCAACAACTGCCATATAATCTAATTCATCAATTTGATAATAAAATTTAATTGAAATTGACATATGGTAAATTTATCATAAATATACAAGTTTATGATTTTCATGATATTTATTCTATATATAATAATAATAGTGATGGTAATAGTAGTAGTAATAATAATAATAATAATTTTTTGAGGGACAAAAATTATAATTAGGATTAGCTAGTTTGGTTTAAAGGGTGTCCCTCAAAATTGGTTAATGCCATTTTTTCCTCTAGATATGTACGTTCTAAACTTTGAAAATTCCAATTTATTTCTTCTTCTTTTTGTTTTCCGAGCTACATCAGCATGATTTTTTCTTTGGTTTAAAGGGTGTCCCTCAAAATTGGTTAACGCCATTTTTTCCTTGAATGTACGTTCTAAACTTTGAAAATTCGAATTTCTTTCTTCTTCTCTCTCTCTCTCTCTCTCTTTTTCTTCCAGCTATGTCGGCGTGATTTTTTCTTTCTTTTGGACCGAAAATATGTTGGCGTGATTAACTGAGGATGACGGATAATTCTCAATTATTATGATCAGATCAAGATCAGAAGGGGCCATGGGATTCAGATCTCGCTATAATTCTAGTGGGGAAAAGCAGGAGAATGATTGGTTGGAGTGACAGAATAATCACATGCATAGACGTACACACATCTTCAGTTTATCTATTTATTTTTTCAATTTCGTGGTCCGGATCATGTCCTTATTTATTTTATTTATTATTTTCCCTTTGTTTGTGTCAGAATGCTTTGGATTACATCACATGCGCATGGAATTTCACACTTGATAAAGACTTCGTTGCGTGCCAAATATGGTTTAGCTAATCCCATGGTTCGTACCTTATTTTTCTAGACTCAGTCGAACGCCTTGTTAATTTCAATTGCGTGTTTGATCTACCTTAAGAGGTCGCCAAGTTCAGAACATTAAATTGACCTTACGCCAAAATTGGTATCTTAATTATTCAAAGATTATATTTGAATGATTGTTTATATGTGGATTTTTTTATCCACGTTATATCATTTTCTTCACCTGGTCACACGCTCCTTTTATATGTTGCCTTCCTCCACTTACAGGAAAATTTACTCTATTCGGTAATTCACTAGTAGTTGTGATGATGGATGTACCTCAAGGAAGAAAAGATCGGATTATAATAATCTGGCTAGGTAATTATTAATTAAAAATAAGAATATAGGTGGAATCATGTTCCTACGTGAGATAATTGACTAGATAGGTCAAGTTAAGTGCCACGAGTCAAATCTCCATCATGCAGCTCTAGTTCTATAATAATTGATATAGCCATTACTCCTGATAATCTTGATAGCTAGCCCTAGACTATTTTGATTTTTGAATGCACGTTGCATTTAGCAATCCTGCACGACCAATTAGTTTCAATCATTGCATTGCATAAACATGCAAATTCATGCATTCTCGGGTTTGCTGACCATTAATTTTGTTTGCGGTGCTTCTTATCACAGGGCATCGAGTGAAATTTCAGGTTTACTCTAATATTATCGTGTATGTCTTTACGCCATCAGTTCCCCTAAAAAGAGGCCAACTGCCTTGTAGTTTCATTCCTAGTATTGGATAATTAGTAAAATGTAGGAGAGCTCTTAGTTTTCAAAAGGTAAAACTCAATCATACTTAATGAGCCGTTTAATTTAAGTATGAAGATATGGCTACTGTAAGTTGTGTGACTTTTATTGTGATGCAATTTATCCACATACAAAAGAGAAACTCAAATTTCTTAAAAAGCAAACTTGAATCATCTCACTATAATTAGATCATTTTCCTTTTAGCTTGCAAATGATGATTGCAAGTGGTGATCTTCATGCTCTCCAGCCTTGACATTGTTTCATATAAAATTAGGAGACCTTGCAATTTAAAAAAAAAAGATTTAATATGTTTTTTTTATCATCAAAATCACTTTATATTATAACTCTAACTCATAACCATCCCATAATTCTACTTGTCAAAACTACCTCATAGAAACATAAAAACTAGTATTTTCTATAATGTTAACTCTGATTATCTCGTTTGTTGAATCAACGAGATGATATTGTTTCGCTTGATGGTGCAAAAGGGCTGCTCTAAATCCCCGAACGCCTTTGCTTGCCAATTTATAACTACATTTAAAACAAGTAAAATGGAATAGAAAAATGAATTAGGAATCGACTTTTTTAGGTGATTTTCCCCATTCTTAAGGCTTTGACCTAGGTATTGGGGC
Organism: Eucalyptus victrix; assembly: GCA_016097545.1. Taxonomy (NCBI): domain Eukaryota; kingdom Viridiplantae; phylum Streptophyta; class Magnoliopsida; order Myrtales; family Myrtaceae; genus Eucalyptus; species Eucalyptus victrix. The sequence goes on along the minus strand of CM027840.1, from coordinate 3,793,100 downwards.
GACAAGTCAATTAAAGACACTATTAAAAGCACAACTCAATTTAATAAGAATCTTTGCAAGTTCCATCTCCTCACCCCAAGCTGGAGAAGTTATTATATTAGCCATACATGATAGATTCCAAAAGTTCCTAAGTGTATATTTATCTTCCCCACCTAAGAGTGAATACTTTTGTAGTTTCATGTCCTAGAGTTCAGCTAAAGTAATTTAAGGACTTACTTAGGTCCTAGAGGAACGAAGAAAATCGGCCCGGGAAAGGAAAAAGAAAAATTAGAAAAAATCGAAACGAGAAACGACAAATGACCGGTCCAAACGAACCGGAACAGACCGGGCCGAGAATATATCGATGCGAGGGAGGGAGGGGACCGGGGGGCGCTCGTTTCCCGATGGCTGGAAAATTCCTTTCCCCTCCTCCGTCAATCGCTTATTTCTAACGTTCCCGTATATAAATTCAAAAGCGTACGGTAAATATACACAGCAAAAAAAGAAAAAAGAAAAATCAAATCGCGGAAAAAGGAAAAAAATAAATGAGGAAACATTTCCGATCCGTTTCCCGGAAAAATTATTCCTTCCGCCTTCACACGGACTCATCTCTCTCTCTCTCTCTCTCTACCCCCTTGGAAAGCCAGCACCTCCGAAATCCCTAAATTCTCGACTTCCGACAACGAGGACGACGAGAATTTCTCTCTCCTCTGTCCGAATCCAGCAGCCCCGCTTGGACTTCCGACCCTCACTTCCTTCTTCAGCTGGCGAAGGAGCGCTTGCGAAGCATTGCAATCCCTGGGGTCCCGCCCCCGATCGGAAGGCTCGATCCCGCATCGTCGATCGGCGCACGCTCGCCGGCCCCGCCGATCCGCCGGAGCGCCGCCGGAATTCCCCCTCCCGGGGAGGAGCAATCTATGTGTCTCCGCGCGATTAGGAGGTTAGGGATTCTGGGACTCGCTACGTGCGCGTTGGGTGCGGGTTGAGCGCGATAAATGGTCGTGGCGTGGGATCTAGGGCTCGCTCGGGGGCTCGTCCTCTGCGCCTGCGGGCTGGTCCCGCTGGTGTTCGGGCTCGTGATCCGGAGGAAGTGGCGGCAGTCGGTGGAGCGGAGCCGCGAGATTAAGCGGCTGCTCGTGTTGGCCTCGGAGGAGGCCGCGAGGGCCGAGCGCGAGGCCTCCGTCGGGTACGGCGCGTTCTTGGCTCCCCAGGGCTATCAGTGCGCCATCTGCTACTCCCCGACGACCACGCGATGCGCCCGCTGCAAGGCGGTGCGATACTGGTGCGTCAATTTTTGATCTTGCGGGTGGTTTTCTGTTCTTTTCTTTTCGGTTGCTGGGCAAAGCTTTGATTTTGGAACGCTGTGGGAATACTTTTGATCTTAATGTTAGGTTTTGAGAATGTGGCAAGGTTTTGTTGCGCTTATTTTCGTCGTAGGAGTAATTTTTTTTAGGACTGGAAATATGGCATACATGCACAGATTGCTGGCGAAGTTGAGTGAGATTTTTGCTTTTTCCCTTCCAGAATAGTGTGGAACTGTGAAGGACTTTACCTAAAAAAAAAAAAAGTTTGCAACTGTGAAGGTCGTGCAGATAGCGATTTTTTCTTTCATCATATTTTGGCTCAATAATTAGATCTATAATGCAGAGAAAAAGGTTCCTCTGCAGTGAGTTTTATTTTGTTGCCATGCCCCGTTTAATGGGCAAGAAATCCATCTTATGTTCATATGTGAAGCCTGCAGTGTGCAGAGACAATCTTGGGTAGTATAAGTTTTGCATGCATCATGTCCTATTTAACATGCTACAAGTTTTGGGATTATGGGGATTTCATGGGAATCTTCATATTTGTAAGATGTTTATACCTTTGTGGGTCATGCTGATATCAATAGGCAGACTATAAGCTGCCTTTAGGCCTCTCATCAATGGTGGCGTTTTTGTAGCTGTAGCTACTTCGGCGCTGCTTCAAGAAATTCTATCACCAATTTCTTTGTTTTAGTTAGAATTTATTGATATTTATGTTTTGCTGGTTCATGCTGGTTTCAGTAGGCAGATTATAAGCTTAATTTAGACAGATCTTCTTTGGATGCCCTCATGGGTGGTGGAGTTTTTTGTAGCCACAACTACTTTATTGCTGCTTATAGAAATTGTATCCCCAATTTTTTTTTTAAGCTAGTCAAGATTTTGTCATTTGAAACTGGAACTTAAATCATGGTGCCAACTAGAGATGATAATGTTATATCCATCTTTATTAAATTTAATTTGAAAATATTCTTTTTACTTCATGTGAATGTGCTTGCAATTCTATGAATTATCTCATCTATAGAGGGTTCTTCCTCATAGTCGTAACATGTGTTTAATTTGCCTCTTTCAGTTCTGGTAAGTGTCAAATCATGCACTGGCGACAAGGTCATAAGGAAGAATGCCGTGCTCCTGAGCCTGGGAATGACTATAATCCAAAGGTCACAGGATTCAAGGAAGATGTAGATTATGAAAATAAACTTGGGAGTGCATTTGGGGATGCTGCAAAATCTACTGAAGGTTTTGTTGATGAACCAACATTGGCAGACAGTAAATGCTCTACAAGCACATCGCCTGACAAAGATAGCAGTATCAAAGTTGAGTCGGAAAGTTATCTTTCTGATTCTTCAAGTACCAAATTTTCTGGATTCTCTGCCTCCACTGCCAGTAATGAATTATCTGATGATGTTTCAACACGTGAAAGTGTTAGTTCAGGTGATTCCGGGAGTTCAGATGAGGATAGATCATCTAATGTTGGACAGAACATGCCTGATGCTATTTGTGATGATACTAGAGATGATGCTAAGCCACCCTCTCCAAAATTTGCGAGTTTAGTTGGTGCAGTCCATAGCGCTACTTTGGGCGAGTCAAATAAGAAGCGTGGCTGCAATGATGTGCAAGAACGATGGGATATAAAAGGTGGAAGTATCAAAAGGCCTAGTGATCAGATGGTTGAGCCATCTGTGAACTCTCCTAATTTTTGGCAGGGTGTTGTGGATCCTGCTGAGAAGCAAAGTGTCATCTCAGATAGAACTCTGCCGCCCAAGTTTAATAATGCCAATTCGAGTGAAGTATCTTCTCAATCTCACATGCTCTTCTCCTCTAGTACGTTCCAAAGTAATGAACAGGTCTTGCGTAGCAAAGGGTTTGAAGAAGAACGCTTTGTGTCTCGTGATGCTCTTCCTCAGAACAAGTTTGACAAGGAACCTACTTTATTGGGGAAAGTGGTAAAAGGCAGTTTGAGTGCTAGCAAATCACCACCTTTGAACTGTGAGAGATCTAGTCGCATAGGGGATGATGACACCACTTCTGTTTCTGATGGAGCTCCTTACAGACAGGAATATACTTCAGGAAGAGATGCTTCTACCGTTGGTGTTAGGCATCCGATTCCAACTGTCAATAAGGCTGAAAGTGCCAAAGTTAAACAGAGTGTTGCTTTACCCTCTCAGTCGGCAGCTTGTTCTTTAAAGGTTCTGCAAAATGTAAAGTCATCTATTGATACTGCTGGAGACCAATCGAAAGGATCTGTGTTGTCCAAACGGTATCTAGCCAGAGATGGAGGTGATGGATTTGGAAAATACAATGACAAGGTTCGACAATAATTATGAATTGCTTTTACTTATTATGGATATCTGTTATAATGCCGTGAACTGCATTTATATTTCTGTTACTTTGCAGGGGCTCTTTCCTTATGATCTTTTTGTCAAGCTTTATACATGGAAAGAGGTGGAATTGCTCCCATGCGGTTTTGTGAATTGTGGGAACAGGTTAGTTGGAAAGATTCATAACTTTAGAAAGTAAACTTATCAATCAATAACAATTTTCGAAGCAATGTGGTAGATTTGGTTCTGAATGTTGATGTAGCAGCTATCCGTTACATTGATCATGTAGTACCAAACATGTTTTTGATCGACTTTTGGAGGAGGATAATTTTTCTATACAGGTGTATATTAGATATATATCTTGCGCATTTTAATATTCTCCATTTTCTGGTGAGTTTGTGTTCACGTGTCTTAGTATTGACATTCTCATTTTGCAAAACTTAAAGCTTTATTTGTTTTTGTGTGTCTTGAGATAAGCTGAGGGAGATATTTGATTGGATATCCGGGAAATTCCGTTATGTTATTAAACTCATGTTGTTAAGAAATTAAAAAACCTTAAAAAACATATTAATATGCATTTATGTTGCACTTGTGCTCTTCTCTTTTGCTTAAAAAAGCTCTAAATTTTTAGCATAATTGGAACAGGTATCTTTCAGTGAGCTCTTTATAATGAACATATCCAGTTATATACTTGTGACATAGGCATGTCTAGGTACCATTTGGGATTTATTTGTGCTATGGAGTGACTGTCTGGCGTCTTGTGATTATTTTAATAGCATCTGCATATGCTCATCATCTCAATAAATAATGATTCTTGCTGAGAATTACCATGTTCTGGAAGGGCTGGGTTTCATTTAGTCCCCCCCCCCCCCCCCCCCCCCCCCACCTTTTTTTATTTCCCCATATTAAGAATTTTAACAGATACTTTAAGTAGCCTGATTTATTTGTGGTTTTCTGCAGTTGTTATGCTAATGCCGTGTTGCAATGCGTGGCTTTTACTCCTCCTCTCACGGCATATTTTCTCCAGGGACTTCATTCAAAATTTTGTAAGTTACTGAGACATTGTCCATTGGCATGTTTGATTAGTTGAGAATTGTGATACTAATGACTGTCTCACTGTGTTAGGTCTAAAGAAGGAGTGGTGTTTCATGTGTGAATTTGAGAGCTTGATTCAAAAAGCCAAAGAAGGGACCTCTCCAATTTCTCCAATTAGGATCGTATCCCAACTACAGAAAATTGGAAGCCAGCTTCATAATGGGAGAGAGGAAGATGCCCATGAATTTTTAAGGTATTATTGAAAACATCCACTCTAGATCTGAAAATGCTTGTCTTGTTCCTATTTTGAAGTTCTTCCCTTTTGGCATACCAACTCCAGCAATTTTAATATGTCAGGTGCGCCATTGATGCAATGCAATCCATTTGTCTTGTGAAATCTGTGGAGATGGAGTCCGGTTCTTCAGAAGAGGAAACCACTTTGATGGGATTGACATTTGGCGGCTATCTTCGGTCAAAGGTGGGCTGATACTCTTTTCACCAAGATTTTCCTTCTAGTCCTTTCTCTTTTTGAATTATAGCCATTAAAGTACTTACTTTTCTCTGCATCATGTGTGTGAAAATTCTTATATGGCCAAAACTTTTCAACTGCAGATTAGGTGCACCAAGTGTCAAGTAAAATCCGAGCGGCATGAAAGAATGATGGATCTAACTGTTGAGATGGAGGGAGATATTGGAACCTTGGAACAGGCTCTTCGTCGGTTTACCGAAAATGAGACTCTGGATGGAGAAAACAAGTATTATTGCAGCAGGTTGGCATATTAGCTCACAAGAACAGTCTTGATGACATAATTTTTTTGTCTATAGTTTGGTAGTGGATAGTGTACTAAGGGACAAATAGATCTTATTAGGAAGACTATTCCTCTTTTACAAATTGTAGCTTTGGTTTATCCTCAAGAAGATGAAATAGGTTTTTCATTTTGGCTCTGCATCTGAATATGAAGGCGCTATTAACTTTATCAACAAGAAGGGTACAATGATTGATTGGTCGGGGATAGTATTGTTTACTAATTACGAACTCTAAGCATAATGGTCTTTGTATGATATTCTTTCATTGTGTATCAACCTTGAGCTGATATGCTTCTATGCTCTGGCCTTAGAGCACACTCGTAAGTGCGCTGCTATTTGCCTTTAATGTTGTTAATCCCTATTTAAAATGGTGACGGGCATGTAATACTGTTTTGTTGTTACAATTCTGCTCAAATTTGGTCTCATTTATTTATGCTGTACGATGCTATGGGCACTTCATCTAATTCCATTAGTACTTTTTTCGCATCTGCATAGCAGGTTTTGGGGATTGTACTCACTTTGTTAATGTTAATCAGGTGTAAATCCTATGAGAAGGCCAGAAAGAGATTGACAATATTGGAGGCTCCAAATGTGCTTACTATTGCATTAAAACGGTTTCAGGTACTGACAAAAGTTGATGAATCATACTGATGGTACTTTCAACTGGTGTATTTCCTTGGGTGTCTACTCTTGTGTGAAAAATTGATCCCTTTCTTCGATAACAGTCAGGAAAATTTGGAAAGCTCAACAAGTTGATTCGTTTCCCAGAGATCCTTAACTTGGCTCCTTATATCAGTGGAACTAGTGACAAATCGCCTATATACAGACTATATGGAGTAATAGTCCACTTGGATGTCATGAATGCTGCAGTTTCTGGTCATTATGTGTGCTATGTTAAGAATCCTCAAAACAAGTGGTTCAAGATTGATGACAGCACGGTACGTCCATGCATCATTGCTCTGGAGAATTTAACATTATTTTATGTTGCCTTTCCATTTAACTAATTTCTATCGATTCATGGAATTGCATTTGGGTATGTTCTGAATGTTCTGACCTTTTTACTTAATATCTGCATTTGGAATTGTCCTTGACATAAAATCCAGTGCCTTTAACCATTCGGAAATGTACATGTGCTTGGTGCATGGCTATTTTGCCACAATTATTTAAGATTTCGTGTAGTTGCTTTCACCAATTGCCTGCCTTTTGACAAGAGCAGAGCTTCTTGATGGTTTTAGTAGCTAATTGTTACTCTGTATGAAGCTTTATCGTAGTAGTTTTAATTGCTTATTCTGTTTGTTGAACTTATCTACATGTTGCAGAATATAGATGGTACCGAATTGTTGTAGAACTTATGTTTTTGACTGTACTTTGATTATACTTGAATAGGTAACACCGGTGGAACTTGAGAGTGTCCTCTCAACGGGGGCATACATGCTGCTCTATGCTAGGTAATAATTTCTATATGCATTTCAGCATTTGGGCATTTGATGAACAATTATGGTAGCGGCACATCGCTGAATTAGTTGAATTGTTGACCTTGTATAGGTGCTCGCCCCGGGCTCCCAGATCGATAAGAGACAAAATAATCTCGACGGACCCAAAACATAAAGCAGTACTTGGCAGAAGCAGTGGGAAAATTGCTGCATTGAGCATTAAGCTGCCCGGAAGATTTTCCAGTGATATTTACCCCAATTCAATGTCTTCAGATGGTTCGGCTAACATTGAATCTTTCTATTCGAAGTTCCATCGGTTGCAAAGGATACTGGAAGAAGATTCTTCGAGCGACAGTTCTTCCCTATTCAGTAACACTTCAGATGAAGGATCTTGCAGTACAGAGGGGACCCGGGATTCTGCCAGCACAGACGACCTTTCAGATTATGTATTCGTTGATGCAGTGCGAGGTTGTAGCAGCTCTTGGAGGAACTCCTCTGATTCTGACACTTCATCTTCTTCTTCCTCTCCCCTTTATTCGAGGCACTCACCACTAGCCAATCCAGAGAGACATGCTTCGGGTTTTGCTGAAACAAGCCCATCTCAAAGATATAGTTTGGATTCCAGTCTGGGAGGTGATGAATTTTTGAACTCGGACATTACTAAGTGGCGTAGTGAGTTAGAAATTAGTAGCAGCAGTAGTAGTAGATGTAGAGAGGCTGACTCGGAGAGATTAGCCTGGTCGAATGGCTCTTATGATGTGAAAAATGGTGTCTCTTTAAGAAGATCAGCGAGAAAAAGAACAGATTAAGCCTTTTAATTACTTAGGATAGAGGGTGGGTAAATAAAAGTTCTGGGGAAGGTTTATCTGAAAGTGTAATCCTTTTGGCTGGTCATGTCTTGGTAAATATGAGTAAAATCACTATTTTGCATATACTCGGCTTTTTGCAGCTCACTTTTATTTTTTGAAAATCCGTTATGATTCTAAAATTGGGAAGGTCATGAGATCAAGATAGTGCATAGAGGAGCTTTGCTCTCAACAATGAATCTGTGGACATGATGGATAAGATATGGAGTTAATTGCGAGTAGGTTGCTGTCTGCTCAGAATGAAATGTCTTGGTACTTACCTATTGATCTTAAAGATTTGGTGAATTTTAGCAAGTTTCATTATGGTGCAAGTAAGTATTTTTCGTATCCCCAGAATGAAATGTCTCGGTACTTACCTATCGATCTGAACCATCAGTCTCATTCTTCCGATGGGTTCCCACCATTCGGCCAAGGTTGGTCTTGGAGTATGAAAATATTCACGCAAATACCGCGCTCGTCCAAATTGATCGTGTCGAGATGCCTGAACAAACATCGAGATTGAGGTTAACCTTAACTGGGTTGTTACTGGTGACTTCAGTCGAGATGAAAAATTATGTCACGACATGTTAGTTGCGACCATTGCCGCCTCCTATCGGGTGCCGAAGTTAAGATGCGTGTGCGAGTACCTATGCAGATCAAGAAGGGAAATCTTCCCAAGTCTATGACAACCCACAGCCGACGTTAAGATCATGAATAGCGGTCTTAGAAACCGAAAGAAGGTGGGAGAAAACTTTGAGAGTCAAAAGAAGGGACAGCCGACCCAAAAAAAGAGGGACAGTAAATGAGGCGGATCGGTCCAACCACCGCCAAACCAAACCAAACCAAACCAGCTAACCTCGCACCTTCCTTCTGTCCAAACAAACACGTGTGCGGACTCCCCATGAGCACGGCATTCTTAATGATCGTCAAAATGGCATTAGCTCCGGCCTTCTCGAGTTGAACTTAAGAAGGCAACAGTGTGCGAATCGAATTCAGATCTTAATCGAGGAGGACGAACCGACAAACCGACAAAACCGTAGCGATCTTTAGGGATTGCACTAGGGGATGCTCGTGACTAGGTAGTGCACCGCCAAGAACGGGCCATGCATGCACGTGAAGAACTTCCCCGTCTGCTGCCAAATCACTGTGTGGGTCTGAAATCTGAAAAGAACCCATGGCCTGCCATGGACGACTTGGAATTTCTTGTCTTCATTGCCTCCGGCGAGCAATTCAAGTCCTCCACGTGCGAATGAAGATTTGTCTTTGACTCGATCTAGATGGAGAATGGACATCGAATGGCCAGTTCCTGCATGTGGCCATACTTCTAGATCGGTGTGCATTATTTGATTGGACTGGCGAATTCAATAATGGAAGGTCGAGCATATCTATGACGCCCGCATGCATAGAAAGACAAGCCCGTTTCAGGAAATTTCTGAAGCTAGGGTGACTTATGCCTATGCCAACAGAGAATAGATCCAGTGTACTTTCACTCTGTGAGCTTGGCCCATTTCTATACCAACGTGGGTCTTCTTTTACTTTTTTGCAGAGGCAAATGACGTTAATGCTGGTAACAAAATCAAAGTTACACAGCCACTATACGTATGTAAAAGTAAAAAGGTCGTATCTTCCTCAATCCTTTTTCGTACTCGTCTGATTGGTGGATTATAAACATAGATACGCCCATACTTATAATCACTTAAATTTGTGGAGCGGGTTATTCCATAATTCGTAATTTACCTATAGGAGGTATAATGCATAGGAATATATAGCCCAAAATCAAATGAAAGATAGGGCTCCATGGGAATTGATACTTGGTCAAATTATTGTCCAAAAGTGTCAAATCAACATAAAACTGTTGTAGAGAGATGATGGCATTACAAGCCGTCGAAGCTTTCAATGACGTAAACCTTGATTGAATGCTTAGGATTAGCCGGGGGGATGGCGACACGCAACGGCCAATCCTAAAAGATCGCCCTTTAGTTGAATGTGTTTCATTGGATCAATTCAAGGAAAAATTAAAACGATCTAAGCTAGAATCACAACGTTGTCTTTCTCTGCTCAAGAGATTGCATTGACATTTTAACTGGGATTTTACTAAAGTTTAGCCTTATTCTTTGCATCATCCAGGAAAAGAATAGAAAAGTGGATTTTTTAAACCTATTTTTGACACGGAGGAGAGTATCTTGATAACCCAAACAAGGATTTGCAACCGGGTGGCCTGTTTGCCAAAAGAGGAACAAGCCGAAAGAGGAGGCAAATGAAAAGAACCCGCGCATGGCAGAAACAGTGATGACGTTACGGCGCATGTTCTGTGCATCCTCCTATCTAATGCCTCATGCTGTTCTTTGGGTGGGCGTGCCTATCCCGGCATTATACGTTCGTGCACATGTCGACTCGGTCGTGTTTGTCCGCCATACATAGGCACGACTCATTTTCAGTTCGCGTGGGGGGACCATTGCCCAAGTCGAAACAAAGACCAACGTAGTTGGATTTGCATGAACCGTGCTTATAAGGTGTCTACCGATCGTGCGGTGACCATCATTTCCCACATGACATCCGTGGCAGTTGAAATCGATTCACGAAATGCTTGAATTTCAAGTATAACGCTCATGCCCATGTCGTAACCTTTGACTTCGAAAGTTCGTTTCTGGTGGGCTAGATTGATTCTTTCAAGCCTCCGGGACCCACGAATGCGAGAACCAATGTCCCCAATATAAAATATGAAGCGTGATCCGATGGATTTATTGATAAATTTTGATTTGTATCTACGGCTCCATTTGATACATGGAAAATGTGACAATCTCTAGAAAATGATTTCCAATAAGTCATTTTTTTAGGAAAACGACAATATTTTTGTAGTGTTTAGTTAAAACTTGAAAATAAAATGAAATTTTTTTCTATAATTTGGAAATAAAAATCTATTTTCTTATATAGACTTACATTATTCAAGCTTTAGTGACTTGTGCATGAGTAGCCAAATAACCCGACATGGGCATCAGGGTCCCGAGCTCGAATTCCGGCTCCGGACACAAGCATCGGCATCAGTCTTGAGTCCATTATGCCTGTCCTAGCTCCCTGGCTCACTAGCCTAGGTGTATAGAGACCGGGCTTAGGTCCTCAGTGCCTAGGCCTGGGTCCATTGAGGCCAACCCTCGACTCCAACGCCCGAGACTAGGACCTCGACACCTAAGCCTAAGTCAATTGAGGTTGGGCTTGGAGTGCTCACAACTGGGTCCATCGAGGCCGGGCTCCCAACTTGACACTCGAGACCATTTCCTTGCTCCTAGACTCGGGTCCATTGAGGTTAGGCCCGACATCTCGATGCCCGTGGTCGAGTCCATCAAGGCCAAGCCCCGGTCCCCAATGACTAAGCCCAAGTCTAGCATTGATGCATTGGGGAGTGGACCTGGGGACCCTAGAGACCTAGGCCTAGTCTTGATGGACCAAGCTCGGAAGTCAAGGACCCGAGCATGGGTGCTAGGGTTCGAGGCCCAACCTCTATGGACCAGGGCAGATACTAGGGACTCGACTTTGCTACTAGAATGAGCATTGGGATTCTTGTGCTCAAGTACAAAGTTTTTGATTCAAGCACCGATACTTAATCATATTTTGGAAAATGATTTTTTATTTTTTAAAAGATAAAATCATTTCCTTAAATTTAATTTTTGCTATGAGAAAACTTTTCCATTAACTTAAAAAAAAAAAAACATCTTTCATTAACTTGTATTCTTAAGTGATCCAAATGCTGAAAAATCAGAAAAATGTTTCTTAAAAAAAAAAAAATTATTCGTGAAACAAACGGAGTCTACAATTAAATAGTTTTCAGATTACGAGTTTGGCTATTACTCTTTTTTTGTAATAATAAATCTTTCACACTTTAACTGTGATTACGACAACTTCGTTTTTAATCAAAAAGAATTTAACGGGACTGCGATGTCGGGCGAATGAAAAATAAGGTCATTCTTTTCTCATATTCCTTGCGGGAGAGTTAAGCTTCTTAAGTGAGCATTGGAAAAACTGTTCGAGCTTCGAGATTTGTTCAATCCGCGTTTCTACGAGAGTTTCTTTCACTTAATGATGAATCCGTGTTTTCACCGTGTCAATACCGTATAGCGTCCTTCCACGTTCGCCATCCTTAAAAGAATATAGCAAGATGTTCGGAGCTACGAAGGCATCACAAAAGTCGGATCGCCACAGCATCCCATGCGTTGCGGACATTTGTCTAACAAAGCAACAGCAACTAAAGTCCCGAAGGGCAGATTGTCAACCCAAATTTTTTTATTAAATTAGATTACTAGTAGCCTATCTTTGCGGCTGATACCGACAGTGATAAAATATAAGCATTTCTTATTTTACTTATTCACTAATATATATATGAACAAATGCTACAAAAAAATCACAAATTATGGCCACTATAACCAAAATATCTTAATTTTTTTTATGTCACAAGAAACCTCAAACTTATCCACTTTAATAACCTATATCATGCATGTATGTTTCGAGATAAATTTGTCATACACATATAATTTTGAAATCTTTTAAGATATGAACAAAAACTTGGGGTTTTTAGTGATACTAAAAAAGAGTTCATGGTATTTATGTCATGATAAATATAGTTTTGAATTTTTTGTATTACTCTATACATATTTATATCTTTCTTTTTCTTTTTTTCTTTTTTATCAACTCAAGACAAACATTCTCTTAAAGCACAACCGACCAGAATTTGAAATCATTGGGTTCAAATGTCTGAGGTTGCGTGTAGAGCCATGCCCCATGAATCATTTATCTAAATTTTGCTTTAGTCAAGGGCACGTTAAATCCCTTACCATCGTGTTCGGCTGGGCGTTCCAATTTAGAATGTCCATTCCGTCTCCAAATGCAATCATGATTCCTTTCCGCATTTGTCTAAACGATTTCTTAATTGATAGATGCAGATTGATGAAGAAATCTTAAGCAGTGTAAATGTCAAAGACTTAGCAAACGCTCTACAAGTCTTGGTCTTCCAATAGCTTTCGTTTTTACCCCAAAAGCATGTCGTTTTGTCCTGGAGCGATGCCGAATAATGCATGGAGAGTAGTGTTCGTTGTTTTGTCTTCTTGAACAAGCTCAAAAGTAACTTTTCAATTTTCCTACCAAATTTCGAAATTATTATCTAATTTATGAGAACCATGAAAGACTTACCAACTAATCCAAATACAGATTTTGAAAGTCTTGAGTTTCTTCGTATGGAACAGACAAAAAGGAAAAGCGTGCGCGGCGCAAGATTTAAAAATTAACAATCGGAAAAACCTAGACACGATCGTCACTTTTAACATCAACACGACTTTCCATCGTCTACTTTTCATAATATACCATTTTGCATCTTGTGTTTTCGCGCGAGACACCAAATTGCGTCCCCCATTAATTTGAGACTTAGATTTACTTACAAGATCACCCACTTCTCTTCTCAAATTAGCCCTGCTCATCTTCTGAATTCCTCAACCTTCCAAAGCAAACCCTACTTAGAAAATTCGACCCTCCTAGTCTAACCAATTTACGCCGATCCTGTACGCTACAAACCACCTCCAGTTGCCATCTGCGTCACCAATACTAAGCCATCCTCCACCCTGCCAGTCTATATCGTCATCCCCCTGCCCCCCTCCCTTAAGTCAAGGCGGCCGGCCATGGATGACCATCACGGCCATGGACAACCTTGACCGAGGTCACGCATGGCGGCTAGTGATCTCTAACGACCAAGGCTGTCCATGGAGTACATCACATAGCATACTGTTGACACCCAAAATTACCCCTAATATCACGTGCTGGCCACGAAGGGATAATATGTGAAATGCCCCATTTTGTTCATAAAGTCGAGGGAAACAGCTTTTGTGGAGGCTACTTAGGTTGAGTCTCGATGGAATTCTAGAAGCACATTCTAGAGTTGATGGCCAAGTAACTGATTGCCACGTGTTAGACTATGGGGATAGTGCACTATATTTGAAGATTAAGTGAAATTAGCAACATAGCATAAGCAAGAATCACTGCTACAAGAAATATGCATAAAAATAGAGAGTTGTTATTTACTTGATGAGCAAGTTGTGTAAGTATCATCGATAAGTCAAAAAACAATTGCTTATGGATAAGGGTGTTAAGAAGAAATGAAAAACGTGGAGAATGCTAAGAGTAATGCCCAAGGAAAGGAAACCGACTAATGGTTACCAATCCATCGTATAAATACCACTAGGGGCGATCGACTCTAGGGTGGGGAGGGTCCAGACCTAGGCCCTATACTTGACCCTGTTATAACATATTCTCTTTTTTTTGACCCTTTATCCGACACTTCTTGCATTAGACCCTGTACTCGAACCACCATATTTTTTCAGTCCAGTTTCAGGGTCAACCTTGTTTTCACTAAAACCTGTTTTGTAATTGCTCAATATCCTATATGATCTTGAATTGTACATTAATAAGCGAGAACATTTTTAGGGGAAGTTGAGGTTGACACCAAATTTTGGAGTGGCTGAGCGAAGGTTCACCAATTGACAAAATAATCAATGGGAACAATCCATATAACGCGCACTAATGGCGCATTTGCACAAAAGAGCCTAACAAATTTGGGATAAAAAAATCAAAGATTCCAACCCCAATAAAACTGGTGAACTTGGGATTTCTATTAACCACTAACCAATGAATCTAGAAATCCATCAAATCAGACACATGAGAGAAACAAAGATTAGCCAAGCAAAACGCAAATTTGGCCCCAATAAATGGGGAACAAGCAAAATATCAAGCAAAGGGGGGGCTACCTCGTACTCGAGCTTGTGCTTCTCAGAGTCTTCAAGGGGGACTAAGTACTTGGCAAGGCAAATCTTGCCACGTTGGTTCTGCAATAGTATGAATCAAATCATAGCAATTTTGCTACAACAGATGTCGTCCATTGAATGGTGCGAGAGGGAGCCGGCGATGGATAGTGCGATGGTGAGCCGACGAGGGAGGGAAGCGAGTAAGGAAGAGGAACAACGAAGGAGGAGTGTTGTGTACATTTGAAAGAGCTAAGAGGAAAAAAGGCCGTAGAATAAAAATCAGGGAAAAAAAATAGGATTTTGGAACCGATTCCAAAACCGGTTTGAGAACTGATTCCCAGGGTGATAATTACTCGAACTGGTTCTCAACCTTGTTTTCTGGGTGAGTAGATCCGGTTCTCAGGTATACTCGGTCCGATTGCACACCCCTAAATACCACAACCTATTTAACGAAGAGCCCCCTAAATAATACAACTATCTTTACTTTATCTCATTTTAGCTATAGTTTTTAAGATTCCTGTCATTGCTTAAATTTCGGCATGCGTCTCTATCCAGTCCAACATTGTTGATTGGATTCCGGTGTTGTTTCACAAGTCCAGTGTCGTTGATTAAATTCCAACTTTATGTTTTCTATCCATGAGTATTACTGTTGATTAGATTCCAACTTTACACCTAAAATAAGCCGCGTCGTAGATTAAATTCCGGCATAATTTGAGTTTGAAGCATAGACTATCCAGCTACTAGTGTCTAGATTACATCATTGATAAGATTCCGGTATAATTTGTGCTCAAAAGCAGTTAATTTTGAAGTATTAATTATCAGAGTTATATATATAAGTTGAAATGAAATTTCCCTTTACATTTGACATTTTATGTCCAAGCTCAACACAGAATTCAAGTCTTCTATAATAAAATAAAAACATATCATTTGGCGAAAGATTGTTCACAAGAATCAAAATCGGTGAAACACATAAAAAAAAGAGGAGTGATGCATAGAAAAGAGAAAAAGATGAGCACCGGCGGCTAAGAGAAGGGTGATAGCTACCCACAATGGTGGAGGCCACAATCTGAGGACGGTAGTCATTGAGGATGGAGGAGGCCGAGAACTATTGGGCATGTGGTGGGTAGAAGAGTTGAAATTGAAGGCAACGATTTGTGTTTGGTGAGTTGAGAATTGAGATGGTGTTTTTTTTTTTTTTTTTTTCTCTTTCAAATAGAGAGTAATCTGGTCATCTCAATTATGAGATACTTAGTAACCTTTTTAATAAACGATTCAAAAGTGGAATCGAGACCAATTTTCAAAGGAGCACGCGGTTTTTCCTCGAAATAATAAATAAAATATTAAATTCAATTCAAACAAATTCAAACAATTTATACATCAAAAGTTTGAAATCGACCGATCTCCAAATGAGAATCGGGAGTGAAATGGTGACCGTTATGAATAATATTAAAAGTCAGCTAATTTTGTATTAGGATTTCGCAAAATCATATAATTTCAATTTCTTAAAAAGATCTCCTGAGTCTTGTTTTATATTGATCTATTAGCTAAATCCCAAAACAATCCCAAACTCAGGTTCAGAATACCACCAAGAGAAAGGGACTTATAAGATTACAGGCCTGGTTTTTCTACTGTTCGGTTTGCGTGCCGTGAGAGGAAGAAGACGAGCGTCGTCATGATCGCAACGAGAAGTTTTAATGCAAAGACTGGGAACAGGCTCAACCCCATCCATGCACCCATCACTTATCGCTTGGAGGAAGAAGAGATGAACTTCATGATGGCTCCATTGAGAGAAACGATCCAAAAAACAAATTGGTATGGGCGAACGGGATAGAGGAAAAGATTGATGGGGACCTCCTGCATCGCGCAAGTTGCTTTCTGCGTGGGCACCGGGCCGTCCCCATTTTCCATTCAGGGGAAGGAAAGGAAGCAGGAAGGGACAAATCAAAGTACAGATGGATGGCTTGATTGGTCTGCAATAGTCAGCCCAATTTGGTGACAAGTGGGGTTTGGTTTGCTCGTTTTCAATCTTTCACGAAGCGTGTAGGGATAAAGCAAAAGCTATCGCCACCCTCTCTCTTTCCCTCTCTCTTTCTCCCTCTAACCTGCCCCGACAAAGGAGCTGGCAAGCACAGACCAGGACCAAACCCTACCGCCCATGTTTGGCGACACCGCCTTTATCCTCCTTCCCGCGGGAAGTTGCAGATGAAGATGATCTCTTTATCTAGAGACCACCCGGGTAGATTCTGAAAACCCTCTTGAAAAGGAAACCCAACCCCCTCAAAACATCAGCCCCTCAAAGCTTGGAAAGGCCGCTTTTGCTTGCTGATGGCATCAGAAAAGGAGCTTTGTCGTTCTTGCAAAGAATCAAGATTCGCGAACCCTAAACAATGCCGGGTCAAATTCTTGTACTCAAGGATTAACCTTAGGAAGCGTGAAAATTGGATGAAACCTCGGGCTGTTCTCTCGAGTACCGGGATCTGGCCAAGTAAAAACTTCCTCTGATATGATGATTATCAACCTTAGCTTCGGAACGAGTCCTAAGTCAACAAATCCCCGAACGACAATCCTTCTCGCCAAAAAAAATGGAATGCTTAAAAAGATATTGTCAATGAGTATATTCGACGCAATCGTCAATAATATATAATTTTCAATACATTGGTCGTGGTTGATACGATACGGATAAATGAAAATGACCCATTTTGAGGGTCGAGGAGGTCTTCTTCGTCAATAAGGTCCATACTTTTAAATCGAGAAAAGCAAAGACAGAAAGGGGAGAAGGCCGAAAAAGTACATTTAAGAAATGCTGGTACCATGTGGGGATTATTTTACACTAAAATTGAGTGAGTGCTTGTTTGTAGATACTTCAAAAGAGCCAATCATCCACTTTCCCACCAAAAAAACACCGAGAATAAGCAAAAAATTCAAGGTTTCCTGATGTCCTTAACTGACGACAAGAAACATAAACAGGGAGCAAAACAGCAAACGAAATGAAAGATTCAGTGCGCAGTCTCTCTCTCTCTCTCTCTCTCTCTCGCACAATTTCACTTCCCAAAGGAGCAAGAGAAGATAACAAGTACAACATTGGACAAGCCAAGAAGAAAACCATCTCTCCACTTTCTTTATTACAACTAAAGTCAATCCAATAAGAAAAGGCAATAACCAAAGAGGATTCACAGTGCTTCAAAATCAGAACCCTGAAACGGAAAAATTCGACTAAACTAACTACAAAAGACAGTTGATAAACCTTACCAAAACAAAAAGACAGTTGATGACAGAGGCCCCCCACCGCCCCAAAAAAAGGGGGAAGAAAAAAAGAATCAGTAAGGCGGTGCTTGCCTCGGAGCTGAAGCCCAAATCACATCGGACGGCAAATGGCAACTGTACATCGACACTCCAGAATCCGCCGGCGGCGGCTGCGGATGCGGCGGCGCGCTCTCGCAGCCTCCCGAAGCCGGGGGCGAGTGCCCGTCCCCACCCCTACCGGACACCGAGCCGCTCCCGCCGCCGCCGTCCTCCTCCTCCGCGGGCAACCGGTGGAACGAAGGGTTGCTGAACGTCGCCGCCACCACGAAGACGGGCCCGGCGGCCACGAGGGGCCCGGCCACGGAGCCGCCGAGCATCTGGCCCTGGGGGCCGGCCACGGAGATCTTGAACCCGTCGGGGACGAAGAAGGTCGACGAGGCCGCCTGCGGGGCGACGAAGGTGGCGGAGATGGAGAGGATGTCGAAGCGGCCGTGGAAAGTGACGGTGGCGCCGGGTGGGGAGGCGGAGGGGTGGCGGATGGTGAAGTTGGCGACGGCGCCGGAGCCGGCGAGGACGCAGAGGCCGATGGCCTTGCGGCGGCAGAAGGTGGAGATGGAGTGGACGACGTCGGTGCCGCCGGGGACCTCGAGGATGTAGGGCGCCATGGTGGGCTCGGGTTCGCGGGTGATGATGAGGGGCGGCTTGGGCTTGTTCTTGGAGCCCGGGGGGCGGCCGCGGGGGCGGCGGACGACCTCGATGGAGGCGCCGTCGCCGGCGGGGTTGGGGTGGTCAGAGGCGGAGGCCGCGTTGGGCTTGCCACGCTTGCCGGGGGAGGGGGAGGGGACGGCGGCAGCGGCGGGGAGGAGGTGGTGGTGGAGGAGGGGTCGTCGTCGAGCTGGAAGTGGTGGGAGAAGGGGCGGGGGTGGTGGAGGTTGGAGAACATGGCGGTCGGGTCGTGGGCGGGGGAGCTGGTCTTCTTGCTGTGCTGCTGCAAGTACTCGCCTTTCATCTGAATATTCTCCTCCTTCTTCTTCTCCTTTCTCTTCGGTGGTGGTGGAGAAATGATAAAAGAGTTTCAGAGGGAGGAAGAGAGGAAGAGAGAGAAAGAGGGGGGATTAGGACTGGAGGTGGATGGGCTTGCAAGTAAAGACTGATGGCGCCGCTGTTTGGGAAAGGGTCCCACGCCACACAGTATCCGAAGAGAGAGAAGAGAGAGAGAGAGAGAAAGATTGAGAAGATGGTGGCGTCGAGCGCACAGAGTCCACCTTACCAAAAACAGGCTTTTTTTCTCTCCTTTGGCACCGCCTTCGTTCGCTTTGCCTCTCTTTCCAGAAGGGTCACTTCAAATCCAATCCCTTTTCTGTTCTCTCTCTAAATATTGGATGCTCAGCTTTTGCGACATGGGGGCTGTTTCCATTTGCGGCCCCCCTCTCTCTCTCTCTCTCTTTCTCCCCGGTGATTCGAGAGCGAATTTGACCGTCTCGTGCCGGCCGCGTCTCGCGATGAGGAAATTTCCATATGTTAACGAATGAAAACATGAAGAATAAAATGCCTCCTGCCGCTCATTTTTATGTTTGCCCAAATTTGAGATGGGCCAGGATTTTTTTTTCTCCCTTTTTACATTTCCGGCTTTGGTCGACACTGCTAGTGGGATTCGACGTTCCCTCCTCCTACCGCTGTTCCCATCGTTGGCGTCCATTTATGGAAACATCGAAGGCAAGGACAGGACTCGTCTTACCTTGTCTTTCCTCCTTTTAATAATTAGTCACCCACCGCGGGACGATGGGCTCGCTCTAGGTTCTTGTGCTCCATCATTATTTATTTATTATCCTGTTCGGAACGTCTCCAATTTCCCATGTCGTCGTGTTTTCTATTTGAAGCAACGTCTGTCCCTCCCTCGAAAAGGGTCTTTCTTAATTAGGTAAAGAAAAAACCCCTCTTGCAGCTCCGCCTTGATTTCGCTAGATCGACTGGGGATTGGGGAAGCTGAAGTTTCTTGGGGCGAGTTCTGCTTCTTTGGAGAGAGGAAATGTTCTTGCCTCGACCACCTGTTTAGACTCTCTCGTTCGGTGACCTGGCGTACCGGGGATTGTTGTGTGTCTGATTCCTCTTCGTCTGCAAAGTCCGTTCCATTCCTTTCTCGGATCAAAGAGATTGGCTCGGGAGAGGGATTGGCGACTGTCTGAGCATGAGACTGCATAGACTTTTGTAGCGCGCGTGATAAAATTTCTATTTCTCGATTTCTCTGTTTCTCTGTTCCCCTGAACGGTTTGGAAACAATCCGTTTGGTAACACAATTTGATTTCTCTATTTCTGAAACAGATTTCTATTCCGAGAAATAGAGAAAGCGAAGAAATCGAAGCTGAAATTTTTAACTTTTCGGTTTAAATAGAAATAGAAATAGAAATTTTTTTTTCTCAACTTTTCAATTTAGTCCAAAATATTTTAGATCACTAATATTGAAATAGAAATAGAAATAG
The DNA here is from genome assembly GCA_016097545.1 of Eucalyptus victrix. Lineage (NCBI taxonomy): Eukaryota > Viridiplantae > Streptophyta > Magnoliopsida > Myrtales > Myrtaceae > Eucalyptus > Eucalyptus victrix. Next base: position 3,772,877 of record CM027840.1, on the reverse strand, counting down.
TTAATTTAGTCCAAAATATTTTAATGATTTTTTAATATAATCATTCTAATCACTATTGATTGAAAATCTTAACCATTAGGCTAGATGATGAGAATTGAATGAACAAGACTTCATTTGTTGCACGTAAGCGATTTTATGCATGGTAATAGTCAATTGATCATATTCATATCTAACGAGTCTTTCTTCACCTACTCTTCCGTGTATGCCGATAGCGACTCTATTTGGCTAACTATTTTTTTAATCATAAATTTCATATTAAGGCGGTAAAAAGGGGTCAAATCATTAGGGTTTCATCCGATTTTTCTTTTATAAGGAAAAGAGATCTAATAAGAAATATGTTGTTCTTGTAAGAGTGTTGATGAAAATATAGATCTTGATAATAAATTTTTAAATAATCCTAGTGTTGATAATTTTGAAAAAAATTGGTGACGATTTTTTAACACAAAGAGGATATTTTTAACAAAATTTGGAAAGAAATTGGAATTAGACTTGAAGTTAGGATTTTTTTAGGATATTAGACTATTATAATCATGGCTATCATTAGACTTATTTGATTAATGTGAAATCAATTTCGGCAAAAACATAATGACATATTCACTACAATTGAATTTCAATTTTTTTTTGCCACGTTTATTTTTCGAAAGAAAATATTACGTAATAGGAAACGTAAGCACATGTAATATAAATTCCATGAAATTGTATTTTTCAACTTTTCTAATGTATTAGTATTATTTCGACTATTTTTTATATTTGAGGATTTTCTATATTGTTTTAGTATTATTTCGGCTATTATTTTATATTTGAGAATTTCCTATGTTGTTATCTAATCAATTTCTATTCCTAGAAATAGAAATTTTATTCTGTTATCAAACGGATTTACTGTTCCGAAATAGAAATTTTGAGTTGTTATCAAACGGGTTTCTTTGCTCAAGAATTTGTCCGAGGAATAGAAATTGAGAAATCAATTTACGGCGAGAAATCAATTTCTAGAATAGAAATTTTGTCATGCGCCCTTTGTAGATATACTTAGGACTTTCCATAGGTGTTATTGGGGTCTTTCTAATTGAATTTCATAGACTAAATGTTTTAGTGCTGAGCTTGTGAATGAAATTCTAGAGGGTCGAAAGAAGGAAGTGTGGGATAGATGGAAGAAGCGGGGACATGTACGCTTTTATTGGAAGGACACGAATGGCACAGGAAAATTGCCCAATCTGTGCTAATCTTATTATATGGAATCAATTCAGTTTTACACTTTTTAAATTTATCAATTTAGTCATAAACATGTTTAAGTTAAAGATTAAATTGGCAAATTTAAAAAATGTAGGACTTAATTGATATCCATACAATGGATTTATGAATAATTAAATAATTTTCCCCGAATGGCATTTCTATAGGTCTTTGTTAAAGCAGATGGAATTATTATGATTTGCGCTTTCTTTTATGCACACGATGAAGAACTTTTATTGTGTACATGATCCGAGTAGAGTTTCTTTAAACAAACTTGGCGTTGATGAATGACAAGTGTAAATCCGACTAATTCTAATAAATGGAAAACTCTAGAATTCCTAAGGCTGATTTACAAAATTGAATTGTTAAGTGATATGTCAAACCATCATTAGTTCTTGAATACAACCCAAAATTGAATTGCTAAGGATGGTTTGTGTAATTGTGCGTACAATATATATAGTGATGATTATATGTGTAATGTATGAGGTGCTTCATCATAAATGAGACGGGTAACATATTTATCTTTTGCCAAAATCTTTTTCCGAACCAATTTTTTTGTATTTTTCTTTTTCATGTAATATATTGCCCCGGACCATCAGGAGAACCTCTTCATCCATAACTTTATGCGAGTACGGCCATGCAATCACTATGAAGTCACCAGAAGGGTATGAGGTGAACCCGCCTGTAGTAGGCCACCTAACATTGAAATAATGTGATGTGAGGCCAATTACGTGTGAAAATGATATATACACTGATTGCTTGGGATAATTATTAGAAAATTTTTAAACTTATTACACAATTCAATCATAAACTTTGGAAAAATTCTAAATGAAGGCTCAAAGTGCTCTTATTTTCTCAAATAATGGCATGAAATGGACTTCATTTCAAATAATAGCCCAAAATGCCATTATTTTCTCAAATAAAAGTTTGAAACATGCCTTATTTTGAATAAGGGCTTGAAATACTCATATCAGTCTCCAAAAATAATCTCAACTCACTAGTTATAAAGGGAAATTTTGTCTTTTTTTTTTTCATAAAAAATGTAGGAGGGTGCTCCCTCCCGCCTGCGGCCACCACCCCATCGGCGACGACCCTCGCCTAGGCCGGAGCAAGGGCAGGCAACCCTTGCCCAAATCTAGGAGATGATCCTCGCCTCTAGTCCGCAAGGGTTGCTAGCGAGGTTCGAAGGCATTGGGCAAGGACTAGTGACCCTCGCCCAAATCTGGGAGATGGTCGCCACCCTCTCTTGCATCTAGCAAGCGTGTGCATGGCAAAGGCAAGGGTTGTCAACCCTCACCTAGGTGCTGGCAACCCCACCGGCCTTCGCTCCCACCCCACCAATGATGGGGCGATGACCACAGCTAAGAGAAAGCCCCTCTAGCATATGTTTTTCCTTTTTAGAAGTTTTTAAAAACTTTTAATCTAATTTAATTTAAATTTAACTTGTGTTTGAACGAAAATATCATTGATTGGCCAAAATATTTTGTCGGTCGACGAGACTAGGCCCTTTTTTAAAATAGCCATAACCTCTTTAAGCTCTTTTTTGAAATTGATATAGGCACTTCAGACCCTTATTTGAAATAAAGTTCACTGCAAGCCCTTATTTGAGAAAATAAAAGCACTCAAGCTTTTATTGGGAATTTTCCTTAAACCTTTCAATTTGATTAATTTAGTTATAAACTTTTTGACAATTTATCAATTAGTCAATTAGATCAATTTTCACAAAAAAAAAAATAATGACTTTAATGTTAACTATTTTATGTGATATAGCCGATACACAACATGGCAACACTAACATGGACAATTTTGCAATTTTTTTTTAAAATTGTTCTCTTTTCTTTCTTCTTTTATTTTTCCTTCTTCCTCCGCCAATTGCCAAGCACCAAAGATTGCCAACAACTAGCCATAGGTGAGAGCTAGCAACGCTCACTCCCACTAGATCTAGCGAGGGCCGACCTCTCCTACCACCAAAGGTGGCCCCTCGCTTGCCTCAGGTGACCTTGCCCTTGCGAGGGCAAGCCTCAATGAGGCTGACCCTTGCTGGCTATTGCTTGTGGCCATTTGTTGGCTATTATGGAGGCTTGGCAACCAACGAAGGAGGAAGAAAGAAAAGAAAAAAATTAGATAAAAGAAATTTATAAATTTAAAAAAAAATTGGGGCCATATTTATATAGGAAAACCGATATCCACATTAACTAGCTAAAATAGGTTAAATGGACTAAATTGACAAATTGTCAAAAAAATTAAAACTAAGATCGATCAAATTAAAAGATTTATGATTAAATTGATACAGTTTTAAGACTTTTTTTTTTAATAACTTTCTCCTAATTGCCCCTTCGCTTAAGTCTTGCCCTTTTTTTCCTGCGTAATAAATGCACATGAGCAATGTGGATGACGAAGGACGCTGAGTTTCGTTTCGAGCCGCTGTTCTCGAATTGAGCGACGAGATAAGAGTTTCCTTATCAGTTACTGCTTTTGGTATAGGAAGCCCTTACTTATGTTAAGAACAGAAGACAGCTTGCCATGAGGGTAGAATCACACTAAAAACTACATTAAAATTTTCCAATTCGCAGATACTAAGGTAAGGGTCGTAGAATCCAACTTCTTCCCTTGTAGGTTACACACCCACCCAGGCCTCTGCCGCAGAACCCCAAGTACTTAAAACATGAAATGAATAAAACAATGTCGATCGATGGCTCGTGACCCCATTTCTGCCGCATCGATATTAGGATTTATTTTGAGGTGCTTTCAGAGAGCATTGTGATGACGTGCGTTCTGCCTAGTGTTACCATTTCAACAGGAAAATAAATTATAAATTGCCCGACACAAAATAATTTGACACAGGCAAACGGAAACATCCAAGCGCCTGTGAAACGTTCTGGCTAAGGCAATGAGTTGGACAACACTCGACGTATGGTGTCTCGACAAATTATGCGCTCAGAACACCCATTTTACTGTTTCTTTCCTCGAGTTTTAGACCAGCAAAACTATGTCTCGGCAAGATTTCAAGTTAGGTTGGGAAGGGTCGAGCGAATCGCTCATGCACAAATCCACACCTATGTTCAGGCACACAAAAGATGCCTCCACATTATCGTCAACATGATGGCATTCGAGAAACCCAACGAAAGGAACGAAGAGAGTGCCAAATTCTCATGTCACACTAATGTCCATTTTGACAGTGGGGGCCTCTCAGGGTCAAACTGCCTCTTCGAGTCCCAATTGAATACGATTCCCTCTTCCTTTTTCTCTTTCACTGGGGTATAGAAACAGTAACCTTGGTTAAAAATGGAATGGAATCCGCAGATTCCCCCACATTTTTTCTTTGACAGAACACCCATGACAAGAAGAGCAGCCAACGAAACTAACCGATCGAGGATTTATGCGCGCGCAAAAGAGTGACTTTTGCCCATAACCAATCGCATGAGAAAGCAAAAGACCAATGTGAAATCATGGGCTGTCGACCTGTGAGCAAGAAGCAACGTTGCCGAAGATCTTCCGCTGTTTTCACCGTGGTTCCAGTTGTGATTGCGAGTTTACTGGCCAGCATTCTCGCACAGTACACGCTCAGTTTTCCACGATGAGGGCGAGGAATTAACTTTTCAAGAGATGCTGAAGTGATATGAAAGAAGAGGGAATTACCCCATTTGTTACGCAGAGGTTTTATCCGTGCAAAAAAGCCACTAACGATCTCTCTAGGACCCTTAAGTGCCATTGAGACAGTGCGATAATGCGCATCGCATTTGTATAGGGTGACATGCGATTCGTGCTTCATGTACAATGATGGTCTAGTTGTCAACAACATCGCGCATCTAGCCAATAATCTTCCGACGTTTTAAACTTAACTTGCGTACTGCTCTGGTTGGACATGCTTCACAAAACCAGCAAGTGTCTCTTCATTGCAAAGTATGGATTGAGTTGGCCTCCCATGCTCGGTGTTATTCACAAAGCAATATCATAACAAGGTCATCTAAGCAGAAGGCATGGTATCTCCCAGTCCAACATTCACATACGTGATATGCCGTTCACTTCAAGAGCATGAGACATAAACAAATCGACAATATCTGCCATTCATTGGAAAGACAAATTATAGGAACAACAGAATATCAAACCTCACATAAGTAACAAAGAATAACAATAACTTCACAGACAATCAGAGAAACACAAGGAAATAGCTAGTGCAGCATAGAAAAACTCAAATGGGTGGAGATAGCAGAACTACAATCCCCTCACAATAACCTCAAGCCAGACACAATAACCTGTATCCACATAACATAAGTATTACCTACTAAATAATAACAAGTGAAGTGATGTCATACTGAGGAGATTGCTTGCTCAAGGACTGGATGAGTGGGGCGGGAAAAGAGAAGGGTTGGTGGGTAAATCTTTTGGGAGCTAAGGGATGGTGGGCAAGGTGGGCTTTGGCAACTCAGGAACAACTGGTATTTCATGCAGCTTTGGGACCTCGGGCTTTGGCAGTGGAGGCAACTCAGGCTTTGGTAAGGTTGGGACTTCAGGTTTTGGCAGAGGCGGTAACTCCGGCTTAGGCAAAGTTGGGATTGTGGGAGTAGGAGGTAGCTCAGGCTTGGGAAGCTCAGGAATCTTGGGCAAGCCTGCATCAAGAACGTGACGGGAAGCAAGGACTCCATCACCAATTATTAAGGATAGAGTGAGAAGCAAGAGAGGTAACAGAACGAATTTCTTGTAACAAGCCATCTCTGTTGCTTTTGACTTGAGACCTCTTGAAGATTGGAGTTGTGTTTAAGTTCAATTTGGATGTCAAGCCAATACTTCAGGCCTTTTTTACCGATTAAACTGCACTATGCAGGCATCTAGGAGATAAGAGACCAGAGCAGGGTTGGTGGGAAAGACTATCCTGTTAGTTGAACCGTTCCATCCATCATGAGCACACATCAGAGAGGTTTGATGCATGGGCATGCCACATGTAGCAATGATCTTCAACAAAAGTCGATACAAGTGCTGCTGCTTATCTAAACTTTGCTGACAGAGGCAGAGGTCATCCTCTCGTGCACGAAATGTCCTTTTTCTCTACTTGGTTTTTCTTTCTTTTTTTCATTTCATGTATCTCGGTGGACATGAGATTCAACATATACAACTTGCAACATAAGAAACACCTCAAAAATTCAGTTAAACACAATTCGTCAAATCCATCCTTCTTCCAAAAGGCCGATATTGATTGATACCCATAAAAGTAAGCAAAAGTTCACTCTTCTAAGAAGATTGATCGTACTTTAAAATTAAAAAGAGAAAAAACACTGAGAGGATGATCAAAGAGATGGAATCACATACAGTGAAAGGGAAAGCAAAAAAAAAAAAAAGTAAAGTTCTGGCAGAAAGAAGCTCAATAACCTCACATTCGAGCCACATAGGAATTAGCTTGAGTGACGTATCTCACCCACCGATAAGGATTATAATTACCAGACTTCTTTGCAATTTGCAAGTATTTCACCTACAACAAAGGTCCGTCCACAACACAGTGAGTCTCTTATGGCACTCCAAAAAAGAGAAAGCAATGCAATAGCTCAGGATGGTGATGCCAATCGATAGGCAGATTTAGGCAAGACCAGTAACAGGAAATGGAACTCGGCCTCAACTGTAGGCTAGCCAGGCCAAGCCCAGCCACCATGCCTACTCTTTACATAAGTGATCCCCAGAATTCCATGGAGAAATTCCTAGAACCTAATTATAGCCAAGGACTTTTCAGGCCTGCCAAGGTAACACTTGGCTGAAGGCCTTCACCACAGCCAAGACCTTACCATCCTTAAAATCTGACATAGGGAAAACCAATCCAATAGCCATGAGGCCGCCAAGCCCCATGTGCAGGTGCAGTATTCCTACACTAAAATTCAGGTAGCTATACTTGACTTGATGGGTTTCAATATACAATAAAATAAGGGCGCGTTTGGTAACGTTTCTGTTCAAAAAATGTTCCCGAAAATAGAAATAGAAAAAACTATTTCTGTTCCAGAAACAATTTTTGAACAGAAAAACGCGTTTGGTAACTGCACAAAATTTCTATTTCTAGAATAGAAAAATAACATGCAAAGCATCGTTTGGAGGTAAACTTATATAAAAATTTTTTTTCCTGTTTATTATAATTTTTTTTGGTAAACTTGTATAATCTTTTTGTTTATTTTAATTTTTTAATCTTTTAATCTTTTTTTTTTTTTTTTTCTTTTTTCTTCTTTCATTTTCCTTTTTCTTTCTCTTTGGCTAGTCGCCGGCCACCACCGTGGCCAGCGACCGGCTAGGCGATGTCCGGCAAGCTTGCCGGAGCCTCGCCAAGCTAGGATGAGGCCCGACCTCACGCCGGCTAGGGAGGCCGAGCCTCACCATGGCTAGGCCTCTCCGGGGGCCAGCGACGCTCCGGCGAGGTCGCGACCATGGCCAAGGCCGATGACTAGCAAAAGGAAGAAGAAGAAGAAAAAAAAAAAGAGAAAAAAGAAGAAGAAAAATCGAGACAAAAAAAAGTGTTTCTCGGAAGTGTTCCCGGAATAAGAAATAAGTTTTTTCTACTTCTTGTTTCTATTCCAAATTTGTTTCCAAACAAAAAAATTTTTTTGTTCCTGGAAATAAAAGTGTAAATAAACACATTTCTATTCTTTTTTTGTTCCCTGGAACAAAAAAACAAAAATTGTGTTCCGAGAAATAGAAACAAAAATTTGCCAAACACCCCCTAAACTGCCAAGACCGAAGCATAGTGAATGCCATGTACACAAACTATATATATAATGCTCCATATACTATTCCACAATGGAATTGTAATGGGTAGATTCTGAACTTAGAAGTTGAAAGTAAAATCACCTTAAACACTTGCCACACCCATGTTAAGATTTTATTACCTGAAGCCCTGAAGCATTATACATAGGAATGGTGAAAGTCATGCTAACTGGTCCAGATTCCTTCGTGATATTTCCTATGAAGCAACCAAACACATACAATAATTAATCATTATTATCTCCAAAGAGGATATATCTATCACAATCTAGAATCCTCATAGATGACAGACAAATCATACCATGGGATTCTTGAGAAAAACTTAGCTTGGCACGCAGCGTGTTTTCTGATCCACCAACAATCTGCCCCACACAACAGCCATAAGCTCATTAAAATGAATTCGGTGTGATGGAAATTCTGTGGTTAAGTTAAATGAATTAGATTCCTTGAAGACACTGGCAAGAAGGCACCTTTTTCAAACTCCATTCAAGTTTCTTGCTCACTTCTCTCAAATCTGCAGTTTGCCCAACTGCTCCAGGTTCCAGCTCAAAAGTAGCTCTGTAAACACAATCAATTTTGATCAACAAACATTTGATGCTGAATGCACCTTCTATAGTCGGCCGAACTCCCCCCCCCCCCCCCAAAAAAAAAAAAAAAAAAAAAAAGAAAAGAATCTCCTCTTTCCCAAAAGTGAAAAAGTCAAAACATATGCCCCAGGCCCAATGTGACCTACCAGATAAGACTCAGCATCCATTCTAGAGTATACTCTGCATAACTCTTCAAGATCATAATGATGAAACTTCCCTATTTTAACATATATCACCATCATAACACTAAGAAGTGGGATCCCTTAATTGGAGAACAGGTCCTAAAGTGGAGAATACCTTGATGGTGATAAAGGATCTGACTAAGAGCTAATAGTGCATCCAACAGATAATTAACAGGTTTATCCAATTCCTCTTACTTCCAGCTTCTCAGTTAACTTGCATGGTTGGACTCCTTGGAATGGTCTTACTCAATATTATTCTTGTAGAATGATGAACTTTATGACACACTATCACGATACAGCAGAATATCTCGAGCATGCTAGTAACGGAATGAGCTCCCATAGGCATTTCTTTCCATAAATCCAGCTATCTTCCAAAAGATCTCTATATAATAGCAAAATGCTGACAATATTGACTTATGAGGTACCAAACCAAGGAAGCAACTTTTCCTGTAACATTTTTAAAAAAAAATAACAGTGTTCAGAGGGAATACCTGGTAGTATATTTTGGAAGAGGCATCTGTACTACAATTGTATTTGCAGTAATACTTGAAGAGAACTCAGCACGTACTTTAATAATTACTTCAGCCTATATGATTAGTACAGCAGCACAGTTAGTAAAACTGTTGCTTTACTGAAACAAACAGATGCAGAATGGGGTCCACAGCCACACAAATAGTTTAGTAGCACCTTCATAACTGATATTAAATGTACTCACCTTGAGATTACCTGCTTCTTCAATCAATGCGGTTACGCGAAATGGAGGCCTGAATTCCTGGGTCATACGATAGTTCATGACAGGAAATTCACCATCTGGCGGTACCTTAAGCAGGGATGAGGACAAAACATTAAGTTGGCTAAGCTTTTTCTTATCAAAATTTTTAACTGTGATAAGATCAAATGCGATTCTACTTGTTGATATTTGTAAGTAGTGAAAACTTCAGTGTTTTCAGCTAACAAAAAGTCAAGAGAATATCTATCACAACATCTAGATTAAGCCAAAAACAAAAGGTAAAAGTCTACATAGACACGCCCTAAACTTCTCTCCCCTCACGTTAAAGCAGATCAAGTAATCCCAATGCACCATACCAGAGTTAGAGTCCGATCCATGTCAAAGCTGTCGAGGCGCACAGATTCATGAAAATTACAATCGTCTAGTACCACCGCTCCAGAACCTGCTGAACTTCTGTAATCTGTCACAGTTACAAATTAATGACATAAGTAAGGTTGGGATTGCTTGCTTAGATCAAGTAGCTCTAACTAGATGGCCATCATTATTAGTGACAGTAGCATCCCGAATTGCGATAGCAGTTTCTCTAAGAAAATTGTCAATGTTTAGAGCCTGAAAAAGAAGAACAAGAAATGCAAACAGAAGCATTTCTATGACCAAGAAGGTTGCACTCATGTCAAATTAGTCATGTATATTACAACTAAAAAGAATCAGAGCGAAATTCGTTAAGGGAAACCCTGGGAACTACCATATAATGATCTCCCGCCTCTTCCAATATTCAACTCCTCATTCAAAGCCACTCGAATCTCCGGATTTCCAGATAGATAACTCTTCATTTGAATGGTTCCATCGATCTCAGAAGTCAGTATATATCCCTGCCAGAATTCAAGCATTGCACAGAAAGTCAAGTACATCTTATGGTTGCTAGCAGATCAGCACGTTTGAAATATTAGAAGCTTCATTTCTTTCAATTGACGTGCCACTATCCCTGCATGTTGATAGTACAGAGACTTGGATCAAAGTGCATTGACAAATAGCACAGATGTGATGGGTGATTCTGTTCAGCTGATAAGACAAATAGCACAGAAAAGGACGAGTTGCCAACACAATAAATGACCATAGGTTGAATGAAGATAAATCATCTAGCCTAAGTAACTGACAAGTGGTGCAACCAGACAACACTAGTGAGGTTCATAAAGCACAGACAAGAGTGCCATGAAGGTCCACGGAGGAGAATCATCATTCATTTAAACTATTAACAGAAGTATCATAAGCGACTATCAATAAGACAAAAGGGTGTCTCACCTAGATGTGAGAAGGCAAAGTATCTAGGATTCTTTTCATTTCCTTTCCTTGACTAATAGAAGAACATTTTTTAATGAATGTTAAATATTATGACTCAGAGAGGGTACAACAGTTGAGATAAGTATCTCCTTGGAGAACAAGATCAAGTGGAACATTCTGAGTGGAGGAAAGGCCAATCTGGAATATGAACTATCTTAAGTCCCATTTCAAGATGATTTTTTCTCCTTTCAAATAGTACAATATTTGTCATGAACAGAATTTTGAGGTCCCCCAAGCATTAAAAAAAAGACCACTTAAATGAAGATGCCTGACGAATTCCCAGTGGAAAAGATACGCACACTAGAGCTGAAAGTGACGCTGATCTTTTCAATAATATCCACGAAAATCTCCTCCCTCTTCCTTCCAGCAGGCTCATTTGCAATAACCGATTTTGTCACAGCCGTCCCTGGCATCCTTTTACTTCCTTGCTGCAAAATGGTTTTTAAATGCAAATTCACCAACTACATGACAGTGAAGTTTCACTTTTCTTCAGAACCATATAAAACTATTAGAAACACGATACCATGAAAATGGCAGCCGGACCAAGAGGAGGCAGACGAGCAGCATCCACAGCAATTGGCTCATTAAATATATAGGATTTCAGTACTTCAGTCGATGTTGTTTGTACATAACCAAAATCCTAGGATAAACAGTGGTCAGAAATCATATTCAAGCAAATAGTCCTATCTTGCCATCAATGAATAATAGATATGCTTCAGTTTACTTGAATATCAAAGAAAAGCCTTAAGCTAATATGTAGTAATCTGCTGTAAATTAGAGATCAATTGGCCCAATAACTACCGAGCCCCAAAAACTGCATGTATGATATTGTTCTCAAAATACCTTCTAGCTTGTCATCAAAAGATCACTAAGCTTAAAAAAATTGACCTACATGAATGACAGAAATGATAATATTTAAAGGTAACTGTTCCATCTAGTAGTGCACCCAAGTTATGTCCATCATGCCATCAACAGGATAGTGGCACAGGAAAAGGGTTTCTTAACATGAGATCAAGACAAAGAACCGGAAAAAAAAAAAAAAAAAAAAAAAAAAGGCAAAGAATCAGGCAAACTTACAATGACCTCATCAAGCAACTCGTAAACAAGCACAAAGTTTTTCCGCAGCGCATCCTCGCTAAGAACACCAAGGTAATCCTTGATGACACGTGCGATCCTCTGGAGGAGCTCCAAGACAAGAGAAGGAGATACATTGACTCTTGTGGTTGCGACAAACAGTAAGCCGGCCACCTTCACATGAAAGTAGTTTACACCATCCACATTCTACACCGGAAAAAATCTAGAGGTCAAACAACAGTATCCAAAACCGAACTCAATTGGGTTTCCCCGCAATGCCCAATGCATAAAACACGCCACCAGCTCTCCCAAACCGAATGAATGAAACCCATGTAAACGAAACAACAGTATCAACAAGAACTTCCCAATTCAGATAATCCACGGACCTCCAAAATAACAACAGGTGCCAACACTACTCTCCCGACACATAAACTCAGTAGCAAAACGATCGCTAGAGCGGCTCGAATTCACCGGCAAAGAGACGAGAATACCTACAAAGACAGGTGGCGCTTGCGCCTCTTCTTGGCCATCCTCTTTCCAGAACTTCACCTTCCGAAAGAACGTCTCGGTGCTCCCCTTCTGCACTTCCCCGCGATCTAAAAACCCATCAAAAACAGCTCTTTCAGATCACAACAAATCCGCAAACGCAAAACGCAAAACTACAGCACTAGAACACCGGAAATGCGCCCCCCCCCAATCTAGTTCGCTAAATTCACGCGATTCGAATCAGATTTTGCGCCGAAAGGAGAAACCCGATCGACACCAGAACAGCAATCGAGCATCGCGATTGGCACAATTCGCGAACTCTTCGGACACTGCGTAACTGAATTGAGAAAAGATTCGAGAAGAAAGGGCGAAAGGAGGAGTTCGACTCGGAGCCAGATCCGCGGGCCGAGGCGGGAGTGGTCTCTACTCACAGTCGCGGAAGACTATGTTGTCGCCCCGCTGCGAGAGCACGAAGAACTGAGAGATCATCGTCGATCCTTCTTCCTCGCGAGCGGCCCGAGCTCCGTTCGTTCCCTGCGAAATTTCTTCTTCAGCTCGTCTCTGATTTCCTGTTTGTTATCGTCGTTGCGCACCTTGGTCTTTGTCATTTTCAATTTGGCCCCTAATTTAAGCTGGAGTTGGCTTTTTCACCCCCCGGGAATGTGAAATTGCTGTTTTCTTGGAATTGCTTCTGCTTCAAGAAAAAGGTGACTGCCAATTTACCAGCAATGACGTTAGTCCGGAACTTTATCATGAATTTTACCAAAACCCAAGGTCTTTTTTTTTTTTGTTGGTGTTTTGCCCCCAAAAAAGGACCCGATTCACTGGTAATGGATCATATATCGACCAGAATGAGAGATCACCGTTCGATATTTACCAAAATAGTGCAGTTTAGACAAACTTTTTCTCAGCAAAATTAAAAATTTTGGGCAATACCAAGTACCATCTTTTTAGATATCTTAAGAGATTGTAAATAATGCATTATTCTCCGTTAAAACACTCTAGTTATGATGTAATCCTTTCATTATGATAAAATATATCACGAGATATTCAAGGATTAATCTGAACATTAAGCTAAATTTGAGATTGCAAAGATGGTGAGCTCTGAGGTCCTTAAATAACTTTCACCTTACAATTTACAGGTAAACAGATCGACTCATTGGCTTCCATCGGGTCACTAAATCGTCGACTTTCGTCGCCTCCTATTGTGTCAGGACAATCTGCAGAAAGTTCAATCATCTGTGCAGCCACATTCCGATTATACTGCACAGTTCATTTACATGCAATGCGCATTGCAATTTCCAGGACACGCTGGAGGAAGATATCTCAGCGCCAGAACTGGTGATCTTTTGTTGAGTATCTCTTTCCTCCGATGGCACCGCTTCCTTCAATGTCGAGACTCCATTTCTCGAACGTGCAGTCGGTGAAATCATAGTACCCTCCGCTGATGGAAAGCAGTCCATCCTCGACTTTTTCTTTTATCCATGGATATGTAAGCAAGTTGTTTAGGGACTGCGTGACGGATTCCTGCAATATCGGTGGATTCATATACGAAGCATAGGTCAGAAAAGCATCAGCCTGCTGATAAAACTTCACTGTAGCCGGGAACTCGTATCTTCATAAAAGAAACCTTGCCAACATCAACTTGTTTGACATCCAGAAGTAGAAATTTTTTTAGTTCACCTTTTCACAATGTGTGCATTGCTGGTCAAAGCTAAGGTGTCGCACAGCCGCTTCCGTTCGTAGCTTGGCAGCCTTTCCATTAACGACCCATCTCTCTACATAATTTCTGCAGAGGCGCATCATATAAGAGAATGGATTATGATGCATGAAAGCCAGGATTAAAAAGCGATTCTCATGAGCCTTTACTTTAACTTCTACAAAAAGGAAGCTAGTAGTACCCTGTATTAGAATCCCGCATGCCCATGAGGGCTTCAATTCCAGCACATCGACTATGGCCTATGACTAATATATTCTCGACCTGAAACAAAACCGACAGAACTTTTGAGTGTAAATCCATTAAAATGACTGGGTGCGATAGGTATATGAGAGTAGGTGAATGATCAAGATGCACACAGCAATCCCAATCATCTGTCGAATTGTTTGTCCTACTTATAGAGTGACACTCTGAAATCTCATACGTAACCAAAGTCCCAGGCATTAATTGTAGGAAGTTTACACGTTGATGAATTCGCTCAAATGGAGACTTCAGCTCAAAGACACGAGTTATGCCACCGAGAAAAGAACATGAGTACAGTATTTTAGAGGTAGGCTTACTTCAAGAGATTTCACTGCAAATTCGAGAGCAGCGCCAGTTTCCGATGGTCCAAACTGTGGAAACATGAAATCACTTTCCTAAGAGGCGAAGAAGAAGAAAAGCACTTTCTTAACAGCATAAAAATGCAAAAGAGATGAGAGCAAACCTCAATCGCCGGAACAAGATTTGCGACATTACGCACCATGAAGGCCTCTCCTGGTTGGAGTCCAAGTACATTACTCGGGCACACCCGAGAGTCTACACAAGCAATCACCAGGAACTGTCCCAACCACAATTTTAGTCCCAGTGAGACCGCAAAGTCAGTTTACACCAAAATCAAGCAATGTTTGCATTGGATTCAGAAAGAGGCATAAGAGAAAGTCCTGTTTTGTCGTGCATCAGAAATATGAACACTATTAGTTCCTTTTATTCACCTTTGGTGACTGAGCTCTAGCGAGATTCTGAAAATGCGCCACCTCCTTCCTGTTCAAGATGATGAGTTACCTAACAAGCACAGAGTAAAAGACTCCTCAAGAGAACAAACCACAAAAAGGACATCAGCGTGAATTAACTGCCACGTACAAGAATTTGTTGCTCTTGAACTCTAGAAACCTCTGTCTGATCTCATCAAACATGTCCAAGCCACCATCAGCTTTTGCTTTTGCCACATCCTTTCCAGTAAATCTTGTGCGTTGGTGAGTAATTCTAGATGAACCAATTTCCTCCGGCAGCTGCACCTCGATTCTCCTATTCAGATACAGGCCACGATTTTCAGCATTCTATGTAAAATTTGCAGTTTCCACATTTTTCATAGATCACACCGACAGTCAATCTCAGTTTTTAGCAGAGGAGAGACATATTAACTAATCCACGTCGATATGACTTGATTTCCATGACCTAAGATATATGAGAATGTCAACCATATAGTATTGAAAAGGCTCCAACTACATACGCAACCTTCCATCTGGAAAATAAGGCTTTGAGGACAAACCCTTGGAAACAGTAAGAGAACATTATGCAGTCATCATACAAACGGGTCGTCGGTCAACAGAGTGATTAAATGGTGTATCGGCGGGTCATGACCACTCGCATTTTGTCCTAGGCTACACATTAAGCAGCACTGAGGTATGAAAGCGAGAGTCGAGAGAAGAAAAGCCGATCTACCCTATCTCCTCTGAAGACCACAATTCAGAAATAACAGATCAAATTTAATCAGACTCCAAACACTAGTTTTTGGCTCTTACTTCAATAATTCGACTACAATTGCTCAAGAACTGCAGACACTTTCTTTTTATGGTAAGAACTACAGAACAGACACAACATAAGTTACTCAAAATCTGTGAAAAAGCAACCAGCGGAGAAGAAAAGGCTTGCACCATAGACCTGAACATTAGAACTTAAAACCGGCTCAAGCACGCGATCAGCAATAACCAACTCAAATAAGAAGACCAATTAAACATAAACAAACTCACTCTTTCGAAGGAGCCAAAGTGACCCGGGAGTCCTCAAAGCTCTCCAACACGACCTGCGTAATCAGTCGGGATCAATCACGAGTCAACCGTCAATGAGTCAAAAAGAGACCAGAAGCTCGAGATGGAAAATGCGAGGCCCCCACTTCACTGCCAACATTCCATCTCGGGGTCGAGCTGGCGAAGCAGCGGTTGAGATTGATCCAGCGGGCTCTGTAACCTGAACAAAAAGCCATCCTTGGATTAATGGGTCCAAAACATTTTCAAGATTAAGCAGAAAGATCATGATGTTCGAATCAGAGAAGGAAGGAGGAGGACTCACGAGTGCACCACGCCATCGTTTCCGGGCACGAACTGAAGATGAATGGAAGTTGCTAGTTCTGTCGTTGCTCCGTCTTCGCGAGAGGAAAGAGGAGAGGAGAAGGAATGCGATTTGGTTACATGGCGAGCTTATCCGACGAGCGGACACGGATGACTATCCAAGTTTATGGGAGATGATCGTGGCCATTGCTTTTGTCCCTTCTGCGGTCTCGCGAGTGTCTTGTCCTTGTCACTATCTCAACCTTTCTTCTTCTCCTTCGATTTTTTTTGGGCTTGCGTGATGGAGAGGAAATGCCTTTTTCTCCGTGAATAACATTATTTTTCAGGAGAGAAAGAAGAGAAAATAAAAATAAGAGAAAAAGCCACGAAAAATCTTGAACTTTGTCCAAAGTGACAAATTTACCTTAAACTTTTTTTTGTGACGTGAAAAACCCCAAACTTTCCAAACTGTGATACATTTATTCCAAACTTTTTTTGTGACACAAAAAATCCGAACTTTTGTTATGTGACACATTTACCCCAAAATTAGAGAATATTTTGGTCTTTTCATTTTTTAAAATTTTTTAATTTTTTTAATTTTTCTTTTCTTTTCTCTTCCCTCCGCCGACTGGCCGACGAAAGGAAGTTGACGTCCGGCGAGGCACCCTCGCGGCCTCGATCTAGGGCGGCCCTCGCTAGCGTCGGGAGAGGACGGCCCTCGCCCGGCGGGGTGTGTTGGGCGAGGTGCCCTCGCCAAATTTGGCGGCCCTCACCCTCGCACGCATCGGCGAGGGCCACCCTCGCCTGCGTCGGGCGAGGGTTGTCCTCGCCTGTCGCCAACGAGGTCACCGAACGCCGGCTTCCCTCCGCCATGGCCGGCGAAAGGAAGAAGAAGAAAAAAAAAAGGAAAAAATAGAATAAAAAGACAAAAATATCCTTAATGGGATAAATGTGTCACGGTTTGGAAAGTTTTGGGTTTTTCACATCACAAAAAAAGATTTAGGGTAAATGTGCCACTTTGGGCAAAGTTCGGGGCTTTTTTGTGGTTTTTTCCGTAAAAATAAACCGAGGAAGCTGCAGTCCGCGGTTCCGACCGCACGCCTAACTTATTATTTAATATTTACCCGAAAGAGAATTAGTTTAAGTGGACCCGGAATCCTGAGATTTACTTAAAAAAATTAGGGAAAAAGCCACCAAAACCCCAAACTTTGCTCCAAGTGACAAATTTACCCCGAACTTTATTTTGTAACGTGAAAAACCCCGAAGTTTGCTAATTGTGACACATTTACCCCATTAAGGGTATTTTCGTCTTATTTGTTCTGTTTTTTCTTTTTCTTTTTTCTTTTTTATTTTTTTCTTCCTCTCTCTTCCCTCCGCCGGCGGAAGCCGGGCCCGGCGAGGGCCCCTCGCCGGGCCGTCGGCGAGGGTCGCCCTCGCCCGGGCCGGCTAGGGCCGCCCGACGCCGACGAGGGCCCCCTCGCTGCGTCGAGCGAGGATGCCCTCGCCGGATCCGGGCGAGGAGGCCCTCGCCGGACGCCAACGAGGGCCGCCCTCGCTGCGTCGGGCGAGAAGTGCCCTCGCCGGATCTAGCGAGGGTGCTCTCGCCGACGTCGGGCGAGGAGGCCCTCGTCCGACGTCGACGAGGGCCGCCCCTCACTGCGTCGGGTGAGGATGCCCTCGCCCGGATCTGGGCGAGGGAGGCCCTCGCCAGGACACCGACGAGGGCGGCCCTCGCCGGGCGCGCCGGCTTCCCTCCGCCATGGCCGGCGGTGGGAAGGAAGAAGAAGAAGAAAAAAAAGAAAAAAAAAGGAAAAAAGTTTTTAAAAATAAAAAGACCAAAATGCCCTTATAATTTAGGGTAAATGTGTCACACAAATGAAAGATTAGGATTTTTTGTATCACAAATAAAAGTTTGGGGTAAATGTGTCACAGTTAGCAAACTTCATAATTTTTCACGTCACAAAATAAAGTTCGAGGTAAATCTGTCACTCGAGGGAAAGTTTGGGGTTTTTGGTGGCTTTTTCCCAAAAAATTATGATCGAATTTCTAACATTTGGGTCAACCTGAATTTTCGGGTCCGACTATGACCGAGCTATTCCACGAGTTGGATTTCTTAATTCTCGTTCGGGATTGAGTGGGTCCGCATTCTTGGGTCGAAGATACTTAAAGCTGAATTGGCCATTATACCTCAAATTAGATAATAAAAAAAATATTTAAATTGCAAGGTTATTCATTTATAATTGATTAACCTCTGCAAAGTTATAATATAAAAAAGGGAAAAAGCCACGAAAAAAACCATGAATTTTGCCCAAAGTGATACATTTACCCCAAACTTTTTTTTGTGACGTAAAAAACCCCCAAACTTTCCAAATCATGACACATTTACCCCATCAAAGGCATTTTTGTCTTTTTATTCTATTTTTTCCTTTTTTTTTTTTTTTTTTCTTCTTCTTCCTTCCGCTTCGGCCATGGCGGGCCGGCGGAGGGAAGCCGGCGTCCGGCGACCTCACCGGCATCAGGCGAGGGCAGGGACACCCTCGCTCAACGCAGGCGAGGGCGGCCCTCGCCGGCGTTGGCGAGGACGGCCCTTGCCAGATCTAGCGAGGGCACCCCTCGCCCAATGCAAGCGAGGGCCGTCCTCACTCGACACAAGCAAGGGCCATGCCAGATTTGGCGAGGGCACCCCTCGCCCAACGTAGGCAAGGGCCGTCCTCACCCGACGCAAGCGAGGGCGGCCCTCGCCCGACGTCGACGAGAGCTGCCCTAGCCTGAGGCCGGCGAGGGTGACCCTCGCTCGACGCCAGCGAGGGGTGTCCTCGACGCTGGCTTCCCTTCGCCAACCAACCAATGGAGGGAAGAGAAAAGAAAAGAAAAATTTTAAAAAGTAAAAATAAAAAATGAAAAGACCAAAATGCCCTCTAATTTTGGAGTAAATGTGTCGCATAATGAAAGTTCAGGATTTTTTGTGTCACAATAAAAAGTTTGGGGCAAATGTATCACGGTTTGGAAAGTTTGGGGTTTTTCACATCACAAAAAAAAAAAAGTTGGGGAAATTTGTCACTTTGGGCAAAGTTCGGGGTTTTTCGTGGCTTTTTCCCTATAAAAAATTAACAGTCAACGAAGTTATAAGTTGAGATGTACGAGATTAATTTCTTTCAATGAAATTTACTAATTTTAAGCAAACTTATGATAGTTATTTGATAATTGTATGTGCGGTTTTAAATCCGACTACATAGGATATTTTTGAAAATAATTTAAAAGCGAAAATTACAAGCTAAAGAGCAAAGCAGCCCGAACCAAATCGGGTAATTACAGTAGGGAGCTTTTCTTCCTTTTTTCAAGAGCAGACCAACGAACTAGATCAAGAAAAGTCAATTGCAGTCTGGTCTGATCAGGCCGAAAATCCCTCTAGACTTGGCCTGTTTGCACCCCCGGCAGCCACCAACGATCCCGGCTGCCACCAGCGGTTGTGGCTGGTGGTCACGCTGTGCTAGTGCCACCATTCACCGCCCAAGCGAGGGTTGATCGGGCCTTCAATGGTGTTCCCAAGGGCCGGTTGATCCTCGCTTATTGATGATGAGTAGTGGCACCATATGTTCTTCAATATTTGAGAATCACCGTCAATATTTCAGTGTAAGTCCGAGATTTGGGTTAGCTCTGCCTTTAAGTGATAGGGGCTGAGGGGTGACTGATCGAGTCAATCAAAAAATAGGTTGAAAAAAGGTGTGTTTGGTCAACCAACGAAGGCTTGCGTTTGAGCAAGAGTTGTCGGCCCTCGCCAGCAAAGGCGAGATAGCTTCTTCACCGTTTTAACCCACCTCCCCCTTTGCTTCTCTTCCTTGGTCCTCCCAATTCCCTTTTTTCCATTATTCCGTCTTTTTAGAATTTTTTTTTTCTCGATGTAGCACTCTTGTAAAGCGCCGCCAGTAGCAAATTGCCATTTGAAAAGATGCTTATGTTGTTGTATTCACCAGGCAACTTCTCTTCATTATTGGGAATTTCATAGTTCCATATCAAATGGAAAATACCCTATTGAGTGATTCATAAATAATACGCTTAAGTAAAATGGTGACCATATTATGAGGCTACTTGAAGTACTGCATCTGGAATTTGGCCCACTAGAAACTAGTCAAAGTCGTTACTTATTATATTAGAGAACGATACAACGAAATATGTGCTTTTATGGATTGACCAAACGCATATCAATACACAAATAAACAATATGCGACTTTAGACAAACTTCTAAGATAATGAAAAAGATAAGAATGGATTGGACTGTATATCAAATATGAGAGGATCTATAATGTTGTGCAAGTCAACAATAGGAAGAACATCACTTCCTGCGGGGAATTATAACATCCCAAAATCTCACATTGAATGAAAAAGACAAAAATGTAATATTAATTGGTTCATAAGCGAATATTATCAAATAATGATCACCATCTTATATGATTACTTCATATTCTCTTTAAGGATTAGTTAAACCACTCACACCATCTAAGTCTACTGCGTCAAATTAAACTCTTGTGATTGCTCGGTACAATGTTCTGCTTCACAAATTTTTAAAAAATTGCAAGTGAAGAGAGTAACCTCAAAGAAGCCATCAATGCTGTTCTGTACATAAGGGAAAGCAGGCCGCCACTTAAAAAAGCAGCTACAGAAAACAGCTACGGAAGACAGCAAAAATTTGCCTGCCTGCCATGTCAATTGCATGACGCCAAAAAGCCTTCGCTTCCGGAGATTGTCTGGACTCATCACTGAACAATGGCGAATGCAGAGAACTTGGGGAGTGCGTAGGTTGTACGTAGGCTTTGTCAGCAATACATGCTCGGGGCAAGTAACAGGTGACGATTCAAATCTCTCATTTTCTCATTCAATGAGAAAGCTTCGAGATTTCGATACAGACTTGTGCCCGGAGGGTCAACCTGGACTGGCTTATGTTCTTTTCTTTCCCCTTTTATCCATGCAAGGAACAATAGGCATATCTGAACCGGTACTCCCTGCATTTTTGGCCATCGCCAAGGTTCTTCTTTTAAACCAAGCTTTGACTCTTCTTTGCCTCCAATCTCTTCAGGCACCTCCAGCAAAACCACACTGTAAAAGCAGGCACCCGCGACTTGTTAATTCTGATGGAATTAACACCATAGCATCCGGCATTGGTTGCGGCTTGTGAGTGCGCCTCTATCCGAGAGGGAGAGGGAGAGGGAGAGAGAGATTTGGAGAACACAGCAGAGGCATGAGAAATGAAGACAACTGAAACTGAGTTTCTCAAAATATGTGAAAAAAGCAACCAACAGAGAAGAAAAAGCTCGCATTGCAACCAACTAGATTGCCATAGACCTAAACGTTAGAACTTAAAACCGGCTCGAGCATGCGATCAGCAATAACCAACTCAGATAAGCAAGTAAACATGAACAAACTCACTCTTTCGAAGGAGCCAAAGTGATCCGGGAGTCCTCAAAGCTCTCTAACATGACCTGCGTAATCAGTCATGGATCAATCGCAAGTCAACCCTCGATAAGTCAGAAAGAGACCAAAAGCTCGAGATGGTAAATGCAAGAAAAACGCAAAGGAGAAGCCTCCACTCCACTGCCCGTTCCATTTCGGGGTCAAGCTAGCGAATCCGCGGTTAAGGCTGGTTTGGAACATTGCTATTCTCTGGAACAATTTCTTTTCAGAAACACCTTCTTTTTTTTTAATTTATGTTCCTCTAAGGCGTTTCGTAATTATACAAAATTTATGTTCCTAAACAAAAAATGTTTAATATAACCACAAATATTTTTAAATTTATTAATAATTTTATTACTTTTTCTTTTATCCTTTTTTTTTCTCCTTCTTCTAACTAGTCATCGACCCTGGCCATGGCTTGGTGAGGCTTAGCCTCACCCAGCCACTACGAGGTCGGCCTCACCCACCCAGGCGACGTCGACCTCATGATGGTTGGGCTAGGTCAACCTAGCTATGGTTGGGTGAGGCTCAACCTCACCTTGGTTGGGCTAGGCTCGACCACACCCAGATCTGCAAGGTCAAGCCTTACCCAATCTCTGTGAGGCTCGACAACGCCGATCTCAAGGTGGCCGAGCAAAGCTCAACCTCATCAGATCTGGGCAAGGTGCAAGGGACCTTGCCGATGGCCTGCAATCTCGCCAAGGGCCGACAAGGCTCCAACAAGGTCACTATCCACGTGGGGGAAGAAGAAAGGAAAAGAAAAAGAGAAAAGAAGGAGAAGAGAAAATAAAAACTTATTTCTTGAGTTATTCTTAGGAACAAAAAACAATTTTTTTTTTGTTTTTTGTTTTTATTCTAAATCTATTACCGCGAACAAAAAAAAATCACCATATACATTTATGTTTCATTTCTGTTTCAAGGGACAAAAGTGTAAGAGTTTTCCTAATGTGGACTAAATTAATTGATATTGTAATTTATTGTTTTTACGGTTACCGTAAAACAGGGTTGGTCTAAAGAAAGATAGAAGGTTTCTTAATTAGTCTAATATGGGCTGGCTAGTGTGGGCCGAGTTGAGCCTGGCCCGTAATGAGGGGGACTGGCTGGAAACTCTATAAATAGTGCTCAAGTCTCTCCTCTAACCCTAATTCTCACATGTATCCTCACCTAAGGGGCGTTTACCTAACGCTAAACGTGAGGGGGCCGCCTCATTGAGCCAGTGATACGGAGGGCAATAGAGGAGAAGGACTTGATGCGTGGATCCCCTTGATAACATGTGGGTAATCCTTTTCTGCTTCCGCTTTATGTTTGATGGATCCTAAAACAGGTGCGTTAATCTTTCTACTCAATTATGCATGTTCTTGTTCTGATTATGGAGATCCTGGGGTTGCACAATTTGCGTCTAACATGTGGTATCAGAGCAACCATAACCCTAGAACTCGAACGCAATTGGTTTTGCCCTAATTTGTACGGATTTACCATAATTTGTATGGATCTACCCTAATTTGTATGGATTAGCCTTAATTAGTACGGATCTTGCCCTAATTTGTGATTTTCAAGACTTTTTATTCAATAAAAATTAAATTAAATCACAAATTTGGACTGGAATCGACGAGACGAGCAAGAGGGTAGGCGGCGCGTCGCCGGAGGAGGCCGCACGCGTCCCCACACGCGGACACGCTCCGCCTGGGCGTCTCACGCGCGCCGCGCGTGAGCCCCACGCGCCGCACACTCAGGCGGCACGTGCGGGCGCGTGGGGGATTATTTCGGCGCGTGGCTGGTGGCGTTGGACTCGTATGGTGATTTCCTATCTCGTGGTATATTTATTTTATATGTTTGATGGTTTTATTGACGTGAAATTGCATATGGAACCTAAATACGTGTATTTTTAATGTATTTTTGCGTATTTTTCTTGTATTTTCTGTAATTTTGGAAATACATGTGATGGGTTACTAGTATGTTATCACATAATAAAAAGGTGTAATTCATCAATAAAAATCAAACTTTATTGTGAACCGAAGCTGGCTTAATAAGATACAATTCATATGAGATTGTATTTGAGCTATGTATTGAGCTGATGAGAAACAATAAAGATTATGAAACTTTTGTTACTCAAGTATACTTCTTTACACACTGGTAATTTTTGAATGATAGACGACTTAAGGACTCGTGACCAAACTGATGTACTAATTAACACATCTGTTGAATGTGGGTAATGCATGTCAATTAAGTTATTGCATATTGTATATGAACTCATTCGGTCACTTGTTAATGTCTATCAAGTTGAATATTTTTTTATGGTTAAGGAGTATGACAACATTTATGCAGAGCAATAGTATCTACTGTTAAATTTTAGATATTTGGTTCTCTGGTTCGACTCAATTAATAGGCCACTGGGTGAAGTAATGATATTTGTTACCTAAAATTGATTGATAAATCAGTTATTGGCCTTGGAGTTATTTTTGCCTTATGAATTCATGAGTAATAATAGATCAACTGTCAAGCTTGTCGATTTTGTGCACTCTATATTACTATTGATGTTAATTTGTGAAAGATATTATAGATCAGCATTCTTTTTATGTTGTTCTGTAATATGTAATTGGGGTACATAAGAGATGTTTTATTCTCTGTTATGAGAAGTTTCTTATGTTACTTGTTATCAAAATCAATATATCTATATATATATATATATATATATATATATATATATATATAGATACATATATGATTAATTTTTTATTAATGAATAAAGCAATGTAATTAGCATGATATGTGATTTTGGTGATATGATGCCCCTATCGCTAAAGTTAAAATCACATATATATGGTGTATGTGAGGAGTAAAGTTTATATCCCTGGTATAAGAGAATTTCAATGATTCAATTGAGTAGTGACCGCCAAAGTGGCACGCTTGATTGGGTTTGAGAAATTTCAATCTCGTATGATGATTGGGATGTCTTCTAGTCTAATGCGTAATCATACTCCCAAAGGAGGTGATTGTGTATTAGTTCATGGAGGGATACATAATAGTGTGGTGGAGGAGTGACTGATTCTAGTGATTCATATGCCCAAAGGTGATGAATTCACGAAGAATTGGAACATATTCTCATAACCCTTATCATGTGGGGAGTGTACAATTGCATGTCATGTATTCTGCCCAAAGGTGATTATGTGATTTTGCATGTAACTCTCTGGATGTGTACTTGTACGTCAAGTTACACAATGCTCACATGATGCTAATTATATACTACTTGTTTTT
The DNA here is from genome assembly GCA_016097545.1 of Eucalyptus victrix. Classification (NCBI taxonomy): domain Eukaryota; kingdom Viridiplantae; phylum Streptophyta; class Magnoliopsida; order Myrtales; family Myrtaceae; genus Eucalyptus; species Eucalyptus victrix. The sequence goes on along the minus strand of CM027840.1, from coordinate 3,747,786 downwards.
CAGTCACCTTTTCTGTAAATGGTAATTCCGTCATCATTGAGGTTTTTTACTACTTCAAATTTTAAGTTGTGGACATATGATTTGTTGCTTGAGAAAAGAGCAATTGAATTTGCTTATTGTCCATGAAGCGTTCCATTCTGGAACACTTGAAAAGAGGTTTGCCTGCGGACTGCACTGCTATAAGATGGAGGAAGCCTTAGTTGCTTGAAATTATGTCTTATAAGATGAAAGAAGCCTTAGTTGCTTGAAATTATGTCTTGTCTGATATTGAAATTAAGACACATTTGCAAGAATTGTGTTTGAATCCTAATGACATATACATCTCGTATATGATTAAAAATGTTGTCAGGTTTAACAATGGCAATGAGTATTTTGGCAAGTATGACAATGCGAAATAGCTTAAAGGGTCATTTGTCAAATACTTGGTAGATTCTAGGGTGGTAGTTTAATTACTATACCTGAAAATTCTAACATAAAGATTTGGGCGAAAGGCATAAATGCACCATATTGAACATGGTGATGAGTATGATTAGTAAGACTAATTTATCTGGTCTTTTCTGGGCTGATATTATGAAATCAATTTTTTCATATACAAAATGAGTATTGATTTTATGACCTTAAAGAAGGTACATAAATTTTGGAATCACATACTCTAAAGTTTCTTAAATATTGACGTAATTGTAGAGGATAGCTGCTCTCGATTATTAAAGATAATAGTATGATGGAGGTTACTATGTTTTTGTCTTTACCTATACAGATAATTATGGAATCTCCTGTACCATAGACTAAACTTGTTGAGGTTCAAGGTACTATTCTTGATATAGTTTATAATTAAATTTCTTAAACCTCTCAAGTGCGTAAATGAAGTGGTTGCAGCTTTATTAAGGAGATTTGTTAAGGAAAGACGATCAGTTATACCATCGACTATATAGTCTATTTGTGAGAGCATGATTACAATATCCACTATATGGTTGATGTAATGACATATTTATAAATGTCGTTTCTTATTCTCAATTAAGTATGTGATTAGATGCCATAAAAGGCGATATACAATCTATGAAACATGTTTGGAAACTTTCTCGACTTGTCTAAAGATCACAAGTTTATTAGTTGCAAATTGGCGTACAAAACTAAAAGAATTTCAAACAAAGATTGTGGAATTTAAAGCCAAATTTGTAACTAACGTTTTAACTCGAAAGAGGGGTGGATTGTTTATAGTGAAAAAATAATTATTTCTTTAAATGTTCTTTCAAAGTGAACGTGGCATTAATAATTTATTTTGATATAAAGTTACGCCAAATAGATACAAAATCTATATTGTGCAACTGGATGATTTTGCAGCATTCAAGTAAACTTGTGTGTAGACTGAAAAGTTCTAATTCATGGTCTTAAGCAAGTTTCCAGACAATATTATTAAAGTTTCATAGTGTTATTATTTTGTTCAATTGGGAACAAAGTAATTCAAAATACTGCAAGGTCGTGGGAGGAAATTTATTTTTTCTCATGTTTTATGTACATACAAATTGTGACATTGAGACATCTTATATCCTTTGTACTGAGGTTTGTAAGGATTGTTTTTGCCATATTATATTAGATTTTCTCGGAGGACATTTGCTGATTGTATATTGGAAATATTCAATATACATCATTGCAAGCCAGGAATTGCTCCTGTTGTTAAGGGTGATGGACTAAATCTATCACATTGTCCTTATTTAGATATTGAGAAAATCTAATTAAATGGTGTACATTATGTCAATGCATTTAAAAGTATAATGTATGCTCGAATTTGTATAGACTAAATGTTGTCTTTGTGACGGGACTTCTAGACAGATATCGGTCAAATCCAGGACATGATCACTGGGTTGCTGTCAAGAAGGTTTTAAGGTACTTAAAGAAGACAAGAGATTATATGCTAATTTATAGCCATGTTCAATTCTTGCAGTTAGTAGGGTATTTAGATGTAAACTTTGCTGGCTGTTCTGATGACATGCAATCAATAACATAATACATATGTTAGCAGTAAGTGCAGTAAATAAAGTCTTATTTCATCTTCTGCTATATAAGCAGTGTTAGTAATATTCTTTTAGGCTGTTACTTGGGCTTTTAGGCTCCAAAACCTCATGATGGAATTGATCGTTTTAACTTGATAGATAGACCCATACGGTTGTATTGAGATAACAAATTTGTAGTATTATTTATTTACTACAGATGTCTCAAGGGATCTAAATATATGGTGGTAAGATATTTTTTGACCATAAAGAAATGGTACGAAAAGGTGACTTATAATATAACATATTTTCACGAGATGATGTGGTTGCGGATCCACTAACTAAAGGCCTATGCCCATGTGTATTTTAGTAACATATCGTTAACATGGGCTTAGGAGTATCTTCGGATACTGTTGTTTAGTGGGAGCTATTTTGGCTTTATCTGATAAAGTTCACATCTGTGGTTCGTTACACTTAGTAACGGTTTGATATGTATCAACTTTTGCATTCAATAAAATATTTTGAATGTGTTGTTATTATGTTGAATACATATTGATAAAGTCTCAAGGGATTATATAGACCTTGAGTGAAGGCTGGGGGCATCCGGGCATCCGGTTATTAGCCTTGTGCATATGTCTTGTGATACATAAAGAAAGGTTAACCATAAGGACAAGACATATGTGGGTTCATTGGAACCATAAAGCATTCTCTTGTGGCACAAGTTTTTGTGACACCTAAGGTAAGAGAATGGTGACTGACAAATGGAATCTCTCTATGAGAGACGTTATCCATTTGACACACTACCATATTGAATCCATATCAATAAAGTTGAGAACATTTGTGACCATGGAAGGCTCTGTGTGTATACAAGCAGTTACCGCCATGATTCGGCGTTTAAGACTTTATGGGATAGGATTGACTATTAAGAATTATCTCTAGACCAAATGTGCACACATACAGTACGATTTCAATTAATATAGTCCAAGTGGGAGAATGTAAGAGTTTTCCTAATGTGGACTAAATTAATTGATATTGTAATTTACTGTTTTTACGGTTACCGTAAAACAGGGTTGGTCTAAAGAAAGATAGAAGGTTTCTTAATTAGTCTAATATGGGCTGGCTAGTGTGAGCCGAGTTGAGCCTGGCCCGTAATGAGAGGGACTGGCTGGAAACTCTATAAATAGTGCTCAAGTCTCTCCTCTAACCCTAATTCTCACATGTATCCTCACCTAAGAGGCGTTTACCTAACGCTAAACGTGAGGGGGCCGCCTCATTGAGCCAGTGATATGGAGGGCAATAGAGGAGAAGAACTTGTTGCGTGGATCCCCTTGATAACATGTGGGTAATCATTTTCTGCTTCCGCTTTATGTTCGATGGATCCTAAAACAGGTGCGTTAATCTTTCTACTCAATTATGCATGTTCTTGTTCTGGTTATGGAGATCCTGGGGTTGCACAATTTGCGTCTAACAAAAAGAACATAAACACTTGTTTCAGAGAAGTATTACCAAACGCTACCTAAGATTAACCCAATGGGCACTGTAACTTGAACAAAAACCATCCTTTGATTAATGCGTCCAAAACAATTTCAAGACTAAGCAGAAAAATCATGATGTTCGAATCAGAGAAGGAAGGAGGAGGGCTCGCGAGTGCACCACGCCATCCTTTCCGGGTACGACGAACTGTATGGAAGTTGCTAGTTCCGTCGTTGCTCTGTCATCGTGAGGGGAAGAAGAGAGGAGAAGGGATGTGATTTTGCTTACATGGCGAGCTTATCCAACAGGCGGACATGGATGACTATCCAAGTCTATGGGAGATGATCGTGGCCATTGCTTTTGTCCCTTCAGCAGTCCCACGAGTGTCTTGTCTTCGTCACAATCTCAACTCTCCCTTGTCTTTTTGGGGCTTGCGTGATGAAGGGGAAATGCGTTTTTGTCTGTGAATAACATTATTTTGCAGGAAAGAAAGCCTGAAGTCCATGGTTCCTGAACACATGCCTAACTTATTATTTAATTTTTACCCAAAAATAATTAGACTAAGCTGACCAGAAATCCTGAGATTTACTTAAAAAGATTACAATCGAGTTTCAAACATTTGGGTGAACCAGCATTTTCAAGTCCAACTAAGACTGAGCTATTCCACAAGTTGGATTTCTTAATTCTAATTCAGGATTGAGCCGGCCTACGTTCTTAAATCAAAGATACTAAATTGGCCAGTATAACTAAAATTAGATCAACAAAATTTTGAAATTGAAAGGTTATTCGTTTATAATCGATAAACCTCCACAAAGTTACAAATATGAAAAAATTAACGGTCAACAAGAGTTATTAGTTGAGATGTGCGAGTTTACATTTCTTTCAATGAAATTTATGAATTTTAAGCAAGTTAATGATAGTTGTGTGATAATTGTATGTGCAGTTTTAAAATTTGACGACAAAGAATATTTTTGGAAAAAATTTAAAAGCGAAAAGTTACAATCTAAAGACCGAAGCAGCCCAGACCGAACGAAGCAATTATGGTCGGGGCCTTTTCTTCCTTTTCGCGGACTTGGCCAACGAACTAGGCCAAGAAAAGTCAAGTCCGGTCTGCTCTGATCAGGCCGGCAAATCCCTCTAGGCTTGGCCCGTTTGCACCCTTACCCGATGACCCTCCGGCGGCCATCAGTGGTCGCAGCCAGTGGTCATGCTGTGCTGGTGCCGCCATTCACTGCCTGAGCGAGGGTTGATCGGGTCTTTGATGGTGTTCAAGAGGGCCAGTCGACCCTCGCTTATTGATGATGGGTGGTGGCACCACAACTAGCCAAAGGCGTGCTTGCCTTTGCTTGCTCACCGTGTTGGCTAGTCGCCACCGCCTGCGTCCGAGCAAGGGTTGTCGCCCCTCGCTGGCCAAGGTGAGGTAGCGGCTTCACCGCTTTCACCCACCTTATCTTTCGGTTCTCTTCCTTGATCTCCCGATTCTGTTTTTCTGGTTATTGTCTTTTTAGCATTTTTTTTTTTTTGGTACCACTCATTTGGTGCCGCATGTCTTGAAAGTGCCAGCAATTGTGCATTGCCAATTGAAAATATGCTTATGTGGTGTTCAACGGGCGAACTTCTCTTGATTATCGGAAATTTCATAGTTCCATATTAGATGGAGTATACCCTACCGAGTGATTCATAAATAATGCACTTAATTGAAATGGTGACCGCATTGTGAGATTACCGGAGCATTATATTTGGGATTTGACCCAATAGAAACTGGTCAAGTCATTACTTACTATATTAATGAAGATTCACCCGAGTAGATGTGTGCTTTATGGTGGACTAGACGCAAACTTGATCCACCAGGATGGGGAGTGATCGCGGGGACGAGAGGGCACAAACAAGGAGCTCTTAATGGGCTTGTAGAATAATGAAAATGGTAGGAATGGATTGGACCACGTATCAACTGTGGGAGGATGTGTTGGGTTATGCGGGTCAAATCAATGAGAACGGCAATCCCTAAAATGGGAAAGTCTGTAGCACCACAAAATTTCACATCATAAGGAAAAAGGTCATATCAATTGATTCATAAGTAAATATTACTCTATAATAATCACCATCTTATGCGATTTACTTAAAAGAGTACTTTTTGGAGATTAGTTTCAAGTGGGACATGCGGAATAAATAAAACCATTTTTCACCACTTTTAAGGTGCAACACGATGCACCTTTTTGCACCGCATAAGTCCACGGCGTCAAATTGAAGTATCGATTTTGTTTGGCACCGTGTTCTACTTTACAGATTTTCCAATCCACTGAAATCGCAGGAGAACGGAGTGACCTCAAAGAAGCGATTAATGCGGTTACCTTTTCCGTTCGTAAATCAGAAAAAGCAGGCTGCCACTCGAGAAAGTAGCCATACGGAAGACAGTAAGGGGGTGCATGGAAACACTCCAAAAAAGTGTTTCCGGAACACCTCTGTACGGAAAATGTTCCTGGAAAAAAAAAAAAGAATAGAAACGCGTTTGGTTGCGTTTCTTTCTTTTTTGTTTTTTTGTTTCCTGAACGAAATAGAAAAAAAAAAAGAAACAAAAAAAGTTGTTTCTCCTGAAAAGAAACACTTCTTGGAAGGAACAAAAGAACAAAAACCACTCTTCTCTCTCTTCTTTTTCTCTTCTTCTTTTCTTCTTTTTTTCTTCTTTTTTCTTTGGCCGGTCGCCGGCCTCGGCCATGGCCGGCGACCGGCCGTCGAGGCTCGGCCCCTCCCAGATCCGGCAAGGTTCGGGCTCGCCGGATCTGGGCGAGCCCGAGCTCGCCCAGCCAAGGCGAGGCTCGGCGTCGCCCGTGCCTAGATCCGGCGAGCTCGAGCTCGCCCAGCCAAGGCGAGGCTGAGCCTCGCCCAACCACGGCCAGGCTCGGCCTCGCCGTGGGCCTGCGAGCCTCGCCGTGGCTGGGCGAGGTGTCGGCCGAGCCGCCGGAGGCCGATGACCGGCCGAAAAAAAGAAAAAATAAAAAGAAATGAAAAATAAAAAATAAAAAAAATGTTTAAAAAATTAAAAGAAACAAAAAAAATAATAAAATTTACCAAACGTGTTTCTATTCATTTTTTATTCTCGGACCAAACGTTACTAAACGTGTTCTTTTGTTCAAAAACTGTCCCTAACATAAACATTTTTTTTTTTTCTGTTCCCAGAACAAAAAAGAAACAGAAACAAATCCATGCGCACCCGAAAAATTCAAGTGCCCGCAGTATCGATTGCATGACGCCGAAAAGCCTTCGCTTCCGGCGTTTGTCTGGAATCATCACTGAACAATGGCGAATGCAAAGAACGTGCGGAGGGCGTAGGTTGGACGTAGGCTTCGTCAGCGGTATATGTTTAGGGCAAGTAACAGGCGACAGTTCAAAAGCTTCGACATTTTGATACAGCGTACGTCTGTCCATCTAACCACACACTTGTGCCCGAGGGGTCACACTTTGGATTGGCATATGTTCTTCTTTCCCCCTTTTATCTATGTAAGGAACATGGAAGGGCATCTGAACCGGTACTCTCTGCATTCGTGGCCATCGCCAAAGTTCTTCTTTTATACCAAGCTTTGTCTCTTCCCTGCCTCCAATCTCTTCAGGCAACTCCAGCAAAGCCACGCTGCAAAAGCGCCCGCGCACTCGCGAATTGCCAATTTGATGAGAATAGCATCGTGGCATTAAGCATTCGTTTCGGCTTGTGCGTCTGCCTCTATTGGAGAGGGAGAGGGAGAGAGAGATTTGGAGAACACGGCAGACGCATGACAAATGAAGACAGTTGAAACTAAGCTTCGAATGCAGTCAGAGCCTGACACGAGACTGTTTTGCACGAGTGTTCGACCAAAGGTTGGAGGAGTGAGCGTGGATCTTAAGCTCTCAAAAGTAACCAGACCATCAACCTGGCTAAAGCAGAAAACAGTTCAACACCAAAGTCCTCCCCTATGACCCCAAGCGACACAGCAATCGCGGCAGACTTCAGAATCCAAGATGACTCTGACTGTATTGGAGAGGATTACCCACCATGAGCAAAGAGGTCCTTACTTACTTTCTCAAGAACATCGCTCGACATCTCGAGCTACAATGTTTTACATCATCCGACTGCAGCGCAGGACAGTATACATAAACATGCCTAATAATCTACAGACAAAGACCGGAAGACATGACTAACAAACAACAACAATTCAACCTTCGAGCCGCCATCACCTCAATCTCTGCTCGGAGCACCTGATCAAACCCTCCTCGGCCTCCAACATTGCTATTATCTATTTCACCTCCCTCGAGCTCTTGCCCGTCCCCATTTCCTCACCAAGAAAAAAAAAAGAAAGAAAAAAGCCCGCTTTTTGAAGCTGATGATCTCTTGCTGTACTTCGAGATTCATCCGGCGATCGGACGCATTGCAAATTCCTCTGCTTTTTTACTTCAGCGGGATGACCCACATCCGCCGCGCTCCCCGTCACAACGGGTTCTTCCGCGGCCTCCCCCTCTTCCTCTTCGGCGGCGCCGTGGCGGCTGGCTGCTGCGGCGGCGGCGGCGCCATCCCGGCATTCTTGTCTGCCGACTGCTGCGGGAACCAATTCGGCAGCCCGCCCTCGGTGGGTCCGACCTTATCTCCGCCCTCGAACTTCCCGATCGTGAACCCTAGAGGGAACACCGCCCAGCAGCAGTGGTACGCCTCCTTCCCAGGCACCACGGGCGGCGGCGCCTCGATCGCCACCGCCTGGAACGCCCTCTCGCAGCTCTGGCACCTCAGGCAGCACTCCTCGTACACCGCCGGGTACTCGTACACCATGTAGCAGTACGGGCACGCGGTCCAGAAGCTCGCCGACCTCGTCGTCGCCGCCGCGGCTGCTCCTCCCGCCTGCTTCTCGCTCCCCTTCCCGTGCCCGCTCCCGCTCCCGCTGCCGCCTGCCGGCTCCTGCTGCCCGAAGCCCCGGCTCAGCTGCCCGCCCCTCCGCACGGGCAGCTTCGCGCCCGCGGCCGCGGCCGCTGCCGGCGACAGATCGACCTTGGAGAAGAGGTTGAACTCCTTGTCGTAGAGGGACTTCTTGCCCGGGTCGGACAGGACGGCCCAGGCGCCGGCGACGAAGCGGAAGGCCTGGTCGGCGTAGCGGTACTTGTTCTTGTCCGGGTGGAGGAGGAGGGCGAGGCGACGGTACTGGCGCTTGATGAGGTCGTGGTCGTCGGATCGGCGGCCGATCTGGAGGACAGCGTACCAATCGTGGTGGTTGTTGACGCGCTTCTCGGTGGCGAGGAGGACGTCGACGATGGCCAGGATCTGGTCGGAGCCGTCGAGGAGGGGCTCGGTCTCCTGGGCCAGGACGGCGAAGTCCTTGGACCCGGTGAGGTCGCGGGCCACCAGGAGCTTCTCGGCGACGCCGAGGAGGCGCTCGGCCTCGGTCCGGCTCGGGCTCTGCATATTTTCTCGGGAAAAAAAAACAAAAAGAAAATGAGGGAAAGTGGGGGAAAAAAGGAGAGATTGATGGAAAAGTGGTTGAGTTGAAAAGCGTCTGTCCGAGGAGACGACGACGGAATGTCCGGACGGTAAAATTGTGAGTGACGCCGAGTGGACGGAACTGGGTCTGGCGGTTTCGCCTAATCACGCGGGCTTTGGGCGTGCGCTATTCGTTGAGTGCTATGGGTAATCTCGTCTTTTCAATTCTAACTCGGTTCAACTCCAAAACCAGAGGGGCCGGGGCCCGGGGGATGGATTTTTAACTTGTTGCCTTGCTTTCCAAAATTAATAATTTTTAAAGAAATTATATCTAAAAAGATGAGCTAATATCACAAAAAACTATAAATTTGTGTGACAAAAAACTCTAAACAAGTACCTATTGATAAATTTACCCAAAATAAGTATTTTTATGATAAATTTATCCTTTATTAATTTTTATTAAATTTTACCGTCAAATTATTGAATTTAATTATACGTAACAGTTGATGAAAATGCAAATTTTGGATTTTACTCTTTATTTATCACATGTGTATCGGTTTTGATTTTTTGTGATATTTATTCAATTTAATGTAAACTAACGGAATTTAAATTTATTATAAATATAATAATTTAAGATTTTTTATGGTTCAAAAATTAATTTGAAGTAAATTTGAGTTTTTAATAGTCAAACGATTAGTTCTAGATAAAATTATCGTGAGTGTTATCAACTTGGAGTTTTTCATGCTATTAATCATTAAAAAATATACAAGTACTATTGTTTAGATATTAAGGAAAAAACAATCAAAAACCCTTAAATATGTTTATTGTAGCACATTTATCCTTTTTTTTTTGCAACATAAATAAGTACAAACTATACTCACTAGGATACATTTATCATAATTTTTTTTCTCGTGACGTCAAAACCTCAAACTTGTACTTACATGACACATTTGTCCTTCCTTAAAGTTTAGTTAGATGATTATCATAGTAAAACAGCATCTTTTTTGTTTCTCTTTAGCCATGTAGCTATCATTGCCAATGCTATTTGGCTTCTGCCATCCATGAAGGCACATTTTTATTGGCGTTTACTGACAGAATATTGATGTAGTAAATGTGTCATGTAGATATGAATTTTGAATTTTTTGCACCACAAAAAATTTAGAATGAACATATTAGGATGGATATACTTCTGGGGTCTTTAGACTTTTATGATAAGTTTCAAAAGTTTCCCGTTAGAAAATGTTGCAATTTAAGCTTTATGAAATTTGCAAAAATGTAAAACTTCACAAGTTGTCAAATTTGGTAGAGTCTATTTATGCAGTTTTCTCCACTCACATTTCCAAGTGGTAAGTTAGAAACATGTAATATCTTTTCCAGCCCAGCATTTAATCGGTGGTTACAAATCGCATGTCTTGACCACAAGCATACTTAACCAAAATTAAATGTGAATAATGTCTACACCTATAACAAAATTAGCGTGACACAACTTGTAACCTGTCAATTAAATATATGATTTAAGAAATTTTCTTTGTCCGAAAAAAGAGGCTTATATTGCCCCTTAAAAGTAGGATAGTGTTGTTTCTACTCCTATATGACTAAGTCCATCAAATTTTTACAAAAAAAATAAAAAGAAGAAGGAGAAAAAAAGAAGAAGAAGAATATAAAATTACCCTCAATTGTTAAATTAAAATTCAATGCGATAACCCCAAATTTATTCGCTTTTCTTTTTTATAATTTTTTAATTTATATATAGGACATAGTTACATAATTAAGAATTTCACATGTTTGATTTTTTGTTATTGTAGGTATCCCATATATATTAAAGGCAATATGTTTTATCATGGTTAGTATTTACTTCCATACAAATTAGTTTTATTGAAAAAGGAAATTTTTTAGAAACCTAGTTCTATTCCACGTTATCGAGAAAATTTATGGATATGAAGTCAGGTTGAATCTAAAAAAGAAAAAAAGAGAGAGATTAACATAGATAATTTTTTTCAGAGTCAATTATTTATACAATTTGACTTTTGTCATGCATAACACCATCAAATCTCTTCTTATTGGTTTTCTTTTATATACATATACCTAATGGGATGATCTGACGAAGAAGAAAAAAGCCTTAAAGATTTTCCAAAATAAAATCACAGTTTATCCTCCAACGTGAAACTTTAAAGAATAATACCAAAACATTTCATCAAATGATAATTCTTTTTTTTTTAATGCTTCTCATTATTTTCAATTGACAAAAATATATATCATCCATTAAGTGTATATGGAAAAATATCGAAATGCCTTATTGTGCATGATGTTTAAGTGTAATCATTGATATTCCAGTAATGTCAACATGTTATGCATAAAAGTATCTCGCTAATAATAGGAAAAAAGATAAATTCTTTAATGTAGTAAATAAAAAAGATTTGATATATATTTCAAAGCAATGAAATTAAAAAATTCGCCAAGAAACTGAGCTTTTGAGAAAACAAGAACAAATAATAGATAAGTTGTTATAAAAGCAATCATGAAGTGAGACTTTTAAGCTTTTTACTATATCACATATTTATCTTTTTTCCTAGTGAAATTCTTTTATCCAGATCAAGTAAAACATTATAGGAAAATCCAAGAATACACTAAAAAAAAAAAAACTCTATAGACTAAAAGATGCATTTGAAATGCTTATTAACTAACAGCAACTAGATTAGAAAATTTTAAAAAATGGACTGGGGTCTCACTTTCTGTTTTTTTTAGAGAAGTATTGGGGCATTACTTTAAATTACAATTGAATTATTGAAGGCAATTTTATTTTTAGCGTAAAATTGAGGTACTCATTCTACAATAAACATTATAATTATAAATATACTTTTTTTGGGGGGGGGTTGCTATTTCCACTTGCACCTGTCATCACCCATCTATCATTGATCGATGTTAAACCGCTTATTATCTTGCGCGAGAAAATTCGATTAAAATTCTTAAACAACCTATTCACCCCAGTGGTAATCCCCTTGGCGCCCATTTGCTGTCCCCATGGTAAGCAAATGACGTGTGCTCCGGCGCCCATGTCAGAATTTTGACGATCCATGTCTAACATAAATCTACCGGCAAGTAACACAAGTATATTATAACGCGTCGTATGTCGTGGAAAAACATGTGGTTTGGTACCCCCGGCGCGCCTTGAGATTTTCCCTTCCAGTGCGAGAAAAGGTGGGGTTGATGGGGCCAGGCGGATCCACCAAATGAAGCAGGACTTCTTGCCATTGGGCCTTACAAGAAGCAGCACTCGTAGCCTCATAAGGCCGAGCGAAGAGATCTTGGATTTGATTGCGCTGGTACACCGGGCAGACCCTGAGCCCTCAAATCAAGCACGGCTCACCAGAATTCCTAAAAGGAAAAGTTCCAGTCTGTGAAATTGAGCTCCAAAGTTGATTGTCAATTCGTCCCCAATTGCGGCAACTGTGAAATTGGTCTCTTAGCGAATGTCCTACAACCACAGGTCCCACTTCTCGTTCTTACCTTTTGAAAATTCGTATTTCTTTTCTAGAAAGAAACTTAAATTTAAACATAATTAGACGCACTCTCCACTTTTGACTTTCTTTTGATTTGTCTCCCCATCACTTTTCTTTTCTTTTTTTGCAGCCCTCCCTCTCTCTAGTACTCCTTTTTTCTTTATAAATCACTCATGTCGGGACTGTTCTTTTATCCTCGTGTTTTTTTTTTTTAAATATCAATCGAGTGCTTGAAAGTTTTTAAACACTCGACCAATCTCCTTATGGTATTAGGCCCCCCGACACAAAAATTTGTGCTCTCTTAGGAGTGACCTAATTAGAAATTGCAAATACAATGATTCAAATCTAAACCATAAATGAGAAGGACAAACATGCTTATTACTTTAGTAACGCTTAGGGTTGTTCACTTGCGTGGTTTTATGTAAGAATAAGTTGGATGGTAATTTGTTTTCATGATTTAGATCAAGAATTAAACAACATTGTTACATGAGGCTAACTAGCTCTCTCGAACTGCCAAGGGTTAGGCCTATGTATAATGCCCTTACTTTGACTTGCTTAACTCTTCGTTCTTTTCTTTTTGTCCTTTCAGACAATGAAGAAATTAATGTTAGATTAATAGAGAATGAGATTGAGAAAATATCATATTAACCTTTTAAGATATGGCGCGAGTCAAAACTTGAATGAATGATCAAGTATAGAATTATATATGTATCGACAACGTAAAGATTGAGGATATGTCACTAGACTCATTTATGAATATTCACTCCTTGATCACTTAACTTAATTCACGAATTAACTCTTTTCCTCGAAATGGAGGACTAGGAGAACAGAGCTTGACCCTTTCATCTCAACAGTCAGGACAAATTTCATTCCATGAGTCTCAATTTTCACAAAACAAGGATGATCATGGATACGGACTTAACTTAGTCAATTAATGACTAATATATTTTTGATCTACACATAAGAAGTGAGCATACTAATATTGCGCCATCGAGAATTTCTTCAGTCTTGATTTGAAACTCACTTACCCAAATACCAAGTTCCTTAATAATTCGCTAAAAACACATTTTGTGGGGGCAGCACTGAGGTCTTTCTAGCAAATAACGTAGCTAAAATATACGCATTTTATATAACCTATTTGAACCATCCGTACTTTATGTCATGTAAAACCTAGCTAAAGTGCAATGGTTTCCATATAATTGTCACTTTTCCACCCTTGTATTTCTCCATTCGAGAGAGAGAGAGAGAGAGAGAGAGAGAGAGAGAGAGAGAGAGTCTCAAAATGCTGCAAACCCCTTGTTAAAAAACATGGCACTTGTGCCTTGGAGAATGAGGACTTCTTCAATGTTCCATTTCACATTGCTAAGGACCCAATACGCTGTACTTGCGCCTCGGACAACGATCAAGTTGGCACAAAAGAGAGAACAAGAGCAGGAAGTGCTGTTCAAAAGTCCCATTCTCCTAAAGGGGGGAATAAATTAATTCCAAAATGGCCTATCCGGGAACATATTCTAAGGGCTATACTAGTGCGCTTTCGCATGGACGATGACTCAGCCCTCCCCCTCTCTAAAACTAGTAAAAAAGATGACTGGGGATCTGAAGAACGTGGGTGGGGAGTCCATGGCTATATATAGCAAAATATGCTTCCCGGTTTCCCTTCTCATTTTCTTACTTTATTCTTATGATGTTTCTCCTCTAATTTCTCTGGAATTTGCTTGTCTCCCCACGTCGGATTATAAGCTTCTTCCGAGGTTCTGACTTGGTGCTTCGTGATTGACTGCCGGAGCACCTGAGGCATGCCTTGATTTGCTCGGGGTTGGTAAACCCTCCTCTTATCAAGATCGGTTTATTGCTTCGAGATACTATTAAAATAGGCTATAGTTATACCTTGTATAGAAAAGAACAAAAAAATGGACCAACAGGACAATAGAGAAATGTCTTTAGCTCAAAACCATTTAGTATGCAAAAGCAAATTAATTCGATGCTGGTGATTAGTTCACGGTTCGTCGACACGCTTAACAATGTGTGAAATAAATAAAAAATATTTAAAATGGCAGAAAAGAAAAAATAAAATTCCCTTCTCATAAAATATAATAGGAGGCATATTTGTGGGGAATTTTAGTATGGCGTATTATTCTTCTTTCCGACAGCATGCTTTCAAACTGAAAATGAACGGGGAATATCGGATGCAACTATGCAGTTTTCTTGCCTTTTGGCCATTGGCTTGGCAGCCCTAGATGTTTAATTGCTACTTTTTTCTTTTCCATATTATCTTGATTCCAACTTTTGGAGAAATTTGAGATTCCTTCTTTCCTTGGAAAAAAAAAAAGGGGGGGGGGGGGTGCGTTGACCAGCACCGGGGCCGATATTCTCGAGGAGCAACTTTCTTTTTCCTCGGTTTCTTTTCTTATTTTGTATTTTTAGTGATTGACGAATATTGACATGAACTGAGAGGTCGCTTTCTGGACAACTACGCAATTAATATGCAATTCCCAACTTTATTCGATGAATCTTAATTCGTTTACTTTGTAAAAAATAAATAATTTAAAACGATATTTTTCAAAAACTAATAATTTATGATGCCTATAAAAAGAATAAATAAAAAATATTTTTCTTATCTATGAAAATATTTAAATATAAATTGTTATGAATAATAAAAGATTAATTATTTCGAGGCGATATAAGTGATTATTTTTTCAATTTTTTTTTTACTAATCATTCATATTTTGCGATATAATCTAAAGATTAATTCTTCTCCACATTTATAAAAATATCTATAGATGACCATTTTGGGATGACACGTGTCACCGTCTTAAACCATATTCAATCATCTAACTTTCTTCGTATTGCAATTCCCACATGCGATTCCTAACTTTATTCACGTCCGAAAATATTCGGACGCTGCTCTTTACAATCCCCTTAATGGAAGGTTTTGAGAGACGACACGTGTCACCCCTCAAAGGCGTCCTTTCAGTGTTGTCATTATATTTTGTATTATCCAACTCATGTAACGTTTTTCTTTATACTAAATTTTTTTGTTTAATTTTGCCAGTTAATCTTATCCTTTCCATCACTATCTTTTCACTTAATAGCCAAAGAAGAAGCGGAAAAGTGCTGTTTTGCCTACAACATTTAGTTTCCCTTTCATTTCAAAAATAGCTTTTATTCTGCAAGCGAAGCGCAATTACATGCTAGTCTAGTATTTAGATGAAAGTTAGTTCGCTGCATTCAAACAGCTAGGAGGAAAAAGGACCTTCTTAATGAAAGGGTCGGAGGAATAGCAAACAGGTGAGATTTTCTTCATTATGAAATTATCTTCTTCTTTTCTTTTCTTTTTTTTCTTAAACATTTTCAAAGGACATCAACAAAAAATGATGTTGATGTGATTTGGTTTGGAGTATCAAGGCTATCGATGCCACTTCCTATATGTTGGATCCTTGAAGTAGCTATCAAATGATGTATGTTTTACAAGATCAACTTTCAGAAATGTTCATATGATAAGATACTAAATGTGTACCAAAAGAGGGGAATTGCACACAAGATAAGGGAGAATCTTCATGGATCAATTTCTATTGTTCAAAGTTTCACTTTTCATGACGGTTGTGTAAGACCACATAAAAGAATTGTGATTGGAGATGACCTCATGCTCATTTTGATGGTCTGATTGGCTTTCGATCTACAACATGTGTGGTACTATTTTTCTTGATCGGCACAAAAAATGGTGGATGCAATCCTGTTTAGGCTTGGAATTTGGTTTGAAACAAGAGTGCAAAGGTAGCTTGGTATAAATTAATTGGGATTAAGCCAACTTGAAGCAACCTTTCTAGTTGTAGGCTTATATATATTGAAAAGATGGTCGTTCTAGTCCTAGCTCTAGCTCTATTTATAATGGAAGAACATCGCTTGACAATTTGGTCCTATCTTCGGTTTGAAAATTTGCATTCAAATCCAAGCGTCAATCCATCCTTTTCCCAATTTAGAATTAATTAGTATTTCATATCAGGTATGTTAGGCATTCGTTAACGAGACTTGTATGTAAATTGAAACTTTCAAGTTATCGATTTTCATAAGTCGGGAACTTAATGATGAAAATGTCTTGATTTCCGATAATACATTTGAAAAGTACAATGTCGAAATCATAGTTTCTATCTAATATGACAAATACCAACCATAAGAAAACTTCAGGCGACTTCGAAGAGCGCCTTTATTTTTTCCCCCTCAACTCAGAAAAGCAAAAGGGGGAATCAAGGAAAGGAAAAACGAGGAAGTACTTTGAGCGAATCGATATCCAGAGTTTGGAAGAAAAACGAGGCCTTCCTTTAGGCGACATCTATGACATATCTAGAAATGCATCCAATCCACCATATTTAAATGGGAAGCCTATGCGTGGTAGCATCTAGACCACATATTTTCTTTCGTCCTCGTGGTGCTTTGTTTCCTTCATTTGTGTCGAACCAAGAAAAATGTGCCCAATCAACGTTTATTGAACTCAAACCAAGAAGTGAGCCGCGACAGGACCACCTTCGCTCGTTTCGGTTTTCTCCTTTAAACGCTGACGACACCTTTTCCGGTGCTTCGGCGCATCAAATGCCTTTTAAGATAGATTTTCTACCGTTACATATTCTAAAGTTAAAAGGTGAACTGAACTTCAGCCTAAAATACAGGAAAATAGAAGCCATAAAAAAAAAAATTGAATTTGGAATCTTTTGCTTTGATATCACTTGAGATTTGAGAATTTGCTAATAGATGTTTTAAAAGTTTGAACTATTGAAAGATTTGTTATTTAATAGATGGACGATGTAATATTTAAATATTATAACAAGACAAAAATAATATGCTTTTTTTTTCTTGACTTAAACTCTACTTTTGACCTCACGCAGATTAGACACCATCTTAGATTGGGTGAGTAGCCCAATTATGAGATTATTTGAGTCATGTCCTTCATCGCTTGACTGTTCATTCTTAAAGTTTGAACCGTCAAATAAAAAGGTGCGTGAGGAACTCTAAACATTTTATTATGATGCCATCTCGAAGTTGAGTGCACAATCATTTGTCCTTAATTACTTAACGCTTGAACAAAATCAGAATGTGATTTGCATCTTAACCTAGTAATATGGATTCAAAAACTTGTATCGTGCTCCTAACTCAGAAATTCATTTCTTATATAATTACTATAAGCCATTTTTTCAGGGTTTGATGTGGCCAAACTTTTAATTTATGAATAGGGCTATAAAGGTGGATTAATTTGAGACACGTCACACTTTACAAACAGTAGGCCCATCGTGAGACCCATCGGCCACGTTTATTGCATCCCTATATATAATATAGTTAGGCATGTATCTTAAATGGGGCATGCTGTATTCTTTTTATAAAACTCATGACTCTCGTCCTCTCTTTGATTCATGGACGCATGTGTATCAACTTTAGCTTTGGAAGGTCTTGGCAAATGCCTAGAAGACTTCCCTTTCTTTTGATGTGCAGTTTGCAAGCGGTGAAGTATTTCTCGGCAACCCGTAAGCATGCATATTTCACATCATCAATGAAAAAAATATCAAAAAAAAGAAATTTATTACACTTTTATCAATTCAATTTTAATTTTTTAAAATTTTATTGATTAAATCTTAAATATTTTTACGTATTACTTAATTTAATCCATTCGGCCTATTTTGGCCATAAATTTTGGTATTAACTCATCATGGAGATAATATTTAATATTTTTCTTATTAATTTTCCATTTTTTCTTTCTATTTTCCTTCTTTGTTGTTTTCTTGCTATGATCGACAAGGCTCGATGAGCACTCGTCTAGATCTAGACAAGGTTGCCTTGCCCAAACCATTGTGATCTCATTAGCTATGGGCAAGGCAGCCTTGTCTAGATGTAGGCAAGGCTGGTCGTCTATGGCTATGATGGCCTCGCCCAAATCTAGGCGAGGTCAAGCAAGGACTATGATGCCCTTGCCTAGTGGCTAGCGAGGGTTTGGTGACCCATAAGACACGATAAGAAAACAACAAAGAAGGAAAAGAGAAAAAAATAAAAAATATTATTAAAAATATTATTAAAAATTATATGAGTCAATGCTTATTATATCACATAGATAATTGTCATCCACATTAATGATTTCCGGCTAAATTGATAAGATTGACTAAATTGGTAAAATATAAAAATATTTAAAACTTAATTGATAAAATTAAAATATTTAGGTCCGAATTAACAAAAGTATAATATGCTTTGCACTTTTTGAATAATTTTTTCTCATCATTAATAGTGAACTACGTCTTGCGATAAAAAACACTCGTATATGGAAAATTTATTGCGGTATCTGAACTGTATTTTACTACTCCATGCGCCGATTTGTTGTTATTCAACCACATGTGCATTTTTCGATGCAATTTTTTATTTGGATTTGCAAGTGCGGAGGGATATTCAATATAAAAGGTTTTTTTCTAGTGGTCCCACCAGGTTGCCCAAGTGATAATTGTAGTTTCCCTTCTCGCTTATGATAAAGGTTCAAATCACCATATTTGTACATTCTCTTAAGCTAAACTTATATTGCTAGTAATTACTCGTTGTGTGTGGTGCGACTACAAAAGGCTCTAATTTAGCAGGTGCTTAAGGATTCTCGACTCTATATTGATATTAAAAAAAAAATCTAAATATTTTCGATTCTCTTTTTTTCCTTGCCAATAGTTAGTGAACATGATTTACTGTGACATTTATGTATAGCTCGCCTTATATGCCCAGAGCAGCTCATACCCTTTATAGTTTCAATTTTTCTGACAAGTAGAAAATTTGAAACTTTCGCATTCTACTTCAAATCCTAGTAGAAAGAGCTTCTTCTACGTTATACCCAGAAAAAAAGCTCGGAAGTAATGCCTGGAATTCCGGATCATTTTGGTAATGATTAAAACCTTTGTGAAATGATTTTACACGCATACATAAGACCCCCTTGAATTGAAAGGCAGCGTGGATGCTTCCTCTTTGTGCTGCATTTGCACGTGGAGAAGAGAGCTTTTCCACCAGTTCAAGTCCTGATAAAGCACTTTTCTTTCATCTTTTGGGTATTGTTAATACGCGCGCTAGGGGAATGTTAAGTGCACTTAATTGATGATAATTTAATTTTTTAAAGCACCAATTGTGCATAACACGAGATCCGTTAATCCACTGAGAAATGTAAATGCCCTTAATTGATTGCATAATCCATGCCCTTAGAAACTCATTAACGTTTTGTTAAAAAACGTAATTTTCTCTTTTAACTAGTTAGGTTGGTGCCTGTCCTCGCACGCTAATTGTTGGTTTTATTTCCGTAGACTGTCATGGAGTAATTACATTGAATTTCTGTAAATAAGGTTTATAAGTTTTCATACCTTCATGATGTGTGCGAAATACTATATGTTAATCAATAATATAGTAACATCTAGATTATGAATGCATCATGTGTAATTCACCTTGACATATTAAGAAAATCATCATTCGTAATTTATAACTGGTATCCTATGCTAAGAACCGAGATCTACAATGTTAAACAAATTTAAGTTTTTTATAATTCATTGATAGGAAATTGTAATGCATTTGAGTGCAAAATATAAATCCATAAAAAGGGCATTTGGTACGAGGAAGATCAACCCACATCTTATGTTAATGGCAGAGTGAGTTTTACGTAAATTCGAAAAGTATAATATACGAAATTGATGGAGTTTATCTTCTAAATGCACGAAAAACATATACTCGCAAATGTTTAAATTTAACTAGTTAGGTTGGTGCCTGTCCTCGCACGCTAATTGTTGGTTTTATTTCCGTAGACTGTCATGGAGTAATTACATTGAATTTCTATAAATAAGGTTTATAAGTTTTCGTACCTTCATGATGTGTGCGAAATACTATATGTTAATCAATAATATAGTAACATCTAGATTATGAATGCGTCGTGTGTAATTCACCTCGACATATTAAGAAAATCATCATTCGTAATTTATAACCGATATCCTATGCTAAGAACCGAGATCTACAATGTTAAACAAATTTAAGTTTTTTATAATTCATTGATAGGAAATTGTAATGCATTTGAGTGCAAAATATAAATCCATAAAAAGGGCATTTGGTACGAGGAAGATCAACCCACGTCTTATGTTAATGGCAGAGTGAGTTTTACGTAAATCGAAAAGTATAATATACGAAATTGATGGAGTTTATCTTCTAAATGCACGAAAAACATATGCTCGCAAATGTTTAAATTTATATAAAGGTAGCATGATTGTGTCCTACTTTTCTAATTTGTCTGATTTTTGTTAGATTTTGGACTATGTATGGTCGGTTAGTTTCTTCTTAGCTAACCTTATTATGAATATGTTTTCCAAATTGATTGAAGTTATTGTTTTTTCACGGGCTCCTAGATCATTTCATGCACGTTTGGAGATTAGTCAATAATTTTTCTTCTTTAGTAGGATGCGCGTGCAAACGCCTATATGTACATTTAGCAGCACTTGTGAAATCAAGTTGATGCTCAGACTGCCGTGGCATGTGGTTATTGATGGGGAAGGTCTACCTAACTTGAATAGGAACTCTCCTCTATCGTTCTTCGCACGCAACGCACCTGCCCTTTGTCTCATGTAAAGAAGGATAACAGATGCACGTTTTAATCGACGTGTTTCGCTTTCGAACACACTGGCTCTCGTCAGGTCCATTTCCACTTTTAGATATTTTTACTCCGTTGGTTGATGGAAGACCAAGTGTCCGAAGCTCAAATTATGCAATCTCGGCCATGCAATATCGTGGATCGGAGTCGGATGTGTCTCTCCTACCCAACTTATATAATAATAATTCAAATGGTCCATGAATTTTTATTCAATGTGTAATGTGGTTCGTGAACTTTTAATTTATTCAATATATCATTTAAACTTTTAGTACATATTCAAATTGGTAACATTAAACATTTTCATATAAATTAAGGACCGACTTAAACATGTATTAAAAATCTATCGATCATACTGAATAAATTAAAAGTTTAGAAATCACATATCTACTGAGCTAAAGTTCATGAACCTCATTTAATAAATTAAAATTTCATGGACTATATTGTATATTAAGCCAAAGTTCATGAACCGTATGAGTCATTTTCCCTATTTCAATGTCCCTCTCCCGAAAGACACATAGAAAGTAAATGTGGGATCAATTTGATCTTGCGAGGAAAGAGTGCTAAGGTGCTTGTATTGTGTAATTTTTCATGATGAAAATTTATACTTTTCATGCTTATCATTATTAAGGAAAACAATTAATTTTTATTCATTAAGTGGTACGTTGAAAACGCTTTTGGATATTTGAATCTCATTTGAAATAAAGAGGGTGAAGAGGTGAGTGTCTATTAAATTATCTCCTTTTTTTAGATCGTTTTCCTAATTTTAAGTGGAAGTATTTTATTTGACCGTAAATGTTTTTTTTTGATCAACCATTATTAGCGAAAAAAAAATTGAAAGTATGAAAAATTGATTTGCAGAAACTTCTACCATTGAAACAGACTCACTATTCATTTTATCTTTGCTGAATAAAAAAACACTCGTGACTCTTTTCAAATTTAAAAAACGTATTTAATTTATTAAAAATCAGATGGGACTCGCTTAAGGGTGTCTCCAGGGCATTCATCTCTAGAGATGAACTTGTTGATGCTAAAGGGTATCCAAAGTAAAGGGTGAGTTCAACTGATTCAGAGGTATTTGGATTTAAGCCGTGCGCTTCCACCTTTTAAAGCACGCTACATGTTTGGAACTATATCACGCGAATGGACCGGTAATAATCACGACAAGATTTCTTAGCAAGACGGATTCTTTCTCCCTTTAGAAAAATAGTTTATTTACCGTGCTTCACCCGTGCAAGGCTGCATCAACACGACTCTCGTGGGATCATTAAGCATACGAATGGCATAAATTCACCTCTTAATTACATACGCAACATGTCTACAGTGTCATTTAATCTGACAAGGTAGTAAATGCTTGAAGATCAACTACTTCAAAGAATTCTATGCATTGATAATTCGGATAATTGGGGGCTGCATCGCAAAAGTTATAGGATCTGTCATTCAATCTTGCTAAGTTTAATATCCAGCAACTACGCAATTTAGAAGCTAAAAATCCACTAAACTTGTTATAATCGGCCTTTACGGCCTACTTCTGTCATACAAACTAGCGCTAAAATTGGTAATTAGAGGAGCTCTATTCACAGGTACTCCGAATATTCACCTATTCCGATCATGAATGTCGTGCAGCTAACGCAGAATATACAGTTCATGCTCGTTTCTCTCTCCACTTCTTTTCCCCTCTCTGTTTTCGCTTGTCAAATCTCACAGAATCTTTCACGAGCAAGCATGGCGATCAAGCAAACTTCAGGCAAAGATGCCCTGTGAAAGTTCTTCCTTTGCTCTAACCCCCTTAAAGGAAACACCCCATAATCAGCTCCCAGTAGGCAAGATTCTCAACATACTTAAGTTTTTAAGCATCGAAAACGGCCTAAAAAGCAAAGGTTTCACCTTGAAGAGAATCGATGAAAAAACTT
Source organism: Eucalyptus victrix (assembly GCA_016097545.1). NCBI lineage: Eukaryota > Viridiplantae > Streptophyta > Magnoliopsida > Myrtales > Myrtaceae > Eucalyptus > Eucalyptus victrix. Next base: position 3,724,846 of record CM027840.1, on the reverse strand, counting down.
CTTGCTGGCTACATCCCCGAACTTTATCAGGGCTCGCTTTAATCTAAGTCTAGGTTTTCAGAGTTCTTGGTATTTATCTGGTCCTAGGCTCATGGCGACAGTGAAGTGTTCACGGAAGAGATTGGGAGATGAAGATTTACCGGACTGAAAAGAAAAGCTACTGGGGCTAAAATTACTATAAGAATAAAATTTAGTAAATCTCAATGACGATTACCTTGATACGATACGAACCAACAAAAATCAGACAAAGTAGGCCCTGAGGTGGCATTCTTATCTACAAAAAATCTCTGTACGTATGGCCTCCAAAAATTGATGATAAACAGTACATACTATCTTAGATGAAAATCTCATGAATAATTTTAAGAGGGCTTTCAAAATGAGAAATTGTGATTTATCATGTAGAAGAAAACAAAATATCGTGCTCGCCTTAGAAAGTTCAACCAAAATATTTAAACTATTATCCTCTCTCATGTAAATTGGACTTGGGCTTAAGATAATATTGAAAATATAGCCAATGATCATTTATGTGAAATTATTGTTAATCGTGTTAAAAGTTTAAATTCATATATTAAGGAAATAATATTCTATAAATCCCATATTCATACGGCATGACGTGGTGAAATGCTTACGATCAAGCACTCTCAAATGCGCAATGACATGGTAAAGTTCGGCACATGCTGACGTGGCCAGCCAAGGAGTACATTCAGGACAAGTACATTAATTGCGTACCCTTAATCAGTGGTTAGGGCGGTGCACAGCGGATTCTAACTTTTCCCCAAGAAAATAGAGAATCCAGTGGAGATCGCTCGCTCAGGCTCGAAAAATACCGCGGTGAATTGACGAGGAGAAGGCGACCGGGGAGACGGGGTTGGCCAAGACATCACTAGCAAATATCACGAGCCACAGAGAGAGAGAGAGAGAGAGAGAGGGGATAATCATCGCCCTTCTGCGAATGCGATGGGAAGGTATGGCTCCACATGTACGGAACCCTGGACTCCTGAACTGTGTACATAAAAAGAAACGAAGCCTGAAACCCTATGGAAGTTTAATAATCTGAGATATAAACCTTAACCCCCCTCCCCCACCTCACTGTCAGGAACAGTATTTTCCCCTTCTTTCTTTTTTGGGGTTTGCAAGAAAAGAACATAAAAGAAAATGGAGACCAAAAAAGAGAGGCAGAGAGAGAGAGAACAGAAAGTGACTCGCCCTAGTGTAGTAGGAGTAGGGAGAGGCTTGGATGCACATTCCATATCGTCTCCTTGAAGCCCTCCAACGGCGCAGATATTTCCTTGCTTTTTTAGGCAAAATGTTGAAAAACCGGTGATAATAAAAAGAAGTCCTGTTTAGCTATAAAGGGAAGCCCCATCCTTTCTTCTCCCTTTCTCTTTCTTACCTGTCCCCCCCTCCCCTCTCCCGGCTCTAGTTCTCTCTCTCTCAGTTCTTTCTGGGACGGGTGTCTCTGCGTGGCTTTTGATCGGTCATCACCTGAGGCCGCGTCTGCAAGCAAGGTAAAAAATAAGCCAGACTAGGGAAAAACCCCACCCGTCTTTCCTCGTCTTGCAGTTTGGTTTGTTTTCTCCTTTGAGGTTCGTCACTGTTTGGTGGGTTTTCTGTGTTGTTTTTGGAAATGGATCTGGTTGTCCTTTTCTGGTTACTTCTTTTTTTGGTCTAGGGTTTGTGTTTCTGCAAGATCTCCTCCACACAGAATCAATCCCCACTTGCCATTACTATTCTGTACAATTTTCCTATTTATGTTCAGTGTACGTCGAGACAATGTGTGGTTTTCATGGTTCGGCTCTTGATAAAGTTTCCTTCTTTTTCTCGCTCTTGGGTTTACAGTGAAGAAGGAGGACAAGGAATATGGCGAGAGAGAAGATCAAGATCAAGAAGATAGACAATGTGACGGCGAGGCAGGTGACGTTTTCTAAGAGGAGACGAGGGCTTTTCAAGAAAGCCGGAGAGCTGTCGGTCCTGTGCGATGCCGAGGTCGCTGTCGTCATTTTCTCGGCTACCGGCAAGCTCTTTGAGTACTCCAGCTCCAGGTATGTGATCTGTGTTACTGTCCTTTCCTTTCCCTTTTCTTTGTCGTTCCTTCTGGTTTCTCTCTCTATTTTGACTTCTTCACTTGACATTTTGACCATCAAAGGTTGAGTGTTTGTGTGTCTTTCCTCGTTTGTCTAAGTGTATCCTGTGCGTGTGCTTGAGAGAGAGAGAGAGAGGACGCTCATGAATCATGATGACTATGAAATAAAATCAGGAGGCAAATCATGAGAGTACTAAAAACCGAAAGAATCAAGAGCTAAGATCTCCTCTCGGGCTGAAGCGTCAGCGGTGATGCATGCGTCTCTTCCATACCTCGTATTATATACCGGCTAATAAAATATGTACCTCAAATATATGTATTTTAACTATTTCGCTTCTCCTCAAAGGAATGATGCCATACGAGGATGCGATCTTGTCTCACTTATTTGTCTTACTAATGCTGATAGATCTCTAGGGTGTAGATTCTACAGATTTTTTTTTTCCCGAAATTTGGCTTCTCTCTTTCTCGCTGAGTCGTCAAAGTTACCTACTTTGGTATTCTGGTTTTCTGGCCTCGTCTTCTTCTTTTTCTTCTTCTTCATCGACCCACACACGCTTAATTAGGGTTGTGATTGATTTCCGCCACTCGTTGCTAAACCAGTCTTTCAGTACATAAACCCAGGAAACCGTTGAAGAGTACTTTGTCTCTCACTCTGGAAGGATTTTTCCTTCGATCTGGTGGCGTAATAATGTAACTTAAATCCTCCCATGACGGGTGTCACTAATACATACATTTATACACACGACCATATAAGCGAGTACACACACGTATTTGTACACCGGAAAGTTTTGGAGGAGCTTTGAGTTATCATTTCATCGGACCGAATGATTTCATAGATCGCTTTTGAGATGTGAGGAGACGGGGTCCTAGGTCTTGAAAAACCACAACCACATGGTATCTTATGTGGGGGCATACAACACACAGTAAGAATATACCCACTGAACAAGAAGGGGAAAAAGATCTAACTCCAGTCACCTAGAGGTGCGTGTGTATCTAAAAAGGAAAAAAAAAAGATGAAGTGTTTCCTTCATTTTCTGTCTCACTTTCAGAGATAAACTATTTCATCCGGGAAATCTGGACAAAGGACGGAGAGAGAAATCTTACCTTAATCATGGCCTAATTATGGTCCTGTAGAAGACAGCTCAGTATTGCTCTTTCTCTTGCTGGCCTATATAATGAGGTCATGGATGATCCTAGGATCTGCATGAAATTAGCCAGGAGTGTGCATTAAATGTTCCTTGTTAACAAGAGCTTACCCTGGGTGGCAATCCGTGTGTATATTTTGGGTTATCATCATATGGTCTGGAGTTTACATCAAACTCAAATATATGACATGTTAAGTAATCGTGGCACGACCCTGATATCATAACATTACATGTTTATTAAGTGAGTTACATGGCATGTTTATAATGTTTAAGACATGAACCCTCACTTATAAACTTTTAAAAATGTTTTCAAACATGTACAAGTGTGTCTAAACGGATTTGAATCGATCATATCAACAATAATAACATGTTAGTCAATATAGTTGAACTTGTCTAAATATGTTGACCTGGTTAAAAATAGGTCAACCCACACGGGGCAAGTCTAATATTCGTTTATAAATGGGTTAAAAAGGTTCAATCCGTTTTTGTCAGAATGTGTTTAATCTTGATCCGAACACACTTAAGTGTGTGTTATGAAAATTGATCTAGTCGAAAATTGCCAATCCTAAGCTTAACCATGACCTCACCAATGACGCGCCACCGATGATGGGAAAGTCCCCCGGGCGCCGAGGGTAGTCCTTTCTTAAGTGATATCTTCTGGTGTGTAACCTTGGAAAGATACTTGGGAAGACCCTACAATAATGCTTTAGCTTGTCCACTTTGGGCGCATTGCTGAGTACTTGACCATCACCACCTCGTTGTCCTTTCCTTTAGCTTCTCAGTATCCAAAGCGTAGGTGTCACCAAAGCTAAATCGACTTGTGTATTAAAATGATTATTCAAATGTGCAATATTGAAAACTTAATGTTGGGGATTTCTAAGCATAGAAGGTCCACCTACTGAGGGCTTAATACATACCTAAAAAGGAGGGAAAAAAACACAGAAAACTAAGAAGGTTAATGCTGGAGGAATAGTAATCGAACTCTTTGGGTTCACAAAGGATGCGTAAAGCCACTGATTTCCATCACCCTAAAACTTTTGAAACTGCTATCAGTACTAAGAACTGCAGCCCAACTTCTTTCTAGCTTCTTATGAATGATACTCAACTCTTGAGGATCCATACAAAATCCATCTACTCGATACTCTAAATGACTCGGGGCCTATTTTCACTAAAAGTAGTGCTTGGACTACTAAAGTTTTAATAAAAGTATGGTAAAACTATTTAAGTAGCTTGTAAACTATAGCATCCAAGACAAGGTTTTTGCTTTTTCTAATTCGCCAATCGAAGCTTGTAGCAAGAGAAATACACATATGTCGCGTGATCTAGTGCCATATATTGACACACTCGCGCACAAAGAACTCATTCTGCTTACGTGGGATACATATGTCTTATCATATGTATACAATCATTAAGAAAAAGTGCAATGCAATGACATGGCGTCTGTTGCATGCTTAACTGATTGAGTATTCTCTCATCATATGCATACAATCATCCAAGAGGAAGTGCAATGCAAGGACATGGTCTCCGTTGCATGCTTAACTGATTGAGTATTCTCTCGTCATATGCATACAATCATCCAAGAGGAAGTGCAATGCAAGGACATGGTCTCTGTTGCATGCTTAACCGATTGAGTTTTCTCTTGTGCATGCCCCTTTAAATTTAATTTTACCGGTCGCTGTCCTTGGTCCTGACGTCTTCTAAACCATATTAAGACAAACATCCGAGTATGTCTGGGCAAGTTGAGTTTGTAGGTTGTCTCAAGGGTCTTTTATTTTGTCCTCAAACTCAATCTGCTGCAGCAAGCTGGTTTATGTTCAACCAATAAATAGCTTCTCAGTGGCATCTTCAAATTTTTTGTCCTTCTGGTTGCGCTTATTTTCTTGTTTCCCTTGTTACCTCTTGAGAACATTGACTTTTGACAAACTCAGGGTGACTTCTTTCTCTAACACGGCTTTCTCTTTTCGTGGACAAAAGCCAAAACTTAATGATATCTCACCCAGTACTTGTTCAGCCACTTCTGGTGCTAAATCTTTGTTGACCCTTCCCTTATGATCTTATCCTAGAATGAAGCTTGCTTTTATATCTTCTGGAGCAATCCAGCTTTGATACCCTTTGTTAAAATAGTCTAGCACAATTGAAGTCTAGATATCACTTGAGGAGATCTACTAGGCAATGGCTAAATAATATATGACTTCTATAACATTTATGCGAACATAGTGATCTAGATAAGTCCCTTACTCTATAAATAGCCAATTGAATACACATTAAGATTGGACATAGTCACTCGAGGTATGTATGATTGTTCACCAACTAAAATGATCTAGTGTTTGATAGAAGAGTTGGAAGGCTTTTTCATTCATGAAGAGGTTAAAGCACTTTCTAGTACTCTCAAATCCCTAAGATCGTTCCTCTCAATTCTATCCCACTCACCCTGTAGAGTATTGGACTTAATCTAACTTCTTTGGAACTCCTCCTAACCTCTATTGGTTGAAGTATTTATGTATTAAATATTTTATCCATCTAACTATTTGCCTCCCATTATATTATTAATTCATACGCTTAAGTGATAAGTCACGTGTTCGTCTATGCTCATGAGGACATATTAGAAAGATTAAATTGCAAAGGGGAAGTGTGTATCGGAATGAAAGGTGAAACTAGATAGGTATTAGATTGCACAAGAAGGAGAACGGAGATGAGGAAGAAAGATGGGCTCAAATTTCTTGGTCTTTCTTCAATAGTTTCTACTCTTTACATAGCAGAATTCTCCATGGTTTGTGTAGGATGAGGTTTTGAGCATTTGTCAAGAAGGAAAAAAGATAGTGAACCTTGTAGAGAGAAACAAAGAACGCCAATCTTGGACCTTCTGCTAAAAGTGTTCAAAAATGTCTTGATAACAAATAGTGCCACAAAGGTAATATTTGCACAGTATACGCTTTTTTATGAAGATAAAATACTCCTATAATTTAAACTCGAAGAAAGAGCATAATTTATGTTATAAGAATCTTTGGATGCATAGTTGGACTAAGAAAAGTTGACATTGTACAACCAAAGGACATCAATACAGCCACAGAGTTTGTGGTTAAATGTGTTTACGTCTTTGAAGTGAAACATAAAAATGATAATCTAAATTTCGCGCATATATAGAATGGACCTTCTGCTAAGACACTATAGAATATAGCTGAAGATGGCACACTCTTTTTTTTTTTTTTTTTTTTTTTTTTTTTCAGATAAATTAAAATAGCTGTGGTCTCTTGAACCATGTAATAAATTTGAGATTTATGTCCTTTAAACATATAGAAGTTTCGCCCTTTTCTACTTCTGGAAAACTTGCCATTTGAATTTCAAACTTGGGTTCGAACCCATAAATATCTATAGTTAAAAAATAAATTTATCAGCTACATTGAGGTATCCGATAACTTAAATTAGTCATGGGATATAGATGTGCCACATGAATCAAAAAGTGAGAAATATATGTGCCTACATTGACCTTATTTAATTTTTTTCTCTTAAAAAAAATGGTGTTCACAATTTTTTTAATTTTGTTAATGCTTAGAAGCACGGGGAAACTTTCACTACATTCATATATTGACTTATAAGTTTGCTTAAAATTTTTTCATGATCTTTTAAAGTGTGGCTGATGGTATTAGAAAGACTGGATATGTATTGGTCCATATTAAGCAACACCTAGTAACCCACTAAAAGAGGTACCTCTAAACAGCGATCTAAACACATATGTAAAGGCTGGTCACTTCATATTCGTCACAGCTCAGCAAGCTCTCTCCCCTAAAAAAACTAACTTAAGTATCGGAAGGCCATACCAAGAATAAAATCCAGATGCCTTAACCGGGAATCCATTGTGCAGGTCAATTTTCCGGTTAATGCTCTGGCCAACTTCGTGACTCCCAAATCGGGCTTCAACTGTAATAAACAAATTGCAAGGAGCAATGTGTCTTCTCATGCATAAATTCCCTGTATAATAAAGACTATTTTCCAAATAATGATACTGCCTAACTTCAATTCCTTTCAAATGTGACTTCAGGATATCATCAATATAATGTAAGCTTCAGTGAACTCCCTTGCCCATTGTAAGACTGGAGATAACACAAGTACGGGCAACAATCTGGAGGTGCTCATTAGGGTTTGTGCGACTAAAGTTAGGACTAGCAGAAAGAAGTCGCGTGATTCCCCTTTGTTGTGAAGGATTCATTCGTCATTGACTTCAATGGACTGTCTGAATTAGCTAATCGGGTTGTCGGGAATAAGATTCTTTTTTGTGGAATCTTGGAGTGTTGAACTGGAGGTATAAGAAAACAAAAAGTACATATCAATGCATAGGTATGGGCATGGCACAGCGAAACTCAATGCTGTTTCATTGAGGATGAATCTAATTAGTGCTATCACGTTTCAATCATCATAAAAACGAGGAGATTATAAAAACGTTCGTTGGTGGTAGAAGTTGCCTTGACCGCCAACTTTACGGTTATAGACAAGGATAAAAGGATAGGCATACACAGATAGTGAATTTGCATAAGTATAATTGTCCTGGAAACTGACGTTTGTTTTTGTCCAGCATGGGTGGAAGGAAGAAATTAACGAATGATCACGGGCAAAAGCTTCTTATAAAAATCATAACACCTTCTCAGTGGTAGATTAAAGAATGATCTAAGCCATGATATTCCCAATACCAAATCTAGCAACCCTTGTTTGTACATCGCCACTTGCAAGCTTTGTCATAGCTGTGTGATCTCTATCAAACCAATTAGATATATGTGCGCGCGCGCGCTTAACATGAAGATTGGTTGCTTGTCATGAATTTGGAGTCTATGTGAACTACACTTATAGAAATGCTACTTTGAGAAGACCTTGGTGTATGCACATGATCGCAGTTATTTTGATAGGCTACCAACATTAGTCAAGAGGTGTTACACTAGTAGAGCAATTGGTCCTTGAGAATTGTTCTGTATAGTGTTTCTTAAGTAGGTTGATATGATTGATCAGAGTTTTGTTTCTCAAATATTTTGTCATCGTTAGTCCTCTACAATTGTTGCATTCATGATGTTATGCATGCGATAGATTCATGTTTGCTGATCTGTTTCAACAGCTTAAGCTATGAGTTAATGGCCTACAGCTTGGATCGCCTGTATAATAAGTAATCAGTTTAACACCAGATGGCTCCCCGCTACCATTTTTTCCAACAGCTTAACTTTGTTGAAAGGATAAATATGAGTTTTATTTCACGCTGTGATACAAATTGTGATTGCTCCACCATAATTCTGATTGTGCTAATTCTACGTACCTTTGAATATTGAATATGAATTATGCCCTGGTCCACAAGCACGTGTCAGAAGTTTTAGTTGATCCTAAAACATGTTTCATCTCCAAGTATCGTGCTAGCGACGATGCCCTGAGTTTTAGTGAATAAGTTCTACTCTGAGAATTTTCACGTAGTGTGGCAGATGATTAGTTGCTCCTTTTAGTTAGTTTCATTTATGCTCGGTCACAGATGAGGTCTGCACGTTAGTAAATTTACAATTGTATTCTCTGTTTGAGAAAGACCTCTATAGAGCCAATGTTGACCTTATCATGCCCATCAGCCACACTTGGTCTCCAGAAGAACCCTAAGTTAATTGATCTGACACCTTTTGCACAAAGGATTAAAATCCCACAGAGGATCGATGATACTTGTTTTTTAGCAATTTTTTTTATGGAAAAGCTTTTCCATATCATGTATATTTGTTGTTAACTTAGACCAGACGTCAGTACTATGTCCAGCCATTTGTTCTGATTTATGTCCTGAATTGAGCATGTCCATTTTGAGTGAGTGCTCCTCCAAATAGGGTAGAATAACGACTGACTGGTTTACAAAGTCCTGTATTGAGCGATGTGGCAAACTTTGCTCGAGTCTTGAATTTGACCCAATTAACTAAATACAAACTTAAAATCTACCAGATTGCATACTGTCATAGTTGTGCAGATCTGTCTCTTGCAAACTTAGCATTACTCGATAGGATAAGTGTGTTGAGGAGGCCCTTCAAAGTTCGGAATAATTGTTGGTTTAAATTACATGTAGCTTTGTGACTAACCTTGCTTGGTTTTGAATGTACGTTGTTTTCTGAAGTAGTTACTTGGAGGTTCAAAGAAACTAGATATTAATCTTCTTAGCATGTCATGACATGCTATTCTTTCTGGAAATGTTAGTTACATATGCGTAACCCTAGTGTTGATTATGACTAAAGGAGTGATGCTTATTATTCCCATTTATGTCTAAAGCATGAAGGACACTCTTGAGAGGTACACTCTCCACCACAATAATCTTGAGAATATGGACCAACCTTCTCTCGAGCTGCAGGTACTCTCTCTCAGATCTGAGGTACCAATTTCTATTTTCTGATTGACAACCCAATGGTTTCTTGTGGTTTACCTTTAAAGTCCAAGCAATTGCATTTACATTTTCTGAGTTAACCATCATAAAATGTGTGATTTTGGTTAAATTGGTGTTAATTTATAGCTGGAGCATAGCAATAACATGAGGTTAAGCAAGGAAGTGGCAGAAAAGAGCCATCGACTCAGGTACACATTTTTAATTGGCCTACACGAAAAACTTGTCTTGATGCTTGTTTGCATTCCAATAGTGGATCTCTGACTTCTGCATTGTAACAGGCAGATGAGGGGTGAGGATCTTCAAGGACTGAATATAGAGGAGCTGCAGCAATTGGAGAAGATGCTTGAAGCTGGACTTAACCGTGTGCTGGTGACCAAGGTTTTGCGATGTCATTGTTGCTTTTTCACTCCTTTTTAACTCCATTAAGTTGATCATGTGAGGATAGCTGGAGTTGTTTTATTTATTTTTTTACAGGAAGAACGAATTAGGACTGAGATCACTGATCTAGAGAAAAAGGTCAGTTTGTGCATCAAGTGATTTTGAGTTGCAGCCTTATCTGATTTTTAACTCAGTATATATAGATTGAGGAAGTTATTTTGAAGAATTGATTTTGAGGCCATGCATATGAAATCAATGTGTCTGATGAAGATGCTAATGTCAAAGTATGGGGCTAATAAAATTTCAACACAGGATCAACATGCATGACATTGCTAGGCTTACCAGCATATTTGGCAAATCCTAATATTTTCAAGAAGGCAACCGTTTCAACTTTTAACACTTATTTGTATCGACTAACCAACAACTGCTGTGATAGCTCTGGTATGACAAGTTATATCCATCAATTATTCGGTATGCTTTGATCGACAAAATAACAAACTAAATTATTTTTGGTACCAGACGTGATACAAGTGCAGGAAAATATTAAATTACTTATATGGTGCAAGCCCTTTCATGGTGCTGATATATATGCATGATCTTCCCGACAGTTTGGTCGCTTTAACTATTGTAAAGTACTCCTATCTTTTTGCCGTTTCAATGAATGCAGGGAGCAGAGTTGATTGAAGAAAACAAGATGTTAAAGCAGACAGTTAGTCATTCTTGTTCTGGGTTTATTATTTTACTTCATATATTCGACTGTAGACATTTGGAAAAAGGAATCGGCTGATCAATCTTGGTTATGTTTCAGATGACTACATTGACCAAAGGAAAGCGGCATATTGTCATGGAGCCAGATGTTGCAGTTCCGGAGGAAGGGGTGTCATCCGAGTCTGCTACCAATGTGTGCAGCTGCAATTCCGGCCCTCCTTTGGAAGATGATGGCTCTGATACATCCCTCAAACTTGGGTAGAACGCTACTCTCCTTGTACTTCATCTTGATTGACGTCACCTAATTTGATGCTTAAGATATTATTTTTATGTCTGAAATTAACTGGTTCAAATTCATGATGGGAGTATGCACGGCAGTAGGTACTACTCCAGTCATCGAGTTGGGAATTGAAAGAGAGGTGGATTAATAGATTTAGCAGATAGAGATTTGTGATTCGGTCAGGTCTTTATGCACTCTACAAAAGTAGGCGTTAGATGTTGACTTTGTGGACCGAACTGCTAAAACTAGTGCGAGCAACAGGATGGGCTCAAGCAAACCCTAGCTACGTATAATGACTCCCACATACACTGCATTCAACAGTTAAAAAAGTGAGTCGTCTTCAATTCACTGCAAGGTAGTCATTGCTTTTGCACTCTAGATTTACATCTGTTTCACATCAATCTAATGCCATTAATCAAGTTAAAAGTTATATCAAGTAAACATCAAAGACATAATCTCTTCTCCAGGGATGAAACCATGCACATTGTCAATACGTTGAGCAATCATTTTGCAATTATTAGCAGTTACTCTAAATGCCTATATTTGGCTTGTAATTGGCTTGTAATTTTCTTGCAGGCTTCCTTTCTGAAAGCTTAACTTGGAGAGTAACTGATGATTCAAAGGGATCTCAGTTTCTTATAATTACAAGAACCTTCAATGTGTAGTCGTTAATGGTTATCTCGACAGATGTATAATAGTGCCTGCAACTCTTTTTCTATTCCCAGAAGCTTTGATATGTTGTATGTATTGCTTTAACATGAGTGATAAATGTTTAGTGAATATATATTACTATATAGTTGGTTCCACCTTTTGGAGAGATTTACATATTATCAAGCATTGGTGTATGCCATAGCAAACTTGGCTTTTCCATGCACCTTCCGAAAACCCCAAAGGACAGACGTCATATGCGGCTGCGGTCTTGCAAAGTGCAGTTCCATGTTAAGTAATGACTGCAGTTGTTGATAATCTGCAGCTTTGATTATGGTCGAAGCCTACAATGTTTTTGGAAAAGCGCTTTCTCTCTCTCTCTCTCTCTCAAGCTTCCATTGCTCCATCCGTGATCATTGCCTTGTACTCTATCCGTTCAAATAGTCAATTCTTGGGTTGTGTTTGATTTTAATCTGACCTGAGTTGTATATGCGAGACCTGAGTTGTAGATCCCTTCGAACTTCTCTCACTGAGTTGAAACTCCGGACAGCAAGGATGATGCCTTATACTGCATATGCCAATCTCGAGCTCTCAAGACGAGAAATCAGAAAGGGCGGCAAATCTCCTGTTTCCCACCATTTTTTATTGTCTCGCTTGCCTTATTCAAGGACGTGCCAACAAGTCAATGGCAGGTTGATATGTGAATGAGCGATTTGAAGCTCAATGTCTTTTGGCTTGGTAAGTTAAGTCATTTCATTTGGATGTATCAATTCAGTTCATCTCAAGCAGATGTTTGTCTGGTGTGATCTGTTTTCGAGTCTTTTTTTTCTTTTCAATGTTGTGCTCGCACTCTCTTCTCTTAAGGAGGTGCCAATGTGAAATGTTTGGTGATGATTCCTATCTGAAGCTAATTATGTTACCTTCCCTTTCTTAGAGCTTGTGAGTTTCTGATTGATTTGGGCTGCTAAACAGGAAGGTTTTGGAGTAAACCTGAATATTTTCTGTTGTTTTGATTCCATCGAGGTTCTTCTTTTAGGCTTATTCTAGGTATCCGGAAAGAACTCCTGAAAACATTTTTCCTTGAAGGGCCTATTCATGTGAATGTCAGTGGTTCGATCATTATTTTCTAAATTTAATGTCTTACTATGTGGACATTCCCACTGTCTGCTTGCATACTTATGGTATGTTGTTCCTTGATGAGAGTCTGCTATACTATCACATATGTTTCGTGTGGAGGTCTAGGCTTAAATTGCCTTTGTTGTTTGATTAACTTGATTTGCTTCAGCTACAACATTTCTTCCTGCTGGCAGATTACCCTAATTTTTACATCAGGTGGGGGCTTCTCTAAATGCTCGTAGTGGAGTTGGTCTGACAAGATGCACATTCTTGAAGAAAATTGCAGCTTTAGTAAATACCATCAGGGCTTTGAATATGATCTGGTCCGGTTGATGCTGTTGCTGGTGGTCGATTCATCATGTTTGTGTTTTGCGACATGATCTACTTTCTTATTTTCTGCATCACGGTAATTGTCTTCAAATGGGTTTTGGATGTCACTATAATATTTGTTTGTCAAAGAACCTGTCTGAGCTCCTATCTCTCCACGGCTCTGCTTAATTCTTCAGCATTGCATAAATTGATTCCTTTGGTTTTAAGAAAATGATATTTGTTGGACGACATGATGTTTGCTGGCTTAGCTTTGTCTTGGCTTCAGACCAAGAGGTCTCAAGACATAAAGATGGCGATGCATTGTTTCTCCATTTATTGGCTAGCTCTCCGAATATTTATGGTGAACCATTCCTTGCTGGCTTACAGTGCAAGGAGAGAGATAGGGCTTAAGCTTTCAGCAGAATGAGAAAGTGCAGGCTATGGCCTGGAGGGAGATCAAAGCTAGTCATTTTTCAGGCCTGTGATGCGGTTGCTAGCTTGCTTTACTTAGAGCCGAGGTTATTAAGCTCCTTCCTGTGGTCAGCATTCGTTTTCAGACAATGCATGTTGTTAGATATTTGTTCGCGAATCTGATTCCTACTCTCAAGATTTTGCAGGCGGTCAATTTGGAGACGAGGAACATGGGAGCTTGAGAGATTCTTTCTTGCTTGCGGAATTGGCTTTCGATTGTGCATTATCTTAAAGAAGTGAACTTAAGGTTTACCGCAAAGTATCTTGATGTACCTTTGAAGTTCAATCCTTCGAGAGCAGTGTTTGATTTTTGATTTGAGGTAGGTGTGATGGTTGTTTGAAATAAAGTAAAAAACTCCACCGCAGATGATTTCTCATGTAATGAAGAGAAAAAAGGAGATGGAATGGATACAATCGATGTCGTTTGTTTATGATCGCTTTTTCAAGAGGGAAAGTGACAAATGATTTTTGAACTTTGACCTAATATGCAATGTTGTCCGTAAAGTTTAAATATGTTTTTTTTTATAGTTTTATACTTTTGGTATATATTCAATTTAGTCCCTTAACGAAGGATAATGGATAATATTGAATGTTTTTATATATTTATGGATTAAATTGAACACAAATAAAAAATTTAGGGACTATTGAACAAATAAAAAGTTCATGGATGATATTGTACATTCAAATAAAGTTCAAATATCACGTTATATATTAGATCGGTCAAAGTTTACATAGTATTTGCACTATTGTCTCTTTTTAACACAATAGTACTAGGTCATCGTTTCCTTTGTTTAATGGTAGATATGGTAACTCCTATGCTGGCCGTGCAACCAAAACCCCACTTACATGATAAAATCTCATTCGCGTTTTCGTCGAACGGTCTAAACTCTTCCTTAGAAGCCAAACTGATAAAATGGTCTAAACGATATGTTTTACTACGAGAGGATGTCGACTGTGGATGTGGATTTATATTTTAAACTTGAAGCGGATAATTTGAAACTTGTTTTGGAATGTACCTGAATTCGAAATCTTCCATTCGTACATTGCAATTCTAAAATCCGTCTCCGTCTTCCATGTTCCTTAAATTAGTTTCATTAGCTTCTTGTGGACGGAAAAATTTACCCCTTTTTTTTTTGGTCTATTATTAATTTTCTCATCCACATGGCCACAATTTAATTGCTGAAGCGTTGTAACCAGTAAACTCAAACACCGTCAAGTTAATAGTTATGTCTTGAAAATGAATGATTTAAAACATATTTATTTGAAAATAATTGTTTATATTGTTTAAAATAATAAAATGATAGAAAATTTTCTTTATTGAAAATTATTAATTACAAGATATATTATATCCGAACATTTTTGTGGATGATAAAAATTATTTTATTCATTCATTTTTATAAGTTATACAAATGATGTTTTAAAGAAAATATTTTTCTAATCATTTCTTTTCTACTAAACAAATAGAACCTAAATTGTAATTTTTTTTTTTAAAAAAGACTAAAAATTCTCAACATGGGGTCATCATGAAATAGATTTTCTAATTGATTTGGGTGTGAATATTAACAATTGGGCTACTACCACAAAAAAACCACAAATTGGTACACTTGTCAAATTTACCTCAAATTAATTTTTTTATCACGAAAAACCTTAAACCGGTAAATCCGTGACAAATGTATTCCAAATGACCACAAAAAATCACAAAATCGGTATACTTGTAACAAGCCAAAAACCCAAAATTAATACATTTGTGATAAATATTCATTCCGTTAAATTGGAATAATGCCACAAAAAATCACAAACAAATATAAGTTAAATAAAAGTAAAATTTCAAGCCGTTACACTAGTCAACTATCACGTGTTATCCACTTAGCAATTTAACAATAAAATTTAACAGAAATTAATATAAGGTAAATTTATCACAAGTGTATTAGTTTGATATAAATTTGTCAAAATTGTACTAATTTGAGGTTTTTTGTGATTAAAAATTTAATTTATGGTAAATTTATCACATATATATTAGTTTTGGGTTTTTTGTTATATCAACCCTAAACAATTACCACTGTTACAAGTTGGCTCGGGACTCTACCTTTCTCACGAAGGGGAGGAGTTCAAATCCCATAGGTATTGTTAAGGATTCTTACCTGGAATACTGTGGTGGTGGGTCAGTTGTCGGCTTATGGGATTCCCTAGGTTACCAAAAAAAAAAAAAACCCTAAACAATTTCTAGCTATAAATAAATTTTTCTATTTCTATTCTCTAAACGAGTTTTTGAGCAGAGTCGTGTATTTGATATAACACAAATTTTATTCCTAAAATAGAAATTTATTTGATAAGCCTTCTTAAATATCTCCATCGTATGCTCTTTTCCATTCATCATGCTTCACTCTTTCATGAGATAAAACATCCTTAATCAATTAAATTAAAAGCATTGATGTAGAAATTGCATATCCATAGGCAACAGGTAGCAAGTTGGCCACAAGTAGTGAGGGGGAACAATGGAAAAAGTTTTATTTTTGTTGTTGTTCTCGAAATAGAAAAGTAAAATCTTTCTACTTCTCATTTTTGTTTCAAACTTATTTTTGGGCTAAATGTCTTGAAAATAGAAAAATGAAATTGCATTATCAAATGGATTTCTATTTCAAATATTTTCCTAAGGATAGAAAATAGAAAAATAGAGAAATATAATGATTATCATGCATGCCCTAAGTATTGATCTCCCTCGCCCCTTCTCATGCAATTGTCACAGACCAAGAGAAGGCCGATCCGTGAGGTTCCCCGAGGACGACCTCGACTCGTCCATGGAAGACCTCTTGCTCCAACTCGGGTTCCCATCAAAGCTTCTCCCCGAAGTTTCCAAGGGAGGACGACACCGTCATTTTGCCTGACTCTAGAAGCTTCCGTTATTTATGTTGGTAGACGGAAGTTAGTATTTCTGTCGGTAGTTGAGGCGGTGCGATCTCGCCCGTCGGATGAAAAGTAGATCAATGGTTGTAATCCGAGGCCCTCAACTATAAAAGAGGTGTCCTCCTTCATTTGTAACCACCCAACATTTCAGCAATACAAAGTTTCATTCCTTCTCAGAGCTCATCTCTCTAAAATTTCTCTCTCAACGATCCGGGTAAGCGTTCGATCGAGCAAGGCTTGGCTTGGGTAGTCCAAAATCACCCGAGTCGCCGCGCGGTCACGATCCCAATCAATCAGCCCGTGACAAGTGGTATCAGAGCAAAAGAGAGATCCGTTCGAGAGACCAAGGAGTGCCAACTGTTCGAAGGAATGTCGAGCCAAGAAGCTGTCATGGTTGGAGAGGCCGCACAAGTCCAAGAGAACTGCGGTTGTACAAAGAAAAGAGACGCCTCGATGGATGTAGTAGCTGCGTTCGATGAGAAGATCGGGAAGGTCCGGAGCGCTGTGCTCGAACTCACGGAAGGTCTTGACGATGTGTGAGACCGGATCATGGAGGTTGAGAGTTCGCTCCGTGAAGACTTCACCTCATGCCTCAATGAAGCTACCGCACCGTTACACAACAAGGACGAAGCCCTTGAAGCATCGATCGATGTGTTGAAGGAGCGCGTCCAAGTGGTCGAGGAAGAAGCTCCGCGTAGGGACGAGGTCGAAGCCATGAGGCCGAGATCCAAGAGCTCAAGACCGAGCTCGCCCTGTGCAAACTAAGCATCACCAATGGTGCTATGCCGAACCAAGCGGTGCCTAAAATTTAGGTGCCAAAGCCAAAGGAGTTCAACGGCGAACGATCCGCCAAGGAGGTGGACAACTTCGTCTGGAGTATGGAACAATACTTCGGCGTCGTCAACATGCACGACGAGACGACCAAGGTACGAACCGCTTCCATGTTCCTGTCTGATACGGTAATGCTTTGGTGGCGCAATAGGTGTGTGAGGTTAGACGAGGCGCCAATCCCGTGTGCACATGGGACGACTTCGTGCGAGAGTTCCGGGACTACTTTTTCCCGAGTTCGCTCAACAAGAGGCCCGTAGCAAGCTTCATCGCCTCGAGCAAAGAGGCACGATCCGAGAGTACGTGAAGGAGTTCACGAAACTCAAACTCCAGATTCGCAACCTAAGCGAAGAGGAGGCTCTCGGAGCGTTCATAGATGGATTGAAGCCATTGGCACTTCTCGAGCTCAAGAGACGGGACATGAGTAGTCTTGCGCAAACGCTGAGCGTGGCCGAGTCACTAGTCGACCTCACCAAGACCGAACCAAGGAGTCGACAAAGGGATTGGAGGTCGGATCGACCTTGCGAGGATGAAGCTGGAAGAAACACTCCCCGAGTCGCGCATGAGCAAAGCGGCGGAGCCAAAGCATGGGGAGAAGGGTCTTCCAAGCCAACCTTCCGAAGGGGTAGACCACCAACGGACTACGCAAACAGGTTCGATCAACCCCCGCCTTCTCCTTGTTTCATTTGCCAAGGTCCGCACTGGACCCAAAAGTGCTCGAAGAAGGGTCCAATCAGCGCCCTCCTTGCCATTGAGGAAGAAAAGGAGGAGACCAAAGAAGATAGGCGACAAATCCGACTTGGAGCCATGAAGATGATCAACTCCGTCCAAGCTCGGTCACCAACCAAAGAAGCTGTGCCGGACATAGAAATGTTCTTTGTGCAAATCGACGTGTGCGGCCGAATGCTATATGCCTTGGTTGACACGGGTGCGTCGAACATGTTCATGTCGAAGGAAGTGGCAAGAGCCTTGAACCTTTGCGTGGAGCCGACTGGGAATACCTTCAAGCCGGTCAATTCAGAAGGTGTCTGTGGCATAGGATCAACTTCAAATGTGGACGTCAAGATTGGCGACTGGAGGGGCAAGATGGATTTTAAGGTAATCCCACTTGACGATTACGATCTCATTATTGGCATGCAATTTTTCAATAGCATGAGATCCATGATCGACATGAGGACCAAATGCCTCATGATCCTCGACCCGAAATGCTCAACGACGGTTCCCATGATCAAAGGGATGGTCGACACCAAGACCATCGCGTCGATCCGACGCCTCGACAAGAGCCTGAAGGCCGTCATGCGCATCAACAAACTGTCCGAGGTGAAGCCAAAGGTCAAGTCGGATCCTACTCCAACGCACGCCATGCCCATACAAGCGCTCTTCCCTGAGGTTGAGTGTGCGCTGCATGCTCCGTCCAAGTCAAAGGCCGAGTCGCGTGCCAAATCCGAATGCATCAACGAAGGTTGCGGTCCATCATATGAGAGCGTTCGCACCAAACAAAGCAAGAACAAGAGAGCCCGTGCCAAAGCCCGTGCTCATGCCAAGAAGGCCAACCTCCGAGCTGTGAGCGATGAGGGCGTCGCTCGAATGAGTGGGGGAGAATGTCATGGACCGAGAGAAGGCCGATCCGTGAGGTTCCCCGAGGACGACCTCAACTCGTCCATGGAAGACCTCTTGCTCCAACTCGGGTTCCCATCAAAGCTTCTCCCTGAAGTTTCCAAGGGAGGATGACACCGTCATTTTGCCTGACTCTAGAAGCTTCCGTTATTTATGTCGGTAGACAGTAGTTAGTATTTATGTCGGTAGTTGAGGCAGTGCGATCTCGCCCGTCAGATGAAAAATAGATCAATGGTTGTAATCCGAGGCCCTCAACTATAAAAAGGGGTGTCCTCCTTCATTTGTAATCACCCAACATTTCAGCAATACAAAGTTCCATTCCTTCTTAGAGCTCCTCTCTCTAAACTTTCTCTTTCAACGATCCAGGTAGGCGAGCGGGTAAGCGTTCGATCGAGTAAGGCTTAGCTTGGGTAGTTCAAAATCGCCCGAGTCGCCGCGCGGTCACGATCCCAATCGATCGGCCTGTGACACAATCCTCTTTGCTTGCCTTTCTCCATCCTTTTCCCCTCTTTTATTTTTTTTCCCTCTCTTTTTGTTAACTTCAGTCCTTTTTTTCCTTATTACAAGTAATTTTTATTACGTGTTGCCTATCTCAATTCCTCAATGCCACTGTGCAAATAATAAATTAATGGGAAAATATCACAAATAGTCCCTATATTTTTACTCAATGTCCAATTTCGTCTTTGAACTTTCGATCGGCTCAATTTGGTCTATGAACTATTGATAAAATGTCCGATCTAGTCCCCGAACTTTCGAATGGCTCAATTTGGTCCATGAACTATTAATAAAATGTCGATCTAGTCCCTAAACTTTCGATCGGCTCAAGTTGGTCCCCGAACTATGATGAAATGTCCAATCTAGTCGAGGGCTCCCTCGCCGCGTCCCTCGCAAGCGGGCGAGGGCTCTCCCTCATAGATCGCGAGGGAGAGCCCCGCGCAGATGCCGGCGAGGGAGAGCCCCTCGCAGATGCTGGCAAGGGGCTCTCGTCGGATGCCAGCCCTTTGCCGACTCCAGCAGAGGGAAAGCGAAAAAAAAAAAAGGAAAAAAAGGGAAAAAAAGAAAAACAGTAACGAAGGATTAGATCGAACATTTCATCATAGTTTACGGACCAACTTGAGCCGATCGAAAGTTCAGAGACTAGATCGGACATTTTATCAATAGTTCAGGGATCAAATTGAGCCATTCGAAAGTTTAGGGACTAGATCGGACATTTTATCAATAGTTCAAGGACCAAATTGAGCCAATCGAAAGTTCAGGGAAGAAATTGGACATTGAGTGAAAATATAAGGACTATTTGTGACATTTTCCCTAAATTAATAACAAAAGGTGACATAAGTTCACTGTCCAAGAAAAGCACACGGAGTTAATGGAATGACTAATATTGAGGTCAGTGACAAATTTGAGGAGTCAAATGCATGAATCTAAAGTTTTAAATTCTAGTGCAATATTGCAACAAGTTTTGGACTTCGATTGTAATTTATTTTATGAGACAAATGACATAGATAGTTTATGAATTTTGATTCAATGTGCAATGTGATCCATAAACATTAAATCCGTTCAATTAGATGACTGGATTTTAATCAAATGTGCAATATCATTCTTGAACTTTTAATTTGTTTAATATGGTCCTTAAACTTTTAGTATATATTCAATTTAGTCCATTAATTATATAAAAATATTCAATGGTTGTCATTAAACTTGAATTAAAGAAATGATGACATTGAACATTTTCAAAAAGTCTAGGATTAAATTGAATATGTACTAAATGTTAAGAGACTACATTGAATAAATTAAAAATACAATGATGATATTGCACATTCGACAGTTCAAGAACCCCACCGAAGAAATTTAAAGCTAATGAATTACATTGCATTTTAGGTGAAATTTCATGAATTATCTGTGCCATTACCCCTATTTTTATGCATTCCATGAATTTCATTCAATTCGCATGAGTTTTATTGAACAATTGTAGGAAGAATTAAAAATATAAAAACAGATTAGAAGAGTCGGCATATCAATCTATGGATAATAATTGTATTGACTTCTCTAAATATTGACTGTTTGAATAGTTAAAGCAAGGCACATCTCCAATATATTAAGTCAAAGGTTCTTTATGTAATTGTCATACACACTGTGCTTAAAACCGAGCAATTTTAAAATACGAGTGCCATGTAAAACAAGCACATCATATGAATAATATAATTGATTGCTCACATCACACTGCATATATCGGGCATTTCCCTACCTAGCTCCGTTTAAAGAGTAAATTTTGCCTAGGCTGGGTCCATGGACCCAAACAAACGTGAAAGAATGTGAGGCACACACCCAAGGTCTACAAAATCAGCGATCATAATGAATTCAATCCACGTGAAATGAGAATTTGCCCACTAATTGTTTGTGCGGGATCACGCTTGTTCTTGTGTGCATGCGTTCGTTCTCGAGAGAGGAGAAAGTATTCAATGATTACATAATACTATATCTTAAGTCAATGTCAAGCACTGTTTTTATCACAATCATATCACAAATTGACATATAAAAAGGATAAAAATCTGTATATACATTCCACAGTCATGTCGGACATAAGTGTACTAGTTCGGGATTTTCTGCGATACCAAAATTAATTTGAAGTAAATATGAGCAGTTAAAGTGTATTTTTTTTTTAACTCGTTAGCTCCATGACGTTAACCCTTAATCTGGAAATGTAATTTGGGAAGCAAGCCGGCGTTCCCCCCGAAGGTCAC
This sequence comes from Eucalyptus victrix, assembly GCA_016097545.1. Classification (NCBI taxonomy): domain Eukaryota; kingdom Viridiplantae; phylum Streptophyta; class Magnoliopsida; order Myrtales; family Myrtaceae; genus Eucalyptus; species Eucalyptus victrix. The sequence goes on along the minus strand of CM027840.1, from coordinate 3,703,236 downwards.
GTGCTCGTCACGTGACACCCCCCCCCCCCAACCCACATCAAACATTTGAATTCGGATCTGACCGCCTCTCCATTTTCAATTCAATCCGCCCTTACCCATCATTTCCCTTCCCTTCCCTTCCCTTCCCTCCTCCCTCCCTCTCTCCATCGTTCAAATTCCGCCTCTCTCTCTCTCTCTCTCTCATCATCTTCTTCTTCTTCTTCGTCCCTTCAAAGAGACTCTCTCTCTCTCTCTCTCTCTAGCACAGTACCGTCTCTCGATCTCCTCTCCATTTCGCCAGATCAATCGCATCGCCAGCTCGAGAGCTCCTCGCGTTGTTTTCCGGTTCCGGCCCGGGCCCGATTCCCGTTCTCCTCCTCCGTCGCTACTCGCTCTGCCCGAGCGTCGCCCGATTCGATTTTGGTGAGAGTAACGTTCCTCTGCAGTTCCCAGGGGGGCCTGGACCGGTCTCGTCGGCTTGCGCGGCAATGGACAATTGCGAGGCTAGGCCGGCTCCCAACGGCTCGGCGGCGGCCAGCGAGAGGGACTGCGTCAGAGTCGCCGTCAACATCAGGCCTCTGATTACCTCGGAGCTCCTCATCGGCTGCACCGATTGCATCACCGTCGTTCCCGGAGAGCCTCAGGTACTGCGCTCCTCCTCGTCCGTGTGATTTTCTTGGTCCGGATGTGGTTGATTTGTAATTTCCGGGGCGGCATAGTTTTTATTGATGTGATTAGCGAGTGAAGATCGAGTTATTTTTTTGGGGGGCGGCGAGCTTGCTAAAGTTTCTGTCTTGGCCGGGATTATCCGTTAGGTGCAAATTGGGTCGCATTCGTTCACGTATGACTATGTATATGGGAGCACGGGATCGCCTTCTTCGGCCATCTTCAATGACTGCGTTGCTCCGCTTGTCGATGCACTCTTCAGAGGCTACAATGCCACCGTCCTCGCATATGGCCAGGTTTTTCCGTCTAGATACTTGTTGTCTCCTTGTGGATACTTCTTCGATAGGAAGACTGAAATTGAACTTATGTTGTTCTGAAGACTGGTTCCGGCAAAACATACACCATGGGAACTAATTATAATGGTGAAGGGAGCATCAGTGGAATCATACCTAAAGTGATGGACACGATTTTCAGAAAAGTCGAGACTATGAGAGATTCCACTGAGTTTCTCATCAGGGTTTCCTTTATTGAGGTAAATGTGTCAGTATCCAATGCTGGGGTTTTGGTTTTGGCATCTCCTATCATCAACTAGTGACTGTGCCCCTGTAAACAATGATATCTCTTGGGGATATTCTTTGCTGGTGGCGACGTGACTTTAAATTTTGCTATGGCAGATTTTCAAAGAAGAAGTTTTTGATCTTCTCGATCAAAATTCATCTACTCTCTGTAAAGGTGAAGGGGTGTCTGCAGCAAAGGCATTAGGACCTGCTAGAGTTCCTATACAAATTAGAGAAACAGTACATGGTGGGATAACACTTGCCGGAGTGACTGAAGCAGAAGTTAAGACAAAGGAAGAGATGGCGTTGTATTTGTCTCGGGGTTCTTTGTCTCGTGCTACTGGGAGCACCAACATGAATAGTCAGTCTAGGTAATGTGTTTAATTATTGATACTTTGGTTGATTTTTTCGAACTTACCATACATGAGTTTGTGAATATGAAACATATCTCTTCCATAAGTTCTGGTAGTAATATGGTTGAAGCTTGCTATATTTCGAATTAAGATGGAGGCAAATTGTTTCAGGCCCTTTCTTATAATTGTCATTTCCACTTTCGTCTAAGTTTGCAATGTGGTAAGTTTTTAAAGCTGAAAATATGTTGTTTACACATGTTTCAGCCGATCACATGCTATCTTCACAATCACAATGGAGCAAAAGAAGATGGCTCATTTTCCCAGTGATGATGACTTTGGTGATGATATTTTGTGTGCAAAACTTCATTTAGTTGACCTAGCTGGATCAGAAAGAGCAAAACGAACTGGTGCGGATGGAATGCGCTTTAAAGAAGGTAGTACTCAAATGTTTCTAACATAGAGTAGTTTGATGAATCAAAGTTTCTTTCACCTGGTAATGTATTTATCAAGACTGGTTGGTAGCTTAAGCTTGATAATTTTTGTGTATCTTCACCCGTGGCAATATTCTTCTGGTGTTCTTTTGTAGACAGATTCAATGAATACTTTCTTGATTGTTGACTTTAAGTGACTATTGTGTAGGCATTCACATCAACAAAGGTTTGTTGGCTCTTGGCAATGTAATAAGTGCCTTAGGAGATGAGAAGAAGCGGAGAGAGGGAGGCCATGTTCCATATCGTGATAGCAAGCTAACACGCTTGTTACAGGCATGTATTGCATTTTTTGTCTTTTAAGTTGTGTCAAATGCTAACTTTGCATAGCCCTTCACTTAAGTGTTTTCATTGTAAGTATCGGTCCTTGATCTGCGGAGGATTACATAGCCTTTTACATTTGCAATGGTTGCTTGAAAACTGAAGTGATGTTGAAATGAGAATGAATCTTCTTGCTACCAATACCATCATTTGTGATATATATAGCTGTTGCAAAGAAAGCAATAATCCGGTTGTGTGGGGTTAACATAGAGATATAATATTAGCTAGCATCTGTAGTGACAACAAACAGCAACATGAGTAATTAGATGAGTTACAGGACTTTTGAAGAGCAAAACATCACTGAAACCTTGACGTTAGAAGCACTTAATGTTTTTCTCCCGTCCTATGAATGGAACCCTGTCGATTTATTTTTAATGGTCATAACCTTTTTTGACAATTGATTTTCGCAATTTGGCTATGTAGGATTCTCTTGGAGGAAATAGCAAAACATTGATGATAGGTATGCTACTGATTTGGTTTAGACTAGAATTTCAATCCTTTATGATTCTAACCTTTTTAATCCTCATCTTGACTGTGTTTTACTGGTTATATATGTAGCTTGTGTGAGTCCTGCCGAAACAAACGCTGAGGAGACATTGAACACCCTTAAGTATGCAAATCGTGCTCGCAACATTCAAAACAAAGCTGTGGTATGTCTTCATGGCCCACCTTAACATGCTTTATGTATATTTTCATGCACCTCTATTTTTGGTGATACTTATCTTCCTTATTTGGTTCTAGATCAATCGTGATCCGATGGCAGCTCAAATGCAAAGGATGCGAAGCCAAATAGAGCAGTTGCAAGGGGAGCTACTAATATATCGTGGTGACACTAGCGGACCATATGAAGAACTTCAAGTAGAGTACTATCATTAAGTGCTCTCACAGTCCTTAAAATGTGGTTTAGGTGCTGATCTGCACTTGCTTATACAGATCCTCAAGCATAAAGTTTCTTTGCTTGAAGCAAGCAATGTGGATTTACAACGGGAGTTGCAAGAGCGTCGTATGACTTGTGAGCATTTGATGCAGCGTGCTGTCGATGCACAGGTACATCCGACTGGTTTTCCTACACCAGAACAGTTATTGCAGAGTTTTTGCACATGCTTCATGAAAGCTTCTGATTTATACTCCTTGGATGTGTTAGGTTGAAAAAGACAAATTGATTATGAAAATTGAATCAGCTCGAAGCGGCAAATCGTGGGATGAAATTGATTGTAACTCAGATCAGGTTTGCAAATGTATCTTCTGTTTTTTATTGTTCTGATTCTTTTCCTTGTAATTGGTTCAACCAAGTTGCATATGTTATTTAGGATTATGGTTTGGTCAAATCTTATGTGTCCAAAATCCAAGAGTTAGAAGCAGAATTGCTTCGCCTACAAAGCTCACTTCATGCAAAACATTATGTTCTGGAATCCATTGATTCAGACGATGATGGATCTCGCTCCAACAGCACATTGGCTTCTTGCTTAAATGATTTTTCTTCTGGTTCCGAAGCTAAAAGTGTGGACCTCGCAGGTATGATTTATATGCTTTGTATGGGTTTCTGGGTTTCAAGCTAAAGATAATGCTTGCGTGAATACGCAGTGGGCTGAGCTAATACTATGCTGATCATTTTAGTTTCTGATTCCAAGTATCTGCTATTTTGTATCTGACAATATCAATAGAGACTTATGTAGTTTATTCTTGCTCATCTTCTACTGTTTTCTTTGAAGTAGGGGCTTTGTTTTGTTTAACTTATTTATTCAAGGACGCAGGTTGTTTTTCCTTAAAAGTGGGGTGTGCAACCTATATGCACTAAAAAATTCTTTGCTTTTCTTATGTATGCAGATGAAATTGAAGTTGATGAGAAAGAGTTAGAACACTCTTCACTTCAAGAGAAACTGGGGATGGAGCTGAAAGAACTGGATAAAAAACTTGAGCAGAAGGAGGTAATATTTGTTCCCTCTGGTAAATTAGCAATATGCCTGTCTTCTGTTTTTGCTGAGAATTGAGGAAAAAAAGGTTTATCTTACTGCATCTTTATGAATGACTGGTAATTGTTTTCTATGATCCTTTTTCACCATTGGGCCCCTTACTTTAATGGAGGTGGATCAAGAATAATTTCAGCCGACAGAGTAAGGAAAAAGATAATCCTGCATCTGAACGATTTGTCTGAAAAGCTTTGTCCATGGCAAATGTGATCACTGAACAATATTTCTTGCAGTGTTTTGTTGCCTTGCTAGAACACTTGGTATACTAGTTTGAAATTTCTATCTTGTCAGTTGATGATTTGCTTGGCAACGATTTGTTGAGTGTTCCCCCAATCAGTAATTGGGTTCATCCTTTGCTTTGTTTTATGTTTTGAAGGCTGAAATGAAGCGGTTTGCAAATGTTGACACTTCAGTTCTAAAACAACACTATGAGAGAAAGGTTTTGGACTTGGAACACGAGAAAAAGTCCTTACAGGTTTGTCTTTGCTCCTGAATACAAAAGACAACGATTAAATGTAGTATGATACATCATTAACATCACAATCCTGCAGAAAGAGATAGAAGAACTGAGATGCAATCTTGCAAACATTTCATCTACATCTGGTGACAATGCTCAGAGATTAAAGGAGGAATATCTTCAAAAACTAAATGTTCTTGAAGCACAGGTGAACTTTGAACTGCAGTTACTATTCAATTTTCATCATGTCCTGGTGTAATTTGAAAGTTCTCCAGGTGTTAGAGTTGAAGAAGAAACAAGATGCACAAGCTCAACTTTTAAGACAAAAGCAAAAAAGCGATGAGGCATCCAGACGATTGCAAGATGAGATTCAGAGAATAAAAACTCAGAAGGTGCCAATTCTTACTAGAACAAAGCGATGTATTGGAATTCGTTGTTTTATTACTAATGTGAGAAATTGGGCTTTCTATAGGTTCAATTACAACATAAGATAAAGCAAGAATCTGAACAATTCCGACAGTGGAAGGCAACAAGGGAGAAAGAGGTCCTCCAGGTATATGCAAAATTAATGAATTCATAATGCTTTCAATTAAATTCATCAAATGTTTGTAAAATTGTTTGGATTCTTAGATTTCCAACTAGAACTAGAGAATCTTGAGATTTTAAAGGGGCAAACCAAGGAAAAAATTAATGTTTGGGACACCTCCAACTCTTTATGTGACCTCTATCACCATTTGATCCCACAACAACACTGACCCACCCTGTATAATTGTTATGCAACCCGCGATAGCGATTTAACTCCTTTCTCCTTACCGCTTCTATATTTTAGAAAATGACATATCAATTCCCGCTAGGTCATGATATTAAGGGGGAGAAACAAATGATTTTTTTTTTTGAAATGGGACTTCATTTTGTTATTTACAACATGCAAGATCCAGTGTCACAATTATTTGTATATTTGTGAAGAAAGTTGAATGCATAGGATGAACATTGCATTATCATATGGCTTTGATAAGAATCTGTCTGGACATTGAAAATTTTAACGTTCGGCTTTGTAACCACCTGTATTAGAGTGTCACGTTCATCTTATTATTGGTTCCAAGAAATTATGTTTTTGCTACTCATATTAGGTCTCCCATAAATGCGTGTTTCTGTCTCACAGCTGAAGAAAGAGGGACGGAGGAACGAGTATGAGATGCACAAGTTATTGGCTTTGAACCAAAGGCAGAAGATGGTAATTTAGTTTCTTCTTTGGTAGATTCCTTGAATTTTTTCTTAATCAAGAGTCTATGATTCTCTTACTCTTTCTATTATTTTGTGCTCGTGATCAATATCAGGTCTTACAGCGGAAGACAGAAGAAGCTTCTATGGCTACCAAAAGGCTGAAAGAATTGCTGGAGTCTCGAAAACCTTCCTCTAGGGAGACATCTGGTAGGGAGCTTACATAAACATAGGCATTGCGCTCATCTTTTTGTCTTTATACTTTGTCAATTAATTTTTCTTTGATGTGCAGGTGCTGTGGGTGGCAATGGTCCAGGAATTCAGGTATTCTAAGCTTTCACATGAGTATTTTAGTGTCCATTTTACATCCTGTTTAACGTGTGATGAATGAAAGTTCATCTTATCCAAGAGGCCTACAGGCTCACTACACCTGGATAAGCCCAATTGAACCTTTAATCTCATAGATATCTAATGTCTTAGGGCATAGTGGAGTTCCTTCTCTAATATTATTCTGACAAATGGTATTTTGTTGAAAAAAGGCTTTGATGCGGGCCATTGAGCATGAGCTAGAAGTCACCATACGGGTTCATGAAGTACGTTCTGAATATGAACGTCATATGAAAGAGTGAGTTCAATTCTTACTTATCACGTAGGAACCGATTGAGTGTATTTCTCATCTTCATGATCATATGAAGTTTATTGTTTGTTTCGGTTCTAGATTTTCTTTTTCTTTAACAATCATTTGTCTGAGTTGTATAGTATATTATGGTCCTTCAATTAGCTCTGTTTTTTTTTTTTTTTTTTTTTTTTTTTGGCTAATGTGGTTCACTGATGCCATCGTACTATAGTAGGTTTAATTCAGTATTCCGCTATACATGACAGAGGCAGTTGCTTCTTGTTTCTTGGGAAATGTCATTCTTGAATGAGTTCTAAGCACGCTAAATTATGGGTGTGTTCATGCACAAGCGTATTTGGGTCTATATGCACGTTTATATTAGTTCAGTCTCCATTATTGTTTTCGGATTTTGGCCAGTTAGTAATGATGTGGGACTTTGTCAGTTTTTGTGCTTTTAGATTGTCATTTGCATGCATGTGGCACAGCGTATTCCCTCTCCTAAATAAGTTCCATTCATTCTGTAGGAGGGCCAAAATGGCAAAGGAGATTGCTAGACTTAAGGAAGAAGTGGAATTGCAAAAGCAAGCAAACTTAAGGTTGGGGAAGTAGCAGCAAATTCTGTTTGCGATAATTCACCATTAGCTCGTTCATCATCTTCATATTGGCGTTGCTATGCTCTAAACATCTTTGGATGATGTACTTTGTAGTGATTGTCCACCTACCATGTCTCCTGGTGCAAGGAACTCAAGAATTTTTGCTCTTGAGAACATGCTTGCGACTTCTTCCAGCACCTTAGTGTCCATGGCATCGCAGCTATCAGAAGCAGAAGAGCGTGAAAGGGTCTTCAGTGGCAAGGGACGTTGGAATCAAATTCGTTCCCTAGCAGAGGCAAAGAACCTGATGAACTACCTTTTTAATTTGGCATCTTCTTCGAGGTACTAAGCACTAATCACACTACACATGTCAGATTGACTTAATCTAGTACTATATTGTGATCCTCTAGTAGATTCTAAAATTTTGTAAGTCATACATGTCTAGTAGGAAAGTATCATGTTCTATGACTTCTGAGATTGTTTGATGTTAGTGCATTTGATGTAGCTAAACTGTTTCCACCCTGCAATTGCTAAAAAAAATACAAGCTAAACTTGACTCTTCTTGAATTTTTAAAGGTGTCTACTGTGGGATAAAGAGGTCGATTGCAGAGAGAAGGACTCACATATAAGAGATTTAAAGGAGAGAGTTGTCAAACTGAGCACTGTGATCAGACAGTTGGAAATGCAGAAGTCAGAACTTGTTCATCAGCTAAAGTCGCAGGTGAGAACACTCGAGCATTATATGCATTCCGTAGCTAGAGCCTTACGTGGACAGGTGTACTCGAACCAGCTAAACCTGATTTATAGCTGCAGTTTGAGTAACTAGGTAAATATGCTGCTAGTATCTTTAATGATTAGTTCCATTAAAGGAGCTAGATATTGATATGGTAGTTATTCTGAAAGTCTACCGTAAGCATCTTGGTAAAGCATTCATCTGTTATCACAAGCAGACTAGTCTCATGGGAATGTGATTTGCTTCTATACGTAGCTATTTGTTAATTCTTCGGGTCAAACAATCCCTAATGCTCTTTTGTACTTGGATCTTTTGATAATATGAGTTTTTTTTTTTTTTTTTTTGTGCGTGTGATGTAATTGTCACTAGTTGATTGTATCTATTCTGGTCTTGATTATGCTTTTAAAGTGGTCTTAAACATTTGGCAGGACATCCTCTTGAAGAGGCACCACAAATCAAATGCAGCAGATTCAGGGGATTCCAGCCTAAACATGGGACCGCATAAATATGGCCTACGCAAGCAGGTTTGGGAGATGTCTGCCTTTTCCTTGCTCTATTTTCCATTGAAGTGTTAAGAATTAGTATTTTTTCTGAAGTTTGCCTTGTAGTTTATGCTTTGGTGATGTGTGCTTTACGTGCCCGCATAATGTTGGGATTTTCCATCTCATTGATTGGCTTGTATTGATTTTCTTTCTTTCTTTCTTTCTTTCTTTTTGGTCAAATTGGGTTGGGCTGATTGAGGGGGGTTTTTTCTGTAGGAACATAGGGCATCGATGTTTCTATTCGAGGACATGGACACATCAGAATCAGATTCTTCAGATGGTGATGCAGCGGAAGATGACGATGATGAGTGGGTTGTAGATGACGATGATGAAGACTGGGTAGAGTCAGGCAAACGGCCACGAAGGACAAGAGCCAAAAATGGACGCCATTCATCTTCTGATACCCAAGAACCAGAGATTAATGAAGTGAATGACGTAAATATGGAGAGCTCTGGCGAAAGAACCTCTTCAAAGGGTAGTACTGAGGTTTGCTGCTCATGCAGCAAAAGCTCATCATGCAAAACATCGAGATGTGAATGTCGGGGTGCTGGATCACTCTGCGGCCCATCTTGTGGCTGCGTATCCGTTAAGTGCACCAACAGAGAGTCTGCATCTGCAAAAGAGTTGGAGGAATCTTCAGAACAAGATAAAAGCGGTGCCTTGAACAATGGGAACAATGAAGAAACAGGTGAATCTAATCTAGCCTCCCATGGGGCAAGTTTACTTCAGAGTGCATTTGGTGAAAAGCCTGTTGACTCAACTGATGATGCTGGTGCGAGGAGGAAACCTTTATCCGACATTGGGAACACCTTGGTATGTTTCCTTTGTCATTGTTCTTTTGCCATGCGATAGTATGCAGGTGGCTATGTATCCCCAGAAAAATACTAGTATCTCACTTCTGGCATTGAACTCCAAAGGTCACGCCCTATCTGTAACTTGTTTTAAAACGATGGCAAGATTATCATCTTTAATTTTGCGCTAGTCTAGATAAAGGGGAAAGTCTTTGCTTCTTGTCACCTCTTAAACTGCTTTAATTCGGGACTGCAGTCACTTTAGTACCACCACACACTAACTGTTACATGTCACGTCGGTTCTGATTTCTCCTGCACATTCTTTCTCATTTCACATCCCTCACAGGCCAAAACAAATGCGCCAAAGCCTAATCGGAGAAAGAAATGGGGGAAAGCTGTAGTCCAGCTTGTTCCTGTGGCCCCACCTCCTGCATTGCCTGAGACAACAATGAAGGCATCTGAGAAGCCAGATGATGGTATATCTCTCCAGGGAGACATTCCTTTGAAGTTACCTAGGGCTATGCGAACGCCGGCTCCAAGCGGCAGTAATGTGCTAAGAGAAAGGAATGCTGATCGGAGTGATGAGACAATTCTCAGCAAGGAGCCCGGTGTAGCAGCTCCGGAAGTTTTGGTGCCGCAGGCAAGAAACTCAGATGAGAAGGAGAATCATGCATCTTGAGTCAATTTTTTCCCATTGGCGATTGATAATTCGCCAATAGCTCCCTCATACAATGCATCCCATGCTGTGATCCTCATCGATTTGGGAAGGAAATAGACTGCATCACCATCCAGTGATCCTTGTCGATTTGGGAAGGAAATAGACTTGTGTATTCTGTTGTTTTGTAAAGCCACATTGGTTGGGAACTTGAGATTTGGTTACCTAACCCTTGCTCGCCAGAGATTTTGTTGCTAACAATTGATTGGCTCGCTGGTGTACGATATGTTGGACAAGTTAGATGATTGAATTCTGGATTTCTTTCTGTGCTGATTGTTCCGTTATGCTTGTCCTGCGATAAATGGAGACTGTCTTTTAGAGGAATGTTGCGCACATTCCAAGTTCCGATAAGTCAACAGATTTGTCTATCTGGTTTCCATCCTTTATAGCTTGATATTGATTCTCAGTGCATGGAGCATGTGATAGAACAGTCAGAAATTGCGGTAAAATAGTGATCTTCATATATTAGTAATTTTCCTGTCAGGATTAGATATATGGGAAAAGGATGACACATGAGGGAGAAATGCTTGTAAATGCGTCTTCTAACCGTTCTTGATTTCTCTTCTCATCTTTTGTTGATTTTCATGTAAAAGAAATCTTTCTCATTGAATTTTTGAATTTTCTCAATTTTTGAAAGTCTACCATAAGCATCTTGGTAAAGCATTCATCTGTTATTGTACAAACAATAATTTATAGGAGAGAATAAATATTAGAGCCACACACGATATGTACTACCACTATAAGACAATCTAGTACATGAATATATTCCTTAAGATCACTTTCTAAAGGACATTGAGAATAAATATTGACTTTTTAACATAATTTTATTTGGGAAACACAAATCCACATATATTTTTATGCGCTACGATGAATTTCTTCATTTGTCCTTACTAGCAGAGTAAGTCTCTATGTCAGAAGCCGTCGCCGTATCAGTAGGGCAGGGCAAAAGTCCCCACGTTTCATTAATCTCCTTCCTGATCTGTGCCATTTGAGCGTGGGGCAGGACCATTGTCACTCTTCTCCCAAACCCACCGCCCTTCTCATTCCCATTTCCTGGTCCTGGAAGGACCAACACCACCCCTTCATCTCCAACCCCACTTATTGTGTAATTTGCAAAAATAGGCTTCCGGCCCTTCAACTCTAGCCCATATACATCTGCACCCTCTAAATTCACAAATGTCAAATTTGCCCCATATGCAATGTAGTCCAGCTTCCCGTCATCTTTCTCCACCATTTCTTCAATCAAGCCATTCTCATTCACGGCCTCGGCAATCAGTCTCGCAAGATCGGATACTTCTGCTTCCACTGCCAAGAAATTCACTTCAGCCCTGCTCAAACCCATGCCATTTGAGGGTAACGGATTTAGTTCTCTACAGACATTGTTCTTACACACAGTTACAACCTTTGGCCCGTTGTCTCCCCTTATCTTCGACAAGGATTTCCAGATCAAAGCGGACAATAGTTCGAAATGCGATGTTTTAGATTCACCAAACAATCTGTATTTGGCCACGATGTGATCAAGTTGTCGCAAGGTGATGTTAACTGAATAGGTTGTCAACTTACAGTTATTGACGACTAACCAATAGTCCCCAACTGGGTCGACCCTTTTAATGGTGGATGGCGCCGTGTCAAGCCCTGACTCAGCGGGGTAGGTAGGCCTTTCCGAAACCGGTGTGTGGAGGGGCTTGGGTGGCGCGTGACCCGCCATCATCTGGCCCCACACGTTGATGAAGGACGAAGCTGCGAATGCATCTCCGAGGACATGAGCCCAGCTCAGACCTACACAGATTCCTCCGCATGCGAACCAAGTGAACTGTGACTCCAAGACAACATATCATCACTCACACATCTACTACATCTACGACCCTTTTCAAAGTTTCCAAACAAGCAAAAGAAAAAGATAATTGGTTCCACCAAACCAAACAAAACGAAGGAGGAAAAGCATTCCGATTGATAAAACAAGAACCTTCTTTTCTTCTCCTTTCTTTCCGTTCTACTCTTCTATTTGAACAAACAAAACAGAAACAAGTAAACAACCCTTAATCTGAATCGATACCAAAAAAAGCACGTTCGTTAAGTACGACACGAGGAAAATTTTCCCTCTTCTTCATGGGAGGTTTTGGCAACGCCAAATAGGACTTATTTCTAATCGGATAACTAATAGACGGAATGAGTCGCTAATGAATGCTCGAGAACGACCCTCGACACGAACTGAGCACACATCCTCGGCTAGGAGGTACCACGTTGATAGCACTTGCTACTTCCTATAGAAGCACAGGACCAATGAACTGGTGCAGGAATGGTGGGGTGCCAATGACCAGTTTTGGTTTAAAGTTTTTTCTTTCTTGTTTATTTCGGAATTGTTCATTTAGGGACCAGCCGTTGTTTAGGTAACACTTCGAAAGGGGTCATAAATGAGAACCCGCCATGCTGCTTTCGCAATAACAAGTTGCAGGACAATCACTCCACATTCAAGGCCTCGATAGAAACCTATTTCTACGATCGCTTCCATGCCATAGCTTTGATTGGCAAGACATGGGGGTCCATGACGTTTTAATGAAAAATAGATGCTGATTATTGATGATAGATAGAATGCAAAAACTCAACAGAAAGGAGTAATTATTATCTAATTCGTATGTTTCATGGAAAGTAACTTTCAGAAAAACGTTTTCCGGATTTTTCGACATTCGTTTCATAGAAAATGAATTAGTTAGGAAAAATATTTTTCATCAAGGGAAAAAAATATTCTATGATTGGGGAAAATATTTTCCACTCTTGAGAAAGAGGATACTTTCCTTTATCAAATACTTTTTCCTTTTATTTTTTTCTTTTATTATTCTAAAGATTGATTTTTAATTATTTATTATTATTTTTTTTTCCTTTTCTTCTTCATTGGCCGGTCGCTAACCATAGGTGAGTTGGAGCCTCGCTTGATCAAGCAACGCTAAGCTCGCCTGACGTCGGCAAGCTCGAGCTCCACTAGATCCGACCGCTCTCTCGCAAGGCTTGAGCTCGCTCGCCTGAGGTTGCCAGAAGTGAGGCTCTAGCAACCTCTAGTGAGGCTTGAGTCTCACCTTAGGTGGCTGATTTGGTGGACTTGATCTTGCTAGCGTTGGGCGAGCTTGGCTTTGCTTGATCAAGTGAGGCGAAGCTTCACCACAGGCTGCCCAGGCTTGACCTTGCCAGAATCTAGTGAGCTCGAGCCTTGCCAACCTATGGCGAGGCTCTAGCTTGCCTATGGCTAGTCGTCGCGCTATTGTGGCCAATGACCGAATAAAAGAAAAAAGAAAAAAAAAGAAAAGAAAATAAAAAATATAATTAAAAAATCGATTTTTAAAATATAATAAAAAATTATTGAAAGGAGTGCATGGAGGAAAAGATTTTCTTTATCGAGAAGAAAAAAAATATTTTCTAGTATATTTTCAGATTTCAACCAACAAAAAATATGGTTATTTTCCTAGGAAATTTCTTCCTAGAAAACTTATTCTAGAATGCCATATTTTTTGTAAAACGAACGGAGCCTAATTTGCATTTCTTTGCCATTTCACTTGCCAACTGTACTTTTCCTCTAAACCTTTTTGATTTGATTCGCGATTATGTTGGTTAATGAATATGTCAAAGTTGATAAGCATATGATCCATTTGCTTCATGGAAAATGAATTTGTATCGCTCACAAAAATAAATAAACGAAAAGTAGTTTTATTGTCCATGAAAATGTTTGTTGATAATAAAATTTATTTTTCATCGACCAATTATTCTAAGTGATATAAATGATTATTTTTAGGAAAATATTTTTCAAATCATTTGCTTTATACGAAATAAATAGTCTTAATTTCTTATCAAGATACTGACCAAATGTTACGGGAAGAATTACTGAATAAGTCATGTCTATTACAATTATGTCAATTTAGTCATAATTTTATTTTTATTTTTTACCAATTGAGTCATTCAGTTGATTTTCTTTTCTTTCTCTTTATTTATTTTTCCTCTTTCTTTCTTCCTTTGGCCGGTTGTTGGATCGAGTGAAAGTAATAAACAATTATTTTTATAAATTTTTTAAAATTTATTATTATTATTATTATTTTTTAAAAATAAACCTTATTTCCCTGTGGAAATACTACGATGACCGAGTGCAATGGATGGGGGCATTTGACGGAAGAGGCAAGGTTTGCGTTGACAAACTGTACGAGGTCAAAATCGCTGAAGAATCTCTGCCTCGATCTCTCGACGAGGCATCCGCAAAACCTTCTATCTTTAGACGAGGTACAGCCAAAAGTCTTTATCTCTTGGTCCATCAAACTATTAAACTGTCAGAAAACTTGAAAGATTAGTGTCCGGTGCGAATGACTAGCCAGCCTAGATTAAGGTCAGCTCACATTACAGAATGAAAGTAATGATTGGTGGGCTAGATTGACATGTTCCATGGTGCGAAGTGGAGATCATCAACATAAGATATTTACAGTTCTAAAATAGAAGACTGACACACAGTAGCTGAATTACCTGAACGTAAATCATGGGAGAGAAGCCAAGTTCAGGGCCAAGAACCTGAGAATGGACCAGCAAGTCCTGGAGCTCCCAGCCACCATCCTCCTCCTTGGTCGCCGCCACTAGCCACTCGTCGAGCGACCGATCGCACCGGGCCTCAACGATGCGGACCCCACCATCGTTGCACTTGATGACGGGCCTCTCACTCTCGGACCGCCTGATCCTGCCGGACGCTGTGGGGTAGAGCTCCTGCGTCTGGGCCATGGCCTTCTTGAGGTCGAAGATGGTGAGCCCCTGGGTGGCGTCGCTCCTGAAGAAGTAGAGCCCCCTGAGGTAGTGGAGCTTCATCGCCAGGTCCATGCTAGTCAGCTTGTGCACAGTGTTGTTGGGGGTCACCTTAGTCGGCACCACCGACGACAACTTCACACTGTGCACGAGGCTCTTCACGTCCGATGCAACCATTTTTGTGCAGAGAGAGAGAGAGAGAGAGAGAGAGAGGTAGTTTAATTTTTCTGCTTCATAGGCAGGCTGTTCTTGGGACTTCGTCCCTTTATGAGGGTTAAAGAGATGGGGACAGAAAGGACCATTGAAGAGACGATTTTATGGTACTCTTTGTTGGGTTTCGTGCAAATGAAAGAGAAACAGCGCGTTCAGATCTTGCATCTAACTTTTATAATACTTCATTCTGCAGATATGACAGATGTAATGATTAATGGTTTCTTTTAATTTTTTTCATTCTCTGACCACTCTGATTTAATATACAATAAATTATTTTTTTATCCAGTCATTCATAAAATCCCTCTTTCTTCCTAATTCACATCATCCAAACTTTTCCATCAAAATTCAAATTATTACCAAAATTATGAACGAACTATATGTAACTCTATGTAAGGCCATTTTTAAAGGTCTCTAGTACGGATACTAGAAAAAATGAAAGTGTGTAATTATATCATAAATTATATGTCTTTAATAAAATTGGAAGGTTGGATTTAGTAAGCTATAGGTAAAAATTAAGTTAAGGCATCACCAAACTGCTACAATGTATGTGAAAGTTTGGTAGGGTAAAATATTTTAATGAATTTTATTAAAGAGTGCTCCAAAGGCACTTGTTAAGCAATCGATTAATTTTTTTTTATAATTTTTTAGACACTAATTACTCTCGTATGATGTATAATCGATACTTGAAAATTAAAATATTTCAAGTCAAGTATATCTAACAAATATGTTCGAAGACGCTCGATAATAAGACCTATTTAAATATCTTATACTCCCCCTCACACATTGGTAGGATTTTGGTTTAAAACTATACCATGGAAATTTGTTGATGGATGCAACTAGAGGTTTAGAAAGATCTGTACCTAGGACCTCTTGCTATAATACTACTTAAAATTTTATAAGACTACTATAAACTATTCTAATAGCTTAAAGCCTGTTTAGAGTATATCTAAATTTAAATAAAATGTGAAATGTTGTATGCGAATTCTTTATGTGCTAATATTAATACATCGTGAAACTTTCAAGCATTTGGGATTAAGGAAAAATCATAGTGCATCGATTGCTACATTGAGCAAAAAGTTAAAAGTGAGATTTTTCTAGATGCAATCTTAAGTTATTAGATAGACACCCAATTTGATACTTAAATATTCTGAAAAATTTTCCCTCTATGTCTAATACCCCCCACATTTCAAAACTTATATTTCGCACCTCCCAAACCTAAAAAGACCCACGAAAACTCTCTCCCACTTTCTCTCCTTACCCTTTCTCTCTCCTTTCACATAGCAGTACAGACGATTGAGAGCCCCTTGCACAATGTTAGGCCATCGCTCGATGCCACAACCCGACCTTGATGGTGGTGATGACACCCTCGCCCTAGCCGTGGCTTGCGCTCCTCTCCCTACCTCTGGTTGTGGTGAGATCGGTCATGACTCATGACAGCAAGGCTAGGCGACCTCAGCTTGAGCTCGCGGCTTATAACCATCGAGGATCTGTGAGGTCAACCTTGATATTTTCCTTTTCCTTTTTCTTCTTTTATTTCCCTCCACTGGTCATCAGGGTCAAGACACCTTCACTTGTAGCTGGCGATCGGCAAATGGAATAGAGAAAAAGAAAATAATAGAAAAAATGAAAAAAAATTAAGAAATTTTTAAAAGAATTAAAATAATTATTTATATCAATACTGATCATGTGATATAAAACCACCGATGTTGACTAGATTTTTACATCGGTGATTTTTATTCAAAATTACCGAAATGATTATATTGATAAATTGTCAAAATGTATAAAAGTAAATTGGCCAAATTGTAAAGTTTGGGAATGAATTGGCATTCTTACAATTGATTTTGGACTTTTTTGGCAATTATCCTTTAGAGTGTGTGTGACTTTTGGGTTTTTGGGGGAATTGGGTAATTTTGGGAAATAAAATTGAACTTATATAAATTATATATAGTTGAGAGATGCAACTCAATATATATAGAGTAAAAAGCGAAGATAATACTTGTAGAGTTTAAAATGTAGGAAATGCATTTGATGTCAAAAAGTGGGGTTGGCAGTACATGAAGTAATCCATACGGTTAAACATCAAAGTGAAGGTCCTTATCCAATATAAGGACAATGATAAAGGGCGGAATCTCGAGAGTTTAGCCATAGGCCATGGGAACAGTTGATTGAATTACTTTTTATCGTTCCAGAACACCATGAAAGCTGCTCCTTCATCGTCATTCACTCGACAAAAATGCATCGGTAACGATCACAATCGGACAAATAGTGATGGAATTTATTGCTTCCTCGCTGCGATATTGAAATAGCTCCACAGCTTTCGACGTGTCCTAATCATATGTTGCAGATCGATGCTTTTTCCCCTGATAGAAACGATTGAGATGGATGTGGCCAGCTTCTTAAGTGGGGTACTATTCAGACGTGGACACGCGTAGGGTGCGTTTGGTAACGTTTACGTTCTTTTTTTGTTAAGGAGCGAAAAGCAAAAAAAAAAGTGTTTGTTCCGGAAACAGTTTTGAATAAAAGAACGCGTTTGGTAAGTATAAAAAAAAACTGTTCTTGAAATAAAAAAAGAACAGAAACACGTTTGGTAATCGCTAGGTTAATTTTTGTTCCTAGAATAGAAAAAGAGCGAGAAACACGTTTGGTAAACTGTACAAAATTTCTGTTTTTAAATTTTTTTAAAAAATGCTTTTTTCTAAATAAATTTTAATCGAGATGAGAATTGTCATTCTCATGAAATGCTCATTAATTTTATTTTGTTCATGGTGAGTGAAGACAAATTTTTTCATACTTGGTAGACAATTTAAAATGTAAAGTTAGAATCAAATTTTTTTCAAGTGCTTTTTTTATTTTTGATTTTTATAACATTTAAACTTGATTGAATTCTCATTCTCATGAAATTCTCATCAATTTAATTTTGACAATGGTGAGTGAAGAAAAATATTTCCCACATAATCATATATGCATACTTAAAAAAAAAAAAAATTATAAGTAAAGTTCGTACAATAAGAACTAGCAAAAAAAAAGTATCTTATACATCTCAACATGAATCCTTCCATACATGACATCACAATAATGAAGCATTATAGTTCATTGTTCAACTTCATCACAATAAATACTTAAAAACAATATTACAAAAGTCAACAAATCTCTTGCATTAATGTGCCGGTTGCTATTTTTCGTTGAGGCTAAGGTAGCCGGTTGCTATTAATAGGGAATTTATTGATAAAGAAAAAATAAAAATTAAGGTGTCGGTACTGCATTAATGCGCCGCAATCAGCTCGATGAGGTCCCGTAGCCAATGGCAACTTGCGCTTCAGAATCAGAAGCTGGCCTGCCACAGAGAGACATAGAGAGAAGAAGGAGGGAGGGGGGAGATAAAAAAAATGGAAACAAATTCTTTTGCCGGGACTATCGTATGCGTTCCAATTAACGCTCCTTCAACCGTCTGACCGTGCGTTATAAATTCAGATCGATTTGGGGTTTTTTTTTGGTTACGGCATTTCGATTTGACCAAGAATCGCTTATTTTTTAAGTTCATTTTCAGCATAAGTCGCAACCCTCATTAGAAGATGAGATGATATGAAAACGACGTACACAGAAATGGTGTTTCCAATATCCCAGAGAGAACGGCTGCAACCAATTCTGCATCAAGTACTTGCAAGAAACGGGAGGGTCTTGCGAGGGACCCTGGACAAAGCATTTGTAAATTTACTTGGATAAAATTTCATAACATCGAGCCAAGTCAAATTGTTTCTTTTAATCGTTATCAATAAATTCCATTTTCGATACGAATTCCCCTCCTTGTTTCTACTTTTCCTACAAAATAAAAAATAAAAAAGTTCATGTTGCATAGACTTGTGGATCAGTGAACCTTCTGGTTTTGTTTGAATGATGACTCCCATGAGAGAGAAAATTGCACGAGTAGCCATTTCATGTGTCCATAATGCAAAGAGAAGTCGATCAACGGGCCAATTGTGGTAATGCCTCAACATCAAAGAGGCCTGGCCGGCTTGAACATTTCAACACACATATAGGCTGCAGGGAAGCATGGATAACACATTAGGCCTGATCTTTAAGTCCAATCATGCCATTGCCAAGCTTCCAAATGTGATCATTCAGATTCTTTTGATGTCATTCATATCCTAGAAAAATCCGGTGAACCTATATAATTACATACAAACCCAAACCCATAAGTATTCACAACGAAAAACAATGGTGGTAGGAAATCAACCAAATGCATTCAATTCCTAGGTGTCGGAGTTTCGTCGCCAAAGGACAGCTAGGAAATTCCTTGATGTCTAGATCCCAGAAAGTCTAAACTTCCTTCCATTTCTCGGGTTGAAAATGATGATTCTTTCACACGGTCTCTGGAATCCAATTGCATCTGGTATGAGCTTCTACATGAACTCGCGTGCAATTCCAGTGCTCTATTAATGGCGGAATTCGCCACCATGCCTTACTAAATGAGACCGTTGTTTATGTAGACGCCGGATCTTGCAAAGAACTAGGCAGTGGCGGTCACGCTACGTTGTCCTGCTGATGCAATGAGAAGCGCAACCCTCGCAACAAACATGAACAGCATGCTGACAAGCAGCACATAGGTTCTCCTCGATGATCTGCGGTACTCTCCAAACAGAAGTATGCCCCAAAAAGTGCTAACAAGCGGGAGTGCCTGCATGAAGCTAAGATAAGACGAGGAGCAAATCTTTCCTGCAATTTTACAAAACTCTTCAATTTCTCATAAGCAGCAACTATACTTTTTGCCACGATAAGACTTTGACATTTCATATTTGGACCTTCTGTACATCAAACGATAATGAAAAGCATGTGTTAGAAGTAAATCATAGCCATAACCTCTTTAGTTGTTGCGACATTACAAAGCTATACTTAAGCACAAAGTGAGATATTTTAACATTTCAAATTTGGCTACTATAAGGGTTTCATGTTGATTATGTAGAATATTATTCTCATAAACAATTAATCAATTAACAACAAACGGATCCATACATGATTGTAAAACACCAAGATCAATAAATACAGCAGAATTAAAGCGTACTGTTTGAGCCATTGCTTCACTTGCGAGAAAAGTAGATCACTCGATAATCGGGGATCTATCGGAATACCGAGATCTTCCTCTCTATGACCTATTTCGATATAGGCTTTCAATGGGATTAAAGCAGCTATAGGTATAACCTACCCTTTTATAGGCTAGAGAGGGACCTAGCAAACCCTAATCAATAGCGTGTTAACCCCTTCCCATTACGGGCTTTAATCAAACACAATTGCCTACACTTTGCTGCTCAACTAGGCCCCTTAACAATAGATGCCAATACCCAATTCAATCGATCACTTTAGGGTTCAACAAATATTGGAATATCCATTAACCCGATTATTTAAAATACAAAATCAATTAATTAATGTAAGCCCATATTATAGGAAATTCCAACATTCTCCCACTTGGGCTACATTAATTAATTTATTTTATTTTGAAAAAGATTTTATATTGAAAACGACACTATCGGGTTAATAACTAAAATTTTGTTTTATGTGGCCACAACTTAAAAAAAAATAATATTCCAATAATGGCATCTCAAACCAATCCAATCCTATATAACCTCAATATAGGACTATGGAGATCAATGTGTTAAGAAAATACCACAACACAAGACCTTCCATAATCACATATAATAAGTATTATATTTTCATGGATCATGGGCCTAGTAGTGTAGTAAGAAATAGTGCCAACATGTGATCAAGATATACACTATTTCTTATCGGTCCTCAATGCAATTTCTCAACGACATGAAACTGCATTAGCGCAATTTCTAAACAACATGAAATTGCCTCAGTGCGATTTCTAAACAACATGAAATTGCACAATTATGTCACAATCCAACATGAGATCTCATAATCAGTGACATCCAGTCATCTTTAAACTAAAATTAGTTTAAGGATACTGTTTTTATACTTCCATTTCTCAGTCAACAAGAGAACACATAACAATAGAATCAATAACAACAATCATTGAAAATAAATGCTTTAATAGACATAATAAAAGCATTATCGATCATATAACTATAATATCCAGAAATACAAATTGTAACTCCCACTAACAAAAGAAATCAAAAGATTCTAAAACACCCATATTCTTAACGTGTTCTTTAAACAAAATGGGTCGTAAGCCTTTTGTTAGAGGATCGCCAACATGGACTCGGTTCGATATTTTCAATTACAACGTCTCCATTTTTGACCAAGTCTTTAACAGTATAATATTTGATCTCCATGTGTTTGGATGCATTACTAATCTTGTCATGCTTAGAATAAAACATAGCTGCAGTGTTGTCACAGTAGATCACCATAGGTCTAGCAATAGAGTCCACAACACGCAATTCTGAAATCAAATTTCTGAGCCAAACTGCTTGAACTGACGCGCCGTAGCACGCTACAAACTCAGCATACATTGTAGAGTTTGTAATTAAGGTTTGCTTTGTGCTCTTCCAAGAAATAGCACCTCCAGCCATCATAAAAATATATCCAGAAGTTGATTTTCTATCATCGAACAACTAGCAAAATCAGCATCCGAATATCCAATCACTTTTAGGTTCTCAACTTTGCTATAAACGAGCATGAAATCCTTTGTTCGTTGTAGATATCTCATCACCTTCTTAGCTGCAACCCAATGTTCTTGACCTGGATTCGATAGATATCTTCCAAGAGTATTCACAAAAAAGCAATATCAGTGTCTGGTGTATACTTGTGCATACATAAGACTCGCCAACCGCACTAGCATATGGAACATTTTTCATAACTTCCTTTTCAACATCATTCTTGGGGCATTGATCTATGCTCAATTTATCTCCTTTCACAACAGGAGCTTCACACGACTTACAGTGCATATTGAATCTTTTCAAAACACGATCTATATAACTTTTCCGAGATAACCCCAACCTTCTTAGATCTGTCACGATGAATCTCAATGCCTAGAACAAAAGAGGCTTCCCCAAGATCTTTCATATCAAACTTTGTAGATAGAAAATTTTTGGTGTCATTCAAAAGATCAATATCACTGCTAGCAAGTAAAATGTCATCTACATAAAGTACTAAGAAAATATATTTACTCCCACTTACTTTCATGTAGATGCATTGATCAAACTTATTTTCTTCAAAGCCAAATGATCTCACAACTTTGTGAAATTTTAAGTACCACTGACGTGATGCTTGTTTGAGACCATATATGGACCTTTGAAGTTTGCACACCATATGCACCTTTCCAGCTTCTTTAAACCCTTCAGGTTGCTGCATATATACTTCTTCATCCAGATCTCCATTTAGAAAGGCTGTCTTGACATCCATTTGGTGAAGCTCTAAATCAAAATGAGCCACCAAAGCCATGATTATCCGAAAAGAGTCTTTAGTAGATACTGGGGAAAAGACTTCATTATAATCAATACCTTCTCTTTGTGTGCACCCTTTTGCGACTAACCTTGCCTTGAATCTCTCGATGTTGCCTTTATTGTCTTTCTTAGTTTTGAATACCCATTTACAGCCGATTGGTTTATGCCCATCAGGTAAATCAACTAGTTTCCACACTTGATTAGTTGACATGGACATCATCTCGTCATTCATCGCTCCTAACCATTTATCTGCCTGATCACTATTAAGAGCTTCTTTGAACGTCGTCGGATCAACTACTCTTCCAATGTCAAAATCAGCTTCTCCAAGATAGACATGATAATCATTTAAAAGTGTTGGTCTTCTTTGTCGCTGTGATCTTCGCACAGGCATTTCTGGAGCTGCATCATTCATCTGGGGAATTTCATTTGTAATGGGAGGATCTACCGTCATATTTTCGGTATTTGCTTCTTGCTGAATTTCCACTCTGCTGGGATCTCGCATAGAATCATCATGCAAGATGGGCAATGGAATAGAGACCATTTTGTTTGGTTCTTCCCTTTCAAAAGATTGAGAAGAACTCTTTTCAGCAACATCTAATTCCAGGAATTTAGCAGTTTGAGATTCAACGATTCTAGTGCCTCGAGTGGGACAATAGAATCTATACCCTTTAGAATGATCAGGATATCCAATAAAGTAACATCTAGTAGTCCTAGATTCCGTCTTCTTCTGAGAATGATCATAAATTTTCACCTCTGCAGGACAACCCCAAACTCGTAAATGATTCAAGCTTGGTTTCCTCCCTGTCCACAATTCAAAAGGTGTTTTCGGCACCGATTTACTAGGTACACGATTCAATATATAAGTTGCTGTTTTAATCGCATCACCCCATAAGTATTCAGGCAAATTAGAACTGCCCATCATACTTCGTTTCATCTCCATGAGTGTGCGATTTCGCCGTTCAGCTACACCATTTTGCTCGGGACTCCCGTGGCATTGTATATTGAGCAACAATACCACGATCTTGCAAATATTTTGCAAATGGTCCCTTTTGTTGTCCAATCCTCGCATATATCGCCCATAATACTCACCACCACGATCGGACGACAATCTTGATAATTTTTCCCAATTGTTTCTCAACTTCGCATACGAAACACTTTGAACATTTCAAGTGCATCAGTCTTCTCCTTAATTAGATAAAGATAACAATAACGGAGAAATCATCAATGAACGTGATGAAGTATTTATTTCCACACAAGGTGGTTGAGTATGGCCCACTAATATCAGTATGAATTATCTCCAATAGACTTTGACTGCGAGTAGCACCTTTCTTCTTTGTTTTAGTTAATTTTCCCCTCACACAATCAATACAAGTCTCAACATCATCTGAGTCAAGAGGAGGGAGAATATCAACCACAACAAGTCGTTTTACCCGTTCTTTGGAGATATGCCCCAATCGCTTATGCCATAGCATTGAAGATCTATCTTTGATTAAAGATCTCTTAGCAACAACATTCTCAACATTGAAAGAGCAATATGGTCTATCGGGAGATAAGGATAATCGATATAATCCATCAGACAAAACACAATTCCCAATAATTCTGGAATCATAACTCAAATCCACTCTTTTATTCGCAAAATGAAGACAATATCCAGCTTTGTCAAGCGAAGAAAGAGATACTAAGTTTCTCCTAAAATTAGGAACATAAAAGACATTGTTCAAGACAAGCTGAAAACCAGAATCTAAATTCAAAACAACTTGTCCCTATGCGCTCCACATCAACTCCGCATATTGTTTCCAACTTTAAGCTTTGACTCCCTCGAGACTTGGACTCCTTAGATTTGTGAGACCACATAAGGCGGTAGTCACATGAACAGTAGCACCAGAATCAAGCCACCAAGAATCCAAAGGAACATCAACCAAATTTGATTCAAAACAAACCAACAACTCACCTTGGTGACTTTCTTTTCTTGTTTTTAGCCAAGCTTGGAATTTGTAGCAATTGGCTCTCTTGTGACCCTGCTTCTTACAGTGAAAGCATTTAAAATCCTTATCTCCATTTCTCCCATAATTTCCATTTTTCTTAAAATCTTGCCATTTCTTTGGGCCATGAGCATTTGACCCCTTAGGCTTCCATTTGCCTCTAGATGAACTCAACTTGGCATTGGTAGTTAAGTGGGCGGACTCATACTTTTCCTTCTTTAATTTCTCTTCCTCAGTCACACATTTAGTAATCAAGGCATTAACACTCCATGTCTCATTCTGAGCATTATAAGCAGTCTTAATCTGACTAAATTCAGCTGGCAAAACATTCAAGGCTTGATGCACAATATAATTTTCAGAAAGAACAATTTCATGGGCCTTAAGTTTGGACTGAATGTGGACCATCTTTAGTATAAATTCTCTAACACCCATAGCAGCATCATACCTCATGTTCGTTAACTCACTCAGCAAGTTCCCAGCTTCAGCCTTATCTGAGACTCTATATCTTTCTCCCACTGCTTCAAGGAACTGTCTGGCATTCGTATCTTCCGGCAAACCACTAATCAGATGCTCAACAATAGACCTCTTCATAGCAATGAGGCTCAGTCGATTAGATTTTTCCCATCTAGCATAATGGGCCTTTTGATCTGCAAACTTTGATCATTGGGCTGGCGGGTTCATCCTCACGTAGAGCCAAGTCCATATCAACGATACCCAAAGCAAACTCTATATCTTGCTTCCATCTTTTAAAGTTTGATCCAGTTAACATTTCCACCGTGGCATTGTTGTTATTTACAGCAAAGGTAACTGTTTAACACACATAATGCAATAAGATCAATTATGGGCAATAAGCAACTCAACAAAAAATAATTAGTACATCATAAACTCCCCTTTGGGCAGAGTGTATAATGCACCATTATTTTTCCTAGCATGAAAATTTATAAAGCAACAAGGAGAATTACATATAATTTTCAAGGATCCATCCCCTTTGGGCAGACAAATCCTTTAAATCATACATCTCCATAATATCAACATAGAGGGGAATTACATATAATTTTCAAAACATTTATCCCCTTTGGGCAGATAAATATTTTTCAATTATACATCCCCATCTTTTAAATATGGGAATAAACTTCATGCTATTTTTCCAAATTAATATACACAATAACTCCCTTTGGGCAAGTAATTGTATATATTAATCTTTTATCAATAGGGAATTCCAAAACTTATGCCCAAAATTTATCAAACAATATGAAACACTACACAACATGTGTTTCCAATGATCATATTGCATTTTTCAAAACAACAATTTTTGCCACAATTTTTTTTTTTTTTAATATTTTATTAATATATTATTATTTATATTTTATAATATTATTTAAATATTACGGACTCCCGCGGACCCAGGACCCGCGAGCAGCCCTAATCGGATCGCAGGCCTGACGTGCGCGCGGCCCATGCTGTTCTTTTAATTGTTTTTATTCTGGTTTTGGGCTCACGCCCATGAACCAGCAAGGAAAATTAAAAGACAAAATGGGCTTACGCCCAATAGAAAACCCAGCCTGGCTTCCTTCTCGCGTGGGCTCATCTGCCTTTTAATTTAAAATTAGCCCATGAAATGGGCTACGAAATTTAAAAAAATATGGGCAGAAGCCCATATTCAGGCCTAAGCCCGGCTGGAGGTCTTCTTCAACCTCCAGCCGGGTCACGAATTTGCAGAAAAACAGGTCATACGACCCGGTTTCGACCCGAAGCTCTAAACACTCAAAGTAACTTGATTTTTGATGAAATTTCCTCATGGGTTTTGCTTCTAACATCAATATGATTATCTATAATTAATTAAACTAAGAAAAATCAACTAAATCCACCACATGCAAGCTTCAAAGTTTCGGATCTAAACCTCCCATGGCCGAAAATTCGGTTTTCTTAAATTTAAACCCTAATAACTCAATTTAATACAACAAAAGGATACTAAAACAAATATATAACAATACCCATACAACAATTTGCATCGAACATCAATCAATTGCAAATAATTCGAAAATTTTAGAACTTTTTCATGCATAAACCCTAGAATTTCAAATTCAAAATTCTCTCTCAATTCTCAACGAAATTATGCAAATTATATATGGTTAGGAATATATTGACATGTAGAACTAAAGCCCTATGGTTACGGGATTAATCAAGCAAAAAATCTACACGAAAAAATAATGCCCATATTCGGCTCAAAGAGGAGGATTTCGAATTTGTCCATAAAAAAAAAAAAATTGGGTTCTACAATCATATACGATCGGCTCTGATACCACATGTAGAATATTATTCTCATAAACAATTAATCAATTAAAAACAAACGGATCCATACATGATTGTAAAACACCAGATCAATAAATACAACGCGAAATTAAAGCGTACTGTTTGAGCCATTGCTTCACTTGAAAAAAGATCACTCGATAATCGGGGATCTATCGGAATACCAGATCTTCCTCTCTATGATATATAAGCGTTTCAATGATTAAAGCTATCTAGATACAAACCCTAATCATCTTTCTTACTCTATGACCTATTTCTTCTTCTCAACTGCTATTAACATAGCTTTTCAATCGATCACTTTAGGGTTCAACAAATATTGGAATATCCATTAACCCGATTATTTAAAATACAAAATCAATTAATTAATGTAAGCCCATATAACCTAAAGTTGACTTGCATTTCTCGTGATAGCCAAAAAGCGGTGGACATAATAGCAATTTAACAGAGTGCCTGTTGTAGGCTTTCCGAACTAGGGGTATCAAGGAAAATATCGGCATCATCATGAGGATGTTGTTGTAATATTCTCCTGGTGAAATCACTCATACACGTACTCGTAAGTACAACAATGAACTGAAGACATCTGCTGACTATCCCTCACCTCCCATAAATTGGAGGCCATTACCAAATCCGCAAAAAGGCCGGATAAAAGAGCCCAATTCCAGCTTGCATAAGCTTTGAATGATGATCTGGGTAAATTAAGGATAGGATGGTAGAGGAAGCTCAACTGAAGCACGATATCGAGAAGTAGAAAAATGCGGTGTAAACCGTCAAGTGAGGAACACCCTCCTTCAATGTATGGCATTGATCATTTGTTGCCAAATTAAATGCCAAAGCATACACCAATTCAATCAGCGATCAGCGAGCTGGTAGAGGCTTCGAGCGACAAATACGCTCGAGCGGGCGGCGGAGTGGAATATGAGCGAGCGGAGCAACTCCGGCGATTAACGGGCGACGATTATTTAAAACCATAGAAAATCAATTAATTAATGTAAGCTCGACCGGCGTCGGGTGGTGGTCGGCGAAGGAGGTATTATGGAGGAAATTACACGGACTCGGAAGCAAGTACCACCTATCGGTGCCGGAGAGTGAGCGGAGTGGGGAGGCACGAGAGTCGAGTGGGGAGTCGCCCGGAGAGTCCGCGCGAGTGGGAGGCCGCCGGAGAGGGGAGACGTCGGGGAGAGCACGAACGAAGCGGAGGGCACGAACGAAGGACCTCCGAAGTGTTCCCGTTTTGTTTCTTAATTACGGGCCGAAAGTGTTTTTGGATTCCGGAAACAAGTTTTTGTTGTTTCTATTTTTTGTTTCAATTTTGTTCCGAAACGAAAAAAAAAAAAAAACAAACGCAAACAAACGCGTTTCTGTTCTTTTTTGTTCCCTGAACAAAAAAACAGAAAATCTGTTTATAAACACATTCCGAAGTGAAAACATACGGGCCCGTAATTTCTTGGCGGTCACTTCATATAGAGAGAGAGAGAGAGAGAGAGAGAGAGAGAGAAAGAGAGAGGAAGAGTGACGATGAGCTTCCAATCAGGGAGACTATTCATCAACCCCTTTCATAATCGTTGTACGGAGTTCACTGCTCAGTCTCTCGTGGGAGCATGGCCGCCACCAATCTAAGGGTCGTCGGCAGCTAAGCTACCTGGCGCATTCATGCTAGCTCCCTCTTTTTGGTAAAGGTCAAATCATCTCAATCCGCCCTCGCCTTCGCTACGTGCCACACCCAAACTCTCTCATTTGCGTGCCTCCCCTAGGTGGCGAGACCAAAGCCTCCCTCGTTTCTCCCCCTTCATCATGTAGAAAGGGACTCCTTTACTTTCGCTATCTCATTTTCTTGTCTCTACCACCATAAAAAGGGAAATGCTGACAAAGAGTAATGACTGTTGTGTAAAAATTATTGTGACTTATATTATGTGATTTATTATATGATTTAATAATTATTGAAATGTTATAAATAATTATTGATTACGAGAAGGTATGACTTTAATAAAACGAAATGGTATATCGTTTTGATGGAAAATACCTTTTCAACGAACGTATAAATAGAGTCCGATTCTCTCTCCACCCATAATGAACAACAATAACTAAATGAATTTTGTATTCTCTCCTCCATCGATTAAATACAGTAAGGTTTAGTGGGTTAAGGGAGAGAAATCGGATTTTTTCTTTTGGTTCGAGATTCTTCGGTTTTCTACAACGATCATCATCAAGTGCAACGTTATGGATAAAGGTATGTCTTCATTTAATTGTGAAAATCATGAAAATCAAAAGATCACTATTTACTTTGAATTTCCGCATCAAAGAATTATATGAATTATCTAACAGTTGGTATAGGAGTATTTGGTTTATGATTTCATGATTTTTCCGTTTAAAGAAATATTATAATTTATGTTTGATGATTCGTTGAATGATCCTGTTCGTATTATTTATTGTTGTTAAAATGTTTTTGGATGATTATGGATAAAGAAAATCCGAATGATGGAACGTTCTTCATGGACGAAAATGGCGAAGAAAAGTTATTGTGCGCAAGTGGAAAAGGACAAAAAAAAAATCGGAATTTTGAGGGCAAGTAAGAAACTCGCTGGTTCCGGGTAAAATCCGACAACCTATCGCTTGATTTCGGACCCACACCGTCGCACTGCCATGAGGAACATTAGCCATGAGTTTTTTCGGTATATTAGTGTTCGTCGGAGGCTAATCGAGTGGCGAAAGCCGCGGTGGTGGAGGTTTTGTGTTCTAAAAATTTTGGTTTGATTTGGGGCCAATTTCTTGGTCGTTTTCGCCGAAAAGTAAACCCATGTGGTCGTGTCGGCATACTCTAGAAAACCCATTATTTTATTTGTGTCTGAGATGGGCTACCAGAGAAGAAACGACCGGTGAAACCGCGGCGGAACGGCGAAAAACGGCGAAGAAACGCGTCTGTGTGTGAGGAAGAAAGTGCGTGGGACCCATGCGCGCGGAGCTTCCCGCATAGTTGCAGGTGCGTGTGGGGCACGCACCCGCGGCGGATGAAGGCGCGTGCTCGGCACGCGCTTGACGTCCCCGCGCGCCCTTATTTATGTTTTTGCCCCTATGCCATTTTTAAAATTCCCATTTTGTCATTCTCGCAATTTATTTATTAATCTGCCCCTGTTTAATTAATAATTACGATTCTGCCATTGTTAATTATTTACCATTTTGCCCCTGGACATTAAATTTATGGCTCTGCCCTTATGGAATTCTGATTTTACAATTTTGCCCTTATGCTTTGATTAAGTTTTTTTCCTTGTGTGCAAATTTGGTAAATATTTGTATTTTACAATATTAAAAAAAAACTCATATTATGAAAGGTTTGTTAGTCACCAAAGTGGCCGAACCTTGAAGTTTTTTGAATTTTTGATATTGTAAATTATTTTATTCAATTACCCATAATTAATTAATGCTATATATGAAATTGATATGTTTTATATTATTATTGGAGTTATGGGTATATTGAAGTTCATTTATTATAAGAACTTAGGGATTAACTCAAAGGTTAATTATTTTTTTATAATTCATGAACATGATAGTTGATAATTAATATGACTTGTTAAATTTGTTTGTATATCCAAAGATAACAAATAAATTTAATAAGATATATTTACAATTATCAAATAAAAGTTATTAGCATCATTATGGTATATATATATTTGTATATCATAGGATCGCCCAAAGGAGAACTATGATGTACATGTGTCGTTTAGTTTGAATCGATTAGGTAATATTCTCAAAACATTAATGTATGAGTATTTTCTTGTACATTTGCGATATCGTACTGTTTCACTCCATTCGCACTCCTCATCTGTTCCATTATTTAATGTGATAAATTTTCCTGATTAGAGTGAACAAGTCCAGTTTCACTTAGGTGTCCTGAATCTTGATTTAGCGCTTCAAGCTGAGAAATCAGCTGCTATTATTGACGAAAGTAACAATTATGAAAAGTTTTTCCATAAATCTTGGGAAAGATCGAACAGACTGAGTTTAATGTTCATGCGAATGACAGTTGCAAACAACTTAAAGATTTCTCTTCCCAAGACTAACAATGCTAAGGAATTTATGAAATTTGTGGAAGAGCGTTATAAAACTGCTGATAAGTCACTTGCTGGTACATTGATGAACACACTAACCACCATGAAATATGATGGTTTGCGTACCATGCATGAGCATATACTTGAGATGATAAATTTAGCAGCAAAGTTAAGGACTTTGGGAATGAACGTGGATGAGTACTTTTTAATACAATTTATACTTAATTCCTTGCCTCATGAGCAATATGAGCCATTTCAAATGAATTACAACACTATAAAGGATAAGTGGAATGTAAACAAATTGGCCAGTATGCTAGTTCAAGAGGAAATAAGGATAAAGAATCAAAAGGCTCATTCTATTAATCTCTCAAGTCATCAAGAAGTTCGAAAGAATTTTAAGAGAAAATGTGGAAGGAGCAAGAAGAAAGGACTGCACGTCCTGAATGACTCTTCAAAGGTTTCTCAAATCCACAAGAAGGAATACAATCTTATTAAGTGTCATTTTTGCAACAAAATTGGACACTTGAAGAAAGATTGTCTGAAATGTAAGGCTTGGTTCGAAAAGAAATGTAAGCCTTGTGCTTTAGTATGTTTTAAATCAAACTTTACTGAAGTTCTTTATAATACTTGGTGGATTGATTCTGGTGCCACCACTTATGTGTCAAATATGATGCAGGGATTTCTTACGATCTAAACTATAAAACCAAATGAAAGTTATGTGATTACGTGGAAAAGAAACAAAGCTCCAGTTGAAGGCATTGGCACTTACCGTTTGATCTTAGATACTAGGCATTATTTAGATTTGTTTCGAACCCTTTATGTACCTACATTTTCTCGCAATTTAGTTTCTTTGCTAAGACTTGATGTGGCGGGATTTTATTGTAAATTTGGATCTGAATCTTTCAATCTATTTAAGAGTGATACTTTTATTAGAACTGGAACTTTATGTGATGGTCTCTATAAATTTAGACTTGATTATACTTTTGTTGAGACATTAATGACCTTGCATCATAATATTGGCACTAAACAAAATTTGGTGAATGAAAATTCTGCTTACTTGTGGCATAAACGTTTGTGTCATATATCCAAGGAAAGAATGCAAAGATTAGTGAATAATAAAATTCTTCCAAATTTGGATTTTACTGACCTTGGAGTGTGTATTGATTGTATTAAAGGTAAACAAACAAAAAACACTAAAAAAAGTGCCACAAGAAGCACGGAGCTTCTTGAAATTATACATACTGACATATGTAGTCCTTTCGATGTTCCATCTTTTGGTAAGGAAAGCTATTTCATAACTTTTATTGATGATTTTTCACGTTATGATTACATTTATCTATTGCATGATAAGTCTCAATCAGTGAATGCACTTGAAGTGTATATTAAAGAGGTTGAGAGACAATTAGATAGAGATGTGAAAATAGTAAGATCGGATAGAGGCGGTGAATATTATGAAAAGTATGATGAATCGAGACAATGTCCAGGTCCATTTGCTAAATTCCTTGAAAGACATGACATTTGTGCTCAATACACAATGCTAGGTACATCACAACAAAATGGTGTAGCAGAAAGACGTAACCGTACTTTAATTGAAATTGTTAGGAGTATGATGAGTCATTCATCTTTACCCTTATATTTGTGGATGTATGCTTTAAAGACTTCTATGTACTTATTAAATAAGATTCCTAGTAAGGCAGTTCCAAAAAACTCCTTTTGAACTGTGGATGAAAAGGAAACCTAGTTTACGACACCTGCATGTTTGGGGTTGTCAAGCAGAAGTAAGAATTTACAATCTACATGAAAGGAAATTGGATTCAAGAACAACCAGTGGTTATTTTATTGGTTATGCAGAGAAATCCAAAGGGTATAAATTTTATTATCCTAATCATAGTACAAAAATTGTTGAATCTGGAAATGCTAGGTTCATTGAGAATGGTGACATCAGTGGGAGTGAAAGAATGCGTGATGCTTGCATTCAAGAAGTAAGGGTAGAAGTTCCTATACCAAAAACTTCTAAAGTTGTTCATGATATTATAGAACAATATAATAATAATCAAGAACAAAAATTAATGAACAAACACTTGATAATGGAGATGTCAATAATGAACCTCCAATGGCCGAGTTACAAGAAATAGCATTAAGGAGATCTCAAAGAGAAAGGTGGTCGGCTATTTCTGATGACTATATGGTTTATTTACAAGAGTCAGAAATTGACTTAGGAATTGGAATGATCCATATTCATTTTCTTAAGCCATGGAATGTGAAGATTATAATAAATGGTTTAATGCCATGGAAGAAGAGTTAAAATCCATGCATCAAAATCAAGTTTGAGATATTGTTGAATTGCCTAAAGGATGTAAGAAGGTCGGGTGTAAATGGGTCTTTAAGACTAAGCGCGACTCAAAAGGTAATTTTAAACGACATAAAGCTAGACTTGTTGCAAAGGGTTTTACTCAGAAAGAAGGCATTGACTATAAAGAGACATTTTCACCAGTTTCTAAGAAGGATTCACTTAGAATTATTATGGCTTTGGTGACTCATTATGACTTGGAGTTACACCAAATGGATGTAAAAACCGCATTTCTTAATGGGAATTTAGAAGAAGAGGTTTTTATGGACCAACCCGAAGGCTTTTAAGTTAAAGGAAAGGAATACATGGTATGTAAATTAAAGGAGTCAATATATATACTTAAACAAGCTTTCCGACAATGATATCTTAAGTTTAACGATACCATAAATTTATTTGGATTTAAAGAAAATACTGTTGATCGGTGTATATATATGAAGATTAATGGGAGCAAGTTTATTTTTCTAGTTCTGTATGTTGATGATATTTTGCTTGCTACTAATGATCTTGATTTGTTACATGAAACCAAGAAATTTCTCTCTAAAAATTTTGAAATGAAGGATATGGGAGAGGCAACATATGTGATAGGAATAGAAATATTCTGTGATAGATCACAAAGATTATTAGGATTGTCTCAAAAAGCCTACATTGAGAAAATTTTAGAGAGATTTAATATGAGTAAATGTTCAGCAGGAATAGTTCCAATTCAGAAATGTGATAAATTTAGCCTTATGTAATGTCCGAAAAGTGAATTGGAACGAGAACAAATAAATAATATTCCTTATGCATTTGGTGTGGGGAGCTTAGTATATGCACAAATTTGTACCAGACCAGACATCGGTTTGCTTTGTCGGAATGTTTGGCGTATCAAAGTAATCCTTGAATGGATCATTAGAAAGATGCAAAGAAAGTTCTTAGATATTTGCAAGGAACGAAGAATCATATGCTCACTTATAAAAGATCTGATTATCTTGAGGTGATTGGATATTCAGATTCAGACCTAGCTGGATGTGCTGATACAAGAAAATCAACGTTTGGTTACTTGTTTCTTCTAGCTGGAGGGGCAATTTCATGAAAGAGTGCAAAGCAGTCAGTTATTGCTGCATCCATTAAGGAAGCTGAATTTGTGGCATGCTTTGAGGCCACAATTCATGGATTATGGTTGTGGAATTTTCTTTCAGGGCTTGTGGTTGTCGACAGTATTGCCAAGCTGCTAAAAATTTATTGTGATAACTCTGCAGCAGTTTTCTTCTCTAAGAACAACAAGTATTCTAAAGGTGCTAAGCATATGGAGATCAAATACTTGTCTGTCAAAGAAGAAGTTCAGAAACAGAGTGTCAATTGAGCACATTAGCATTAATCTTATGATAGTAGATCCCTTAATAAAAGGACTACCGTCCAAAACATTTAATGAGTATGTTGAAAAGATGGATGTTATTGGACGTCATTAATGTTTGTATTATGATTATATTAAGTTTATGTATTTGACACTTTGAGCTCACCTATATGTTTCTGATATTTCCTGTTTTCTATTTGAGATAGTATAAGCATTTAGAGGGGGTGAATAGGCGTAAAAATATTTTCTTGAGATAAGAGATCAATACTAAGCAGACAATAGAAATGAAGTTCTCCTTTTGTTAATAAAATGAATTATGATTAAAGTAAAGCAGATAATAGGGAAGAGAAAATGAACACAGAAATTATAGTGGTTTGGCTTATTCTAAGCCTACGTCCACTCTTCCGCACTGACAGCCCACCAGTTGGATTTCACTATGAACAAAAGAGTTGTTACAGCAAGACTCTCCCTTGATTTCACAGTGTAGATACTCTACCACACTTCCTCAAGATTTCTCAGGAATATAGACTCTCTTTTGCATACAAGATTTCGCTCAGTAAATGAATTGACTAAGAACAAAGAGTTTCAGACTTTGGAATTCTTCTATCGCGCACCTCTCGAACAACTGGAACGTCTTCCTTATATACTCTTTTATGCCATCATATCCGTTGGCACTTACCAAATGAATTCTTCCAATCTTCCCGTTGGACAGAATCAATTAGGAAGATCATTCGAGCTATTTACGGAACATGTCGATAGCCTATCAATCTTGCTCGCCCATACAATCAGGATCTCGCTTTCCCAATATGCATGGTGTACATAGATCAGTCTTTTGGTATGACAGATTTGGTAGACCACGAACTAGCTTATTTGCTGAAATTTTGGCTATTTGCTTCATATTGATGTGCCCAAGTTTTCTGTGCCATAAGTTCGCTTCGTCTTGAATTGAGATTAGACATTGCAATTCATCTGGTTTCACATCCAAGAGGTAGATATTTCCATGTTTTCGTCCCATGAATGACTGAGTAGAATCTTTACTGGTTCCTGAACATATTCCCTCTTGAAAGTTGATTTTGAAACCGGTATCGTACAGCTGACTAATACTGAGCAGATTGTAGTTGAGTCATTCCACTAAGGAAACATTACTGATTGTGAGGTTTCCAATCTTTACAGTTCCGAATCCCATAATTCTTTCTTTGATGTTTCCTCCAAATGAGACTTTTCCACCATTTACTTGAACGAGCTTTATGAAGCAATTTGAATCTCCTGTCATATGTCTTGAGCATCCACTGTCTAGATACATTTTACCTTCTTCTTGATAGTGATCTGCATTTAAAAAAGAGACTCAAACTTTCTTTGGTACTCATATTTTCTTGGGTCCATTGTTGTTAGTATGATATGCGGTTTTTGCCCATACTTTCTTAACAGGTTTCCAAACCATATGACATTCTTTCTCAAAATGATCTAAACTATTGCACTTAGTCCATTGTTGAGAGCATTGCAATCGACTGGTTTTACAAAGACCTTTTTAAAATGATTTTTGTAAGCATCTCTTGCGGGTCTTTGCTTAATTCTTTCCTTTACTTTAGGAAAATCAATTAAAGGAATAATTTCCACTCATTCCCAAACCAGATTTATTAAAATAAGGTTTTTGTGCTTTGAAAGAATTTTCTCAAGTTTCTCGCATTCTATTGAAAATCTTTTGGAAATATTTGATATGTCATTTTTTAAAAATACATTTTCTTTCAAAATGTTGTCTTCTCTTTCTTTAAGAGCAGAAACATTCATGTCTAAATATTTTACATTTCCTTTCAAAATATTTTCCTGTTGTTTTAGTGCAGAATTTTCCTTTTAAATTCGGAAATCCTTTTAAGAGAAGTCTTAAGACTAAAACACAACTCATCAATGTATTTAGAAACTTTAAAAGGGATTTTAAAGTTACTCACCTCAAATTCACTATCTGAATCCGAGTCTGTCTCGGAGTTTGAATCTGAATCCGATTGTGCCATCAGACATATATTGGCATAATTATCATCACTTTCTTCACATTCTATATCACTCTAGGTTTCTGCTTTAAGAGCCTTTTGATACTTTTCCGTTTTTCCTTTCTTCTTCCTCAGAAGAGGACAATTGGGTATGATGTGTCCCTTTTTCTTATATTCGAAGTAGACTACATCTCTATATGATTTATCATCCTCAACAGACTTACTCTGTTACTTTTGAAAACTCTATTTCTTTGGATTGAATATTCTTCATTTTCTATTTAGCTTTCTTCATTTTCTTATCATGAGAGCAAGCTCCTCATCATTCATATCGTCCTCAGAATCTATAACATCAAAATCATCACTGGATTTTAATGCAATGGATTTCTTACCTTTAGGATCTTTGTTTTCATTGATTCTTTCCACTTCATAAGATTGAAGAGTCCCAACCAACTCATCAACAGATAGAGGCATAATTCTTTGTGTCTCCCTTATTGAGATCTTTATGTGATTCAAATCCTTGGAGAGTCCGCGTAGTAGCTTGTTTACTTTCATGAGATCAGAAATTGGTTGACCTTGATTTTCAAGACCATTCACAATTTCTGTAAAACGACTAAACATGTCAGTTATAGATTCTCCTAATTTCACTTTGAAGGCTTCATATTGATTGAGGAGAATGTTGATTCTGGTTTCTTTCACTCGATCGGTTCCTTCATAGGTAATATGTAATCTATCCCAAACTTCTTTCGCTGTAACACAAGAAGATATTTTGTTATATTCAGTAGGTGACAAAACACAATATAAAGAATGAATAAGTGTTCCAGAAGTCCTAAAACTTGTCACGAAAATGCATTTCAGTCCTAAAACTTGCAAAAAGTGCATTTTAGTCCTACAACTTGTCAAAATGTTTCAAACGAGTCCTAAAATCGACGCCGTCTAATTTCTTAATGGAAAAAGCTGACGTGGCCCCCGCGTGGCTTTTTTTAATCGTTTCTCTCTCCTCCGTTGCGAATAGTTTTAAAAAAAAAGCCACGCATGCAGAACGACGTCGTCTCCTCCTTTCTCCTTCGCCACGACGCCATCTCCTCCTTTCTCCTTCGCCACGACGTCATCTCCTCCTTTCTCCTTCCTCACGATATCGTCTCCCCCTTCGTCTGTACATCTTCTTCACCGTCGTGTTCTCCCTCCCCTCTCCATGTCTACATATTCTTTCGCTTTCCAAGTATCCCCTAAGCCCCAAATCGAACTTGTCCGAACCCCTAAGCCCCAAATTGATCTCGTCTGAACCCTAAACCCCAAATCGAATTCATTCGAACCCTAAGCCTCAAATCGATCTCATCCGAATCCTAAACCCCAAATCGATTTCGTCCGAACCCTAAGCCCGAAATCAAATTTGACAATCTGCAGTTATCTTGCGATTTGGGTCCTCATTGACCTCGAGTTCGACACTCGTCGTGAGTTCGTGTTCTTTCCTTCCTTTGGCAATTGCGTGTTCGTGCGAAGATCTCGCTTGCGGGAGTCTCGACATCTCAGCGGCGAAGTGATTGGCATCGGGGACAACGACAGGGTCAACGACGGTGATGGCGACTCCTCCTCACGCAGGTATCGCTCTCTGCATTATAGCATTTTGTTGTTTTCCATTCTCCAATACTAGTGACAAATTAGAACATTAATGCAGAAGTAAGTTATGGTTGTCTATTCATACAGTGCATATGAAAAAAAAGATGTTTTTTGGAGATTGAAAATATCTCCTAAATCTCTCAAGTAAACACATTGCATTATGCATAAATTATTAATATGAAGACGTTATGAAGGAATCATAATATAACTAATATACTTCTATTAGGTTCCTATAATACGAAGCCCAAAAGAATGAGGGCAGCAACATCTGCATCAAGTAGCGTAACTCCTAATGAGGTCAACTCGGAGCCAACATGTTATTGTGGTCTTCAATGGCTAATTCTTATGGCAAAGACAAAGAAAAACGCAGGAAGAAGGTTCCATGGATGTGCTAAGTTTGATAGTCCGGGTTGCTGCAATTTTTTCATGTGGGTGGATCCAAAGATACCAAATCATGTGAGGGACATGATAGTTGACCTCCTTGAAAGAAATCAAACATTGTCTGAATCAAGCCAATCGAGGGGTGACGGAGTCGAGGTGAGCTCATTGCTAGCTGAAATGAAAAGTCAAAAGGCGAAAAATAGACGTTTAAAGGAGGAGCTTGCACAAGTAAAGAAAGGGAAGATGCTATATCAATCAGCATTCATTCTATGCATGTGTTATATCGCTGTATTGGTTATATATAATGTGAAAGTTGGTGGGAAATTTCTAAGTCTTCCATAGTACTTTCTATCTGAGTTTGTAAATTTGAACACTAGTTGTGGATAATTGAGATGGGAATGAGATCTGATGTGAGTTTGTAGTTATCAAGACCGGTTGCTTGCCATGCGAGAAATTACTATTGCATTACAAAATGTTGCTTGATTTGTGTGCTTGTCAATAGCACTACATGAGCTATTGCCACCGAATAAATTTGCAACTTCAAAAAATGGTGACAACTCCCTTATTATGCAATCGAGATTGTTAATTGGTGATTTTTTTCATAATTTTAATAACGAGCTTGCCTCAAATGGAATGTGTAAAAAATCAAGTGAAATCAAAGTAGTCGGCTACAATACCTAAGTTACCTAATCAAATCTTCCATGAATCATCCAATGCGGGCCACAGAGACCGCGTAGAGCAAAACCCCATCATATAAAATGAAAATTCTGCATGGCCAATTTTAGTAATTACCTATTAACAATCCTGAAGAGTAATCACTTTCGTGCATTATCCAAACCAAAACCAAGCATCCCACATAACTTGTTGAAACACGATTCATTGACAAAGCAACATGCTTACATTTTCAGTGCACAAAAGGTTCTGTTCAACAAAATATGCACTTTTAGTGTAGAAAAGGTTCTATGCACAAACGCTACACGTCTCTTACAAAAAACCAGCTAATAATTGATGTACATTCACC
This sequence comes from Eucalyptus victrix, assembly GCA_016097545.1. Taxonomy (NCBI): domain Eukaryota; kingdom Viridiplantae; phylum Streptophyta; class Magnoliopsida; order Myrtales; family Myrtaceae; genus Eucalyptus; species Eucalyptus victrix. The sequence goes on along the minus strand of CM027840.1, from coordinate 3,663,832 downwards.
TAACAACACCAATTTTAGCATACATATCAATCTAATATGATGGTCTCCGGTGGTCCAGTAGGTTAAGCCTTTACTTGATTCTGAATTCTGGCGCTTTTCCTTATATATGGTCTCGCAGCGATAGGCTTTGGAGGAGTTGTTGTAGCCTGAGATGACTGAGCCTGACGTTGTAATAGTGGCTTTGGTTTCATCGCAACATGCTTTCGAGGAGGTAATGTTGCGCGAGATGATTGAGATTGGGAACTGGCCTTGGGTTGTGATAATGCCTTTCGCTTTAAACCAAGATGCTTCTGAACTATTGTAGCCTTAGATGATTGAGCTTCGGGATTGGCCTGAGGTTGCGATAGTGGCTTTGGCTTCAGCGCAATAAGCTTTCGAGGAGGTAGTGTTAGACGAGATGATTGAGGTTGGGAACTTACCTGGGGTTGTGATGGTGCCTTTCGCTTTTAAACCAAGATGACTAAGCTTCAGAACTGGCCTGAGGTTGTGATAGTGTCGTTGGCTTCATTGCAACGTGCTTTGGAGGAGCTACTGTTGCATGATATGACTGACGTTGTGAAGTGGCCTTGGGTTGTAATAGTGGCTTTGGCGTCACTGCAATTTGTTTTCGAGAAGCTGCTGATATATGATATGACTGAGGTTGTGCACTGACTTGGGAATGCACCTTTGCTGTTGACGTAGCTCTTGTGACTACTCCTTTCTCCGGTAGGTTAACGATTCTTGCACCAATTGTATTAGGCTACATAAGAATGAGTATCTTTTTAGCTTAAGGAGATAAGTAATTGCTATTATAAAAATTTAAAAATATTACTCACCTTGCTAATATGAATGTTTGTCATAGGATTTGCGTCAACACCTAACCTTATCATTTTCATCCTCTTGGCTTGTGATTCTCTCTGTATCATGCAATTTTCAGTGGTAGGTCTTTTAAATTGAAATAATAGAAAATTCATTCAACATGAGAGCGTAGTCACAATACATGTATACTTGGGGATTGAGGTATTACTCACCGGAATTTTTTCACGTCTATGCTTAGCCATTATATTGGCCGGTGCACTACCTTCCCCTTGATCCGAACGAATTTCACCAAAAGCATTGGCCTTACCACTACATCCTCTAACATCAGTACTAGCATGAGCAGAAGCAGTGGCACTGTATTTTCTTACATTTGCACGACCACTACATTCTCTTACATTTGCATTAACCTGAGCAGAAGTATTAACATGCCCACTATTGTCTCCTATTGAATTGGCATTTGCAGAAGCATTGGCATGGCTTTCGGATCCTCCTTCAGCTATGCTTGTCGTTGCTTTAGCTTTAGCCTGAATATATATTCAAAATTACTAAATTGGAATCTTGATATACACAACTTACAATAATGGTTAGATGACAACTTACTTGTCTTTTTCCGAGCCTTGGACCAGTGGAATTAGCCTGAGATTGAGCATAAGCTTCAGCTGTACTTGCACTGGCATGAGCACTGGATGTACATACATTGACCTGAGCATTGGATGTACGTACATTGGCCCTAGCATTGGCCTGAGAAGCACATATTAAGTATTGATTAACAACATGTTAAAGTGACATGCCCAGCATTAAGATGATCAGTTAGTTGAGAAAATACCTTTTTTAAAGGACATCCCTTGCAGTTGTGTCCAATTTGTTTGCAAGCAGAACAATTCATTTGCTTACCCTCTTTAGTCATTCTATCACCTCTTACAAGCTCAATCGGTTGCTTTCTTCTACTCCTTTTTGGCCTACCAGGCATGTTCTTCATTGGTGGGGGTTGAGGAGCTTCTTTATTGGTTTTATTCCAAAATTTCTGTCCTCTCACCGTAGGCATCATGAATTGATAAGCACTTAGATACTTTTCCTTGTTGAAGCACTCGGCTAGATGGTCGGTCGGATCATTTCTCTTATGGTGTATTGCACAAATGGCATGACAACATGGAATTCCACTAAGTTCCCAAGCTCTACAAGAACAAGTTTCTAAATTCAAATCAACAACATATTTGTCACCACCTTCTGTAATCTCATATCCTTCATTTCCATTCCATATCAAATGGCAATACCTACTAGCAGATGTATTCTCATGTAACTTACGCATAATCCTTGGACCGTAATTTCTAGTCCACCTAGCACATCCATCTCTTTGAGTATGCATTCTATTCATAACCATGATTCTAATATCCTCCAGCATACTCACAATGGCCTTGCACCTAGCTTCCACACACCTGCCATTGAACGCTTCACTCAGATTATTATAAACGACATCACATTTAATGTCGGTGTCAAAGAAGGCTTTGCACCAATGTTTTGGCTCAATACGGAATAAGTCATCATGACCTTCCCGAGTCAGTTCCTTCAACCTTTGTCTATGCATCTCGAAATCTGACATATTATTGCTTTTGACACATCTCCAAAATTGCTTCAGTAACTGTTTTCCTTTGTATTTTTGACCCCAGTTAGAATAAATGTGCCTTGCACACATCCTATGCTCTGCATTTGGCAACAATTCAGCTACAGATTGGACGAGACCTTGACAATTACCGAAAAAAAGAAAATATATATGAAAACAGAAAGAAAAACATTGTAATGTCACAATCAATTTACAAATGAAAACAGAAAAAAAGCATACCTTTTGTTGATCACTTATCAACGCCCATCCGTCACCATTACACATATCGAGGTCTGACTTCAACAATTCGATAAACCAAGTCCATGTGTCCTTATTCTCGATTCTTACCACTGCCCATGCCACTGGATACATTTGATTGTTGCCATCCCTTCCGACAGCACATAACAACTCACCTTTGATCAAACCCCTCAAAAAACATCCATCTAATCCAATGATCTTCCTACATCCAGCCAAAAAACCTTTCTTGCAAGCATCAAAGCAAATGTAAACCCTATCAAATACTGGTAGAGAATTTGGCCATGGCCTTTCAACTTTCAATTTAAAAGTGCTTGAAGGGCTTGCGGTGTAAAGCTCTCCCAAGTAGTCGTGCATCTCGTGCATATTCCTTCTTGTAATTGCCTTGCAGTTCCTTCAATACTTTCAGCTTTGTTCTCCTACACTGACTGAAAGTGACACTTACTCCAAGTTGTTCTCTAACTAATATCTTTAACTCAGGTGCTTTGATTTTAGGCATTGCAGAAATGAGAATCATGAAGTGCTTAGCTAAATAAGTGCTAGACACTCTCTTATTCTCGAAAGTGATACTGCATATATGCTGATTTACATACCTTCTCAAATGAAATGACCCAGTTTTGCTATCAAGAGCACTATAGATCATCCAGTTATAATTGATCTGGCCACACCTGGCTCTTACAACACTTTTTGTGTTCTTAGTGTATTTGATTGCTCTTTGCTTAGCCACAGAATACTTCAAAATTGCATTCTTGAACTCAGTTGCATCCTCAAATGTCATGCCAACAATAAATTGTGGATTTGTACCACTTTGATCATATGATGGGAACCTACTTCTCCTCCTTGAAATAACATCAGCCTCTTCACCACCCTCATCATTTAAAATTGATTGAAGACTGCCTTCCTCATCTGAATCAACATACTCTGTTTCGTACCCAGAATCATCTAATGATTGAGCCTCATCCACAATTGGTGGTTGGGAAGTACTAGTTGCCTCACTATAATTTAAAATTTGGAGCTTATGTCTTGCTGAAAATTCAATTAATTTTTTCCTTGCTTCAACCAGTTCAAAGTCATCATCATCACTCGACTGTTCCATATCCACCAAATTATGTGCATCATCATCCTCTTCCTCATCTAGATCCTTATTGGCAATTTCAGCCCGATTCCCGTCATCATCAGTATTCCTAATCACATTAGACATACCTCCAGTTTCCATCTCAACACCCCCCATCTCAGCTCCTGCCTTTTCATTATCAACATGCTCAACATATAGTGTAATATTTTCAAAGCACAGATGATGATAAAATAGATCCATCACATCAGCGTTATCCCATAAATACCTAAGAGTTACTCCGTCTACAAGAGTCTTACTTTCAGGAACTCTGTAAAAGAGTTTCTCTACTTTACACACACCCAAAGCCTCAATAGCTTCAATTATACTAGACAGTGAAGGCTTACTTAAACTTATTTCAGCAACATCAGCCCTTCCACCTATGTATTCCAATGGTGGGCCAATTTTAAATTTACCTCCATAGCGAACAGTGACATAAACTTTGTTCTCGGCCATTGGACCTACAAGGGAACAGAAACAAAAAGTAGAACACTTTCAATCATCAAATTATTGAAGCAATGTTCAAGTTCTAAATTGAAGATATTTTTATAAAAGACTAACAATCAATACAGAAACAGCAAATTAGCATAATCCGTTTTACAACCACAATGCAACTACATGATCAATAGTGAGAGCAATGTTCTAATTTGCTGCAATGTTATAAAATATCACAAGAATTGGAAAATGCAAAACAACCATAACACGTAGAGTAAAACGCCGCTATAATGTAGGGAGTAAAACACCTTTGCAAAACAAAAAAAAAAAATGGTAATATTACTATGACATACCCAAATGCTGTAATGTCGCCGTCCCTGATGCCGCTCCCTCCGCCGTTGAGACGCCGAGATGCTCACAAGACATATCTTTGCATGAACTTGCAATCATCAAAGCAGAGAACATAAAGTTGATGTGTGTCAAACTCGAGCTCTCTGAACTCCAAATAATGAAGAAATGAGGACGCTAACTGATATCGTTTTACATAATGCAGAGATTAAAGCACCTTTGCAAAACAAAAAAAATCGTAGCATTACCATGAGATACCCAAATGTTATAATGCAAACAGCGATACCTACGTGAGGAGGAGTCGCCATCGTCTTCGCTGACCCTGTTGTCGTCCCCGACACCAATCGCTTCACCGCTGAGATTTCCAGACTCCCGCAAAGAAGTCTTCACACGAACTCGCAATCGTCAAAGGAAGGAAAGAACACGAACTCACGATGAGTGTCGAACTCGAGATCGATGAGGTCCAAAATCGCAAGAGAACCGCAAATCATCAAATTTGGGGCTTAGGGTTCGGACGAATTCGATTTAGGACTTAGGGTGCGGATGAATTCGAATTGGGGCTTAGGGTTCGAACGAGTTCGATTTGGGGCTTAGGGCTCGGACGAGTTCGATTTGGGGCTTAGGGGATACTTGGAAAGCGAAAGAATACGTAGACATGGAGAGGGGAGGGAGAACACGACGGTGAAGAAGACGTACAGACGAAGGGGGAGACGATGTCGTGGGGAAGGAGAAAGGAGGAGACGACGTCATGGCGAAGGAGAAAGGAGGAGATGGCGTCGTGGCGAAGGAGAAAGGAGGAGATGGCGTCGTGGCGAAGGAGAAAGGAGGAGACGACGTCGTTCTGCATGCGTGGCTTTTTTTTTTAGACTATTCCCAACGGAGGAGAGAGAAAAGATTAAAAAAGCCACGCGGGGGCCACGTCAGCTTTTTCCGTTAAGAAATTAGACGGCGTCGATTTTAGGACTCGTTTGAAACATTTTGACAAGTTGTAGGACTGAAATATACTTTTTGCAAGTTTTAGGACTGAAATGCATTTTCGTGACAAATTTTAGGACTTCTGGAACACTTATCCCTATAAAGAATAAATTGCTTTTGCATCAAGAGCTTCTCTCTTTGTCATCTCTTCCTGAGTCATTTCACTAGACTCAACAGCTTCTTTTCCTCTCTCTGAGACCGGTGCAGCTTTAGGAATGATTCCTTTGTCTACAACATCTCATTCCAGAGGATCCTTTGATCTTAGGAATGCCTTCATTTTGTTTTTCCATATGTTGTATTTCTTTCCATCAAAGTAAGGAGGTCTGGTATTGCTTTGCCCTTCTACCAGCCCTAGAGCTAATATACTAGCTATGGATTTTTAACTTTGAAGTAAAACATTTCAAACAAAGTGAGTACACAAGCTCTGATACCAATTGAGATAGCTAGTATAAGCACCTAGAAGGGGGTGAATAGGTGTAAAAATATTTTCTTGAGATAAGAGATCAATACTAAGCAGACAATAGAAATGAAGTTCTCTTTTTGTTAACAAAACGAATTATGATCAAAATAAAGCAAGAGTATGGAAGAGAAAACGAACATATAAATTATAGTGGTTCGGCTTATTCCAAGTCTACGTCTACTCTTCCGCACTGATAGCCCACCGGCTGGATTTTACTATGAACAAAAGAGTTGTTACAGTAAGGCTCTCCCTTGATTGCACAGTGTAGACACTCTACCACACTTCCTCAAGGTTTCTCAAGAATACAGACTCTCTTTTGCATACAAGATTTCGCTCAGTAAATGAATTGACTAAGAACAAAGAGTTTCAGACTTTGGAATTCTTCTATCGCGCACCTCTCGAACAACTGGAACGTCTTCCTTATATACTCTTTTATGCCATCATATCCGTTGGCACTTACCAAAGGAATTCTTCCAATCTTCCCGTTGGACAGAATCAATTAGGAAGATCATTCGAGCTATTTAAGGAACATGTCGATAGCCTATCAATCCTGCTCGCCCATACAATTAGGATCTCGGTTTCCATAAGTAGAACCTTCCAAGTATACTTCGTCAATCATCGGATCCTCAATCTCTGAATCAATAAAGGATTCCGTTATGTCATATCCAGCCAAGAGATATTCTCCAGTCGATAAGGTCAAATCCTTAACGAAACATCCAGTCCTGGATAGGCCTTCTTCGACGAATTAGAAACTATCAATGAGAATAGACTTTGAGTCTTGAGTCTGGTAGTTCGGAGGTCTTTAGACTTTAAATAGTAGAGTCTGCAAATTTTCATACTAGACTGATGGAAACGTTTTGTCAGCTTCAAAATACTCTAAGAAGATTTCTCCAACACTATTTAGTATACATTATGGAAATAAATGAATGTTAAACAGGATAGTTTCTAAAGAAACATTATGATTGGACTATTATTGTACTTCTCATTTATGGATCATGTTAAGTAAAGTGCTATAGTTGTAGTACATAGAAGAGACTATGTCGATTAATGACATACAACTGCTATGACTCACATTAGTTTTCTTTACTTAATTGTGATTATTATGTGATTGCCAATTTAATGAAATTTTATAGCATAATCTTATCGTGCATATTACAGTCTTTATTAAACCATGAAAGGAACATCATATGAGCCAAGTGGGAGAATGTAAGAATTATTGTGGCCCATATTATGTGATTTATTATATGATTTAATAATTATTGAAATGCTATAAATAATTATTGGTTACGAGAAGGTACAACTCTAATAAAACGAAAGGGTATATCGCTTTGATGGAATGCACATTTTCAACGAATCATCATAAATAGAGTCCGGTCCTCTCTCCACCCATAATGAACAATAACTAAAGGAATTTGGTATTCTCTCCTCCATCGATTGAATACAGTAAGGTTTAGTGGGTTAAGGGAGAGAAATTGGATTTCTTCTTTTGGTTCGAGATTCTTCGGTTTTCTACAATGATCATCATCAAGTACAACGTTATGGATAAAGGTATGTCTTCATCTAATTATGAAAATCATGAAGATCAAAAGATCACTATTTACTTTGAATTTCCGCATCAAAGAATTATATGAATTATCTAACATGTTGTGCCTACTATAGTGCTTCCGTAAATTTCAAATGCTTTTAATGTGTAAACTAAGAACAGAGACGCAATGAGCTTAGAATATCATAAATCAAATTCATTAAATGTTTGTAAAATTGTGCGGAGTCTTAGATTTTCAACTAAAACTAGAGAATCTTGAGATTTTAAATGGGCAAGCCAAGGAAAAAATTAATGTTTGGGACACCTCCAATTCTTTATGTAACCTTTGTCATCACTTGATCCCATAACAACACCGTCCCATCTTGTATAACTGTTATGCAACTCGTGATTGCAATTTAATTCCTTTCTCCTTACCGCTTCTATATTTTCAAATTTGACATATCAATTCCTGCTAGGTCATGATATTAAGGGGGAGAAATAAATCAATTTTTTTTTAATGGGATTCTATTTTGTTATTTAAAACATGCATGCCCAGCGTCACGATTATTCTTATATTTATGAGAAAAGTTGAATGCATAGGATCCACACTGCAATATCATATGGCTTTGCTAGAATCTGGTTGGACATCGAAAATTTTAATGTTCGGCTTTGTAACCGCCTGTATTAGAGAGTCCCATTCATCTTATTATTGGCTCCTAGAAATTATGTTTTTGCTACTCATATTAGGTCTGCTATTAATGTGTGTTTCTTGTTGCATAGCTGAAGAAAGAGGGACGGAGGAATAAGCATGAGATGCACAAGTTATCGGCTTTGAACCAAAGGTAGAAGACGGTAATTCAGTTTCTTCTTTGTTAGATTCCTTGAATTTTTTCTTACTCAAGAGTCTACTATTCTCTTACTCTTTCTATTAATTTGTGCCCGTGGTCAATATCAAATCTTACAGCGGAAGATAGAAGAAGCTTCTATGGCTACCAAGAGGCTGAAAGAACTGCTGGAGTCTCGAAAAGCTTCCTCTAGGGAGACATCTGGTAGGGAGCTTACATAAACATAGGCCTTGTGCTCATATTTTTTTTTCTTTATCCTTAATCAATTAATTTTCCTTTGATGTGCAGGTGCTGCGGGTGGCAATGGTCCTGGAATTAAGATATTTTAAGTTTTCACATGAGTATTTTGGGGCATGAATGATAACTATTTAAGTCGTAAATTGATTTTTGGAAGAGAAATAAAATTTTCTTTTTCTATTTTAAAATGGATTTTTAAGCAAAAATACACGTTTGATAATGACATAAAATTTCCCCATTCCAAGTGTTGATGGTCGACGACTAAAGGCAATGGAAGGGGACCAGTGATCGACAGATGGCGGCTGGCAATTGACAGCGATAGCAAACGGTAGCCGACGCTTGATGACGATGGTGGTGGCGGATGACAACCAATAGTCGATGGAAGATGATCAATGGTCGGCGTCTGTTGGCTGGCGGATGGTAGACAATAGATGGCGACTAGTGGCCGGTAGGTAGTAGCGAACGGCAAGTGGCGGTAGGCGATAGTTGATGGACCGTGATTGGGCGGACAGTAAGCGGTGGATGGACGGCCGGTTAGTAGCAAGGACGAACGATAAGAAGAGTTTTTATTTCTAATTTCTATTCAAAAAACAGATAAGTAAAAAAAAATTTATTTTTGATTTTTGTTTCGAATTTATTTCTGGAGTAAAAATTTATTTCAGAAATAGAAAAATGAAATAATTTTACCAAATGGATTTCTATTCCACAAATAAGTTTGGAACAAAAAAATAATTCTGAATTGGAAATAGATCATCATTAGGTCCATGCTCATCAGCTCGTGCATCGTGTTGTTGGGTGTCACCTTAGCCGGCACCATTGACGACAGCTTCATGCTATGCACAGGGGTCTTCACGTTCGATGCAAGCATTTTTGTGCGGAGAGAGAGAGAGAGGGAGAGAGAGAGAGAGGAGTTTAATTTTTCTACTTCATAGACCCTGTTTGGTTTAGCTTTGCAAATGGGCTTTGGGACTTTAAAGTCCTTTGGCCAAATGCAAATGCATTTGGTTCGATTTTTTGGGCGACTTTGGCAAGATGCAATTGTATCTCCAAAGAACTCTAAGGACCCTTAGTCCAAAGTAGGTCCGGAGGTTCTTTGGAAACTTGCATTTCCGGAATGCAAGTTCCGGTTACTGTTCACTTTGCAGTTATTGTTCATTCACGAGGAAAACCACTGCACGAAGGCCGACGACTGCTGGCGACCGCCACTTGAGGATTGCCTGACCGTAGCGACCATCGTTGGACCTCAGGTGACGCCTGGGTCGCGCAACCTCAGGCGACGGTCACCAGGGTCAAGCGACCCCAGGTGGCCGTTGCTTGGGTTTGCACAACCTCGGTGGCGGTCACCCGGGGGTCGCTCAACCTTGGCGATTGTTCGGTGGCCGGACTTCAAAAAAAATATAATTGTATTTTTGCTTTTTTAATTTAATAAAAAGTCAATTACAAATACAACCACCGCCCACGGTGGCCTCGGTGGACTAGGACTTAATACCCATCTGCTAGGGGAGGAGTTCGAACCTTGGGGTTGCAAAACACGCGATTCACCTGTGGCTGGGTCTGTGGTGGTGGCCTAGTTCACTCCAGGGTTTACTCCGCCATGAAACGGCGCACGGAGGTTCCCTGGGTCACCAAAAAAAAAAAAAAAAAAAAAAAAGTCAATTACAAATACAAATTTTACTAAACGGTATTTTGGCAAAAGTTGTTTTTCAATACAAATTTTATCAAATGATATTTGCATTTTGCAAAATCTCCTTCACCCAAAGATATTTATATTTCTGCAAATGTATTTTCCAAAAGCCGAACCAAACGGGTCCAAAGGCTGTTCTTGGGACTTCGTTATATTTAAGGGTTAAAGAGATGTGGTCGCAAAGGGACAATGAAGAGACGATTTTGATCTTTGTTTGGTTAATAGCGGATGAAAGAGAAACGGCGCATTCAGGATCTTGAGCTAAGTTTACTGCGGAGATATGATGACGTAATGATTAGTGGTTTCTTTTAATTTCTCTCTCTAATCACTCCGATTTGATATACAATAAATTATATTCCTTTGATCCGGTCATTAATAGAAATTCCTTCCAAACATCATGGACGTCTAGACTTCTAAAAAGTCGAATAATTTTTTTTTTAGTTACTTTTTCCATCCAAATTCAAATTATTATCCAAATTTTACTAAATATTATGAATGATTGACATATCACTCTATGTAAGACCATTTTTAAAGGTGCCTACTATGTAACGTTAGAATAAGTGAAAGTGTGCACCATCATGAATGATATGTCTTTAATCGGGTCGGAAAGGTGGATTTAGTAAGGGATAAGTAAAAATTCAGTTGAGGCATCATCAAAGTGCTAAAATATAGGTGAAAGTTTGGTGAATGGATTTTGTCAAAAATAACTCTAAAAGCACTTGTTAAGCAACCGATTAAAGAATCTTTATAGTTTTCAATACATTGATTGCACTCGTGTTACGTATAATCCATACTTGGAAATTGATAAATACCAAGTATATTTAAAAAAAATGTTTTAAAACATTCGATAATAAGAACTATTTGAATATCTAACACTCTTCCTCACACATCAACAGGATTTTGGTATAAAACTAACTCGTGGAAATTTATTGATGGATGCAATTAGGGGCTTGAAAAGGTTTGTACCTATTATGATACCACTTAAAATTTTGTAAGACTATTACCAACTATTGTAAAAGCATTTTCAAAAAGAAATAAGCAATTTTTTTTGTTTTCTTGCCGAGTTTTAAATATTATCTAAATTTAAAGAAAATGTGAAATGTTGTATGTGGAATCTTTATGTGTCAATATTAACATATTGTGAAAATTTTGAGTGTTTGGGATTAAGGAAAAATCAAAGTGCATGAATTGCCACATTAAGCAAAAAGTTAAAAGTGAAGTCTTTCTAGACTAGCCAATAAGTTATAGATGAGTGCCTGATTTGTCACTTAAATATTCCAAAAACTTTGCTCTCGACATCTGATACTCTCCCCATATTTCAAAACCTACATTTCGTATCTCCCAAACCTAAAAAGACCCATTTGCCCCCAGACGTGCCCACAACTCTCCCACTTTCTCCCCTTACTCCCCCGTTCTCCCTTCTTACACACAGTAGTACAATGTTGAACCACTGCTCGACACCCTTGCGCTAGCTGTGTGAGATCAGTCATGGCTCATGACAGAAAGGCTAGGTGAGCTCGGCTTGAGCCCGCAGCTTGCAAACGTCGAGGCTCCGTGACGTCAGCCTTGACATTGCGAGGGCCACAGCCTGCAGTGATCCTCTGCAACGGCTCGCTAGCCATGCAAGATTTGTAGCAAAGCTCGGCCATGGCTACTAGGTTGAGGTTGTTTGACATCGGTCTAGTCTTTAGCCAGCACGGGGATCGCCACTGAGCTTGGATCTAAGGGGTCAGCAACAGCCTTGGAAGCAACAATGATGGCGCCTGCAGTGGAGAGGGGGAGACTAGTGGTTCAGCCTGAGGAAGCCTTTCGGGTGGGGTGAGAGAGTGTAAGGAAACTTGCCGAAAAAGTCGTAAATCTTTCTATGGATGTCAATTTGATTATATATTTTTCAATCCGACCAAGTTAATCTTAAATCTTTTGATGATTTATTAATATTGCCACTCCAAATAATTTTGGTTATAAATCGCTGACACGGAAATCGGCTATCTTACGTGGCTTGATCAGCGCTGTCATAGATAATTTTGCAATTTTATAAATTTTTTCTAAATTTCTTCATTTTTTTTTTTCATTTTCTTTCCTTTCCTCTTTCTCTTTTTTCTTTATTTCCCTCCCCAAGTTATTGGGGGTTGGGACACTTCTGCTGGCCAACTTTGAGGCCCGGTGACAAGTGAAGGGAAGAAGGAAAGAAGAAAAAGAGAAAAAAAAAAAATAGGAGAGAAAAATAGGAAAATTTTAAAAGAATTGAAAAATTTATTCTCGTCAACGCTGGCTATGTCACATAGAATGGTTGTCACTTATTAAATTACCATGTTAGCGATTTCTAACTAAAATTAGCCAAAATGACTACATTGACAAATCACCAAAACGTATAAAATTAAATTAATTAAATTGAAAAGCTTAAGAATACATTGGCATTCATACAATTGGTTTTATACCCTATAAAGTATGTGAGTGTTAGGTTTTTTGGATATTAGGTAGTTTGGGAAATAAAATTGAAATTCTGTAAATTATATATAGGTGAGAGATGCAACTTGATATCTATAGTAAAAAGTGAGGATATTAATTGTAGGTATGAAATGTAAGAAATGCATTTTATATGGAAAACTGAGGTTGGAAGTTCATGAAGTAATACATACGTTTTCTCTTTAGGGAACGTCAAAGCGAAGTTCCTCCTTATCGAATACAAGTATAATGATAAGGGGAGTTATCTCAGGGGTCTAGCTGCAAGCTGTGGGAACAATTAACTGAAGTCCTTTTGTCGTTCCAGAACACCATGAAAGCTGCTCCTTCATCATCATTCACTCGATCGAAATGCGCCGATAACTATCACAAGCGAACAGATCGTGATGGAATTTCTTGCTTGCTCACCACAGTATCGAAACAGCTCTACAGCTTTCGACAAGTACCTAATCTGACGGTGCTATCTATGCTTCTTCGTTTTCCCGGCATAAATAATTGAGATAGATGTGTCCAGCTTGTTAAGCTGGGTACTTTGCTGACATGGACCTGCAATTTCTTGGCTGCCACTTCATATGGAGAGAGAGAGAGAGAGAGAGAGAGAGTGGCGATGAGCTTGCAACGAGAGAGTAGCAGCCAGCCTCTTTCGCAATCGTTATCGATAATCCCTACGGAAATCACTGCTCGTCTCTCATAAAAGCATAACCTCCATTAATCGAGGGTCGTTGGCAGCTAAGCTACGTAGCACACCCTCCGTCCCTCTTTTTGATAATTGCATCGATGTGACTTGAGAAAAGTTGGATCAGCTCGATCCGTCCTCGCCTTTGCTTCGTGCAATGCCCAAACTCCCTCATTTATGTGCCTCCCCTAGGTGGCGAGACCAAAGCCTCTCTCGTTTTTTCCCCTTCATCTTGTAGAAAGGGACTCCTTTACTTTCACCTTCTCATTTTCTTGTCTCTATCACCATAAAAAGGGAAATGCTGACAAAGAATAATGACTGTTGTGCCTATTATAGTGCTTCCGTAAATCTCAAATGCTTTTAATGTGTGAACTAAGAACAGAGACGCAATGAGCTTAGATTATCATAAATCAAATTCATCAAAGGTTTATGAAGGCTTAGATTAGGATGCACACTGCAATATCATATGGCTTTGCTAAGAATCTGGCTGGGCATTGAAATTTTACTGTTCGGCTTAACCACCTGCATTAGAGTGTTACGTTTGTCTTATTATTGGTTCCTAGAAATTATGTTTTCGCTACTCATATTAGGTTTCCCATAAATATGTGTTTCTTGTTGCACAGCTGGAGAAAGAGGGACGGAGGAATGAGTATGAGATGCACAAGTAATTGGCTTTGAACCAAAGGCAGAAGATGGTAATTTAGTTTCTTTTTTGATAGATTCCTTGAATTTTTTCTTAATCAAGACTATACTATTCTTTTACTCTTTCTATTATTTTGTGCTCGTGGTCAATATCGGGTCTTACAGCGGAAGACAGAAGAAGCTTTTATGGCTACCAAAAGGCTGAAAGAACTGCTGGAGTCTCGAAAAGCTTCTCTAGGGAGACATCTGGTAGGGAGCTTACATAAACGAACGCATTGTGCTCATCTTTTTGTCTTTATGTTAGTCAATTAATTTTCCTTTGACAGGTGCTGCGGGTGTCCATTTTACATCCTGTTTGACGTGTGATGAATGAAAGTTTATCTTATCCAAGGGGCCAACAGGCTCATTGCATTTGCACCTGGATAAGCCCAATTGAACCTTTAATCTCATAGATATCTAATGTCTTAGTGAATGTTCGAGTTCCTTCTCTAATATGATTCTGCCAAATTGTATTTTGTTAAGAAAAGGCTTTGATGCGGACCATTGAACACGAGCTAGAAGTTCCCATATGGGTTCATGAAGTATGTTCTGAATATGAACGTCAAATGAAAGAGTGAATTCAATTCTTAATTATCATGAAGGAAATCCAATTGAGATGTATTTCTCATCTTCATGATCATACGAAGTTTATTGTTTGTCTGGGTTGTAGATTTTCTTTTTCTTTTACAATCATTTGTCTCAGTTGTATAGTGTATAATGGCCTTTCAATTAACCTCCTTTTTTTTTTCGTGGTTAATGCCGTTCACTGATGCCATAGTACCATAGTACGTTTAATTCAATATTCTGCTACATATGACGAGAGGCAGTTGCTTCTTGTTTCTTGGTGAATGTCATTCTTGAAAAGTTCTTCTAAGCATGCTAAATTAGAGGGTTTGCTCATGCGCAAGCGTATTTGGGTCTATATGCACATTTATATTAGTTCAGTCTCATTATTGTTTTAGGATTTCGGCCAGTTAGTAATTATGTGCTACTTTGTCAGTTTTTGTGCTTTTAGATTGTCATTTGCATACATGTGGCACAGTGTATTCCCTCTCCTAAATAAGTTCCATTCATTCTGTAGGAGGGCCAGAATGGCGAAGGAGATTGCTAGACTTTAGTAAGAAGCGGAATTACGTAAGCAAGCAAACTTAAGGTTGGGGAAGTAACAGCAGATTCTGTTTGTGATAATTCACCATTTGCTCGTTCATCGTCTTCATATTGGCGTTGATATGCTCTAAATATATTTGGATGATGTACTTTGTAGTGATTGTCCACCTGCAGTGTCTCCTGGTGCGAGAGATTCAAGAATTTTTGCTCTTGAGAACATGCTTGCGACTTTTTCCAGAAGCAGAAGAGCATGAAAGGGTCTTCAGTGGCAGGCAAAGAACCTGATGAACTACCTTTTTAATTCGGCATCTTCTTCGAGGTACTTAGCACTAATCGTACTACACATGTCAGATTGACTCGGTGTAGTACTATATTGTGATCTTCTAGTAGATTCTAAAATTTTGTAAGTCATACATGTCTTGTAGGAAAGTATCATGTTCTATTACTTCTGAGATTTTTTTATGATAATGCATTTGATGTAACTAAAGTGTTTCCACCCAGCAACTACTAAAAAAAATACGAGCTAAACTTGACTCTTCTTGTATTTTTAAAGGTGTCTACTGTGGGATAAAGACGTTGATCGCAGAGAGGACTCACATATAAGAGATTTAAAGGAGAGAGTTGTCAAACTAAGCACTGTGCTCAGACAGTTGGAAATGCAGAAGTTAGAACTTGTTCATCAGCTAAAGTCGCAGGTGAGAACACTCAAGCACTATATGCATTCGGTAGCCAGAGCCTTATGTGGACAGTTGTACTTGAACCTGCTAAACTTGTGTTATAGCTGCGGTTTGAGTAACCAGGTAAATATGCTGCTAGTATCTTTAATGATTAGTTTTAATAAAGGAGCTAGATATTGATATGGTAGTTATTCTGAGAAGTCTACCATAAGCATCTTGGCAGAGCATTCATCTGTTATTGCAAGCAAACTAGTCTCATGGGAATGTGATTTGCTTCTATACCTAGCTTTTTGTTAATTCTTCGGGTCAAACAATCTGTAATGCTCTCTTGTGCTTAGTTCTCTTGATAATATATATATATATATATATATAGTGTCTGTGATGTAATTGTCACTGGTTGATTATCTTGTATCTATTCTGGTCTTGATTATGCTTTTAAAGTGGTCTTCACTTGCAAACATTTGGCAGGACATCCTCTTGAAGAAGCACTACAAATCAAATGCAGCAGATTCCGGGGATTCCGGCCTAAACATCGGACTGCATAAATATGGCTTGCGCAAGCAGGTTTCGGAGATCTCTGCCTTTTTCTTGCTCTATTTTCCATTAAAGTATTGGAAATTAGTATTTTTTTCTGAAGTTTACCTTTGTAGTTTATGCTTTGGTGATGTGTGCTTTATGTGCCTGCATAATGTTGAGATTTCGCATCTCATTGATTGGCTTGCACTGATTTTTGTTTTTTTGGTCGAAGTGGCTTGTACTGATTCGGGGGCAATTTTTTCTGTAGGAACACACGGCATCAATGTTTCTATTCGAGGACATGGACATTGGACACACCAGAATCAGATTCTTCAGATGGTGATTCAGCAGATGGTGATGATGATGAGTGGGAAGTAGATGATGATAAATGAAGACTGTGTAGAGTCAGGAAAACGGCCACCTAGGAGAAGAGCCAAAAATAGACGCCATTCATCTTCTGATACCCAAGAACCAGAGATTAATGAAGTAATGGCGTGAATATGGAGAGTTCTGGCGAAAGAACCTCTTCAAAGGATAGTACTGAGGTTTGCTGCTCATGCAGCAAAAGCTCATCATGCAAAACATCGAGATGTGAATGTTAGGGCGCTAGATCACTCTGCAGCCCATTTTGTGGCTGCCTATCCATTAAGTGCACCAACAGAGAGTCTGCATCTGCAAAAGAGTTGCAGGAATCTTCAGAACAAGATAAAAGCGGTGCCTTAAACAGGTGAATCTAATCTTGCCTCCCATGGTGCAAGTTTACTTCAGAGTGCATTTGGTGAAAAGGGTGTTGATTCAACTGATGAAGCTGGTGCGAGAAGGAAACCTTTATCCAACATCGGGAACACCTTGGTATGTTTCCTTTGTCATTGTTCTTTTACCATGCAAAAGTATGCAGGTGTCTACGTATCCCCAAACAAACACTAGTATCTCACTTCTGGCATTGAAATCCAAAGTCACGCCCAATCTATAACTTGTTTTAAAACGATTGCCAGATTATCATCTTTAAATTTTATGCTAGTCTAGATTAAAGGGAAAGTCATTGCTTCTCGTTACCTCTTAAGCTGCTTTAATTCAGGACTGTAGTCACTTTAGGACCACCACACACTAACTGTCACATGTCACTTCGGTTCTGATTTCTTCTGCACATTCTTGCTCATTTCACATCCCTCACAGGCCAAAATAAACGCACCAAAGCCTAATTGGAGAATGAAATGGGGGAAAGCCGTAGTCCAGC
Organism: Eucalyptus victrix; assembly: GCA_016097545.1. NCBI lineage: Eukaryota > Viridiplantae > Streptophyta > Magnoliopsida > Myrtales > Myrtaceae > Eucalyptus > Eucalyptus victrix. The sequence goes on along the minus strand of CM027840.1, from coordinate 3,646,205 downwards.
TTGTTCCTGTGGCTCCGCCTCCTGCATTGCCTGAGACAACCTAAGAAGCCAGATGATGGTATATCTCTCCAAATGACGGCTCCAAGTGGCAGTAATGTGCTAAGAGAAAGGAATGCTGAACGGAGTGATGAGACAATTCTCAGCAGGGACGCTGGTGTAGCAGCTCCAGAGGTTTTGGTTCTGCAGGCAAGAAAGTCAGATGAGAAGGAGAATCATGCATCTTGAATCAATTTTTTTTCCCATTGGTGATCGATAATTTGCCAATAGCTCCCTCATACTGTGATCCTTGTCGATTTGGGAAGGAAATAGACTGCATCACCATTCAGTGATCCTGGTCGATTTGGGAAGGAAATAGACTTGCGTATTCTGTTTATGTTTTGTAAAGCATCATCACCTAACCCTTGCTCGCCGAAGATTTTGTTGCTCACAATTGATTGGCTCGCCGGTGTACGATATGTTGGACACGGCGATGATTGAATTCTGGATTTCTTTCTGTTCTGATTGTTCCGTTGGGCTCGTCCTACGATAAATGGAGACCGTCTTTTGGAGGAATGTTGGGCACAGTCCAAGTTCCGATAAGTTAATCAGATTAGTCTATCTGGTTTCCATCCTTTCTAGCTTGATCTTGATTCTCAATCCATAGAGCATGTGATGGAACAGTCTGAACTCGCGATAAAATAGCGATATTCAGACACCATTAGTTTTCCTGTCAAGCTCAGAAACATGGAAAAAAGATGATTTATGAAGGAGAAATGCTAATAAAAGCATTTTTTGTCCGGTCTTGATTTGCTCTCTTGATAATTCACATTTTTTTAAACATAAAAATAAATCTTTCTTACTGGATTCATAAAATCTTCTCAATTTCTTGTCACAAATTTAATTCACTGACATAGAGAGAAATCTTTCTCATTGGATTACTTGAATCGGAAGAAACTCTTGAAATATAAATTATATGTAATACTAAAACTAGCATTCCAAAAAAGAGAGACTAAAAATAATTATTGTCTTATAAAAACAAATCTACTTACCAGTTACTATATATAAATCAAACTGTGCAAACACTAATTCCTTGGAGGGCTCATCCTGAAAGCTAGCTAATCAAGTGATACTCAAAAATTATATTAGAGCCACACACGATTTGATGTATTACCACTATAAGACGGTCTATTACATGTTTATTTTCCTTAGGGCGCTTTTAAAGGACATCAAGGATAAATGTCAACTTTCATCATAACTTTATTTAGGAAAATACAAATCTACATATATTTTTGCGCTATGATGAATTTTGTCACACGTTGTTGCCTGCAAAGCGAGTCTCTGTGTTGTTTCAAAAGCTGTCGCCCTATCATTAGGGCAAAAGTCCCCACGTTTCATTGATCTCCTTCCTGAGCTCTGCCATTTGAGCCTGGGGTAGGACCATCGTCACTGTCCTTCCAAACCCACCACTCTTCCCATTCCCATTTCCTGGTCCTGGAAGGATCAGCACCGCCCCTTCATCTCCAACCCCACTCATCGCGTAACTTGCAAAAATTGGCTTCTGGCCCTTCAACTCTAGCCCATATACATCTGCACCCTCTAGATTCACAAATGTCAAGTTTGCCCCATATGCAATGAAGTCCAGCTTCCCATCATCTCTCTCCACCATTTCTTCAATCAAACCATTCTCATTCACCGCCTCGGTGATCAGCCTCGCGAGATCAGATACTTCCGCTTCTGCCGCTGAGAAATTCACTTCGGCCCTGCTCAAATCCATGCCATTTGAGGGTAATTGATTCAGTTCTCTATGGACATTTTTCTCACACACAGTTACAACCTTCGGCCCACCGTCTCCCCTTATCTTTGACAAGGATTTCCAAATCAAAGCGGACAGTAGTTCGAAATGCGATGTTTTAGATTCACCAAGCAACCCGTATTTGCCAATGATGTGATCGAGTTGTTGCGAGGTGACGTGAATGGAGTAGGTTTCCAACTTACAGCTATTGACGACTAACCAGCAGTCCCCAACCGGGGCGACCCTTTTAATGGTCGATGGCACCGTGTCTAGCCTCGACTCAGCAGGGAATTTGGGCCTTTCGGGAATTGGCGCATGGAGGGACTTGGGCGGCGCATGACCGGCCATGATAGTGCCGAACATGTTGATGAAGGAGCAAGCTGCGAATGCATCTCCGAGGACATGAGCCCAGCTCAGACTCACACAGATTCCTCCGCATGCGAACCAAGTGAACTGTGACTCCAAGAAAAGCATAACAATCACACATCTGTTACGTCAACAAACCCTTCTCTAAACTTTTCTGAAGAAGCAAAAGAAAAGATAATTCGTTCCCAAACCACATAAAACGAAGAAGGAAAAGTATGCCGATTGATCAAGCAAGAACCTTCTTTTCTTCTCCCTTCTGTCCCTTCTAATCTTCTATTTGAACAAACAAAACGCAAACAAGTAAACAAAAGCGGAAAAATTTCCCTGTTCTTCATGGGAAGTTTACGTTGCAACACCGAATAGGATGAATGTCTAATCGGACAACTAATGGGGGGAATGTGTCCTCCCTAATGAATGCTCGAGAGCGCTCCTCGACAAGAACCGAGCACAAATCCTTGGCTAGGAGGTACCATGTTCATAGCACTTCCTATTTCCTATAGAAGCACAAGAGCAATGAATTGGTGGTGAAATGCTGGGGTACCCATGACCGATTTTGGGTTTAAAGCTTTTTCTTTCTTGTTTATTTCGAAATGTTCGTTTATGGGCCGACAGTTGTTTAGGTAACACTTGAAAAAAGGAGTCATAAATGAGAACTTGCTATGCTGATTTGACAATAACAAGTTGCAGGACCATCCCTCCACATTTAAGGCCTCGATAGTAACCAACTTCTGCGATCGCTTCCCTACCATAGCTTTGATTGGCAAGACACGGAGCTCCATGCCATTTTAATCAAAAATAGTTGCTGATTATTGATGATGGATAGAAAAAACAAGAACTCAACAGAAAGTAATAATTGTCGTCTAAGTTTATGTTTCTTTGCCATGTCTCCTGGCTACTGTATTTTTCCTCTAACCCCTTTTGATCTGATTCGTGATTATGTCGATTAATTAATATCTCAAATTAGATAATTTCATTTTGAAAATGAACTTGTATCGCTTACTAAAATGATTAAATGAAAAAAATTTAATTTTCCACAAAATACTTAGATAAAAATTGTCTTCAATAATAAAAAAAATTTTTCTTAGCTAATTATTCTAAATGGTATAAGCGATTATTTTTAGAAAAATATTTTTTAAATCATTTATTTTTTGCGAAACAAATGAAGCCATAATTTCCTATCAAACTACTATGATGACCCAATCCCATGGAGAGTGTAATCAAAAAAGTCTTATACCTATTGTAACTATGCCAATTCATTATTAACTCTTTTTTTGGGTTAATTGAGTTCTAAAATTTCATATTTATGTTAATTCAGTTGATCTGATTAAATTGGGTTGGTCCGCTAGCGTTGAATATAAATGATTATTTAAAAAAATATTTTAAGTAATTACTTTTTTGCGAAATAAATGAAATCTTAATTTCTTGTGGAAACACTATGATGACCGGATCCTATTGATGGTGGCATTTCATGGAAGAGGTAGAGTTCGTGTTGACAACTGTACAACAGTACGAGGTCAGAACTGCTAAAGCATCTCTGCCTTGATGAGGTATCAGCAAAAACTGTCTCTTGTCATCGGAGTTCTTTTGATCAGGTATCAGCTAAAAGTCTCCATCCCTTGGTCCATCAAACTATTCAAACTGTGAGAAAACTTGGAAGATGGATTGTTTGGTGCGATGGCTGACCAACCTAGATTAAGGTAAAGCTCACAAATAATATGTCACAGAATGAAAGTAACGATTGGTGGGCCAGATCGACGTGTTCCATGGTATGGAGTGGAGATTTTCTTGCACGAATTCAATCTAAGGGATCAATCATCGACATGAGATGGATACGGTTTTAAAATAGAAGACGGGCACAAAGTTACCTGAACGTAAATCGGGGGAGAGAAGCCAAGATCGGGGCCAAGAACCTGAGAATGGACCAGCAAGTCCTGGAGCTCCCAGCCACCATCCTCCTCCTTGGTCGCCACTAGCCACTCGTCGAGCGACCGATCGCACCGGGCCTCAACGATGCGGACCCCACTGTCGTTGCACTTGATGACGGGCCTCTCACTTTCGGACCGCCTGATCCGGCCGGATGCTGTGGGGTAGAGCTCCTGCGTCTGGGCCATGGCCTTCTTGAGGTCGAAGATGGTGAGCCCCTGGACGGCGTCGCTCTTGAAGAAGTGGAGCCCCGTGAGGTAGTGGAGCTTCATCGCCAGGTCCATGCTCCTCAGCTTATGCTCCGTGTTGTTACCCGTCACCTTGGCCGGCACCACCGACGACAGCTTCACGCTGTGCACGGGGCTCTTCACGTCCGATGCAACCATTTTTGTGCGCGCACATAGAGAGAGAGAGAGAGAGAGAGAGAGAGAGAGAGAGAGAGGTGCTCGATTTTTTTACTTCATAGGAAGGCTGTTCTTAGGACTTCGTCTATATGTAAGGGTTAAAGAGATGTGGTCACAAAGGGACAATGAAGACACGATTTTGATCTTTGTTTGGTTAATAGCGGATGAAAGAGAAACGGCGCATTCAGGATCTTGAGCTAACTTTTATATAGCACTTCACTCCGGAGATATGATGACGTAATGATTAGTGGTTTCTTTTAATTTCTCTCTCTAATCACTCCGATTCGATATACAATAAATTATATTCCTTTGATCCGGTCATTAGTAGAAATTCCTTCCAAACATCATGGACGTCTAGACTTCTAAAAAGTCGAAAGCATTTTTTTCAGTTACTTTTTCCATCAAAATTCAAATTATTATCCAAATTTTATTAAATATTATGAATGATTGACATATCACTCTATGTAAGACCATTTTTAAAGGTGCCTACTATGTAACGTTAGAATAAGTGTCTTTAATCGGGTCGGAAAGGTGGATTTAGTAAGGGATAAGTGAAAATTCAGTTGAGGCATCATCAAAGTGCTAAAATATATGTGAAAGTTTGGTGAATGGATTTTGTTAAAAAGTGCTCTAAAGGCACTTGTTAAGCAACCGATTAAAGAATCTTGATAGTTTTCAATACATTGATTGCACTCGTGTTACATATAATCCATACTTGGAAATTGATATACCAAGTATATTTAACAAATATGTTTTAAGACATTCGATAATAAGAACTATTTGAATATCTAACACTCTTCCTCACACATCAATAGGATTTTGGTATAAAATTAAATCATGGAAATTTATTGATGGATGCAATTAGGGGATTGAAAAGGTTTGTACCTATTATGATACCATTTAAAATTTTGTAAGACTATTACCAACTATTGTAAAAGCATTTTTAAAAAGAAGTAAGCAATTTTTTTTTGTTTTCTTGCCGAATTTTAAATATTATCTAAATTTAAAGAAAATGTGAAATGTTGTACATGGAATCTTTATGTGTCAATATTAACATATTGTGAAATTTTTGAGTGTTTAGGATTTTAAGGAAAAATCAATGTGCATCAATTGCAACATTAAGCAAAAGGTTAAAAGTAAAGTCTTTCTAGACATTCCAATAAGTTATAGATGAGCACCTGATTTGTCACTTAAATATTCCAAAAACTTTGCTCTCGACATCCGATACTCTCCCCATATTTCAAAACCTACATTTCGCATCTCCCAAACCTAAAAAGACCCATTTGCCCCCAGACGTGCCCAAAACTCTCCCACTTTCTCCCCTTACTCTCCCCCTCCTCTCTTCTTACACACAGTAGTACAATGTTGAGCCACCGCTAGACGCCATGACCCGACCCGACCCGACGGGGATGACGACACCCTTGCGCTAGCTGTGGCTCGTGCCCCTCTCCCTATCTCTAGCTGTGTGAGATCGGTCATGGCTCATGACAGAAAGGCTAGGTGAGCTCGGCTTGAGCCCGCAGCTTGCAAACGTCGAGGCTCCGTGACGTCAGCCTTGACATTGCGAGGGCCACAGCCTGTAGTGATCCTCTGCAACAGGCTCGCGAGCCGTGCAAGATTTGTAGCAAAGCTCGGCCATGGCTACTAGGTTGAGGTTGTTTGACATCGATCTAGTCTTTACCTAGCACGGGGATCGCCATTGAGCTTGGATCCAAGGTTAGCAACAGCCTTGAAAGCAACAACGATGGCGCCTGGAGAGGGGGAGACCAGTGGTTCAGCCTGAGGAAGCCTTTCGGGCGGGGTGAGAGAGTGCGAAGAAAATTGCCCAAAAAAATCGTAATTTTTTTTTTGAATGTCAATTCAATTTTATATTTTTCAATTCCTTCAAGTTAGTCTTAAATCTTTTGACGATTTATTAATATAATCCTTTTAGGTAATTTTGATTAGAAATTGTTGACATGGAAGCCGACTGTCTTACATGGCATGATCGACGTTAACATGCATAATTTTTGCAATTTTTATAGAAAATTTCTAAATTTCTTCATTTTTTTTTTCATTTTCTTTCTTTTCCTTTCCTCTTTCTTTTTTTTTTTTTTTTTTTTTCTATTTCCCTCCACCAGTCATTGGGGTCGGGACACTTCTGCTGGCCAATGCCGAGACCTAGTGACAAGCGAAGGGAATAGGGAAAGAAGAAAAAAAGAAGAAAGAATGGAATAGAAAAAATGGAAAAAATAGGAAAAAATAGGAAAATTTTAAGAGAATTGAAAATTTTATTCATATTAACGCTAGTTGTGTCACGTAAAATGGTTGGCGCTAACTAGATTAGTATGTTAGCGATTTCTAACTAAAATTGGCTGAAATGACTACATTGGCAAATTATTAAAACGTATAAAACTAAATTGATCAAATTGAGAAACTTAGGAATACATTGACATTCGTACGATTGGTTTTATCCCCCATAGAGTGTGTGAGTGTTAGGTTTTCTGGATATTAGCTAGTTTGGGAAATAAAATTGAAATTCTGTAAATTATTTATAGGTGAGAGATGCAACTTGATATCTATAGTAAAAAGTGAGGATATTAATTGTAGGTTTGAAATGTAAGAAATGCATTTGATATGGAAAAGTGAGGTTGGAAGTTCATGAAGCAATACATACATTTTCTCTTTAGTGAACGTCAAATTGTAGTTCCTCATCGAATATAAGTATAATGATAAGGGGAGTTATCTCAAGAGTCTAGCCGCAGGCCACGGGAGCAATTAATTGAAGTACTTTTGTCGTTCCAGAACACCATGGAAGCTGCTCCTTCATCGTCATTCCCTCAATCAAAATGCGCCGATGACGATCCCAAGCGAACGGATCGTGAAGGAATTTGTTGCTTACTCACCACGGTATCGAAACAGCTCAACAACTTTCGACATGTACCTAATCTGACGGTGCTATTTATGCTTCTTCGTTTTCCCGGCATAAATAATTGAGATAGATGTGTCCAGCTTGTTAAGCTGGGTACTTTGCAGACATGGACCTGCAATTTCTTGGCTGCCACTTCATAAGGAGAGAGAGAGAGAGAGAGAGAGAGAGAGAGAGAGAGAGAGAGTGGCGATGAGCTTGCAACGAGAGAGACTAGCAGCCAGCCCCTTTCGCAATCGTTATACGATAATCCCCACGGAAATCACTGCTCGTCTCTCATAAGAGCATGACCTCCATTAATCGAGGGTCGTTGGCAGCTAAGCTAGCTAGCACACGCCTCCATCCCTCTTTTTGATAATTGCATCGATGCGACTTGAGAAAAGTTGGATCAGCTCGATCCGTCCTCGCCTTTGCTTCGTACAATGCCCAAACTCCCTCATTTATGTGCCTCCCCTAGGTGGCGAGACCAAAGCCTCTCTCGTTTTTTCCCCTTCATCTCGTAGAAAGGGACTCCTTTACTTTCATCATCTCATTTTCTTGTCTCTATCACCATAAAAAGGGCAATGCTGACAAAGAATAGTGACTGTTGTGCCTATTATCGTGCTTCCGTAAATCTCAAATGCTTTTAATGTGTGAACTAAGAACAGAGACGCAATGAGCTTAGATTATCATAAATCAAATTCATCAAAGGTTTATAAAATTGTGCGGTGTCTTAGGTTTCCAACTAAAACTAGAGAATCTTGAGATTTTAAATGGGCAAGCCAAGGAAAAAATTAACGTTTGGGACACCTCCGACTCTTTATGTAATTTATGTCATCACTCGATCCCATAACAACACTATCCCACCTTGTATAACTGCTAGGCAACCCATGATCACGATTTATTTTGTTTCTCCTTACCACGTCTATATTTTCAAATTTGACATATCAATTCCCGCTAGGTCATGCATGATATTAAGGGGAGAAAAAAATGAACTTTTTTTTTGAAACAGGATTTTATTTTGTTATTTAAAACATGCAAGACATAGGTCATGCATGATATTAAGGGGAGGAAAAAATGAACTTTTTTTTTATTTGAAAAGGGATTTTTTTTTTTATTTAAAACATGCAAGATCCAGTGTGACGATTATTCGTATATTTGTGAAGAAAGATTAATGCATAGGATGCACACTACAATATCATATGGCTTTGCTATGAATCTGGCTGGGCATAGAAATTTTACTGTTCGGCTTAACCACCTGCATTAGAGTGTTACGTTCATCTTATTATTATTATTATTATTATTATTATTATTATTATTATTATTATTATTATTATTATTATTATTATTATTATTTTTTGGTAACCGAGGATCCGCCAGGCCCGCCTTTCGCTTACGCTAATCGGCAACCCACGGTCTGTATAGTGCATGGTGCACCTCGGATCAAACGTCAATACCTCGGGGAAGCTAGCACAAGACTACGTTCATCGTATTATTGGTTCCTAGAAATTATGTTTTCGCTACTCATATTAGGTCTCCCATAAATATGTGTTTCTTGTTGCACAGCTGGAGAAAGAGGGACGGAGGAATGAGTATGAGATGCACAAGTAATTGGCTTTGAACCAAAGGCAGAAGATGGTAATTTAGTTTCTTTTTTGATAGATTCCTTGAATTTTTTCTTAATCAAGACTATACTATTCTTTTACTCTTTCTATTATTTTGTGCTCGTTGTCAATATCAGGTCTTACAGCGGAAGACAGAAGAAGCTTCTATGGCTACCAAAAGGCTGAAAGAACTGCTGGAGTCTCGAAAAGCTTCTCTAGGGAGACATCTGGTAGGGAGCTTACATAAACGAAGGCATTGTGCTCATCTTTTTGTCTTTATTTTAGTCAATTAATTTTTATTTGACAGGTGCTGCGGGTGTCCATTTTACATCCTGTTTGACGTGTGATTAATGAAAGTTTATCTTATCCAAGGGGCCAATAGGCTCATTGCATTTGCGCCTGAATAAGCCCAATTGAACCTTTAAATCTCATAGATGTCTAATGTCTTAGTGAATGGTCGAGTTCCTTCTCTAATATGATTCTGACAAATTGTGTTTTGTTGAGAAAAGGCTTTGATGCGGACCATTGAGCACGAGCTAGAAGTTCCCATATGGGTTCATGAAGTATGTTCTGAATATGAATGTCAAATGAAAGAGTGAATTCAATTCTTAATTATCCTGAAGGAAATCCAATTGAAATGTATTTCTCATCTTCATGATCATACGAAGTTTATTGTTTGTCTGGGTTGTAGATTTTCTTTTTCTTTTACAATCATTTGTCTCAGTTGTATAGTGTATAATGGCCTTTCAATTAACCTCCTTTTTTTTTTTTTTGGTTAATGCCGTTCACTGATGCCATAGTACCATAGTACGTTTAATTCAATATTCTGCTATATATGACAAGAGGCAGTTGCTTCTTGTTTCTTGGTGAATGTCATTCTTGAAAAGTTCTTCTAAGCATGCTAATTTAGAGGGTTTGTTCATGCGCAAGCGTATTTGGGTCTATATGCACATTTATATTAGTTCAGTCTCATTATTGTTTTAGGATTTCGGCCAGTTAGTAATTATGTGCTACTTTGTCAGTTTTTGTGCTTTTAGATTGTCATTTGCATACATGTGGCACAGTGTATTCCCTCTCCTAAATAAGTTCCATTCATTCTGTAGGAGGGCCAGAATGGCGAAGGAGATTGCTAGACTTAAGTAAGAAGTGGAATTGCGTAAGCAAGCAAACTTAAGGTTGGGGAAGTAACAGCAGATTCTGTTTGCGATAATTCACCATTTGCTCGTTCATCATCTTCATATTGGCGTTGATATGCTCTAAATATCTTTGGATGATGTACTTTGTAGTGATTGTCCACCTGCACCGTCTCCTGGTGCGGGAGATTCAAGAATTTTTGCTCTTGAGAACATGCTTGCGACTTCTTCCAGAAGCAGAAGAGCATGAAAGGGTCTTAAGTGGCAGGCAAAGAACCTGATGAACCACCTTTTTAATTTGGCATCTTCTTCGAGGTACTAAGCACTAATCGTACTACAAATGTCAGATTGACTCAGTGTAGTACTATATTGTGATCTTCTAGTAGATTCTAAAATTTTGTAAGTCATACATGTCTTGTAGGAAAGTATCATGTTCTATTACTGCTGAGATTTTTTTATGATAATGCATTTGATGTAACTAAACTGTTTCCACCTGGCAACTACTAAAAAAAATACGAGCTAAACTTGACTCTTCTTGTATTTTTAAAGGTGTCTACTGTGGGATAAAGACATTGATCACAGAGAGGACTCACATATAAGAGATTTAAAGGAGAGAGTTGTCAAACTAAGCACTGTGATCAGACAGTTGGAAATGCAGAAGTTAGAACTTGTTCATCGGCTAAAGTCGCAGGTGAGAACACTCAAGCACTATATGCATTCGGTAGCTAGAGCCTTATGTGGACAGTTGTACTTGAACCTGCTAAACTTGTGTTATAGCTGCAGTTTGAGTAACTAGGTGAATATGCTGCTAGTATCTTTAATGATTAGTTTTAATAAAGGAGCTAGATATTGATATGGTAGTTATTCTGAGAAGTCTACCATAAGCATCTTGGCAGAGCATTCATCTGTCATTGCAAGCAAACTAGTCTCATGGGAATGTGATTTGCTTCTATACCTAGCTTTTTGTTAATTCTTCGGGTCAAACAATCTCTAATGCTCTCTTGTGCTTAGTTCTCTTGATTATATATATATAGTGTGTCTGTGATGTAATTGTCACTGGTTGATTATCTTGTATCTATTCTGGTCTTGATTATGCTTTTAAAGTGGCCTTCACTTGCAAACATTTGGCAGGACATCCCCTTGAAGAAGCACTACAAATCAAATGCAGCAGATTCCGGGGATTCCGGCCTAAACATCGGACCGCATAAATATGGCTTGCGCAAGCAGGTTTGGGAGATGTTTGCCTTTTTCTTGCTCTATTTTCCATTAAAGTATTGGAAATTAGTATTTTTTTTCTGAAGTTTACCTTTGTACTTTATGCTTTGGTGATGTGTGCTTTATGTGCCTGCATAATGTTGAGATTTTCCATCACATTGATTGGCTTGCACTGATTTTTTTTTTTTTTTTGGTCGAAGTGGCTTGCACTGATTCAGGGGCGATTTTTTCTGTAGGAACACTGGGCATCAATGTTTCTATTCGAGGACATGGACACACCAGAATCAGATTCTTCAGATGGTGATGCAGCAGATGGTGGCGATGATGAGTGGGTAGTAGATGATGATGATGAAGACTGTGTAGAGTCAGGAAAACGGCCACCTAGGAGAAGAGCCAAAAATGGACGCCATTCATCTTCTGATACCCAAGAACCAGAGATTAATGAAGTAATGGCGTGAATATGGAGAGTTCTGGCAAAAGAACCTCTTCAAAGGATAGTACTGAGGCCTGCTGCTCATGCAGCAAAAGCTCATCATGCGAAACATCGAGATTTGAATGTTGGGGCGCTGGATCACTCTGCAGCCCATTTTGTGGCTGCCTATCCATTAAGTGCACGAACAGAGTCTGCATCTGCAAAAGAGTTGGAGGAATCTTCAGAACAAGATAAAAGCGGTGCCTTAAACAGGTGAATCTAATCTTGCCTCCCATGGTGCAAGTTTACTTCAGAGTGCATTTGGTGAAAAGGGTGTTGATTCAACTGATGAAGCTGGTGCAAGAAGAAAACCTTTATCCGACATCAGGAACACCTTGGTATGCTTCCTTTGTCATTGTTCTTTTACCATGCAATAGTATGCAGGTGTCTATGTATCCCCAAACAAACACTAGTATCTCACTTGTGGCATTGAAATCCAAAGTCACGCCCAATCTATAACTTGTTTTAAAACGATTGCCAGATTATCATCTTTAAATTTTATGCTAGTCTAGATTAAGGGGAAAGTCCTTGTTACCTCGTAAGCTGCTTTAATTCAGGACTGTAGTCACTTTAGGACCACCACACACTAACTGTCACATGTCACTTTGGTTCTGATTTCTTCTGCACATTCTTGCTCATTTCACATCCCTCACAGGCCAAAATAAACGCACCAAAGCCTAATTGGAGAATGAAATGGGGGAAAGCCGTAGTCCAGCTTGCTCCTGTGGCTCCGCCTCCTGCATTGCCTGAGACAACCTAAGAAGCCAGATGATGGTATATCTCTCCAGGGAGACATTCCTTTGAAGTTACATAGGGCTATGCAAATGACGGCTCCAAGTGGCAGTAATGTGCTAAGATAAAGGAATGCTGATTGGAGTGATGAGACAATTCTCAGCAAGGACGCTGGTGTACCAGCTCCAGAGGCTTTGGTTCTGCAGGCAAGAAAGTCAGATGAGAAGGAGAAACATGCATCTTGAATCAATTTTTTCTCCAATTGGTGACTGATAATTTGCCAATAGCTCCATCATACTGCGATCCTTGTCGATTTGGGAAGGAAATAGACTGCATCACCATCCAATGATCCTGGTCGATTTGGGAAGGAAATAGACTTGCGTATTCTGTTTATGTTTTGTAAAGCATCATCACCTAACCCTTGCTCGCCGAAGATTTTGTTGCTGACAATTGATTGGCTCGCCGGTGTACGATATGTTGGACACGTTTGATGATTGAATTCTGGATTTCTTTCTGTTCTGATTGTTCCATTGTGCTCGTCGTACGATAAATGGAGACCGTCTTTTGGAGGAATGTTGCCCACAGTCTAAGTTCCGATAAGTTATCAGATTAGTCTATCTGGTTTCCATCCTTTATAGCTTGATCTTGATTCTCAATCCATAGAGCATGTGATGGAACAGTCTGAAATCGCGATAAACTAGCGATATTCAGACACCATTAGTTTTCCTGTCAAGCTCAGAAACATGGAAAAAAGATGATTTATGATGGAGAAACGCTAATAAAAGCATTTTTTGTCCGGTCTTGATTTCGACTAGATTTTTTCATATAAAAGAAATCTTTCTTACTGGATTCATAAAATCTTCTCAATTTCTTGTCACAAATTTAATTCACTGACACAGAGAGAAATCTTTCTCATTGGATTACTTGAACCGGAAGAAACTCTTGAAATATAAATTATATGTAATACTAAAAACTAGCATTCCAAAAAAGAGAGACTAAAAATAATTCTTGTCTTATAAAAACAAATCTACTTACCAGTTACTATATATAAATCAAATTGTGCAAACACTAATTCCTTGGAGGGCTCATCCTGAAAGCTAGCTAATCAAGTGATAGACTCAAAAATTATACTAGAGCCACAGACGATTTGATGTATTACCACTATAAGACGGTCTATTACATGTTTATTTTCCTTAAGGGCGCTTTCTAAAGGACATCAAGAAGAAATGTCAACTTTCATCATAACTTTATTTAGGAAAACACAAATCCACATATATTTTTGCGCTATGATGAATTTTGTCATACGTTGTTGCCAGCAAAGCGAGTCTCTGTGCTGTTTCAAAAGCTGTCGCCCTATCATTAGGGCAAAAGTCCCCACGTTTCATTGATCTCCTTCCTGAGCTCTGCCATTTGAGCCTGGGGTAGGACCATCGTCACTGTCCTTCCAAACCCACCGCTCTTCTCATTCCCATTTCCTGGTCCTGGAAGGATCAGCACCACCCCTTCATCTCCAACCCCACTCATCGCGTAACTTGCAAAAATTGGCTTCTGCCCCTTCAACTCTAGCCCATATACATCCGCACCCTCTAGATTCACAAATGTCAAGTTTGCCCCATATGCAATGAAGTCCAGCTTCCCATCATCTCTCTCCACCGTTTCTTCAATCAAGCCATTCTCATTCACCGCCTCGGTGATCAGCCTCGCGAGATCAGATACTTCTGCTTCTGCCGCTGAGAAATTCACTTCGGCCCTGCTCAAATCCATGCCATTTGAGGGTAATGGATTCAGTTCTCTACGGACATTGTTCTCACACACGGTTACAACCTTCGACCCACCGTCTCCCCTTATCTTTGACAAGGATTTCCAAATCAAAGCGGACAGTAGTTCGAAATGCGATGTTTTAGATTCACCAAGCAATCCGTATTTGCCCGTGATGTGATCGAGTTGTTGCGAGGTGACGTGAATGGAGTAGGTTTCCAACTTACAGCTATTGACGACTAACCAGCAGTCCCCGACCGGGTCGACCCTTTTAATGGCCGATGGCGCCGTGTCGAGCCTCGACTCGGCAGGGAATTTGGGCCTTTCGGGAATTGGCGCATGGAGGGACTTGGGTGGCGCATGACCGGCCATGATAGTGCCGAACATGTTGATGAAGGAGGAAGCTGCGAATGCATCTCCGAGGACATGAGCCCAGCTCAGACTCACACAGATTCCTCCGCATGCGAACCAAGTGAACTGTGACTCCAAGAAAAACAAAACACTCACACATCTGTTACGTCAACAAACCCTTCTCTAAACTTTTCTGAAGAAGCAAAAGAAAAGATAATTCGTTCCCAAATCACATAAAACGAAGAAGGAAAAGTATGCCGATTGATAAAGCAAGAACCTTCTTTTCTTCTCCCTTCTGTCCCTTCTAATCTTCTCTTGAACAAACAAAACACAAACAAGTAAACAAAAGAGGAAAAATTTCCCTGTTCTTCATGGGAAGTTTATGTTGCAACACCGAATAGGATGAATGTCTAATCGGACAACTAATGGGCGGAATGTGTCCTCCCTAATGAATGCTCGAGAGCGCTCCTCGACAAGAACCGAGCACACATCCTTGGCTAGGCGGTACCATGTTGATAGCACTTCCTATTTCCTATAGAAGCACAAGAGCAATGAATTGGTGGTGGAATGCTGGGGTACCCATGACCGATTTTGGGTTTAAAGCTTTTTCTTTCTTGTTTATTTCGAAATGTTCATTTATGGGCCGACCGTTGTTTAGGTAAGACTTAAAAAAAGGGGTCATAAATGAGAACTTGCTATGCTGTTTTGACAATATCAAGTTGCAGGACCATCCCTCCACATTTAAGGCCTCGATAGTAACCAACTTCTGCGATCGCTTCCCTACCATAGCTTTGATTGGCAAGACATGGAGCTCCATGCCGTTTTAATGAAAAAATGTTGCTGATTATTGATGATGGATAGAAAAAAAAGAACTCAACAGAAAGTAATAATTGTCGTCTAAGTTTATGTTTCTTACCATGTCTCCTGGCAACTGTATTTTTCCTCTAACCCCTTTTGATCTGATTCGTGATTATGTCGATTAATTAATATGTCAAATTAGATAAGTAGATGACCCGTTCATTTTGTGAAAATGAACTTGTATCACTTACTAAAATGATTAAACAAAAAACATTTAATTGTCCACGAAAATACTTAGATAAAAATTGTCTTCGATAATAAAAATTATGTTTCTTAGCTAATTATTCTAAATGATATAAGCGATTATTTTTAGAAAAATATTTTTTAAATCATTTATATTTTGCAAAACAAATGAAGCCATAATTTCCTATCAAAATACTATGATGACCCAATCCCATGGGGAGTGTAATAAAAAAATGTCTTATACCTATTGTAACTATGCCAATTCATTATTAACTCTTTTTTTGGGTTAATTGAGTTCTAAAATTTCATATTTATGCTAATTCAGTTTATCTAATTAAATTGGGTTGACCCGCTAGCGTTGACATCGCACAATCTATATTTGCTAAGTAATATAAACGATTATTTTTAAAAATATATATATTTAAAGTAATTACTTTTTGCGAAATAAATGAAATCTTAATTTCTATGAATCTATGATGACCGAATCATATTGATGGCGGCATTTCATGGAAGAGGCAGAGTTCGCGTCGACAACTGTAGAACAGTACGAGGGCAGAACTGCTAAAGCATCTCTGCCTTGATGAGGTATCAGCAAAAACTGTCTCGTCATCGGAGTTCGTTTGACCAGGTGTCAGCTAAAAGTCTCCATCTCTTGGTCCATCAAACTATTTAAACTGTGAGAAAACTTGGAAGATGGATTGTTTGGTGCGATGGCTGACCAACCTAGATTAAGGTAAGCTCACAAATAATATGTTACAGAATGAAAGTAACGATTGGTAGGCCAGATCGACGTGTTCCATGGTATGAAGTGGATTGCACGAATTCAATCTAAGGTATCAATCATCGACATGAGATAGAAAGGGTTTTAAAATAGAAGACGGGCATAAAGTTACCTGAACGTAAATCAGGGGAGAGAAGCCAAGATCGGGGCCAAGAACCTGAGGATGGACCAGCAAGTCCTGAAGCTCCCAGCCATCATCCTCCTCCTTGGTCGCCACTAGCCACTCGTCGAGCGACTGATCACACCGGGCCTCAACGATGCGGACCCCACTGTCGTTGCACTTGATGACGGGCCTCTCACTCTCGGACCGCCTGATCCTGCCGGACGCTGTGGGGTAGAGCTCCTGCGTCTGGGCCATGGCCTTCTTGAGGTCGAAGATGGTGAGCCCCTGGACGGCGTCGCTCCTGAAGAAGTAGAGCCCCCTGAGGTAGTGGAGCTTCATCGCCAGGTCCATGCTTCTCAGCTTATGCTCCGTGTTGTTACCCGTCACCATAGCCGGCACCATCGACGACAGCTTCACGCTGTGCACGGGGCTCTTCACGTCCGATGCAACCATTTTTGTGTGCTCAATTTTTTTACTTCATAGGAAGGCTGTTCTTAGGACTTCGTCTACATATAAGGGTTAAAGAGATGCGGACAGAAAGGGACACTGAAGAGACGATTTTATGGTCATCTTTGTTTGCTTTCTTGCATATGAAAGAGAAACGGCGCGATCTTGCCGCTAACTTTTACAACACTTCGCTCCAAAGATATGATTATGTAATGAATGGTGGTTTCTTTTAATTTCTCTCTCTCTAACTACTCCGATTTGATATACAATTAAGTCATTTTCTTCTTATCCGGTCATTTGACGAGTGAGAGTTAATTTGTCTAGACTTCTGAAAAGTCAAAAGCATTTTTCTTTTTGTTTTACTTTTCCATCAAAATTCAAATTATTATCCAAAATTATGAATGAATTATATGTAACCCTATGTAAGACCATTTTTAAAGGTTTTTAGTATGTAACACTAGAAAAAGTGAAAGTGTGTAATAATATCATGAATTATGTCCTTAATCCGATTGGAAGGGTGGATTTACTAAGGTATAGATAAAAAATTAAGGCATCATCGAATTGCTAAAACATATGTGAAAATTTAGTAGGGTAAAATATTTAAATGAATTTTGTAAAAGAGTGCTCCAAAGGCATTTGTTAAGCAATCGATTAAAGAATCTTTATAATTTTTAATATACTGATTATCCTAGTGTCTTGTATGATCCATACTTGAAAATTGAAATATACCAAGTAAAGTATATGTAACAAATATGTTTGAAGAAACTTGATAATAAGATCTATTTAAATAACTTACACTCTCCCTCCCACATTGGCAGGATTTTGGTTTTAAACTAAACTGTGGAAATTTGTTGATGGATGCAATTAGGGGTTTATAAAGATTTAAACCTAGGACCTCCTACTATGATACCACTAAAAAATTTGTAAGACTACTATAAACAATTCTAATAGCTTAGTGCTTGTTTAGTTAAGCTTTTTAAACAGCAATAAGCAATTTCCTTGTTTTCTTGCCAAAATTGTAGATATTATCTAAATTTAAAGAAAATGTGAAATGTTGTATGCAAATTCTTTATGTGCCAATATTAATATATTGTGAAAGTTTTGAGTGTTTGGGATTAAGGAAAAATCAAAGTGCATCGATTGCTACATTGAGCAAAAAGTAAAAAGCAAAATCTTTTTAGACATACCCTTAGGTTACGTTTGGTCGTTTGAATTTCTAACCAGAATAAGACGGATATGATAGGATATAAAATCCTGAAATTTTTCTATATCATATCCACTGTTTGGTGAATCACAATATTAAAGTTGATATATTCACTTCATATAATGTACATTTTTTTAATATAAATGTCATATCATTGTAAATGAACCTAAAAGTTCATAAGTGGAGGTGGTGAAAATCTCTCATGATACTATTCCTTAATTTATTTTTATTTTATTTTTCCTCTTTTTAAAATTATTTTCTTTATTATTTCTTTTTTCCCCTTTCATCATTCTTTAATAAAATTTTATTAAATAATAAACTATACTAACATACCTAAAATACAAAAATACCTAAAGTATATAATAAATATACATATATAATTTATAGATTGAATGTTTATTATAAGATAGAATTAAAGTTGAATATATAAATTAAAATAAGATTAAATTAAAAATAATTTTTAATTTCTTAAATTAGAATTCAAATATTATTTATATTGAAATATAATTTTAATTTTTTTAATTTAATAAGTTTTTTATTTGAGAAAAACAACTTTCTTATTATAGACAATATAAATCCTATCCACCTTTATCCCACCTCCCCCATTGGATAATTTTAGCCGGCATATATCCCTTTTATATTTGATTTTATCCTATCATAAGCAAGCATTAAATGTGGAATAGGATAAATCATATCATATCCCAAATATTATCCTAACTGCCAAACGCACCCTTAAGTTATTAGATAGACACCCAATTTGATACTTAAATATTCTGAAAATTTTGCTTTCCATATCTAATACCCTCCTCACATTTCAAAACTTACATTTCGCATCTCCTAAGCCTAGAAAGACCCATTTGCGCTCATTCACGCGAAACTCTCTCCCACTTTCTCTCCTAACCCTTTCTCCCTCGTTTCACATAGCAGTACAGATGATTGAGAGCCCTTGCACAATGTTAGGCCATCGCTCGATGTCCCAACCCGACCTTGATGGTGATGATGACACCCTTGCCCTAGTTGTGGCGCGCGCCCTCTCCCTATCGCTAGCCATGGTGAGATCGGTCATGACTCATGACAGCAAGGCTAGGCGACCTCGGCTTGAGTCCACGGCTTGCAACCGTCGAGGCTCTGTGAGGTCAACCTTGATGGCGCGAGGGCCGCAGCTTGCATTGAGCCTCTGCAATAGGCTCGCAAGCCACGCAAGATTTGTAGCAAAGCTCGGCCATGGCTACTAGGTTGAGGTTGTTCGATATAAATTTAGTCTTGAGTTGGCATGGGGATCGCCATCGAGCTTAGATTTAAAGCCAGTAACAACCTCGAAGCAGCAACGGCAGCACACATGGTGGACAAGGGAAGACTAATGGTTTAGCCTGAACAAGCCTTGTGGAAGGAGCGGAGAGTGCAAGGAAAATTACCAACAAAATTTTAAATCTTTTTAT
Source organism: Eucalyptus victrix (assembly GCA_016097545.1). NCBI lineage: Eukaryota > Viridiplantae > Streptophyta > Magnoliopsida > Myrtales > Myrtaceae > Eucalyptus > Eucalyptus victrix. The sequence goes on along the minus strand of CM027840.1, from coordinate 3,626,574 downwards.
GGATTACAATTCAATTCTATACTTTTCTATTTGGGCAAGTTAGTGCTAAATTTTTTGACGATTTGTTAATATAGTCATTTAAGCTAATTTTAGCCGGAAATCGCTAACATGGAAATTAGTTATCTTACGTGGCATGGCCAACTAAGTTCTTTCTTCTTCTTTTTTTCTTTCTATTTCCCTCCACCAATCATCGGGCTTGAGATACCTTCACTTGTGGCCAGCAACTGGCAAAGGGAATAGGGAAAAAAGAAAAGAATAGAAAAAATGGAAAAAAGAGAGAAAAATTAGGAAAATTTTAAAAGAATTACAAAAATTAATCACATCAATGCCGATAGCGACACATACAATGGTCAATATGGACTAAACTTTCACATAGCAATTTTCATTTAAAATTGGCCAAAATAACTATATTGATAAATTGTCAAAATATATGAAATTAAATTGGCTAAATTAAAAAAAAAAAATTAGAAATTATGGACATTTGTACAATAGGTTTTGGACTTTTATGGCTATTATCCTGTAGAGGGTGTGTGCGTGTGTGAGTGTTGGGTTTTTTGGGGATTGGTTAGTTTGGGAAATAAAATTGCAATTCAATAAATTATATATAGGTGAGAGATGCAACTCGATATCTATAATAAAAAGTGAGGATATTAATTGTAGGTTTGAAATGTGGAAAATGCATTTGATATGGAAAAGTGAAGCTGGAAGTTCACGAAGTAAACGTTTTCTCTTTAGTGAACGTCAAAGTGAAGGTCCCCCTTATCGAATATAAGGATAATGATAGGAGGAGCAATCTCAGGTGTCTAGCCGCAGGCCGTGGGAACCGTTGATTGAATTACTTTTTATCGTTCCAGAGCACCATGGAAGCCGCTCCTTCATCGTCATTCACTTGACCAAAATGCACTAATAACGAACACAAGCGAACAGATCATGATGGAATTTATTGCTTGCTCGCCACAGCATCGACATAGCTCAATAGCTTTCGACGTGTTCTTAATCAGATGGCGCGGATCGATGGTTCTTCGTTTTCCCCGACATAAACGATTGAGATGGATGTGGTCAGCTTCTTAAGCCGGGTACTATTCAGAAGTGGATGTGCAGTTTCTTGGCTGTCACTTCGTATGGAGGGAGAGAGAGAAAGAGAGTGGCAATGAGCTTGCAACGCGAGAGACTACCGGCCAACCACTTTCGCAATCGTTGTAGGATAATCCCCACAGAGATCACTGCTCGGTCTCTCGTAGGAGCATGACCTCCATTAATCGAGGGTCGTTGGCAGCTAAGCGCGTGCCACCTCCCTCTTTTTGGTAACTGCGAAGATGCGACATGGAGAAAAGTCGGATCAGCTGGATCCGTCCTTGCGTTTGCTTGGTGCAACGCTCATGCTCTCTCATTATGTGGCGAGACCAAAGCCTCTCTCGTTCTTATAGAAAGGGACTCCTTTACCTTCACCATCTCGTTTTATCGTCTTTACCATCCTAGAATTTATGATACAGTGCCAGTGTGGCCCATTCTGCAAACCTAACTTTAATGGTCCTTGTGGCTAATTGGTTGGAAGTGTGGATCGACCGGTGAACCGTACCTTTCATTGACACTATTGGCTCGGTGCACAGGCACAGTATACAAACTGTGCACTTCATAATTGACAAAACTTAGATCATGGTGCAAGAAATAATGAAACATTATTTTGGATTTTCAGAGATGAGTAACTGGAAGTAGAGGGACCCTTATTAGTTTTACATCACAACAAGTTCACCTTCATTGAGTTCATTCACACTTTCTTATTGTACGGCTCTTGCCGGCTGGAATTAGTTCATCCAATTCAGTGCGAATTCATCTTTCATGGATGTGGTGATGGGATGCTTGATTTCCAAGGTGATTTAATCATTAAGACTCAGGACGACTTGGGGCACAAAACATTGAAGGTGAAGGAAGAGCGCCATATCTTTTAGAATCCCTCATCGGATTTTTGTCAAAATTGACCTAATAAATTCAATTGACAAAACATGAGAACATTTAGGACTTAATTGATGAAATTAGAATTGAATTGGTAAAAATACAATAAATTTATGATTTTTTAGACAATTTTTTTGTTACGACTAAGTAGCCTAAGCCGTCGAATCTTGGCTCAAAATGCCCAACTCACTACTCAAGCATGTGAGCCTTTGTGACATTCCAAAATATAATTGTATGATTTTGAACTTTCCTACTTAAACAAGAGAGCTCTTGTAATTGCTAGCTTCTTTGAGAGAGTCTTTGATATTAGGTTATGCATTTACTACTTGATATGTTTTGAAGAGTATTAAGTCGATAATAAAGTTACTAGCACTAAACTTTTAACCTATGTTGACAAAGTGATCACGATTGGAAACTATTCTACTATCAAGAATTGAAACGAACATTAAAGCAAAAGGGACATCATTACTAGATATGTTTTTTCTTCCCACAACTAGGCTTATATTTATGGTTTAAGTTAGGATTAACATGTTTCCAATGGATCGAGAATAGAAAGTTATCTCATCAACCGTCGAAGCCAACACAACTCCGATCAATTCAAACTACTTGGATTTGTGCTGGTAGTCCAAGAAAGAAGCGACTAGCGGCAACTTCCTTTTCCTCATAAACGACACGCTTCACTTGCATCCTGCCCATGCCCACTACTCTAGTACTTCGGTCTTGAGCCTCGGGGTCTGTGATCATGTCTAGAGAAGTAGCAAGAGTTACAATCACATCCTGTCCTCAAATTCTAGGAATTTGTTGGAAGTTAGAATGGACTTGTAAGCAAATCCTATTAATATGTTCTCTCTCTTCTTCTTTCTTTCAACTTCGTTAAAAAGTGCTCCAAGAAACTTGAACATGTTAATTTATCTTTTTATTTCCAATGCACTTTTTCTTGTGTTATATATGATTAGTATATTGAAAGTCAAAATGTTTCCTTGTTAAGTATAGTTAACAAGTATCCTCACGGGACTTTTTTTAATAACTGATATTTACAATATGTAATTGTTTTCTTATTCTTTGTGTAAGAGCGAAAGAAAAGATATATAATTATTTGTAAATTTATAGTAGCTCCAAGGGTGCTCTGGGCGAGTTACCACAAGGATGCATTTATGTTTTGCACTACCATCGTCACATCCCTCACAGTCTACTACTTATTACCATTAGGGGAGTTCGTTTTCAATCACCAATAGATTCATAAAAATATGCCCTCCAATAGAAGAAAGTACTTTGAGAATTAAAGTCTCATAAAAATTTGCCCTGCATCAGAAGAAAGTACTATGAGAATTAAAGTCTCCAATAATAATTTTGAAAGCCAGGAAAACTCAATCAACCAGCTCACCAGTCTATGACGTTAAGTAAATGCACAACTCACATCATCAAATAGTGAAAACAGACTCATGTCTCATTCACCAAACACAAGACACATAACCCGAAACTTTCAATTCGATTTGTGGGTGCTCTTCAATAGCAAAAACAGAGACTGAAAGTCTTATGCACCAACGTTTATTGCTCTTAAGTAGCAAAAACAGAGATTAGAGCCCGACCCAAACTTTTGATTTGATCTTGTGGGTGGCTTACCTCCAGAATGCTGGCAAGCAAAAGGCGAAAGAAAAGTTTCCTTTTGAGCTAATTTGGAACATTCTAGAACTCTCTACTTTGTACAAGCATGTCTCTTCACGTTTGTGTTCTTGGCATAGATGTAGGACATTAATGTGGAATTTGAACTGGGAGCGGACGCATTGCAAATCCCAACACATAAGCCCATTAGACCCAATATCTATATCTATATAAACTATATTATGGTTGCGTTTGATTCAGCATTTCCAATGGGCTTTCACGCCTGAAAGCCCCCTTAGAGAATGTTAGACCATTTGGTTTAATTTTGAAGTTGACTTTTAGTTTTCAACTTGCTTTCAAAATGCTAAAAGCCTAAAGCTAATAGGAACTAGCTTTGGGCTTTTAGCATTCCGTCGAATACTGAAATTATTTACCAAACACAATTGCATTTCTCCAAGTAATTTTGGGCTTTCAGCATTTGCATTGGACTCAAAACCCATTGCAAATGCTGAACCAAATGCAGCCTATAATTGTTTCCAATATGTTGTTGCATATTCATGCATGGGTCAAAGTGATCCAAGGGATTTTCTTTTAGTCAGTCTTACTCAAAATATTCACACAAGAACAATCTACAGATACTAGACACCACCTTAAACTTGTTTCCGCCCTAAGCTTGACTCTTATTGAATTTTTAAAGGTGCTTATTGTTTGATAAAGAGGTTGATTGCAGAGAGGACTCACATATAAGAGAAGAGAGCTGTTAAACTAAGCATTGCGACAAGATATTTGGAAATGCAAAAGGCAAAACTTGTTCATGAGCTAAAGTCACAGCTGAGAACACTTGAGTTATATGCATTCGTTAGCTAGATCCCTTATGCTAACAAACTCGGGGTGGAATCAAACCGGTCAAACTAGTTGCAGTCTAGGTAACTTCGACAATTATCTTGGGAAAATTTCAAATAGGGCTTCAAGTGTGTTCATTTTCTCAAATAAGAATCTAAAATGAATATTCTTTCAAAAAAGGCCAAAAATGACTTTATTTTTTTATTTTTTAAATAAGAACTTTAAATGAACCTTATTTCAAATAAGAGTCCGAAGTTGCCATATTAGTTCAAAGAATGACCTAACCTCATTGGCTAGTTAAGGGCATTTTCATCCTTTACTTTTTTTTTCTTTCCTTTTTCATTTTTTTTAAAAAGAAGAAACTCAAAAAAGAAAAAGAAAGAAAAAAAAAACGGATATAGGCAAGAAGGGCTGCCCTCCCTCGACTGCGGCCGCCAGCAGAAGGGTGGCCCCAGCTCTCCCATTTAGGTTTTTTTTTATTATTTTAAAAAAATTTAGCCTTTTTTTTTTTGAGTTTGTGTTTTTTATAGAAAGGAAAAAAAAAAGAAAGAAAGATAAAGGAAAGAACATAAAATAAAAAATTCATGACGAAAATCTCATTAACCAACTGACAAGGTCAAGCATTTTTTTGAGAATAATATGACCATTTTAAGTCCTTATTTAAAATAAGATTCACTTCGAATTTTTATTTCAGACAATGAGAACATTTAAATAATTATTTAAAACAAGTTCCATTATGACCCTTATTTGAGAAAATGATGACACTTTAAATCCTTATTTATTGCGAACAAACTAATTTTGCAACTTGTTCAACTTTTTGGGGAATTAGATTTGCTTATAGTTTTGAATGAATACAAATGAGGGAGCTACCCTATTTATACACAAAAAAAACTTCTCTAATTACAGCCGTGGACCTCCAACTCAATCTGACAGTAGAGATTGATGAGAAATCTCTAGAATGCAGGTATATTTTCTGTTTTAACCCTAAAGAATACATTAGAATGCCCTCGTGTACATTTCCCATATTATCATTAAGAATATTTCTAGAGTAGTCAAGAAAGATCCTTAGATGTTTCCAAACTTGCCCAATTATCTTGGATAATTCCTTGCAACATTATGTTTTGAAACCTCGGGACGTTACACCAGCATGGTACTTGTCTTCTAACCCTTTTGGTGCTGCACTTTTGGAAAGTTGCTACCACCTTTATCATGGAAGTCTTTTAGGTACATCCAAGAACAACAAATGATTAAATATCTTTCAATTGATCATTTTAATGGGTTGAGTAAGAGAATGGAACCTCTGTGAGTGCCTTCTGTTGGTTTTAAGCTCATATGCTGAAGCATGAATCATACAGAGAGTTTACTTTCTGCAGAATGGTTCTGTTTAGGCAACTGCAGAATCAACTTAGCTTGCCTCCTTAGTAGAGTAGGGGCTTGGATGAAGTATTTTTTCCTTTCGCACTCGATATGTTTTGAGATAATGTGGAACTTCGGGGGATGAAATGGGGAGATGCCTTTGCGAGCATACATTTGCAGGGCAAGGAACCCTGTCGGTATACTGCATCAGTTCAATCATCTCTTCATCAAGACACTGATTTGATCGGATCGATTTGAGGACCTCCTCGGAAATTGCACTTGCTTTAGCGCTTCCGGACTTTTTGCACTTGCTGCAGCTTCTCGGTACTCATTACTTGATATAAGATTCGGGAGCTCACATTCGTCTGAAAGAAATGCTTGGGCTAGTCTATGCCGCGCATGACTTACGTGACTGAACTCAAAGTGGGGTATTTCTTGAAATGGAGTTGGAAGCAGAGGTGCATCCTTGCAGACATAAAAGAAAAATTGGGAAGATTGTTGAGTCCCATCTGCCATGATTATCTGTTCGAATATGTGAATATCCACGCAAAGAGCTAACTCCAGGGGTTTAGGAATAGAATACTTGTTTTTTTGGCGGGCTTAGATGTAGTTTCATGAAATTTGAGATGAGCGGTTGGAGATCTTTGATCAGTCCAAGAACTTACCAGTCAAAACAAATTCCTCATTTTTTAGAACTTCTAATATATCTTGCATGCATTAGAATATTTATCACTATCCTAGAATCGTTTTTAAGATTTACTTGAGACCTGAGTCAATTTCCTTTTTTGGTTGTTTCATTTTTAATTACCTATATGATGGAGATCTTCGACCTCACCTTCGGAATACCCGCAAGATGAGCTAGGGTTGTCCATGGCTGCATTCACCCCGATAGTGATGGCGATGGCGATGGTGCCGAGAGGAGAAGAGATTGGTCAAGAGGCAACAATAGACAAGAATAGCGGTGATCAAGCCCATGAGGGCACTGAAATAGCTTATTTCGAACTACTGAAGAAGTTCAAGTATTAAATTGAAATGGGTTTAATAGGTTATAAATGAGTTTATAAAGCATCTTTATTTCGTAAATCTATTATATAGATCCACGAAATTTAGCATAATTCATTTAAATGTTTTTGGGATTATTCAATAAATGGACCCATTTTTGACGGGTCCGGTCAGAAGACACTCGGATTGAAGTTCCAACAGCTTCCTTAATCCTTAAGGCTCCTCTCTCCGTTCTCGTTTCCCCTCGCCGCCGTCGTCTCGCCGCCCGCCGGAAAAGATGCACGGCCGGCCTCGGACGGCGCCGAAGCCGGAGGACGCGGCGGCGTCCGCCGCCAAAGCTCAGAAGCTGCGGGCCCTTCAATCCCAGTTCCTCTCGTATCACCACAGCCGCATGTACTCTTCTTCTTCTTCTTCTTCTTCTCTCTCTCCCTCGCTGAATTCTCTTTTTCACTTGCGAGATCGAAACCGTCGCGCGATTAGGGTTTTTTTTCTCGGAATCGATCGATTGGTGATGCGATGTTGCTGTGGCAGATACACGGAGGAGGCGCTCGACGCCAGCGCCAAGCTCCTGGAGATCAACCCCGAGTACTACACCGCTTGGAATTACAGGAAGCTTGCGGTGGAGCACCGCGTCGGGGAGTCCGGATCGTCGCCGGAATCCGTGAAATCCATCTTCGACGAAGAACTCAAAGTGGTGCGTTCTTTGCTGTTCTGAGCTTTTTTTGGGATGTTTCGAGAGGATCCGAAGTTGGTCCCGCTGCTTGTCCCGCATCTGGGTTTTTCCTTGCTGCTTCGAAAATCAGGTTGATGCCTCAAAATTTCGCATTGTGAGATTTATTCGCAGCGTAATGCTTTAGCGATTAGTGGATTTCTGGTTCTCCTCTCTCGAATGCGATGTGGGGTCGTCTGAGGTTGTGAGTTTTGCCTGCTGTTAGGAATCGGGAATGCAGAATTTGGCTCTTACTCAATCTTCAATGAGATTGTCTTCTCTTGCTAGCTCTAGGAGCGGAGTCTTACGTACTCATAGCCTCTTTAGCTTTCCTCAGATTATGGTACCGTTGCAGGTATGCCTCGACAGCGCATGACTTGGATGTGTATGAATTATTTTTTGTAGGTCGAGAATGCGCTGAGACAGAACTTTAAATCTTATGGAGCATGGTATCATCGAAAATGGGTGTTGAGCAAAGGCCACTCGTCTTTAGATCATGAATTACGGCTTTTGGATCGGTTTCAGAAGGCTGATCCTCGGAATTTCCACGCGTGGAATTACAGGAGGTGGCAACTTTCATTCTGCAGGATATGTAAATCACGATAAGTGTATCACTCTTATTGTCTCTTCTTTCAAATTTATTGCCAGATTTGTGGCAGCACTGCTGGGCAGATCCGTGGAGGATGAGCTGCAGTACACAGAAGATTTGATAGGAAACAATTTCAGTAATTACTCTGCTTGGCATAATCGTAGGTAAGCTTGGAAGGTCTCCGTGCAGCATATGTTGACTGTTGTCAATTACACTGCTAGGAAGGTCATTTATGGACTTATAAGGGACTTTTACTGGAATTATAATATAATGAATGGTGGGATCACTTGTTCTGGCTGACTATTTCTCCAAAATTCTAAGGAATTCGTTTCTTTTGTGATAGGAACCATGTCACTCCCTTGCACTTCATATGAGTTAGGTAATTATAAGATTGTCAACTAATTAGGGTCGTCTTTCTTTATTTATTTATTTAAACATGTGATCCTCAAAATTAACCCCTCAGTTTATTCTTCTCGCTGTGCATCTACCATGTGAAAGTTTCTCTGCCTTTTATGCAAATTAGAGGGAGAAATACAATTGCAAGTTGCCCTTACCAAAAAAAAAAAAAAAAAACAATTGCAAGTTGATTTTAATTGCATTTTTTCAAACTCATGACCTAATCTCTCACCTGGTAAGCGATTTTTGCAGTATGCTGTTGTCCGAGATACTGAAGAAAAAGGAACAAGAGTCATCTTCTCAAGATATCATAAGCAAGGAGTATGAGTTTGTACTCAATGCATTATATACTGACCCTGACGATCAAAGTGGTTGGTTTTACCATCTTTGGCTTCTTGATCAAACATTCAAAGTCAAGGCTCCTTTGCTCGTATCTTCTTGGCCTGTTCCTGGATCTGATCTCATTGTATCAGGAAATGTGTCCCTTGCTGATCATCCATTGTCTTCATTCTCTGAGTTTACTGTTGCTTTAGAAAGATTTCCTGTTGTCCTGTATTTCAATCAGAATGTTGAAGGTGTAAACTCGTCAACAGTTACCATTCAATCTACATTTGTTCAGAATGAAGATGTTACGTGGAAGCCATTGTCACTCCAGAATTCCCAGGCTTCTAAAGTTTGGGTAGGATATCTTGATTTATCTGGTGTAGATCATCATTCTTCAGCACCCTATACTGTTGAGATTAAGCTTGGACATCATCAGGGCATCATGTCATCAAATGGTCTACAGCTTAGTATTCCTTTTGATTTATCATTTACAGCAAGTGTAAAGCCATTGGAAACCCAATCTTCTAAAGATGAGAAAGTGGCATGGGAGGAGGACAAGTTTTGTGCTTGTGAAACGCATTTGCAAGTCACCATTCCATGTCTTTGTTATGATGGAATTACAGTGGACAATAAGTATGAGCCAACAACTTCAGATTGGCAGATTGGAACTATAGCTGAAGAGATAAGTCAAATTAGAAACTTGTTGGCCATCTCAGATAGGTAAACCTGATCCCAAAGCTGGAAAATTATACCTCTGATCAGACTAACTCTGGTTAACTAATGATCTGTCTATTACGCTTGTTCCATTTTTCAGCAAAATTGGGAAAATCACACTGGCAAGATTGTTGATGGCTCATGATGCAATGTCATCTCCATATGCTACGAAAACTGTTCATGCTGAAGAAGTTTTTGGGTTATACAGTGAGCTGATGAAATTGGACCCATCTCACTATCAATATTATAAGGATGAGAGAAGCTTAGTTTTGTTGCAACAGGTAACTTACACTTTCTTTGAATTAGATCTTCCAGGAAAAGCATGTCTTTTCATTCTCAGTAATGGGAGGCTGCACATGCATTGTATCTTTGAAATGACTGTTGTTTTGAAAGGATGACCTACTTTTGTGTCTGTCATTGCCTCATCGCTTATGTGATAGTTCATTGCAAAAGTCAAAAGGCAAAAGCTGGAATTCGTTGGTATTTATTATAGTCTAAGAGATAAAGTTTCTCCTGTCAACTATTTGGATTCTCATGCTTTTTCAAGTGTAACCAAGGTGGGTATAGCTTGTTTCTGGCATATGAATTGGTGTTTCCCAAGAATATATCATATTTATGAGATATTGTGAAGGGCTGCTGTTGTTTGCACATTATTAGGCAATTAATTTCAATTTTTTCACTTGATATGAAATTTGCAATGGCATTTGGGAGGTGTGGGCAAGTTTCAATGAGACTGTTGTTTGACTGTAAATGATGATTGCCCCATTGTTCTTTGCTACTGTGAATGAGAATGAAATGAGCTAAGAGATTAACATTTTTATGCTGTTCATGATACTGCAGCTGCTTTCCAGCAGGGATACGCTGTTGAGGTACTGCTTTTGCTACGGAGGCATCACTTCATCCAGTGCTTATGGACCCATATGTCTACGTCTGAATAATCAGTCAATATCTCGAATGGGATCATTTGATAAACTGTTATGGGTTCAAATGCTAGACCTTGGTGACAATGAACTTCATTCAATTGAAGGTGAGATATTATAGTTTCTTTTTTGACCTTTTTCTTTTCTATCCTCTTCTTTCTTTTTTTTTTTTTTTTTTTCGGGGGTTGTTTGGGGGGGGGGGGGGGGTGCTAACCTTTTTGGTTTAGTTGATATAGGTGATGTATACACTTTTCTTTGTGCATGCCACCCAAAGTTGATTTACTTTACTCAGCAGATGAATTTCAGCTTTTACAGTAATATGTGTAGTTTAATTAACCTACAAGAATTTGCTCGTGGGACCTTTTCAAAGACAAAACAACACAAGTAATTTCATATTAGCATAGCCTCCCTTTTGTGTAAATATCTGCTGAAGTTCATCATCAAGAAGTTAACATTTCCCTTGCTTGTCTTTTCCCATCTACATGAGCCGGGTGAGTGTGTTCATTTTGTTTACAGTTCTCTGCCCATTAAATCAGTGGTTGATCACTTTACTCTGCACATGTGTGAGTTAACTACTGAGCCAATACCCGTGCTTAGGTTAAACTGGGTCATAATGTTGTAGCTGTTCAAAAATTCAAATCGTTTGGGCTATTCAGGTTTCTTTATCTTATTTAAGTACAAAAAGAATCAAATAAAGACTTAGCTTTGCACTGGTTTTGTTTCAGGACTGGAGGCTTTGCAGCTTCTTCGTTGCTTGAACCTGGGAAGAAACAAACTGCGGAGTTTCACTTCATTGGACCCGTTGAGATATCTGCAATCCTTGAAGGTGCTGAATATTTCTCACAATGAGATAGGGTTACATTCTATAGACACCACACGCTACTCGTGCTCTGCTTCTCCTCTGTCCCATAATGGAGAAATTACCTGGAGCGATGATGTTTTTCCCCCTGAAGATGCCGATGTGACAAACTATTGGGAAGCTTTTATGGTGTTCAAAAGTTTGGAGCTGACACAATTAGATGTTGTAGGAAATGCAGTCGCCAATGAAAAGTTCAAGTCATTTTTGCTGAAGATTCTGCCGAAGCTACAGTTTCTGGATGGTCAGAATTTGCATCTAATCTGAATTTACTCACAATTCCTGAGTTTCTTGCTTTTGCCTTCTTTTCTATACGGCTAGTACATCTGCGGATCTCTTTGTTCTTTACTAGAACTCATGGGGACTTTGCATTTGTTATACAAACGTACCTTCTTCGTTTCCTTTTTGGCCATTTACCTTCTTATCAGACATTCATTCCCTCGATATAACTGATTTCTACGCTTGGGTGTGTTCAGTGACGAAATTTAACAATTCAAACATCTACAAGGAGAGACAGATTACAGCACATTGTGCGGTAGTCTCAGTGATAGATAATTGCTTGCTATCAAAGAAATTTAGATAGATGATAGCTCATGACTACAAGATTAATGAAGAGGGCCGACATCTCTCCCCTGGTGAGTGTTGGTAGTTCTGTGCCTTCAATCAGGGAATGCCACCATTGCTGGATTTAAACAATGAATAATTTCGTAACTTCACAGAACAGCTAACCAGTCAATGTGCCAGACACCACTCCAACTTGTACATACAAATCGTCACCTCGATTAAGGCAATTGAACAGGAGGGCAAAATTGGGTGGCAACAAGATATTTGATAAATGAAGGCAATGGAATGCAACAACTACAAAGGGCAGGCGACCGACGCAAATTTAGGCACGTACGTCTACTCCTTGGGAGTTAAAATTCACTATGACAAAAGAACCGAAATAAATTGACGGACGAAAGTCCAAACCATCCTTCAACAATCGAACCCTCCTCGAATAATAACAGCAAGTAATTCTACTCTTGTAATGGAAGAGATCTTTTTCGCCATTTTTTTTTCTGCACACAGCGTTTTAAACTTCGGAACCAACACATCTTCATAGAAAGCAACTCAAAATTAGCCATTGAAGCTGTCTGGGGACCCAAAACAGAAGAAAGCAATGCGAGAATGTCATTCCTCTTTCAACTACATTCCATGAAAATGCAGTTCAGAGTCGTTTGTCTACTGATTCATTATCCAACTACTCACGATGCTTGGGTGCCAGCAAGTGAAAAATGAGCAGTAACTGTCCAAGCCAATAAAATAAGCAATGGCTATGCAGAAGAATTGACCAGAACTTCCAGCTACTCTTGCAGTGTTTTCCTCAGGGCATCGTCGTGATGCTGGGGTACAGATTGTTTCAAAAACTTCTTTCCATGGCATGACAAGTGTTGGTGCCGGATATCCAGAGGTTCACAAATTCTTCAGGAAAAGAAAGAAATTTTTCCTAGTATTGAAGTTAAGATGATAGAAATGGAGTAAATTTGGAGCAAGTCATCCAGCTCTCATCATGAGAAACCTTTCGCATCTTTCAAGTTACGGAAAAGCAAAAGGAGATCGACTATTATATGTAAATTGAGCCACAAAAGGCACACAACAGTTCTCCCCTCGCTTGTGCTTTAAAATGAACCAGGAGCACTCATGATTTGCAGAGAAAAATTGGCTTCCTTCCAAGCCATATTGGGATGAGGAAGAAGCAGGTAGCATAGAAAAGAAGCTGCACGATGTCCAGAACGGCAGTAGGGAACTGCCAGCAACCAGAAGGAACGTATGCACGGAAGTTTTCAACTGTGCAACGTCTAGAGGTCGCTAAAACATATCCCAGAAAACTGTAGGTGCTTCACCCATGATGAGAGAGAAAGCAATAATGCCATGCGTAACTATAGCCTCAAACTCATCGACCGGAAGATGAAGGTCTTGAGTTATATCTGCTAATCTATTCCTGATGTCGGAGTTTCATTGGTGAACTTCCAATTCCACTTCAACTAAAACATACAAATACCTCTCTATTCCAGATATTTGAGATAACTTCAATGTCAGTCATAACACTGACCAATTCTTCAGACAACAATTGCATATAACTAATATCGAAAAGCAAAATGCCCCACGATTCATTATTAAAGAGTTGGCTGTTATCCAGTGAGGCAGTGCAGAGGTAAAGAGCTAATATGCTTTAAACCATCCCCAATAAGAACTTAGTAGTACTCAATCAAGCAAAAATACAGAGACAACAGGCAAAAAATTACACCGCCTGAAAAAATTTGATTAGTATATCCTATTACTCCTATTATCCTACTGATTGATGAAAGTATTTCACAAAAGAGATCAACAGTTTCCACTCAGATGCCATACTGCTGAGACCTCAGAGAATGGTCCATGACCTTATGCGCTGAAAAACAATTGCACAACCTGCAATATCAGATGCTAAAAATGACACTTAAAAATCACATGAGTAATGTGCCTTAGGCTGTGTAAAACATGTTGATCGATATTTAGCCATCCGCAAGGGAAGAGAACTGTGAATGCGGGATGTCTTATTAGCTCCAAAGCACCTCTCCTTTCCGTCTCCATTAGTGGACTATCTTAATACCTTTCTTGAGGGAATTGGGCAGGCTAAAATGAAGAGCTACTTGTTTTATTTTGAATAACTAATTAATCATCAAGAAGGTATATTCTTGTCATTTTGCAACTCAGGATATATGAAGGAGTGTGGAATTGAGTGAATTCAACAATTGTAAGACATATGTTTTAGACATGCCCAATCAACTTCTGTGGCTCTTCACATCCTCTGGTGAAGATATGACGAGATTGCCTTCAGTCTCAACCAAATGACAACGATCAATCCAATTACCTATCTCAGCACAAGTCGGCCTTATATGATTAAGCTCAAACCTTGAGATTTTTAACAGTATAAGAACAAGTAAGCATTCATATTGCACGTTTCAAGTCAAAATTAAGTGAAACGAGAAACAATGCTTCTCTAAAAGCTTCTTCCGGACATTAAGATCATCCATGTAAATTTGCGTAAGGATTGGGGAGTTGGATTAGATCAGACAGGTCCCTGCTCTTTTACCACAGGCAGCAAGCTACTAGACAAATTTACATCAATTCACTAATTATTTAGTTTAGTCAATAAGGATGCCAAGGCGTCGAGGATATTAACTCAAAAACAAGCTCCAATGTTTCTTGCTTTTCTGAAACGAACATGATGAAAACTGATAATTGGCAGCCAAAAAGAGGTGGAGATAGAACAAAACGACCAATCCAAATCCAAAGTTCCAACTTTCCAGTTCCAAGCTCGCATATGAGAAACTATAAATCACACCTATGAAAGAGAACAATCTCATTGAAAAGCAAAACTTTATCCATTCATTAGCGTTGCGATACAATTCAATTACACCCAAACCTAACCACTTTGCAGACTCAAAGTGTAGCCCCTCCTTCATTACAACATAGAAGAGAACCAACAGAAGAGAGAAATTATAGTCAATCAGAAAGGAACCACGCGTTGCAAAAAGACGAGCTATGAGCCTAACCGGTCAAGAGCCTCTCGAGCGGCTGCGAGCGTCGGCTCCATCTCGAGCGCCTCCTGGTAAGCCTTCAGGGCCTCCTCCTTCGATTTCTTCGCCTCGTAGCACTTCCCCAGCAGCAACAGCGCCTTGGCGCCGCAGCTCAGCTTCACGGCCACAGTCAAGTCGTCGATGGCCGAGTCGACGCGGCCGCGCCGGCTCAGCGCGAACTTCAGCTCGGCCCTCCGGAACAGCGCGTCCCCGCGCTCCCGATCGCTGAGCGACCGGGAGGCCAGCGGGGAGAGGGCCACGTCGAGGGAGTCGAGGGCGGAGGTGCGGAACCCCTGCAGGTCGAGGGCGAGGGCCTTGAGGATGTGGGAGGCGGCGTCGCGGGGGTCGAGAAGGATGGCCCGGTCGGCCTCGGCGGCGGCGTCCTTGGCGAGGGAGGAGGCGGCGGAGCGGGAGGGGGCGGATCGGGCCTGGCCCAGGAGCTGGGCGCCGCGGACGAAGTGCTGCTTGGCGCGGAGGCCCTTGCGGCCCCGGAAGCGGAGCTTGGAGAGGAACCGCTGGGGGATGTCGTGCATCGCCAGGAACATGAAGACGGTGACCAGCATGATGCCGGCCTGCAGGAGGATGTCGTACCACATCTTCGCGCGGTCGCTCTCCGATCGGGGGCGATTTCGCTCGTCCGGCGACTTGCTGCGACGAGATGGAGGGAGTCAAGTTCGTCGCTCGATAGAGAAAGAGAGAAAGAGAGAGAGAGAGAGTCCACGCGGTAAGCGATCAATCGCCGTCCCGTTTCGCTGCTTCTTAACTGAATGAAAACCAGCCCCGGCGGCGGTCAAAGAAGGATCCTGTCGAGACGGCACGATAGACTAGGCGGGGGACACAGTGCTCGGACGAACTTTCTTTTCTTTTTCTTTTTTTTTTAATTGGGGTAATGTGGACTTGGTGGGGCCCAATTTCCTTCTATCGTCCTTCGAATATTTTTTTTAATATAATAATCGATCCATTTTAAAAGTGAGTATTTATATATTTATTTATTAATATCGACCTTTCATTTATTAACTGCGGAAAGTGTGCTGTCGTTAGCTTGGCGGTCGATCCCACTGTGCGTGTGGGAATCGCCGCAGCTACTCATCCATTCAATAGGAACGCCGCCCTATGACCAAAAAAAAAAAGAGGTGAACGCCACCCCAGACAAATGAACAAGGATGCAATAAGAAAGATCCGACCGACGTGTGATGGTCAATTTGTGAACTCAAATTCCACTTTATTTTAGACTTCAATTTCATATCAATCAATCAATTTCTAGTGTAGAGCCCAGCTAAAATTACATTAAACCAGCTAAAACTGGCATTAATTGAGATTAAAGTCGCCCATCTCAGGAATATTTGAGTAAGGTTTAAACTGGGGCCTTTCCTTCATGTGGAAAATTCCCTAATTCCGGGGCTCTATTTGAGCAAAAAATGAATTTTATAACAATTTCGAAAGTGCACATGCTAATATGATGGCGATCGGGCGTTCGGGTGTTCAGGTGTTCTGCTGTCTCCTGTTCATCGACCGTTGCAAACCGCATCCACGACTCACTCACAGGCCACCAGAAATCACCGTTTTGCTAAACCGAGCGAAACGACAATAATCTGCTGAAGCAGCTTATCATCAAACCAGAACACAACCGAAGTACCTAAGACCCGATCGATCCGGACTCTAAAGTACAACTTGCATTAAAAGAAGCAGTGCTCGTGGGAAGAGGATGAACCCCAGAGAATCATATGGATTAAATAAAATGCATACGGCAGTTGTTCCCCCGAGGCAATTGTAGTGGATAGACTTTGAATAACAGCTAGGCCGGAGAAATATTTACAGTTACCTACCACCAAAATGTATGGAGTTTAGGAAACGCCGAGGATCGGAGTTACTGCACTAATTAGACATAACCCAGATCCAACAAGCTTCGAGATGCAAAAAATACTTAAAGCTTCTATGTGGTCCCACTTCCCATTTGGATGAACTGCACCGGAGACTTCAACAGCTTCTTCAGCGAGTTGACGATGCTAGCAAATGATGGGCGCTGAGCAGGATCGCTGTCAAGGAAATAATCAAATGTTTAGACCAACAAAAGTTAGCAGCTAGGCAATTCAGGTAGAAACCAAGAGATTATCGGATGTTTCCAAGCCAGACAATACTGGTTGTTTCCAACCAACGATGTTGAGATGAACCGCATTATGAGACAACAAAAGAGAAAGGGAAGGAGAAAAGGAATAAAGCTCCAGTTTGGGAAAGTTCTTCTCTTCTTGCACCAGGAAAGCATCTAGAGGCAGTGCACAGCGATAATATGTATCCGCAAGCGCGCGCACTATTTTCCCCAATCAAAGCGGCATGGACATTAACCGACATGCTACTATGAAAGACGTTCATCCAGTCCCTCGACAAATTGCTCTTTTATATTTCACCCTCTTTGATCATCTGGCATTTTTTATTCCTTCCATGATCTAGACTCCATTTCCGCTCAACTCAAAAAGGTGGTATTTCTAGTTACACCTAGTCCGAAACCAAGGCTAAGTTCAGCTCACTCTGAGAATGTCCGATGACCTTGTAGAATAATTAGATGGTGAGCACATGATGTGGCAGGCAGCCACAGCCACAACTCTTATACTTACAATGGCAAGCTTGGGGAATGAACAAAAGAAATTCACAGATGTATAATACAGAAGTTTGAAATCAAGCAAGTTGAGTCTTAAAAACCAAACAGGGACACTTTACTTATCACATCCATTGGGACAAAAAGAAAAGCTCTAACGAGAAATTTAACCCTCCTGACAAATATATTCATTTTCATATGATGTATGAGCCAGGAAGTTTAGAATGTGCTAGTGTCTACTATTCTTAGGGGCAGGCTTCATTCTGCCTAACACTGAGCATTTTCAGACACAGAAAACCACATTGATCTCTCCCCCTCCCTCTCTCTCTGTAAGTCCAGTGAAAATCGAGCTCTTTATACAAAATGGAAAAGGAAAATCAAAAGGCTTAAAGCTCTTACTCAGCCCAGCAAGATTCCATCAAAGAAGCCAGCACAGGGGAGGTATTCTGTGGAATGGCTAGTCTTCTGTTCTGGAAAGCAACAGCCCCGACGACCTGCGGGTTTACACCATCAAAACCAATCAAAATGAAATTAAACAAATTAAGAAAGAGAAGCTTCACAATGTCTATATTCCTATAACTGTTGAGTGGTGGCAATGAAGACTGCAATAACCAAAACAAATGGATGGAAAGAAGATATAGAGTGAACCACCTAACTGGCAGTCCATGGATATAAATATTATGTTAATACCTGGGGATGGCTGAGTCCACTCCAAGGCTGTTGCAATGTCACAAGTTCCCATAAAATCACTCCAAAAGAATAAACATCAGATTTCTCATTCGAACGCTCACCCCGAAGAAATTCTGGAGCCATCCACTCGGGCTGAAAATAAAAGCAAGATGGTCACATGCTAATTGATGCACTGGGAAGTACATTCGCAACCTACGAGATTTTCCATACAAAATATGATCCGAGGAAGAAACAGGAAAAAACAACAATCACAAGAGAAAGCCAGACAATGTGAATCAGTCATTAACTCCTCACTGGGAAATGGAGAAACCCTTAATGTAATTGAAGCATAAGTCAAAACTTAAACAATTTCTGGAAGATGAAGAAATGGATTTGCATCTTTTGAAATATATATTTTGATGGTTTAAAACTTTTGTTGTTCCTGCTACAGCTGAATGGAACAGCTTAATCAACTGATATAACCCACTTACTAGCACAAGCAATACTTGATGCTTTTTCTACTATCTTATGGCTGTTTATCTGCTAAAAGAGAATTCTTTCCCTGATCTTCTTATGTTTATGACTAGCAGATTTAAAGGCAATAGAAAATGGACAATAGATGCAACAGAAATGGAAATCAACATGTGAATGATGCAGGCGTGGGAGCATGTGTGTGCATGTTTATGTGCACATTCCTCTATGCATGTGGGTGCACCAAGCACGCATGCGCGCACTGTGTGTGTGTGTGTGTGTCTGTGAGAGAGAGAGAGAGAGAGAGAGAGACTCACTGTTCCCGCAACAGATTTTGATGATATAAACGTGTTTGCTTTAAATCTCGACAGGCCAAAATCAGCTACCTGTAAATCCAAATAAGAGGTTAGAAGTAAGCCACCAGGTGGAACTTTAAAATCAGAAGTATGATGATAAATTTGGATGATTACCTTCACTGTCCAGTTTTTATCAACCAGCAGATTTGGAGATTTTAGATCCCAGTGAACAATGGGAGGACTCAAATTATGGAGATAATTTAACCCCTTGGCCTGTTATAAAACGTGATGGTGAGTTAATTTTCCCCAGAAAGCTTCATAGAAGTAGAAGCAAGAATTTTACATATAATACAGACCACATCCAATGCCATTCGTAACCGTCTTCTTTGATCCAGCATCTCCCCAGAAGCTGGTCTGTGTATAAGACGATAGAGACTACCCCTGCTCCGCAACATAAGAATCATGAGATGGTAAATGACAGAGACTCCTTAAGATGGATCCTACCAAGCCAAAATAAGTGAAACCTAATAGATTACCTGGGAAGATACTCTGTCACTATCGACAGATTCGGGCTCTTTGTGACTGCTCCCATGAAAAGAACCACATTTGGATGCCTCACACGTTTCATTATTGCAACCTTAAAAGATACAGATACACAAATCTTAGTTTAGGGATGATGAAAACATACATACTGATTTTGAACAGAAAACCTTTGCATAATGCATGTAAGATTATTCATATACAGGTATTCCTCAAAGACATGTGCATCAACCAGTAAAAATGAAAAGATAAAGCAATCCAAACAACCAAGATAAAACACAAGCAATTCTCCCTAGCTCACACTTTGAAATGGCTTTGCAACCACATGGCTTACTTTTGTAATTAGTTTAATATTTAATTTTTAAACTTCCATATAACCGAGAATTTTACGATTGCAACTTGAACTGACTTAACCTTTCGGAATTAAAATACTCGGAGATCTTCTTCTTTTTCTTTTTCTTTTTCTTTTTTTTTGGGTCAACATACTCGGAGATCTTTGAATGCTTAGTTTTTTTCCATGTTAGTGAAAATCTTCAATTCTGAAACTTCTATGATGTAAGTTATCAAATCAAGATTGCAACTTGGAATGTCTGCATCTTTTTTAACTTTAACAACTCAGAGAACTGTGAAACCAGTGCAAGATGAATATTTTAATTTAAACTAGGATAAAAGCTACAGAACAAAAATGAATTTGCATAAGAACACAAACATTGAATTGTCCTAAAGTCCTACAAAATGTGGACCATAAACATGTATATTTTTCTAGGTTAGTTTCAATTCAAGAATTTTAACTTCAAAAGGTAGAACCATGAGAGAAAAAATATTAACAGCCACGCGATGTAGACCCAGTTAGCGAAATATGCAGAAAGCATATACCACTATTACTTTCCCTTGGATCTAATCGACCTCAGAAATCCAGAACCGGAGCATGTGCTCTCAAATGAATATAAAATGAATATCAAGGAAGGGAAGAAAATGAGAGCAATAGAAAGAGCGACAACAACATAAAAAGACATACTCTTGAGGATGACAGTTTGTCATGAAGACATTAATTAAACAACAAAAAAGCAAAGGTGAGACAACAGATCGGAAATGTACTTACCTCTCGTAGAAACTCCTTCAATTGATCATCATGAAAATCCTGCAATGATAGAACCTTGACAGCAACATCCTGCATTGTATGAGTGGAATCACTATATGAAGCCAGCTAAGGGCTTGGCCTACATAAACTAGCCCGGTTTGTTATGGTTCCTCTTCCTAAAACAGTGTTGCCCATTGGCAATTTAAAAAGAAAAAAATAAAGGAAAAAGATAAGAGAGAAATCTTGTCTCAGACTACTTGTCTTCTTGTACTTGGATCTCCAAGTTTTTGGAATGTTCCAAATTGCACTTAAGCATCCAAATCAGGGTCAATACCAGCAAAAACATCTCTGAACAAGGTTCTAGCACCATGCCAAATGTGTCCGAAGAAGAAGAGCAGAGCAAACAAAGCATGTCATGTGTACTATTTATCTTAAGTTCTCTATTTTAGAAAACAACATTGGTCCTGGCCTGATAGGATAGCGTCCAAACATGCTCCAAGAACAGGATCATCAGTGATTAAGTGAAAAAATTCAAGTTCCTAAAACTTGCTGAAACTCTAGATTTCCCAATTGCAGTTCTAACCTAAATAATATGATAAGCACTGACTTCTTCTGCTGGAAAAGGACCAAATAGAAATCTATAGAACTTATGAGCACAACAATCACAGAATGCAATCTTCTCTTAGGCAATCATCATTTTAGGAATAATAACTGTGTACAGCATTGCAATAAGAATAAAAATTGAGCACAGTATTGCAACTCCTAGCAGCATCAACTATAAATAATCTTAATGAAATAAAGCTCTATATGAAGATAAGGATGCTAACCGATCCATGCCACTCTGCCCGATGCACAGTCCCAAAGGAGCCTGCAAGCCAATCAAAGTATTTATATTCATGCTACATTTATGCAACCAAAAAGTGCAGAGTGGACAAGAAGAAAGAGAGCCAATACCAGCACCAACACGTTCCTTAATATGCAACTCTTCCCATGAGATCTCGAGCCAATCCATTGCAAGCGAAGGTTCAAGATTCACATATCTTGGAACAGTAATTGCAGCAAAGTTGCCTTTATTCTCCAACTCCTCCAACTCCAACTGATTGGAGACACTTACATCAAGTTGCTTGGCTGTGTCCTTGGAACTTTGGTTTCCAGCTATACTGATCTCTTTTTTGCAAGTTTGGTGCATGATATAATTTCCCTGAACTTGCTTAGGAGAATCGGTTGTTGATGCTCCAGTAGAAGCATCCAGAACTTCAGACACGTTTAACCGGAGACTGGATGGTACTGGATTATCATACATGCAACAATTTATATTATGTTTTAACTGCAAAGGCATTGCCAATCTTTCTGCCCCTGAACAAGTCATCTTCCCTTTATCACCTTCTTCCCAAATGCCTGTAAGAGATTAACATTGCAGTTTTAACTTTCTTAAAGCAAGCATACCTTTTTATAATGCATAACGTGCAGTGGGTTGACATTAACATCAATCAAAAGATGTTGCTTAGGCAAGTTATGATTGTTACATTCAACATCCATTTTTAAAGCAAGACTGCAACAACAGTACTAATAAAAGGGTACAACTCCACAAAGCACCTCAGGAACAAGAACCAGAGGTGAGGGAATGCAATCACAAATTTCATTATCTAAGGGTGTGTTTGTTTGAGTGAAAGAATTTGCCACAATATAGTTTTCTAAACTTTCACACATGATTTGCTAATCAATCAACAGAAAATCATTTACGTTCAAAGAAAATATGTGAGCTTAAAGTTAGGATATAAATTCCCTAACTAGAAAAGGGGTAACATTTGCTGGAAAAGGATTTCCCAGAAAGCATTTTCTTTTATCAGGAAGTTTTCCCCAAAAAAACACATCCTACATGGTAGAGGAAAAGAAGGGGGATGGATGCTGTCGGGTAGATGAGGCTATTATCTGAACCAAATTGAAGACTTCATCTGCATATGAAAAATACAGAATTTAAACTTGAATGATTTCATCATGACCAACAGCTATTTTAGCCTGCTGACAACCATTAGATAAAGAAAGAAGAATGATCGTCTGTTTTTCTATACTTACTGAAACATTTGAAATCAAACAGAAGCTTGTGCAGGAAATATGCTAACCAAAGGAAATAGTTAATAAGAAATGCGAGATGAGAACTAACCATGTTGATGAGATTAACTCTTTACAGGCCCTAGGCCTGAGGTTGAAGTCTCACCCCTCAACCTACCCCACCTTTTATTTTTTTTTCAGACAACTACCTTAGTACCCTAAAAGGACACAAAGATCTGAAGTTCAACTAATCACAAAGGCAGAAATATTTAGTTGATTTAGTTGACCAATTTATTCAGTTATTCAATGAGGGAGAAAAGCCAAAATCAAATCGATGAAAAGTAACCGGCAGGTTAAATAAATTTCACCACAGATGCTCTCAATTATTATCTACATTACAAAAAGCTAATCCACTTCCCTAATATGTTCATACATCCTTCGAGATTTCCTTCATTGAATACAGATATTGTAAGTTCAAGGTATTCAAAACTGTATACCTGAATGGGCATCATCAGGAAGACCACATTGTGCAGAGCTTAAAATTTGACATGATGAGGCTTCATCCATATAAGGTTGTTGAAAGTCTCTCAGATGAGAAATTTCAAATGGTGATGGCATCAAAGAAAAAAAGTACCCATTGATCGAAGAATCAGGACCATGAACATTTCCTGGTTCCCCGACAAGATCCACCACATATTCCCTGTAAGAAAAAATATAAACCACAATAACCAAACTTTAATGGGGGCAAAAGTTGAAAAATAAATTTTTAAACACTTGCAATGCCTCAATTGAAAGTCAACCTAACGAAAAGTTCATGACCCATGAACTACGAACTATAATGATGACATATGTAGAAGAAAGTAATCATCCAATGGACAACAGAGGAAACCACTAAAATGGTTTTAATGAGTTAAAAGTTCAAACAAAAGTCATTCTTATGATATCCATTTAACAGGAAGAAATCAAGTATCTTTCAGCCAGATAAATTACCTAGATAGTTGCCTTTCATCTTCAATTTTGACAAGACAAGATGACTGATGATCTGTCTTACAATACATGCAACCTCGAGCTATCCGACAAGGCAACCCAATGTTGTCTGCCAATTTCTGCACGTGCAATAGCCATTGTTATTTACGTGAAGTTAAACACATATTCTCACAACTAATTACCAGGTCCAATCATCTCTGCACCAAAATAAAAAAAGTAGAGTGAGAAACAGACAGAGAGAGGGAGGAGGGAGGGAGGGAGGGAGCACCTTTGTCTTAATTTAATTTCACCAAAGTGTGTAGCTATAAGAGACCATGGTAAAGAGGCTCTAAATTATCTTCTATTTCCCACTGATACAAGCATCTACATAGTGCATCTATCGTGCACTTAAATAGTACAGGAAGTTAAAATTACTAATGCTTCTGATCTCTTTTCTTAGTGATGACCTCAACGAAGCATTCAAAAGGTCATGAATGAGTCTAGGTGTATCTCAAAAAGTTTTAAGTAATATATCTTAAAACTCCCGATGCAGAGTTAAACCACAATATTGCACTATTTCCAATTAGATTATACTTCCCTAGAATGAAAAGAGGAGTTTCTCCCTGAAATTACCCATTGTGAACTGCATGTCCTATAACAATTCATTAATTCGCTGGGCCTTGCTGCAAGTAACTCCACTAACAGCCTCTAACCATCATCCTAACCAACTGTTCTACCATGATGGCTGTCACTTAATACCTCCCTATACATCGCAAGTCAATTGCATAGTGGCTTGTACTGTCCAACAATCACTGATGGCAGTAAAAATCAACAAGTAGGGTGTCTAAGCTTCAATAACCCTATTTGTGTTGTACAGTGAATAGTATTTTCCCAAAGTAGTTATATGGCTATCACAGCATTCCTACTTTTTTCTTATGGCACAATAGTGCACTTGTTACAACTAAAATGTTCTTGTTACATAGAAGCTATGGCAGTGATTTCAGAAAGCATCCTCTGAATATTTTGCTTTAGGAAAACCATGTTAATAGATCTGCCAAATGCAACCTTTTCTCATGCAATATGTCAAGCTCAAGATCATTGCAATCTTGCAGCAATAAAGAAGAGTATCTTTAGCAAACACACTTCTACCATAGAGGTTCTATGATGACGATGAAATTGTTCGTTTTTTAAGTAGGACTTTCAAATAAAGTATACTTCTTACCTTGAAAAGGATGGCTCGATGTCTACAGAGACCCATAGACAGGCTACCAATGGGAAAAACTATACACTTATTGAAGTCCTTCAATCTCTTGCTAACCACTTTCCAGCGCTTGTGGAGATCACCTTGCTCCCCTGGGAAATTTCCCCTATATAATTTAACAGACTTTTACAGACTAAACATTAGAGAAGCTTTAGATGGCTTGATCTTGACTGTGCCATGCTCTCTTCCAAGGAAGCGTTGCCTTCTATGAACAAAATCACTTAATTAGATGGCAGCAATGGAGAAGGTTCAGACATACCCCATCGAGATGGCAACGAGCTTGCCTAGTCTCTTAACCAGGACTAAAGTATTCTCTGAATCAGAAAACAGTTCCTGTGCTTTATCTTCCAACTCCTTAAGACGTGAATCCCCACGTTTATCAATAAGAACAACTTCCATAGAAGGCTCGCCGGGTTCCACCTCTTGAAGTGACATCAATGATGGCAGCCTTCTTCCCTCCTCTAAGTCGTTGCACATTATCCACAGATATGGATTCATGCCCAGTATGTTATAGAACCCATCAGATATTTTGTCGGCATATGATAAGCACCCACTAACCTGGAACAAGCAAAAGATCATATCCATCATGAGGTTCGACGTTGAATTTAAGTTGTTCAACTTTATCCCAACTCTAAACAAAACTGTAGGCGCTTTAACAGAATAACAGGTGAAGAGTAATCAAGCATTTAATTACTTGAATGAAAGCGGAGGACCTCAATTTCGAAAGCCTTGACCTGGATTTATTACAATGTGCATGTAAAAAGATGAAATTTATTTCCTACGAAAGACTCGGACTAGTAAGGTGATGTATACCATCCCCTCCTAAGACCAAATTGATAAGCATGTTGCGACGAAGCAAATCGTTTCAATTAAATTGTTTCTTATATTAGCTTGGAACTGAAGACATATCAAGCACATGCGTAATCTTCTAAACAAGTTAGGGGGTGGGGGTGGGGGGTAAAAAAAAAAAAAGGAAACAGCAAAGG
The DNA here is from genome assembly GCA_016097545.1 of Eucalyptus victrix. Taxonomy (NCBI): domain Eukaryota; kingdom Viridiplantae; phylum Streptophyta; class Magnoliopsida; order Myrtales; family Myrtaceae; genus Eucalyptus; species Eucalyptus victrix. The sequence continues at coordinate 3,600,796 of CM027840.1, read as the reverse complement.
CCAAGCATACCCAGAGACGATACGAGACGGTGTCTGCATTGGTACAGTCCTCCTGCGCGCTCGCTTGCAGAGGTACGGGCTCAATAGAGAGGCTCGCTTGCGAGGTCAGTCTCCTAGCCAGAGTGAGTTGCAGGTAATAGCTCTCTCTGGTTCTCTCAGCCAAGCTCTTCTTACCACGCCCCTCCTCCTCCTCCTCCTCCTCCTCCCCCGCCTCGGCCGAGTTGACTCGGTTCGCAAAAGCGAGTCCTTAACATCGCTGGACGCATTCCCGTCCAAAGTCGTCCCCGAGAAAAAGCTCGCCGCATAGCTACTCCCGCTCGACAGCCGCGACAAGGACACGTGCCGGTCGAAGTTCCGGTCGACGCTCCGGTCCCGGATAGCGTCCGGGACGGCGACGTCGATCGGAACCGGGGCCGGCTCCGCGGGCGTCGGGGGCAACAGAGGCTCGCGGTCGCAGTCGTCGCTGGAGGAGGAGAGCCGCGATTTCACGTGCCAAGACGACGACGAAGATCTGATCTTCTCTCCTTTTCTCTCAGCAAACCAGTCGCAAAAAGTCGGGAGCTGTTGCCTCTTGCTCTTGTGCTGCTTGCCGTTGATGCCGACCGTCTCGCCCGTGAAGAGATCGGATGCAGGTGGATATTTCGCGACCGCGCGCTTCGAGAGCGACTTGCCGTCGCTTTCGACGCTAAAGCCGTCCCTCACGGCCCCGTTGTTGACGATGCTCGCGAAGCCCGTGGACGTGGCGGTGGTGGCGGGGACGGACGAGGTGATCTTCTGCTTTTCGTGATCCGACAGCTGCTTGCTGTTGGCAGATGCATCGCCCCCTCCTCGCTGATGTTGATGCTGATGGTCCGGAAATTGCCTCGGGAAGAAGTAAGTCGTCCTGTGAGGCATTTCTCCACCCTCTCACAAGCCTCACGAGATTCGGAAGATCAGTCAACACTCAACGCTCCCTCCCTCTCTCTCTCTCTCTCTCTCCCTCGCGGCGACTCCGCGCGGTCGAACCTAACGGACAATGGCGACGAGGAAACGGCCGGCGAAGCGAAGCACGCGAACAGCCAACACACGACCCCGATCGAGCAATCTTCTTCGACGACCGAATAAGTACGTATTCCTCAAAGCCTCGACTGACCTCGCGAAACCAGGCGGCCGCGTCGGGACCGGTCCGGACCGACGTGACGGCGGCGACGAACGGCAGCGATCGCGGCGATCTCAATGCCCGAGCTGTCCGCTCACCGACTGCACCGCGCGAAGAGGCCGGAGAAGACGGAGCCGAGCCGAGCCGAGGTGGACGGGGACCTAGAGCGACGCGGCGATTCGCGGCGGCGAGGAGATGGACACGGCGCTCTCATCCGCGCGAGCGAGACAAAAAAGGAAGACTGGCGAGGGGGAGAGGAGGGAGGGGAGGCGGTGGTACTGGTGGTGGTCTCGTCGTTGCCAGGCGCGAATTCGCGAGCTTCGTCTGTGGAGTGCACACTTAACACTTTACAACGCGGGCCGTTGCGACACGTAAGCCCCGGGGGGGGGGCGCAGTGCGCACTCTGGAAGGCGTTTTCGGGGGATAAGCTGCTGCAAGAAGGGGAGCGATTATAATATTCGGGCCGCTTAAATACGGTTGGGGCTCGGGACTCGGGAGGGAAAAAGGGAGGGGGCCCTGAAATGTCGTTATTGCCCCTTTCGTGCCCCGACGAAGGGGCTTTATCGAACGGTGGAGATTCGCTAGAGGTTGCCGAGTTGGAGCACCGTGCGGCTGAGGGGGACCGTCACCCGACTTTCCATATTTGTATTAAATTGTCGGCTCCACGTAACTAACCGATCGTACTATTTTCATGTCATGCATACGGCTTATTTTGTATTTAGAATTTCGAATGCCCCCTCTTATAATTAGCGACATACTCTATCCATCAATCGTCACATGATGCGTTGCGTCGAATAAATATAAAGGAAAATTCCTATTAAAGGATTTGCGCGAACCGGATGTCGTGTTTTGGAAATGCACGTAAAGGCAATATATTTGTACTGCTTAAATTGAAATTTGTTCCGGATAGAATAAAGGTACATCGGTCTTCGTAAATATCATAAATCATAAATAGGTTATTTTAGCTAATCAGTTGTTTAGCTATATACAATTGTCGCCACTGAGGCCATCCTCACCTTCAAAATATTTTTTCCAATCATCTGAGAATAATATTTTTTTGAAATATTCATTTTTCGCAAAATAAACATGCTCAAAAAACAATTTATGGGTAAATTTTGCATGCATCATTATCCTCACCGATACGAACTTGACTCTGGTGAGTTGCATAGATGTCCCTTTCCAGCGAGTCTAAGCAATGAAGCTGCTTCACATGAATATGGAGAAACAGAGAGTTGTGTACCGAGCTTTAGCTGGCAACGTCGGTCATCCATTTCCTAGCTATTAAGGGGTGCACAAACTAAAGTGGTCTCGTGGTGGCTGATGATCTCACTAACATTGTCCTTAGAGCCAATGTTTGGTCGTCAAGCATGGAATTGGGATAGAATCAAATAAGGTGAGATGAAAAACCTTATGAACACGTATCTAATCTAATCAAGTATTTGATAAAAACATAGAATGGTATTGAAAACTAAACTAGTCAAATAAAAATAAATAAATAAAACAAGAATGAAACGAAAATAGACCTAGGGATTACGCCACTGCCATGGTGGTTGCAATTGACATTGGCGACCATAGTGACGGGGATTGCCACTGTCGCAATAGTGCAGCACAATGAAATCACGGAGGATCACGGGTGACGGAATGCCAAGAAGCTAAGGCATCTTGGACATGGTGGTGGCACCATAGGAAAATCGAGGCATTGCAACAATGTTTCCTAGGGTGCAACCTCTAATAGGTGGTTGCGCAAAGACAAATTCTTCATGATGGCTATGCGCAATCTCAAATCTTCAAATGTGAGATCGCAAGAAAGCGAGGGGAAATCACAGCAACCACTACATGGGGTTGCTTGAGTATTGTTTTCATGTTTTCTCGTATTTTTCTTGTAAGAATTCTCTTTATCCAACCTGAGTCTATCCTCCCAAGTCCCAAATATCTTATCAAGCTATTTATCTAGACACATTTAGACTCATCCCGTTCAAAAGACATTGTGACCGGATGGGATAATGTGATATATTATCCATGTTAACCCATTTCGATACTACACACAATTATTTAATAGCCTAAATTTGTAAATCAATTTCAAATGATTTCGTGTGAATTCACACAAGATCAAAGCACAAAGGTCGTCATTCCAATCTTTTCGGATCCTATTGGCTTTCCCTGCTGCGCATTTTCGGTCACACGTCAACACACCACGCTCATACGCGAGCGTTCAGTCATCTTCCGATCACGCCGGTTAACGGGGACACGACAGAATTTCACAACATACGAGGCAAGATCCCAGTCGCCAAGCCCGCCCCATTTTATATACGCTTTCATACGAGGCGGGCGATGCACACCGTCCACATTTCTAGACGATGATAGGCTGCGGCCCGCACCGTCGAGCTCCGCTGGTTGGCTGCCCGGGACGGCAGATGACGGTGGGCGTGTCGGAAGGGGCTCGGCTGGCGCCGGGACATGCCGTCTGTCAGAAGTCCTCCTCCGCCTGTCCCCGTCGCCTGCCTCCCACCTCATTCTCTCCTCCATTCGCGTGGCCTCGTCGGCTTTCTATTTTAAGCTTCTTCGAGTACTTAAATTTTCGCTGGAATCGAGAGCTTTGGATTGGACTCGACGCGAGGCACCGTGCGCCAGGTTCCAGTTTCTGCCTTTCTTTTGTTTTAGTTATTGTTTTTGCCTGGGGTGGTGGGACTGTTGGGTCCTTGAAAGGGTACGTTTGTAGAACCGAAGCAAGCCCCCGAAAGAGTTCGTGCTTTTTTTTGCGGTGATCGAGGGTATTAGGCGACGAAACGGTGCCGATTCTTGCGGTTTTGAATGCTCCGTGGCCCGTGGAGGCCGTCGGGATGTTAGTATCATGCTCGTTGGGATTGAACATTAGGCCTTTCTAGCGATGGTCATGCGGAATGATTTCATTAATACGGGCTCTAGTCGCCGAGCTGGATACATTTACAGCGCGCCGGTTGGAACCAACAAAGGTGGATTTTCTTTATGTTAATGTTTAACAAGTGTCGTAAGGTGCTTGTCGACAAAATATATGTGATATGTACGCTAGGGGTGTAAACAGTTCGGTTCGGTTCGGTTTTTTTGAAAAACCGAACCGAACCGAACCGTTAAAAAAATCTTCCGAACAGTACGAACCGAACCGAACCGAATTTCGGTTCAGTTCGGTTCGGTTTTTCGGTTTTTCGGTTTTCGGTTTTTAGCCTTTGGTTTTCGGTTTTTTTTTTTATTAAACTTAGATTTCTCCACTTTTATTTCTCTATTTTTATTTGTTGGTTCGGTTCGGTTCGGTTAACCGATAAAAACCGAACCGAACCGAAAATTTTCGATTTTTAATGAAAACCGAACCGAAAAAACTGAATTTTTCGGTTCGGTTCGGTTTTCGGTTTTCGGTTCGGTTCGGGAACCGACACCTATTGTACGCATCTTTTTGGTTATTTTATTTTTAGGAATTGTGATACGTCTAACCCAAGGCCGACCCTTACCCAAGTGACGCCACAAAAGAAAAAAATAATAATACAATAAAATTTATTAAAAAATGTTAATATCAACACCAAGGGTGCCTGACCCAAAAAAAAAAAAAGAAAAAGCTAGTCATGTCGGCATCCACGTCAATAATTTTTAGTGTAAATGGACCGAATGAATTCAATTGACAAAATATAAAAATATTTAAGATCAAATGGACCAAAGTGAAAGGTTTCTTAATGTAATCTGTTTAGAATCTTTTTCTTTTTGTTGGTACCTTTTCCCCCAAAGGTGTCACTTGTCCATGCCTATTTACCCAAAAGAAGAAAAGAAGGAAATAATGCAGGCTTTCTCTTTCTCCCCTATTAGAATGCCGGCCTATTTGTAAAATGTGCTAGTGGACCTTCATCACATCACCTCCAAAAGATTAACCGTGCTCGATAAACAGACAGGAAAACCGATTTAACAAGCTATAATGACCGCTCAGATTGCGTGACATTATTAAACTTGTAACCATCCAACATCCAAAAGGAGAAATGCACGGTTGCACACATCATGGGGACAGAAAACTGCGGGTCAAATTTGACCGTCCCGTGGCGACGACCGATTCATCAGAAACGATGACTTTTCCCACGGCTGCTTTCCCTTTGCCAGCAAGCTAATCCCATCCCATTGGTCGATCAATTAAGAGCCGAATTCAATGTACTGAGCATGGACGAGCGGTAATCGCCATTAAAGTAACAAAGACGGTGAAATGTGGTCCTCCTCCGACGCTAATCATTGTACCCCGCCCGATTATTTTAGCCTGCTAATGACGCTTAAAAAAGAACTTAAGATTCTCGATCCCTCCAATCATCTTGTAGCTTCGTGGCCTTACAGGAGCAGCAGCAGCAGCCATCTCTCGATGGGGTTCTTGATTGGTGGGATTTGGCACATGACTTCGGGTCTCTTTTGAGGACAAAAGCTTGACCGCCCAGGCGGCTTATTCCATTAAAGGGAAGGGCAAGTTCTATTTAAAGAAAGGAAGGGTAGATCTCAAGCAGGCGATTTCTGAAAAGGAAGATAGGCTCTGATCCTTTTTCCACTTTTTTTAAGAGGGTGGATGTTAGCGATTATTCTAAAGATGCCCATTAAGCGTGCATTATAATAAGCGATGATTTGATGATGAATTTTCCAAAATGTGTGTCATGGAAAAAGTCGGTGCTCCATGAGTTTATAAGTTTTTCATACGTGAGTACTAAGCAAGTACTCTCAGGGCCATCAATAACAAAAATCCTCTACAGTGATTCGAACGTTTAAGGGATTTTTGCTCCTTATTGGAGGATGATAAAAGACGCCTTTCTTTTCTCCTAGGAACCCTCTTACGCACGCAATGAATAGCTTGAATGATCCATGGCGAATTATTGCGTAGCAGATTGGCCGAAGGTGGTGGTTGGTTGTGACCGGTGATTATGGCCGATCCATGCTTCGATTTAAGATAACGAAAGGGGGCAAGTAGGAGTGAGATGGGACTATGTTCGAAGAGTGATGCGCACTAATCTCACGTGCTGAGGTTTTCTCCGAGGTTAAGCATGATTGCTATTAAAAGAGATAAGAAGTCTCCGAAGCAGGCAGACAGTGGCAAAGCATCAAAGGATGTATTATTACGCAAAAGCTCGTGCGTTTGCATCATGGTGAATGCCAACCGCATGATATAAAATTTATGAACACCGGATGGACTTTTACTTTTTATTTGTTTAGTTAATATAAATTTTGCTACACAAGGCACGTTGACACTTTAAACCCCCCCCCCCTCCCCCCAAAAGAAGTTTGACAAATAATTGTTAACATTAAAATGGGCGTATATCCTTTTTCATGATCTTCTGAAATTCGAATAACATTTTAGCTTTTTGCAAGAAAGTAAAAAGTTAGTCTTTTAGGATTAAGTTCAAACATACCAAGCAATGGCTGATTCATATTTAGCTGTTGTGGAATTAAATAGGGAACATGTTTTCAGTCATGTTGTGAACATGATCTGTCTATATTGACTTTTAATCTTAATACTTTGCTTAATCAAAATCCTACTGCTCATGGATTTTGACTATTGTCAAATCTGAAACATCAATAACTTTGACAAGATATAAATATTAAATATTGGCATGTAAACTAATAATTAATTTTTTAAAACTTCCTTTAAAATGTAGAAGATATTCTGAATTTCGACAAGCATCGAATTTCATGATCTATCTCGCCAAACCAATTGCATCTTGACGGTTCATGCCTTTGCATGGCCAAACCAAACTTCATTTTGTTCTTCTTCTGCTTGAAGAGGGAAAATTGTCCAAAAAATTATAAATTTATAGTATGATGGCTAATTCAGTTTTATAGCTTTTTTTATCTGGTCCTATCCTATATTTTTTTTACACATATTGTATATGCTATGTGTAGGTTGTAAGACCCTACTCCCTTTACCCAAACATCCCCACTTGATGCAGTTATGGGATGGGCGAGAGTTGTTTTGAGTGATTATTGAAGATGGGTGAGTGTATGGGGATGGATGTCGAGGGGTAAAAGCTAAATAAGGGATAGAATACAATTAGAACCAAGGAGTACAAGATGTGCCACCAGCCGAGGATCAAGAATGAGATAGATGAAGCTCACCACCAAGGCCTACAGAAATCACCAGTCAATGATACAGGAGTTCAGGATTGAAGAAGCTCACCACCAAGGCCTTAAGAAAACCACTACCCAAGGATACAATGCTTTTATGGCTCATCATCAACAAATAATTCACCTTCCGAGGTTACATAAACCGAGAGTGATCTACTCTACAAAGATATTTGCTCACGTAGAGGAAAATCTCAGATATTCATTTACGCAAAATTTACTTACATATGAGGATTCACCTCATTGTATAAAGTGAATTTTACCTAGGAAATAGACTAAACATTAAAAACATGGAAACTGCCCAATATTAGTACATGAAAACTAGAAAACACAATAAATACTTAGAAACTAGAAAATGCATTAAACAATCCGGTGACTTGAATTTTGACTCTTTGAATGCTACAACACCTTAAGACTGACTAATGACACTTGCCTAGATGCAAAGTAATTAAAATTATGCTGTAAATTAGTTTGTCATCACAGGTAGCCCAATTGATACCTTGAAAGATCATCAACACCAAAAGAAATTGTCTAGAACAGTCTTTGGTTGTTAGATAGGCGATTATAGTCTCAGAAACGATAGCACGCTTGTAAACTAATATCGACAACCATGAAATCGACAACTCTCTTTCATAATTGACAAAGCTTGATCCTCCTGCATCACCACTCTACCTCTCAAGGAGGTGAGGAATCAAATTCCTCACCTCCTCCTTCCCAAGTGAAAAGGGTGAGCATTAGGACAACCCTCGATGGTTAGTTTTAAATCTTTCGATCATATTATTTAGTCATAATTCTTTTGATGATTTGCTAATGTAGTTCTCTAGGTCAATTTTGGCTAGAATTTGCTTAAGTGGATAATGGTCATTTTACATGGCATGGTCAGCGTTGATGTTGATTAAGTTTTACATTTTTTTTTATTTTGAGTTTTTTCTTTCTTTTTTCTCCTTCTCTCTCTCTCTCTCTCTCTCTCTCTCTCTCTCTCTCTCTCTCTCTCTCTCTCTCTCTCTCTCTCTCTCTCTCCATTTCCTTTTGCTGGTCATCGAGCCTCAGCAAGGGCCTCACCTCCCCAGACTTTGGTGAAAGGACCTTCACCCAAGGTTGGTGAAGGCAGCCCTCATTGGTGTCTTGCAACCTCCATCCACCATCATTGAGGTCGATGGAGGGAAATAAGAAAAAAGACAAAAGCGAAAGGAAAAAAATTGAAAATTTTTAACAAAAATTTTTAATGTCAATGATTTCTAATTTAAATTAGCCGGAATTGCTATATTGGCAAATTAGCAAAAGATTTAGAACTACATTGATAAATTGTTAAAAAATTTAAGACTAAAAATGATTGACTGGTTAAAGAACATCACTTCGCATTGATAACATTTATGCGCTCTTGATTCATCCTTATGTAAATTAACATTATCATTTAGCCTTGATTTAAGCAACACTAATGCCCACACAAAAAAAAAAAAAAAATTTCAATTTTCGCTACCACATCTATACAATTTCATTCGTTCCTTTTAGTACCATTGCAAAAGATGTTCAATCAAGTATTTTGGCAGCATGAGATTGAGATTTTTTGGGTGCCTCCTTGATCTTGGAGATGTCACATGAAAAAGTCGTGTTAGATACTATTGCAGTTTGGATAGAAAAGATTGGCTAGGGTTCATCTAATGGGCAAGGGTGGCACACCCACTAGACATCAAATACGCCACGAAATATATATTTTTAAATCAGCTTGTAAACAAACACCTCGAATTATGCCATCTCTGGCCCACTGCTCTGTTCCTTTTTAAAGGTTTTGGCCAATTGGAGAAAGTGCTTTCCTATTTTCTTTTAATTTAATCCAATTTAAAATGATAATAAAAAGATAAAAGAGGAAGGAAGTCACTTACCCAATAAAGAAACATCGAGTGGATGACGACTAGATTGTACATTATTCATTAGGTGGGTGAGCCATAATGCATTATTAAATTCAACTAAGATACATATAGATGAAACTAAATCGAGTTGTGATCTAGGAATCTAGATTTGAGCCAAGTCCTCGTGATGCATGTTCTACTTATAAGACTATTCGATTTACATGGTTTTTTTTTTGGGGGGGGTGTTCTTGTTGGTTTACAGTGGATGAGGGTTGAGTCAACAAGTTTTTACAATGAATTCTAAACCATCGGATTGATTGGTGGTGGTCCGATTAAGTAGCGTTGCATTTATTTAATTGAATCGGATTAAAATCTTATTACAGAATCATCCACAAATAACATGAAAACTCACAAATATGATAAATATCATATCGATGCTGGTAGTATGACGGGTTCTGTTCATCGAGAGCATTTGAAAGTGTCCGGTGCTCGGGATTTCTCGACTGTCATTGGTGAAGCGAAATGATTTTTTTTAAGAGGGAAGGTTTCCTGTTTGTGGCTGTTTCTAATGCGTGTTGAGCAAGTAATCTTTGGAATTGGGCCGAATTCAGCATTTAGGCGAGACTGCGGGGTGGCGCATGAGCGGGCCCAGCGGGTGCTGGGTTGGTCATAGAAAAGCGAGAGTTGACTCTCTCGGACAACTTGATAGGGCAACGTTTTCCTAGGACTCGTCGCTTTCCTCAAGACAAACAAGGCACGAGATTTGATGACCAAACATGATTTATTGGATGATGGAATATTTTACTTTTTTTTTTTTTAAATTTCTCCCCTTCTTCCATTGGCCCGCCAAGCAAAAGAGTATGTGGACGAATAATTTTCTGCACCCTTTAACCTAGGAATAATTTTACCAATGAGTGAACAAAAGTCTACGGACGATGAAAAGTGCCTGCGGCGGCCCCATTGCACGATATTTTTTCTGTACTCTAGTTTAGTCCTTCACAAGCTGTTTACTTCATTTTGTCGTCGTACTTCTATCTGGTCATACGAGATGATTTTTATTTCCACCAAACAATGTTTTGTTAGGTTTTCATTTGTTATTATAAATTTCTCGAGGAGGAAGAGGGATGGAGGGTTTATTTATCTTGATGCAAGTAATGTTTAAAGCATATAGATAAATATTTATCTAAGATGAAATAAAAAAAAAGTGTACCAAATTTTTGCACTTTTGACATGGTACTTTAGAATGCATATGTATTGTTTAACGAGTTTATAAGGGAAAAACTACGTAAAAAATCATAAATTTATTGCACTCCTGTTAATGAATCCCAAACGTTTTAACTATATTAAAAGAGTTTCCAATCTTTTCTTGTTTTACAAATTGATTCCTACATTTAAATAATTTGCCATTTCCACGGAGAAAGTGATTTGGGGTCCCAATTTTTTCCTTAGACAGTAGCAATCTGCTCATAATACCAAAAGTGCATTCTGCCCCACTTTCAGGATGTCTTTATCGTATAATCCAAGGCAAATCCACTTTCCCGGCCCCACTCAAATGCCTTTTCTTTCGCGGCTTAGGGGTTTTCATGGATATTATTTTGGGCATAATTACAATTCAAATCACTAAATTGGCTTTTATTATTTAATATGTAAAAAATCATTAATCAAAACTCAAATCATAGTGATATGATTAGGACTCATACTCAATTATCACTCTCGTTCCTTACTTAAAAGTCAATTATAAGACGTGTAACTTAAGACTATATTTAATCTTTGCTGATTTGAATCGAAATCAATCAAATGCTAGGACCAAGTTAACAATTAATATTGTGTAGATTATTTGATTTGATTTGGTCCAATTCTTTTTCTTTTTTGGTTTTTTTGGTCCCCTTCTTTTTTTTTCACTATAAATACCCTATATAAATAAATATGTATATATATACATATATTTGTAGAACTATGAAATTTATGGTTAAACTTTAAATTTAAAAGCATCTAACAACCACATGATACTACTTATTATATTACTTGCATTGCCATCATCAGTTTCCATTCTTCTTATACTGTCTATGCTATTATATAGCACAAGGGCAATCAGTTCTCAATTTTTCTTCCCTACCCTTGATATCTTATTTTAGATATCCATTGTAATTAAAAACTTAAATTTATAAGTGTATCAAATTTATATAGCTACTACTGATTTTTTTTTCCTCCTTCCATCTCTCTTTCCGTTTTACCATTTTCAATAAAATTCAAATTCTACATGACTTACGTGCACTAGGAATTATAATTTTTTTTTTAAAGAGCATCATTTAAATTTTCAGTAAGTACGCGCAATTTGCGGATGTGGGAGTGGTTGCGGAGAGATAGGCTGGTGATGGGACAGAAGACGTACTCCAGATGGGGCCCATTTAAGCATCCAATTTATTTTAATCCGGTCGGTGGTTTATCGTTTGGACCCTCCTTGTCTCAAACTCGCTATTGATTGGTCCGTTTTAATTTCCTTCCTCGTTCAAAACGCAATGAAGACTCTTTTGTGGATGTTCCCTTTCACGTAAAGGTGGAGCTTTTTGGCTTATATGTCGAATGAGTTTGCTCGTCTTTCGTGATGAGCTTTAGTTTTGTAGGAAATACTCAAAAAATGAAAGCCTAAACGTACCTATATAATTATTGAGAAAGTTATCAAATTAGTGCTAAATTCATTATATGAATGTCGATTCGATTCTATCAATCATTTAAGTAAATAAAATAATGAGAGTGCATGAAATCTGATCTAACCTTTGGCTAAGAACAGGTGGAGAGAGAATGTGGAATACTTAAAGTTGGATCGAATTGAAATATTAATACAAAACTTTAGCATCCAACTTTTAAGGATTGAATGGCACAAGTGCTGGAATTATTTGTATTTCTTGATCATTATAATTAGAATATAGTTTGCTTTAGCTTTCAACAATTTAAACCTTTAGAGTAAATAGTTAAACACTCAAATTTATATTGATAGTAGGTCTTTGCAGTAAGGGAGATGTAAAATTCAAAATGTATATATTACTGTACTCTAATTGCTTAAAACACCTTTTGGAATATAAAGTCGTGCATTCTTACTATCATATTGAAAATTACCACATAAGTTTATTTAATTTTATTCTCTAATTTAAATTTTTGAGTCGAACTGGCCTATTGTAGTGGTGAATAAAGTCAACTAATATCGATGATGAACATGAACATTTGGAGCACTAGATATTGAAATTATTCAAGTAAATATTGCTTCAGCTTCTATGAAAAGAGGCAGTGTTGAGCTGATTATGCTTCGACAAGCATGGAAAAGAACAAGCTCCTTTGAAGTGACCGGCACAAAACAAATGCATCCAATAAAACCAGTAAAGTACGTGTACAGCCATAATTTGATAGAAAGGTTGAAATCCTTATGCATGTAACCCCGAAGTCAACGACAGAGGTTACATTTCCTTGTCGTCATAATTAACACTGCCACCGTCTTGGCCGTCACTAGGACCGTTTACCGCGATAATAAATTTCTGTCTTTTCGACTAACCGACGACTATTGTTACCGCCGTTATAACCACGCCACCACCACCCCTCCCGCCTTCTACACTTTATTTATTTATTTATGGCCTTTCAGATCATGTATTCCATTATACTTGAAGAATTTCCTAGTACAATTAACTCGTCCATTCGAAAAATAGAAAAGAAACTAATGTATGTTAGTATGCAAACTTTCATCTTGTTATATTGGGAAGCCAAAACGAAGCATTCATTTGTTTTCTAATTGATGATAACTAACAAATGTCAGTGGCCAATGATACCTTCTTCCTCATGTTGCGGTGTGGCGGTGTCTAGGTTGGGAAATTTCCATCTCCTGGACAAATACACCTCTCCAAACGATCTTAAGGCATGCTCCCAAACAATGGCAACTTGATACTTTTAATTAAGAAGAATCAAGAGCCCCATGGTAAAAGCCCCTCTTATTATTTCCCACTAAATTAAATTAAATTACACGCATGTAAATGCTGTCGCACTAAGCTTGAAATCTAATTATAAATAGTCAAGGCAAAGAACTATACTAGACATGACATGACGAGAGCTCAGGCAATTGGCTAAGTCATTAGCCAAAGAATGATAATCTATCTAGCTGCACATGACATGGCCAGAGAAATGCTGTTTGTCCATATTACTTTTTTCAGCAACTTGCGTATAAAAATAATGAAACGAGGGGGAGCATCGGGATAGTAAGGGAAAGCATATCCCGATGAGTGATCCTGATCGGATTTGATTAGTGGCTCGCCATCGAACTAACGGGAACCACATCCTGGAACAAGTAACATTCACTTTTTTTAATTACTTTAATGTTCGTAGATTAGGATGTTAGGTGTTGAATTTCAAATGCTCGACCTCGGTTGTTGAGCACGCGGGCGTTCATCCCTCTGGGAGCGCTTTTCTATGGCTGGAAATTTGAGTGTGTGATCATCGAAACCTGTGAAAGGTAATTGGCTTGTTTCACTGGAAACTTCATCTTCGTAAAAATAATTTTCAAGAAAAATGGTTAGTGTGGTTTAGGGAAAGTGGGTTTCCTTCTTGCCTAAACAGGGGCTATTTTCCTCCAATTTAAAACTGTTGTTTTCAGTTTATGGAAAAAAAAAATTTCTATCTATTGATTTTTTTTTATTATTCAAATATTGGAAAGTCGAAAAACAAATTTCTGAAAATGGCTTTCCTCTAAACAAATGGACCCTAATGGAAATAAAGGGGCTTGATGGTTGACCACGAAAAAGAGACATTGTATTTCTTAAATATACTTGGTGTAAATTAAACGTAAATACTAAACAAATTTGAGTGAACACGTTTAGGATGTGCTGCTTGTGAATAACTCATGTGTGGCTCAATGACTATTGAGATTGACTTGCTTAACTTCTAATCAAGCTCAAGTTTGAGCTACTCGAGTGTCTTGTTGGGCTGAGCTTGAGCTTGTTAATACTTAGCTTGATAGGCTTGTAAGCTTAGCCTAATAGGGCTTTCAGTAATTATAAATCTAGATAAAACACACTTAAATTTACATAATGTTCAAGCCTATAAATTGATTGTAATCGAGACAAGTAAGGCTGAGTTTGAGTATCTCGATTTTCTACTCTAGTCGAGCTTGAGCTTGAACTTGAGTTCGAGTACGTGAATTTAGTTGAGCTTGAGCTTGGCAGTGCAACAATCGGCTCCATTGCACACTTATCAGGTTTGCCAAAAGTATTAGGTCCAATAGCATCATGATGGGCCGGTCTTTCACTCTACTGGGCCCACTAAGTAAGAGAAAGGTATCTCGAAGGGATCGGAGATACGTAAATGGGCCTCGTCGGATAATTGAAATGTGCTCGCTATTAAAAGGAAAATTCTTAGTTCAAGGTAAAGTATAAAGGATTGGATAACAGTTGAATATTACACATATCGTTACTTGACTTAGGAATGACTTATGAGTAAATTATAATGTTTTTACTATACTCAGAGATAATAAAAATTATCAAAAGAAATGCTTATTAGAAAGAGTTACATTACTAATTTGCACATAAAATCTCATTGAAATCAACTGTATTATTGAATTAGAGAAAAAACAGTGAATTTGGAAAAATCCTAATTGAAACTGAAAATAAGCAAGATAAACGGGAAGTGCAAAAAAAGTTCTCTTTTTCTTTGTGGCTTTAAATGCTTCAGACTTCTTTAAGGATTATATTTATGGATCGATTCGTTAGTCATCTCTCATCTCCGAAAATATCAATATTTTGCAAATTTCTTAATTGCTAACAGTGTTGAAGGCGGCACTAGAGAGCCTGCTTCCTAACCCGATTCTAGTATATTGGCCTTTGAACACGATAAGATTATGCGAGCTTCCGAATGCCATTTCATCCGTACCCTCTATTTGTTCACTTTGTTAGAGCTTTCATAAGCCGGGCGTGATGGCCTGTCGGTAGGGAGGGAACTCCGCAATTGGAAATCAGAAAAAGTTTTAAGAGAATTAACGCTTTCAATTCTCGTCCGACGTCGCTGCGGCCGCGTTTAACGACCAAGGTAATTGCGCTCAGGCTCAACGAAAGGGCCATTATCGGAAATAAAGACAACTCGCGGGGCTAAAGTCTAATAACTCATCACTTTCTCCCTTATTCCTTTCGTCTCCTCGGCCCGGCATTCCCTTTCGCATCGGCGACGCCACTGGAGAAAAAAAAGCTTCGACGATCTTCGGAAGCAGATCTCCGCCTCGGAAAACCAAAAACCTAATCCCCTAGAGCTCTCGTCGGAGGACTCCGGCGACCTTAATCCGATCAGGTACCGTCCGTTCCCGTCTTCGACTATTCCCCCGCCCGCCCGATCCTTCCCGGGATCGTCGTCGGCGGAAATCGTCGGCCGGCTTGTCCGGGAGGTTTGAGTTTCCGGTTGTCGGTCGGTCGCGTGACCTTTGATTGGATGCTCTCAATCCTGAGCGACTCTCTCCGTCGAAGCTTTGTCGATCGCTCCGCATTCTGAATCCGGAGTCGCATTACTCTGTGAAGTCCAGAGAGGGACGGGAGATTGCTACGTATCTCGGCGGAGACCGTAATCCGTTCGATTCGTCTATTTAGATGTTTTGGAGTTAGCTCGAACGTTGTCTCTCTCTCTCTCTCTCTCCCTCTCTCTCTTTCGTGTCGTGTCGCTTGGAGGGGAGGAAGCAACGGTAGTCGTTTCGAGTTGACTTGATTAGGAGGAGACGTAGTCTTGTGGTTGTTCTCTGAATGTTGTTGGCCTGATCGGTGAAGTTAAGAACTTAAGAGATATAGCTACTCCATTTTTTGTGCTAATCGGCAGTCATGCGCGTACATTTCTTGTGTTCAGAGTTTCGAGAGTGTGATGGGTTAACTCTTTCAATGTACAGATTGATCGAGCTGTGGACTGTTGCTCGAACAGGAATGAGTATCTCCTTGCCGATTATCAGAAGGTGAAGTTTCAAGTTTGGTCGAAAGCATGAACATAGTTAAGGGTGTTGCTGATTTAATTCGAAGGACTTCGAGCGGACAAACTGGAGACTCCAGTTCTGGGTTACAAGGGGAGAGGTTTCCACCTCCAGCGCCAAAAATCCGCTTCAGGTACTATCGCCTAATCTATTAAGAGTCTGTCTTCTTTTTCTTTCTCTCCCTTTTCATTTTGTAAGTCCAAGGACTTTAATGGACTCACAAGATAAATTTTATTTTGGACAAACAAGTATGATCCGTCAGGAGTAGATTGTTTCTTAAATATGAAGAGTGAGATGGGACTGAAGTGCTTGTTTCTCACCTAAAGAAAGGTGAACCAAGTGTCAGTGCTTATGATTGCAAACTAAGCTAGAGAAACATATTGAAGGTTTAGAAAAATGCACGCATCTTGCATGGGATGTATTAGCAGTGTAATTGTTTATATGGCATTCTGGAAGGAGGGAATGGGGCTTAAATGGATTCGCTACTTTACTCTGGTTTTGTTGAATTTTTGATGTAATATTCGTTGAGTGGGAATGGATATGCAAAGGAATGTCAAATTCATTGCATCCTACCAAAAACAAAAGTTTAATTTCCTCTGTGTCATACTTCTCTTTCTGTTTTGATTCTTTAAAGGGGTAGGTTTAGCATTTTGACATTTAATGGATTAATTGTTTTGATTGACATGGATTTTTCTTGTCGCAACTTGCGCCATCATGATCCTTATACCCCATCGAAAACTGCATTCAAGGGGCATTGTTCAAAAAGCACCAGTTTGACTTGGGGAGGTGGTGATTTAGTGGCAGTAGGTGGCAAGGTTGCTTTATTACCTATTCCATTAGGAACCGCAGATTTTTTTCACTGACAACTGAAATGGTGACATAATTAACCCTATTGTGTACTCATGCAATTACCAGATTGAACATGAAAATACTGCTACTTTCTCAGTTTGGAAAATGGGTTGTACATAATTTTTAATTGATAAATGAAGTCAACATGACTTCTTATTCTTATTTCAAAAGAAAAGCTATAAAATAACTGTTATTATGTATTCCTGTAAAACAGCAAATGACTAGCATGCTTCATAATGTAGTGTGACACGATGAAGCAAACTGCCTATTCATTGTGTACCACTTAAGGAGTGGCATTACCTTATTTCGTTTGATGTATCGTAGCATATCATAATCAAGGTTTTAGGTACCTATGGTCAAAACTGTACAAAGGAACAGGAACTTTGAGTCCGTTCAATTTCTCATCTCATCCAGCCTTGATTTTAGTCCATCCTACTAAATGTGGTTTAAACCTTCTAGAAAGGCTGGGAATCAAGAATAAGTTGGAGAATATTATGTTAGCACAAGTTTTTATCTCTAAGCAAACTGATATTGCTTGTGAAAATTCAGTTTCTTGGTTTTGATATGATTATGACTGGCACCCGAATTCTAACTTCCTTGATATTTTTTCCAGTGAAGTTGGTGATGAAGCAATCTTGTATACATTGTGGGAGAGATATGAGAAGGAAGTTGATAAGGTAATTAGAAGTTTCTCAAATATTCTCAGATAGTCTTTCTAGGTATTGTTTTGCATCTTAGAACCTTTCTAGGTATGATTTAGCAATTTCTAGTTGTATTTGTTCTATTTACATTCGTGAAATGGAGATGGTTCATACTTAATGACAAGATATCTAGGTCTCTAAATGGATGCAATACTGTGCTTTAGTGGATGAATGATCTTTGTCAGGAGATTGTTTTTGTGTGTTTTGCTATCTGCATAAATAGGACTGATGTTTCTTTGCCCCTGGACCTAAAGTCCCAGTATTGACTGGATATCCAAAGGGCTACTGCCTAGAGACTTAAAAAGATAAGGTGGTTAACCAATGATCCGTTATAAAACCTCTTGGAATTTCCTTATTTTGGAAAGCCCTTCTATCTTTTCTTTCCAAATAGCCCTAAATGAAGGAGGGATTAAAGGCAGAAGCGTTTTCAGACCTCTGGATGGAGTCAATAATGCCAAATTAAGAGTTCCTCTGTAACAGGTCCTGCCATGGCCCAAGGAATGTGTTAGGATGACAAGGCTGAATTTCAAAATTTTTGAGAAGAAGATAAATGGTTCTGCTTACGGCGGAACAGCTGCTGACCAGCAGTCAAGCTTTTCTATTTATATTTTCTGAATTTATCATAAGAAAGATAACCAATGCAGGTGATTTTGTTTACCAGCAATTATTCGATGGTTAAATAAAAAATACCAGTTTCTTTTATATCCTGGAGCTGATATAAGTTGATTTACTGAGAAGTTTCTATTTCTATTGCAAAGTCTTAACAAATTTTCCTTTCCCTGCTAGTATGCTGAGCGCAATAAGCAAGTTACCAAAATTGCGTGGGATTCTAATTATACTACCTTTGGACTAAAATTTTTCCCCAGTTTTCATGTACACAACATTCCTGGAATGTCTGCATCATTATGGTTTTGGTGTTTTCCATTTTGAGCAGATTTTATGGGCACTTTTCGACAGCTTGATATATTCACCCTCCCCTAACCTAAGTATTCATTATGATTTTTTCTTGTCCAAATGATTGTATATAATAAATACATTCTAGGATGTCTAGTTGGCTTCAGACCTTTTTTTTTTTTTTTTTTTTTTTTTTTTTTTTTTTTTCTGTATTGGTATTTATCTGGGGCAACTGTTTATTATCCCATCATTGGACCCTAGGTGGAAAAGAAGAAGTTGTTTCAAGTATTCCTGAAGCAGTTCCTGACTGTATATGAGAACTGGGAGCCGGTTAATTATGGTCAGTTTTCAGAGGCTTCTGTTTCAAGTGAGCCATTGGGGGAATATTCATCACATGTGGATGACATTGTTAGCGGATGCTCAATTGGACATCCTGCTGGAGTAATATCAATTTTCATTCAGGAGATTGCACAGTTAACTACACTAATTAATGAGCGTAAGTTGAATTTTTACTCATGTATCATTATGTGCTCTATGGAAATGCTTTTCTGATGATATATATATTTTTCCATCTCTCAGAGTATGAAAACTTTGTGTATGTATAGTAATCATTCTTGTTGATCACTAGTTAAGAAAATACTGCTTTCCGATTATTTTACTTCATCATTTTTGGCCAGCATTTAATTTTCTTCATTGAAATACAGGGTTTTTGCTACTTTTTTGGTTTGACTATGCCTTTCTATGACCTACATGCTCTTTGGTTTCTGTGGCCTGCTCAACTTTCTTTAACTGGACAACTTTGTGCATGCTGTTTGCTGATCTTCATGTTTGCTTTATAATGAGCAGCATTCTCATATTGTGCTCATCCTTTATGGCGACTGAGATTGTTGTCACATAAATACAAAGTGGAATAGTCTTAAGATTCCAGATTGATCTCACTAGTTGCGTTCACAATGAAGTGTATCTTAGACTCAGGTGTAAATGGAACTTTATCAATGAATGCTTCTGATCTGGAAAGGTTGTTTTGCTCCCAAATTGATAAGAAATTATGCTATGCCTGCTTCCTTTTATTTGCCTGTGGAGCATATAGCTGAAGTACTGGTGTTTAGCATCTATAGCAGTTAGCTGAATCTTCTATGATATTCGATGTTTGTTTTTTGGTCATTTGTTTAATTACTGCTTGAGGTAATCAACCAAAGTTAGGCATATAATTATTGAGCTTCAACTGGGTTATTCTCTTCCACTTCTCTGATTGGGGTGAGAATTAGATCAAGTGGAGATCAGAAATTTATCAAGTATAAGATGATATAGATGAGATTCTACTTTGTTAATTTGATATAAGTCTAGAGTAGGGCAATTATAGGAGTTGAAATCTGAGTTTACTGAATGTTTTGGATCTCCAAGATCTATTTTGAGGGCTGAAAAGGCTGCTGGAAATTCTGTAACTGTAGTTAAGAGGATGATTGATTTGGATTTTTCTGTGGTTGTAATGTCAGAAGGGCTAAAGTTCATCTATAATGATGTGAACTTGATCAGGAACCAAATCTTGTGCTGCTAGTCCCTGGTAATTGGGGTACTTTAGAGCAGTTATCTAGGATAGCTCTCTTAAAGTCATGATTTTGTAATAGCTTCTCATTTGATGTATGGCACATCCATTAAGGCAATGCAACTGATGGATTGATCAAAGATCATTTTCTCTCATTGCATGAGCAATCGCAAAGTATCCCCTTTGGCTATTTTTCTGTTGACAATTTTTTGGAAGCATTATTTGGATGGTTTACCACAAAAGGTTATTGTGTTGTATGCCCTATTGTTGTTCTAGGATCTGTTCAGTATCTGTTATGTACCATGCATCTCTTTGAACAACTCTAGCTTGCTTGCCTATGTCGAGTGTGATATAAGACAAAGAGTCCCAAAGTAGAGAGGCGGCAGTTAAGTGATGATTAATATTATTTAGGGATAGCACTTAAATCTTGTTTAGCATGACATCTATGGTTTGGTTTCTAAAGCATCACAATTATAAGAAGAATTGCATCACACGATTAAAAAGAAAAGACTTTCTAAATTCAATAATTTATCATATCTCTGTTGAATAGAAATTACCGTGATATTTGTGGACTATTTTGAAAATCCTACAACTAGTTGAAATAGAAAGCTCTATACAGAAAAAGTAATCCACTTGTCTTGTTATACTCCTAATTTAATAAGGAAAATAACTCTAGTTACTATCTAAACATAGAAGAACTCAAGTTACTATCCAATCATTAATTAATAACTTAACACTCTTTCCATAGGTCTTTAAACCATGTTTGAAGCATTCTGCATCCGAATGTCAAGAGTTGAGTTGGTATTTCTTTGGGTGCACCTGCAGTGGACACTTAATAGTGGTGATATTATATCTACAAGTACTTAGCAAATTTCTACCCATGCTTCTTACTATTGGCTGGTTCTTCGACAGTTTGACAACTGCTAGGTTCCACTTCAGATGAGATAGCTTTTCAGTCTTAATCAAATTGGGTCAAGGGCATGCTATGAGGTCCGTGGCAATCACGTTTTCTTAAAGAGAAACCTATCTTGGATTGATAAGTATAAACAGAGATTAGTGCTTGCTTGCCGTTAGGTCTTTAGAAATTCACTGACAATAATCTAATTAGCAACTTTATCTGTCATACTTAAGTGATTCTGTCAGAAGATGTACTCCTTTTCATCTCAAGGCTCAGTTCTTGTGATGCATTAGGGTTTCTTCTGTTTATATTTACCATGTGCGTCGCTCTTTATCCCCCAATGTACGGTGCTTTTTATCTTATATTATGCAAGCAATTTGCGGTTATAAAAAGTGAATGACTCTTTCCCAAATAAATTCAGTGAGTTCCAGCATCATGCAATCAAACATCAACTTAGTGGGGCCTTCTACAAGCTTTATTGTCACATCTGAAGGCATACCTGTCTTGGTCGCTCTGTCAATTGTTACACGTTCAATGCATAACTGCAGAGTCTTTGACTACCATGGAGGGGTACAAAAGCTTACAGCATTGATGAAAGGTAGGATAATACAAACTCTTTGTCATGTAGAACTGCTGGGCATGTTTTTGTCTCGCTGTTACCGGCTATGTTGTATCTTTGTTTTTAAATACTTTCTTTAAGTTCTTTTCTTGTAAGACAATTGTCTAGTGGACCATGATTGCCATGCGACTGCTGATCCCTAGTGAGAATGATGTGCTGCACTGTTCTTTGTCCCTGAATCTCTTTCTGTCCCATGTTTGATTATACCATTTTTCTTAATTTTGCATGGGAGTTCGGGAGAGTTAATTTTGTGCATGCATAATATGTCCCAATAATTTCTGGGCTTGAATTAGTATTCCTCAAATCTCTTCTCGAATCCCTTAGCCCTTTCCACCTTATGGTGAAAGTTGGAACAGGTTAACAGTTTGTCTTTACTTCTCAAGTATATGAAAATATTATTGTCACTTGCAATATTTAATGAAGTTGGCTTTTTAGGGTATGAACTTTGGATGGGATTCCTTATGTGAGTCTTTTGTATGTTCGCTCATGCATGGAATTTAA
Organism: Eucalyptus victrix; assembly: GCA_016097545.1. NCBI lineage: Eukaryota > Viridiplantae > Streptophyta > Magnoliopsida > Myrtales > Myrtaceae > Eucalyptus > Eucalyptus victrix. Next base: position 3,578,713 of record CM027840.1, on the reverse strand, counting down.
TAATGTGTGGTCCCTTTGTTGCAGGTGCTGTTGTCCAGCTTAAGACAATAACTGGCTCACTCTCTGCAGATGAAAATTTCTCCAACTTTACATTAGAGAAGATCAAGCTTTTGCAACAGATCCTTGTACATGTTGTGTCCATAATTTATAGTTTCATTGATTGGATTCCACATTCGTATAAGAAGGCTCAGTTTGACAGCAGTATCAGTTGCTGTAATCTGCCTCGGAAATCTCCCTCTGTATTTGATTCTGATAGTGTCATGAACATTCCTATGTCCGAAACAAGGTCACTTTGGCATCAGAAGGCCGTAGTTTCTTTGATGGAGGCTGGTGGACTTAACTGGTTAGTAGGTAAGGTAGGAGATTTCGAGTTTCTTCACAAATTTAGCATGGTACGGGCATAGAAAATTTCTGATTTGTCATGTGGACGTTCAAGGTTCTCGCTGCTCATATGACTCGCATAATTGCATCTGGCTATGTAGATTGTCGTTGTTCGATTTAGAGATATAGTTATAGTATTGCATTCTTGGTTTTTGTAGGCCATTCATTTCTTGTGATTATAGAGTTTGAATAGCTAATGAGCATTGTCATAAACAGAGTCTTTCTTCCTTAGATATATTGTTAAAAAACTTTTCCTTTTGCTACTTGTGAGACTTGCCATTCTTAATGAATGACCTTGTGCTTTGAGTTTTGCAACGTTTAAGGTAAATTTGCTTCAGCTGGGGTAAAACAAATGGTGCAGATGTGCGTACTGTCAATCTTTCTGATTGCTTTCTCACATAAGATCCTTCTTGATCATTTCCTGTAAGAACTGCTTTTCAAGTGGGATACAATAAGTTGAGGTAATGGGAGTGGGTTAGGCTTTCACTGGAAATGCAATGTCACTACCTCTTAAATGTGCAGACTTCTGGTAGAGTGCTTATCTCTGTGGTTCAGTTGTTGATTCAAAAAGATCCCTTTATGTTTCAGATCTCTTGCGTGTAATCAGAAGGTTGAGTATGAAAGAGCAGTTTATGGATGTCAATCTTCAGCATTTGACCTTGAAAAGTCTTCTATCTGCTTTATCTGGGAATCTGAGGGGCCAGAACCATTTCAAAAGCATAGGAGGACTTGAAGTTTTACTGGATGGACTTGGACTTCCAACAAATAACGTGTATAATTTGAAAAATATCTTCAATGTCATTGAGAAAAGGTATATTTACTTACTAGCAGTGTTATTGCTAAGAAATATTCTTTAGTCCACTTTAATATCATTCAGAAATGTTCCATTTACTCCTGCAAGCCTTACTTGGTGATTATAATCTTATTTTCACTCATTAGCTTATCATTTTTTTGAATCTGTGAAATAAACAGTGAGTTCATTATTAATCAGTAACATGCTATAACAATGAATTTGTTGTGTCAGCTAATGTAAATGCTTTGATTGATAAAGATATGTTGTGTAGATCTCTCTCCCCCTCTTCTTTCAGTTTTAGAAGAAAGACGCTTCGAGATAGAAAGGAAAATAAGTTAATTGAAATAAGTCTATGCCTGAAGGTGACATCATTCATAGCTCAGAAAGTTTCATTAGCCCTTAAGAGTCAAGGCTGAAATTTCGGACATTAGAAATGCAAAACTAGGAACAGCGCTTGATATATTAGTGCCCTCTCTCTGTATAACCATCATTGGAAGATTTTATGCTGTCAAATGAATCTGTAATGCTTCTGTACCTAAAATAACACGATCATGTTATTGATATATCAAAATGCACGCATTCTTCTTACGTTGATCCAGAGGTATTACTAATACAAATGTATTCATATACACATGTATTTTATGATGTGTTTTGTCTACTTCTACTTGCCAACTGAAAGAAAAAGCTTGTCTGCTGCAGTAATTTGTTGTGCGTATTGCTTTTGTCAATAATATTTATCTCCTGACAGTGTGAAGATGATATATTTGTTATCTAGTACTAGAAAGATTATAACATCAGGGCATGTGTTGTTAGTTTTGGTGTTTTGAATGTTGAAGGATTAGTTGCAGCCATGTTATCTATATGATGTTTCTTGGCCAACTAACTTTTACGAAAGTCAGATATTCGACAAGAATGATGATTGAGCTCTGTAATAAGTGGGTAAATGATATTGCTGAGGCTCATTTAATATCAGGACGTACTTGGGCATGTTGGCTAGTGAACAGTCATTTTCAATTGTCGCTGTGTTAGTATAAGAAAGCCAAAAAGCCTTTTGTGTGTGTAAGTCTGTGCTTTGGAAATAGGAGGTGAGCATTAGTGAGTGGGCTGGCTACTTTGTTGTGACTCAAAGCTCATTGAAGTCTTAGAATCATTGTCTCTCAAATTCAGGAATAAAGCTGTGTCTTGTGACTTCTTTAGTGTCAAGATGTGGGCCTCTTGCACCTGTTTGTGCTTTCAAAATTGCTTAGCTACTAGCTGAAAGGCCTGTGCTATGCACAAGAAATATAGATGAATTTTGTTTTCCTTAAGAATGAAATGGAATCTATTAACGAACACAAATTTTTCAGCAATAGCTATAATATGATTTCTGAGATCATTTATGCAAGAAAAAAAGTAAATAAGGAGAAATTAGGCTTCCGAGTTTTTAAGGTATGCAATATATGTGATACGAATGCTACAATCATGAAGTTTCGCAGAAATGCTTGTATGTTGTCATAATTTGTTTATTCCAAAGGTTTGCAAGAAGTTATATTATGACTATTTAATCATGCACTCTAGTATAAATATCAATTGGTATAATTAACCATGCCAATTATTCGATAGTGGGATGAATCTCGTGTTCATACGTACGTTATTGTACAAGATTCTTATCATATCATAGAGTAGGAGGTGGGGCATTGGAGTATGAATTACACCGCTTAAATTGATGCTTGAAATGGATTTCAAATGGCTATAGGTTTATGTTGTTTACTTGCTTTCAGTGACACTGTAACCAACCTTAAAAAATTTGATTAAGGTATCCACTTGAGTGCTGCGTGATTGTGTTGGATGGATAGACATTTACTTAATAAAATTCAGCATAAGTTGGTTGATTTAAATTCTCAAATGAAAATGATTCAGGGTTGCTTTTATTTATTTCAAAAGGACTAAGTGCCAAAAGCTGAATAGAGGATTATATGAATATAGTTGGTCAATCAAATCGAAAGGGTTTTCTGGTTTTCTCTTCTTCCGGAGTAAATATTGCTAATGAGAGAATTGAAATCAGAAACAAGTGAATGACACAGATTGTTGACTCAATCCTTTTACTGATACACAAAAACCTGCATAATTTACAAGCGAACCTTAAACTTCATGGAGCATCAAGGGTACTTACGGTGAAGATTTTCTATAACTGAATAAGATTGACAGTAACTGAAATGCGTAGCCTCTATGACGAAGCGGCGGTTTTATCTCTATCCAATGGAGTTGCCATTTGTTTCTCTTGAAATATCTGTATAGAAATGTGCATCAATAATGGTTATTGGATGTGGTTCTGAGATGGTAATCTTCAATTACTGCATATTGATTTATGCTTCAATGTTCTAACATTTCTATTATATTGTAGAGATGAGAATCCTTTGCTGCATTTACTTCGGCTTCATATTCTTTCACTGGAAGTTCTCAGGGAAGCTGTGTATCCTTTATTTGGAATGAATGCGAGGATCTTCTTCAATTTTTTTTTTTTTGGTTGACGTGTTATAGGTGCAGAATACAAGGACCAAGAAGGGAGGGATGGGGGTTGAATTGTTTATTTTGTTAAGTTGGTGTTTATTTCAAAAGAATTCGCATAAGTGTGGTAGTTCAGACAATTCAAGCAACAATAAGACAATAAATAAATGAGTTAACAAGAGTGAAGCTTAGATTGATGTTAATAAAGGTTCAGCCACCTTTAGCTACTTTATTTCTTCCAGTTCTAGCAGCCCAATTATGCTTGAATTCACTCATTACACAAATTTTACATAATTGCCCACAGTTTGGCAGGACTTTTCCTTCCTCTGATCTATGCCCCTTAGCACGCTGCCAGTACCTTGGAGTGTAAGCCACTCAAACTGATACCTCATAATGAGAATGCACCTTTTTACTGCACAGTTGAATTACTAGGTTTTCCCTTACACTGGTTTGTGGATTCCATGGCAGAACTTGCAGCCTCTGATATAGCTCACAGGAGAATTACACCCTCTACTTTTACATTGTGGTGAACTATCTTTCAAATATCAATCACTCTACCCCAATGTTTACAAACAAAAATGAATACTCAAGAATGAGTTAAACAAATTTGACAAACCGCCAGCATAAGAATTACAAAAGAATGGATGTATGAGGTGCAAGAGTAGAAAACTGCCAGTGTAGCAAGACTTTTCTCAACTTGGAAGTCTAATATCTGTCTTTGAACCGCTCGTCTTACTCCTTTTGAATTTCCATGAGAGTGACAGTCCATATCTCATTTAGGTGTAATAGACTCTGCTTATCTTCAGATTGTCCCAGTTGCTAGCTGTACACAATCATCTATATGTGACTGGTCATCCATATATTTTCCATTTCCAATAACTTAGATCAAATAACCTGAGATTTTCCTGCAAACCAAGGCTGTGAAGATCCCTGACAGATGTTATTTAATGCCATGAGCTATTATCATGTTTCACAAACAAGATTTGGTTGGTGAAATTTCCTTCTGCCATCTGCTTCCTTGTCACTAGCAGAACTTGAAATTTTGTCAAGTTATATCTTTTTAACACTCAGTGTTTTTCCCTTTCACATGCATGTCTTTCTTTTTCTGTAATATTTTAATGATATTTTGCAAATCTAGAACATGATGGCTTTTGTATTTTGTATTTTTTTGGGAAAGGTAGCTTTGTATAATTTATGCATTTAATGCATTTCTCTTTTCTCAGGTGCAAATTATGTGCCAGGACTTTCAACTTCTGCCTTTATGCTTCTGTCTTACCACAGTGTTTATTGCATTCCCTCGAATGACTAATGATAGCTCTTTTCTAAGCCAAAAAACAAAAAAAAAGCTCTTAATGAGAACTTGTGATCATCACAATGAACAAGGGTGCTCAACATTGGTTTTGAGATATTTGTGACAACATGCCTCTCCTTATTTCATGACAAACATGTGAACCTTGTCTTTTGTTGTGTAGTCCTTGACTTGGTTACAACTAATTTACTGTTCTTCTTCAAATGATGCCGTTTGCTTTGATTGTTCCCTATGCTTCAGCTTTTGTTTACCATGAAAGAAATTAAGTAATTGATACCACGCATTTGTATATCATTAATTGGTTGTCACTCGATTCATGTTTGGTTCTTCTCTTGCTAGTGCTTTCATTAAAACTGTTATGAATTTGTACCTTAACCATTGCACAGCTTTGGGAATCTGAGCAACTTGCAGTTCCTTTGTGAAAATGGAAGAACTCATAAGTTTGCAAATAGCTTTTGTTCTCCTGCTTTCTTTTTCCAAGAACACAAGCAACAGGACAAGGTGTTGCCTCACCAAGATAATGTGGAAAATGATAAGCAATCCACAACAAATCCTGCATCTCCCATTACACTTCCATCCGATGGCTTCAGTTCTCATCTATGGGTTGATTATATAGTCAAGTTGAGCATCGTGCTATGCTCTTTTCTGTATGCTCCAGAAGATGTTAGTTCTCATCATGTCCAAGGAGCACTTAATCGAGCTGCAATGCCAGGCTACCCTGCATATGGTGAACTTTCAGTTAAGTGGGTCTTAAAGGTTCTTCTTACGGTCTTCCCTTGCATCAGGGTTTTCTCAGATCAAACTGAGCTGCCAAGCCATTTAAGGTAGATGATGAGATTTATAAAGCTGCTTGTCCTCTATATGATTACTTTATTTATGGTGGTTGACATCTCTATTTGAATCTTATGCTTTCAAGTCCAATATTTGAACCTGAGACAGTGGTCTAGGAAAGATTCATATTCTGATTAAGAAATCTTGGGATTGGTTGATTCTATTTGGAACTTCGATGTCCACATGGACGAAATAGCTAACACAGACTATTACTTGTTTCAATTTTTATTAATAATTACTCAAAAGTTTGGTTGCAATTTGTGAGTTTGCATTCTTTATGTGGTATCATTCCTCTTTCTTAATTTCCTTGCCTGTCTACAATCTGCAGGATCTTCATTAATACTTTGCAGCACTTCACTCTTAATGCCTTTAGGAAAGTTCTTGTTTCATTACCTGCATCGATTGAAGTATTCAGAGATGAGGGGTTATGGGAGCTCTTCTTCTCTGAAAATTTCTTCTATTTTGGCTCCGCCTTCCATGAATCATGTACAGAGATATGCAAAAGTCACGAGGGTTCTTCAGCAATGTGTGAAGTATCTTCCTCCAATTTCACTATCAATCAATTAAAAGCCAGTCACACAGAAATTCTTCAGATGGAAATTATTTCATTTGTTGAATTGGCTGCAACATCCCGTGAAAATGTGCACAACTTGGTAGGTCCCTTTTCCCTGTCTTAAGAATTTTATACGATACATGTTTCTATCCAGCTGATGCCATGTATATAGCATACAATAGTGGAATACATTTTGAATATCTGTTTTATGCATCTGATGCGGTTCACAGCTAGTATTACCCATTGGCATTGATTTAAACGCCATATAATTGTAAGTATATGGCGACTAAAGTCTTAATGTCAAATACAGGTATCATATAGCAATTAATATGCTTTATAATGGCCATATAATCTTGAAGATTGGACAAATGCTTGGAACTGTCAGTGTTCATGATTTAGTTTTCCACATACTCTGATTATTAGTAGTACACATTTTGAAATAGGATAGAGTCCTTTATGGAAATTTCTTTAGCTTTTTCTTAAGTTTTTCATTGCGGTAAACTGTTATTGTTTTTGTAGTTATCTATGCACCAGTACTGTTGCAACTCCTCATGTTTTTCTTTCTCTATCTCATGCTGTGGCAGCCTGAATTGTCAGTTTTGTTAGATGCCCTTGAACAGTCTGCTTGCAACTCCAGACTCTCTAGTGCTCTTGCAAGGAGTCTTCTTCATATATTACAACTTTCAGCAGAGAAAACTCTTGCTTCATTTAAGGCACTTGATGCAATTCCTCGAATACTCAAGGTGGTGTGCATTCAAGCCCAAGAACTTCGACGGTCTGGAAAAACAGGGCCATCTCTTGGGAGTAAGGAAACGGTGGTTCCTGCTCATAGGGCTCAGGAATCTGATTCATCTGATACAGCACAGAATTGGCAGAAAAGTATGGAAACGGCCATGAATATATTCTCGGAGTATCTATTGTCAGATGATGAGGCAAAGTTATCTATTTTGGTTGGCAGCACATCCGTCGATTGTTTATTTGATTTATTCTGGGAGGAGGATTTGAGGCGCTGTGTGCTTAATCACATTCTGGACCTCATGAAGGTAATATTATTCTCTGTTTAGTGAACAGGCTTCAGTACTTTCTATGGCTCAGAGACTTACAAATTTTTTTTTGCCTTCCCAGATTGTTCCATCTTCTGTGGAAGATCAAAAGGCAACCTTGTACTTATGCTCTAAATATTTGGAAACTTTTACTCAAATAAAGGAACAAGGGAAAAGCTTTGTGGAGCTGTCTATTGATCTATTGATTGGAATTAGAGAAATGGTCCAGAGTAATTTGGAGGTAAATCTGCTTGTTCCTTTTTTTTTAATGTTCCCTGTCCAGTCAGTTGGCTGTATTTGGGACAACCTCAGCGCCAGGGTGAGAAGGTTTGTGGAAGTGCAGTAATTTTTTCCCTGTCAAGTAAGCAAATGGGCTGTTTGTTGTCTGACTGAGGAACTTGTTTGTCTTCAGTATTATCAGGCTTTGTTTCGAGAAGGACAGTGCTTTCTGCATGTTGTTTCATTATTAAATGGTAATCTTGACATGGTCAAGGGAGAGGAGTTGGTTCTGAATGTCCTTCAGACTCTCACTTGTCTTCTTGCTGGTAATGATGTCTCAAAGGTAATACTTTGTATATAGTTGATAATGCATTTTTACTCTTATCTCATACGGTGCTTTGAAGTTATTTTGCTAGTAATACCATTACTTTGTCCCCTAAATTTTGGTTGAAATATTCCTTCCATTAGACAAGCTGCCAGGGCATGGTGATAAGCAGAGCATTTGTAGGTTTTAGCTGGTCATATCATCTCAAGACTTAGCTCTGTATATTTCCTTTAATAATATATTTTGGATCATTCCATCTTTGACGACTTTAGCCTACGGCCTGTAACGTCAAGTCCTAACATCCTCCTTTGTTTATCCTACCTCTGTGCAGCTACATTAGATATTGATTTTCCAGCAGGTAATCTAAAGATGACAATGATGTAGATTATCATTTCACTTTATGCACTCTTGGTTGTTCTTTCACATTGTTGGATCCAATAACATATTTGTGGCTGTGTTGTGTGGGAAGTTTATAACTTAAAGTTAATTTATGATCTTGTCGAGAAATCCCTTTTTGTTTCAAGAGCAGTCCTGGTAATTTGAGTGCATAACTTTGGATATGCCTTACTTCATGAATTATGGAACATGGAATAACTGCAGTGATACAGTGAGATTGTGGTGCCTTTGTTTAGGCTTGCTTGAGAGATGCACTAAGTGGATCTGTGCCTTTGGAATAACTTTTACAAGTATTACAGTGCTTGTTATCTTCCATCTTTAAAATTTTCCATTTGGCTATGGTACTAAAACATTGTCCCTATCGACTTGAATTACATTAGTCCCTCCAGTCAAGTGAGAGTTTTCATTATCTCATATATTGGTTATTGCTATTAAAGAGTTCAAGGTCATTATCTTCATCAATTTCAGAGATGCTGTTCCTGTGGTTATGGCAACTGTAAAGTAGGAATATCTCAGGGATAAATTAGGAATTCTGTGCTTTAAGTAATAATGTTAATCTAATTGGGCAGTTCCTTTGGACAATGAGGATACTTAAGAGTGTTTTCATTATCTACTGACTGATGCTTAAGTGTTTTCATTATCTACTGACTGATGCTTAATGTTTTGGCTGCATTTAGTAGTGATCTTACTCAAAGAAAGTTAATGATCTCATAGATAGTAGGTTGAACTGTTGGGATATACAAAAATTGAATTGCCTTTCTAGGCAAATTGGTACTCCTACAGAGGCTGTACAAATTGCTTAGTCATTTTAGCTTGAAGGCACAGCAATGGCATTTCTGGTTCCTTATTGATGGAAATATTTGCAAAAACTTCCTTTGAAATTAGTAGCTTCTAATCCTTCCTTATTGGAAAGAGCCTTCAGGAAGAGCGTTGATTGTTTCTGATCCTTTCAATAAAACTGAGGTTTGATGGAATCATTTGAACATCGAGTGTGGTGAGGACAACAGTTTGACAGTTCTAGTTCATACTTTGCCCATTTATTCTTGTGCGAGCACATCATTTTTGTGAAACCTGCACACAGTATGGTGTGAAATTTTCAACTGACTTTTGTTTGGATTTTCATGAAATAACTTTTTTCATTAGGACAACCTATTTGGCATATGATTAATGAGTGCTGATCACGGGTAACCTCTATTCATAGAACAAAAGAAATATTTTCACGTAGATCCAAAAAATGAGTAGGTCATTGTCAATATGTTGAAAGATTGAAAATGACCTATCTATAAGTAGGTTTTCTTATTCTGAGCATATTCATTTTGTTGATTTGACATAATCTTTCTTTGTACTATTTTTCCGACCCAGTAGAAGAAATAATCGCTGTGCCAGAACTTATAATTGCTAGGTTGTTCTGCTATTGGATTTCTCTTCATTTTGGCAGATTGCATTCAGAGCGCTTGTTGGCAGTGGTTACCAGACTCTGCAAAGTTTGCTACTGGACTTCTGTCAATGGCAGCCCGGTGAAGCACTCCTAAATGCTCTCCTTGATATGCTTGTAGATGGAAGATTTGATGTAAAGTCTAACTATATAATCAAGGTGACTCAGTGATGCCTCTGTTTTTAGAAAGTTGCAAGAATTACAAAATGAGATTTAATGCTTCTGCTGCTAAGCCATGATCTTTTGCTTTTCATTTGTTTTGACTCAGAACGAAGATGTAATCATACTTTATCTCAGCATTCTGCAGAAGGTTGGTAGTATAATCTCCTCAGACTCGGTGAATAAGGGGCTATCTACATTGTTGTTGTGAAGCCTTATAGCCTTATATTCATAGTTATTGCAAGCAATTAATGTTTTTACCATATTCTGTGGTTGGGCAGAGCAGTGCTTCTTTGCGTCATCATGGGCTTAATACTTTCCAGCTATTGCTTAGAGATTCCATATCGAACCGAGCTTCCTGCGTCAGAGTGGGAACACTCAGTTTTCTTCTCGACTGGTTTTCTCAAGAAGATGATGATCATGTCATCATGCGGACTGCCCAGTTGATTCAGGTCATGGGTGGTCACAGCATATCAGGGAAGGATATTCGCAAAATTTTTGCTCTTCTTCGCAGTGAGAAAGTTGGAGCCCGGCAGCAGTATTGTTCATTACTGTTGACTACTGTTCTATCAATGCTAAATGAGAGGGGACCAACTGCCTTTTTTGACCTCAGCGGTAGTGAATGTGTAAGTGTGCACAGCAATCATTGGAAGATATGAAGAGAATAATTTTGCTTATGGATTAGGTTGTGAACTGTATTTGTTGCCTCATTGCTGGGTCTGCCCATCATGGAATATCGGATCAGCATGTGATAGGAGAGAAAGATAGTCCTTGTCCAGTCATCCCTTCCTCATACGGGGAGGGACTAAAGTGATATCGGATTTATTGGTGAAGAGAACAACATACTAGATGTGAATGATGCTGGGTCTTTATTTGGTTAATATGGACAAGCTGTTTTCCATCAAAAAGATTTGTCTCCTTGCTGTTTTTTCCTTTCTGTGCTTTTTCTCCTTTTTTGATGAAGATGGGCAGGGACCATATTTTCCTTTGTGATGTGTCACTTGGTGAGCATCATAGTTGGATTAGATGGTACCCTTGGTCAATCTGTATTGCTCTCCTGAGGATCTGATACTTTTTGGAGCATTTAAATACTTAACCACGCTTTCGTTTAAGTGCTTAAGCTTTTAGAGCAATTGGAAATCCTACAAAATTTTCAAATTATTAGAGCATGATGTCTTGCATTCAAATCTCTCAAGACTCCTTTGCATCCTCAAGATAGTTAATTTCTACCCTTAGTGTTAGGCCAAAAACAAGCCTACATGTAAGGAGTATTAGAGCATATTAATATCAAATAACACCCATATCTTATTATTTAAGCTTTAAGAAAGTTGTCCTGATACAATTTTTTTTATTTCTTTATTGGATTTCTATCCACAGAACTAGAATTCGACTTGGTTCTTTAGTTTATTGTTTGTTGGCAGAGCAAATCATTATCAAGGGATATAAATCAAATGTGGTCAAGCTCTGCTCAATTGGGACTTTTTTCACATAGGTGTCTTTCATAAGTCACTTATGAACTTATGTTTTTCCTAGGTTTGGATTAGTTCAGGCTTGTCATTTTAGTTCCATTGGTAATATTGTGTGGACCTGTAACTTTCACAGATTCCCAATCATGTGACGTGGTGGAGAGAAATAGCCCAAGAAAAGATAATAAATATGTAACTTGATGGACTGTTGTGTGATTAGTATACAAATTCATCTATGCTTCATCACTTTTCTTGTGCCATTAAGCATGCTTGTTATATATTTAGATATATTAACTGATCTTTTGCTTTTCTGTTTTGAAGCAGGGTATCCAGATCAGATCACCTATACAGTGGCCTCTTAATAAGGGCTTCTCTTTTTCATGTTGGCTTAGGGTAGAAAATTTTCCTAGAAATGGAGCAATGAGTCTTTTTAGTTTTCTCACAGAAAATGGAAGAGGTTGTGTGGCTCTCCTTTCAAAGGATAGGCTAATATATGAGGTACACGTCTCCTTTGGTCTTAGTCATTTCTTGAGATGAATTTAACTTACTTTTCTATTGAGATATCACTCTATATTGATGTGTTGAATGTGAAAATTTGTGGTTCTTTGTGCAAGCAGAGCTGACACTGATATTTCTTATGTTCACCTTTTCTGCAGTCAGTCAACCTTAAGGAACAGTCTGTTGGCCTGCAAGTTAATTTAGTGAAGAAAAAATGGCATCATCTATGCTTAACACACAGCATCGGAAGAGCATTTTCTGGGGGGAGTCTTTTACGGTGTTACTTGGATGGTGATCTTGTGTCATCTGATAGATGCAGGTTTTGTTGCATCCAATTTTTATGATATTTACTTCTTTTCCCTCGTGTAGGATTTTATTTCTATGGACATTGCTGTGAGAGAGAGCGGTGCATATGCACTTCAATCTCAAAATGCTGTCCACATTAAAACTGAACCACTTAAAAGGATGATAATAAATGCTGTTTAATGAACCATTGGATCTGATTTTACTGTTATATCTGGTGATCTTAACTATAGGGGCCCTGGTTAAAGGGTATGTGCGATGAGCATATGTTGTGTAATGCATTTCCATTCTGGTGACATTATCCTTCTTAGAACTCAGTGACTAAATTGCACATAATTCTTTCGAACACTTGCCCTGGCCGTTTGATCTACTAGCTTTTTTTCTTGTTTCTTCAGCTATGAAGTTAATCTTTTGTATACCTCCTGAATGTTAGTCAACACTAAGTTAGGAGAGGGTATACTTGTTTTCTTGTCAATTAAGAATATTGAGGTAAAATAGCTTTGTATTGACAAATCGATATGGTAGCGGATGAATGAAAGCATGAAAGCATGAAAGCATGAAAGCATTTTGAGAACACAAGATTTTGTATCAGAAACAAGGGTTAATTAAGAAAAAGAGGCTGTAGGCACAACCTTTGAATTTGGCCCAACCTTTCAGTTTTATCAAAGTATCTTATATACTTATCTTAATTGAAATTCTGGCTACTTCGAGTCTACTGTTGATGTTTTCCTTCAAGAGGATGATGTGGCAGATGGAAATGCGGACTCCATGTCAATTATATGTGCCAACATGGGCGCATCATTTTAAAAGCAAACATCTACTCCATATTGTCCAATTTAAAGGAAAAGATGAGAACAGCACTAAGCAAATGTAAAATAGAAAATATATCCTTCTTTGTTAGTATCATCGACTATTCCTTCCTTTTTTGACTGTCCTTAGAGTTGCTGAAAGCTGAGAGGATTTGCTTCAATCTAACTGTTTTTCGGTTTTGCAGTCTTTCTCTCCGTAAGTAAAAGATTCTCTTTTCACCAAGTGAACAAACAAAAAGTTATATATATGATATTTAATTCTATAATTTATTTTCCCTCATTTCATTTGAAGTTGTTCATTCTTTTAGGAACCTTCAGTGTCAAGGATTGGGTAATTTGTAAAAGCAGCTGCCAGTTGGTGATTACTTTGAAATACATATATAGAAATTATATTGTAAAATGTTCTTTAGCTGCACAGAGCTTCTCCTGGGAATGTCTCAAATCGAGTTTCAGTTGCTCCTCGCAAATAAGTAGATGAAGAAACGAACTCACATTCCAAAGCCTCTCTCTCTCTCTCTCTCTCTCTCACATGGCTTAGTCCCCTTGGTTTTCTTCTCAGTGGATTCTTCACTTCTCACTGAATTAGAAGAGCCTTTTCTGTTTTTTTGTGGGTTTACTATTTTTTCTTTGCTCTTTGTTTCTTAATTCAGACAAATTTAGTCTACCTTGGCTTTTTTGGAGTGATGTGCATTCCACATGGCACTTTTAATTGAGGTGCAGCATTTCGATAGTATTTACCACTTAAATGTTGATGGAAAAATCTAATATCAGACTAACAGGACTAGACTCGATGGACTAAAATATTTAGTGAGTTGTGAGAAAATTCAAACATCGGGCAGATTTGATGATCAGAACAAACTATATGCTTTTCCTCCCTTTAATAACCCTAAAGATGGTATGTTATATAACGCACATATGTACAGTTCTAGTTATTAAGGATGTGAGATTGTCTGACTTCCATTTTTTTCCTTTCCTTTCTGATTTCATAATTCAGGTATCCAAAAGTTAATGAGCAACTGACACATTGTACCATTGGTGCAAAAGTCTCTTTATCCATTAATGAAGAAGATGGTGTTATTGAGTCCAGAAGTTTGTTTGCTTTCCATGGTCAGATTGGTCCTGTTTATTTGTTCAATGATGCTATAACTCCCGAGCTGGTTCAGGGTGTCTATTCCCTCGGACCCAGCTATATGTACTCGTTCCTTGACCATGAAATTGCACCTTTCAGTAACAACCAGTTACCAAGTGGGATTCTTGATGCTAAAGATGGTCTTGCATCCAAAGTTGTATTTGGACTTAATGCTCAGGTAATTTACTCTGCATAGAAGGAGTTCCTATTATCCTCCGTTATCTGTACTTTAACAAATTCAATGGGATTGGTTTTCTTTGTCAGGCTAGTGATGGCAAGAGATTGTTTAATGCATCAGCAGTGTTGGATCATGCGTTGGATAGGAACTTATTTGAAGCGAATGTAATGGTTGGGACACACTTATGTTCAAGACGCTTGCTTCAACAGATAATATACTGTGTTGGTGGTGTCTCAGTCTTCTTTCCTCTGATAGCACAGTCTGAGAGATATGAACATGAGGAAAGTGGAGAATTTGAAAATGCTTTGCTGGTTCCTATCACGAAAGACCGCCTAACAGCTGAAATTATTGAACTTATAGCTTGTGTGTTGGATGAGAATTTAGCAAATCAACAGCAGATGCATATTCTTTCTGGCTTTTCAATTCTTGGATTTTTGCTGCGATCAGTTCCTCCTCAGCAACTTAATTTGGAAACTCTCTCAGCCTTGAAACATCTATTCAATGTCATCGCAAATTGCAGTATGTATCATGAACTTCTTCTTGCTTCTACTTAATTGGTGATAGTTCTTCTTATTACAATGCTAGTTTTATAATATGATACTTCATTTCATATAGTGATATCTATGAAAGCTTGCCAAGAGGAAAGAAATTGTGTGATGTTGTTTTAAAAAGAAGAAGATTTTATGTGAGAAAGGTACCATGCCCACGTAGAAGGTTATGGAGAGAGAGTTGACATACTCTAACAAACTGTCCAAATTTTGAAGTTATTTATCAAGTAACCTAAAACTTGAAACCAGTAACTATCTGTTCATGACTGTTAGAATGTTCAACACAAAAGATGAAGGTACCAAAAGGAAGGAGACTTTATGTATATTTGGCCCATTAAACTCCTGCATTCATGCAATGAGGGATAACACTTTAATACTCTATCTCACTTGTAAACCTGACTAAAACCATATGAAGAATGCACATGGAACTGAAGGATGGGAACCACATGCACTAATTAGACCTGGGACACGTGGTTCTAATGTTATGTGAGAATGTCTAATCCACAAGCTTAAGCTACTAGGTGGAAAGACCATGTGTATGTGAGCCCCATTGAAACCCCAAATTCAAGAGATGTGATATAACCAGTTTGAGATATTAAAAGAATTAGGCTCTAGACTCTGAAAAGTCCTCAAGTTTCTCCTTTTCCAAGTAAACCAAGTAATTGCTGGAGAAATAACAAGTATCAGTCTGTTCTCATTAATTTACTGAACCCTAGTTCTTCCTTAACACTGAGCTTTGGCCAAACAAACACCTAAATGTCCCAAATGCTGCTTTTTGAAAGGGATTATATGATTATATTGGTGTTGCTTATGTCTTGTGAATTTTATGGGAAGTAATTCTCAATGGTGGCATAGACCCACCTATTCCTTTTCGGACAAGAAAACCATCCAAACTCCCAAATGGAGCTTTTGCCTTGTTGCTTACATTCTGAAGGTGTCTGTTGCGCGAATCATATTGCTACCTATCAAATTTTGGGTTATGTTTAGTTGTTCCAGGAAACAACATGATAAAACTGTTCATGTTGCCAATATAGTCCCATGTTCATGTTTGCTGATGTCCATATGTAAATTAAAAAGAAAGATTCAAACGTTCTAAGTACTGAGAATCAAGAATGCCCAGTGAAATAATATATACCCACTAAGTAATTTAAGACTAAAGCAGAGGAGTATAAGCACAAAAGTCCTGAGGAGGAGCAAGATGAGTTTAATCCGTATGGCTACTACTTTGTGTGTGATTGAAGTCCTATTGTACACTACTGTCTGCTTCTGATAGGTTTTTCTACATATCTGCTCTTCGCCTAAGTATAGATAGGTTAGTGCTATGTCTTATGCCCCTTTCCTTGTTGCAGACCTCTGGCCCAGAAGCTGCTGACATCACGATTATCTGTTTGTATTGACTTTCTGTGATTGCTTCTCAGGTTTGGGAGAAGTTCTTGTAAAAGATGCTATTGCTGGGGTATTTCTTGATCCTCTCATATGGGTTTATACGGCTTATAGGGTGCAACGTGAATTGTACATGTTTCTCATCCAACAATTTGATAATGATCCAAGATTATTTACGAGTCTATGCCGGCTCCCACATGTGATTGATATCGTACGCCAATACTATTGGGATGTCAAATCAAGATTTTCCATGGGAAGCAAGCCCCTTTTGCATCCTGTTACTAAGGAGATCGTTGGAGAGAGACCTACTCAAGACGAAATACACAAAATTCGTCTTCTCTTGTTAAGTCTTGGTGAGATGAGTCTTAGGTATGGTCTTCACTTGCCTGTGCTGAATTGGCATCTTCTGTTTCTAAACGCCACATATAATTCAATAAATTCCATCTTCCATCTACAATTGTTACATCTTGTTGTGCAGTTGTCATTAATGTGATGTATCTGGTGGATGTGCAGGCAAAGCATTACGGCAGCAGATGTTAAAGCTCTTGTATCTTTCTTTGAGAGTAGTCAAGACATGGCGTGCATTGAGGATGTTTTGCATATGGTAATTCGTGCTATTTCGCAGAAACCACTGCTTGCTTCCTTTCTCGACCAAGTGAACATGATTGGTGGTTGTCACATTTTTGTGAATCTTCTCAATAGGTATGTCTACCTCTATATAGAATATGAACTTATAATTCTTAGTCAGTTTTCTGCTTACAAGTTGGTTATTGTAATTTTCTTTTGGGGTTGTAAGTTTATTTGTGTCTTCAATTTTACTTGTCTTGGCATAAGAATAGTGGTAGCTCTGTAAGTTTTTATTGTTGTCCTGCTTATGAGCAAAATAGCTTTATATGGGTTTAATAAAGTGACCATGATGGCGTGAGATGCTTTTAACTTTCTGTAAAGAGTTATTCTGAGCTTAATTATGCCGTAGTCAAATGAATGACATGGCAGATGGTGCCAACTTGAGGTGCTTTACTCTCTTGGAAATAGCTCGGTGCATCTGTTCTTTACATAAGGTTGGGGCCATTTTGCTGGAATCCCTTTAACATAAAAGGAAGACTAAGTTAACTGGTTCTTCCAGTTACTATCCTATCTCCTATTATTAATTTGTTTGTAAAATGTTTGATAGCCTCTAACAAGGATAATCAATTTAACAAATCATGTACCATGAAGGTCTACAATTATTTTGCAAACTCTGCTGACATTTTCTGAAGCTACAAGTTTCTTTTTCTTTTATCATATGCCTGAAGTTACAAATGTGTATTTGCTAGGAAAATTAGAACATTTGAAGTGTGGATAGCATGGTGGTACAAACTCACATATTATCTTTTAAGCTACTATATGTGGGATTTATGGAATAGCAGTTTCAGCATCTTTCTTGTGTAAAGGAAATAAATTTTTTATTTAAGGAAAATCAGTCTTTGTACTTATGACAGTACATGGCAGTTACAGAAGGATGTTACTAACCCCTTATAGAAGCTGTCGTTAATTATTTTAAATACCAATTCGTAGTGCTCAATGGACCTTAAATACTTGCAAGGGCTATAGAATCTTCTAAAAGATAGTTTGAACCCAGGTAGTTACTCATATTGTAGTGTGGAATCAGCATTGCAAGTACAGAGATTGCAAATTGTTTTCAAGAGGCTTAATTACAGTAGATAAAGTGAATGATAATGGAGAGAAGGCGAGGAGATCTGGCCTTCCTTCCCAAAGCTGAAGTTAGAGATTGTTAATGGGGTGCATAAATGCAAGTTACTCTTTGATTGATATTCAGTTCTCTGTGTATGTACAGAAACTTATTCAGCCTTGTGTGTATGGTTTCATATTAATGCTTTCGTGTTGACAAATTCAGAATCCTGCTTCAAATTTAGTCATGGAGGCAATTTTGTATAAAGTATTTGCCTTGAGGAAACTGATATATATGATTTCAAGTTTT
Source organism: Eucalyptus victrix (assembly GCA_016097545.1). Taxonomy (NCBI): domain Eukaryota; kingdom Viridiplantae; phylum Streptophyta; class Magnoliopsida; order Myrtales; family Myrtaceae; genus Eucalyptus; species Eucalyptus victrix. Next base: position 3,560,487 of record CM027840.1, on the reverse strand, counting down.
ACTAAAAAGAATAAGTTTTGTGCTTTTTATTGTTTAATCATATTTGAATGATAAAATAATTAACCTGAATAAAGTACCGAGATTTTTCATGCTAAGAAGTAATATGTGACAAGTCAATAATTGATGCATATTCGTTCAATAGTCTCTTGGGAAGGCTAAGTTTGGTCGAAATGTCCTCCCTATCATTCTGTCTCTGAGTCTCAAGAAAAAAATCTTTATGATAAAACCTTGAAGGTTGCTCAAAAGTTTTTATTGTTGTATGTTTTATAAAGGATCCTGTAAATAAATAAATTTTGGTACATTAGAAATGTGCAAGGACAACAATTGAGAATAAGCACGTGAAACAGAAACCAGAGCACATGGAATCAGAATAAGAAGATCAAAGTTGAATAAAAGAGTACAATACAGGATCAACTGAAGATTCTGAATTCTGGAACAATCTTTTATTTTCTTTCCAGCACCGCATGAGACAAGTGGTGCAGCGGTCCAAGACTTCTTAGAAATTGAGCCTCCTACATAGGCATTCCAACAACTAAATAGCTTAGTGGCTGTCTTGTCATGACCTACCACCTTAGACAGTCTGAAATGTGGTTCTGAAGCTGAGGGCAATCAAAAGATTCACCTGAAGTTTTTGACAGGATTACTGCCTAGAAGGTTTTGATATAAGGTCAAAAAATGTAGTCGAGCTTGTGAACTATACTATAAAGACTTTATGACCAAAGTAAGCCATATTAATGGGTCGAGGGCTTAGTTATTTTAGCTTCTTCAAGGAAAAAGTTACTTATGGACTTACTGTAAAATGAAGAAGGTTATCTAGCTTTGGGAAATTGTGAAAAGATTTTATATGATTGCAAATAACCTTTAATGTCTATATATTATTTTAAAGATCTGGAACACTCGGTGTTAAATAAATGTCAAATTTTTGGGGCTATGAAGTAGAAAAGTGTTAGTCCTCCAAATAGCTGAGTGTTTCTATTCTAGAAGTACTGAAATTTTATGAACTAGAACTAGAATTAAACACAGTAATCTGTCAGGTTTTAGGGCACTGTAAGAACTATACATAAAAAGGGAAAGAGAAAACAGAACTTGAAGTGCACAACACCAAAATCATGTGCGCTTGCTATGCCATATGTCACTTTTGGGGTAAAGAAGCTTCTCTCAGTGGAGTTGAGAGTGAAGCCATCACCGCCGGCTGAGAAGCACTCTGACCCTGGACTAAAGTGTTTGTTCCTGAAATTTCTGCTAATCACAGGGTAATCTTTTCTCTCAGCTTCTCGTTGTTTTTTGGCTGCGCTTTGAGTCACAACAGCTGAGAAGAGAGAATCTACCAAAACAACTCCAGTGACAAATTTGCAATTTAAATTGCGACATTAGCGAGTTAAATGAGTCAAGTCACAACCATTTCCATTGAATCACATTTCCTTTCTGGAATAAGTTAGATTTGATTCCCATAGTTGAACTGATTTCTTGTTTCAGATCATGATATTGATGTCTAGTGCTACTGTGCAATTGTTGTCTTGCAACTTATTTTCTGCATTGGAAATTGGAGTAATTTGGGAATGTGCACCGTAGCTTATGTGAAAAGGTTGGCATACCTCTCATAGTACTGAGAGCTTATATAAAACCTTGGAATGATGTTGAGGGTGAAGTGTCAACATGTGACTCAGTTACATCACAGGCTTAATTAATTATTAACATCAAGGAAAGTTGTTATTTGTTTTTCGCCAAGGAATTTCGACTTCAAAAATGTGACTTGAGAGCATATTTCTGCTCATGGAATGGAGATGCATGTGATAAGCTGTTGTGTTGTTACGAAACTCTTGCTTCTTGTGTTATCCTGACTGCTGAGAGTAAACTAAGCTGCATTATGCTTAACCATGGCCATCTTGTTGTCCTTCATTTCTTGTTTGTTCTACCAATTTGTTGTAGGGACTTTGAGCCTATCAGATTACTCGGCTTGCAGTTTATTGGAAGACTATTGGTTGGAATTCCATCTGAGAAGAAAGGAACAAGATTTTTTGGTCTAGGTGTCGGAAGATCTAGATCACTTTCAGAAAGTTATAGAAATATCAGCACGAGGATGCAACCAATTTTCTCAGCTATATCTGATAGACTGTTTAAATTCCCACAGACTGATAATTTATGTGCTACTTTGTTCGATGTCCTTCTTGGTGGTGCTAGCCCAAAGCAGGTCACATACTTTTCCTTCAATTTAGCTAAGATATTTCATGTCTTATTCCCTAATGCTCTATCCGGTATAACGAGACTCTTAAAGTGCTCTGGAATATTTTTGACTTTTATTTTCTGCTTGTGACATTGACAGGTGCTACAGAAACACTACCAGATCGAGAAGCAGCGAACCAAGGGTAACGGCTCTCATTTTTTCCTTCCACAGGTATTAGTACTCATTTTCAAATTCCTGTCGGGCTGCAATGATGCTTCTGTCAGAATGAAAATCCTCAGAGATCTGACTGATCTGCTTGATTCAAATCCATCAAATATTGAAGCTCTAATGGTACTTCTAACCACGGCTATAATTTGATTTCCTTGTTTAATCTTCCGATTAATATGCCTTATTTATATGTGTATTTGTGTAGGAACATGGATGGCCTGCATGGTTAACTGCTTCTGTTAAGCTTGACTTTATGAAAAACTACGGAGTAGAGTCCCTTGGAGATGGTGAAGGAGAAAGAAGTGAACAAAGTCTTGTGAGGAACTTATTTTGTGTAGTTCTTGCTCACCATATTCATTCCGTTAAAGGGGGCTGGCAACAGTTAGAAGACACAGTGAATTTTCTGCTAATGCATTCAGAGCAAGTATGCATTACCACTGATAGTTTTGTGGATATTTTCTGTATCTTTTTTTTTACTCTGTTTTTTACTTTGATTCACTGTATTCTTCCAGGATGGCATGCTGCGTCACAAATTACTACATGATATATTTCATGACTTAGTTCAAAAGCTGGTGGATTTATCATCCGAGGAGAACATGTTTGTTTTCCAACCATGTCGAGACAATACACTGTATCTGCTAAAACTGGTTGATGAGATGCTTATATCTGAACTTGACAACAAACTACCGGTAAGCAAAGTATTGAAGTCTGCTTTTTAAGTGTCACTTCCAGTCAAAAATAAGGGCTTCATCTTTGGGGGAAAAAAAGCAAGAATAGAAATTCGGGGGATCATGGATTTCCTCTGGTTGTTGCTCATGAAAGAAGGAATGTGAAATCTTTTTTCTTTGGACACCATGCTGATTGAATGACCGGAGTATTTCTACTTTACAGCACTTGTTGGTGCTTTGCAAGTACCTCATGGGATTCCTATGTTATCTCGTGTCTTGCGATTGCAATAGTACAACGAGTGTTAAGTACAACTCATGATAAATGAGAACGCCAGATAGAGCATGACAGACTTTTTTGTGTTGTTTTTCTTGCAGTTTCCCGCTAGTAGCTCCGACTTTACCTTGGTTTCCTTAGATTTAGACAGTCACAAAGAATTTAGTAATGCCTTGCAAGAGGTTCTACGAGGAGCCTCTGACGAATCGCCATCAAGGTGAGGTGATTTCCTGCTTTGTATTCAAGGGGAGCGGTCACCTTTTTATTTGCTTTTATAATTTATGACAGTCATGCTTTTGGTGGTATTGGGGTTATAGCTGGGGATACCTTATCTTTACATGTCTTGAAATTGATTGTTGTAGTACTCGAGCCATGCTTTTTCTACATATATGTCTTTAAACTAATGGACCTTAGTAATGATGTGTTGAGAAGCATTAGTGAACTCTTTTGGACTGGGAAGACATGGAATGCTGGTAGTTCTTGGCATATGTTGTGGGTTACTGAGATTGCTCTCATGCCATTGGGAATGTAATTCATTAATTTTAGGCATCTAAGATTAATTTAATTAGTACTTTTAGAGCACGTTTAGTTGGTGTTATTAATTTTTCCAGAATCAATCAGCTTTTGTTTCTAGCATTAGTTTGTATTCTGCTTTTGCAATGGCTCATCAAATTTGTACAAATGAATAAGTTGGATGCATCATTGAATGGGAAAGTGACATTTATGACTTATAGGCATCTAGGATCTTTCAACAGATCCAATTAGTTCTTTTAGAGTACATTTAGTTGATGGTATTAATTTGCAAGAATCAATCAGCTTTTGTTTCTAGCATTAGTTTGTATTCTGCTTTTGCAATGGCTCATCAAATTTATACCACTGGATAAGTTAAATACATCCTTGAATAGGAAAGTGACGTATCTACCAGAAGAAAAAGAAATTTAAGATGGTTCCTTAATTTTCTTTTAGGCCATAAGATGGTTACTTAAATTGATAGTTTATATTTTGCTTTCACAGTTTAATTTTATGTTCTCTTATCTCCAGAAATCCACAATTTGCCAAGCAACCATCTGCAAAAGAAGATAACATAGAGGGGGATAGGTGGTGGAATCTGTATGACAACTTGTGGATTTTGATCAGTGAGATAAATGGCAAGGGACCAAGTAGAATGTTGCCCAAGTCATCATCCTCAGTGGGTCCGTCTTTTGGCCAAAGAGCTCGGGGCTTGGTTGAATCATTGAACATTCCTGCTGCAGAAATGGCTGCCGTCGTTGTATCGGGAGGGATTGGAAATGCTTTGGGTGGAAAACCTTCTAAATCAGTTGACAGGGCAATGCTTTTGAGAGGGGAGAAGGGCCCCAGAATTGTCTTTCGGCTTGTGATTCTGTATCTGTGCAGCTCTTCTCTTGAAAAGGCTTCGCGTTGTGTACAATTGTTCGTTTCACTCTTGCCTTGTCTTATGGTTTCTGATGATGAACAGAACAAGATGAGGCTGCAACTTTTCATCTGGTACTTTGCTTTATACATCTCAAAAGGATTCTAGTTTTCCAATGATATCATCTGTTATAAGCTAGTTTCCATACAATTTGTTCAATCCCTATAACGTTTCTCCATATTCTGAGTATATTGCTTTTGTTTTATGGTTACCAGGGCTTTGCTCTCCGTCAGGTCCCGCTATGGGATGTTGGATGATGGTGCTCGTTTTCATGTTATATCACATGTGATTCGAGAAACTGTTAACTGCGGGAAATCCATGCTTGCTACAAGCATTGCTGGCAGAGATGATCCATCAGATTCAGGAAGCATTTCAAAAGAAAGGAGCACTATACAGAATCTAATCCAGAAGGATAGAGTGCTTGCGGCCGTGAGTGTTACTAAATTTAAAGTGCTTCACTGCATTATTAAGGATTGTTTTGGCGCTACAGTTGCTAGCATTCTTTCCCTGTCTTTTATAGGTTTATGTTATGATTTTTTCCCTTTAAAACACAGACTAGAAAGAATTGGTATGATTTCATAGTGACTATTCAACTTAGTCTACCAACTGGTTGGACCTCCAGATCTATATATGCTGAGGTAAGAAATATCTAAAGCATTTGTCACCAGTGCTAGCATATACCTCCAAGAGCCCTATTGTAGAGGTGGCAATCTCTGACTCAACTCAAGGACCCCATCCTATCTACTGAAAAAGTGACTAGAGCCAACCTCAGATTGCTAAATAACCCAGTCCAATATAAATCTGTGACAAAATCCAAATATTAAATTATCAGAGGGTGACCTAAATTTAAACCTGAAAATAACCAAGTCCAATATCACCCTGAACCTGAAATAACATGTACCTGATGCAACATGACATGTCAGGGTATTTGATGGTGATCTGGATGAACTTGAAACCAGAGAAATATTGAAATGGAATTATTCGAAACCTGAGCAGACCAGGAATTCAGCACTATGAGAATCCGACCTGACCTGCATATGAAGAAAGTGAATCTTGAGATGATTGGAGAACTGATTACCTGAACCCAGATTGGACATGTTCCTGAGATGGTTGAACCCAAAATGACCCAAAGAAGAATACTGTTAAAGTCGCGAGTTGTACTCGTGCATCTGTCACCTGTAACCCTACCTGCCTGTAGACAAGTGTTCTCCTTCAAATCCTTTGTTTGAATCTTCCACACCGTTTCCATTTAGTTTTATTTGAAACAGAATATGAGCTGGCCAATTTGGCATACCATTCTCATGACCTAGAACCCACCTAATGCCACTGGAGTAATTCAAGACCTATTGCATTCTCTTGTGTGTTGCCAAAAGTCTGCTTGAAATCACTGTCACACCTCCAAATCAGGGTATTTAGGTCTGGCGCACCGTTTTACCAGTTCAACTGGTGGTCAAACCAGTTCAAACCGGGTTTTGACCAAAATCTGTTCATGCAAACTAAACGGACTTGGACTGATACCCGTAGGACCAACTGGTCCTGCCCAGGTTTGGAATGACTGCTTATAATGTTTTAAGTCAATTTTGGTGTAATGTTTTTGTTCAATTGCTTGCTACATGGATGTCTTTTAAGGCATGAAATGCATGACATATGTAGCATGAGATTCGGTGACACATTGGCATGATATCTGCCTGCTGCATTTGGAGAAACTGTTTTCTGTGTGCACGCCCCTCATGAAGTTTGCTTGACTTGTTCTTGAGAAGTTCAATATCTTGCGGAAGAGATAAAAATTACATGAACATTTTTTCATATTTTTTCATTATGAAACTTAGTGAGTTGTTGACCTTGCTAGGTTGCTGATGAAGCAAAATATATGAAAGCTCTGAAAACAGATCGTAGCCGGCAGTTGAATGAGCTCTGTAGTAGGCTCGAGGAGATATCCTCTGCAGAACTTAGCAGCAGTAGAACTTTCGAAGATGAGATTCAAAGCAGCTTCAATAACATTATTGCTTCTGATGACAACAGAAAAGCTGCTTTCCAGCTGTGTTATGAGGAGCAGCAGCAAAATGTTGCTGTATGTGGACAGTGGACATCAATTATATTTTTTTCCTGATCCTTTATCTCTTTCCAATTCCAGATGCTAATATATATAATCATCTATCTTATGCTTCAACAGGAGAAGTCGATGCATCTGTTCCGCATTTTAATTGATGAGAGAGGTCCATGGTCTGCTAATGCTTTTCCAAATAGTGCTGTAAGGCATTGGAAACTTGACAAAACAGAAGATAGATGGCGACGGAGACAAAAACTAAGGCAGAATTATCATTTTGATGAGAAACTGTGTTATCCTCCATCTATTGCGCCTCAGGACGAAACCACTCCTCCTGTAAATGAAAGCAAATATGGATATGCGGGACATATTCCTGAGCAAATGAAGCGTTTTTTGCTGAAAGGTGTGCGCAAAATTACTGATGAAGCAAGTGCAGAACCAAATGAAAATGAAGATGAAGTGTGTGTGCAGAAGATCTCTGCACCAGAGGATTCTCCAGAGGCTCAACATGATGTAATTGTAAAAGATGGTAACGATCACAAGGATTTTTCTCAGGATAGAGTAGATTCTTCTGCCTCCTCTCCTGAAGCTGAAATTAGTGATGAGGTATGTTTAGTTTAACTTAGCAAGCACCAAAGTTTGGTGGAAACATATATGAGCATTCCTCATTTTGGATCCTTATTTTCAGGTTCTGATTTCAGCTCCATGTGTACTTGTGACACCAAAGAGAAAAATTGCGGGGCGTTTGGCTGTAATGAAAACTGCTCTGCATTTTTTTGGGGAATATTTGGTGGAAGGTACTGGTGGCTCTTCTGCTTTTAAGGATTTTCAGCAGCCAAGTAACTCTGATTTGTCTAAGCTTGATCAAAAGCAGAGGTTTTCAAAATGGCCCCCTCATATTTATATGGAATCTGATAAAGGGATCTCTTTTAATGGCTTGGAGTTGCTTAGCGAAAATGTGCATCAGAGAGATTTGAAAAATCTTAAGCGCCATCGAAGATGGAGTATTGGGAAGGTTAGATGGTTATAGATAATTACATGTTTGCCTTTAATACTGTATTATAATTGGATCTCATTGTATTGCCCCTCTTCTCTCTTTCTAGATAAAAGCTGTGCATTGGACTCGTTATCTGCTTAGATACACTGCTACAGAGATTTTCTTCAGTGATTCAAGTGCCCCTATATTCTTAAACTTCGCCTCACAAAAAGATGCAAAAGATATAGGAACCTTGATAGTCACAACCAGAAATGAATTTTTGTTCCCAAAAGGAAGTAGTAAGGATAAGCATGGGGTCATATCATTTGTTGATAGACGGGTAGCTTTGGAAATGGCTGAAACTGCTCGAGAGAAGTGGAGGAAAAGGGAAATTAATAACTTTGAGTATCTAACGATACTCAATACCCTCTCTGGAAGATCTTACAATGATATAACACAGTACCCTGTCTTCCCTTGGGTATTGGCTGATTATTCTTCTGAGGTTCTTGATTTTAACAAGTCGTCAACTTTTCGGGATCTAACAAAGCCTGTTGGAGCTTTGGACTCGAAGCGCTTTGAGGTTAGTTTTTGTCTCTGTTGGAATGTTACACTGACCATTAGACTAATCTATTTGACCCCCTTTCAACTTCATGGTTCGTCATATACAGGTGTTCGAAGATAGATACTGTAACTTTTGCGATCCAGACATACCTAGGTACTATTCGAGCCAAACTACTTTATTAAACTACTAAGGTTACCTCTAATCGATTTGTCACGCATTTATCAGTTTCTATTATGGGTCTCATTACTCGAGCATGGGGATTGTGCTTTATTACCTCCTGAGACTGGAGCCTTTTACGACTCTTCACCGTAATCTGCAGGTATGCTCTTGACAATTCCTTGAGTGTCTTTGCGACAGACTATTTTGTTTTGTATCAATGATGTGGTCTTGTTGCTTGTATGCTAAAACGTCATACATGTTGCTCTTTTATATGGTGGCAGTTATTATAATTTCTTTTTCCTATTGGTGGTGGTGGAATTATCAATAAGCAAATTTTGTCCATCTTACAGTGCTGAACTATTTTTAAGTGATAATGAAATTTAAATCCTTCAAATGTTCTTTCATGTTGCTGGAACTATTGCAGTATATATATATATATATATATATATATATATATATATATAAAAAAATGAAATATACTTTGAGTTTCCTGTGCAATCGATATGATTTTTGTCCAACTGTTATGAGCGTTTGTCAGATATAAATGATACTATTCCTGTGAAATGGTCAATGCTTTTTTTTTTTTTTTTTTATTGTTTCCCCTTTCGGATATTGATGGGCTCACTTTTATTTACTGAGATATGAAAGAAGAATAAAATTATGCAGATCGACTTTTTCATGGTAGAAGTTGTGTATCTAAAGGCCTGCAATTTGCATAATAGCAGAGTCAAGAAGTGTAAATTATGACTGGTTATGTAATTCTTTGTTTTAACATAAAATAACTTCTATATCTATTATATTTGCTTCCATCCCGAGCTCTAATGTTCATTGAGTTATCACTGCTTTTTCCTTGATATCACATGCCATAGCACAGAAACTTCTCTAATATATTTGTCTGGATCAGGGTGGGAAGTTTGACCATGCAGATCGACTTTTTCAAAGTGTTGAGGGAACGTATAGGAATTGCCTATCCAATACAAGTGATGTGAAAGAACTAGTTCCAGAATTCTTTTACATGTCAGAATTCCTTGTTAATTCAAACTCATATCATCTCGGAGTCAAACAGGATGGTGAGCCTATTGGTGATGTCTGCCTTCCTCCTTGGGCCAAGGTATTTGAGTTTCTTCAGTTAATGTTTTCTTGGGGATAAATTACTCTTTACAGTGGCCAAACAAATTTGTTAAGTTGGAGTCAAGCAGACCTATCCATAGGAGATATTATTGATTCCTCTCCCCACTGGATCATCCCTGTGCGTGCGTGTGTGCGTGCATGTGAGGGAATGAGGGAGGGAGGGAGAAGGGGGGGGGGGAGTACTTTCTCAGTGGGCAAGCTCTGAGAAGTTTGAGAAGAGGGATCCAGAGAACTGCTTTTTTGGTCTCTTATTCAGATTTTGGCTGTAGTATCTGCAAATTCACCCAAATTTCTAGAAAGTACTTGCTCAGGGAACAAGCTCTAAGAAGGTGGGAAGGGAGAGATCCATCCAAGGGCTTTCCTTGTCTCTTATTTAGATTTTGGCTGTAGTATCTTCAAGTTTACCTAAATTTTAAGAGAAGTAAGTTATGGCATCTGCTGATACCGCCACACTCCTTTCCAGGAATAGAAATCTCAAAAGCTGAAAACTAGAGAAAGTGAAAACTGAAATGGCGAGAGAAAACAGAAACCTTAAACAAACGGGCCTTTATATGGTTGTCCTTCAAGTTTTGAAATAATAGTTGCAGACACTGCAATTGCCATCATAGAGTCAGTTCAGTTCCTTCTTTAAGGAATGAGAACTATGCAAAGGACTAAAATTTGTTTTCAACTTAATTTCTTATTGGTAAAAGAAAAGACAATATAGGGCCCCAAGGGTGTGCAAACCATATACAGAATGGGAGAAATGATCTACAACATCAATTCAAGCATTTGCATCTACACATAACTCTCCGCCATACCTAAAGTTTAAGACATTCAACTAATTCTCAATAATTACAAAAAACTGGTGTCTCCTCTCCAATAAAGGCTCTCTTTGTCTGCTCTGTCCGAATCAACCCAAAAAACAACCAGAGGGATGGGAAATCTTTATTTCTTGACATGAGGCAAAAGAAGACCTTGCCTAAGTAATAATTCTTCAATTCTCCTATAACCCAAGATAGCCTAGTGCAGGCATAAGAGGCCACCAAGATCATTCTTATCCACGGATAGTGAAGGAGAAGATGTCTCAATTTCTCTGCCTCTCTTTTGCCAAAAAAGTAAAAAAAAATTATTCACCAGTACAATCCCTCTTTCCGGTAAATTGTCTAAGGTGAGAATGTGTTCCCAAGATGCTTCCCAAGCAAATAGTGGAACTATAGGTGGCACTCTCACTTTCTAAGGAAAAAGCCTCCCTGCCACCAAAAATCTTCTTTTCAAGCAACCTATAAGAAGACTCCAGAAAAAGGTTTCTTCTCTACCGCTATCCAAGAAAAAGTACCACAGAAGTGAGAGAAATCTTAGAATTGTATGACAAATCAAAGAGATTGACAAAAGCTTTAAGTGCCAATCTTTGGCTTGTCTCGAAAAGTTGATCTCCTAAATGATTCTCCCTTTGGAGAATTGATAGCAATCTGGCACAAGAGCCTCCTTGTTCCCAGCGATGTCATAGAGCTAGGGAAACGATCTTTGAAAGATGTATTCCCACACAAAGTGTCAAGCAGAAAGTCTGAATGCTTACCATTTTTCACGATAGAATATGCATAAGGCATAAACTCATTGCTCTCATCTCTAATCCGCCTCCAAACAGTGCTTCCATGAGCTATTACTCTGCTTTTATAAATTTAAACAGTTTATTCATTGCCAAATTTAGTGACAACCACTTTCTTCCACAGATGATTTGAACCACTATAACCATTTGCCTAGAATAGCCTTGTTGATCAATAAAAAAGACTTGTTGCCAAGACTTCTATTACAAGAAAGGTTGCTTGACTGCCTTTTGATTTACCAAATGAAATCCATGGGACTCATTGTAATCGCCCACAAGAATCTATCTGAAGAGCTTTCAACCTTTTGGCAACCGAGCAAGGGATGGGGTTTGAGAGACATGAGATAGATAGGAAGATTGGAGAGAGTGCTTTTGATGATAGTTGTTCTTCCTCCTTTCAAAAGTAATGATCTTTTCCAACCCTGCAACTGCTTCTCAAGTTTCTTTATAATAGGTTCCCAAATTTGCTTGTCCATGAAATTAACTGCTGCAGAAAGGATTAAATAGGTTAAGCGTAAAGAACCTATCTGACATCTCATTAAAGAAGAAAGTAAAGCACAATTCAATCCATAATCAGCAGGGTAAGCTCAGTCATACTCAAGTTTATCTTAAGCCCGTATACCACTTCAAATTATAAAGGAATGCACCTTAGAAAAGTTAACTATTGGACATCATCTGCAAAGAAAATGATAGTATCGTCTATAAATAGAAGATGAGAAATAGTCAACTCCTCACCATGGCTAGCCACTCTGAAGTTAGAAATCCATCCCAGCTCTGTTGCCTTGCTTGCCATTTTTTGTAGGACCTCCTCTATCGCCAGAATGACAAGCAGAGGGGAGAGTGGATCACCCTGCCTAAGTCCTTGAGACGATTGGAAAAATCCTGTTGAAGAGCCCCATTAATTAAGACTGAGAAACTCGGAGTTGTGATACATCTCTTTATCCAATGTTAGGCCAAAACCAGAAAACTCGTGTTTTTTACTGAAAGGAGTGGCTGAAAACATTTGCCAATTTGAGCGGTTTTGTCTTTTTAATATTGGAAACAGAGTTTATGGGAAATTTTTGAAACCAAATGGGACCTTTAACTTTACTCTTTTTGTTTGTATTGTTCTTTCTTGTCTCTTGCCCTATAATTTCTGGATAAAGAATGCCATCACAAGCCAGGATTCTTGCATTTAGACAGACTATTTCATTTAGCTATCATGTAGAATGCTTGGCATGCTCTCTCTCTGGAACAGCCTTAATCACATACCAACGTGTTTCCCCTTCAAATGAATTTATCTTCATATTTATCAGAGAAAATGAACTGAATGTTAATTGTTTTGTGAACACAACCAAAAATAATTAATACATTTATTGACCTATTGATTATGGTAGTAATATGCAGTTCTTTATTAATGTTCAGGGATCGCCTGAAGAATTTGTCAATAAAAATCGAGAGGCTCTTGAAAGTGAATATGTTAGCTCAAATCTTCATCACTGGATCGATCTGGTCTTTGGTTTCAAGCAACGTGGGAAACCGGCTGTAGAGGTAAACATAGAATCATACTTGTTTTTGTACAGTGAACCAATTAACAATTATTGATATCTGGGAGTGTGATAACAAATACAGGCAGCAAATATTTTCTACTATCTAACATATGAGGGAGCTGTTGATTTGGACTCCATGGAGGATGATTTGCAAAGAGCAGCGATTGAGGACCAGATTGCTAATTTTGGTCAGACGCCCATCCAGATTTTCCGCAAGAAACATCCTAGACGAGGCCCACCAATTCCAATTGCTCATCCTTTATATTTTGCACCTAGTTCTATTAATTTGACTTCTGTTCTATCTAGTATTATTGATCCTCCGTCAGCTGTATTGTATGTTGGCCAACTGGACTCCACCGTTGTCTTGGTGAACCAAGGGCTCATCTTGTCAGTCAAGATGTGGTTAACGACACAACTGCAATCTGGTGGCAATTTTACCTTTTCTGGCTCGCAGGTATTGCATATATTTTTTTACTAGATTGACTGGAGTACAACCTTTAATCCTTTTATTTTGTTGGAAGAAGCTTTTAGTTAAGTACAGCTATTGAAACTTCTGCAGGAGCCATTTTTTGGAGTTGGAGCTGATTTTCTTTCTCCACGGAAAATAGGGAGTCCTTTGTCTGAAACCTGTGAATTTGGAGCACAGTGTTTTGCGACATTGCAAACACCTACAGAGAATTTTCTTATCTCATGTGGCAATTGGGAGAATAGCTTTCAACTTATCTCCTTAACTGATGGGAGATTGGTGCAGAACATCAGACATCATAAGGATGTGGTTAGTTGTGTTGCAGGTACTTATCAGGTCAATGTTCAATTGTTGTCGTGAAGATATGGGCTGTACAATAACGATGGTTGTACTTTTCCGGAAAACATCTGATTATAATAGCTTACCGTGTGTGGGTGATGCAGTGTTGATTAATGCGTTTTTTAGTCTGTACTTTATGAGAAGGCTTTATTAGGTTAAATACGGAGTGTTGTTGTCTCCCCCAGTTGCTTGTCCTTTCTGTCAGTTAATTGCTCCTCAGAAGTCTCATTGTGAGTCCTTACTACCTTGTAGATTCCATTACTGCCTTATGTTTTCTCTTTTCTTTTTTTTCTTTTTTTTTTTTTTTGGGTTTTTTCATTTTGGGAAAGTAAAGGAGAGAGAAAAGGGGGGGGGGTTGCAGAAAGTTAATCACAGGCTACAATAAGTTTGAGAGAAATTAAAGCTTGAACGGCTGGTATTCTAATGGCTGTGTCATTTGTGTTCTTTTTAAACTGTTAAGTGATGCGTCACATGCACATTGTTGCCTAGAAACTTAAACTTTTGGGGAAATAATTTGTCTAATATGGTATAGGTCATAAGTTCAAATCCTAACAAGCCCTCTCTTCTTTCTCCTACTTATTATTCCTTGTTCTGCCTTTTTTCGTACCTCATGTTGTCTTTCTGATATGATTACATCCAAAAGGCTATTGGATCAAATGTTTCCTTGGAGATCTATACAAGTTTTACATTGTTATTCATGAATGTGATTAAGATACCTTTTTCTTTGTACTGTTTGTGCTGTGTGCCCTTAAACTATTTTTATTAGTAATACTACTATCACCGAGATGAGATACAAGTTACTGGAATGATTTGAGAAAAGATGTTGCTATACCTGTTCTCATTAATTTGCTGGTATTATTATGACATGTAATGGTGGATGAAACTGCCATAATCACTTCATAAATTATCTCTTCCATTGCAGTGGCATCTGATGGAAGTGTCCTTGCTACTGGAAGTTATGATACCACCGTAATGGTGTGGGAAGTTTATCGTGTCAGAACTGCAGAAAGGAGACTTAGGAACTTGCAAGCTGAGATTCACCGGAAAGATTATGTTGTTGTTGAAACTCCTTTCCACATTCTCTGTGGCCATGATGATATAATTACATGCTTGTATATCAGCATGGAGCTTGATATAGTCATCAGTGGGTCCAAAGATGGAACCTGTATCTTCCATACCTTGAGGGAAGGGAGATATGTTAGATCTTTGTGCCATCCTTCAGGCAGTGCTTTGTCGAAGCTGGTTGCCTCACGGCATGGACGGATTGTGCTTTATGCTGATGATGATCTCAGTTTGCACCTCTACTCGATCAATGGTAAACACCTTGCTTCTTCTGAGTCCAATGGACGTCTCAATTCTGTTGAATTGAGCAGCTGTGGCGAGTTTTTAGTTTGCAGTGGTGACCAAGGTCAGATAGTTGTACGGTCTATGAACACACTGGAGGTTGTTCAAAGATACAATGGAGTTGGAAAGATAATTACTTCTCTAGTAGTGACTCCTGAAGAATGCTTCTTAGCTGGGACTAAAGATGGAAGCCTTCTTGTGTATTCTATCGACAATCCTCAACATCGTAAATCTAGCCATCCACGAAATGTCAAGTCCAAATCAGCTTCAATGGGATAGATGCATAATTTAGAGTGCAAGTCATGGACTGACTGTTGCTGGTATTCTTGTGAATGAAGGTAGGTTGCTGCTGAGGATACCTTGTTAGGTTGTCATTTTAAAATCTCTTTAGTTCTTGTCATCTTTTTTCATTTCCTTATTCTGCATATCTTGCTATTGCTCAATTCTCTTACATTGAAGGAGGGCAATTATATTTAATTCATTTAGAATTTTATATGCTGAGACTCTTTTTAGATAATTTAAGCTCAGATGGTATGTGTGACTATTCACTGGTAGCTATTATAACATGTTGAGTCCAATGCGTACTACTATGAAGATGCAAATTCATGACATTGCTCCTCTTTTGAATTTTTTTCCAGTTCTCTAACAGAGCTGTTGGCTTTGAAACCTTGTGTCTCTGTTGATACTGCAGATTTGATCAACTACTAGCAATTATAAAATGTTGATTCTTATGATTGTTGGAGCTTTTAAATTATCTAATTTACTTATACTTTTGTTCATTTTGATTCTATTAGTACTTAGAGCACATGTTGAGGGCCAAAATCTCATTCAAAAGGAGGAACTTCCCATTCTAAGAAAGTTTGGCTTCTTTTGGGTCACATGGTTGATCTTGTGGTGTTCGGAAATTCCATATCCTCTATTTTACTTACAATTGTGTTTAGATTGATTCTTTTAGTACCTCTGGAAAAATTTAGAGACGCGTTGGGCCATAACTTCATTCTAAAGGAAGAACTTCCCATTCAAAGAAAATTTGGCTCATTTTGGGTCAAATGCTTGATCTTGTGGTTTTTGGAGTTTCAAAATCATCTCATGCAAACAACCAATCCTTTTCCAATTAAGTGGAGTCAGCTACATAGATTTATTCTATGTCTTTGCACTCTGTCCTGTGCCTAATCCTCTGTACTAAAAAACCGGTACTCAGAGTATCAGCCATGTCTTTTGCCTCTTCCCTTGCCCATTTGCCCTGCAATTCCATTGTAAACATCATGTCTTCCCACTGAGACTTATGCTCAATTCTATCTTCACATATCCAGATCACCTTTGATAAATCTCTCATCTTATGCTCAATTGCAGTGATGCCAAATTTTCCTTTAATGCATTGACTTCTGTCTCTTCTCGAGTATCAATGCATTCAATGGATATATTTGTTTTGTTTCTGTTATTTTTTATTTTTTATTTTTTTTTTCAAGGTTGAAACATTTGGCAGATATTTGACATTGCTTTTGTCATGACAACCTATTATTTACATTTAGCAGTAAAGTGAGACTAAAAATCCTCTTATATTCATTCACTCTGTCCCAGTGCTCTTTTTCCCCGAAAAAGGTGAGGGCTCAAACAAAGAGAAACAGCCATCAAGCACGTTGAATACAATGATTGAGATCTTTAAGAACTTTCTGCAGTAGCACTGCTAAAGGATCAAACTCAACACTGAAATATGGTCTCGAGTAATAGGAATGGGACATTGAATAGCTTCTACTAGCTTTCCGGAGTAAACATTTACTTTGAATTTGTGTGTGCTTTATATGTTGAGAACATGCTGGAGCTTATTGGTGACATTTCGAAGCACTCTCTTATTTGATGATCATCATAATCTCCTTACACATATCTATTGGAAAAGACAACATTGTCTGAAATACCTGTGAAGGAAAAATGCGAATTTAATGGGTCGAATAAGTGCAGATCCTCCCCCAGTGGTTATTTTGCTCATGGACAGTGTTTATCTAAGTTTTGTTTTGATGTCTTACAGTTTCTCTTCTATTTGACAGTCTTAATTATACAAAATTATATTTTGCAGGGACTTTTAGACACATGCCACGTGAGATAGGTGAAGGTATAGGCTTGATGACCACCAAACACATACCCATGCTTGTGCAGTTTTGGACTTGCTCCATGATAGCCCTCTTCAAGAAGTCCACTATGGAACATGTGCACATTGAAATCTTCAGGAAGGTGCAATGCTTTCAGGGACATTCTCTAGACATCAAATCCTTGTTACAGTGTATTTGTGTCTCGTCTACTGGTACCCTTGGAAATCATTGGTGAGTAAGATGTGCGGAGTTCCACTCTCATGTATATCATCGTTCTTGATCAGGTAGAAGAGCCTTATGTAGAACACGGGAGAGGCAGTTGTATCAATAGAAACCGGGGCTCACATTTGTTTTTGGCTGACAGCCCCTTATAGCTTGTATAGATCACCTACATTTGTAATTCAAAATAAATAAAGAAAAATGTTTTCCTTTTGAAAGATGGTATGCTTTCCTCCTTGGTGAATAGTTGACAGACATCAGACTACTTTGTTTCTCAAGCTTTGCCTTTTGTCTGCTTTATTGACAGACCACCGGTTAGAAGTGACCTGCTAGGTAAAAGCTTAACTGTATCTATCATATTGACATTTCTTGAGATCATTTGATTATTCTAAGTTAAAAGGTCGGCATGTGTGAAGTTGTATAGGATGAAAGGTACTCTACGTATGTAAATACAAGGGAACTTTACCGCCTGCAGATCTTGCACCTGCATTTTTGGTAGTGTTACTGATGTCCATGATTGTGAACTGAACTCGTGGATAATGTTGCATATAAATAGTTATTGTGAAGAGAGAGAATAATGGGTAAAGTTTTATGTACTCAATTACTCAAGATAGGTTGTGAGGTTGTTATACACAGAATTTATACGAGTTTCTGTACATCTATTCTCTGTAACTCTGATCGATATAGTGCTTCATGTGGTTTTGGAGGAACAAATATGCTGTGGAAATAATTCAGTGTACAGGTCATGTTTATGGGAAACAAGTACTTGTTCCAGGCACGCACGTGTTGAATTTTCCTTCACTGAAGCAAGTTTATCTGGTGGGAGTGTGTGCGCACAAGTGAGCATGGGTATCTACATATGTTTAGGGCTCTGCAAGAAGATTGCAGTGTGGGAAAGTGAGCCCGAATCTTCTGAGTTTGCGTCCCGGTTTAAGTATATAGACGATCTCACTTTCTTCCGGTGGGTTTGTCTCTACCGAACTGACAATACTTGAGGAAATTGGTATTCAATTGTGTCTGTTGCTCTTAATCCTGCATTTCAGGGCACCAGAAGTAATAAGTATTTCTACCGTATGCGCAAGGATGAGATGGTCAAAATTGTAAAATGTGGCATTGAATGTTTGGAAGGTTGACTATGGAAGCTTTATCAAAGTTATCATTATTTCGTAGAGATGACAGAAAATGCTTGCTGATGCGATTGATCTCCTGTTTGCATGATGCCTCAGACTATTCTTTTTTCTTCTGCTCTACCAAGTATTGTATGAACTCGTCCATACAGCGCTCGTTGGCCTCTCTGTCGCCGAGTAATTTCTTTGCTTCCTTGGCTGAAGCTCTCAATGACGAGCCCAAGTCGTCCACCATGGCGAGCCTCAGTAGTTCAGCCACCGCGTCACTTGTGAACATTCCGTCTTCTTTCCTAGTGACCTCAATCCCTAGTCCCTTACCCTGCAACAGTCTTGCGTTAGGTCCTTGGTCGGTCGTCATCGGAAACAGCATCAGAACCCGACCAAATGCTAAGCCCTCTATTATCGAGTTCCAGCCACAGTGAGTCAAGAACCCTCCAACCGAGTCGTGACTCAGTATCTGGACCTGTGGCGCCCAATCCGTGCACACCATGCCACGACCCTCCACTCCCTGTAGAAACCCATTCGGTAGCATGTCGATCGCTTTTTGAGTTGACTCGGGTGGGTCTCTCAAGACCCAGAAGAAACTCAATTTGGATTTCTCCAACCCGAGTGCTAACTCAGTCACCTCCTCTTGACTCAGAACAGCTTCAGTCCCTAGTGCAACGTAAACCACCGAATTCAACCTCTGCTCATCGAGCCACGTTTTTATGCTCACCCATTTCATGTCGTTAACATCTTCGTCGTCCTCCATGCATGGAGGTAAGAAACCAATAGGAACAAGCGGTTTCTGATACAAATCCCGCAAGAGATCAATCCACTCGGGTTCAAACTCGACGCACGTCCTCACGGCCACGACCTCGCTGTCTCTTATCGTTACTCCCATCCGCACCGTATCAGGTGTTTCCGAGATGTACTCGCTTGAATGCTGGTTAAACCTGGTGATCTCATACGAACGGAAAACTATGTCAGATTCAAAGGGAATCCACTCGGGGACACGTAAAAAATCCTCGATCGTGCTTCGAGGGTCTGAGCCGCCTACGAGGACTGTCGGTGGGCCAATTAAGCAAAGCACTGCAGCGTTGAAGAGGCCGCAGAAGCAGCGGTGAATGCCAAGCTCCGCCGCTGTGGAAGGAAGCCAGTGAGAAGCGAAGTCATAGATGATCCAATCTAGTTGTGAGGATTCAAGGAAACATGTTATGGCCGGTTGTAACTTGTCAATGGCTATCTTGAGGAGCTGTTGCTTGGAGAAGGAAGTGTCAATGGAGGATTCTGCATGGGGTGTTAAATTTGGTATGTGAGGGAAAGGGAGGGGTATGAGATTGATGAGTGGAGAGAGGTTTTGGGGTATTTTGGGGAGCCTCTGGAGGTTTCTGGGTGTTGAGATGAAGGAGATTTTATGACCCCTCCGAGCCAAGTGTTTGGAGAGGTGGAAGAAGGGGATGAGATGGCCCATGGCAAGCCATGGGAACATTGCTATGTGCAGAGAGTCATGGCCCTGATGAGCTTCACCTATCTCCTCCATGGAAGCAAACTTTCGTGTGAGAGAGAGAGAGAGAGAGAGAGAGAGAGAGAGATAATCAGCTTTCCATGTGTTGGTTTTTCTCTTAGGTGGACTGACGTTCGGTTTTATGGGGCATAAGAGTACAAGCGGGTTCACCCGGAGTTAGCAAGGCATATTAAAAAAAGTTACTTTGAAGATAAACTTTGAAAAGTCTGCCGCGAGCTTGCCCCGAACTCAAATGACAACATTTGAAACACACCGTTCTTTGTTTTGATTGATTGATTATTTCATGTTCCAATAAAAACAACCTATCAGGAGATGCATTCTTGAGCTGCCCAGACGCATGTGTGTTGACCAAATATGCAGTTCATAATTAATAAATAACAGCAATCATTTTCCAAACACCTTCCATCATATATATACAAATAATTGCCCAACATCATGTATGGCTTGATTTACTTGCACAGGAAATCCGATAAGATTTATAATTTTTGAAAAGAGAATGGCAGCCTTTTGACTTGATGTGGTTGTAGTAATTACTTTTTATATATGTCTTTTGGAGAAAGGGTAAATGGAAAGGGATTGAAACCATAAGTTAAGTGCAAGTTGCGTCTGGTTATGATCGTTAAGCTTGAAAGATGGCATTTTCAAAGATGAAATTATTTGGCATTATTCAAAGATGAAATTATACTTTAAAAGAGAATAATAGCGCCGTTTCTCTTTGTGCCTAATTTCGTCACCCTCCACTCACTTTGATTTGACGTCAATTTCAATATAATAGCTTGTTTGCGTGTACGTGGTGATCATCTGCTTTCTAGAAGATGCCGAGAAAAGGCTAATAATACAAATTGATAAAAAAGTACTTTTAGAAGGATAAATTATCGTCTACTGGTATCTTGGAAACCATAGGTGAATAAAATGTGCAGAGTTCCAGTGTCGTGTACATCATCCTTCTTGAACAGGTAGAGGAGCCACAACAAATAATTGGCATTTGCATTGATAGAAATCAAGGCTCACATTTGTTTTTTTTTTTTTTTTTGGGCTGATATCCCCATTTAGCTTTCATAGATCCCCTACATTTGTAATTTAAGATAAATATATAAAATGTTTTCCTCCTTAGTGAATAGTTGATAGACCTCAAGACACCTTTTTATTCTCAAATTTCAGCGTTTATCTGCTGTATTAACAAATTACAAGTCAGAAGTAACAGGTTAGGTAACACTTAATTTTATTCAGACCTGTCTAAATGAGTCAAAAACCCATTTCTTAACTCATACTTGATGATTTGAGTCATTACACAAGTTAGTTATATTCAGTAAATAGTTTAAAATGAATTTAAAATGGCAATCTCAAAAGTACATGGATGTTAAATAGATTTATGACTCTCTCTTCATTCTCTATGAAAAAATTGTACTCTATAGATTGTTCCAAATTTAAAGAAGTCTTGATGGGCTCGTAAGAAGGGTTTGACTTCACTTACGAGAAAATAGTAAACTCTCTAGATTGTTCCAATAACGAAGTGACTACCGACGCATAACAAGTCAGATTCTCGTCGCCCTTCCAACAACGCAAATGGCAAAAGTACTAAAACTCAGACCAACGTGAGCGTTGTACAGTTTTGGCATGTCCACTTTTGCGCTGATCATTTTATTCTGCGCAGTGCCCAGTGCGAAACGCGCATTTTATTTTTAAGAGTTCACGTCTGCAGAATGCATGATGAATCGATGATGACCATATCTTGGTACTGGACAAAACGAGTGGCTTGGGTTCACTTCACGCGCTTCTCAGACGCATTCTTCCATAAACGGAAGAGGAAATAAGTGATACGTTCTTCAGTTGCTTGTCGTCAAAAATAGGATGGACAAACTCTGTTGAGAGTGGAAATCTACTTAGCAAAAAGGAGTTTTAGATGGTAAACCTAGCCGTCCTCTTGCTTATATAAGTTCCCAAGAGTACTTCTCTTTCATCCACACTTCAACAATTATCGAAGCTCATTGTCCAACCATAGAAGTTAGCATCTCTCTCGCGCAGTGGAGAAAGATGGCTTATATCAAGGGTTGGGTGATGGCAATGTTGATGTTGGCTTTGGTTCCCTGGGCAACATCAGCTGAAGCACAAGCTCAAGAACCAGATAAAATCTCGGGTTGCATGTTCAAGTGTCACCTGGCCTGTGACTAGTCCAGGGTACCGCATTGCTTGGAAGATTGCCTTAAGCAATGCTGAGGCTCGACACTCCAGGAGGCCCCGGCTCACTGTAATTTAAGTTGCATGCTGTCCACATGCCTCAATGTCTATCGTGGTATGTATGACAAAACCAGTGTGGTATAGTTCTTAAAAAATTGGTAGGGTTCATGACTTACATGCTGATGATCTTTCAGAGTCTATTGAACTCCATCCACGTTTATCACTTTGAAAAGTACACTAAAGATGTCAAACACCCAAAATGTTTTGTGAGTTCGTTTTCATGAGGATTTTGTTGAATTTAATGGCAATAGTTGTATGACGTTTCTGTGTCATTATAGATGCATACGATGGGAATTTGTTCGATTCTGCTTGTGAAACAATATTCTTCCAATGACTTCTTCTTACACATATACTGCTGCTACATGAATATGCAGATGCTGGAAAATTCCAGGGTTGCGTCCATTCATGTTCCGATGCCTGCGAGTAAGTCTTGCCCACCGCACCGGGGTTTGGAAGCAATCGAAGAACAAAGTGATGGAGATGGAAGAAGGATAATAAGATGCAGAAAATAAAAAGAAGTCCATCGATATGCTGAAATTATTGGTCGATCAGCGATGTATGCTGTACATATAATGACTGAAATAAAGTCGGTTGAGAAATCGTTATTTTGGTGCCAGTGTATCCGAACCTATATCCATTTATTAACAAGCCGCTCGATAAGATCATTGTAATGAACTAAGAACATATGCATAAATATATACGGAATACACCGATCCTCCAAAGTATAATCAGAATTGCCAAAGAGTCAAATTGCCACTTTTGGTTGAGTCGTATGACTTGGCCTAACCACATATAAAGCGGACTAATCTTACAGATTGTATCGAAACATGTTGCAACTTGATGTGGTAGCAAAAAATTGGTTGAGCTGTTGTCGCCGAACACATAGGGCTATTTAATCGAGTGCTTCGCACATCTGGACACTAGTTGATCGACTTGGGTAGGACCGACGACGACACATGGTTAAAATGTTATGCTTGGGCATGAAACCTCTGGTTCCTGGCATTGAGAACCAAACATTTGTAAGAACAAAATAAAATGTTTCTACAAGAACAAACGTTTGTAAGAACAAAAATTAAAATAATTAAAAAAAATATTTACAAAGGTTTCATTAATGAACGACCCAAGCTTGAGTGCCAAGGACCTACGCACGGCCTTAATAGACTTGGGCTTGAGGGTCGGGACTAGAGCTCGAGCATTGGAGAACCAACGTTGGGATTTTCATGCCTAAGCGTAAAGTTTTCGACGCCATACCTAATCATATCTTGAAAAATGTTTTTAGACTTTTTAAAGAGGAAATCATTTTCCTGGATTTAAGTTTTGGTGGGAAAATTTTTCTGTTAACTAGGAAAATATTTTTCATTAATTCATTTTATTAACCAAAACCAAAAATAAGGAAAATACTTTCAGCAAAACAAAAGGAGCTTTAATGTTGTCTTTATTTCCCAAGATTAATTGTAATAACTAAAAAAGTCAGCACTATGCATATGTCCCACGAGATGCCCATGCCGCATAAATTAACAACCTTCTTATAATTCGAATTTTCTCGGATAGGGTCATTCTTTTGTGTCACCTTAGCATAAAAGGCTTTAATTTTGATGTTTCGAACTGAAATCTGTTTGACTAGCCATCATCTACGAAATGGTGTTTCAATTATGGGATTAAATCATCACCACCACATGAGAGAGAGAGAGAGAGAGAGAGAGAGAGAGAGAGAGAGAGAGAGAGAGAGAGAGAGAGAGAGAGAGAGAGAGAGAGAGAGAGAGAGATGGATTTTAGGGGCAATTCCAAGAGAATGACGATGGCACTTTTTGTGGCAGTGTCACTGTTACTCCTTGAGGCACCAACCATCATAGGGAAAAAGTACTAAAAAAGTCATAAACCTTTTGTATTGGTACCAATTCAGTTCTAAACATTTTAATTGGACCAATTTAGTCTTAAACATTTTGCGTTTGGTACCGATTTAGTTCATCCGGCCATTCTCTACCAGAAAAGGCTGATGTGGACTCCAAGTCAGTGCTGGCCAGCGTTGTTGGCGCTGACATGGACGCCAGAGTGCGAAACTACGTCGTTTCGCTTAAATTTTTTTTTTTAAATCGCTAAAAAAAAAATTTTAACACCCAAAACACATCACAGCATTTCGTTTACCCTAAAAGTGAAGATGCTTTGCCCACGATCTTCGCCCAAAATACGCCCAAGCCCTATCTGATCTCCCCCCGAAATTCTTAGCAACTTGCTCTAGATTTAATCTCGTCATTCCGATTTCTTGAAGCCAAGTTGTTCTTCCACCAATCGCCTTCATTAATCGAGCCCCTTTCGACTAAGGGCTTCATCCATCACCACCCCAGACTTGCCCATCTTTATGGGCGAAGACCTGATTCGCCCACAAACCCAGTTGAGACCCAACTCATCAGTCACGACCTGAAGCGAACATGAGTAGGCATTGTGGTCCCGATTTGATTGTTTTGTCGGCAGCGTTGAGCGACAACTTGGCGTGGCATCTTGAAGTTAGCGGAAAATGTGAAAAGTATGTTGTCGTGCTCCCAAATTGAGTGCATTGTCCTCTTTTTATTTTATATAATCAATTTTCCTTGATTTCTCCACGTGTGTCGTTGTTGGTTCGAAGAGAGAAAGTCTTCGCAATTACTGTCAAGTACGTCTGTGTAGTAGGGAATATAACACTCAAGTTTGGCCAAATCAATTTCTAATGAAGCATAATATGAAGAGAAAGCTTCTGTATGCTTGCGTTTGGCCAAATTCTTTGCGTGTACAATCATACGGTTGCTGGATTCCTGTGTTTTTATGCACAATATGAAGAGAAAGCCTATGTTTCCATGCACTTTTTCCTATTCTTGTACAAGCTTTTTATTACTTGAGGCATGCACAATCACAATTAAGTAATTGACTTGAGTGCACATGTATTCGGTTTCTTGATTCATTGAGGATCTCTTTTGTGGAGTAGCCATAGAAATATCAGCTGGGGCACTTGCAAACCCCACTGTCAATTGTGTCCAAATGATTATTATTTTACCAAACAAGTAAAGGTTTAGGGTGGTTTTGTCAACAAAAGAAAAATAAATAAAGAGGGGTTCATAGTTTGGCTTTGAGTTCTAATGTTTGATAACAAAGAGAGAGACTACAATTCCATATATTGTAAAAGTTAGTTTTATTGATCAAGTCCACATTGTTGAATGTACTCTACTTTTTTGGAATCCATTAACACTTTTGCTTTGGAAGTTTTGGTTTTGAATCTTTGGATGTTTTTTATTTTGAATTTTTAGATGTTGATCACCTCTGAATCTGAGTAGATGATCACTAATTTTTCTTCTAGAAACATGATGTATAGAGTGCTACATGGTATGGGACTTACAGTTCTATGTGTTGCCTTGCTTATAACATACGTTACTTTTTCTTTTTTCTTTTTTCGTGTAGGGTCAAGATGAGCGAAAAATCAGCATGGATTTGCCTTTTCCATGGTGGATTTTTATCTCGTCGCCCAATGCTTGAATACATTGGAGGCAAGTTTGACTTGGTAAAAGTTGATATTAGTTCAACAAGCTACGAAAGCTTCATTACAGACATTGAGAATGGGGTAAATAGTACATTTGAAAAGCTTTATTTTAAGATTCCTGGAAAGTCACTAGAAGAGGGGTTGACATACATATGGAATGAAAATAAAGTAGTCAATTTAGTTTTTAGTTATTTGCATTGTGGGTTAATTGAGGTATATGGAGAAAATTTTATGACCAATGAGGCGGCTGAGGGTGATGGTCAAGGTGTCGATGTGGGTGTGGATGCTGGTATTGGTCAAAGGGTCGGTGAGGATGCTGGTCAAAGGGTTGGTGAGGGCGCTGGCACTAGTGTTGGTTTAAGTAATGAGACCATGATTGAGCACGAGAGTGATTTAGATCATGATGATTTAGTTGATGAAGATGATTATATCTTGGATGATGACAATGATGATGAGGCAAACTTCCTTGTCGATGTAAGATTCTTGATTGATAATGATGATTATGATAATGAGGAGCTTCTAGAAGCAAGGAGGAACATGACAAAGTTCCATGGGAGGGCCATAAACGATTTCATTACAGGGGAAACATCCATGGGGTTGGTGTCATCCCAAGGATTGGATGTGAATAATGTTATTAATGCCGAAATTGGTTATGAAACAGAGTGCTATGAAATGGATGGAAATGAGAGTTTGGAGTCTAATGAAGGAGAAGAAGATGATGATTTGACTAGGAGGAGAAGTAGGTTTCCAAAGCATGATCCTAATTGTGCTGTGCCAATGTTTATTGTGTCTATGGCATTTGAAAGTAGTAGGCAATTCAAAGATGCTCTAATAAAGTATTCAGTGGCTGAGTGTAGAGAGATAAAATTTGTAAAGAATGACAATAAATTTGTTAGAGCAAAATGTGCACATGAAAATTTTCTTTGGAAGATTTCTAGATCTGTCGATAGTCGTACCGGATCATTTCATGTAAAGACTTATCATTCAGAACATACTTGTAGCATAAGTTTCAAGAATCGAAGGGTGACAGGTTCTTGGTTGGCCAAATACTATCTTCCTACAATAAGAGCAATGCCAACTATCAAGACTATTGCTTTCAAGGAGCTTATCAAGGAGCAATTGGGCATAGATGTGAGTATAATACAATGCAAGAAGGCTAAGTTGTTGGATTATCAAGTATTGATGGGAAACTATAAGGAGGAATATGCAAAGTTGTGGGATTATGCAGAGGAGCTTAGGAAGAAAAATGTTGGGAGTACTATTATATTGAAGGTTGAAAAGTATGATGTGCAATCTAAGGCGTTATTTGAGAAAATGTACATATGTTTTGCTGCTTGTAAGAAATGATTCATTGATGGATGTAGGAAAATTGTGGGGTTAGATGATTGCTTCTTAAAAGGAATTTGGCAAGGCCAAATCTTATGCGCTGTTGGAAGAGATGCAAATGATCAAATGTTTCCAATCGCTTGGGCGGTTGTCCGAGTCGAGAGTAGTGACACCTGGACTTAGTTCTTGACAAATTTGATGTATGACCTCAACATTTCATCCTCATATGGACAAGGTTGGGTCATAATCAGTGATAAACAAAAAGTAAGTTACTTATTTATTTTTTTATTTTGTTTGTTATGCCACTATAGTCACGCTTGTACTATATGTTTCACATTATGATCATCATTTGCAGGGCCTTGTGCAAGCTGTGGCTCATTTGTTGCCTGCAGTTGAGCATAGAATGTATGCGAGACACATCTATGCCAATTGAGGCAAGAAGTATAAAGGGATACAAATGCAAAGATTATTTTGGAAGTGTGCTAAAAGTAGTTTGATGATAGAGTTTGATGAACACTCTCAAGTAGTTCGATGATAGAGTTTGATGAACACTCTCAAGCATTAAAGAAAATTAGTCCTACCGCATATCATGACTTAGTTCAAACAGAGCCAAAGCACTGGTCTGGAGCCTTTTTTTTACCACTGATGTAAAATGTGATATCGTTGACAACAATTTATGCGAGGCATTCAATGGAAGAATTATACATGCTAGGTGTAAGTCCATTTACAGTATGTTGGAGGAAATTGGGATAATAATAATGACAATGATGCATACACAAAGGGATGCATGTGCTAAATGGAGAAAGGATTGTGGTCCAAGAATTGTTAGAAAGTTAGAAGAAAATAGAGTTGGTGCAACATATTACGAAGTGATCTGGAATGGTGAGACCGGATATGAGGTAATGGATAAGGGTGAGAAATATGTGGTGGATGTGTTTAAGAGAGATTGTTCTTGTCGAAGATGGCAGCTTACTGACATCCCTTGTCCCCATGCCATTTCTGCTTTAAATCATAGGCAAGATGATGCATATGATTATCTTGATGAATGTTACAGGAAGGCTAAGTTTTTAGATGCATATAAAAATATGATGATGCCAATTCGAGGGTAGAAATTTTGGAAACAAACTCATAGAGAGCCACCTGAACCACTTCTAGCCAAGGTCAAACTCGGTAGACGTAAATTGAAAAGATTGAGGGAGGAATGTGAGGTGGCAATTGGAACTAGGATGTTAAGGATCGGAATGAAAATGACATGTCAAACTTGCTTGAAGACATGACACAACCGTTTGACATGTCCAAGTAAGAAGACTAGGTCTACATCATCACAAACACGATTTTCAAGGCAAAACATTTTGGTTAGTATCTCCATTTTCATTGTGTAATGTAGGTACAAAAATGTATAGGTACAGTGACAAGTGGTAGTGGTGGCGGCCCTACCGGTGTGAATCCTACAGTCAAAGGCGTAAAAGCCAAAAGTTGCTCAAAGAGGCAGAAGAGACAAGATGTGGGGGGTGGATTTAGTAGTGACATGTTTTAGTTGTAACTTTTTTGTGAAGATATGTGAAGTGAAGATTTTCTTTTGATGTAACTTTTTGGTCACACACTCTTAGTTTTTGCCTTTTGAAGACAAAAGATGCCCATGTTGCACTATCTTCTAGACTTGATTGAGTTCAACTAAGACAGTAATATTTAAAGCAGCAGCAAATATTCACATTTTGATGTCATGAATTGTTAATGAATTTCATCTCTTGTTTCAATATACTTGTTGTAAGTTCTGGGCTTGAGTTTTGCATTTTTTTTTTTTTTTTTTTTTTACCTTTGTACTTCCTTAATAACCACATAGCAACTTGGATAATGATGTCCCACATGTAATAGGTTGTTTGAACCTTTAATAAGAAATTGTCTTCTTTTACTTTTTGGTAGCCATTTGGACATAAGATTGTGTGAATGTTGTTTGCTTGTTTGGTAGCCATTTGGACGTAACATTGTGTGTATATTGTTTGCTTGTTTATTATTTTGTGGTTATTTGTTCATGAAGTAATGAGATTCATTAATCATAATAGCAGGTCGTGACATCAAGAACGATATGACTTTGGTGTTGAGATTGAGAAACAAATTGCATATGACACAAGAGGGTGCAAACAACTTTCACTTTGTTTATGTTCATATTCCAACATGTGGACAAATACAAAATATATTGCAAAAATGTACAAAAATAGATTATATAACAAGATCAGTACATCATTCATCTTCGAATTTCCAAATAGCATGTTTCCTAGAATTACTATAAAGACCCACGACACAATCAACATGGCCTTCAATGTCGACACTTGTTTTTCTTCAACATTGCTTCGGTGAAATTTTGTTGACACACTTCTTGTTGATGGACACATTTCTGCATCAATCCAAATAAAAAAACCATAACTTTCTCCGATTTTATATTTCGGACAGCCATGATATCTTCTTCCTCGATTCTCCTTCATCTTTGCTGTTTGTAAAGAACATTTGAGGCCACAGTAGCAAAACATAAATATATTGTTGTTGATTAGAGGAATCTATGTCCTCGATTGTGACGAATTCATCGATGTCTTCATCAATTGTGATGATTGTAGAGTAATTGTTATCTATGCTTTCAGAATCAACACAAGCATTTTCAACCTGTAAAAAAGTTGAACAACAGCACCTTAGCATATGTCTACATGACTTAACCTCAATAGTAACAACATAACTTATTCCATCTTGAAATCAGTCTCAACAGCAAGAAATGAGGTCCTAAATGCACCTCATAATACTAACCTAAAATTCTTGTCCCCATTAGGATGCAACAAGCTTACCAAAAGAAAATGCAAATAAGAACTTCAAAAACTTGTTTCATGCTTCTAAGACAAATGCTGAACAGACTACATCATAGCATATATATTCATGCTTGGCCAAAGCCAATATCAGAGTAATTTTCCTCCCAAATTGTGTGCATGATATAAATATCGATTTCCCAAAAACTAAGCAAATGTCAGCATCAACTGCAAAGTTTAGGCAAATGAGATTTCAACTCCAATTAAGCCAACAGTTCTTGGGGAGATCAGAATCCGCAAACACAGCATGCAAGCAACGTCACCATTTTTGCCATATGCAAACTATGGTACCATATTTGGAACATGAAGACCCCCCTCTAAAATTAGGATTTTTCTCTCGAGTATATGTCAAAATCCTCTTCTCACAACAGAAAATCTCTATTGGCAGAAAATCTTACCTCGGCCAGCATGCCCAATCTGAGATCAAGAAGCAGAATCAGTGGAACATCTATTCTTGCTTTGTCCATGGACGAACTCAATTTGGTTGGATCCTGAAGTAAAAATCCAAATTTCGCATCAAAACCTTTCGCGAATTGAGGTTTGGCTCCAACGCATAATTGAATAGCCAGGAAATTCATTAACTTTTGAAGAAATTGCCTCAGCAATTTCAGCAAGTGGAACAAACAAAGTTCGAAACTTTATAGAAATGACTCAATTGACTCAAAGATTGGATCCCACCGAAGCCTCTTACCTTTAAAAATCAACATCGACGGAGTGTTTATGGAAGGAGCAATGGTAGGGTTTCTCGGGAGTTCTTCGAGACGCGTCGGGAACCCTTCTCGACGGTTTCGCAAAGATGATTCCAGCTTCAACCGCGATCCGGATGGAGTACTTGGCCTTGATCGAAGCTCTGAAATTTTTTCGGTCAAAGAAAAATGGAGGCAATTGGTGGAAGAACAACTTGGCTTCAAGAAATTGGAAAGACGAGATTGAATCTAGAGCAAGTTGTTGAGAATTTTGGGGGGAGATCAGAATAGGGCTTCCGCGTATTTTGGGTGAAGATCGTGGGCAGATGTCTTCACTTTTAGGGTAAATGAAATGCTGTGCTGCGTTTTGGGTGTTAATATATATATATTAGTGATTTTTTTTTTAAATTTAAGCGAAACGACGTAGTTTCGCACTCCGGCGTCCATGTCAGCACTGGCAACGCTGGCCGGTGTTGAGTTGGAGTCCACATCAGCCTTTTCCAGTAGAGAATGGCCGGATGAACTAAATCGGTACCAAACGCAAAAGGTTTATGACTAAATTGGTCAAATTGAAAAGTTTAGGACTGAATTGATATCAATGCAAAAGGTTTATGACTTTTTTGGTACTTTTCCCACCATCATAGAGGTCGTATCTCTCTAGGGTAAACTCTTGTGCAGATTGGTTTGTTCAGGGGCTCAAGATCCACCCAGTTGCTACAACGAGTGCATAGCAGAAAACTGCAAGAAGGGAAGGCTTACGGTGGTGGTTAACGACTTTGATCTCAGCCGCACCGTGTCCGCGCCTTTCCAACACTACTCCGATAGACTATTGAGCTTTCTTATTATAAGAAGAAAGGAATTTGGTCGAGAATTTGCTGTCTTTTTATACTTCTTGATCGCTTGCTCTTCAATGTTTGTAGGTACAAACGAAAGTGAAGCCGGTTCGGAGTCATGCTCGGACGGTTGCAAGAAAGTGTCCCTCTCCATCCTAGATCTGGAAGACATTGCGTTGAGGAAAAATAAAAATGACAAAGAAAATACTCATTTGGGAAAATATTGTCATGTTTTCTTTTCCATCTTTATAGTGCAATGATGCCATTGCTCAATCTTATTTATATAGTCTAAGTTATGATAATTTAGCGAAATTATATAGTTTTATGCCTAAAATTCTGGATTTTTTTTTTTGTATTAGTAAATTTCTATAAGTACTGGTAAGTGAAAAAACTATTGTTAAAAGAATGACTGGTAACCTTTTTTTTCCTAACTTTTAAGTAAATTAGCAACATTTGTTTTAAGTTTGCAAATTATTGATTACCTACTAACTTGCCAATTTTTGTTTGCATAACTTACTAATAGTTCAAGTTACCAAATTTTATCTAATGTTATCGACTTAAATTACATTGACTTGTCAACTTTGGTCATATTTAATCAACTAATCTTGGTTACCAACTTTCATTTGTGTCAATTGCCAACATTTAATTGGTTTTTCTAACTTACCAGCTTCTTCATTACGTTACAGAATTTTATTTGTCTTGGTTAGCAACTCCTTAAATTTGCTAACTATTTTAAGAGATTACTAACCTAATTAGCACAATTCACAAACTTTTCTTTGATTATATTATTACCAATTCTCTTGATGTGCCTACAAACCTTTATATGTTTCGTAATTTGCTAACTTTTCTTATCGCTTACAAACTTCTATTTATCTTTCATACAAGCACCTTATTTTACTAAATTTTTCTAGAAATCACTAAACTTAATTTGAGTGATTTAACAACTCATCCCTATAAAGTTACATAGTATTTTTGGGTTACCAACCCTCATTTAGAGTTATCTACCAAGTTTATTTTCTTGTAATAATAACTTTCCTATCCTTCACCAACTTTTATTTAACTTTCATAAATTTTTTACCCGTTTAAGCAGTTTCAAATAAATGCAGGAACTTTATTGCAGCCTTTATTTCCAACGACTAATGTTAACGGCTAGAAAAGCTGGGACTATCCATTTGCGCCACGAAATAGCCATGCAGCATAAGTTAATAAACTCTCCCTATAAAAGCGTGAGGAGTTTTACTACATTAATGTTTCAAAATGAAGTTATTTCAGTTCTATTTGACTATCTTTCATCTATGAAAAGATATTTTTAATACGGGATCTTATCTTTTATAAATTAAAGTTGAGTAAAGCGTTATAATTTTATGAATAACAATAGAATTGGATATGAAAAAGATTATTCCTCTTAAGTACAGGCTTTGTCAATTGTAGCTTACAAGGTGTGCCAAGCAAGACGTACAAATGTTAACATTTTGCGATTCAGCAGCATCTTCACCTCGACACTCAATAAAAAGTTCGGTAAATTTAAGAAAAAAATGGATAAACTTCAAGAAATAATTCAAATGAGAATTGATAATCTAAAATTAACTGGCAATCTAATCAGTAAAAAGTTGATTTGTGATACAAATATAATTTAATTGGATGTATGGATGGTTTCGTGATAATAGTAATACAGTAGAAATGCCACAAACTCGAGCGAGAGAGACAAGCGTTACTGCAAGGGTGCTAGCATGTCGAAAGAGAAGAGAAAAGGGCTGAAGAGTTGTTTGACCTTTGCACGATAAAAGATGTTTTAATAACATTACGGGTGGAAACAACCCCACTTTTCCTTGTGTTGTGAAGTGATTTCATTATGTAGATTATATATACACAGACACATATGATCTTATAATAACTGTATTTATTTTAGCGTCACTCTTGGTCAAATCTCAGTATCTTCTCAGGAAAAGGAATCGATGCTCTTAAATGAGAAGGCCGTTAATGATTCAAACTTTTCATTTTTCATTTTCTAGATATATAGTAGTCTTCCATTGTCGAGAACCAACAGACCCATTTCTACAATCCTCTCGCGTCTAGGGCTTCTTTGTGTCTTTCAAAACTTGGAGAGCAGTCACAAAATCCGAAAAAAAGGCCAAGAAATATGAGTTTCAAAAGCTCGGAGAAAGCGATGCCGACGGTGATGATAATGGTGGTATTGATGCTGTGGGTTCCAAGGGTGCAATCCTCCAGCTATGAGGTGTGCAAGTTGCTGTGCAGGCTTGAATGTACTTTTGTGGAGCACAGGAAAGGTTGCATTTTGACATGTATTGCGAACAAATGCCGACGCCCGATCCCGGAAGGCGTCGGCTATTGCAGGCTTGGTTGCGTGATCTCTACGTGTTCTGTCTTCGGGAGTGATGCTGGTACGTGCACAGTTCTCAAACCCCACCCCCCCCCGACCCCCGGTCTCTTTTCTCACTCTAAAAAACATTTCATTTTATATATCTCCATGACGTATGAAACAAAGCAAGATTATGACTTTTTAAGATATGGGTTCTCTCCCAAATCCTAGCAAAATCCATCATGAATTTATTGAAGCCTTTTGACTGCAAGTGTTTTGTTGTATGCTTCAATGAAAAATATCGGCAGCTGTATGAAAAGGCATGTATCTGGGTAGAAATCTAGAAAAATTCAAGAAATCGACACCCCAATTTAAGCTATGGCAGCAATATTGGCCTGTGTAAGCGTTACTTCATGTTGTTTTTCACAAAACTTAGACCAGATATTAAACTCACTTGTTTAGGTGACGGTCAATCGTGTCTTAAAGATGTTGAATCATAACCCTTATAATTATTAGTGATGGCTAAAATCTCTTCGCAAGACGTCATCGGTCGGCATGCCATGAAAGGCCGTCCTGGCTTGCTACCGGGGATATTTAGATTTGGTGCATAAACACAACAAAGTAGAGAGTAAATGCAAGAAAGAAAAATTAAGACATAAGGTTTATCCTAGTTTACTCTTACGCTAAATTCAGCAGAAGATTCTATTATAATCAGCACCTCTAATCTCTCCATTATAAGGCACAATTATATAAGTGACAGTGTAGCTATCTATGAGTCCAAATTCAAACTACCAGTAAAATACAGGCCTAAACTAAAAAAGCTTTTTGGTGTAGTGGGGCGTTGCCCCCTAGGATCCTTGCCGAGTGGCCCCTCACCCCTTCTTGCTTGCCAGGAACCAGAACTCCTGTACTTCCTTATTAATAGGGAATATGAACCACACCCTAGCATGAAGAGACAAGCATCATGTCGTTAGAAGTTTCTACGAGGGACGGGATGCCCATCCCTCGAGAGTCAAGAGGGAGGATTGAAGCTTTTGAGGGACGGCTGCAAACTATTTTAGGGACTACAGAAACCCTCCTTAAATCCTAGTCTCACTATCAATATTCTTTGAATTTTGTTCAGAAGATCTCTCTTTAGTGGTCCATTTTTTGTTATACCTTCTTTGTCATGATTTTCTGATTATTCCACTTTGCATTATATTTTAGATTTGACCGCCGCAGAACTATGTAATTCAGAATACCATGTGCAAGTTAAATTACCATACGTTTCATGAGAAACTTGATTTTGCATTTTGCTTTAATTTGTCGCCCTCTAAATCTTGCTTTTCTGCTTTCATGCAGATGCCGACAATGCGTCAAGATGTGCGGATGCATGTTCTGATAGTTGCACAAAATCTTACAATATTGCCTCAATTTCGACTATGAAAAACCAGAAAAACAATTGAAGCAGATATGTTCTTTTGTGTTTAAATTAAAGATATGTGGAATAAAATTAGAGTTCAAAGGCTGTTAGTTTTATCGGTCTTTTTCAAAATTTGAACGATGAAATCAAGATATGTAACGTGAACTAAAATTTTACATTTGTGAACCGCAAATTAAGAGTGAGTCAAAACATAAAATTCCACTAATTACTTAATATATATCTTAAGCCATAAGCATATATAAAATTCTGCTAATTACTTAATATATATCTCAAGGAAGGAATCTCATAAAATATAATCAAGGAAGAACCACCATCTATGACAAAGGTATACTGATTTCGAGTATATATTATGACTTCTACGCATATGAAGATATTGCTACCTGCATTTTACTAACATATAAATATTATTGAGACAGAAATTAGACATTCTTATATGTTAATTCACTAAAATTACATCGTAGAATAAGGAACTATGCTATCAAAACATATTAATACATCAAAATATACAAGAGAGTTACATCATCATATAAAAAATTATGAATAGATCAAATCAGAACATACCCATCGAATTGTACACTCAGTAACAAATTGATAGACTCATTTGCAATTTAGAAAATTATAGATTAACCTAATAAATACATCATTTAGACTTCGAATCGATCAACTTGCATGAAACGAATCAAGGGTCAATCAATTTTGATGACTATGATCCATAAATAATTACTTACTCCATATATCCATCTATAGCTGCTTTGGTATTTGCTCTACGTTGCCAATAACAAAAAGAAAGGATAGACTAGAGAGATGTATTTTAATAACTTAGTTTTTGCCTGGCTGAAAACTGCCAAGCGGTACAAATCAAGAATCTGTTGGAAAAATATTAGATAATATAAAAAAATAAGTATTAATGGAAACATTTTGGACAAAATGAGAAAATAAGATGAATTGTTTGATGTGTGCATATACTGTCTTAAGGATAATTTTGCTTCTCGGAGTATGGAATTCGATGCAATAGCTTTTAGGGGCCATCTTCCAAAATACAATAGACCTTCTTATTTACTTTGCATGGAATAATAGAATAAAAAGAGTACCAAAAAAAGAAGAAAATATACTTGAAGAAAAAAAAAAATTCCTCTTTAGATATGAACATCACTTTTCAATTAAATTCGGAGTAG
This sequence comes from Eucalyptus victrix, assembly GCA_016097545.1. Lineage (NCBI taxonomy): Eukaryota > Viridiplantae > Streptophyta > Magnoliopsida > Myrtales > Myrtaceae > Eucalyptus > Eucalyptus victrix. The sequence goes on along the minus strand of CM027840.1, from coordinate 3,524,282 downwards.
CAATTTGTAGGTAAATAAAAGAAATCCATTTTCCATCGTCAATTCTTGCATTGATTAAAAATAGTTACAAATCCGTTTTAGAATAGATGACTTCCATGGCAATCATAATTTCAATAAAAAAACGTTAGTGTCAAATATTTCAAAACTGTTGAAACATCTAACAAAATCAGTCAATTTTGTTGACTATGATCCATGAATAAGCACTTCCTCCGTACATTCATCTATGGCTGCTTTGGTTCTTGCTCTACATTGACAATAACAGAAAGAAAGCATAAAGTAGAGAGGTTTTACGATAATTTTGTTTTGTCTGGCTGAAAACTGCCAAGGCACGGTCAATGCATGACTTAATTAGCGAAATGCACAAATTCGTTCAGCTACAGTCAACCACGTAATTGCACAGATGTGGTCATTCGACTTCATTTCTGTATGAATGTACTTGATCACTTGAGTAAACAGTGATGGAGCCGGGAATTCCGTCGAGGTGACAAACGGTTTTTGTCAAATGTGATTTTGGAGGCTAAATAAATATATCTCAATTTCTGACGCAAGAAACTTATTTAAGAAATAATACAAGGAACTTTTAAGATGTTATATAATAAATATATGCACTTCTAACAACAATTGCTCGAAATATGAGGAGATAACATATCAATTCTGTTCTTACAAAAGTCGCGCTCGTCCGGGTATCAAGACAAAATGGAACTCCCTTTTTTAAAAAAAAAGGACAGAAAAAGGAACCGTCTCGTGTTTGTTTGGGCTATTTTAAAATGTAAAAACAACTTCTTACTTTTTCGCTAAAGGTTTACAATACTATTCAAATTATAAAAAAAAAAAAAAAAAATTTAAATGTTTAATCTATGTGTTAAGATTTATATATTGTGAAAATTTGTGATGTTTCGGTTAAAGAAGAATCAAGATGCATCCGTATAAATATCTAAACCAAGCCAAATGCAAAAAAATAAAAATCTATCCAAACGTTTCCTAGCTAGTTTTATTCTTTGATACGCTCATAGAACTATATAGAAAACATTTACTTGCCGACCAAAAAAAAAAAAAAGGTAAGTTATTTACTGTCTTGCCTATTAATGATTTCCTGACCTCATAAACTAATTTTATTGAGAAAATACAGAAGAAAACTTGCCTTACTTAGACAATCACCAATAAAAATAAAAATAAAATGAAAATGAAACTAGGCCAAGATTGTTTTCCTTCATGCCCCCACTTGGGTTCAAAACTTGTATTTATAGCTGTCCCTGTTCATGTTCTTTGTATTGCTGAGCGTTGATCCTTTTGAGTGTATAGAGAGAGAGAGAGAGAGAGAGAGAGAGAGAGAGAGAGAGGCATGGACGCGAAGGGTGTTGCAAAGAGAATAGCCATGGCACTGTTCACTGCTGTGTTGATCCTCCAGGCACCGAGGGTCACCGAGGCTTCGTCTCTCAAGTGCAAAGCATTGATCGGAATCTGCAAAGCCACTTGCGCAATCACCATCAAACCGCCCCTTTGCCTCGACCAATGCATCCCGCCTAGCTGCCGGAAGAAAACGCCCGCCGAGGCCCTCAGTAGCTGCGATCTCCGTTGCAGTAACTCTGTGTGCTTCAAACGCTATTCAGGTATTCGATTTGCTGGCACTAGTCAATGTTATTGGCACTAGATTATTTCTCAGTGTAAAATGCAATCGAGTTGATCTTCGCACATCATTTTTTTTTCCCAAATCAATGACCACGCACGGGACCAATTTTCATTTTTTTAGGTTTAGGCTTTCGAGTAAGGATTGAGGATACACGTCATTTCCGTCAATGACTTCTTCTTTCAATGTCTTCTTCTTTCAATGTATTTGTTTCTGTCATTGGCCATTCTGTCTAGTCAATCTTTCTGTCTCTCAAGACTCAATTTGGTCATTCTTGTGTCATAATCCATGATTCTCCCGTGCTCGTGGACTCTTGGAAGTGAAGCTTGGGGTTATCGAGTAAAGAGTGATGATATAGAGGGGATGAATTCAACTAGTTCATGGAAGTGGCGTCAGGACGGTTGGTATTAGAAGTTCTAAGTTAAAAGGATTATATAAGAGTTCTAAAGGAGAGGTTGATTTCCTATGCACAAACTGATCAGGAGTTGATGCCACTCTCCTAATTAGGCCATGGTAGACCAAAACAAATTGTTGAGCCTAAAGAGGGTCGTTATCTCGCTTGATGGACTAGACTCTCGAGTCAAGTTGGACATTGTATAATCTCGTATTAAAAGCTATTTGCCATATTGTTCTCTGGAACAATATGGTAGGAAGGCTAGTCTGGCAAATTTGCTCACAATGCGCTGTCTGGGTTATTTCGCAGCCAAAGAACTACTGACCCGTGTATCTATCATTCTCAATAGCTTTAGTCACTCATTTGGCCCTGACATCACTTTTTAACATCACCATCCTACCCACCGCATTGACCTACCCGATCGCGATCGTCTGCTCCCTAATCCCTTCTCCACCCCAAACCCACCAACCAACCCCCCCCCCCCCCCAAAAAAAAAAAAAAAAAAAAAAAGAAAAAAGAGGCAGATAGGGCATTTTTTGCCCAGACAATTTTCATGGCAATCTGTTGTACAATTGTTCCCGACTTTTCTATTAACTAGCCATTTTGACGTCTGCAGATGCTGAGAAAATTAAAGACTGTTTGGATTCATGCTATAACGATTGCGAGAAGTCTCCCACAAAATCCTAGAGTCTTCTTCAGCTGAAGATCTGAAGAAAAATGAACGTGAAAGGCTCTTGAGCCCACTGAAGTATTGGAAAAAGAAAAAAGAAAAAGAGTCACCCATTTGAAAATTGCTGTCGCGAACTGTAATGATGGTTTCAAATGTCGTAATAATTAGCGTGCTCAAGGCTTTTTGAGCATCTTATTGCTCGGTGCTTTTTATGTCACAATAAGTTAGGCACTTCATTTCAACATCAGAGTGGCGAGACAGACGCCTCTTAAAGGCGATTCCAAGAGAAAAATTGCACTACTTTGTGGCCATGTTTTTAGTAGCTTTACTTCCACCCTGGGGTTAAGATAGACGATTCTAACGTGCCTTTCAAAAAGTAAGGTCTCTTTTTTTTTTTCCATGCTGATAGATTATTTAAAAAAAAGTTGGTAATTATGAAAAGAAAACTTCACTGGATTTTTTGGTAACTTATTGATAATATATCGACATTATTATGAAATGACTATTTTTTACCAACACCTTCAACTACTTACCAACTCTTACTTGAACTTACTAATCTTTATTTGAGTGGTTTTATCAACCTTCTCCTGATTAAATTATCATAATTAGTTCTAGATTTAGGGGTGAGCTTGTCCCGTCCAACCCGAGAACAAGTCCAGTCGACTCTGGCTAGTTGCCAAATCACAAGAGTTGGAACTGAAAATAACCAGTCTAATTCCTGATTCCTTGTGCTGGGTCAGATTGAATCGGTATGCCTTATTTTTTTTTTTTCAATTTTTTTTCTCTTCTAGAACTCAAGCTGCATTCAAGGCAGAGGCAATATGCATTGTAAAATTTCTGCTTGGATCCAAAGCGAAACTCCAAAATCATGATTAAAACTTGGATTAAACTAAACCTTTGTTTTTTTTTTTTTTTTTTTTTTTTTTTTTTTTTACAACAAGATAAGGAACTCATGCTAAGTTTCATATTAAAAAGGAAATTCATTTATACTTAGCAAAAAAAAAAAAGAGTCTTAGATTATCAAATTCCAATACAAGAATTTTCATTATCTACAAAAAGAATAAGCATACTTAAATTAAAAAAAAAAGAATTATAGCTTCCCAAAAAAAAAAAAGAGAGAGAGAGACACACAACGCCAGTTCTCAGGTGGACAAGTTTGGTGTCTAGTTCCACATATTAGGAATTGATCCTACTTGGTTGAATCCAGGTTCGAGGGTGGGTTGGTTCACACCTTGAAATTGATCACTCTATATGTATTACCAATCCTAAGTTGAGTTATTGACTGATGGTCTCTTGTTTTCTTCTAATTTATCAACTTTTTTAATTGTTTATTAACTTTTAATTTTCTTTCTTAATAATACCTTAAGTTTATTTACATTATATGAATTTATCGACATTTTTACTTGTGTAATTTATCAGCTTTTCATTCATTTATTTATTAATTAGTTTTGATTTATCAACACTTGTCGGTGTTGCTTACCAACAATTACAATCAACCAACTATACTGTTAACTTACAAGCTTTTATTTGCATTATATACCGATCAATTCTACAAACTCTCCGTAAAAATTAGCAACATCGCCCATAGAGATAGCTCTTTCATTAAATGTACGAAATTATTGCTCTTTTGGCTTATAAAGATAACTCCGGTGGGACCACTCGCTAGGGTGGCTCTGCTGGTTCGTAACTCCCTCTTCCGAAAGAGAGGTCAAGCGTACGACTCCCCTGCGAAGCAGAGGACGCAACAGAGGCATTTAGGCAACTTACCTGGTGCACGTGTGTGGTGGTTAACTTTACCGGGGTCACCAAAAAAAAAAAAAAAAATAATAATAATAATAACTCCGGTGGGTCAAAAACAGCAATATGCATAACGTGCCACTAGGTAATCATGCAAGAGAAGTAAACAGAAAGTGGGCCACCATCGTCAACGCTAGCTCAACACTGAGCTCAACACTGTGAAGGGATGACCTATTTTATTTGTCATTTTCATAAAGGACAATTAACAAACTATATTGTATATCAAAGTATTGTTTCAAAATTGAACTCCGCCGTGCTTGGTGGTTTCCAGAAGAACAGATATAATAATCACCCTAGAACCTACTCACCCCTATATTCAACCATTGCTTCACTATTATGAGAATTTTTTTATGTTTACTATTCTGTGCATAAATATGTGATTTGCAGTCATAAGATAGCAAAAAGTTAAGTAGGCTTGGACCTACATGTATGGACCTCCTATTGAAACGATGAGATGTGACAAATGTATTGTCCTTTTATTTCCACGTAAAAAAATAAAATAAAAAATTGCCCCTAATAATTCAAGACCCTATGTAAATTGTCACATGGCAAGCATTGCAACATGACCTGATATTGGGCTAGTACATATCTACTAAACCTTTTATCTTATGAGCTCTAACCATAGTAGGAAAATTACAAAAAAGTTTTAAATTCATTATATTTTTGCCAATTTAGTCATAAACCTTCTAATTATGTCAATTAAATCATAAATCTTTTTGCATTTTACTAATTGAGTTCATTTGATTAATTTTGGATAGAAATTGCTGACATGGACGTTGGCCATTCTATATGACACCGCTGGCATTGACGTGTCAATTTTAAATAATTTATAATTTTTTATTAATTTTATTTTTCCTTTTACTATAGTGAGTGAGGGTCGCCAAGCTGTGGCCCACACCAACTGCTAGTGAAGGCTTCACTAACCTCACTCGCCCTTGCTGGCAATCGGGGAGGCTGGCCTTAGCCTTGCCCGCAACCGACAGTTGGGATGCCCTCACTGGGCCCTTTTTGTCCATGACCACAACCATGAGCTCCTTGACACTATTGATTGATCTCTACTAAAAACGAAGAAGGGTGAGTGAAAGTGGCTTCACGAACACCCGAAACCTAGTCACTCAGTTAATGGAAAAACGTAAAATTAGGGGAAATGAGAAGCAAATGCTAACGACATTGACGTCAAGGAGGAGTTGAGAGGAATCGATGGCCGTGGGCAAGGTAGCCTAGCCCAAATTTGGGCAAGGCTGGCCTTGCCTAGATTTGGACAAGACCACGCAATCTCTTGCCTACGATAGGTGAGGGCCTAACAACCCTCGCCAACCACAGTAAAAAAGAAAGAAAGAAAAGAATAAATAAATTAAAAGAAAAAAATCATCCATATCAGCGGCAGCTATGCGATGTAGGATGGCTAGGCAGTTTACATCAATGATTTTCATCCAAAATTAATTGAATGGATTCAATTGATAAAATGTGAAAATGTTTAAGATTTGATTGCTATAATTAAAAATTTTATGACCAAATTGACAATAGATTTAGGACTTTTATGATAATTTTTCCAAATTATAGTTGTATCCGTAATCTACTTATTCAACGCTACTTTCCATTCAAAACAGTCTTCTCATGACACCAAGGGAGAACGTAATTGTTAGTCATAAATGAAGGCCTCAACTGACTCCGCTTTTCAAGAGTTGAAAATATATATAAATATATATATGTATGTATGTATTCAAACTCATGTGCAAACTTATTGCGCTGGGGAACCTTTTTCGGCTTCATAAGAAGAAAACTAGAGTGTTCTTCTTCGGGGAGAGAGCAAAACATGAGCTCCAATAATCTCAAGGAAACGATGTCGATGGTGATGGTGATGATGATGGCGATGCTGTCGTTGGGGTGGGCATCCAAGGTGGAATCCGAACCTAACTTGAGGGTGCCATGCCCCCTCAAGTGCCACCTTAAATGTCTGTTCCATATTCCCTTTCTCGATTGTTATATCCGATGTATTCCGGGTCTGCCGTGTCAAGGGAACTCTCCGCTACTGCAATGTTGGTTGCATCGCATCGACATGTCTCGACTTCGAAGGCGGTGCTGGTCATTACCTCTATTTTCGCCTTTCTGGCATTTATCTATGTATTTTTTTTTTTTGGTAAAGACATTTATCTATGTTCAACATGGAGATGAGGAAAAATTACTTAAAAATCTTAAATTCATTGCAATTGCACTATTTAGTAATAAATATTTTATTGGCCAATTCAGTCCTAAAATTTTTGTAATTGTGCCAATTTAGTCTATCCGACTAAATTTGGTTGGATATTTGGCAAACGCTAACGTTGGTAGTTTTTAATAATTTTTTAATTTTTGAATAATATTTTATTTTTTCCTTTTTTTCCCTTCTTCCTTCTTCCTTTGACTAGTTGAGGCAAGGCAATTGATGAGGCTCGCCACTGTTGGCCACTAGCGAGGCCTTGCCAAATCTGGCGAGGCTTGGCCTCAATTAGCCATGGTGAGGCCATCCTCGCCGTTGTTGGGCGACGCTCGCCCTTGCTAGTGGTCGGGCAAGGCTTAGCCTTGGACAACCATGGTGAGGCCGGCCTCGTTTTTGTTGGGCAAGGCTTATGCTTGCCATGACTAAGTAAGGCCTTGCTAGATTTGGCGAGGCTTGGTCTTGCCCAACCATGGTAGGGGTCGACCACGCCAATGATCAACCTTTGCCACTGGCTGGAGAGAGAAGGAAGATGGAGAAAAAAAAGAGAAAGAAAAAAAGGAAAAAAAGAAAAGAAAATAATAAAAAATTAATAAAAAATTTGAAAAAATAAAAAAAATATTTTTAAAAAAATTTCCACATCATCATTTGCTAGCTGGATGAATTGAATTAGCATAATTGTAAAAGTTTAAGATTGAATTAGCAAAAAATAAAAAGTTTAGGACTATATTGACACGATTACAATAGGTATATGACTTTTTTGGTGGTTTTGCTCGAAGATAATGATTCATTTGTGACATCTCTCTAGCCCTTTTGAATCCACTAGTTACAACCATTGTCCGAGAGTTACTTCATGAAAAAGAAGAAAAAAAAAATCTCATTTGAAATTATCTCTCTAATCATTTAGAAATTTGGCATGTACTTTTAGCTAATCAGATCCAGTGATGAAGCACACAAAGGCTTTTCGAAATTTCTTGACTTGTTTGGAAGTTTCTCTTTGATGGTCTTTTTGTATCATGCTTTGAAGGGTAGAGACCGGGTTAACCTTTCAGAGTAGGATTTTAACCATCGTTCACCTTTCATGGAATCTATCTGGAAAAATTTGAGGTCGAGACCATTTTTTGAATTTATGTTGTTGTAAAGAGAGATTGGTTTGGGTGTTTAGATTGCTATTATAATTTAAAACTGACCACTACAGAACCACTAATTAAAATTTTTTGTCGGGTATCAGATCTAGTATTTTGCGTACATATCGCCAAAAGATTGAGTAATTCTTTTCTTGATAATTGTCTATGTCATTATTCCCTGAACCATGTCTCCTTCTATTCTCTTGCAGACCCTAAGAAGGCGAAAATGTGCGCAGGGGCATGTTCCAAGGATTGCGAGAAGTCGTTCAGTAGTATCTCGAAGTCAGAGAATGGGAAAAACAAATAAATCAAATGATTCCGTGTGATGTTTGAATGGCGAACATAAAATAAGAGCACTATCCTACTTGCAACGTCTGTTGATCGAATGACTTTTGCGACACATCTAATTTCATATGCGCAATGATACTTGAGAATGCCCATCACCTGGGTACTCCTTTTGATAATTTGATCTGCATGGATTTGGACGATACGATTATAATTTGCATCGTAATTATGAGATATCTGTCAGAAGTGTCGAAACTAACTATCAATTTGGACAAAGCACTACATCGCGAAGCTGTAAAGAAGATATATTATTTGCAAATCATTTAGAACCTATTGCGCAGTATGTTGCTTATCTTTTAACTAGGTCGGAGGTGAATATGTTCTTACGTATGAAAGCTACCTAATTACACGCCTCCTAATTTATTAAAAAAGGAAGAAGAGAAAGCAACGTACAACAATAAGACACGATTCGAAAGAGTGACTTTTTGTTACAATTCCATTCTCTTTGAAATTAAAAATGAGAAAATTAGTGTCTTCTTTTGTAGGCCCCCCCCCCCCCCCCCCCCCCCCCCCCAAAAAAAAAAAAAAAAAACATTTAACAATACAACTATGCAAAGTAATAACTTTGATTTGAATGTATCAACGTCCAGTTGGATATGCGATTCCAAATTTAACCTTATCGGCACTTTCATTAGATGTGAATGGTAATGAGAATCTTCTTAACAATGAAAAATCTGTCAAAAAAGGGAAAAACAAGGAAAAAGAATTAAATTAGGTCCGCAAATTTTAAATTTCGATTGGATTTTTATAGGCAATTTCATCTCTTTAGGAAAAATGGGAGTTTTTAAAAGAGGGAGTTGTAATAGCCCCCAAGAGAAGAAAATCCCAACTTGAAAATAACAGCCCATAGCCGGCAGGTTTATCATGTCTTATTTGGAAGGTGAGGATTTATCTTTGTCCTTTAGAGTTGATCACGAGGAAACTCCCTAGCCTCAAATAAATCTCCCTCCATCCAAAAAACGTTGAAATTATTGACAGATAAAGTATTAACTCGACCTATGTGGATGGACACAACTTCCTCTTTACACACTGTCAGTAATATTCGATGAATGAGAGTCGAAATCGAATAACCATATAAGCAAATAGAAGATTCTCTCCCTACATCTATATAAACAGTAAAATCACATCACTCTATAAGCAAATATAGCAAATAGACTCATTTACTCATTAGTTTTTGTCATATGTGATTTTGGATCCATTCGTGGCTAAATAAATGTATCACAATTTCCGACATAAGAAACTTGTTTAAGATATAAATAAATAAAAACATTTAAGATGATGTATACTAAACATTTGCAGAAATGACAGCAATCGCTCAAAATATGAGGATATAACATAGCAATTCTGTTCTTACAAAAGTTGCACTCGCTGGGTATCAAGACAAAAAAGGAACTCCTTCACAAAAATAAAAGGACAGAAAAAGGAATTCTCCCGTGTTTGTTTAGACTGTTTTTAAATGTAAAAACAACTTCTTACTTTTTCACTAAAGGTGGGATAAGTACGCTAATGGTGCCATAAGTTGTGTACAGCGCTCACTTTGGTGCCAAAAGTTTCGATCGGATCACTTAAGTGCCAAAAAAATTTGAAAAACGCTCACTTTGGTGCCAACTCCGATCTGGTTGGCCGAAAATCCGATGTGGCACTTTTTTATTAATTTTTTAAGCCGATGTGGCTCACCGGAGAACACAGTCAGCATCTTAACACTAAAATGGCGCCGTTTGGTGTCTCCTCCATTCAAAACCCCAATCTCCGGCCGTCGCCATCCTCAATGGTCCTTGCGCCCGGTGGCCACGGCTTTGACCCTGACCTTGACCCCAACCTCGACGATGGCCACTCAACGACAGTGGCTCCAACCTCGACCCCGACCCTGACCCCGACGATGGCCACTCGGCGGCCGTAGCTCCGACCCAGACCCCAACCCCGACCCCGACCGCGACGATAGCCACTCGATGGCCCGACCCTGACCCCGACGATGGCCACTCGACGGCCGCAGCTTCAACCTCGACCCCGACCCCAACCCCGATGACGGCCACTCGGCGGCCAAGTCGAAACCCTAATTTCAATCCCCAATGAGTTAAACGGCATCGTTTTTGTGAGGCCATTCATGTAGGACAGCAAAACAAGGTCGTTTAAGGCCTTGTCGATTTTTTTTTAAAAAAAAGCTACATAATTATTTTGGCCGGAATCTTTCGCCGGTGGCACAAAGTGAGCGTTTTTCCTCCAATTTGGCATTTAAGTGATCCAATAGAAACTTTTGGCACCAAAGTGAGCGCCGTACATAACTTATAACACTACTAGTGTACTTATCCCCACTAAAGGTTTACAATACTAATGAAATTCAAAAAATAGAAAAAAAATTATATGCAAATCTGTACGTTAAGATTTATGCGTTGTGAAAATTTGTAGTGTTTCGGTCAAAGAAAAATTAAGATGTGTCGGTAAAAACATTAAAAAAGAAGAAGAAGTCTATCCGAACTTTACCTGACTAGCTTTATTTTTTAATGCGCTTATAAAACTATATAGAAAACATTAACTACAGTGACTTATGCTCTATGATTTATGAAAATCGAAGAGAATTGGTCGAAACTAAGCATTCTGAGGTAAGTTATAGCTGTCCCTGTTCACGTTCTTTGCATTGCTGAGTGTTAATACTTTTTGAGTGTAGAGATAGAGAGAGAGAGAGAGAGAGAGAGAGAGGCATGGATGCGAAGGGTGTTGCAAAGAGAATAGCCATGGCATTGTTTATGGCGGTGTTGATCCACGGGCACCGAGGGTCACGGAGGTGATGTCTTTCAGGTGAACGTAATCTGCAAAGCCACCTGCTCGATCAACATCGGGCGGCTCCATTGCCTTTACGAATGCTTCCCGCCTAGCTGCCAGAAGAGAAGGCTCGCCGAGGCCCTCAGCAGCGTGTGCTTCAACGCTATTCGGGAATTCAATCCGCCGGCACTAGTCAATGTTGTTGGCGCTAGATTATTTCTCAGTCTAAAATACGATTGAGTTGATCTTCGCGAGAGAGAGGCATGGATGCGAAGGGTGTTGCAAAGAGAATAGCCATGGCATTGTTTATGGCGGTGTTGATCCACGGGCACCGAGGGTCACGGAGGTGATGTCTTTCAGGTGAACGTAATCTGCAAAGCCACCTGCTCGATCAACATCGGGCGGCTCCATTGCCTTTACGAATGCTTCCCGCCTAGCTGCCAGAAGAGAAGGCTCGCCGAGGCCCTCAGCAGCGTGTGCTTCAACGCTATTCGGGAATTCAATCCGCCGGCACTAGTCAATGTTGTTGGCGCTAGATTATTTCTCAGTCTAAAATACGATTGAGTTGATCTTCGCGCACCATTCTATTTTGCCAAATCAATGGTGATGCACGGAAAAATTGTCCAAAAAAACGAGAGGTTTTTTGGACAATTTACCTGTCAATTCATTGTACATAGTTCGTGACTTTTCAAATAACTAGCCATTTTTATTTTATTTTTTATACCCAGCATCCGCCGAGCCTGCTGGGCAGCCTACGGCCCGTAGAGTGCGCGGTGCCCCCTGGAACAAGCGTCAATACCTGGGGGGAAGCTAGTACAAGACCTCACCACCATAGCTCCCCACTTAAGACATGTTAGATTTGTAGAGTTTTGACCCTGGGACCTCTACGTTGAAGTGCCCAAAGCCAAACCAACTTAGCTGCCCACCAATGGGTATAACTAGCCATTTTGATGTTTGCAGATGCCGAGAAAATTAAGGACTGTTTGGGTTCATGCTATGACGATTGCAAGAAGTCTCCCAGAAAATCCTAGAGTCTTCTTCGGCCGAAGATATGAAGAAAAATGAATGTGAAAGGCTCTTGAGCCCACTGAAGTATCGAAAAAAAAAAAATGCGCCCTTTTGAAAATTGCTGTTGTGATCTATAATGACGTTTTCAAATGTCGTAATAAATTAGCATGTTCAAGGCTTTTTGAGCATCTTAATACTCGGTGCTTTTTTTTTTTTTTGTCACAACAAAATATGTATATTTCGTTACGACATTAGAGTGGCGAGTGGACAATCCTTAAAGGCGATTCCCAGAAAAAAAAAAAAAAAAAAAAAAACTGCATTGCTTTATGGCCATGTTTTTATTAGCTTTGGTTCCACCCTAGGGCTAAAATGGACGATTCTACCGTGCCTTCCATAAAGAACATATTTTTTTCTCGTGCTGGTAGATTATTAAAAAGAAAAGTTTGTAATTGTGAAGAGAGAACTGTTAGAATTGTTTGTTTCTGTTTTTTTTTTTTTTTTTTTGGTAAGGTAAGATTAGTATTTACTTTTAACCAAAAAGAACTTTACAACAAAGTAATCTCAGCACCAACAAAACTTGCACTCATGATGACAAACAAGTCAATAAGAGTGCAAGGGTGTCGAATATAAAAGAGAACGAGGGGAAACCAAAATAGTGGCAACCCTCAAGCAAACTTTACATAGAAAGATCTGAGACTTCGGAAGAGAGAATAGAGGGATCAAGTCCCTAGCTATATTGAATCCTCATGTTCCTTGGCGTGTCCACTAGGGGTGTGCATGGTCCAGGCGGGCGGTTCCCGACCTAGAATCGGGAACCGCCCGCTAAGGATTGGTTCCAAAAAATTGGAATCGGGATCCACCCGTTTATTGCATGGATTCACCCGAGAACCCGACCGGACCACCGGTCCGGTTCCCGGGTGGATCCATGGAACCAGTTAGCTTGGTTGGTCACGGCAAGGCTATCGACAGCAGTAGCGTCCCCAAAGCAGGGACTTATTGCAGCACGAAGGAAAAACAGAACAAGCTCGGCGTCGCTACAATTGGGCTTCTCGAATCAGGGCAGAGGCAAAATTGACATCATCATCAGAGGCACCCATGCGGTGAAGGAGAGTAGAGGCTCGTTGAGGCAAAGCCTTCTGCTGTGCGGGGCAGCAATTTGTTGGTCATTGTCGCAATTTGGTGAAGTGGAAAAATGACGGTGAGGTGCTGGATGGACGCCGATGTGGAGCTCTAGCGAGGAGACCAGTGGAGGTGTGGCGTCAGCAACAAGGTGAACCGGCAACGGATAGGGGAAATCGCAGTCGCAAGGATTGTAGGGATAACGCGGAGGGGCGGCGGAGCAGCGATGGAGGCGCAACGACCGGTTTGGGATCTGCTGGCGTTAGTCGTTGCGACTATAGGGGTTGCAACGGCATCAGATTGCTGGTAGAGGGGGCCCGGAGCAGAAGCCATGGTGGTGGTGCTCGAACAGAAAGTAACAGAAGTGAAGGCGATTGCGGTGACAGGCGAGTGGGTGAAGGGCACTCGCGGTTGCTGGTGCGGTGGTCGGCACGAAGGCGAGTTGTGGCCTAGTTGTCCGTGCTTTCGTGTCTTTTCCGACAAGTGTCGAAGCGTGTCGGACACGCGGTCAACTTTTATTGACATGCGTGTCGACGCGTGTTCGGAAGACTAATGGAGGGTGAAGGTGAGGGAGGGCGAGGGAGCAGAGGTTGCGAGTGCCAGCGAGACGGAGCAAAGGCCGCGAGCGCCAGCGAGACGAAGCCACGAACGGACCACCACGATGGCGAAAGACGGCTAGAGAAAGAGCCGAACAGAGAGAAAGAAGAGAGAAGGCAAACTCCCGCCGGTGAGACTGTTAAATATGTCTCGAGTTTAAGCCCGAAGCGTAAAGCTGTTTTTTGAAAATAAATTGAAATAAACAGAGATGGGTACACAAATTAATCTTTTGGACGTCATATTCTTAAAGCTGGTCAACAAATCTTGGAAGTAGTTGACCGAGGCACGTTTGCTTCTTCTGGAGTTGGACGAAAAATAAAAAAGGGAAAGTCAATCTTTTACTTCCCTGTTGACCGAATCTTGGATGATTCAGTTTCTTCATGCATGCATTCCGGCAGTGGTTTAAAGATTTCCTTTAAATGGCTTGCTCGTGGGATTTCTTTTACGTAGCATCATTGTTGATACGAGCATTGAAGCGCTGTTATTCTAGCGAGTGCTTGGCGGGTTTTTCGTTCGTAAATTACATCCAAGAAGTTTAGTGTTTGTAGTCGATTAAATCTTGAGGTAAGATTTGCGTGTAATTCCTTCGTGAGATTGAGAGATTATTTTCGAGGAATTTCGGGGCTAAACACTGCGTGGGTTATTGGGTGTAATTGGGGCTTGAGAAACACTGAGAGTGTTTGAGTGACTCGAGTGTGTAATCTCCTTGTATCGCTTGATCTATAGTGAAATTCGCTGCTGTTCTCCCCGTGGACGTAGGTCTTTATGACTGAACCACGTAAATCCGGTGTTTGATATATTTTTTTCTTCTTCCGTCTATATTTTGTTCGATCGCTTGCCCCATCGCAACAAGTGGTATCAGAGCCAGGTTTGGCTGAGTTGAAGCGAATCGATGGCGACAGAAGAAGTAAAAGTGAAAATCAACAGATTTGATGGGAAGGATTTTAGTTTCTGGAAGATGCGGATTGAAGATTATCTTTACCAGATGGATCTGCACTTGCCTTTATTTGGGGAGAAACCAGAGACGATGAAGCAAGCTGATTGGGATTTGCTGGATAGACGAGCTATGGGTGTTATTCGGCTGACGTTGGCTCGTAACGTCGCGTTTAACATCCTAAAGGAGAAGACCACTACTGATTTGATGTAAGCCCTGTCGGATATGTACGAGAAGCCCTCTGCGATCAACAAGGTTTGTTTGATGCGACGTCTATTTAACTTGAAGATGAAAGAAGGTGCATCAGTTGCAGATCATATCAATGAATTTAATGTGATTGTTAGTCAATTGAGTTCGGTTGAGATTGATTTTGAAGATGAGGTACGTGCTTTGATTCTATTATCCTCATTGCCTGATAGTTGGAATACTACCGTTACTGCTGTTAGTAATTCCTCTAGGTCAACAAGTTTGATGTTTGATGGGGTTCGAGATTTGATTCTGAGCGAGGACATTCGTAGAAGAGAATCTGGCGAATCTGTATCTACTGCTCTAGTAGGTGAAAATAGAGGAAGATCTGTAACACGTGTGGGTAATGGTAGTACTAATATGAACAGACATAGTCGATCTAGGACTGCTAATATTGTCTCTTGGAGCTGTGGCAAGAGGGGGCATCTTAGAAGAGATTGCCTTAAGTTGAAGAATGAAAAGGGTAAAGGAATTATGGTTGATTCTGTAGATAATATTGCAGCTGTAGCAGATAATGCTGATTATGTCTTGTCTGTCACTGATTATTCATCGTTTGATGGATGGATTATGGATTATGGTTGTTCTTTTCATGTTACACCAAATAGAAATTGGTTTATCACTTATCAATGCACAGGTAGTGGTAAAGTCCAGTTTGAAAAGAACGCTGAGTGCGATGTTGTGGGTGTTGGTGATGTTAAAATCAGAATGCATGATGGTATCGTGAGGACATTGACTGGAGTGAGACATGTTCCGGAATTGAAAAAGAACTTAATTTCCTTGGGTGCCTTAGATTCAGTTGGTTGTAGGTATTCTTCAAAAGGTGAAGTTCTGAAGGTTGTTCGAGGTGCCCTGGTGATAATGAAAGGAATCAAGCACGATGGCCTGTATAAACTTCAAGGTGAGACAGTGATAAATTCCGCTGCGGAGACGTCGGATGCATCTGTTTGAGAGTCTTTTGACTGCTCGAGGAAGACCTGGGTGTTTGTGCCAAGGCACAAGTTTGATGCTGGTGTCAGGATCTCGCAGTCAAGAGCTTTGATCGAGACGGAGACTGGTAAGTCGATCAAGTATGTGCGGACTGACAATAGCATGGAGTTTTGCTCAGAGCTAGCAAATAAATTCTGCATGAAAGAAAGCATAGTGAAACACCGCACTAGTGCTAGTAAATCACAACAATTTGCAGAATTGGTGAGCAGAACATTACTAGAGACAGCCCGAAAAATTATCTCTAGTGCTAGTATGGCTAGGAGATTCCTGGTTGATGTGCTAAGTACGGTAAGCTACCTAGTGAAAAGATTCCCATCAACTGCTATTGAATGGCAGACTCCTGAAGAAGTGTTGTCAGGTAACGTTGCTGATTATTCTATTATTAGAATGTTACGTTGCCCGTATTATTTTCGAGTGAGTGATGGTAAACTCGATGAGAGGGCAAGGTGCATATTCCATGGCTATGCACAAGGTGAGCGAGGCGATCAGTTGTGGTACCTGGATATAAATTCACCTGTTAATAGCAGAGAAGTTACCCTTAATGAGTCTCCAATACTTCTGGCTAAGAGTGATTATAGCAATGCTAATACGGATCTAGACGGTGTTTAGCTTGAGGTGGAGTTGCAACCAGAAACTCCTGAGGTAGCGAGTACATATAATAGCAAAGTAATCAACACAGATGGTGCTCATAGCGAGGTGGAGCTTATAGAGCCAACGGTTGCTGTAACTGCTGATATTGATAAGGTACGTATTCGATCTCCTGATAGATGTGGATGCAATAATGGTTTTACTTTATTTGCGGTTGAGGAGGTCGTGTCAGAAAATCCTTGCGGAGTAGTTAAAGGTGCATGCGGAGTTGGCATTCTAATGAGATCCTCAGTTATGGCGAAGTTCAAGCGAGGCTTGGACTTGGATAATATCTGTGGCGGTTGAGCCCATTGGGGGCTATGGGAAAGTAACAATGTAATTTGAATTTTTACGAAGCGATTGTTATTTGGCTCAAACGTCGAGCCAAGGTGGAGATTGTTAAATATGTCTCGAGTTTAAGCCCGAAGCGTAAAGCTGTTTTTTGAAAATAAATTGAAATAAACAGAGATGGGTACACAAATTAATCTTCTGGACGTCATATTCTTAAAGCTGGTCAACAAATCTTGAAAGCAGTTGACTGAGGCATGTTTGCTTCTTCTGGAGTTGGACGAAGGAAATAAAAAACCACCGCCCGCGGTGGCCGCGCGGTTAAGGCTTGGTACCCTCCACGCCAAGGGGAAGAGTTCGAGACTTCGTGGACGCAGTGCTTCAATGCTCAACGCGCGACTTACCCGCGTACGGGGTCAGCGGTGGGGGCCCCGGCGCTCCAGGGTTTACTCTCCGCCGCGAAGCGGCAGAGCGGAGGTTCCCTGGGTTACCAAAAAAAAAAAAAAAAAGGAAATAAAAAAGGGAAAGTCAATCTTTTACTTCCCTATTGATCGAATCTTGGATGATTTGGTTTCTTCATGCATGCATTCCGGTGGTGGTTTAAAGATTTCCTTTAAATGGCTTGCTCATGGGATTTCTTTTACGTAGCATCGTTGTTGATACGAGCATTGAAGCGCCGTTATTCTAGCGAGTGCTTGGCAGGTTTTTCGTTCGTAAATTACATCCAAGAAGTTTAGTGTTTGTAGTCGATTAAATCTTGAGGTAAGATTTGCGTGTAATTCCTTCGTGAGATTGAGAGATTATTTTCGAGGAATTTCGGGGCTAAACACTGCGTGCGTTATTGGGTGTAATTGGGGCTTGAGAAACACTGAGAGTGTTTAAGTGACTCGAGTGTGTAATCTCCTTGTATCGCTTGATCTATAGTGAAATTCGCTGCTACTCTCCTCGTGGACGTAGGTTTTTACGACTGAACCACGTAAATCTGGTGTTTGATTTATTTTTTCTTCTTCCGTCTATATTTTGTTCGATCGCTTGCCCCATCGCAATAGAGACAAAGCCATGAATGGACCACCGCGACAGAGAGAGGCGGCCAGAGAGAATGGCGAGGGCCGCCATTGTTGCGATGGATTGGCGACGAGAGGAAGAGGAGAGGAGGGAAGGGGGTCGTATGGCGAGCGACAAGGAGGATAGGAAAAGGAGGGCTTGGCAGCTCGCTAGGGTTTTTCGTAAAGAATCTAAAAAAAAAAAAGAGAAAGGAGGTCTCATGGTGTGAGAGAGGGGGGGGGAGTGACGGCTCACTCGTCACTGTCGAGTGGGGGAGGGAAAAAAGTAAAATGAACTTGGGGTGTAGGGAAAAAGACGAACGAAAGAAGGGGTGGATTTTGGGAATTGTTTTTTTAACGAAAAAATTAAATAAATGAAATTAAAAAATGATTTCGAAAAAAAATATTAAATTTTGAATAATGATAAATTTTGGTTATTGTAAAAAAATCATGAATTTATTTAAATGATTGATTCTAATTTCTTATTAATCATTAGTTTCATCAATAATTTTTGTTAAAATTACAAAAATGTTTTGCATTAATTATGAATATATCTTTCGAATTTCAAATGAATTGATTTGTTAATATTATTAGTGTAAATTTATTATGGGCTATTTTTTAATTAATTAATGAATAAAATTAATTAAAAATAAAAATATTCGTTCAATATACAACGTGTCGCAACGTGTTGGAATTCTTTATTTTTTAGAAATGACGTGTCGACTTGTTGTGTCGTGTCAGACACTCGTGTCATGTCGCGTGTCGGTGCTACATAGGTTGTGGCATCGTGGGTCACTGCTGGGTGGAGCAGAGACTGTGGCGGCCGGCATGAGGGGGCAGATGGCAGCGATGGAGGAGCAACAGCGACGGCATCGACGCTTAGGGAGGAACCAAAATGGTGATAGGAGGAATTGAGGAAGAGAGAGAGAGAGAGAGAGAGAGAGAGAGAGAGAGAGAGAGAGATAGAATCGAAGACGAAGAGACAGTGAGATGAGATCTAGGGTTTGTTTTCGTATTTTTTTTTTTAATATTAAAACTTAATTGATCTAGTTGGGGTGGGCGAGCGGGTGGATCCACCCATGGAACTGGGAATCGGACCGGTACCCACCGGTTCCTATAATTGGAACCGGGAACTGGACAAGTTCCTCAAGAACCATTGGTTTCGAGCGGTCCGAATGGATCCCGGTTCTTTTGCACACCCCTAGTGTCCACCACATGGCTAAACGTAGTAGCCTTGTACTCAATGGCTTTGACAAGATGTTTTTTCAAAGTAGGCACCAACAAGACTTGGCTTTAGAAAAAGATGTTGTTCCTCGTCTTCCAAATTAAGTGACAAAGGGCCCCAAAAGCAAACCGAGCAATACATTGAGCGAAGTCATTGCCGAAGAGGAAATTGATGGCCCAATGTAAATTTTCCATCCACGACCTATTTTGCCAAGGGAGGTTGCATCTTGCAGCCCAAAACATAGCAAGGCCAACAGTAATATGGCATCCAAAAACAGATGATTAGTAGAGTCTAGTCTTAAATTGCAAAAAGTACAAGAACCATATGCAATCCTACCATAGGAGAGTGAAAAAAACCTAGGTGGGTAACCGGTTTCTAGTGATAAACCAGAGGTGGAAACGGTACCTAGAGGAGAGAATTCTGTTCCAAACGAAGGAGAACCATGGGACCAAGCTTCTCTTCGGTCGAATGGCTTCCCATGCAAATGCAATCGAGAAAGACCCTAAGTAGTGCTCCAGCCAACAAAATCGATCAAGGTGCTGTGAGAGTACTGGGAGAGTATGTGTCCATGATTCTAGGATGGCCTTGGTAGCTTGGCCTTGAAAGGAAAATAGATCCGCAACCGTAGCTTGCCTAGATAGTCTCGAACGGTAGATGTAAAAGTCCGTGAAGAAATTGTTCAGGGGTCCTCGAGAGTGCGAAGGGTGAAACCAAAGAGACACAAAGAGGCCATTGCCCACTTGCCTTTTAAAGAATTTCTGGAAGTCCCTCCTAAGATCAAGAATTTTCCTTTAAGCCCAAAAATAGAATGTTGGCTTATTGACAACCCAAAAATTCTTCTTTTTTAAGTAAGTAGCATGTATCCACTTATACCAAAGGGATTCTTTATCCGTGAAAAGGATCCATATATGTTTAAGCATCGCAGCCGTATTGCAATCCCGAAGTTTGCGTAGACCAAGTAGTCCTTCTTTTTTGGGGAAGCAAACATCTTCCCACGCCGCTTTTGCACCTCCACTCCCAAGGCCTTTCTAGAGGAATTGTCCAAGTACTTGTTCGATTCGGTCCAGCACAGCTCTAGGTAACATGAACATACTAGCCCAATAGACTTGTATTGAATGGAGGATTGACCTAATAAGCTATAGGTAGCCCGCAAATGATAGGAAACGCTGTGCCCACAATTGCACTCTTGCTGTTATAAGGTTGACAAGTGAGTTGCAATCTGACTTGCCAAGTTGCGAAGTAATGATAAGCTGTAGAATTGTTTTTTTTTTTTTTTTTTTTTTTTGGTGAAGATAAGCTGTAGAATTGTTGATCACTTGATTTTTTGATAATTTATTGATAACTTATCAATAGTTTTATGAAATGATTATCCTTTTTCTTACTGACCCTTCAACTTACCAACTCTTATATGAACTTACAAATCTTTATTTGAGTGATTTTATCAACCATTTCTTGCTTAAATTATCATAATTAGTTCTAGACAGTCCAGTTTGTATGAATTAAAAAAAATTGAAAAAAATTATTAAGCACTGTTCAAACTAGCCATGGCGAGGTTGGTTAGCCTAGATTTGGGCGAGGCTGGGCAAGGGCCGTGATCCAGACTGAAGTCTCGTCGGCCACTATGAGGAAAAAAGGAAAAAGAAGGAAGAAGAGAAAGAGAAAGAGAAAGAGAAAGAGAAAAAATGAATAAAAAATAAATTAAAAAATTTGAAAAATAAAATATTATTAAAATTTGTCAATGTCAACATTAGCCAAGTAGGTTGACATCTCTATCAGCATAGGCTAGCCAAAATTGGTCGAATATATTGAATTGATACAACTGTAAAAGATTTAGGATTGAATTAGCAAAAAAAAAAGGGGTTTAGGACTAAATTGGAAAAGTTGCAATAGATTTAAGAGTTTTATGGTAATTTTTCCAAGAATGTCACTTCTTAACAATGGCAATGAGAATCTACTCCGGAAAAGCAAAAACGGAAAAACAAGGAAAAAAATTAAATTAGGTCCACTATTCTAAATTTCGATTGGATCTTTATAGGCAATTTCGTCTCCTTAGGAAAAAAATGGGGGAGTTAGTCAAAACAGGAAGTCTTAGTAGCCCCACAAGAAAAGAAAATCCCAACTTGGAAATAACAATCCATGGTCCGCAGGTTTATCAAGTCTTATTTGGGAGGTGAGCATATATCTTTCTCCTTTGAGTTGATTACTAGCAAAATCAAATCCTCAAATAAAACATCAATAGTAAACAGTAGAATCACATCATTCTTATTTGGGAGGTGAGCATATATCTTTCTCCTTTGGTCAAATTACTTGTTTGATAAAGATGGACACAATTTCCTCTTTATACAACATCAATAATATCCGATGAATAAGTGTCGAAACCAAATTATAATATAAACAAATGAAGATTCTCCCTACATCTATATAAACAGTAGAATCACATCGCTCTTATACCCAGATACAGCAAATAGAGGACGAATCATTTACTCATTTGAAAAAAAAAAAAAAAAAAAAAAAAAAAAACAAGACATGGATGTCAAGAGTTGTGCTAAACTCGCGGTGCTGATGCTGGTGGCCACGGTCGCATTGCAGGCATCCGCCGCCGAGGTGCAATCAGAGAAATCGATCTTTTGTAAGGCCAATTGCTTGACGTCTTGTGGCGTGCTTCCTATCTCGCATGCTACAAGAATTGTGTGGGTGCATCGGAGGAGGCCGAGACACCCGAAAGCCAATGCAACCTCGATTGCCTGGTGTCCAAGTGTGCTGACAGGCGTCCTGGTATGAAAACAAAACCTTCACCTTTTAAATAGAAAAAGGATGCCTGTTTTTCTCCATTCATCAATTGTGACAGGCTAAAACCTACAACTTTTGTTTGATCATAAGTTAGACTGCTTGCAAAAGCTAAGAGATTTTTACTGCTGTTTTATGAAATAAAAATCTATTATTTCAATTGTTTCGTACATTTGCGATCCATTTGCTTCGCAGACGACTTGATTTTTCCAGAAAATGCCTGCGTTTTTCAAGGAATTTTGCTTTTGTTTGCCTGGATTGAAATTAGTTTCCCATGCTTGTTACCAAGAAACTCTAAATTTTTTCTTACATTATTTCATGGAATTGGTCCTTGAGTTTCTGTGCTAAGTCTGGGCATTGAGGAGAAGTTATTATGTGGTTTGTAAATCATAAAGATCAATATCATTTGTACTATCAATCCAGTGGATTGCCATATTATTAATTATATGGGTTTCGCATGTTTAATGGTGTGGATGGGCTTAATCTACATATTCTTTAATACACCTGACAGAAAGTGTAATGGAGATTTGGGAAAAGACTTTTCCTCTGTATTTTCATTGTATGCATTTACATTACATTGGTAAATATATAGTGTAAGAGATGAAATGAATAAAACAGGAAAAAATAATAAATGAATCTCTATTTTCCTATTTTCCTATTGAAATAGCTAGTACGAGTACCTAGAGGGGGGGTGAATAGGTATACAAAATTTTCTCGAAGCTTGCACGATATTTAAACGATTAGAGGATTTGCAACAGTTAAAAATTCAATCGCAAGACCGAGTAAGGGAAAGAGAGAATTGAACGCTCGGTTTATAGTGGTTCGGCTTGATTCAAGCCTACGTCCACTCTTCAAGACCGATGGGTTGGCTGGATTCCACTATGATCAAAGAGATGTTACAGTGTTGATCTTCCTTGATTTCTAGGTGTAGAAGATCTACCACACTCATTCAAGGCGTCACAAAGTATAAACACTCTCTGTGTACAATTTCGCTCAGTCTCGACTAACAATCAAGGATCTTCAGATTCTGGAATTTTTCTATCGATCACACACTTAAAACAGCTAGACGTCTTCCTTTTATACTCCTTCATGCCATCATAGCCGTTGGCACTTACCAAAGGAATTCCTCCAATCTACCCGTTGGACGGAATCAATCAAGAAGATCATCCGAGCTATTTAAGGAATCGATGATAGCCCATCAATCCCGTTCGCCCATACAATCGATCTCGGTTTCCATGAATAGAATATTCCAAGATTATTTCGTCAACCATCGGATCTTCAATCGATCTTAGATAAGAATTAAAGAATCCGAAATGATTATCCAACCAAGAAATCTATTCCGCAGGATCGAATCCTTAACCATAAACCTCGGCTTAGGATTTCCTTCGACACTAATCGGAGTAGAAAGACTATCGGTGAGAATAGACTTAAGTCTTGAGTCCCGAGTCTTAAGTCTTTGAGTCTTGAGTCTTGGGTCTTGAGTCTTGAGTCTTGGGTCTTGAGAGAACAAAGTCTTCGACTTTAAACCGACGGTCTCCGAACATCCGCACTTTAGACCGAAAGAAACGTTTTGTCGGCTTCAAAATATTCTGGAAAGATTTCTCCAACACCTATTTACCAAAACTAATTCACAATTGACTGGATTACAATCAACATAATCGGAATCTTCAAGATATATTTCCAACACTCCCCCTCAAGCTGGTGGCCTGTAGATGTCAAGGATACCAAGCTTGCTCAGTAGGTACCTATGTTGTCTCTGACATAACGCTTTAGTGAAAATGTTTGCAGGTTGCTCCGTTGTTCCAATTCCTTTTGTCACGAGGACTCCATCTTTGATTCTATCCCGAGTGAAATGACAATCCACTTCTATGTGTTTTGTTCTTTCATGAAAAACTGGGTTTGCCGCTAATTTGAGTGCAGCATCATTATCACAAAACAATTCAGTTGGTCCACTGACCTGTATTCCAAGATCCAAGAGTAGTCCTCGTATCCAGATTATTTCGTAGGTAGCTTTTGCCATGGCCCGATACTCTGATTCTGCAGATGATAGTGAGACAGTTGACTGATTCTTTGTCTTCCAAGAAATTAGTGACTTTCCCAGCTTTATGCAAAAACCAGTGATAGATCTTTTGGTCATTAGGCAAGTGGCATAATCTGTGTCACAAAAAGCCGTCATCTTCATATTGCAGTCACGAGACAGAAGTATTCCAAGGCCTGGACATCCCTTTAGATACTTCACGACCTTCAACGCTGCATCCATATGTGATTGCTTTGGCATATGCATGAACTGACTGAGTATTTGTACCGCGTATGAAATGTCAGGTCTTGTCATTGTAAGATATATCAGTTTTCCAACAAGTCGCTGATATTCAGAAGGATCTCTGAGCACTGAATCCTTAATGGTTGAAGGGGAACTAATGTCATAATCATGTGTCGTCAACTTCACATTTTGCTCAACTGGGATGACTGCTGGTTTACATCCCGATAAGCCTACTTCAGAAACAATCTCCAAGATGAACTTCCTTTGACTAAGGCAAATTCCTTCATTAGATTGAGCAATTTCAATGCCAAGAAAATATTTTGGTGGTCCCAAATCTTTAATGTGAAAGGTGGAGTGCAAATACCTTTTGAACTTGGCAACATCAGAATCATTATTTCCCATGACAAGTATGTCATCGACATATATCAACAAATAAATTGATGAGTCTTTTGTAGTACGTGTAAACAAGGCATAATCATATTTAGAATGCTCAAAACCTGCATTGGTTAGTGCAGCAGTGAACTTGGCATACCATTGTCTAGATGCCTGTTTTAATCCATATAAGGATTTGCGAAGACGACATACCCGAGACTCCCCGTCTCGCGTAATCCTTGAGGAATATCCATGTAGATTTCTTCATCTAGATCACCGTGGAGAAAAGCATTATGCACATCCATCTGATGAAGGGACCAATTCCGTATGGTTGCAACGGACAAGAAGGAACCCACAGTGACTTCTTTAGCTACTGGAGAGAAGGTCTAATGGTAGTCAAAACCTTCTTTTTGAGTGAATCCCTTGGCAATTAAACGAGCCTTATAGCGCTCAATAGAGCCATCTGCCTTGAATTTTATCTTATAGACCCATTCGCAGCCAATCGGTTTTCTTCTTGGAGGCAAGGGGACAATATCCCAGGTGTTGTTCTCAATTAGAGCAGTAAGTTCGGATTCCATCGCCTATCGCCATTTAGAATCTCGTGCTGCCTTAGCAAATGATGATGGTTCCTGTTCTTCTGATATACAGCTGATACAACACATATATCCTAGCGATAACTAATTAAATGACACATATGAGGTAATAGGATGTTGTGTACCTGAAGAACTCCTTGCAGAACATATGAAATCCTTGGTCCATGTAGGTGGACGAGTGTGCCGTCCAGAACGTCGAGGCTGATCGATTACATTTTGTGCTGAAGGATCCGATGATTCGGGAATAACTGGTGACGCAGCTATTGTTGAAGGAGATTGAGAAATGTCCTCAGATAAGTCTGACAGTGTAGAATCCATTGGAATAGACGGAGATGGTCCTAATGATATGTCTGGTCCTGGTGCAATAAGAAACCCTGGTGCTGAGGATAAAGATTCATCGGACAAAAAATGTCTGTCTGGCCCTGATTGTAAAGAGGGCTGTGATGAAGAAACCATGTCTTCAAATGGAAATACATCTTCGTGGAAAACATCCCTGCTAATGAAGAAAGTCCTTGTAGATATTTCCATAACTTTATATCCTTTTTGAAGAGGAGGATATCCCATGAAAATGCACTGAGTAGCTTGAGGGCTCATTTTATCTCGAGGGCCCACATTTGTGGCATAGCATAAACACCCAAACACTTTAAGATGACTATTATCAGGCTGTTTGTTGTAAAGCATCTCAAAAGGGATCCTACCGTTAAGAATCCGAGTTGGCATGCGATTAATCAAGTAAGCTGCTGTGACCACACAATCTCCCCGAAAATCTTCTGGAATAGAAGCTTGGTATTTTAGGGCACGGGCTACTTCTAACAGATGTCTGTGTTTGCGCTCAACAACCCCATTTTGTTGTGAATTGTAAGTGCAGGAGCTCTCATGAAGTATGCCATGAGAAGATAATAATGTGTTGCAATCAGTAGTGAAAAATTCACGCCCGTTATCTGTACGAATTCGTTGTACATATCTATCAAACTGATTCCTAATTATGGAAAGGAATTTTGACAAATTACCAAAAGTTTGGCTTTTCGATTGCATAAGATACACCCAGCTGGCACGAGTGTAATCATCAACAATTGTAAGGAAGAATCGAGATCCGTCACGGTGTGGGGTATGATAGGGTCCCCAGATGTCCATATGAAGCAAGGAGAAAGGATTTGTTGTACGGGATGTGCTTTTTGGAAAAGATGCTCGAGATTGTTTAGCTAAAGGACATATTGGACATTTTGGGTTAGGAAAAGAAGCACTGTGACCCAATTGTTGATGAGAAAGGAGATTTTTATTTTTACTGATGGCATTACAAGAAGCATGCTTATTTAATAAATCTAAATCTCTTGGGGAATTGTTCCAGAAATACAATCCCTGTGCCATACTACCCAAGCCCATCACTCTGCCAGTCGAATGGTCCTGAAAGAGACAATTGTCTGAATTGAATATTGCATGGCAAGGGTTATCCTCGCAGACTCTTGAGACAGATAGAAGATTGAATTCAAATTTTGGAATATATAAAACATTTCTGAGGATAAAATTTTGACCAAGATTTAAGGTGCCAATTTTGGTAACATTTGTGATGTTCCCATTTGGAAGACGCACCGTGACAGGGAATTCTGGCATTTTGTATATGTGAGAAAACAGATTTTTGTTGCATACTATGTGGTCACTAGCACCTGAATCAATTATCCATACATCAACTGAAATCGAATTCTTATTGGAAAGGAAAGTACCTGAGAACCCTGCACCCTTGTCACTAATCTTGAATTGATCTAGCATCTGAACAATATTCTGATATTGCTCTTGGGTTATTGTTTGATGCGGTGATCCATCAGCCCTTTGTGTAAAGACTTGTGAAACTGTTGATTCCTTTTTTTTGTCTCCATCATTAGGCTTTCCATGCAGCTTCCAACATGTCTCAACAGTATGGTGCGGGTGTTTACAATAATCGCAATATTTATTTTTAAAATGCGAAGTTTGCCCACTAACCTTTCTTGCAAATGTGGTATTCCTTGGCCCATATCCTTTCTCATAAAAAGGTGCTGACGTGGCACAATCCCAGCCGTCCATCTCCGTTGAAGCCCCGGACAGATGGTAGCCGTCCGATCCAGCGCGTCGATCGCGGCCGTTTATTCCAGCGCCAAGATCCCAGCTGTCCGATCCAGCGCGTCGATCGCGGCCGTTTATTCCAACGCCAAGATCCCAGCTGTTAGTTCCCCCCTTTTGATCCAGACCGTCCGTTCGCAATGTCTTAGGGTTTCCCCCATTTCGCCTTGCTGCAACCACAATTCTCTGATTCTTTAGATTCGTAGGGTTTGTGAGGCGATTTCCGCCAAAGGTCTTCTCGCCGGAGGGTAGGACGGTGAGGCTCATACCCTCATCTACTCGAGTGTGTTCGGCAGCGACCACACGATGGTGTTCCTCTTGCATGGCCAATTGATAGATGCGGCCGAGCGGCAGCGGAGGGTCCATCGTGAGGATCTGCGACCGAAAGGCCGAGAACGACTCATTGAGGATTAGTAAGAATCGAGTAGCCTTTTCTCTTTCTCGGATCTCTTTGTACTATTTTAATGTCGCCTTGGGTCCTTGTAGTTTTTCTTCTGCTGATTCTAGTTCATTCCATAGGGAGGAAAGCCGGTTGAAGCAGGCGGTAACTGAGAGGTTCCCCTGCTTCAATTCGGTCAAAGCTTGGTTAATACTGAAGAGCCGGCTCGACCGTGCTCGATCGAGCCGGCCATACATTTCCTTAATGTCGCCCCAGATCTGCTTAGAGTCCTCTGTAGGCGACAACCCAGCAGCAACGTCGGGGGCGAGAGTGTTGCCGATCCATGTGCGAACCAACTAGTTGCACTTCCGCTAGTGGCGTTGAAGGCATTCGTCGGTCGGGAACGGCACAGATCCATCAACGAAGCCATCTTTGTCTTTTGTTACAAGAGCTCGCCGGAGATCCCGAGCCCACGAGGAGTAGTTTCCCGGTCCAGTGAGTTGAA
The DNA here is from genome assembly GCA_016097545.1 of Eucalyptus victrix. Classification (NCBI taxonomy): domain Eukaryota; kingdom Viridiplantae; phylum Streptophyta; class Magnoliopsida; order Myrtales; family Myrtaceae; genus Eucalyptus; species Eucalyptus victrix. The sequence continues at coordinate 3,496,301 of CM027840.1, read as the reverse complement.
GGCTGATGAGGCGTAGTTCGGGACCATCCGCCGGTGATGTGTAAAGAGGGTCGCCGAATTCGAGTCGGCCGCCACCGCCAACTGGAAAGAACAGCGGCACGTATTCGGGTTGAAATCCCGGGTAGGGTTCGTTCCCTGACCCGGATCAGATCCGGATTCCTGACCCGACGACGCATATCTGGGTTGAAATCCCGGGTAGGGATTCGTCCCTTGACCCGGGATGGATCCGAGTCCTTGACCCAGGATGGGTCCGAATTCGGGGGCCGAATTCGTTTGGCTAGAAGCTTCTGTTGAGCCTACTACTGGCGGTGATGGCCCAAATGGATATTGGGGCCACACCTGTCCTGGCGATGGCCCAAAAGGGTACTGTGCCCATACCTGTCCACACGCTGGAGGAAAAGTTGAATGCCACTGAGCTGCGCCGGAAGTCTGTCCCAACGTCGGAATCATCCTTGCAAAGAGAGTTTCCTCTGATGGTTGAACAGAATGTCTATCTTCATGAGGAAGAACAGGTGGGTCTGAGGTAGGTGTCTCCTCTGTTGAGGAGTTCTCAACATTGTTTGTCATGGCACCAAAAATTTGAATTCCTTACCGATTTGCTGGTTTGTTTCACAGGTAAAGCTTATGCGACAACAGCCCAGAAAAAAATGGTGGCAATTTAGTAATATGCGGAAGCTAAGCCAGGAGTATCTGCTTTGATACCATGACAGAAAGTGTAATGGAGATTTAGGAAAAGACTTTTCCTCTGTATTTTCATTGTATGCATTTACATTACATTGGTAAATATATAGTGTAAGAGATGAAATGAATAAAACAGGAAAAAATAATAAATGAATCTCTATTTTCCTATTTTCCTATTTACCAAAACTAATTCACAATTGACTGGATTGCAATCAACATAATCGGAATCTTCAAGATATATTTCCAACAACACCATATTATAATTTTTTCAAGCATCAAAACCTCCATATCTGACTTTGGAGTCTTTTTTCCAAGCTTTGAATAGCCAATGACCATGATTGAGGTCTTAATGAATTCTAGTTTTTAAAAGCATAGACCTTATGTTACTCGACCATGGAAAAACTAGCAAAATGACATACTTAGTGTAGGTGGATATTAATTACTTGTCGACTTTGGGAAAATTATACCTAATAAAAATTCTTTTAATTATCTTTTTTATTGCATTTCAATATTTGGAAATGTATTAAATGGGTCTTTATGTACTTTCTTTTGTTGCAGACGCCAAGAAAATCGAAGGCTGTGTGAATTCATGCTCGGAAAATTGCAAGAAATCTTAAGCCCCTCAAGAGTTTGGCGGACCGTGTTCGCAAGTAAAGTGAAATAATAGATCGTGTACTTTTTATAGAAATCATTTGTATTGGACAAAAGGAATACAAGATTCAAAGTGCACGTTACTTTGCACAGAAATCATGGTCCAGCTAATTAATTGTCATAGCACTTCTTAAAATGACTCACCTCCATCAAGTGTGTTGTCTTTCTTGCCATTTATCGATGGCCTCATGTGAGAGCGGCCCTTGTTGGCCTTGAGCTAGAGACCCTGTGCTGGCAAGGGTGCCTTGATTGGCTTGGCCAGGCCACCCTCACCAGATCAAGCAACAGCGAGAATTGCAATGCAATATAAGCTTAACAATGAAAAATGCTCCTCATAATTATATGCGATTTACTTTTTCTTTTGTTTAGGGGTCAGGGTCGATCCCTAACTTTTCTTTGCAATATATGGGTTACCAAAACTTAGGTGTCAATATTTTTATGACCACAAATCCCAAAATAATGCCATTGAAAAAGAGGGTCCTTGCCATTGGAGTATTCAGCCTTTTGCCATAGATTCTTGCTTCCTACAACACAATCCGAGTTGGAATTTGGCCTACGTTTGTAGACCTGATGATGAAGCTACTTATGCATTTGCAAATCGGGCTTTTAATCAAATGGGAACCCCGTCTTCTTCTTTGTTCCACGGTCTCCCATCTAATGTTAAAAATATTGTATAAGTAGTCTTATATTGATCGTTTCAATGTAGGTACTGCAACCTGTTTGTAATTCATTGTTTGAATTGAAAAGTTCATTTCTAGCAAAAGAAAAAGGAGTATAAGATATCTTAAATTATAAGATTACAAAATAAGAATACTCAAAGAAGAAGGGTCTTTGAATATCATATTCAAAACAAAGATTTTGATGATGTTGAGTGAGATTTATATGGTATGTTAAGACTAATGAAATTTGAAAGATTATTTCACGGAAGACAAGTCATATCATGATACAAGAATGAATTTTTAATTATAACTAATAAATCGTAATAATTTGAGTTTCCTTATATAAATATGTTAAACGGGTTCACTATTGATTTATTCTTTAGTATACGTCCTAGTGTATTACGAAATCATAGTTTTGTTTCTTATTGTTTTAAATAATTAGAATCCATTGTCATACATGTAAGAGGAGAGAAGAACCCAGACGAGCAATCATACTAGGGCTACCCCGCCACGAAGCCAATGAAAATCTTGGTTTGCTAAATGCGATATTTGTTTGCAGTCTGGACTCTGTGTACCCCACATAGAAAATGTGGCAAACATGATATTAGATTATACTAGAAGTCCTAAAAATTATTATAAAAATATAATTGAATTCCAAAATTTATAAAAAATATAATCAAATTCTAAAACTTGTTAGATTAGTGCAATTGAGTCTCGGTTTAACTTAGCTAATGGAAAATGCTGATGTAAATTTTTTAAATATTTTCTCTCTCCTACGTGACAATAACAGGCTAAACTACAAAACATAAGGCTAAAATGACATCGTTTTTTTTATCCAAATATGAATTTTTATACAAAATTTATTTAAATTGAATTTTCAAAATTAGCTTAAGTTAATTTAAAAATAAAAAAAGAAGTAGAACAACTAGGCGACAAGGGCTTTCCAGCCCTCGCCAGAGCTGCCACTATGCTGGGGAATGGTTGGAGGGGCCAGTGGCCCTCGGCAACCACAGGCCCTCGCCAGATTTGGGCGACTAAATTCTACCTAAAAAAGTAGAAACGAAAAAAAAAAATCCGGTTCCTCCAGCACTAAAAAAAAAAATCCGGTTCCTCCAGCACTAAAAAAAAAAAAAAAAAAAAAGAAATAACACCTCATAGATGGTAACTTTAAATTTCAATTGGATTATCGATGGTAACTTTGTCTCTGAGTGGAAGTGGATTTATTTAGTCACATCATCATAGCCCACCCCCCCCCCCCCCAAAAAAAAAAAATCCCAACTTAGAAATAACACCTCATAGAAGGTAGGTTTGTCAAGGCTGATTGCATTGATATTTTATAGGTTGAAGATTATCTTTATCCTTTGGGTTTGATTAATAGGAAAAAAAAGTTTTCCTTATATAAATATCCCTCCATCCATAAAAGGACAATTTGCCAACAAATAATACATTATTTGTTTATGAAAATAAATAAGATCTTTTCTTTCCATTGAATGAAAATTATCACAGAAAGGAAGGTTGAAACCAAATAACCATATAAGTAAAAAAAAAAAAAAAAAAAAAAGATTATCCTAGTGTCATGCATCTATATAAACCGCAGAATCACTTCACGTATTCACCAAAATACAGCAAAAAGACTGTGAATCATCACTCGATTGAAAACAACGCAAACATGACTTTCAAAAGTTTTTCTACAATAATGGTGTTGATTCTGGTGGCCATGATGGCACTGGAGGCATCGGCAGCCGAGACACAAAACGCCTGGTGTAAGGCCAAGTGCGGGCTCGATTGTCTCGGGGCCCCCGAAGAAGAGATATGCTATCGTTTGTGTCTCCGGCAATGCGGGGCTACGAAGGTTGAGACACTCGAAGGCCAATGCAACCTTGAATGCGTGGTGTCCAAATGTTTCGACTCGCATCTTGGTACGAAAGCAAAATCTTCACCTTTTAAATAGAAAACATGTTTTGATAGATAATTTGTAATTCATTTCCTTCTATATACTCTTAAAAGAAAAGAAAAGAAATGTCCGTTTTTGTTCATTCATCAATTGTGATCGACAACTACTTAGGTTTAAAAGCACGTGCTTTTGAAATTGCGAATTGTCGATTGTTCTCATTTATATGGACCATAGAGTAAATGTCAATGAATTATTTGACCATGGGTAGATGGTCTACCCATGCTCAAAGATATCGCATTGGAAATCATTCATGATCCGTGTTCTGACGTCTCTGCATCATTCAAAGCTGTTCTTCACAGTAATTATCTACTTTCATTATAATTCAATATTCTGAAATGTATAACATGGGTTTTATGTGCCTTCCTTCGTTACAGACTCCAAAAAAGTCAAAGCTTGCGTGAATTCATGCACTGGAGGTTGCAAGAAGTTTTAAGTCGCTCAAGAGCACAGGAGATCGCATTTGCAATTGAAGCAAAATAATAAATTATCTTCTCGTGGAGAGGAATGTATGGGACAAAAGGAAAATTAAATGCAAATCGGTGTTTGCGTAATTGATTGTCATCGGGCTTCTCTAAATCAATCTCATTGTACTGAGCTGTTGATGATTACAGAGGTTTGCCGAAATTGTTTTATTGGTTTGCTTTTAATTCCTTACTTTTGATTATTTCCTTTATCATTTCAAACTGGTAATCGTCTTTCTCGCCATTATATCGTTGAAAAATTTCCAGATAATTTTATCTTTATGGCACATATAGCATGCTGATTGGAGATTGAACTACAGAGAGAAATCGTACATAAATGCTCCAGACATCACCACTTTATTATTATTTTAAAATAGAATTCTGTTCATTAAGTTTATTATCATTCTTGAATTTTAAGGGCATGTTTGGTAATGATTCTGTTTCCGAAAATAATTTTTTTATCAAAAATGGTTTTTTTATTCTATTCCCGAGAATAATTTCTGAGCAAAAAAACGCGTTTGGTAACTCGTCCAAATTTCTATACTTGAAAATAAAAATGCATTTGTTAAGATTTTTAAATTCTTTTATTTCTTTTAATTTTTTAATACTTTTATTATATTTTTCTCTTTTTTTTTTTTTTTTTCTCTTCTTCATCCTTAGTCAATCGCCGACCATCGTTGTGCCCCGCGACCGGTTAGGCAAGGTCTAATGAGCTTGTTGGAGACTCGCCTGGCCAAGGCTAGCCTTGGCCTCACCCAGCCATGGCGAGGCTCAAGTCGACGAGCCTCGTTGTTGCTCGGTGTTGTCAGGGGCCAGCAACGTTCCAGTGAGGTCGCCAACCAAAAGGAAGAAGAAGAACGGGGACGAGAAGAAGAGAGAAGAGAATAAAAGAGGAGAAAAGAAAAAAAACAAGAGTTGATTCTAGAAATTGTTTTTAAAAACAAGAAATTACTTTTTCCTACTTTTTGATTATGTTCCAAATCTATTCTCAAGAACAGAAAAAATAGATTTTTGTTTCTAGGAACAAATAGATTTTACTAAACAAATTTCTATTCTTTTTTCATTTCGGGGAAAAAAAGAATATAAATAATTGTTTCGAGGATGATTACCAAACAGGACCTAAAAGATTGCTGTAAAAAAATATTGATATTTTCTTTTGCCACAAGGCACATGTAAACACTGTTAAGTTATATCTTGAGATCTTGTGTATAAGACTCGATCGGATTGAAGGATGTAGATTGGTTTGCTAAATTGAATATATTTGAAATGGATAGTAATCTTGGGTTAGAATTTTATTTTCTTGAATCACACGAAATCATGCGAATTTTCTTTTCTTTTGGAAAAAAATATTTAGGATTTCCATACACGAGATTTACCCTGTAGATCGTAAAGAATCCAATATCTACCACACAAGGGTTCTTCGTTCTTCAGGCCACTCTCAAAGGGCAACCTCCAGAGGGAAAAATGTATGACTCTAGTTGAAATACTTGAGTGTATGAGTTATTGTAACGTGGATTCTTTGACTATTATGGATTATTTGTTGCTGGTTTTTTCTATGTAGTAAATATCAACAATTAGACCAAACTACCACCGGCCGCGGTGGCTCTGCTGGATAAGGCTCTACTGATCCTCAGCCAAGAGGTGAAGGGTTCGAAACCCAGGGGAAGTGCTAGGTGTATGAAGTGTGACTCCAGGGGTGGTGGGTCCTCCTGCTTACTCACCTGGGGATTTACGGTGCGGCTGTCCGCTGCAAGCCAGTTCATTTAGAACAAAAAAAAAAATTAAACCAAACTATGTAAATCTTTTGTGGCCTTAACTATTCCTCATTTATTTTTCGGTGATTTCAAATTGACTTAATTTGTAAGGTCCAATATTTGTCACAATAATTTTACAATAATTATGGTGCAAATTGAAATGATATATTTTTTTCTCTCTTTTTAATTTAGATAACACGTGTTGTCATAGCACCACCACCACCACAAAGTTGATCAAAAGGTTAGTTTGCTAAACTGCTTATGTTAAAATGATGTAGCACATTTTCTTTCTTTCATATCCCAAACTCTAAAATTTAAATGGTAAATTTGCCATGGGTGTGTCAAAATAGAGTTTTTGGTGGTAAAAAAAATAATTTTAGGCTAAATTTATTACAAATATACTAGTTTGAAGTTTTTTTGTGGTATTAATCCATTAAAAAATACAATTAAAATAATACATAATAATCTTTTCTTATTCATTTGGTGGCATCAAATCTCACCTATATGGCTCCATAAACTGTTCACCTTCTCGATTAATTGTAGAACAAAATGAATTATGCTAGAGTAGTCATCCGTCCACTCTTTATTCAGAGGCGCTTCGATAACAAAGGTGGCGGCAGGCTTGCCGTCATGGTTTATTAGCTCATTTCCAAACATTCGTAACGGGTATGCCATTCTTATAGGAACGCCAATCAAAGTGGATTTTGTAAGCTCGAAACCCTTATATATCAGCTTTCTACCAAGAACAAATAGACAAATGAAGAAAAACTGGGCAAGAGTCACCAAAAATCACAAACTATGCCTACTATAATATATTTATCTTAAACTTTTTTATATGACATCAAAATTCCCAAACTCATACATATATGATATATTTTTCCATTGTCAAAAATTTCGTCAACGAGGTCTATCAAAAATTTGCCTACATCAACGTCGGAAAGCAAATCTTATTGATTCCAAATCTTTTGATTGTGCCAATTCAATTTTGAACTTTTTAGTTGTGTCAATTTAATCATAAACTTTTTAACGATTTATCAATTTAGTCACTCTAGATATTTAGGACTAAATTGACAATTTATCAAAAGATTTAAGACTAAATCGATATAGTTAAAAGGTTTATGACTAAATTTGTTGTCGTACAGTACATTTAGAACCAAATTAGCATGAAATGTTTATAATTGAAGTGGTCATCATACAAGAAGTGTGAGATATATTGGACAGTTATTTCGAAATAAAAACCTACAATTGTTCTAATTCAAAATTCATCTAACAGAATTTTGATGTGATTATATCATATACCTAAAAGTTTGGGTTTTCTATATTACAAAAAATAATTATGTAAATATATTGTAATAAATTTAGTTTAAAATTTCTGATGTCACGAATCAAGTCAAACGTATCACATCGCTTAGAATTTTTTTGCAGCATTTTCTTTAAGTGGTATCTCGAGCACCACCAGTACTCGTGCTAGTACAAAAGTGCACATTCCACTTTTTGGAGTGAAAAATCACAAAATAAAGGGAGAAATATTGAAGAGAAAAAGAAAGATAAAGCAATGTCTTTTTTTTCTTTTCTACTTTTTCCCTTCTCTCGAATTTTACTCTAAAGAGCCCTTCGAGGAAACATCGGGTCCCTCCCCTCGCACGCCACCTTTTGCATTTTCAGGCGCCTCTCGATTTTGGACCTTTCGCCCCCAAAATTAATCGACCCAAAAAGAAAAAAATCAACCAAAAAATTAGGGTTTATCAGTTCGGTCAATGCCCACCCAATGGAATAGTCTTCGCTCCTGAGCCACTCCGACGTCCGTTCCCGGCTCAGGCTCCTCTGTCGCCGCCGGCGTTGTTGGTAGGGTTTTTCCCTTTCCTGCTCTCTTTCCCCCTCAGTCTTCCGTCTTTCGCTTCCAGTGGGATGGCGAGTGTGGACCCGGAGCATCTGCAGGGGCGCGGGCTGATGAAAGCCGAGGACGACGACGACGAGGAGCTCGAGAACGGTGGCGGCACCGACGACTATGCTGATGAAATGGATAAATAGAATAAAAGGCTACATTATATTTTTAATTATGGCAACTAGATCCTACCTAAATATTCGTAAAATTCTAAACGCAAGTGAACACGTCAAACAAGTAATATAATGATGAGAAAAGAATATTATCCCACACAAAATCATAGATTGACGAATAACAAACCAATTAAATATTAAAAAAATATTAATTCTAAAATTTATGAAAGAAAAACTTTGGAACAAAATGTAGTATATCAATCAAATAAATATGTTTGAACATATGATTTCACCATAATCATTAGATATTAATTTCAAATTGTTAACCATATCAAATATGCAATAGCGGAATTTCCTAACTTATTTCCTATTTCTAGGTATAATAGACCTACTTAGTTTGTTAATCCATTATATCTCTATATGAATTTACATAAATATAAGTGCATTAAAATCTATTAATATTTCTGGCTTACAATGAATTTTTTAAATTATCTTATCACCAAAAATTACACAAATAACGTGGGACATCTCTATGCACATTTAATTCATGGTCATATATTATAAAAATTAATTGCATATTATTGCTTTTTAGTCTCAAACATACACATTAAATCATTCAAATGGTGATCAGTCACTTAAAAGCATTAAGCGCAATAATATATAACTCATATGAATAAAATCACTTGCAAAACATAAAAATCATAAAATTCACAACATGGTTATGCTACATTGTAGACTAACAAAAGACAATAAGAACATAGTAGAAGAAAAACAAAAATATAAATCAAACCTAATATCTTGAATCAAAAAATAAAAATCCTATCACTACTTTTATTTTCTCTCCAAAATGCTTAACAAACTCTCAAAACAATGAAACCAATCTAAAAATTAAAAACCTAGCTGTACCAAGCAATCAATGTTCTCCTACTTATATAATACATCTAAGACCCGGCTAATTGCTTATTTTTTGCATAAAATCAAAGAGTAAGGCCCTATTTGGTAACCATCCAAACAGGGCCAAATTCTGATTCTTTGTTCCCGGAATCAGTTTCGGCCTAGAATCGCGTTTGGTAAAATTTTTGTTCCCGGGAACAGATTGGGAACAGAATCAAGAATTAAAAAAAAGTTGATTCTTGTTCCGGGAACGAATTTGAGAATCAAAATCAATAAATTTTCTTCTTCCCTTCGGCCATCTCGCGACCGCCGTCCACCACCGCCCGCCACCGCCGTCCACCGCCGTCGCCGGCCGCCGTTCGCCGCCATTAGCCGCCGGTCCGGCGAGCTCGCCGGAGGCTCGCCAAACCAGGGCGAGGTCCGGCGAGCTCCAAGGAGGCAAGCCCAGCCACCGGCGAGGCTCGGCCTCGCCAGATCTGGCGAGGCCGAGCCTCGCCGGGATTGGGCAGGGGCTGGGCGAGCCTCGTGACACCCAGCCCCACCGGTGGCCAGGCGAGGCTCGCCCAGCCCCGCCGGTGGCCTGGCAGGCCTCGCCCAACCCCGACGAGGTCGGCCTGGCCACCGGCGGGGCTCGGTCGAGCCTCGGCGGGGCTAGGTGAGCCTCGCCCGGCTGCCGACGAGGCTCGGCCGACGAGGGCCCACCTCGCCGAGGGCCGGCGACGCTCCGGTGAGGTCGCCGACCAGAAGAAGAAGAAGAAGAAGAAGAAGAAGAAAAAAAAGAAAAATGAAAAGAAAAAAAAAGGAAAATGAAAAGAAAAAATGAAAAAAAAAAAAAAAAAAAAGAAAGAAAAGAAAACAAAGGAAAAAAGTAAAAAAATTATTTAAAAATTAAAAGAAATTGATTTGAAACAAATTAATGAACACGGTACCAAACGCAATTCTATTCCGAATCGAAATTTTGGACAATTACCAAACGGCTTAAAATGCTTAGAATCGCTTCCCGGAACAGAATAAAAAAGAATCGCTTCGATCGACCGCCTCCCGGAATGAATCGTTACCAAACGCGCCCTAAATCGTAGAATTTTTTATTTGATATTCATCTTCTATCGCTTACGATAAAATTAGGGAACAAAATCAAGGAATCTTTTATTTTTCCATTCTTTTCCTTATTTTCTCCATATCTTATTATGATGCATAAACAAGAAAAATTCGAATAGTCAAAAAGAAATCCAAATATTTTCTTATATATTGCATTATTTGTTGCCTAAACTAAATAAAATAACCTTATTTTTAAAGAGTCACATAAAAAATGAGAAACCAAACAAACAAATAATACTAATTAATTGGAGGCCCCCTACTTTAAATTTCAATTGGATTATCAAGGGTAACTTTGTCTCTCAGTGGAAATGGAATTAATTAGTCATATAAGAAGTCACCATCGCCCAAAAAAAAAAAAATCCCAAGTCAGGAAATAACAACTCATAGATGGTAGATTTATCAAGGCTGATTGTATTGAATATTATGACAGTTGAGGATTTATCTTTATCCTTTGGTTTGATTACTAAGAAGAAACACTTTTCCTCATATAAATATCCCTCCATCCAAAAAAGGACAAATTGCCAACAAATAATACATTGTTTGTTTAATGAAAATGGATAAGATCTTATCTTTCCATTGAATGAAAATTATTCCATAAATGAAGATTGAAACGAAATAATCAAATAAGCAAAATAAGATTATCCCAGCGTCATGCACCTATATAAACCGCAGAATCACTTCATGCCTTTACCAAAATACAGCAAAAAGATTGTGAATCATCACTCAATTGAAAACAAATCAAACATGATTGTCAAGAGTTTTCCTACATTAATGGTGCTGATGCTGGTGGCCGCGATGGCATTGGAGGCATTAGCAGCCAAGACGCAAGTTTCTACTCCTTGTAAGGTCAAGTGCGGGCTCAGTTGTCTGGTCCGCAGGCGTCCGTCCATTCATCCAAAACATAAACAAGCGGATTAGTACATATAAAATCATTCTTTACCAAAGGTAAAGTAATGTGTGCCTAAAAAGAGCCGTCTTCTTTTATAAACGTGGCTCTTTCCAAGTCCCCAAACCATTAGCATTGTTAACCCATCTCTCAACTCAAGGAAGCTCCTCCCCTCTCTCGGGCGAGGGTCAGGAACAGTATAAGAGGCTTTTGCTGCTCACGCCTCCGCTGCTATTTCATAAAGGGCTACTCGCTCTTGGAGTAAGGGCATTAGGGGTTAGGTGGGAAAGGAAGGGGCTTTGATTGAGCTCCTGACCTTTGACTAACCTGATTCCGAAAGAGTACTTTTGGTTGGTGTCATATGCTTGTCTCGTGCATACGGGTTTTTCACAGTGTCTGCTTATCTACTCCTCGACTCAGCTATTCTACCCTTTCCCGGGAGTCGATGACTATTCATAGCTTTTACCTTGACACCAAAGAAGAGTTCGACCCAATGCTTTATTTCTGTCCTAGTTGATCCTGATTCGACATTAAAAGTATATTGATTTTTCCCCAATAACCGAATACTTTTGTCTGTAAATACTGCAGTAGGCGGTTCGTATCTTTCTATGACCCTCAATAAATAAGTAGGAGGATAGGCAGAGCAAGAGCTCTTGAAGTCTACCCGGGCGCGCTTCTTCATTCATCCATTTAGGCCCGACTAGGAACACGTGGATCCAGGGAACCTGGCACCTGATCCAGAGGTATGCTATGAAGCGTGCCTCATAAACTGCGAGGCTTCCAAGGTCGAGACCCTCGAAGGCCAGTGCAACCTTGAATGTGTGCTGTCCAAATGTTTCGACTCGCATCTTGGTGGTATGAAAGCAAAATCTTCACCTTTTATATAGAAAATACGTTTTAAGAGATAATTTGTATTTTATTTCTCTTGCATACCAAAATCAAACTAGAAAAGTCATCCGTTTTTGTTCATTTATCGATTTTGATCGGCAACTACTTAGGTTTAAAAATACTGTGCTTTTGAAATTGCGAATTGTCGATTGTTCTCATTTATATGTACCATAGAGTAAATGTCAATGAATTATTTGACCAGAGTAAATGTCAATAAATTATTTGACCATGGGTAGATGGTGAAAAAAAAACGCAACGGAAATCACTCATGTTCCGTGTTCTGACATCTCTACATCATTCGAAGTTGTTCCTGACAGTAATTATCTGCTTTCATTATAATTCAATATTCTGAAATGTATAACATGGGTTTTATGTACCTTACTTCGTTGCAGACTCCAAAAAAGTCAAAGCTTGCGTGAATTCATACACTGGAGGTTGCAAGAAGTTTTAAGTAGCTCAAGAGCGCAGGAGATTGCATTTGTAATTGAAGCAAAATAATAAATTATCTTCTCCCAATGAGGAATGTATGGGACAAAAGGAAAATTAAATGCAAATCGGTGTTTGTCTAATTAATTGTCATCGGGCTTCTCAAAATCAATCTCATTGTACTATATAAAGCACCGATACTCTCAAAGAGCCTTCGTGTCGTATCGAACACTTCGACATATGTCTGACACTCTCGGACACTCTTCGACACTTGACCAACACGTGTTGGAAAAATTCGACACTCAAGTTGGAATTCTGACATATGAGTTTTTTACACGTAATTCTGATATCAAGATCAATTTTAAAAATTCAATAAATGAGATATCAAAATATATATATGTGAAAAAATAAAACACGATTAAAAAAAATAGTAAGTGGAGAAAGAATTAAAACACAGTTTTCTCTTCTCTTTTGACTCTCACTTCCCATGATACACAATTCACCCCTTCAAAAAAAAAAAAAAAAAAAAATCTCATCTTCCAACATATCTAATATGTGAGTCTAGAATATGGATCGCTTATTTTTCCTTCAAGTTTTATGAATTATTGAAATGGAGTTGAATTTGTCAAATTAAAACAATGAAAGATATTAATAAATGGCGAATTAATGTTTTTAGTGCATATTCACTCTAGGTTTATTTAATTATTTATTTATGAATTTGATTCAAATTAATTTGATTGAAATAATCATAAAAATTAATATTTATTTAATATACAACGTGTCCCAATATATCGGAATTCTATATTTTTTTAGAAACGACGTGTCGACATGTCGTGTCGCGTCACATGTCAGTGTCGGTGCTACTTAGTTTGTACTAAGCTGTTGATGATACAGAGGTTTGCCGAAATTGTTTTATTGGTTTGCTTTAAATTCCTCACTTTTGATTATTTCCTTTATCGTTTCATTTAAATTTGGTAATCGTCTTTCTCACCATTATATCATTGAAAAATTTCCAGATAATTTTATCTTCATGGCACATATAGTATGCTGATGATTGAACTATTGAGAGAAATCGTACATAAATGCTCCAGACATCGCCGCTTTATTATTATTATTTTAAAATAGAATTCTGTTCATTAAGGTTATTATCATTCTTGAATCTTAAGGACGTGTTTGGTGACGATTCTGTTCTTGAGAATAATTTTTTATCATAAATGGTTTCTTTTATTCCATTCCCGAGAATAATTTCTAAGCAAAAAATTGCACTTGGTAACTATCCAAAATTTCTATTCCTAGGATAAAAAGGTGTTTGGTAGGATTTATAAATTCTTTTATTTCTTTTAATTGTTTAATACTTTTATTATATTTTTTCTTTTTTCTTTTTCTCTTCTTCCTCTTGTAGCTGGTCGCTAGCCACCGTTGTGCGATTGGTAGGCAAGATTTGACGAGTTTGCTGGAGGCTCGACCTCGCTCAGCCATGGCGAGGCTCAAGCCGACGAGCCTCGCTGTGGCTCAGTGTCGTCTGGGGCTGGCAACGTTCTGGTGAGGTCGCTAGCCAAAAGGAAGAAGAAAGGGGAAGATGAGAAGAGAGAAGAGAATAAAAGAGGAGAAAAGAAAAAAAAAATGAACTAATTCTAAAAATTGTTCCCGGAAACATAAACTACTTTTTTTCTACTTTTTGATTCTATTCCAAATCTATTCCCGGGAACAAAAATATATATTTTTGTTTTCGAATAAATATTTTACCAAACAAATTCTTGTTCTTTTTTCGTTCCGAAAAATAAAAGAATAAAATAGTTGTTTCGGGGATGGTTACAAATAGGACCTAAAAGATTCTTGTAAAAAAATATTGATATTTTCTTTTTCTGCAAGGCACATGTAAACATTGTTAAATTATATCTCGAGATCTTGTGTATAAGACTCGATCGGATTGAAGGATGTAGATTGGTTTGCTAAATTGCATATATTTGAAATGGATAGTAATCTTGGGTTAGAATTTTCTTTTCTTGAATGCCACACCAAATCACACGAATTTTCTTTTCTGTTGGAGAAAATTATTCAAGATTTCCATACATGAGATTTACCCCATAGATTGTAAAGTATCCAACATCTACCGCACAAGGGTTCTTCGTTCTTCAAGCCGCTCTCAAAGGGCAACTGCCGGAGGGAAAAACATACAAAGATGACTTTGGTTGAAATACTTGAGTGTATGAGTTATTGTAACGTGGATTCTTTGACTATTATGGATTATTTGTTGCCGGTTTTCTCTATGTAGTAAATATTGACAATCAAACCAAACTACGTAAATCTTTTGTGGCCTTAATTGTTCCTCATTTATTTTTCGGTGATTTCACATTGACTTAATTTGCAAGAACCAATATTTTTCACAATAATTTTACAATGGTTATAGTGCATATTGAAATGATATATATTTTTCTTTCTTTTTAATTAACACGTGTTGTCATAGCACCACCACCACAAAGTTGATCAAAATGTTAGTTTGTTAAACTACTTATGTTAAAATGATGTAGCACATTTTCTCCGTTCATATCGCAAACTCTAAAATTTAAATGGTAAATGTGATATGGGTGTCTCAAAATAGAGTTTTTGGTGGTAAAAAAATAAGTTTAGACTAAATTTGTTACGAGTGTATTGGTTTGAAGTTTTCTTGTGGTAAGTCATTAAAAAATACAATTCAAAATAATACATAATAATCTTTTCTCATTCATTCGGTGGCATCGGATCTCACCTATATGGCTCCATAAACTGTTCACATTCTCGATTAATTGTAGAACGAAATGAATTATGCCCCACTAGTCGTCCGTCCACTCTTTATTCTGAGGCACTTCGATAACAAAGGTGGCGACAGGCTTGCCGTCATGGTTTATTAGCTAATTTCCCAACACTCGTAACAGGTATGTCATTTTTATAGGAACGCCAATCAAAGAGGATTTTTTAAGCTCGAAACCCTTATATATCAGCCTTCCATCAAGAACAAATAGACACTTTGCAAGAGCCACCAAAAACCACAAAACTATGCCTACTATGACACATTTGTCTTGAATTTTTGGTATAGCATAAAAAATCCCAAACTCATACATATATGATATATTTTTCCTCCATCAAAATTTCCTCAATGAGATCTATCAAAAATTTGCCTACATTAACGTCGGAAAGCAAATGTTGTTGACGTGATGCTCACGTGGCTTAAATAAAAAATATAAAAAGAAGAAGAAGAAGAAAAAGTTGTCCAAAATGTCCTCAAAGCGTTGCATAGTAGCCTATTCAATCTCAAACTTTGTAATTGTACCAATTCAGTTTCGAACTTTTCAGTTGTGCCAATTTAATCATAAAATTTTTAACAATTTGTTAATCTAGTCACTTTAGATATTTAGGACTAAATTGACAATTTATCAAAATATTTAAGACTAAATCGTTATAGTCAAAAGGTTTAAAACTAAATTAGTTGTCGTACAATACATTTAGGACCAAATTAGCATGAAATGTTTATAATTGAATTGGCCGTCATATGAGATGTGTGAGATATATTGGACAGTTATTTCGAAATAAAAATTGACATTTACTCTAATTGAAAAATCATATAATAGAATTTTGATGTGAATGTATTGTATACTTACAAGTTTACTTTTTTTATTTGAATGTATCGTATACTTACAAGTTTACTTATTTTATGTTACAAGAAAAAATATTACATAAATATATCGTAGTGAGCCTAATTTGAAATTTGGATCAAGTTAGATGTGTTACACCGGTTAGAATTTTTTTTTTTTTTTTTTTTTTTGGTAGCATTTTCTTTAGGTACCGTCTCGTGCACCACCAGTACTCGTGCTAGTACAAAAGTGCACATTCCTCTTTTTGGAGTGACAAATCACAAAATAAAGGGAAAAATAATGGGAAAACAAAAAAGATAAAAGGAATGTCTCTTTTCCTTTTTCTCCCCCTTCTCTCGAATTTTTACTCCAAAGAGGCCCTTCGAGGAAACATCGGGTCGCTCCCCTCGCCACGCCCCATTTCCACTTTCAGGCGCCTCTCGATTTCGGACCCTTTCACCCCCAAAATTAATCGACCCCAAGAAAAAAAAATCGAACAAAAAAATTTAGGGTTTATCAGGTCCGGTCGATGCCCGCTCAATGGAACAGTCTTCGCTCCTGAGCTGCTCCGACGTCCGCTCCCGGCTCGGGCTCCGCCGTCGCCGCCGCCGTTGTCGGTAGGGCTTTTCCCTCTCCTGCTCTCTTTCTTCCCCGGTCTTCCGTCTTTCGCTTCCGGCGGGTCCGTCCCCATGGCGAGCGTGGAGTCGGAGCATCTGCAGGCGCGCGGGCCGACGAGGGCCGAGGACGACGACGACGACGACGAGCTCGAGAACGGCGGCGGCGACGACGACTTTGCCGACGAAGTGGAGGAGGCCGGTCGGGGTTATGTGGATTCCGTGGGGGACTACGAGCACCGGCGTCGTCGCGGTAGTAGCGCTGGTGGTGGTGCGGGAGGAGGTGGGGTGGTGCCTTCGAGGACGAGCGAGCTCACGCTTTCTTTCGAAGGGGAAGTGTACGTGTTCCCTGATGTTTCGCATGAAAAGGTATGTGCTTTGTGGGAAGTGAGTAGTTGCGAGTGAGCTGATGGTGTGGTTTGTTGCTGGCTTTTGGCTCGAATTGTGTTTTATCTTGTTCATTCTCGTTGAATGTAAGGATCAGGACGTTTGCAGTTGGGTAAAATGATTATTCAGTTGGGTTTTGAGACTTCTTTAGTACTTCTGGTCAAGTAATGGGTCAATGCTGAAGTTAGTTGAAATTCTAGGCGTTCTGCTTTTCTTTTTTCTTTTTTCAAAATGGGAAAAATTATGTTTTTTGAGTTTGATAATTCTCAATTTACACGAAGCAGTTAAAGGTTCTGGTTACATCTGATATGCAGGTAGATTGAATGTATTTGGGTTTTCCTTTTTTGAGGGGCATATATGCTTGTTTTGCTGGAAGGACCATAAATGTGCAGTGTTCCAAAATGAGATTGTTTTGGCCCTCTGTTTAGCAGATTTTTTGACATTTGAAGGTTCTAAGTTTTGTGCTTAGGAAAGACATGAGAAAGCATGCATTTGTAGTGAGTATGCATTATATGGTATTGTATGCCACTAGCTTTTTTGATAGTTATTGATTTGGATCGTCAAAGCACCTAGAGAACTTGTGTTCATCTTTTTCCAGCATTTCGACATTGTTAATTGTGAGTCAGATGAGATACAACTCTTGGCAAACAATATAGTTTGAACGATATTTTCTGAATGTTGTTTGAGAGGCTTTGCCTTTGTAATTTGTCAGCTTATTCTTTTACAGCAATCTGCAACTATCACTCTTGTCACTGCATTTAGAAACCTATTCTGTGCATGTTACCCATCCTGCAATGGATATCCATGAATTTTTTGCAATTTGTTTGCCAGGTGCAGGCAGTGCTTTTGCTTCTAGGAGGACGTGATATACCAACCGCTGTGCCTACATTTGAAGTTCCTTATGCTCAAAGTACTATGGTATGCAGATGGTTATTTTCCTAGCACTTACAGTTTCGTATGTGTAAATTTATAATGAGTTATCTCCATGCATTAGGATGTGGTTGACACGTCAAAGCGGTCTAATCTTTCCAGAAGAATAGCCTCTCTGGTTAGGTTTCGGGAGAAGCGCAAGGAGAGATGTTTTGACAAGAAGATTAGGTATACTGTGCGAAAAGAGGTTGCCCAGAGGTTAGATCAATTTTTCCCTTGTAGGCAGTTATTCCGTCTTTGTCAAAGATGCTAAGTTGGTGATTTTCGTTCAAAAATATTTTTGAACCAAAAAATGGAGTGTAGGAGTGATTCCAGAATGTTAGCCTTCATCAATTGTTTTGCATTACGCAAAATATAACGGGGTTATAAAATGATAGCGCGTTAATGTGGCACTTCTCATGCTCGTCATTATTGGGCTTTGCTCCACCGTAAACTTGGTGTTGATTTGATTCATTCTCCTCTCATCATCATGCAACCAGGATGCATCGGAAAAATGGGCAGTTTGCTTCGATAAAAGAAGGTTCAGGTGCTGGTAGTTTGGATTTAGCTCAAAGTTGTCACCAGGATGGTGCTCCTCCTCCTGAAACTGTGTGAGTCCCTCATTTGCTTTGGCATTGTCAATGTGAGCATTGGAAAATATATGTCTGAGATTCTATTTTGTCCACTATTTATTGTCTATGGCACATACACCCATCTCTCTCTCTGTCTCTCTGTCTCTGTCTCTCTGTCTCTCTCTCTCAGGCTGAGACTTGACATTCATTTTATGTGATTGATTCTTTTGTTGATGTTTCAGTGCCCGAAGATGTCAACATTGTGGTGTTAGTGAAAATGCAACTCCTGCTATGCGTCGTGGACCAGCTGGACCAAGGACTTTATGTAATGCCTGTGGTTTAATGTGGGCAAATAAGGTTCCTGACATCGGAATTTAGGTTTCAAAGCTATGATTGTGCCTGCATTTCTTGTGATAGCTCCTAGAGATTGTACTGGGTAGCCTTTCTTGTTAAGTGAAACATGCTACCATTGTGCTTTCATTTTACCTTCTTGTGGACTCCATCCGTTCTTGAGATACGTGCTTTAAACATGAAGCTGCTAATAAAGAGGGCTACTGTTGGAAGGATTAAGATTAGCTTTTGCTTTTAATGTGATGGTATTCAATGTGCCAAATAGAATACAACATACTTACCAATCATGAATGTGACATAGTTGTACTTATCTCTATTTACTGTTGCATGTAGTGTAGGCGCATAAATTCCTGAAGAAAGTTACTTGTGAGATAGGTGCATCAACATTTTCTATATTCACATTGTAGAACAATGTCATTGGTCAAGTGGGTGCTTGTTATTTAAGTCTAAGTTTTGGTTCATGTAAGATGACATATTATAAGGAATGAGAAGTGTGTTGTGTAAAAATTATTTTATAGTCTACTTTGTCATTTCACTATACAATGATAATTTTTCTCATAGTGTTCTATAGTCTACTAGTTTTGTAGCAAACTTGTTGAGTGCATATATTGTTTTTGAAGCAATGTATAACATTGATTTTCATTGAGCTCACTGATTTTATGAGAATATAGATTCAATTCCCTTTTGTGAACCTACAGGGAACATTGAGGGATCTCAGCAAGGGAGGAAGAAATCTTTCTCTAGACCAAAGTGAATTGGTATGTACCATTAGATTTTGCTTAGCCAGGTTATGATGCATCAGTTTGTTGGCACTTTGTCAAACATTGTTAAATATGATTTCATATGCATACTCAGTTTGCTGCACCCTAATTACAATAGTTTAATTCTATGGAAAATAGATGAAAACGTCATTTTTACCTATCCACAGGGAACCCCAGATGTCAAGCCTTTGATTATCGATGGTCAACATTTCTCTAGCAATAAGGATGATCTTGTGGGTTTCATTCAAACTACTCAAAGTCAATTTGAAGCTTTTTAGCTTTTTTGACTCTTTCAATAATAGTCCATGCAGGGAATTTCTGGAGAGACTTCTACGTCTGACATAAAGAGATTATCTGATCCTTCAATCAACCCCAGTGATGAAGTAGACAATCAAATGGTGCTCACTTTTTTCCATTTTAATTGGTCACATACTGCTCTTACTTGTTGATCTGCTGAACTGGAGGATTCAAATCACCAGTTCTTTGGTGATTAGAATGATGGAAACCAATTGATGCATGTCCATTACTTAGTGGAGTGTTTCTTTTACAAATGATTTTTCTGATTTTAAGGATGTGTTTTCTCTTATAGTTGTTTCCCATTTCAGTTGCTGCTATGTGCGGTTATATTGATTTGTTGAGAGTCCACAGAAGCTCTCTTATTCAATTAGAATTAGATCCAAGAGCATTATCTTAATGTAGGGTACATGAGGAGAGTTAAGAAAAAGCAAGTGGTAAGAAAAGGCTCTTTTCCAGTTGAACGCTGCATTTGGACACCAGGATAGGGTTAAAGATTGGAGAGGATAAGATGAAATGAGAAATGCCTCCCCGGCACGTGGGTTGGGATAAGGAGTGGAACATTGGATATCTCAGCGGATATTGTAATAAAACTAACAATAAAAAATTCAATAAATTACTGTATATGGGGTTGGGGGCCTTGGGAATCTGGACGGCTGATAGAGAGAGAGAGAGAGAGAGAGAGAGAGAGAGAGAGAGAACCATCTGTTGTGGTGGTCAGGGACCACCATGACAAAAGACATGAGCTTGGAGTCAGATCTGGATTTGGTTCTTGGTTGCAAGGGTGACCACCCAAGATTGGTCTCAAGAGCTGGCGCAATAGTCAACCCCCCACAAATGCACAGAGAGGGAGGGAGGGAGAGGGTCCGGAGGGTGGGGGTTGAGAGGCTCAAATCCCAGGTGATTACTACAATGAAAGGGGGGGGGGGGGAGGGGGAGGGAGAAGAGAGGGACATAGAGAGGGTCCGGAAGGTGGGGGTTGAGAGACTCAAATCTCAGATGATTACTACAATGATGGTTGCCTGAGTTGTGTGATCACCGTGACGGGGTCACCCGAGGGGTGTGACCAATGTGCGGTGATCACCAATGACACCAACAACGGTGGTGTGGTTGGTGTCATGTACGGCAGATGGAAATCTGTTTCCTTGTTTTTTTTTTTCAGAGCTTACTCTCATGCAGGTGGGATAGAATTATCCAACTTCTAGCCCCCAGAGAAGTTATCGGGGATTTTATTCGGACTTATCTGGGGTCTCCAAATGCCAGATAGGATAACTTTTATCCTATCCTGTGTTTCTATTGCAAATCCATGTGCTGTCAAAAGTTAGGTTGAAGAATTATAGGTGGAACAAGCAGTAATCTTTTATAATATGAAGTAATGGGCTTTCTACATTTTCTTGGGCATCTTGTTACTGAAAATGGGGAACAGAGTTAGAAAAAGAAATTTGGAGTTACATATGATAAATTCTCTATCTTTTGGGAAAAAAGTTGGATGCTACACTACATGGTGTTAGAACCTTTTAGCCATTCTTTATGACAGGAAACTGCTTCATCTATATTATTCATGATGTAACAGCTATCCCTCTGTCTGATTCATTTGTGATGGATTGATTTGAGGCTTGGGCTGCATTTTTGAACTCATAATCAGTGTTTGATGATAATTTTTAGCATGGTGCTTGGTTTTTATCCATTAATTGATATAGTAAATTAGATACCAAAAACAAAAACTTGACATGCAGTTGGATGAAAAATGGCGAGTTTGATAGAAGAAATTTGTTATCTTCTTAGCTTTAATGATCATACACTGATGTTGAGATACAGATTTTACGTTCAATGGCATGGGCTTGATGGTAATCCTTTTAACTTGAATAACTAACTTTGTCTGCTCATATGTGCTGTATCTGCTCTGGTCTTCTCCAAAAAGAGTTACAAGTCAAAAGGATTTCTTTGAAATTTAAATTCTTTTGGTCTAATAAAAAGGTGTTGCCTTTCTAGGGAACACTAACAGATTGTTCTATTCTCAATTCTCTTGTCTGTCTGTTTCTCTCTGTCCATACCTCAACAGTGCCTTTTCTGCTCAGGACTTTCATGGAACTGCTGCTGATCTGACAAGCACGTTGCCCATGAATATCATGCATTCTTCAGCTGATGATGATGAGCAGGTACTCAACCATAATAATATTTGAGATGTCCATCTGTCCTTTACTGTCCTTTAACTTTTAGTGTTTCTATAATCCCAGAAGCTCCTCTCTCCTATATAGTATAAAAGGGGAATATATATGATTAAGGAATTCCTAATACACGCATCTCTTGGAGCCTTCATCTTCAAGAGCTTCTCAGGCAAACTGCAAGTTTCATTCAATTCCATCATTATCTATACAGATATTCATATAACCATACAGCTGGGTTGTGGATTTGGCTTTCCTTTGCTTTGATAGAGAGACATATATATTCATTAAGAAGCTTGTCTTTGTAAGTTATGTATAGTTAGTAAACCTTGTAAAGCCTGTAATGATGGATAATTGAAAAAAGCTCAAACTTAGAGTTAATTAAGGTTTGATAGGGAGACTTACTGTTACCGGTACGTTTCTTCTTCTTAAATTTGCATCTTTTCAGGCTTTTAATTCACTAATTGAGACACTTTGATCTGTAAAGCTGGGCAAAGAAGCAGTAGAACCTCATAGCTATCAGTCTCTGGGAGTCTCGGTGTTCCTTTTAATCTACATTCCTAAGATGAATTTGGTTT
The DNA here is from genome assembly GCA_016097545.1 of Eucalyptus victrix. Lineage (NCBI taxonomy): Eukaryota > Viridiplantae > Streptophyta > Magnoliopsida > Myrtales > Myrtaceae > Eucalyptus > Eucalyptus victrix. Next base: position 3,473,709 of record CM027840.1, on the reverse strand, counting down.
GACTCACTGACGCAGAGCTTATCATGGTCTTCACTGAAAGGTTAGAGAAAGAAGCTCCGAGTGTTCATCTTCAGAGGGCCGCACTAAAACCTTCAACATATCTGAGAAAAAGTTACCACTTAGTTGTCACCAGTGGAATCTGATAAACAATCAATTCACACTCGCACCTCATGCACTCTATAGCTTTGTTTCATTTATACCCAGTCATGATTCAGATCATTGATAGCCTTCAATAAAACTATCTCCAACTTATTGCCTTCCACATGCTCCATTGATAACAAAGAGAAACTTATGATGAACTTGGTTGCAGAGACCTTACCTTTCTACTTTCTTTCTCAATTAACAGATATTGGTTGGAAATAGCTTCTAGTGTATTTGGTCCTTTTTCTGAAACTAGGGAATAATTGTTTAAAAGCTAGTCGGTAGCATGTATTATGTGATGATCTAGATAATTTAAATATAGGAAGATCCTCCTTGCTGATTTCCTAGACAGCATTGCTTTCCCCATGCATGTCCATGAGGATATCGACAAGCATTGGTTTTCAAGAGAAAACTAGCTTTGGATATCAAGGATACTATTGAGCATCATTTAAGGTATATAGGCATGCCCTGTGGCAATATGATGCCCTGGTGATAACATCAGACTCAGGAAACTTTGAGGAGTTATGGATAGAAATTCTTTTGAAAAACCTTCAAAATATGGATGTCAAGGAAGGTGGGAATGATGGTACAAGACTGGAAGAAAATACGTTACTCAGGGCATAAATGTAGTTCATGCTGTGTTGCTTCCATGAGGTTACATAGTGATATGTTTTGCACATAGTATATTGTATTTTTTTTTTTTCTCCTTTTTGGATCTATTAACACTGTTTAATGATTAAGAAGAATTGAGACAAGCTCCCAACCTTCTTGCTAGGTCTCTGTTCGATTTTTGAATTCCCCTTTATCTTGATCTCTGTTTCATTTGGAAAATGCGAGGAACTGAAACATCTAGATGAAAGAAGAGAAAAGGCCAAGCCATTTTGTAAAAAGAAGTTCATTGAACTTTGAGCGGTTTTCCCTGTACGGAATAAAATCAGTCGAGCACTTCAATCTTCAGTTCAATGACTGCAGTTAATAGCTGTCAATTGTTTCACACAGTCTTAGCCTTTCGCCTTTGGTTGCAGCAAATTGACAGTGATTGTTTTTCTTATTTTGTAAGGTGTTTGAATTGCAGGGAACACTGGTTGAGCTTGCTAATCCATCAGATACAGACATCGATATTCCTGCTAACTTTGATTAGAAGGTAATGTGCTACCATGAGATTGTCAAAGAAATTGGTATTAACAGAGCTTAATAGCTTGCTTTGGATTAATTTTCCTGGTGGTTGCAGGTTAAAGTTACCTTGTCTTTGTAAAAGAATGGTGAATCCTGGAAGCTAAGCTTGTGACCACCATGCCATCAAATCTTGTGAGCTGAGGGTGATACTCTTGTTAACTCTAGCCATGATTAATGTTAAACCTATTGTATGTATGAAAACTAAGATAGTGTGAGTGCATCCTACCAGCCTATTCTCTGTAATTTGCCTTTCAGGGCTGTTGTTAAGGCATGTGTTAGCATTTGTGATTAACATAGCTTGACATTGACACGTGCTGCATGGGTAGCTCTCTTTGAGGATCCCCCAATGTAAATCTAAAGAAGAAGCAGCACTTCGGTAATCAATATCAAGGTTCATTCATCTTAAGATCATTTTGTTATTGCTTCTGATTCAGCCATGTGAATAAGTGCCAGAGATGTCTCTTAATTTCAGCTTCTGGCTTGGTTCTTTTGCTGCTATTTTGGACAACCATACAATCATTGTTGCCCTTCAGTCATGCTAAAGCAGTTCTACAAGGGTATCTAATAATTATGGGGAGTAACGTTCTGTTGAAATTTAGATTTCACGGAAGTAGGGTTTTGATGTTAATGATGGTTTGTGTTTTGATGTGTGCAAGTGGATGTGTGTATGGTCTTGTTGATGTTGAGGAGTGAACAAGGGTAGGATACTACTGAGGAATATAGGCAAGGTTTATGGGACAAGTATAGTTTAATTAATTGATAAAGATGGTATTACATAGTTGGAGTTAGTGGTGGAGGAGCTACATGATATGGAGTTTATTTTCATGCTCCTCACACACATAACATGAATGATTTTTAGCTTTATTTATAGAGCAACTCCATTGATTCTCTCCCACAATTATCGACTTATTTTACAAGATTTTTCTAGTCTTAGTTGCTGACATCTTGAAGCCTCAATCTCTCGACAACTTATCAATCTGGATTCTTCTAGAATGCTGCCCACATAGTCTTCAACTTGCAGCCACCGCCATTTTCAGTAATTCTTGACAATCTTCAACATATTTTATTTTGACTTCAATTTGCTTATTCTTCACATGAGAGTCTTCAAGCTCTGCTTGGACTCTTCAACTTGGCGTTTGCTTCACACTTTGCTGCGCACGTTCAAGACTTCAAATATTCAATGGGTAGTTTCTAAATTTAGTTTAGAGGAAATGGATGACAATTTTTAACACTAGGCACGTTTGGTTTAGCTTTGGGCCAATGTAATTGAGAAAATGCAAATAACTTTGAGCTAAAGGGGTTTGTGAAAATGTAAATAACATTTGATAAATTGTAGTTTTAAAGTGCATTGTGAAAAGACTTTAGCTTAAACACCATTTGGTAATTACATTTTGTAAAGGACTTTTGCTAAGTTTTATATATAAAAAAAAGTTTCTAATTTTCTCTTTAATGTAGCCACCAACGGCCACATCTAGCCGTCAAACAACCTCGCTTGAGGTCATTGGACCTCAGGCGACACTTGGGGTTGAGACTCAAGTGGCCATTTGGGTCGGTGACTCAAGCAGGGTCGCTTGTTGTCGCCAGACCTCGGGCAACACCTACCCAGGCGACAGTCGCTTGGGTCGCAAACCCTAGGTGCCATCACCTAGGTCATGCGGCCGTCGCTTGGGTCACACGACCCAAGTGTTGCCTAAGGTCCGGCGACCTCAAGCCTCTATCGCTTGGGTTGTGCAAACCAAGGCAACCACCACCTGAGGTCACCAAACTCAGGTGATGCCTGGTTGCACTCGACCCAGACGCCTGAGGTCACGCGACCTCAAGTAGCGGTCACCGGGTGGTTGCAACCCTTAGGTGGTAGTCGCCTAGGGTCGGGCGACGCCTCAAGCGACGATCGTTGGCATGGACAACTCTTTAGCCGGGGTCATCGGCCTCTATTTTTCTTTGAAGAAGATGAATTGCATTCTAAAGATGCAATTTCCCAAAATACCTTCAAGCCCTTAAAGATATTTAGAGATGCAATTGCATTTTGCTAAGGTCACCCAAAAAATTGAACCAAACATATTTGCATTTGGTCAAGGAACTTTAGAGTCCCAAAGCCCTTTCCAAATGCCAATCAAATGAGGCCTCCCCCTTATCATTTTTCATGATATTCCAAAAATGTCTCGTGATGTCTCAAACTAAGCTTTAAATTTTTCATGTTGTTTGTTCCATGTCTTTATGGTCATCTTCGTTACATGACGTTGGATGACCAGGGCTAACCTCGGGTGCCTTTTAGTCCCTTGGGAACGATAAGCTATTTCCAATGTGAATATGCCGTACATGAAGTCCCAGTTTTGATGCTGGGTTCTGAAACTGCCACAAACTCAATAGACTGCAAAAATTAGTTAGTCTCAATCACGTGTAGAGTTGCCAGCTTGAACCTGGTTTGAATAGCTATATAGGGCTCGTGGTACTAACGTAAATGAATTGGTGCAGCCAAGGTTCACTGGATCGAAAATGACATTTTAACCTCAATGACACTGAGAACACTGAAGGCCTCAGTAAAATACATTGTACCAGGCCACGAGGAAGGTTTATCTTTTTGTTGAAAAAGTACCTCATGGAAATATTACATGGTTCGCCCTACATTAATGCGATTTGGTTTGGAGTATCCCATACAATTTTATCTGTGTTATGTTGTCCTTTGAAATCTTGTAATTAACCCACTTGATCTTGGTTTGTCATCCCGCCAAGGATGTATTTGGGCAGGAAAAAAAAATGTTGGAAATGCTCTGTTTACTTTGGGGATGCCCTGTTCGAAGTGGCCCCTGAAGATATTTTGTTACGTTGATTTGCTCTCATGCTCTTTCTAAGATGCAGACTATCAATACTATACTAAAGATCATCAGTATTCGACCGGTGATGAGAGGGACTTATAGAGAATTATTATGGACCAACTAATGGCGATCAGGGATCTACCCGTGCTAATCTTGGCGCCATTGGAAGTAAGTTGGGTCCTGAGCCTACCAAGATATGTGCAAGTCCTTCGGCCAAATGAAGAATCACATGGTGGTCACCATCAATAGTCAGGGAGCCATTCAACGTTGGCAAGGCTTTCTCCTAATAATCTCGATAAAAGTTTGTTGGACGATGGCCTTCTAGGCAAAGTTGGAAAGAAACGACGAAGCTCTTCAGGGTAATAAATTCGAAGAGGAGAAAGTTTGAACTTGTCTTATTTAGAGTATTGTGGTCTTAAAGCTCATTGAGTATTTCATAACTGAATATTGATTTGGCAAAGCAAATGCAAAAGGGGAGGAACAAGTCGGGGTTCTACTTTAGACTTCGCCTTATGAAGTTTCGAAGTATAATGTGGATGGATCTTCTTTTGGTACTCCAGAACCGTGAGCTGACCGATACTAATGAGGCCGAAGTCTTAAGTTAAATCCCTAATTGTCTCAATGTTTTCTGAACTTTTTGAATAGTTTGCGTAAACAAGAAGCATTGCTCATTTATTCTAGTTCCTTTAATGGGTTCGCTGTCCATCTTTCTTTTGAGAGTAACTTAGCACGTCATTGCTCTGCTTAAATCTCACATGAAAATGATGGAAAATGCAGATTGCCATTAAACTTAGTGATGTTGATTCAATGTTCGGGGTTGTAACTTCAATTTAAGCTTTACAGATTGGCTTAGTTTCTAAAGTTGTATTCCCATTTTTCATTGAAAAAAATATTCTCAAAAGGAAAGTATAGGCGTAGATTTAAGAAGAATCACTGAGTACTAACTGACGATGCTTGATAGTTGAATGGTTTAGATAGAGAACAACACTGGTGATCTCACAGAACGAGCGGCAGCTACAAGATCAATTGACCATAGTTCTGGACCAAATACCGTTCAGTGGTAATCCAGGACTAACTAGCAACTACCAGGGAACGACCAACACCACCAATTTGCTGTAACCAAAGGCTAGATTGAGGCTGCCTTTAGGTTCGCAGAAAGAGAGTCCAATCGAGGCTGGTTACGATAAACAATTAGCATTTGGAATCAAACATAAGGCAACTTAAGATCGAACCAACAGCCAGAGACTGAACAACCAGGAATTGCAGCTGACACCGACTTTGTGGATTGGTGACGGGTTACTGAGGTGCAATTCTGAACTGGAGCTCGAGATGGGCCATTAGGGGTGTGTTCATTTGTGTTTCTTTTTTCTGTTTATCAACACAAATCTTTTTTTTCCTGGGAACAAAAAAAGAACAGAAACGTGTTTGTTTGCGTTTTTGTTCCAAATCTATTTTTTTGTTCTAGGAACAAATTTGGAATAGAAACAAAAAACAAGAAAAACTTGTTTCTTGTTTCTAGAATACTTTGGAAAAACGAATTTTCTCTCTCTTCTTTCTTTTCTTCTCTTTCTTTTCTTTTTCTTTTCTTCTTATTTTTTCTTTGACCAGTCGCCAGCCTTGGCCATGACCAATGACCAGCCGTCAAAGGCCGGCGACCTCATCGGAGCATCATTGGCTCCCAATGAGGCCGAGCATCACCGGTCCCTGGCGAGGCTGACCTCGTGCCAGCCGAGGACGCTTGGCCTCGCCAGGGCCAGCGAGCCTCGCCGTGCCTAGGTGAGGCCGCCGGCCAAAATGAAGAAAAAAAAAAAAGAAAAATAAGAAATATACAATAAAAAAATTAAAAATTAAAAGAATACAAATTTATCAAATGTGTTTATATTCTTTTTTTATTCCAGAACAAGTTTACCAACATCACCAAATACACCCTAAGCCATCTTGAATAAATCAGTTCTCGACGCATAGAAGAGAGTTTGAAGACCAACTGTCGGCTCTGTTGGTGTTTTTGCTTAGCCTGGGGAGAAAATGTAGCTGAAGATCAAAATCCTGATGCAGACTAAGTAAAACCATTGGGTTTCTGCATCAGGATTTTAAGGAAATGGCAAGGTCAGTAGTGCCTCAGAGCATGTCATTGTAGGCCATCTCTGAGTGATTCTGCGAAGGCATTAAACCTGTCAAATTATCGGGCATCCTTCTATCTATGAGAGAGAGAGAGATGGCAAAGTCAGCAGTGCCTCAGAGCATGTCATGGTAGGCCATCTCTTGTCAAGTTGAGTGATTCTACTGAGGCATTAAACCTGTCAAATTATCAGGCATCCTTCTATCGAGAGAGAGAGAGAGAGAGAGGTGGGGGGGACGTTGGTGGTGGTGGTGTTGTAAGAAGAGAGATGGCAAAGTCACCGGTGCCTCAGAGCGTGTCATCGTAGGCTATCTCTTGTCGAGTGATTCTGCCAAGGCATTTTTAACCTGTCAAATTATCGGGCATCCTTCAATCTATCACAGAGAGAGAGAGAGAGAGAGAGAGAGAGAGAGAGAGACTTCTCATTTATTTCCAATGATGTGAATTCCTTTTACATACAAAATTTTACAACTTTGCTCATCAATGAGCTTGTATATTTTCCTAAGGAGAAGCTAACAACAATATACAAACAAATAAGTGGACCTGTTGCAGGTAAATGAGCAGTCTGTGGGAAACTCGCTCAACCTAGACAATTAATTTACCACAGATACAACTAATTCAAAATTTCTCAACCTGCCGCAATTCAAAATTTTTTACTTGCTCTTCTTAGTCATGCACAGACATTTATCTATCCACTGATGAGAGCAAGATTCAAGGGAGGGCTTCATGTATAAATAACGCATGTCTATTCATGGAAATCTTCATAAGGAGAGGATCCGCTGGAAGAGTCACTCTCATACGCTGTAGTCTCCCTTGGAGAAGACGGAAGGGATTCTCTTGCTTGTGACGATGAACCTGACAAAATGCAGCAATATAAGAGTCCCAAGATCAACTATGAAGCATTCATATCAAGGCAAGCGAGTTGACTAATGATCTTTAAACTAGTTAAAATGTAGTGTTGAGGGGGTGGAGGGAGGGAGGGAGAGAGAGAGTTCCAAAATCAGCATCCTAAGCAGTGTCTTAGGCCTTTCTGAAAGGGAAACCACAAACCTTTCTGCCCTCTGGTGCGGAACTTCTTCGTGTGTCGCCTAATGAGCCTCTTTGCTTTAGTTATGGTGAGCTGCCTAGCGAATGGAGAGAACTCCAGATCACTTTCACTCCATTCACCATCATTTTCTGCTTCACCCCGCATTGTCCGTAGAACAAACTTCTTCGCCTTGCGCCGTTGGGTGTTGAAAAGGCCTCTTATGGAAGTAACAAAACCATCACCTGCTCCATCACTGGTACGCTTAGGCCAGGATATAGGATACTGTTCATTCTTCTCAGCCAGACCACCTTCGTTGTCACTAAAATTTAGATCACTGTCAGGAACACCGGTCCCATTGTGCTCTCTCTGGCTATGTGCTTTGTCTTTGAATTTTTTACCCTGCACAATATGTGCCGAAAGAAATATAAAGACAAAAATAATGGAAAAGGCTTAGCATTTGATACTTGAGAAGTACTCATATAGAGAAATTCCCAACACTTTCTACCTTGAATTCTTCTCAGCTTATCAAAGTTAAATCACTACAAACAAATCCTACATTGCTCGATGGGGAAAAGCAGAGTCAACTATGTTGAAGTCTAAAAGCTTTAGCATGAGTCCCAACCGAAGGAAAATATCACAATTTAGGGGTGCAGGTTGCAAGTAAAGGCCACTCGGTTTGGATCTTTGTTTATCACAATTCTTCATACCTGCATTCCGGTCACAGACTTCAAACTCCCCAGATAATGTGCTTCTTCACTCGCGAGAAGAGTCTTCTCCATGTGCCAGTGAACTCCACACGGTGAAATGTATCCATGAGCAGCTTAAGATCATTCACAACAAATCTAGATCCTTCATAAGTTACCAACAGCTCCACCTATGCCAAAGAAAAAGAAGACTTCAGATGAGCCACAGTTGCTCCAGCTCTATTGCAATAACATTATTATGCATGGATAAGAGCAACCTGACTGATCTTGATATTGTGAAACTCCATTAGCTTCCGTGGCCTAGATCTCTTCTCATGGTGTGATTTTGCTAATTTCTTCTCTTCATGAGATGACCGACCAGATTTGGTGGGTTTTGAATCCTTGAGTTTGTTTCGAGAAGATTCATCTTGTTGCTCAGCAAAACCAAGTGGCTCACTCTTCGAGGAAGAAATGGCTGAAGAGTGAAGCTGTAAAACAAGTTCATTGGCAACAGATTCTGCAACATTTTCTTCCCATGATCTGTCAAAAGAGGATGTCCTTCTCAATTCTGGGGTAGTACCACAGACGAGGTTTGCTTTCAAGTTCTGCACCTTAGACAGCTTCAACCAGTTCAAGAGTCATTAAAAAATAAAGAGTCAGTACTGATTTCGATGCTAGTGCTACATAATGCAAAAAGTCCATCAATACGATAAATGCAGCAAAATTGGTCTGCATCACATTGGTAACTGATAGGAAGGACTAACAATCATCCAGTGCCAAAAAAATTACCAGTTACTAGAATTAATTTACTGATTACCCAAGCTGTACTTCTGCAGATTTCCCACTAATGCCATGATAAGGTAAATATAGGAAACCAGAAAAGAGCAACAATCAAGTACTAATTGGCTGGATAAAAGTCAGTAGAAGTAATCATGTACTAGTTGCCCGAATAATAATGATTCATAGGCTCCCTACAAAAATAATTGAGGAACTCACTTGCAGTGTATCTGCTGGAGAGGACTGACTATTCGAGGGTACAGTAGGGACAGTAGATTTGTAAGGAACTTCAGATTCTCTTGTCAAGGAAACATTTGATGTTGATGCATCGTTAGAGGAGCCTTTCTTCACCCGTTTGGAGCTGACAGTAGTTGAAACCTTCCAGACTTCCTGCATCGTTGTAAACTATCAATTGCCAGCCTTGAAAGGTTTACTGAAAACTATCAAAAGGACTGCTCTAAGGAGAATTGTCACAAATGTAGAAGAGCAACAAGTCTAATCTAACCTGTCGTCGTTGAGAATCCTGCTCCTCTTCAGGGAAAAAATATTCCCACATCATTCTGTACATTGTCTCAGTCAAATGGATCCTGAGGGGGTAAATCTCTACCTACAATGTCAGAAAATGGGTTGAACAAAACAAACTGTCATGATGAAATTTCAAGTTTCTATAGTATGTGCAAGTTTCTATTTTCTGAATTTCTCTGCAATTCAAGCCCAACTTCTCCAAATGATTTAAAAGCATATGCTCCTGCAGCCACTATTTTATAAACGGACGTCACTATTAGAAATAAATTGCATTACCTGGAAAAGTTCAAGAGTAGAATTCCCGTCCTTGGGAGATCCTTGTTTTGCATCGACCCTAAGCATGACCTTTCTGAAGATGGAAAAAAATGAAATATTCAACAATTCTTCAAGTTTAGTAAAAGAAATTTCACAAGGCACTTGTCTGATCTACCAGAAGAAAGATTACACAGCACTTAACAATTCAAAAGAATGATTTATGGAAAATATAAAAGCAGAGATAAAGCACAGAGATTTGAACAGCAGTCAAATACCAAGCACAAAACAATGCCAAGATGACAAGTGATTAAAATTAGAACTTAATACACAGAAATACTAACCACTGCATGATGAAGAAAATATCTTGAGACAAAATTCACTGAAAATATGTCAAACACTCCCTTCAGTCTAATCTTACTAGAAACATTATCATTAGAAGCTAGTTCATTTTGATGCCCAAGTTGCACAGGATAGAGTAGGAGAAAGCCTATTGGCAAAATGATGCTAAAAATAGACCACTGCCCCAAAAGATGCATTTCATAACATGGAAATCTAAAATCACAAAGAAAACTCCCTCCCTCTCCCTCTCCCTCTCCCTCTCCCTCATTCCCAAGGATGTATCTGATGAGAGGAGCCAAGACTGCAATGAATTATTACACCCTCGGACATGATGTGCCATCTCGAAAATGATGAGTCCACCAAGCCTTAAAAAGGAAGAGCCATTCCATATGAAACATATAAAGAGCAGCATTATCAACATGCTAATTCATCAAGACCAATAAGAAAGCACATAATTTTTTTTTGCAGGCAAGACTCACCCATACATACAGTCAACTATATTCCTACCAGTACTGTCAGGAGTGGAATAGAAGATGACCGACAATTATCATTATGTGATAGCTAAAAGACAGGAGGGCAAAATAATTATTTGCCGAAAGATCAAGCAAAGATGGAATAAGTTAATTTGAAGGAGATTCTCAGAATCATGAAGTAGGATCACATTTAGAAAGCCAGAAAGACAAACCAAAGAAGTAACCCAATAACAATAAATGTCATCGTTGGACAAAATATCACATTTAAGCTTTGCAACTATAGAAATGCAGAGACCAACATATCAAAAAGCAATACCAAAAACATGACATAACTAAGCATCAGCAGTAAAAGTACTTACTTTCCCCATTCAGTTGGAGGATTCCATGCAGATAAAAGCATATCGGACTTAACATCAGGCAGGCAGTTCCTAACAACAACGTACTTAGTTGTAAAACGCGCAACACCAACATCCTTGTAGTCCCGGTCAAAATCATAAATCTGCCAGAATAATTATATTGAGATGCATATGAATAATTATCATATGAATAAGCCAGATAGCAAACAAGCAGCTTCAGTCTGCCAAAAAGTAAATTTTAGACAGGTGGTAACCTCTAACCTAAAGATGTGAAAGTATGGGAACAAGCTCATCAACATCTTTTCATGTGGTATTCTTTGACTACTAGTTCAACAAATCCAGAAAGAAAAGGAAACAAAACCAAGAAAAATGAGTATCAAATGGAATATTTCATCTCTAAAACCCTGACCAATTTTAGACATCAACATGTGCAATAGCTGACCACAAACCAGATCATTTTTATGTGATTAAATTCCACCATGGGTGAAAGCTAAATCTTTTATTCTTCTCTTCTCCACTATCCTTTGACGTACTCACCATGTCATTTATCTCAGCCTCGGCAAAAGATTTGCCATCTACAAGCATGCTCCAAACCACTTTGTTGATTTGTAAAGATATACGCATAGCATATGACGGACTTTTATTCTTCTCCTTCTCCATTAGTCGTGACTGGGCGGCTTTTTGTAGAGCCGCCCTAAGCGCTAAGGATGCTGCCTTCCTTGATTTTTGTGCATTTAAAAGCTCTCTATGAAGTTTCTGAACCTGCAGAAATGAAGTTTGTGTGCTTTGTGATGCCACAAAAGAAAAAAAATGCCAATGGATAGCAATTCAAAGGCAAAAGCAAAAGCATGTGGAACGCACATCCAAAAAATGCATCGTTCATATTGCAAAGACTATTCATAAAACGAAAGGAACAGAAAACAAACAGAAGCCATTTTTATAAAAGACCAATCAAATGATTGGGAAAAATCAAGAGTCAACTAACATAACTGCCAGAAAGCCTTTATCTAATGTAGATTCAGGAAAAAGACAATTGTTACAGTCACAGACAGAAATCTTCTGGACAGATGCCACCTAATACTATTAGAAATAATGCAACAATAGCACGGACATGCTATGTTACTGAATTCAACCTTCCATATCAAAGCTGCATGTCACATTTTGACTTGCTATGACCTGACTGGCACCTCACATAGGAATGCAAACATATAAGACAACAGATCAGAAAACTATGCATGTGACCACAAAAGAAAATAAAAGAATGATTTGCACAAGAGAACTAAAACATAACGATAAATTAACAAATGCACAAAGGTCCAATAAAAGTGTGTGCTGTGTGACTAACTATAGAGAACTCCATATACAAGGAAATTGCTCTTATAGCTAACCCTCCCTAATATAACTATACCACAAATCCAATTACCTTAGGCCCAATTGGGATGGCATCACAAATTAGCAACAATATCGTCACAAGACATTTCTGATATTTAGATTCTCTTTTGATAAAATTCACCTTTTAATTTCACATTAAGCCCATCTAAGAACCATGAGTGTGCAGAAGTGTTTTCAAATGATTTCAGAAGTGCTGACAACCTAATTAATCCTCAGTATATTTACCAAAAAAGCAGTTAATCCAATGGTTACCATTCAGTCAGAAAAATATAAAAGCATTTCATCGATCTTATAAGTCTGGATTCTCACCAAAACAGTCTTTCCACCATTTACCATCCATAAGTCACCTTCTTTCTCCCGATGTAGGTCACCTGAAGTTTCACAATTATGAGACAATTTTCTAATGTCATCAATAAGCAACTTCTGCTCCCACTCTCTCTGTTCCAGGTTGATTTTTGCAAGTTCTACTTCTTCCTCCCCATCAGGAACCACTTCATCTGCCTCCTCTTCAACATCTTCATCGCCATCATCAATGGGGTATGTCAAACTACTTTTCCGAGGCCTGACACATAACGCGATTCCCACTCAAAATCAACACAAGCAAGCAACCTATAAAATAACACAAATATTCCACATTTCTGTCTATCCCAGTATTACATATCAGTCCACAAAAGCTAAAATGCGGATTATGATGACCAGGGACATAAAGATATCCTTATGTTCAACCTTCAGGAAAACTCAACTTAGGCCTCACAAATAACATAAAAAAAATATAACCAAGATCATGCCAGGGACATATTAGCAACAATAGAAATTCCATACACCGGTTAACAAGAACATGATCAGAATTCATATCCTACCCCTGCTAGAAAATTTTAAAAACATTATCAAGTTCAAAAATAGAAACTAATCCTCACTTGGGGAGACGCGCAAACAGAAGATTCGTCAACACATCCAGCATAACCTGAAATTGGCGAGAAGTCATTGTTGCTGTTATGTCACGAGAATTAAATGCAAGCTCTTTCAAGGGCTTCATCTGCAGCAGAGGATAAAACAAAGAAAGTGAGATATTACAGTTAATTTCAGCTGACTAGATAAAAGCCTCTGCTAAAGTCTGAACATCAAAAAATCATGTGCATTCCTTAAAATATACAAACACCAGATCATGTGCATTCCAGGACAAGTAAAGTGCTCTATCACCTTCAAATCTGGAGTTCCACCTTTGTGCCTGGTATAGCGGAAATACATATCACATGGCATAAAAACTCTTTCAAGTAGAGCACCAGTACGCTTCACTTTAGCTGAGCTTTTTAGAATTTTTGGGAGCCACTGCAGTCCAGCCCCAGGATCAACATCAGTAGGTGCAACATGAGCTTGGACTTCCTCCAACATGACAGAGAGCTCCATGCGTTTCCATGTCATTTCAGGTTGAGATTCTGGAACATTTATCTTTCCAGATCCAAGTGCTTGTTCAATAATTTCATGCCCAAGATGGAGTACAGAATGAAAGGATCGTGCCAAAACACGGCCACTAACAGCAGCAAGCAGAAACCTACCCTGATTAGGTAAAAATCATAGCGTCACATCATGAGAACCATTCCAAGGAAAGCTGCTCCTATTCTGTTTTCTAAGATTACTCGACAAGTTCATTAAACTTCATTCACAAATCATTAGACACACCTACACACACAAACACGCACCCATGCAAGCATGCACACACACAAGTATATTTAAGGAAGCAGGAACATTAAACTGTTTCAGGGATGCCTCCTACATTTAAAAGTGATAGTTTCATGCTGTAACAGACTCTCATTCACATGTATCTCTAACTCTGCCTCAAATGCTCTCATCAGTTCATATAGTTCTTTGATTATTCCCCCTGAAATATGTGATTCAAGCGACTTTGACTCTTTCATGACATTCTCTATGGTGTCTACCAGATCATTAATCACGACAGTCCTAGCAAAAAGAAATTCGAATTGCAGGCATGACATACATAGAGAGATGCCCAAACAGAATCAAAAACAAATGGTACGTCCACTGGAAAGTTCCTTGTGAAGAAAAGGATAAGGCAAAGAAAAAAAAAAAGATTCAGCAGAAATATCTACCGACAGGATTATAATGCCTACTCAAGTGATGTTTCTGATGGGAGAAATTCTATTCAGAACTTACATTGGCTTCTTCAGAGTGTAGATTAAACTGTGGCTCAATAACATTCACCATAAAATGCCGTTTGCCGTCCTCCTCAGAATCATTTGTATTTCCATTAATCACTGGCACAATTACCCCCACCAATCAGTTTTTCATAGAGGCTTTCAAGTATGTGAAATAAAGCAAACATAGTATTTAGACTAAAGATAAAGCCCAAAAACAAGTAAAGTATGACTTCAGAAGAACTTCATGTGGCTCGGTAGTAACATGCCATTTAAAATTACAATCCATGTCAGAGGACACTACAAAGCCACTAAGGAGGGTCACTTGATCACAAAGCTTCTTGTTTTGCATTTTTATGTAAGGACTTATTCAAAGCATTTGTTTAGTAAAAGCGAATCTATAATTTAGTAGGGTTAACATTTAGATTTTGAGAGTACAAGTTCAGCTTTTGGGTTAGCTTAGACTATTGGAGATGTACTATTATCAAAGGCTAGACATTTTGGTGAAATCCCCAGCTGCTTCTGCATACTCCAATCTCCGACCCTTCTTACATCAAAAGGAGAAAACAACTAATAATCCCGAAAGTTCTCACTAAAAGCAAAACTAATGGTTTCAATGCTTCTTACCTCAAAAGGAGAAAACAACTGATAATCCTCAAAGTTCTCACTAAAAGCAAAACTACTGGTTTACTGTCCATTCAGAAACAGTGCTGGAGAAAACAACTAATAATCCTCAAAGTTCTCACTAAAAGCAAAACTAATGGTTGAACTGTCCATTCAGAAACAGTGCTGACTCTCTCTCTCTCTTTCTCTCTCTCTCTCTCTCTCTCTCGCATGTCTCCTCTCTCTCTCTCCACTTCTTCAGCTGGAGTCATCTTGTAGGTATTATCGCATGTCTCCACTTTTCAGCCGATAGTCATCTTTTAGGTGTCATTGCATGGACCGGTATGCACCATCTCGGGCCCATCAGCCCGTCAAAATTAGTGGGCCCCACCAGGTTTAACATAGGGCCACCAGACTCAGAATTTCAAACTAATGGGCAGTCCTACCAGACTTAACTTGGGGCCACCAGACTCAGCGATTCAAATTAATATAAGGTTGCAGGCACCAAGTCAATTTAAATGGCTTATGTCTAGATGAGTTCTAAGCTACTTTGCCACATGTGGTCTAGGGCCAAGTCATGTCTCAGTAGCATAGGTAAGCTTTGCCCCAAGGGCCAAGTCCAAGCATCAACCCATGAAGTGGCATAATTGGCTTCAACCCATTATGCTCTAAAAAAGCCTGTATTGCGGCTTGGCTCATTCTAATTGAAATGACCATTCTTCAACTTTTCTAAAATTTGCATTATCTAACAGGAATGCAATCTCCATATCTCCTAGTAGTGAGAACATAATTGTGTATTAGCTTCTAGAGTGACCTAAGAGTCCTTCTAAAAGTTTCAATGCCCTATTAAATTTCAGAATAGAGGTAAGTCAGATGAGACCAAATTTTGGGACTAAGATTTACATTTCATGATGAAAACAACTTCAGTTCACACAAAATGTCCAATTTATCATGACAGAAAAAAAAAAAAAAAAAACAAAACAAAAAATTTGATCAGCCCATCTAAATTTAGAATAAACAAAGCTCTCAAATGACACTTTCAACGAAAAATTAAAACCATCAACTTAACAAATTAGTTACTTTCAATCAATCTCATGAGTAAACAGGCATACCAGTGGCAGCAGATACTGAATTCTCCATCTTGACTGAAGATGATGGAGATGAAACCATCGCTGAAGTCTCTGCAAGTTGTGTGGAAGGAGAACTCCCATTATGGCCAGAAGAAGAAGCCTTTCCCTGATCATTCTGATGCATATCAGCTCCATCATCCGCCTGGTTTTCCTGATGTAGCCTCCTTTGCGCATAAAGCCGTGAAGGAGAAGGTTTGGGAGCCTCAAATGCTTTAGATATTCCACCAACCCAAGACCAAACAGCATCTCTGTTCTCAATTGTCCACAATAGCTTCAAGCCATAAACAAACACGCGTTGACAATTGTCAGCTATTACCACATTGTATCCATCATCATCACTCTGATCAGACCGTGCATGCTCATCACTCTCGCTTCCATTTTCAAATTCAGATCTAACATAGGTCATCTCAAGATTTCTCCTGCCACCCTCTTGCCATGCTAATAACCTGGCAGGATCAGCTTTTGGGGCCTGTCTTCGTATCGTAAAATAATCAGATGACAGCAAAAAACCATCATCACGATGCTTCTCCGTGCAATTGATCGCACGGTTTCCCTTCTCACTAGGAACTCTATCCACGGATATGGATTGCGAACTTTTCCTTGCCCCTTGACCTGCTTTTGCAAAAATGGGACCATTATCAGTACCTTTATACAAAAATGCCTTGGGCATGTGAAGGTCAAGACCCTGGTAAACAAGATCAAGAGGTTCACGCTTGCATTCAAATGTGTATTTCTGCTTCCCCCGACTATAATACATTTCATACTTCAGCTTTGTCATATTAAATGTTAGGCCTTTGGCAGGGTCATCTTCAGCTAACGGGACATGCTTTAAGCAGGTAGGAGCAGCATCTATTCGCAGCATAAATTCTGTCATCACCTTGTCTAGGGAAAGGTTGCCTGATCTGACAGCTCTAGGAACTCCAAAACGAGGCCATCGAGAGAAACTGCGCAGCTTGTGAGGAGGATTATAATTCATACTCCAGAACTTTAATATCCAAGCCAAGTCATGGGCCCCAAGGTTGAAAGTTGGTGAAACATTTGGAGTACTTTCAGAAGGATGGGGACCACAGATGGTTTCATCGACAGCAACATCAGCTCCCTGAGCAGACTGGTATCGTTTCTCAGATTGTGGAAGAGGAGGTCTCAAAGAGAAATTCCACCTGAGAGAGAGAGAGGTGGATCTGAAGGGATCAAACACTTTTTCACGAGGTTTTCCTTCATTGGGAAGTGCAAACAAATAATGATTCAGTGGATCGCCAGATTCGCACTCCCAGTCCATCGTCACTTCAAGTGCAAAGGCCGGTGTGTCCAGGAAAGCATCAGAAAAACCTGTAGGAAGTTTTAAACTGCGGTTCTTCCCTAAACTTTCCAAGCTGCTCAATAGAATCTTAAAATCCTTAGCAGAAACATAAACTCGACCATCTGATTGCTGGATCTCCATATATGCCGAAACAAGTTGAAGTTTGTCAAGCTTTTCATAAGGATCAGTTGTCGCAAGAACGAACCATCTTGTTTCTGAAAAGAATAAAGTGATGTTTCCATGGATGTAATTTCTTACTTCATCCCACCATGGCAAGCTCCGCTCTTTTTTGGGTGGCTGAATTTGTGGTGTAGTATTCCTAAGGCTCAAATTCGCCCGGCGAAGAGCAACAGTGAAAGCATAGCTCACATCAGCAAAAGATGGTTCATATCCCACTCCAAATGACATTTCTGCGTTTTGAAAATATATAGGCAAATCAAAGTATGTTTTCATTGGAGGAGTTGTGCCACTAACGGATCGAAGCAGGCAGACCTTTCTCCATCTACCAATAAAGACATCTTGGTGAATCTGGGGTTGAAAACATGTTGCCTAATTCAAGAAAAGAAACAAAGAAACATATCAGCTGACTAGGAAGGTACGGCATAACTTAGATAAGGCAAGTGACTGAAGCTAGCAAAGGAACAGAAAAATTCATCATTTCAAATTCAATTACCCTTTAATAGAAACAAAGCTAGAAACTAGTCATAATGCAAAAATTGCACAGGAGGGATTGAAGGATATTACTGCCTCCAATCAATGCTATACTTGTTCTGTTAGAAAACTAGCACATACAAGTTCTGCCTTAGTGGAACAAAATAAGACCTGAATAGCAATACCATCATAAACACAATGCTATTGTGGATAAATTAAGTCATCTCATATTTCCATAGAATTCACTTGAAAGCAGCTTCTATAGATTGCAGAATCTCCATTTTGGCAATGTTAATACATGAAAAGAATGCCAAACAATGAACACTGACAGGCATTATCTTTATCTTCTTTTGAAAGAGTTACTGTCAGTTACTGTCTTCTTAGAAGTGTTATCCATTCATAGTCTCCTCACTCCAGAAAAGGCAATCCTGAAATACCCCACTTTCTAAACCTACTACTTAAAGTTGCATAAATCAACTCCAGTAGCCTTGTCTTTGAAATCTCACCTAAAACAATAGGAGATATAATTAAAATAAGAAGACCCATATAAATATACATAAAAAGTAGGCAATAAAATATCCTTCTTTAACTTTAAAAAAAAAAAACATAAAAATAAATAAAAATAAAGACCATCTTAACTAAATAATAGTATCTTTATGACAGATCCTCCCACTTAACCACAAAAAGGCATTTCATATGAACAAGAGTAACAGAGTGGACTTAAAAAGGTAGAGCAGAAAAAAAGGAAAATAAACCAAAACATAACAAATTTCACCTGCTGCGCTAGAATTACACGGCCCTCACATTTACCAGAAGTTGCTGAGAACATAGGATGTGTGTAATTCCTTAACTGAACAACCAGAGTACCAGTGTGCAAGAGAATATTTCTCCCATAAAGACGAGAAAATGGTATGTCCTTGTCACTGCATACAGGATCCAGTTTCCTGAGTATATCTATCATCCCAGCATCTCCACCATCAATGCTAGTCAAGGTTAATTCTAAGTCAGTGGCAGATATTGAAAGAAGTGAAGTCCTGCTAGCACTAGGCTTAAATCCAGCCTGAAACCCTTTACTGCATGCCCCCGAACCTTCAGAAGGCCTTAACTTTTGACAAGCCTGATAATAAGATTGAAATGACCTTTTGTATATTTCGTCTTTGTGTTCGCACAAAGAAGATGGATCTTGTCCATTTATTTCAATTCCACCAATATTAAATTTTCTTTCTTGAGCACTATCACTTGTCTCTGCACTTTTAGTACATAAGTGGCCTTTCATTGCTTCATCAAGATGCTCCAATCTGACAGCTAACTCACAAGCCTCGTTCTTCATAAGCTGATAATGTTCATCAAGCCAGCCTTGAATAGGTTCTTCCTCGATATCAGCTGTCAGCTTACGAATGCCAAACTTTATACACCCCAATTTCGAAGAACTAGACTTTTTGGATTTTGAGCTTTCTTTCTTGAATGGAAATATAAGCGTGGTTTTAGCAGCAGCTATAAGCTTCAAGGCCCGTAACATATCCTCGATGGAGTCATCAATGGCACGCAACGGTAGCCTGTATGGCATACATATATGAAAATGAAGACCTTGCACTATCCAATCCCATTTAAAAACTGAAGGTCCTTTCACATCAGATGAAGAAATACTGGTGCTAGGAACACGGGAGACTTGCATCCGGGTGCTTTTGATTACTCTGGCCCCATTAAAACTTAGAGTAAGTCCTTCAAAGAGTACTCCTATCCGGGCATTTTCAGAAAAAATAGACTGAATTTCAACCAATGCATCAACCCCATCTCCAACCTCAGCCAATATAGTCAACATCTCCACATCTATTGCAAAAATAGACTCCTTCTTGTGTTTGGCACTTCTTCCCAGTTCCTCAGCCATTTCTTTACCCTGATGAACATTTCCCTGAGAGAAGACATCATCATTACTGATGCTACCCAGTTGCTGAAGCTTCTGATGATGCATCATAGATTTCAAATTCAGAACAAGTTCGAATAACGATAGATGTACATCAGGCTCCCACCGCACTGTAATATCAGTTGCACTGAAAAGAGAGCAAACAGAAATCTCTTTGTGACCACCAGACCGTCGTACAAATTTAGCATTTTGCATGTCAAATACAGTCAAATCTGGAGAAGAATGATGCTCCTTCAGGTTTTCTCGATAAATTGATCTGGCTCTTTCAAGCTCCACCTGGGTTGTCTGTTTCTCTTTGTTTACACATACAGAGAGGTGAAAAATGTCAAGCGTGACAGAATAGTTCAATGTCTTGCACTCTTCATGGACTGTGGACATTATGGTTGCACTACGTGGAGTACCATCAGCAGAAACACTAACTATGACCCGACCACCCTGTGACCCATAATTCACACGCTTGGGATCTGCAATAGTCATATTTTCCAAGCCTGCCTCACCACTAATGTTTATAGAACATCGCTCAAGATTAAACTGTATGAGTCGAGTCCCTTTTCCTGATTGCTTAGATGCCCGGCCCCCCTGGCTCTGTCCTGATCTCTTTCTAGAAGCAGAAAGACTTTTGAAAAGAGCTTGAAAAGCTAGAGCAGTTGATATGAGGGATTCAACCCGCTTTAAGGTAAAATAAACACCCATGCCAGTAACATCAACTGAAAGAGCCAATTTAGATCTAGTAATGTCTTCTTCCAATGACTCCATGTCCTTTTTGCCCCAGTCTAGACTCACCTTAGCTATGTGCATCAAGGAACCAGAATTTGATTCAACACCAAAAAGGTTTTCTCTCAAACATTCTTGATACTCATCTTCCATATGCAGATTAATTTCACCAAGCTCCATGTGAACAGAAGGGCCTGTCATAGATATATTATTTGCAAAGACGTGCGAGGATTGTGAGCAACCCTGCAAAAAGAAAATTATAAAGGATACCCAAAAAACTAGAGTGAAACTTATGCTTTATAGGGTCAATAACAAGAAGATAAAGACAAACGGCTGAGAGCATTTTACATAAACAATTGAGCAAGAACAATTAAAAGGAAAAACTATATGTAAATTATAACACAAGATAAATAAAGGCAAACCTACTGAGCAAGAAACCTAGGAGCTCTATGCAAGTATTTAGGACTACATGAAGAGCCATCCTCAAAAAGTGGATTGGAAACAACTGGAAAAAATTAAAAGACTTTGAGAGAGAGAGAGAGAGAGAGAGAGAGAGAGTACTCATAAAGTCAAAGGAAAAATTTTCATCCATAAGGACTTGTATTCATTCTCATAAATATGTAAGACGTACCACAGAGATTTTGAAATCAAGAAGTAAAAGAATCAAAATGGAGCAGAAAAGACCTCCGGTGACAAAACCTTACCCATTTCCTAGAAAGCATAATACTGCAAGGTGAAGGCCAATTAAGAAGTTGACCTGGACGAAATGTTTTGGATTGATTATTATGGTTCAATGAAAGATTCATCCATTCCATGAGGTCTTCCCATGTTCAACTCATTCATCTTCCTATGAACAACACTAAGAAGAGTGACTCTGGAATTTTCTAAGTTGAGCAATATCACTTAACTTTGCACCGGTTTAAAAGCAAAAGTGTCCCCATGTCATAAGGTAGAGACCAGCTGATAGTACTTGCTTGATAACCATAGCAATAATTGTGATGTGGCGAACTTTTCAGGAAGAAATTAGCCTGGGAACTAGAAGAAGTAGAAACCCCTCAATGTTGTAGTTGAGACAAACTCATACATCCTGGAATATAGTAGTATAGATGCCTTCTGCATATAGTAGGTCTGCCATCCTAAGTGTTTTTTTTTTTTTTTTTTTTTTTTTGGGTCAGTCTGCCATCCTAAGTTCAGTTAAGTCATTTCTGAAGAATCGAGTGTTTAAGCCATAGTGGCATACAAATGAAGCAGCGCAATTCAGGGTAACAGCAAATTATCTACATAAAATTTCTAGCTACAAACAAGTCCAAGTACCCAAAAGCTCATAGCAAACTCACATGATACAGAGGCAAACCACTGAAGCTGTATAGCACAATAGTCATCTCGGGAGCTGAGAGAGTACAAGTCCACATTATAGCTTTAGAATCTGATGATAGTGACCTCTTTGATGTCACAGTCGGCTCCTGTAGCACCATTTTCTTCTTCTTTGAGGACTGGAGATGCAACCATGGCTTTAATCTACTTATGAATACGTTGCACTGAGTACCTCCCAATTTGACATCAACTTCAGCTCTCACTGGCAATGTTGGCTGAAAATGAATAATTTATTACATAAGATAATATAATTACAAATAGAAGAACGAACTCATGCAATCAGGCTTATTAAAGCCAAGAAATGACAAATAATAATTGACAAAGGTATCCACACATACGGATACGGTTGCAGACATAAATGTGAAATGTGTCAACAATCTATATGCCTCTTTTTATGCCATGTTGCAGCCCTGTTAATGATTCTAAAGGATTCAATTAGTTGGAGAACTTGATCATAAATTGTTAGTTTTTCATCATCATACTAAAATCAGAAGGTTTATAAGACAGCTCTGCCAGCATACTTCCGAGTCACAAAGTAACTCGGATGTGTTAAATATGCTTTAGCACAATTACAGGATGGGGAAAAATATTGAAGTAATGAGAACACACAGTTCAACTTGGCAATTATGCACAACTAAAAGGACAGGCCTGTGGAATTATACATGTAGAAGTAGACAGTAATTATGGTCGTAATAAAAAAAATAAGCTGCTTATTTGATTAAAACGTAATACCATGCAAGGTTTTAGAGAGATGGAATCCTTGTTTAAATCTAACCTAAAATCACATTTCATACAGCTTCCATAGCTCACACAATAATTCGTAGTTCCACACAAGAAAAAGGAGCTAATAAGACCTTATAAGCATCTTTTTACTTCAAGAATGAAAATAACTAATAAGCATGGTTAAAGCAGCAGCTGCAGGATGGTTTTGGAGGCAAAGCACAAATAGTGATGCAATGGTTATTCATGGTTTTATCAGCCCCAGCAGATAAAATGTCCTTTATTCTGTTTTGTTCCAGAACCTAGTAATGATTTACCAAGCTGATTAGTTCATATTGGTGCTATTTTTTTGAGTCCATGAGGGATTAGAACAATTGTTAAAGTATCCAGCACCACTTACAGACGAGATTTATGGTGGCATATATGCATGTATCTTACTCTTGCTTTTGTGTGGACATTCTAAGGTGTACTAAGAGCAAAGTTTGAATTGTTCCACACCCATTTAATAATTCATCTCACATGTGGAATCTTGTTCATTTCATTCCCATTCTTCAACTTCATGTGCATTCTTCATATCATTTCGTTCTAGCTCTGCATATGAGAGAGTGCTCGAGTATCCCACAAAACTTATCAACAGGATTTAGGAGAGCCTTATATACATATAATTCTTCTCACCTAATTAGTTTACACAATCTGGTTTGACTCCTAACAACACCAAGGTATTCTAGGCTCTCGACTTTTGGAAACCCAAGGCACGTGCTATCCGTACCCCTTCTTCAGTTTTTCCATAGATAAGAAACATTATTTCCAACATGCATTGAAGTTTACACTTTCGCCAACTTCTTCTCCCATTATCAATGAATCTATCAGACTATGCATTAGACAGGATATGATGAATCATGTGACACTCTACAGCCATTTCAGAAAAACTTCTTTGCCGAATCAAATAGAACACAACTTACCTCTAGAGGAATGTACACCAGAGACATGACATCGACCTTCAGTATCTCCATAAGAGAAGTGCCAGCTTCTCTTAGCAGCTGAAATATCACAGATAACTGTTTAGAAAGGACGAAATGGAATGAAGAATATGAAACTGACCAGCCAATAACAGATTTGCAAGAGTACATGAATCTCGCTGAATTCCACTTGAACGTCAAGACGTGTACTCTCCCCCACATCCTCCGTGGATCGAGTTTTCAAGCATCTAAATTGAATGCCCGTGATGTTATTCTCCACACGCAGGTCATGCTCTTGGTGACTAAACTTAATATCCACTTTTGGCAAACTGAAGGAAACCTGTCAAAAAAGGAATTGTTTTTGTTCAATAAAAGATTACAACCAGTCAACAAGCTTCAGATTGCAATATGATTGAAACTTAATGCATCAAGACTCGAGAACTTAAAGTAGATGATTTATGTTTAGATCCAGAATTGAAGAGACGATGAAAATGCTGAACCTTCATCAGAGACAAACTACTGCTGTAATTAAGTTTTAAATTTAAAAGGCTATCATAAACTTTGCCTGGTATGAAGCAGGGGACCATCAGAGGAACCTCCGTGCTTGTTGGGATGCCACGGGTAAACCAAGTTAGAAGGGTGTGTGACTATTACAACTTGTTTCTTAAGAACATACCTGCTGTTCAGAAGTGGTGCTATAGTCTGTTCAAATATTTTCTGCTTTCCAGGAGATGAACAGAAGTTATAGTCGGTGACATGGATGGCATGATTACTGGGGCATTTGTTTCCCCGGTAAGCCACAAGTAACTGATCACCCCCAGTTATAGATTACTTTTCTTTTCTGAACATCAACAATAAAGTTGGAAAGTATTCTTAAATTCAATTAACTTTTGGAAAATTTGTAAGCACCAACCACTTTGTTTCTCATTCCTAATCTCTTTCATTCTTCGTGGAGGTTCCAATGATGTCCACCATTCATTTCTTATCTTGTCATTTGTTTAACTAGTCATGATGAGAGGGGAGACTTAGCAAAAGATAAATAGCAAGCATTAAAAAGAAGAAAAAAAAAAACTCCTACTTATATTGCCAAGTATGCACATGCATATATAGTCTCCGTCACACACATGAACCACGCTGCTATGGCAAAATCATCTAAAATCTTCTGTTGCATTTGCTTTTGTCTTCTCTGCCTTTATTTCAAATTATCCTGTCTCCACAAGCTGCAGTGCTGCAAATAATTTGATCTTAAAGTAACCAGCAGCTTGCTGGTACTTCTACATTCTCTAGTAATTTCTTAGAATTGGAAACCAAAATTCATTGCATTCTTCTTTTTTTC
The DNA here is from genome assembly GCA_016097545.1 of Eucalyptus victrix. Taxonomy (NCBI): domain Eukaryota; kingdom Viridiplantae; phylum Streptophyta; class Magnoliopsida; order Myrtales; family Myrtaceae; genus Eucalyptus; species Eucalyptus victrix. Next base: position 3,448,766 of record CM027840.1, on the reverse strand, counting down.
CTTCTTTTAGCCAACACTAAAAAATTTTACAGCACCAAATTTGCCAATATACTTTTTTGAAAAATTGGTCCTACAAAATAGTATAGTCAATCAAAGCCCCCCTAAAACCCCATAAGATTTATCATGCCAATGAAGAATGCTATTAGTAGGTCAAGATTATGCTACTTTCTTGAGCCAAACATGCCCCCCCCCCCCGGTAGTAGTTGCGATATAAACTCACAATCTTCCACCAAAGAAAGAAACAGAGATAGTTTATAATGCGTGTTTATGACACAACAATCAGCCTGACATTGTATAGACTGCATTTGTCAAGATCATCAAGAATTGAACAGTTTAGTAAGTTAACCATTCCAAGAAGCTTGGTTAGTACAGATTCTGAAGGTAAATAAATTGTCGATGTGATATCATTCTACAATAGAAATTACCATAATACATCATTTTCCATTTGGAGCTGAATGAAGTTTTTTTATAGTGTGATCCAAGAGACAGTGATGTGAGTGTGTAAAAACAGCTCAATCATTTATGGAGCCCAAAACATCTCTACATTAACATTGCACAAAGCTTTATCCTTGTCAAGAGGTGTCAACCAAATTAGAAGGTGGTCTTGCCTTATTTATAAGGCATAACCTTCTTGCAATTCGCACCCTTTAAGGAAAAGAGAGTTTCAAAAATGTGCTGCTTAGTTAAGGGACATCAAGTTTGGGGCAGGGCAATAAAATTCCTCATTTTCCTTGTCTAATGATAAGTGTTTGATTTGCTGGACATAAATTCTAATTTTCCCATCAAATCCCTACAGCTCCCTGCCTATCAAAACATAAAACAGTTAGGCAAAAAGATGCCACAGTGGAGAGAAAGTCTATGTAATATAGTCAAAAACAAAACTACAGAGGCAAGGTAGTAGAAGACACCAGCTTGTAACGAAATAAATTCACCAACCTTCTCAGGAAATATTGAACTGTATTTTGAAAGTGCTAATTGTTTTTTGGGTGGATTTTTGCCAGCCGCAGAATCAATAGTTTGCTCCATCTCTGTAGGAAAGGTATCAGATGACCTTTTATTCTTCGAAAGTAGTGACTCATTCAGGTTCATATTGACTTCTCCACTATGGATGTCTAGATTGTTGATAATTACACCAACTTCCCTACGATCAAAAGAGCAAAGCAGAATAATCAAAAAGTAGAACAAGACTGTTGTATCCAAAGCCATAAAAAAATAAAGGTCATCTGTATGTTGAGAGAACACCATAACAATAAAGTAATCATACACTGCAAGTAGTTTTGAGAGAAATAAACGAGTGGGGAAAAAAATCACCTATTATGACCAAATTCACAAGAAAGAAGCAACTCCTCACAGCTAAAAGGAGCAGAAGACCTCTCCATACAAGCATGTCCCATCTGGTTGGAAAAGTCCCCATCGAGATTACATGACTGGTCACAACTCATTCGTGATTCACCAAGGTAAACAAGAATAGGTGATATCTGCAGCTTAACCAATAGATTAGGTTTGGAGCCACCATCTTTAGATATTTCCACTTTCAAATCCTTAACCTCGATAGTAGCCTTGGGTGTCTGCGATTTACAAACACTCCATTAAGAAAAAAATATGAAATCAACCAGGTAGTGCTCTCTATGCTCATGAAAAAAAAAACAAAAGCACCAAAGAATTCATTAGACTGAACATTAGAAAAGCACGTTGTAGAAAGCCAGAATTTCATCCATATTATCTCAGCAGCCAAGCATCGAATAATAAACATGGCAAGACCAGGCAGCCTAGCAAAGTATATTTTAACTGACACACCTGGCTATTATACAGCTTCAAGTTTGCACCAACTAAACAAGTGCTTTCAGACACACCACATGCAAATCTAGCGATTGGAATATCAATTTTAAAAAGAATCGTAGCATCTCAGGGAAAAAACCTACTAGGATCCTAGCAACTTAACAATAGGAGGTAGGCTGGGATGGCTGGCAAAGGGGAACATTACACAGTAACAAGAGCATGAAGAGAGGATGGCTACCCAGAGTATGGAATTTGAGAAAATGAGCAACTAATTCCACTTCCCTGTCCTCTCCCCTTCAAGTGCCTATCTTGGTCAAACCAGTGCCATTGCATATCTCTGCTGAGTCTATGTGCGCATGCACGAGTGTAAACAGAATATGGAGTTGTTGAATAATCATGCACAAAGAATTACCAAATCATTCACCTTCCCTATACTTCCTAACCAACCAATTATTGCCAATTAACTATTTTCTTCCATCTTTATCACATCTAAACATACTTAGCATTTTGCTAACAAGTAATGCACGCAAAATCTCTCAAGGACAGAATTACCCCAGTGATCCTCTTGAAAAATAAACAAACTCAAAGTGACTAAGTCAAAACACTTCCAAAAACAAATCACCAGTACATAAACTAACAGCTGAGAATTGCAAGTTACCTTCAATGCTAAATCTGTGACACTAATAGACAAGAACCTTGCAACATTGGCTACAAGCATCCACTTTCCCCTGCCTGAAGTGCGGGGTCTCCGACTTTTGACTTTCTGCTTGCTTTTATTAGGAGGCCTGATCACGACCTCTAAATCAGCTATCAGGACTTGTAGCTTGGGATCCCTCGAAAAAAAACCGGCCCCAAGCTTGACAAGAGACTGTCTCACGCTGACTCTAATTTCTCCAACAGACACAGATTCGATTGGGCCCTGCATATTGGCAAGTCAAATTCATCAACCACAGTTTACATTTCCTAAAATCCAGTTCGCAAATGAGTTCTATCAGTCCTTTGAGTCCAGATCCCCAAAAATCCGAAAAGAGTCTGCATCGTATTGCGTGATGTGTACTTGACTTCCTGACTATTGTTGTTTTCACCTTGCCTATGGTACATAGCCCCACTCCACTGAGGCCGGAAGGCAAGTGAAAAGAGCATGATCAGAGACATTTTTTCATAAAGAAACTCTACATTGGCAGGTGACTAGAAGCAAGAAATTTGAATGTGAGAACCCAGACTGACCAGACTAGACGCCTAAGATTTCCGAAAGGTTGAGTTCCTCTATGAAGGAAACATTACAGACCAATCAAAGAAGTGAGGAGAGAACCTTTTTAAACTTCACCACGATGTCTCGTAAGCATTTCCACCCACCAACTTTAAAGGCAACAGAAGCTCCCAAAACCCGGCTTAGAGCCCAAGCTACCAATCGAGAAGCAAAGCTGAAAGGACAAGGAAAACAAAGACATGGATTAAAAGAAAAAAAAAAAAAAAAGAAGCCAAAACAGTAGTGCAAGGGCAATCCACTTATTATGATGCCCAAAAAAGAGATACTTTGGCATTAAAGCTTGCGAAAAGTCGAACATCAATAGATGAAAGAGCATTATAAACCCCATGCGACAGCAAGAGCAACCTTATATCCCCAACATTGTCAACTTTGTCTGTGCAAGTACAACTCTATTTTCTCTTCGGTACATGAAGTAGCAAATCGGAAGTAAAGCTCGGCCAATGCTAAACCACAGACGAAATGCAAGACACAGCAGCCATCAGAAGAACCATAAAACATGTCCCGCCGGAATTGTACCCCTGCATGGGACATGTTCGATCAAAACGACCGTGCAATTTCCCAACCAGCCACTTCGATCGTCGCCAAAAACCGTCGCTCAAAAACTAAACCCATCACACATCGCGCCCGCATTATTCTCCAACCGCCCGCAAAAATCCTTTTTTTTATTTCCTTTTTTCCTTCCGCGATCCATCACGACGGCTCGAAACGCGATCGGCACAGCACCGGGCGCATCCATCGCGCGCCGAACCGATCGGCGAGCAGAATTTCGCGAGAGAGAGAGAGAGAGAGAGAGAAAAAAGCACCAAAAAAGGAAAAAAAAAAAAAAGACGACGACGAGGGCGGAGGGAGCGAATTCCCGGCGGAGAGGGGGACGTACATGAAGAGCAACCAGAGCACAATGGAGACCAGCAGGAACCCGAAGAGGAACTTGGCGGGCGAGGCGGACCCCATCCCTCCGGCGGGCGGCGGCGGAGGGCGATCAAGACGGGGCGGGGCGGGCGGCGGCGGCGGCGGGGGAGGCGGCGGGGGGAGGAGGAGGAGGGGGAGCTGCGGCGGCTGCGGAATTGGCGGGGAGGGGAAATCATGTCCTCCGGAATGGCCTGAAGGGGGGGAGATTTTTATGGCGAGGATTCGGAGGGATCCGATCCGCGATGTTCTCTCGGTCGTCACTGGGAGAGAGAAGAAAAGGGAGGGGAAGAAGGGGAGCAGACAGGGAGGCGGGGTGGGGGTTGCCGATCGGGTGCGGGAGGGCGCAGGGGGAGAGGGGGCGGCTCACTGCTCTGCTCTCGACGTGCCGCGGAGAACCATGGGGGAGACGTGCCGGGCGTTAGATGTGTCTCCGTCTCGTCCCGGCTGATCCGCCTCCCCTGGCGGCGACTTTCGAGAATTTTCCTACGTTTTTTTTTTTTTTTATGATGAATTTAACGATGGTGTCCCAAAAAAAAAAAGTTCATATCACAAAAAAAAAAAAAAAGATGACAAGTAGTAATTGATGGGTGTTCTGATTTGGAGCTTTATTTTTTTTTTTCACGTGACCGATGAGTAAAATTTGGAGGGACACATAAGTGAAAAGATTCATCACAGCTAGCGTCCCACTTAAGACCCCAAGCGAGAGAGGATTCGAACTCCTCCCTTTGTGAGGAGAAAAGAGCCCAAACCATCACGACCATCAAGGCGATAATTGAAGCTTTATCATTCGTTTGTCACAAATATATTACTTTATGAATTTTTTTCATAACATAAATCCAATTTAATGAAAATTAACTAATGATGGATATAGCAATTTTGGGGATTTCTATATTAACTCAAAAAAAAAAAAATCACCACTCTCAATGACGCAGCTGGCTTGGGCTCTCTCCCCCTGAAGTTCGAATCCATCATTGGGATTCTTACTTAGAGTACTATGATGGTGAGTTTTGTAGTTGCTCTCCCAAAGTTTACTTTGTTAGCTTACAAGTTCCCCGAGTAATCCAAAAAAAAAAAAATTACCCAAAAAAAAAACTCCAAAAAATTTTCTACCAAAAAAAAAAACTCCAAAAAGTTAATATATGAAAGATTGAGTCAAATCATTTTGTGATGGAATATACGAATTGATCAAATAATAGAAGGAAATCATTTATGAAAAGAATACACAAATAAAAAGATTATGCCGACATTGAAAATGGAAGAACATTTCGAAGTTGGGGCTCTACTCATTTTGCGGCAAATGAATAATTTAAAAAATATTTTTTCCACAAAAATGATTGTTTAAAATAATTAATCGATGAAAGACATTTTCATTATCGATAACAATTTATATGTATTTATTTTTGTAGATGATAAAAATATCTTTTGTCCGTTCATTTTGTACTTGATACAAACGATTAATTTTAGAAAAACAGTCTTTCGAAGTATTCAATTTTTGCGAAATAAACAAGGCTATGAAATCTTAAAAGAAGGTTATTTCATGGCAAAAAAATCTTTAAATTTGGATATCGAAATATTTGGGGGATAAAACATAATTATGAGTTCACGCATTTGTCCATGTATTAATATTCTAAGTAGGGGTGTGCAAAAGAACTAGGATTCACCCGGACCACTCAGACCACCCGGAACCGAACCGAAACCGCCATAAACCGGTGGTTCTTAGGGAACTAGTCCGGTTCTCGGTTTAATTTATGGGAACCAGTGGGTATCAATCTGGTTCCTAGTTCTATGGGCGAATCCGTCCACCCACCCACCTGGACTGAACCAATTAATTTTTAATATTAAAAAAATTAAAATTACTAATTAACAAACCCTCGATAGCAGCTGTTGCCTCTTTGGTTCAGTCTCTCTCTCTCTCTCTCTTCTCGATTGCCATTCCGATTTTGTCAACGGAGCTACAGCAATCTCTGCGGGGGATTGGCTTCATTGCATTGTGCTCCTACCTGGCAGATCCCGCTCACCGTCCGGCAATTCGCATCGGCTCTATAAGTGTCCCCCCAATCTTGTGCCTTCCCTTTTTTTTTTTTTTTCCTTTCATCTCCTCGTTCAAGGTTCATTGCGTGAGGAATTCAATCTCTCATCGCCATTAGAATTCACCGACAGCCTGTAGAATTTCAGTGGAATTCCATGCTCGGTTCTTAAGTTGCTGCCCCTCCACCGGTTCCATGGATCCACTCGGGAACCGGATCACACCGGCGGTTCGGTTCCCGGGTGGATCAATGCAATAAATGGATGGATCCCGATTCCAATTTTTTGGAATCGGCTCTTAGTAGACGATTCCCAATCCTTAATGAGGGGTTCCTGGTTCTAGGTTAAGAACCGCCTACTCGGACCATGCACATCTCTAATTTTAAGGAAGAAAAATTATTTTTTTTAAGAGAAGGAAGAAAAATTAATTGAGATCCCTTAAAATGGGAGGTTCTCATTTCTTTATATAATAATTTGTAGATTCACGCTATTTTCATCCTCAAATAGCTTTACATGCACCATAAATTTTAAACTGTCTAAATTTGCCCTCATTGGAGCTCATTTATGGTGAGATTGATCAAAGGGGAAAATTACATCTTCAATGTAGATCTATGAATTAATGATCTTTATCAACCTTCCGCAAACAATTGTTTCTTCTTCTTAAAGTTTACATGTTCATTAGTTTTTAACAAGAGTAATCTAAGGCTCGAGTATTTTAATAAATATGTAACTTGCAAATTGCATTTCAACTTTCCGATATTTGGATAATAAAAAACTAATTGATTTATAGAAAACGGTTTTCATAAATTGAAAACAATGGGCTTAGATTGGTGTGAAACAATTTACCTTTCTATTGAAAAGAAAAACACTTTTCCAAAACCACTAAACAATTATTTTTCTTAAAAACGATTTTAATTTTTTATGAACTTTTTGGAGGTAAGAACCGTATAAATACCAATATTTTTCATATGTCAACTTACTTGAGTGTCATTTCCAATTTGCCTTGCCAAGATGTAGGGGTGAGCATGGTCCGAGTTGATCTGGGCCACTCCCTAACCCTAGGATTAACCCGTACATTGTCGATCCTCAATTTTTACGACCGAGGACCGACCCTATTGAACCTGGGACCAAGGACCTGACCGACCCAATGGGTTTGATCCGGTTCCAGGGTCAACCAGGGACCGATCGATAATTTTTTTGTCTTATTTTTTATACTCCTTAAAAAAGCAAACCTACAAATTCAAATTATACATCCATTAACAATTCGGTATTGTGCAACTAAACTATAAAATACAAATACATATTTAGCAAATTTAAGATGACATAATAATAGAAATTTCGTACCTGCTAATCGCTCATCGAGATATGGGACAAGATGGAAAGTTCTTATAATCATCTATCTTTAATATTCATAATATCATATGCAAAAGCGTTTTCCTACATTTGATCATGTAGAGTCCACTCAACCAAAAAATGAGCTTCACACCACTTGACTAGCATTTGATCATGTAGAGTCCACTCAACCAAAAAATGAGCTTCACACCACTTGACTAGCAAATCATCGTAGCAACTGCAGTACTACTTTACTCTTCAAAAACTTCTACCATTTGACACAAATTGAAAAGCAAAGTGCAGCTAAATTCATTAATAAAATACAATTAAACTATAAAAAGTTTAAAATACTTAATATAAACCATGAATATATAACTTCACATCTTGTTAATTCACTTGAACTTCTATACACTTGAAAACAAAACAAACGACACATAATTAATACTCAACAAATGTTTTAAATTGAAATTACTATTAGTGCTATTGATAGAATATCTCAATATAATATAATATAACAAACATTTTATTTAGGTTTGAATATATAAAAAAATTATGAATAATATAATATAATATAATATAATATAATATAATATATAGGGTTGGTTCAGGGTCAGACTGATCAAAAACTTTAGAATTGAGGATCAACCCGCACAGTGTTGGTTCAAGAATTTTAGGATCAAGGATCAACCCAATTCCCTTGGGAACCGGACCAGAACCGGCAAGGTTGGACCGGTTCAGGGTCGGTCTAGGGTCGACCTAGATCATTGCTCACCCCTACCAAGATGTGCCTATTATTCATATGCTAATTTTTGGGTGAAATAAATGTAACCTAAATCGCCGATTACCTCCGACTCCGAATTAAATGGTTCACCCAACGCCTTAATAACTGCACCACATATTGAAGACGTGCTTGAGGAAGCGCAAGTTACGATGAAGTTCTTAGTTGCCGACACTCGAGTGATAGCTACTGCTTGGAAGGTTTTATCTTAAATGTCGCGATGTCTTAATTTAGTTGTCTGAAAAGTTCTGTCGCGTCTTCTGATATTCCAGGGGGCATTTTCCAAGAATAGATGCTGAGAATCAAATCAATTTATGTATTTTATAGGAGATTTAAGGAGGGACGTAACCCCAAAAAAAAAAAAAAAAAAAAAATCTCCAATGAAGCATGAAATATGAAACTAGTAATGAGCGTTACTTAGGGGGTTATTGCCCTCCACGAATTTATGTGTAATTTCGATAATAAGAATACTTCAGGGCTTCAAATATGTCACACGGCGAAAATTCTGATTTCGTAACTTTATGATTGATAATTTAAGTTTCATGGCACTTAGATCAAATCAAATTAACGTCCACTACAATTTAGCTCGTTGGATAACCTTGAATAATAAGCTTATATCCATATACTTGTCAAGGAAATCATGCCTAAAAATCAGTTCACAATTCTTGTCACTGCACCCTAAACTACTCTTAGCAAAGATAAAGGTTTTGGATCCGTACAAGAGAGATGAAACTGTTGACATCGAAGATCAAGGGATCAACAGACATCTTGCCATGGGAAGGCAAAGGCATCAAGCTCAGCTCCTAGCCGGTCCAAATATAAATAAGGCAATTCTTGAAATTTCAGAAACTTTTTCAAATGTAAATTTTCCATGTCATATCGCACTGAAACGAATTGAACTTTCAGATAATCGATTAATTTTCTTAAGAAACTTTTTATTTTCACTGTATTTGTACATGCAGCATTTGCTAGTGACTTTATTATATCACATCTTCTCATTTTCGTTTCTCTAGGTCTTTCTTTGCCAGGACACGCCTTAGCTCCAAGTTCACGCAGAAAGGGTTGTTAGAGGTTTGTTTGTTAAAACAAACAAAGTGTTTTCTTTGTCCCACATAAGAAAAGTGGGAGAAAGTGGGCTAATTTAAAAGTACGGATTTTTCTTTATGTATTTAAAGAATGATTTGACCCCACCATATCCGCGTGTGGTACGCGATTTTGGCGCACATGCACGCCCACGATTTAATTAACACTAATCCATTTGTTATTTATTCTAATTTTTATTTCTTTGTTATTAATTTTTTAGTAAACTCAAAGGTTGTCTTTTATTTTGAGAATTTCGGAAATAAAATATATAAAATGAAAATTCAAATTCTATTTAAAAAAAATTATAATTATTCCAAATTTTGTTTGTGTCTTTTCAAGACAACATTTTGAAAATTACTTATTCGGTTTTAACTTTTCCCGAAGGGTTGCAATTGTTCATTTTCGACTTCTTCCGAAGAGTCACATTTGTTTATCCGGATAATTTTCTAAAGACGTGTTTGTTTGCAATTTTCACGAAGAGTTGCAAGACCGTTTCATATATATATACTTGTCATTTTTCGGATAGAAAACGTGTGGTCATTTTTCGAGTCTTTTTTCTAAAAAACAATAGCCAATCTTTCGATTATTTTCCTAGAGAGACTTTGCAAAAATACTAAAATTGCTATCTATCATTCTCATCCGAAACTTTATTGTATCTGGAGGATTTTTGCCGATGACCATTAGCAACGTTATGGGGCAAATAAATCCTTAAAGAAAGTGATATCACGCCTTAAAGTTCAAGTTGTTTTACTCGATCCGATTTTATTGTCCAACCCATTTCGAAGCCATATATTTCCAAGAGGGGTAAGATCTCCAATTCATTATTGTCGAAAAATGCAATCATTTCATTTCGATCTGTCCAACCACATGTCGTGCTTTCGCTAGTTCCTATGATGGCGGTTTCGGTTCTGTGTCGCGTGGGCCGTAATCGCTGTCAGCTCTGCTTGCCTAAGGCTCGTGATGCTGTTGATCAATGTATGTACTGCGATGGCTTGTCTACACGTTTCAAATCTCTTGCTTTCGCTCATTTGTGAATGTTCTGATGGTGGGTGCCTCGCGAGAGCCATCAAAATCCAAACTTTTCCGGTTGGTAGAAGCTCGTTCTGTTATTTTCTTAACGCCCGGTTCTGTGGAGGCGTCCTGCTGATATTCGATGATCAGTTTCAGCCTCATTGAGGAACACAAAACAAAAGAAAGAGAAACCCGGTTTTTGTGTGAGTTTTCTTCTTAGTGTGTTGAAGTGTTAAGGTCGTATAATCTTGTCTCTCTGCAATGTCTTCTCTTGGGTGTTAAGCACTGCATAATTTGCATTTCCTTGCTGGTCGATGTTTAGCTTATCGGAAACTAGTGCAGAGAGATATAAATAACACCATTCATTGCCTATAGAGAGCCAAAGCGAAAAATGGGAAGGTCGAATTGTTGGATTCCTAAAGCATAAATTTATTTAGTACTGACGAGCTGTTACGTTAAATATGCTCCTCGGCGTTTTTGTTCAGCCACCGCTGTCGACCATCACCCTCCTAAGGGAGGAGAAAGATCCATGAAGATAACATTCCAGCAAGGTGAGTCGACGCTGTTTTCTTTTGAGTCTATTAATTGTCTCGCCGTTTCGTCTGTTGTTTTTCTTCTTTATTGGCTGTTGTATTTGTTTGCAGGAATGGCCTTTGGTGCCGGTCTTGCAATTGCTCTCAGATTCGTCAATGGTGTGTATGAGGTAGCCAAAATAGTCAAAACCTTTAATTGAAGAGTTAGTGACATGTACCGTCTCCCGCAACTTCGATGTGCATCTCTGAAGATGTCTCTTTGATCTTTTAAGAACAAACCTTAATCGGATGATCGATGGCCTATGCAGGGGGCCTACGCACGTAGTCGAGTGCTGCCAATGGAGAAAACTTCGAACCTAGGCATGTCATTGTCATCGGCAATTACTGTGTCAAAGCAATGCGCAACTGGATTAGTCGCATTGCTTTCTTGTTTGCATCAGACAGCCCGGTGAGATGCTTGAATCTATCCACTCCCAACTGGTTCTTCCCATTGTAATTGGCTTTGCACAGACACGATCGACGGTTCTCGTATGTGGATTTCCTGCTGATGTCACCGTGGTCCGCTCCCATTTTTGCGGTGCTTGGAAAACTCATGCGAGCGGCATCAGGGAATGCCAGCCTCATACGGACACCGCAGAAATGTCACGCGACATTGGGCACTGTATCGAGTGTAGACCAAGAATTGACGAGGGTTGGAAGTTCTAGAGCTAATTATCATCAATGAGATAGCATGCAACCGAATAAGTTGTTTATGATAGTGGCGTGAGATGGTGAGATTCTCTTTGCTCAGGTTAGTGTTAGTTGTTATAGATAGTTACCGAATAACTTGACCAGCGATGACACGTGCATTGCACGTGATGGCCCCTCCGTTCCCCTAATTTATGTGAAGTTTTGTACTTCTTCTCTTCTAAAGAAAAACAAGAAAAAAAAATATATGAATTAGCCAAATATTAAAAAAAAAAATAATAAATAAAGCAATAAGAAGACATGTATAGTCAGTTTAGACGCCAGCTCTTTGACCCAAGTAGTGACCTAACCAACCTCATCAAGCACGACACACTTCCCTCGTCTCTCTCCTTCCTCTCCATCTTCTTTTCTCTCAGTCCATCTGCAACAACAAACTTAGAAAAACGCCTCCCCCGAAGCCCATGCAAAACGTGGAGCGATCTCGAATTCTGTCACCCACCACAATTTCGTAGTCGGGAATGCAGTTCTTTTTGCTCGGTTCGAGCACCTTTTCTCATGGTGGTTCCAGCTCGTTAGGTTAAACAATGCAGTATGAATCTTATTTGACCTCAAGCGCAGAACTGATAGTCAAAAGGTCAGGAAAGTACAATAAACATACCCTCATCCATTTAGTAACCCATATTACAACTCTCAACAGTCATCGAGATTTACACGCATGGACATAAGGGATCGAGACAGTAAAGAGGCGAAAAACACCTCGTCTCCAGCCAGTATAAAGTCTCTGGAATCAAACCATGCAACTGGTACTCGAAAATCACTGAGTGAGCAGCTTTGAGTCACATGCGACGATCTTAACCCGACTGACATTTTCCTGAGACTCCTCATTCTTAAAGGTAGCATCCTGTAGAATGAATGTCCACACATTGTCGCAGAACCGGTATGTGTGCAGATGTCCCTGAACCAAAACATGAGAGAAGTTTGAAAAAAGATGTCAATTTTCTTCTCACAGTGCTCACAGTCTGAAACTAAATAGATGGTTTGAATGCATAGGTTCAGAACACACATATCAGCTAACAAGATACAATTCTCCTTCCTAGAAGACTAGAAGCTCCGTGCAGATCTTAACAATCTCACAGCACTCTCAGATATTTCTCAAGTTAAGTGATGAAACGATGACAAATCTCCTACGAGTCTTATATTCATTGGGAGGCAATATTTGATACATTAGGGCAAGCACTGGTGTCCTTGGCTGCAGTCGTCCCATAAGTCACCGACCAAGATCATTCAAAGTTCAAAACTTCCGTCTAGATCAATCCAGTTGTCCTATAACAAAATGAGCCAAACCTAGGGGCAATTACTTTCACCAAACCAGAGGAGTCCATACATAGAAAATAACACATAACTTGCAAATTACATGCAATCTGCAATTCATACATAAGCCTTGTAGATGTCAAAATGTCCCAAATGGTATGGGTTTTTAGCCCCAAAGAAACACAAGAGGTCTAATTTTCAATAAGTTACATTCCTTTTTAAGTTACCTAAACAGGACCTGCTGTTGATCGTTAATGCATATTTAATAAGATTTGGTATGTGATTAGCATATTGGCTCATTAAGGCATCTTAAAATGAAATAAACAGATCTCTGTACAATCAGCAAATCCCTGAATTAGGTACCTAGTACAACCTATGCCTATGCCTATCCTCTGCGCACGCGCCCCTGTGCACGGGCGTGGAGAAAATACCATGACAATGACAATATCATTATAGTAAATGCCATAAAAGCATGACAATACCAGGATGTATGAAGCCAAACAACACGTATCATCAAGGCAACAAATTGAAAGAAACCCGCACGAGAAACAATCATCTAACAATCAGCCAGAATTACTCGAGGACAGTTCCATCATAAGAAACCTACTCCCGCCAGTCCGCCTTTTCAGATGACGATCAAAGCGATCAACGAACAGCACAGCTCGAAATCACGACTGAACACGACAGAGGCACGACAAGAAGAGGACTTTTTACCTTGATAGAGACCTTGCTCTTGACCTGGGTCTCCAGCGCCTCGGTCATGGACTGAAACGCACGGTCGTCAGCTCTCAACACGAAACCGACAAACGCAAATTCGAATTCAAAACAAGAAAAAAGAACACCAGCAAGAACCAAAGATTCGAATCCAGATCCGGACCTTGTCGAACTGGACGAGGACTTGGATGGCGAGCTCGGGGCTGAGGGTGCCGTTGGAGACCATCTCGTCCAAGGTCTCCGTCAGGCACATCCCGATCGTCGATCTCCGGTACAGCTCGAACGTCGCCATTTCCACCCCCCTTCGATCCGCCCGATCTGCGCCCCAAAATGAAAAACCCCCCAACCGAAATCGATTCGATTCAAGAATTCCACGACCCAAGATGAAAAAAATGAACAGCTCGATGCAGAGAAGAACAGAGAGAGAGAGAGAGAGAGAGAGAGAGAGTACGAACCGCGCGCAGAGAGAGAAGACAGTGAGCGGACGCTTCTGCTGGAGAGCTCCTCCTCTGCTCGTCAATGGGGGTTAGAGAGAGACAGAGAGTAGAGAGGGTAGAGAGGGAGAGAGAATTGGGGCTTTTTATACCTAGATTCAAAGCGGAGCGGCATATATAGCAGGTGAACGGGATGAGGACCGAATAGACCGGGATGCCCTCCGTGGGCTCTAGCCCAGATCTTCAATGGGCCTACGGCCTGATCCCAAGGCCCATTGGACTTCACCCCGGGAAATGCTCATCTGGATCCGGCCCGGTTCGGGCCCACGGATGCTCGACGAGGAGGAGCGACGTGGCGACCGACGACCGCCACGTGCACGGACGCCCCGCTGACGTGGAAGGCCCTAAGGAAAACCGCACGCAAGAGCAAGAGAGGCTCGAGACGCGTGAAGCGAAACTTTCTGGCTCTTCTCTGCCTGATCTCGCTTCGCTGCGTTGCACCCATGGACGAGATCGTCAGCTCATCGCCGCCGCAATCGCCGCCGCCGCCTCCTCGCAACGCCGCCCCCACTGCCGGCGCCGGCGGCCGCGCTACCTCCACCGGAAGCGTGAGCGGCCGCCGGGGGACGACGCCGCCGCCGCCGCCGCCGTCGGAGTCGGCGATGTCGCGCGCGAAGAAGGAGTGCCTGTCATTCGCCGTGTCGGTGCAGGAAGGCCTTCGCTACGTCAAGGCTCTGCTTCTCGGCCAGGTAATGAGATCAACTCCGAAACCCGGAAATTTAAGAACCGAAATTCGATCGTGAAGGACACACACACACACACACACACACACACATATATATATATATATACATGACATGCGGGAGTTGCCGTCGCGTCTCGTGGTGGCAGGCGAAGAAGATGAGGGCGAGGAACGAGAGGGAAGCGACGGAGGCCGAGTTGCGGACGGCGAAGATGCAGGCGGACGCGGCGGACGCCGCCGAGGACGCCAAGAAGCGGATTCACGACAAAGCCGCTTGATTCCTTTGATAAAAAATGAAGGGATAAGTGAGTTAATTGAGTGTTTTTTTCTTCTTTTTTTCTAATGATAGCCGCTAGGCATTTTCGGTTTTATAAGGTAGATGCCATTAGGCAAGTTTATGCTAATAATCGATGTGTTTCCTTTGTTTCCTTTGGTGGTAAAGAACGCTGATGTCTCCTGGGGCATCGTTGGTTTAAGAAAAATGGAAAATTTTCATACTTCGACCAAAGGGAAGCAAATTTGTACAAGCCACCCCATTATTCGATATGCATAGACCCATCAAACGAGAATGAGTGGGGTGGAAAATGCTCCGGTCCAAATTCATTCTTTTACTCTGTTTTAATCGTAAAATAACTCATATCCGACTGATTACATATTTAACATTATTTATATTATTAAAACATTTTCATATTAAAAATACATAAAATTATAGAGGTGAATTAAATCAAAATGAGTTGTGAAGTTATATAATACTCATATTATTTTAGGCTTTACAGTTCTAAATTTATTTATGACTTATTTATTGAATATAAATTATTCATATAACAGTTCAGTCTGTCAAATATAAGTTAAAAATGAGTCTAAATTTGCACATTATTGTCAAGCACATAGGAATTTCAGGAGCAGGTCCAAGATTTAGCATCCTTCTTGTCATTAGGAGATGGCGGGCCTTCGAAACGGATGTAGTCGTACATGACTCCTTGGAGAGGACTCGTGCACATGGTTTGGGAGAGGAACACGGTGTTGTCCCCAAAAACGAGCTGAGCTCCGGGCACGTCGACGACGTACGAGCAATAGAGCCCGTGGATTCCGTGCCGGGCAATAGTGTTGTCGTGCCCGATCACGCCGCTCGAAAACAGAGGAGGATTTGCTTGTGGGCTATTGACTCGAACCTAGAAACATTGGAAAAAGAACGAGGCACGGATTCAATGACACCAGAAACGAACTGAAATCACAAGAGCGGGTGAAATTCTAAGAAGTTGGACGTATGTCAGTACTTCCAGTTGTGCCACATTGGCCGTGGCCAGTGCCAAACGCAGCTTGTAAGTCTCGGACCGACGAACATCGTCGAGTTTGAACTTGATTTGCCATGTCGTTCCTTTGTACGTGCTATCGTTGATCTTCCTGTAACTCGAATTCGATTATATACGAACAGCCAAGGTTAAGGTGACATAATAAAAGAGATGTGTACCTGGGAACCTGTGCAAAGAACCAATCTTTTGTATAATCACTCGCACCGACCGTATAGATCAAGTCATTATCAGGATACAGTTCGGTGTACCTTTCCCATAATCCATATTGCCTAAACCTGCAGACCAAAAGCAAAATTAGCTTCCTCTATGTTAAGCGACAGGATCAGCCGAGTGGTCCAATGTCGAATTGGACACGACCTTCCATCTCCACTACAATGTCTTCCCCCTTGAAGTGATCATAAAGGTTACCCGCAGGTTTTGGGGATGGAATTTCATTCGATGTACATGAACGAGATTCTAGAAACAAAAGATTATACAGTCAGTCTTGAGAGCTTTACTTGTCAGGATGATTAAGATAGAGCCTGTTGATGTACTTCGGATTCGGGTCGGGCACATAGAATTCCGCTGCGGAGCGATCCGGGACTCCAATCTCCCACAATGTCGGCCCGTTTCTAGGAGGCTCAAACACAAGATCCCCCACATCAACTTGACAACCTGTTGCACATTCCTCAATGGGGATTAATATATATATATGGATTTTGGTTCATGCACAATATTCATCTCTCCATGTAAAAGTTTGGTAAATTGATTTGCAGTTAGTAAAAATCAATCCTCACCTAATGTTATAGTAATCACTTCGTTATTTCGATAATCTCCGACATAGCAAGGCACCCACGCATAAATGTTATAGTCACCGGTGCGCACGTTATTGATTGAGAAGTAACCATCCGAGTCAGCTTTCGTCCAAAATTGGTAACCCTAAGGATTGATTTAACAAGAATGTGTAAAAATGGTAATTCTTACACCAAAAAGATTGACCAAAAGGAATGGGAAGGATTGATTATATTTTCTTGTTCTCTAATCATTCACCTTGACTTCTGTTTGCCACGACCCGATTTCACCCGGAGGTGCTAGTCCCACGTACGCCCCGGTGGCAGGGATTAAGGTATTGCTGATGCACGTAAGGAATAATTCACAATTCATTGAAAAGATAGATGCATATAGGCAACTTAATTAATGTCTACCCATTTATTTCATGAAGAATGAATGGTTTCGAAAACATTTTCCTAAAATTGAATACTCATATTGTTTACAAGAATGATCGAACAGAAAGTTTTTTCATTATTCATGAAATTATTTAAATATAAATTATTTTGATAATGGAAACATTTTCATTGAGTAATTAATTCAAGCGATGCAAGCAGACTGTTTTAGGAAAACATATTTCGCAAAACCAACAGAGCTTAATTACTTGTCTCGAATCATTAGCCTCCCATTGACGTAACCCCGCTGATCCAAAATCTGGTATTCCGCCGAGGCCGGAAAGGCGTAAGGCCAGCCCTGGACTTCGCTCAACATCTGCAACAGGAGTCCCCGGTTTTCTCAGGCGACATTCTGTCTGTCTGTACTCTTGATTTTAAAAGAGCTCTAACACAGTTCCCTGAACTAGTCAACTGATTATCACCTGTTCCTTAGCGTCGTCCCAGAGCTTAAGCGGATCTTCCGACGTGCAGTTGAGGTAGAAAAACACGGGTCCGAAGATCTTCTTCCATGGCTCTCCCGGTGCGAGCTTCAGCACCAGGTCGTCTCCTCCGTAGTGAGCACTCAGGAACATCTGAAACATGGCACGCTCTTGCATGTATGAATTAGGAGAATGCAATGACCTACGGAACAAATGAGAAGCAGGAATTCGCGACGGGAAGTTGTCCACGAGAATCAGAGAGAGAAAAAGAGAGATTGACGAACGTACGGCGAGGGTAATGGGGCCGACATGGGAGGTGAGATTCTGTTTGAGAAGTCCGCCGGAGCGGAACTCGTTGCTCGGCGTTATTTGCCAGAACCCCACCGGAGGGTTGAAGCTTATCCACCCGTGAACCTGGAGATCTTTGTTCTCGCATGAGTACTGGTACTTGTCATCCACCTGCATTGCAGCCCAAATCACAAACTGAGGAACATCTTCTAATTGGATTTTGATTGTGCTACAACTAAGTAGGGGCGAAGTTGACTATAGTGTCGAGCTCTAATTGGTGATTAGACGACCAAATCAACCCGCGCAATTGGTGATATCTCCGTACAGTTAAAGCATTGACATACAAAAGAGAGGGGGGAGAGAGAGAAGGGCTAGAACTTCTCGACATGAACGCGTGAATTGTTTTAGAAAAGTCACAAATCAAAAAACTTATATGATATGGAGTAATTATCTTAATTTGCTGATAACTTATTGACATAAACTTTTGAGTGAAAGTAAGTCCAACTAAATATCGTAATATGACCATAACTTAGGACTCCTAATACGTATTGGTGTTTGGTGAAAAGACCAACTTGGGCTGCTTAAACTGTCATATGGTATAGTGGCAAGCTCTTGCATGCCTACGGCACCACCAGATAGCTGCAACACCTCCTTACAACTTCGAGAGAGAGAGAGAGAGAGACAGAGAGACAGAGAGAGAGAGAGACAGAGAGTACCTCGCCTTTGAACTCTGGTTCGACGGGATTGACAAGAAGAACGGCTTCAGGAGTGGCCAAGGGCTGCCCTCTCTGAGGCGACCGATCGTCGGGAAGGGGCATACGTCTCTGCCTATTATCTGCCACCGCCATGTACGTAAACCTATCCATGTAATCACCAATACCACAACAACCCATCATATTAATTAACAATTGAGAACAAAAATGGGGAGAGAGGGGAAAAAAGTTCTCATTCTCATCAACTAAGATAGATAGATATCATGTAGCAGTTGCCATAGCCATAACGTGTGCACTAACTTATCCTTTCTAAGCTTGAAGACAATCCTGGTTTGGGGAAGGTTGAAAGCAGGCCAATCCCCGGAGTGCTCGTAGATTCCATAGGAGTAGAATCCTGAGCAATTCCGAAGCATGACGAACCTGAAAAATACCTGAAGGAAAGTCAAATCTTTTTTCCCTCAATCATTGCTTGTCTTTTTATACGCTTTACGACATGAAACTTGAAATAAAATCACACCTTTTGTCGATGTTGAGGGGAACCATCTGGCCCGCCATGGAGGAATCCCACATCCTCGTGAACGAGATCTCCACTTGCTCCTCGTTCTCCACTATCACGTTGAACTTCGTTGCATTCATTCTGCACCACCAAAGCCACAGAAGCATTAGATGGATAATATATAGAAAACATATATCTTTGAATTGAATGTATTACTTTTGCTGATCAAAAAATAAAGATGCATGACCAATCTAATACATCCCATAATGAGACCAAGATATGAACTAAAATCATTTCCAAACGGGGTTGGAATTCATTACATTATGTGACGGCGGGAAAAAGTATAAGTATAAATACTACTCCCTCCTTCAATGACGAGAAAAGCTCATTTTAAGCAAGTTCTAAACTCATGAAATGCCCAACTATCTTTCGGCTATGTTGGCTGAATATGAAATTGTTGTCACCGGCGGCATGAGATGTGGAATTTTTACCGTGCCCCTAATTTACTCAGAAGTCTACTGTTTAACCACTCATCTAACTCCATCAGGTTCGGTGTAGTACTTTTTTAAGAAAATATAAAAAATCGAAATGATTAGGATATACTCAAAACTTAGGCCAATGCTCGAGTATTTCATTGATCAATTTGATCACGAAGCTTGTTGATTCTAATGAAAATGAGTCATAATCTCGCAATAATAAAACACAAAATTCCATCTCTCCTAAATAGATCCAACCTTCGTAACCTACAACTTCTGTCATAGATTTTGAAATTTTTTTGTTCTGTGTTTAATAGAACGATCGGAATGATGATGAGGCTTACCTATCATCGGTACCGGTCGTGCCGGCACTACCTGCTTCGCTCCACACGAGGTCCCAATACCTGCGACGAACCATAAGTTTGAAAATCAAGCATAATTTCAAGACCAGATTGATTCAACTAATCTGTCGACGCACCCTCTGTCCCATTCCTCGTTAAGAACTTCGAGCAAATTGCTGATGCCGTTGTATTTGATCCCGGTGACGAATCCCTCCGGTTTCGCTATCGTCACCTGGACTATGCCATTGTCCACCACCACCTGCGCCGCGTCCATGCACGTCCGCACGACATCAGCTAGATATAAACTCCACGATGCAATGTCTCAACCTTAGAGTCGAGATCGAATGTCTAATGCTTTTCTGGGTAAGGTCTAAAATTTAATGCACGAATCGAGTGGTCCGAGGTAAATCTCGTTTCTATGGTGGGGATCGGTAAAAACTCGGTCATCTTTCTATGTAAGGTTCGAAATTTGCAAAGTCGTGAGCAGAGCCGGGACGAGGAGCTTTAAGGCTCCGTGTCTAACCGGCCCGTCGATCAAGTTTAACGTACTATGAACACGGCTATTTTCTCCCGGACAAGATGGAATCTCCGATGTGAACTCCGACTAAAGGTGCCGAGAAGACAACATGTCTAGATTTGCATGCCCCTAGAAAGAAGTGTGTATAACGATCAAGAAAACCAAGGACTCACTTGCTTATCCTGAACATTCAATTGCACCCTCAGCGACGACGCAGTATAACCATCACTTCCCATTTTGCCACCTTCTTGAGCAACAGAAGCATTCTGGTTCTCCATCATTGCTCGAATCATGTGGAACGAGGAAATGTATATGAAAATTATCTTGCGCTTGCGCGCCGGTTTCCGCAAATGATCTCTAGTAGCATGATGTAAGAGATACCACAAGTTCGGAAGGGCGGGGTTATAAGAATGACGTCTTTTAGCTTTGCTTTCTTGAACTAAAAAACAAGCAATGCTTTTTCGCAAACCCAACTTTTATTTACTTCACTCGGTCGCCACCACCGTTTGGTGGGTTTGCGAAATTGAGGCGTGCAAGGATGGACATCTGTATAGATGCAAAATCCGGAGAATATCGTGGCTTATTCCACGTTTATATCATTAGATTGCTCGTATTGGAGGACTTAAGTTCTTGCAAAAGAACTGTATAATTGCACGGAAAGGAAACCTCGACATGGGATAGATGCACGTCGCAACTTCAATGCCGTCTTTGTCATGAGTTTTGACGGTTTCCTCTACCTTGATCTTTTTATTTCGTTACTGAAATCTCCTGGTTATCGGAACCATCTTAAGCTTTTAAGCACTCGTCCAACACAATGCCGACACAAGAATTGTAGAGTTGACAAGATGTACTTCGCAATGGAGGCCCTGGCCCTCTATCATCACGGCTGCAATTTCCACATCAACAAGAAAATACGGTGTGAATTTATGACAGCAAGTCTTGCAGATGGGGCATCACCTGACTGCTCGAATGCATTTGGCATGGTCTAAACCCTTAACTACTCCAAATTTGGTCTTTGAAACTCAAAAGTATCGGATTATAGTGCCAAAACAGCATGGACGACTTAAGTTCTCGACATCAACAAGGATACATGAAGCCATAATTGCTTCAGTCTTGAGCTAAATACAGATATATAGTAACAGTAGACTCAAGGATAACTTGCAGGTTTTATGGACGCAATCCTTAAGAAAACTTAGCTGCTAAGAATTGATTTTAATGTGATTGGAGGAAAAGATATGCTCTCTCTAGCTTAATATAAATATATAGTAACGGTAGACTCAATGAGAACTTGCAGGTTTTATGGACGCAATCCTTAAGAAAACTTAGCTGCTCAAAGTTGATTTTAATACAGATATATAGTAATGGTAGACTCAATGATAACTTGCAGGTTTTATGGACGCAATCCTTAAGAAAGCATAGCTGCTAAGAGTTGATTTTAATGTGATTGGAGGAAAAGATATGCTCTCTCTCTCTCTCTCTCTCTCTCTCTCTCTCTCTCTCTCTCTCTCAGTTAATTAAAGTGAAATAACCATGTGAACTCTCTCTCTCTCTCTCCCTCAGCGAGCTCTATAACTCCAGTGATTAACTTTGAAGTTAATTAAAGTGAAATAACCATGAATCACATGCATTAATTCATGCAGGGACTAATAGTTGGCTACTGAATGTGGCCAATATCTGTATAGCCATTAAAAATTTCGCCCCAGTAAAGAAGTTCACATGAATTTTCAACCTTCGTTGTACAATGAGTCCATTCAAGACAATCCATTGAATTAGATGCTGTTCATGTAGTAATTTCTCACTGACAATGGAGGTACATATGGATGAATTGTTGCAATGTCATCATTGAATGATTAGTAAAAAAATCATTACCATCTTATTTATGCTATCTAGAAAGAAAGACAGTTGACGGATCTAAATGTAAGGACAAGAACTAAAATCTGTTCGTAGAATTGGAAGGTGGAGGTCCCTCGAGGCGAATGTAGTCATACATTATCCCCTGAAAAGGGCTTGCGCTTCCTATTTGTGTGAGGAAGATGGTGTTCTCGCCCTTGATAAGTTCGGTGCCTGGCACGTCGATGGAGAACAACCAATAGAGCCCATGAATGCCATGTCTCGCAATAGTGTTGTCCCTCCCAATCACACCGCTTGAGAATAAAGGAGAGCTTGCATTTGCGTCATTGAACCGTACCTTTAAGAAGAGAACATTATGAATAGAAGTACTAGTGGACTACAATGGAGCCTCTCTCTTTAAATTGAGGCTGATTAAAATTCAGTAGGGCTAAGCAGCATACCTGCAGCTCGGAAATGTGAGCAGTCGCAAGAGCCAATTGCAATTTATAGGTTCCAGTATGATCAATGCTGTAACTTGTGAACTTGATTTGCCAAGTAGTTCCGTTATACGTGTTATTGCCAGTTTCTCTGTGACACAGGATAATGTTCAGCTGATGAGTTACGTTAGGCACAGAAAGCTTTTACTTCATAATCAGATGAACCACATGGGATTTTTTGGAAAAGAAAGTCTTAACAGCAATATTTTTTGTCTGTTTCTTTCACTTTGAATTAGGTTCACCAAATGATTTTGCATTCCAAGAAAAAGCATGCCACGTTCCAGGGCTGCTATTATAAGATGTTCACTGCGTTATTGTTCATGCATCTTGAAATTCTCATGAATGCAAAAATAAAGAATGAAGACTGATTATGAAACTAAAACCTGGTAACTTGAGCAAAGAACCAATCCTTCCTGTAGTCGCTTGTCCCAACTGAGTAAATCAAATCTTCATCTGGATATAACTCTGTATACTTTTCCCACAGTCCATACTGTCTAAACCTGGGCGATGGTAAATCAAATGTTGGCTCTCCTAGGCCAAGAAAGGCAGAGAGAGAGAGAGAGAGAGAGAGAGAGAGAGAGAGAGAGATCATATGGTTGAAACATGACTCACCTATCAGGATGATTGATATAGAGTGGGTTAATGTATTGAGGGTCAGGATCTGGAATGTAATACTCTGAAGCAGTACGGTCAGGAGTGCCTATTTCCCACAGCGTTGGGCCACTTCTTGGAGGCTCATACACAAGTTCACCCACGTTGATATGAGAAGCTGCTCATCAACATGTGTTAATCCATGTTAGTAGTTCAAGAACAGAGGAAACTGCCAGTCTATCCAAACAAGAAAGCATATACCTGCAGATATCGTAATGTTGTTCTCATATTTGTAGTCTCCAATGAAACCTGAAACCCAAGCATAGAGATTGTATTGGCCGGGAATAATACCGCTGATGGAGAAGTTACCCTCTTCATCTGCTCTGGTCCAAAATTGATAGCCCTAGTAAGGAGAGATTTGTTATGTAGCGAGAATTCTCTGTATTTTCATTCTTCATTAGTCACTAAGAAGGACTTGCATTAACAAAAACAGATCCAGCGCTTGCAAAAACTCCAGAACAGCTTGACATAGCCCTGGTAGGCGCCTGCATATACTGAAATTAAAAATTACCTTGGTTTCTCTTTGCCATGATCCAGCGTCTCCAGGCGGTGCCAAGCCCACATAAGCACCATATGCCGTTACGTGTTCCTCGCTAATATATCTGGACATCATCGATTCATTAGTTGACCAGATGCGCATAGAGAAAATGGGCACCATCTAAGCATTCTGAGTGCATTTGGCATGAAGGTAAGAGAAGTACCCACCTGTCTAGCACAAGTAGTCGACCAGTCACATTGCCCCTTTGACTGGGCTGGACATAATCCTCTGAAGCCGGGAACTTGTACGGCCAGCTTTCGGCTTCAACGATTGACTATCAACAAAATCAAGTTAAACCATGCGCACAGGAAGACTGGACAATGTTTGATAAGTTAGTGCATCAAGGTATTCATGCAAAACCTGCTCTTTTGCATCCATCCAAAGAGAGCGCGGGTCTTCTCCATCCAACATAGAGTTAAGGTAGACAAAAACCGGGCCGAAGACTTTCTTCCACGGCTCGTTCGGTCCAAACTTCATTGTCAGGTCGACCCCAGAGTAATGAGCACTCACAAAAACCTTAGGGATTCAAATTTGAGAAAGCAATGAGTGATTGGTAGATTCGTTCATTGTACTTTGTCACCAAGCAAAGAGAATTAAGAATGTAACTTTGGAGTGATCAATTGAAGCTCCAACTAAGAGCATCAGTGCCATCTCGGTGAGAGAAACCCATATTACTTCTTCTAATATCTTGGATTAAGAGGAGAGTTATTTACATTGAGGGATGTCGGGCCGACATGAGATGCTAGAAACTGCTTCACGGGTCCGCCACTGCGGAACTCATAGCTCGGTGTGATTTGCCAGACCCCGATGGGCGGATTTGTGCTGATCCAACCATGGACCTGGATGTCTTTGCCTTCACATGAATACTCATACTTATCATCCACCTGCAACGACCAAAAATAAGCTCTCAAATAATCATCATTCCCAGTGATCTTCATTTCCGATTCCAGAATTTGATCCTTTAATAAGTAAAACGAATGTCAGATCAGAAGAAACTACCTCTCCTGTAAACTCTGGTTCCACTGGATTAATGAGCCGAACCGCCTCAGGATAGGCCAGGACTTGCCCTCTGTCTGGCAATCTATCATCTGGAAGGGGCATATGTCTTTGCCTGTTAGCTGCTATCGCCATATAACGAAACCTAGGCACATCACAAAATGCATTAAAAAATTTGTTCAATCTGTTGAACTCCTCCACCACCAGGTCCAGATTCTTCATTTCGAGTACTTTTGATTTTTCAAAAAATGTTTGGGAAATGAACCTTTTTGATATAATTTAGAGGCAGCAGAAACATACTTGTCCTTTCTCAGCTTGAGCACAGTCCTTGTGTTACCAATGGTGAAAGTAGGCCATTCTGCTAAGTGTTCGTAAATTGCATACGTGTAGAAGCCTGAAGATCCACGGAGCATCACATACCTAAAAGATTGCCATTAATATTATCACCACCAGACGTGTAGCTTTCCCCACAAACACAACATGCTAACATTAGAAGGAGACGGCATACCTCTTGTCTATATTTAATGGAACTACCTTCCCCTCAAGTGACAAGTTCCACATTCTAGTGAATGAGAGCTCAACTTGCTCATCGTTCTCCACTATAACCTCAAACTTTGTGCCATCAAGCCTGCATAATTTCAGTTTTACTTGTTACAGAGCAGCAGCAGCAGCAGCAGCAGCAAACATTTATAACTGGAACTTAACATCATGTTTTGACATACATCTTTAGATATTTACTCAATGGTCACGTGAAATTTACTGACAAAAATTACTTCAGAAGGTCTGAGGTTGAAAATAAAATGTTTTCCTTTTGGTGTATGGACAACTTCAAGAAAGATGTTAAAATGGTAGTGCCAAAAGAATGATTCATCTGTTGTACCATTAAGAAATGCAGAACTTCGATTTGTCCTGATAAGAATTTATCCTCAGATAAAGGCTTCAAATGATTTATAAACGCTCTAAGGGATCAAGCTGTTGAGTTGCTTATTACATTCACATAGCTTTCATACAATTCAACTGAGTCTTCATTGCAGGCTACAAAGTGACACTGTGGTGCCAGAGTTCATGTCTGATAAAATTAAATGCCACCTGGAACTACGACCGAAGTGAAAGCTTGAGTGCAGAGAAGATGGTAACATAACATACCTATCAAGTTTACCCTTTGTTTTGTTACTTTTCTGAGCACTCCAAACCACATCCCAGTACCTGCACATTCCAGTAGAATAATTCAGATATCTAACCATTGAACAAAAAACAATAGGATTGAGCAAGAAGCAGCAATTCAACTATTTTTGCAAAGGCTAAC
The DNA here is from genome assembly GCA_016097545.1 of Eucalyptus victrix. NCBI lineage: Eukaryota > Viridiplantae > Streptophyta > Magnoliopsida > Myrtales > Myrtaceae > Eucalyptus > Eucalyptus victrix. The sequence continues at coordinate 3,422,575 of CM027840.1, read as the reverse complement.
AATGCTCAGGAAAAAGAAAGAGTGGCCTTTCTGAGGTTCTGGTTTGTTGCAGATCGTAGCTGATAACATGATGAGATAGACAAGTATCACTTGGTAAGATTTTCTCTAGAGGATGGTCCATTCACTTTGGCCGTTATCGAGTGTAAGATGACTTGCTTCGATGATCCATGAATTTATTCCTTTACTAATTCTCGCTAAAAAACCTAAGAATTTATCTTAGTGCAGAGAATTTCATTAAGAATAAAATGAACGAGGAATGGCAAGTAAAAACGAAAGAACTCAAGACATCAACAATTGTATACCCTCTGTTAGATTCGCCATTTAGTTCGTTGAGCAAATTGTCGATGCCGTTGTACTGGATTCCAGTAACACTTCCCCCGGGATTTGACAAATTGACTTGGAGGATACCATTATCCATAACCACCTGCAGAGCGCCTGATCAGCGTATTGGAGAAGAAAGACCCAGTGGATGGAAAGCAATTTACTTATGCAACGACATGCTTGTGATTCAATCAATCCCAATATTGCTCTATCTTTTGCTGAACAAAAGAATGAATCTCTCTCTCTCTCTCTCTCAGTCGACCCCCTAAGAGGTAATGAACTTCATGACTATTGCTCCAAAGCAGCCTTTTCTATCTACTAATGCCAACTCTAAAAGAACAACATCATCAAAATCTACTTTGGACTAAGACGTCCGTCTGCATGACTTCCATATTCGACCAGGAGAAACACGAAAAGATTCACCACTTCAAAGTTTACATAATAGCAGAATGCACCCGAATAAAAACGAAAGCGAAATAAAACAGAGATAACTGAGAGCAAAGGGAAATCCCATACATATTTATCTCGGACTTGGACTTGGACCCCCCCGGAGGGCGGCGTGGATGGTCCAGGCGCATTAGCCTCATCATCTCCACCACTAGCCTCTCCAACATGTCGCACAACATCAATCTTGGTTCTCCCGACACAGAGACCGTGGAACAGGAATGCAGAGAAAAACATCAAGAAAAGGGCAGTCCTCACGAGACCCATCATCATTCCCAGAACGTGAGGACTGAATGGATGTTTTTCCAAAGGTAGGCATACCTGCTTTGGGGGGTGGGGGGTGGGGGGTGAGGAATGTTTTAAGTGGTGCGTGTGATCCGGTTGTAACGAAATCCTCTCGAAAAGGTCACAAACGAGATGACTGCTGTGAGTTTCCTTAAAACGTAAACAAGGGATTAACTTCCTTTCTTTGCTTCCCTACTTCTGCCTTTTCTTCTTCCTCTTCTTCCTCTTCTGGTGCTGCTTAATCTCTCTCGTGACTTTGGGTGACCGCGAGATCACGTCCGTATTATTTCTTTCTTGTTTTCGAGTGTATTTCCTTTTGTTGTCACTTTTTGTTTGGTTCCGGGGTGCGGACATATTCTGAGGTTGCCCGCCCGTGAAAGGAGTCAAACACGTGACGTGGGGAAAGGTCAATACCAATTAAATTGAAGAATGGGGGAGAAAAAGATATTACAAAAAGGGGAATAAGCATGGAGTTGCAAAGGAATCATGTTCGAGTTGAAAAAAAGACAGCACGTTGGTTGCACCTAAAGTCACCAAACGAAATGCACTTTGTCAATTGCGGTTCCCACTCCAACAACCGAACATGGGCAACAGCGAAAGACTGAGAGAGTCTTTTTACGCTACGTTTGATAATCGAGATAAAAATCAAGGTGAAATAAAATTTATCATTAAACATGTTTACCTCTTGTCAAAAATAGGATAAAATTACTTATAAGGAAGACGGGATAAAAATGGATATGATTTTTTTTATATCTATAATATAAAGCTATTTTTCTTAACTAACAAGTTTATTAAATTGAAAATATTAAAATAATATTTGGATTGATATAAAATAAAAACTCAAAATAACAAAAAGAGTAATTGACAATTTTTTATTTACTCCTATATATATATTTATAAATTTGAAATTCTTTCTATCCTATAATATATGTCTTGTTTATGTCTGTGTATGTGTATGTGTATGTGCGTGCGTGCGTGTGTGTATATATATATATCTATTATCTATATTTGTTACATATTTTAGATATATTAGTATAGTCTATTATTTAATAAAATTTTATTAAGGTATGATAGAAGGGAATGAAAAAATTGAAAAAGAGAGGGGAATTAATTATAAAATAAGTAAATAAAAATAAAGTAAAAGAACCCCAATGTTAAATGAACAAATTTAAACTTTTTTTTTTGTATAGAAACAAATTTAAATTGAAACAAATCTTTTTCACTTTGTCTCCTCTTATCCATATCTTTGCTTCATGTTGAAGTTTCATGACTCATTGGTAGTTCTTTGTTCATGTCAAGCTCTACTAAAACGATGAGAGAGTCGAAATTCCTTCACATGTGTAGCTCTCCAGTTCATGTTAAAAGTGCACAAAAATTAGTAAAAAATTAGAAATCCATCTTTTCTCTAAATTTGTAATTCATATTAAAGTTTCATGAAAGTAGCAAAAGAGTCAAAGCACTATATTTTTTGGAATCACGATAGTTAATAATCATGTTGTCTCTTTTATATTTCTTGCTGATCTATATTTTTAGAATCACGATATTTTTTGGAATCACTATATTTGGAGCTTGCTTGCTGATCTACCTCGTCCTTTATATTTCTCGTCATTGTTGAACCTGTAGTTTTGTTATTTTCGTTGTGCGTTTGTAATTTCATCAATAGTAAATCACAAGGGATTTTGACCATATCTATTTGTACATTTTCAAGTTCATTCACATCGATATATCGTTCATATCAAATAATGGATAGGGTTAGATAGGAAGAATCCGATTTTATTATTTCGATTTACCAAATAATGGATAAGATATATCAAATTTACTTAATTTTTTTTTATCATATCCTATCTGGTTTTACCCTCACTAAAAATCCAAACGACTAAACACAACCCTAATGAATATGCCATATTCTTCTTCATTCTCATGAAAATAATATCGAATTTCTTAGTCATGTCATGTCTGCATTGTTTTGGTTGTTATTTTCTAACCTTGTGAGGTGATAGTATTGCCTATCTTACGAAATGTTTGGATACATCATTTATTTGCCTACCTTGCGACACGGATAATTGCATAATCAGAATGTATCCACCAATTAAAGAAACAGAGATCTAGACATTAAAAGTTAGGAAAGAAAGATGAGGATGATGATTCTTCTTGCTATTTCTGTATTTATACTACCATGTTCGTATATGCACTTTCCTCCTATTTCACACGCAATGAAATTATTGGCCTTCATGACCTTTCGTCTTTATGGTGCTTATTTAGGTTGAGTTTCTTTACTTGACCCGTTCCCATAAATTACAAAAGTGCAAGAATCGATACATTTTCCCCATGTTTGAAAGTATATTTCCATAATTCGAAACAAAAAAAGCAAGTATATTTCTAGAATTCCGGGCGTGAAAAATGCAAATCACTATTGATCCTTGTCAGTAAATTTCATGATCCACCACTAACTGAATTTTCATCGGCAACTGCCCGAGTTATCGTCACTTCCCTTAAAGTACTTGATTGTATTAACTCAATTTTATAGATCACTAATATTTGCTTGTGTAATTTACCAACGTATCGAAATAACTAACATCCATAGGCAATTACCACCCATTATTTTGAATCCATTTAACAACTGTCATATGATTGGTTTTAAAATTACTAATTATTCCAAACACTTACGAAATATTTATTTGCAAAAGTTCCCATCGAATTTAATGTTCCTACCCTCTACCAAAAATTACCAATATTAATGCGAGCGAACTACCAACTCATCGAATTTAATGTTCCTACCTTGTACAAAAAATTAACAATATTAATGCGAGCGACCTACCAACTCTTCGTTAATTGACCTACCATCTAATTTTGACTTTACTTGCTCTTCTTTAATTGGAGTTAGCCACGGTCAATAAAATTGTTAAAAAGTCACTACATAGTTCAACAATTTGTCGATGATGATGTCCGCCCGTTGAAGTAATCAGCTCTTACAACAAACGGATTCTTATGAAAATGCAGAAAATAATTTATTCGGCTGCTCTATTTGTAATCACCAGCCCTACCATACCGTCACCGTCAATTTAAATCTTTCCGTCAGAGAAATGAAATGGTCGTAGATCATTCAACTCATCAAGGGAGCTCCAGCTAAAGATTTAAGCAATTCTCACAATTGTTCCTTGGCATAGCCCAAAAAGGAAAAGAGGTCAGCACACAATTATTGCTGAGACCTCCATTAATATCTGATTCTTGGGGCTATGCTAACATCAGGAACATCCAAGTAACTAATGCACATGCACATTGTCCAATATCATTTCTAGATCATGGAGACATCAAAGCATCCACCAAACAAACAACTACCTAAATTTTCTTTTTCCTGATCAACATGTCTGGTGAAGTCAAAATGCACAAACATCCTATCCACAGGGAGAAAATCAACGGGTCAAGACGTAACAGTGGCACCTGGAGGAGCCGGGGTGTACGACATTATTAGATAAACGGTGCTATAAACATGGCAAACACGACGCACGGGGGTTTCTTCTTTGCTATCTTGCATGCTCAAGCTGGGGGAGCAACGGCCAATTTCCCCACCACAAAAGATTCCTGCCACTGGAACTCCAGGAAAGTTCTCCACAAATGGTGAGCTATCGACATTGAAATCATTGAAAAAAGATTCTCCACGGCCAAAGGAAGAGAAAATGAAACCTCCGAAAACCCAGGGTTTGCCAGCACTCACAACGACATTCCCCATTTTATCAGAGCAATCAGAATCACTGCCCAGATTCAGACATCTCAGGCGCGCTGAGACTTTATGGCATGAGACAAGGGCAGCTGCAGGATCAGAATAGTAAAACTGGAAACTATCTCCGCTTTCAATGCCAGACCCCTCAACACGAAGGTATTCAACACCACTGTAAAAAATTCAAGAATAGTCCTGAATAAGGAGGATAAAATGTAGTTTCACTTGAAAAAGCCCAAGGTGAAGCTTGGGAAGGGTTGTCCAACCAAACAGGCAATAAATTCACAAGTTGCAAAACTTTAACAGCTGGTCATTCACATTCACATGATTGTTGCACGCCTGAAGCAGGCAAAAATTGATGCCATGTTTAAACTTAATTCCAACTGAATAAGTAAAACAATGATAGGTGAAGTCAACATACATCCTAAGCTCACCGGACTTTGAAAACTTCTGACATTTATTTTATGCCATTAAACTGAAAGATGAGATATAGTCATAATCCCATAAAAAAATCTTGAACTTTTCTGTGGGGCACACCAATGGCCAAAACTTTTTTCATCTCAGCAAAATCGCCAAACTTGAAATAGTGACCCAGAGTACCTTCCATTAAACTTTCATCCATAATGGCCCTTAAAAATATGATGCGGCGTTGTCCCCGCATGCTGCCACATCCGATTCTCAATTATCATTATGGACATAACTGTGACAGAAAGTATCTTTGGGTCACTAGTACAAGTTTGGGGTTATTGGTGAGACGAACAAAAGTTTAGGGTGTTTGAATAATTAAGAATCAAACCACATTTTCATCTAATAGCTTAAGCTTGTAGAACAGTTGATAGTAGTCCCACAAAATCTCACATTGAATTAGAGTTGGAGGTCCTGAGTTTGAATCTTTCTAGGCTCTATTTGCCTTCCCAATTAAATATGTCTACACTTAGTACTAGGCAAAAAAACTAGACTAAGCATGAGGGGCACTGTTGGAATAATGAATTAAACTACATCTTCGTCCAACAGTTTAAGCTTTTAGAATAGTTGGCAGTGGCCCCACAAAATCTCACATAGGGTATTGATGTCCTCTACAGAAAATTTCAGGAATATTGGTGAGATTTTCACTGATATATAATAGGTTAAATATATTTCATCCTAACCCCCACCACAATGTTATTCTAGCAGCCAAATCCAAATTATAGGAACTGAAATCACTAGAACAGACTCAACTCAGATTCATTTAATTATAAATTACCAAATTGCAAATAGAATCTTTGTTTGTATAGTGAAGATCTACTAGAGCCAATATCACTAAGTCAATATTGAAGTATCGACAGTGCAAGAAAAGCTCCAAAGATTTAGTTTCAAGTGGAAAGCAGAAAAAGTAAAACAAAAAATCAACGAATGATTGCCCTCTGTGTCCAACCTCACACCAAAAAAACCAACCATGGAAATATATAATTCAAAATAGAGACAAGGGAAAAGAACCTTCATAACTCACCCCATCACACCGTGAAATGACAAGAATGACATCAACTTTGCCTTCTCTGCCCCAACTTCATATATCCTTCTTTTAGTTACTCCAATGTACACGTCAGGGTACTCAACACGGTTTTCGAGCTGCCCCATAGTAAAACAGAGGCAATAATAAGATTATTATAAGTTGGTAATAGTGAGTTTTAATCCAGATTATTTAGTAGCTCAAACTTATGCACATAACATGACGTGAAACTTCATAACTAAAAATATGGAGGATAGAAAGATCATACAACATCAGATCTTTATATAACTGCCACACATGATAAGTCCATCAAGGTCACTGGTTGTTTGATACTGGAATTTCAATAAGTAAGCCTTCATATTGCTATTGAAAATCATGACCAGAAACTTCTAAAGGAGAGAATGATGCACGGTTCTGAATTAACACTCACCAGATTAGCCGATACAAGTTTCCCTATTTCCATGATATTCCAATTAAACTACAATTTGTGAAACAGATCTTCCTGGCAAAACATGACCACTGGATTTGATCTCAACCATAAAATGAAGAGGGTCGAATGGATTGCAGAAGGCCTTGAATTTAAGATTCGTCTTCTCATGTAAATGACCGCAAAAAATCTCTAACGTGCAGAACAAACTTTTGAACAAATCAAGGAGCTACTCATTCGTGACAATTGTGCAGAAAGTTCTACAGTTCCTTACAAAGTGTTTTAGTCCACTAAGGAAATACATGAGCTTATCATAACCAATTATTCCCAAGACAAACAATCTTTCATGGTCACAACCCTCGAGTGATCTCAGATCCATTAAACTCTTGTGAAATATAATGCTGCGGTTTAAAGCATATTAACACCCTTTTTATATGGAGGATCCATATAAGTGGAGCAACTCTCAAGTGACTCTCAGAGAATACTTGGCAAAACATGATTCCCTATAGAAATTGGACTAACTCATGACGACTGTGCAGAAAGTTCTTCAGTCCCTCACAAGTGGTTTCAGTCCACTAAGGAAATACAGGAGCTTATCATAACCATTTACCCAAGACAAATGATCTTTCACGGTCACAACCCTCAAGTGACTCTCAGATTCACTAAACTCTTGTGAAATAAAATGCCATGCTTTAAAGCACTTTGACAACCTTTTGATTTGGAGGATCCACATAAGTGGAGCAACTCTCAAATGACTCTCAGAGAATAATTGGTTAAACAAGATTCTCTGTCTAAATTGGACTAAGTCATACCTCATCATGGAAGGAACACCAGAAAAGGAACTCAAGTTCATGGCTCTGTTACCAAGGATCCGACTTTTAAGTGGACAAACAGGATCTAAGGACAGTACAGCAGTGAGAAGATTAACAAAGGAAACAGGTAGCATTATCAACTGGATGAAACATGAGTGACAAGAAATCATCAATCATTACTCGAAAACTCTGTTAAAAGAGAAGGTGCAAATTTGGGAAGCTCCAAAACTGGGTCAAGTGTTCGAGACTAACATTGACATTAGCGAATCTGCAAGTTTTAATGGTAAACTTTGGTCTCATACCTCATCTCTAATGTCATTCAGAATTCCTTCACCATCAAGAATTTCCTCCTGACCTTCTCGCCTAGCAGTGAGCAAAGTACAGCAATCACCAACTTTAACAGAAGCTGCCCTGTGCCTTGGACCTATAGCTGACAATCCATCCGATACTGCCACGTGAAACTTAATATCACCTAACCCTGCTCATGCAACCAAGCCATGCAGGAAATCAAACGTTAGCTGGAATAAATCAAAAGGAGATCATTATAAGGGCGGACTAAATGACTTAAGGTAAGTGCAAGAAACAGCGAGAGCAAAGAAGATTTTTTATTTTTATTATTTTGTTTGGGTGGCCGGGGCTGTTTGGGTTTGAAGCATTTAAAATAGGGCGGATATCTAAAACAAGCAAATAAGAAACGGTAAAACAATAGAAGTCTCCATTTTATTGACACAAAAAGACAAAGGTAAAGCAAAAAAGTTTTAAAATATTGGGAGCATTTTAAAGCAAGAAAAGCTGTATAACTTGATTCCCAGTGCACATGCAGGATCCTGTCTGAATGGGTCATACAAGAAAGACACGAAGGACTAAAAGCAATCGGAACAAAATACAATAAAACCAGAAGACTAGTGCAAGAAACAGCAAGACTGACTGAACATTGAGAGAGAGAGAGAGAGAGAGAGAGAGAGAGAGAGAGAGAGAGAGAGAGAGAGCATGAAAGATTAGAGAAGGAATTCTTGCCAGAGATACAATCAGGAAAACAACCTGAAGAATAATGGAAGGGAAAAACAAAAGCATCGTGAATAATCAAGAAATTTCAGACAAGCATGTAGAATTTAGAGTCTTATGAAGTGTACTTCCTTTCCTCCACGAGTTCCTGTTTTGAGAGTGAAGAGCATGCTTCTATTTTTTGAAATAAATATGGAAATACATCAACAGAAGGAGCGAAACCAAATTCAAATTATCACCAATTGCAGTAGACAATTACTCTTGGATTCATTTGCAACAAAATAAAGGAATTTAAGAATGAATCACAAGCACAGACCAAGGTGGCTGTGTATTGCTGAAACTGAAACAATACGTATATAAATAACAATTACCAGGGCATTTGTGTCTATCTTTGGCAAACACAAGTGCAACGGCACTAGTGGTATATTGCTGTTGCCCAGTCGCAGAGATGTATCTGGAATTGTCCGCACTTCTGTACTGAAAAGTACCTTTCTCGTCACCAACTATCGCAGCTTCCAAAGGCATTGCATAATCTGCAATGCACAATTATGTAAGATGTGCTTGTTCATGAGGCCACAAGAGCCAATGCCAACTGCAGAAATTTGATCACAGTTGTAAGAAGATGAACAAAATGAGCTACAATGATGATAATGCCTTACTGATGTATATGTTCTTTTAGACTGTAAACCCAACCATATTAACCAAACAAAAGTACATGCACTGAGTATGGTGAATCAAGAGAAGCAACTGCTCTTTCCAACAGAGGTTTGTAACTAAGAAATCATATTTTCTCTAACTTTGAGCTTCAAAATGGTGGCCAAAATCAATTTTTTTCACCATATGAGATTCTGTTAATTATGAGCCAAATTTGCTTGAAGACCAGTCTTTCATTCTTAGCTGAGAAACGTCATGATTTTGACAGGAGGAATCAATTTTAAGTCTGGTCTTTTTCCAATAACAATTTCACAGTCCAGATCTCCTCTGTAGATAGTTATAAAGCCCATATGCTAGTAAGACTCAACTTCAAAAGCATTAAATAAAAGCCCATTACGCAAGATGAAGTGCACTTTTACCAGCAGTATTCTGACAACTTAAACAGCAAAATTTTCATCTGTTCAGGTCCTAGTCTTGGACTTTTGATGTCTTGATCAAGGTCTTCATCTACTTGCTTTGCTTATGGATATGGCTTCTCCATGAGTAGCGTTCAGCCACATAAGTAAGCTACAACCCTCTCTCTCCCTCGCTCTCTCTCCCTCGCTCTCTCCCCCTCCCTCTCTCCCTCTCTCCCTCCCTCCCTCACTCCCTCTCCCCCCACCCTCTCTCTCTCTCTCTCTCTCTCTCTCTCTCTCTCTCTCTCTCTCCCCCCCCCCCCAAAAAAGAAAACAAACACCTCATATTCACTGATGAGCACTCTTGGGTTCAGGTATAACTTGGTTAGTATCATGAGACTTCGAGTTGCAATTTTGTATTGCTAAAGACTCAAACTAATTGAATCGAATCTATCCTACACTTAAAATTAGTGCTGTTGGAACCCAGGAGCCTGAGAATACTTCTATAAGATGTCAATAGCACATTTTAAGGGGCCATCTATGCTGTTTATAAGATGTGTATCTGTACATAAAGCATAAACTATTCTCTTATGGCATATTTTCATGCATTAAAACATCTGACTTTTTTTTCCCCCAATGAAATGTTATTGTTCAATTTCACCAACCCCAAGTGATTCAGGAGATGGTTTTATTTTTGACAGCCTAGCTGCTAACTCCTGTGAGAAGCATTGGGCAAAAAATGGATCATCAACAGCCTTTTTTAACTAAGCTGTAATTTACCCCTTACCTTGTTATCTCTCATCCTAAAATATAGATCCATTCTTCCAAATGATGGAAGAAAATCAAGGATAAAAAGGACTATTTCCACTTCCATCTACCTATCTAAGAGAATGGGAAGAATTAACCAACCTAGTTTCTCAGCAGCAGATTTGATCTCGGCAGCTCCATCCTGCAAGATCATTGTAACATGTCAACTAAGGCATCCAAGAGAAACGAATTTTCACTTATATGAAAAAGGAAAAGAATGTAAAACAGGTGACCAGGGGACATACTCCAAACATAATAACTCCAACTGGTGTTGAGCACCCTGACACAGCAACTGAGTATTCCATCATATCTGTTATGAACTTGTCAACCATTAACCTGTCCTGGTATCAGCAAGAAATTTCTACCTTAAACCTTATCTACGATATTTTGTGTACCAAGCTTTGAACTAAAGAAATTTCGAAGTTCCACTGACGACAAGTGGCATAAATTAGACCAGATCTCACCATTTAATCCAGTGGCACCTGCAATAGATACTAATCCAGCACAATGACATAAAAGGATTCATATAACCTGCAATAGATACTGATCCAGGATCTCTTTACCTCATTTGCTTCCTCCAGATGCAGCAGCGGGACAACATCAACCTTCAATCCTGGTACAAAACCCACGGTCAGGATAATACCCCGTTCAGCATTGTCAGAATCTTCATTGTTGTAGGAGGAACCAACATCATCAATACCTCCTTCAACCTGCAATATTTTGGTTCCACAAAAGGGCCCAAATAGAAAAACAGAAAAAGCAATATTCTTGAAAACCTCTTCAGAAAGATTCCTCGCCCATCAATTTTTGTGTTTGTCTTAATTTACGTTTTTTAAGAATATCTCTTGCAGGAAATAATACATAAGGCAGGATCTAACCTCTTTGACTTGATTGGTAAGAGCATCTACTCCAATAATTCCACTGTCAGCAGATATTACTAGAGGTGTTCTAGCTCCCAATTTTTGACCAATCTGGACCATGAATACTTTGATAAATCAACTGGCAACAGGTCAAATGGACTGGAACAAATTGAAAGACGAAATTGAATAAATATTACTGAAAGGCCTTTCATCAATATTCATACGTATTGAAGAGCGTCCGTCATATTAACGTTATTTCCGACATTGACAATGGCAAAATGTGGGCAAATTGGCTCAGACAAAACCTTATCGACAACCTCCTGCAAAGCAATCTGCAAAATAAAAGAAGAAATCCATAGCTCAGTAGAACTACAAACTAGCTATCAGGTGAAATAATTGCACCAAGACTTTACGAAAAGGAGGAATAAATGCTAGAGAAGGCAATGCGAGCTCAACCCGACAGTAATGAATGAAGAAAAGCAGCCCACTTATTTGGATAATCTCCCTTACAAACAAATGATCACGTTCTAGACCAAAACACAGAAGCTGTCACCATCAATGAGTATCATTAGAATTTTGTTCTCAAAAATCAGAACCATAATACTGGTTCTCCGGAATTGCAAATTAGCTGTGATGACGTAAGCTGAACCCATCAGGTCCTGGTAATGAAAGGGAAAATGAGTTTCAGTTTGGCTCCTAGTCCAGCACAACATAAAACCCTAGCTCAGCGTTGCGCTCTCAGAAGCTTCGAGGTCGCAAATCTGTGGCTAGCCCATGGAGCATTAATAAATTCAGTTGGCCATTAGCAAATGGTTCGGTTCACCAGTGAAAAATCTGTATACCCTTCACGAGGGCTATAAAGTTGCCATCTGCACGAGAAGGAATGACATGTAACAGTGATAGGACACTAAATAGCATCCAAGGCCGGCATTTCAAGTGGTATCATCTCTACAATTCCTTCATCTGCGAACTCACACATACACCAGCAATCTCCCACTGCTGAAAAAGCGCGAACGCACACTTCCTCTGTGAACCACTCGGTGTCAGACGCAGCACAGCGATTCATAGTCTATATTCGTCCTACCTGAGCTTATATAATCTAATTGGCAAAGATTTCACGAGAATTTCTGCCTGGGGACCAGACCAACCCGAGAACGCATTATGCCGAAAACCTAACAGTGAAATCGAAGAGAAAGACCACCCCTTCCCCCTCCCCCCCCCCCCCCCCCACAAAACGCTGACACCCACCGACTCGAGAGAGGCGAACGAAAGAAAAGAGAGCTCGCCGGTTCGGCTGATCTACCTGAGCGCAAGGGTTGAGCGAGAGAGCAGACGCGAGCTTTGGCCGCGAGAGGATCCGCTTGCAGACCCCGTGCCACGACCTGCTGACGCAGGCCGCCGACGCGAAGGTCGCCGCCGGCAGCCGCCGCAGGACGCTCTCGAGGACGTCCTCCCCGACGGAGCCGAACCCGCCGGAGAAGGAGGACCGGCCGCCGCCGCCGCCGCCGCCGCCGCCGCCGCCGCCGCCGACGGGGCGGAGGAGCTTGCCCTTCGGAGAATCCGCCATTGCGCGCCGAGATCGCAAGCGGCACTCCAGGCCACTGGAGCTCCGCTCGTCTTATACGAGCGAGACGTGACGTGCTTCAGTTACGGTTAAAAATCCCAGATTTATTTATTTTTTTATTTTTTTATTTAAAAATTATTTTTTGATTAAATAAAGATATCGCTTTCGTGACGGCACACGTGTCGCGCCGCGAGGTGCGGCTTGCGTTTTCGAGCGGTCGACCACCTACCCGATTCTGTCCGTATCTGACATTTTCTCCCCGATTTTATTTTGCTTTCTTCTTTTGCCTTTCCGTCGCAAAACATTTGCGGCAAGTGGCGTGGGCGGACCGATTACTTTTCGCATTCTAATCTCATTTAGCGGCGAAATAGAGCAATTAATCTACAGAACCTTTGACCGCTGCTCCGACATTCCGTTGAAACCGCCCCCACAGTCGTGAATCAGATCGAGTGGACGATTATACGGCTTGATTTGACCCGATCCATTCTTATGCAATATGAATTTCATAACTTGCACTTGACAGTGTAGACTTATGCTGCTAAAACAGCATTATTAATCAAATCCAAGAAAATTTTATATTAAAGCTGAGGTGATAGAGTGAGAAAGTGAAGAGAGAGAGTTATAGAGGTGAATTGGATCTAAATAAATTATAAATTTATGCAATACTTGTATTATTTTGAGTTTTATCATTACAAATTAATTTATGATCAATTTACTAAATATAATTAATTCATATAATAATTCATATGATCAAATATGAGTTAAGAAATTAATGTATAACTCATTTCGATAAATTTAGTTGTGACCTAAGATTTTACACAAGATATAAGTTATGCTTAATATTCGTTAGCTTCAATCACCAACGGAAAATCGGCTACCATTTCTCATGCCTTGCCAGTCTAGCAGCCGAGTTCAAGGCCTTTGCCTCTACTTGCAAGGGAGATGAAGCATAAAATTTCCTTTGTTGTTGCTATGAGAAAGCGACCATTGGAGTCCCTTGCAAGGAAGATTTGCAATACCTAACTCGAAACGAGAGTGGGGATTGCAGGAGTTCAAGTTGGACACGATCCTGAAAAAAGGAGCATGGATTGTCAAGCCTCCGTCTGAAAATGTGGAAAACATGTTAAACGATTATGACCACATGAACCACAAGTGGCTCAATGCAACGAACGATTCTCGTTCGGTCGCATCCAACCCTTTTTGCCGACACGGACGACTCATTAATGGTGGTTAGCAAAGATAATCAGATACGTCCTGTACTTTTCGCAATTATCGATGGAAACAAAAAATTGCCCAACGTGGCTATTTTTATGCTTATTAATTAATGCGAAAATTGATGGAAAGTGCACATGAAATGCCTACTTCCACTGAGCCAGCCTCCTTTTTTTTTTTTTTTAATACCCTAAAAACCCTAAACCTGACATTTATACAAATTTATCCCAAACTATTTTTTTGGACTGTGAAAAACCCCAAACTAAGATACCCGTGACAAATTTACCCCGACCGACTATAAAAAACCTTAAACTGGTACATTTATGACAAATTTACCCCAAAATAATTTATTTGATTGGAAAAAACCTCAAAATGGTAAATTTGTGACAAATATACCCTATGCTAAATTGAATTAATACCACAAAAAAATCATAAAAATTGTAAACGGTGACAAACGGAGCGTAAAATCCTAAATTGGTATATCGGCCAACCGTCACGTGTCATTTAACTTAATAATTTGAGAATAAAATTTAACGAAAACTAACGGAGGATAAATTTGTCATAAGTGTATTAGTTTAGGGTAAATTTGTCAAATGTATACTGGGTTTGGGATTTTTGGTGGTCAAAAAAATAGTTTGGGGTAATTTGTCAAAGTGTACCAGGTTTGGGGTTTTTTTTAGGGTATTAACCTTTTTTTTTTAATATTGTCTCCTGAAATTCTAATTCTTTTCTGTTTTTGCAACTCGATTTACATAATTATCGAAAAAGATATACACATTAAAAAGAAAAAGTGAAGCACCTGTCCGGCAGGTTGAACGTCGTTGTCTCAAAAGCGCTGGCGAGCCACCTTGAAGACTCCGAATGAACGAAGGACAAGTTGGAAATCCTCAGCGAATCCGATTTGGAAATTTTGATGTTGACTCTCCTGAGCAATTCTCTTTGACCAGCTAGACATGTACTCTATCCAGCTGTAAGTTAGTACCATTGATGTTGCCTAGTCGCCATTAGTTATAGTTTTGATCAGGAGCCCATCCTTTTATTTTTCCAGCGGTCGTTGAAAGCCTAATTGATTATCCACTTTTGCAGTGTTCTTGTTTTTCCTTGTTTCTTATGCAAAATGTATGATTTCCTAATCTTAGGCGTATTTATTTCGTGAAAATAAATAATTTGAAAAATACTTTACTAAAATATAACCATTTGTATTATTTACCAAAATGATGGCATGAAATATATTTTATCCAATCATGAAAATATATAAACATAAATTATTATCGATTTTTCATTAATTAATTATTTCATGTAATATAATTTATCATTTTTTCGAAAATATTTCTGCAACGCCTCACATCACATCAATCTCTTGGCATGGCATTAATCGCCACGTCAGCTTCACTTTGTCGCAATATGGAGGTAGATTAGATGGACCTCGCTTAAAAATAATTAAAGTTCAGGACTCGATATCGGGCAAATCCCAAGTTCGAGGACTAGATCGATAAAAGTACATAGCTTCAAGGACCCAACGTGCAACTTTTCTTCACCCCATCGCTTTGCTTCTAATCTGAAATCTATCAGTACGGACCAAAGTCGCTAAAACGACCCTAAACTTTTACTTATTTTTCCCATGCACAGGACATGGCCGAACATCAACTGCACTAATGTCCCGAAGATGATGCTGCTGTTGAAGTCGAAGGTGATGACGGAGGAGATTCGAGACGGATGTAGTCGTACATGATCCCCTGGAACGGGCCGCTGCTCCGCGGTTGCGTGAGGAAGACGATGTTGTCGCCTTCGCTAAGCAAAGTCCCCTTGATGTCCACACTGTACAACCAGTAGAGCCCGTGGATCCCGTGCCTCGCTATCGAGTTGTCCCTCCCGATCAATCCGGTCGAGAACACCGGGTTCGACTTCGGGTTATTTACCCGTACCTGTCGAGACAGTGCGGTCGCATTAGTTATTTCTTCTCGAATTAGCATTTGTAATGGAAAGATTCATCCTCTTTTCCTGTTCTTTCTTATTGATGATGGTGAGCTTGTGCAGATGTACCTGTAACTCGGAAAGTGTGGCAGACGCGATCGCTATCCGGAGCTTGTAAACGCCATTTTTGTCCACGTTCGCAAGGGCGAACTTGATCTGCCATGTGGTGCCCAGATAGGTTTTTTCATCCTTCTTCCTGGAAAAAGGAAAAAACAGAATCTTGAAAAATTGATTGAGAATGTGCAGGCTGCAGAATTGTTTTGAAAGTGTAATTCCTTCTTTTATACCACATGACATGATGTTCTTAGTAAGCTCTAGGAGTCTGGTAAATGCACCAATTTTATTGGAAGAGGATGTGTTACCTAGTAACCTGAGCAAAGAACCAATCCTTGGAGTAGTCGCTAGTGCCGACAGTGTAAACCAAATCTCCGTCAGGGTACAACTCGGCATATCTTTCCCAGAGTCCATATTGCCTGAACCTGTGAGCGAAATTACTTTAAATTGCGTCATAATTTAATAAAAACCTCTGTCGTCTGATCAGGCATTCGCCTGATTTATCGAGAAAGCCATGCACAAACCAGAAACTGAAAAAACTCGCCATGTGAAGCAAATGATTTGCCCATAGATCCAATCTCATTGGGTTAATTAGCATTCACAGTTCATTTACAACGCTCAAGTGTAATGTCTAACGGAAGTGATATCCTAGTTCATATTTGCTGATGGATGTAAATCTGACCTGTCAGGATGGTTGACGTAGAGCTTGTTGATGTAGTTGGGGTTGGGATCAGGCACGTAGAATTCCGCTGCAGAGCGGTCAGGGATGCCATTTCCCACATCGTTGGCCCGTCTCTTGGGGGCTTGTATATGAGATCGCCCACATCAATGTTGCTGCCTGCACATACATGGATGGCAAATCACATCTGACAAACCAAAGTTTGGTTACAAAAGTTCAGGAGGAATTGAAAAGTGAAGGAGGCACCTGGCATTATGGAGATTGGAACGCCATACTTGTAATCGCCAATGCATCGAGGGACCCATGCGTAGAGATTGTAGTTACCGGGCCGTGCATTGTTGATGGAGAAATACCCGTCCTCGTCCGCTGTAGTCCAGAATTGGTAGAGCTAGATTCAAGACCACAAATTGACTCCTGTTAAAACTGTGCTTTTGAAGCCAACAGAAACAATCTACTAGAGCTGAGATCAAAGCATACAGCTAGAGAAACAATCCCTCCTTTTGAGGGTTGGTCTTAATGTCAATGTTTAGTCATCAATCATAGGTAATGTCTTTAGTTCAGAAGAGCAATCTGAATAATTAGTGAAAGAAGCGAAGCCTAAGACGGACCTTGCATTCGCGTTGCCACGACCCAACATCGCCTGGTGGAGCTAACCCGACGTAGGCACTGTTTGCGGATATATAGTCGTTGCTCACGTACCTATGGAGGCATCCATTTTCCCCTCATGAACAGATAGTAAATATCATGCGATAATGCCGGAGCAATCCCAAATGATGCTTGAACCTGATTCTCTTTCTGCTTTTTCTTTCGGTAGTCTGACCCTCAAATGAAATCGAAGTCACAAAGTTCTATGCTCTCTCTCACTTAAATTGTTTCAGCACAAGCAATGATTCTATCAGGCGAATTTGCAATGGTTCGACAGAGAAAGCTAGCAGTTTTTCTTTGATCAGGAAGATAATTAAGAGGAGAAATATTACATGATATGGTTCAGCATACGTACCGGTCAGAGACTAATAATCGGCCACGAACATTGCCTCGTTGGTCTGAGGTGGGAAAATCTTCTGAAGCCAAAAAACTGTAAGGCCAACTCTCTACTTCCACCATCATCTGAGAAACAAAAGAACAAGAACAAAATTCCAACGTGCATGTTGCAAACATCAATATGTAGTTAGATATCCAGGAGTTCAAGGGAAAAGGAAGGAGAGAAACCTGTGATTTAGCACCCTCCCAGAGAAAAAGAGGATCAACAGGATCAGAGACAGAGTTGAAGTAGAGAAACACAGGGCCGAACACTTTCTTCCACTCCTCTCCGGCCTGGAACTTCGGCACTAGATCATCTCCCGTGTAATGGGCGCTCAGAAACACCTATAGTTCACATAAATCTCTCCATCATACTGTCAATACCTAAGATATGGTTCTCAGGATATCAGATGAAAAGAGTTTGAAAAATCACCAGCAAGGGATGCCAGATGAAAGTAAGAGTTACTGAGTAAATACCATCAAGCAAAAGACTCGCTGCTCTATCATTAAGAGAAAGGAAAGACGATCATTAAGAAAGAAGATGGATTGGCACTAGGTACGCCACCAAATACGACGTATTCTCTCACATTTTTGTGCGCCGGTGTCGATTTGGTCCGTCGAACCATTCATAAAACAAGTATGCACGATAATGTTAATTAAGTCATGGGCTGATGCAGCATACCGCTAGGGTGGTGGGGCCGACGTGAGAGGTGAGGTTCTGCTTGACGGGCCCGCCGGTTCGGAACTCATTGCTGGGAGTAATTAGCCAGAATCCCACCGGCGGATCGCTGCAGATCCAACCGTGCACCTTGCTGTCTTTGTTGTCGCATGAATATTGGTATTTGTCGTCCACCTATTCCGTTAGTCGTGCACAAGGATGATCCATTATTTTTTTGGCCAAAGAGAAAAAGGAAGTATTTTAATCCAGCCACATGACCGATGTGATAGACAAAATCAATTATAGTAAAAAAAAAAAAAAAATACAGGAATTTGCGTCTTCTTATAATGAAATAAGATTCACTTGATGTTTTTGAATATATTATAGAACTAGCTGTAGCCTATCTTTCAGACGGAGATTGTACTACCAGAAAAGGCATATCGGTTTAAACACAACATGTTCTCCATATTCTAATATGTAGTTTCTGTTGATCAATAGGGCAAAAGGGTAAGAACTCAACAAGAACCTAATAGATTATCAATATAAGAGCTAGTTAACATGCCTCCCCTTTGAGCTCAGGTTCGATCGGATCGACGAGCAAGACGGCTTCAGGGTAAGCGAGAGGTTGGCCTCGTGGTGGCGTACGGTCGTCCGGAAGGGGCAGGTTCCTTTGCCTATTGTCAGCCATTGCCATGTAATGGAACCTACAATTCCCCTCCCATGCACAAAAACATGGTCGATATCGACAGACATTTTCTTAGATTGTGGAAGAAATGTTGCAAGTCAGAAAATTGTAATGCATATGTGCCTTGTTTGCTTGATTACTTTTCTTTCCTAAGCTTGAAAGCGATCCTCGTTTCACCGAGGCTGAAGCCTGGCCAGTCCTTCAAGTGCTCGTAGATGCCATAAGAGTAGAAGCCCGAGCTACCACGCAGCATTATAAACCTAAAATGTGTCGCCATAGAACTCTTTCAAATCACGTTTAGAATTTGTGAATATCAATCAACATGAACACAGATGAACGATAACGTATAGGGTTGCGATTCATGTGTGTGACCTTTTATCAATGTTGAGGGGAACCAGCTTGCCTTCAAGGGAGGGATCATAAGTTCTTGTGAACGAGAGCTCCACCTGGTCGTCACTTTGTACTACCACACTAAAACTTGTTCCTTTAATCCTGCATTTGAAATCTCAGTTCTTGAATATATGGCTGAAAAAATTCAAACCTCTTATTATCTATGACAGTTTGCAATCAAAGAATGTATGTGCTGGACAAGCGAGAAGTGACTAATGTGATCGATGAAAAATACAAATCTCGAATTGCTGAAGCTTCATATATCAGGAATTGAGAGTCGTTGGGGAATGGGTCACGATCACTTACACGTCAAATATCCCTGTGGAACTTCCTGGTGCATTCCATACAAGATCCCAATATCTGCAAAATCAAGGAGAACTTCAAAAGATTCAGTCAATCAAGCTATTACGGAAAAGGTATTTATATACATCAATGATCATTTTATTGAATAATATATATGCAGAAAAGATTGCTAGAGGTACTAGATACATGTGCATAACATCATTATTTTGGAAATCTGTAAATATACATCTACAGATATAAAGCTTTACCCTCTGTTGGACTCATCGTTGAGAACTTCAAGTAGATTGTCAATGCCATTATATCGAATGCCAGTCACAATGCCCTCGGCTTTGACAGAGTCACCTGGACGATGCCGTTGTCCATCACCACCTGCCACATTCAAGTTTAAGCAAACGGACATCAGAGTTTCTGTTTTCTAAAGCCAGAGGAAATGGAGGAAAATGAAACAAACGACAACGATAGAATACTACATGGCGATCTTGAATATGCAATTGCACTGCCAAAGCTGTCATCTTGAATTCGTGTTCCAAACACATGCAATTGCAGGGTGCAACTGCTATCTTTATATATATATATATATATATGGCCAGCTCTAGAATAAGCTAAGGGGACCGCCACAATGGTGGGGATTGCTGGGGACTTGACTTTACTTAGACTGCAGATTAAGCATTCATGTGCACTTTCTGAATGTCACTTAGTGGGCTGATCCAATCTCTCTTTACTTGGTCGCCACCATCAGCTTTGGTACAGGAGGTACACAAGCGTGCAAGAGTCGCCAAGAAATAATAATGAATAAAAAAAGCAAATTACTTAAAGATGCATCGACCTGAACAGTAAATAAACAGAGATGCACAAATAACCGACGATAAGTAATTTAAGGTATGCCATGTTGCTCGGTCTTGTGCGGGCTATGTCACTTTCCCTGATCTTATTGAGTTGGAATAAATTTGTGATTGAGTGACAAGCACCTTTAAAATGTCTCCACCCAACTAGATGCAAGCACCTTTCCGAGGCAGACTTGGCTGCAATATCCAAATCACAGGAGATGACAGAGGAAAAAGAAGGGTTCTTTGACCCGGAGCGAATTATGGCACGTTTGGTAACGATTCTATTCAAAAATTGTTCCAATGAACAGAAATAGAAAAAAGTGAAACTGTTTCGGGAAACAATTTTTGACTAGAAAGACGTGTTTGATAAATTTGTTTCAGGAATAAAAAATGAAGAGAAACATGTTTGGTAAATTTATATATATATTTTTTTGTTTCTTTTAATTTTTTAATATTTTAATTTTAATTTTTTATTTTTTCTTCTTTCAGCCGGCCGCCGGCCTCCAACGACCGGCCGACGGGGCCGACAGCCTTGCCTTGCCACAGCGAGGCTTGCCATGGTTGGGCGAGGCTCGGCCTCGCCTTGGCTGGGCGAGCTCGGCCTCGCCTAGATCCGGCGAGCCTCGTCTTGGCTGAGCAAGCTTGGCCTCGCCCAAATCCAGCGAGGCCGAGTCTCGCCGATGGCTGGTGACACTCGGCCTCGCCGGTGGCTGGGCGAGCTTGGCCTCGCCTAGATTCGGCAACGCTATGGCGAGGTCGCCGATGCTTGATGGCCAATCGCCGGCCATGGCTGAGGCTAGCGACCGGCCAAAGAAAAAAGAAGAAGAAAAGAGAAGAAAAGAGAAGAGAGAGAAGAAGTGTTTTTTCCAAAGTGTTTCTGGAACAAGAAACAATGTTTTTTTGTTTCTCATTTCTGTTCTTGTTGTGTTCCGAGAACAAAAAATCAGATTTTGAACAAAAACGCAAACAAACGCATTTCTGTTCTTTTTTTGTTCCCAGGAACAAAAAAACAAAAATTCTGTTCTTAAACAGAAAAAAGAAATGAAAACATGCAGCCCCTTAGAGAAAGGAGGTCATATGTTGAATCGTGTCCCCAACCATGGTATATGAACAGCATTACGAATGCCGATAACATTCACTGGTTAATCACTGGTTAATCATATAATAGACATTCCCTTCAGAAAGGCCCTGTGATGGCCCTCAAGTTCAAGAGATACATACTAGCCTTTTCTTTGCCAAATTGACTGAGCACATGAATACTGCTCGAGAAAGCGCAAAATGCACCAGTCGTACACAAAGAGGGCGCAGATTTTCCTGTATATTCAGATACATTCGATTCTAAGTCAAATGGACGACTCTTTTTTTCCCAAATATCATCTTTTGCCAAAGAAACTACTGTAAACAGAGACGAGTCCAACTCTACTTCAACCCAGAGGGTGAGATTAGGGTCCTTCGAGACGCAAGTAGTCATACATGAGCCCTTGGAAAGGGCTGTCACATCTAGGTTGAGTCAGGAATATGGTATTTTCCCCCTCGTTTAGCAGAGTCCCAGGTACATTCACATTGAAGAGCCAGTAGAGCCCTTGAATCCCGTGCCTGGCAATTGAGTTGTCCCTTCCTATAAGTCCGCTCGTAAAAAGAGGGCGTCTTGCCTTTGGATCATTAACTCGAACCTTCAAAAAGATTCACATTTGTTTCTCAGTGAATTTTCTAGTAATAGTGAAAGCAGATATACCTGTCCATACCTGCAATTCTGCTAGCGTAGCCGATGCAATTGCAATTCGCAGCTTGTGTGATTTGCTCCACTCAATGTAGCTTAGATTGAACTTGATCTGCCATGTAGTTCCTTCATGAGAACCATCCTGTTTCCTCCTGATGAAAAGGCATGCCAATCTTTAACAAAATGATCTGGATGGACACCCTTAATTGGATTATCATGAGTCCAGGTTTAAGATGAAGAGACGCTTCTTGGAAAATGACAGAATCAATGAAATATGCAAGCACAAAGCAAGAACCTAGAGGGTTGTGTTGTTCTCAGCAGTTTTTAGCTTCTTAAATTAAAATCATTTCTAATGAAGACTGATGAGTCAGTCTCATTGATCTTGCTTTTCCATTGTCTCACAACAATCTTAAAAACCAGGACGCTAGGCACCAATTAAGCATGTTTCTTCATTTTTTTAGCCTCTTTTGGCCAATTAGCTTGACTGCACTGTCTTTTTCTTCACTCCAGATGGATATAAGAGATGCAAAGACTGCTAAAAAGGATTGAAGGTCGGTGGAATAGCACCTGGGGACTTGAGCAAAAAACCAATCTTTAGTATGGTCACTAACACCAATTGTATAGACCAAATCCTTCTCGGGATACAATTCTCCATATCTGCTCCATAATCCATACTGCCTAAACCTGGCAACATTGTGAAATTGCTTAGGCCTATGGGCCATTGCGAATTCCCAAAGTTTTATAAACCATAAAACCCATCTTTTGCGAGAATCAAAATCATAAGAGATCCGAGAGCTGACCTATCAGGATGGTGCAGATAAAGTCTGTTGATGTATGATGCATCGGGATCAGGAACATAAAATTCTGCAGCTGAGCGATCAGGAATACCTATTTCCCACAAAGTGGCCCCATCTCTAGGAGGTTCATATACCAGATCACCCATATCATGGTCCAAGCCTGAATTAATAGCTTTCTATCATATAATTCTCATACTGAACACCCTAGCAAATAAATAACTGAACGCTGGTTCAAAACCTGATGAAATAGTGATGATATTGTCGTGCCGAAAATCTCCAATGAAACCGGGGACCCATGCATACAGGTTATAGTCACCACTTCTTACGTTATTGATGGAGAAGTACCCGTCGTTGTCAGCTTGCGTCCAAAATTGATAGCCCTAACAAGCATGGTAAGGTTACAATTCCATAAGGCTGCATCCATGCACGACCTTATGTCAAACAACTTTTAGGAGTCATCCCAGGACCTTTGGAAATATGCTGAAGTCATTTGGGAAATTATTATACTTGACAAACATTCAGGGTGAAAAATATGAGGCAAACAATGATTGGAAATACAACATTTGCTGCTATAGCCTTTAAAACACTGCACTTCCACTTTTCTCCTTAGCCTTACTTATTCTGCCACAAGTAAAGTTCATTTCATCACTATAACTTAGACTTGTACATGCTTCAGTCTCCAAAATTATATAGCATGCTGAGATAATAAAAACCTACATCATGAAGTTCATATAGCATGTCTAATATGAACTTCAAATAAAAATTCACTTGTCTGATCTTTGACGAAGTAATCAAAGCACAAGAGCTAATACATCATGAGGGATATGCTGTACAAAGATCATGAGACTGTTGACATTTCCAGCACTCTGTCTCTTCAGAATAGCACTGTGTGAATTATCATGTAATCGTAGGGAAGATAGAATTTTATTAATGTATGATTTGATATTTCCCCCTTCTATGATATGACTAGAATGAATAGATCCACAACAATTTCCATGACTGTAACATGGGTCCCTCATGTACCTGTTGCTTGCTTTTCTATATATGTACTTTTCAGGGGAAAGTTAAGTAGTCTCATCATTTGATTCCTCTAGATTATACAAAGACTAAAGGATTCTATAGAACTCAATGATAACATTGAAAGAATAATAAAGTTCTAAGGATGATTTTGATCATGCAAACTAACAAGAACTCTGACTCATGCTGAGGCTTTTGTCTGGACATGACCAGGCTATCATACAGGAGATTTTAAAAGGCAATGCTGGATGCAGGTTCATTGCAAGCACAGAAGGTGATCTAATATGAAGAGTAAAGAAACTAGAAGCAAAAAGATAAACATCAACACGTCTGCCATTGACGAAAAAAGTTCATTGAGGTTACCTTGCATTCTCTTTGCCAGGATCCAGCATCTCCCGGTGGAGCCAACCCAACATAAGCTCTTTTTGCCGAAATGTAGTCATTGCTAACATACCTAAGTGTCAATGTTACAAATATCTCACTATAATGCTCACACTAGAGTTCGCGCACTCAAGATATACAGATAATCCATGTTCCACTATTTCAAATTAGTCCAAATCCATCATTGTGTTGTAATAAGTTAAATTAGAGGATCCACCATAGCATCCCTAGATTAACAATTTCATCAAAAGAAGAACTTCCAAATTCATTACATAGATTAATTAGATATTATGACGAAACAGCAATATGTGCCCTAGATCTGTACCTGTCCTGGACTAACAGCCTGCCCCTGACATTACCCCTTTGGTGTGATTTGGGGAAATCTTCAGAAGCTGGGAAATTGTAGGGCCACCTTTCAACTTCATTCATCATCTGATAACATTGAGGATGCATTCGTGTCACTTTATCTGATGAGAATTAACCGCCCCGCTTAGTTTGAGAGTTTAAGGTATTTTGCTCATTTCCATACAAACCTGAATCTTAGCATCTTCCCACAGAAAGCGTGGATCATCTCTAGCTGATGCAGAATTAAGATAGATGAAAACAGGACCGAAAGTTTTTTTCCATGGTTCACCAGGTCCAAACTTTGGCACCAGATCCTTTCCCGCATAATGGGCACTGAGAAAAATCTGGTGACACCATTCAATTGAGAGAGAGAGAGAGAGAGAGAGAGAGAGAATTGTCAAGGTGTATTTTCAGTCACATCTTGAAAAGCTTTAGAACTATATCCTTTCTCTAAGGTATCACTTACAGCAAGAGTCGTTGGGCCAACATGGGAAGTTAGGCTTTGTTTAAGTGGTCCACCAGATCGG
The DNA here is from genome assembly GCA_016097545.1 of Eucalyptus victrix. Taxonomy (NCBI): domain Eukaryota; kingdom Viridiplantae; phylum Streptophyta; class Magnoliopsida; order Myrtales; family Myrtaceae; genus Eucalyptus; species Eucalyptus victrix. The sequence continues at coordinate 3,397,205 of CM027840.1, read as the reverse complement.
AACTCATCACTGGGAGTAATTTGCCAGAAACCGATAGCTGGATCACTGCTAATCCAACCATGGACTTGGATATCCTTGTTATTGCATGAGTACTGGTATTTGTCATCCACCTTCCACAGAAAAGTTCATAACTTGAATCCACTGACCGCATACAAAACTTCAGTATAGCATGGGAGTAACTCAATGCCACATGTGGGACTACATGGCTTGGATAAGTACCTCTCCTCTAAGCTCTGGATCCACAGGATTAACAAGTAGGACAGCTTCAGGATATGCAAGAGTTTGGCATCTTCCCGGTAACCGGTCATCGGGTAGTGGCATTTTCCTTTGCCTATCATCTGCTATGGCCATGTAATGAAATCTGTTTAATTGGGGGTAAAAAACAGTTGCAGTTAAGTTTTTCCTGAATTCAAGAGTGCTAAAATTTAGAGCTCTGCTTCTGCTTCAGCATTTTCATCCAGAATGGTACATAAAGATCATTGTTCAGCAGAGCTAATCACGAATCTGATAGATTTATTTACTTGTCTTTTCTGAGCTTGAAAGTGATCCTTGTTTCGCCAATTTCAAAGGGAGGCCAATCTGCCAAATGGTCATAAATGGCGTAAGAGTAAAAGCCTGAGGATCCACGAAGCATTATGAACCTATGAATGAAAAGCATCAAGCTGTTAATCTTCTTAACAATTGGATCAAGATAAGGTGAGTCTGGCTTGAGCACGAACCTTTTATCTATGTTTAAGGGAACATACTTTCCCTCAAGAGAGAAATCCCAGGTTCTCACAAATGAAAGTTCAACCTGCTCCTCGTTCTCCACTATTACATTGAAACATGTCCCTTTAATCCTGCCAGGTAAATAATTCATGTTTCAAGTATAGGCATAGATTGATTAATTATTACCTTTTGAGAGACTTCTTCTGCCATAACAGTTTCCAACCAAATGTCAATTTCTCAAATGAGAGTTTTGGTATTCACAACGCAACTTTGTTGGAAAAACATATTAATGGACTTATGCTGTCAAGGGTCAATAATATACCATAAAACTCCAAAAACAGAAAATCTGTCATATCTAGAAGTAGATTTTCAGATATTTCGTTCATGCAGAAATATCCATACACAATAAAAGGACGTGGATTAATGTCTGAACAGTGTTATTCACACGAAAAGTATCATATGCATAACCATGTTGCTTAGCCAAGAAAATGACATTCTGCTTAGCTCTGAGAAAGGAGAAACGAAGGGATCAGAGAAAGAGAGCAGCAAGCATACACATCAAATATTCCCTTGCTTCCCGGCGCATTCCAAACCAGGTCCCAGTACCTGAAATGCCCAGTGGAAATACAAGAAAAAAATAACCTAAATAAGAAAGAGAAAAGATGGACAAGCTTGTGACAGTTGCTGCATCAAACAGTAAAACAGAAAAGCATGGATTATCTCAGTATCGATGAAACTCAGAGAAACACAGCAGGACAATGCATCCTAATTCAGAAGCCAAATATCTGCATCGTATAACCTTTTTCCCCAAGCACTGTAAAACATGCCATGTCTCAAAATGCTAGGTCATGTGGACAATTTATTGTGTTGCATGCAATTCTGCATGTTAACTAAAAAAACCATTCCTTTTCCAAATGAATACGAATGAAGTAAGAAAGAAACAGAAGTGGTCAAATCACACTTACCCTCTGTTAGATTCTTGGTTACAGATTTCCAGTAAATTGTCAACACCGTTATACCGTACTCCAATGACTATTCCATCTGGTTTCGATAACGTGACCTGCACTATGCCATTGTCCATGATCACCTGTGAAGCGAGTGAAGTAAATGTAAGAATGCGAAAAGAAATCTTACAAACATATACCAGGTCATTGTTATCAAGCAGGATACCTTGTTTGATTTCCTAAATGATTTCTCCAACCACACCCCCCCTCCCCAGCACAAAAAAAAAGCAACAAAAAAGAAGAAAAAAGGAGGAAAGCTGACACTCTCTTGAAAATTCATACTTGATTATGTCGGATGTGCAGATGAACTCCCGGAGTTGACATGGCTTCTTGTCTAGCAAAATTTCCCTGAATATGTTGACCGGCATGAGATTCTTGATTATGTCCCGGAACTCCTGGAAATGTAACAACACTATGCACTAAATTTCCTGTCTTACCGATTAGAACAATATGCTGGGCAAGCCTAGTCAGTCCATGAAATCCTTACGCTAATTCTCAAGTCCTTTTACATCCCCTCTTAAGTCCAAGTACAGGGTCTATATAGGCATCATTAGCCAACTCAAAGATTAAAGAAAAATCTGAAAAACGTGCATATTATCGCAAACTTCCGTAGATTGTCAGCAATAAAGATCGAATTTTTAAACGTATGTAAGCACGAGATTGATCTTTTTCAATGTAGAGATACGGAATCATTGAGAAAGCATGACTATTGCTGTAATTTGCACGTAACTGGTACCCCTTACACTAGAAACCAAGCCTGTGACCCCTTTAGAGACGTAGCAATCTCTCTTGTGAAAGTGCAAAGCATGCAAAAACTGCACATGTCCTCACTCGTCATCAACATCTTCAAACTCAGGACGAAATTAACAAACGACCCAGTTCAATATCCGACCATAAGATTCCCACGAACTTCAACAGAACAGCTAGATCATTCCCTCAGGCTCCCAGATCACGGTAATTTGCAAAGAGGAGGAGGAGGACAACGTCCCACGTTGGGGGGCAGTTAAGAGAGAGGAATTCACCTTGGAGCCTTTGAGGATCAGAGACTTGATCCTTCAACCTCGTGGAACTGCACAGACCCATCAGTCTCGATCGGGGTAGAAGAACGAATCAAGCGGCCAGTCAGACTTTGTATTGAGTTCCCATCACTTATCATCAGATGATAAATTGTCCAGCAAGTCGCTGTTGGCGAATTCATCCTTCGGGTGGGGTTGGTGGTGATGGTGTTAAAACGAGATGCGAAACAAAATTTGTAGGTTTGGTTCCATTCTTATTCGGTTGGGCTTAAAGTTCATGGCTGCATGTCTCTCTATGTTGCAATTATATTTTAACAAACAAAAGTACCAAAATAGTCATAAAACTTTTATATTGATACTAATTCAGTCCTAAACTTTTCAATTGAACCAATTTAGCTTTAAACATTTTCACATTAGTACCAATTTAGTCCATCGGGCTAATTTAAGCTGAAAATTGCTGATGTGGCCATCGGCGATCTTACGTGGCACCACGTAGACAAATTTTATGATTTTTTATAATTTTTTTAAAAAAAATTTAAATTATTATTTTTCCTTTTTTTTCTTTTTTAAAAAAAATTCTTTTTTCCTTACCCTTGGCCGATGAGGTCACCAGCCGGCCGGCCAACCATCGCCGGCCACAGGCTAGTCGGGGCGAGGGGCCCCGCACCCTCGCTCGTGGCAGGCGAGGGCACGACGGCGACGGCAGCCCTCGCCCTAATCCAAGCAAGGGCCCTCGTCGGGGGGCAGAGTCTTTGAGTGGTGAGCGACGAAGAGAGATGCTGCGAGGAGAAGCGTTGAGCGCGTACATGCCCTCGCTCGGATCTGGACGAGCGAGGGTTGCCACACCCTCGCCTGGATCTGGGCAGGGGCCGACGCCCTCACCTGTGGCAAACGAGGGCGCAGCGGCCCTCGCCAGTGGCCAGCAAGGGTGCGGGGCCCCTCGCCCCGACCAGCCTGTAGCTGGCGATGGTCGGTCGGCCGGCCAAGGGTAAGGAGAAAAGAAAAATTTAAAAAAAAAAAAGAGAAAAAATTTAAAAAATCTGAAAAGATTACAAAAAATCATTAAAAAATTTCCACGTGACACCATGTAAGACCGCTGGTGGCCAAATCAGCAATTTCCGGTTTAAATTAGCCGGATGGACCTAATTGGTACTAATATAAAAATGTTTAGGACTAAATTGGTCTAATTAAAAAGTTTAGAACTGAATTGATACTAATACAAAATGTTTATGACTATTTTTGTACTTTTCCCTTAATAAGGAACATGTTAATTAGGAGCCACTCTTCCCATGTGGGAAGAAGGAGATGAGGAAGTTTGAATCGCACATTCTTAGGAGAATTAGGATGGGGATGATTAATGTCAAATATGAGTTTCGACTTTCACACCTTATAAAAATTACAAAAGATAAGAGTAAAAGTTTAAAAATAAGTTAAGAACTAAAATAAAATTGGCTAAAAAAATTAGGGTAGTAATTAAATATAATTAATGTCAAAATATCCAATTTTCAAATTATTGCAGCATGTTGAAATTTGTACTCATTTAACGCTTTCACAAAGTCTATTTAAGAAATTTAATTCAGAAATATTTGTAATATTCAAATTTCTCCTAAAACTTAAAACTAATATGTATTTCCATAATTTATTCTTTTTATATCAATCGATTATTTAAATCTAAAGTACTGTTTATCCCACTTTTTATAATCGCTAAATCAAAATATATCGAAACAAAAATTAAAACTAGACAGCATTTACTTCTTATAAGGTGAACACCCAATTCACACATGATTAATAACTTCTCTATATATTCAATCAGCTAAATAATTATTCAGTTTCTCATTAAAAGATTATTTCTTTCTCTTCGTGCATGACCAATTAATAATCATGCAGGCGTATTGCGCATGCCTCAATGCAGTCCATATTTATAAAAGCCAAAACACATATCTCATTTTTAAAAATTCAGATTTGTTAATATTGCAATACAAGAAAGAAGGCATCTATCGATATTTCACCTAAAAGTGCACTTGGCGACAGTGCAACAACCAACTCCATCTTCTCTCATTTTCTTTTGCTGAATTTTGAATAAATTATCAATTTCAGAATAAAAAAATGTTCATTTAAAAATTTGCTTCCTAGAAAAGAGTTTTTATAGTGATAAAAAGAAAACAATATCTAGTATTTCATCGGCCATCCAATTAAAGTAATTAATTTTGTTCTCATATTATTTATCAGAATTACCTTGCATTAAATAATCCAAAGACAAGAAAGAACATAGTTAAAATTTCCTAATCTCACTTCAACCATTTCCTTATATAATTACCCATTTCCTTCCCGTCACACATTCACCCAACTACACGTGTGCCTGACGCTCGTTCTATCTATATCTAAGTAATTGGAGTGTCAAAGAAAAAAAAACGGGCGAAGTAGTTCTTTGAGTGTTTTTCATCTTTTGAAGAATAAGTGCAAGGTGAATAAATTGTTTTATGTACCACACAGTGTAACTGTTTTTCTTTTACTTGTGTACTTTTTAAAAGTAATGTATTCTTTCTTTTCTTTTTATTTTTGAGTGTCAAAATGGGTGGAAGTTTGAGAAATCTTTTATTTATTTCTCTCGACCTCACACTTTGCTCACTTTCTAATATTAGTTTTGCTAGCCTTTTTAACTTCATTTCTATACCAATGCAAAATTACAAATAGCCATGAAAAGAATAAAATAGCTCATCATACTTGAAGAATATGATTAAGATAGTAAATAAGGTAAAAGTGATAACATGCGTAATGTCGTGTCCAAGGTTTCATTTCCTTCGATTCAATATAACCACAGCATTATACAGATTCTTTTTCTTTTTCCTTCTTATGTTAAGAAAATTTTACCATAAACAATTCACAAAGCCTTTAACGTGCCAAGCATATTATGTTATACTCAAGTCCACTTATAAAAATGAATATTACAGTATAGGACAACTGCAAACTGATAGTTTTTATTATCATGCTTAATGCAAAAGAAGATTTATTGTTGTGAAAAGAAAATTTGTTGATAAAACCACAACAGAATTATCAAGAAATCAGGTTTACTACTGATGTCATAGCGATTTGTTGCTTTTCTCTTGACTGATAAAATATATAACCTTCTTTTATCAAAAGTTTTGATAATAGATGGAGTAAAAATCCACCTTGTAATCCAAAATTAAGGTAGAGCTGTAATCCATGAACATGAATTAGAGTTTCTGAATGAAGCTCGGCATACATTTAATGGAAGTCTGGCTAAACCACTGCTAAGGATACAACATGAGTACAGGGCAAAAAGTTCACAGCCACGTTGATCAAGGTAAGTTTGTGAGAAAACTAAGAAAAAGCCGCATCTATTGAGCGTCTCGTCACGGGCAAATCTATTGCGACAATCCATATGTACCTAATTATCGTTACAATAGTATGGTTTTCAGACGATCCCCAGCCTCTATAAATGAAGAACTTATAGCCGTTTTACATCGATCGAATGCGTGTCAGGCACGGTCCAACTCAATGCACCTGATTGTTCTCCATCTTTTTCTGGTAGAATAGCGAACCCAATAGGACAGCAATACCCGTGATTGCGATGGTGAATAAGATGCGCCTTGGAGAGAACTCATTGGATCGCCCTCGTGGAGGACGCTCTCCTTGAGGTGGTCTGATGTTACTGAAAAAAATACACAAAATTTGTCATATTTGTCAGACATGAAATTTTTGATGGCATTTATCCTAAGGCCTGGAAAGTTGCATGAATTTAAGGCACAAAATGACAAACAGACCATTTATACACACACCAAGCGCTGGGGTCAATCACCATCACTGTAGTGGAGAATTTTATCAAAGTAGAAGAATCTTAAAAATCATAACAAATGATCAACTGTAGTTCCACCCGCTGTTATTCCACACCAACTGCAGCTGATTCATGGTTTCTGAACTTTATTTTCCAGCTCAAATAAATAGGCATCCTTTTGATTCACTTTGGTATTTTATCACCCAAGGCATGTGATTTGTGAATCCTATTACTAAAACTGTCTGGTGTGGATGCTGTATCTACAAAATGAATCTTGAAAACATGAAAAATATGGATAATAGGATTTACATTCCTTGAATAATCCAATGCCAAAGTGAACCAAATGAGGCCTTGAATTTCATTTCTTTGCAACTAATGCATCTTAACCAGAATCGCATCAATTTTCCTGCAAAATGCTAGAGCAGTAGACTTGTAGCCAATATTCTGGACGCCATTTTATTGCCATGCAGCCACCACATCAGTGTCTCGCCAAAAGATTAATTGGTACTAATTAAAGTGCATTGATCACCCAAAATCGATGAAACTAGATTGATATAATAATCAGTGACCTGATTGCAAATCACTAAAATACAGTGACAAATAGTGAAATTCTACCAATGATAAAATATGTAATCAGTGCATCAGAGAAAACTAGCAGGAATACAACCATGCCAGCCAAAAGGAGAACAGAAGGTCTACTTAAGTCTTTACTAATAATGTCAAGAAAGTAAAGTATCTGAAAGCAAATCTATATGAACTTCTTCCATGCCCTTGCTTGATGAGTCAAGAGCAAAGGCGCAGGAGAAACTAATGGGGCTGGGTCCGGGGAAACATTGAAAGCAAGCGTAATTACAAAACCCTGACATCTAAAAACAGACAACAAGGAGAAGAAGGCACAGCTAATCAGCCTATTAAATTGAATTCACAAACCTTTCCAAGAGCCATAAAGAAGTGAAACAAAATAAGCAACAGAGATTACTATAATTGTGGACAAATTTGAAATTCAAAGCTTTAGCAGAGAAGAGGGGACTAAGATTCTGCTTGCTAAGTATCCAGAGATAAGATAAAGTTTTTCACCTGGAAGGTCCTGCACTATGATCTGGAACACCCTCACAGCGACGATCGTGGTTGTATCTTTCTCGCAATCTAATGTATCTGTTGCAAAGATGACAAAGTTCTGTTCTGCTTCCACATACTTCCTACAATCATGAAGTAACATGGACATGACATACAGGATTGTTTGATAGCAGCCCTCAGTATTATTTCTTCAGAAACACAGAAAAACTACCTGATGCTCAGCCAAATCAATGGCGGGCAACGGAAACTCGCAGAATTCACAAGTGACGATCCTTTGAGGGCAGTTTTCTCCTGTATGAACAGCTAAAATATCGCGTTCCATCATCTCACTGCACAGCGAACAAGAAACCTGCTCCAGCACATGACCATGAAAAAGTTCAGGAAACATCAGAGCTAAGCTCAGAAACCTCAAGCATAAAAATCGGTCTGCTTTTTCAATCTATTTGTAAAGGATATTTTCTGTTTTACTGAGGATTAATAGTACACCAAACTGCCAAATGTAACCTTAAAAAGATATTGATGCAGTAAGTTATTCTACCATCTAAACCCATAGAATCAATTTAGATCATCAAATTAGTTGAAGGTACGGAAGAAGAAGTGTTAAAATGGCATCTACAAAGTTGCTGGCAAAATCCTGGTTCACTTTTATTGACAAACAATACAATCAAACAAGGAATTATCAAGCAATGAACCCAGTAAATAATTATTTTTGGTCTAGAAAGTTAAAGCCCCTTCAAGGATTAAAATAGATATCATTCGTAGTAACAGGGGTCTGTTACTGTTAGGATATAAAAGGTTTGAGCAATCAGGTCAGGAGTGCAACATATACATAACAACTTAACAATTACCAGAGTGGTCCCTTCCCTTTCTTCTTCTCAGAGTAGCAGAAAAATAGACTTGTCCCAAAAAGAAGAAAAGGCAAGAGGACATCCAGATCAAGGAATGCTTAGCATGACCACAAAAAAGTTGACTAGATTGTAAACATGTCATACGTATCTGACACATATTGTTCAGGAAAACTAAAGTCATGGCTAACATCGTGGCCCAAGTCAAGCTATTATTAATTATCCAAGTTACAAAGGCCATTTCCCTCAAGTCAGTTTATAAGCATACCACAATAGCATCATGCTCTGTCAGCAAACATCAGAATAACAGGTAGAAGTCAGCAATGCTCAAACTACATCCTGACACTAAAAACCTTGAAAATTCCAATTCAGCAACATCCCCCACACAAAAAAGCACAAATAAAAAAAAGAAATAGTCTAATCATGGATTAATATCCAGCACAATAGGACCAACCATGCTCTGAAGGTGCACAAAGATGGAACTTCGAAGTTATCCATTTACAGTATAGATGAAAGAAAAAGGCCATGCCAAATGGAACTGTTCCAATCAAGAATTTACATACCGGAGCATGGGTGTTCAAGAAATGTTCCTCAGCGTGTCTCTTAGGGACCATGTCCCCACAAACTTTACATTTTTCAAGATTCCGAGAGCAATGGGCATAGTGTAAATCGATGTTCGAGGATGGGATAGATCTTTCGCTGCATGGAAAGTGGCGCACAGGTCAGCTAACCTCAAGTGTTAAACCAGAAAAATAGAGCATGTCATGCTGGGTCAAGCCATAAGAATCACAGAGCATGAGTGAATTCTATGGGAAATGAACCATTAGCCATTGTAGACAGGTAGGCATAAAAAATGGTAAGGCCTCAAGCCCTGTAAAACCGAAGCAAGCCTCCACCATAAAACATATAGAAAACGGCGCCAGTTCAAGAAGATTTAACAACATTTGCAGCATCATATGTTCAGTAAAACACTAGCTGTTCCATGGTGCTCATATAGTTCCAATTATAAAAATGGTGACAAAAACTATATCATCACTTCATCAATTGGTAGCTGATCCACTAACATAATTGAAAAATACTTAATATCTCAGTTGGCTTTCCAACTGGGCCTAGCCCTGATATGCTAGGCATTTGATAACATAACCTGCACATATTCCGACAATGCAAAACCACTGACTCAAATAACACACCTTAAACTAGGTAACTGCTACAGTTCTGAAAATTTTGACATAGAGGATCAGGGCAAAGCAGGGCAGTGCTAGAGGGAATGACCCTAGAGTAATTTCCAGAATTTATTCTATGTGTTCAAGTTAGACTTTACCCTCCCCTAAGCATCAAATTTTGAAACACACGCATGTTTTTTAGCAACAAGGCCTTATACTTGGAATCAGCTTAGCACTGGACATCATGGAACGATAATTCATATAAATACACGACATGCATTTTCGCCTATCCTACCACCACCATTTTTTAAAGTCAACGTGTCAACCAAGAACACACCGGAGCACAGAAAAATAAACACCACTGCACCGTCTAGGATTAATTTGCGGCTACTCAATTGAGACATAATCACAATACGAGAACTAGTTCAGCAATTCAGAGCTAATACCATCATCCCATACATCACCGACAGCAGGATCAAAACACCAAAACCCTCCGCAAATTTCTAATTGTCACCACAAACATCTAAATTTAGCTCACCCAGTCAAATTATACCATCGCAAAGCTGATGAAAGATCATAGAACCACTCAAAAACGCTGAGCAAAACCAAATTCGACCCAAATAACGCCATCAACCCGGACCCATGAATCGAAATCCACCGGTCAACATTCCAGATTAAACAGACAACTGAGCCGTACACAGAGAAAACGATACCAGTGGTTGCATATCCTGGTGGTGTCATCAGCTACGACTGCCATGGCGACACGGGAGAATCCGACCAATCCGCCCGCTGATGCACATAGAAAAAGGGACTCGTAAAAAACGAAACTTTAATCGAGAAATCACGAAATGCAGCCGAAAAACAGAAAATTCGGGGCGATCGAACGATCGCCCGATCAATCCAGCCCGACCCAACAAGGAATTCGACCCGAAAAAGACAAGGGGGACAACAGGCAACCTTCGATCTTCGGAGAATATGTTTGGCTCCGGGAGATGCCGTATCTTAATTTCTGCGAAGAGAGACAAAGAGAGAGGGAGGGAGAGAGAGAGAGAGAGAAGAAAGAGAAATCGATGATGATTTCTCTCCCTTCTGTTCACCAAACGAGAGCTCGATGCCGGCTCCACGCGCCTTCCTGGGAGACGCGCCACGCTCTCCTCCCTCCGTCAAAACCCAACTACTGCTGAGCAGTAAACGTAGGTATGTGTATAGCTTTCGTCTCGTTTACTTTTCGAGTTTTGACCTGCTACTTCTTAACTTTTAAGTTAGTGATCTTCTTCACTTCTTCTCCAATAAAATAATAATAATACTAATAAAATTATATATATATGACTTTCGCATAAGGATACCCTAATCTAAAAAATGTTAGGCATGTCAATATTGTTTTTCAATAGATTTTTTTTTTTACAAATTAAAAGGTAATTTTATCTAGTCAAGAAGTTAAAATGTTGATTTCATTTACATAAGACATGAAAAATCGACTTCATTAGAATATAGAGCCTGCCCCATATGCTTAAGAAATTAATTTGATCTAATAGAAAAATGTGGCCTACTTGAGATGCTTGGAAAATTAATTTGATATTGCCGACTTGACTTAAAATGTTAGAAATTTGTAATAGACTTGACCGGTATATAATAAAAACCAAATCCAAGGAAATCGAATTATTTATGAATTCGATTCGTTCAACTTGTATGTTCGTAATTGAAATTGCCTAGAAAATAAATTGATATTGACATGATTCCAGGAGAAGGCGAACACATATTGATTTTTCTTTTTTCTTAGTTCATTATGTTTCTTTAAGAAACAACCTTGAAATGTTATAAAAACTCCGAATTGTTCAATGCTGCTCGTTTTTTTTATTTGTAATCATGAATAGATTATTATTTTTCAGTGGCAAGATGCGCATTTTAAAGCTAAAATCTTCTATTGTCAAAATGTATGAAATGCTTCTAAATTACTCGGGCTCTTCAAAAGTAGTAGGAAACAAGTTATTTATTTATTAATTAATTTCATTGCTTAATTTATCATGAATGGCGTTTGCCAGTGAAAAAATAGTATTGTCAAAAAAGACTAGAGTACTCATTCAAGCGTGTTTAGGTGAAACTTCAAACCCTATTATGTTTTCAATATCTAATTTCAACTCATTTAATGTTTTATTAGGAATATCGAGGACGTACCTCGTATATTCGTGAAGGTCTCCCACCTCCTAGCAATTGGGGAATATCAAGGACATACCTCGCGTACTCGTGAAGGTTTCTCATCTCCTGGTAATGGGAATATTGAGGGCGTGCCCCGCATATTTGTGAAGGTTTCTCACCTCCTGGTATTTGGGAATATCGAGGACGTACCCGAGATATTCGTGAAGATCTCTCACCTCCTGGTAATTGGGAATATCAAGGACGTACTTTGATATTCCTGAAGGTCTCTACCTCCCTTGCACCGGGGAATATCGAGGGCGCTCCCGCATATTCGTAAAGGTCTCTCACCCCGGGTAAATGGGAATATCGAGGACGACCGAGATATTCGTGAAGGTCTCTCACCCTCCCGGGTAATTGGGAATATCAAGGACGTACCTTGATATTCGTGAAGGTCTCTTTACCTCCCGGTAATCGGAATATCGAGGCGTGCCCAGATATTCGTAAAGGTCTCTCACCTCCGGTAAATGGGATACTCTAAACCCGACTTCACATTAAAAAAAAAAAAAAAATGACTATATTTTTGTTTGGGGCAGCTTAAATTATGTTTACTATGATATATTTATCAAAGAAAAAATGGCATCATAAACCTCCAAATTTATACCCATATGACATATTTTTACCTCAATTTTTTTATCTGTAATACCAAAAATACAAAATTTGTGTATAATTAATAATCATCATGATAATTAATAATCTTGAACTTGTATGATCCATTAACTCAAACTTATACTTATGTTATACATTTACTTTCTCCCAAAATTCTATTAATGAACACTGCTAGAAATCTTATGTGTTGCCTACATGGACGATGAAAAACAAATGGTACTAACGTGGCACTCTCATAATAAAAGTATGTCAACTCATAGTACGTTTTTCTTTTATTGTTATCCTATTTTTAACTTCCTCATTCATTTTCTACCTCTGTTTGGCAACAGTGAGGATGGTAGCTATGGCAACAGTAAGGGAGGCAGCAGTGATGAGGGCGGTGGCAAAGATGAAGAAGCAAGAAGGAATAAAATAGGTAAAAAAAGATAAAATAAATAAATTAATGAAAGGTAAATTTGTAGCTTGGATTTAAGTTTGAGATTTTTAGTGTCATAAAAAATAAGTTTAGTATAAATGTATTACATGAATACAAGTCTAGAGTTTTGTGTCATAAAAAAATTGAGATAAAAATGTCATATGAGTAATAATTTGAGGTTTTTTGTGTGTCTCGACCTACTCGGGTGAATCATTGGCCAATGAATTACTAATATTACACCTAAATCAGGCTATGTCCAAACCCATAGCAATTCGCAATTTGATGTTAGTTTTTTAACATATAACTCATTGCTATTTAGAAGTCGCCAATATTTTTTTTTTTTTTTTGTTAATTAGAAACTCAAATAAATGCGGGAGAATACTTTTTTCTTTTTTAAAATAAGGAAAGCAAATAAAAGATAAGCATTCAAATTAAACAGGATATGATCCACCAAGAGAAGACAACATTCATAAATTTACTTGATATTTGTCGCCAATAAAAAAAAAAAAATCTAATCTTAGAGCTTAAAGATCAAGTTATCAATTTTCATGGCACACAATCACTAATTCTATCTAAAGGAAAGGCTTATAAATTTAAACTAAAGATCATGTGCGCGGATTTGGAAATTTATCTCGATTAGGATTGTATCTATCACTCAAGAGATTTGAATTAAATATCAATCATTCAAATTAGGCAATAATCCGAAAATCAAATTTTAGATAAAGATTTAATCTATTTCACTAATAATGTTTCCAAATTTGAACTTGACTGATAACAGATCACACGGTGGGCGGTGGAGTGGATCACACGGCGAAGGGTGACCGGCGGTGCGACGTTTACGGTGGTACTCGGCCAAAAGTGGTGTGCTGCGGATGAAGGGCTCAGCTGAGGGCACTCGCAATCAAGCTAGTTGCGGTAGTAGTTTGACTTGAAGAAGAACAACTCGCAAAGCAACAAAACTACAAATGTCACAAAAAAAAGGTTTGGAGTAAATGTATGACAATATATATAATATATGTTTTTTTTTTTTTGTGATTTTTACTCAATAATCAATTATGAATAATTTTCAATCTTTAAAGTATTAATTACCCTTATGGTATGCATAACTAATGCTTTAAAATTGAATTATATATGATAAAAAAATTGCTTAGAAACATATTTTAGGGCACTTGTTAACGTGACTTGGGTAAAAGACCAAGCCACCGGATTGAATTGGATCTTGTGATAATAGAATTGAAAAAACCTCTAAAAGCGAAAGGGAAATGCAAAGCTAGCAGCGATCCGACCTGATCTCAACGTTTATCTGAACATAGACAATTTGACAGTTTGAAGTGATCCTGGTCCCCCCACATTTGTAAATCAAAGTGACTTGTGCCGTGGTACATTACCCGAAAATCAAAATCCACTTCCACTCGCTCATTTATTTATCACACGACAGATTGAGCTGCAGGCCCAATTTAGTTGGGCCTGTGCACTACGATGAAACCCCAATCTTCCTCCCTTTGGCCCACAGCCACAGAATGTATTTACTTTCCTCCTCCTCCTTTTTGACCTTTTCTTTGCTGATATGTATGTACTTTCAATGTTCTTATTATGGGTTGATATACAAAAAAACAGGTAGGATTTCTCTATTTATTGTGTCATTTGTTTGATGTGCAAGTTGAACTAATAGTGATCGGTTTCAAGGGAGTTGGTTCCCAATCTAAATTAGGATCATACTTTATGACTCCCATTCTTTTGGAATTAGGATCTGCATCATTCGGTTCCAGCTACTTGGTCATCCATCCATAATTTTATTATAGAACAAAGAAGTTATATCTTTTTTCCTACAAAAATTGTTTTAATCAAGTGGTGATTTTGTTGTTTGTCCATATTGAAGAACATGGTTCAAATCTTAATGAGTGCATTTCAAAACCAGTTCCTTGTAGAGCCAGTGGTTATAGTCTAGGAAAAGTTCGAGGTTCCCAGATTCGAATGGACTGAGCTAGTTCCAGCCGGTTCACGAGTTGAAACAATGGCAAATGGACCGGCAATGTGCCTTTAGAAGGATCAAGCTGTCCTTGATCGAAAATAGTTACAAACAACAAAATCACCACCTTCTCAGGGAGGATTGGGTGGGGACGATTTAACTATAGGTGTGGGTTTCGACTCCGACGCTCTGCAAGAAGATAAGACAAAAATTTGAGAGTGAGAGTTAAAATAAGAGTAGAGTAGAATTGACCCAAAAAAAAAAAAAAACTACACATCCTTGAGTCATATTTAGCATGCACATACTATGCTCACGGGTTAAATACTGAACACTTAAGTTATTTTGAATGAAGTTTCAAAGCGACCTATCCTAATTATAGAAGGGTCTATCTTATTCGATTATCCTAAACCTAAATGTCCCTCAATTATATGAATTCTACACGTGTTTTTTTTCCTCATATTTCCGCCAATTATAGTCCCCACAGCAACCAATAGCTGTTGACCAGGCCGTAGCCAATAATTTTCATCCCCTTTTCTTCATCACGCGTTGCAATCTTAGGGACATTTCAAACCCTAGTATGGCAAAACCCTTCATTTACACCAGATTCTCCGCATAAATCATACATCTTTATGTCAACCTGTGCATGCATGCTCTAACATGCTATCATGTCTATCACCGCAAACGCCTTCGACATGCACACGCGTGGCCTAGTTCGTTCTTGTCCACTCCTTTGTCTGCATACAATCATGAGAATCAAACTAAGCGAGCCATTCCTGGGAAGATTTGCACTAATTTAATCCCCACGCCTCCTGAGCTAAAAAAAAAAAAAAAAAAAAATCCCACGCCTCGGCAAAGTTGACGAGTTTCCCTTTTTAAGTTCACCTCCCCACCAATATTTTTTTTTTTTTTATCGATTGGCAGCACGTTGATGCTTAAATTATACATTGTGGCCTCGACCCTCTTGCTAATGGTTGGTGAGGTATCGTACTTTACTCTTAATGTGTGCAAAGATGGTGATCTGTGCCTAGTCTTTTAAGCATATTCCCATATGCGTTCTATTGACTTTATGCACACTTAGGGCCTGTCTAATTGAAGAAAAACTGAATCTAGAAAATTATTTTCGACTTTTCAGTATTTGGATGGCAAAAAATTAACTGATTTGTGGAATACATTTTCCATATATCAATTAATTTTTCCTCATTCAAATATTGGAAAGTCTAAAAACAATTTCTTAGAAACAATTTTCCTTTAAATAATTGGACTCTCAGATTTATTCCACATTCACACACTCAAGGGAGAAGAGCAGGAGGAGAGAACAAGGTTTTTTTTTCAATTGAATGTACTAAACATCGTGGTCCATACATTAAAACACAAGAGTGTGTAAAGGGTCAAAAGCAAACTGTACGATTTGGATCCCTACCATTCATTTCTTTCGAATAATGTGTTATGTTTTCAAAAGATATACAAATGGGTTATGATTTCAAAAGATTAACAAATTGGGAAAATTTATCACTCTCCTAAGGTGGGACTATCCGTACATGCCTGTATGAGATAGGTGAAAAGAAAAATAGTTTCATTTCCCTGTACCTCTTCCTTCGTGGTCGAGACATGACTTTCCCATTCAACATGTAGCCTTAAGGACAACTTTTGTAAGCCTCCAATAAATACCACGATCACATATAGGTCTATATGAAGAATTACTATATACTTGATAAGTGGTTAGGTTAAGATGGGTATCTAGCCTCAAAGCTTTCTCCGACCGATTTATGATTTGAAAGATATTGAGTTTCTTATAAATATGATCGATCTTCGGGGACAGTTCCTAAACCGGGGAAGACCGATTTCACCTTCCACCCGTCATTAGGTGATTGGTTACCCCAAGCCTACCTATACATTAGAAAATTTTGCGTTGATGTTTTTCCAGCCAACGCATAGGCAAGGGAGGCAAGTACGGGGTCTCCTACCCTAGAGCGGCTCTCCCACCTTTACCTCCATGAGCAGTTTAAGGACCTGCTCAGGTCCATATAGGTCTATATGAAGAATTACTATATACTTGATAAGTGGTTAGGTTAAGTTGGGTATCTAGCCTCAAAGCTTTCTCCGACCAATTTATGATTTGAAAGATATTAAGTTTCTTATAAATATGATCGGTCTTCAGCATGGGCCAACTATAGGGTTTCTATACTAAGAAAGAAATATATTGCTCATGCTCGCCCATCGGCACTCTAGGCCCAAGCTTGCATGAGTTCGAGCCCATGATTAGCTCTAGGTTTAATTACAACATGTAGAACGATCTGTATATATTAAGTTTGAGATTTGTGTAATACATAGAGTTAAAATTACATGAAAAGCATGTTTGGCTATACTTAGCTTGTTCATATTTTCTGTGTAATGTGTAGAACACGCTGAGAAATCATCCAATGACTTTTTGTTTCGAATAGTATATTCAAATGTATTTATATTTCCTTCATCTCATGGAAATTTTGAAATTTTCTATATCTATTTAGTTTTGACTGTGGATGATGTTAAGATCAATAGATTTGTCAAAAATGTGAAGGGTTTCAAATCACTTACTTTACCAACATTAATCACTCATCAAAAATTCCATCCTCGGTTTTGTTTCAATACAGTTGACACCACATCAAAACAGTAATGACCACAAAATCGGCTAAGGTCCAAGTAGTGCTTAGTGGACAAGACACTAAAAAAAAAAAAAAAAAAACCTAGATGCAGTATCGACAAGCGGTTTAGATTTTCTGGCCAACCGTACAATCAACCCCCGTGGAGTTGCGCGACTTCGATTCAGGAGCCGTCTGCCAAAACCCGATACAGAACTTAGGGTTTTTGGAGACACTTCTTGATCTCCTAGGCTCCTGATTGGCTGTGCCCACGTGAAGACACCTGGGTGGACCAGTAAGATGCGATTTACATGGAAAGCAATGCCTTTTCTGGGTTCTTGACATCGACAATCTGAAAGCATGGCTCGGTCTTTCTTTATTCGCGACATGAAACGATCGCGTTCCTCGAACTTAAGCAATGGACAAGTGTCAATCATCAGCCAAATGATATAGGCTCGTGCACCTAAAAGGAGGACCCGATTATCCACCACTAACCACCGCTTCCCTCTCTTTTAGGCTTTAAAATAAGTAAGTTTATCTGTGATCCTCAAGTCACGCCCTCTTTTGAGAGCATCGACCTATTTTTTGGTGTTTGATGAAGAGATTATTGGTTTTTTATATTTATTGAAAAGGCAAATCAAAGATCTTCTTTTTACAAGAGATTTTGCGCTGTTCTTTTTTCTCTCTAGGCAAAAAAATTCAAGAGCGATATGTCATCAAATCTCCACCGGTAAATCCTATCGGTTGGTTGTAGTCGACCTACTGTGGACTTACTTTATCTTGTCATTGATTCAAAGTGGTACTGAGTGTGCATTTTATTATATTTTGTAGAAAGTTTCCGAGGATAGCAAAGGCTTTTGATCAATAGGGTATTCCAAAATGTAAATAGTGTTTGATGAAATGTAATTTAAAAACACTTTAAGAACAACTTTAACTTAAATTCTATTTGGAAAAGATTACACTTTGTAAACCTTTTGCTGGTCTATTTTTTTTTTTTTTGAAAACAAATTCCAAACCTTTCCGATGAAACTCATCCACTGGCAAACCGTTGGTAGCTACCCTTTCATCAGCAACATTAGGGTTTTTGAGGATTTTTTGTAATTATGAAAGTATATTGAGGATAAAATTGAAAGGAAAAAAGTTTATTTGCAATTCGAAAATGTTGCACCTTGCATTTCCCAAAAAACTCTCTAAAAAGTTTTACCACATACCATTTGCGTTTGCCTAAGAGACCAGGGGCTTTGATAATGCTGAACTAAACACTCATTAAGTGTCGTCGTGTCCATGTCAATAATTCACACTTCATCACATCATTGTTGAAGTTTGAGTTTCCGTTGGTGACTCTTTCTTATTTCGAGTGGTCATTTCACTTCTATAAAATAAGTGTATATACATAGATAATCCCGTTGATCTTGTCAGTATAGCTGTCAAATTTAAGTTATTTTATTTTATTTTTTTATGACTCTTTCTTACTTCAAACGATCATTTCACTACTAAATAATAACTAGATAATCTTGTTAATCATGCTTGTACAACTGTCAAATTTAAGTTTTTCTCGGTGACTCTAAATAATAACTAGATAATCCCGTTGATCATGCTTGTATAGCTGTCACATTTTAGTTTTTCTTGGCTACTCTAAATAATAACCACAGTTATCAATAATCCCATTGATCGTGCTTGTACACCTATCGATTTGAGTTTTTGTCGGTGACTCTTCATTCTTTCGTACGATTATTCCACTTCTCAATGATAATCATGTTTACGAATGGCCCCGTAGATGAAATTTCTTTCTCGCGATTCATAACCGGTCAAAGGAGGACCCCTGTATCGAAGAATCAAAGTAAAATACAAGCTCTATAGATCACTGAGTTTGGTGAGATTTCGTTGCATAGTAATCTTAGCCAAGCTGATCCCTTCTCTTTTAACCTAATCATCGGTAGAGCTCAACTTAGCCGATGTCCTACATATATTCTAGATCTTCTTCAAAGATTCAGTACTCAAGATTGAAGAACTTCATCTTTGCCGAGAGAACGATTGGAACTGATTTAAAATTGCTTGTAGCCTAGTCATATGTAGAAATCAAGGAACCATTGAAGGTAATGGAAGAGATAATATGCATTACCGGTTTCATTAGACATACTTTATTGAGAGCCTACCCTATTGTCCTCGGATATTGGCCCAGGTTGTTCTCAATTTGAAAGAGAAACTTCAACAAGAGAAGAAAGAAAGAGCCATCAATGATGCCTAACGTGATTTGATAAATTATTCTTGTTTCTTTCATTGGAGTTTAAAACGACGTGTGAGTGGGTAGTCGTAGTACGGCTTTAGTATTTTATGTTTTGCTTCAGATTTGACAATAAAATTTTGTTTAAAAGTCCATAAAATAATAGGGTAGCTGTAATAGGTTATCGGCATTTCGCCTTTATATGTGTGGTCCAACTAAGCGCAGCTCGCTGATAGCTTGTTAAATAATAATATCATTTTGTACCAATTCGAGCCATGTTATTTGCTCAAAAAGTGTGACTTGACTAGGATGGAAAAAGTCGGAGAAAAAGGATAAATAATTTGCCATTTCGAGATTCACGATGCACGGCTTACTAAAAACACTGCCTCGATGACCCCTTTTTGACAGGAAGTTATAGTTCCCTTATCACGGGCCAATTCGACATTCTTATCAGAGTGTAATATATAATGTTATCTCATGAAGCATAAATATACAAGAAACTCAATGGGTATATACAAAAACCTACGGAAGAAAAAAAGGAAAATATTCCTAACAACATAGCAAGAAACCTCAGGGTTGGAAAAGAATAATTCTTGGGTTGCGCTACCACCAAAGAGCTTGAATAGTTTGTCCTGTGAGGGCGGAGACAGGAGAACAAAGCGCCCTCTTTCCAAATTGCATTTTTATTGCTTTTTTTGGAAACCTTAAAAGGTCAAAAGGGGACAATCTTTCTGTTCTCGACAGGTAACGTCGACACGTGGATATTCACCTCTTCTTGTCCTCAGCGATATTGAGGGAGATTCGCCGTCTCCTGGGCAGGGCACGGCCCATGATTCCTTGTATCATGGGAAGTACCAGGTTAAGTTCCTCGGAATCTTACCCAAAATGACCACTTGCCCTTCGAATCTTTCGAGGAGGTTAATTTCCCTTCTTTTCTTTTTTCTGCTTTTCTTCTTTTCTTTTCAATGTAACACATAAATCGAAAACTCACCCTTGAAAAAATAAGAAAAATAAGGAAAAAATTTGGGTCATTCTTTTTGTGGTATTCTTATAATCACGGTAATGAGGTGATAATATATTAGATAGATGAGTCGATTTCTATGATCACTAATTAGATTTTTACTCATTTAAGTTACCTTTAATCCAATTTTTTTTAGATCGGGTTAGTCATAATTAGGGGATATGGGGCCTCTGTATAAAATATAGCGAGTTAGTATTTCCATGATTGAACAATTTGTGTAAGGATCACGCGTCCGTACTCCAACCTAACTTTCGTAGGGTGAACGCTAAAGGCAATTTAAAGTAGATTAGATCTTAGAAATCGTCATCGCAATAAATGAATTATACAAGTTGCATTGGTTCATTGCCTTGTTGCAAGGGAAAGAAGCAGTTGCACATAATTACCTTGAAAAATGTGGTCGAGGTGCTTTTGTAGATGAGCAATAAGTCTTCCACTTTTTAGGCAGTTTTATTTTCATCAATCAGATACCATTCTTATTAACAAGCCAAAAAGCATGTGCATAACGACAAAAGAAAAAGAAAATTAATGTGTGGATAGAGAAAAATATTCAAGTAATTTGTGTTGGTTTAGGAAATCGATAGTGTAAGATGAGAGAAATTGGAATTCTTATGGGGTTATTATTGATGATAATCTTAATTATTTTGATGAGAATTCCATATTATGTATTATAATTTATCTTAATAAAAATATGTGGACTATTGTGGAATTTAAAAAAAAAAAAGTTTGACAATAATTGTTTTATTTGGTTTTTTTTTTTTATATAGTAGACATAAAACTTTTCTATCTATTAAATATAATCCCACATCGTTTGGACACTTAATTATTAATATGCCTTATATAAACGTAGTCTTGTTTCAATTAATGATTTTAGTTGTTGGGTTTAGCTTTTCTACAATGATATCGTTCATAAAAGCTGAGTCGAGTCAAGCACGTGTACATGTGCGATTTATACGTGAGAGCAAGAGTCAAGTGTGACTCCACGCTGCTTGAATACATGTGTTGGTTTTCCCCTATCTACCCATTTAATTTTTTGGATTGACCTTTCTAATACTATTGCTGTATAGTTTAGATTTACGCATAAGATACGCTTGCAACATATTCTTCATCTTATCTAGTGAACATGTAATTTTTCACTCTTACCATAATAAAGCAAATTTCCCTTTGTCTGTATGCAAGTTGAGTGATTTCTCTGACAATTGAACTTATCTATTATAATAAATTATATATATATATATATATATATATATATATATATATATATATATATATATATATCCATTACACAAACAAGTTCAAATGCTAACATGTATACTTCATTCCGTTAGTGGATGTGAGTGCCTATTTCATGACTGGATTTGTAATATTATTTTGCATTGCCAGTGTACTTTATAATAATGCATCCATTAACTCAAAAAGTGCAAATTCTATTAAGAAAACCTACAATATTAGAATGCATATTCTTTTTCCAGCCCTCGGTGCATGAGTAATAATAGTGTTGTGAGTAAAATAAAGGAAAGGTTGAGTGGAAGTTGGGTGCACCAATAAAAGAAGGCATGAAGCATGCCATGCAAACTATGTTTCCATACAATATCCTTGCTTGGTATGTGCCTGAAGCGCATATAATACGGTCATGTAGACTTATTGTACAGAAACTTTTTGTTCTTTTTTCCTCTGGCCCAAGTAGAGGACCTAACACTACACTTTATAACCCAATTTTGCAGACTGAGACGCATAGCGAGACCCAAACTTTACAGGTTATTATATCGAATACCACTTAGGACCTGTGCAAGATGAAGAGGAATGCGATCATCATCTCCTTTTTCCCTCCACTTACTCTCCATCTCCTTTTTAAGGAAAATTCTTGCAGAACACTTTTCTTTTATCTTTTATCTTTTTTTTTTTTTTTTTTTTGCTTTCGGCTTGAAGAAACATAGCATGCCCCATTTTTAACATATTTTCATTATATATTCGATCATGGCCTACACCAGAATAAAGAAGTATGCCAACTTGCTTTCCTGGAAATGCCAAAGGATCATTAATCGTGATGATTTCTGTAAAAGATGGGTGCAAGTTGCCTCTTCAAAGGGCATGACGAGAATGTGTAATTAGTCGGTGGCTTCCACTACTTAAATATTTAATTAAGTTTTAACCAATAGCACGCTCTCTTTTTCTCTAATGGGAGCATTGTTAGGGGTACTTCAAGTTTGTCAATATCTGAATTTGCCTAACTGAGGGCGTTTATAATTGATTTTATCAGGCAATTGAACCTTCATCACGTGCAATGTGGTCCTAAAGACCTCACATTGGGAAGAAAAAAGTATTTTCATTGCCAGTGCCATATGCAACATGCAACTTACTGTATATGAAGGTAATGATCCCATAATTGTGGCATGTCACATGATCAATCAATTAATGTGCAACTCTTATAATAGAGATAATGACACTAATGACTTCTCGATTTTTGCTCAACCTCGAGATTATCTCTTGAACTTTCAATTCATGTATGTAGGTACCTAAACTTTTATCAAAGGTGCAATATCATCCCTTATCGTGTACTTGGTTCAATAAGGTTTCTAAACTATTTTGAATGTTTAGTCTCGTCCTCCCATTAATTAGCGTGAATAAAATATGCTGGTATGAGCACCAATCTGATAAATCTAATGTAGATGGAGAAATTGTCACATGTAACTTTCATAAATGTGGATATTCACTAGAAGCTACATACAATAACAAAGAGTTTTTTTCAAAGTGTATTTTATGTAGTTCACAATTTTATTTTATTTTCATTTTGTGTGCGTTTGTTTATCAAAATGACTTGGAGAATATATTTTTTTTAAGAAAAGTGTCTGCTTGAATTACTTTAAAAAATGAATGAATGAAAATTTTTTGATTGTCCACAAAAATATTTAAATATGAATTGTTATCGATGATGAAAACATCTTTTATTGATTAATTATCTCAAGCGATATAACACAATCATTTTTACGAAAATACTTTTCAAATTATTCATATTTCTGCAAAATAACGGAGCCTTAGTTATTTTAGATGTTCTCATCCTTTTAAACCTCTTCAACAGCAATTTTACAATTTACCTTATCCCACAGAAGTTCGTTAAAGACTAGGAGAATAAGAAAAGCAACACTGAAATCTCTGCTAATAATTGCAACAGTTTTAGGGGATTTTGTTTTATCCCTTTATTCTTTCTTTGCGTCATATTGATCGAAACTTAATTAGAGGAAGAAGATGGCATTGTTCTTATCGCTTGAGCCAGTTTTTTTGTGATTTGAAAACTTCTGTTTAATGCAAGAACAGTGTTGAACATTTAGAAAAAATTTCAGGGACCTAATCAAAGTAATTGAAATTAAATTCAGGAACACCATTCCATATTGGATTTGAGGACTGATAGTATCTCTATGCATGATCAACAATGACGTTGTCGAGCAAGAATACAATGGAGCCCATTTTCGGCATCACGACGAAGATAGTGGAGCAGGTGATCCCAATGCATCTATGACATTGCATATTGTGTTTAGAAATTATCTTGCTTCGCGTGGCACGTGCCAAATTAACTTTACATCTGTCCAAGATTTTGTCCGTCCCATTGGGTTGCTAGTTCACATGTTGTTATATCTTGACGATATATAGTAATCTGCATCAACTTTTATTTTATTTTTTACTTTGGTCAAAGGAAATTTCCATTATTATCATAATAATTCATGAAAGAAGTTATAAGAAATCTCAATAATCATCACAACAAAGCAAGCCCATAGAGCTGCAAAGCAAACCAAAATCCAAGAATCAATATATGTCATCAAAGCATGGTTGGTAGAGATAAGTACACACTCATATTTGAACAACAAATCTATGATTGCATTGATTAGAGGCCGATGTATGATCATTAGTGATGAGCACATGTCGGGATTTCCATCTGTAACTATGGCTTTGCCTTTCAACAATGTAAGCTTTGGGCTGGCATCCCCAACGCCATCATCATATGATGACAAAAAAAAACATGTTGAACAAGCTCAAATCTAACATCTGCAAGAGCAAGCCCTTTAGCAAGTGCGAGATAACATTTGGTAAACCTAGCATATGTCCAACCATGGGGATATCACTATCAAAATATCTTAAAAAGGTGAAATGTAAACTTACTCTTTTCAAGTGCGATTGATTATTTCTTGAAAAGATTTCTCACAAGAGAAATATGAGAAAACAATGTCATATCGTGGAATTACTCATTGATTGAGGAATAGCACTAGCATACGTAACATCACATTTTCTAGATCAAGCTCCCCTAGTCAAACAAACCAAGCTTCAGCGATTAGTTGCTTCAAATATGTTGGCTTACCATTTTATAAAATGGCAAGCATTGCAAAAAACTTCAAATTATGTCTATGATGCAAATACCTTAATTTTTTTTTTTAATATCATCAAAAATCCTGAACTTGCCTATTGTGATGTAATTGCCCCAAATTTTTTGTCACTAAAAAGCCCAACATACCATAATTTCAATTATATCCTATATTTGCCATATTGATATAAGTTTGGGATTTTTTTTATAACAAAAGCTTTCTTAGGATAATTATGAATTTATATTATAATAGATATAGGTTGAAGGTTTTTTTTTTTGGCGGTATAAATCCTTGGTAAAATTTGCCCATTTTCTCAGCACGGCAAAAGGAAAAGGCATGACCTAACCCCACAAGAGTAATGAACACGGAACGTTACCGCATGATTTGACTGATGATTGACACTTTTCCATGGTCACAAAATCTTTTTAATTTTGTCAAATCTATCAAGATCTATATCTCAGACCTTGATTTCTGGCCAGGTTGATGCGAAAATGGACCCATCAGGTGATCACAATCGAATCTGATTGTTCAGATCGTAAATCGCCATCACGTGGCCTCAGCCAATCAGGAGCAGAAATCGGTCGCCAGACCGCGAGCTGGAAAAATTCTTTGGAAATTGATAGTGCGGTTCGTACGAGAATGCACAGTTCCAAAAATCTACACCAGCGAGGTGGATAAGATTCTTAGCGAGTCTCGTTACTTTGGAAATGGAAAGGAATAATCAATGCGTGTGGTTATTAAATGGTAAGCTTTTCGAAAGTAGCAAGTGGAAATTATAATGCCAGTCAGGAGGAAAATCCCGTCCTTTGCCCCAAATTCAAGAAAAGGACGAAATGAGTTTGGAGGTTCCCATGAGTAGGTTTGAACTTTTCTTCATCTTTTTTTTTTCTTCTTTTTCTGCATCTGTTGAGAACTGACGTGCAATGGCAAAAATTAATGTGCAACAGCGAAGAACAATTTTTACAATTTGAGTCTGAGTGCTCGTGTAGTATAATATCAAGAAATGCACAATAAGTTGGATATTGCCAAAAAAAAATGTATAAGTTTAAACTTTATTACAATATCAATAAGCTAAATGATTATGCTCTAATATTTTCTTCAATATGTAATCAAAGAATTTTGTTCAATCCCTTAGCGCATATAGCTAAGGGGTATTCATTGTTCATTAAATTAGCTTCATGCCAACACATGCCAATACCCATTATACTTGTGATAATAAAGGGATACTCCAATTTTCGCAGCATGTTAGAATAACATTCATGCACATTGCTTTTAAAGTTGCAAAACCTCTTGACCATCTTTAGAAAGCTAGTCTATTTAATTTTAAGGTGATGCAATTTCAAAAAATTTGTCTTGCCGAACACTTTTTGCTACAGTATAACATGGCTTTACGTCAAAGATATTTCCAATGTAATGCGATTTCTTCAGTCTCCTGTCATGGCATGGGAAGAAGGCAAATCCAAAGCTAATTGCATCTTTCTTCATCAAACAAATAAAATTTATTATCACTGAGTTGCAATTAATCCAATGCTAAATTTCACTCTCTTTAATATATTGGGTATCGGGTCGTGGGGCAATATGATGTACGGACCTCTCTGCTTGGATACTCACTATTTCATTTTTTTTCCTTCTTTTTATTTTGTTTTTTGTTATTTTGTTTTGTTTTTTTTTTGGTACTTATAACCCCGAGGTGTATTGGATGAAACCACAAAAGAGCTCGACCTAGAACTCATCAAAAGTGGTTCAATCTCTAGAGATATTACGAAGTTAGTTGAGCCAACTAAAGCAATTTGAAAAGCAAAGCACGAAATAGGAGAGACCACTTAGACAAAAAGCATATTTGGAAACCAAAGTCGTACCATCTTATCGAGCCGCTGTTTTTTTATTCATGAAAAAAATGATTCGTTCTAACTGAGGTTGAGATACCCACCACGAAATATGCATAATGGGTTAGGTTTTATTATTCATTTGGCTAGTTCCGTTCTCGAATGCCATTGGCATAATGGTAAGAAACATAATTTGAAAATTTATAGACTCGCGGGTTCAACTAAAATAGGAAAGATTGAGATGATAACATTTCTCCAAGTATAGAAAGCATTACGTATTGTGATTTATGAACTGGATGAATCAATGAAATTAGTATTAACTATGCATTACATCATAACATCTAAATCACAAAGAAGATGTGAGAAAAAAGGCAAGTGTAATCGTTTTCCCCTCTTTACATTTGTTTTTTCTTCCTTTTTTTTTTTTTTTATCTTCCTCATCCAAAAGGGTATTTCGATACTTAACGTGTAATGTGTCTTGCATCCATAAAGTAGACGAGACTAAGGGCAAAAACCAAGCGCCACGCTAAGTTAGTCTATCTTTGACAGAACAAAGTCTGAAAATCAATTGTCAAAAAACGCATCAAGCAAAGGACATGTAATCTTTTTATTTCCGACATATTTGTTAGCACCCTAAACTTAGCCAGTTGAGTAGAGCGTTTGATCGAACATAAAAATGAGGCGAGGCGAGATGATGACTGAAGCTTACATCGTTTTCAGCCCAAGGGGGAATGCACCAACTCCAAGTTCTTGTTTCTGTCTAAGCGCAGTGGTCAGCCAATCAATACGACGACTACGGCGTACGTCGGGGATTGTTGATTGGTAATCGTTTTCTAATCTTATGTAAGCATGTTTCCTCCTACTCTGCGGAAGCCATTTTTAGTTTGTTTCACCAAAAATGAATGCGTTCTTAGTCGACAATTCAAAGAAGGTGAAATTTTTAAGTCAACGGTATGCTTGAAAAAAAAGAGGGTAACAAATGCTAAATAAAAATGACCAGCCTCTATTATAATTTCCATTCGGGTTGGATTAGAAACTCCGTACATTCATGCGCCTCGAAGATGTTTAAGTTGGTGTAGAACTAAGATTTCCTTATTTCTACGAGAGTTATAGATAAAACTTGTGAGAGTCAAGATTGTGAATTCACTATTATTCGGTATAATAGTAGGAGCTAGTTTCAGGCATTCTTACACTAAATAGTCATGAGAATATGAAGAGATTCGGGTACGTCTATTTGCAAATCAGCTACATCCGAACATTTTAAAAACCGAGCAGTGATGTCAAAAATCCAAAACTTCGCAAACGGCTTCTTCGACTCATTTGCGCAGTACACGAAATTCCACCACCCTTTCCATTTCAATTAGGAAAACTTACACACGAAGCGATCTAGGGTTTCGCTTTGTTTGAGCGTGCTTGGCACACCTCCATGATCAATCTCTTGAGGATAAATCAAACACCAACTTGACATTACCATATTCATGGTCGTTTGGACTTATTATAGAATAAATCGTTGACAGCGCCAAACCTGGGAACTTGCTTTGTTCGGGGGAGAGACAAAGGAACAATCAATGACAAGTCCTCCTTCGTTCTTACCCGAAATAGATAAGGTAGTACTCCCTTTTGACATGACCTCAGGTTTTGGATTTTCTTTTTCTTTTTTCCCCTCCCTTTTTTTATGCACGCCCTCCAATTTTTTTTTACCCCATTAATATAACCTTAAAATACCAGAGGGAAAAAAAAAAAACTAAAAGAGGAAACCTCTGTTTCGGTCCACTTTCCATTTATTGCATCTCGTGCTGACACGTGGGAACACTCCACATAGACCTTGATGAAGCACTGGGATTGGCGGTTCCCGGTCTCGGG
Organism: Eucalyptus victrix; assembly: GCA_016097545.1. Classification (NCBI taxonomy): domain Eukaryota; kingdom Viridiplantae; phylum Streptophyta; class Magnoliopsida; order Myrtales; family Myrtaceae; genus Eucalyptus; species Eucalyptus victrix. The sequence goes on along the minus strand of CM027840.1, from coordinate 3,368,506 downwards.
GAAACCTACGACCCACGTCAGCTTGTCTCCGATGAAATGACAGGTATACCCCTCTTAGCTATTTATGGTATGTTTGTACACCGAATTTAAAATTTTTATAGCAGCTCTTATTTAGAAATTTTCGATGGGGAAAAAGCACTAATACTAGTACGATTAGTTAGCGGGAAAAACAATGATGTGCTATGAGGGGGAGAGAGAGAGAGAGCAAGAGAAAGATAACTTTTATTAAGTGAAATGTCGCAATTAGCTCGGTGATGAATCGGGATAGATTTCGTGTCAATCGATGAATGACAAGTGTCCAACTTTTGGTAAGCAGATTTTTGAATGGGGGCATATTTTATTATTTTTTTCCTTTTATGTATGTCAGGAAAGAAAACCTATTGATAAGGTAATTTGTTTCTTAAATATAGTTGGGCGGCGACCATTCAACTATCTCTCTTCGTACATCTGGCTTTGTCGACTGAACACGCCAAACCATTATCGAGAAAAATATTTTCATCTGTTTAAATATTGTTTAGACTTAATCTATGCTTTAGAAATGATTAGGTAGGCAACCATTCAAAAGAAAATTAGTTATCCATTTTTTTACTATTAAAAATTGTTAAGTCGTATTCCAATAGGGAACATTATGCAATATAATTCATGTTTGTTCGGCGCATGAAACGCTAACAATTATTATTATTTTTTTTACATGGAAACTTAGGTCCTCTCAAAATGATTCCAAAATGTCATTAATGATCTCAAAATGGATAAATTGAGAGGATTTGAAACCTTTGGGATTACATCTTCTTGTAAAGCATAAAGGGTCACCACAAAAACTATATGACTATCCAGCCAATAGTTGTTACAATATGATAAAATCAAATTTACCAATTTAAGACGGGCTTCTTTGTAGGATTCGTGGTTACACGGTCACGTGACCGTGTAGTCATTTCAATTTTCAACAGAGATTTCATCTAGTCATTTCAATGTTGGGAGCAAAAATTAGAAATTAACGAAGTGCTCCGTGACTACACGATCACATAATGATCACGTCTGAGCTCCAACGTATGAATCAAGTTGTTCACACAGGTCTGTAAGAATATGACAACCTTTTTCTTCCCATAATAACAGGGATCGCACTTGTCTAAAAGATTAAATATTGAAAAGCATTAAAAGGAAGTCTTCCAAAAGACTGATTCACGAATCGCATAACCCTCTTTTTTCCAGTCGGATGGAGAAAATGCTGCGTAGACTCATTTTAGGAATGAGTGGACCGGCAAATTAGTCGAAATACAGAGAATCATTAACATACGACGACCTTTCAGTATTGACCGAGCGTGAATGCCTCCGTCTCGTGACAGTGATTCGACTGAGCAGAGCGAATTTAGATCAATCGGTCACCCCCGTTCTCGGGTCGGCCCATGCTCCAATCACACGGCTATCGTTTCGCAGAAGGTGAAGTCCTCTTGCTCCCCGATTCGATCTCCTCCGTCGGCCTCTCGGCTCCTTTCCCCCTCACGGCGACCTGCCCGTGGACGCCGTTATCTATAACCCCCACCCGCACCGCCACTTCTGGCCAAACGAGGAATGCTAAGGGCAACCATGCTCCCCCGCCTGCCTGCTGCCCCGCTTCTTAAAAAAGGAAAATTCCCAAAATAGAAAACTTGCCCATACGGATTCGTATGCCACGCGTCGGCGATCTATAAGCGGGAGCACCCATTACCGGAAACCCCTCGAATAAAGAACTCGTGGGGAGGCCCCCGATTGGTACACGTAACCTCGAGGAAAGCGAAAACCGCTAATGGTGTTGTCCGAAGCGGAATCAACTCCCCCCAAATGGAGCTTTCCTCATATAGCATCTAAAGCCGAGGAAACCTTTTTTTTGCGCTTGTTGCTTGCTGGATCCTTTCGCTCGCTGCTTCCCTCCCCTCTCTGTACGGTCCAAAGCCGAGGCTGGTGATCTTGCGAAATCTCGTTTGTCTCCATTAACCCAAAGTGAGTCTCCTATAAACTTGCCTTCTTTTTCCCTTCTTGTCTTCTCTCTTTTTTCTTTTTTCTTTTTTTTTTTTCGTTTCTTGGCTCTCGCGAAGTTTGGAGCTTTTTGGTTCTTCGTGTTTTTTTCTCTGCTCATTCTCTCTCTCTCTCGCCATCTTGATCTCTCGGGAATGCGAGCTGACGGTGACGGGGTTTGTTGCTGGGAATTTTTCTGAGTCGGCTTTTCTGATATTGGGTACGGGCGGGGTCGGTCTTTTTCGTTTCGCCTTTTAACTTAATCCAGAGGCTTGGGGGCGGTTCTTTTTTCTTTTCTTTTCTTTTTTTTCGAATGCGTCGATGCGGATGGTGAAGTAGATGGATTTGTCGAGATGGGTTTTTGATTTGGGCTCCTGTGTTGTGGTGATTTATGTAGAGGCATGGGGAGAGGGAAGATTGTGATAAGGAGGATCGACAACTCGACAAGCAGGCAGGTGACCTTCTCGAAGCGGCGGAACGGGCTGCTGAAGAAGGCGAAGGAGCTCGCGATCCTGTGTGATGCCGAGGTTGGGGTCATCATCTTCTCCAGCACCGGCAAGCTCTATGATTTTGCCAGCACCAGGTCCTATTCAAGATCTCTCCTCCAATTCTTTTGTTTGTTCTCCTTTGGATTATCGTTTTATTGCTGTGATAATAATGCTATTAAACCTGACGATAAATCCTTTCTTATGCCCATATATTGCAATGGCATTGCTTCCTTGCTTTTTCAAACGCATGCCATCTGAATTTTGGCGTCTCATGGAGTGAATATCGTTTCTTCTCTCCTTGATTTGTGTTTCGAATGCATTCAATTCGGCTTTACTCACTTAAGATTAAGAAAACTGTCCACTTAAAATCCAAAATTACTCTAGATTTCAGTGCGGCAGCTGGAAATATGATTGTATGGAGGTCTCTAAGTCTGCAGTGTAGAGCTTTCATAAACTAGGCTTGCACCTCAATGTGTTTCATGCATTACTCAATTCTTTATCATCTAACCAAAAGATGACAGTCAAATCTACACCAACCGTTATGTTCCTCCAAATTCAAGTAGCTTGAGTTTCTACGGTTGTAGTGCCACTGAATGTTGTAGAGTAAGGGCGCTGTTCAAGCACATGTGCGGAGACAGTGTATATGAATTCGTCGCAGGTTTTTATTAGGAGTAGATGTGGTTGAAGAACTTCAATTTGTGGTCGATGCATAGGTGTAAGATCACAGAACATGGATTCGTGTAATTAAGGGAGAGAAAGAGTAAATACTTTATCTGAATTGGTTAATCTCTGTGGAAGTTATCTAAGAAGAAGCTTGGGTGCTTTGGAACAAAGTAGGCGATATTTGGGGACATTAACAGTGCATCACTAGTTTGTTGGATGTTTGGACTTGTGCTAGCTTCAGGAATTTCATCTTCTGGAGTCGAATGCTAGACTTAGATGTCATCCAATGAGGTGATACCAAGTTACTCGAATTCTGAATATATGCTTACCCAAAGCATGATGGAGTCCAGTCCTATCGGATTTTGGCTCCATCAAACACTGTCTAGCTAGTATCTTGACTTGGGACCTCTTGAGTTGGAAACAAATTACTCTAAGAGGCCATTTGTTCATCTTTGTAAATCTAGTCATTGAGTCCTAATAAGGAAAAAAGTACCGAGTCAACTGAGAAAAAGTAAGTAGGTTCTCAAAATAAAAAGTTAGTGCCGTTGACCGGTAAAAGATCATTCACAAAATTCCATCAACTTTAAGACAAATCCAGATCCCAGTTCAGGTGAAAGTAGCAATGACGAATTATCCAATGCTAGTACCTCGTCCCCTCTCTCCTCTAGTCCTAGTAAAAACCAGTAAAAACAAGTTGAAATTCTCACCAACAATGAATTTTCTTTCTTTAGCCTTCGCCAGTTCAGCCTTACGTAAATAGATATTACTAATTTCTAGTTCTACTTAGATGATGCACCAAATATGCTAAGCTTAGATTCTAATTTAAGGCAATCTATGTAGGTATTGAAAGTTACAGTATGCACTTGAACTGCACGGCACCTTTGGTACGACCAACATTATTTGTCGTGGCAAGGCAAGCCTTTTATGGAGTAGTTCATAGCTATACGAGCTAAAAGCCAAGTTATTAGCGTAAAGGATTCATGATCAGTCCTGAAAAGGAAGAGTCCTTCGGTATCGATTAAATTGTGTAGGTTTGCAGGATTAGGATGGAGAGAAATGCTCCTTGCGTAGTCATAATGAAAGAAAATCTCGTACCTTTACTCTCATGATTCGCAAAAAATTAAGAAAAACTTTCTGGTCACTGGCCTATCGACATTCACATCCTCGTAAATAGCCAGGAACAGGGACTTGGCCTAGTGGTGGTCCATTCTTAACGATCCCAAATCCGCACCTATCAAAGATTTGCCAATTAAAGAAAAATATCGCTAGGGGAAACAAAAATAAACCTTGTTACTGTAGTTATATATGGTTTTAGGTGATGAGTGATTTGTTTCTAGTATAGTCAAGCGCATGAAAAGGTTAGAATATGTCGAAAGATCTAATTGTAAATTGTAGCTGTATCTAGGGAAAGATGTGACCCATGGTGTTCCCTAATAACAGCTTAAAACTTTTGAAGAAGACTATAATGGAACTTTCAATTTTAGCAGTGTGTTCTTACCAGAGACGTGCTGCGTTTGATCCATGTATAATGTGAATAAGTACTCAACCGTGATTTAAACTAATCACAAGTCGAGGGTGATTAGATGTGTGTTGGTCGGGTGGATATAGTTGCTAAGTTAATGCTGGTAATGTCCTCCAGTTGATATGCCAAGACCAAGGACTACCGAAGTCAGAGGTATAAAGGACGGAATTTGTATACTTTGCACCAGTCCGGCTACCAGAATGCGATGGCCAAAAACCAAAAAAGAAAAATGAAAAAAATGCACTATAATGATAATAACATGCAGAAAACATCGAAGTCATACACGGATGTCCAAATGGGTGAAAATGTTAAAGTCGATGTCATCACAAATCATAGTTTGACCAACGTTAACAATGACGATAGAATCTCTAACTTGAAGTCCTCGAAATATCCTAAGCATTGCAAAGGGTGTGGAGGAACGAATATGAGGTGAAACAAGGGGAAGGAAAAGGACAAGGGCTTAACTTCTCGTCGAAAAGTCCCAACGAAAACTCTCTTTAGGAAAGAAAGAGCACGGTGAGTATCGCATCAAAAGATTCGAAACTATTAAAGTGGCTTCCTTATTCTCTGATTATGTTTTTCCTTCTGTCCTTTTTGTCCCCTTCGTTTCAAATATTGAAAATATAACATCATTGAAGGTGTCCAATGATGCATTATAATTCTCGCCAACGGCTAGTTGTGAACATTGCCTTTAATATTGTTAGGTGGGCGCGTGTGTATTGTACGTGACTTTTCCCCCCATTGATCATCTTCTAATTTTCCTTTTATTAGAAGATATTAAGCAGGAAAAAATTTGAAATGCATTCCGGATGTGGCCACCTACTTCAATCTTTTTTTTCCCCGAATTTTTTCCTTCCTTATCCTGGGTGGTTTTATTGGTTTTCCAGAAAAATCAAACACATTCTCTAATCTAGAGCCATTGAAAAGATTAAAACGTAAAAATACAAGCATGAGCTTTATCAAAAGCTCGGTCTACTCATTCGAAAGTTCTTCTATGATCAACCATGAAGATAGTTACCTCTATTTTTTTTTATGTAATCACTTTTGCGTCCTCATGAGTTCATTCATTATGGTCGAAACCAATTTCATAAGATTAAAACTATAACGCATCACTGATCTTTGCTCTTGAATGGCTAGACATGTTAGCATGAGTTAGAGATGCTAGACCTAGACTCTCCGTAATCGAACATGCTAAACCAAATCTTCTTCATGTAAAACCTGTTGCCCCCCGTCCTTTCTTTCTCTCAGTCCCACCCCGCAAGATATGGCTCAGCCAAAAAACGGCCCCGGCGCGAGCCTTATTTTTTTAGTAAAGTCAAGCTCCCTAAAGACTAAAGAAATGGATTAAATAACTGATTAGTCCTTCTATTGTAGGCATTATTTTTTTTTCATACAAAAAAGAATTAAGAAATACTCATTGTAACCATTAGAGCCGATGAAATTAGTAATTGAATCACATGGAACAACAGTAATTTAGATGTACGCAGTATGATTGGAGATGTATTATAAATGGACAATTTAGTGTGTTTTTCCAATTACTTTCACAATTTTTGAATATAGTTTTTCTTTTAAAGTAAGTTTTGATAGGATAGTAGTGAAGAGGATACTTAGTGCTTGGTCATTCTTATCACCTAGAGAAAGTATTTAAGTTTTCAACACCCTAGACAGTGGCTTTTCCTTGCTTCCTCAAATTCCTAAGACCTCAAACTCCTCAACCTAATTGTGGAGGTTCTAGAATTGACGTTTCAAGGAGTCTATGTTCATGCATATCATTTGTTTATTAAGATTTTCATAATTTACGCCAGGAATGGGTTTACCATCCAATCAAGGTTGGTGTCAGCCGACCAATTACCTCAAATAATGTTTAAGAAGTAAAAAATGTCTGTATTATGACTGAGAGGACCACTGGTGTGTGTCATGGGAGGGGATGGGTTAGGAACTTGGGAGTACAGAGGGTTCATAGCTTTCGCCAAATTCTGAACGTAGAAAATTTCCTCTGAAAAGCTGTCCTCATGCCATCCCTAGTTTTCTTTTTGAGACACCTTACAAGGATTTAACTGCTGTTTTTCATGATATTCTTTTCTTGAGTATCTAATCATACGTATGTGTTGCATAAATCAGTTATATACTCTACACTTAAAGGGGCACTCGTTGAAGGGCAATCACTAAAAAATCAATTAAGAAGATTTTAAAGTTCTGAGTGCAGCGATTGTCATTATGTATTTCATAACTTATGTCTTGAAAATTGAAATAGATTGAAAAAGCATGCAAAATAAATGTCATGGGGCATCTTCAACAAAACCCTAATTATATTAGTACATTTTAATGTTGCTATGCTGGTGACTTGGCACATTTAGCATGGACTATGTGTCACTTTCCAATACCTGAGATCGCAATTGTACTCTAGAAAGGCTTCCTTTGACTCGATCACCCACAACTAGAGCCGCCTTATCTTCCCCTCGAACGATCCATCACTCGCTCACTTCACCTACCCTGGATCGTTGATAGTAATTTTAGAGAGAGAAATGTCTTGAAAGAGAATGCTCTCTTGCTTCTAATTGTGTTAGATGTGGGATGATGCAATTAAGGGGGAAGTAACTCCTATTTTATAATTACAAACATTGATTTCCCATTAATCTAATGGTAGAAATCCAATCCCCCCATCTCCCATTTGCCCGCAATAATTACAAGAAATCTCTAGTTATCAAGTATACAAAACTGACATTACTCTCAAGAACACTCTAAAATACTCTTGAAACCCTAGACCCTGAGAAATTTTAAGACTTGCTCGGTCATCTTGACCACTTCATCAGTCTGTTGTGCCTTGAAAACCTCCGATCCATGACATTCACTCCTACCCAATTGAGCAATGCCCTCGATGCTGTCGACTCAAAGTCCTTTTGCTTGCCTGATCAAAGCTTTTCCTTGGATTATTTGCTCCCTCAGAGGTTGGTGGTTCTTCCATTTCCTGCATCATTTAGTCTTTCTTTTTCCGACTTCATAATTGCACGATTCTTGAACCCCAATTTGGCCAACTTGATGTTGCCCGCCAAGTCCCTCACTTTAGGAAAAGAGCACATGAAAAGGCATCCCTTCTTGAGTTGGCTTGGACCAATCCAACTCCATCTTTGGCCTCTTCAAAGTTTGTGGTCTTGTCCTCGACTTGGCCACGAGCTTCTCAACTCTCGATTTTGTCTCCACGAGTCATATCATGGAGATGGTCTTGGTTGACGTCAACCTTGGAACCGTCAGCATTACAGATAGCAACTCTTTGTAATCGATCTTCATGTCGATTATGGCATCCACCTTGTCAAAAATTCCACTCCCAATCATCGATGCTCATATCCATGTTTTAAGCAAAGCCAACGGCCAGTACATTGTATAAGTGGACCGCCTTGAAACGATGTTGGCTTGGCTCCACAAAAGGCAAACTCGATCTTAAAAAAAGCTTCTTAAGTAGTGCTTGAGTCTTTAAGGAGTTATGTAGCTTCAACACCACAAGCCGCACTTCCTGCTTCTCTTGCCTCAACACCTCTTCTTCCTTGGAGCACGCTGCCGAAAGTCTATTCTTATTCGCAATCTTGATTGTGGCGTGAGCTATCGTAAAGAACGCACTCGATCAGCTTGCTCTCCCGATCCTTGGACACTTTTTCTTGTGGAGTCTTCCACTAGCCACTCCGAGGTTTTCCCCATTTGTCCCTCTCATCATGAATATATTCATCTTCCTCTCCTTCATCGTGGTGGTGATCTACTCCCCCACCTTTTCCCTTAGAACTAGAACAGTCGATCCAATGGAGATCAATCAAGGACTTGGCCACAGCTAGAGCTATCAAAGCCTCTCGCTCTCCCTGTTTTTCCAATTCCAACCTCGCTCAAACCTTGAGCGCATCCGTTAATGTTAGAGCCTCGGATTTGGTCATGTTCGGAATCTCCAACAAGAGCTAGGTAAACTCCCACACATACTCACGAATATCAACCATTCTAGGGAGATGTCGTAGCTTACTTTCCAACTTCATCCAGGCAAACTCAAGGAGAAACTGTACCCTATAGACATTGACGAAGGCGGCCCAACACTTGATCGACTTGGCAACCCGCCTTTGATTGCCACATCAACGTCGCCACAAAAGCATAGCAATATTAGTTAATACATGGTAGCAGATCATATCGTAGTCTCCTTATCGTTGACATCCATGACATTGAAATATTGTTTCATACCCGATAAGAAATTGTCCACCTCCTTAGCAAACCAGTCCCCCTTGAGCTCCTTCGGCTTCCAAACGTCCACCTTTGGACTTGGGATATTAGTGATTACCCCACTCGCTCTGGCCATCTTGCAAGCCTTGAGTTCCTCTTTGGCCATCCCCAGCTCCTCTTGAAGGTCTTCCACCATAAACTCGAAATCATTCTATTGGGATTATCTCATATCAATTGTGGAAAAAGTTGCTCAACTTATAAATGTAAGGGAAAGTCTTGCCCTTTGAGTTAACTTTTGGGGCGAGAGAGGCCAATAATCATCCAACAATGGTACTAGATAGGTTACCAATAAGTCTAGACCCAACGGTGGCATGGGAAATACAAGTTATTGCTGCTTTGACCCAAGGCTTGATGTGTGAAGAAAAGATTGTGAATTATCCCACATTGGTTGTGGAGGAGATTAGTGGTCAATTTACAAGGGTGAGAGAAAGTGTCCCCTTTAACCTAGTTTTCGAGATAAGAGAGGTCCAAGACCATCCAACACATTCCTCTCATGCAATGATCTTTGGGAACTCATCATGAAGCATAGGCAACTGATAACTCATCACAAAGCATTGGCTCAACCCTGTCGATCCACAATCAATAACAAGACATGATATCCGTTGATCGAGTCCTATGGCCATGAGAACCCTTCTCTTGAGCCTTGTCTTTGATCCACAGTCAATAACAAGACATGATATCCGTTGATCGAGTCCTATGGCCATGAGAACCCTTCTCTTGAGCCTTGTCTTTGATCCACAGTCAATAACAAGACATGATATCCGTTGATCGAGTCCTATGGCCATGAGAACCCTTCTCTTGAGCCTTGTCTCCAATAGCACTGATGGTGGTATTATCTAATTCCAACATTTTTTTATCACTTGGTATGTATCACCAACTCGCTCAACCGATCTCTCCACTATTAGCTCTGGTACCAAGTGTCATGGACCAATCCTTAAGATCATGACTTGCACACAAAGGCTTCTTTTGACTTGTTTACCCTCTTACCATAGTCTTCTAAGCTCAGCCTTCCTTGATTGATCTCTCACTCCCTCGCTTGGCACACCATGGACAATAGAGAGAAGCTTTAGAGAGAGGAGTGTCTTAGGATACTATGCTCTATGTCTTCTCATTGTGATGAATGTGAAATAAGATATGAGGGATGGAGACCCCTCTCTATACATAAGCTACCTTTTTCGCAACCGCATATTTTTCATTTATCTAACAATGAAGATCCAATCTTCCCATTAACCATCTACTCCTATCAATTATAAGATTTCACTAGAATACAATTATACATTGCCCGTAATATTCTTAAGAACATTTTAGATTACTCCTGAAATCCTAAAACCCTAGAAGTTTCTGAGCTTGTTCAGTCACCTTGACCATCTTGTTGACTTATTATGCCTTGAAAACTTCCAATGTGTCATCATGCATGTACTTATGTGATGGATGGCAAAGATCTCAAATCTTAAGGAATTACGGTTGATCCACCAAGAAGAGGAAAACCTAGGTTTTAGTTATTCTTGTGCCATTCAATTTGAGATAACTTACTACAACACAACTTACATTTCAAGAAGATGGCTTAAAGCCATTACACTTTGTACAAAAATTGTTTGTGACAATTTTATGATTAGTTGAATGCAAAATATTCAAAATGTGTCAAATGTGACCCTTTTCATTTCAATGAGGACAAGATACCGATTGTTGATAAAGGTGAGAAAGGGAGAGAGAAAATTTTAATCTAGCATAAGATCCCTTGAATCCTAGTGAGAGCGGTGGCATAGTAGATAAATTCATGAAATACAATTCTCACACGAATAGAGCTTGCATTCGCATACATGAGATGCAACAGTCATAGAGGAACCCTCAAAATCAATTGGATTGATTCTCAAACTATCAATTATAGTCATAAATCTAACCCAAATAACCAAATTAACTTGAAATAAAAGTGTAATTGCCCAAAAAATATGATTAAATCTAAATCATAGAGATGACGAAATTATAATTGCAGTCCTAAGTAAAATCTAATTTCGAATATTCATACAATTATCATTAAATTCAATCTCAAGTTCGAAATATCGAATCACCCTACTTAGCAGACTCCTTAGAAACATCTTGAATTTTGATGACACAACTTCAAGATGATTTAAGAAATTTTTTCTTTGTTAAAAGATTGATATTCACACTTGACTTCCCAAGCCTATTAGGGATAATCAAACCAACCATATAGACCTCTTTCTCAGCAAATAACAAAACTTTGGAGGAAGATATGACTTAGCTTTTGGCAATTATCTACTCAAAATAAACTGTTTTCTAACTCAGGATCAACTCTAGAAGATTGTTTTGAAAATGATCTCTTCTATTAGGAGCACACAGTAAAAGCCCGATACCTTTTTTTGAGGAAATTACCAAAAGGAAGCCCAAATATGAGTCTATCAATATATCCAATTAAACCCACATTTACTCAAAAACTTAAGTAAATGAGTTATGTGCCAATTATGATATATTAACTACTCTATATCACATCAATTCTTCGATGTGGGATTTCTCTAACACAACTCACTCATACATACATCCTAATAATCTCCCCATCACATGAGCTTAGTGTTAGATTCGCTATCCCTTAATTTAGGCATCATTCTACATCAACTTTCTACGAGCCCGCGTTGCTACACCACAACGCTCATATGTCTGGAAACTGCAACCATAGGCTCTAAAATCATTTGCTAGCAGTGCGCATCAAAAGTCCGATATCTTTTTCCAAAGAGATCGCCAAAAGAGAGCCCAAATACGAGTCAATCAATATATTCTGTTGAACTCATATATACTCAAAAGTTTAAGATAATAAGTTATGAGTCAACTAGAATATATATTGCTTTACACCACGTCAATTCTCCGATGTGAAATTTCTCTAATACAACTCACTCACATGTACATCTTATCATCTTGCCCATCATGAAAGTTGTCTTTATTGAAAGATTCTTCTTTTGAATCAACACCCTCTTCTTCAATTTCCTTTTCGCTGTGGTGACCAAATTTACTTGTGACAATGAAAGCATGGTCCTAGGGTTTCCTTGCCCTCAAATGATGCTTCTTCTCATAGTTAAGACTTTCCATACCAGAAAAATGAATGATGATCATGATTAATTCACAAAAATCTTGCCTTCAATAATTTTTGCCATTGACTCCGTGATAGTCTCTTTCAAGCTATCCCATTGAAAGCATATTCAGTAAAAAAATAACTAATTTTTCTTGAGGATTTTTAGGTGTACACATGCCATAGAAAATTTAATTGACATACATAGTAAATTCTTCAATAATTAAATAGCCAAAAGATATTGAACTGTTGCAAGAGGTCCGGACATAAAGCCTGCCTATTGTAAAATTGACAAAACATACTGTACTAATGATCGCAAGCACGTTCCCTTCTCATTGCCGATTTTTGTTTCTATTTGACATGGAAGTGTCGAGCCACGTAGTCAGTCATTGCATCTAGCCCTCACTCCATAGTTTGTCGAGAAGCTTGAAAATTATCGTTAAAGAGCCTAGACCTTTGAATTATTATGATCTTCACCAATGCCATCTCTACTCAAAGATGTCCCAGAAGTTGAATAAATATGTGGAACTCAATTCACCAATGACTTAAACTAGCGTGTGCAGAAAGCGCAAAACTTAGAGAGGAAGCCTTTGGAGTTAGGATGGAAAAAGGGTTTTTGACAAAATATCCTCCACCCAATCTTCCCTGGCTTTCATTATCTAATTCGAGGAAAAATTATTACGGACATGAAATTCTTTTGCCAAAATTTAGGTTTTTAAAATTGGCTAATTATAAGTTTCATACTGACAAAAATTGACTCCATAAGCTGTGATGATAGCCCCCACCAATTGAGTTAGGGGGTTCTAATGTTCGATCAATTCGAGAGGAGTCATTTCCATATTGCATCTTCTACATGATGAAAAGTACTTTCGTTGAAATATCTTTTCAATTGAGAATTTTTACCCGTTTCTTTACCCTTTTAATTAGCTTGATGCTACACTACTTCTTCCGCTATTGTTTCAAAAAAACTACTTTCGGCAGATGCTTCTTGCCTTTTTAAGAACATTGGATTAAGCAAAAAAGTCATTAATCACATGTAACTCATGAAAATCACTGCTTCAATAGCATCCGCATCATTCTATCATCTTGTCTTTGATTGAAGTCCAACAACACTTTCTCTTTTGTGCTCATTTATTTTGATATCCCTTCAAAAACATCTGCAAATCTTATCAGCAATCTCAACTCAACCACGTACTTCTCTATAGATTTTATTAGTATAACATTTCAACATTACATATAAAGATTTATCTTGTCATGAATGTATTTTAGTCATTGTAACATTAATCGTATAAGCATATATTTTCCTCAAGAACTTAACAATTAAAAGTTCTTCAGTAATTCAGCCACTGCTTTCTCCTCCTCACCAACAGATAGGACACATCGAAACCTTTGGTCTTTGCTTAGTTCTCAATGCATATGTCATTCATCATACATGCAAGCCATCAGCTCTTTGAATGTTGATTAACAAAATACATCGTAAACACATTTACCATCTACGTATTGATCAATTTAAATAATCCTTGCCTAACAAGGAGGGAAGGGATGGATCAAAGAACGCTTATGTGCAGACTTCACCGAAAATTGTAGAGTCGTCACTTAAATTGGAGGGACTGAGAAGGATGTAATAGATCACATATAATTCCATGGGTTGGGAAAAAAAAAAAGACGAAGGTTGCAAATATGCGGCTTGTCCTTGTATCTCTTCTTTGCCTTCTCTTTTTCTGAGTTGGCGCAAATAAAACATGTTTTAATATATGTATCAGTGTTTAATATGATTGTTTAAGGAAAAAAACGAGATTTAGATCAATCGTACACGGGGATTTAAAAAAATGGAATTTTTGAATTGAAAATGCCTCGTTTATTCCTTGTAAGTTACATCAATAGATATTGTGTACCTCCTCGGAGAAATTTCAATGGTGGCCACTCAACTTCAGTGGTATACTTTTCATTTTTTCCTGCAATTCACGCACTTTCCCCAAAATCTAGCCATTTTTCGATTTTATATGTACTTTTTTTTCCATTCAGGAAGAGGTAATGTTTGAGTACCTCATCACCTTTACAATGCATAGGCAAGACACATGCTTGAAAATAAGTCCATATCCAATGTGGCACTATACGTATCTATTTGACTTGGCTAACTAGATAAAAGAGCTGACCAAAAAAAAAAAAAAAAAAAAAAAAAAAACTAGATAAAAGAGCACAGTTATATCAAGGAAGAGAGAAAGGACCTATCAGACAACCCAATAGATCAACGTCAATAATATCACTAACCCAATATTAATTCATTTATCTTCATCAGAAAATCAATTTAAAGATGAAAATAATGAAAAAGAACAACCCCACAGGGTTGGCGCAGTTAATTGGAGTGCCAGGGGATTTTTGGTTCAGGAATTAGATATAACCCATTTAAATCCTGCTAACTGTATATAATCTGTTTTGGATAAGGGCCTCCATGCCCATGCTCTTAATTATTAGGGAAAAAAATTAATGACGGACCAAAACGCAGGATGGAAGCTTAATAATTCTCTATCTGCCTCTTTCCCATAGTAACTAGCTCCCACAATCTTTCTTGTTTCTTTCTTTTCCATGATCACTCGGAATAAAAAGCTAAAGCAAAATGGCCACATTTTCCTCCAGTCAATCTTTTTGGTTGGAAAATTATGAGATAGGACATTACACACATTCCTAGTTAGTAAAGTTTGCATACGAGTAATGTCCATGATTTATAACCCACTAATCAGAGATATGTTGGAGGAGGATAAATAAATTAGGCATAAACATCTACGACAGGGGTTAAATTGGTTAGATGAGGAAATTCAAAACTTTTTTGCCAGTAAGTGTTGGACAGTGTATAGATCGTGTACTGGTGCTCTAAAAACAATCGCGTATACAGATATCTTCTAAAATATATTATAAAGGTAATAGTAGACATGCGTATCAAATTTATAGGGTCCAGCCTATGCACTTGAACAACTCCCTTCTACTAGTTCTAAACAGCAAATGGAGGCTGGAATTCACTATATCCTTGAGATGTCACAACATTTGAAGATACTTCCTTCTACTTATAGATCTCCTTCTACATACACAAGCAATCCTGCACTTAACACTGCTCTTATTCTATTACAGACGCTCAGACTTCTCCAAAGGAATTCAATCATATTTACACTACTTCTACACACAAGGACAACAAGAGAATGAGCGCTTGAGTATAAACTAGATTTGTTCATTCCTCCAATTGTGTTACTTCTCGTGTTGAATTTATAGCCATGAAACCTCAACTGACCGCTTGAAATATAAATCCCATGAGTAACCATTAATTCTACTATCTGCAGTCACCAAATGTCACTCTGTAGCTCCGTAGCAACAGTTTCTCAAAATAGTCGGTTCTGCTTTGCCAACATTCTATCCTTCTAGGTTGCCTGCCCAGATATGGTCGATTGTTCTAATCTTTGAAAATCCACTTTTTGGGGACTCCAAAGGCTAGCTGTAAAACATCATTTAAATGTAATTCAAATTGATTTAAAGTCCGGATCTTCCCTCCAGGAAAATAGAGGCTTATGGTAGAACCATAACTCCGTCTATAGCAAGAGCTTCGTCTGCACTGAGATCCATCCAAGCTTTTATTTCCCAATCTTGTTCTCCTCCATTTAAACTCTTACATGATGACATGCCCTCTAGTTTGTTGAAGATTGGCAAGGTCCATCTATTAGCAAGGTTTATCTAAGTTTACTTATGTCTTCTTGTCCTCTAGTTCATTCACCTTCTGTTGGTCAATCCAAACTCTTTTTGGCGATCACACCTCTATTTGTTCACCATTCACAAAGATCCTTCCGAACATCAACATATTCCTCGCCTAAAAAGTAATTCACAAATTGCAAGGTCCATCCAGTCTTCAACATAGCTCACGTCCGCTAGCTTGTTCACATTTAGTAGAGCAATATCTTCTACAAACGCTACTTTACTTAGAATGTTCTGTCCTTCTCAAAGAACCATAGGGATTTTTCCTAATAAAGGAAAATTCATCCAAGTAGTGATGGAAGAAAATATAGCCCAATACAAAAATTTCACTTCGCCTTTCTAAACTCTTACATCTGTTTAGTAGGGGAAATCAATTGAGAGAAGAGAATTAGAATCTCCACTTCAAGATAAGGTAAATACATATCATTTACATATCATACAACTGCCCTTCAAACTTGAACCAACTGTATGTTGATGACCTGTTGTTTGTTCCCATGATCTCATTACCACAATTTTCTCACCCTCTCTTGAGGTGAAGAGAATTCTCATTTTGATCAATGTCTTGCAAATAACTTGGCAAGACATCAATCAAATCCAAGGTGCTTGAATTTTCACCACAAACTTCTCTGGATAGATTTTTACTTATTTCGCCAGACTCTTTAGTAGCCATTTTTACAAAGCAACCACTGCTGGTGTTCATGCCTTAAGTCTTTAATGAGAACTTCTCATCAGAGTTGGATGTCAATCATGACAGCAGCTAGCTCTACGGCTATTAAACGCAATCTGTTCAATTCCTATGTAGAATTGACTGTTTCATGGCCAGAACTAGAATACAGCCGATCCTCAACCCTTGGTGGAATGATGTGCCACTTCAAACAGAACATGTCTTGCTCAACAAACCACATTTCATAGATCCATATTTTTGACACAATCATAATACCTGCGAATGGATAAGTAATTCAACTTCTAAATCATACAAATTGAGTTGCTGTCACCTCAGAACTATCCTGCCAAAATTAGTTCTCTAACTTTTCATGTTGTTTAAATAGACAGCCTACTAAAAACAGAGCATCCCTTCTCCCAGACTAATAGTTGCACTAAGGGACGAAGGTGGCCTAAAAGCCTCTTTCTAAGGTGTAAATTGCTTCTACATCTTTGTTATCAAATGACTGACACTGTATTATGTGTGATGGATACTTTCGTGCTATTGTACTGGTCTTCTTTGCACCTCTAATTGGAGTTTAGGTCCTAAATTTTATTGTCTTGGATTTTCCCCCATATCAAGTATAACAGAGAATCAAATGCATTAGTAGAATGATCAAAGAGAGCAAAATAGAGAACCATAAGTTGAGGTATCTAGATTGGATTGGGATTGATAGCTTCAATGGGATGAAATGGCCGGTTAGAAGTTCTTTTGTATGGATTGACGGAACAACTTACCAATTCAACTTGCCTTTCAAGCAAGAGATACCAATGAAGGAAAAGGAACAGAGTAAATGATTGAAGCGATTGTATGAACTGTGAGGATCCTATTTGCATTGTTTTACTAAATGCACCCTACATAGGTGGAACCTAGGCATGTCCCAACTCTAATGAGGATATTTATGGTCTTACACTTCTTGAAACCTCGAATGGTAAGTGTGGTGTCCAATGTCAACATGACACTAGTAGGCATTCAAAAGTCAAATTTATTCCTTCCTGTTCCTACCCTTCTTCCCTTCTTGTTCAACTGGCGAAGAGCTGGTAAGGCTCAAGCACAACTGCAGCTAGACTGGTCTTTATCAACTATGCCTTTATCATGTCTAACTTTGACACAGTCAACAAATAGCATCACAAAAGCATTCGGATTTAGGGTCTGAGGAGCTTAGGGAGAGTTTGGAAAGACTTTAGATAATAACTTACTCTCAAAGCCCTTTGACGAAAAGTTTGAATTCCGTATAAGTTATTTTGACCTCCTCCAGCCCTTAGCCTATCTTTTCGACGCCCAATCCAAAAACTAATTGCAGCTACTCATCTGCTTCACTCAAAATTCACAAATGCAAACCACTTTGCAAAGTTTTCCCTAACTTACCAATCTCATAGTTGCTTCCCAACAAATTCAAATTTTCCCCATAATTTACACCCCCATTTCATTTTCCACCCTCCCCTCCTTCCTTGAACAAGCCAAAAAGCTTCTTCTGGTTAAAAGGCCACTCAAACGTTGTCTGCATTGAAGTGCACAAGCCCATTTGTCAGTGCTCATGTTTCCAGACTTGTTGCTTCTTCACATTATATCACTACATTTAGTAGCAAGATAGATGCAGTGTCGTAATGCATTTTAAACAACCAACTATCAAGTTCCCATATAGATGGAAGTCCTTCTGAGCATAATAACTACTCACCCACATAGTAACATTTATATACCAACACTAAACCCACGTAACTAAAACACCAAGATGTCTTGTAAGACTAATTCCCCAAAATAGTACCATACTCCATAAAATCATTAACACCAGGACAGACCTACTCCAATGACATTAAAATCACCGGTCAATTGGACTTGTAGAACATGTCAAGCCCACTTTGGACTTAGTAATGAGAAAGAATTTGGAAAATATTACCCCAAACATAAAGGTTGAACCAATTACTACCACAGAGAAGAAACTGAAAAGAGGAGTAGATGTCAGAAATATACTCTAACTAGAAGGTAGCTGTGCCTTGACATTTCTTTCCAGTGCATGATTCAAACAACTTCCCATTGCTTTTGTAAAGGTGAAATTTTAAAGGATGGAATTGTCACATAACAGGAATGAAAACATATATAGAACACCATCAAAGAGCGATCTCTTCTAAAAGCAAGCAAAAGACACCTCCACCATGAGCACCTGTGTTTTCAAACAAAATGACGAAAATTGTTACCATCAGCACTGTAAAAGAATTTAATGATGAGTTCTTTTTTTTTTGGTTTGGTATAGAACTTGCGATATGCCAGAATGGCACAAAACCCAAGAAAGATGCACCTGTCTCCCAATAGAAGGAAAACGTAAAACAGCCACCAGAGTCTGGACATTTCAACTATCATGACCAGATGCAACACCATAATAACTCAACACTTGCACATTGGTTGCCTTATGAATGTATAACACAAATAAACAACCCAAGTTTGTTTTGACTTTATCCAAAAACAAGTTGGCTGCGTTGCCCTCTGAACATAGCTTAGGACAGAATCTGTGGCTACCATTGGATAACACTAAAATAGCCCTTGTCCCAAGCCATGATCAGACCATAATAAACTAACCAAAGTGAATATGAATTGCCTTCATCCCCCTTGCTTTCCATACATCAATCTAAGCTTTAAAGATATGTAAAGTCACATATCTTGCTCTGCATGATGGTTACAAGTAAAGAGTTCCCATTCAAGAAATTGGCAGTTGCCCACAGGCTGTGGAAAGAGGACTTCCATCAACTTGGTATTCCACCTCCTTCCTTTGCCTACAGCTTGTAGAATCTTAGTAAAAACATAAAAAAGTTATGATTTCTACCTAAACGTGGTCAGAATGATAAGGCTTGGCATTGACTCTACTTTGAGCTATTATATTTCCACTAGAAACCTTTTACAGACTTTGAGAAAACTGGTATCCAAATCCTTGGCTCTTTGGACTTCCCACCCAAGATATTAGATTTCCAACAGATGCTTAAGTCATTGATGTTGATGATCTAATGACTAGGTCCATCATGTAGTCTATTGAAATATATAGCATGGGAAGAACATTTAAACACATAATCATCAATTGCAACTCAGGTTAGCCCTCATATTTCAGTTAAGGATAGTGTAGATGAAGGCATACATTACATTGCAGAAACGAATATGAAAAAGAGATAATCATTATTGGCAGTTCAAGGTAAGATGTTTGTCACATTGCAACAGTCATCTCATTTCAGGTTGGTTAAAATTATGTGGTTTTCTTGAAAAGTTGTTTGTTGACAAGCGAAAGTAGGCATGAACTAAACACGTGTAAGGTGAAGATTACTCAGAAAAAAAGGCAAGGAAAAGTAGATTTAGCCAGCCATGACTCCATTGTCAGCATTAGGCAAACAAGATGTTAGGAGACTGACTCCCCTCTACAGATTGCATCCCCGAAGTGCAATAATGGAGCTGCTAAAGGCTTGACAGAAGTCGCTATGTGGAACCATATTCCCTTCAATACAGTCCAAAGAGGTTAATACATCCTAGTAAAATGTGCCCAATGCACATGTTGCCTGTTATGCATACTCTTCCTTCGTTCTTACTTTTGTCGGTGGTGACTGGGAGTGCTGGAATTTGCACTGGACATGGCACACCTAATTAAGTTTTGCTCTAATGCTGCACCATAAATATAAGCTCTCATTCATAGTGACTATTCCTAATACTGTTGAACTCTTCCCATAGATCAATTGTTGCCATTATCAACTTGATGACAGACAAGTATTTGCTGTCTATCTCCAAGGCACAGATGTGAAACCATCTGGGAGATAACCTCTTAACTCTTTACAAAGGAAAGAAAAGAATGAATCCATCCTCTCTTAATCCCTGCTGCACATATGCTCTCCCTCGTAATTGCACCAACCAACGTTATACACTAAAAGTACCCAAAGCCTGGTGGATCTTTTCATAAGATGAGAAGTGAGGAGAAAGCTAGCCTTACCTACCTCTCCTGAAGGTGCATGAATTCAGAAATTCATTCAGCATTTGATAATTGATTTGTTTGTTATATTACCAGACAGATTAACCTTTTCATAATTTGGGAAGTAAAGGGATGATTACTTGGATTGGAAGAGTACAGAAATGCAAAAAGTGCCACCAACTTATGTCATTCCAAGGACATTCACTCCACTTTGTATAGAGGTCATTACGGTGTTGTGTCATCTCTCTTGAGAGCATTTACTCTTCAAAGCACCAAAACATTGCAATCCACTGATTCTGGTTTCTATATGCAATCTGTAAACCAAATATCTTGACATCAGGCACCAGCCGACACCCAGAGTTCGATGATCATCCAGTCCTTTAATAATCATCCAAGTCCACAACAAGACTAAAAATTTTACTCCCAAAGATTCTCTATGGTTTCAATTAGCAAGTACAGCACAAATTTAGGCACAGTTTCAATTAGCTATCCATTCTACAAATGGCAAATGGTTCCTGCCATCCTCACTACAGCACAATTTTAGGCATAGGTTCTCCCTATTTCAAATGACGTAACTGATTATTCCATACAGTAATCATTAACCCTCACCCATTAGCAAATGCAAACATGCATCTAAACTCTTTCCAGCAGTGTTTTAAAACCAGGCCAGTCTGGCCTGTTCAACTGGTTAGAGCAGGAAGGAACCGTTTCATTGTCTCTTATGGTTCAAGCTAGAAAAACAGCTAATGGTCCAGTAACGGACTGGACTGGACTGGACTAAACCAATGTCAACCCACGTCAATTGAACTGGGTGAGGACTGGGTCAGAACTGGTTTTTTGTTAAAAAAGCGAAAGGCAGCAGGCTTCAGGTTTGAAACAGTAACCCCAAGCACATATGCTAGTCATTGCCAGTAGGGCACAGATCACTCTTACTTTCTTAAGGTTAGACAAGAATACTTATGGATTACTGATAACCCAAAGCATTAAAAGAGATTTGCAGTGTCCCAAGAAAGGACCAAACATACTAATTTGAAGTGCCTTTAACCACAGAGATAATCTTCCACATATGACACGTTGGCAACTTCTTTAATATATAGAAAGATTTAACTAGCAGTTCCACCAGTTGAACCGAGCACATGGGCAATATAGGTCCAGTTCCGAAAACACTGGTATTTAGTCCTCTTCACAGCTGATTTTCAATAGCAAGAAATCAGCCACACCTATTAAACTACGAATGCATGTCTTTGAATGCAGTGTTCTGAGGAATTATGAGCAAAAATTCAAAGGGAACGAACTCAGAAACTTTATTTTGAATCTTTTTCTTTCATGTCACATTCTCTGAGAATAGGCAAGAATACAAGAGCATACAGAAAATCCACAAGACTGAGTTCAGATACCATATGTAAAGACAAAAGGATGTACTTATCTTCAACTTCTCCGCCATACATCAGTATCAAGCCATAATTAACGGACATTAACAACCTCCTGTGTCAAATTGACCCCGACGGCCCGTTGATTGGATGTACCTAAGCACCAAAAAGCAATTGGAAAATAGAACCTGTTATCGAGCACTTAATATGCATTTAACCAAATTGAGCAACAGTTCCTCATTAGCACATCACATTCAGCATCTCCACTTAATTTTTGCTATGCTGTTTCCAGCAAAATTGCATTTCTGACATGATTGTATCTGCTGCTCCAGCATGAAATCAATGATTGAGAGATACAACAAATCAAAAGGAGATCACCATCAGCTGGGAAATCCACACTCTGAAGTTAAGGTATCTTTCCACCTCATTAATTGTAGTTTTAAACAATACAGTATCACAGCACGACACATTTTTTTTTCTTTTCTGTAGCACAGTCAGGTATTGTGTAGCACAACTCTGCTGCATTTGAAGAGCTGGATCTTTACACAATTAGCAACAGCTGAGTTAGGAAGGGCCAACAGAGTATAAATAAGGAAACTGTAGTTACAACTATCAATCCCCATATATAGTCGAATGGATGAAAAAAAGAATCATTAAAGCTGTATGAAACCAAGTAGTAACTCAGAGAATATCTAAGAAAAAGAGTCGAGCACAGCAAAGAGTGGAAGGAAGAAGAACAGGAGGCACTAAGTAGACCGAATCTGTAGACAAGCCTCACAGGGTTATAACATTGAGAGATATAAACATAGAAGTCACACTATATTCAGTTATTGATCTCCATATAGAATAACTTAACCAATAATTACCTTTATTATCTGAATTGAGTCATATATGGAAAAATGTAACTGCATTACCTTTGTAATCTTACTAACACTCGAGAGGATCTTGTGTAGCATGATCTATCCAGAACAATTATGTCAAAGGACAACTGATTTGTAGATAAGCATAGAATTTTCATCGACAGCATCCTCTTCCTGTCTGCTATCTAGGATCTCACCCATATCAGCTAGAAAAAAGATCTTCACCATAAATTACCAGCTGTTAGAGCCTTAAAAAATCAGTAAATGTACCTAAACCACACAGGCTGTTGACTTACTTAAAGGTATCCCAACGTAAGACCCCTATTGCTGCCCCCTGCCTTTATCCAGTTTTACGACCTGTTCATGTACGAATGATCATGCAGTTGCTTGGATGCATTTATAGAATGAATACAAGATTTACAGATGTTCAAAATATATTTTATAGGAATCTATTGCTAGAAAGTTATCTAAAACTGACAACTAGACATCTGGGATAAATGTATTCGCAGCATGAAAATTCGACAGTTGAAAGTGATTATAACATCAACCACATTTATTGTGTACCAGCGGAAACGGTGCACATAACAAAGGTATTGTCAAGTCTGAAGCGACATATCATAATTGAGCCATAACACCAATCCTTTACGAGTTAATTGAGCTTAATGAAATATAATTTACAGAATGAATTCCCCAAATCATACAATAAAAATCTCTTCGATATTACCCCTTAATTTAATTAACAAATGGACTGAGGTGTCATCATGAAAATCCATTTTCTGTCGACTATCTAGCCCAATCCACTTCAAGCCCACAATTCCGCTGTAACTTCAAAAGTAGAGCCCAGTACATGAATAGTGGAGCAGAGGAGATGATTACACATTGATGAATAAAATTTTGAAAAGCCAGGGAAACTTCAATTGCCAAAGTTCACAATGGTCCATGGCAACTTATAAAGGTTCATCACATTGATATATAATGCTATTTAGTTGTAACTTAAGATTGGTGCGGATGCCAATATCTATTTCAAACATGGCCTGAAGTACATAAAAACTCCTGGCATTGATAGTTATTATCAAATTTTGATAGTAGTCCCTTAGTGTCATCTTTAATGTGTTCCTACTCTGTATTTGTCATTTCCTAGGCAACTAAATGAACAAGCACGATGACAAGGGTTTCTTGCATTTGTCGCATCATGCAGCACTTTCTGCTCGTCCTTTTCCTTATAGTTTGCCACAGTCAGCTTCGGGGTTTAATGCTGACAGTAACTTTGGGCAGTTGCATTATATACTTGTAGCATCATCATCCATCAAAAACCCATGGAATTTTATGCATTTCTATACCAACTAGATGAACAAAAAGCTACAAGAGACAACTCATGCCATTACAGAAGGGTTGCACTATGTATATACCAACGGCATTTGTGTTAGTACGTTCCATCAAATTTCAACTTTGAATTATCAAAAATCTTGCAAAAAATTAACAAACTTGACGCATCAAAGTATTCATATCCTACGCAACACATATATGCTGCCATAACGAAAGATATCTTCACCAAGTATTTCCTTCATATTTGACCAGCACATTCTTTGAAACATTACCAACATTATCCTGTAATGCCATTGTGATTTTATGAAGCCACTGCCATTTTAATTTCACAGCTATGAATGCAGTAATGTGAACTATATAAGCTTAGGCATGTTTGTCACGCATATTTTGCTACGTAACTAACATGTATAATGCATCCATTCTCAAGTATTGGCAAAAGGAAGCAGCAGCATTGAGGCAACAACTGCAAAGCTTGCAAGAAAATCATAGGTACAATTCTTACCTACTAAGTTAATTTACCAAGGAAATTTTCAATCAGAATTAGACAATTAAAGCAATAGAAATAAGATAAAAAACAACCAACCCATGTCTAGGCTTGCCTTCATCGTAATCTTAACAGTAACCAAAAGCTAGGAACTTCATTCCTACTTGAAATAGGACATGATAGGTCAGTCACCTTTGAAAAAAGGGGATTGCATCCTGTTGGAGTAGTGTTAGCCTATCAAGCAAGTCAGCTAATACCCAACCATTTGTCTTGTTCAAGGCCTCTTTGTATTCTCTACATACCGATGTTTAAACCAGACTTGTGGCTAATTAGACCAGCAAGACTGAGCACCGGTCAAAAGTCTGGTCCATGCCATTGTAATGTGAGAAATTAGAACTGGTAAAAAAAATGGGTTTGACCAGGATCAAGAAATGTCAAACTAGTGACTCAGTTTCACTTTGAAACAGATTTGACCATGAAAAAATCCAACTTGGTTAATTGCAGGTAGGGATTTGAATCCTTGCCCTGTTAGAGCGTCAACCATACGCTTAACAATCTGTGCTGTGGCTTTTCCTGGTAACATAACTGACTAAAAAATTATCCAACATAACAGTTAATAAAGGGGTGTTTTTTAATGGTTCTCTGCACCGTAGAAAAGGTAGATTTTTTTAGCAAAAAGAAAGGCAACCTAGAAGGAAAATTCTCTCTTGCATTTGTGTTTTTCTAGCAGATTTCTTGAACCTTGTACACAAATTTAAAACAACCAACACCAAACAGGCAGATGATGGGAGAAGAGCTCTCGGGATTAACTGTCAAAGATCTACAGAATTTGGAGAACCAACTGGAAATGAGTCTTCGTGGTGTCCGCATGAAAAAGGTTTGAAGTCCTATCCCCAATTAAATGCTTGTTCTTGGATTTTCCAGTGCAAAAGATGATAAATTTGACTTTACCAAAAAAAAAAAAAAAAAAAAAAAAAAAAAAAGATGATAAATTTGAGGTCTGCCGATTGCAGGATCAGATACTAATGGATGAAATACAAGAACTCAACAGAAAGGTTAACGCTGAATCATTTCTATTTGTGGTCACTTCCATATTTGTTCAATTATCTAAATATCACTCTCTGTTCAGGGAAGCCTCATTCATCAGGAAAATGTGGACTTGTATAAGAAGGTAAACCTCATTCGTCAAGAAAACATGGAGCTGTATAAGAAGGTATTGATTTGGATACTCAGAATCTAGAACCAATCAATAGTATCACATTGTCAGAGCCCTATATTTAGCCTTAGATATGAAACTTTTCATTCCAGGTTTATGGTACGAGAGATGTGAACGGAACAAACAGAAATCTTCTGACAAATGGATTAGGAATTGGAGAGGACTCTCATGTACCTGTCAATCTCCAACTTAGCCAACCACAGCAACAAAACTATGAAACTTCAGCACGAGCCACAAACTTGGGGTACGTAATCCTCCTAAAACGCATCAATTTTGGCAAAGAAGACTTCTTATTTCGCCCATGTCTTACTATAAGAAAATCTCTCTTCATATATGCAGCAGACTACAGCTGCACTAGCAAGGAAGCATCAACTGCAATGGATGTCACTCAGTTATATTCAACATCAGGGGGGCTTACCAAAGTTAAGCTCCCACAACTGAGATGTGGTATATCACATGTTATTAAGCAAACAGGCTCTAGTTTGAAATGATCAATGGAATAAAATGTAGCATTGTGGATCATGACCAGGGACTTATGTAAAGGTAAAATCAACTGCAATAAGAAAAAAGGTGGACTCTCTCTTGTGAATCTAGTTTTGAAGATCTCCAATTGCAATGAAACATTATGTCACTGAAAAGCTAACATTTTGAATGTTCATATGCAACTAATATATGACCAAAAGATTAGCATATATAAGCATTTCAAATAACAACTTCAGGAAGACAACAATGCACGGGCTTCAATGTAAGTCAAACTTTCATAGCATACTGAAGGGAATCCATAAGGTCTGTTCCCTGTTAATTTCCTGATTTTCTAATAGAGTAAGAGTATGCCTAAATTAAGTAAAAAATTGCCAGTCAGGTAGACAATAGGATAAAATCCATAGATATAAATCCTCACCAGAAAGCCACTCTATCAAATAAACAGAGAGAGGAAACCCTAGCAAAGAGTGGTGCAATGGGCAAAAAACGTCAAGAAGAAGACATGATGCAAAAAATCAAGGAAGCCAGAAGAGATCTCCATAGGCTCAGTGATGAATGGTAATTTGAATGTTCCCACATCGCAAAGAGATTAACTTGCAAGGTATCTCCATATCATCAACAAACAAAAGCTTAACAACGTGGAGCTGTCAATTTAGAGAGGGCAAAGCCCCTCACATCATTCAAAAAAAGCTCAACAACTCAGCTGTCCATCGTAGATACCTAAGCAGTACTTCAGCAAAGAGATCTTTCCGTACAATATAACATCTCTACAAACTACAAACGCAAAGCATGATGCCAGTAACAACTCCATAGACATGGAAAAACAAAAAATGAATTGATTTGCAGTTACATATGCGACAATGCTTTCACTGGTACAACCACATTGGTCTTATGATAATTGAGTTTGCAACATAATGAAAGAAACAAGAAATATGAGCAATTACTTACCAGGGCTGGAAGCCACAAGACTTCCGTTCCAACTTAAAGAATATGTGCCCAGTTTTAGAAGTCAAAATGGGTAACCACGAGATGGAGTGAAAGTCAAAGCTCCTGAGTGAGGCAAGACGAAACACTTGAATCAATTTCTGAGTACACTGGTTATAAAGATATCATTATCTCGAAGATTTCAGATCAACAATTAAGGCATCTAGAGAGAGCAAAGCCCTTCACACCATCGAACAAAAGCTCAAAAACTTAGCTGTCCACCAATGATACCTAGCCAGTACTAAAGCAAGGAAATCTCTCCGTACAATGTATCATCTCTACAAACTGAAAAAGCAAAGCACGATGCCAGTAACAAATTGACAGAGACATGAAAAACCCAAAATGAATCGATTTGCAATTACCAATGCAACAATTCTTTCATTTGTGTGAGCACATTGGTCTTATGACCATTCAGTTTCGCATTATAATGTAAGAAACAGAAAAATATGAGCAATCATAACTTGCCAGTGAGTTTCCAGGGCTGGAAGCCACAAGAGCTCAGTTCCACCTTAAAAAATAAGAACCCAGTTTTAAAAGTCAAAATGAGTAACCATGAGATGGGGTTGAAGTCAAAGCTCCTGAATGAGGTAAGACAAGTGACTTAAATCAATTTCTCAGTACATTAATAGTCAAGGTATCATCATCTCAAAAATTTCACGTCAACAAGGTATCTAGAGGCAGGGATTGCCCATTTACAAGTTGAAGTTAACAAACTGACAAGCCCAGATGTTTCCCCTCTAATCTCAGAGCTTATTGGCCCAGTGGCTACACTCTTTCTGACACACAAATCCTCTGGAAGGCAAGCAACCATATTTGAGGAGAGCATACATACACTTGCAACACTCGTCATTTAATGGATGATGCCTAGGTAAGCACTCTAAGTAACTCCATTATAGGTAACATGTTTGGTAATTTCCACTGAGGGTACAATGCAAATTGCAGTAATCCCGTTCTTTACATCTCTAAATATAAACTATAGTTGGAGAGAGGAAGGTGTTTATTTCATGAGTTTTCACACTTAATCAGGACCAATTTTTAAAAACTTAAGCTGGTAGACAAAGGAATGATATCATGACTCTCTTTAACATGAGATGATATTTTGAGAGAGCAAAAAGAGTATGAAAGCTAATTATAAATGAGGTAGAAGGTAAAGGGCATAAAAACACACAATCTCAAACACAATCTTTGTTGAACAAAGAAAAAGAGGATAGAAATCTGAACGCTCGGCCACAGGCGCTCTCTCTTAGTATAAATAGGATATAAGATGCAATGAAAAAACAATAATATTTTTCAATTAGCAATAAAATCACAGTAGAACATTTCTAAGAAAATAATAGGCGAGAAAAGCATTACTTATCAGAAAGGGGAAAAATGAGATCAAAAAGTCGATAAACTACAATATGCATTAAAATTCGGTCCCACATAAAAAGAAGCTAAGCAACATTAACTCTGGGATTACTTGGATGGATGGGCAGATAAAGATAGGAAAAGAGGAAATGATGGTGGTATCAAACTCTAGTGGAAGAGGATTGCTTTTATTTCTAACACATGCTATGTGAGAGTCAAGATGAGTAACAATGACATGGAGTGGAAGTCAAAGCTCCTGAATGAGGCAAGACCAGTTTCTTAAATCAATTTCTGAGTACACTAATTATAAAGGTATCCTTATCTCAAAGATTTCAGATCAACAATTAAGGCATTTATTAGGACTGCCCATTTACAAGTTGAAGGTCAACAAACCCACAGGCCCAGATGTTTTCCCTCTAATCTCTGAGGGTATTGGCCCAGTGGCTACACTTTTTCTAGTAAACAGATCCTCTGGAAGGCAAGCAACC
This sequence comes from Eucalyptus victrix, assembly GCA_016097545.1. Lineage (NCBI taxonomy): Eukaryota > Viridiplantae > Streptophyta > Magnoliopsida > Myrtales > Myrtaceae > Eucalyptus > Eucalyptus victrix. The sequence goes on along the minus strand of CM027840.1, from coordinate 3,339,569 downwards.
ATATTTAAGGAGAGAGTACATATACTTGCGAAACTCGCCATTTAATGAGCAATGCCTAGGAAAGCAATCTAGATAACTCCATTACTGGTAACACATTGAGTAATTTCCAATAAGTGGACAATGCAAACTGCAGTAATCCTGTTCTTTACTCTTTAGAAACCATAGATGGAGAAGGGAGGGGGCTTAATTCATGAATTTTCACACTTAAATAGGGGTAGTATAATTTTGTGGGACTCACAAACAAATTTTAAAAGCTTAAGCTGGGAGACAAGACATGATATGATATTTAAACAATCAAACCTGTTAGATGAAATGACATTTTGAGAGAGCAGAAAAGTATGTAAGTTGATTATAATGAGGTCGAAAGTAATGGACGTTGGGTAAAAAGAATCTCAAACGCTATGTTTTGTTGAAAAGAGAAAAGGAGGAGAGAAATCTCAAGGCTTGAAAAAAAAATGGCCGTCTCTTACTATGAATAGGATAAAAGATGTGATGCACAAGCAACAATATTTTTCAACTAAACATACAATCACAGTGGCAAAAGACATTTTTTTTTAAGAAAATCATAAGTCAAGAAAGCATTACTTATCAGAAGGGAAATAATGTGATAAAAAATTTGATAAACTACAACATGCAAACAACACACAATACAATTCAGTCCTGCATAAAAAGAAGCTTTGCAAAATTAACTCTGGGATTATTTGGGTTGATGGGCAACTATAGATAAGAGGAAGAGAGGAAAAGATGGTAGTGTCGAACTCTAATGAGAGTTTTGTTTCTCAAACTTGCTATTTATTCCTTTGAACAGCATCCAATACGATACCCCTATTTATAGAATGCAATCATCTATGGCTATTTATTAGAGCTCTAACTTATATAATCATGTAGTTAGATATACTAAATAATAATTTTAACTTCTCAAACTTCAATGGGAAGTTTCATTTATATATGACAATCATTAAAATCTAGTTTAATAATTTTTTCAACTCTCCCCCATAAACTAAATTTTTTTCCACATTTTTCAGATACAATGTTTCATCTCTTTCAATTGCAACAATCTCCATGCCAAATTCATTTAATACAGAAATATCATGGAACGGCTTCTCAGCAAAATGCCGGATAATGTTCTGCGTTGCATGAATAAGATAGGTTCTAAATTATTCAACCTTGAGCATGCTTCGCCTCTATTCTTTCTATTTCTGTAACAAAGCAGGAGAGAGTCAGTACAGTGATGAACTTCAATAAACATTTGCTACCTAATTGGTTTAAAACTTATAAATGCTATTAGGATATCGAAAGTGAGTAGGATTTGAATATAGCATTGCCATTCCAACTTTTATATTCCAGTTATGGGTACCCACAAGGGCTCACCCAAAATTCAATGTGCTCACTCAACTTTATTGTTTATTTAATCAAGTACTCAAACTTACTAAAATTGGTCAATTTCATGATTCAGTCCTCCTAACAGCTTTAACTGACGTGGAATTTAACGCCATTAAGTTGGATAGTTGGCATCCATGTGTCATTGAGGTCTCTCTCTCTCTCTCTCTCTCTCTCTCTCTCTCTCTCTCTCTCTCTCTCTCTCTCTCTCTCTCACGCACTCACAGACACACATGTTCCAGTAACATAAACAACACCAGTGCTACTTCCCCCACCACGATACACCTTCACCACCACTCATTGCTATTGTAAACACCACTCAAAACTGCCCCCACCACCACCAGCACAAGCACCACTACAGTATTTAGACAAAGTCATAGCCACAAGGGCGGATACCACTTGAACAAACAGCTGCATAGAACTTTACTACCACTGCTACCACCGGCAACAGCACATACATCACCACCAAAACTCAGCTATGACCACCATCACTGGCTTTCACAGGTTTGAAGAGGCCACGACCTCAGATCTGGGGTAGCTACCACAATTTAAGGTTAGTCCGAGATAGATATACGCACAAAGATAGAGGGCGCCTTGGCATTATGTAGAGAGAGAGAGAGAGAGAGAGAGAGAGAGATTACGTCAGTGGTAGTGGCGATAAGGTGCAGTGGTTTGGCATAGCAATGACAATGGTGGTGGTCATTAGTCATAAGCAAAGCAAGTAAGAAGAAGAATAGACACAAGCAAAAAACTGCTTTTCTCAGCTAAGTTAGGCAAACATAATGACATAGTCATCCATGATCCATGTCATATGACGCCTAACTTAATAAAGTTTCACATGCTGATTTTGGAAAGTCTAGATACTCAATTCCACAAAAAAAGGGAGGACCATATTGAATATTGAGAAAAAGTTCCACCCCCTTGGGGTGCACTACCCTTTTTACTTTGAAAGACCTCTTTATCATTGGTGTCGTGGAGCTCAACAACTTCCTCCTTGTCCAATTTCTCACCCACCTCATCTCTTAATATGCCATTTGGACATCAACAACAGTCTCTAAAGAAACTTATCTTTCAGATTACCCATCCAATATACCATGACCAAAGATAACAAATTTATAATTTCAAGAGATAGACTCAAGTATCACTAAGACATGTGGAGAGATTACTAATCCTTGTTCATTCTATATCTCAAGGTGGAAGCTCCTTTGCATATTCTCTAGAACCTTTGCTCAACCATTTTTCTTCCTCTAGTTGGGTATAGTAATCGGTTCCTTAGTACCAATACTCGATAATGTAGGTCTGAACACTCCAACTCTTGTAGTTGGAAAGGATTACTGCTCACTTCTCAGACATTCGGGCAATCAACCAAAAGATATTTGTAGCAAGGCCCTAGTACTGTTCTTCTTTCTGCTAGCTTTTTGGCAAATCTGTTTTCTTACTCTTTTTGATTCTCCTAGCTACTCGCGACAGATTTACTGAGGTTTTGACACCAATTTGTTGAAAATATTGGCATGTTGGAAAACTAATGTTAGAGGCAGAGAATGACAATGGTTTTATATGGCTATGGAAGAGGGATGCTTTTTTTTGTCCCTTCTCTTCTTCTAACAATTGCTCTTTTTATCCCAGTAGTCTTATGCATGACCATCCTCCTATTTATAATCTTCAATCGTCTTTATTTATTAACTATGACCCTCCACTAGTTATTATTATTTTATTTATTTAAGTAATTTTTTTTATCTTCGTTTTCACTCTTTTGGCCTGAAAAGGAGGGAAATTTCATATTGTCTCGACAATCATTGAAATCAGGTGAGATCATTTTCTTCAGGTTAACAGTCTTAAGATGCAAAAACTAATCTCATCTCATTATTTCCTTTCATTGTAAACCATAACAACCAACGAGGTACATAAAATATTACACATATACACATTTATATTAACACTTACATATGTACAGATACAAGAGATGTCAAGCTGCAAGCATTCACCATAATTTCAAGTACCTTATACATTAACACACCAGAACAATGAATTATCAGTTGATATTCACGTTATTATTTCATGTATCCCTTTTATATCTTCGCGACAAAATGAACTGTAACTTGATCATGTAGAGACCTTCAGTCCACACACTGTGTTTTTCAGGCATGAAACTCATTTGTATTAGATATATGATGCAACGCTACTTGAGAAATCTCAACCAAGGAGGTTACAAGCTAGAGAAGAATCTAAACAAGGAGTTTCCAATATCTCATACATACAAAGGTTCCAAAGACATATAAAATCATCATTCCACAGACAGAAGTCCCAAATTAACATCAAGAATATAGGAAAAATGAGTAGTCTAGCAAAAAATTTCCATTAACAAAACAAAAGGAAGAAAACTTACCAGATAAATTTGGTTTACGAAGACTATAAAAAGGTAGCGGAAATAAGAAAAGAGAAAACGAAAACCAAAGAAATCCAGTGCTCACCAGAGATCCAAACCAAGCCGATGGCTCCAAATAGCAAGCTCTCCTCGAACAGTTATTTCATCTGCATCACAAGTTAAAAAAAAAAAAAGGGAAATTCGTGGTGAGACAAACACATTATTGGTCAGAATCCGCATTGATTCTGTATTTATAATGCTAAGACCAAGCACGCGTAAACAAAAGATGCCTGACAATCACCATGCGAATGATCTAAATTCTCGTTCTCTTCTTATATCTCTCCAACGAATCGCGAATCGCCGGCCGATCCACTTCGTCGCTCCTCGTGAAGATTGATTTCCGACAGCACGTGTCGATTGCCGTCGCTCGGCGGCGAGAAATCGAGCTCATGCATAGAAGGAAGCGGAACCGTACCGCACCGTCGCTCGCTCGAAACGGCGGCGGAGGGGCGTAAGTTTCGCGGGAACAGAGGGTTGGGGCTCGAGGCGAGATCGCAGGGGGAGGGGAGGACGATCGGAAGGATGCGAGGCGAGAGAAGACGGGGGACGAAGGTGAAACGATGCTTATTCATGCGAGGAGAAATGGGAAAAAGCTCGTAAGACGAGAAAATCTCGTGAAGGAGAACGAGGGAGGGAGGGAAGGAGCGGGGGAGGGAGGATTAGGGCTTTTATAGATGGCCAAAAGTATTATATAATCTACGGTTTAAATATGATTATTTCTTATAAAAAAAGTTAAATTAGTTTGGACCCAAAAAAAAAAGTTGAATTAAAATAAGTAATATAAGGAATAGCAAATTTTTTCTCGATTAATCAATTAAGGAGTCTCTCTAGAACATTCCTTAAAAAATTCAAGTTGAAATCATATATAAAAATGTGTATGACTCTACGATTAATCAATTAACAAGTCCCTCTAAAACACTACTTAAAAAATTCAAGTTGAAATCATATATAAAAATATGTATATGACTCTTCCTTATGTTTGCATAGACAATATGTTCACATCTTAATATATATATTCTACATAACATTACTTTGAAAAAGAAAATTCATCAGGTCAATGATCAAAAATAATAATAATTTACATCCTCACCGATTATTGGCAAGTAAAAGAATTTACTTATGAAATCAACTCAAATATACATGTTATGCATCCAATCATAAATGTGTAAATTTTGTCATAGTGATGGTGATTTAGTAATAATCTGGAAAAAAAAAAAAAAAAAAAAGGAATCTTACAAGCCAACGTCCCTAACTCTTGTTTGTTGACCGAACAAATAAACAATTAAATGATTTCTTCACCCGTTATCTTTCCTAAGTACACAACACTTTGAGACTTGAAACGCTTGAAGAATATCATCGAATGTGCTTAGTTAATAATTTAAAAGAATTAGAAAGAGAAGATTATTAATGAAGTATTGGTTGGCCTGAAGTTTTGCATCCTTTCTTTTCTTTCTCTAATTATTTTTCAAGGGTTTCCAATTCTACAATAATCCTCATCGAAGTTGAGATGAGGACATATCATGTGACTTTTATACGATGGTCACTTGAACATCATAACTTTCTTTCAATCACGTAGTATCATAATCTCTGGAAAAAAAAAATCGTTACTTGAGTATCATAACTTTGAGTTGATTACTTAAGTGCTGTAAATTTTAAAAAACGTCCACCCAAGTATCAGAAATCTCACATGACATGCCACTTGTAGCAATCATTTTTTTAAAATGTCATGGCATTCAAATGATTGATGACTCAAATTACAGGGAAAAAAAAATTATGGCACTCAGATGAGTGAGCCTAGTAAAAGTTATGACATTTAAGTGATTTAAAAAAAAATTATGGCATATGAGCGCCGTATTAAAGTTATGCCATTTGTAATTTACTTCTCCCCAACAAAGTGATTGAATTTGGGGACAAAACTTGGGCGCACGCATTATTTACCCCCTTCCCTTATATAGCTTCTTTGCCTTGGCTTCCTTTGCTCTAGGAGTGAACATAACGAGTTACTGTACAAACGACCCTTGTTGCCTGCTAATTAAATAACCGATTACTACTTATAAATTATGGCCATTAGGTTCAAATTTGCATCTTCTTACTTTTTTAAGAAAAAATAATTAAAAGTTGATTCCACAATTACCACATGAAGTTTTCCCACTATTCTGATTCGATCTTCCTATCTCAATACGTCTCATCTCCCTTTGTCTCTTTTCCTTTTTCACTTTGCAGATGGTTTTTTTAATGTGCATTACATGCTAGTGTTACAGGTTGTCAAGGTCCAACAAGCCAAGAGATGGCTAAGATGACCAAGCCTTGAAGTTTCTAGGGATCTAGAGTTTTCATGGATATTTCTAAATACTGATAGGGTAAATAAAGGAATGAATTCTGGATCTTGTTATAATAGGGTATATGATGATCAGGAAGATTGGATCTCCATGGTTAGGTAAAGGAGGGATCTATTGTTATAATTAAAGTGGCTTAAGTATGTATAAAATCCCTTTCTCCTCATTTATGGCATCCAACCAGCAATAGAGCATTTCTCACAAACATTCTACTATCCAGGATGAGCAAGTGAGGGAGCGATACATCGAAAGAAAGGCTGATTTAGGCGACTTTACTAAGGGAAAGTTAAGCTTAGGCAACTCTATTAAGGGGTGAATGAGTCATCTAGAGCCTAAGTGCCGCATGAACGTGATCTGAATTGTCAGCCCGTGATAAGTGGTATCAAAGTAAGTTGTAAAAGAGTGTGGTGAGAGTTGGAAGTGCACAACAAGTGATCCAGGGAATGTGGAACCCGATGTTACCGCTCTACCTACCGTTAGAGATAAGGCTCAAGAAAGAAAATCGTGGGAAAGCTAAGAGAACTACTTCAAAGGGTTTCATGTGCACCTTTGAAGAAAGGCTCACCAAAGTACCGATGACCGTGGGCAACTTAAAGAATGGGTTCGATGACTTAAAAGAGCGGCAACAAGGTCAAAGAGACGCTTCGGGGCGAGTTCTCAAGAGCCTCGAATCAACTCGTCAACCCATTGCACGAGAAGAATGATTCTCCCAAGTCCATTGTGGAAGACCATCGAGAGGTTAGAGATGGTAAGAAAATAAATAAATAAATAAATAAATAACTGAAAACTTGCAAGACGGCTGTGGCGAGCAGAGTGTAGTCACCATGATGCCGACTTTGAGGATGGACGAAGTGTGAGAAGTTCAAGGGAGACCAATCTGCCAGGAGGTGGACAGCTCCATATAGGGCAAGGAACTTTGCCGAGGAGCTTGACACCACAATATGGGGCAAGGAACTCAATGGAACGATTCTTCAAAACCGTGGGAATCAAGGACAAGGTAACTAACCTATGAACTGCTACCATCTATCTAACTGATGTTGGTACGGGAGTTTTAAGGATGGATGGTCACAAAAAAGCCATGATAAAAATTCAAACGATGGGAAAAAGAAATATAGCATAGATATGTTCAGATTAAGAGAATGGAAGACAACTAATTAGTGCTAGTGATGACGGCACCAAGGAACATGACGGCAAGGTAGAAGATGGGAAAGGAGATGGAGTTGGGGGAGAGGAGGAAGACAACATTGCCCTTGCAAATGCCCATGGTGGAGAGGCGAGAGGCGAGGGAGTCAATAAAACGCCAGAGCACGCGGAGAGGGACGTAGAGGCCGGAGGTGTCCATGAAGGCAGTGGAGCCACTGTGGGAAACAAGAGGAGACGGAAGTCATGATGTCGAGGAAGGGGTTTGGGGAGGAGGGGAATGGATCGCACTTGCTACAAAAGGAGGAGCTGGAACCGTGGAAACTGCTTTTGGAGAAGTTATGGAGTGGGTTGGTCACTATTGAAGCTGAATCACGACTTCCTTGAAAGCTTGAGGGTCAAGCCAAGTAATCTATGTTATGGGACTATAGAGAGAAGAAAGAAAAGAAAGAGAATGACTTTTAAGGCTAGGTCATCGTCCACAATAGACTTCCTTTTTTATTAGAAAGCCACATAGACATTAAAATTTCATATAAAAATAAAAAAGTCACATAGTATGAACTGCCGAAATTGTTGCCAAAAACATTTCAGTGGTCATTTCTTCTCCAATTTGGCACTTAAGTGATCTAACAAAAAAATTTGACACCAAAGTGAGCGTTGTTCAATAATTATGACACTTATAGGAGCATTTTCCCATTACTTATGATTGAATGGGAGAAACCTCCAAGTGGCAAACAAGGATTAAGAGAGGAAGCCAATCAAATGTTTCTTTTGCAATGGCCCACATCTTTGTTGAGATTGCTCAAAGAAGAATAGGCTTTTTACAATATTCTTTAGGAGCCAAGACAAGAGAATCGGGAAGTGCGGATTGGGGTGTTGAAGCTATTCAACTTATTAAGGTTTCAAGTATAAGCCTTTATGATCGAGTTTGTCAATTTTTAGAAGACAAGTTGGCAATACAAAACTCCATGCCTTAATTGACACAGATGCAACGAACTAGTAATGTCTAATTAAGCAGCAAAGAGTTTCCATCTTCAAGTGGAGCCAACCAAATATTGAATGGAGGCCGTCAATTCAAAAGATGTACTATTGATTAGCCTTGTTTGATGCGGATATAAGCGTCAGAGAATGGAAGGGGAAGTTCACTACTAAGGTAGTTCCTCTTAGTCAATCACTACTAAGGTAGTTCCACTTGATGACTAATATCTTGTTTTTTGTTATAGATTCTTCGCTAGGATGTCCTCATTAACATAAGGACCGAGTAGCTTATTCTCGTGCTGCGACATTCCAATCTATGTTGCCAATAGTTCACAGATTGACGACAACAGAGGCATCTTTGATATGACGCGTGAAGGGAGGACCGAGAGTTAAGGTGCCGTGGCCAAGTTGAGGGCAAAGAGAGGGCGAGGCCACAACTTTGGAGAGGTTAAGGTGGAGTTTGAGTGGTTCAAGCCAACCTTAGGAGAAATCTATCCATATGATTTTTCCGGAAGTGGGGAACTTGCTAGGCAAATTAGAGTTGCCAAGCTGAGGGAGAATCCCTTGTGGAGCAAGTTAGGGTTCAAAAGCCATGGGGACCTTGAAGTCAAGAAGCGAAAGACTAAATGGCGTGGATGGAAGAATTGCCAACCATCGAAGGAGCTAATGATCTAAGGGAAGGAGGCAATTGAGCAAGCAAGAACTCCGAGTCAAGAGCAACGAGTGAGGCACTCAATTAGGTGGGAGAAATTGTCACACCAAAGGTTTTCAAGGATTGACAAGTTGGGGCGACAACCAAGATGATTGGGCAAGACTTGAAACTTTTAATCATTAATATTGTAGAATATTCCTCTAAGTTTGTGTGTACTTCAAAATAATCCTGTATTCTATGGGCTAGATTGTGATCATGAGATTAGATTTCCACCATTAAATTAAGGAGGTGCCTATGATTGTAACTAGAAGAGCTTGAGAATATATAAGTTTCCCCAATATCATCCAACAATCCAATAAGCCATAAAGCATTCTCTCTGAAATACTCCTCTCTCTACAATCCAAGGTGGACAATTTGTGAGTGAGCAATATTTCAAGGAGAAGGCTGAGCTTAGATTACTCTACTAAGAGGTGAATGAGTCATTCAAAGACTGAGTGAAACACGTTAGTTATCTCAAGTACTAACCCATGAACCAAGTGTATTTGAAATTAATAATGTTCAATAAATTCATTCAAATTTGAGTTAATCTCTAACTTCAACCTGACTTATTTCGTAAACACGAATTGGTTTTGCAACTTGCAAATTCACAATCCCTCTCTATCTACTTCCTTTTCTAACTAAATTCATTTTCCATAAAAGTAATGACTAACCAAATACCTTTCCCTTGAAATTTTCTTTAACTACATTCATTTTCCATAAATAATATCAATACATGTCACAAACACTTCAACATCTTGATATTCATGAACACGTGACGGATTATCGGTATAGCCTGGGATCTTTACAAGATATAAGGGCATTGTTATATTACTTGAAAATAGCCTCCTTGGCATATGTCAGCTTATGTCATGGCCTATCAAGCATCAAGTTTAAGCCAAAATGATACCGCAAAACCGACTGTAATACTATTATTATTATGTAAAAATCATTAAGAAATGCCGTTGATCCGGCGACAGAATCTTAAGTGTTATACATGGTATAATAGCTGCACATGATGCTTTCTCTGATCAACGAATCCTATTCATTCTCCCACTTATCCTCTATAGGGTTTTCTTTCTGTAAGAAAAATAATATTTTCCTTCTTATCAGCCAATAGGGAGAGAAAGAGCTCACACACTACCTTTTTCTAATTCTTTTAGGCATAAAATCCGCTTATAATAGACATATGCTGCTAAACTACTCGACTGGAAATCTCAAACAAAGGAGGTTCTGAACTAAAGGAGCAAATCAATTGCCTATCTCTCATACGTAGAAAAGTTCCAAAAGCAAACAAAATCCATCATTCCGTAGACGAAAGTAAATTAAGCTTCAGGACCATAAAAGATAGCGAAAAGCGGAAAAGTGAGGACTCACCGGAGATCGAAATCAAGCCGATAGCTTCAAAAGCAAGCTCCCGCCGAACACCAATGGCGTCTGCATCATAAGTTCGAAAAACAAAGAAACTCGCGGTGAGACAAATACTCCACCGGTCACGATTCGTACCGATTCTGTACGTACGACGCCTGAATCAAGCACGCATCGGAAAACATGCCCGATCATCGCAATGCGAAATGATCAAAATTCTCGGTTTCATCCTCATGTTTCTCCGACGAATCGGGAATTGCAGGTTCGATCTACTTCCATCGCTCCTCGTGAAGATTGATTGATTCACGACGGCGCGTGATCGGTTTCCATCGCTCGGCGGCGAGAAATCGAGCTCATGCACAGAAGGGAGAGGAACCGTACCTTCGTCCGGTCGTCATTGCGTGCTCGGAGCGGCAAGCGGAGGCCGCTTGGTTTCGCAGGCGCGAGGCTCGAGGCTTGAGGCTCGAGGCGATATTTCTGATGCGACTGGGGGGAAGGGACGATCGGGAGGATGCGAGGCGAGAGAGGATGAACGGAGGAGGCGAAATGGAGCTTCGCTCCGGCGAGGAGCGACGGGAAAAGCTGCTGCGAGAAGAAAGTTCGTGAAGGAGGAGAGCGAACGCGAAAGAGAGAGAGAGAGAGAGAAAGAGAGAGAGAAATGGAGGAAGAGGGGATTTATAGATGGCGATGATGTTGTTTGGGAAGGTGGCCCCACTTCATCGAGCCAAAATTATTATTGAATTAATTAATTATGACATGATTAATTGTCGTTGAAAAGAAACAAAAGTTAGAAAATTAGTTTGAACCCCAAAAAAAAGTGTTGAAGTAATTTGAACCCAGAGGAGGGTGAGAACAAGCACAAGTTTTCTGGAGATCGATGATGGGCCACTATTTTAAGTTCAATTTGCATCTGCCCCCTTTTTAAAAAGGAAAAATGAAAATTGATTGGACATTGATTCAATAATTGACGCTTTTAGTTTTTTTCACTATTTTGATCTGATCTACCCCTCTCAATAACTATTTCATCTCATTTCACCATTATGTCCTCTTTTTTTAGGCAAAGCATATAATTATAGATGTGAATCGCAATAATACTAACGAGTTGATTTATTAGCCAAAGGCCTCAACCCGATTCATATGATTTCCATAAATCAGTTCAAAACGTGTGCAATCAACATCTCTTTATGTCTATTTATTATTCTATCCAATTCATTTTTCTAATCAATGACCAATTAAATGCATATACCCATCTCGAATTTTTCTTCAACTATATTTATTTTTTGCAAAAGAAATAAAAAATCACATCAACACGTATCACAAATATTGTAATATCTTCTTCTTCGTGTTGCCAAAGTCTAATCACTTATCAATATGATATTGTGTTTTCATTCGGGTTAACAATATTTTCATATGGAAACAATTTGAAAAAAAGACTTATCCGTATATGTCAACTCCGTGAAATGATGATACAAAATAGCAAGATGGCCAAACATTTGTCCCTTCAAAATCCAAAATACGAAAGTCAAATTGCTATTAACACGAAAGTTTTGAAGAGGGGTGATTAATTTCGATGCATGATATTATAGTCGCATAAAATACCTTCTCAAGTGGATAAAATATATTAATTTTTTTTTATCGGCAGAAAAAGAAAAGGAGAAACGGCACTCTCCACGGACTCTCCGCTTACTAGAAAGTGGCGTCGGTGGAATCCGCCGAGCCGCTCAGCTCGGGCGCCCGATGTTTCGTGCGCCGTTAATTGAACAGCGTGGGGGACCAATAGCGCGGCTGGCTTTGCAGCTCGAACAAAATCTTCTTCATTCTCGCCCCAAAAAAACGTGGTTTTAGGGAGAAGAAAGTCGTGGCCAAAACTACTCCTCACACGTGTCGCCCCCACTGTCGGCCACGCGAATCCGGCTACGACCATCCCATAAGTAGGTCTCCCCATCGTGGGCCCTGGCGGCGAATGGGAATCGAACACGTAGTCTCCGTCCCCGCCTTGCATTTATCCATTAGAAAAATCCCCGTCGGGGCTCGCTAATCTATTCGCTTTTGGAGGCATCCCCACCTAAGGAGACCCCGATGCCGACGTATTAAATAAAACGCAAGGGGAAAGAGAAGGAAAAAAAGAAAAAGAAAAAAGACGATCTCACCTGTCGGAGCCACGTGTTCTCCTGCCAGACTGTGGTCAGGGAGTTTCAATGATTCGCAGGTTAGAAAAGTCGTACCAAGTACGAAGATATTTTCGGGGGATGATTGTACAAGCTGAGCCGAGATATTTTCTGGTTGAGGTGGACAGGAAAATATTAAAATATTAGCGAGAGGGTTTTGCCTGGATTCCTATAATATAGTTGGAATAATTGCGTTTTGTACCAGCATCACGTGAAAAAAAATTCCAGCCAAAGTGGGGGGTTGAGAGCCCCACCAATCAAGTAAAAGGGCGTAAAGCCATCTGTCGATGAACAGTGAAAAGATTAGGAAGGTTTAAAGGGAGAAAAATCCGATCACGAAACTACAATTGTACGGGATTTTGCTTTTATGATTTTTCAATTCGCTAATGAATTTATTGGAGCACATGTCATATACTGTCTCGTTCTTTTGAGGTGACATTACAATGAGATGCTTTTTAACTAAAGTTTTATCATTTCACTTTAGTTTTGCAATAACAACATAATGCAAGGGAAGAGCTCATTGAGGCATTTATAGAGTACATTGCATTCTAGTGTAAACCTTGATCTCGCTTGATAAATGATCTATTGAGATAGTGACACGTACTTAACAAAACAAAAGAAAGATATAGTGACACATTTACTTTAATTGGTTTTATAAATCTATTTTATATTTTTAGCAACAAAGTGGATTTGGTCGGTAAAGTAAATCGCTAAATATCATCCCATTCACATCTCAAATTCAATGGACAAACATGTTCAATCATTTCAACTGATGCTCTATCATCATAAAACAAAGTTCACCATCCTTGAGTTCATGAGCACATTACACACTTGACCTTCATATTTTCGATAGGTTTGAAGATTAAAAAAGCATAACAATGAGGACTTCGGGCACACATTTTTATGTGGAAATGTCTATTTTCACATATAGCCTCAAAATCATAACACGCGTGCATTGCATCGGAGATAACTAATCAACTAGAGCCATGGACTGAGGGAGGTAAGTAGGGCTACCTGACCTCCTATCAAAAGAACATTTTGATATACCTTGTAAATATGGGGGAACAAAAATATTGATGACTAATATGCACTTCTTTAAATTTATAGAGAAGATCAAGCATAGAATTTATGTGAAAGTGTATAAATTTGTCAAAAATTTTCATGCAAAAAATTAAAAATTGACAACATAGTAAGCAGATAAGTTTCGCCTCAAAAGAATTTTAAATGATAAATAGATAAATTCAAATATATTCAAGAAGTTTTCGTACCCAAAATTTAAAATTAAAAAAAAAAAAAAACAAACCTTCTAGAAGAACTGAGTCTTGCCACTTGTACAAGGAGCGATCCGCACTTTTTCTGAACGCAGCATGGGAATAATATCTTAATATGGGCCGGATTGTTTTTGTGTGTACTGAGGGTATGATGTGTCTCCTCACCACTTCTCGCCCGGTCCAATGAGAAATCCTCAGCAATCACGATGAAAATCTCGACAAAATCCAACCAAAAACTGGCTAGAAAAGACGAGAATGCTCGTGACAGTGCCACGTAAACGTAATTAGAGAACCTAGTAACTTGGTGCTCCGCCAAGATTCGGCGCCTTCGTGGAGGACGGTGATTGGGTGGAGGGACAACGAAGGTTCGACATCATCGATCGCTCCTCCTCCGACGCATACGTGTCCCGGCTTCTACCTCCATCCAGCCAATCGACGGGCGACGCACGTAGTAAAAAATCGCTTTAGATTTTAGAGGTCCTGACGGATGTAAAGGAGACATCTCGGGCAGCTGTCGGAAGGGAGGCAAACATTCTACGACTCTCCCGGTCGCAAATATGATATTCGAAAGAAGGCCGATGCTCTGTACACATCTGCCCCCACTCTGTTTTTCGTGCCGAGAGCGACGGGTTCGAGCAGGTTCGAGCTGGTACCTTTCGATTTCATCTGCTGTTGTCGTCTTTACCGCCTCCCAATTCCACGTGCCTCGGATAAGAGAACCTCATTTTTGCTTTGGTGACTTCGTTTGACTGGGGTCGTCTGAATGAGATTGCCCACGCTTGTTGAGAGCTGACATTTGAACTTATTTCACACCTATTTTGTCCATCATTAATGATGTAACAAGTCGATTAATAATTATAACCCCAAAATATGATTTTTATTAATCATGGCATCTGATTTCCTCCGAGCCGGTCTTTGTGGATTGAAGGCGTTTGAGCAAGATGGGCTTGTGCACCGCGAAGAGAACAAGCTCCTCTGAATTTTCTTTCGGGACGATCCATCGATGATTAAATTAGATAAGTGCGTGTAATGAGAGGAAAAGCAAAATTAGCTAAAGTGATGCGAGAATATTCAACTTAACTTTGTTGACCAACTTAGCCTAATCGATGTTCATTCAAGTCAAGGTAGATTTCAATCATAACTTGCTTTAGTGGATCAAGAATGAAGTTGTTGGGGAGAAAACTTATCATTAAAAAGTTGTCGATTCTTCCATTGCTTTTCAAAGTTATCAATTCACCATTAATCAACAACATATTGATGGGAGGCTATTTTGAGCTATTTCTTGGTTATTTGTTGAAGCTCAATTCTGGTCAAGATTGATGGATAAATTTTGGAAGACAAACTATAAGGCTAAAGAGTTAGGATTCCGAGTCTTTATGTATTTATTACATTTCATAGTTCTTATGTGTTTTAAATACATTTTCTGGTTATTAGGTCTTTGAATGCTTCATGGTTTCCATGTCTCTATAATATTCGTCTATTTTCTATGTCGTAGCACCCTTATAAATGGAGGAGAGTTCTCCATTGTAATGCAAATTTGGTGATTATATAAGGATTCCTCCACGTGAATGAATATTTATCTGATACGTTATCCAATGTCATTAGTGGTGACTCAAATAGTTCTTTATCCTTAACCGATGGAGCAATTTTTTATGCATTAGTGGTAAGTTGCTATCTATCTAGATTCTTTATTCTTAGATGGTGACTTGTGCATTTTTGTTTCAGTGGTGAACTGTCCACATCCTTTGTCCTTTATACACCATTCTATTATCACTTAACACACCCATTCATATACTTCACCGAAAATTCCCCATTCCGAAATCACTTGTTCACACACTCAGAGCTAAGGCTTGTTACCTTGTACTCTTAGTGAGAGCGAGTGCCAGAGGCTAGCTCTCTAAATATGGGCCACTAATTTTTGGGCCCTGCATTTAGAGCCCAATAATATTCGCAAGATATAAAGCCATGGGAATTGGACTTACTCTTGATACTGTCCTCGAGTAGAACCCAAGCTCGACGCCCAATCTTTGTTCACATCATGTTACATCACAGTCGCACGAGTAAATATATACTATTCTTTCAATTTCTCATTAGATTGTGCTGATTGGCAACAAAATGTAATAATTAGATAAGATTATTTTATAAAATCTTCCGATGCAGTGATTCTATTGTTATATGCAAGTTTTTCAAATTCACATTATGATAAATTTGCGACGACGACTTTTTTTATATTTTAAAATAATATAGTCAAATTTTTTGGCTTTACTTAAACAAAAACAACGACATATATTCATCCATTTCCCGTGCCATATAATTTTTATTTTGTCTATTACTAGGAGATTAGAAGTCTTTTCTAATTTTTTTCGATTTTGCACGTGCCCGACAATCTAGAGGTTGATCCGTGGAAGCCACTGCCTTGACCTTATCATTTTCCTGAACCCAGCCTAGTATGCTAGGAGAAGGGCTTCACGGGGATCAAAAGTGGGACCCTAACCCTGTAAAGGGCTTGGCTGGATTACCCAATGAGACCTTTATCTATTACGACCTCCCCCCACTTGCCTATAAATGGCTTGTGAGGAGAAGTCCTCCTAAGATGGTCATTTCAGGAGGGAGCAGTTTAAAGACTTACTCAGGTCTAACCCTCTCTATCTGCTCATAGAACGATAGAATCAGAACAAGAGATGATGGCAGATTCTTTTTTAACTAAAGTAGAACAGTACTACTGCTCTACGGTACAGGTGAGTTGTATAGGTCTTGCAATGACTGGTTTCTCTTCAACGCGGCACATTTTGTCGCTGTACATTCCGAACAGATGAAATCGTCGGATTTGCTGTCTGCGTAAATTATGATACTTGAATTAAGAGCGCAGTCTTTTGAGAAAAGATGATCTCGGTTATGAAGAATAACGATTTCATCTGTTAGGCTTCATGAGTTTATCAGACAGAAAAAAGCTGCGGTTTGCTGCCATGCCATTTGACGAAAATCATCAAACGCATACTCGGAGAGATCGCGGGGAACAGCTCGGAATTGCAATGTACACAGTACGTTCTGTCAATTATATTCATCTTACAAGCAACCGAATTAAGATTAACATTGTAACAAGTCTTGTCAACAATTTGCACGGATATGGCACTAATAATTCTCCTATATTTTGATAATTCTATTGATTATCCATCACTCTCAATATTGCACGGATATGGCATGAATATGACACGGATATGAATAATTTTAGGATAATTATCCTATATTTTAATAATTCTATTGATTATCCATCTCTCTCAATATTGCATGGATATGGCACGAATATGACACGGATATGGCACATATATCTCTTTTGCAATTGAATGTCCAGGCAAAATCACTCCCATTATGTACTCCGTGATGATACCTAGAGTTTGCAAAAGCAATAGAATCAGCATGAGGGACTCTTTGAACAAAGAGCAACCCAATATGCTAAATCAATTAAATCATAGAAAACTATAATAAGGCTTTTCACCTTATTCATGGTGGTTGTTATAGTGCTGATTGAAAGAGTGAAAATGAAGACAAGAGCTGTTGCAAAGAGCAGACCCCACCATGGCATTTGGACATCCTTTTTAAGGACGGTACGGAATATCAAAGAGACGATGATTGTCATTGCGAGTAGTATGTAGAACTACTATTGTGGAATGTCTTTGTAGTTTCTCATTAGTTTTGTGTGAATATCCTCTTTTCCTTCCGAAGATGCTCGATATCGATCATATATCTCTCTAAACGAAAAATTCTTACTAGTCATTATATCATGTTATAAATAAGATTTGCGATGCAAACAAAATTCATATCACACATGAAAAGGGAAAACATCCACGCCAAGCTGAGAACAACGCATTATCTATGAAAGAGGAAGATGATTTTTACCTCCCATAGAACAAGGCCACACCATGTCCAAAAAGAAAAAGAAAAAGAAAAAGAACAAGGCCACATGAGTGAGGGTCGAAACAATAGTGGCCAATCCGAAGCCATACGTGAGCACAAATAACTGCTCATATGAATCTTCCCTAGATGCGCATACTCCGTCTAGTGTAACTCAAAGTTCTTATTAATGATCAGCATAATATTATACTCTTGGCCTTGCGCGGTGAATAAATCTAAAGAGAATATCGGGAATGTCTTGGCGTTGTACGCGTTCAGCCCCCAGTAGGCGATAGGTATGACAACATACATGATTAGCGCAAAGCCAACAAAGACGTTCACTATGGCAAAGAAGGGGCATATTAGTGGACTCAGCAATAAGGAAGACACCGTTGACTAGTCCAAAGTGAGGGCAGCATAGCCGAGCCCGTTAAGGCCTGACCCAATATGTTGGGCCGTGACAAAGTTAAGGAAGGCCCAGCAAACCAACGAGATGCTCAATAGGGACTGGAGCAGGAGCCCCAGGACCAAGTATCACAATAAGCTACACACCATTGCGATCACAAGAACTTGACCCTTGAGAATCTGTATCCTGCCTTGTCTTCCTCCGTCTCCTTCTCGTGTAGTGTCTTGCAAATTTTTGCACATCATGGAAAGAACTCTTTGATCAACTAAATTGCATGCATTTTGGCAAGAACGAGAGACACAATTCCTCCAAAATATATGATGTGACACTCATCGTTCACTCCCTTTACTTGAAAGAGGGAGATTTGAACGAGAGTACTAAATCACCACATTTGGAATTAAGAACCGGATCAGTACTTACCTATTCCGGTAAAATGGAATTAGGAATAGCCAGTATTGGGTCCAATTCCATGTGGGTTTTGATTCTTTTGCACACCCCAAATCATAGGTAAATAAGAAAATCGCTAATTTTACCTCAAACATAACCAAACATATGAACTGCGTTAGAATTTTATCTATAACTAAGTTAAAAAAGCATAAGCACTTCAAACGGAAGCAAATATATGTAAATTATATTGAAATAATTTTTACCTTTTGGAACGAGTCTTGTCAACAATGGGCGCCAATCAAACATGGACTGGATGGATCATGCTTCGGGTTAGCTCAATTTCTTAGGAGCTCTCGATTAATGAAAAGAGAGCACGCAGCTTAATCCTACAGTCCTAGTAGAGTCCTAGTAGAGTAATTAGGCAAGGGAGATCTTCTTTTTCCTTAACTTTTTCATTCTCAGTACCGGTCGTTCGTACGTTGAGTAATACAGTAGAATCAGGGTCCTTAAAGGCATAAAGCCTAAGAGAAATTATCACCGCTTTCACATTTATTATTTGCCAACGATTCCTTGTTTTCTCTCGTGGCCAACCAAAAAATAAAATAAAAAGTAAATGAAGGACTTTAAAGCAAATTCATGTACGTAGCCAGGCCGCAGGCCAACTAGTGAAGATCTGCAGTAGTCAAAATCAGAAAAACAAGCTTTGTTGAGAGAATGAATGCTTATATACTGCCTGGTTCACATGGAAAAGACCCTAATCCTGTACTGGTGATAAAAGTGAGTGCAGAAAACAATGAAGGAGTCCACGTTGAGCAAAAAGAAGGGCGGTCTTGCTGGTTGGCATCCTGTTCAGCTAGCTAGGGAGAAAAAATTCTTGCATTGAGATGGACGTTGCAGCTATTCGAAAGGCCATTCATAGTTCTATTTGAGAGAATTAAGTCGTCAAAGGACAGGGCAAGCATCTATGGAAATACCCTGCCCCGTCAGGCAAGTCGCGAGCCCACGGTCCTCGGGATCAACATCCGGGTTGGAGCCCCACTAGTGTAGGTTCCGGTCCTCTAATTTTAGGATAATGCTCCTATATTTTGATAATTCTATTGATTATCTATCTCTCTCAATATTGCACGGATATGGCATGAATATGACACACGGATATGGCACATATATCTCTTTTGGCGATCGAATGTCCAAGCAATATCACTCCCATTATGTACTCAGTGATGATACCCGGAGTTTGCAAAAGTAATAGAATCGGCTGAAAGAGTGAAAATGAAGGCAAGAGCTGCCGCAAAGAGCAGACCCCACCATGGCATTTGGACATCATTTTTAAAGACGGTATAGAATATCAAAACGACGATGATTGTTATCACGAGTAGTATGTAGAATCACCACTGTGAAATGTCCTTGTAGTTTCTCATCAGTTTTGTGTGAATATCCTCTTTTCCTTCCAAAGATGCTCGATATCAATCATATATCTCTCTAAACAAAAAATTCTTACTAGTCATTATATCATGTTATAAATAAGATTTGCGATGTAAGCAATTCATATCACACATGAAAAGGGAAAACATCCACGCCAAGCTAAGTAGAACGCATTATTTATGAAAGAGGAAGAGGATTTTTACCTCCCATAGAACAGGGTCACATGAGTGAGGGTCAAAGCAATAGTGGCCAATCCGAAGCCATATGTACTCTGCCTACTTCGCCTTGTCTAACTCAAAGTTCTTATTAACGATCAGCGTAATATTATACTCTTGGCCTTGTGCAGTGAATAAATCTGAAGAAAATATCGGGAATGTCTTGGCGTTGTTATTCTAAAGCCAGCATCCTTATACTTCTCATAAATTGTTGTACTAAGACTTTAAATATCTACATACAAAAAGCTGTTCCTAAAATGTGTTATGTAATTGAAGTCAGCAGAAAGCATATATCTTTCGGTTTGCATCCAAGAAGGCCGGAAATAAAGAGGAGCTGATGCAACACCATAGAAACTTACTTGGTCTGTTGAGAATTGCATCCGTATTTCAGTTGAAGTATCGAATTTTCTTGTACGACATTTTTCTCTGCATTGTGCTCTATTGTCGTTTGAAAGAATTGAGAAGAATATGTCTATGTCAATTTCATATTTGCTTATTATTTGTCATTTTAGGATAATTCTCCTATATTTTGATAATTCTATTGATTATCCATCTCTCTCAATATTGCACGGATATGGTATGGATATGACACATATATCTCTTCTTGTGCATATCTCATTCGAGATATTATGTTAAAATTATTATCTAGCAAACTTTATAAATAGGCAGATATGTTATTCATTAATATATACTGAAATATACCAAAAAAATTCGTATTTCTTTTTTCTGCTTTATTATTCTCAACTTCTCATGGCCAATACAACAAAGAAAATTGAAGGACTTTTAAAGCAAATTTATTTTCATTGCCATGCTTCAGGTCTACTAGTGAAGATAACAAGATGTGCACTAAGATGGATACTGCAGCTGTTTGTGAGGACGTTCATAGTTCTATTCCAGAGAATAAGTCGTCAAAAGACGGGGCAACCGTCTATAGAAATGCCCTTCGCTGTCGGACAGGTTGCGAGCCCGCAGTGCTCAGGATCAACATCTGGGTTGGAGCCCCACCAGTGCAGGTTCCGATCCTCTATCCCAAAGGCAAAGTAAATGACAACAGCCATGAACGCAACACCAGCATCTAGGGCAGCCGAGAGGATGTAATTGTACCTCTGCCACCACCTCTTCCGGTACCTGAAAATGAAGAAGTTGAAGATTGTCCCCACGACAATCCACGAGTTGTAGTTCAGAGCCGTTGCAGGAGGCATAGCAGCGGTGGCACCAAGAAGGACAGGGAGATTGATGAGGGGAATCCACGACTGCTTGCGGAACGACTTGTGCAATAACCACACTGCAACCGGACCTAGCAAGCCACCGAGGAAGAACCAATTAAGGGCCTTATAGACTCCTTCGGAGCCAAAGATCCTCTTCGGGCCTACTAAGCCCCAGATCACAGATGCGTCGAAGAAGACACGGTCATTGGGACATGTCCAAGGGCTGTTGGGTGGGAGGACATTCTTGTGGCAAATGTTGGTGATGGAGTCCAAGAGCCACCACGCCACGCCAAGGTTGACAGTTCCAGCAACAATCGTTCCAATGAACTAAAACATGCGAAAAGAAAACTACGTGATTATTTGAATCGCTCAACTAATTTACTGGAAAGGCTGGATTCAACTAATTTACTGGAAAGGTTGTCTCCATGGAAGCTGACTACTCATGCCCAGTTGGTACAAGGATGGACGACATACCTGAACCAAAAACATTGACCTTGGAGGGATTTTCATGTAGTGGCCCAACTTGAAGTCACTGAGGAAGGATATTGCCTGCGTCATGCTCATGTATCCATAGGTCTTGAAGCAGACATTAGCGATCGGATGTCCGGGCAATATCACTCCCATTATGTACTCCGTGATGATGTTGAGCCCCGGAGTCTACAAAAGCAATAGAATCAGCATTAGGGACTCTTTGAACAGAGAGCAACCCAATCTGCTAAATCGATTAAATCATGGAAAATTAGAATAAGGCTTTTCACCTGATTCGTGGTGGCTGTTATAATGCTGATTGGAAGAGTGAAAATGAAGGCAAGAGCTGCTGCAAAGAGCAGACCCCACCATGGCATTTGGACATCCTTTTTAAGGACGGTACAGAGTATCAGAGAGACGATGATTGTCATCACGAGTAATACGTAGAACCACCATTGTGGAATGTCTTTGTAGTTTCTCATCAGTTTTGTGTGAATATCCTCTTTTCCTTTTGAAGATGCTCGATATCGATCATATATCTCTCTAAACAAAAAATTCTCACTAGTCATCATATCATGTTATAAATAAGATTTGAGATACAAGCAATTCATATCACGTAAGAAAACATCTACGCCATGCTGAGTACCACACATCATCTATGAAAGAGGAAGAGGGTTTTTACCTCCCATAGAATAAGGCCACATGAGTGAGGGTCGAAGCAATAGTGGCGAATCCGAAGCCATACGTGAGCGCGAAGAACATGCTCATATGAATCTTCCCTAGCTGCGCATACTCCGCCTTGTCTAACTCAAAGTTCTTATTAACGATCAGCGTAATATTGTACTCTTGGCCTTGTGCAGTGAATAAATCTGAAGAGAATATCGGGAATGTCTTGGCGTTGTACGCATTCAGCCCCCAGTAGGCGATAGGTATGACAACATACATGATTATGGCAAAGCCAACAAAGACGTTCACTATGGCAAAGAAGGGGCATATCAGTGGACTGAACAAGAATGAAGCCACCGTTGACCAGTCCAAAGTGAGGGCTCCAACGCCGAGCCCGTTAAGGCCCGACCCAATCTGTTGGGCCGTGACAGACTTAGGGAAGGCCCAGCAAACCCATGAGATGCTGGACAGGGATTGGAACAGGAACCCCGGGACCAAGTACCACAGGAAGCTAAACATCATTGCGATCACAAAGAACTTGACCCTTGAGACACTGTATTGTGCCTTATCTTCCTCTGTTTCCTTTTCATGTAATGTCCTGCAAATTTTAATTAACTAAATTGCATGCATTTTGGCAAGAACGAGATACAAAATTCCTCCAAAGCATACGATGTAACACCCATTAGTTATAATCTTTACCTGAAAAGGGAGATTTGAACGAGGGTGCTTGGCCACCACATTTGCCCCGGCTCCACCACGTACTTCCTCAACAGTCCTGCCCAGCCGTACCCCAAAACCTTCCACAATGGGACAAATTATTTAATATTTCAGTTTTGTAAAGATGTCTGCCTACGTCTTGAAAATTATAGAAACACAGAGAAAATACTTTGTCCTACATTTTACTTCCACTTGAAGCATCCAAAATTAAAAGATGTGTCATTTTCTGTAAAATTACTAATGAATCTATACGTTATGAATTGTATGCTTTGGAATCTTTCGGACCTTTGATATCCATAAAAATCAAGTTGTGGTAGCCAAAAGATTCAGAAAGATTTCAAATTCACTATAAATAGATAGACTTGATTTATAATTTGACACAAGTAATGAGTTTTCAAATCATCTATTGGGTATCTAACAAATATGTTGTGTATCCAAATTACTGAGATAACAACAATCAATGACTGGGATTCACAATTAATTTTCTAAATTTTGATGAGACTCGCAATTGTATCATAAAAAGTATTTATCTATACTTTAATTGATTTTCACATTAATCATAACAGGTTTGGTTCAGCATTGTTTTTAACAAAGAGAGAATTAAGGAACCAGAAACCTGAGTAGTTATGATGAGAATCCACGAGGCGCCGAACGAGATGCTCCGGTCATAGAACGCCTTGATGATATTGACGATCCCGACTGCGTAGGCTGAGCCGTTGCCAAAGGCACTGCCGGCATTGGCAAAGATTGAGATCAGCACGTGTTCCTTCATGTTGAACGGCCCCGGGTTGAGCGAGAACTCGCTGCTGCTGAGCCCTGGGAGGCGGAACTTAGCGGTCGGGAGTATGGAGGCCATGAGCCGCCCGAGCGGGAGGGTCGCCACCTGGACGGTGATCTGGGTTATGATAAGGGGCTCCCTCCGGTAGGAGAAGAACTGATTGAGAAAGGAGAGGAGGGCACAGGAGATGAGGCCGAGCGTCCACATCCGGAACGTCCATACCGGCAGGTTTGGGTTATCGGTGTTGGGCACTGTCAGCCGGACCTCCTCCACCGGAGAGAGCTCTGACTCGTCGACGGGTGGATCCGCCGGTGGCAGCTTGGGCGGCCCTTGGACTTCCATCGCAGTCGCCATATTTTGGTGCAGGGTGTTGAAGAGAGGGTCGTTGGTGGAGTAGTGAGAAAGTAGGGCGATTGAATCGGCTTTATAAAGTCTTGAAACGAAAATAGAAGAAAAAGATTCCCTTGAAACCATTTTTTTCATAGTTAAAAAACCTAATACTAAATTCCATGTGGAGTCTTGCTCAAAAAAAAAAAAGAAATTCCATATGGAGTCCACAAATATATGTACTTATTTTTTTCCGAATAAGTTAGGTTAGCAGCGATTTGGGTTCAAAATGACAAATTTGGAGAGACAATTATTCAAAAAGTCTTAAATTTATTACATGTTTATCAATTTAATTCTAAATCTTTTAATTGTATCAATTAAACTCAAAATATTTTTATGTTTATTAAATTAAGTCTATCCGGCCAATTTTAACCGAAAATCATTGACGTGAATATTGATCATCCTACGTGATATAATCGGTACTAACGTGAGAAATTTTTAATAATAATTTAATATTTTATTAATATTTTATTTTATTTTTCCTTTGTTCATTTATTTTATTTTCTTTGTTCCTTTTTTCCAACTCTAGCCAACGAGGTAGTTGGCTGACCACCGCCGACCATGGCTGATGGTTTGTCTCGTATGTTGGGTGACGCAGTAGGATCAGGGACCATAGAGGCATTAAGCTCAACAGAGATTATCATGTGCTTTTGCATTTATTCTTTGCTGATGATTCCTCGATTTCTCTTATGGCTAACAAGGAAAATTGAAGGACGTTAAAGCGAAAATTTACATTGCCAAGCTTCAGGCCTATTATATATGATATCGTCCAAATCAGAAAAACAAGCTCTGTTGAAAATGAACGAGTACTTGCATTGCCTGGTTCACATGGAAAGCTAGAAATGCAGCCATATTTCAAGGAAAAGCCCCTAGTCATGTATTGGTGATAAGGGCAAGTGCAGAAAATTGTGAAAGGAGATCGTGTTGGGCAAAACGGAGGGTGGTCTGTTTAGGAAAGGACAAAAATAAGGTGGATTGGGAAGCCCTAGAGCCTTTCAACAACATCAGGACGAACTGTGATGGTTCTTGCAGGTTGAAGTTCTCTTCATCTAGCAAGGGAGGAACAGCAGAGGAATTTGTGCGATGCTACAGCAGCTGTTTGTAAGGACATTCATGGTTTTATTTGAGCTAATAAGCCGTCAAAAGACCAAGCAACCATCTACTGAGATACCCTTTGCTGTCGGGCAGGTCGCCAGCCTGCAGTGCTCAGGATCGACATTCGGGTTGGAGCCCCACCAGTGCAGGTTCCGGTCCTCCATCCCTAAGGCAAAGTAAATGCCAATAGCCATGAACGCGACGCCAGCATCTAGGGCAGCCGAGAGGATGTAATTGTACCTCTGCCACCACCTCTTTCGGTACCTGAAAACGAAGAAGTTGAAGATTGTCCCCACGATGATCCATGAGCTGTAGTTCAGAGCCGTTGCAGGAGGCATTGCAGCGGTGGCGCCGAGAAGGACAGGGAGATTGATGAGGGGAATCCATGACTGCTTGGGGTACGACTTGTGCAGTAACCACACCACAACCGGACCCAGCAGGCCACCAAGGAAGAACCAATTAAGGGCTCCATAGACTCCCTCGGAGCCAAAGATCCTCCTCGGGCCAACTAATCCCCAGATCACAGATGCGTCGAAGAAGACACGGTCGGTGGGGCATGTCCAAGGGCTGTTAAGCGGGAGGACATTCTTGTGGCAAATGTTGTGGATGGAGTCCAAGAGCCACCATGCCACGCCAAGGTTGATCGAACCAGCAATAATTGTTCCGATGAACTAAAACACTCAGAAAGAAATATACGCGATTATTTGAATTGCTGTACTAATTTACGGGAAAGGTTGTCTCCATGGAAGCTGACTTCTCATGCTCAGTTGTTACGAGGATGGACGACATACCTGAACCAAAAACATTGACCTTGGAGGGATTTTCATGTAGTGGCCCAACTTGAAGTCACTGAGGAAGGATATTGCCTGAGTCATGCTCATGTAACCATAGGTCTTGAAGCAGACATTAGCAATCGGATGTCCGGGATATATCACTCCCATTACGTACTCCGTGATGATATTGAGGCCCGGAGTCTGCAAAAACAATAAGAATCAGATTAGGGACTCTTTGAGCATAGAGAAACCCAGTCTGCTAAATTGATTAAATCATGAAAAACTAAAATAAAACTATTCACCTGATTTGTGGTGGCCGTTATAATGCTGATTGGAAGGGTGAAAATGAAGGCAAGAGCTGCCGCAAAGAGCACACCCCACCATGGCAATTGGACATCCTTTTTAAGGACGGTACAGAGTATCAAAGAGATAATGATTGTAACTGCGAGTAATACGTAAAACCACCATTGTGGAATGTCTTTGTAGTTTTTCATTAGTTTTGTATGAATATCCTCTTTTCCTTTTGAAGATGCTCGATAACGATCATATATCTCTCTAAACAAAAAAATCTTGTAAGTCATTATATCACGTTACAAAAAAGATTTGTGATAGAAGCAATTCATATGACACATGGTAAGAAAGAACATCTACAAAAGCCAAGGCAAGTACAACACACATTGTCTATGAAAGAGAAAGAGGATTTTTACCTTCCATAGAATAGGGCCACATGACTGAGGGTTGAAGCAATAGTTGCGAATCCAAAGCCATACGAGAGCGCAAAGAACATGCTCATATGAATCCTCCCTAATTGTGCATACTCCATTGTGTCTAACTCAAAATTCTTATTAACGATCAATGTGGTGTTATACTCTTGGCCTTGCACGGTGAACAAATCTGACGAAAATATTGGGAACGTCTTAGCGTTGTATGCATTCAGCCCCCAATAGGAGATTGGTATGACAACATACATGATCAATGCAAAGCCAACAAAGATGTTCGCTATGGCAAAGAAGGGGCATATCAATGGACTGAACAAGAAGGAAACCACCGTTGACCAGTCCAAAGTGAGGGCTCCGACGCCGAGCCCATTAAGGCCTGACCCGATCTGTTGGGCCGTGACAGAGTTAGGAAAGGCCCAGCAAACCCATGAGATGCTCGCTAGGGATTGGATTAAGAACCCCGGAACCAAGTACCACAAGAAGCTACACACCATTGCGATGACAAAGAACTCGGCCCTTGAGACTCTGTATCGTGCCCTATCTTCCTCTGTTTCCTTCTCGTGTAACGTCCTGCAAATTTTGATAAAGCAATAATGAAAGATAAATTCCTCTGAAGCATATGATGTAACACTCATTGTTGACGCTCTTTACCTGAAGAGGGAGATTTGAACGAGGGTACTGGGCCACCACATATGTGCTGGCTCCACCACATACTTCCTCAAAAGTCCAGCCCAACCATACCCCAAAACCTTCCAAAATAGGAAATTGGATAACGTGTCGGTTTAGTAAATATGTCTACACATGAAAATCATAGTAAAAAAAGAAAATACCTTGTCCTACTTTTTACTTCCATTCAAATAATTGAAAATTAAAAAAATAAACGTTTCATTTTTTGTAAAATTACTTACGGATCTATACGTTATGGTGTTTGTATGCTTTGGAATCTTTCCGGCCTTTGACATCCATAACAATCAAATTGTAGCAGCCGAAGGATTCAAAAAAATGTAAAATTCATTATAAAAACATGAGGCTTGATTTATAATTTGACAAAAATAATGAGTCTTTCAGATCATTTACTAGATATCTAACAAACCTATTGTATGTCTAACTTACTCAGATAATAACTATCAATAACTGAGATTCACAATTAAATTTCAAAATTTTGAAGAGACGGACAATTTTATATCATAAAAGGTATTTATGAATATTATAATTGATTTTCAAGTTATTAATAACAAAGAGGGAATTAAGGAATTAGAACCTGAGTGGTTATGATGAGAATCCAAGAGGCGCCGAAGGAGATGTCCCGCCCGTAGAAGGCCTTGATGATGTTGACAATCCCGACCGCGTAGGCTGGGCCATTGCCGAAGGCACTGCCGGCATTCGCAAAGATCGAGATTAGCACGTGTTCCTTCACGTTGAATGGCCCCGGGTTGAGCGAGAACTCCCTGCCGCCGAGCCCCGGGAGGTGGAACTTGGTGGTTGGGAGGACGGAGGCCATGAGCCGCCCAAGCGGGAGGGTTGCCACCTGGACAGTGATCTGGGTTATGACGAGGGGCTCCTTCCGGTAGGAGAAAAACTGGTTGGCGAAGGAGAGGAGGGCGCAGGAGAGGAGGCCGAGCATCCACATTCGGAACGTCCATACCGGCAGGTCCGGGTCATCGGTGTTGGGCACTGTCAGCCGGACCTGCTCCACCGGAGAGAGCTC
This sequence comes from Eucalyptus victrix, assembly GCA_016097545.1. NCBI lineage: Eukaryota > Viridiplantae > Streptophyta > Magnoliopsida > Myrtales > Myrtaceae > Eucalyptus > Eucalyptus victrix. Next base: position 3,310,975 of record CM027840.1, on the reverse strand, counting down.
TGATTCGTCGACGGGTGGATCCTCTGGTGGCAGATTGGGCTGCCCTTGGACATCCATAGCAGTGGCCATGTTTTGGTGCACTGTTCAACAGAGGGTCGTCGGTGGAGTAGTGAGAAAGTAGAGCAACTGAACCGGCTTTATAAAGCCTTGTTAGCAAAGAAAATAAAAGACAAAAAAATTCTCTTAAAACCATTTTTTTAGGGTAAACAAAAGAGAAAATCCTAAACTATGTCCGTTATAACATAAATACCGCGAACTTACTTTTATGTTATAAAAAACCCCGAATATATATCAGTGTGACAAATATATTTTGAACGGAACTGAAATAAAGAATATATAAAATCAATATTAATGTCAACGATTTTTGACTAAAATTAATCAAATGAGTCATAAAAAAATTTAAAACTCAATTTGTGAATTTTTTAATAATTTTTCCATAATGATTGTAACCACATTGTTAGCAAACAAACAAGTCGTGCCAGGCTAGCCGCTACTATCAAAGCGACCGATTTATCTTTCGTTCTAGGCACGATAGCGACAATATTGGGTGTTGGCGGAGAATTTCTCGTTTGGGAGCAGACTCGCCGGGATGAATACTATGCACTTCAGTCCTTTAGCCGAACTTACGACAAAAATAATGCAAAATAAAGAAACAGCGATTGGTCCTTGTCTTGGCTTTTATTGATGTGGGTGCATCGTGCTGTGTGTCGCAGAGGATTAGTCTGGAGATCCATTCAATACAAATGACGAATCTTCTGAGATGATTTGACAACGGAATCTGATTAAAACTTCCATTCATGGTGCAATCTAATTTGTACTTATGAAAGAAAGGAGAATGGGACTGGATGGATTAATGCATCTTCAAGCTTTTCATTGGGGGTACCGCGTCTCCACGACGTCTCATCCAAACCTAGCCATACGCATTACAGGGAATTTGAAAATTTTAATCAATCAATTCGATTTATCTCCACGACTTCTCATACAAATTTAATGATGGGCGGGCGGTATAAGAAATTTGAAAATTTCTATTCACATTTGAATTTGATTTGATCTTACTTCAAAAGATTGGCAATAAAGCTGTCGGATGTTGATTTTAGTCATTTTCTTAATAGAGATAGTTTATCTTACCCTCGGCCGGCTCATCTTTAATTCTATACTATTTCATTATTAGGTAACTATGCCCACTTCCTTTAAAAGGAACGTCCCACAAAAGGCGAAAGAGAATCGCCAATTCCTATAAGAGAATCCTAATGGTCGATGGATGACAGAGTCAAACAAAAGACAATTACAATCCTTATTACTATCTTTTCTTTTTGTTGGCATGCGAGAACACTATTCAAAAAGGGTTATGACAAAACTATGAGCCATTAGGATTGGGGGATTAATCCCCAATTGGACCATAGAAGGCCCCGATATCAACTAAATTATTGTCGAGAACTTCTCATTTTTTAATATAAAAAAGCATTTTATTTGGAGAAATTTGATTCTTCGGTTAGATTGTACTTTTATACCTAGGTTTCTTTTTAAGTAGAAAAGTAGATCGAACATTTACCAAAAGAAAAATGTCTAATTTCTAGTTGTATAAATTTGATATGAAAATGGTTTTAGCCAATTACAAGAATAATAAAACGGAAATTAGAATTAGAGAATTTTCTATGTGACGCGGTCAAAAAGGTTGATGTCAAAATACGACCATCATGAAATGGAATCAATTAAGTGCTTACTCAGATGAAACTTGTGCGCACAAAGTGAATAATGTTGAGTGACTAGGATGGATTTATCTAGAGTTAGCTCAAGATTCTAAGATAATATATTAATTGAGTTATGTCCAAAGGGAGATATACATGCAATACACGTTTGAAAAAAAAAAAAAACAAAAACAAAAAAGAGTAGCTTCTCTTGTTAGAGATAATTAAAAATTTCTCTAGGATAATTTTTTTTGTTAGATATTTTAATTATTCCATTGATTATTCATATTTCTCAAAATTACACATATATTACATGTACATCTTCTTTTGATTGTGGATATCCTGATTAAGATATTATCTCAGAATAGTTATTAATAAAGCCTATAAATAGGTTGATGTATTCTCAATATATAAATATATACATCGAATTATACACAAACTTTCCAATTCAATCTTTTGTATAGTATTATTCTCAACTTTGCCACTGAAAACCTCCATTCCAATGTATTTTCACACATAAAAATAGATCTAATATCCACCAAAAGAAGGTCTGATTACTAATCTCATAGGTTCTCATTCATCAGCTCTATCCCAAGCCACATGGGCTAAGATAGTGGCAGAGTGGGCTTATGCCACTAATTACCCTCATTGATAGGTTATTTACACATCATAAAAAAATTAATCTAATATATTTACCAAAAGAAAAATGGTTCAATTACTAATTGAATAGGTTCTATATAAAAGTGGACCTTGCCACTGAATATCTCCATCAAATATGTAGGTTGCTTTTTCATATTAAAATAGATCTAATATTTATGGACCGACCGACTCATGTTCAATAAGTGGAACAAAAAGATTTAATTACCATTTGTGTAGGTCAACTTCTCATTCAGTCACTCTAATCCAAAACCGTGTGTCGGAGCTCATGGCCATTTCTGAGTTTTTCGAAAGCCAGCATCCTTGTACTTCTCATAAATTGTTGTACAAGACTTTAAATATCTACATACAAAAAGCTATTCCTTAAACATGTTTATCAAATGGACCAAAACCCATGTTTCATACGGTATTGTCTTACTTAAATGATGTATAGGACAAGACTGACTACAGTCATTTGGTCGACTGCCTGCATTTCCTGCTTTCTATTCATGAAGTCGGCAGAAAACATATATATTTCGGTTTACATCCAAGAAGGCCAGAAATAAAGAAATAAAGAGGACCCAATGCAAAATCGTGTATAAATTAGTTGATCCGTTGAGAATTTATCTGTACTCTTGTTGAAGTATCGAATTTTCATGCACAACATTTTTGCTCTGCATTGTTCTCTGTTGTTGTGTGAAAGAATTGAGAAGAATATGTCTATCTTCATTCCATATTTGCTGAGCGACAGATTATTCCTGTTAGCAACCAGGTAGCTTTTCTATTATAGCAGGCCATCCAGATCGTGAGGAAAAAGAAAAATTTTAAAGAAGGCCCCAGAAATCTCCACACGAGCACTTTCCATCGACAAATTTATGGAGCCTCTTCCGATCTTGGATGACAATTTTCCTAGCAGTTAGAATCGATAGGCATTTGATAAAATCATGGCAGTTTTGGCACATACTAGTATTCTTGATTATCTGTATTGGTGCCGCTTTTGGTGTGTTCAATAATCCAAAAGCAATAGCGAATTCTTCACTCTGGTGAATCCTAGAGGATATATTTGCGTCCTCATTATCCTTTAGCTCTGAACTCCCCGAAAATTCATGTCCAAGTGTCTTTGCTCGACCAAGCAAGTCTTCCAACAGCATGTGCATCTCCATATTATTACCAGGACAAAACTGCTCATTCGGCTCGAATGAGTAGACCTTGCCTTTGATGCAAATCCAGCTCCAGTCTCTTAGTTTTACGGGTTGCAATTCTCTCATCAATTTTTCCACGTTCGACATGTCTATCCACCTCTCTACTGCTCTGTACATCTTCAACAATGGTATGCAAGTTTCACTATCTCTTGGCTCTAACTTGATCAACCGCTCAGCTGCATAAAGCCCTAATTCAGGATTTCTATGAAGTCTAGCTCCAGTAATTAAAGCCGACCAGATAAACTCATTCGGCTCATAATGCATTTTCTTGATTAAATCAAAGGCTTCGTCTATCCTACCCGACATCACAAACATGTCAACCAGCAACTCAAAGTGGTCCATGACAGGCTTAATTCTATATTCCTTCTGCATCATCTCAAAGTAGTTCAGGGCCTCATCTACCATTAGAGAATGACCACAAGCCGCCAAGACGCCAACGAAAGTAATTTGATTGGGTTTGACACCCACAAGTCTCATGTCCTCAAAGAGTTGCAGGGCTTGCTGAGTTTTACCATGAAGGGCAAAATTCGTGATCATGGTAGTCCATGATATCAAAGTTCTGGTGGACATCTCCACAAAAGCTTTACTCGCTCTTCTAATGCTCCCACATTTACTGTACATGTTAACCAGTGCAGTCCCCACCACAACATCTGACAAACACCCGGTTTTGATAGTCTGCGCATGAATCTGCTCCCCTTGCTCTTGTGCTACCAATTTACTGCATAAAGTCAAGACACTTGAAAACGTGAAAAGATCAGGCTTCAAGCCAGAGTGGATCATTCTCAAAAAGATCTCCAGAGCTCTTGTCCCACCTTGGTATGCTGAAAGATTGTCAAATGCAAAATCCATAATTTGCACGTGCCCTGCAATGATGGCGTTCCACGTGACCAAGCTGGAGGATTCAATTTCATTGAACAATTTGTATGCCTCATCTACCAACCCACACTTGAGGTACAAATACATCGCAGAATTCCTAAATGGTAGGTTCACTTGATAACCACGCTTTATGCTCAAGGAGTGAACCTGTTTCCCTAAACTCAAAGACATCACTGTACAACAAAGGCTTAAAACACAAGTTAAGGTGAACTCATTGGGTTCAACATTCTCCCAAAGCATCTCACTGAAGAAACTCAACCCGGAAGCAGCCTTGCCATTTTCGCTGCAAGCAGATATAATAGCAGTCCAGGAAATCACATTCTTCTCCGTAATACCTCTGAAAGTTTTAACAGCATAATCTAAGTTGCCAATTTGGAGTACAAGCTACAAAGTGCATTGCCAATGCTCGCATCCTGTTCAATCCGGTACTTAACTATGTAGGCGTGAATTTGTTTCCCCAGTTCCAGAGATCGCAAAGAGGAACACGCATTCAGAGCGATCCCCAAGGTATAATTGGTAGGATAAGACCCTGCTTCTAACATTTCCAGGTAGACTCGGATGGCGAGCTCCGGCTCAGAGTTGTGGACATAACCCGTGATCAGGGTCGTCCAGGTAACTACGTTTCTCCTCGGCAGACCGTCGAAAACCTTACGGGCAGCAATCGTAGCCCCGCATTGCGCATAAACATTCACAAGGAACGTCATGACAAACAAATCTTCACGGGCTCCCGTTTTAATGATGTGGGCATGAACAGCTTCAGCATCAGAAACCAAACGCCTCTCCATGCATTCTTGCAAAAGGGGGACATAATCAAAGGGTCCGAGTCCCGTCCCATCTTCCAACACGGAGAGCCCTTCTCTGAAGTCTAAAGACTCGACCTCCAGAGTCGCGCTTGGGCTAGCGCTGGCGTTATTCGTTCCGCAACAAATGCCCGGCGGCTGAGGGAACAAACGCAAGCTTAGAATCGGTCCCAGAAGCTCAACCACACCGACAGGCTAATATTTGTCTAAGTTCATCCTACTTTCCTCTTTGAAAAGACGAAGAATTGAACGAACCCAAGCAATTCGACGCGAGAAACGTGTCTGGAAGATGATAAAGGGAGTACCTTTTCCACGGCGAGAGGAGAGACGTGACCGGAGACTCTCGAGCGCAGCGAAGATGGGTCGAGCCCGACCGTGGAGGCGAGAGAGAGGGAGGGCAGACACGCCATGAGGAGGACGATGGAGAGAGAGAGAGAGAGAGGAGCACTGGTAAAGATTGTTGCATGGAAAGAAAGGTTTTTGGAGGAGAAAGACGAGGCGAGGAGGAGCGAGCATACGATGAGACTTGACGATGATGTTCTTCTCACTTGTCGTCGCTTTCATATCATCTTATTCGGATAAAATCAGGGAGAGGGGAGTGACCATGGATTTTTTTTTTGGGAGTAACTGCACGGAAGTTACATTAGCCCGCTGTGAAATACGCATATCTCAATCTGGATAGTTAAATATTAGGATTCATCTCGGTGGCCATATTTCTAACATAAAAAGGAGGGGGTGGGCGGAGAAGTAAAGGGGGTCAATTTAGCTTCAAATGGGGATTTCGGCTCCAATGCCCCGCAAGAAAGTAAGGCAATGGTTAAAGTATAAGAGTTAGAGTGATAGTAAAATATAATCAACAAAAGAATTGATTGATTAATTAATTTCCACAAGAGCAAAACATTCGTAGACAGGTTATTTCTATAGAATTTCTCTGAATGAGTGTGAGAGTAAAAGTAGGAGTGAAATAAGATTAATAAAAAAATAGATAATTAATTAATTTCCACAAGAGCAAAATATTCATACAGCAGCTCATTTATGCAGAATTATCTTGAATGCTATGTACCTTTGATACAAGAGGCATTCTTAAACAATCAATCCCGTGATTGTGCATCAGCAGATTTCGGTCAGAAATCGACGTCTGTCTCGACATTCTCATGAACATTTTCTTTTATGTAATCAAGAACCACTGGCCTGTCATCAATCTCCCCTCCAACAAATATTTTGTTCCTGCTCTACCTTCAAATTGTTATTCTATACGCATCTATGAGGGTACAGGGGAATACCCAAGAAGGCTTGGATCGACGGGGGTGTGGACGCAAGAAGAGTCGAGCTTGAGCATAGATATGGTTCAGAAAAGAAGGCTCGATCGGACATGGGAACATCGAGATGAAGGAAGTACAGTAAGCCGAAGAAAGCTGTCAGATCGGGAAAACCATTTCTCATTCCAACCTGCTTTTTCTCCAAAATAGACTAACTTCCAGATAATATTATGGTCCTCAACAGAGCCATGCCTTGTGTCAATACACCCATATAAATATACATTCCACAAAAATTTAACTGTACATAAAAAGAGAGATTTTCGTTTCTTGCAGATATAGGAACAACTCAAATCACACAAGCCGCTACATCCTCGAAAATGTTGAGGGCCTGGTCATCCCAAGCTAGGTTGGGTTAAACGAGGAGAACATACTCCTGTTACAGGGAGACGCCGGATGTCTTCTAATGTAAGATCAGCGCTTCTTGCTTTTGCTCTTTGTGATCCTTGATTTGGTTGATTCACCGGGAGGCTTCCAGATGATGTCGTCGAGATTGCTACAGAAACTCTGATAGAACTGCAATGCAGATAAGTGACAAAAGTTATGGACCGAAGATCCGCAATAAAAAATCAACTCTTAATTCTTGTCCCCTACTGACCAAACCCCCCCCCCCCCCTCTTCTTCGGGCACAGAACTGCAATCAAGAGCTAGTAGCTCTGGCTTGTGGCACTTCATTTTCCACAACTACATGGGCTCACCATACCCCAATCAACCGACAGTTCTATGTCTAGCCTGCCCATACGATTGGTCAGCACGTCGGTATGGGCAAGCCCCTGATGAGGTCTATTTATGAAGAAGCTTCTCAAGCAGTGGAACAAAAGATTAGAATGAGGAATGGTACAGAGATGAACACTTGAAAATAACATGAACAGTACCTTAAGGTATTCATTGGCATCTCCAGCTGCTTTCTGAAAATCAGCCATGAAGTATGTTGGCGCAACCTCAAAAATCTGGAGACCGAAGGAAAGAGCGAAAACAATTGGTTGATAGATTTGTCGGTGAAGAAAACAAAGTACCCAATGAGGCATTTTGCTTACCTCCAAAATAACAGAGAAATGTGAGGTCTTGCTTGCTGATAGACCTTCCACTCTCATCTGTCCATTCAAAACGTAAGTTTTTTCCCTTTTTTTTTGTTTCCTTTTTTCAGCTCAGATCCACAAAACTAAGTTCACTGGACAAACATTGTTGACACCTAAATTTTGGCGGCTGTTTATTTAATGCATAAAAATTATGGGTTAATTTTATCCCTTAAAAAAAATTATTTGCATTACATATAGATTCAGGTGCATTTACATTTTTTGCATTTTATTGAATCAGTGGTGAATGGATTCGGATTAGTGGTTCTAAGCTTTAATTTGGCAGACCAGACTAAGTCCACGAAGCAAGTAAATTGGCCCGAGTCCATTTTCTTTTAATGACAAGAATTTCCTAAATTGAGATTTGAAGTAATATTACGGTAGATTTTTGGAATTTAAGAAAATCGGGTTGCAATCTTATCTTTAGGTGATAAAATAAGGAGATGTGGAAAATAAAAGAAAAGTGATATTGCGTGCAAAAAAGAAATCTTCGTGGATATGGATTTAAAAAAATTTTAAAACCCTAATCTGTGCCCTATAAATAAGTAAACATACGTAGGGTTTAGGGGGGGACACAATCAATTCATACCGCCACAATTCAGAAAGGAGAGACATATACGTGAGAGAGAAAAGAGAGGGACTTCTCTCAGCCGAACGAAGGAGCCCGTTGATTCACGGAAAAGGGGAGAAGTGGGGAGTCTTCAAGCGTGAAGCTCGGTGCTTACAATATCGACACCCGCGACTGCCGATTCATGGTTGACCACCACCTACCGCTACCCCAACTACACGTCGTCGCTGCTGCCGTGACATGCCACGAGCCCTATACTCTAAGTTCCAGCAATTCCATCGAGGTCTTCATCCAGTTTTCAAACGATCTTGCCACGGTCCAGCAAAATCCAGTCCACAATCAAAGTCGGGCCGTTGTCCAACGTCGGTGGAGTCCCCTGCGACAATTCTCAGAGGTAATTGGTCAGCCACTTGCTGTGCCGAATTCGCTGACCCGTTTGGCTAGCCTAAAGTTCACGATCACCACTCCCGACACCGCGACCTGTCCGACGATGCTGCAACTCCGACGGCCGCGCGCCTCAGCTCTTCAACGCCGCGAGTAGTCCGACAATCCGCAGCTGCTCCATCCCCACCTCCCGTTACTCGCACCGAAGTTGCTGTCCGTACGCGCTACAAGCCCGACATTCTAAGTCCCAAAGCAATTTCAAGCGCGGTCTCTGTCCAGCGAATAATCCTAAGCAAAGTCCAATTACTCTCGACGAGACCAAGACTTCGTGGCGAATTTCATCCAAATCCATGGGGCTTTGCCGTTGGGCCACCTAATGGTTAGTTGAGCCGGCACCAATCTGAAGTGTCTTCTTTCACTTTTGCAGGTTACTGTTACCGAGAGCACCCACGCTGAATTTCATCGGTCAAAGAAAGATGATTCCACTTATTGCACAAAGAAAATTCGTTTACTTTGACTGCCCAAAGATGTCGGTGCGTATCTGGCGAAGTTGGAAGTCCAAGTTCAGTTGTGAGAACAAAAAAATTAACCCACACTTGGAGACGTTCATTGATCTTTCGACTACTTGTTTCGCCTCGTCTACGAGCCATCAACCGCTACCCCGAGCCACGAGTCCCTACGTGATCTCGCCGGTCGTCCGTGAATCATCACCGTTGAAGCCTCCATAGAGCGGATTCCATTCGATTCAAATTTGGCAATATTATTTGCAAAATTAGGTAATTATCTTATCTAAATTCGATTTGGATATTTATTTGCCTAATACATGCTTTTCAATATCTTAGGTGCATATTTGAATGATAAGCGCATTTCCAATTAGGATTTATTGCCTAATCCGCAACCGCACGAATTTTTATTCTATCTATAAGGCTTTAGATGGAATAATTATTCACGTGGGAATAAAATTGATATCTTGATCTTTAAGGCTTAAGATCAATTTATCGATTTTATTAGCGAAATAATCCAGTTTGAATTTCAATTTGGATGGTGGATAGTATTTTTGACGACTATGGATGGCTTGATGTTTATCTTTTAATTGTTCTATTTATCCCAAAAATAATAAAAAATTGCATTTGCATTCCATATAGATTAGGAATGATTGCATGATAGGTTAGTCATTTTTATTTTAAGTGCATGTTTAGATGATATCATAGGTCGAGATTGCTAGGTTAAGATAATGTCTTAGTTTAAATTAGGATTTAGTCTAACCCGATCCTTCATATAAGCTGGATAAAATCTTAATAAATAATTTTTGCATTTTTCTTAATTTCAAATCTCATTGAAAATACAAAAAAAAAAATCATTTTTTTAGAATAAATTCACCTCATGCTTTAGGATAGGCCGCATGCTTATTTATATCATATAGTTTAGGTTGCATGTTGCATGTCATTGTAGTTAAAATTTTTGTACGTCATTACATTGCATATTGCATGACTTTCATTAATTAAGTGAAAACAAAAAAATTGCGTGTTAATTAGAAACCATATCTAGGGTTGTTGATGTGGATTTTAATTTAACATTGCAGATGCTTTCGTTGCTTGGAGGTAAGTTTTTGCAATTTATTTATTGTTTATTTGAGTGTTAAATTGGTGGTTTGTGCACGCGCATGATAACCTCATATGTTAGGGAAATAGATTTAAAATAAACCCAAGCTGCTTGCAAAAAAACATTCTTTCAAAATAAAAGAAATGGTACCGAAAGGACGTTAGAGAAATTTAGCGTAACCAAGTCCCCGTACCCAAATCTCTGGTTCGTAGGAATAAAGTAAATCTCCCGTTACTTTATTTGGGTTTCTAATCGACCCACCAAAAAATAGATTAGTGGCGACTCCTGATTGAAAATCATTTGCATGTTAAGAACTTGAACATAAAGTCGCGAATTGGTATGGGCTTGGGAGAGCCCGAGTTAAGTCTAGGCTTAACAATCCATTAGCCAAACCCTAGGTGGTTTAAACCCCGAAAAAATTGGTCGTGACAGCTTGGCGACTCCGCTGGGGACTTGAGTTAAAACTCTTAGTGGACTTAGGCCAATTTTCTCTTTCTTGAAAAAATGTTTTGTTTGGCGCGAGGATCCTGTGTATCGTCCCTAACATTTAATGTGTTAAATGTTCTTGCAGATTGGGAGATATAAGGGGAGTAGTCTTTGGTAACCCTTGTCTTGCAGGTTGGAGTTGGGGATGAATGTTTTAAATTCAAGCTATTGAAGTGTTGTTTGATTTAAATTGTTGTGCATGCCCTGCATTTAGCACTATACTTTTGCACACACAACCTACTGCCGGACCTGGGCCGCACTAGGATATTTAGGATGGTATTGAGTTGGATACGACTTCGACCGCGAGGCCGCGTAGTAGAGGTTGCCCAACTCAATCCCGAAAGTTTTTCTTGGTGTCAAGAATGTTTACCTTTGCCCGCGAGGCTGCGTCGCATTAGGGTATCATTCTTGACCAAGCCGAAGTTAGGAGGACTTGACTTAGTATGCGAGGCTGCAACTAGTCATCCCACCCTGCTAACTTCACTTTGCTAAGCCTGTCCAGAGTAGAAATCGAACCCCACATTTCATGTGCTTGTCTATGTGATTGCCATTGATTCTCCTTGGTGAAGTAAGTGTTCTTTCCCTATAGCAGGCAATTTATTTTCTTGGGTCGGTCCATGACAATCTAGGTCAATCATTGATTTGATTCATTTGTCAATTGGAAATGAAATGAGAAATTGCTAGGGAATGACGCATTTAAAAAAAACTTTGGAGAATTTGTTTTTACATCATGTCTAGAAAATTTGGTTTTACTAGGATATCCATTTTTAGGAAATTCTCTTCTTGCATAGACTTTTCATGAATAAATGAAAAAAAAATGAAAAAAAAAAGAAAAATTGATTAGATCATTGTCATGGATTGACTCTCCATTTACACCTCATGCTTACATGTTCCTGTTTATTTCCTTTAGGTGATTATGGAGCGATCTCACTCACCCATCCGTACACGGCCGAGGGCTAAAATGGCGGATCAAAATGAGGTGCTGGACCGTATCATTGACAATATGAACAAGTGAATTGCACACCACCAAAGTCAAGTTGATGAATTGTCTGCTACTGTGGCTTTTCTCATCAAGCAAAAGGGCTATGATGACATAGGTACTCTATCTTCAATGAGAAATTGCAACTCAAAGAAGAGAGCCAAAAGAACTTTTGAATTGTCTCATTTTCCTGAGGTAGCTGAATTTGATGCCACCATGAAGAGACTAGTGACTTATCTAGAAGGAAGAATCTCTAACCTGGAGGGTTCGCATCACAAGATCAAGGAGGGTGAAGAACTCAAGCGCACATAATTCATGGTCTTAAGTAGATCGCTTTTCTTATTAGAGGCATGTTCAATTGCACATTCCCCCCACGCGGGAATTTTTATTGCATTTTAGGAATTGTTTTTGCTTTCGAGAAATTGTTTTTGACTTCTTCTCTTTTTAAGGGTTAGGAATCATAATTTCCATTCCAATAATGTAATTCATTTGATTCTATTCAATGAAATTACAATTTTATTTCCAATTTTTGAGGGCATGACGAGGTACTCCAAACTAGCCCAGTGACGATATCCATCAATAAAAAGAAAATATCATCCAAGAAGAATTCTGAGGACTGGGCTTCTTCATGCTTCCTCATCCAAAAAAAAAAAATCCAAAAGAACATTAAAAAAAGATCAATTTTCAAGCCATTTCCAAAAAGCATGCATTAGATTAGCCTTGTTTAATTTTCTGACTCATTTACTTCATGTTTCAGAGCATTACTTTCTTGACCCGATAAGAAAGCATTTGAAAAAGGCACATCAAGGCCAAACAAAGTGTGTTCCATTTCCGTGCTTGACGGAATTTTCATTTTTGCCCATTAAATGAGGGGCAAGTTAAAAGAGGATCATCCATCTTTGGTGAAAGAGGTACATCTCGTCTTTGAACATAAACAATTTTGGGAGATGACGCTTTGTTCTTTTCCTTGCAGATGACGAATTGGGGGCACTACAGATTCTAGTAGTGACATGACTGAGACAAAATCTCGATCCGAGTCAAAATGGTTATGCAATTTGAATTTACTTTGAGTTGCATAGTATCCTATTCATGAACGTTCTCTTGTGCAGGGGCAAAAGCAAGAACGGAGTATTCATCAAATCAAAAAGCGGATTTTCACTTTTGATTGATAGAGACAATCCAAGGACATCCATTGCTAAGACAATCCTTTCGTGGGACAATTCCTTGAATGAATGCTTAAAACCATGTTTTGAGTGCAATAAATTGTTTGTTTTGAAGTCACAAACACATTTCATGCTTAAAGTTGTTGGACTCTTTTGAAAAGAGAATTTTCATATTGATTTAGCTCACCAATTTCATGTGGAGATTTGTCAAGATAGACAATTTAATGGAGTGACATCAATGCTTAAGAATGCTGAATGAGATGTGTCAGGATGATGAAAGGCAAGCCTTATCCTATACACAGTCCCCTACTTATACACTTGTGAGATGAGTGTAGAAAGTTCCATATCTACAAGGTAAAGAGTTCTCTCGCAAAAGGTACGATAACCGAAATGATGAGGGGCAATTCATTTCTCTATCCCAAACACAACAGGTGTTCCATTGCTTAACCACTTTGAGCTTCATACACTTATGAAAATTCCTTTCAAATTACCCATGTCAAGAACCACCCCACATTGGGGCAAATCATAAGGTAAGACAACACCATAAGGTCAAGAAAATGGATTGAAATTTTCTTGTTCTCACTTGCATCAATCTTCTAGTCATGCTATTACATTGAATTCATGTGGTAATTTAAGTGCCTTAGGATGACGAAGAGCATTTTTTTTCTCTATCCTACATACTTATATCATTTGCATAGCCCACTTGAGCCTGGAATTTCATTTCTTTTAAACCCAGTTGGTAATTATCCCCCACACTGGGGCAAGGCAAGAGACAGATGAAAACTTTTGAAAGTTTGAATGTCATTCAAAGTGTAATTGCTTGACACTTGCATAGAAATCAAAATAGAATTAAGCGGCATGAAAAAGCAGTGTGCCTGGTAAAAGCAAGGCCAATGCCCATGAAAAAAAAGTGAAGAAAAAATGAACAAGAATTAGGGGCATGAAAAAGCGGTGTGCCTAGTAAAAGCAAGGCCAATGCCCATAAATGAAAAAAAAGAGAGTCAAGATAGATGACTGTCAATTGCTAGAATTAAATTCCAATGGAGTAATACTCAAAGAGCTCAAATGTTGAGTTTTTACAATCAATGGGGCATTTCATGAAGACAATCCCTGATGGTGAAAAAGAAAACTAGTGGCAATGCCAAGATGATCATCAACTCTCACCCTTAACACATATTTTGAGCCTAATGATCATTTCATTTCTCAACCCATGAACCCAGCCTATGTTACGTCCCTTGTAAAGTCTCTTCTAATTAGGGCACTTGAATTAGCGTATGAATTCACATGTCATAAGCATCGCTCGAAGGAGTGCGAGCAAGATTATTTCTTTCTCATTTTGCAGGGTTCTTGACTTGTAAACCCGGAGATGATTAAAGAGTTGTTCTTTCAATAGCCTTGACTCAAAGAGTCCCTTTGTTAAGCCGTTGACCAAGCCCACATTATGGTCCCTATTAAAGACCTCTCAGATTGGTAAGATCGTACTGCTTGCGAGAATACTTGGACCCTTGTCGATATGATGATGAGATTGAGTGATTCTCACAAAATAGCTATTCTAAACGAGAGTGAGTAAAAGTCCTTTCTAACTGAAAGTCTCTCATTTAGCATTTTTAAGAAATCCATGTCATTGTCTTGAATGATAATTCTCTCCAGTGGAAATTTGGGTGATGCAAAGGTCATTATGCATGAACCCGATTGAATTAATGAGAATTTCACTGAATTTTGAAATGTGCATTCTAGAGTAGCTCAAATTGTCTATCTCTTTGATGAATGCATATCAGTTTTGCTCTAACTCATGTCTGACAGGTAATTCAAGTTCCTTTCAGAATGTTTCATGATATTAACAGATGAGAAACCTCCACCATGAGGTAAAAGACCTCCACAGGATATCTAAATTTCAAAAGACATATCCCTAAGAATCAGAGATATCACCAGGTAAGTATATCTCTACCATACTCTAAAATACTTGTCATTGTGCAGGTATTCTCTCTCAAGTGCATCGACACTTGACTTGGTCAAGCTGTCCAGTTATATCGACCTGGCGTGCTTTCGTAGCCCAGAGTCATTTTCATTGACTTGGCGTGCTTCCGTAGCCCGATGTCCCTTTTATTGACCCGGTGTGCTTCTGTAGCCCGGAGTTGTTGACCTGGTGTGCTTTTGTAGCCCAGAGTCCCTTTAATAGACCCGGCGTGCTTTTGTAGCCCGGTGTCCTTCATATTGACCTGGCGTGCTTTCGTAGCCCAGAGTCATTTTCATCGACTCGGCGTGCTTCCGTAGCCCGATGTCGCCTTTAATAGACCCGGCGTGCTTCTGTAGGCCGGAGTTCTTGACCTGGTGTGCTTTTGTAGCCCAGAGTCCCTTTAATAGATCTGACGTGCTTTTGTAGCCCGATGTCTTTCATATTGACCTGGCGTGCTTTCGTAGCCCAGAGTCATTTTCATTGACTCGGCGTGTTTCCGTAGCCCGATGTCTCTTTCTTGACTTGGTGTGCTTTTGTAGCCCAGAGTCCATTTTATTGAACCGGCGTGCTTCTGTAGCTCGGATTTCTTTTATCGATCTGGCGTGCTTTCGTAGCCCAGAGTCCTTTACACCGACACTCAATGGAGTTGTCCCCCAAAGATTTTTCCTCCAGATTCAATCTAATTAAGGCGACCGAAGAATGGTTCGGGTCCTGGTCGGATGATTTCTGTCGCAAGGTTGGGCGACCGAAGAATGGTTCGGGTCCTAGCCAAGCAAAACCTCAGTTTAGGCGACCGTAGAATGGTACGGGTCCTAGACAACATTTATTGCTCTAACAGGCGACCGTAGAATGGTACGGGTCCTGGAAAAGCAATTCCTTCATTCAGGCGATCGTAGAATGGTACGGGTCCTAAAAAAATAATTTTCTTCGTCGAGGCGACCGTAGAATGGTACGAGTCCTTGACAACACCTATTCCTTATTCAGGCGACCGTAGAATGGTACGGGTCCTGGAAAATGAATCCCCGTTTAGGCGACCGTAGAATGGTACGGGTCCTAGACAAAGCATTTCTGCCGTACTGGGCGACCGTAGAATGGTACGGGTCCTGGGAAAGCAGTTCCTTACAAAACTTTTCTGCCGTATTGGGCGACCGTAGAATGGTACGGGTCCTGAGAAAGCAGCTCCTTTCTGCCATACTGGGCGACCGTAGAATGGTACGGGTCCTAGGAAAGCAGCACCTCCACAAAGTCATGTTACTATTCTAGGCGACCGTAGAATGGTACGGGTCCTGGACAGGTAACACTCACTACCTCGAATTACTTTATCCTCCTCGAAGGTAAGTTATCCCGTGGTAGGTTTATCTATCATTTGCATTAGTATTTCCATGCATCATATAAATTGTATTAAAGAATGGGATTCATTTTCCAAAAAAAAAAAAAATCATTCAGTGCATGCGTGGTCAAAATTTAGGTCTCAATTTGTCTTTGAAGGCAACCTCTTCGAGCTCACCTTCAAAGAGGGGCAGCTGTTGACACCTAAATTTTGGCGGCTCGTTTATTTAATGCATAGAAAATTATGGGTTAATTTTATCCCTTAAAAAAAAATTATTTGCATTACATATAGATTCAGGTGCATTTACATTTTTTGCATTTTATTGAATCGGTGGTGAATGGATTCGGATTAGTGGTTCTAAGCTTTAATTTGGCGGACCGGACTAAGTCCACGAAGCAAGTAAATTGGCCCGAGTCCATTTTCTTTTAATGACAAGAATTTCCTAAATTGAGATTTGAAGTAATATTACGGTAGATTTTTGGAATTTAAGAAAATCGGGTTGCAATCTTATCTTTAGGTGATAAAATAAGGAGATGTGGAAAATAAAAGAAAAGTGATATTGCGTGCAAAAAAGAAATCTTCGTGGATATGGATTTAAAAAAATTTTAAAACCCTAATCTGTGCCCTATAAATAAGTAAACATACGTAGGGTTTAGGGGGGACACAATCAATTCATACCGCCACAATTCGAAAGGAGAGACATATACGTGAGAGAGAAAAGAGAGGGACTTCTCTCAGCCGAACGAAGGAGCCCGTTGATTCACGGAAAAGGGGAGAAGTGGGGAGTCTTCAAGCGTGAAGCTCGGTGCTTACAATATCGACACCCGCGACTGCCGATTCATGGTTGACCACCACCTACCGCTACCCCAACTACTGCCGTCGCTGCTGCCGTGACATGCCACGAGCCCTATACTCTAAGTTCCAGCAATTCCATCGAGGTCTTCATCCAGTTTTCAAACGATCTTGCCACGGTCCAGCAAAATCCAGTCCACGTCAAAGTCGGTCGTTGTCCAACGTCGGTGGAGTCCCCCGCGACAATTCCGTAGAGGTAATTGGTCAGCCACTTGCCGTGCCGAATTCGCCGACCCGTTTGGCTAGCCTAAAGTTCACGATCACCACTCCCGACACCGCGACCTGTCCGACGATGCTGCAACTCCGACGGCCGCGCGCCTCGCCTCTTCAACGCCGCGAGTAGTCCGACAATCCGCAGCTGCTCCATCCCCACCTCCCGTTACTGCACCGAAGTTGCTGTCCGTACGCGCTACAAGCCCGACATTCTAAGTCCCAGCAATTTCAAGCGCGGTCTCGTCCAGCGAATAATCCTAAGCAAAGTCCAATTACTCTCGACGAGACCAAGACTTCGTGGCGAATTTCATCCAAATCCATGGGGCTTTGCCGTTGGGCCACCTAATGGTTAGTTGAGCCGGCACCAATCTGAAGTGTCTTCTTTCACTTTTGCAGGTTCTCGTTACCGAGAGCACCCACGCTGAATTTCATCAGTCAAAGAAAGATGATTCCACTTATTGCACAAAGAAAATTCGTTTACTTTGACTGCCCAAAGATGTCGGTGCGTATCGGCGAAGTTGGAAGTCCAAGTTCAGTTGTGAGAACAAAAAAAATTAACCCACACTTGGAGACGTTCATTGATCTTTCAGACTACTTGTTTCGCCTCGTCTACGAGCCATCAACTGCTACCCCGAGCCACGAGTCCCTACGTGATCTCGCCGGTCGTCCGTGAATCATCACCGTTGAAGCCTCCATAGAGCGGATTCCATTCGATTCAAATTTGGCAATATTATTTGCAAAATTAGGTAATTATCTTATCTAAATTCGATTTGGATATTTATTTGCCTAATACATGCTTTTCAATATCTTAGGTGCATATTTGAATGATAAGCGCATTTCCAATTAGGATTTATTGCCTAATCCGCAACCGCACGAATTTTTATTCTATCTATAAGGCTTTAGATGGAATAATTATTCACGTGGGAATAAAATTGATATCTTGATCTTTAAGGCTTAAGATCAATTTATCGATTTTATTAGCGAAATAATCCAGTTTGAATTTCAATTTGGATGGTGGATAGTATTTTTGACGACTATGGATGGCTTGATGTTTATCTTTTAATTGTTCTATTTATCCCAAAAATAATAAAAAATTGCATTTGCATTCCATATAGATTAGGAATGATTGCATGATAGGTTAGTCATTTTTATTTTAAGTGCATGTTTAGATGATATCATAGGTCAGAGATTGCTAGGTTAAGATAATGTCTTAGTTTAAATTAGGATTTAGTCTAACCTGATCCTTCATATAAGCTGGATAAAATCTTAATAAATAATTTTTGCATTTTTCTTAATTTCAAATCTCATTGAAAATACAAAAAAAAAAAAATCATTTTTTTAGAATAAATTCACCTCATGCTTTAGGATAGGCCGCATGCTTATTTATATCATATAGTTTAGGTTGCATGTTGCATGTCATTGTAGTTAAAATTTTTGTACGTCATTACATTGCATATTGCATGACTTTCATTAATTAAGTGAAAACAAAAAAATTGCGTGTTAATTAGAAACCATATCTAGGGTTGTTGATGTGGATTTTAATTTAACATTGCGATGCTTTCGTTGCTTGGAGGTAAGTTTTTGCAATTTATTTATTGTTTATTTGAGTGTTAAATTGGTGGTTTGTGCACGCGCATGATAACCTCATATGTTAGGGAAATAGATTTAAAATAAACCCAAGCTGCTTGCAAAAAAACATTCTTTCAAAATAAAAGAAATGGTACCGAAAGGACGTTAGAGAAATTTAGCGTAACCAAGTCCCCGTACCCAAATCTCTGGTTCGTAGGAATAAAGTAAATCTCCCGTTACTTTATTTGGGTTTCTAATCGACCCACCAAAAAATAGATTAGTGGCGACTCTGATTGAAAATCATTTGCATGTTAAGAACTTGAACATAAAGTCGCGAATTGGTATGGGCTTGGGAGAGCCCGAGTTAAGTCTAGGCTTAACAATCCATTAGCCAAACCCTAGGTGGTTTAAACCCCGAAAAAATTGGTCGTGACAAACATGTCCAATTATTTTGACTGATGCTCTGTCATCATAAAACTAAGTTCACCATCCTTGAGTTCATGAGCACATTACACACTCGTCCTCCATATTTTTGATGGGTTTGAAGATTAAAAGGGCATGACATAAGGACCCACCCCATTGATGATCGCATGGTTTGCACTCAATCCCTCTTCTAGAAGGAAGCGAGTTTAAATCCCCGCGGTCGCTTGTGCGACTCACCCGCGGTCCAGGAGAGGTGGGTCCCCTCGAGTCGCCCTAGGTTTACGCCGCTGGCTGCCGGTTATACGGCGGTTCCTAGGTTACCAAAAAAAAAAAAAGCATGACAATAAGGACTTCAGCCACACATTTTTAGTGAAAAGTTCTATTTTCACATGCAGCCTCAAAATCATAATGTGTGTGCCTTGCATTGGAGGTAACTAATCAACTAGAGTCATGGATTGAGGGAGACAAGCAGGGCTACCTGACCTCTTATCGAAAGAACATTTTTATATACCTTGTAAATATGGGGGAACAAAAATGTTGATAACTAATATGCACTTCTTCAAATTTATAGAGAAGATCAAGCACAAAATTCATGTGAAAGTGTGTAAATCTATCAAAAATTTTCACGAAAAAAAAAAAATCGATTACCTATTCAGTAGGTAAGTTTCGCCTAAAAAGAATTTTAAATGATAAATAGACATTTAAATATATTCAAGAAGTTTTCGTACCCAAAAAAAAAAAATAAAGAACTTCTAGAAGAACCGAGTCTTTTGCCACTTGTACAAGGAGTGATCTGCACTTTTTTTGAACGCAGCACCTTTTCTGCCGCTGCACAATCACCGCACGATCGTCGCACGACCACCGCACGACTACCAACCGTCGCCTCTGATTGCCACCGCAGCATCACAGCCCACCAACCGCAGGAGGGGGTGGTGGCCGGTGGGCTGTGGGTAGCGATCCTACAACGATGGTTGGTGGCAACGATCAACAATTGTGCGACAACAAGCAACGATCGTGTGGCGATCGTGTGGTGGTTGGCAGCGGTAAGCTGCTGGCAGATGATGGCGGTTGTTGGCTGATGCTGTGGGCGGCGACTAGTGGGCTATGGGCGACGGCGACCATTGCCAGCAGTCGCCGACGGTCGGTTGCTGACAATGGCCACGGGCGGCCGAAGGTGGCCAACGATTGGCAAGCGGCCGACAATGACCGCAATAAGGAAAAAGAACAAAAGAAAAATAGAAAAGAAAAAAAAATTGTTTGGTTCTTGTTTTTGTTCCAAATTTATTCTCTAACCACTTTTCTATTTTAGGGAATAAAAAAATAAGTTTGCATTACCAAACAGATTTATGTTCTTCTTTTTTTTTTCCGGAGAACAAAAGAATAAAAATCGGAAAAAATAGAAACGTTACCATGCATGCCCTTATTGGTGGAGGTGCATCTTGCCTGTGTCGCGAAGGATTCGTCCGGAGATCATTCAATGCAGAAGAGGAATTGTCTCGGTTGAATTGAAAACCAAATCTGACTATGCATAGCCAAACCTTGACAAACATATGCAAAATAAAGAAACGGCCATTAGTCTTTGTCTAGCCTTTTATCGGTGAGGGTGTATCTTACCTATGTTGCGGAAGATTCGTCCGAAAATCATTCAATACAGAAGACGAATTATCTCAATTGATTTGACAACAAAATCTAATTATGCAATCTAATTTATGCTTTCCACACGTACCTACCCTTTGGGCAAGTGCGCAAAACCCACGCGCAAAGTGAGCATCGCTCCCCCCCCCCCGCTTAATCTACGTTTTGAGGATCTTCTTAGATCTTCGATGCTATTATCCTCCCGACAGAGTAAAAGTAACGTGCCCGTGCCCTCATGGTTGAAGGTCAATACAGGCTCGCAAACCTTGATTATGTATCCTCCTAATAGGGTAAAAGTAATGTGCCCTCGTGGTTGAAGGTTAGTATAGGCTCGCAAACCTTGATTATGTATCCTCCTAACAAGGTAAAAGTAACGTGCCACAAACCTTAATTGCATATCCTCCCAACAAGGTAAAAGTAACGTGTCCTCGTGGTTGAAGGTCAGTACAGGCTCGCAAACCTTGATTATGTATCCTTCCAACAAAGTACAAGTAATGCACCCTCGTGGTTAAAGGTCAGTACAAACTCGCAAACCTTAATTACGACCGCCGCTCGCCGCCACACGACCGTCGCACTATCGCCGCACGACCACCGACTGTCGCCATCGACCACCGCCACAAGATCGCCGCCCACAACCCACCGATCACAAAAGGAAAACATCTATGTCAGGCTGAGTACAACACATTATCTACAAAAGAGAAAGAGGATTTTTACCTCCTATAGAACAATGCCACATGAGTGAGGGCCGAAGCAATAGTGGCAAATCCGAAGCCATACGTGAGCACAAAGAACATGCTTATATGAATCTTCCCTAGCCATGCAAATAACTAAGAACAACATCTCCTTTCAAGGGGAGTATACTATGTGGCTTATTGAAAGTCCGTACCTGAGGGAGATGGAGGACGGAATGGGGTGGCGACTCGCTAGAGATCGCAGCTGGAGTGGCATAAGAGAACTGTTGGAGTCAACACCTAATAGAAGACGCAAGAATGACAATGATCAAGAGAAGTTCTTGCATGAAAGGCACGCCTTTCCCTCTCTATTTCCCCTAGAAGCCGCAAGTTGCTAGAGAAGAAAGTCAAAGGAAAACATGGCGCACAATTGTCAACTCCTTAGCAAAGAAGAAAATGAAAGTCCGTTATGCATGAAGTCGGCTATTAGACGGACTTGGGGCACATATTATAAATATTATATCCTCTCACAAGCAGCTAGTGGAGTCTTCAAGAAGCAGGGAACACATTGATCAAAAGAAGAAAGGGAAGCAAGGTTTAACTTGCTAACTCATACTTGGATGTGAAGAAAAAGTTGTGGCTGGATGAGTTCATATTAAAGGCGGTTGGACTTCAAGAGGCGGTGGAACTCCTATGGCAGTACGTGAGTGTAGTGTGCTTTGTCAAAGGGCTTGGTCTTCTTGCTTGAGAAGAATGCCAATGAGGCTTGAAGATGAGGTTTAAGAGAGTGAGGGGATTGTTAAAGATCTCATGGAGAGAGTCCAATGAATGGTTTTTACCGTTCCGAGTTTTGATAAATTTGGCATCTTTCTTCAATTGAGTAAGATACTTGATCAAGAAGCCTTCTTTGATAGCTGGAAGTTCTCCAAAAGTATGAAAAGCTGGAGGACTTTGTACCATCCATTCCAGTGTGGTTGAATTCTGTTCAAGAGCCCAAAGCAATGAATTGAGGATCCACAATGCCATGATAGAGTTTTCGCGTTCGGATAGCTAGGGAAAGAAAGGGAAGCTGCATGAGAAATTCCCCTATTCCACTCAATAAATGAGAGGAGAATACAAATCGTGCTATAAGGAACGAAGCATGTTGCCCTCCTCCCGTTAACTCTTTAGTTGAAATGTCCGCTAGATTGCTAGCTACGTTCTAGATGGCTCTCCTAATTCGGTGATAGGGAACGCCTTTCATTCCCTTGTTTCGTCGTGGCACACCCCCCCCACAAGCAACCCCCGGCTCAGGGGGGACCAGAAAGCTAGATCAAACATCCTTCGAGCTTGACCGAGGGACTTGATGGACTTGAATCTCCTAATTTCAGGGATGTATGGGGATCTAAGATTGGTTAGGATCCTCAAAGCATGACGTTAGCTCTAGACTGCTAACACATTTCATACCATCCTATGACCGTACTCCCCAGGTGGAGTGTTTCCCACGTTAGCTAGGCCCCTAATTCGCGTAGACCAAGAGTGAACACTCATCGTTTACTCGTGAATTCCATTTTCGGAATAAACGCAGGCTGCTTGCTAGGCTGGAAGGGATCCAACGTTGAACTTGGTAAATGAACAAAAATAACTAAGAGGTCTCATGGAGGAGTTGGATCAACTTCTTAGTCTTGAGAGACAAAAAATAAGAGATGAACAACAAAGAAAGAAATATCGTAAGGCGAGCACTCCTTGCTTCAGACCTCTTGGATTCGACAATGGGACTCATTGCTAATAGGGATTTGAAAGATTTTCTCTAAACTAGAAAACTATGGTTTTTGATGAGCTGTCATTTTGCATATCAGCCAGGCTCTACTTCAAGGGAAGGTAAGCTAAAATTGTACGACGACACTGCCGAGCCAGAGAATTCTAGCCCTTTCATCGTGTTGTCGGTTCGTTCCAACAACTCGGGTTGGGAAGGAAGGTTATCAATTGTTTAAATGTTGTGAGAAAATGCATGAAATGCCAAATCCACACCTGTGGTTTCTGAACCCAAATCCTACCCCTAAAGAAGGCTAATCTTTCTACTCAACCAGTTTTATGAAATATCGATAGGTCTCAATAGTCCAACCCTTACCCGGCCATCTTTCTTGGGCACCGGTACTGAACTACTGACTCTCCAAAACACTCTCGACATCTTGTTTGGTTAAGCATTTGAGCTTAGGCTGAAAGGTCACAGAGAAGACCAGTTGCCTTTCGCATGTTTCTGATGGAATCTACTCAAGCCAATTATAAGTTTTGGAACAATGTGGCATGTGCACATAGAGAAACTTAAATCCCATTTCTCGTCCAAAGCAAAAGCCCAAAGGACAAAACTAAAGCTTAGTGTATTCTAGACACTAAAGCTTAAAGCGGAACAGGTGCACTTCCAAGTGTGTGTTAACAGACTGAGCAAAGATGGCAATTATTTCCTAGTTACTTTTGTAATAGTCTCTTCTCATGAAGGCAAATCACTTTTGACCTTTGGCAGACGCAAGAGCGAATTAGAATCGGAGATTTCATATCTTCCGTTATAAGGAAAAAGTAAGCCCTCGTGGTTGAAGGTCAGTATAGGCTTGCAAACCTTGATTATGACCATCGCACGACCATCGCACGACCGCCGCACGACCACGCACGACCGTCACACTACCGCCGCATGACCGCCGCACGACCATCACACTACCGCCACACGACCACCGAATGTCGCCACCGACCACGCCGTAGGATTGCCACCCATAGCCCACCAGTTGCAAAGGGAAAACATCTATGTAAAGCTAAGTACAACACATTATCTATGAAAGAGGAAGATGATTTTTACCTCTCATAGAATAGAGCCACATGAGCGAGGGTCGAAACAATAGTAGCGAATCCAAAGCCATACGTGAGCGCAAAGAACATGCTTAAGGAAATATAGAATAGTTGAGTATGTGCATGTATCTGCTAGTTTGAATTGAAAGTTCATACCTGAGGGAGATGGAAGATAAAATGGGATGACGACTTGTTGGAGATCGCAGCTGAGTAGCACGAGAAAACTAAAGTCACAAAAAGCCGGTGGCAACTAACTGAGAGGAGAGAGAGTCAGGTGAATGAGGAGGGAATGAGGTGAAAGCTGATGCTTCAAATTAGCACAAAAAGATCGTTCTCCAGGCCACATATATATAACACCTTTAGCAGATGCAAGAGCAGATCAAAATCGGAGATTTCATATCTTCCATTACAGGGAAGAAGTAAGACTTTGTGGTTGAAGGTTTGTGTATCCTAAAGACTAAAGCTCAAAGTGGAGCAAGTGCACTTCCAAGTGTGTGTTTACAGACTTAGCAAAGATGGCAATTATTTCCTAGTTCCTTTTATAATAGTCTCTTCTCATCAAGGCAATCACTTTTGACTTTTGGCAGACGCAAGAGCATATCAGAATCAAAGATTTCATATCTTCCCTTATAAGGAAAAAGTAAGCCCTTGTGGTTGAAGGTTAGTGTATCCTAAAGACTAAAGCTCAAAGCAGAGCAAATGCACTTCCAAGTGTATGTTTATAGACTAAGCAAAGATGGCAATTCTTTCTTAGTTCCTTTTGTAATAGTCTCTTCTCATGAAGGCAATCACTTTTGATCTTTGGCAGACACAAGAGCGGATTAGAAACGGAGATTTCATATCTTCCGTTATAAGGAAAAAGTAAGCCCTCGTGGTTAAAGGTCAGTATAGGCTCGTAAACCTTGATTATGACCATCGCACGACCGCCACATGACCGCCGCACAACCGCCGCACAATCGTCACACTACCGCTGCACGACCACCGAATGTCGCCACCGACCACGCCGTAGGATTGCCACCCATAGCCCACCGGTCGCAAAGGGAAAACATCTATGTCAAGCTAAGTACAACACATTATCTATGAAAGAGGAATATGATTTTTACCTCCCATAGAACAGGGCCACATGAGTGAGGGTCGAAGCAATAATGGCGAATCCGAAGCCATACGTGAGCGCAAAGAACATGCTTAAGGAAATATAGAATAGTTGAGTATATGCATGTATCTGCTAGTTTGAATTGAAAGTTCATACCTGAGGGAGATGGAAGATGAAACGGGATGACGACTTGTTGGAGATCGCACCTGGAGCAGCACGAGAGAACTAAAGTCACAAAAAGCTGGTGGCAACTAACTGAGAGGAGAGAGAGTGAGGTGAATGAGGAGGGAATGAGGCGAAAGCTGATGCTTCAAATTAGCACAAAAAGATCGTTCTCCAAGCCACATATATCTAACACCTTTGGCAGATGCAAGAGCAGATCAAAATCAGAGATTTGATATCTTCCATTACAGGGAAGAAGTAAGACCTCGTGGTTGAAGGTTTGTGTATCCTAAAGACTAAAGCTCAAAGCGGAGCAAGTGTACTTCCAAGCGTGTGTTTACAGACTGAGCAAATATGGCAATTCTTTCCTAGTTCCTTTTATAATAGTCTCTTCTCATCAAAGCAATCACTTTTGACTTTTGGCAGACGCAAGAGCATATCAGAATCAAAGATTTCATATCTTCCCTTATAAGGAAAAAGTAAGCCCTTGTGGTTAAAGGTTAGTGTATCCTAAAGACTAAAGGTCAAAGCAGAGCAAGTGCACTTCCAAGTGTGTTTATAGACTAAGCAAAGATGGCAATTCTTTCCTAGTTCCTTTTGTAATAGTCTCTTTTCATGTAGGCAATCACTTTTGACCTTTGGTAGATCCAAGAGCCGATCAGAATCAGAGATTTCATTTCTTTCATTATAAGGAAAAAGTAAGCCCTAGTGGTTGAAGGTCAGTGTATCCTAGAGACTAAAGCTCAAGGAGGAGTGAGTGCACTTCCAAGTGTGTGTTTATAGACTGAGCGAAGATGGAAATTCTTTCCTAGTTCCTTTTGTAATAGTCTCTTCTCATGAAGGCAATCACTTTAGGCCTTTGACAGATGCAAGAGCGGATTAGAATCAAAGATTTCATATCTTTGGTTATAAGGAAAAAGTAAGCCCTCGTGGTTGTAGGTCAGTATAAGCTTGCAAACCTTGATTACAAACCTTCCCACGACCGTCGCACGACCGTCGCACGACCGTCGCACAACCATCGTACTACCGCTACACGACCACCGACTGTCGCCGCCAACCACCGCTGCAAGATCGCCGCCCACAGCGCACCGGTTACAAAGGTAAAACCTTTATGTTAGGTTGAGTACAACACAATATTATGAAAGAGGAAAAGGATTTTCACCTCCCATAGAACAGGGCCACATGAGTGAGGGTCGAAGCAAGAGTGGCGAATCCGAAGCCATATGTGAGCACAAAGAACATGCTCATATGAATCTTCCCTAGTCGCACATACTCCGCCTTGTCTAACTCAAATTCTCACTAGTGATCGGCATAATATTCTACTTTTGGCCTTGGACGGTGAATAAATCTGAAGAAATATCAGGAATGTCTTGGCGTTGTACATATTCAACCCCCAATAGATCGGTATGACAACATACATTATCAATGCAAAGCCAACAAAGATGTTCACTATGGCAAAGAAGGGGTAAATTAATGGATTGGACAAGAAGGAAACCGCCGTTGACCAGTCTAAAGTGAGGGCTCCAATGCCGAGCCCGTTAAGGCCCAACCCGATTTGTTGGGCCGTGACGGAGTTAAGGAAGGCCCGTCAAACCCATGAGATGCTCGCTAGGGATTGGAACAGGAACCTCGGAACCAAGTACCACAACAAGCTACACACCATTGTGATGACAAAGAAATTGGCTCTTGAGACTTTGTATCGTGCCCTATCTTCTTCTGTTTCCTTCTCATGTAACGTCCTTTAAATTTTGATAAAGCAGGAATGAAAGATAAAATCCTCTTAAGCATACAATGTAACACTCATTGTTAACGCTCTTTACCTAAAGAGGGAGATTTGAACGAGGGTACCCGCCCACCACATATGTGCCATATCCACCACAAACTTCCTCAAAAGTCCAGCCCAATCGTACCCCAAAACCTTCCAAATGGGAAATTAGATAGCGCGTTAGTCTAGTAAATATATCTATGTACGTATGCAAAATTATAGTAACACAAAGAAAATAACTTGTCCAACTTTTTACTTCCATTCGAAAAATAAAAAGAAAAAATGTTCCATTTTTAGTAAAATTACTAAAGGATCAGGGGTAAGCATAATATCAGTGCCAAAAGTTGTGTACGACGTTCACTTTGGTACCAAAAGTAATCACTTTTGACTTTTGGCAGACGCAAGAGCATATCAGAATCAAAGATTTCATATCTTCCCTTATAAGGAAAAAGTAAGCCCTTGTGGTTAAAGGTTAGTGTATCCTAAAGACTAAAGCTCAAAGCAGAGCAAGTGCACTTCCAAATGTGTGTTTATAGACTAAGCAAAGATGGCAATTCTTTCCTAGTTCCTTTTGTAATAGTCGCTTCTCATGAAGGCAATCACTTTTGACCTTTGGCAGACGCAAGAGCGGATTAGAATCGGAGATTTCATATCTTCCGTTATAAGGAAAAAGTAAGCCCTCGTGGTTGAAAGTCAGTATAGGCTCGCAAACCTTGATTATGACCATCGCACGACCGCCGCACGACCGCCGCACGAACGTCACACTATCGCCACACGACCACCGAATGTCGCCACCGACCACGCCGTAAGATTGCCACCCATAGCCCATCGGTCGAAAAGGGAAAACATCTATGTCAAGCTAAGTACAACACATTATCTATGAAAGAGGAAGATGATTTTTACCTCCCATAGAACAGGGCCACATGAGTGAGGGTCGAAGCAATAGTGGCGAATCCGAAGCCATACATGAGCGCAAAGAACATGCTTAAGGAAATATAGAATAGTTGAGTATGTGCATGTATCTGCTAGTTTGAATTGAAAGTTCATACCTGAGGGAGATGGAAGACGAAATGGGATGACGACTTGTTGGAGATCGCAGCTGGAGCAGCACGCGAGAACTAAAGTCACAAAAAGCTGGTGGCAACTAACTGAGAGGAGAGAGAGTGAGGTGAATGAGGAGGGAATGAGGAGAAAGCTGATGTTTCAAATTAGCACAAAAAGATCGTTCTCCAAGCCACATATATAGGACAGCTTTGGCAGACGCAAGAGCAGATCAAAATCGGAGAATTCATATCTTCTATTACAGGAAAGAAGTAAGACCTCGTGGTTAAAGGTTTGTGTATCCTAAAGACTAAAGCTCAAAGCGGAGCAAGTGCACCTCCAAGCGTGTGTTTACAGACTGAGCAAAGATGGCAATTATTTCCTAGTTCCTTTTGTAATAGTCTCTTCTCATGAAGGCAATCACTTTTGACCTTTGGCAGATGCAAGAGCAGATTAGAATCGAAGATTTCATATCTTCTGTTATAAGGAAAAAGTAAGCCCTCGTGGTTGAAGGTCAGTATAGGCTCGCAAACCTTGATTATGACCATCGCTCAACCGTCGCACGACCGCCGCACAACCGACGCACGACCACCGCACGACCGTCACACTACCGCCACGCGACCACCGAATGTCCCAACCGACCATGCCGTAGGATTGCCACCCATAGCCCACCAGTCGCAAAGGGAAAACATCTATGTCAAGCTAAGTACAACACATTATCTATGAAAGAGGAAGATGATTTTTACCTCCCATAGAACAGGGCCACATGAGTGAGGGTTGAAGCAATAGTGGCGAATCCGAAGCCATACGTGAGCGCAAAGAACATGCTTAAGGAAATATAGAATAGTTGAGTATGTGCATGTATCTGCTAGTTTGAATTAAAAGTTCATACCTGAGGGAGATGGAAGACGAAATGGGATGACGACTTGCTGCAGATCGCAGCTAGAGCAGCACGAGAGAACTAAAGTCACAAAAAGCTGGGGGCAACTAACTGAGAGGAGAGAGAGTGAGGTGAATGAGGAGGGAATGAGGCGAAAACTGATGCTTCAAATTAGCACAAAAAGATCGTTCTCCAAGCCACATATATATAACACCTTTGGCAAACGCAAGAGCAAATCAAAATCGGAGATTTGATATCTTCCATTACAGGGAAGAAGTAAGACCTCGTGGTTGAAGGTTTGTATATCCTAAAGACTAAAGCTCAAAGCGGAGCAAGTGCACTTCCAAGCGTGTGTTTACAGACTGAGCAAAGATGGCAATTCTTTCCTAGTTCCTTTTATAATAGTCTCTTCTCATCAAGGAAATCACTTTTGACTTTTGGCAGACGCAAGAGCATATCAGAATCAAAGATTTCATATCTTCCCTTATAAGGAAAAAGTAAGCCCTTGTGGTTAAAAGTTAGTGTATTCTAAAGACTAAAGCTCAAAGTAGAGCAAGTGCACTTCCAAATGTGTGTTTATAGACTAAGCAAAGATGGAAATTTTTTCCTAGTTCCTTTTATAATAGTCTCTTCTCATCAAGGCAATCACTTTTGACTTTTGGCAGAGCAAGAGCATATCAGAATCAAAGATTTCATATCTTCCCTTATAAGGAAAAAGTAAGCCCTTGTGGTTAAAGGTTAGTGTATCCTAAAGACTAAAGCTCAAAGCAGAGCAAGTGCACTTCCAAACGTGTGTTTATAGACTAAGCAAAGATGGCAATTCTTTCCTAGTTCCTTTTGTAATAGTCTCTTCTCATGAAGGCAATCACTTTTGACCTTTGGCAGACGCAAGAGCAGATTAGAATCGGAGATTTCATATCTTCCGTTATAAGGAAAAAGTAAGCCCTCGTGGTTGAACGTCAGTATAGGCTCGCAAACCTTGATTATGACCATCGCATGACCGTCACATGACCACCGCACGACCACCGCACTACCATCGCACTTCCGCCGCACGACCGTCGCACGACCGCCGCACGACCGCCGCACGATTGTCACACTACCGCCGCGCAACCACCGAATGTCGCCACCGACCACGCCGTAGGATTTCCACCCATAGCCTACCGGTCACAAAAGGAAAACATCTATGTCAAGCTAAGTACAACACATTATCTATGAAAGAGGAAGATGATTTTTACCTCCCATAGAACAGGGCCACATGAATGAGGGTTGAAGCAATAGTGGCGAATCCAATGCCATACGTGAGCGCAAAGAACATGCTTAAGGAAATATAGAATAGTTGAGTATGTGCATGTATCTGCTAGTTTGAATTGAAAGTTCATACCTGAGGGAGATGGAAGATGAAATGGGATGACGACTTGTTGGAGATCGCAGCTAGAGCAGCACGAGAGAACTAAAGTAACAAAAAGCTGGTGGCAACTAACTGAGAGGAGAGAGAGTGAGGTGAATGAGGAGGGAATGAGGCAAAAGCTGATGCTTCAAATTAGCACAAAAAGATCGTTCTCCAAGCTATATATATGTATAACACCTTTGGCAGACGTAAGAGCAGATCAAAATCGGAGATTTGATATCTTCCATTACAGGGAAGAAGTAAGACCTCGTGGTTAAAGGTTTGTGTATCCTAAAGACTAAAGCTCAAAGCGGAGCAAGTGCACTTCCAAGCGTGCGTTTACAAACTGAGCAAAGATGGCAATTCTTTCCTAGTTCCTTTTATAATAGTCTCTTCTCATCAAGGCAATCACTTTTGACTTTTGGCAGACGCAAGAGCATATCAGAATCAAAGATTTCATGTCTTCCCTTATAAGGAAAAAGTAAGCCCTTGTGGTTGAAGGTTAGTGTATCCTAAAGACTAAAGGTCAAAGCAGAGCAAGTGCACTTCCAAGTGTGTGTTTATAGACTAAGCAAAGATGGCAATTCTTTCCTAGTTCCTTTTGTAATAGTCTCTTTTCATGAAGGCAATCACTTTTCACCTTTGGTAGATGCAAGAGCCGATCAGAATCAGACATTTCATTTCTTTCATTATAAGGAAAAAGTAAGCCCTAGTGGTTGAAGGTCAGTGTATCCTAGAGACTAAAGCTCACAGCGGAGTGATTGCACTTCTAAGTGTGTGTTTATAGACTGAGCGAAGATGGCAATTCTTTCCTAGTTCCTTTTGTAAAAGTCTCTTCTCATGAAGGCAATCATTTTTGGCCATTGGCAGACGTAAGAGCGGATTAGAATCAAAGATTTTATATCTTCTGTTATAAGAAAAAAAGTAACCCCTCGTGGTTGAAGGTCAGTATAAGCCCGCAAACCTTGATTACGAACCTTTCCACGACCGTCGCACGACCGCCGCACGACCGCCGCACGACCATTGCACTACCGCTGCACGACCATTGACTATCGCCGCCGACCACCGCTGCAGGATCGCCGCCCACAGCGCACCGGTCACAAAGGGAAAACATCTATGTTAGGTTGAGTACAACACAATATTATGAAAGAGGAAAGGGATTTTTACCTCCCATAGAACAAGGCCACATGAGTGAGGGTCGAAGCAAGAGTGGCGAATCCGAAGCCATACGTGAGCGCAAAGAACATGCTAATATGAATCTTCCCTAGTCGCACATACTCTGCCCTGTCTAACTCAAATTCTCACTAGCGATCGGCATAATATTCTACTTTTGGCCTTGGGCGGTGAATAAATCTGAAGAAAATATCAGGAATGTCTTGGCGTTGTACATATTCAAGCCCAAAGCCAACAAAGATGTTCACTATGGCAAAGAAGGGGAAAATCAATGGATTGGACAAGAAGGAAACCGCTGTTGACCAGTCCAAAGTGAGGGCTCCAACGCCGAGCCCGTTAAGGCCCAACCCGATTTGTTGGGCCGTGACGGAGTTAAGGAAGGCCCATCAAACCCATGAGATGCTCGCTAGGGATTGGAATAGGAACCACGGAACCAAGTACCACAACAAGCTACACACCATTGTGATGACAAAGAAATTGGCTCTTGAGACTTTGTGTCATGCCCTATCTTCTTCTGTTTCCTTCTCATGTAACGTCCTTTAAATTTTGATAAAGCAAGAATGAAAGATAAAATCCTCTTAAGCATACAATGTAACACTCATTGTTAACGCTCTTTACCTAAAGAGGGAGATTTGAACGAGGGTACCCGCCCACCACATATGTGCCATCTCCACCACAAACTTCCTCAAAAGTCCAGCCCAATCGTACCCCAAAACCTTCCAAATGGGAAATTAGATAGCGCGTTAGTCTAGTAAATATATCTATGTATGTATGCAAAATTATAGTAACACAAAGAAAATAACTTGTCCAACTTTTTACTTCCATTCGAAAAATAAAAAGAAAAAATGTTTCATTTTCAGAAAAATTACTAAAGGATCAGGGGTAAGCACACTATCAGTGCCAAAAGTTGTGTACGAGTTTACTTTGGTGCCAAAAGTAATCACTTTTGACCTTTGGCAAACACAAGAGCAGATCCGAATAGGAGATTTCATATATTCTATTATAAGAAAAAAGTAAGTCCTCATGGTTGAAGGTCAATGTATTCTAGAGACTAAAGCTCAAAGCGTAGCAGGTACACTTCCAAATGTGTGTTTACAAACTAAGCAAATATGGCAATTCTTTCCTAGTTCCTTTTGTAATAGTCTCTTCTCATGAAGGCAATCACTTTTGACTTTTGGCAGACACAAGAGCATATCAAAATCGGAGATTTCATATCTTCCGTTATAAGGAAAAAGTAAGTCCTCGTGGTTGAAGGTCAGTACAAGCTCGCAAACCTTGATTACAAACCTTCCCACGACCGTCGCACGACCGCCGCACGACCATCGCACTACCTCTGCACGACCACCGACTGTCACTACCCGCCACCATTGCAGGATTGCCGCCCACAGCGCACCGGTCACAAAGGGAAAACATCTATGTTAGGTTGAGTACAACACAATATTATGAAAGAAGAAAAGGATTTTTACCTCCCATAGAACAGGGCCACATGAGTGAGGGTAGAAGCAAGAGTGGCGAATCCGAAGCCATACGTGAGCGCAAAGAACATGCTCATATGAATCTTCCCTAGTCGCACATACTCCGCCTTGTCTAACTCAAATTCTCACTAGCGATCGGCATAATATTCTACTTTTGGCCTTGGGTGGTGAATAAATCTGAAGAAATTATCAGGAATGTCTTGGCGTTGTACATATTCAACCCTCAATAGATCGGTATGACAACATACATTATCAATGTAAAGCCAAAAAAGATGTTCACTCTGGCAAAGAAGGGGTAAATCAATGGATTGGACAAGAACGAAACCGTCGTTGACCTGTCCAAAGTGAGGGCTCCAACACCAAGCCTGTTAAGGCCCAACCCGATTTGTTGGGCCGTGACGGAGTTAAGCAAGGCCCATCAAACCCATGAGATGCTCGTTAGGGATTGGAACAAGAACCGCGGAACCAAGTAGCACAACAAGCTACACACCATTGTGATGACAAAGAAATTGGCTCTTGAGACTTTGTATCATACCCTATCTTCTTCTGTTTCCTTCTCATGTAACGTCCTTTAAATTTTGATAAAGAAAGAATGAAAGATAAAATCCTCTTAAGCATACAATGTAACACTCATTGGTAACGCTCTTTACCTAAGGAGGGAGATTTGAACGAGGGTACCCGCCCACCACACATGTGCCATCTCCACCACAAACTTCCTCAAAAGTCCAGCCCAATCGTACCCCAAAACCTTCCAAATGGGAAATTAGATAGCGTGTCAGTCTAGTAAATATATCTATGTACGTATGCAAAATTATAGTAACACAAAGAAAATAACTTGTCCAACTTTTTACTTCCATTCGAAAAATAAAAAGAAAAAATGTTGCATTTTCAGTCAAATTACTAAAGGATCAGGGGTAAGCACACTATCAGTGCCAATAGTTGTGTACGACATTCACTTTGATACCAAAAGTAATCACTTTTGACCTTTGGCAAACACAAGAGCAGATCAGAATAGGAGATTTCATATATTCTGTTATAAGGAAAAAGTAAGTCCTCATGGTTCAAGGTCAATGTATTCTAGAGACTAAAGCTCAAAGCGGAGCAAGTACACTTCCAAATGTGTGTTTACAGACTAAGCAAATATGGCAATTCTTTCCTAGTTCCTTTTGTAATAGTCTCTTCTCATGAAGGCAATCACTTTTGACTTTTGGTAGACGCAAGAGCATATCATTATCAATGCAAAGCCAACAAAGATGTTCACTATGGCAATCGGAGATTTCATATCTTACACACCATTGTGATGACAAAGTTATAAGGAAAAAGTAAGCCCTCGTGGTTGAAGGTCGAACGAGGGTACCCGCCCACCACATATGTGTATCCTAGAGACTAAAGCTCAAAGCGGTTGCATTTTCAGTCAAATTACTAAAGCGGGGGTAAGCACACTATCGGTGCCAATAGTACATTTCCAAGTGTGTGTTTACAAAGACTAAAGCTCAAAGCGGAGCAGGTACATTTCCAAGTGTGTGTTTACAAACTGAGCAAAGATGGTGATTCTTTTCTCATTCTTTTTATAATAGTCTCTTCTCGTGAAGGTAATCACTTTTGACCATTGGCAGACGCAAGAGCATATTAGAATCGGAGATTTCATATCTTCCATTATAAGGAAAAAGTAAGCCCTCGTGGTTGAAGGTCAGTACAAGCTCCCAACCTTCATTACAATTGCTGCCCGTCACCACATGACTATCTTACAACTGTAACACGATCGTCGCACTACCGCTGCACGACCACCGACTGTCGTCGCCAACCACCACCGCAGGATTGCCACCCGTAACCCATCGGTCACAAAGGAAAAACATCTATGTCAGGCTGAATACAACACATAATCTATGAAAGAGGAAGAGGATTTTTACTTCCCATAGAACAGGGCCACATGAGTGAGGGTCGAAGCAACAGTGGCGAATCCGAAGCCATACGTGAGCACAAAAAACATGCTTAAGGAACGATAGAATAGTTGTGTATGTGCATGTATCGACTAGTTTGAATTGAAAGTTCAAACCTGAGGGAGGTGGAGGATGGAATGGGATCACGACTCATCGGAGATCACAGCTCGAGCAGCATGAGAGAACTAAAGTCACAAAAAGCTGGTGGCAACTAACTGAGAGGAGAGAGAGTGAGGTGAACAAGGAGGGAATGAGGTGAAAAATGATGCTTCGAATAAGCATAAAAATGTCGTTCTCCAAGCCACATATATATAACACCTTTGGCAGACGCAAGAGCATATTAGAATCGGAGATTTCATATCTTCTGTTATAAGGAAAAAGTAGGCTCTCGTGGTTGAAGGTCAATGTATCCTAAAAACTAAAGTTCAAAGCAAAGCTGGTGCACTTCCAAGTGTGTGTTTACAGACTGAGCAAAGATGGCGACTCTTTCCTCGTTCCTATTGTAATAGTCTCTTTTCATGAAGGTAATCACTTTTGACCTTTGTCAGACGCAAGAGCAGATCAGAATCAGAGATTTCATATCTTCCGTTATAAGGAAAAAGTAAGCCCTTGTGGTTGAAGGTTAGTACAGGCTCACAAACCTTGATTACAATCGCCGCCCACCACCACACGACTGTCGCACGACCGCCGTACGACCGCCGCACGACCGCTGATTGTTGTCGCCAACCACCACCACAAGATCGTCGCCCACAGCCCACCAGTCGTAGAGGGAAAACATCTATGTCGGGATGAGTACAACACATTATCTATGAAAGAGGAAGATGATTTTTACCTCCCACAAAACAAAGCCACATGAGTGAGGGTCGAAGCAATAGTAGCAAATCCGAAGCCATATGTGAGCGCAATGAACATGCTTAAGGAAAGATAGAGTAGTTGTGTATGTGCACGAATCAGCTAGTTTGAATTGAAAGTTCGTACTTGGGGGAGATGGAGGACGAAATGGGATGACGACTCGTTGGAGATCGCAACTGGAACAGCACAAGAGAACTAAAGTTACAAAAATTTGGTGGCAACTAACTAAGAGGAGAGAGAGTGAGGTGAACGAGGAGGGAATGAGGTGAAAGCTGATGCTTCAAATTATCACAAAAATGTTGTTCTCCAGGCCACATATATATAACACATTTGGCAGACGCAGGAGCAGATCAGAATCGGAGATTTCATATCTTCCGTTATAAGGAAAAAGTAAGCCCTTGTAGTTGAGATCAGTGTATCCTAAAGATTAAAGCTCAAAGCAGAGCAGGTGCACTTTCAAGTGTGTGTTTACAGACTGAGCAAAGATAACAATTCTTTCTTGGTTTATTTTGTAATAGTTTCTTCTCATGAAGGCAACCACTTTTGACCTTTGGCAGACGAAAGAGCCAATTAGAATCGAAGATTTCATATCTTTTGTTATACGAAAAAAGTAAGCCTCGTGGTTGAAGGTCAGTGTATCCTAGAGACTAAAGCTTAAAGCAGAGCTGGTGCACTTCCAAGTGTGTGTTTACAGACTGAGCAAAGATGGCGATTCTTTCCTTGTTCCTTTTGTAACAGTCTCTTCTCATGAAGGAAATCACTTTTGACCTTTCGCAGACGCAAGAGTGAATCGAATTCGGAGATTCTATATCTTCCGTTATAAGGAAAAAGTAAGCTGTCGAAGTTGAAGGTCAGTACAGGCTCACAAACCTTGATTACGATCGTTGCCCCCGGCACACGACTGTTGCATGTCTGCCACACGACCACCGCGCGACCACCACACGACCGTCACACTACCACCGCATCACCACCAACTGTTGCTGCCTACCACCGTCGCAAGATTGCTGCCCACAGCCCACCGGTTGCAAAGGGAAAACATCTATGTCTAGGTGAGTACAATACATTATCTATGTAAAAGGAAGAGGATTTTTACCTCCCATAGAACAAGGCCACATGAGTGAGGGTCGAAGCAATAGTAGCGAATCCGAAGCCATACGTGAGCGCAAAGAACATCTTAAGGAAAGATAGAATAGTTATATATATGCATGTATCAGCTAATTTGAATTGAAAGTTCGTACCTTAGGGAGATGGAGGACAAAATGGGATGACGACTTGTTGGAGATCGTAGCTGGAGCAGCACGAGAGAACTAAAGTCACAAAAAGCTTGTGGCAACTAACTGAGAGGAGAGTGAGTGAGGTGAATAAGGAGGGAAGGAGGTGAAAGCTGATGCTTCGGATTAGCACAAAAATGTCGTTCTCCGAGCCACATATATATAACACATTTGGCAGACGCAGGAGCATATCAAAACCGGAGATTTCATATCTTCTGTTATAAAGAAAAAGTAAGTCATCGTGGTTGAGATCAGTGTATCCTAAAGACTAAAGCTCAAAGCGGAGCAGGTGCACTTCCAAGTGTGTGTTTACAAACTGAGCAAAGATGACAATTATTTCCTGGTTCCTTTTGTAATAGTCTCTTCTCATGAAGGCAATCGCTTTTGCCCTTTGGTAGACGCAAGAGCCAATCAGAATCGAAGATTTCATATCTTCTGTTATAATAAAAAAGTAAGCTCTCGTTGTTGAAGGTCAATGTATCCTAAAGACTAAAGCTCAAAGCAGAGCAGGTGCACTTCCAAGTGTGTGTTTACAGACTAAGCAAAGATGGCGATTTTTTCCTCATTCCTTTTGTAACAGTCTCTTTTCATGAAAGTAATCACTTTTGACCTTTGGCAGAAGCAAGAGCGGATTAGAATCGTAGATTTCATATCTTCCGTTATAAGGAAAAAGTAAGCCCTCATGGTTGAAGGTCAGTACAGGCTCATAAACCTTGATTACGATCGCCGCTGCACAACTGTCGCACAACCGCCGCACGACTAGCACATGACCGTTGCACTATCGCCGCACGACCGTTGCACTACCGCCGTAGGATTGCCGACTGTTGCCGCCAACCACCTCCGCAAGATCGCTGCCCACAGCCCACCGGTCGCAAAGGGAAAACATCTATGTCAGGCTAAGTACAACACATTATCTATGAAAAAGGAAGAGGATTTTTACCTCCCATAGAACAAGGCCACATGAGTGAGGGTCGAAGCAATAGTGGCAAATCCGAAACCATACGTGAGCGCAAAGAACATGCTTAAGGAAAGATAGAATAGTTGTGTATGTGCATGTATCAACTAGTTTGAATTGAAAGTTTGTACCTTAGGGAGATGGAGGACGAAATGGGATGACGACTTGTTGGAGATCGCAGCTGGAGTAGCACGAAAGAACTAAAGTCACAAAAAGCTGGTAGAAACTAACTGAGAGGAGAGA
The DNA here is from genome assembly GCA_016097545.1 of Eucalyptus victrix. Taxonomy (NCBI): domain Eukaryota; kingdom Viridiplantae; phylum Streptophyta; class Magnoliopsida; order Myrtales; family Myrtaceae; genus Eucalyptus; species Eucalyptus victrix. The sequence continues at coordinate 3,272,492 of CM027840.1, read as the reverse complement.
GAGTGAGGAGAACAAGGAGGGAAGGAGGTGAAATCTGATCTTCGGATTAGCACAAAAAGGTCTTCTCTGGGCCACAATATATAACACCTTTGGCAAACGCAGGAGCAGATCAAAATCGGAGATTTCATATTTTTCGTTATGAGGAAAAAGTAAGCCCCCGTGGTTGAGATCAGTGTATCCTAGAGACTAAAGCTCAAAGCGGAGCAAGTGCACTTCTTAGTGTGTGTTTACAAATTGAGCAAATGTGGTAATTCTTTCCTGGTTCCTTTTGTAATAATCTCTTCTCATGAAGGCAATCACTTTTGACATTTAGCAGACGCAAGAGCCAACCAGAATCGAAGATTTCATATCTTCCGTTATAAGAAAAAAAGTAAGCTTTCGTGGTTGAAGGTCAGTGTATCCTAGAGACTAAAGCTCAAAGCAGAGCAAGTGTACTTCCAAGTGTGTGTTTACAGACTGAGCAAAGATGGCAATTCTTTCCTAGTTCCATTTGTAATAGTCTCTTCTCATGAAGGCAATCACTTTTGACCATTGGTAGTGTTGACACCTATTTTTACAAAAAAAAAAAATCAATCAAAAAGTTAAAAAAAAAAAAGAGAAAGAAACAACAACAACCCAACCCCCCTTTTTCCCTTTCAGCCCACGAGCGAGGGTCTTCCTCCCTCTGTGTTGGTCTTCAAAGACCTGCAAAAAAGAAAGAAACAGAACAGAGGGAGCGGCAGGAGACAGAGCAAAAGAAGGGGAAGCGATGACATACGGCTGCAACATGGCGATGCCTGTGGTTGTCAAAACCCAAAAGAGCTTGCTGCCATCTTAGCCGAAAATACCATTAACTCGCCCCCAAGAACCGAAATAGTTGCAGACACATACACAGGCAGGGAGAGGAGGTTGATTAACGACAGTCTTGAGATGGAGATGGAAGGAAAAGGCAGCTGGCTTCGCTGGCCATCCAAGACCGCTTTTGGAGGGATGCCAAGAGGGGGCAACCTACGGCAGATTTATAGAGAGAAGAGGGGGCTTGGCAAAAAGGGGGAAAAAAAAACACCAGCACAAAAGCGAGGAAGAGACAGAGAGCGACTTGGAGCGAGAGAGTGAAACTTGAGAGCGAGAAGGAGTTTTCTAGCAGATCGGCCACGCTCGAACCGTCTTCGACGACCTCTGGCCAATACCCTCTAGCATATGATCTTTCGCCCCTGAATCTCGGCGTCGCTGGTGAGTTTCTTTACTTGGTTCAAACCTCTCTTGCCCGAGGATCTCAGCTCGAAGATACCAAAGCGGCGAGCTATAGCTCGATTTGTCGCGAGTTGGCCCGCATCCTGCTGTCTTCGAGTTAGGTAGGGAACTCCGTGATGAGATGCTTGTTCGCATGAACCCTTGCTGCCCCACCTTGTTTTGGTCTAACCGGAAGCCAAGTCTTGTTCCTTTTGTTAGCCCATATGCACGCTGAGTCTAAGTAAGTTGATGTGGTCGATTTTGCATGTTTCTTGATGATTTCTCTGGGTTTAGACTCGAGTGGGCCCAAAAAGGAGTTAATAACCTCATCCCGAGTCATGCTTACCACGTGTTTGATAAAATGCTTGAACTAGTTTAACGTGGATTAGGTCGTGAATTTTGGATCATTTGGAGTGAGTGTGCTCCTGTCTTGCGTAAAAGGAATCCTTTACGGATCATTGAGCATGATTCCGTTCAGGTTTTGTTGTTGTTATGGCGAAATCTGAACACTTCTTGATGTTGACGTAGTTCCTTAATATCTAGGGAGTTCGGCTGTTCATTAATGTCCGTGTTCCATTCCTTGTCTTGTTGTTGTTCTTTTGCGCCTGTTCATCTTTCCGTAGGGTAGTGACCACCGGTGGACGGGCGATGGAAGGGTCACCGATTGTTCAGGGCCGTGTCGTTAGTGTGCGGATGAGATTCGGTGGGAAGGAGCTTCGGTGGGGAAGTTGCAGAATTGACGTTAGCTTTAGGAAGGAGAAGATGCAGTAGAATAGCCGAAATAGGGAAAGGGACAAAAGAGAAAAAAAAAAAGGAAAAAGAAATATAAAAAAGGTAAAATAATAAATAATAAAAGAAAACTGTAAAATGTGAGAGGGAGTTTCGGGTGTTTAATGGGGGCTTCGAGCGGAGAAGAAAACATGCAGAGAAGACAACCTAAAAGAAAAGCTTAGAAGAAAGACAAAAACAAAAGAAATAAAAAGGTAGTGAAAAGAAAAAGAAAAAGAAAAAAAAGACAGAAAGTAGCTTCGGGAATAGGAGTCGCTGAAAAAGGGGGAAGTGCAGCAAGGATACGGCAGGGCAGTGATAAGATACTTTTTTTTTAAAAATAATAAAAAAATTATAAAAAAATCAAAAAAAATTGAAAAAATAAAAAAATTCAAAAATATTTCCGAAAATCCAAAAACTCAGAAAGCATTCAAAAAAATTCGACCTTTTTCTTAATTAAAAAAATTAAAATTAAAAATTAAAAAAATTGCTTTTATTGTATTAAAAAAAAGAAAATTTTCAAAAAATTAAAAAATTAAAAAATTTCGAAAATCCAAAAATGATGGGGTTTGATTAGGACTTGCCATGTATTGCCATTTTAGCGTAATTAGACCTTTATGTGCTCGTATATTAATTATATTGCATGTTTAATTTGCATATCTAATTATGTTTAATTGCACGTGTTTAATTTTATTACAATTAAGATCTTGATAGTTATGATTGCTACTTAATGATTGCGCACTCACATGATCACCTCATATGTTAGTGGATAGGCTTAAAATCAATTCAAGTCGCCTGCCAAAAATCATTTTGTTAAAATGAACAAGATTAGGTACCGAAAGGGCATTAATTGGTTAATTAGTGTAATCAAGTCCCCGAACCTAGATTCTCTGGTTGCGTAGGGAGTGAGGCACGCTCCCATGCCTCACTTGGTTTCTAGCCGACCCCAATAGGCTAGTGGCAACTCCTTTTGTGCAAAATTCATGAAAAATTTCCCAACGTCACGCGGGGTATGGGCTTGGGAGAGCCCGCGCCCAATCATGAGCCTTAGGCCCGTCCTTTAGGCAATACCCCTAAACTTGTTCCCTCTTCCCGAGGGTAGGTCGCGACAGTTTAGCGACTCCACTGGGGACCTGGTTTTAAACCTTAGAGGACTTAGGCCAAAATTAATCTTGTTCAAAAATATTTTTGGCAGCGAAGATATTATGTGCATCCATAACATGTCGAATGTTGATTGTTTATGGGAGTTATAAGGGGTGGTGATTTCTAACCTTTGTTTTGTAGGGGGTGCAAGAGTGAATGGTTTATTTATATTTGAAGTGCTAGTTGTTTTTAAATTGTCATGCATGAGTCCCCTGCATTGCACTACACTATAGCACACACTACCTGCCGCCGGACCTAGGCCGCATAGGATCATTTAGGATGGTGTTGAGGTGGATACCACTCCGACTACAAGCACGTAGTACGAGTCGCCCACCTTAACCCCGAAATTTCTTTCTTGATGTCAGAGGTCCCCACCCTGGTCTGCGAGCATGCGACACGGGTCGGTCCTTTGACAAAGCCGGAGTCATGGGTAACACGACCTAGCCACGAGCTTGTTGGTTCAGTCCTGTGATCCCATGGCTTCATTTTGGGCCATCTAGAGTAGAAATCGAACCACTGTCCATGCGCATGTCCATGACCTTTACATCGATGCTCAATGAGTAGGGTAAGTTTTTCTTGAATTATTTTCTTCGCAATCTACTTATTTGCTTTCATTTTGGTTGGTCCATGACAAATTAGGTTGATCATACGATGGGGGTACCTGACCTTCGCATCATCTCCGTCCCGAAAACCGAGCTTTGCGCGTGGTGGAATAAATTGGATCCAATAGGCTGTGACTGGGTGCGATCATATGTTGGACGTTTACTTCCCTTATTAGAGATAGAAACTCATTCTGGTGTAGTACAAGCGTTAGCGCATGTGTGGTGCCCCGAAACTTGCACGTTTATACTCGGCGATCATGAACTCACTCCAACCCTGGAAGAATACAGTGTTGCCATGGGAAAGCCCTTGGTGTCGGAGTTAATCGGCCCACTGTAGGGACTGAGCATGCATCGACCATATCCGATTTCCTTAGAGTTAAGGAGGATGACGTGAGGAAAGTTTTGAAAGCTAATCGCAGGACTTGCCCATTTTCATTCCTAAATGAGCTTTTTCAAAATGCCCTATCTTTTCAAAAGAATAGGATCTTCCTGTTAGCTTTCTTCGGGTTCGTGTTATTCCCACATTGTAGGAACGCTATTAACCCTTCCGTGGCATGGGTAGTTCGTGAGGTATGTATGGGAAAGGGCTTTGTTAACGCCATCCTGACTGAAACTTTTCTTTCCCTTACTCGTTTCAAAGAAAACAAAAACAAAACTTTCCACGCTCCTCCTGAACTCTTGCAAATTTGGTTTTTCTCTCACGTTAAAGGGTTTGGTAGCTTAATAACTGTGAACAACATCTCTGACTCTAGCCACCCTATCCTAAAGTTAAAAGATAGGAAGACGTTTGCCCCCGACTATCACTATTCTGAGTGGTTAGCTTTCATGACCAACCCTGGACCCGAAGATTTCCAATGGCACGCCAAATGGCTCCGAGTTCGAGAAGCGCGGTTCGTGTGTGGGCTTACTGGACCTGTTCCTTTGTTGGGAATTACTGGAGTCACTGAGTATTACCCAACCCGAGTCGCCCGTCAGTTCCAAGAGGTTCAACAACTTCCACCGATGATTCAAGAAGACCCGCTCAGGATAGACTTCCCTGATGGATGCCAAGATCACGAAGACTCCGTTACATTAGTCAAGTCGATGTGGGATATGTGCCATCCCCGGAAGCTGATATGGCCCGAAGAGGAGTTGGAAGGGCAAGAGAAGACCTATTATGCCTCAATGGAATATATCCTTAAGCATAAAATCCCAGAGAGCCTACGCCCGAGGATTCCTGACGTGCCATTAAAGACCACCCGTCGAGCCGAGATCAAGCACCTCAAAAGAAAGCTCGAAGAAGCCGAAGATCGTGCCTCGAAGTTGACCCGAGTTAGTGGGGCGGTCGCAAGCAGGAGCTGTCCTCGCTAGTTAGATTGAGTCAAGCGCGATATGTAATGGGCCCATGCCCACGTATGTTACAATGTTAAAGAATTTGTCTCGAGTCGCATTATCGGGAGATAAGAGTCATGATTAGCCTCGTTGTTTAGGGGTTCTCCCTCATGTCTTTTCCTGCATTATGTAGCAACCTTGCTTTCAATGAAATGAGCAAATTTGGGCGATTAGATCTTTGTCATGGACCGACCGCCTAATCATTACTCCATGCTTATACATGCTTATCTATCCTTGTTTAGGTACTAGCCGATCGATTGTCTTTTACCGATCGTCGACACGGCCAAGCAGAGATCCCCAATTCGCACGCGCGCGAAAGTCAGAATGGAGAACGAGGACACCAACGTACGCATGGCCAAGATGAAGGACCAGCTGGCCCAACTCACCACAATGATGCTTGAAATAAGCCAGAAGCTCAAGGAGCCCCCTGCTGTAGCTGTCACACGAACATCCACTCTAGTGTCAACAGAAGGCACGCACGTTGCTGATCCCCCTGGGAAAGAAACTGCTGGGGAGGCTCCTTCTGTCACGCCAATTATCGTCAATCTGGATCCTCCTCCAAAGGAGAACCCAGCACCCCGTCTAAGTGAAGAGAGTGAAAGACGCTTAGCAAAGATGGAGGAGCGACTGTGTGCCTTGCAAGGTTACGAGCTGAAAGGAGCTGATAGGCTATCTCCATACACCAAGACGAACTTCCCTGAGAACTTCCAAGAGCCTGAGTTCACAAGAAAATATGACGGAACGGGATGTCCCAAGACCCACCTAAGATATTACATGAGGAAAATGGCTCGTTACGCTGACAATGTGCCATTTCTCATACACACGTTTCAAGATAGCTTGGAAGGCATTGCCCTGACGTGGTTCATTGCGCTGGACATTGAAGAATTCACTAGTTGGGAAGATTTGACCAACGAGTTCTTGCAGCAATACCGATTTAATACCGAGCTTGCCCCTACGAGAGAAGAATTGACCTGCGTTGAGAAGAAGAGAAATGAGTCATTTAAGGCCTTTGCACAAAGGTGGAGAACCATGGCCTCACAGGTGAAGCCAGCTTTGAATGAGAGGGAGATGAAGCAACTATTCCTCAAGACATTACCCCCCGAATACTTCCAAGGATTAGTATTTTCGGGATGCCAAACCTTTTCACAGCTGGTAGATGTGGGTGAAGGAGTTGAGTGGGCACTCATCGAAGGGAAGATATCCACCGGAGGCACAAAGAAGTTCGAGGCGAGAAAAGATAAGGAAGCTACAGTTGAGGTAGCGCTTGTGCAAGAGTCATTTTACCCTAAGTCGCCCACAGCACCGGCGCACAAGCCTATGGCCGTTCAAGGGAGCTCATCACGATCATATGACAAAGGCAAGAGACCCTTTCGAAAGGAATTTTCCCCACTACCACGACCGTTGTCAAAGCTGTTGCCCATGCTTCTTGAAAAGAGGATGGTTGCAAAGGAAGTACCTAGAGACAACCCCACGAGGTTCGCCGGGTTTGATGTAACCAAGACCTGCGAGTACCACATGGGAGAAAGGGGGCATGATGTAGATAGCTGCAATGTGCTAAGGTACAAAGTCCAACAGTTACTGGACAAAAACATTTTGATGTTCAAGGAAGCTCAGCCTAATGTGCAACAGAATCCCCTACCGGACCATGCGGAGGGAGTGAACTCAATCTTTGAAGAGACACAGGCAAGTCAACAGCCTCTAATTGCGAATGCTTCCAAGTTGTATGAGTCCTTAGTGCTGGCAGGATACTGTGGAGGTCATCAGGATGTCACCCCGGAAGAGAAACTGAACTGCGTCCGCAAGATGGTAGCCATGGGGGTAATTCGATGCGGAGAAGAGGAAGAGAATGTCGTATCCATGATAATCCCGTCATCATTCCACTCATCTTTTTGCAACATTACTCGTACATCTCGAGCAAAGAAGATTATGCCTGGAATTTCGAAGACCCCAGCTTTGTACGAGGAAGGGGTGATAGCTATGATAACTCCGATGGTAATTGAACTATCGGATGAGGAGACTGCTGGTGATATCGAGATGGAAATCGCTAAACCCACAGTGATCGACCTTATGGTCAAGGAAATGTCGGCAATTGAAGTCACAGGAGGGAACGTAATGCCGGTCACAATTGAATTGCCACCGCGGGAGGAAGATGGAGTAATAGTGTTTGAGAGTCCTCCTAAATTCGATCCCAAAGTTGTACCTTGGGATTATCAAACAAATGAGGTAGACGCTGTCACGCGATCGGGCCGCTGTTACGCACCTGATAAAGGAATAGAAAAGAAGGTCGTGACTGAGGAGGAGGCGAAGCAATTCTTGGCCGTAGTAAAATCTAGCGAGTTCAATGTGGTAGATCAACTGCGGAAGTTGCCGGCCCAAATCTCCCTCCTGGAGTTATTGAAATCCTCCGAGAAGCACAGGGACATCTTATTGAAGGTCCTCAATGAGGTACACGTACTCGAAACAATCGATGAAGTCCAATTGGAAGAGTTTGTTGGGGCAATTCTGCTGAAAGACCAGATTTCCTTTACGGATGAGGACCTCCCTCCCGATGGTCCTAATCATACCAAAGCATTACACATCTCGGTGAAGCATGAGAGCACTCTGGTTTGCAGAGTGTTGATCGATAATGGTTCGGCGCTTAATATATGCCCGTTGGCTACCCTCCATCGTCTGGGCATTGATCTTGGGAGAATTCGTACTGGCAAGTCAACTGTGCGAACCTTTGACGGGATGAAGAAGGAAGTGATAGGGGAAATTAAGCTTGAGTTGTTGATTGGCCCCGTACTCTTCCAAGTCGTATTCCAGGTGTTAGATATACCAAGCGCTGTTAATTTTTTGCTAGGGAGGCCATGGATCCACACGGCAGGCGCTGTTGCCTCCAGCCTCCATCAGAAGGTACGATTTGTGGTGGATAACAGGCTTATCACAGTCCATGGAGAATCTGACTTCAAGATCTACCACGAGAAGACCATCCCATATGTGGAGCCTGAGTGTACCGAGGAATCCAGCTTTCAAACCTTCGAGCTGGTATCCATGGTCCACGTGCCTGCAGGGTCTTTCACAAAGGTTCCTAAATTGTCTAAGCCGGCCATAGCTGCAGGAAAAATTATGCTGGCGAATGGGTATAATCCTGGAGAGGGCCTTGGATCACACGGTCAAGGTGTGCGAAAACCCATTGAAGCTCGTAAAAACTTCAAAAGAAGAGGCTTGGGATATGTCGAGAAACGGGGAGGCCATAACAACCAAGGAGGCCGTGGAAGGCATAGAGGCCGAGGTGCCCAAGGAGGCTGAGACGGATGCAGAGACCAGAATGAATGCGTTGCCCAGACTGAAGAGGACGAGGGCTATCAAAGCCCGTTTTCCCCGTTGCTGGAGGAGACGTTTCCAGGACCCCTAAGGATGTTGTTCGAGGAAGAGGATGATATCTATGGCGTGATCGAGCTATTGGAGGAGGACGACATATGCACCATCCTGGCGGGCGAGGAAGCCGAGTCCTCTGAAGTCATGGCTGTCCCTCCAGAGTAGGGCGGCTCTTGTTCTGCCTAGTCTTTCATTTTATGTCTTATCCCCTGCGCGGGATCTTGTTGTTTTCCTTTCTTTATTTCCTGTTTTTGTCATTTGTAACATGAACTATGATCAGCCCCGATCTTGAGCCGTTGGTCGAGGGTGGTGTGTGTTAGAATATGGCCTTATCTTTCCTCATTCAATAAAATACACATGTTTTATTGAGGACATGTGGAAGCACATCAAACTAGCCCTATGATGGTCGTTGAGGCCTAGGCCTCCACATGCTCCCTTATTCGATTGTTTCGCAAGAACGAGGAAATCTGAGGATATGAGGACGAGTTCTTGAAATTTTTACAAAAATACTTCAAAAACTTTTCGAAAACGACATGCATCGTCTTTGTTGTTGACATTACTCTAACTCATCTCATCGCATCTCAGGCATTACATTATGCATAATCATGATAAGGACGCATGTGACTCAGCTGCGCATGAAGAAAGTCCCTCAGGTTCCGATGACACCGACGATGACGATCAGAAGGGGATCGAGCGCGAATGGCATCGACATGAAGAATCGAAGCCGTTAACTGAAGAGTAAACAATCACCATAAATCTAGGTGCTGTAGAGAACGTCAGAGAAGTAAAAATCGGGGCATGTCTCTCAGAGTCAGAAGCGGAAAGGATGACTAACCTTCTGAAAGAGTATCAAGATGTGTTCGCCTGGACATATGCCGACATGCCGGGATTGGATCCTGAAATTGTGGAACATGCTTTACCAATGGATCCCAATGTGCTGCCCAAGAAGCAAAGACTTAGGAGAACTAAACCAGAGTTGTCCAAAAAGATTGAAGAAGAAGTGATGAAACTATTGAAGGTAGACTTTATCGAAGTAACTCGTTATCCTGATTGGGTAGCAAATATCGTGCCCGTAATGAAGAAAGATGGGTGAATCAGAGTGTGTGTTGACTATCGCGACTTGAATCGAGCAAGTCCTAAAGATGACTTTCCGCTCCCACATATCGATGTCTTGGTTGACAGTACGGCGGGGTTTGAGTTATTCTCCTTCATGGACGGTTTTTCTGGATATAACCAAATCCGTATGAAGGAGGAAGACAGGAGCAAAACATCATTCATAACTCCTTGGGGGACTTTCTGCTACAAAGTGATGCCTTTCGGTCTAAAGAATGCTGGGGCAACATATCAGAGAGCCATGGTCACGTTATTCCATGATATGATGCACAAGGAAATCGAAGTATACGTCGACGACATGATTGCGAAATCGAGACGTGGTGAAGATCACGTTAAAGTCTTGCGAAGGTTATTTGAACGTCTTCAGAAGTTCAAGTTGCGCCTTAACCCCGCAAAATGCGTTTTTGGAGCGAAATCTGGGAAACTATTAGGATTCATGGTTAGTAGCAGGGGCATAGAGATTGATCCATTGAAGGTTAAAGCCATTTGCGATTTACGACCCCCAAACACCGTCAAAGAAGTCCGCAACCTGATGGGACGACTTAATTATGTGGCGAGATTCATTTGTCAGTTGTCTGAAACGGCAAAACCATTCTTCAAACTCATGAAAAAGAATGCAAAGATTGAGTGGAATGCCGAGTGCCAGGGTGCCTTTGAGAAGATAAAACATTATCTCACTCATTCGCCAGTCTTAGTGCCCCCTCTCCCTAAAATTCCCTTGATTTTGTACTTAACCATACATGATGAGTCATTGGGAGCTATGCTAGCCCAGAAAAGACCAAACGACGGGAGAGAATGCGCAATATACTACTTGAGCAAGAAATTCACTGTTTCCGAGATGAATTATACGGAAGTTGAGAGAACCTGTGTGGCTTTAATTTGGGCCTTGCACAGGCTGCGGTAGTACACACTTCATCACCGAATCTTGTTGGTGACCGAAAATGATCCCATTAGGTATCTCCTAGAGAAGCCGGCGTTGGTTGGCAAGTTGGCCAAGTGGCAAATCTTAATTTCTGAGTTTGACGTTCAGAGCCTGGGACAGAAATCCGTTAAAGGTCAAGCCATAGCAGATATGTTGGCAGAAAATTCCGAGGGGTCCAAAGCATCTGATGGGGATAGTGATGCAGAAGAGCGAATTTTACTTGTATCAATCGACAAATGGACGATGTACTTTGATGGTGCGGTTAACTTAGCCGGGTCGGGTACTAGGGCAGTTCTTATCTCCCCGGATGGACAACATTACCCTATCGTTGCTAAATTGACATTCCCTTGTACGAATAACATCGCTGAATACGAAGCATGCATTCTCGGCCTCCAAGCCGCCATTGATATGAAAATTCGGAAGCTGCAAGTTTATGGTGATTCAACCCTTATCATCTTACAAACTGAAGGCAAATGGCGAACACATGATTCTAAATTGATCCCGTATCATGAGTTCCTTGGAGAGTTGACAAAAGAATTCCAAGAAATATCATTTGAATACTTACCAAGGTCTCAAAATCAGTTCGCCGATGCCCTAGCTACCTTGTCTTCGATGTTGCAAGTAGCTGGAGGCTTGGACATTGAACCGTTGAGAATTGAAATCGTCAGGCGCCCGGCTTATTGCATGACGGTTGAAGAGGAACTGGACGGATAACCTTGGTATCATGACATCTTGAAGTATTTGCAGAAGGGTGCATTCCCCGAAGGAAGTGAAGCGGCAGATAGAAAACATTTGATAAAGCTGGCATCAAGATTCTTTGCTAGTGGAGATGTCCTTTATAAAAGGTCCTTCAACTCAATATTGCTAAGGTGTGTTGACGCTAAAGAAGCCGACCGTTTGATGAAAGAGATACATGAAGGGGCGTGCGGCCCCCATAGGAACGAACACTTCTTGGCGAGAAAGATCATGCGGCTCGGTTACTATTGGCTGACCATGGAGTCGGACTGCATTCAGCACGTACGACGGTGTCACCAGTGCCAAATTTATGGAGACAAGATAAATGCTCCTCCAAATGAACTTCACCAAATGTCTCAATCCTGGCCCTTTTCAATGTGGGGAATTGACGTGATCGGGCCCATCAACCCCAAAGCTTCAAACGGGCATTGATTTATCTTGGTGGCGATAGATTACTTTACCAAATGGATCGAGGCCAACTCGTACGCTAACGTCACCGCCAAGAATGTGGCCAGGTTCATTCGTCGCGATATTGTTGCCCGTTACGGGGTACCGGTGGGGATCATCATTGACAATGGCACTAATTTGAACAACAAAGTTGTGGATGGTTTGCTCAGCGAGTTTTGAATTAAACATTTGAACTCGTCACCCTATCGCCCTCAAATGAATGGAGCAGTGGAGGCGGCAAATAAAATCATAAAGAAATCCTGTCAAAGACTGCTGAAAATTATCGTGATTGGCACTAGAGACTTCCTTATGCACTAATGGCGTACCGAACTTCCATCCGCACCGGTCTTACTTGTTGAGGTTGAAGTTCCTTCCCTAAGAGTCATTTCCCAGTCTAAGCTTGATGAGGCCGAGTGGATGCAACAAAGGCATGAGCAGTTAAACATGATCGATGAGAAGAGATTGCAAGCTATGTGTCATGGTCAGTGCTATCAGAGACGAGTCGCAAAAGCCTTCAATCGAAAGGTGCGTCCCAGACACTTCGAAGTCAATGACCTGGTGTTGAGGAAGGTGCTCCCGATCATACCAGATCCCCGTGGAAAATTCACCCCGAACTATGACGGGCCATATGTCATTAAGAAGATTCTTTCTGGTGGTGCCATGATTTTAGTTGAAATGGATGGCAGTGAATTGCCTAGACCTGTAAACGCTGATGCAGTCAAGAAGTATTTTCCATGAATGAAATCAAGGCCGAGGGGTCACTTCATGCACAATTCAAGTCGCATAGCACCATGCATAGCATTATAGATATTTTGCATATGTTGCATACATGCATATCTATTTGTGTTTCAGGCACCCCACCGTCTAACGAGGAAATGACAAGGGAAAGAACTGACTCAAGAGTCCATCAAGTTGTCGCACAATAGGTTGAATGTCTCTTTTGAGACGTAAGTCGAGACAATAAAAAGGACAAAAACAAAAATGCATGACATGATTCGCATGACCTATTCTCTGGTGTCACTATGCACGCTTCGCGTCTGTGACCCTCAAGAAAAATGGCTCATAAAAACGACTTTATTGGGAAAAAGAGTGAAATGGAAATGTTAACCATGCCAAACAAGAAGTGCTTAGGATGAAGAAAGGCAAGCTCATTTCCAAACACGTCCTTCGAACACTTTTGAGAGTTGAGTGAAAGGAGACCCTCTCTTAGGACGAATGATTCATTCGCATTGAGCACAAAGATCGAAATGATAAAGGCGTTTCCTTCATCAATCCCAAGCATTGCACTGATCTCTTGTTACCCCTTTGGGCTGAAAAAAAAAAGATGATCCTTCAAAGTACCCCTATCGAGAACAACCCTACATTGGGGCAACATAAGAGGTTACGGTCGTCTTGTAAAACGAAAGGTTGAGAAAGATTATATTACTTTCACTCACATCAATCTTCTTGTGGTAGCTTCAGAGGAATTCTCATCAAAGCTTGGCTCATCCCAATGTGAAGAAGAGCATTTCCTTCTCTACCCAAACACTGATACCCATTGCTATAACCAATTTGGGCCTGATTATTCATTTCTGAATCCCGAGCGATGATCATCTCCCTTCACTGGGGCAAGGCATAAGAATTGACCAAATATAATTGACAATCACAAGGAAATGTGAAAAGCATCTCAAAAGTCATAAGAGCTACAAAAGTTCAAAAAGCAAAACGTTTGACAAACTTTGGGGCATGAAAAAGCAGTGTGCCTGGTAAAAGTAAGGCCAATGCCCGTCAAGAAAAAGAGCCAAAGGGTTATATCTTATGTGAAAGAAAAATTATCAAAATCCAAGTGCCGGTGAAAAAAGAAAAAATCATCATCGCAAAGGGCAAAGGAAATTAGATAAAGGAGCAAAGCTCTCATGTAGAAATGATTAGTCAAGGGACTTTCGAGATGTGTAGCGTTTCAAAAGCCAAATGCCTTCGAAAGGTCGAGTGACCCGGTCATGATGCTATGATGATCACTAACTCTTAAAAACCCCCTTGAGAATTTTAAGCCTTTCAAGCCTTTCCCGAGCCAACATTATAACCCTCTTCTGAAGTCTCTTATGATTGGGATGGTTTGAGTGAAAGTGAGAATGCCACGAAGAAGCTATTGCTTGAAGAAGTGGAAGTAATCCTATCTTGTCTTATCTTTCAAGTTCTCGACTTGTAAACCCCACGAAGATAGCAACAAGTATTCCCCTATTGGCCTCAAAACAATCATTCATTTGTGTAAGCCCTAACTGAGCTTATATTGCGGTCCTTTCAAAAGACCTTTTCGATCGATCAGATTGTGCTCATTGCGAATGTTTCTAGAAGCCTTTGACATGGGTTATGTGAGATACCCTTAGCAATCAGTTATTCAAGCGGTCATTCTATCGAGAGTGTGTGAGAAGCCCTTTCTAACTAAGAAGTTTTAGTTTGGCATGTTTAATGAGTCTTTTTTACATGAGTCCTAGTCATTCTAATAAGAACTTAACTCCTAGAGAATTTGATGATTAATGATATATCCCTGAGCAAGATGACAGTTTTGTGCCACGTGATGTTGATTGACATTGAATGTTTTTCTAAAGCAGTTTGACTCAGCTTGATTAGCTTGTTTAATTAATGCTGCAATATTGCCAGCGTGTCTCTTGATGACGTCCCTAATGACATTTGCTCAAGCTGAGTTTGACAGGATTCTTCAGTGAGGCCATGTAGTTTCAAGGAGTTAGCGGGCACATCCCTAAAACCCAAAGGTATGGTTAACCTTAAACCAGGTCATCTCCAAAGGTTCATGGCTTTTCCTCAAACCATGTATTTTAACCTGGTCGAAACCCGTTGTTACACGGTGAGACTTCAGTCCTTCTCCTTCTTCTTATGACACGGTGAGCTTTGTAGCCCGGAGAGCTTTTGTAGCCCGGAGAGCTTTGTAGCCCGGAGTCCTTCTTCTTGTGACACGGTGAGCTTTGTAGCCCTGAGAGCTTTTGTAGCCCGGAGAGCTTTGTAGCCCGGAGTCCTTCTTCCTATGACACGGTGAGCTATGTAGCCCGGAGAGCTTTGTAGCCCGGAGTCCTTCTTCTTGTGACACGGTGAGCTTTGTAGCCCGGAGAGCTTTTATAGCCCGGAGAGCTTTGTAGCCCGGAGTCCTTCTTCTTATGACATGGTGAGCTTTGTAGCCCGGAGAGCTTTTGTACCCCGGAGAGCTTTGTAGCCCGGAGTCCTCCTTCTTATGACACGGTGAGCTTTGTAGCCCGGAGAGCTTTTGTAGCCCGGAGAGCTTTGTAGCCCGGAGAGCTTTGTAGCCCGGAGTCCTTCTTCTTATGACACGGTGAGCTTTGTAACCCAGAGAGCTTTTGTAGCCCGGAGAGCTTTGTAGCCCAAAGTCCTTCTTCTTATGACACGGTGTGCTTTGTAACCCGGTGATCTTTTGTAGCCCGGAGAGCTTTGTAGCCCGGAGTCTTTCTTCCTATGACTCGGATAGTTTTATATCCCGGAGTCTTCCTTTTTTTTATGACCCGGAGAGTTTCTGTATCCCGAAGTCTTCCTCTTATCGACAAGACACAATTCCATAATTATGAGTCCTTTTTGTCGACCTGATACGTGCTTGTGCACTCAGGGTCCCTCTATCATTGAAATAAATTAGGTGTCTTCTGTCTTTGAATGCAACATCTTCGATGCTACATTCAAAGAGGGGCAGCTGTTGACACCTATTTTTACAAAAAAAAAAAAATCAATCAAAAAGTAAAAAAAAAAAAAAAAAAAAAAGAGAAAGAAACAACAACAACCCAACCCCCCTTTTTCCCTTTCAGCCCACGAGCGAGGATCTTCCTCCCTCTGTGTTGGTCTTCGAAGACCTGCAAAAAAGAAAGAAACAGAACAGAGGGAGCGGCAGGAGACAGAGCAGAAGAAGGGGAAGCGATGACACATGGCTGCAACATGGCGATGCCTGCGGTTGTCAAAACCCAAAAGAGCTTGCTGCCATCTTAGCCGAAAATACCATTAACTCGCCCCCAAGAACCGAAGTAGTTGCAAACACATACACAGGTAGGGAGAGGAGGTTGATTAACGACAGTCTTGAGATGGAGATGGAAGGAAAAGGCAGCTGGCTTCGCTGGCCATCCAAGACCGCTTTTGGAGGGATGCCAAGAGGGGGCAACCTACGGCAGATTTATAGAGAGAAGAGGGGGCTTGGCAAAAAGGGGGAAAAAAAACACCAGCACAAAAGCGAGGAAGAGACAGAGAGCGACTTGGAGCGAGAGAGTGAAACTTGAGAGCGAGAAGGAGTTTTCTAGCAGATCGGCCACGCTCGAACCATCTTCGACGACCTCTGGCCAATACCCTCTAGCATATGATCTTTCGCCCCTGAATCTCGGCATCGCTGGTGAGTTTCTTTACTTGGTTCAAACCTCTCTTGCCCGAGGATCCCAGCTCGAAGATACCAAAGCGGCGAGCTATAGCTCGATTTGTTGCGAGTTGGCCCGCATCCTGCTGTCTTCGAGTTGGGTAGGGAACTCCGTGATGAGATGCTTGTTCGCATGAACCCTTGCTGCCCCACCTTGTTTTGGTCTAACCGGAAGCCAAGTCTTGTTCCTTTTGTTAGCCCATATGCACGCTGAGTCTAAGTAAGTTGATGTGGTCGATTTTGCATGTTTCTTGATGATTTCTCTGGGTCTAGACTCGAGCGGGCCCAAAAAGGAGTTAATAACCTCATCCCGAGTCATGCTTACCACGTGTTTGATAAAATGCTTGAACTAGTTTAACGTGGATTAGGTCGTGAATTTTGGATCATTTGGAGTGAGTGTGCTCCTGTCTTGCGTAAAAGGAATCCTTTACGGATCATTGAGCATGATTCCGTTCAGGTTTTGTTGTTGTTATGGCGAAATCTGAACACTTCTTGATGTTGACGTAGTTCCTTAATATCTAGGGAGTTCGGCTGTTCATTAATGTCCGTGTTCCATTCCTTGTCTTGTTGTTGTTCTTTTGCGCCTATTCATCTTTCCGTAGGGTAGTGACCACCGGTGGACGGGCGATGGAAGGGTCACCAATTGTTCAGGGCCGTGTCGTTAGTGTGCGGATGAGATTCGGTGGGAAGGAGCTTCGGTGGGGAAGTTGCAGAATTGACGTTAGCTTTAGGAAGGAGAAGATGCAGTAGAATAGCCGAAATAGGGAAAGGGACAAAAGAGAAAAAAAAAAGGAAAAAGAAATATAAAAAAGGTAAAATAATAAATAATAAAAGAAAACTGTAAAATGTGAGAGGGAGTTTCGGTGTTTAATGGGGGCTTCGAGCGGAGAAGAAAACATGCAGAGAAGACAACCTAAAAGAAAAGCTTAGAAGAAAGACAAAAACAAAAGAAATAAAAAGGTAGTGAAAAGAAAAAGAAAAAGAAAAAAAAGACAGAAAGTAGCTTCGGGAATAGGAGTCGCTGAAAAAGGGGGAAGTGCAGCAAGGATACGGCAGGGCAGTGATAAGATACTTTTTTTTTTAAAATAATAAAAAAAAATTATAAAAAAATCAAAAAAATTGAAAAAATAAAAAAATTCAAAAATATTTCCGAAAATCCAAAAACTCAGAAAGCATTCAAAAAAAATTCGACCTTTTTCTTAATTAAAAAAATTAAAATTAAAAATTAAAAAAATTGCTTTTATTGTATTAAAAAAAGAAAATTTTCAAAAAATTAAAAAATTAAAAAATTTCGAAAATCCAAAAATGATGGGGTTTGATTAGGACTTGCCATGTATTGCCATTTTAGCGTAATTAGACCTTTATGTGCTCGTATATTAATTATATTGCATGTTTAATTTGCATATCTAATTATGTTTAATTGCACGTGTTTAATTTTATTACAATTAAGATCTTGATAGTTATGTTTGCTACTTAATGATTGCGCACTCACATGATCACCTCATATGTTAGTGGATAGGCTTAAAATCAATTCAAGTCGCTCTGCGCCAAAAATCATTTTGTTAAAATGAACAAGATTAGGTACCGAAAGGGCATTAATTGGTTAATTAGTGTAATCAAGTCCCCGAACCTAGATTCTCTGGTTGCGTAGGGAGTGAGGCACGCTCCCATGCCTCACTTGGTTTCTAGCCGAGCCCAATAGGCTAGTGGCGACTCCTTTTGTGCAAAATTCATGAAAAATTTCCCAACGTTACGCGGGATATGGGCTTGGGAGAGCCCGCGCCCAATCATGAGCCTTAGGCCCGTCCTTTAGGCAATACCCCTAAACTTGTTCCCTCTTCCCGAGGGTAGGTCGCGACAGGTAGACGCAAGAGCAGATCAAAATCAAAGATTTCATCTTCCGTTATAAGGAAAAAGGTAAGCCCTCGTGGTTGAAGGTCAGTACAGGCTCGCAAACCTTGATTACGATCGTCGCATGCCGCTGCACAATTGTCGCACGACCGCCACACGACTGCCGCACGACGGTCGTACTATCGCTGCACGACCACCGCACAACCGCCGACTGTCACCGCCAACCACCACTGCTAGATCGCTGCCCACAGCCCACCGGTCGCAAAGGGAAAACATCTCTGTCAAGCTAAATACAACACATTATCTATGAAAGAGAAATAGGATTTTTACCTCTCGTAGAATAGGGCCACTTGAGTGAGGGTTGAAGCAATAGTGGTGAATTCGAAGCCATACGTGAGCGCAAAGAACATGCTTAAGGAAAGATAGAATAGTTGTGTATGTGCATGTATCATCTAGTTTGAATTGAAAGTTCGTACCTGAGGGAGATGGAGGATGAAATGGGATGACGACTGGTTGGAGATCGCAGTTGAAGCAGAACGAGAGAACTACAGTCACAAAAAACTAGTGGCAACTAACTGAGAGGAGAGAGAGTGAGGTGAATGAGGAGGGAAGAAGGTAAAAGCTGATGCTTTGGATTAGCACGAAATGGTCGTTCTCCAGGCCACATATATATAATACCTTTGGCAGACGCAAGAGTGGGTCAGAATCAAACATTTCATATCTTCCATTATAAGGAAAAAGTAAGCCCTCGTGTTTGAAGGTCAATACAAGCTCGCAAACCTTGATTACGATCGTTGCTCGCCGCCACACGACTGCCGCACGACCGTCGCACTACCGCTGCACGACCGCCGCACGACCGCCGACTTTCGCCACCAACCACCGCTGTAGGATTGCCACCCACAGCCCACCAGTCTCAAAGGGAAAACATGTATGTCAAGCTAAGTACAACACATTATCTATGAAAGAGGAAAATGATTTTTACCTCCCATAGAACAGGGCCACATAAGTGAGGGTCGAAGCAATAGTGGCGAATCCAAAGCCATACGTGAGCGCAAAGAACATGCTTACGAAAAGATAGAATAGTTGTGTATATGCATGTATCAGGTAGTTTGAATTGAAAGTTCGTACTTGAGGGAGATGGAGGACGGAATGGGATGACGACTCGTTGGAGATCGCAGATGGAGCAGCATGAGAGAATTAAGTCACAAAAAGCCGGTGGCAACTAACTGAGAGGAGAGAGAGTGAGGTGAACGATGAGGGAATGAGGTAAAAGCTTATGCTTCCGATTAGCACAAAAAGGTCGTTCTCCGGGCCACATATATATAACACATTTGGTAGACGCAAGAGCAAATTAGAATCGGAGATTTCATATCTTCTTTTAGAAGGAAAAAGTAAGTCATCGTGGTTGAAGATCAGTGTATCCTAGAGACCAAAGCTCAAAGCGGAACTGGTGCACTTCCAAGTGTGTGTTTACAAACCGAGCAAAGATGGTAATTCTTTCCTAGTTCCTTTTGTAATAGTCTCTTCTCATGAAAACAATCACTTTTAACCTTTGGCAAACGCAAGAGCAGATTAGAATCAAAGGTTTCATATCTTCTGTTATGAGGAAAAAGTAAGTCCTTGTGGTTGAAGGTCACTTTATCCTAGAGACTAAAGCTCAAAGCGGAGCAGGTGCACTTCTAAGTGTGTGTTTACAAACTGAGCAAAGATGGCAATTCTTTCCTAGTTCCATTTGTAATAGTCTCTTCTCATGAAGGCAATCACTCTTGACATTTGGCAGATGCAAGAGCGAATCAAAATCGAAGATTTCATATATTCCGTTATAAAGAAAAAGTAAGTCCTCATGGTTGATGTTCAATACAGGCTCGCAAACCTTGATTACGATCACCGCTTGCCACCACACAACCGCCACACGACCACCGCACTACCGCCGCACGACCGCCTACTGTCGCTGCCGGCCACCGTTGCAAGATCGCCGCCACAGCCCACCGATCGCAAAGGGAAAACATCTATGTCAGGTTGAGTACAACACATTATCTATGAAAGAGGAAGAGGACTTTTACCTTCCATAGAACAGGGCCACATGAGTGAGGGCCGACGCAATAGTGGTGAATCCAAAGCCATACGTGAGCGCAAAGAACATGCTTAAGAAAAGATAGAATAGTTGTGTATGTGCATGTATTAGGTAGTTTGAATTGAAAGTTCGTACCTTAGGGAGATGGAGGACGAAATGGGATGACCACTCGTTGGAGATCGCAACTGAAGCAGCACGAGAGAACTAAAGTCACAAAAAGCTAGTGACAACTAACTGAAAGGAGAGAGAGTGAGGTGAACGAGGAGGGAAGGATGTGAAAGCTTATGCTTCAGATTAGCACAAAAAAGTCATTCTCGAGGCCATATATATATATAACATCTTTGGCAAACACAAGAGCATATCAGAATCAGAGATTTCATATCTTCCGTTATAAGGAAAAAG
Organism: Eucalyptus victrix; assembly: GCA_016097545.1. Taxonomy (NCBI): domain Eukaryota; kingdom Viridiplantae; phylum Streptophyta; class Magnoliopsida; order Myrtales; family Myrtaceae; genus Eucalyptus; species Eucalyptus victrix. The sequence goes on along the minus strand of CM027840.1, from coordinate 3,252,093 downwards.
TAAGCCCTCGTGTTTGAAGATCAATGTATCCTAGAGACTAAAGCTCAAAGTGGAGCTAGTGCACTAACAAGTGTGTGTTTACAAACTGAGCAAGGATGGCAATTTTTTCCTAGTTCCTTTTGTAATAGTCTCTTCTCATGAAGGCAATCACTTTTGACCTTTTGCAGACGTAAGAGCAGATCAGAATTGGAGATTTCATATCGTAACATGCCCTGCCCTCGTGGTTGAAGGTTAGTGTATCCTCCCAACAGGGTTACAAGGAACCTTGATTACGAATCCTCCCAACAGGGTTACAAGGAACCTTGATTAGGTATCCTCCCAACAAGATAAGAGTAATGTGCCCTCGTGGTTGAAGGTCAATATAGGCTCGCAAAGCTAGATTTGTTGGAGCTCTGATGCCACTGTTATTGTTGATATAGTAATAAAATAAAAATAAAAATAAAAACTAGACATAACATCAACGGCAGCATTGGCTGTGTCTCAATGCTAGTGCTAATGTTCTGTCATTTTAGTTTTTTTTTTTATTATATAGCAATAACAAGATTATGTATCCTTCCAAGAAGCTAAAAGTAACGTGTCCTACAAGCTCGCAAAGCTTGATTAGGTATCCTCCCAACAGGATAAAGGTAAAGTGCCCTCTCGTGGTTGAAGGTCAACTACAATCCTTATCACATCTTTTCTTTTTGTTGGCATGTGAGGACACTATTTAAGAGAGTTATGATGAAACTACGACCCATTACGATCCAGGGATTAATCCCCTATTGGACCATAGAGGGCCCCGATATCGACTAAATTATTGTCAAGAACTTCTAATTTTTTAATATATTTAGCATTTTTTTTAGAGAAATTTGATTTTTCTGTTAGATTGTACTTTTATATGCAAGTTTCTTTTTAAGTAAAAAAGTAGATTGAACATTTGCCAAAAGAAAAATGTTTAATTTCTAATTGTAGGAGTGGAATAGGACCAACCAAAAAAAATTAGATAATTAATTAATTCTCACAAGAGCAAAATATTCATACAGCAGCTCATTTATGCAGAATTATCCCGAATGCCATATAGGCTCTGTACAAGAGGCATCCTCGAACAAATTCTGAAATCTGATCTCAATAAATCTTAATCCCCCGATTGTGCAACAGCAGATTTCGATCAGAAATCAACGTCCATGATGTGTCGACATTCTCATGAACATTTTCTTTCATGTAATCAAGAACCCCTCGCCTGTCGTTGATCTGCCCCCCAACAAAAATTTTGTTCCTGCTCTACCTTCAAATTGTCATTCTATAAGCATCAACAAGGGTACGGGGGCATACCCGAGAAGGCTTGGATCGATGCAGGCGTGGACACAAGAGTCAAGCTTGAGCATAGATATGGTTCGGAAAAGAAGGCTCAATCGGACATGGGAACATCGAGATGAAGGAAGGTCAGTAGGCCGAAGAAAGCTGTCAGATCGGAAAAACCATTTCTCATTCCAACCTGCTTTTTCTCCAAAATAGACTAACTTCCAGATAATATTATGGTCCTCAACAGAGCCGTGCCTCGCGTCAATACACCCATATAAATATACATTCCACAAAAATTTAACTATACATAAAAGAGAGATTTTCGTTTCTTGCAGATTTAGGAACAACTCAAATCACACTAGCCGCTACATCCTTGAAAATGCCAAGGGCCTGGCCATCCCAAGCTCAGTTGGGTTAAACAAGGAGAACATACTCCTGTTACAGGGAGACGCCACATGTCTTCTAATGTTAAGATCAGCGCTTCTTGCTTTTGCTCTTCGTGATCCTTGATTTGGTTGATTCACCGGGAGGCTTCCAAATGATGTCGTCGAGATTGCCACAGAAACTCTGGTAGAACTGCAATGCAGATGAGTGACAAAAGTTATGAACCGAAGATCCGCAAAATAATCAACTCTTAATTCTTGTCCCCTCATGACCCACCCCCCTTTGGGCACAGAACTGCGATCAAGAGCTAGTAGCTCTGGCTTGTGGCACTTCATTTTCCACAACTACATGGGTTCACTGTACCCCAATCAACCGACAGTTCTATGTCTAGCCTGCCCATACGATTGGTCAGCACGTTGGTATGGGCAAGCCCCTGATGAGGTCTATTTATGAAGAAGCTTCTCGAGCAGTGGAACAAAAGATTAGAATGAGGAATGGTACAGAAATGAACGCTTGAAAATAACATGAACAGTACCTTAAGGTACTCATTGGCATCTCCAGCTGCTTTCTGAATATCAACCATGAAGAACGTTGGAGCAACCTCAAAAATCTGGAGACCGAAGGAGAGAGCAAAAACAATTAGTTGACAGATTTGTCATTGAAGGAAAAAAAAGTACCCAATGAGGCCTGAATGCTTACCTCCAAAATAACAGAGAAATGTGAGGTCTTGCTTGCTGATAGACCTTCCACTCTCATCTGGCCATCACCACAAAACGTAAGTTTTGTCCTTTTTTTTACTTTTTTCAGGTCAGATCCACAAAACTAAGTTCTCTAACAACATACTTTAGGATGAAAATTACATTATGGAAAAAAAATTCAGAATTAAACCATTAAAAGCATGAATAAATGCTTTTTTTCCCTTTCACATAGTCAAATGATGAACAATCGGAATGAAACCAGAAACTAAAAACACAGGTATAGGAAATGCATGCAATTGTGTGCATCCTTGCATAGCGCGTGTATGAGAGAGGACAAAGAACTGATGCTAACATAAAGGCAACATCATGCTATAGTCTATACCTTATAATTGCGAATATGTGTCTTGAAACCCATAGATTGTGCAACAACTTCCATACTCGATAAAACCACCTTTGCAGGCTTCTGCGACACAAAGCGAGTTTGATGCTTCACAGAGTCCTGTCGAAGATGGGATGAATCAAAGTTCTGCACATTTTACGAGAAGAGCGTGGTCTATGAAAGAGCATTGACAAGATTAAACTACAAGCAGTAACACATTATGCCAATAGAAAATTTTATTCAGCTAAATCTCGTACCTGACCCCTGTCAAAGAGGGCTGAAAGGTTTAACCCTTGAGATAAGATTATTAAGTCAAATGCATTAAGAATCAACGGACGCATGTCTTCATTCCTGCTTTCCTCATTAGGCTGCTGTTCCTACAGAATGGATAGAAATTCATTCATTGTAAAAAGAGAAATGGAATGCCAACAGCAGAAATTATGGGAGCACAATAATGCAACACAGAGAATTAAGCACCACTGAAAGCTGACACCAGATGGCGATGTTCTACTAAAATGGGACTGAAAAGTATGTAACTAGAGTCTCTCTGATTATGAGACCATAGGCTTCTATCGGATAACATTGTGGAGTAATCTCCCACTCTATCAGAAGTATGCCAAGCAGCAATAATAATTACTTCACAAATATCTACATATATCACTCCATATAATAATGTGAACATGAAGTCAAAGCTAAGTCAAGAGAACACAAAAGCATATCAAAGAATAGTTTTTTCTTTTTTTTTTTGGTGAAGCATATCAAAAGAATAGTTGGTCACCAAGATTACGTATAATATAAGTTCATGAACATATGGTCAATTGAAACATAATTTTAGATGTAACTGCACATCTTATATGAGCTGAAATAAACACAGTTAATGCTAAAAAAGATGTAATCCTTTGCCAAGCAAAAAGGGCTCGCTTCTTTTCCTCTGAGTCTGAGAGAAAAGAGAGAGAATGCATGGCTTATAACTTTCTGCTCAATGTCACTTAGCACAAGCTAATTATTTCACTGAAATCATTATTGTTAGAATTTTTAAAAAATAAATTACGCTATCATTTAACAACTTAAAGTTTTTAAAATAGTTGGCAATGATCCCACAAAAACTCGCATGGTATCAAAGCTGGAGGTCCCAATTTCTAATCTTTCCAGGCTCCATTTGCCTCCCAATTAAATTTCAATGCTTAGCACCAAGCAAAAGACCAAACTAAATGTGAGGGGAAAATGTCATAATAGTTAAATAATAAATCACGCTTTCATCTAGATTAAGCTTTTAGAATAGTTGGCAATAGTCCCACAAAATCTCACAACTATATAAGAAGCACTGAGAGCAAAGTTAATTCAAAAGTTCTCTTGACCAAAACTTGTCCTTAAAATACAGAAAGAAATAAAACACTACGAATTTGAAAGACTTACAGACCTCATCATCATCAAAGGCAGCATTTATATCTTCCAAGTTCACATCTTCGGATTCAATGACTTTGACAGGATTATAACCTTTCTTAAACCATTCGTCATCTCTGATCTGCTCTATTGTAATTCGCTGAAAACAAAGAAAGAGACTTCTCAGAGACAAAATGGATTAGCCAAACTCTTGTATGGTAATAATTAAATTTTTCATCAACGTAATGAATAGCTGCCAAGAAGTAAGAAATAAGCCCTTATTAGCATCCTCCACAGGACAAGTTAGTAAGTGATTGCCAAAGTCAGGACACAGAAAATGTTTTCGATATTATGGAGAAAATAGGAAAAGGTATGATAGAATGTTTTCGCAAATCATGTAAATCCTTTATATACAATCTTATTCATCAACCCATTGCCTTTTGGATGATTTAGACAACTGTGCATGCATTTCAAGCTTCCACTATCTTAACAGGATGTATATTACAGCCCTTCTCAATTGAAGACAGAGTTCCGACCACAAAGAACAAGAGCATCACCTTGCCAAGATGCTTAAACTATATTCACTCAAGTTGACTGCAAAATTCCTCCTCTGGTAGCATAGTATAGTGACAAAAATGCCAAGTTATTTGCAAAGATATAAGCATGTAAATGTTCATTCTTTGCATGCTATCCAATTTAAGATTATAATTACAATAACATAAATAAATGCCTATTAACATGTGATATCAAAACCAAGTAAATGGTTTTGCTGCAACAGGACATAAGATGCTCGATTCAAGCAGACAAGAACTCTGCATCCAAGAGTATTCTCGATACTTACAGTTTCGGGATTTGGATCTAAAATCCTCTTGATTAAGGACTTTGCTCCCACAGGAAACCATGATGGGCATGAAAAGTCAGCATTATCAATCTGCACAAGAAAACGAAAGTTCAGATTTACTTGACCAAAGGAGAAATATCATAAACAGAGTAAACGCACGTCTGTATCTTTGATTAATAAGCCGAAGGACAAGGTACAAAAAATATGATACTTGATTCCTGATGTCACACCTAAAGTGACAATATAATCTAAATTAACAGTGCTGACCACAACTGAAAGAATGCATAACTGAAAGAATGCATAGTTAGCGGAGAGAGAAACAATATCAATAAGAATGGCAATTTGAAAAGCCCAAGGTCCAAAAGTACCTAGTTATTGAATAGTGCTTTTGTTTCTTTATATTACTTGAGCTCCATTAATACAATAAACGTGGGTGATAGAATTGTGCCAACTGCTAAGAGTCCATTATTAGCCTACAACCCATATGTGGCTGAGCAAGTTTCATACAACCTTAAGTGAAAACAAATCAATACATGGATGCAGGGAAAAAAGTAAATAAAGCAGAAGAAAATCGTGCCTTACTGTAAAGTGTGGTGAGGTCTAGTTCATCAAACGGGAGATATCCTGCTATCAAAACATAAAGGATCACCCCACAGGACCAAACATCTGCCGGGGCACCATTGTAACCCTTGTGACTAAGTACCTTAAAAGCAGAAAAGAAGAATGTTATGGAAAATTGGAGCACAATGGAGTACATGAAATACAACCCCCTAACTCAAGAAGCATTAAGTTAAAATGGGATTAAGTCAATAATTACCTCTGGTGCTACATAATTAGGAGTCCCACATGTTGTCCGAAGTAAGCTAACCCCCTATAAATAGATGATTAAGAGGAAAGAGAACCATCATAATCCTTCTTCCTCATATACGATTTCATCAAACAAACATAACATTGATGATCAAAATAAACTTTACCTGTTCAGGCAATGCGCTAAGACCAAAATCAGAGATTTTCAAATTTCCTTGGGAGTCGAGTAATAGATTTTCAGGCTGTACAATGGCGGGAATAGAATCAGAGTTCCTTCAACTATCTAACAAATAGAGGCTTTTAACACAATAGGGAAGCATCACCTTTAAGTCTCTGTGATAGACTCCTTTGCTGTGGCAAAAATCTACCCCATCAATAAGTTGTTGAAAGTATCTTCTAGCCTCAGCTTCACTGAGACGTCCATGATGGACCTGCGCAGTTTTGACTCACACTTAACATAACTAATTGCAAAGAATTCCACACAAACAAGGTTATACACTCCAAGCAACTGGACCATTGATCTTATAGGCTAGACTACTTACTATTTTGTCAAACAATTCGCCACCTGTAATGAACTCCAGGATTATGTAAATCTTAGTTCGGCTGGCAAGAACCTAGAAAGCAAGTTCACAAACCAGGAACGGAAAAAAAAAAAGCATCAGATGAGCTGTGTAGAGAAGCATCATGTAACTAAGATTCTCAGTTAGTTGAATATCATACCTCATGAAGACGAACTACGTAGGGATGCCGCACAAGTTTCATTATCGATATCTCCCTTTTAATCTGCACAGTAAAAGTTGCATAATATATCAAGATGACATGCAAAGAAAGAAAATTTCCTAAATACAGAGAACCGCTCTAGGTAACCAAATATTCAAGCAATATAACTGCTTACACAAAATTATGTCTCTGTGGCCTTACACACCACACATCCAGAAAAGATTTTTGGTATGATACTGCTGAGAATCATGCGGGAATCAAACCACAGAATTTTCACAAGGATGATAAGCAAAAATAATTGCATTATCTATCAAACAGGGGAAGGCACACTGGCTTTGCCACACTCCTTAAATCGTTGAATTCTGCAGCATAAATGAATAAATGTAGGATTCATGTACTTTCAGAGAGAATATTGAAAAGGTAATCAGTGCCAGTTTTCACATCCTCAAGCTCCAATCGGTTAGGAAATTTCGAAGGACGCCATAGTGATTACGCTAATGAAGATCTCTCTAGTGTTATTTTTCCTCTTCTCTCCAAGTTGAGGAATTGTACGGAACGGAAACGCAGGCCTCTCATACGACCCAAAAAACAAACACAAACCCAAATCCCCAAGTTGATTTATCTTGATAGAACACGCATACCAATTATCAAGAAAACAGCATTTGCACAACCGAATAGATTGATTATCTCTAACAGGCTGATACTTTCAAACTCGGTGCCTCATCTTCCCATCATTCAAGACCCAATTAAAGGAAACCCACAGAGAGATAGAGAGACCTGGTCCACCATCTTGTGCTTGATGATGGTGCTGCGATCGATCACTTTCATGGCGACGCTCTCCCCCGTCTCGGTGTTCTGCGCGAACTTCACCTTCGCGAACGTCCCTTCTCCAATTGTCCTCCCCACTTCGTACTTCCCCACCTTCCTCACCACCATCTTCTCTCTCTCCGGCAACAAACTTCCACTCCACTACATCAACCAATCACCATTGATGCAGCAGCAGGCCACAGCCCAAGAATTGAACTCCCAGGAGACGCGAACCCTTTGAATATTGCACGAAAAAGCAACAACCTTTGATTCCTCAGCCCACGCGCAGCCGGAGAAAAATCGAAACTTTACTTCGTCCCAAGAACGAATTTCCTGAAAAAGGAAGAAGGAGAGGACGAAAGGGCACGCAGGAGATTCCTTGCGCTCGTTGCCAATCTCGAGAGGCAGAGGGAAAAAGCACGGATGGGGATTTTCCGTGCTTATTTGTTCGCTTTAAAAGTAGGGGGGCGGTGGTCGGATTTCAAGATTTGAAGGCCAGGAAGAGGAGAAAGAAATGGAGGGATTAGGTGAGAAAGTGGGAGTTCGATTTTTTGAAAAAGTGTTTTCCTTCGGAGAAACCAATAAATGAGGGAAAAGAAAGACTGAAAATGAAATATGAAAACATGTCTGAGTGCTCGTTGACTCCAGAGGTCTTTTTGCCTGATGCCCGCGTCTGCCTACGTTATCCTACTAGTTTTGTTAATTGGTTCCTGCTTATCTTATCATGTGACTACCGTTCTTTTCGTTTCGTTTAACCCAGGAAAGCGGAAAATATTATATCTGTATATATATGCATTCGCGAAATTATGTGGAAGGAGGACTAGGAATCTGAAGTAAAATAACATATTTAGTTTTTTTCCTTGAAAAACTGATATATTATAAGTGCGTTTTAGATCATTTCTATTTTTCTTTTCTTTTTCTATTTATTTTCATTGCGTTTCTGATTATTGGAAAAAAGCCACCAAAAATTCCCAACTTTGTCTCGAGTGATAGATTTACCCCGAATTTTATTTTGTGACGTGAAAAACCTCAAAGTTTCTAACTTTGACACATTTACCCCATTAAGAGTATTTTCGTCTTATTTTTTCTGTTTTTTATTTTTTATTTTTTATTTTTTATTTTTTCTTCTTCTCTCTTCCCTCCGCCGGCCATAGTGAAGCCGGTGAAGGGAAGTTGGCGTCCGGCGAGGGCTCCCCTCGTTGGCGTCGGGCGAGGGTCACCCTCGCCTAGGCTGGCTAGGGCCGCCCAATGCCGGCAAGGGTTGCCCTAGCCAGATCTGGCAAGGGGTGCTCTCGCCGACGTCGAGCGAGGGTGCCCTCACCAGATCTGGGGAGGGGTGCTCTTGTCGGCGTCGAGCGAGGGTGACCTCGCCAGATCTAGCGAGGGAGGCCCTCATCCGACGTCGACAAGGGCCGCTCTTGCCTGTGTCGGGCAAGGGTGCCCTTGCCAGATCTAGCGAGGGCGGCCCTCGCCGGATGCCGGCTTCCTTCCACCATGGCCAACGGAGGGAAGGAAGAAGAAAAAAAAAAAAAAAAAATTTTTAAAAGTAAAAAGACTAAAATGTCCTTATAATTTAGGGTAAATGTGTCGCACAAATGAAAGTTCAGAATTTTTTGTGTCACAAATAAAAGTTTGGGGTAAATGTGTCACAGTTAGCAAACTTCGGATTTTCACGTCACAAAATAAAGTTATGGGTAAATCTGTCACTCAAGGCAAAATTTGGAATTTTTGGTATTTTTTCCCCCTGATTATTTGCTTTCTCCTCCGTGACGTCCACTGGACCATTGCCCAGGCCTCCTCGCCGTTACTGTTGTGTAATCATACAATCCGCCTCTCGCATTGCCCACACCTCCCGCCGCCGCCTCCATCTAGTTTTTGCGGGAGGGGGCAGTGCAACTAGACTTTGGCAAAAATGACGTGGCATGACGGCGACGCGAGCACGATGAAAGCAGATGCAACCAATCGGTGCAAAGGATGTCACACCTCGTGATAATACTATCACCTAAACACTTGAATTGCAGTTCAAAATTGGAGCCATGTCGTTGTACCATAACCTAAAAAAAAAGCGTCAAGTAAGTCAGTAGTTCTAAACTGTATTTGTAATGTAGCTTTACTCTCCTCATGTGTTCCTATATAATTTGATCGATTCATTCATATTCCCTTCACCATCTATCAAGTACGCTAGCAGTTGTATCTAGTTCAAGCTCTTTCGCCCCATCACAGCCTTGTCGGACTGAGTTGCTTCACTAATACTAGTATAAAAACCCCAAAAGATGAATTCAGTGGAGGAAATTCATGGCTAATTACTATTTTTTTGTCCAAATTGCTGATTTCTTCAATTTGGCTTCTTTTATGACAAAAAATTCTACTTTAAGAGTCTGTTCATTTCGCAAAAAATATTACATTTTTGGAAAATATTTTCTAAGAAGTTATTTTTCTTGGAAAATGAGTATATTTTCCAGTGTTGTGCTAAAACTTGAACTTTGAGTGGAAAAAATTTTCTACTGTTCATTAGTTAATTTAATTGTTTCGGAAAATTATAAAAAAATTGAATTTTAATATTTTTAATTGACCAAAAAATTATTTTTATTTTTTATATTTTTAAATGAATTTTTAATTATTTGTATTTTAAAAAATCGAAATTTTTATTTATTTTTCTTTCTTTTTCTTTTTCTTTTCCTTCCTCTTTCCTCCTCCTTCCTCCTCCTTTTTCCCCTACTATTGCAGGCTTGACAATGGCCGGTTGCTCGGTGACCAACCAAGGTGCGATTGCCAAATTCGACGAGCTCGAGGCTTGGTCGATCTCGCCCAAGCTTGCCAGAGGTTCGCCGAGCTCTGGCGAGCCGCAAGCTCGAGCTCGCCTGGATCGAGAGCCCAAGCTCCACCGCTAGATCCAACGAGCTCGTAGCTCGCCAAAGCCTGGCAAACCACTGGTGAGCTCAAGATCTAGTGAGGCTCGAGCTTCGCCCCAAGTTGGCGGGGCTCTACCTCACTCGATCTGGCAAGGCCCAATCTCGTCGAGCGAGCTTGGCTTCGCCAAATCGAGCTAGGCAGAGCCTCGTCGGCCTGGGGCGAGGCTTGAGCTAGCTCACGGCCGGTCGTCAGCCACCACCATGGCTGGTGACCAACCAAGGCCAAGGAAAAAGATGAAAAGGAAAAACATTAAAAACTTGATTTAAAAAAAAAAAGAAAAAAGAAAAAGAAAGCATAAAAATAAAACAAAAACGTAATGGTGAAAAGAAGCAAGTGGAAGAAGTTATGGAAAATGTTTTTCACTTTGAAAAGTGAAAGACATTTTCCTCACCTTTAAAAGTTGTTTTTTCCAATGATAGAAAACATTTTCCTTAACTAATTCATTTTCCGTGAAACGAACGCTGAAAAATTCAGAAAACGTTTTCCTGAAAATCATTTTCCGTGAAACGAACGGAGCCTAAATAGGTAAAACTCTACTTTTTGAAAAGAGGTAAAATGTTAGAAATGTTCTAAACTTATTGAATTTGTGCCAATTTAGTTTTAAATCTTTTAATAATGTTAATGCAGTCCTAAACTTTTGACTTAATCTTAATTCAGTCCTTCTTGCTAATATTGTATGGATATTGCTAACATGGATGCCAAACGACCTACCGGTACTACCAATACTAACGTATACATTTTTAATAATATTTTTATATTTTTTGATTTTTTTCCCTTTCTTACTTTTGTAAGTGGCCGGAGGCCACTAATGTCAACATAAATGATTGTTTTGACCATTTATATTTTTTTTTTGGGAGAAGTTTAGTTTTGGCTTTTTTTCCTATTTTCGTCCACTAATGTCATCGTGAATGATTATTTCCATACTTGTATTTTTATTTTTTATTTTTGAGATTTCTCCTCAGAAAATACTAATGAATTTGAAAATCACTCCTCTTGAAAATACACTTCATTCTCATTAGATCTATATCACCTAATGTGTATGCATTTTAAATAATATGTCATGTGTACTAAACGTTTCTAGAACGATAATATACATTTCAGAACTGTCTTTTCGCACTTCACAACTCAACAACCACTCATTTTATTTTATTTTTTCACTAACAAGCACTCATTAACTTTATCATGGAAAGTGACGTGAGAGCATGTAACCAGTTCAAGATAAGCTGAGGATGATGTATGCCTTAATTACAATAACAATGAACATAAATTGATGCAACAGATGGCAAATGTAAAAATAATAATAAAGAAGAAGGAAATGGCCATAAGATAATGAAAGTTGCGTTTTCGACATATTCTGGGTATTAAGACGAGCAGTGTTAAAAGCGGCAAGAGGAGCAGACGCTAGACCTTTGATTACATCTGTCCATTAAAGAGGGATAGAAAAAGGAATTGAACAGCACCAATCTGGAAGGGAAACGTGGAGCTACACCTGTTCCTTCCACTATCATCTGTCTCGATTAGGCTTTGCTTCCACCACGGATTTCACTTGAGCTGCAATTTAATTGATTAATTAAGCAATCTTTTTAAAATATCTATGAGTTGCCAGGTTGACTTATCTTTAGAATCGAGAAGAAAACGTGATAATCGGGACCACAGATTAGTGAAATAAGATGGAGTTCAATGGAGCAAGCACTTTGCCATCAAATTTCAAGTACGCTAAGATAATGGACGATGAGGATTGTCGCTCAATAATTTCAACTTTCAACGAAAGTGATGAGCATAAGGAACACATGAGAATTTCTCACCAGAAATAGAACTACCATATGTTTTCTCTTTTCTTTTCTTTTTTAATGGGTAGCAAGACCACTGATGAAAATGATTGTTATAATATCCAATCTCTTGTAATTCTCTTGGAAGATAACAAATGAAACATGCATGCATTGGCGGAAGGCAGCCTCCACAAAAACATATTGACAAAGAATCAAAAGGACAATTATGAGAGTAAATTGTGGCATCACATGTATTATACTGTAGCAATCACATTACATTATAAAATAGCATAGACTCTCACTGACATGGCCGAACTATACATTTGGATTTGTGTAGTCACTTAAATGCACATGTATTTCAATTGGAAAAGCAATGGGGAAAGAGTCTCCTTTTTCTATATTCTCGTTATCATGCTTATTGTATCACCTTAGAATGACAAGGCCATGCATTGTCATCTAAATTCATCACACAACGTAAGATGTTTTTCTACTTTTACTACCCAAAGATGTGTGCGACCCTTTTCTAATTTCAAAAATCTAGATATTCAAAGTAGAGAGAAATGGCTTAATAGATATTTATAATTGAGCATATTGTCTAAAAGAAATGTAACCTTAACAATGTTTTTGAAATCTGCCCCTTTCTTTTAAACTCGCACTACAATTCATAGTCCAAAACTTCAATGGGTGCAACATTAATATAACACGTTTATAGGATGAGACATAGCTCACCCGAATCGGTTTAATCGCACAACATTTTCGTTTTTCTAACTCCTACACCCATCGCCATTTAGTCATTTTATCATTAGCTTCCATGATTTCATCGTTGGTATTTGGCTTATAGTGAGCAACAATGTTAGTGGTGGAATGTATAGCTCATCAAAATTTTCTTAGTTTTGACCTTTTTTTCTTTTGGTATAAAAAAATTTAGGAGGATAAAAAGTCATCTCATGTCAAGACCAGGCATATCACAGGCTTAGAAGGTCTTGTAGTAGATTTGCATATGGTCTATCAAAAGAGATGGCTGGCAGCCAGATTAGAATTTAGACATAATATATAGAGTGTTCGACTGTTACTGGTTGAGCCAACCCACCTTGGCAAGAAAGTTCATCCTTTAATCTTATCATTCATCATATTCCAGACTCGCTCTGTGCCCTTGATGACCAATAAGATGCTTTAGGAGGCCTAGTGGAAGGAAGGGGGACAGAGCTGAACCGCATCATTAGAGCAGCTTTACTTTTCATTAGCTGTCAAAAGATTATTTCTCAACACGGAAGCCCAGGCTGGGGCTTGCGTGCGTTTGTTGCCAATCCTGATTTGATTTGGCTCCACACTCTCTCGTCCTTTTTAATTCCATAAATGGACAAAGAAAAGCATTAAAAGCCGTTTCCGAAGGCCGTAAAAAAGGACCCTAGTGGGGGCGTGCATAAAGTCGAGAGCTACGGCTTTTCGGTTCTTTCCCTTAATCTAAAGAAAGAATGCGAAGAGACCGCTCCTTTTTGGGGCGATTCTGCCGACCGCAGGTACGAGCCCTCACTGGAATTATGCTTGGAAAAAGGGGTGCTCTCATAGTACGAGACGAAAGCGCTCGTTGTTTGTCCTCTCTTGATGCTAATCTATTCTTTTGGGGTTTTCTTCCTTCCTTTCTCTTTCTTGGTGATCTTCTTTTTTCTTTTAGTGGGGGTCGATCGTTTGAACTTAAGGTGAAAGGATCGACCAAAAGACAGCATATAGAAAAAAGTTTACACATGAGATGCCGAGGGCATGAGAGAGCCGTTCTTCCGTCTAATACCTAGGATTTACTTATTCAAAAGTTTGCATCAAATGGAAAAGTTAATATTCTTAAGTGAATCTAGAGAAAATTTTAAATAAAAGATTGAAGTATTCTCATTTTATATATATTATTTCAAATAAGGATATGGAGTAATTACGATTGGCTAATAACATTTTTATCCAAAAAATCACAAAGATGTAATTATCAATTTTGAATCAAACTTTACTGTCATAATCTGTCCACAACGTGGACACAAGCCAAAATTAAAAGGAGCTAGACTTCACTTATCAAATTGTATTGCTTTCTCTTCGCTCAAAGAGAAAAGGGATGAAAAGAAAAGCAGCAGCAACATCGATTCGTTGTCCCCTTCAGTTCAACCCGACCTCAAAAGCGACCTCAAATACAAGATGAACACATATCCAGCTTTTAATCTTAACCGAAGAAGCAAATGACAAGAACCGAACCACACACGTTTGGCAGTAAGAAAAACAACCACCTATGCAGCGCCGGGTCCTGGATCTCCACCGACATTTTTTGTGCTACCTCATCAAAGGGTGCTCACCAAGCAGCATCGTCCACGCCATGGCCAAGTCTTCTCTTTTCTTCTTTTCCTTTTATCTATGGCCGGCGAGGGTCGCGGTGCCTCGCCCTCAGCTGAGGAGGCTGGTCTCACCCAAACCCAGGCAAGGCGGCCTCACCTGCGACTGTGATGGTCTAGGCATCGCAACCTTCACCCATGGTCAGCACCACCAGTATCGCTGCAATACTCGGGCTGGTTGTTCTTGCACATGGTTATGGTCACTGAGGCGTTGTTTTGGCCACTCTGCAGAAGATGATGGATGGGGAAGGAGAGAAAGAATTTTTTTTTTTTTGGTCGAAAAAGAGATTGATTGGTCAAAATATTTAGCAAGTTGGAGATATAAAGCCTTTGCTCGAAACTCCGTTTACTTCAAATAAAGTCTACTTTGGATCATCTTTTGAAAAAATGTGGGCTATTTAGGCACTTATTTAGAATCCCTTGAATCTACCAGTCACTTGAAGTCACTTTAGTGCACAAGGATTTAGCAGTTACTTCTCGCACATGTTCATTTTCCGACCATTTTGCGGGTTTCTTGATTCCTATTCGAAGCACTGTCCTTTCTTAGATATTACAAACTTAAAGAGCAGCCCACGACGTAATACCTGATCGATCATGAAAGCTCGATCAATCGTAAAAATCGTCGATACGGTCCTTGAGCCGTCATGGCCACGAGACTGGATCCTTGGATCTTAAGCACTCGGCAACCTCGTTACACTGAAAGCCGCTCGAAACGCAGGGTCCACATGTAATTAAACCCAAACCCACGATTCAGTCGAAAGGGGGATGTAATAGGCAAATCAAATCCGGAACATCTCATTCTTAAAAACGAACAACCGCTAGTCGCAATTGTCCTGCCTTTCGTGCATCGCGTCGAATGCCCAGAATGCTATTGCAGAGCCGGATGAATTTCTTAAATTTACAGAGGCTAAAAATGAGGACAACAAGATCAACTGTTCCAGAGAATAGTTCAAGTGATGACATTGCTGGAACGTTCAACCAGAGTTCAGCCCTGCTCCTTTTCACGGCTTCAACGACATTGTGCTCCTCATCTCATTCAGCTTTTTGTAGAAGTGACATTCAGCAGCACTAAAATCGCACGTTTAGACTGCATAGAGATGTATAATACTCCAGCGACAAACATGATCATTTTTTTACCCTTTCTCCACTTTATGCTCCAGTGTTTCATTTAGAAGGCCTCGATATATCTGACTATCTTTGGCAATCGTTTCAACCCACTCAAACATCATCATCAGGTGGGTAATCCATAATTTTTTTTGTTTCACTTTTCTATTTGGAAGGCTTAAGACATATCCGACGATCTTTGAGAATGTTGTCAATGCCAGAAATCAAGTACAGTGTGACCGTATCCGAGAAGACTGGAGGCTGAAACACTATATAGAAGATAGTATCTACTTAGAGAAGGTTAAGTTTTGAGAACCCGAACTACTGATCCCACCGTTAGGATCTAAGGGATAGAGATAGGAATTTTGACGATTCCATTACTTTGAATTCCGAACGTTTAGTTACTTTGTCTGATGGTGAATTCTAACTAGCTATACTACAGACGTTATAACTGCAGTTGAGTTTGCATGTTGAAGTTCAGGCCTGACCAGAAGAGAGCCTCAGTTTCTCCGCCTCAATTTCTTTTGGCCGCTAGAGAGGAATGCTCATCTATTATGGACGGACTGAGTCCTTAGCCAGGTGCAAGTAGGAGATATATAGTAAACCAATTCACCTATTTAATACTCCCATCTGCCCTCAAGTCCTAGCGATCAACCCATGATCCTAGCGAGCACGGCAAAGGAAAAGAGTTGCGCCAACGAAAATAATCATCAAAGACAGGGCAAACTGAAATTAGGGCTGCAATTCATATGTGCGAGAATTTTTGAAAGAGCATAGTGAGTATATAGCCTAAAAGAAGGGGATTCATGTTTGTGAACATGCACCACAACAGCAAGCCCAGCGACTAATTCTAGGCATACTACCATCAGAAATCTGACACAATAATTTCCGCAGAAGCATCTATGTCAAGACCACCAAACTGTTTTTTTCAAATCATGCACAACAGAGTTTGAATGATGGATGCATGCACAAATAAAATGGTCCGAAAACCATCTTACGACTTACACCTAGTTGTGAGGGAAAGGGTGTTTCCAAGGGCCTTCATGACAGTGTATCCGTACAATTCAGTAATGTGTAAAAACAGAGTCTTCAAGCTTCACAGTCCTAGCTAGGAGACATTGCAGAAGCAAGCAAAAATGCTTAGCATTTTACTATTTTCTTTGGATGCTAGAAAAAATGTCAAACTACCACGAATGATATCACATGCTTCAGCCATTGAAAACCAGAAAGAGGAGTCTCAGAATTAAGAGGATCCAGTCAACCAAGATCAAAATCAAGCTTGCAGCATCTTGGGCATAATCAATCAGCCTTAGAAATATTCAGAAGCTTTATTAAACTTTCAATCCTAAAAAATCCAACTTGCAATTCATGTTTTTGCCCGAATTGAGTTCAGAACCTCTTTGCTCATTTTTTGTCGAACCTCCGAAGAGCTGCGATTGGTCATTTCAAGAACTCACATATCTCATGAATTACTCTTATCTAGCAGAAGATAATTACCAACAAAACAACTTGCCACATTAATCCTATTAATCGACAAAACAAAAGCATGTACATGAACAAACAAGAACCCAACGCACACTACACGGTAAGAAACAGAAAAGAACGAACAGGATGCACATTCTGGACAAAACCAACCGCATGTTCCCCCACGATCGAATTAAAAAATCAAGAAACTTTGACAAGCAAGAACATATTTTGATTTTTGAACTCACACCGCAGTCGTTTGTGGTAGCTGACCAACAACTTTACCATCCTGAGTCAACGCGCCGCCACTTTGCATCCCGTTGACAGTCGACGCCGTCGCCGCCGCTTGATAAGCCGGGACCATCCCTCCGGCTGTCGTATAGTAAACCACCTGCTGGAAACCGGCGTCGGCCATCGTGACGGGCTGCTGCATCAGCTGAATCCCCTCACCATAAGCACCGACCTTGGCTTGCTGATGTGGGACCGCATTATAAAGCGCCTGTTCCCGGTAAAGCTCCGGCCCCATCCTCTGCACTCCATAGTAGCCCTGACCTATCGGTCCGGTGACCGGTTGAACGGCGGTGAGGTAGCCACCACCGCCCGGAGCGGGAATGTAGTACGCTGGTTGGCCTCCGTTCACCATTAATGGCAAACCTCCGCCCGTCACGGGCCGCTCCGGCAAGTACGGCGCCGCTGCAGCCGGTATCTGCACCGGCGCGGCCACCTGAGCCGCAGCCGGTGCCGGAGTCGCCAATTTCTCTGGTTTTACCGGGCAGCAAGGTACTCACCGGTGCCAGCGCCAGGATTGACTCCGTCGCCACATGCATTTGTCACGGCCTCTTGTTGCTGATCGGAAATTTGCGCTCTCTCCAACGCCTGAATCTGTTGCTGAATTTCCGGCGGCGGCGGCGGCGGCGGAACCTGCTCGCCAGTTACGCGCCGATCCTCCAGCCCATACTCAGCCACGACCGGCACATGCACAAAATCCTGCAAATTCACCGGCGGCGGAGGCGGCGCCACCGAGAAACCCTTGTCGAAGCCGAACAGATAATCCGGGTTCGCCGCCTCGAAATTCACCGCATGCGCCGAGGCCAACGCGTCCCCGAGCCAGTGGCGCTCCGACTTCGGGTCGCTGGAGCCAGAGCTCAGAGACCTGGAACTCGGCGGCGCGAAGAGGAAGAGCCTCAGCCTCGCGGGCTTCGCGGAGGCGCAGCACAGCCGGTCGTGCTCGAGCAGCATGTGCTCCAAGTCCTCGTCGTTGACCACGGAGACAAGCGCGTCGAGGTCCTCCCCGGGGAGCTGGTACTTGAGGCAGAACTCGGGCGCGCCGGTGAGGGAGGCGAGCTTGGCGACGAGGGCGGGGAAGCGGACGGAGCGGTCGACGGAGAGGAGCTTGGTGTCGCCGCCGGCGTAGGCGAGGTGGTGGTCGTGGGGGCGGGGCTGGATCCTGCCGCCGTAGCTGCAGAGGAGCTTGACCTTGGCGGCGGCGGGGGGCTCGTCGAAGGAGAGGCCGGGGTCGAGGTCGATCTCGCGGGAGCGAGGGGAGGAGTCGAGGGAGCCCGGGCAGGAGGGGGCGGCGGGGGCGGCGGCGCGTGGGCGTCCATGGGCGGATCTCCGATCGAGGGTCCTTGGTGGGGCGCGGCGGGGAGCGGCGGAAGTGGAGAAACTAGGGCGATGATGGAGGAAGAGGCATGGCGTTGAGTTTGCGGAGAGCGGGAGGAAGCAACCGTGGGGAGGAAAATAGGATTTTATAATTTTTTTGTAATTATATACTTTTTCTTTTAATTTTATTTAGTGCGCTTTTTGGGGGATTTTTGGGGGGTGGGGCCCGGGAGCGGGCTGGCGCGGTGCTGTGTGGAGCGGGAGCGAAGGTTCGGGTACTTCTTTATGAAGGCGAAGTGGGGTTTGACCGACGCGATAGAAAAGTCCGGTGACAGTTGGAATCGGATCATGTTGTCATCAATCATGGTCTCTTTTTAAAAAAAAAAATATTGTTTCCCAAGAATCTACTCGAACTCTTTGCTGAAAGGGAAAAGACCCAACTGCCCTCGTTCGAAGAAAGATCGGATCCGCGGGGAAACACCGGCCCGGCCGACGTAGTCCTTCGTCCCCCCCCCTCGCCGTCGTGCTCCGGAGTGGTCTTGCGGCGGGGGCAGAACAATGGAGGTGATGTGAGTTCTCGACGTTTCTAGTCCACAAGGGTCCAGTGGGGAGGACGATGGAGAGAGTGCTCTTTGCTTGGAGTGGGTGAATTTTGATAAATTTTTTGTACTTTTTCTTTTAGTTTATCCAAATGCACCTTGGCCATCTTCTTTGACTTTGCTCCTATTCGATAGTATGGGATGCATTGAAGTCAATAAAGCAATGCGAAGGGGAAAGAGAACTCGATGGAATTTTGCGATTTTATATAATCATCCGAGATCTAGACCATCTAATTAAAGAAATTAACGGTCAACCGTCGAGTGATAATGACTCGAATGCTACTCATTCTCAATCTTTGGATGGATCACGACAAAATCGCTAGAGCAACAAAGAATGAGTTTTATTTTTATTTTTTATTCTTCCTCTCTTATGGACAACTTATGAAGAAAGAGCCTAAACAAAGAATTCAACTCACGCATTTTACAATTAATGCCTGTATGACTAACCTTATGTTGAAGGCCGTAACTTAGTGGCCAAATTGAAAAGTTATAGGATTGAATTGGCATCTATATAACAAATTTAGGATTTTTTTAGTAATTTTCATGTTAAAGGCCCATAACTATATTTGGTGGATCCGATTGAGTAGATAAAATGAGAAATAAAGGTTAGGAAGGACCGAGGGTGAAGGAGGAGAGGGAGAGTGATCATATCATATAAGAGATAGATAGGAAGAAAATGAAGAGCGCTTTTGGTAAAGTGTCAATTTATCGAGTTTGTAGATTATCGGTCTAAGTCATTGACACCCTTTCTAGTTTTTGTATGCTTATGGTATATGTATTCCTCATTTACGATATGGACTATGAGATGTGTGATCGAATGCTATTATGCACATTAAACATGTGGACTGATATTTGTGCACTATAAGAGTTACATGTCTCGTGTAATCAAGTTTTAGCATGAGAGTCACCTCTTCTTAAAATTAGGATGTTGAGCAATGCAGGTTCACCCCTTGAATCCTCAAAACACCCTCTAGAATCCTTGAAGTTGCAATCTTGAAACGACCATTCCCTCTTTTTAATGCAAGTAATGTTTGCAACAAGAGAAGGATAAGTCATGCACCGCCCGCGGCATTGTGGAAGCATTGTCCAATCCATCTATGCAAAGGCGCAATTTAATACGTGGTCAGAGTGAGAAAGCATGGGCTCATGGAGGATCCCCATCACTCGGGTACGACCCAATCGCATGGAGCGACATAACTGAAGGCACATGGACGCACATAACTTCTGAAATTCAAATCGCACCATCTCTCCTCACCTCCGCGCATGGGTCTGCACAAGACATCGTAGCAGTTAGCAGATTGTCAAGTTGTGCCACAAGGATCGATGATAGGACATATAATATTCTACTCTCTCTCCCTCTCGAAAGGGGACATGAGTCTTATTGGTGTGGAAAAATTAACCTTGTAATCTTTGATATTTAAAACATGATTGATCTACTAAGCGTCGATCTCATGATAGGGGGAGGATCCATGTGGAGAGTTGGTGAGTTTTGTATCTAACTAGGGGTTAACACTTTAATATTCAAGTCAAATGTCGTTACTTATATTATTACATTCCTTGGCCAACTTCATTAACTTAATTTGGAGATAGAGAAGGAACCTTTTCTTTAATACTGTATTAAGGACAATACCTTTATTTTCCAAGCATTTACTCTAAAAGCTCTTCTACATATTATTTTGTGACCGCAATTGTATAAAGGTGGCAAAATTACCACAAAAATTTACAAACCTATTGTAATTATATCAATTCAATCTTAAACTTTTTTTGTCAATTGAGTCATAAATTTGTTGCATTTATGCCAATTAAATTCATTCGGCTAATTTGACTAATCATTGTTGACGTGGCACGATCGATGCTAATGCGTAAACAATTTTTAATAATATTTTTCAATTTATTTATTTTCTTTCTCTTTTTTTCTTCTTCCCGTCATTCTTCCTCTAGGTGGTCATAAACCGGCCAAAGGCTAGGCTCGGTAGGGGTTGGCCTCACCATGGCTAGTTGAGGCAAGCCCTCGTGTAGTGATGGCAAGGTCGGCCTCCCCAACCCTAGCCTTTGGTTAGTCTCGACCGACAACTTGCTGAAGGAAGAACAAGGTAAAAAAAAAATCAAAACAATATTAAAACATAATATAAAAATTATCCATGTTAGCATTGGCTGGTCAGAATTGTTGGATGGGTAAAATTGACACAAATAAAAAAAAAAAGATTTAAGATTGAATTGATACAATTGTAATAGATTTATAAATATTTTTTATTATTCTCTCGTACAAAGCTTGATTAGTAACACATTCAATCTAAACGATTTTCTTCACGTTATTTTATAATAATCACGATTAAGTCTGGATTCACTAACATATGTAAGATTGGCTAAAGACAAAATGAAAATCAAGATTTGACTGCATATCACCGTTCATTTAATGGGGATGATTGCTTGAGAAGTTCTCAACTTATTGCATGGCGGTGATCAATTTAATTTTAAATTTTTCGATTTGACCAATACGGTTAAGACTTTCTGACGATTTTTAAATGTAGTACTTCTAGTTAATTTTAGTTAGAAATTGTTGACGTAAATGTTAGCCATCCTACGTGGCATAATTGGTAGTGACGTTAATAATTTTTCAAAATTTTCCTTTTCCTTTTTCTTTTTTCCCATTCCTTTGTGTTCCTTTTTCTTTTCTTTTTTTTTATTATGTTCATTGGTCGACATCCATATTAGCAATTTTCGGTTAATGAACTACATTATCAAATCGTCAAAAGATTGATGTCTAAAGTGACTAAACTGAAAAATTTATGATTGAATTAGTCGCCGCATAATAAGTTTAGGCTTTTTTGATCAATTTTCCTATTTAATATTGTAGTGATCAAGGATAAAGAAAAAACGTGACACCATGATTGGGTGAACAATATTTGAAAAAAAAAAATCGTTTTCCTGGTGTTGGAAGTCCAAAATCACTTGCAAGCGTGGAAAAGCAACGTTCATCATATCGTTTGCGTAAATTTTGACTATACAATTAAAAAGAACGAATGCTATTACAAAAATGGAATAATTATTGTTTTCGATCCAAACCGGTGTTTCCGCGAGGCGGTATCGCTCGCAGGAAACGGGCGCTGTGCTGGCATTCCACGTGCGAACGCGACGCCGCTGCACGCGACGCCCCTTCGACCGCCCGAGACGGCGCGCCGTATGGCGATTGACAGTGCACGCGCACGTGCCAACGTCGGCATTTTACCGTCACCCCGTTTTGCCAAACCCCCACGAAACGACAACGTCAAAGCCGGACAAAACGAACGGGAGAAGCGAGGGGGGCAGAAAAGCGTTCGCTTTGACTTTCGAAACCCCCGATTTAAAATTCCCCTCTCATGCGAAGCTTGGCACATCGTGAGAATTGAAGGTGCACGAGCAGGATCATGTGCTGTTTCGCCAATCATTCGGAAGTCACTGCATCCATGTCCCGGCATGAACTGAAATGCACCGAGCAAATCCTCTAGCATTTGTTTATAGGGATGACCATGATTTTAGAGTAAAATCTGAAACTTAGGCCTATTCAGTTCTTAGTTTCAAGGTATATAAAGTGGTTTTTAAGTTCCAAAGACCAAGAGCATGTTTTGATAGGTAGGTTCCAAATTTTAGATTTGTAAAATTTGAAACTTGGAATCTAGAATATGGAACAATTTTTTATTTATTTTTTTTATTTTGTCTATGTCTTCAAGTAATTCAGCGATATTCATGGTCTTTGATAGTTTGAGCTTTTATTTTATGATTGAGATTTTTACTTTGTTAATATTTCATATTTTTTCCATGATTAAGTCAATGGATTAAGCAGCAAGTAGTGGTTATTAAAGATTCAATTAATAACATAGGTAAAATTTGGATAGGCCTTGTAACTCTAAAACTAATGACGAGGTAGGTTCCAAGTTCTAGAATCTATATGGTAGGTTCTAAGTTTGAAATCTATTCCTATATATATAAGTTCTACGCTTTAGGTGGAATCTGTATGGAATCCAGAACTAACGAAATTTGAAACCGTTCACTCTATTTGCTTAGCTGGACAATGCAGTGCTTTGTATGGTTTTTTGGGTTGGATGTGATAGATGATGAACTTGGAAATAAGCCGGCCCTTCCCCTAGACGGTGAGTAAACTTGGTTGGGTGTCTTCTACGAATGCTGCACCTAAGAAGAAGCCATAAAAATGTTAGGACGATCCTGGAAAGTGGAAAAGGGGGCGGTCCTGGAGAGGTGGGGAAGATCGGTTTAAGCTGCGTAGGACGCACGAGTCAACGAGAGCAAGCGAGCTAGCGGGTTGCAAACGAGGGTTACGGAAAGGATATGACGTGCGCTGCTAATCTTGTGGCCCTTTTTTCTCTGGTATTTGTCTTGGAAGGAAGGAAGTAATCGTTCTCCTTTTGGGGAGGATCGCGGTGTAATGTTTGACCGGTCTTTGCTCCTTATGTCTAATTTCTGCTTCAAGTCACGTTTGACTTTTCTTTTTTATTATTTAATTGGCATTTTGCGCATCGAGTCGAGGGCAAAGAAGTTCGTCAGCACAAATTAAGTGACCTCATCCTCGACGGTCTACATGTATCATCACACTTTTGCCTCTGTTTGATTCACTGGGGAGTAAATGATCCTAAAAAATATTTTTATGAAAACAATAACTTGTATCGCTTATAAAATTTAATTGAAGAGATATTTTCGTTAATTATAAATTGTTATCAATAAATTATTTTATGCAATTTGAGCAATTGCTTTTCAAATCATTTATTTTTTACAAAATAAATGGAGTCTTTGTGTATAAAGCATAATAGTTTGTCCGCTTATATTGGGTGTCAAGGGCAAAAGTTTATCGATACAGATTAACTTCATCGGCCTCTCCACGGGTATCAATACTTGCATTTTCGGACCGGGTGGACTTCAATTTGGGTTCATTCATTGCAAAAATCACGTTACTATATCATTTTGCAAGCATGAAAGCTCCATATTGACGGGGGCTTCTCGGTTAGGGCTCGGACTTGATCACGTGTCTGGTGACCCGCGCGCACGCTCAGACCCTCCAGTGTTGAAATGGGCCTGAAGAACATATGTGGACGGGTTTGGATAATGCCCGAATCAGTTGGGCCCGGGCTAGCTTGGGCCATGCCCGCAACAAGATTTTGCCACCGAAAGTCTTGGCAAAAACAGCCCAACCTAGGGCCTCGTTCAAGTCTGCTCAACGATCACGTCTTTTTAAAACGCAACTTCGTCGTAACTTTTTTATCCATCTCTACTCATGTCAGAGTATTGACAAGCAATTTGTGGATATCAAACACATCTCTCCAAAAAGATAATTTTCATGCTGGCGACCTTCGGAGTTTAATGCGTATTTGGAGAAAACAGTATTGGAAGGAAACCCCGCGATTAAGGACAGCAATTCCTTTGAAGGCCTTCGATCAACAGGGAAAGATGACCGACTTTGTCGCCATCAAGGTGAATAGTTACAGATGAAACATAGTCTGGCTTTATACTTAGTCAAACAATAGGATAACATATCAATTAAAAGCAGTCAGTTAAGTTCTAGGCTAGGCATTATGTAAACCCACGTATCTATGGCAAATCTATTTCTTGGTCAATTACTATGTTGCATGTACCGCAATAGTACACACTAAAGCTAAAAGCAGGTATAAACATGTGCAAGGAAAAGAACCAGATGAAGCGAAGTCCAACCTCATTTGCGCTAAGATACATGATACGGCGTCCTTTTATAGTTATAATGAACTGGCAACTAATTTCACTGGCTTCATATTCCCTGATTTTCAAAAGGATGGACTTTGAAGCTACCTAGCAGAGCTTACAAGTTCAGAGTCAATGGCGTGGTGCTGCAACTTCTTCCTAACCGAAAATAGTGTGTCAAGCTGCACACACCTCAATCATTAATTGAATCAAGAGTATGGGAGACTAATTAGACCATTCGGTGCATTGAATGGTAAGCGTCCTCCACAGACCTTCCTTAGTGCTTGTCCTAGGCAACATCACTTGGAAGATCAAGTCCATTAGGAATTTTCCCTGGATAGTTGGTCTTTGAGGCATCTGAGTAGGTCATCCCGCAACCAGCGAACAGAATCAGGGAGGGACCTGGGTATATGTTTCAAGAAATATCTAATAGTATGCTTTGAGCATATCATGCTTACCCTTTATCCACGACGACAACTGAACGGAGTTCACAGTTTGCAAACCTGCAACCACAGATAAAATATGTTCAGTCCTCGACATAAAAGTCCCACCTTTCTAAAAACAAAGTGCCACATCATATCAACTCTATTGCATGTGCAGTTTACCAACCTGGTTCATTGGTCACAACTATATCATCATTTTCATCAGCCTAATCTGCTAGAAGTACCACCACTAGAACTGGTACTGGTTGTTGCTACACAGGTTATAGGTTTGGAAAGTTCCAATAAGAGAAAAAGAAAAAGCTATGTTATGGCATTTTAGGTTGCGTTTGTTTGTATTTCTTTTTTTTTTGTTTTTAAACACTTTTTTTGTTTTTTTGTTCCAGGGAACAAAAAAAGAACAGAAACGTTTGGATGCGTTTCTTCCTTTTTTGTTCTTTTGTTCCCGGGAACAAAAAAGAAACAGAAACAAGAAACACAAATCGAAGCACTTTTGAATTTTTTCTTCTTATTTTCTTTCTTTTTTCTTTCGCCGGTCGCCGGCCTCGGCCATGGCCGGCGACCGGCCGACGAGGGCCGGCGGCCTCGCCCAGGCACGGCGAGGCTCGCCAGCCCCCGGCGAGGCCGAGCCTCACCGTAGCTGGGCGAGGGTCGGCCTCGCCTTGGCTGGGCGAGCTCGAGCTCGCCCAGATCCGGCGAGGCCGAGCTCGCCCAGCGGCCGGCGAGGTCGAGCCTTGCCGGGCCACCACCGGGCGACGTCGACCTGGCGGTGGCTCGACGAGGCCGAGCTCGCCCAGCTACGGCGAGGCTCGGCCTCGCCGTGCCTGGGCGAGGCCGCCGGCCCTCGTCGGCCGGTCGCCGGCCATGGCCGAGGCCGGCGACCGGCCAAAAGAAGAAAAAAGAAAAAAGGAAAAAGAAAAAAGAAAAAAAGGAAAAATAAGAAAAAATAGAAAAAATAAAAGAAATAAAAAAATTATACAAATTTACCAAACGTGTTTCTGTTTATTTTTTGTTCCCTGAACAAGTTTACCAAACGCGTTTTTTGTTCAGAAATTGTTCCCAGGAACAGAAACAATTTTTTCTATTTCTGTTCCCTGGAACAATTTTTAAATAAAACGCAACAAACGCACCCTTAGTGAAGCGATAAATATCTATGTAGAGCCTAATGATACCATGTACGTGGACAACTCCGATGCATTTTTATCAAAATCTTTTCTTCATCAATTCCTATTAACTCAGTTATCTGTCTTGGATTATAAATCAATACATCACTTAATGCGAACATGAAGCAAGACCAAAAGAACTGAAGGTGGTACTTTGTTGGCAAGCAGCATAGGTGGAAAAATAATTGTGCAGAACTTCATTACCACAACCAAAGATAATATGTAGAGAAGATAGAGATCCAGCTTCCCTATTGACTGATGGGCACCACCCATCTACAATCAACTTTTTTCTGCTTAACAAACAGTTGTGGTATGATATCAAGCAACGCAATCTACAGTGGATAATCAGCGGTCACCGCTAATGTGTATACAGGTAGGAAAATTTAGCATATGATGAAACCTTCAGAGTGCTTTTTCAGGAAGAATCTTAATTTCATGTCATTCACTCATTAGAAATATATTCAGAAGGAAAACTATGAAGGACCTAATGTAAATAATTTCTCAAAACAATAACATAGAAACAAGTCGGTCAGAACACTAACATTTCTGCACTCCCGATCATAATTAGATTAATTCAACCATCGACTCGAACCAATCAACCAAATATGAACTAGGAGACACTCACTGCTTGCATGGTTCGTTTGTGATCAATAAATGACAATCATTTCCAAAGGCCTTGAGGGTATGCAACAAGAATGCACTGTGGGTAACAATTGCAATCTCCTTCTCTTCCCGTGTCCACAACCTGAAGATAAATCAAAACCTTGAGATGCAGAATCGAATGGCTCATTTCAGAATTTTTCTTTTTACATAGCTTTTCAGCTATTTTCTTCCAAGATCATACAAGTTGCAAGTTCATTTTGCATTGTAGTTTATATTCTAAAGCACTTAGCAGGAAGTTATGAAGTACCAACTCAAGAACTTCATTCCTCGATCATCAATTTCCTCATCCTTTTCTCTAACATCAGGTGTCCACAAGACGTCATCTTCATTCTCAATCTAAAGAGAAGTGAATATCAAAGTTAAATTACTGAGATTAGCTAATGTTGAGACTTCCAAAGCAAATGCCCAATAAAACATTTTAAGAAATGAAGCACTTACCAATGAAAAATCAATTGCAGGAAAGAGCGGCCGATACTCGCTAATGCTTCGTCTTTTGTCACAAGGATGAAGTCCCTATGGACCAAAATGTAAATTTTTAGCAACATGGAGCATTGCAAGGAATGTTCAATACCAATACAAGATGACACACAAAACACCAGGAAAGAGAGAAATTCAACAATTACTAGTAGCAAAAATGTCTTCATCTTTGTCTTGCGATAACCTCTAAATGGAGGTTAATTATATGAGAGATCATTCAGCTTGGGGTACTAACACTATACTTTGCAAAGTCATGCAATTATCACTACTCCGTTTCTAGTTGGTCCCATTTTCAATAGAACAAGATATATTATGCTAATATGCAAACTCAATTTGACAGAACATCTGACTTATTATATACATGACATGACAAGCTAGATAGTACATTTTTCAACAAGATAGCATGATCCATGGTACAAGATCTGTGACCAATCTTATGGATTTTGGTGCTTGAGTGAAAATCAGTACGCCGTATGAGGTTACCATCATGCCACATCATGCTAGGTCATCTACTTGTGCTAACACGTCCATTTTCATCGAAATTGAAGTGAAATACAAAGAGAGCGGTAGCAATCAAATGATTTTCTATAATGATAGCCATGATATAAACTGAATTTCAGCTGCACAAATGAAAATTGGCAAAATTTGAATGATGTATCGTGGTATCCACTGTCCTAACTGCTAAAAGGAGGAACTTGTGCAACATGAAGAAACTGATCCAACTTCCAACTACAAATAGGTAACATTTGGTCATCCTTAACAAGATACGAAGTCCTTGGGTTGAGAACTAAATTTAAACTAAAGCAAGATAAGTCAATTTGCTAAAGAACAATAAGCACTCTTCCTAATAAAGCATGAGCTTCCTTCATACCTAGTAAGATAACTACAAGAAAGCATCCCTTAATCCCAAATCAAGGAGAAACAAATACTCTGAAGTATGACCCTTATAAAGCCAGTGGTATGGACAGCTGTACTCCCACATGATATCCTCTCCAAAGTTCGCAAATTTATCACACCGGCCAAGGACAAAGGCAAATTCTTTTTCTCATGTCTCACAATTCTCGTCCAATACAGATACTTGCGCATATTAGGAGTCAATAAAGTAAAGATTGTAAGCTCTGAATAGAATGCAACATAATCTGTGAAGTGCATGGAGCCCATTCCAAATTCAACTGCAACCATTTAAAAAATGGGTAGAGCAAGAAGAAATAAAAACTGCCAACATTTTCCACAGTCAAAAGTTACTATGGTGGAATGTCCACACAAAATGCTTCCACCGATTCTGAAAAACAAATCAATATTCCGGATTATGTGAATGATTTTTTATTCCAATAGTATTCACTTACCAAACGTTCTCGACAAAGTTCCACGGCAATAAATGGTGGGCAATTCAGACTTGAAATAGCAGGATGATTGCTATTCCCTGCATTTGCAACCATCAAAGGAGGTGCACCTATTCCATCTGTACAGCCTTCCCCACCGAAAACTCCAACAGCTGTTTGCATAGCTCTGCAAGTGATCACATAAATAGTGTAAAAACAACACTTAACAAACTTCAAGTCCAAATTTTGTACCACAGCATGCCCCTCATGCAAAGGCTAGTAGAATGACAAGTTAACAACCTAAAGTATGCGGGCCAGAAACATGTGGACCAAAGAATGATTAAAACCCACAACATATAAAGAACAAAAACTCATCCAGATATTTGTTGAACTGAGTATGCATCCATTTAATACTAAGTTTAAGCTATTAACAAATGACATGGTTTATTTTAATTATCTTGACGAATGGATTATATACATTGCCCATTGGCACATTCTCCATCAAATGAGAAAAGATACACCGTCCTAAATTTATCTCACTTAACATGTTCTCTTATGCTGTAAATGAAGTTGTCTCATTGCAAGTTCAAATGCAATCATTCATGACAGAGGACCTCATGTCTCAGGCGCCTCTGGCAACCAGTTTCTAGGACTTTATATCAAAGCTCTATGAACTTATGAAGGCTTAAATGAGTAAAGCAGCTAAGTGTAACAAAACAATTTCCGTCCTTAACAATCAAAGTCGGCAATTGATAATCAATCAAATTGAAGACAATGCAATCTGTAAGAACACAAGAAAAGATAAGGCAACAAACAAGTTTGAAGCAAATCACAGTACCTCAACAATGGGGACGTAATTACAAGATCAATCTTCTTGGAAAGTCCACATGCTTGGACTTGCCTGTGCAAGTCACTCACCTATCACCGCATCAAGAGATCATTAGAAAGTAAACCAGTCCAATCAAACTGCATTAAAAGAAGAAGAAGAAGAAGAAGAAGAAGAAGTACCTGGAACTTTTTCTAATAGATCTCCTGTAGTTCAAAAAATTATATACATAAATGTAGACTTCTAGGCATTATAACAAGAACAAGAACAGCAAGGCCTTCTCAGTTTCACACTAACTCCGATTGGCCATGTCATTCTTGCCCTATCTATTATATTAAAATTCTATCCAAGACTGCCTGGTTTGTAATCAAGTTCTTATAACAAGAATATTCAGCTGTCAAATCCACGGAAGAAACTCCATTCCTAAAGAGAAAACCAATAAAATGCAATCTTGAAAGAGAAATTCCACTCGGAACATATATGTATAATTTGAACACAGCCAGACCATGAGAAAAAGTGACCACCTGCTGCCAGCCGAGAGGGGTGACTTGAGCATCAAAGAAATCATATGACTTAAGGGGGTCGTTGTTCTTTTCTCTTGCCACATTATGAATTCCCTGTGCATGCCTAACCTGTATGTATTGTCAAGTCAGAACCAAAATGCTCAACGCCTATGAATCTGCCTTTGCACACGCACAGAGAAACCCAAAACAGGGCAACGCCGCGTACCAGGTGGAGTGTCTTGCGGCGGTGTAATGGATATGGCCCTGTCGCTGCAGCATCCATCTCTGTGACCAAAGAAAAAACAGAGCATCCACAGAGTCAGTTCCACTGGACGGAAGCTACAATCACGCCAATTTCAGCTGTAGGTAACGACTAAGCAGCATCATCGATGAACAGACGAGTACTTCACAATCGCATTCCGGACCATATCATCACCGTCACACCAAAAAAGAGGACAAATATTCCTAAATCTCAAGAAAGCCGAATTCATTTCGATCATATTCATGATGCGCCACCACATGTCAAGAAAGCCGAAACGTGATTTGTCTCGCGCAAGCAAATTCACTACCTAAATCCAAACTCAAACACGCCAACCCGCAAACCGAACCGTGGAATCCGAGCGACGAAAACTCGTCGCAAGATCAAGAGTTCTCAGTACGAAACGGATCGAATCGCACGCGCGATCCATCGCCAACCAATGAAACGGCAACCGCAGAAACACGAAACACGAGAAGGAACCGAAACGACAAGATTCGCAGCCGAAACGGATTACCGGAAGAACGAGGCGGGAGAGAAGAGCGGATGACGGCGGCGAGGAGGAGGTCGAGACGACGGCGGCGGCTTCGGAGAGGTCGCGAGGAGGGAGAACGGCTACGTACGGCGGCGACGCGTCGTTATAATGACGACGCCGTCGAGGAGGGGGCGTTGCTTGTAGACCCGCCAGGCGGCGCACGACAGCGAATCACCATGGCCGTGGCCTTTGCGTGCGCCGTGGTGCGTACTCAACCACCCCAAAACCCCCCGCGCCCAAACCCGCGCCGATTCGGTGCACCTCGAAAATGATAACTGACTATTCCCTGTGTCTCTTTTTTCTTTCAACACATTATTGAGGAAGAAAAGGAAAAATCAAACTCGAAGCACGGGAAAATCCCAGTCGACAGGCGGCGTGTTGGCTTTCCACTGACCAACGACCGACATCCCATGTCGTGCTGTCAGAAGTCGTATCCGAATCCCCGTCATCCAGAGGGCCACGTGGCGGCGTCCCGTCGAGCCGCGGCTCGGGGGCCCGTCTCAGGGATTCGAGAGTCTCACGTGGCCGGAGACTTTTCGACGGGCCCGGGGGGGAATATCCAGCGGATCGGATCGGCGCCAGTGATCCTCTCCCGTCCCTAGATTTTCCCGATGCGGATGCTGCGCTCGCCGTTCCCGACAGGATATCCCGGGTACCATGCTCGTGCTAAATTGCTAACGTCCTCCCGAGGGATCACTAGAGCCACTCCGAAAAAAAAAATAGGTTGGATACCCGTCAATGGTACGGCAATGCTTGCGCGTGCAATCCGACAAGAATTGCGGGTTCCAAAGTTCGAATGATCACATTATGTATACATTATCAGGATTGGTTGAATTGCCACCTTGATGTGATTGGTCGAGTTTCATCAAAAGTTATTTTGAGTACATTTGATTCGGCCTTCATGGGATGCCTTTCGTGCATTATTATATTGTTCTCTTATTCGACTAGAAATTTTTGTATCCTAAGTTACATTAGAAGTTATTTTGGGTACATTTGATTCGACCTTCGTGGAGTGCCTTCCGTGCATTATTATATTATTCTCTTATTCGACTAGAATTTTTGTATCATTCAAAATTCCATTGGAAGTTACTTTTTATCATTAAAAAAATGGGCCAATGAAAGTTATGGACCGGGCCATAATAAAGGCCCAACGAAAAAAGGCCCTACCTTCAAACTAGATCTCTTTCCCTCCTTTAGGTCGTTTTGAGTTAATATGTTTTGAAGCAAAAATGATGTATCCTCAGACATTTCACTAAATGAAAGGAACCCATATTTCCAACCAATAATAATAATAATAATCAAAGTCTAAGACATCTCTTTCCAATGAATTTAGCCGCAACAAGAAGTTAGCTTAACGTTTCCCCACAAGGAAAGTCCCTACGTAGGAGCAACAGCATTAGCATTCCTTCTGCACTTATTAGCTCATTGCCAAAGGTGAAGAGAAAAGTAATTTTTTGATATTGAAAACCAGTTAATAGGAGAAAGACTATTGCAACCTACCTTTTCCATCTGGAGGGAAGAAGACATAGATTGAGGGTTATTGTCTAAAAGGCGAGCCTACAGCCTTCGTTTTAGACGCGAGTTCTTCCAAACTCATATCTGGTGCGATGTTGGATATTCAAATTGACTTTATAAGAATTTTCTAATGAAGAGTCACCATTAATCTATTGGGGTAAACTAGAAACTAAGTGAGACATGAAGGCTTACCTCACTTTCTACGCAATTAGAGATCTAGGGCCAAAGATTTGGTTACACTAATTGATTAACTAGTGTCATTTCGGTACCTAATTTTGTTTATTTGAAAAGATATTTGTTAGGTAGTTTGAACTGACCTTAAATATATCTACTAACATGTGAGATAATTATGCGAATACACAATCATTAAAGTAATAATTAACAACCAAGGAAGTATTAAATAAATTGTAAGGAAAAACAAGCATTTAAAGCTAATAAATAAGAAAGATATCATTCGACAATCAATATTTTGAAAGTGCTCAAAGAATTGATATTTCTTCTAAAAAAAGGAAACAAGGAAACCTATCACAAAGCCCTAAGAATTTGTTCAGTTTTAAACACGATTTTTTATCAAATGATTCACACACATTTTTCTTATGCTAAACTAGTTTTAAACTATGAAGTACTGACTTTTTTTAGCAGCCTTCGTGTTGTGTTAGATACTTTAACACGTGTTTAATACTCTTCGACACTTAGTTAACACGTATCGGAAAATCCGATATTTGGTCAAATTTCCCGACACTCTTCAACACTAGAGTTTGGAATTCTAACAAGTGAGTTTGGAATTCCGACACATAAAGGGTTAATTTTAGAAATTTTCAATAAATGAAATATAAATATATAAAAATGATAATAAAAATAATAGCGAAGGAAAGAAAAAAAACTAATATTTTCTTATCTTCCGATAAGAAATTGTATTTATTGTGCATTTTCTAATGCAGCAGAGATGGCACGTGGTGGAACCCAACATGTCGACTTATCCAGTATGTGATAAGTTGTGGCGCCTCTATGTCGTTCGTGGTCTATGTTTCTTAGTTATTTATTGTTTTCATTTTGTTATTTTACATATATTTTGTCATTAACATATGCAAATATTTCTTTGTGGTCCATTATTTACTTTTTCTTTTCTTTTTTTGCGTTCATGGTCCGTGTTTCTCAAATATTTGTTGTGGTCCAAATATTTTAATATGTTGTAATTGCAACTTGTGTTTATCTATGTACATATTTAAGTTGGTGTGATTATATTAAATTTATATAGGCTCCAAAAACATATTAACATTTTTTTTTCCTTCCATCGTGAAAGATGAGGGATGTGAAGAAGTGAATTATGCCACATCTGTAGGTGCGCTAAGGGTGTTGGAGAAGATGGATTTGCCATTACTGATCTTGATGAGTTATATAGAAGAAATACACTTTGTATAGAAGGTAGTTCAAAGCAAAAGGATACGGACATTGGAGACATCAACTTATATATAGATACATTATATGATAATGTACATTTTCTGAAAAAGGGTAGTCAATTTGAGTATACACATCCTGAGTTCAATGCTACGGTGGATATGGAGAATCCTACCTTCAAGTTGGGGATGTTCTTTAGCAATATTGAGGAATTTAGAGAAGCAGTTAGAAATTATGCCCATAAAAAATGGGAGACTGGTGAAGTTTGCTAAGAATGCACCAAATAGGCTGAGGGCAATGTGTTCTAACGGCTGTGATTGGCTCATCTATGCTTCCAAAGTGCAAAGGGAGAATACTTTACAAATCAAAACCTTCAATCCTATACATACAGGTAATATAGCTCTACATGTTCCTCAAGTAAGCTTTAAATGGCTAGCAAACAAGTATTGTGAACGGCTAAGAAATAATCCAATGTGACCAAGTGCTTCAATGAAGAAGACTATGGAGCCTAAGAATATTCTGAAGCTCTCTAGGGCAATGGTCTATAGAAGTTATCGTCAAGCACTTCTTGATTCCAACCCAAGATCCACTTGTGTCATCAAGAGTGAGCAATGTGAAGACAAATTCAAGTTTAGAGGAGTCTATATATGTCTAGATGCATTGAGGAGGGGCTTTCTAGAAGGATGTAGGTGCTTTGTAGGTTTTGATAGTTGTCATTTATTGTCGAGCTACAAAGGAATACTTCTAACAATTGTGGGCCTAGATGGAAATGATTAGATGTATCTATTTGCATGGGCAGTCGTGGGACAAGAAACATACAAGATATGGCATCGGTTTATTGGTATGATGGCAGAAGATTTAGGGATCACAAAACTTGCAAATTCATAGTACTGGACTTTCTTGTGTGATAAGCAAAAGGAATTGGTGCAACCACTAGCAAATTTGATGCATGGAGTAGAATATAGATTTTATTTGAGGCATCTTTATGAGAATTTCAGGTTGCATCACAGAGGACTGGAACTTAAACTTTTGATTTGGAAAGCTACCATGGCAATAGGGGTATGTGATTTTAACTTGGTAATGAAAGAGCTTAAGGCAGTTAATGAAAAAGCTTATGATCGATTGTCCTACAGGCGACCTGTACAATCGAGCAAGTCACACTTCAGAACAAGCTCAATATGCAATGCTTCCTTGAATAATTTGTGTGAAAGTTTCAACAAGAGCATTATTGACGCAAGAAACAAGCTTATCATCACATTTCTTGAAGCTATAATAGTGCAACTCATGGAAATGATTCATAAGCAAAGGGATGAGTTGGCTAACTACAATGGCGTGATTTGTCCTAAGATCCAAGAGATATTCGATCTTCAAAAAAACAAAAAATTCAGCATCATGGATTCCTGCATGGAATGGCGAGGATGAGTTTGAATGGAGTGAACCATATGGAGAAAAGAGAGTAGTTAGTATTAGACACAGAAGTTGTAGCTATAGAAGAAGAACATTAGTGAAATCCCTTGTTATCATGCTGTAACGGCTCTTTTATATTTGAGGGAACAACTTGAAAAATGGGTTCACACATATTTTAGTATAAAAATATATAAGCAGACTTATAGTTATGTTGTGCATGCTGTAGATTTTAAGGACGCATGGCCCGTTAGAGAGCATTTATTCCCATCAAATGTGCCCAAGCAAGTTGACAGAAAGAAGAAACAAAGAACAAAGTCGGTAAATAAAGTTGCTGATGACAATTTAAAGACAAGGAAGAAAAAAAGCTCTGCAAGAGCCTACAAGAGCAAAGTTGGAGAGACAAAAATATGACAATCACTTGTGGGAAATGTGGTGGGTTAGGCCATAACAAATATTATTGTAAGAATCCATCAGTAATATCGAAGACAACATCAATAGTAGCAATAGCAAGATCATCAACCTTGGCAATTTCTACATCTGCTCCATCCTCATAAGATGTGGTAGAAAGCCCTCCCTTAACCACAACATCACAAACTAAGACAGCTCAACTGCTTGTGTCATTCTTCAACAACATTTCAAGCTCAACAGCATCTATGGGAAGAGAGAAGATGCAAGTATCCATCTATGCTTAATTTTCTCGTAAAAGAGTTCTTACTTGTGCTTGACTTTGTTTTGACTAATTATTTATTTTTTGACTCAACTGTAGGTAGAAAAGAGGGGAATGTGAAGACCTAAACAAGAAGGTGGTTGAAGACGAGCAATTTGTTTTAGATATACAAGACCAACAAGACCAACACCCCAACTCTTTTTCTCTTTTACTGTTGATTGATATGAATGGGTTTATTTGAGTCCGTTTTTGAAGCATTTCGATGTATAGGTTTGCTATATGGGGAAGATTTATTATGTCGAAATGTTTGATGTTTCTCATTTCCATCAAACAAGTAAGTTTGCATGGGGTTCTGTTTCTTCTTTTTGGCATAATAAGGGTTATAAAGATGCAAAGCGAATAGTTGAAGTCGTGAAAGGTCAAGGTGCGTCTGCACTTGGGGCTGCTGAATTTTGTTAGGGAAGTCAGTGACTTTGTCTTGAACCATTCTTTAAAGATCTCTTTTCAATGCCAAGAATCTCTTAAAATAACTGCAAGAACCTACCTATCCACATTTTCATTGTTATGCACTTGAAGTATATTGCATATGGCCTGCATAACGAAGAAAAAGCATCTCCTGATGGCTTGGAAAGTTGGAACATACATTTGTATGAGTATACAAAATGGCAATTTTCTCTGCTCTTTGTAACTTCAGTGATATAAAAATTTACACATCCCACAAGACACGAAAGATGCGATGCTTTATTTACAGGCTTTTTGCAGGATCATTCTTGTAGTGGTAACTTTAGTGCAAGTGATTTTTTCAGGAAGGTTAGTTTTCCTGTTGCGTAACAATATTCTTTATGAGTAATTACTTACATGCCATTTGAAATTTTATAGCACCACTATCATTTTGCTCACTTTCGTCTTTCCAGAGCAAGGGATGAGATTTGAAGGTTTACCACCGAGTCGATCAACTCCTAGTGAGAGGATTCTGATTTTTCCCTTTTCAGTGATTTGGTGTAAAGAAGGAATGCTGGCTAGATGTACTTGTATTCACGTACTTTTGATATTATATAATACGCATTTCTTATGTATGTGAAGCATGTATGAGAGTATAGAATCGTTCTATAATTGAGACTGATACTTCGGTAAATGATGATGGCTGATGCGCTAACGAGCAAGCAAGAATTTTTTTTTTTTCCATATCTTTTCCTCACCTGGATTCTGGAGTTAACATATATTCAAGATTGTATTCTCTTGCGAAGAATATCCCAGGTCTTCAAAAAGCAGTCTAGTACTTGAAAATGAATTTCCCAATCTGGCGATATTGCGCATTTTGTTTCACAAGGTTTACTAAAACACGGGTTCCATTAAATCCAAATAGAAAAAAGACCGCACAGGTGAAATACGTGAAGTATTCGTTACTTAGCAGAAACAAATGGAAGTCATTGAACTTAGCACTAATGAAAGGAATTTAGAGGATCATCAAGAAATCATCTTTAAATACTTGAATTTATTAAACTTTAATATTTGCATTACAAAAAAAGACAACAACATATGAATTTACAACTTCAATATGTGTGCACCTCATTATACTCAATAGAAAGCTCCACCGATCACAGTCCACAAACGACAACTAATCATACCCCTCCCCCATCTTCCTAAAGATAATACAATATCAAAACACCTAATAATATATTCTCTCCTTTTACTTTGTTGAAGGTAGGCTTCAAATGATCTTGTTCTTCACAAGAGCCTAAAAATGATTTGGTGGCTTGGATAAATGCTCCTGATTTGGTCTGCAAATGTTTGATGGATCTCCATTTCTACCTATAACGGAACCAACTTGAACAAAGAAACAACACAGAAGACATACACCAAAGTTAATATCTTTGATAATCATTTCACATAATTTTGGAAAAGATGCACGTTTGCTTGTTTAAATATATTGTGCTCAACAAATGATCAGTAACTTCGTGGCAACACAATCTCATTTCGACACATTCATCAATGTATTCAGATGCCGTGGTCCTGCACTAATCACCTATAGATATGTATACACCCTCGACGCCTTCTCCAAGTTTCTGTCAAACAAAAGAAGAGAGAGAGATGTGTCGGTCACAAATTCAAAACATGTACAAGTTCAGGCACTGGCTGTTAGTAAAATATCTCACCACTTATCTTTTGAACCTCTAAAGAGTCCTCAGTTTTCAACAAAAAATCACTCACCAAGGACTTTCCTAAGATTCAAATCATTAGAGTGTTAAATCCAGCTTCACCGATATCCAACTCTAGTCACCGGATCACCATCCCTCAGCTACTGCCTGCAGCCAACAGTTGTACACACAACCGTAGTATGACGAAAGCCAACAGACCATAAAGTGGAATGCAACCAATAAGCTAGTGCAAACGAGTAGCTTGTTTAGGCATTCCATCAAGCACGTGGTGTGTGGTGTACTTTATACACAAGTTTAAACGAACAACTCATTTCAATCCATCACAATAAAAGCAAATATGCATTTAAATCATCAACTCAGCCTTAATCATATGAGATTTTAAACCAATACTACCTGAAGAATCAGTGAATGTTTTCATTCTAAGAGCAACCAAGAATAGCATTTATGGAACCCACCTTTGCACAACTGGACTTCTAACTCTGGAATGTGAGATAATCGAAGCGCGTACGTTTTGGAGGTCAACAACGAGGATCGAAAGCTTGTGATGAGGCGAGATGAAGCAGCGATTGGAGAAGAGAACATGGGTCGGAAAGCCAGGAGGAATTTTTTTCTTTGAGTTTCTTTCAAAATCCTTGAACTTTGTGAACACTTTCTCACTAATCTCAGTTGAATCACAGAAGCAAAATAAAAGACACAACGAAATGATTTTGATTTGGGAGGGTGAAGGTTCATTAACCTCGTCATCACAGCCGCCGCCCGATTCACGCCACCGTTGGTCGCGCACTGCCAAGGCCCGCCGATGCTTACTCTATCGTTCAGGTGTTTCTGGGTTGGAGAACAGAAGGAAAGAACATTTTTATTCTTTTAGCTTTATTGATGAAAATCGCTGGAGAACAGAAGAAAACAACATGCAGCAAAAGGAGAAGAGATTTTTAGTTTTGGGTTTTGGACTTTTCTATTGGGATACGAACGCTTTAAGTGTCTAAAGTTGGCACAAAGGGACACTTAAGTGCCAAAAATTACGAAAGTGGCACTTAAGTGCCTCTTTGTAAAAAAAGTGGGACACTTGAGTGCCACCTCTGGCGAAGGCAGCCGGAAATCATACGTGGCAATTAAATATAATTATTTCTCGTCGAGGTGGCTCGCCGAAGAGCTAAGTTAGCTCTAATTCACCAAAAACGACGTCGTCTCCTCAGGTTGGCCAAAATAGAGCCCTTAAATCAACCAAAACGACATTGTCTCCCCCATTGCCCCAAATCTAAAATCCTAAATCAGGCAAATATCCATTGAAGCGTTGGAGCCCTAATCCCGAACCCAAACTCGATTTGCCCCAAATTCTATGGTCGGATATTAGGAATGGAGAGCAGGACTTTCATTATCGGCTCAAATTTCTCTTGCCGAAGCGAAGGAGAAGGCGAGCGTTTCTGTTTTTATGGGTTACCAAGTCCAAGAAGAACATTGTGGACTCGAAAGAATCCTGGGAGAAGATTCTATGGATGTGCCCGATACAGAGAAGGGTCGAAGTGCAAATATTTCGAATGGGTTGATACGAAATTCTCTCACCGAGCTACAGAGGTGATATTCGATCTACTTGATGGATGTCATCAACCTCCATCTACACCTGTGGACGACTTGGACGAGGTTGACTCAATGCAAGCTCAAGCATCTTCTGCTAACCATTTGAAGAATGAAGTTTCAAAGATGAATATTGAACGGAAGTATTACTGAGTGTTTATTGTGTTGCTGTTTTTTTTTTTGTCTATCCTACTTTATGATGAAATGTAAAGTATTATAAGATGAGAAGAAATTTCTCCGACTGCCATAGTTATAAATGAGGTCAAGGAAAGGGAATGAATGAATGAATGAATGAATGAGATGCTATTTGAATGAATGAAATGCTATTTGTACTATATTTTTGCTTATTCTCAAATATAAATCAGTGATGATGGAATGTATATTGGGTGGATGTGTTGTGGTAACTTCTTTCCTTCAACTGAATGTAAACCAGTAGTAATGAATCGAATGGAGTTGGCATAAGTTAAACATTCACATATATAAACCAGCAGCTTCTCTGGTTTGTTGCAAATCACCATTTACATAGGATAGACATGAGTGATTACTCGAGTGCTATAAGTTGTATATAGTGATTACTTAAGTGCCAGTCGTGATTAAAAAAAAGTCATTTAATTATCAAGTTAGTATCAAAAGTGATTACTTAAGTGCCATTTGTGATTAAAAATGAACATTTAAGTGCCGGATTTTTTAGAATGTGATCAGTAAGTGTCAATTTTGTTTGTACGTTTCATCTATAAACTGCACTAGCCATCAGCTGCTATCAGCCACCACAACCGCCCACCACTGGCCACCATCAGCCTCCAGCCATCACCACCAGCCACATCAAGCATTCCAGGCATCCACTTGAGCCACCACTATGCTATTAGTATTCTGCGGCGCATAAGTTCCTAGTGCCTTACACCAGCTTGCACCAACACTACCTAGTGCAAGATGTGTATATTGCACACTTATATCTTGCACCAAGTGCAGCACAAACCCCCAACCCCTCAACCCCTATAATAGACCCACCAGCCTATCAGTAGGCATCAGCACCAACATCTTAACTACCACACCAGCACGTAGCCACCACCATAGACCCACCATTAGCAGCCACTGTTGGTGGTGGGTTGTGGATCTGTTGCAAAATGGGTTCATGCAAACTATACTAGCTGCAGCAAAAGGCCCCAACCCAATCTACATAGTGGACCCACCACCATCAGGCTTCACCAACTGCCACCACTAGCCACACAAGTACTCATAGATCCACCACCAGAAGCAGAAAGCAGTAAATAAAAGTAAAAACAAAATATAAAAAATGAAAAAGGCACCAAAGATGACAAGCAACAAGATCGTTTCATTGATATTGAAATGAAGTCTCACAAAGTCGATGGCAAACTATTTAAAAGAAAACATCCACCGTAAAACAATTGACTCCTCAGCCCCACAAACCATATCTCATCCCATTTCATTAATCAATATGCACAATGTCTCATGCTCGTGCTCCTTTCACTTGATTCATAATTTATGTGCTTTTTCTAACTGGACGTGAGGTTTCTTCTTCAACTATCTCGGGATGCGTTGATTCTGATGGAGGTGCAATTGTCCTAGGCTGAACTGATTGAGAAGGAGCTGGAGTTGCAACTGTCGTGGGCTGAACTGATTTAGATGGACCTGTAACTGGGTTCTTCTTACTCTTCTTTCTTGTTGGCGCAGCCAATGTCTTCTTCTTCTTTGTTAGCGCAGCCGTTGATTCTTGAGTTGGGCCTTGAGAGATAAGAACTTCTGAACTTCTCCCATGCTTCAAAAAGAAAACCCAATTATTAACAAAAGTTTGCACCATAAATTAAATTAAATACAGTCTAGTAAGCTTATAAAACTTACATTAAGAATAACTGTTTAAGAACGCTCATCTGTATAAAGCCCATAATCATATTGTTTTAGCCTTTTTCCAAGAGCTCCTCTTGTTCGAAGGGGAACATCAGTTTCAGGTACTTGTGATTGGTTAGCCCTTCTTATTGCATGTGATTTCTTGGGCTCTTGTTGTGGCTGTTCAGCGACAACAGGGGCTTCTTTTGGGCATTCGAACGCTAGACGTCTTGTATATGGTCTTCTTGTAGGTGGCTCATGATTTGGCTTTCTTTTGGTTGTTTTTCTATTTAGCCCTTCAGCTTCAATGATACATTCTGTTGGTTTTTGTGGTGGCCCTTGTGATGACCCTTCTAGTGGCCAACCATGCACTTGTTACCCTTTTATTTTCAAAATTAATGGAACAAGTATGTTCCTCTTCATACGCTCTAATCTGGAAAGATCCACTTCTCCTAA
Organism: Eucalyptus victrix; assembly: GCA_016097545.1. NCBI lineage: Eukaryota > Viridiplantae > Streptophyta > Magnoliopsida > Myrtales > Myrtaceae > Eucalyptus > Eucalyptus victrix. Next base: position 3,210,060 of record CM027840.1, on the reverse strand, counting down.
CAAATGCGCCATAGATCCTCCATGGACAATTTTGCTACGAACACTTAGCTCTTACAAAGGCTTTAGTGTTTCTAATGAAGTCAATGTTCCTCTGTGCTGCAATGGAGTTCTTCAGTATAGCTTCCCTAAATTGTTTTGCATCTTGAAATTTCATATCTATCGACAAAGTAGGAGAGGCAACAGATGGATCATAAGAAGGAAACTTACTTTTCCTTCTCCTTGTATGCACCGGCTCCTTCATCTTTTTCAAGCTCATCCTGGGAAGTAACATTCTCAAGGCTTTCTTCATAATCAGTCCCCTCACCAGCGGCAACAGCATCTACAGGGCCTTCGGCCCTATTTGGAACTTCATCAGCTACCTGCAAAGCTGCAAATTTATCTGTCAAAAAATCTCTTTGCCTTTTTCTTGACTGTACAAGCTCCTCGTCGTCGTTATCACTTGTGAAATTTGCAGTAGGCAACCCTTCATCATCATCATCATCACTTGATTCGGCTACCTTCCAATCTAATCCAGTGATTGTGACATCACCTATGTCATCATCACTATGGTGAACTGCATCTGTGCTCCTCTCCTCTCCATCATGTCTATCCTACCTTTCTTCGACCCTAACCTCAGTACTACCTTGAATACCATTTCCTTCTTGTTCTATTTGGGTGCTTTCTTCATCATCATCTTCATCCTTACTTTCATTGTACTCAACATATCTTTTTACCTCTTCATCATGAAGATAATGGTATAGAATATCCCTAAAACCATTATCGTTTTCTAAGGTTCGCAAACCATCTCTTAAGCCTTTCCCAGGGATACAATACAGCAACTTCTGAACTTTACAAGGCAAATAAGTTAGTATATCCCTAACAAATCCTATATAAGATGCCTTCTTAATGTCAACAAAAATTGTGCCCTCATTTCCACCCTCATACTCCCACTCATCCTCCCTAATTACAAATTCCACACCATAGCAAACTATGATAGCGACATAATCCTTGTCATGAGTCATTTCTGCACCAACAACAAGACAAAGAATAATTAGTTTTTGGGACCACATCCACAAAGAACAATAGACAATTACACAAGGGAGTCCCCCCACTCTCATGGAATTTATTAAATAGGTTCGCACACTGACAGTATGCCCCTATATGACAGCAAAAAAAGAGGTCGCCACTTTAATAATTTACCTTCCCTTCCCTTACAATATTAATGAAAAAAATAGAGCCCCCCACACTAAGAATATGCCCCTACATGATAGCCAAGAGGTCGCCACTTTAATTATTTGCCTTCCCTTCCCTTCCCTTCCCTTAAAATATAAACCAAAAACAGAGGTCCCCATAACAAGCATAGGTCCCCACAACAAGCACAACCCAAGCAATTTTGTCTACTATCTTTTGCTGAACTAAACCTGCGATGTGAGAATGTACATCCACTTAATCAAATCTATTTTTCCTGTGAAAACACATATAGAATTTCATTAAGGCAAGCTTGATGTAAAATTATAGCGTGTAAGTTCTGTTTCTCATCCAGCCAAGAGGAGAAATCATCCCCTAATCTATAATGTTTGGCCATTAATATATTGTGTCGAGAGGTCATTACACAATCCAAGCCCTAAATTTATCCATTGCACAATAGACTAATACTACATGTCAAAAGAGCTAATAGTTTATAAACTTTAAAATGAGGTACTTACATGTGATTTCAAATTTGTCCCTTGTAGGTAAATGAACTTATGTAAAGTATCAAAACAAATTTTGCACTCCTCAATGTTCCCTGCATATATGTCGACTATTTGATTAGAAACAACAATCAGGAAAGAAGACTAAAAGAACGAAAAGATCAGAATCAAAGGAACAAAAGCATATTGATAGCAAAGTTGCGTGCTCTTTGCAAAGCACTTAAGGGCCATTATTCCAGCCACCTGATTCAATAACTTTTCACTCAAACACACTAGTTCCTAGTTCCACATTAGTCACTATTTCGTCTCACTCGAGCCTCGACTGCAGAAATCATCGATCGAGGCGAGCATCTCCACACAAGGGAGTAGCCAAACAGAGTGTGCACATTTCAACAGCATTTCCATCGGAGCCTTAATAAAATAATCAAGCCCTAATAAAATAATTGAGCGAGCCCTAATAAAATAATCGAGCCCTAATTTCATCACAAGGGAGAGGGAGAAGGGGCCCAACCTGGAGGAGCGATGATGGTGAGCGGGGATGATGACTAACGATGCTGAGTGGCAATGACAACCAACAATGGCGACCGATGACCACCTATGGGCGTGAACGGCAACGGAGAGAAGGGCGGCGATGACTGAGATCTAATGTGAACACAAATGGGAAGGAATGGCGACGGCCAGGTGTGCTTAAGCCAAAATGACCTAAACAACATCGTTTAACACCAACGAAAAATGACGTTGTTTAGGTCCGCTCACTCCATGTGGATGGATGACGTTGTTTTGTTGTCCACGTGGGTTTTTTTCCTTTAAACATTTGCCACTTCAGTAAAAGAAGTCGCCGGAAAATGCCACGTATGCAATTTGGCTGGATTTTGGCCGGATTGGCACTCAAGTGATCCATTTTGCTCTGATTTAAGCACTTAAGTATACCTTTCGTAATTTTTGGCACTTAAGTGTCCATTTGTGCCAACTTTTGGCACTCTAGGGGTCTACGTCCCCTTTTTTATTAGTTTAAAAATTTTTTGGATGAAAATGTCCTTTGTCGAGTCGCAGGAAATATCACATTCTTGCCGGCCGGTGAATTGAAATTCTTATTTCACACACTTTAAGACCTTCTTTGAAAATAAGGTTCATTCTGGATTTTTTTTTTGAGAAAATAAGAATGCTTTAAGCGCTTATTTGGAATTTTTTTTTATTAATCCGTTTTTCTTATTCGTCCCCTTCTTCTCGACACCTCCACCCGCGCAGGTCTTCTCCCGAAGCCTTACTCCCCGGAGCAATACCATCCGAAGCGTCCCCATCTTTTGAATATGTTATCGCCGGCAATCTCACCACCGAGCAACCAACCATCGTCCACTCGGAACGCCACTCGTTGCCGACCTCTCGTGACCTCTAGATTTGTCAGCGGCTAGCATCATCCGCCTTTCTCGGCCAATCCACGAAAACGGTTGAAAGAAAATGGTGGAAAGGCGGCGAAATCACTAAACGATTGACGCTCGGGATTGCCGACCACAATAAAATCGCCTCGACAATACGGATCTAACACATGGACACTCCATTTTGGCCAAATCGGAAAGCACGAAAATAGATCTAACTGAGGCATTATGTCGAGCGGGTGGTGTGTGACGTTGAACGAAGGGTTTCTGGCTTGACCGAGGCTCCCTCTCTCTCTCTCTCGCTCTCCGTTCAGTCTCAGCTCTCGCTCTCTCGCCTTTACTCTCCCGCGTTTCTCTTGCTTGTTTTTTTCCCTTCTTTTCTTTTTTTTTAATAAAAAATAGCTCTTTTAATTTATTTTATTTTATTAAAAAAAGGCTCTATATCTATTAATGCAAATGCTCTTAATGTCTATATGCTATGCAATTTAATGAAATTTATTTTTGCCAAGGTTTAAAATTTAATCATTAATTTTTATGCAATTAATAAATGTTTAAAAGGGTCATCAAAATTTAAGTGTTAACAAATATGAGAAATAATGCGGAGGAGATAATTGAGAGATTCGTGTATTTACATGAGCTTTCTTATTTATAAGTTTTATTAAAAGACTATCTAAAATAACATGAGAATGAAATATTAATCATAACCAATCGGGGATATGCACAGTCAAAAGAAACATATAAACAATCCCGAGAGATGTGGACAATCAAATAACGTATTCTAACTATCTATAACAGAACGCATTATGATGACACACGTATATATGCAATGCAAAAGGAGACCCATTTTTTTTTTCGAGATTGGGATATACATTGGCATTTCATCAACGCCGTCAATCACAAATAGGCAGACGAATTAAGCGAAAGAGAGAATGCATGAATTTCGTGCATTCAACAGTATCTATACACCAGAAGGAAGGTGACTAGTTAGGGTAAAGAAATGTATATTCAGACTCCGTTTTTTTCAATTCACAATAACAATTATAATTTATGAGAAATATAAACAATAGAGAAAGATATACACAATAAAAGGAGATACAAGGAATTTTCTAAATATCTAAAACAGGCCCGTCAAAATTCATCGGGAGACTTCGAAGCTATCAAATGGAGTGTGGAGAAAAGGTCCAAAGAACAAGCTACTCGATTATAGGCTAGAGAGACAGGAAATTGAGATTTCCTAATCACGACCGACATCTGGTATTTGACTACGATCTTGGCTGTGGTGATGAATCACGCATTGGTGGGAGGGAGCTTGCCCAAATCATAACTGAAGAAGAGCACAGCCAGAATAAAACACAGTCAAATCGAAAGGGATGACTTGAAATTAAATCGGGTTTGCATTGAAACTTAACTTGATGTATTTCCGTTTTCGCCCTATCATTTGTCTAATGAAACTTAATTCTAGTTCAATGTTTTTGATTTCCATTTGGTTTGGTCGAATTTCTTATTCTTGTAGACATGAATATTTGTGCATACATCGTAATTATTAGTCATATATAGATGTAGTGCTACATTTTGATGCACAATTTAAACAAAAATAAGTAGGTAAGAAATGAATGATAATATCAATCAGATCAACGAGTCTTGCTGGCTTTGCTTATAGTCCATAAGATTTCACACTGGAGCCTGCTTCAATTTAGGTAAACTATAAACTTGGATCGATGAAGTGCTTCATCGCCATTGCTAAGTTTTTCAACTTTCTTATATTAAGTCTCATTTTGGCCTTAGGTATTGCCTTATTTCAACTGAAGGCACATGGACGCACATAACTTCTGAAATTCAAATCGCACCATCTCTCCTCACCTACGCGCATGTGGCTGCACAAGACATGGTAGCAGATTGTCAAGTTGTGCCACAAGGATCGATGATAGGACATACAATATTCTACTCTTTCTCCCTCTCGAAACGGGACATAGGTCTTATTGGTGTGGAAAAATTAACCTTGTAATCTTTGGTATTTAAAACATGATTGATCTATTAAGTGTCGATCTCATGATAGGGGGAGGATCCATGTGGAGAGTTGGTGAGTTTTGTATCTAACTGGGGGTTAGTTAACACTTTAATATTCAAGTCAAATGTCGTTACTTATATCATTACATTCCTTGGCCAACTTCATTAACTTAATTTGGAGATAGAGAAGGAACCTTTCTTTAATATTGTATTCAAGACAATACCTTTATTTTTCCAAGAAATATAGGACTCATCTGTATGGTATGTAAAGCTCACCTTGTGACACATTTACTCTAAAAGCTCTTCCACATATTATTTTTGCTACAACAATTGTATAAAGCCAGGAAAATTATCAAAAAAAGTCTTAAATGGATTACAATTATGTCAATTTAGTTTTAAATCTTTTTTTTTTGGCCGATTGAGTTATAAATCTTTTGCATTTATGTCAATTTAGTTCATTCGACTAATTTTGACCAATCATTACCGACGTGGCACGACCGATACTAATATGGATAATTTTTAATAATAATTTTCAATTTATTTATTTTCTTTGTCTTTTTCTTTCCTTCTTCCCTTCTTTCTTCCTTTAGCTGGTCTAGCCAAAGGCTAGGGCCAACGAGGGTTGGCCTCACCATGGTTGGTTGAGGCAAGCCCTCACATAGCAACGGCAAGGTCGGCTTCCCAACCCTACCCTTTGGTCGGTCTCGACCGACAACTAGCTGGAGAAAGAAGAAGGTAAAAAGAAAAAAGAAAAGAGAAAAAAAGAAAAAAATCAAAACAATATTAAAACATAATTAAAAATTATCCATATCAACCCTGGTCAACCATAATTGTTGGATGGGTAAAATCGACACAAAAAAAAGGTTTAAAGTTGAATTGATACAATTGCAATAGATTTATAACTTTTTTTTTTTTGTAATTCCCTTGTACAAAGCTTCATTGGTAACACATTCAATCTAGACGATTTTCTTGATGTTATTTTAGAATAATCATGATTAAGTCAGATGCATTAACATATGTAGGACTGGCTAATGACAAAATGAAAATCAAGATTTGATTGCATATCACCAATCATTTAATGGAGATGATTGTTTGAGAAGTTCTAAACTTATTACACGGTGGTCAATTTAGTTCTAATTTTTTTAATTTTGATTAATTTAGCCAAGACCTTTTGATGATTTTAAATGTAGTACTTCCATCTAATTTTTGTTAGAAACCGCTAACGTAAATGTTAGCCGTCCTACCTGGCATAATTGGTACTGACGTTGACAACTTTTCAATTTTTTTTTTCTTTTTCCGATTCCTTTGCTTTCCTTTTTCTTTTTTTGTTTTCTTATTTTCTTTGATCGACGTCCACATCAGCAATTTTCAGCAAATAAACTACATTGTTAAATTGTCAAAAGATTGATGATTAAAGTGATTAAATTGAAAAGTTTACGATTGAATTAGTCACCGTATAAGTTTAGACTTTTGAGATAAATTTTCCTATTTAATATTGTAGTGATTAAAGATAAAGAAAAAACGTGACACCATGATTGGGTGAACAATATTTTTTTTTTAAAAAAATCGTTTTCCTGGTGTTGGAAGTTAAAAATCACTTGCAAGCGTGGATAAGCAACTTTCGTCATATCGTTTGCGTAAATTTTGACTATATAATAAAAAAGAACGAATGCTATTACAAAAATTGAATAATTCTTGCTTTCGATCCAAACGGGTGTTTTCGCGAGGTGGTATCGCTCGCAGCCTCGCAGGAAATGGGCGTTAAGCTGGCGCTCCACGTGCGAACGCGCCGCTGCACGCGATGCTCCTTCGACCGCCCGAGGCGGAGCGCTGTACGGCGATTGACAGTGCACGCGCACGTGGTAACGTCGGCATTTTACCGTCACCCTATTTTTCCAAAACCCCACGAAACGACAACGTCAAGCTGGACCAAAAAATGGAGAAGCGAGGGGCATGGGCTGCCTTGGGCATTCGGTCTTCTCGTAATGTTGAGGGAAGAACAAAAATTTTTCTTCCACAAATGCCTTCACTAACATTTTATTTTTCTGATTTTGTCCTTGTGACTATTCACCTTCTTCTTCATTGAGGTTGGCCAGCGAAGTTGCGCAGAGTTGCGAAGGGCCGGCGACAAGTTGGATGGAGGTCGGCATGAGGCCGATGTGGTCACGGCGACCATCAGTGGCCAATCACGTGACCTCGGTGACCCCCTGCGAGTCACGTCGCCGCGATCGCTACAAACCCCCGGCGACCACCCGGATTTGAGTCGTAGCAAGGTTGTGCGACTACGGCAACTCTCGACGACACTGCGACTCTGGCAGATCTAGGTTATCGGAGTTCGCGATGTCCTAAATCTGGTCGCGCGATCTGGGTTGCGGCAACTAGATCGCGAGCCCCAACCACCTTCTGAATGGAGGTCGTGGTGCAGTGGGTCGCGCACCGTTCAGCGAGGGTTGCCGCGACCGGGATCGGGCGATCTGGTCGTGATCGAGTCATGATCTGAGTCGTTGCGACCCTTGCCGAAAGGTCGCATGACCCGCCGCCCTGCGACCTCCATGCGGAGGTCACCGGGGCTACTCGATCTAGTTGCGGTGACCCTCGCCGAACGCTTGCCCCTCGCTGGACTGCCTGCCCCTCACCGGCGGTAACTGGCCAACTCTCTTTTTTTTTTTTTTTTTAATGACAAAAGTCTTTTGCACAGTTAATTTGTCCAAGCACCATTTTGTTCAAAGATACTTCACAATTGACGTTCACAAATATAATTTATCAAACATAATTTGCATTTTAAAAAACTCCTTTAGCTCAAGGGCCTTTAAATTTTCTCAAAGACTTTCCCTAAAAGTGTTCCCAAACGCACCCAAAAGCGTTCCCTTTGACTTCGACGGCCCGACATAAAATATTCCCATCTCATGCGAAGCTTGGCACATCGTGGGGATTGAAGGAGCACAAGCAGGATCACGTGCTGTTTCGCCAATCATTTGGCAAGCACTGCACCCATGTCTCGGCATGAGCTGAAACGCATCTAGCAGATCCTCTCGCCTTTGTTTGCAGGGTTGAGCATGATTCTAAAATAAAATAACCCACTTGTGAGAGCCGATCCGATTTTTGGTTTTAAAGTATACAAGGTAGCTTTTAGGTTCAAAAATAGGAAACCTATTTCGATAAGTAAATTTCAGATTTTAGGTTAGAACTTGGAATTTAGAATTTAGAATCTAGAATAATTTTTTGTGTTTTTATTTGTCTATGTCTTCGGGTGATTTTGCAATATTCCATGGCCTTTGATAAATCACTATTCCGAGTTTCCATTTCATGACTATGATTTTTACTTTGTTAATATTTCATATTTTTTTGATGTCTAAGTTAGTGAATTGTAACAACAAATGGTGGTAATTAAAAATGATAATGTGCTGCAATTGTTTAATTAATAACACAAGCGGAATTTGGGTAGACTCCGGAACTAACCGTGGAACTAGTGACTGGGTAAGCTCCAGGTCTTATGTTATGTAGGGTAAGTTTCAAATTAAAAAAAAATGAGAAACTTATTTCAATAGATAAGTTCCACGTTTCAGGTGAAACCAAAGAAATTTGGAATCGCTCATCCCTATTTGCTTGGTTAAAGAGTGTGGTGCTTTGTATGGTTTTGTGGATCGGACATGATCGATGATGAACTTGGAAATAAGCCAACCATTGTTTTGTCCCTCCCCTAGGCATTGCGTAAACGTGGTTGGATGTCTTCTACGTGTTCCGCACCTAAGAAGAAGCCATGAAAATGTCAGGATGATCCTGGAAAGTGTAAAAGGGGACGGTCCTGGAGAGTGGGGGAAGATCGGTTTAAGCTGCTTAGGATGCACGAGTCAACAAGAGCAAGCGAACTAGCGGGTTGCGAACGAGGGTTACGAAAAGGATATGACGTGCGCTGCTAATCTTGTGGCCTTTTTTCTGGTATTTGTCTTGTAAGGGAAGGAAGGAAGGAACCGTTCTCCCTTTGGGGAGGATCGCGGTGTACTGTTTGACCGGTCTTTGCTCCTTATGTCTACATTTCTGCCTTAAGCTATGTTTGACTTTTCTATTTTTATTATTTAATTGGCATTTTGTGTATCGAGTCGAGGGCAAAGAAGTTCATCAGCACAAATTAAGTGACCTCATTCCCCACGGTCCACATGCATCATCACACTTTTGCCTCCGTTTGTTTGGCTGGGGAGTAAATGATCCGAAAAAATATTTTTTCAAAAACAATAGCTTATATCTCTTATAAAAATTAATTGAAGAGATATTTTCATTAGATATAAATTGGTATTAATAAATCATTTTATGCCATTCGAGCGATTATTTTTTGGCAAATATTTTTTAAAACATTTATTTTTTGCATAATAAATAGAGTCTTTGTGTATCAAGCGCAATGGTTTGTCCACTTATATTATGACGGTTTGGGTATCAAGGGCAAAAGTTTATCAATACACATTAACTTCATCGTCCTCTCCACGTTATCAATACTTGCATTTTTGGACCGGGTGGACTTCAATTTGGGTTCATTCATTGCAAAAATCACATTATGATATAGTTTTGCAAGCATGAAAGCTCCATATTAACGGGGGCTTCTCGGTTGGGGCTCAGACGTGATCACGGGTCTGCTGACCTGCGGACACGCTCAAACCCTCCCGTATTGAAATGGGCCCGAGGAACATATATGGACGGGTTTGGATAATTTCCAAATCAATTGGGCCCGAGCTAGCTCGGGCCATGCCCGCAACAAGATTTTGCCACCGAAAGTCTTGGCAAAAACAGCCCAACCTAGGCCCTCGTTCAAGTCTGCTCAACGATAACATCTTTTTAAAACGCAACTTTGTCGTAATTTTTTTATTCATCTCTACTCATGTCAGACTATTGACAAGTAATTTATGAATATCAAACACATCTCTCCAAAAAGATAATTTTAACTTCTTTATTCATCTCTACTCATGTCAGACTATTGACAAGCAATTTGTGGATATCAAACACATCTCTCCAAAAAGATAATTTTCATGTTGGTGACCTTCGGAGTTTAATGCGTATTTGGAGAAAACAGAATTGGAAGGAAACTCCGTGATTGAGGACAGCAATTCCATTGAAGACATTCGATCAACAGGGAAAGATGACCGACTTTGTCGCCGTCAAGGGGAATAGTTACAGATGAAACATAGGGTGTGTTTATTTGACTGAAAGTGTTTTACCGGAAAGTGTTTTCCGGATTTTCAGCCATTTGGATCTTTAAAACAGATTTGGTCAACAGAAATGACTTTCTGGTCAACACAAATATCACGCATTATTTTAGAAAAACGAATTCCTCCCCCTCAAATGGTGAAAACACTTTCCCTTTTCATTTTTTTTTCTTCTGACCTTTCACTTTTCCTCTCCTTACGCCGCTCTCTCCCTTCGCTTCTTTCGCTCGTCTTTCTTCTTTAGCTCTTCTTCAACAACGCGCATCTTTTTCGCCATTGAAGGTCCAGATCTTCTTCTTCATCATTGAAGCTCTTCTTCAACGACGCTTAACACGGTTCCAAGTTCTCTCTCCACTCCGATTTGAGAATAATCTCAAAATTTTTTTGATCGATGTTTTACATCATTGAGTTAATGTTGATTCTCTGCGTTTCAGTTGTTTGATTCACGTTTCTGTTCATCTTCTTCAAGCAATTGAAGCGAAACGCCCCTCAAAGCCTCTCTCTCGATCCTCTGCGTATTCCAGAAGCTTCTGCCCCGCTAATCGGCGTCAGAATCCGCCACTCACCTTGCCACATCCAGTGCTCTTCGGATCGTGATGTTCTTGCGCGCTTGAGCTTCGAATCCGTGTGCTCCATCAATGGACTCAAGTTTATTGATTCACAAATTTCAGGTGGCTTTCAGCAGCCGCTTCTAATTGCTATCTTGCTTTCAAATCGAATGTTGAGCACGGAAGGATTGAGAGACATGGCCACGGGATGCTTTGCAAAACAATTTGGAGACATCGACTTACCTTCTTTTGGCGATTCGGACTTCTCAATTGAACTAGATGATGGTAATGACAATACTATGAAAGGAATAGAAGATCCTTCAAGATTTAATAGAAAGCGAAGTCGTGCCACTAACAAGGATGATAGGTTTGCAATGCTCTCGGAGCAAATTGGAGAGGTTGCTAATGCATAAAAAAGATGAGTCAAAATCAATTGGATGTTGCTGAGCTCTACAAAGAAGCGATGGAGATTGAAGGTTTTGATGAAGCTACCCTTGCACATGCCTTTGATTATCTAGTGGACAAGGAGAGAGTTGCAAAAGCATTCATTGTCAAGAGTGTTAAGCTGAAGAAGTTATGGCTCGAAGATTTCTTAAATAGAAGAGAAAGTGGATATTAACAAGCATCTGACTTTCAATGTTTGTTCTTGATATTGTTTGAACATTAGACTTGTTCTTTGGTTACTTGTAGTAGCTATTCAAGTAGCTAAGCATCAGACTTTGAATGTTTGTTCTTGATATTGTCTGAACATTGGAGCATTGGTAACTAGGCTTCGAAAGTCGCCCAGCTCAATGACCTCCTCTTTTTCTCTGCTCAGCGTCTCCTTCAGTTTTGACTTTTCCAGGTGAAAGCATGTCTCGTGACCGAGAATTTCTTATGTTGTCTTTAAGCAGTGTGTTCTCCAGTCTTTCTGCTGATTTGGTGTGGCTGTGATTGCTTATTGATGCCTTTGGCTTATTACTTTCTGGGTGTTGAGAAGCAATTTGATGGTTGATGTCGATCAATGGGAGAGTTTCAATTTCACTGCTTGTTTTCTTATGGGGTTCTTAGAAAGAGAAATCTTAGACAAGACCCACGTTTTCTGGGCGTCCCAAATCCCAGAATTCAGCCTTGATTTCGTGAATAAAAAGGGTTTAGAATTCGTTCTTCGCTGTTGGGTTTTGGTTGAGAATGATGGGTTAGTATCTGCTCTATGAAGAAACTAGTGAGAGAGTTGATTTACTTTGTGGAAGAATAGCCATCTTCACATTTCTAGATGCAATGGTCAAGGCGCCTCCTTGATAAGTTGTTTGCCATCCAGATCTTGTGATTTTGTTGACCCATCCTTTTGATTGATTGTTGAAATAGTCGCGAATCGCATGTTTGTTGCGATTAATGAGATTGTTTTGACTTGCTCTTGTAACCGGAAATCATGTCCATTTTCAGGAAAAAAAAACGTGTATGAATCCAGGTTTCCTTTTCATTTTGCAGGTTCAAATTCTAGATTTATTAAACTGATTGAGAAAAATCCGTTTATAAAGTAACATAGACTCAACAAATTAATTTGGAAGTAAGAGCCACACTATTGTCAATTGTTAGGTCAAATGTCATTCAATCATTTTTCAAATGCGATCCAAACACCAAAAAATATTTTCAATCACGTATCACAAAATAAAAGAAAACTAACCATTTTCTTGGAAAATGGTTTCCTGGAAAACATTTTTCAAAAACATTACGTTTTCCGTGAACCAAACACACCCGTAGACTGGTTTTATACTTAGTCGAACAATAGGATAACATATCAATTAAAAGCAGTCAATTAAGTTCTAGGCTAAGCATTATGTAAACCCACGTATCTATGACAAAGATGTTTCTTGGTCAATTACTATGTTGCATGTACCGCAATAGCAAGCGCTAAAGCTAAAAGCAGGAATAAACATGTGCAAGGAAAAGAACCAGATGAAGCGAAGTTCAACCTCAGTTGCGCTAAGATACACGATACGGCGTCCTTTAATAGTTATAATGAATTGGCACCTAATTTCACTGGCTTCATATTCCCTGATTTTCAAAAGGATGGACTTTGAAGCTGCCTAGCAAAGCTTACAAGTTCAGAGTCAATGGCGTGGTGCTGCAACGGCTTCCCCATCCAAAATAGTACACCTCAATTATTAATTGAAACAAGAGTATGGGAGACTAATTAGACCATTCGGTGCCTTGAATGGTTGGCATCCTCCATAGACCTTCCTTTAGTGCTTGTCCTTGGCAACGTCACTTGGAAGATCAAGTCCATCAGGAATTTTCCCTGGATAGTCAGTCTTTGAGGCATCTGATCCGGTCATCCTGCAACCAGCGAACAGAATCAAGGAGGGACCTGTGTATATGTTTCAAGAAATATCTAATAGTATTTTGAGCATATCATGCTTACCCTCTGTCCACGATGACAACTGAACGGAGTTCACAGTTTGCAAAGCTGCAACCACAGATAAAATATGATCAGTCCGCGAAATAAAAGCTCCCACCTTCCTAAGAACAAAGTGCTGCATGATATCAACTCCATTGCATGTGCAGTTTACAGACCAGGTGCATTTGTCACAACTATATCATCATTTTCACCAGCCTAATCTGCTAGAAGTACCACCATCAGAACTGGTAGTGGTTGTTGCTACACAGGTTAGAGGTTTGGAAAGTTCCAATAAGAAAAAAAGAGAAAGCTATGTTATGGTATTTTAGTGACAATAAATATCTGTGTAGAGCCTAATGATACCATGTACACGGACAACTCCGATGCATATTTATCAAAATCTTTTCTTCATCAATTCCTATTAACGCAACTATCTGTCTTGGATTTTAAATCAATACATCCCTATTGACTGATGGGCATCACCCATCTAGAATCAAGTTTTTTCTGCTTAACAAACGGTTGTGGTATGATATCAAGCAACGCAATCTACAGTGGAAAATCAGTGATCACTGCTAATGTGTATACAGGTAGGAAAATTTGCATATGATAAAACCTTCGGAGTGCTTTTTCAGGAACAATCTCAATTTCATGTCAATCACTCACTAGAAATATATTCAGAAGGAAGACACTATGAAGGACCTAATGAAAATAATTTCTCAAAACGATAATGTAGAAACAAGTCGGTCAGAACACTAACATTTCTGCACTCCCAATCGTAATTAGATTAATTAAACCATTGACTAGATCCAATCAACCAAATATAAACTGGGAGACACTCACTCCTTGCATATTTCGTTCTTGATCAATAAATTACAATCATTTCCAAAGTCGCTGAGGGTGTGCAACAAGAATGCACTGTGGGTAACGATTGCAATCTCCTTCTCTTCCCGTGTCCACAACCTGAAGATAAATCAAAACCTTGAGATGGAGAATCAAATGGGTCATTTTAGATTTTTACTTTTTACATAGCTTTCAGCTATTTTCTTCCAAAATCATACAAGTTGCAAGTCTATTTTGCATTGTAGTTTATATTCTAATGCACTTAGCAGGAAGTTATGAAGTACCAGCTCAAGAACTTCCTTCCTCGATCAGTAATTTCCGCATTCTTTTCTCTAACGTCAGGCTTCCACAAGACGTCATCTTCATTCTTAATCTAAAGAAAGGTGAATATCAAAGTTAAATTACTGAGATTAGCTAATGTTGAGACTTCCAAAGCAAATGCCCAATAAGACATTTTAAGAAATGAAGCACTTGCCAATGAAAAGTCAATTGCAGGAAAGAGCGGCTGATACTCGCTAATGCTTCGTCTTTTGTCACAAGGATTAACTCCCTATGGACCAAAATGTAAAATTTTTAGCAACATGAAGCATCGCAAAGAATGTAACAATACAAGAGGATCCACAAAACACCAGGAAGAGAGAAATTCAACAATTACTAGTAGCAAAAATGTCTCATCGTTGTCTTGCGATAACCTCTAAATGGAGGTTAATTATATGAGAGATCATTTAGCTTGGGGTATTACCACTATACTTTGCAAAGTCATGCCATTATCACAGCTCTCTTTCCAGGTGGTCCCGCTTTCCATAGAACAAGATATATTATGATAATAGGCAAACTCAATTTGACAGAACATCTGACTTATTAAATACATGACATGACCAGCTAGACAGGACATTTTTCTACAAGATAGCATGATCCATGGGATAACATCTATGTATTTTGTATTCCCTTGCTATTGGGAAGACAAAGAAAAGTAAGAAATTTGGGGGCCTTGCGATAGTGAAGGTATACACTATTTCAGGACATTAGTTTTGGTTACCGCCGAGTAGGCAGATATAATAGCCTTTCGTGCTCGGGATGAGTGAGGGTAGATAAAAGGCCCACTGCAATGCAAGCATGCCCAACAGCTCGGTCACTGAACTGACAAGCTAGATTGGACATTTTTCAACAAGATATCATGATCCATGGTACAAGATCTATGACCAATCTTATGGATTTTGGTGCTTGAGCGAAAATCAGTACGCCGTGTGAGGTTCCCATCGTGCCACATCATGTTAGGTCATCCACTTGTGCTAACACGTCCATTTTCATCAAAATTGAAATGAAATACAAAGAAAGCGGCGGCAATCAAGTGATTTCTATGGTGATAGCCATGATATAAACCGAATTTCGGCTGCACAATTGAAAATCGGCAAAAATTGAATGATGCATCGTGTTATCCACGGTTCTAACTGCTAAAAGGAGGAACCTGTGCAACATGAAGAAACTGATCCAACTTCAACTACAAATATGTAACGTTTGGTCATCCTTAACAAGATAAGAAGTCCTTGGATTGAGAACTAAATTTAAACTAAAGCAAGATCAGTCAATTTGCTAAAGAACGATAAGAACTCTTCCTAATAAAGCATGAGCTTCCTTCTTACCTAGCGAGGTAACTACAAGAAACCATCCCTTAATCTCAAATCAAGGAGAAACAAATACTCTGAAGTATGACCCTTACAAAGAGAGTGGTACAGACAGCTGTATTTCCACATGATATCCTCTTTAAAGTTCACAAATTTATCATACCGGCCAAGGACAAAGGCAAATTCTTTTTCTTATGTCTCGCAATTCTTGTCCAGTGCAGATACTTGCGCATATTAGGAGTCAATAAAGTAAAGATTGTAACCAATGAAGAGAATGAAATATAATCTGTAAAGTGCATGGAGCTCATTCAAAATTCAACTGCAACCATTTAAAAAATGGGTGCAGCAAGAAGAAATAAAAACTACCAACATTTTCCACATACATAAGTTACTATGGTGGAATGTCGGGAGAAGTATTAAAAAAGTCATAAATCTTTTACATTTGTACCAATTTAGTAATAAACATTTTAACTTTATACCGATTCAATCATTTCTGATCAATTTTAGCCGGATTTTGTTGATTGACGTCGGCCGGCCGACGTAAATAATTTTTAATAATATTTTAATATTTTTTTTATTTTTATTTTTATCTTTATTTCCTTTTTCTTTTTCTTTTTTTTTTTTTCCTTCTCCTCCTTCTTCCTCCAGTCGATTGTCAGACCTCGGCGACCAACCAGAGGCGATAGCTGGCAAGGTCGACCTCATCGGCCACCTTGCCAGTGGTCGCGAGGGCGGCCTCAACCTCACCACCCATCACCTCTGGCCAGTCACCGAGGTCTGTCGACCAGCCAGAGGAAGGAGGAGAGAAGAAAAAAAGAAAAAGAATAAGAATAAAAATATTCAAAAATATTAAAATATTATTAAAAGTTGTCAACGTCGTGTCGATAGGATCATGTCAGCCGGCCGACGCCTAGTTAGTAAAATCCTACCAAAATTAGCCGGAAATGACTAAATTGGCACTAGGTAAAAAGGTTTAAGACTAAATTGGTACCGAAAAAAGGTTTAGGATTAAATTGGCACAAATGCAAAAAGGTTTAGGATTTTTTTAACACTTCTTCCGTGGAATGTCCACACAAAATGCTTCCAGTGATTCTGTAAAACAAATAAATATTCAGGATTTTGTGAATGATTTTTTTAATTCCAATAGTATTCACTTACTAAACGTTCTCGACAACGTTCCGCGGCAATAAATGGTGGGCAATTGAGACTTGAAATGGCAGGATGATCGCTATTCCCTGCATGTGCAACCATCAAAGGAGGTGCACCTATTCCATCTGTATGGCCTTCCCCACCGAAAACTCCAACAGCTGTTTGCATAGCTCTGCAAGTGATCACATAAATAGTGTAAAAACAACACTTCAACAAACTTCAAGTCCAAATTTTGTACCACGGCATGCCCCTCATGCAAAGGCTAGTAGAATGACAAGTTAACAACTTAAAGTATGCGGACCAGAAACATGTGGACAAAGGAATGATTAAAACCCACAACATATAAAGAACAAAACTCATTCAGATATATATTGGAACTGAGTATGCATCCATATAATACTAAGTTTAAGCTATTAAGAAATGACATGGTTTATTTTAATTATCTTGATGAATGGACAAATGGATTATATACATTAACCATTGGCCCATTCTCCATCAAATGAGAAAGGATGCACCGTCCTAAATTTATCTCACTTAATATCTTCTCTTATGCTGTAATTGAAGTTGTCTCATTGCAAGTTCAAATGCAGTCGTTCATTACAGATGCCCTCATGTCTCAGGCGCCTCTAGTAATCAAAGCTCTATGAACTTATGAAGGCTTAAATGAGTAAAGCAGCTACGTGTAACAAAACAATTTCCGTCCTTAACAATCTAAGGCGCCAATTGATAATCAATCAAATTGAAGACAATGCAATCTGTAAGAACACAAGAAAAGATAAGGTAACAAACAAATTTGAAGCAAATCACAGTACCTCAACAGAGGGGACGTAATTACAAGATCAATCTTCTTGGAAAGTCCGCATGCTTGGACATGCCTGCGCAAGTCACTCACCTATCACCGCATCGAGAGATCATTAGAAAATAAAACAGTCCAAACAAACTGCATCAAAAAAAAAAAAAAAAAAAAAGTACCTTGAACTTTTTCTAATAGATCTCCTGAAGTTCAAAAAGTTATATACATAAATATAGAGTTTTGGGCATTATAACAAGAACAAGAACAAGAACAAGAAGAGAAAAGCCTTCTCAGTTCTCACACTGAGTCCGATTGGCTATGTCATTTTTGCCCTATATATTATATTAAAATTCTATCCAAGAGTGCCTGGTTTTTGATCAAGTTCTTAAAGCAAGAATATTCAGCTGTCAAATCCACGGGAGCAACTCCATTCCTAAAGAGAAAACCAAGAAAATGCAAGCATGAAAGAGAAGTTCCACTCGGAACATATATGCATAATTTGAAGACAGCCAGACCATGAGAAAAAGCGACCACCTGCTGCCAGCCAAGAGGGGTGAGTTGAGCATCAAAGAAATCATATGACTTAAGGGGGTCGTTGTTCTTTTCTCTTGCCACGTTATGAATTCCCTGTGCATGCCTAACCTGTATGTATTGTCAAGTCAGAACAAAAATGCTTAACGCCTATGAATCTGACTTTACACACGCACAAAGAAACCCAAAACAGGGCAACGCCGCGTACCAGGTGGAGTGTCTTGCAACGGTGTAATGGATATAGCCCTGTCCCTGCAGTATCCATATCTGTAACCAAAGGGAAAACAGAGCACCCACGGAGTCAGTTTCATCGGACGAAAATGACGATCATGCCAATTTCAGCTGTAGGTATCAAATAAGCAGAATCATCGATCAACTGACGACTACTGCACATTCGCATCCCAGATCACACCATCATTGTCACACAAAAAAGAGGACAAATATTCCGAAATCTCAAGAAAGCCAAATCCATTTCTATGCTAGTCACGATGCGCCGAGACATCTCAAGAAAGTCGAAACGTGATCCATCTAGCGCAAGCAAATTCACTACCGAAATCCAAACTCAAACAAACCAACCCGCAACCGAACTGCAAAATCCGAGCGACAAAAAATCGTCGGAAGATCAAAATTTCTCAGTGTGAAACGGATGGAATCACCCGCGCAATCCATCACCAGCCAACCAAACGGCAACCGCGGAAACGTGAAACACAAGAAGGAACTGAAAGAGCGACTCCCGGAATCACCAATCGTGAGGCCCAAAATGAACAGATTCGCCGCCAAAACGGATTACCAGAAGAACGAGGTGGGAGAGAAGAGTGGATGGCGGCGGGAAGGAGGTCGAGACGACAGTGGCGCCGACGCGGTGGTGGCTTCAAGACGGAGAGGTAGGGAGGAGGACGAGCAAGGGAGAACGGCTACGTATGGAGGCGACGCGTCGTAGTAACGACGACGACTTGGGACCGTTACTTGTAGACCCGCGAAAATGCCAGTTGGCAGGCGGCGCACAACAGTGAATCACCACAGGATAGGAAACTGCTAGCTTGTCTTATTGGCTGCTGACTTACCAACCCCCAACCTCCCATCGTCCCACGGCGTGCCTCCAGCTCGAGAAAATATTAGGTACGTGAGACGTTCCAGCTTGGCAAACAAGAAGGCGCTCGGAGGACGACACGTGTCCTCGTGTCAGGCGCCATTTTTAAAAAAATTTCGGACGGGAGACTGAAGATTGTCTCTCTCCCCGTTCTCCTCTCTCTCCTCTTTGTCTCTCTCCCCTCCGCCTCCGCTGGTTGCTTCCATCGCCCCCCACCCTGACGCCGACACTGACGCCGCCGACGCTCCTCCGCCTCCCTCTCGCGACGTCCGCTCTGCTCTCTCTCTCCCCCTCCGCGAAGTCATGCCTCTCTTCCAGCGAAACGCGACGCCGACGGCCCTCCACCTCCGCCTCCGCCGGTTGCCTCCGTTGCCCTCGACTCCGACGCCGACGCAGCCTCTGCCCCCTCCCCTGAACCCTACTCTGACGCCGACGCCCCTCCGCCGGTTGCCTCCGTCGGCATCGGACTCCGTCACCCCCGACTCCTCCACCTCCGCCTCCGCCTCCGCGCTCGACGCCAACGTGTCGAACCACGACGGCGAAAATGGAGGAGAGAGAAACGACGAGCTCGACGGCGCCGGCGACGGCGACAAAGCAGTAGACGGAGACAAAGAAGCAGAAGCGCGCGCGCTCAGGGTTCTCGACATGTCTCGTCGCGTCGATCCCATTCCGGCTCGCCCTCGTCTACCTCCCCAGGAACCTCCGCCTGTCCACCCGCCCCGAGGTCGCCACCCCTCTCACTAGCATTCGCTGCCGTAACGCCGCCTCTCTTCGCTCCGTCGATCGATTCCCGATCCCCGATCCCCCGCCCCCTCCTCCCTTGAAATCTTGGAGGTTCATTTTCTGATACGATTTCTGGTTTTTCTTGTTTGTGCCGCCTGCAATTGGCAAGGCTACTGGTTGAAGCATTAGGCGATGTCTCCCTACACAGGTTCGGCTCTGTTCGATCTCTGTAGGAAGGAAGCTACTTGTTTGCTTACTGGTGTGTCGCTGTTCTATGCTTTGAACCGTCCCATCTTCAATTTTCTTCCCCCCTCCCTCGAAATCTCGTTTTTTCAGCATTTTCACTTTGGAAAAATATGGGTGAGGAAGTAGATTTTTTTGGGAGATGATTGATTAGTTTGGCATGTTTTCCGGGTTTTGAAATTTTTTTGACTGAGGCGAGCCTATTTGGGAGAAGATTATCATGCGTAATGGGGTCTGGTGGCGCGATTACTTTGAACGGAGGAAGCACTTGAGTTATGGTTTTCTGACTGCTTCAACCTTTTTTCCTCTGAGAAATTAGGATGATCTAGTCTATTCTGAATCTGGGTCGCCATTCACGGCAAGCCTGAATGGTGAAACGAACTCCTCTACCTATTTATGTGATAGGACTGAGGATCATATCTGATCATAGCTTTCTAAAAAAGGAAACTTTATACTTGCATGCTATCCAGTTTCTCTAAGGGATTAAAACAACCTGCCATGTATGTGAATCGTTGAAGCAGTGAATGGACCCTGGAGATTATTCGATCGAATGATCATTATTGTTTTTCTTAATTATAGAGAGAGGTACTCATATTGCTTTTTCTTGGAATCAGAATTGCTACTGCTTAAGGGCATCTTAACTTCTTTCAGATCCAGGTTATGGTGCTGTTGGTTTCATTGTTGATTGTGAACATTCTTATCGTTGCACTGTGCAGCTTATTCAATATAGCTATTTCTTCATTTGTCTAATTCAAGAAAGAGCTCCTCTGTATTCTAGATGATGTTTTAACATATACACCGTGTGGTCTAAGAAAATAAGAAGTTGTTCTGCTTATAATTGTTATCTTGGCAAGTTTCATTGTGCACCTTATTTAGTCCATAGTCCCATATTTATGTTTCGTGTGGAGACTAGTGAGGTGGAGATTTTGTGCATTCAACAATCTGTTTCTTGTTCCAACAGGAAAAGGGTCATCCATTGCCAAAGTTTGGTGAATGGGATGTGAATGACCCAGCTTCAGCGGAGGGGTTTACTGTCATCTTTAACAAGGCAAGGGATGAAAAAAAGACGGGTGGCAAGCCCAAATCTCCGGCAAAGGCCAACCCTCAAGTCAAACACTCTGTTGATCCGAGCAAACCTCCAACGGTAAGTTGTTTCTTAGGAGCCTGGGAACAAACTGTTTTATTTATGTAGGATGCATTAATTATTGCAGTCATTTGTTCTACGATAATCTATTAAGGTTCCAGTTATGTAGTAGTTAACCTGTCTAATAATTAAATTTAAACTTTCTTATACGCTATGCTAGTCTCGATGAAAATGTAAAAATGGAAAATAGAACTCTCAAACTTGCAGATAGGGTAAAAGAAATTGATTTGACAGTGTCATAAAAACTAAGCAGGTTGGGCACTACTTGCTCGTTAGTATTTGAATCATTCAAAATGACCATCCGAAAGATGCTATTATCCTTATCCTTTATAGTACGAGCAGGAATTGAATTTGAGTTGGACGTAATTGTCTGTGAACAAGTCTGCTGCTGTAGATTTTATTTATTTATTTATTTTGTTTTCATTCTCCCAACCTTTGCTGCTTCGCTCTGTTACCGTGAATTCTTTGTTGCAAGCAGAAGAAATGGTTTTGTTGCATTCAGAGCCCAGCAGAATCTTGACTAGGTTCTCTGGCCAGGAGCTTCCAAAAGAGACGCGGGTTGTTAGGCTAAAGCAGCCCTAGAGCTAGAATGTTCACTTGAAGAAGATACAAACAGTTTAGAGCCATTGTTATTCTTGCAGGAATAGCTCCTCGTGGTGTAAATGTGGGGTTTGTGGAGATGAGTAAAATAATGACGCGTCATGCTTACTATAATCTATCAGCAGTATGCTTCTCTTTGTCTGTGCCTACGTCTCTCTCTCTCTTCCTCTGCTTAGTTCTATTGTTAATTTATTAAGGGCACGTCTGGTAACATTTCTGTTTAAAAATTGTTTCATGAAACAGAAATAGAAAAAAGTGTTTATGTTTCGGGAACAATTTTTGAACAAAAAAACACGTTTGGTAAACTTGTTCCGAGAATAAAAAATGAACATAAACACATTTGGTAAATTTGTATAATTTTTTAAAAATATTTTTATTTTTTTTGCTATTTTATTTCTTAGTTTTCTTATTTATTTTTCCTTTTTCCTTTTTTCTTCTTTTGGCCGGCGATCGGCCGACGAGAGCCAGCGGCCTCGCCCAGATCCGGCGAGGCCGAGCTCGATCTCGCCTAGATCTAGTGAGGCCGAGCTTTGCCAGGGGCCGGCGACGCTCGACCTCGCCAAGGGCTGGCGACACTCAACCTCGCCGGGGGCCGGCAACGCTCCGGCGAGGTCGCCGGCCCTCAACGGCTGGTTGCCGGCCCTAGCCGAGGCCGGCAATCGGCTAAAGAAAAAAGAAGAAGAAAATGGAAAATGTTCCTAAATTTTGTTCTAGAAACAAGAAACAACTTTTTTTTTTGTTTCTTGTTTTTGTTCCACATGTGTTTTTCGGAATAAAAAAATAATTTTGGAACAAAAACGCAAACAAATGCGTTTATGTTCCTTTTTTGTTCCCAGGAACAAAAAAATTGTTTAAAAACAGAAAAAAGAAATCAAAACAAACGTAGCCTAATTGTCTGCTTTCTGTATTTGTGAATTGGATTTGTCTGTGAAATGTCTACACCTACTTTCAATCTGGTTTAATTTATTGTTATCCATCGTTGTTGAAGACATTATAGATACGAGCTTGTGATCCTTTCCTCTGTCATCAATCACACTAACGGATGTTTCTGGTTGGGGGAACAACGTGAGTCATAGCCATATGCGTTTGTCATTTCTCTTTTATAGGAATTAAGGTGTCAACTCCCTTAGACATGGGAAAGGTCATCTCCACAAATCTTTTGCGTAGGGATTGTTCAGATGGCAATTTCAAATATTGGTAATCCTGATCTCACAAGGAGAAAGGCATAATCTTGCCCTTCTTCTTTGTTTTAGGAAGGGTTAGTCTTATATCGACAATGGAAGTAACAAAAATGTCTCTCATGTTGTGCGTTCCTCAAAGAACATGAGTTTGCAAAATTTCGTGCGTGTGAAATGACGATTGCGGTCATGAACCAGCTTTATCTATGGCCTCTTTTTCCATACATCATTGAAGTAGTTGATTAACTCCACACATTCATACATCATTGATGTAGTCCATAAAATTTCACAAATTGATAGGATCAATCAACGTTCCACTTTTTCCTTTCTTCCTTTTTCCCGTGACTGATGTAAATGACATGGCTCTAATATCCCCCCTACTAATGGCACGGAAGCTACTTTTGTTACACAATCACCGCCAAAGACCTCAAAAATGAGACCAAGGTTCCAATCCCAGTAAATGCAATTCCAAAACTGTGGAGCTATGGCTGTCCTACTTACCAAACAACAAAATAAAACAAAGCTCTCTTCCTCACATCTTTTCCTTCTCTTTGCTTCAATTTGATTTGAGCTTCACTCTAGTTAGGAAGAAGTTGTAATTGCCATGAACTTAACGATGGAACCTAGTAGAATGCCCAATTTTTCTTCATGGCCTGACGCATTCTGTTTTTTCACCTCAAGGTCATCTATCACATGACCTTTTCACAAAGTAAACAGTTTCCTTGTCTATGCATGTCTCTATGGATATTTAAAGAAAGAACCAAAGACTGGCGTTGGTAACAAAAATCTGTAATTACTTTAGTGTCATCTGATAGTATCAATGTTAAACTCGAGAGAAACCAAACTTCCTCTCAAAAAGGCGGCGGAGCAGGTAAACTTGGAGAACACTCGCCCCAATAAGTGCTGCTGACTCGAAGAAAGCCTTATGGACTGCCCTTCTGCTCATTGCGTCGTTCACTGTGATCACAAATCATCATAGAATGAGTATTCATTGAACCCAATATCTATGTATCGTCTGTTAGTGAACACAATATTTAATTAGAAAGGTCATCCCTATTCCATTTCATCTGGCGATCAGACACACTTCAAAACAATCTAGTAGATAACACAAGTAAACAAAACCCATGACCATTTGAAACCCAGTACACTAAGCACGCATCTTCTTTTTTGTTGCCTGCTTTGTTTTCTAAGTCCGCCTTTTCAGCTGCTGCCAAGTTAGGAAGGTTTTACTATTTTCAGGATCATAAATAATATAACCGATTAGTTACGTCAATCAAATGGATAAAAGGAGCTTGTCAAAGGCTCTAGAAATAGCTTTCAACTTGTCTTGTGAGACATCTACTTCTGAAGGTCTTTTAAGAGTAGAGGTTGAGAGACCCTTTGAGATTTAGGAGATAATAGGAGTCAAAGCAAGCTATAGTGGTCCACTCAGCATTAAATAGGAAAGTTATTTCCATCAGAGATGAAACAAGGTTGGAATCCATTGCGATAATTAGCAAGAGGACTTGACATAAAATATCTTACCAATTGCTTGACGTTCAGTCTCAGCCTCCAGCCAATGTTGCTCAAACTGAATGTTGTAGAGAGCCTCCTCTAGCTTCCTTATCTGTTCCAACAAGGGGTTGAAATGCTCTGCAGATACATTCACAGCAGATAAAAAAGAGACGCAGTATATTCTATAAAGTTCGTTAGTTCAAGAGAAAAAAGAAGAAGAAAAAAGGCAGAGTCCTACCGTCCTTTGCATGCTAATCATAGAATGTAAAATGGCCAACGTGTACATCAAAGTCGATGGTTTCATGATAAGGAGACTTGTTAGTAAAGCAGAAGCGATGAACACCCTTATGGTGAGCCACAAACTCAAATTTCTCACTGATCTTGTCGTGAAAATCTTGAATCTGTTCACCAGAAGGTCCTTTCATCTGACAATTTCAAAAGTTGCAAAGTACATACAGTTATCTAGGTCATTATCATAGGATTAAAGATCAATAAGAGAACTATTAACAGAATCAAGGAATGTAATAATCAGTATATGATATCAATCTTAATCATGTCCCGACAAACATGAAAAAGGAAAACCAAATATGCGTATGCGAGATCTAGTCCAGCCATCTAGGCTGCCAAAGGTTAACAAAATTCAATGAAGAATTTCCTTTAGGAAGATAATCAGCATCCTTTACAAAAAGAAATACATGTGAGTACAGTAATTCCTTTAGGTTAACAAGATTTCGTGATACATGGAATCTGTGGAAGGGATCAAAGCATGGAACAACGACACACCAGTAAGCAAACAAGCAACTTCCTTCCTACAGAGATTGAACGAAGCCGAACCTGCGTAGGGAGACATCGCCTACTGCTTCAACCAGTAGCCTTTGCCAACTGCAGGCGACACAAACAAGAAAAACCAGAAATCGTATCAGAAAATAAACCTCCAAAATTTCAAGGGAGGAGGGGGCCGGGGATCGGGGATTGGGAATTGATTGACGGAGCGAAGAGAGGCGGCGTTACAGCAGTGAATGCTGGTGAGAGGGGTGGCGACCTCGGGGCGGGTGGACAGGCGGAGGTTCCTGGGGAGGTAGATGAGGGCGAGCCGGAATGCGATCGACGCAATGAGACATGTCCAAAACCCTGAGCGCATGTGCTTCTGCTTCTTCGTCTCCGTCTACTACTTCGTCCCCGTCACCATCGCCGATGCCGTCGAGCTTGTTGTTTCTCTCTCCTCCATTTTCGCTGTCGTGGTTTGACGCGTTGGCATCGGGCGCGTAGGCGGAGGCGGAGGCAGAGGAGTCGGGGGCGACAGACTCCGACACCGACGGAGGCAACCGGCAGAGGGGCGTCGGCGTTAGAGTTGGGTTCAGGGGAGGGGGCGGAGGCTGCGTCGGCGTCGGAGTTGAGGGTGACGGAGGCAACTGGCAGAGGCAGAGGTGGAAGGCCGTTGGCGTCGCGTTTTGCTAGAAGAGAGGCACGACTTCGCGGAGGGGGAGAGAGAGAGAGAGCAAGCGGACGTCGCGAGAGGGAGGCGGAGGAGCACCGGCGGTGTCGGCATCGGCGTCAGGGTGGGGGGCGATGGAAGCAACCAGCGGAGGCAGAGGGGAGAGAGACAGAGAGGAGAGAGAGGAGAACGGGGAGAGAGACGATCTGCAGAGGTGAGAGAGGCGTGAAGAAAGAAAAACCCTCAATCTTCCCGTCCGAAATTTTTTCAAAAATGGTGCCTGACACGAGGATACGTGTCGTCCTCCGAGCGCCTTCTTGTTTACCAGGCTGGAACGTCTCACGTACCTAATATTTTCTCCCTCTAGCTCTGCCGGCAGAAGTCATAAACAAATCCCATCATCCAGGAGGCCACGTGGCGACATCCCATTGGCTGTGGCATGCGAGCCGCCTGGGGCCACATGTCCCAACTGTCTTGGAGGGACTCGAAAGTCTCACGTGGTGGGAGACTCTTTGACAGGTGGGGGGGAATATTCGGCGGGTCGGATCGGTGCCAGCGCATCCTCCTCCCCCATCCCTAGCCACCGATTGGTGCCGGCCTATTCATAGCTTTTCCCGACAGGATATGCCGGGTACCATGCTTATGCTAATGTCCTCCTGAGGGGTCGCTAGAGCCGGTCGCTCCCAAAAAAGAAACAAGCTGGATACCCATCAATGGTATGATAATGTGTGCACGTGCACGCCATCCAACGAGAATTGCGGGTTCTAAAGTTTGAATGTAGAGAATTAGAGATTGGTTGCGATGCATGTTGTGAGAATTAATGGGTATAACCGATTGTAATTTGGAAACAGTGTAACAAACACTATTCCTGCGTTGAGGGTGGTTTTGCCTATGATACAAGTCAGGGAAAATGAAAACAGAATTCATGGCAAATATACTAGTTTAAATGCACAGCCTTTCCTCGGCCTCAAAATAGGGATTGCTTGTTAGCCACCAAATTCTTCTTCATTTTTTGGCTCATATTATAGAAAATTTTAGGGTAGCAGAATTCTGTTGTATAGGTTCCACATAGTGGCAAATGCAGAGCATACTACCAGGATTGATTGGAAACATTTCTAGTTTTAAAGAATCATACCAGGCATAAAGGAAAAGGGAGGAGGGGTTTTAGGGATTCATAACAATCACACGATTTTATTTCTAGAGAGGGTGTGTTCTCATTTTTCTTAATGCTTACAAACCTTGCCTTATATAGGCACGAGACAACACACCAGAAAATTACAGACTCCGGATTATGGACTTCGCTTGACCGAAAAAGGCCAATTATTTGTACCTGACAAGTTTTCTACTGATAGATCGACTTCTACATACATTATCCCACTTTTTTCGCTTTTGTTATAATGCTATAGTACTATGCTATAGTACTAAATAGTGAGAAACAGTGTCAAACAGTACCAAATGGTATATGAACATTATGCTATAGTGAATGAACAGTGCACTACAGTGCCTTAGGTCAAATTTTCCGTCTTCTTCACGTGGGTCTTCTGCCTTTCTTGTTTTGTCTTGAATAATCTTCTAGTAGAGTCTAGGGGCGAGCACGGGTAGAGGGTAGAAGCGGGAACCAGAACCTCGGTCCGGTTCCCGGTTCTTAAAGGATCGGTTCCGGTTCCCGGTTCCATTTTTCCGGGAACCGGCAATCCCGGTTCCGGCCGCGGAACCGGTTTCGAAACCGGTTAGGGTTCCAAAAGGAACCCCCCCGCTCGGCGCTCCACCTCCAAGTTTCCAAGTTCAGCTTCAGCCTCCTGTCCTCTGTAATCTGTGTCTTCCTCAGTCGTCCGATTTTAGCTGGACGCCGCTCGCCCTCACCGCCGCCGGACGCCGCTCGCCCTCAAGGCCACCGCCGCCGGACGCCACTGGACTGGACGCCAGTCCCCAACGTCGCTCGACGCCCACATTCGCGACACCTGAGTCGCCGTTGCCCTAAGACCCTGAGTGACGTCCCTGCTCACTGCTCAGCGCCGGCCACCGTCGCCGAACGCCGCTCGACGCCCGTCGCTCTGCTCGCGCGCCGCCATCGTCGCGCGAACGCCGGACGCTACGCCCGACGTCGCTCGACGCCCGCATTCGCGAATCGCCAGAAGCTGACCGACCTTGACCGACGTCCCTGTTCGTGACCGGCCGTTGCCCCGAAGACCCTGAGTCCTGACCGACGTCCCTGCTCGTGACCCACGCCGCTCGCACCAGAAGCCCCAACGCCCCCGCTGCAACGAACCGCCACCGTTTCGGCCGCTGTCTCCGCCCGACCCACGGGCCACGACGCCGTTGCTGGCCGCTGTCTCCGCCCGACCCGACGCCCCGCGCTGCTGCAACCCGACGGCCCGGCTGCTGCAACCCGACGCCCTCGCTGCGCAACCGGCGCCCCGCCGCTGCGAAGTTTAGCTGGTATTCTCAAAAGGGCATTCGACGTTTTGGGATTTTCGTTCGTCGCATTGTTGAATTCATCCTGCGTAATCTGTTTTGGAGCCTTGTAATTTTTGTCTAGTTTATTCACCATAGCTGATTTAAATGGATTTGCTGGAACGCGAGTTTATGAGGGCCTGAGTACATTGGCAGACGGCCGAAAATTTCTATGAGGGGCAAGAAAGTCTTCTCTTTTGGTTTTTCATTATGTGCTAGTAATGTCAAGAACCACCTGCAGCTGCTAGTCTTCTCAAATCTTTGTGGCTAATTTAGTTATGGTCGTACCACTACCAGGAGGCTCTGTCTCCACTTTTATCGATAGGTTAGAGCCATATTCACATTTCGTTCCTTAGAGGGTCTGCCTATATTTTTTTTTTGTTAATTTGTCGTAACATATCAATGTTTATTGCTGTCCTTTTGATAGTAACATATCAATCTTTGCTTCTAGATGTTTTCTCCTCATTATTGAAGTTTCAGGAGAGGTCCTTTTAAGTTAAGATGGTTGATAAAGACTAAAGACTAAAGAGTTCCTTTTATACTAAAGATGGGAAAGAGATGTTTATGATTACTTAGAGTTTTGCTTGGTTTGGTGCTTTATCATAAAATAAGGACATATTTGAATAAATTTTTTGCATTTGTATTGATAATATGATATAATCCTAAAGTTGTGTATTAATTTGATTTTTAGCAATTGCTTTGCTTGCATATTCTATAACTCAATTCACATTATGTTTTGAATTTTCTAATTATATTATATTATTGTTGTGTAATGCGGAATTAATGTATCAAGATAACACGTCAATGGAGGTGGAGGGACGTGAGGAGATGACTCAGGGTATGGAATTTGAGTTTTCTGGCAATGAAATTGAAGAAGATGCACCCCCTACCTTGAGTGCCACAAATAAGGTATCCGATTCTCATGATAAGAAATATACATCTGAATGCTGGAATCATTATTCGAAAATCAGTGATAAGGATGGAAAAATATATCAAGTGAAATGCATTCATTGTGGGTCTATGCTTAAGTACCGTGTTGCTAATGGTACTTCTTCAATGAGGAAGCACTTAAACACATGTAAGAGGTTTCCTCGTAATCTAGATAAGAGGCAGAAATTCTTTGTACCACGTAATGTCAACACGGCTGGTAAGGCAGGAGGAGATTCTAGTACTGGTAGCGTCTTATCGATATGGTCATTTAATCAAGAACGAGCTAGGCACATGCTTGCTCGGTTTATCATCATTGATGAGCAACCTTTTTCCTTGGTTGAGTGTGTTGGATTTCGTGAATATGTTAGTGAGATACAACCTCTCTTCAAACATATATCACGTTTCACAGTGGCAAAAGATTGTATGAAGTTGTTTTTATGTGAAAGAACTTCTTTGAAGAATTATTTTGGAAAGATTAATTCTAGGATCGCACTCACAATTGAGACATGGAGTTCCAATCAAAATCTGAATTATTTGTGTCTCACTGCACATTTTATTGATGAAAATTGGAAGTTGCATAAAAGAATCATCAATTTTGTGGTGATGCATAGTCACAGGGGTAGGGAGATTGGGAAAATGGTGGAGACATGCATTGAGGAGTGGGGAATAGAAAAAAAGGTGTCCACAATTACCGTGGATAATGCTAGCTCGAATGATGTTGCAATTGGCTACTTGAGGGATAAACTTTCCAAACAAAGGTCATTGATATTAGATGGTAGTGTTTTGCATATGAGATGTATAGCTCCTATATTAAATTTGATTGTGAGAGATGGCTTGACTACGGTACGTGACTCCATTGCACGTATCCGAAATGTGGTTAGGTATGTAAGGAGTTCTCCCACAAGAGCCCAAGGATTTAAATCTTGCATTGAGAGAGAAAAGATCACTTATAAGGGTTCGGTAGTTCTTAACGTTGCCACTAGATGGAACTCCACTTACCTCATGTTGGACACCGCCATAAAGTTCAGAAAAGCTTTCGAAAGGATGGAAGATCACGATCCATCTTTTGTAAGTGAGCTAGATCATGAAACTCCTAGGGATGATGATTGGGAAAATGCTATTATTCTTTCGAATTTTCTGAAAGCATTTTATGATGCCACCAAAAAGATGTCTGGGACTTCATATGTTACTTCAAATGATTATTTTGAAGGGATAGCTATTTTATATAGATATTTGAAAGATGCGGTCAATGCTTCAGATCCTAAGCTTCAAACTATGGGTTTGAAAATGAAAGAAAAATCTGACAAATATTATGGAAGCTTGGATAAAGTGAATATTATGGTGTTGATTGCGGTTGTGTTAGATCCTAGAGCCAAGTTAAATTATGTGAGATTCTTGTATGGACAAATTTATGATGATGAATTGAAGATTGAAGAGATGTATTGCAAGGTGAAGAATACATTGGAGCATTTGTATGCATTTTATGAGCAATCTTCTCTTATTTCAAATGATCAAGATCTTGGTGGCCATAATTTGGGTGCAAGTAGTAGTAGTTCCACTTCCCAACCCGATACGGGTGGTAGTGAAGAACTAAAGATGCATGAAGCCCAAGAATGGAAGAAAATGTTTTTATACTCGAATGAACAAGGGCGCGATGATAACAAGTCCGAGCTTGATGAGTATCTTCAAGAAAAAAATGAAAAGGATCTCGGTCTTGACATTTTGATTTGGTGGAAAGCTAATGGTTCAAAATATAAGATTCTTTCTTTGATGGCTCGAGATATTTTGTCCATTCCTGTAACAACCGTTGCTTCAGAGTCAACTTTTAGTACATCGGGTCGTGTGCTTGATGGCTTTCGAAGTTCTTTAACTCCTAAAGTAGTGGAAGCTTTGATTTGCACTCAAGATTGGTTGAGGGCCGCTCGTGTACCGCTTGGTGATGAAGAGTGTATCGAGAACGCCGAACAATTTGAATTAGGTAAGTAATGCTTATATCTTTATATATTATAATTCTTTTTGTATATTTGATAAGTGAATATTTTATTTAACCTCTTCTTTTTCTTTTTTCAGATATGGTTGGCCTTAATGCGGAGATTATTGTTGATAAATAGAGTTGGTGGTGTCGCAAAGGCAATGGATTTAGCGGTAGAGAATTCAAGCAAGGTTTTTTATTGACTTTGTGCTGCTTTAACTATATTGTCAAAGAGTTTATGAGTCTTTAAATGGTTGTTGTGATCTCACCATTGATAAGTTTAATGCATGGAAAGACATTGTTGTCAAAGAGTCTACGTTTTGTTTTATTGTTTTCATAGCTCGGGAAGTATATTTATGGCATGATTTTGATGTTAGAGGATTATTGCGACAATGCTGAAGAGTCCGATAATATGCGCGTATGTTATAATTTTTTTTTATTCATTTTTAGAGTGCGTATATTATAATTCAACTCTAAAAATGAATAATAGAAAAAAAAAAACTGTTAGCATTGGTATGTTTGCTAAGATGTGAGAAGTTACCATATAATATACGTGTACGTTATAG
Organism: Eucalyptus victrix; assembly: GCA_016097545.1. Lineage (NCBI taxonomy): Eukaryota > Viridiplantae > Streptophyta > Magnoliopsida > Myrtales > Myrtaceae > Eucalyptus > Eucalyptus victrix. The sequence continues at coordinate 3,178,117 of CM027840.1, read as the reverse complement.
TTTTTTTTTGTAACACGCGCATACGTTATATTTTTTTTTGGTAACGTGCGCGCACGTTATAGTTTTTTTTGATAACGTGCGCGCACGCTATATTTTTTTTTTCTATAACGTGCGCGTACGTTATATTTTTTTTGATAACGTGCGTGTACGTTATAATTTTTTTTGATAATGTGCATGTACGTTATTTTTTTTTTGGTAACGTGCGCGTACGTTATAATTTTTTTTTTGTAATGTGCGCATACGTTATAGTTCAAATCTATTAATAAAAATAAAAACAAAAAAAAGGAATGCGGAACCTGTTGGAACCTGGAACCAACCCTGGAACCTGTGACAGGGTAGGTTCCAGGTTCTCGGTTCTGACGGGTAGGTTCCAGGTTCCTCATTTTGAGGAACCTGTACCCGAGGGTAGGTTCCGGGTTCCAGACGGAACCGAACCGGAACCTGGAACCGCTCACCCCTAGTAGAGTCTTACTTCACTTATTATGCCTATGAATAGGCTCTTCAGTATTGTCATCTGAGTCATCCAAATCTACTCTATTCTTCTACTTTCGATATTCCTTGAGCATTCTTTCTTTCACACCCCAATCCACAAGAGCAAGGGCATGACACGGCCGTTATTTTACCAAAGGATGCAGTGTCAACATAACAAAAATTCAACATGATATCAACATATATACATCCACACACACACACACACACACACACACACACACACACACATATATATATATTTGACAAAAAGGGCGTTTTGTTACAATATCAGAGTATTTCTATAATCACAAAGTCAAATGTATACCTCCTCTAAAGACTAACTCACAAACTTATCAATTATGCACAGATCATACCAAAAAGTTTCCACCACAAAAGTCCTCCTTGAACGAACGCTCACGCCTACTTGCGACTTGCTGAAAAACCTGAAAAACAAGTAAACGAGAGGAGTGAGTTACCACGGCTCAGTAAGTAACATATTTCCTCTAAGCAAATTGAAAAATCATTATGCACATTTAAAACACAATCATAATTGACTTTAATATAATATACAATCATAACTCAAATATCGAAGATACCAATGGTCCAGTCCATCGGTAAGACATATATTAACGATCTATTCCATTGATTAATCTCATCAAATCATATAGATGGTCTATTCCATCAATCAAACTCAAATCACATGTCAATGGTTCACTCCAATGATCAACTCATGCTCAAATGTCTACTTATGGTCACGCATAACACCCGTGACAAGACGACCAAGATTCCCCTCTTAACAAGGTCTCCATCTATTATTAGCCGGTGACTCAGCCCATAAGGATATCCTAGACTAACATACGCAATCCACACATCCCTCAGGGTTCATAGAGACATTGAGCATCAACCATCAATCACAATATCTAGTAATTCCACATCAGACTGAAAGTCATATCACAACTCAAGCATTTGATATATAAATATCAAGGCGTTCTTCAAAACGTCTCAGGATTTTTTCATAAAGAGTTTCACAAATCATTTTTAGATATCCATTCAAACTAAATTCAAAATATAACTCTATCTTTCAAACAACAAAACGACAGTGATAGCTTGATCCTATTTTATGCAACAAAAGATGCTATTTATCAACTCATAAGATTTATAATCCACTATGGTTTTTCAAAGTATGAGTTTAAAATACAAAGAAGAAATAGTGTCACTCACTTGGAAAAGCAAAAAGTCAATTACGGTGGTAACTCAAGTCAGCACACTTGAAATCTTAACAAATAACCGAAAATAATATTAAAAGACCAAGTAGAATGATATTCTAATAACGATTGGACTATACTACATTTATTTATTGATGAAACGACACCTATGCGCCAACCAAAGCTCGCATTTAGCGGAAACCTATTGTTGTCCGCTTCCCCACGACCCACGCGTTAACTTTGTCGTGCCATAACTTCCTCCACAAAATTCCATTTCAAGCTGTCTTGCAATTCTTATAAAGCTCTCTTGACGTACTACAACAATCCCACCTTAGCCATCCCAAAACATCTCTAAAAACAGCTAAAAATCGGGCCCAAAACTACTGTTCGCTACAATTCCAAAACGTGCCCCCAACTTGAAAATTCCATTTGGAACAAAGCTTAAATCACAATCCGTAAAATGTTATAACTTCACAACACCCTAAAATACTATTTCTACAAAAATATGGAGCTCAACGATTGAAAAATCGGACTTTGCCTCACAAATATCCAAGAAATCCGAATTCCGAGCCCTAATTGCGATGATTTGTTTGAATGGATGATTGAAGGCTTCGACCACTTCCCGATGTCGCAAAACAAAGTTGAGTCGGCTTGATGAAGTGTCTGGATCACAAGCACGGCAACATTTTTTTTCTCTTTTTCCTTTTTTCTTTTCTCTTTTTTCTCTCCTCTCCCCTATTTCTTTCTTTCCCCTGTTTCGTTTCTACCCAAGCCCTCCCTCTCTTTTCTCTTTAAAAATAGCTGAAGCTTTCACTGTTCTCCTTCAGTTTCTTTTGTTGACTTTTCAAACCCTTTTCTTTTCTTTTTCTTTTTCTTTTTCTTTTTTTCAAGGCTCATATATTACACTTTCAATTTCTAGAGTTTTGAGATATTCGATATCTGAATTATCAAGAGACTAGTATGAGCTAGATGGGATATCAGGGGGACTGGGAGTACCTTTTTCTAAATATTGTTGCATGAGCGTCTCGAGGAGCTGTTCTATTTCTTCAATTGCTTCAATCGGCCTTTGTCTCTTGGATGACTGGTGAGAACTTGTACAAGAACCTCTAGGAGCATTGGCAGAACATGCTAGAGTATTGGGTTGGGGTAGATACCCAAGCTGGAATGATGGATCTTTTTTGTCAAGACCTAGATTGAGTGCAAGTTGTAGCCTAACATAATCGAAAGGATCTTGTGACAGTGGACCTCTCTACGAATCTTGTGATAATGTAGCTGAATCCTGTGACTTTGTTGATGATTCAAAAGTGTCTGGTATATCCATTATGTAGTATCGCTGAACGGGTTATAAGATAATCATCATAATGATCCTAAGAAATAGGGACATCTTCTGTTGACTGTGTCTCTAGTGGAATGACTTGATTACATTGGCACAGTATCCTCTGTAATTCTCAATACTATTAAGGATAAGCTGAGATTTTACAAGGGAGTGTTGCAAAAATCTCATTTGAAATAGATTGGGGTTTATATGTGGATACTCCAACATCTGCTGGAGTTTTACATATATCTCTACTAGGTTGAACAAATACCCATGGCATGAAAAGTAAAACAATCACGTAAAGTTCTGGGTTAGGCATGCATGCTCTGAGTTGGGCTTGCAAAATACTTTTTCATGCTCCTAATGGTTTAAACTAACTAAGCATTTCCCCAAGACATTTATACTTGGTTTGTCCTTCAATAATTCTGCCGTTTATGAGGGGCATCTTGGTTGTTGGAAACTCAATGGCAATGATATAAATATTAAATAAATATCAATAAAACCACTTGAGTTTTTTTGGAATTTTTTTTTTGGGAAAAAAGTGAAAAGATGAATAAATGAATATTTTAGGTGTAATTCATTTGGTCTGAGGAGAAGACCACCATATCCACTAAAGATATGAAAGTAATATTTCCACATAAGTCTTCCAAGATTTTCAACAAGGATATCATCTTAGATATGCCCATGGATTTTTGGTGGGTATGAATATAAAGGCCATTTGGGCTTGATTTCTTGAGTTTTGAAACTGCCTATTGGATTTCTTATTACATACATATTTATAGATGTAGTGGCTGCAAATTCTTTCGATCTAGATAGAAAATCAGCAAGTACATTATTTTTCCCCGCAATATGTTTGGTCTCAAAGAAATACTTTTAAAACCATTCTGCCCATCTGAGAAGTTATAAATGTGGAATTTGCTTCCGCTTGAACTTCAACATTTGAGAGAATGAGCACATATCAATTTTCACAAGAAAATGATGTCCTATAAGATGGAATTCGAATTTTTTGATGCCATATTTTACCGTCAAGATTTCCTTAAACATAGAATGGTAGTGCATTTCTACTTGTGTGAATTTTTCACTCTTGTGTCCACAAACTCGTCAATTTCCATCAATTTCTTCAAAGAGAACAACAGCCCAATATTCATCACTGGTATCTATTTGTAGCACTCTTTTCCCTTTTAAAGGAATTTGCAATGGAGGAAGATGCTATAAAATTTCCTTAAGTTTGTGTATAAACTTAGTTTGCTATGGTCTCCATGGATGAGCACCTTTTTTTAGCATTTATTGTAGTAGACTCAAACTCGGTAATTTTTCGACCGAAATCCTGGAGATAATTTACAATCCCCAAGAATTGCTAAACTTGTTTATGAGAGAGATTTTCATTAGGAAATTTCTGCAATTCTTCAGCAATATGAGAACTTGGATAATAAGTTCTATCATTGAGATGCATTCCAAGAAATTCAATTTCTCTCTAGGCAATGATCATCTTTTTTTTGGGATAATATGATGCCATGCTTTCGTAACAAGTTCTCATATGGGTTGTAAATGAGGATATCGTCAATGTAAATTTGAGCATTGGCTAAGATGGGCTGGAAAATTCTACACATAGCCTTCTGAAATAGCAAATGAGCTCTTTTAAGGCTAAAAGGGAACACTGTCCACTAAAAATGTTGATTCGAGATGCAATATCCAGTTTTGTATATGTCTTCAGAATGAATACCCAATTACCAAAATCCAACTTTAAGAGCAAACTTGGAATATACTTTGGCTTGAGAATAAAGAATTTTGATGTGGTAGAGGAAATTTATCATTCTACAAGAATTAATTGAGAGGCTAATAATTGATAATCAGTCTCATCTTTTCTCTGTTCTACTCCACTTGTTTGTTGACATAAAATCCTTCACAAGCCCATTAAGAATCTGAGGGCTCGATTAATCCCAAATGAAGCAGATTCCAACATTCTTTTTAGGCTAAAATCAAATGTTCTGGATTCATTTCAAAATGACCAGCTTTAGTGGGATTGGCATCCTTATTTTTCTTAAAAGGAAGATTGATGAAGAAATCTGGATTTTTCCACAAAGGGTTGGAGTATCTTTAGACAAACTCTGAATGAGAATCTACACAAGCCTCAAGAAGGGTTTGCAGAATTAGGTCTAGAATGCTCATTTGAATAGTGAAAAATCTTTGAATGTCTACAAATTTCTGAAATTATCCCTTGAACCGTAGTCTATTTGGCACAATTATGAATTTAGAAATTTGTGTAAGGATATCCCAACCAATAATGATATATTTATCTAGGGAGCTCGAGCCAGGGATTTTAGTAGTGATTGAACACTGGGGAAAGAATTGTATGGTGATGGATTTGCTTCGTACTCTTGTAGCAAAGGTATCTTCAAAAGCAGAATTAAAATACTGAGTATATGGTGTCTGTTATTTTTTTGAAAGTATCTTTGTGTCAAGAATAGAAGCACTAGCTCTAGTGTCAACAAGGGCAATGAGAGAAATAAGTTTATCATACTTAGATAGGTATACTTTTACACGAAAATACGAAAGGATAAAGGAAGTATATGTATACAGATCTTAGATTGTGGGAGGTTCAGAGAAGGAGGATACATCTTCTTCTAGTTCTCTTGACGAATTTTCAGTATCACTAGTTTGTGACTATGTTTGGATAGCACAAACAATGTGCTTGGTTGGTTCATCTTCCAAGGAGAAAACCGATTCAACATCATCATCCTGAAGTGATACTTTAGTTTACTTTTCTATCTTTTGGATTAAATGGGAATTTCTTCCTTTAGCCGCTAAGCAGCTTTTAGCAAAATGACCTTTCTTGTCGTAAATGTAACACCTATCGAATTTTCTACGCCTTCCAGACGAGCTTCATTCATAGCATCTTTTTCGTAAGAATCAGTTATTTGCGCTTCTTCTTGTAATGTCCTAAGGAGAGTCTTTTGAAGTGTCTGCGTTTTTTGCATCGATCTCCACAAGAAGGATCATTACAGGAGTCTTTCTTTGAACACTTGATTCTTACCTCAAGCCTTCAACAAGCCTAGTCAAGTTCCTTATTGCTCTTGAGATAACTTATGAAAGCCTTTCTTTGGATGCAAAGATCATCAAGAGCAAGACATATCTCTTGCTGAAGTTCCCGAAGAGGAATATTGGCAACAACTTGCTATTTATTTTCAATGGATCTTTCCATCATTTGGCTAATCTCTTTCGGAATAAAGGCCAAAAATACTTACTAAAGTTCCCCAAGAGGAATATGGCGACAACTTACTGTTTATTTTGAATGGATCTTTCCATCATTTGGCTAATCTCTTTCGGAATAGAGGCCAGAAATACTTACTTCAGGTTGGGATTAGCTCTAAGAGCATAGAATAATTTGAGCATTTCTTGGAAATGCCTATTAAGATGCTTTCTCCATAGATAGCAGCATTTTCTTTCAAAAAATTCTCTCCTTTTAAGGTCAAGGAGATCTTCTCATTTACCAATAAAGAATTGGTGGATAAACTGGATCACATGATGAAAATCTGTTTGGAGCAAAAATGTCATTTGATCATGTCAGAATTAGATCTCCATCAATCTTTTAAGCTTTGAGTGAATCTGCTTATTGATAAAGCTAGTACAAATACCTAGAGCGAGGTGAATATGTGTTTAAAAGAATTTTTGAAAAGTAAAATAAATTTTGAACAAAGTCTAAGAACCAAACACAATTTGATAAACAAGTCACCAGACTTCTGATAAATATTCAAAATTAGATAAGAGATGAAATAGATTTTTGCGATACTTAAAAAAAAAAAAAAAAGAGAGTCGGATTTAAATGAAAAGAATTAAGGGAAGAAAAAATTACACACGAAATCTATAGTAGTTCGGCTTAAATAGAGCCCATGTCCACTCTCCCACGCTGACAGCCTTCTGGCTGAAATTCATTATAGCATCAACAAAGAAGTGCAATTTTTCGAGTGCAAACACTCAATGGAAGATTCATTTTCTCTCACTAAGTCACTCTTCTTGTGATTTTCTCTCTTGAATACAATTTGCAAGAACCGTCGATGAAGAATAAGTGATTGGAACGGCTTCAAACTTTGGAATTTCAATTTTCATGCTCTATCTCAAATAGACTGAACAACCTCCTTAAATACTCTTCCACACCTCACTAGCCGTTGGCATTTTTCAAAGGAATTTCTTCTAATCAATCCATTGGACAGAATTGATTAAAGAAATCTTATAGCCATTTGAAGATTGAGATGAAAATCTATTGATTCATGTCACCCATACAATCAGAATCTAGGTTTCCATAAGTATTTACCTTCCAAAAAAGGAACTTGTCTTCAAGATTGATTTCATCAATTTGTGATTGATTCCATCAATGTATTTATAAAAGATAAGAGAGATTCTTCGCTAGAGAACTAGATATTGAAGAATAAATTCCTATTGTGTTCATCCTAAATCTTTGTCACAAGATCAATAAGTCTAAGTCTGATTTTATTTTCATTTTGGACATGGTTTCAATCTGGATTACGTTAGAGTGAGAAGACTTTTGGAATGAATAGACTTTGGCAAGAGTCTGCGGCATAACTTCAAAGGTATACTATTCTTCAAAATAAGAATAAGAATTAGAAAGTTTTGTCAACTTCAAAACTTGGTATGAGTTTTCTCAACACTCACGAACTCTGTTAATATGTCATACTGATATTCAACAGAAAGTGCTTTAGTGTTGAGCCAAGCATGGAATTCCTGCAGTCTATCTAGTCAATTGGAGTATGGAATGTCATCAAGTGTGAAGTAGTATTTTGAAGTTGAAGAATTATGTCCAGGATTTGAATTATGAAGATGTACTACTTTTGGCTTGAATGAATTTGATTCCATTTCTGCTTCGGGAGGATTAGCCATAACGATAGCTGGTGTACAGGATTTTGGTGTTTGTGGCTCAAAGGTTGAAGTAGGTTCAGAGTAAAGGGAATCCAATTTTGAGGCTAATTCAGAGGTATTTTGTTTGGTGGAATCAAACGAGACAATAGTTGGTATACTTTGTCTGCTTTGGTCTCGCAAGAAAGTCTCAAGTGGATTCGAGACCATATGAGCAGAGGGAGGTTGTGGAAAAGGTTCAAGGGCTGGCTTCTTTTCTTCACTAATTTTTCTTTGCTTTTCCATTTCTTTGATATGATTTCGAGGGGTTACAATATCCCTTTGATCTTGCCTTGGGGTTTCATTAATAATTGAAGCAATTGATGTAGCCTTAGAAGGGCCTACATCTCTTGGAATCATTTGCCAAGGTTGGGAAAATGGATTTGGAAGAGGAATAAATTTTCCATCCTGTAGGAGCTTAATTTGTCTTCTCAATTTTCCACTTCAGCCGTTTGGTCTTCAAAATAATGGTGAGAGACATATCTTCTAGATTCCATCCACTGAAGTCACTTTTAGAGTGTCTCAAGCAATTTATTCGTGACCAAAGCCATTTGATCAACTTTCTAATGGACATGATCAAGATGAGCCTAGATAGTTGAAAGCTTAGTATCAACTATATTGAGAATATTATTTTGAGCTAAGGCATTTTCTTATTGTCAATTCATAATAGATTCAACAACTGTAACTTTATTTTGCCTTCCATGGTCATTAATATCCATAGGATTCGGAACCTTAGGGATATGACGGAACCGACTATGAACATTTGTAAATTCTTCTAATGCTAGGAATGGGGCACTGGAATTAGACCTTTCCAAAGGTGAAAAGTCTAAGGATTGGAACATATATACAAATAGAAGGATAGGTGGTATATTTGGTTCTAGGGAACATAAAGACTAAGGTATTTTCGGCATTTCAAGAGAGAAGGAATTCTTTTTAACCCATTTGTAAATAGGTTTATAGAAGGGTGAGGCAACTGGCTTTTGGGGCAAGGGTTTCTTTTTGTGTGGCGACTGAGGAGGTGGAGGAGGTTTTCAAGGATTTTTGGAGGAGGGTGTGATCGATGTGGTCCGTATGAGACCATGAATTGATACTTTCCTCCATCTTCACCAAGAAGTCCAACGGTGGGGTCTCTATCAAGGTACCTATGGTAAAGTTTATCTTTTGATTGTTTTTTTTTTTTTTTTTTCTGGATGGCCTATCATCTTCTTCATCATTAGGAGGATTTGTGCATAGAGAGCACTGACAATCTAAATCCTAGAAACAGTATCCTATGCGGAGATCTTTATAGTAATGAATAGGTCGCCCCTCTTGGTCAAAAGACTCAATCATGGATTTTGGATCTAGAAGGCCTCTGTTGTTTGGAACATGAGCTACATAAGGTTGCATCATAAAAATAGTAGGAAAAATAAAAGATGTGGACTCTTCTTTTTCCTTAATAAATTTGATGACAACCGTGCCATCTTTCTTCTTAGTAAACTGAGACTCCGTGGATTAAATGGGTGTGGAGTCTTGGTGGATTTTTTCATAGTTAGTTACTCATGTGTCTGGGAATAACTTGACTAACTAATCTCAAGGGATCTATCTAAGAATATGGATACAAGAGGTTTGGTCATTATCCACCGAAATGAACATGGCATCTTTAGAACCAAGGAAGCTGAGGTTAATGGCATGATTATGGACTTGATAAACCATTTGGTAATGTAAGGTGGTAGCAATAGAATATGAAGTTTGAGGGGCTCCAGTAATATGTAGCTTAACCTTAAGAGCTGAGAGAAGTCGTGGATCTGCGAGAGTCATATTAAAATTCGAAAATAGTGTAACAAACACCATTCCTGTGTTGAGGGTGTTTTGGATGTATATTGGGCTTGGCCAAGTTGTGGACCTGTCGTGATCCGATCTCGCCGCCCCTCGAAAAGTTTAAGGTGGGAAAGGTCGGATTTATGGGTACTTTGATCATGAGAGTCTCCTCCACGAGATCGCGAGCTCTCCCAAGCTCATATCCCCGTGCGACAACGGATTTATTTATACGACCTAGGTTTTTAACAACCTAAAAAATATACAGGAGTCGCCACTAGCCTCATTCTAGGGGTCGGCTAGAAACCCAATCGAGGGTCGGGAGTGTTTCCTCGATTCCTACGTAACCAGATATCTAGGTTCGGGGACTTGGGTTACGCTAATATTGCTATTAGCGCCCTTTCGGCACCTAAATAGTATATTGTGTTTTTCCTAACGTGTTAATGCATTGCTTTTTATATTTTTAGGATTGTCAATTCTATACTAAATGATCATGCGTGGTGGATTACTTTTATTCTATTCTATTCCTAAGAAATGAAAGGAAAACAAACAATGAAAATGAAATTTGCAAGACATGAAGTAAACAATCAAGAGAAGCAGTTAAACATAATCATGCAAGTCTAAAAATATAAAAGAGAAAACAATTGGGAAAGAAAGGAAACCCGCAACTCGTTGGATTTTATACAATGCATAGAATCCGAGACATATATCGGAAAAAAAAAAAAACGAATATTACATAACAACGGTCGGAATGGAATCGACTCCACCATCTTCATGCCTTCTCTATCTTCAAGGCCCTAATCTAAACCTAATCTAAGAAATCTATAACTAGGTGCATACAGATGAAAGAAACAATCATCACAAATAAGAACAAAGCAATCGGGGTAGAATCCATGGATAATTGGCTCTAAAAAGCACAGAACCTCAAGCACACCAAGAAAAATCATTTTCATGAATAGAGTTTCCTAAGATGGGTTACATATGAATTTAGAAGAATTCAAGAGCACATAACAACCCATCGGAAATATAACAGGACAGCAAGACATCATGGCAAATCAGAAAATGACGCATGGTAATTGACTTGTTAAGTCACCTAATCAATGTATGAAAATTATGAAATTTGAACATGACATAGGGCTAAATGTGAAGAACAAATTTGGTTAAGATATTTCACTTTAAATCTATGTGTAAGAGGGCCACACAAATCCATTATCATTGATATGTGACTTGTCATTAGGAGCAAAATGCATTACAATTTCAGATGTGACACATTGATTATTTATTTAAACTAACAGCAGCTAGCCACAGACCAGACAACATGTCACAAGTAGTTTTAAGAAGACAGCATTCTCAGATTCAACATGCATATTTTTTTCTAAAAAATTCAAGAGCAAAAATATATCAATTGGCTAAAACAATCTACACAAGAATAGAGCAGCAATTATAGCATACTGATATTCACAAATGGAGTGTGTCATGAAAAGACATACGACTTCAAGAAAGCCAAAAAGAGCTTGGAAGTCAGAAATAAGAAAAGACAGCAAGCAAAGAAAAAATGATACTAAAGAACAACATAACTCTGGACATCTTTACAAACAAAAACACATAGATCTTGGATCGGTAGAACACAAATAAGCTACTGGGTAAAGTGATTAGCGTTAGAAATTGGATTGATGGTGGATATCTAATATCAATTATCAAACAACAGAACTTCGCTAAAAGAGAACAATAGAGCAAGACCATTCCACACGCGATATACTTTTTTTTGTATCATCAACCTCAAAATCTATGCTTAAAAGATCATAGGAAAGTGGCAAACAATCAAGCCCACGCAAAAACAGAATATGCATTTCTGACCAAGGCAAAATTCCAGATTTCAGAATGGATTAGAAAAAAAATGTTAAACATGGCAAATGATGGTTGATTCAGGCATGCAATATGTGATTTTAAAGCTTGAGATGCCTATTACAATTATCTAGAAGACATTAAGTCCTAATAACATCATCTACCAGCTCATTTTAAGGACCGAAGCATATCAGTCAAAATAGGCATACGAATTTCCACATCAGAGCATAACACAACAATTTTCCAGAATTACTTCCTAACTTTTAAAGAAGAATTCATGTGGCTAATGATATCAGATCGGGGTGTATTATAGCTCGTTGTAAAGCTAGTCAAACTATCTCCAGCTCTCATGAAGGCATCAAACACAGAAAACCACAACAACCAGCTCATATCAGGCCATTTGCACAAAATGTCATCTAAAACAGGGAATCAATCAGAACAGCAAAATTTCAAACAAGGTCAGGGATATTCTAGACATACTTGACCTGGGTAAATGATCTTCAATTATCACGAAATTTTTATTTGATATAGATTGGAACCTAATGAACAACTTTCATTTAGGCATCAATTTTAGAATCTAATCACAAAAAATCATGTGAAAATGGCAATCAACATAGGTCATTAAAGGCATGAAAATAGAACACTTAATCATTTACAAACTGTAGCTCCATTTTAACAATTGTTGAATCCAATAAATGCTGACCAAATCCAAGAGCTCTCGGCATCCATTACAAAATATCGAGAAAGAAGCAAAATCTATCCAGACATGCCCACATGTTGACACAATCACAATGTCTACACATTGAAATTAATAGAACTTGAAAAAAAAAAACACACACACACACACACACACACATTACAAAGTGCACATTCTTGTACCACATGAGGAGGTAGACAAAATGGCTCACAACAACCTAACCCAGTGGTTAACCCCGCACGGGCTTGGGGGAGCAGTTTAAAGACCTACTCAGGTCTTTTTTTACCAAGCTGCCATCATCTCCAAGATACCGGACTGGCAGTCATCAAGAGGCCAGTGCGGCAGAGCCAGGATCAAGCCCGGGAGCCATTACCAAGTTGGTTCAAGGCTCCCGACTGGTTATCATTACTGGGTTTATGGTCTCAGGTTGACTCCGATAGACCCCCAGTGTTTCACACCCCCACTTGGAAATTTTCCTGGGGGGATCCGCCGCATGGGCTTGGCGAGAGCCTTTTAAAGACTTGCTCAGGTCTACTTGGGCCTTGCTCCGGCTCAACCGACCTAGGGGCTTCGTTTCCCATGTTCTCTTCATTGCCGGGGAGCTCGGCTTGTTCCTTGGGTTTTGAGGGAAGATCCCTAGGATAAACTTCCATACCCAGTGGTTAAGCCCACACGGGCTTGGGGGAGCAGTTTAAAGACCTACTCAAGTCTAACTTGGGGAGGTCCCTCCTCGGCCCACTCAGGGGGCTTCTATTCCCCTTGTTGTCTTCAATCTAATACATTACTTGGTGTATAGATTGCATAGACTGCTCTTACCATACATTGCTTGCACTATGATATATTTTGAGGATGATTTTACTGTACTCCCTAAAGAACGGACTTTTCTTGTTTTTCCATGATCATAAGTAAGAGTTGGTAAGGTCTAAAAACTATTTGTAAAAATAATTACCAGTGACCTGATTTTCCTTGTAACAACTTGTTTCTTAAATTTAAGAAAATTACTAACCAATGTAAATAAAAATCGATAACTTCATAAGAAAGTCGATAAATTTAAAAAAAAATTGTAATTAACTCTAATGAGAATAAAACCTAAGACTAGTCAGTAACTTTCTAATAAAAGTTGATAAGTCACCCTAATTTAAGTCCATAATTTCTTGAAAATATTAGTAAATTTGAACAGCTAGAAAATTATGCAAAATGAAAGCCGGTAAATTAGTACGAAACTGGTAATTTGCATACTATTTTAAAAAAATACCAGTAATTTCTTAAAATCTTTCGTACATCATTAAAAAGTTACTTAGAAAAAAAGATCGACGGTTTTTTTTTAAAGCCAACACTTAGTGAAAGTCATAAGCACGGAAAAACAAAATAGAATTCGTATTTCTAAAGGTGGAAGGATAGAATTTCTTCGTACTTTGATTGTGATACGTTTATTCGGCTGATATTGTCATTAAGCGTTGATACACATCAAAATGCCATGGAGGTTTTGCTTCTGGAGCTGTTCAGTTCTACTTGTTTTGGGACATTGGCATGTAATTAGGAGCGTAAAATACAGGCCGGTCCAAAGTCGACAGAAAGATATTAATCCATGAGCGGTATTAGCATGATGATGTCAAGCACTTTTAGCCATGAACAGAAAAGGAAAAATGATGTCAAAGCGCTCGCTCCATACCATTTGTCGTTTAGGTATATATTACATTTCTTTTAATAATGCACGATCGTATGCAAACATTGATGATGTCAAGCACTTTTAGCCATGAACAGAAAAGGAAAAATGATGTCAAAGCGCTCGCTCCATACCATTTGTCGTTTAGGTATATATTACATTTCTTTTAATAATGCACGATCGTATGCAAACATTATCATGGACTAAGAACATGTACCTAGTTGTGTAGACCACCACAAATGGTGAGTCTCACATATTTCTTGTTAGATTTAGTAATTTGAATTCAACTTTTATGTTCTGGGTTCGTCCAATGCTTTGTTGGTTCCCACATATCACTCAAGAACCACTTGACCGGTTTGAATCTTTCGTTTACTAGAATGAGCAAACTCGAAATTCGGGAGCACATTAATCCAGCATTTATCTAGGTTTGGTCTTCTTTAAGGAAGCAAAACCATATGGAAAAAGGAAGAACCAAAAGCAAAATCTTGACCTTAAAACTCACAACTTGTCCTTGCTTTCTCACTCCCGACTCCTGCAGAGCTTTCTTCTTCCGCTGCAAAATATAACTTACAGATTTAAATACACCATAACTTGCTTGCTATGATGTGGATCAATGAAATGAATTGATTTTTACTTTTTATTTTTTCGGTTAATATAAATCAAAGGATTCATGCATTTTGACTTTTTATAAATCTGAAATGGATAAGTGCATTAAAAGCCCTAAAACTTATCATGAAAATGCAATTGAGTCCTAAAACTTTCAAAAATTGCAATTATGTCCTAAAACTTGTCACGAAAGTTCAATCAAGTCCTAAAACTTTTAAAATGTTCAAAAAAGTCCTAAAACTTGTCTTAAAAGTGCAACCGAGTCCTAAAACTTTCAAAAAATATAATCAATTGAATGACTTAGATTGAACCACTTTGATAAGTTTTAGGATTTGATTGCACTTTTTGAAAGTTTTAGAACTTAATTGCACTTTGTGATAAGTTTTGGGACTTAATTGTATTTTTTGAAAGTTTTAGAACTAAATTACATTTTCATGATAAATTTTAGGATTTTCAATGCACTTATCCCAATCTAAAAATCATTGAACTTTCACGACACTCGAACATTGACAGGAAAAAGTACATTAATTTCAATGATATGTTAAATTTTCCTTTTGCTTTTGCCTAAGTACTTCTGTTTAAATAGAAGCGTTGTTTTGCTTTTGTTTGAAGTGTAAGCAAAATATGCCCTAATGAACTTGAAGCAAGAAGAGAAACACTTTTCCACCAATGGTCAACGTTTCAACCTCACATGAAGTAAATTCCAAGATATTGGGCTTACATTAATTAATTAATTTTCTATTTTAAATAATCGAGTTAATGGATATTCCAATATTTGTTAAACCCTAAAATGATATGATTGAATTGGATATTGTAATCTATTGATAACGGGCCTAGTTGAGCAGCAGTGTAGGTAATTGTGTTCAACTGAAACCCGTAATGGGAAGAGCCCAGTTGACACGCTATTGATTAGGGTTTGCTAGGTCCCCTCTCTAGCCTATAAAAGGGTAGGTTATACCTATCAGTTGCTTTACTCCAATTGAAAGCTGCTATACTGAAATAGGTCATAGAAAGGAAAATCTGGCATTCCGATAGACCACTAGTTATCAGATTAATCTATTTTCTTCATGTGAAGCAATGGCTCAAATAGGTGCATTTTAATTCCGCTGTGTTTATTGATCTCGATGTTTTACAATCATATATGGATTCGATTCTTCTTGATTAATTAATTATTCACTCAGCAAGGGAAAATAAAGGAAACTCACACTTAAAAATCAAAATAATTAAAAGCCTTCCATTCGCAAGACTCAATCTGAGGCCTAGAAAATCGGGATCTTTCTATTTCTCTTCAAATCTTTATGAACATCTTCCTCCACATCCGGCATTTTTTAACAGTGCTTGCTTTATATTCCCAATACCGGTGACTTTCCTATTGCCAATAGATGTAAGAACTCATTTAGAAATTTAAGACTTTATGATTGCAACTCTACTAGAAAAATCATGAGGCTGAAAAAGCTATCATGGTCATTGGTTTTGGTACCTGTTTACACCCAAAAATACCCTTGCAAGCACGTGCTAGACATGAGGGGCAACAATTCTAAAATCGCCCTCGTTCCCATATGTGGGCTGTAATTTACATCAGCCCAACCTGTGAGTGGCTGTGAAAACAAAGGATGGTAAAGGATTTTGAGAATCCTTAGGCTGAATTTCGATGGATATATAAGTAAAGACATATAATTTCATGATGAAACAATTGGTTGCCACATGCCGAAGCTAAGGAACGTTGCTGAAGACATGATATTGATGGTGAATTTAGGTGGGAACAGTTAGAAGAACGCCAAACACGAGGAGCAGTTAGAAGGGGTGATTGGTTCCTAGGCGATCCAATTCCCACCCAAAACCGACAATCAGACCAACAAGACCTATTCCCTATTTTTGGAACCAAAGGAGCTTGTAATTGGTCAGGATTGGATCGATCAGTTCAAATCCAATTCCCACCCCAAATTGGGAATCAGACCAACAAGACCGATTCCCTATTTTTGGAACCAAAGACCGGACCAAAGGAGCCTGTAATCGATCAAGATTGGGACCGATCGGTCCGATTTGATTCCCGGGTGGTCCAAAGGAACCACTCACATTTGATTAAACAAATGTATAATACATGTTCAAGAGATTAAACTACTTCAGCACTCGTGTTCATTGACCACACTTCTCAAGCTTGACACCTGATTTTAGCACAAAGGCCGAAAAAAATATAAAAACGTGGTTAAAAGGGTTGGTAAGCTTGGCTTTTATAAGCAAACTCTCTTATGCTCTTTGCTATTTGTTCAATGTGGACTCTAGGGAGGGGTTTATCTTTCGCTGGCAAGGGGGACTAAGAGAGAGGGAGAGAAGGAGAGAAAGACTGAGCGTGTGAGACAGCCATAGAGAATTTAGTCCCACATCGACTGGTAGGAGAGCCAAATAAGCATGTTGCCTCCTTAAATAGCGAGGAACTGATCAAGGCTTCGTTCATTCATTAGCTAGCCATTGTGTTGTTCATATAACTTTAGCACTGAGAAAGCCTTAATTCGGGGTGAAATATTTTAGTTACTTATTTTTTAAGTAGTTATTTTTAGGGTTAGTATCATGAAAAATCCCAAACTAGTACACATGTAACAAATTTATCCTAAACAAATTTTTTGACCAACAAAAATCCCAAATCGGTATATCTTTTGACAAATTTAATACAAATTGGTACACTTGTGACAAATTTACCATTATTAGTTTTCGTTAAATTTTATTATTAAATTATTAAGTTAAATGATATGCGATAGTTAACTCGATATACTAATTTGAGATTTTATGCTCCGTTTGTCACAATTTACAATTTTTGTGATTTTTTGTGTGGATTAATCCAATTTAACATATGGTATATTTGTCACAAATTTACCAATTTTGGGTTTTTTGCAATCGAATAAATTATTTTAGGGTAAATTTGTCGTAAATGTAACAATTTAGGATTTTTTTATGGTCGATCGGATAAATTTGTCACGGGTGTACTAATTTGGAGTTTTTCATGGTCAAAAAAATAGTTTGGAGTAAATTTGTTACAAGTGTACCAATTTGAGGTTTTTCAGGGTATTAAGCCTTATTTTTAAGAATTAAGACAAGAATTTTTAAATAATTAATACTCGATCAGTCCTGTCTAGGTGGTCGGCAACCAGACCGAAGTTCCCCTATTCCAAATTAGTAGAACTAGGAACGGTCTAAGCACTTCTTGGTCTGGTCTGAGTGGTTCTTCTTGCTCACCCCTAGCAATTAGTCCTGGACAAGCGATAAAAATGTTGTAGAACAATTCAAAAACTAGATATGAATAAGGCGATTTAGCATTAGAGTGACTTTTGAAGAAGAAGTAACCGACCATTGACGGTTACCAAATTAGCTTATAAATATTGCAAGCAGTGCAACAAAAAACCTTCTGAACAACATACAAAATTACTTTATCTTGTTTTTATCCTTACTTAGCCTAGCTTAGCTGTAGTTTAAGATTCCCATAGTAGATTCAATTTTGACAAGTGTCTATATCCCGAGTAGTACTGTTGATTAGATTCTAGTGCTAACTCATTGTCCAGCATGATCGATTAAATTCCGATGTTGTGTCCTCAAATTCATCTAGGAATGATGTGTGCTAGGTATCGTTACCATTCTTTAGTGTTGTTGATTAGATTCCGACATTATATCCTAATATCCATCTAGGAGCAGTGTTACTAGGTGTCATCCTCATTGTCCAACATCGTCGATTAGATTCCTATGTTGTGTCTTGAGACTTAGTAGAGAGTAGCATTGTCTAAGCATCTTGATAATATCCAACGTTGTCGAAACATCTTCAACATTGTATAAACCACTTTAATATTAATGGGCCTTCATTATTATGTTAAAGTGAGTTTAGCAATATTGATTATCTTTGGTATTCACCTTGTGTCAAATCAATGACTTCTTTAGATTCGGGATTGTGTGGTGTAAGGTTTTGTTTGCATTTGACTCTATATTCAAAGCTAATATAAAACCCGAGTCTCCTTTAATAAAATCAAAATATAATACTTGTAAAAAATGTTTTGTTACAAATTCCAAAATCTACGAAATAGTACATCTAAGCAAGCTTCCAGCATGGGCAGGCATCAACCCCCATACATGGTCTTACGACTTTGTGGAGACCTGTATTTTTTGTAAACAGTCTCTCAGACTTGGTCACTACGACCCCCTTTGTGAGGAGACACCCCTTCTCCCGAAGTTACGGGGCTATTTTGAGATGTGATCCTTTTATAGAGTGGTAGTAAGGATGACTTATCTGTCAACTTTTCCACTATCACCCCCAAAAAACCAAACTCTACCTTATGTAAAGTTGCCATAGTACAATTAACCTCTAGATTTTTTTTTGAATTATATCAATATTTCACTCCTATAATTACTTATTCGTTGGGACACTAACCTCTGGGCAGGATAGATTTGAGGATGAGGAATTAGCATACATGTGAAATGTTTGGTTAACTCAATAACAAAAGTTTTGGGCCTTCTACCTCCACGTGGCATTACTTCGTCAGGCTTTCGCCCATGTATGGGAGTTAACACCTGCCCAGTGCCAAAAGATCAAGGAAGTTTGTGACTTGATAAAATGAGAGATATCCACTAGGGCAAAAATACTATAGATGTAAGATATATAAAAGGATTTGGTTATTAGTAGGGGTGATCGGGTCCAGGGTGGGTAGGTTCCAGACCTAGACCCTGTACCCGACCCTGTTATAATCTGTTCCAAATTTTTTGGACCCTGTACCTGACCCTATTTGCATTGGACCCTGTATCCAACCCATCCTATTTTTCCAGTCCGGTTCCAAGGTTAACCTTGTTTATAGTAGAACCTGTTTTGCAATTGCCCATCCTATATGACTTCGAATTTTATATTAATACATGATAAAATAATATAATTATTCTAATATATATTGAAATATTAAGCGTAATTAATAAGTAAATTTCTACCTAATTTTGTATGTATTAGCCAAACTCTAGGTGGTTCACCTGAGGTTAGGTAATGATAGCTTGGCGAATCCACTGGTTTTTTTTTTTTTGGGATCACTCGGTAGGAGGCCTTCTTCATTTCTTGGAAAAAAGAAACACAAAAAAAAAAAAAGGGAAGGAAAAGAGGAGACATGGGCAACAAAGAGAGCGGTGTGAGGGAGACGTGACAAGCCAGCAGGGGAAAAGAAAAAAAAAAAGAAAAAAGAAGAAATAGAACAGTGCATTGTTCATCTTCTTCACAAGCTCCCTCCACATGCCACAGCCGTCGACTACTGCACCTGCGTCGCCATGGCCACACCACTGCGCCACTACTGGAGCCACCTCACTTGCAAGCTCGCACCGCTACTTGTCGCCCCTGCTATGGCTACGACGACCCAACACCTTTGACCGCCCGAAGCTCCATCGCCGTTGCCCTTGCCCCTGTGAAGCCGCCACTGCACCAGCACTGCCGCTCGGCTCCTCGTGACACCAACAACCAGTGAAGCCGCAAGGTTGACAAGAAGGCATACAACCTCATTCTCAAACATAGGAACAAATTAGGGGTTTGAACTTTTGGGTTGGCTTACAAACCGGTTCTCAAACCAGTTCTTGAACCGGTCCGGTTGATTTGGTTCCCGGGTGGGTAATCCCTCGAAACCGGTTCCCGAACCGCTTCAAACTGGTTCTGAATTTTGGGAACTGGTTCCCGGACCAATTTCAACAAGAATGGGTTCCCGACCCTATTTTTCGAGTGGGCCAGTCCGGGAATCGGGTTTACCCGATCCGGTTGCACACCCCAAGTTATTAGTTGTATAGTTATTAGCTCACAGTAGGGGTCTATCCATTTTTTTGGAATTCTATCCTATCCTATAAAAAAAAAAAAAAAAAAACAACGAGTCGCACACTAAGCATAGCAATTATATGAAATCATCAATCAAATTTTTATTCAATCCTATAGAATCAAGACAATATGCCTAGTCAATTGGAATTGAGAAAATGTCACAGGTTCAAATCCTGTCATCCCTAGCTATTACTTCTCGTCTAAGTGGTAACGATGATTTATTTTATTTATATATATTTTAGAATTATTTTCTTTTTTTGTTTCTATATATAATTTATATAAATATATTTCTTTTTGTTATTATTACCATTGAAATAGCATCCACACAAGGAAAAGCACTTGTCATTCATTGGTTATTAAGAGCATCTCAAAAACGTTCGAGACAAAAAAAAAAGGATTGATCAAATTCTATTGAGTTTGACTCATAATGATCATTTATCAAATAATGACTTTATCAAATGATTGAATAATTGGGAGCAATTAGACCCCAAAAAATGGACAAATTCCTTTTCTTAAGAACACATACAATATTCGTCACTACAAAAGGATAATGGTAACCCCCATTAACTACTTCATTTATGAATTTCATAGTAATAGATATACATGACCCGATCAATTCGATCAGGCATTCGCCATCTATTTTCATTGTTCAACTCTTTGACAATATGAAAAACGTTAAGCACAAGCAAAATATGCAGTGACCCATTTAGAAGTATCAATGAAATCTTCCTCAGATGTAGGAATAATAAGACCTCATAATAGGGGAATCTTTTGTTACAATAGAAGCAGAAGTGATGTGGATTATTCAAGAATCAAAGTCGATTTGCTTTATAAAAAGAAGATATCATTAAGGTGGAGAGCTGAACCAAAAATTCTCTTTCTTTATCATTAATCGAATCATTGTTTGTGACCCAGGATTTTATATTATGGTGTCCTACGCATAGAGGAACCACAAACCGTGTTGGATTTTTCATTGCACACGGCTTTCCCTTTGTATACATTGAAAACCCAATGCCTTCCCTAGAAAGGACTCTAAGAAAAATGGAATACTTAGTCGATTGACCCTAACTTAACTCTTACTACATAAATATTTCATTAAAAAAAATGAATGAATTTTTTTTTTGTTATCTCTTCATTATTTAGGGATAATTTGCATTTTCATGATCTCATAGACAATCATTCATAATTGGATTTGGTTAGACAATGCGTGGTTGGTAAACAAGGATCGGTTTTTTAGCAAGGTACGGAATGTATCGTCAAATATTCACTAGAAACAATGGTATCTCCAATTATAGCCCCTCTAGGATGTAAAATATATCTCTTCTCACCATCCCCATAGTGTATGAGACAAATGGATGCATTTCTATTAGGGTTGTATTCTATGCTTATGACTCTACCATTGTCTTTTTCATTCCGTACTACTTTTTTTCTATTTTTTTGATACCTAGTATCAGTACTCATGTTGAGGTGAAATGACAATAAAAAAAAGAAAAGACAAATTGTGGTTAGGAAGATCTGGCTAATGTTCTTCGTGGCATTCAAACTGAATGACTCTATGAAATTACGTCGATACTTCTACATATTATGGAATGTCAATGAATTAGATTCACAAGAAACATGAATTCTTAGCTTTTCAATACAAAGTAAAGCATTTAGGTTACCTTAACTGCAAGGAGGGGGATGCTAAAGGCAGGGCTAGTGAGTGGAGAGAAGTCGTACAAGGTAGCCGTACTGGAAGGTGCAGCTGGATCACCTCCTTTTCAAGGAGAGCTAATACTTGGTTTGACATTGTTTTACACCCAAAAAGAGGCGAGCTACATCTAAGTTCACCTTGGAAATGAAAGTCCTCTTTCTTTTTTGGACGGTGAAGTAAGACTAAGCTCATGAGTTTATCATCCTAGGTCGGAATAAGTTGATAGGATCCCCATTTTGATGTCTCCATGATTCAAAGGCTGTACCCATGGGATAGGGATAGAGCAAGTGGAAAAAACAGAAGATTTCACTGCACAAATCTCCTAGGAAATGAAGTCATAGGCACATAGGTTCAGAGCCAGAGCAACTACTCCAAAAGCTAAAACTTGAGAGAGAGAGAGGGAGAGAGAGAGAGAGGAGAGAGAGAGAGAGAGAGAGAGAGAGAGAGAGAGAGAGAGAGAGAGAGAGAGAGAGAGATTTTTTTTTATAACCCGAATACATCTTGTATGCATAAGACTATCATATAGAATATCTTTCGTTTCTAAACAATGAAGTAAGACCAAGTTCATGAACTTATTATCCTAGGTTGAAACAAGTTAATAGGATCCCATTTTTGACATCCCCATGCCCCTCTAATGAAGAGGTGAAATGCATAGAGATTGGAAAAGACACCAACGGCAAAAGCACTTTGCTAGGCCAATACTAACACTGAGAGATGAAAGCCAAGAGAGCGAATGGGATTAGATACCCCAGACCCTCTCAGTCACTATGAATGTCCCCGATCAATACAATGGGATGTGTCTATTTATCAATCTCTTCACTCGAAATGGAAGTAGGTTTGAAAAATGATCTTAGCTAAAGATGTGCGTTCACGAGCCCATGCTAAAGTTTCAATCAATTCCTGCCAATATCCATGCCAGGAAATTAAAAGATTTCGTTTTTTCACTTTACTTCATTCAACAAAAAAACATCTATCTATATATGGGTTCATTCAATTGGTTGTGATACAAACGAGAAGTCTCTTTTGGTTAAAAAAGGGGATAAGTACACCAATGGTGCCATAAGTTGTGTACGGCGCTCACTGTGGTGCCAAAAGTTTCTGCCGAATCACTTAAGTGCCAAATCGGAGGAAAAACGATCACTTTGGTGCCACGGACGACAGATTCCGACCAAAATGATTACGTGGATTTTATATTTAAAAAAAAATCGAGAAACCTTTTAAACGACGTCATTTTCCGTCTTCCTTAAGAAAATGACGTCGTTTTGCCATCCTACGTGATACCCTCACAAAAACGACGCCGTTTTGTTAATTTTATTTGGAGATTGAAATTAGGGTTTTTTAATCCGCCATTGCTCGTCCACCGTCGCTTAGCTGCCGTCCCTTAGCCACCATCGCTCAGCTACCGTCCCTCCGCCACCGTCACTTGGCCGCCGTCCCTTGGCCACCGTCGCTCAACCACCATCCCTCAACCTCCATTGTAGTTGCTTGCCACAGCAAGACAAAAGAAAGAAAGAAAAAAAAAAACGAACAGAAAATCCCGAGAAAGAGGGAGGTGTCAACGATGAGGGCGGAGGAGGGGATGGCGGGGCCATGGCCACCGCCTTCATAGCAGCTGGCTTCACCGACAACCTTCGTGGCATTCCTACCATTGGCTGGATCGCTCGTGCTTCTGGGGATTCTTCGAGCTCGCGTTTCCTCTGCACCCAACGATATTTCTTGGGAAAAGGCGGTGGTGAGGCTGAGATTCGGGGATTTGAAAGGTTGATAAGGTGATTAAAAATGGGGGAAAACTACTGGGGGAGGGCGGAGGCGAATGCGTGGTTTATTTTCTAGAAAATTACTGGTGTTGCTGGTTCTTAAGATAGCTAGTATAAGCACCTAGAGGGGGGTGAATAGGTGCACAATCAATTTATTGAAATACGGAAACAATTCTTGGCAAACGATAGAAAGGTAGTTCACTATTGATTGACAAAATGAAATACAATCAAAGTAAAGAGAGTAAGGGAGAGAAAATTGAACATAGGGTTTATAGTGGTTCGGCTTAATCCAAGCCTATGTCCACTCTTCCACACTGACAGCCCACCGGCTGGATTTCATTATGAACAAAAGAGAAGTTACAGCACTCCTTTTCCTTGATTCCACAGTATAGATGTTCTATCACACTTCCTCAAGGTTTCTCACAAATATAGACTCTCTTTTGTATACAAGTATTCACTCAAAGGAATTGTCTAAACAACAAGGAGCTTCAAACTTTGGAATTCTTCTATCACGCACACCTTAACAACTTAGAACGTCTTCCTTATATACTCCTTTATGCCATCATACCCGTTGGCACTTACCAAAGGAATTCCTCCAATCTACCCGTTGGACGGAATCAATTAGGAAGATCATTCGAGCTATTAAAGGAACGTGTCGATAGCCCATCAATCATGTTCGCCCATACAATCAGGATCTCGGTTTCCATAAGTAGAACCTTCCAAGAATATTTAGGCAATCATCGATTCCTTAATCTTCGAGTCAATCACGATCAATCAAGGAATTCCGTTGTGTCTTTTCCAATCACGAGATCTTCTCCAGTTGATAAGGTCAAGCCCTTAACGAAACATCCAGTTCTGGATAACCTTTCTTCAACTGATTAGAGACTGTCAATGAGGATAGACTTTGAGTCTTGAGTCTGGCTGTCCGGAGGTCTTCAGACTTTAAATAACAGAGTTTGCAAACCTTCAGACTAGACTGATAGAAACGTTTTGTTAGCTTCAAAACACTTCAAGAAGATTTCTCCAACAATCTCCCCTTTTTTTATGGTGACAAAACTTTCCTGCAGATTTGGACAACTTGACCTGCAAAACATTTCTCAAACACATATGCATATCTTATAGAGATAAATGGCTAAAAGAATAACACTAGAATCTGCAACCACAGAAAATAGTTAGTCTAATTATTGATAAAGCCATCCATAAGATACCAATGATAGTTAATAAAAGCAGTCAAGTCCAAGTCTAGTTCAGTTTTCATCCAGACACAAAGACAAAATCAAACAGAGTTCAAACATCAAAACAATCCAACAAACAGTCCAACAAACCACACGATTAAAAATCAAGTTGTTCAAATCTTGCATCTCTTCCCCTTTTTGTCAGCATTTAAAAAGGTTGAGATGAAAATGAAGTCAAGATTGCTTGGGAACACGGACAAGCTGGAAATCTCCCATAGACTGAATGATGTCTTCCAGCCTTTTCAAGTCTTCCTTCAATTGTGCAATCTCCTCACCCTTGGCATTGGCCTGAATCAGAACAGAGAGGGCTTGGATTTGATCATTCAATGAACATGAGGAAACTTGACCCGCAGTTTGCAAATTTTGAACCTCGCATCCCAAGGCATAAATTTGACCTCGCATTTCCATTAGAATATCCATGATTCTGCGAAAATCGACTGGGTTGTCGGTCTGCGTACTAGCTTCAGCACGTTATGTAGATGATCGCATATCAGAATAATCTCGCAGGTTTGGTGATGAAACTTCATGACCTTCTTCTGGAAATTGAGAGGCATAAACATCCTCTGGTTCTGCAGGTGATCAACTGACTCCTTCACTCGCATCAGGATATGAGGACTTCTCTCCTTTCTCTTGATCTCCCCCTGTTTCCATGCCTACAGGTGGAGAGGATTGTTCCTCAGGTTCTCCTTCTTCTCGTCTTTCTTCCTCAGTTCTTTCCTCCTTTGTTTCTTTTTCACCAATTGCTCTTTCTTCTTCCTTCTCTTCTTCTTCTTGACCTTCTCTTTCCTCTTGGCCTTCTTTCTCATGATGTTCCATGGACTCTGGAACAGTGCGACTTAGCTTCTTCAAAGCTATGGCCGAAATGGTAAGGTCATCATCTTCTTCATCTTCCACAACAAGAGCTCTCCTTTTTTGTTTTGAAGCAACCAATGGCTCTTTTCCTTTCCGTTTTGAAGAAGAGATTTGATGAACTTTGACTGGAGTCTTCTCCTTGAATTCCTCCAACTCCTTGTTCAATTCCTTCAGACGCATTTTGGTCACCATCTTTAGTCCTACCACCATATGATCGCACGATCGAATACAAAAGATTTGCGGAGGTTGAATATTCAGATGTCTAAATAACTTCGTCACAAGGCTTGGGTAAGTAAGTTGACCTCTGTCCTTCATCATCTCTCTATACATGTGAAACATGATAATGTGAGGGAGAGAAAATCTTTTCCCAGTGAGGATGGCATACATCAGCTTTGCCTCTGAGCTTGAAACATCAGTCTTGGAGGTTGATTTCGGTCAGAGGCAATTGATCACAATCTTGTGAAGCAAGATGTTGAATGCTCTCATCCTCAAGTAGGTGATCTTTTCCTCTGTTCTCCTGTCCTTCACCAGTTCCAGTGTGACTCGAGCAATGGAAGCTTTGATCGGTTGATATTTTCCTCTTTCAACTCCTAACACATTTGCCAGCATATCCATATCGACAACATAGTCTTGATCTTTAACACTGAAAGAAAATCTATTCGCATCCAAAAAGCTAAGATTTGACTAGAAATATGTAGTTAGTTCAGCATACACCTCTGTAGTGTCGGAGCAGAACCTTTCAAGTTGAAGATAACTGAACTTCTCCATCAAGTTCATATTCACAGCATCCAGGAAGTCAAAATCCACACTTCTAGGGTTTATTACCCCACGCTTCAGCAATTTCAAGTACAAATCCTTTTGTTCCTTCGATCTGAACAAATCTCCCATTTTTCCTCGACTTTCAACCGCAATACCCATTCTCGGTTGAAATTGACTGTACAATTTGTCATCATCATTCCCATCTACAGGAATCGGTCCCCAATCACGAGGATCACTTGGAATATTCGCAAGAGTTTCCTCAACCAACCTTTTACGAGCAATTCCCAAACTTTCCATTCTTCGCAGGAAGATATATTCATTCCTATATCCTTCATCTTTAAGAAAATCATCGACATATTTCAAGGGAGTACGAGTTGCTTTTAAGGCACGATACAGCTTATAAATAGTAGCGAGCTTTTGAACTCTTACTGGATCTGCATCCTCAATGAGTTGTTTCTCTTGTTGATGATCAACGCCTTGAGGACTAGATGGAGGAGAATGACGCTGCTGAGAATATTGTGGGCTCGGTTGCTGTTCTAGAGACACTTCTTTTTCGGTGAGATCAAAGTGCGTAGGCCCTTCACTCATTCGCCGTGGTCCCCTTCTTGCAATTCTCGAAGACTTTCTTGAAGATGACATCTTTCTCAGTTTTTGGAAGATTCGTTGCTTGACTTTTCCAAGAAATATGACAACTTTTTGAAGATTAAACAAGGGAAGAAAACGGGAATGGAGGATCGATGCTTTCTAGGGTTTCTGAGAGTAAAGTGAAGAGGAATCGACAGTGCACGATCGGTTTTAAAAGAGAGATAAGCGAACTGTCACAAAGGAAATAAAGAAATGCCTTTTCAAAATAACCGTCTTTTTCCGCGAAAATAGTCATTTCAAAAATAACTTCCTTTTTGAAAATGAAACGATGCAATAAATAAGTCGATTAAATATAGCAACAATTTAAACATAGTCTAACAATCGTACCTCTTCAAGATAAGATTCAAGAGAGAGAGAGAGAGAGAGAGAGAGAGAGAGAAAAAAAAAAAACTTACAGTCTGATGGTTGTACCAAGACTAACTTACAGTTAAAGTCTTGTATGTCTGAGTCTGAAAGTCTTTAGATTTTGATCTCCTCATACTTTAAAATGTTGAGTCTGGAACAGATGGTTTCAAATTGATTTTTCTCCAAAGGCTTTGTGAATATATCCGCCAGTTGGTTCTTTGAATCAACATATTGGATTGAAACAACTCCATTTTGAACATGGTCTCTAATAGAGTGATGTCGAATCTCTATATGCTTTGCTCTTGAGTGGAGAATTGGATTTTTGGTGAGGTTGATAGCGCTGGTGTTGTCGCAATTAATCTCCGTGCATGAGTCTTCAATTTCAAAGTCTCTTAACTGCTGTTTTATCCACAGAATTTGCGAACAACAACTTCCAAGAGCTATATACTCTGCTTCTGCTGTAGAGAGAGCTACTGTACTTTGCTTTCTGGAAAACCAAGACACTGTCTTGCTTCCAAGTAGTTGACAAGTACCCGAGGTGCTCTTTCTATCAACTCTGCATCCAGCAAGGTTTGCGTCTGAATATCCAAAAAGAGTAAAGTCTCCCCTTTTTGGATACCAGAGACCAAAGCTTGAAGTTGATGAAACATATTTAATAATACGCTTCGCAGCAATCAAATGAGATTCTTTTGGGTCTGATTGAAATCTGGCACAAATGCAAACACTAAACAGAATGTTAGGTCTAGAAGCAGTAAGATAAAGAAGTGATCCAATAATACTCTTGTACAGCTTTTGATCGACTTTCTTTCCTTCTTCATCTTTGTCTATCTTCAAGGAACTTGACATTGGTATGTCAGTCTTTTTGCAATTGTCCAGTCCAAACTTTTTGACAAGATCATTTGCATACTTTTCTTGATGAATGAAAGTTCCTTCCTCCAATTGTTTTATTTGAAGTCCAAGAAAGAAGGTTAACTCACTCATCATGCTCATTTCAAATTCATCCTACATAGTCTTAGAGAATTTCTTGCACAAACTTTTATTAGAGGATCCAAAAATGATATCATCGACATATATTTGAACAAGTAGAAAACTTTTGCTTTCTCTTTTAATAAAAAGAGTAGTGTCTACTTTACCTTTAACAAATCCATTTCGAATTAAAAACTTACTTAATCTGTCGTACCAAGCTCGAGGTGCTTGCTTTAAGCCATACAAGGCCTTTTTGAGTCTGAATACTGAGTCTGGTTTCTTTGGGTCTTCAAACCCTGGTGGTTGTTCCACATAGACTTCCTCACGGATGAAACCGTTTAGGAAAGCATTTTTGACGTCCAATTGAAATAACCTGAAATTTTTATGACAAGCAAATGCAAGTAATAAACGAATTGCTTCTAACCTTGCTACCGGTGCATAAGTCTCATCATAGTCGATCCCTTCTTCTTGTGTGTATCCCTTGGCCACGAGTCTAGCCTTGTTTCTTATGACTTTTCCTTTCTCATCCATCTTGTTCCTGAAAACCCATTTAGCTCCAACAATTGATTTACCTTTTGGTTTAGAAGTCAGCTCCCAGACATCATTAACTCTAAATTGTCTGAGTTCTTCTTGCATAGCTTCAATCTAGCTTTCATCGGATAAAGCTTCTTCTATGCTTCTGGGTTCTATTTCAGAAATAAGAGCCACAACACTAGACTCTTCTCGCCTTTTGGATCTTGTGCGGATTCCTTCATTAATGTCGCCAATAATAAGATCTTTGGGATGACTGGACTTATGCTT
Source organism: Eucalyptus victrix (assembly GCA_016097545.1). Lineage (NCBI taxonomy): Eukaryota > Viridiplantae > Streptophyta > Magnoliopsida > Myrtales > Myrtaceae > Eucalyptus > Eucalyptus victrix. The sequence continues at coordinate 3,148,739 of CM027840.1, read as the reverse complement.
CCAGTTGCTGGTTAATTTATCAGATTGATGGTCACTTCCTTCACTAGAATCTTCAACAGTCACTTATTACTAGTCCTTCAAAGTCTGAGTTGCTTTTTGAGATTTAGACTTTGTAGAGTCTAGAGCAGGTTCAGTCTCTTCGAGATGAGTTTGAATGGATTAATTTTGTGTAGAATCTTGGAATTTGACATTCATTGATTCTTCCACTGTTTGAGTCTTCTTATTGTAGACTCTGTATGCCTTGCTTGTGGTTGAATATCCAAGGAAGATGCATTCATCTGACTTTTTTTCAAACTTACCAACTCGATCATTTGCATTTTTCAGTATGAAACATTTGCATCCAAATACATGAAAATATGAAATAATAGGCTTCTTTTCTTTAAATAGTTCATAGGGTTTTTTCTAGAATAGGTCTTAGAAAAATTCTATTGATAATATAACATGATGTTGAAACTGTTTCAGCCCAAAACCGTAAAGAAATATTACTTTCAATTAAGAGAGTTCTAGCCATTTCTTGAAGAGGTCTATTTTTCCTTTCCACAACTTTGTTTTGCTCTAGAGTATAAAGAGAAGAGAACAAATGCTGAAAACCAGATTCTTCACAAAATTTGGCAAAATCTTGATTTTCAAATTCACCTCCATGGTCTGTTTTTATGCTTGAAAAAACATACCCCTTTTCATTTTGAACCTTTTTAGCAAATTTTTCAAAGTAAGAGAAAGTTTCAGACTTACTTGTCAAGAAATATACCCAAGTAAATCGTGAGTAGTCATCCACAATTACTAGGCAATATTTCTTACCTCCAATGCTCTGCATTCTTGTTGGTCCGAAGAGATCCATATGCAAGAGCTGCAGTACACGGTTAGTGGAAACTTGATTTATTGGCTTAAAAGAATTTCTTACCTGTTTTCCCAATATACATGGTGTACATAGATCAGACTTTTGGTATGATAAATTGGGTAGACCACGAACAAGCTTCTTTGCTAAGATCTTGGCTATCTGCTTCATGTTGACATGCCCAAGCTTTTTATGCCATAAGTTTGCTTCATCTTGGATTGAGATTAGACATTGTGATTCATCTGGTTTCACGTCCAAGAGGTAGATATTTCAATGTCTTCGACCCATGAATGACTGAGTGGAGTCTGTACTGGTTCCTGAACAAATACCCTCTTGAAAGTTGATTTTAAAACCAGCATCACACAGTTGACTGATACTGAGCATATTGTAATTGAGCCATTCAACTAAAGAAACATTGCTCATTGTGAGGTTCCCAATCTTTACAATTCCAAATCCTACTATTTTTCCTTTACTGTTTCCTCCAAATGATACTTTTCCACCATTCACTTGAACAATCTTTATGAAGCAATTTGAGTCTCCTGTCATGTGTCTCGAGCATCCACTATCCAAATACCATTTCACCTTTTTCTTGATAGCGACCTGCATTTAAAAAGAAACTCAAGTTTTCTTTGGTACCCATATTTTCTTGGGTCCTTTTGAGTTAGTCTGATATACAGTTTTTGCCCAAACTTTATTGACAGGTCTCCAAACCATAGGACATTCTTTCTCAAAATGATCTGCACTATTGCATTTTGAACATCTAAGAGCATTGCGACCTACTGGTTTTACAAAGATTCTTTCAAAATGATTTTTGTAAGCATTTCTTGTGGGTCTTTACTTAATTCTTTCTTTTACCTTAGGAAAATCGATTAAAGGAATAGTTTCAAATGAGTCATTCCCAAACCAGATTTATTAAAATAAGGTCTTTGAACAGAAAGTATTTTCTCTAGTTTTTCAGATCCTAGAGAAAATCTTTTGGAAATATTTGAAATATCATTTTTCAAAAATGCATTTTCTTTTGAAAGATTATCTTTACTTTCTCCGAGAGAGAAAACATTCTGTCTAAGCATTTCACTTTTTCTTCCAAAACATTCTCTTGTTGTTTTAAAGCAGAATTTTCCTTTTTGAGTTCGGAAATTCTTTTAAGAGAAGTCTTAAGACTAAAACATAATTCATCAATTTATTTTGAAACTTTAATAGGGATTTTGAAATTACTTACCTCAAATTCACTTTATGAATCCGAATCAGTCTCGGAGTTTGATTCTGAGTCTGATTGTGCCATTAGACATATGTTGGCATAATCATCATCACTATCTTCACACTCCGTATCACTCCAGGTTTCAGCTTTGAGAGCTTTTTGATACCTTTCAGTTTTTCCTTTCTTCTTCCTCAGAAGAGGACAGTTGGGTCTAATGTGTCCCTTTTTCTTGTATTCAAAGCAGACTACATCTTTGTTTGATTCATCATCTTCAGCAGACTTGGTTTGTTGCTTTTGAAAACTTTGTTTCCTTGAATTGAATCTTCTTCCTTTTCTATTCAGCTTTCTGAATCTTCTTATCATGAGAGCAAGTTCTTCATCATCCATGTTGTCTTCAAAATCTGTTACATCAGAGTCATCATTAGATTTTAATGCAATAGATTTCTTACCTTTAGGATCTTCATCTTCATTGATTCGTTCCACTTCATAAGACTGAAGAGTCCCAACCAACTCATCGACAGACAGTGGCATGATTCTTTGGGTCTCTCGGATTGAGGTCTTTATATGATTCCAATCCTTAGAGAGTCCACGCAGTAGCTTGTTCACTTTCATGGGATTAGAAATTGATTGACCTTGATTTTCAAAACCATTCACGATTTCTGTAAAACGACTAAACATGTCGGTTATAGATTCTCCTGGTTTCATTCTGAAGGCTTCGTATTGATCGAGAAGAATGTTGATTCTAGTCTCTTTCACTCGATCGGTTCCTTGATAAGTAATGTATAATCTATCCCAGACTTCTTTGGCTGTATCACAAAAAGATATTCTGTTATATTCAGTAGGTGATAAAGCACAATATAAAGAATAAATTGCTTTTGCATCAAAAGCTTGTCTCTTGATTATCTCTTCCTGACTCATTTCGCTGGACTCAACGGTGTCCTTTCCTCTTTCTGAGACAGATGCAGCTTTAGGAATGATTCCTTTTTCTACAACATCCCATTCCAAAGGATTATTTGATCTTAAGAATGCCTTCATCTTGTTCTTCCATATGTTGTAGTCCTTTCCATCAAAGTAAGTCGGTCTGGTGTTGCTTTGCCCTTCTACCAGCCCTGGAGCCAACATACTAGCCATGGATCTTTTACTCTGAAGTAAAACACTTCAAACAAAGTGAGTACACGAGCTCTGATACCAATTGAGATAGCTAGTATAAGCACCTAGAAGGGGGTGAATAGGTGCACAACCAATTTATCGAAATACGGAAGCAATTCTTCGCAAACAATAGAAAGGTAGTTCACTATTGATCGACAAAATGAAATACGATCAAAGTAAAGAGAGTAAGAGAGAGAAGATTGAACACGGGATTTATAGTGGTTCGGCTTAATCCAAGCCTACGTCCACTCTTCCACACTGACAGCCCACCGGCTGGATTTCACTATGAACAAAAGAGAAGTTACAACACTCATTTTCCTTGATTCCACAGTATAGATGTTCTATCACACTTCCTCAAGGTTTCTCACAAATATAGACTCTCTTTTGTATACAAGTATTCACTCAAAGGAATTGTCTAAACAACAAGGAGTTTCAGACTTTGGAATTCTTCTATCGCGCACACCTCAACAACTTAGAACGTCTTCCTTATATACTCCTTTATGCCATCATACCCGTTGGCACTTACCAAAGGAATTCCTCCAATCTACCCGTTGGACGGAATCAATTAAGAATATCATTCGAGCTATTAAAGGAACGTGTCGATAGCCCATCAATCATGTTCGCCCATACAATCAGGATCTCGGTTTCCATAAGTAGAACCTTCCAAGAATATTTAGGCAATCATCGATTCCTTAATCTTCGAGTCAATCACGATCAATCAAGGAATTCCGTTGTGTCTTTTCCAGTCACGAGATCTTCTCCAGTTAATAAGGTCAAGCCCTTAACGAAACATCCAGTTCTGGATAACCTTTCTTCAACTAATTAGAGACTGTCAATGAGGATAGAATTTGAGTCTTGAGTCTGGCTGTCCGGAGGTCTTCAGACTTTAAATAGCAGAGTCTGCAAACCTTCAGACTAGACTGATGGAAACGTTTTGTCAGCTTCAAAACACTTCAAGAAGATTTCTCCAACAGTTCTCCACTACTGGTGTTGTTGGTTTGGTGTTGTTGGTGTTGCTGGATCTGTTCGGGGAAGAAGACGACACAAAACGGCGTCGTTTGGGCATTTAGGGTTTTGAATTTGGGGGAAAGACGCAAAGCGGCGTCGTTTTGGTGTTAGTTAGCTAAAACGACGTTGTTTGAAGGCCTAAGTGATCTAATGAAAACTCTGGCGAGCCACATCAGCATAAGAAATTAATAAAAAAAGGCCACGTCAGATTTCCGGCCGATCAGATCGGCGTTGGCACCAAATTGAGTGTTTTTCAAAATTTTTGGCACTTAAATGATCCGACGGAAACTTTTGGCACCAAAGTGAGCGCCGTACACAACTTATGGCACCATTAGTGTACTTATCCCGTTAAAAAAGCATTGGAAAGTCATTGAAGTAGCTAATGACACACTTCTGAATGTCAAGGCCCAATTCATCCAATTTGCTCACCGTGGACAGCAACAAACCCGGTTTCGCAGCACAGCAGATCTCGATCCTTGTCTCCACGTCGAACTGAAGAAGACATGGCCCAAATTCTATACTTAGATTCCATGAACAAAAGATTAAGTCTGATTATGGGGCCTTGATCACAGTTTCAATAAAAATTTACCTTTGGTGTATTTCTCACCTATATCTAATCGGGTTTCATGTCTTTTACGATGTCCATTTTGTTCAAGTGATAGGGGACCGAATTGGCTGTGATATTGCAAGTGGTTGATCTTCTGGAGCAGCTCCTTCATGTAGTCAATTGTGTCAACTAGGATTGATGTTCTGTCCATTTGGCATATGACATGATGAGAACAAAACCACATTCAGAACTTTTCTGTAAGGCAAGAAGGTCAGCATTCAAATAATGACCCAAAAGAACTCCAAACGTGTACGCACCTTGCCGGTTTACGGGACGATGGATCTGAGCATCGAGAGCGAGTCGTTGAGCCGCTTCCTTCGCCTCCTCTTGGCCATTAAGTTCTTCGAGGGCTGTCCCCCCAACTTCTTGCTAGCCCGATTGTTCTTCACCCCTACGCACGGCCCTGCTGCGGAAAATACAGGAACCTGATTATTCGGAGACTCCATCGATTCTGGTTTACAATCTCTCTGCATTCCAATGGTCCGCTTAAATCATTTGCATGAAGAAACGTGGCTTCTCCTTCCTCCGTCATCACAGACAAGGGAAGTGTTCTTTCTTGAACTGGGAAAAATGGGGTGTCGTCACACGGGCTATAGGACGAACTGGTGATCCGTGGGAGCGAGATCAGTGAATCAAGGAGTTGGTGAGCCAAGGACTCAATGCTAAGTGGATATTGATGAAGTTCGGAGAAGATGTTCTAGTCTGGATGGTGTGTAGGAGGAGAGAGTAATGATTCTTGTGCCGAACAATAATTTGGAAAATGGGAGGAGGGAGATGAATTTGATGGTCATCAAAGAAATCATAATTCCAATCGCTTGAGAAGAGCTCGTTCAATTCCATGGGAGTAACGTTAGCTTCCCAAGGAGGGTTTCTCTCTTGATAAGCCAAGAATAAGTCTTCCTGGTATCCATGCCCACAAAGCTCCGTCCCCCGCAACAACCCCAACACCCCCACCCCCACCACCACCACCCCGGGGGTCTTCCCTGTGCCCTGTGTAATGCGTGTTGAGAATGCCAATTCTAATTGCACCAATGCGAATTATATTTAGAACAAAAGTGCAGTCTTTGTAGTTAATATATTGAGATTTATTTAAAGGGTATGTGCATCAATATGTATTCATTAGCAGCTAAGGGGCTGCATGGTAATGTTCTTTTTTTTTTTTTTTGTTTATGAACAGAAATTTTGTTTTTTTTGTTCCCAAGAACAAAAAAAAAAACAGAAACGCGTTTGTTTGCATTTCTGTTCAAAAACTATTTTTTTGTTCCCGGAACAAAATTGGAACAAAAAAAAAATTTACTTTTATGTTCCATAAACACTTCTTGAAGGGCTGAAAAGAACAAAAACGAAACAAAAGAACAGAAACGAAACACTTTTGATTCACCACCGTCTCTTTCGTTCATGCCCTACCCGAAACAAGCTCTCCCTTTTCTGTTGTCTCTCACAAGTTCACCACCGGCTGACTCTCCAGCGCCTCCCACTCAGCTAACTCTCCGGCGCCTCCCCACTCGGCTAACTCTCCGGTGTCGATAGCTACTACTCCTTCACCGGATGAAGCTTCTGAATCGAGGTAAGTTTCTGCTGCTCCTCCTTCACCGTTCGACGAGAGCTTCGGCAAGAGCCACCCCTTGCAAATCTAGGCGACAGCTGCTCGGGGCTCGAGCACGACAGCTCGCTCGAGCCAACACTTGCCCAAATCTTTGAGATGCTCACTCGAGTGAGCCCTCGTGTTCGAGCCCCGAGCGAGCGTTGCTTGCCCAGATCTGCGGCAGATCTGGGCAACAGCTGCTCGCTCAAGCTGCTCTGTACGCTCGAGCGAGCAAATCGCGAGCAAAGCCGATTTTTTCATAGTTTCTATGCATATATTTCCACTTGATCATCAATTATCAATCGATTCCGCCTATACTTTGAGCCAAATCCATATCATCACCCGAGCCTTTTCCCTCTTAATGGATTTTGGCAACTTAATTAGGCTGGGGCAAAACTATGTGTTTCTATATGACTATACATAGCGACCCTCTCCTACCAAGTGCAGCTGGAAAGTCTCAGAAAAACCCAGTTGACCTGATGCTGTCAATTATGATTAGGATTTCGAGATAATGAATTTGCATAAGCTTGTTTTTCGTCAAACAAACTTAGATAAAGTGGGTTAAGATAAAAAGATAGTTTTCTTGGTTGATGGAGCATGTTGATCTAGGAATTTTGATTGCTTCATGGATTGGCTGTTGCTCATATGATTGTCACTCGAACTCCTTTTTCCTTAAACCATGAAAGGATTCAAAATTGAATTTGTCTCCATTTTTATGTGCCAGACAATGTAGACTTGGGCACAGATTGTGGAAAATATTTTCGGGTATGCTGCCTCAGCATCATTGACCCAGGTATGAAGATGGGCTTTCTGCTGTTCTAGAGTCAACTTTTTTATGCTAATGGTTCAACAACACTGTTATGCACTTCTACTAAACACTTATATCGATCTTGTTTCTATCGTCTTCAGGTGATTCGGATATCATTAAGAGCATGCCTGGTGACTCTTAGGCTGTCGACGTCCTGATGCCATGAGATTTTGGTCTAGCATTCGTAGATTTATGGGTTTGGGCAAGGAGGGTGCCTCATGAAAAAGGCACTCTGTTGTTAACAGGGAAAATCTTAAATATCAAGCTAATGTGAGATGCAGCTATTGTAACCCATCTTTAGTTGTTTCATTTGGCATTGTTCTAATAATTCATTTTTCCAATACTATAAAGAGTTGAACCTTGTGCTTGTGTTTGTGTTTCTGAATCGCTCTACATCTCACATAATCAAAGAGGGAACATCTGTTGGCAACAAATTTAAGCTAGAGCTTTCCTGATCAAACTGCTGATGCTCAATGAGTGAAAGATCTGTTTGATATGTGTGGAGTTTTTTGGAAGGCCGTGTGATTGATTCAATCAGCCCTCTATGCATCTACATCTTGCAAGTGTTTCTAATTGCTGAATCTTCACCTTTTTTTTTTTTTTGGAGTTGTTGTGGCATCAATTGACTTCGGCAAAGCTGCCTTTCTTGCCGTGGTTGAATTGTTCATTGTTTCTCCTACGGTTAACTCGAGCTTGACCTTGATAAACCGAGTCCATGCTAGAAGGGTTTGTTCTTGTGCCTCTTCGCCTGTATTTTTTTTTTCTTTTTAATATCTTTTTCCCGATTTTTCTGTGCTTTTAGCTACGAGGAAAATCGAAACCTCGTTATTAATTAGATGAAGGCAAAATTTGCTCCCTGGAGGCTGCTTAAGTTCAGATTCACACGGCGCGGGGAATGAGAAATTTTTTTGAAAGTTTTTTCTTTTTGTATACTAAAGATTTTAGGTGAATCATTGTAAAAGTAGAATAAATATGGGGAGAAAATACAATAGATTGAAAGTAGTTATTTTTTGAGTTGAGCAATTGGATTGGAGATAGAATTTAAAATTAAATTGATGAGCATTTCATGAGAATGAGAATTCAATACCAAGTTTACACTTTATAAAAAAAAAAAAAAACCAATTGAGAAAAATTTGGTACAAACTTTACTTACAAAATTTTCTACTAAGTATGCACATATGATCATTTTCAGAATGTTTGTCTTCACTCACCAATAACAAAATTAAATTGATGAGCATTTTGTGAGAATGAGAATTCAATACCAAGTTTACACGTTATTTATAATAAAAAAACACTTTTTGAAAAATTTGGAACAAATTTTTTTTACAGTTACTAAACATGTTTCTGTTCTTTTTATATTCCAGGAACAGAAATTAAGTGCAGTTACCAAACGTGTTTATGTTCTTTTTATATTCCAGGAATATAAATTTTTTGCAGTTACCAAACGTATTCTTTTGTTCAAAAATTGTTTCTTGGAACACTATTTCTGTCCTTTGGAACAATTTTTGAACAGAAACGTTACCAAACACGCCATAAGTCTTTGATATTGAAAGAGTTTTGTCTTCCATCCAACACCCTCTTCCCCCATTCTATATCTGTGATTTGATGTCCTTTTCACCGAAATCTGAATCGTATGAACTATTGTTTATTTCATGTTGTTTGCCTGTAAAGTTTGACCCCCGCGTATATCCGTCCGAACCCAGAAAAATGGAGTTTGTGCTGTACCGGGACAAATTGTTTTATGCATCGATATACGTTGCCAATACAAAGAACCTAAGTTTTATCATTTTCTCATCTATCAAGGGTCCAGCAAATGAACAAAATTTCAAGGTAACACGATAATATTCGTCAATATCTGGATTTTTTTCTTGAATATTATCAAAGTTTATATTGGTAAGAATTCATAAAGACAATAGTCGTAAAGTTCTTTATCCGTCCTATTTGATATAATTAAACAAAAGCATGTAAGTATATGCTTATCTATTTCTTCTATTTATAATGATAGTAGTTGACTGACAGCCTGTTTGGTACAACTTTTTGAGGGGCAGTTACAATTGCAAAAAGAAATGTTCCTATATGTACGAAGCATTGGGTGAATTCTTCACACCTACAACGGGTGCGTTTGGGAACGCTTTTGGGGAAAGTCTTTAGGGAAATGCAAACACCTTTGAGTTAAATGTAGTTTCTAAAATGCAAAGTGTGTTTGGTAAAATTATATTTTGAAAGTCCATTTGAAGTACCTTTGTACAAAATGGTGTTTGGGAAAATTATATTTATAAAGCGCTTCGGTGATAAAAAAATTATTAAAAGAAAAATAAATAAAAAATTGACCGGAAGGGCGAGATGGCCGGAAAGGGCGGGTGGCCGCCGGACGTCCACCGAAGACCGCCGGCAAGGTTCGCGGACGTCGGGCGACCATTGAAGACCACCGGCGAGGGTCGCCGGACGTCGGCGACCACGAAGACCATCACGGAGGATCGCCGGACGTCGGGCGACGAACCGAAAACCATCGGCGAGGGTCTCCGAGGGTCTCCGGACGTCGGGCGACCCCGCCGCGACCTCGCCGCTCCCGGATCTGGGTCGTGGCGAGATCGCGGACCTCCGGCGACCGCCGCGACCAAGATCCGGGGCGGCGAGGTCGCGGGAGGACCTCGCCGCCCTCGGATCTGGGTCGCGGTGAGGTCGCGGGACCTCCGGCGACCGCTGCGACCAAGATTTGGGGCGGCGAGGTCGCGGGAGGACCTCGCCGCCCTCGGATCTGGGTCGCGGCGAGGTCGGCGACCCAAACCTTGCCACGACCCACGGCGATCGCCGCGACCCAGACGAGGCAGCGATTGCAGCACTCCCCGGCGACGGTCGCACCACTCCTCGGCGACGGTCACCTGGGCCACCGCAATCATGCCAAGCCGTCGGCGGCCGGCCGTCACTCACAGCTTCGAGGAACGTGTCGTCGGCCTTCAACGGAGAAGAAGATGAACAGTACAACAACGAGGGCGAAACCGGAAAAATCGAGAGGAGGATAGTTTTGGAAGAAAATAAAAAAAATGAACAGTACTGGGTTGTATGCCGAAAAGCTGAAAGCCCAAGGCACCCCTTCACCTGCCTTGGGCTTTCAGCCTTGGGAAGGCCAGCTTTGGCCTAATGGAAGTCCTAAAATTGTTCCCAAACACCCCAGCTTTAGCTCAAGTACCTTTAGAAGCCCAAAGGTACTTGGCAAAGCTGGTGCCAAACGCACCCAACATCCCTACAACTTTTGTAGCCTACCGCAACTTGCAGGAAGCTACGCTGCACACATTTGAGGTAGTGCATCTTAAAACACGTATGATCCAGTGGCCGCTCTTAACCGCACAGCGACGTCGCAATATAACCATAACTATACCAAAAAAATTAAGAGAATGTTCAATCCGAACAGGACAACAATCCCCCCATCCTAATCAACTGCATATGCTTTTGTTTTCTTGTTCTAGGTGAAGGAACGACGACATGTTTTCATTCGTATCTCACTTTTTAAACAGTCAAGTAGGCATATGATACCGACCAAAAAAAAAAAAAAAAATAGGCATATGATAGGGACCCCAAATATGAATTGGGCCTCAAGTACATCGCTACTTGCTGCAACTATCCATTATGTTTTATGTGCTGTGTTGGCTTTTTCGTGTAAGGTCTCATATCGAAGTCCTTCAAAGAATGAGATGCTGTTGGATATTCCTGATTTCAAACGATGCTGGTTGCCATGTAAGAAAATTTTGTGCCGGTGTCGTCAGGGTGATCACAAAATCATCAATTGCCACTTTTTATGTGGATCTAGATTGCTTCAAAAGAGTGCCAAATGCTCGTCCATACCACTGGCTATAAGCCTCTTGAGTGCCACTTTCACACCGGTTATATGTATTGCAATACTAGTCCTCTAGATTTTCAAGCGCACAAGAGCGAATATGTACGCCACATTGAATTTTCTCATGAAATATTTAATCAATATTTCAGAAATTCAACATCAATTTTTACAGTTAGGGACATTTCTTAGCATGATAATATTGTTTTAACCAAATATATGGAACTTATGGAACTTTAAAAAAAAAAAAAAGCAAAAATTATTTTAGATACATGGAACTTTTTATAATTCTAAAGAAAGATAACCAAATATGACAAAACTGAGGTAGTAGTAGTGTCATTCATTAGTTCGAATTGGCACCTAACTATTGTGTCCTTTTATTGTTGTAATGAATTGGCAACTAATTTCACTGGCTCCATATTATACCTGATTTCCAGAAGAATGGACTTTGAAGCTACCTAGCAGAGCTTACAAGTTCAGAGCCAATGGTGTGATGCTGTAACTGCTTCCCCACCAAAAATAGAAGGTGTCAAGCTGCACACCTCAATCATTAATTGAATCAAGAGTATGGGAGACCAATTAGACTATTCGGTGCCTTCATGGACCTTCCTTTAGTGCTTGTCCTTGGCAACATCACTTGGAAGATCAAGTCCATTAGGAATTTTCCCTGGATAGTCAGTCTTTGAGGCATCTGATCCTGTCATCCTGCAACCAGCGAACAGAATCAAGGAGGGACCTGTGTATATGTTTCAAGAAATATCTAATAGTATGCTTTGAGCTTATCATGCTTACCCTTTATCCACGATGACAACCGAACGGAGTTCACAGTTTGCAAAGCTGCAACCACAGAAAAAAGATATTCAGTCCGCAACGTAAAAGCTCCCACCTTCCTAAAAACAAAGTGCTACATGATATCAACTCCGATGCATGTGCAGTTTACCAACCAGGTTCATTTGTCACAACCATATCATCATTTTCATCAGCCTAATCTGCTAGAAGTACGACCATCAGAACTGGTAGTGGTTGTTGCTACACAGGTTATAGGTTTGGAAAGTTCCAATAAGAAAAAGAGAAAAGCTATGTTATGGCATTTTAGTGAAGCAATAAATATCTGTGTAGAGCCTAATGATACCATGTACATGGACACCGCCAATGCATATTTATTCATCAATTCCTATTAACTCAATTATCTGTCTTGGATTATAAATTGATACATTACTTAATGCGAACACGAAGCAAGACCGAAAGAACTGAAGTTGGGAGTTTGTTGGCAATCAGCATAGGTGGAAAAATAATTGTGCAAAACTTCATTATCAAAACAAAAGATAATATGTAGAGAAGATAGAGATCTAGCTTTCCCTATTGACTGATGGGCATCACGCATCTACAATCAAGTTTTTTCTGCTTAACAAACAGTTGTGGTATGATACTGAGCAACACAATCCACAGTGGATGATCAGTGGTCACTGCTAATGTGTATACTGGTTAAAAATTTAGCATATCATAAAATCTTCAGAGTGCTTTTTCAGGAACGATCTTAATTTCATGTCATTCACTCATTAGAAATATATTCAGAAGGAAGACAACATTAAGGACCTAATGTAAATAATTTGAAAAACAAGTTGGTCAGAACACAAACATTCCTGCGCTCCCAATCATAATTAGATTAATTAAACCATTGACTAGAACCAATCGACCAAACATGAACTAGGAGATACTCACTGCTTGCACATTTCGCTCTTGATCAATGAATGACAATCATTTCCATAGGCTTTGAGGGTATGATACAAGAATCCACTGTGGGTAACAATTGCAATCTCCTTCTCTTCCCGTGTCAACAACCTGAAGATAAATCAAAACCTTGAGATGCAGAACCTTGAGATGCAGAATCAAATGGCTCATTCCAGATTTTAACTATTTACATGGCTTTTCAGCTATTTTCTTCCAAGATCATACAAGTTGCAAGTCTATTTTGCATTATAGTTTATATTCTAAAGCACTTAGTAGGAAGTTATGAAGTACCAGTTCATGAACTTCATTCCTCGAACAGCAACTTCCTCATCCTCTTCTCTAACATCAGGCGTCCACAAGACGTCATCCTCATTCTCAATCTAAAGAAAATTGAATATCAAAGTTAAATTACTGAGATTTGCTAATGTTGAGACTTCCAAAGCAAATGCCCAATAAAATATTTTAAGAAATGAAGCACTTGCCAATGAAAAATCAATTGCAGGAAAGAGTGGCCGATACTCACTAAGGCTTCGTCTTTTGTCACAAGGATGACGTCCCTATGGACCAAAATGTAAATTTTTAGTAACATGAAACATTGCAAGGAATGTTCAATACCAATACAAGAGGATCCACAAAATACCAGGAAAGAGAGAAATTCTACGATTACTAGTAACAAAAAAGTCTGCATCTTTGTCTTGCAATAACTTTTAAATGGAGTTTAATTATATGAGAGATCATTCCGCTTGGGGTATTACCACTATACTTTGCAAAGTCATGCAATTATCACTACTCTGTTTCCAGTTGGTCACCATTTTCAATAGAACGAGATATATTATGCTAATATGCAAACTCAATTTGACAAAATATCTAAATTATTAGATACATGACACAACAAGCTAGATGGGACATTTTTCAACAAGATAGCATGATCCATGGTACAATATCTGTGACCAATCTTATGGAGTATGGTGCTCAAGCGAAAATCAGTTCACCATGTGAGGTTACCATCATGCCATGTCATGTTAGGTCATCCACTTGTGCTAACATGTCCATTTTCGTCGAAATTGAAACGTAATACAAAGAGAGCGGTAGCAATCGAATGATTTGTAAAATGATAGCCATAATATAAACTGAATTTCAGCTGCACAAATAAAAATTGGCAAAAGTTGAATGATGTATTGTGGCATCCACCATTCTAACTGCTAAAAGGAGGAACCTGTGCAACATGAAGAAACTGATCCTTCTACAACTATAAATATGTAACGTTTGGTCATCCTTAACAACATAAGAAGTCCTTAGGTTGAGAACTAAATTTAAACTAAAGCAAGATCAGTCAATTTGCTAAACAAGAATCAGAACTCTTCCTAATAAGCGCCAGCTTTCTAGCTTCCTTCATACTTACTAAGGTAACTACAAGAAAGAATCCCTCAATCTCAAATCAAGGAGAAACAAATACTCTGAAGTATGACCCTTATAAACCCAGTGGTATAGACAGCTGTACTTCCACATGATATCCACTTTGAAGTTCACAAATTATCATACCAGCCAAGGACAAAGGCAAATTCTTTTTCTTATGTCTTGCAATCCTTGTCCAATACAGATACTTGTGCATATTATAGTCAATAGAGTAAAGATTGTAAGCTGTGAATAGAATGCAATACAATCTGTAAAGCGGACAGCCCCATTCCAAATTCAACTGCATCCATTCAAAAAAGGGTACAGCAAGAAGAAATGAAAACTACCAACATTTTCCACAGACAAAAGTTACCATAGCGGAATTTCCACATAAAATGCTTCCACCGATTCTGAAAAACAAATCAATATTTAGGATTTTGTGAATGATTTTTTATTCCCATAGTATTCACTTACTAAATGTTCTCGACAAAGTTCTATGGCAATAAATGGTGGGCAATTGAGACTTGAAATAGCAGGATGATCGCTATTCCCAGCATTTGCAACCATCAAAGGAGGTGCACCTATTCCATCTGTGTAGCCTTCCCCACCAAAAACTCCGACAGCTGTTTGCATAGTTCTGCAAGTGATCACATAAATAGTGTAAAAACAGCACTTGAACAAACTTCAAGTCCAAATTTTGTACAACAGCATGCTCCTCATGCAAAGGCTAGTAGAATGACAAGTTAAAAACTAAAAGTTTGCAGACACGAAACATGTGGACAAAAGAATGATTAAAACCCATAACATATAAAGAACAAAAACTCATTCAGATATATGTTGAACTGAGTATGCAACCGTTTAATACTAAAATTTAAGTTACTAGAAAATGACATGATTTATTGTAATTATCTTGACAAATGGAATATACACTTTGTCCACTGGCCCGTTCTCCATCAAATGAGAAAGGATACACCATCCGAAATTTATCTCACTTGCCCTCTTCTCTTATGCTGTAAATTAAGTTGTCTCATTGCAAGTTCGAATGCAATCATTCATCACAGAGGACCTCATGTCTCAGGCGCCTCTAGCAACCAATTTTTAGGACTTTATATCAAAGTTCTATAAACTTATGAAGGCTTAAATGAGTAAAGCAGCTATGCGTAACAAAACAACTTATATCCTTAACAATCTAAGACGCCAATTGATAATCCATCAAATTGAAGACAATGTAATCTGTAAGAACACATGAAAAGATAAAGCAACAAACAAATTTGAAGCACAGTACCTCAACAGAGGGGACGTAACTACAAGATCAATCTTCTTTGAAAGTCCGCATGCTTGGACATGCTTGCGCAGGCCACTCACCTATCACCGCATCAAGAGATCATTAGAAAGTAAACCAGTCCAAACAAACTGCATTAAAAAAAGAAAAAAGAAAGAAAGAAGCGCCTTAAACTTTTTCTAATAGATCTCCTGAAGTTCAAAAAATTATATACATAAATGTAGACTTCTAGGCATTATAACAAGAACAAGAACAGCCAAGGCTTCTCAGTTTTCGCAACAACTTCGGTTGGCTATGTCATTGTTGCCCCATCTATTATATTAAAATTCTATACAAGACCACCTAGTTTTTAATCAAGTTCCTATAACAAGAATATTCAGCTGTCAAATCCACGGGAGCAACTCCATTCCTAATGACAAAGCCAATAAAATGCGATCTTAAAGAGAAATTCCACTCGGAACATGAGAAAAAGTGACCACCTGCTGCCAGCCGAGAGGGGTGAGTTGAGCATCAAAGAGATCATATGACAGATAGGCGGCGTGATTCTTTTCTCCTTCCACATTATGAATTCCTTGTGCATGCCTAACCTGCATGTATTGTCGAGTCAGAACCAAAAATGCTCAACGCCTATGAATCTGCCTTTACACACGCACAAAGAAACCCAAAACAGGGCAACGCCGCGTACCAGGTGGAGTGTCTTGCAACGATGTAATGGATAAAGCCCTGTCACTGCAGAATCCATATCTGTAACCAAAGAAAAAACGGAGCACCCACAGAGTCAGTTCCATCGGACGAAAATGACGATCATCCAAATTTCAGCTGTAGGTATCAAATAAGCAGCATCATCGATGAACCGACGAGTCCTTCACAATCGCATCCCAGATCACACCATCATCGTCACACAAAAAAGAGGACAAATATTCCGAAATCTGAAGAAAGCCGAATCCATTTCGATAATAGTCACAATGCGCCGCAACATCTCAAGAAAGCCGAAACGCGATCCGTCTCGCGCAAGCACATTCGCTACCTAAATCCAAACTCAAACACATGGACCCACCGCAACCGAACCGCAAAATCCGAGCGACGAAAAATCGACGGAAGATCAAGATCTCTCAGTGCGAAACGGATCGAATCACGCGCAATCCGTCACCAACCAATCAAACAGCAACCGCGGAAACACGAAACACAAGAAGGAATCGAAACGACAAGATTCGCAGCCGAAACGGATTACCGGAAGAACGAGGCGGGAGAGGAGAGCGGATGGCGGCGGCGGCGCGGAGGAGGTCGAGGCGGCGGCGGCGTCGACGCGGCTGCGGCTGCGGCGGCGACGGCTTCGAAACGGAGAGATCGCGAGGGAGAGGGAGGACGAGCGAGGAGGGAGAGCGGCTACTACGTACGGAGGCGACGCGGCTTAACAATGACAGCGACGAGGAGGAGGGGCCGTTACTTGTAGACCCGCCAGGCGGCGCACAACAGTGAATCACCATAGTCGTGGCCTTTGCGTGCGCCGGGTGCGAACTCAACCCCTCCGCGCCCACTCCGCGCACCTCGAAATTGATAACTGAATTTTCCTTTCCTCTTTTTTTTTTTTTTTTTTGACGTATTATTCGGTGGGGAAGAAAAAGAAAATTCAAACTCGAAGGACGGGGAAATCCCAGTCGACAGGCGGCGTATCGGCTTGCCGACTGACCAACCATTAACTTCCCATGGCGTGCCGGCCAGAATTCGTAACCGAATCCCGTCATCCAGAGGCCACGTGGTGGGCGTACCGTCGGCCCGCGGCCTCGACACGTGTCCGAGCTTTTGTGGAGGGATACGAAAGCGTCGGGTGGCGGGAGACTTTTCGCCAGCGCGGGGGAATATTCGGCGCATCGGATCGGCGCCAGCGCGTCATGCTCCCCTCTCCCGAGCTTTTCCCCGATGCGGATGCTTCGTTCGCCATTCCCGATCGGATATGCCGGGTACCATTCTTTATGCTAATGTTCCTGCCGAGGGGTTGGCTAGAGCCGGTTGTCCTGGAAAAGAAGAAATAGGCTGGATACCTTTCCATTGTACGGTAATGCGCGCGCGCGCCATCCAATGAGAAGCGCGGGTTCTAAAGTTGGAATATAGAGATTCAGAGATTGGCTGCGGTGCACGTTGCGTGAATGAACGGGTATAACCAAAGTTGTGTTGTGAGTAGATTACATGATTCCATGTGTTATTGGACTTGACCGAGTCGCAGATCCTAATATCAAATCAGAGTTACCCATAATATGATTGGAATTTTTGAATAAGGAAAAGTTTGAACTCCGATTTGATGTCAACTCCTCCACCTTTTGGAATTAAGTCGAAGGAGGAAAGAAAGAAGAGGAGCAATTTTGCTTGGGCCTCCTAATTTAATGCGGGCGATCAACTTTGGATCGAGTTGAGAAGAATGGTCCAGTATGCGTCAAATGACAATTTGAACTATCATAATTATCGATCTCTCATGCATTATTATATTTTTTTTTCTTATATTGTTTCCTTAATGACTCATAAGAGTGACACATCCGACTAGATTTTTTTGTATCTTGGGACGTTCCATCATAAGTTATTTTGAGTACATTTGATTCGGCCTTTATGGAATGCTTTCCATGCATTATTATATTGTTCTCTTATTCGACTAGAATATTTTGTATCCCGGGACATTTCCTCAAAAGTTATTTTGGGTTCATTTGATTTGACCTTGATGGAATGCCTTCCGAGCATTAGTGTATTGTTCTCTTATTCGACTAGAATTTTTGTTTCATCCGATGTTCCATCAAAAGTTACTTTTCATTGTTAAAGAAAATGGGCTGACGGAAGTTATGGATCGGGCCGTAGTAAAGGCCCAACGAAAAGAGGCCCTACCTTCAAACGAGATCTCCCTCCCTCCTTCAGCCCTTTCGAGTTACTATGTTGCGAAGCGAAAATGTTGTATCCTCGGAAATTTCACTCAATGAAAGGAAGCCGAATTTCCAACTAAAAAAACAAAAAAAAAAAAAGTAAGAGTCTAAGTAAGACATGGCTTTCCAAGGAATTTAGCCGCAACAAGAAGTTACCTTAACCATTCCCCATAAAGAAAGTCAATGCGCAGGTGCAACAACATTAGCGTTCCTTCTCCACTTATTAGCTCATTGATAGGGGTGAAGAGGAAAATAAATTCCTGATATTGGAAACCAGTTAATGGGAGAAAAAAGATGAGAGAAAATGCAAATGAAAGAATCGAGAGATTCATGTATTTATATAAGTTTAGTTATTTATATACTTTATTAAATGACTATCCAAAGTAACATGATAATGAAAATCAATCGTAACCAATCAGGGATATGCACAATCAAAGAAAAAAATATAAACAATCTCAAGAGATGTGGAGAATCAAATGACATATTCTAAATATCTGTAACAAAACGCATTACAATGACACATGCATAGCATCCTCATATATATGCAATCAAAAGGAGTCCCATTTTTATTTTTATTTTCCAAGATTAGGATATATATTGCATTTCATCAGAGTCATCAATCACAAATAAGCAGATGAATTAATCGAAAGAGAGAATGCATGAATTTCGTGCATTCAGCAGTATCTATACACCAGAAGGAAGGCAACTAGTTAGCGCAAAGAGATGTATATTCAGACCCCCATTTTCCTGGATTCACAATAACAGTTATAAATTTATGAGGTATCTAAACAATAGAGGGAGATACGGGGAATTTCCTAAATCTCTCAAATCGCCCTCTCGAAATTCATCTGGAGACGTCGAAGCTATCAACCAGAGTGTGGAGAGAAGATCCAAGGAACACGCTACTCGATTAGAGGCCAGAGAGACAGGAAACTGAGATTTCCTAATAATGACCGACATCCGGTATTTGACTACGATATCCTTTGTGAGGATGAATCACGCGTTGGCTGGAGGGAGCTTTCTCAAATCATAAATGAATAAGAAGAACACAACCAGAATAAAACACGGTCAAATCGAGTGGGACGGCACGCGATTAAATCGGGTTTGCGTCAAAACTTTACTATAGTTTTTTCGGCTTTCGCCTACCATTTGTCTAAAGAAACTTGATTCTAGTTCAATGTTTTGGATTTCCGTTTGGTTTGGTCGAATTTCTTATTCTTGTAGACATGAATATTTGTGCATAAATCGTAAATCTTTAGTCATATATAGATGCAGTGCCACGTTTTGATGCACAATTTAAACAAAAATAAGCAGGTAAGAAATGAATGGCAATATCAATCAAATCAATGAGTTTTCCGGCTCAGCTTTAGTCCACAAGAGTTCACATTTGGAGCCCGGTTCAATTCAGGTCATACAATCAAATTGTAAATTTTGATCAGTGCAATACTTCATCGCCATCGCTAAGTTTTTCAACTTTCTTATATCAAGTCTCATTTTGGCCTTAGGTATTGCCTTATTACGATTAGGGGTATAGACGGGCCGCCTTACAGAGAATTTTTGGCTTGTCCTTCAACTCCAGTGCAAACAAACCTAAAGACTATTGAGATTTCTTACTGAGAATTGTCTCAAAAATTTTTCCTGCTTTAGAGGTTTAAGTACATATATTTGATGGTCATCACCTATTCGCGATCAACAATTTAGGGTTTGCTACAAGAGACTTTTTGAGGAGTAACAAGCACAAAAACAAACATTGAAGAGCTAATTTAAGGAAAATAAGACCGGTTAGGGACTAAACATTTAGACAGGGCATATAGGCACATGACATAGGATGATGTTAGGTACACCAACACCAACTTTTAAGGAAAATTACCAAAAAAATACTAAACTTATTGTACGGATATCAATTCAGCTCTAAAATTTTCAATTTGATCAATTCAATCATAAAACTTTTGATGATATGCTAAGGTAATCCTTTCGATCAATTGTGGCCAACAATTCCTGTCATAGATACTCACTGTTTTAGGTGGCACGCTTAACTTTGATGTGAACAATTTTGAAATTTTTTGAAATTCTCTAAATTTCATTTAATTTTTTTTATATTTTCTTCTCTCTTTTTTTCACCATAAGCCCGCCAAGGTCGGCTAGATTTCAATGGAAAATAAAAGGAAAGAAAGAAAAGAAAAGAATAAAAAAATCTATAAATATTGAAGAAAAACAAAACAATGTTAAGTAATTATAAAATATTTTCTATGTTAGTATTGGTCATGCCAATAAAGTGACCGGCATCCACATTAGTGATTGTCTATCAAAATTGGCTAGAAAGTCTACATTAACATATTGTCAAAAGTTGTAAGACTAAATTGGCCAAATTTAAAAGTTTTAGATTAAATTGATACTCATACAATTAGGTTTAAGACTTTTTTTGGTTACTATGCATCAACTTTTAAAATTAGTAAACATGCTGCGGATGAAACAAAATATTAGACAGTATTGAAAATAAAGTACTCTTATAAATTCTCACCTACAATTTAATATATTACTTGGTATATAAATTGTATAGACAGCTCCTATCATACATTGCTTGCTTTATGATATATTTTGAGGATGATTTTACCGCTGTACTCCCTAAGGAACGGATTTTTTCCCCATGATCACAGGTAAGAGTCGATAAGGTCTAAAAACTATATGTAAAATCATATACTAGGTCATGCAACAACTTGTTTCCTAAATTTAAAAAAATAATAATAATAACCAATGTCAATAAAAATTGATAACTTAATAAGAAAGTCAGTAAATTAAAAGAAAATGTAAGTAACTCAAATGAGAGTTACAACCTAAGACTAGTCCGTAACTTTATGATAAAAGTTGATAAGTCACCCTAATTTAAGTTGGTAATATCATGTAAATGTTAGTAAATTTGAACAGCTAGAAAGTTATGCAAAAATAAAAGCTGGTAAATTAGAAAAAAATTGGGAATTTGCATGCTATTTTATAAAATGTCGGTAATTTCTTAAGATCTTTCTTATGTCATTAAAATGTTACCTAGAAAAATAAAATCGATGGTTTAGTGAAAGTTATTAGCATCGGAAAAAAGGTTGAATTGATATTTCTAAAGGTGGAAGGATAGAATTTTTTCGTACTTTGATTATGATAGGTTTATTTGGCTGATATTGTCACTGACCGGTAAACACATCAAATCGCCGTAAGGTTAGAGGAGGTTTTGCTTGTTGAACTGTTCAGTTCTACTGTTTTGAGACACTGGCGCGTAACTAGGAGTGTAAAGTACAGGCCCGTCCAAAGCCAACAGAAAGATATAAATCCATGAGCGGTTTCAGCATGTGTCGCCAAGCACATTTAACCATGAACAAGAAAAGGAAAAATGATGTCAAAGCGCTCGCACTTCATACCATTTGTCGTTTAGGTATGTATTACATTTTGAAAAAAAATGCACGATCGTATGCAAACATTATCACGGACTAAGTACATGTACCTAGCTATGTCTAGACCACCACAAATGGTGAGTCTCACGTAGTTCTTGTTAGATTTAGCAATTCAAATTCAACTTTTATATTCCGGATTTATCCAATGCTTTATCGGCTCACACATATCGATTGAGAACCACTTGACCGGTTCGAATCTTTCATTTACCACAACGAGCAAACTCGAAATTTAGGAGCACATTACTCTACCATTTATGAAGTTTGGTCTTCTTTAAGGAAGGAAAACCATATGGAAAAAGAGGAACTGAAAGAAAAATCTTGACCTCACCACTTGTCCTTGCTTTCTATCTCCAGTCTCCTATAGAGCTTTCTTCTTCTGCTGCAAAACATAGCTAACAGATTTCAATACAACCTAACTGGCTTTCGCTATGATTTGGATGGATGAAATTAAAACGACCATCCAAATTGATGTTTACCTTTTATTTTTCGATTAATATAAATCATAGGACTCATGCATTTTGACTTTTTATAATTTGAAACTCATTGAACTTTTATGACACCCGAATATCAACACAAAAAAGTACATAAATTTGAATAATTTGTTAGATTTTCCTTTTGTTTTTGCCTAAGTACTTCTGCTTAAATGTAATTGTTGTGTTGCTTTTGCTTTAAGTGTAAACAAACATGCCCTAATGAACTTGAAGCGAGAAGAAAAACACTTTTCCACCAATAGTCAACGTTTCAATCCCACATGAAGTAACTTTCAAGACATTGCTCGGTTCAGCAAGGGAAAATAAAGAAAGCTCACACTAAAAAATCAAAATCACTAAAAGCCTTCCATTTGCAGAACTCAATCTAAGGCCTAGAAAATCAGAATCTTTCTAATTCTCTTCAAATCTTTACAAGCATCTTCCTCCGTATCCGGCATTTCTGAACAGCGCTTGCTTTATATCCCCAGTACTGGTGAGATTTCTTTGCTGCATTTCCTATTGCCAACAGATGCAAGAACTCATTTAGAGACTTAAGATTTTTATGATTTCAACTCTGCTAGAAAAATCGTGAGGCTCAAAAAGCTATCATCACTTTGTATAGTCGTTGGTTTTCGTACCTCTGAGCAAGAAGCTTGCATTGCAAAGTCATTGAAGCAGCTAATGACACACTCCTGCGTGTCAAGGCCCAATGCATCCAATTTGCTCACCATTGACAGCAACAAACCCGGTTTCGTGGCACAGCAGATCTCTATCCTTGTCTCCACATCTCTTCGCTCCACGTTGAACTGAAAAAGACATGGCCCAAATTCTATACTTAGATTCCATGAACAGATGATTAAGTCTGATTATAAGGCCTTGATCACAGTTTCAGTAAAAATTTACCTTTGGTGTATTTCTCACCAACATCTCATTGGGTTTCATGTCTTCTATAATGTCCATTATGTTCAAGTGATAGGGACCGAATTGGCTGTCATTTTGCAAGTGGTTGATCTTCTGGAGCAGCTCTTTCATGTAGTCAATTGTGTCACATAGGATTGAAGTTCTGTCCATCTGGCATATGACATGATGAGAACAAAACCACAATTAGAATTTTTCAGTAAGACAAGAAGTTCAGCATTCAGATAATAACCCAAAAGAACTCAAAATGTGTACGCACCTTGCTGATTTTTGGGACAATGGATCTGAGCATCGAGAGCCGGTCATTGAGCCGCTTCCTTCGCCTCCTCTCAGCCATTAAGTTCTTCGAGGGCTGTCCCCCCGACTTCTTTCTAGCCCGATTGTTCTTCACCCCTACACTAGGCCCTGCTGCGGAAAATACTGGAACCTGATTATTCGGAGACTCCATCGATTCTGGTTTACAATCTCCCTGCATCCCAATGGTCTGCTTAAAACCATCTGCTTGAAGAAACGTGGCCTCTCCTTCCTCCGTCATTACAGACAAGGGAAGTGTTCTTTCTTGAACTGGGAAAAGTGGGGCGTCGTTGCACGGGCTATAGGAAGAACTGGTGATCTGCGGGGGCGAGATCGGCGAATCAAGGAGCTGGTGAGCCAAGGACTCAATGCTAAGTGGATATTGAGGAAGCTCGGAGAAGATGTTCTGGTCTGGATGGTGTGTAGGAGGAGAGAGCAATGATTCTTGCGAGGAACAATAATTTGGAAAATGGGAGGAGGGAGATGGAATTTGATAGTCATCAAAGAAATCATAATTCCAATCGCTTGAGAAGAGCTCGTTCAATTCGATGGGAGCAACGTTAGCTTCCCAAGGAGGGTTTCTCTCTTGATGAGCCAAGAACAAGTCTTCCAGATATCCATGTCCGCAAAGCTCCATCTCTATCTCTCTCTCTCTCTCCCTCCCTCCCTGTGTAATGCGTGTTCAGAATGCCAATTCTAATTGCACCAATGCGAAATATATATAGTACAAAAGTGCAGTCTTTGTAGTTAATATAATGAGATTTATTTAAAGGGTATGTGCATCAATATGTATTCATTAGCAGCTAAGTCTTTGATATTGAAAGAGAGTCCTGTCTTCTATCCAACACCCTCTTCTCCCATTCTATATCTGTGATTTGATGTCCTTTTCACCGAAATCTGAATCGTACGAACTCATTGTTTATTTCATGTTGTTTGCCTGTAAAGTTTGACCCCCACGTACATCCGTCCAAACCCAGAAAAATGGAGTTTGTGCTGTGCCGTGACAGATTGTTTTATGCATCATTATACATTGCCGATATGAAACAAAGTTTTTATCATTTTATCATGTCTCATGGGTCCAACAAATGAGCAAAATTTCAAGATAACACAATAATATTCATCGAAATCTAGATTTTTTTCTTGAATATTTTCAAAGTTTATATTGGTAAAAACTCATAAAAACGATAGTTGGAAATCTCTTTACCAGTCTCATGTAATATAATTTAAAAAAAAAAAAAAAAAAAGCATGTAAGTATATGCTTATCTATTTTCCTATTTATAACGATAGTGATTGACCAAGAGCTTGTTTGGTACAATTTTTCAATAGGTAGTTACAATTGCAAAATGAAATGTTCCAACATGTACGAAGCATTTGGTGAATTCTTCACAGCTACAACATCCCAACAACTTTTGCAGCTTACGGCATCTTGCAGGAAGCTACACTGTACACCTTTGGGGTAGTGCATCTTTAAACATGTATGATCCAGTGGCCGCTCTTAACCGCACAGCAACAGTGCAATATAATCATAACGATACCAAACAAATTAAGAGAATGTTCAATCAGAACAGGACAACAACCCCCCCCCCCCAAATCCTAATCAACTGCATATGCTTTTGTTTTCTTGTTCTAGGGTGAAGGAACGATGACATATTTTCATTCTTACTTTACTTTTTAAACAATCAAGTAGGTATATGATAGGGACTCCAAATATGAATTGGGGCTCAAGTACATCGCTACTTGCTGCAACTATCCCTTATGTTTCCCTCATGTTTTATGTGCTGTTTTGGCTTTTTTGTGTATGGTCTTATATCAAAGTCCTTCAAGGAATGAGACCCTGTTGGATATTCCTGATTTTAAAAGATGCATGTTGCCATGTAAAGAAAATTTTGTGCCGGTGTGGTAAGGGTGATCACACAATCGTTAATTGCAACTTTTGTGTGGATCCAGATTGCTTCGAAAGATTGCCATATGCTTGTTCATACCACTGGCTATAAGCCTCTTGAGTGCCACTTTCACAGGGGTTATATATATTGCAGTAATCGTCCTTTGGATTTTCAAGCGCACAAAAGTGAGTATGTACGCCACATTGGATTTTCTCCGGAAATATCTAATCAATATTTTAGAAATCCGACATCAATTTTTTACGGCTAGGGACATTTCTTAGCATAATAATATCGATTTAACCAAATATATCAAACTTGCGGGACTTTAAAAAAGCAAAAATTATTTTAGATACATGGACCTTTTTATAGTTCTAGTAAAAGATGACCAAATACGACAAAACTGAGGTGCTAGTAGTGTCATTTATTAGCTCGAATGTAGTAGCTGGCAAGGGTCATCTAATGGGAGCCGAATCCAATGATAGGGTGCCGAATGTCAATAGATTACAATGAAATTAAATTTTATACTTAATAAAATTGGCTTCACGACTGGAAACTGATTAATTCTTTTCTAACCTCGTGTTCCAACTGTGCAGTGATATGAGCATTGCCTCTTTCATTTGACTCTGCACATGATTCAAATACGACTTTGTTTTTTTTTTTTTTTTTTCAGTCGATTCATTAGACAGAACATCGTTGTTATGTTTTTCCCCCGCTCTCCATTAAATTCTTCATTTTACGTTGTGCTTTCTTCTTTTACCGAAATTATCTTGTTTCATACTTTATGTCCAAGATTAAATCCCTTAACATAGTACTGCGCTTTCCATCAACTGCTGATGTGTATAGCTGAAATTCTTAACAGAAGAGTTTTCTGTTGCCTATGATCTAAAGAAGCGAAAGCTTTTGGCAGGTTAAATCAGTAAACCAGTAACACTTCATGATCTAAAGAAGCGAAAGCTTTTGGCAGGTTAAATCGGTAAACCAGTAACACTTCGAGAAGAGAAGCTTAAAGCACAAGTTGAGCATAGATTCTCTACGTTTTTTCCCTTTCCTTTTCCGCTTCTTTGGCTTTCTAGGGTTCTGTGTTTTTTCTTCCAGGTACCCAGATGGAAATTTAACAGTAACATTTATGTTGGATACGAAAAAAAGAAAAATGTAAAAAAAGTATGCAGAACCATCTCATTTGGACAGACCAGAATACAAGTTAATGAAAAAGGACTCTGGGCGGAATAGTAACAAAACAAAGCAAAACCGCGGCCATTTTCACCCTTCGCAGAGGAGCGGTATTACATGAATCTCTCTCTCTCTCTCTCTCTCTTTTCAGTTTGCCAGCCCACAATATTGCAATGAAAGTGCAGGTATTACGTCTGGAAGAATTATGGCCATTCAATATATTATTCTCTAACGTGATTTGTCTTCTTTCTCTTTTGTTTTTTTTTTAAGTCATGAACAGTACGGATTTCCCTGCTCAAGAAGGGCATTAAACGTTGGAGAGGGGGCTCTAACATTCTTTATTCGAGACGCATTACCTAGCTAAAGAGTTTGGCTTTTTGTCTTTTCTAGCGTTGTAACTGCTTCCTTGGGTTCGTTCCCATTCTCGTCACTATTGTTTCTGAGGACGTGCTTTTTGTTTCCTGTTACTCGCAACACGCTTGTTCTATTGTGAATCTTGTTATCCTAGTCATATCTTATTAGAGTCGTGAAGCAAGGATTAATAATGCTAATGCCACTTGCTGAACGCTACCAAAGCGGCACAAGGACAAGAGCTCCCAGTTGAAGCATATAAAAATTGCAGGCAGTGTTGTTAATAATAGGAGCCATGACTAGCTCAATGATCTACAAGAAATCCATACACGAAGATTTAGTGGTTGATATGGAATAGACAGGGATTATATAGTGAAATACCACTTGGGGTGTGAAAGTGCCATTGCCATGATAAAGGAATATGACAACTTGGGTCGTTTTTTCTTTATCGAAAAAACCAAGGGTCATGTATTGATCGCACCAAATTGTCAAGCAATGCATAAGAATCGAAAGTCAAATGTTAATTTCATATGGCGAAAATTCAAGATATTCACTTGGTTAAGGTCCCTATGACTTGGAAACATTTGCTGTCCCATTGGAGAATGACAAACTATTGGAGAGTTTAAATTTGCCATTGGGGTCAAAGGAGAGTGTAGGTTATATTAGAGGAAGTCTCAGAAATCTTCTGATTTGATAATCTTTTTAAGTTTTTGCGTGGATTGTTAAAAGATGCGAAGAGAGAAAATAGGGTATTTGATGCTACTAGAAAACCTTGTATCTTTTCTTCTTTTTATTTTATTTTATTTCAAGTTGGCATTCTTGAACAAACCTAATCACAGACGTTAATAAACGAGGCGCAAATCCCTTAAATCAGTCCCATCTCAAAGGACCTTCAAAGCAGAATGTTTATATTTTGACGTATATTCAACTAAAATGAAAGTTTCATCTCGTGAAATTGAAATCCTCTATTTTTTTTTTTTTTTGTCTGGAGAAATCCTCTAAATTTACGTGGTAAATCTTCATCTTAAATTTTTCCCTTCTGACACATCCACCCCATGAGAGAGGCTTCCTTCTCTTTTTCCTCTCCTTTTCTTTACATTTATTTAATTTTCCGCTTTTCCTATTTCACTTTTTCCATTTCTCCTTCCTTCTCTCCGGAAAGTATTCAATTTGACTCTCTGTTTCTGATTTGCCTTAGTATATATTTTCCCGTGTTTTACCGCTCTATGTGATTGCATGAGTGATGTCACTTTATAAGATTGTGGGGATTGGAAATATTTAAGAGTTGAAATGATGATGGATGCTAGTCTTTGTTTATAGTTGCTACCTAAAATGTTCATCGAGATCAAATGAAAAAGATCCACCTTTCATGTCTATTGCCCAAAAACCTTATTATTAACGATGAAAAGATGGTAAAGACTTGTCGTACCTGTCCAAGACTCATATTTTGCCTATTGTGTTGAGAAAATTCATGGGATAATTGTCCAAAAAGCCCTAAGCCTATAATACAATGGCCAAGTCAATATTAAACCTTTCATTTGTATCAATTCATTCCCAAAATTGTTAATAATTTGTCAATTTAATCCTATACTTTTCAATTGTGTACATTTTAATCCTAAACCTTTTTGCCTTCTCAAGAGCCAGGGTTGGGACATTTAGTTTTAAGTGTGGAGTTTGATTCCCATGCTCTATAAAAGGATGAGATAAAAGTGTAAGAGTGAGTTGAGAATTAAAATAAGATAGACCAACAAAAAATATTGGTAGAATTAAAAGGTTTATCACTAAATTGGTCGCTGCATAATAAGTTAGGGACTTTTTGGACAATTTTCCTGAAAATTTATGGTTACTTAGCAAAGTCGTGATACTTAATTATGACGAACTAACATCAAAATCTTTTCTCTGGTATCATGTATAGCATAATTCGTCTTTTATGCACTTAAGGAAAAGGACAAACTGTTCTTTTTTTTTTTTGGTCGGAGAACAAACTCTGTTGACTGAGTTTAAATGATTAAGCCTTGAGTTTATAAGATCCCCTGTGCTTCTATTATTAATTCAGCAACTCACATGGCCACGGATCTTTCCTCCTCCATTCCTGTGGACTAGGTATTGTGAAAGAGGTGCATGGCTATATATCTCAAATGCAATGTGCATTATTGGAAACCTCACAGATCTTAGGAAACCACTGGATTTGATTTCATCTGGCTTCTTAAGCAACAACTCCCCTTTAATATCCTATTTTTCTCCCCACGTCCAAGACAAAATGATGGTGCTTGAAGCAACGATTCCCTCAAGTGCCCAACTAAACAAAATTAAGTGAAATAATATACATTATTGATAAATTGGCCGTAGGAGAGATCTTATGCCCCAAGCATTACCTACCATTAAGATCGTATAGAGATCTTGTATGAAACCAAGCATCACCTACCACCAAGATACTACTTTGAAATGCAGTACATGGCAATCTTTCCGGAGGATGTCCTACCATGAATGATTATACGGAATTGAGCATTTGTTAGGGAGTCTCACTACAGCTAAATCCAAGTCATTGTCTTTGTAAAGATTTAGCATATAAGAAAATAGATATTAAATATCCAACCTCACTACTAATTAAAAACAAATTGAAGGCAGCTTTGAATAATGATCTTGCCCTCATAAGTTCATCAGTGTAAAGTTTAAGGAAAAATGATTTATTTGACATGATAACAGAGCACAAGTCAATGGTTCTAATCTAAACATTAACTTCTCGATTTTCTCCTATTTGCTATCCGTATTATTTTGTTCATTTTCATATTCCACCAATTATTCCATTATGTAATTCCATCCATAACCGGTCTTGCGCATGTAAGGACTGACTTACCCGCAAGAGGAGTGTTAAGTCATATGCTATAAATACATTGTTCGCCCGTTCTTCCTTTTATTGTGCCCATTTCCTTGTTGCCCGTTATCTTGTTAATACAGTTTCGTCCACAACCTGTCATGTGCGTGTAAAGATTGGCTTGCATGACAAGAGGGATTAATAAGTCACATGCTATAAAAATATTATTGCCCATTTTCTAACAGTTTAAACATTTCGGGAAAATGATTTCTATAACATATCCATTGGACGAACACAATGTCTTAATGTTTTGCCCTCAATTCGAAGAACCAGAATATCATTATATTTACTCAAACCCAAAAGATGGAGCACATTCTTGTTCTTCCAAGATTTTATATGAACAACGATATTGTGGGGATGTTTTGCTTTCCTCGTCGGTAATTTCCACCGGCGATCGACAATGCCTTGACTATCAATTACAAGTAACAGCTAACTATTCGTTAAACACGTGACACTTCCACTGGGGTTTCTTTAATCTATCCTAGGTAACTAACCCGTCTTAAATCATGATTAAGATCGGCGGGTAAGAACTTTATGATGGTTTTCCTTGGATCTGCATTTAGGGTTGATGGGTCTCATATTTAGGTGCAGCTGTCAAATAATACTGCAATTCTTGTGGACACTAATTGTCTAGCTAGCTACCTACCTACTAGGGTTTATCAACATGCGAGCCCGTCAATTAGGGTTTCTTTAATTTAGAAGATTTGGTTCTTAGGCTGTCTTGTTAAGTCTTAGAAAAACAGCAGTTTGGCTTTAAATGAACCGTCCATTTCATTTTTACTCTTTTTTTCCAGTCGTACATTCATACCAACATGGAATCATCTTTAAGTAACCATCTTTCTCACTAAATAATGAATATTCAGATTATGTGGGGACTTTCAAGAAAACTAAACCAGAAAATCAAGATTAAAGATCGGTCTTTGAACTCAATTTCGTCCTTCAGTCCTAGAAGATCGGAACTTGATTAAACCCACTTGTTTGTTCTCTCTCTCAAACTCTACCTAACGAGGAGTGAGTTCTAGAGGAAAAAGATAGCCCCAATTGCAATTAGTCAATTATAAGTTGAAGATATGCTGATTAGCTGTCCAAGGAATCAAGGGGAGATTTCCTAAATAGTTGGAGATATTGACTGAGAAGGTACACGGTGCTAAATTGGAAGAATTGACTAAAGGTTAGGACGAAGGAGGGTTTTGGTCGAGCTCGAGCATAGTCAAGGGTATCGAGGAGTGTTATTGTAAATGTAGTTGTCGATATTTATTCCTTGATAAACTATGTATTTCATCGGTACTTCTATACGTCCAATGTATAATCATCTCAACTATATATAAAGCAAACTCGGTAAATATTTAAACCTGAAACTTTTCACACAATATCGTCATGCGTCATCTAAAATAAATATGGATAATCCCAATCCCAATCTTTACATTTCCAGCTTTCAATTTTTGAAGTGTTTCCAAATATATTGCTTATAGTTTCATCGGCAATCTCCAGCTAAAATTCAAACTGTGGATCTTATTCCAGAAAGTTAGCAAACACGGTGTTTTAGAGACTGATGACCATTCTCATACCTTAGTATCTATTCCAATTCCGTTAATTTTTTATTCACATTCTCACGTCTCTATTAATCCAACAGGGCCTAAGTAATTGTCGTGCGTAAACTTCGCGGGACTATGTTACTTTGCTAAATTTTCATACTTATAGTATTACTTTTTTTTTTTCAAATATTTCAAAGCTGCAGCCTTGCATGACAATCTTCAAACTATCAATAGTCTCTTTCCAATCCTTTCAAAACTCTGTTAGCATGATATCGTTACTTGTTTTTAGGCACACATCATAGTGAAAAATCCACATACTTAGACTTTGGGAGAAGTACACTATCAGTGCCAAAAGTTGTGTATGACACTCATTTTGGTGTTAAAAATTTATGTCGAATCACTTAAGTGCCAAATCGGAGGAAAATGATCACTTTGGTGCCACCGGCGAGAGATTCCGACCAAAATAATTACGTGACTTTTATATTTAAAAAAGAAAATTTGACAAGCCTTTTAAACGACGTCGTTTTCTGTCCTCCTTAAGAAAACGACGTTGCACAACTCATTTGGGATTGAAATTATGGTTTTTTTTGTTCAATCCTCACTGACCTAGCTTGCTTAGCCACCGTTGCTCAGCCTCCGTCGTAGTTGCTCAACTAGGTGAGCAAGGAGAGGCTGAGGTTGTTTCTTGGGCAAGAAGCGATGGGAAAATTAGAGGTGAGGGCGGAGGAGAAGGAGGAAGAATGGGGAGTTGAAGGTGCAGAGAGAGAGAGAGAAGACGAGGAGTGCGAGGGAAACAAGGAGGGCACAGATGGAGATGATGTATTGGGCTCTGCTCAGAGAGTGGCTGGTGTTGGTGCTGTTCTTCAAGGAAGAAGACGACACTGCCATGCCTTCTCTCTCTCTCTCTCTCTCTCTCTCTCTCTCTCTCTCTCTCTCTCTCTCTCTCTCTCTCTCTCTCTCTCGACTTGGGGGAAAGACACCAAACGACGTCGTTTTGTGGTTTACATGATGACCGTACTCTCCGGTGAGCCACATTAGCATCAAAAATTAATAAAATAGTGCCACGTCAGATTTCTAGTCAATCTAATTAGAGTTGGCACTAAAATGATCGTTTTTCAAACTTTTTTGTACTTAAGTGATCAAAAATAAACTTTTTGCACCAAAATAAGTGCCGTACATAACTTTTGACACTAAGAGTGTACTTTTCCTCTTAGACTTTAGTCTGCGGGATAAAGTAGCATTAGCATTTAGCACTTACAATGGCAAATAGTTGTTATTTTCTAACTCACACATAAAAGGATTATGCATATTATGAAATCAATCTGCTTGTTTGTAAAAATAGTTTCAATGTAATAATTTCTAATATAATCATTATGTCAAGTTCATTCGATATTATGATTTATACATGAATAAAATCCTTATCCCTTATGTGAACAAGGTGGTTTGCATGCATTCAAGGCATATGTTAAAGAGAAGATTAGAATCTCCAAAATTATTCAAAAAGAGTATTTGTCATTATTTAAAAATACATTTGTAACTTCTAAACCTTTTTCTTAACTAGAGTCTCTCATTAAAATTATGTGTGTAGGCCTCTTTATACAAACTAGCGGGCATGTCCCTAGTATTACTCCTAAATCATAATTGTTAGAAACTATTCACATTATATTAGAGTCATAAGCTTATTTTTAGTACTTCTATATTTCATATTTAAATTTACAATTGCTCTAAAATATCAAACAAGAAAAAGAAACAAACATGCTAAAGGTGTGCAAATGTTCGTTTTGTTATAATGACCCTATTCTCTTGACGCAAGTGAATTTCTCTTGTTCAAAATTGTAACCTTAATAATTTATAACAACCTTGTAGTAACCAACTTTCAAGTTTGTATAAGGAGATTACCAAAATGAGGGGCATTGAAACATTCAAACAATAGGAGAAAAAACGATCATTCAATATAACCATAGGGGAAATCGCACCAAACTATCTTGAATATCGGGTTAGAATACGCTTTCCCCCAAATTCTCAACATTTACATATTATTCCTTTAACTTTCATTTTGTCACAACCTTGACCCTCCATTATATTTTCCGTTAGCATGTGCAATACATGTGACTTTTAGGCTACGTTTGGTCGTTATAATAAAATTGATGATAGGATAAAATTCATCATATTCTTGTTTAGTTCCTACACAAGACTGAATAAGTCAAATATAAGAGAGATGGATAAATATTCCATGGAGAAGATTGGATAAAGGTGAATAGAATTTCTAATATTTATAATATAAAAGTTATTTTTCTTGAAACTAAACTATTTAAATTGATAAAATTAAAACAATATTCGAATTCTAATATAAAAAAGAAAATTCAGAATAACAAAAAAATAACAACAAATTAGTTTTGCAAGGAGGTGAGGAGTTCAAGTCTCAGGGGAGGCACTATGTGTCTTAAGTGTGCTGCTAGGGTGGTGGGTCCTTCCGCTTATATAGCACCTGAGGGTTTACGCTTTGGCTACCAGCTAAGATGGTTCTTCCAAAGATAAAAAAAAAAAAAAAAAAAAAAGTTTTAATTTTTTTTCTATTTTTATTTATATATTCGAATTTTGTTAATCTTATAATATATATTCAATATATATATTTAGCATTTATATTTATTACATATTTTAGAACTTTAGAATTTAGGTATATTAGTATAGTTTACTCGTTAATAGTCCCATTGTTGATGATTGGATACGGACGGGGAAGTTTTCCTACTTCACCATAATGATGTCAAGCTTCAGAGTGCAGTGAATTATCCCTATGGAGTTGATAATGTGACCGAATCCCCTGACATATTTTGATCCTCCTAAAGTAGACACAATATAATCATGAAAGAGGGGAAAAACCCAGCAAATCTGAGCTCGTCGAATGCAAACGATGAGCCAAAGGTGTCGCGGGGCTCCTAGAGTCAACGACGAAGGCTTGTTTGGTTGCAAAGAGAGAGATACCTTTGCAGAGCGGAAAGAGAGACACTTTCAAATATAGAAACACCTTCGCTCCTTGAAAATCTTGAGAAAATTGAAAATAGGAAGTGAAGAAGGAGGGAGGGAGAGAAAAGAGGAGTTTCAAAAACTCTTATAGGTGGAACTCATATGAATACATGACGAGAGCTGAATAGAATGATTTATTACTGATGTAACAAGATAGGCCTACTTAATATTTTCTTAAGGAAGCATATCAGAAAGACCGTGGACACAACGTCAATGCCTCCAATGCCTCCCGTGGGAAAGCCTGATGTGACCTGAAGCTCCATGTAAGCCGGCAACGCCGTTGGTCCAGATATGAAATTGTGCCTCCTCAAAATCTGAACAGCAACCTTTCCACGAATCTGGAGAGGCGGAGCAGTGGTTGGCAATGGATGGCGGCTCATCTTTAAATCCGGGCGACGAGGGCTTGAATGGTTAGCTATGGACGATGGCTCATCGTCATATCTGTGACCAAGCTGATCATCCCTTCCTCAATTTCTTCGTCCAAGACGGATTCAGCATCGAAATCTTCTTGAAATATGTCTTGGCAACCATCCAAGGAGAAGCGCTTATCTTGCATTGGCTGGTGATGCGAGAGAAAATACCCAAAATAAGAATCATCATCCATGACTCAAAAAGGATTCGTCCACGAGGTTTTGATGGGGTTTGGGGAATTTGCATGGACGATTTATGAGATTTTAATGGAGAAAATGTTTAGGCAGACAGTAGAAAATAAAGTAGCCATTCAATTGTATGTCACTAAAATCAAAGAACTCAAACCTTTAAACACAAGAGCCCACATGGGGAGTTTCAAGATCAGTAAATCCCAAAGGACTTGAGTAATCGAGCTATCCAAAGAGGTGGAAGAACCTTTTATTTTTGGATCTTAATTTATCTAGTCCGCAACTTTATTAGCCGCCTTTCCACGGTGGGAGACAGATGAACTTGTAAATTGGGCCAAAGGTCACGGGCCTTTGTGAGAAGCACTCTTAACTTTCCACCCAACTGGTCTGTGCACTGAACAGCTTGAACCAAAGCTACTGATAGACGTTGAATGCCGAAAAGGCTCCACTTCTCGTTCAGTGTCCTCGAAGGGCCCATTCAAAAATTCAATTGGCATTCGCAAAGCCCATGGGACAGATCCGCAAAGCCCATTGCTTCTGGTTCACTCAATCTTGAACTGAAATAGAGTGATACTTGGGCCATTTGAGACGGCTCTGGGGAAACGCCCTTTGAAAAATACAAATACTTTTAGGCTAAAAAGATTCTAAAAAATGTAAATAATATTTAGTAAATTGTAATTTTAAAGTATATTGGAAAAAGACCTTAGCTTAAATGATGTTCAGTAAAAACTATATTTTATAAAGGATTTTTGCTATTTTTTTTTCGAAGTTTCAAGTAATTTCAATGGAGTTTAGCCATCGACGAGCCAAAACAACTATCGAACAACCTTGCCTAAGGTCACACAACCTTAAGCATCGCTTGGGTTGTTGTGACCTAGGTGATAGTCGCCTAAAGTTGCACGACCCCTTTGTCGATAGTCGTAGCCTTTGTTTGACTCTTTTGTGCAAAATATGAAGAAAATGAAAAATGAATAACCAATGATTGAGGCCAAAACTTGCATTTTGAGAATGCTATTTCCCAGAGGATTTCCAGACTTACCTTAGGTTAAAGGACCTTAGAGGCCTTTGGAAATGCTCCAAAGTTGAGCAAAAAATGAACCGAACACTATTTGTATTTGTTCAAAGGATCTTAGAGTCCTAAAGTCCACTTAAAATATTGAACCAAACAGGACTTTACGATAATGATTATTATTATAAATGTCGTGGATGGAGAGAAGTTCCTCCTCCACAAACTAGCCTATCAAGAATGAAGTCTATCGTCCAAGTTCAGAGATGAATCCAGAAGAGCCTCGAGACAAGACCCCTTCACGTGTAAATCATGCGAACCGACCAACATGGACAGGTTCTGACCATCGGCATGCACCGCATCAGAGCAACAACGCGCAAGACTCGGTCTCAAACAAAGACGTATGCATCAAAAGGGAGATATGCACGACACTGTCGGTCTCGCTCTGGCAGGTCCCCGGTCATTCGAGCAAGTGTCTCCCGTGACATGTCGATGCTCCGTACGTTCCTTCTTCTTCTTGTTCTGATTCCGATGCTTTCCCTTTCCGCGATCTTCAAGCTTTCAAATGGCATCGCTCTGTCACTTATGAATCTGGACGTAGAATTGAACCGACATGACCGGCAAAACCATGACTTAATCAACGAACAACCCGCGTCGTGCAATGAAAAAAGGGAAGTACGATCGGTTTTTTGCCGGTGACATTATGTCACTTCGGCTGTGAACCAAATAATAGTGGATACTTCAGAGATATCCAATGATTTTTAATTGATATCCGCTTAGTGAAAGTTACGTCACCACGCGATATGTCCCAATGATTCTTTTTCGCCCTATTCATTTTGTCACTTTGACTATGAACAAAATGATATCGAATACTTTCAAGGTATCAAATCATAATCTTCAATTGCTTTCTGTTATAAAAAAAATCACCAAAACATGGCCTAAGGACTTGAAATCAAACAGACAAATTTTGCTTCGGCCGTTACTTTCACGCCGGCGAAGGGTAGGCGGTCCGGCGAAAAGGCGGCGCGGTGAAGGGTAGGCTGTCCGGCGAGGGGGAGGCGGCGCGGCGAAGGGCGGCGTCCGACTAGCGTCATCGTGTGGAACACGGCTCGGCGAGGGTCGCGGCGACCGAGATCTCGCGAGCTGGGTCGCCGCGATGTGGACGTCGGCCGGTGGCCGGACGCTGACGTGGCAATTTTTATGATTTTTTAATGATTTTTTCGAATTTTTTTATTCATTTTTATTAATTTTTTCTTAATTTTTATGATTTTTTTCCTTTTTTTTTCTGCTTTCTTCTTCACGGTTGCCGGCGAGCCTCCGGTGGGGCTCGCCGGCCACTGGGCGAGGGCCGCGAAGCCCTCGCCTGCCGCCGGCGAGGGTCGCGGCCCTCGCCCGGCCTCTCCCGAGCCGCCGGCGAGGCCATGGCGGCCATCGCCAAGGCGGAGGCGAGGGCCGCGGCCCTCGCCCGGCCTCTCCCAGAGCCGCTGGCGAGGCGGCTTCGCCCGGATCTGGGCGAGGCCAGCCTCGCCCGCGGCTGGCGAGGCCATGGCGGCCATCGCCAGGGCGGAGGCGAGGGCCACGAAGCCCTCCACAGCCGCCGGCGAGGGTCGCGACCCTCGCTCGGCCTCGCCTTGGCCTTGCCGCTGAGTCCCCGGCGCCTCCTCCGCTGTCGACCCCGGAGCTTCTCGACCTCGTCATCGCCGCCCTCACCTCCACGAGATCCCAATTCGAGGCCCTGGTCCCCCACCTCCCGCGACTCACGCCGCCGCTCCTCCGCCCGATCTTCGCCTCCGAAACCCTAGCCCGCCGCCCCAACACCCTCCTCTCCTTCTTCCGAGGCTGGCCTCGCCCGCGGCCCTGGGCGAGGCCGAGCGAGGGTCGCGACCCTCGCCGGTGGCTGGCGAGGGCTTCGCGGTCCTCGCCTCCGCCCTGGCGATGGCCGCCTCGGCCTCGCCAGCCGCGGGCGAGGCTGGCCCCGCCCAGATCCGGGCGAAGCCGCCTCGCCGGCGGCTCGGGAGAGGCCGGGCGAGGGTCGCGACCCTCGCCGGCGGCAGGCGAGGGCTTCGCGGCCCTCGCCCAGTGGCCGGCGAGCCTCACCGGAGGCTCGCCGGCAACCGCGAAGAAGAAAGCAGAAAAGAAAGGAAAAAGAAAAAAATTAATAAAAATTTTGAAAAAATCATTAAAAAATCATAAAAATTGCCACGTCAGCGTCCGGCCACCGGCCGATGTCCACATCAGCGCCGGCCGGCCAAAATCGAGTCATAATCTTCAATTGATTTCTGGATGATAAAAGTTGCATCACCACCTAACACGGCCTAAGGACTCGAAATCAAACAGACAAATTTTGCTGAAGGGCGTTAGCTTTCATGCGCCCATTACACGCGTGCGCGAAAAATTTCTCTTTGTTTGTGCAACATTATAAACTTGTAATGAAATTTATCTTTAATTGTACTGGGAAATTAGAAAATAAACTTGACATTATATCTCTTTTTACCACTATACAAATCCTTTTCTAGAAAGAGAACATTAGACAAGTAAATTCTGTTTTTTTTTTTTTTTAAATAGCAGAAAACAAACATTGATAATTAGAAAATGAACTTGACATTATCCCCTCACACGTTGCTGCTCCGTGTAGCTCTTCTTCTCCTGATTACAGTGTTTTCCCTTTCCGCGATATTCAAGCTTTCAAATGTCATCGCACTGTCACTTATGAATCTGGACATAGATTTGAGCCGACACGACGAGCAAAACCTTGATTTAACTGGGGAACAACTCGCCTTGCGGAAGGGAGAGGGAAGTATGATCGATCTTTCGCCTGTGACTTTATGTCACTTTGACTATGAACAAAATAATAACGGATACTTCGGAGATATCCAATCATTTTCAATTGATATCAGGCCGATGAAAGTTACATCACGACACGGCATGGCCCAGAAATTCTTTTCTGCCCATTATGTTTTGTCACTTCGACTATGTACAAAATAGAATCGGATACTTTCAATATATCAGATCACTTTCAATTGATTTCTGGCCCGTAAAAGTTGCATCAACGCACCACATGGCCTAAGGACACGAAATGGAAACAGACAAATTTTGTTGAAGGGCGTTACCATTCATGCGTACGTTATGTGCGTGTGCGAATAATTCTCTTTCTCTGTGCAGCATTATAAACTAGTAATGAATTTTATAACTTTAATTGCACTGAGAAATTAAAAAATAAACTTGGCATTATATCTCTTTTTACCACTATAAAAATCGTTTTCTAGAAAGAGAACGTTAGATTAAAAAAAAAAATCTGTTATTTTTTGAATAGCCGAAAACAAGCATTGATAATTCAAAAAAAATTAGAGAAAATGAAAGAAGCGTTCTAAGTTTCTCCTGGAGAGTGCAAAGAAAAGGTATACTAGCTGAAGAGTATTACCTTGAGATCGTCAACCATGTGAAAAACATTGTGGGTAACATCACGCGAAAATTTTGGGCTTTTATGGGCCTACATTTGACTAACAGAAAAGCCACGTGTCAAAAGCCCAATTATCGGGCTTGGTCTAGTCCGCCCACTGAATTGGCGGGCGTATCAGACTCCGTCGAGCCGCCCGACCCGTGATGATGTTCATTCGAAAGAGTGCACATTAACTGAAAATAAAGAAAATTAAAAAGAAAAGGACTCACATAACATGGAAAGGGTGAAAAAAAAAAATAAATAAATAAAAAATTTACGACCCCATTAATCTCTAATTCTTCCGAACAAAGAATCATATGATTCGTTATTCCATAGGTCATCTCTTCCCACTATGTAGTTCATTCCTCATGCTAATCTTGTCCTTAAGCTAAACATGACAACATTGTCAGAGATCCAAGCAAGCTCTCCAAGTCCCCCTTACATGTGCCCTAATAATGCACAACACCATCTCCAAATCGAAAAAACAAACGGACTAAACCAGAAAGGCCAAGCTCCTATTTTATTTCCCCATAAGCTTCCCCTCTTTTTTATTTAATTCCATGCTCCATCGGAGTTGAACCTATAAACATTGATTAGCCCATCATCCATGTGACCACAACCACCAACTGCTGCTGACCCATTAGAATAATGTCGCGTAGGCCATCTGCTCGGAAATCTCTTTTCGATAGTTCGCCACTTGCGCACACATTTTCATCAGACCCCTTTGACCAGTATTGTATTAGATTGTGGAGCTTCGGATGTGGAGGCTATTAGGGCTTCTTCTTTTTTAATCCGGGTTGCAATCATAGTGACTCAGCCAACATGATTGGGGTGGGGACTCGTCATTTGTTTAAGTTGTTTGATTAAGGCCTACCGAATCATCAGAATCGTCGGCAGATGATTGCACTATTATTTCTTTAATGATGGGTTATTAGATTAAATAAGAATATTTGGAACTCCCCTAGCCTGGACTCGAGGTGTCTGATCATGGTGCGAATATTAAATGATAAAGAGACTGAACAGAAGTCGCTGATTAGTACTTATTTCGAGCTCCCAATCGTCTCAATTTTTCGAAGGGAGAGGAAGAAATTTGTTGTCCGGAGAAGTGGAAAGGACCGTTTTAATATTTTAGGAGTTTTGCAGAAAATGGGAAGCGGATCTTGATTATCTGTTCCCAAACCCTAATCCCAAATTCCAGTTGATGCGAATTAAATCAAGTTAAACAGTATGAAATAAATCTGATTTCGCGTTTGAACTGTCATCTAGACCTGTGTTGGGCTCTGATGGCTCCTAAGCCTCTCTCTCATACGTCGATTTCCCCTTTCTTTCATGAAGCTAAACAAATTGAAAAACATTTATGTGGCTTAACAAGATCGTGCCAATTAAATATCCTCTATTATATGCATAAAGTAAAATTAAAGGCTGTTTCGAGCATAAATACTTGCCTAAAAAGTTTCTCAATAACCTCTACTTATTATTGAGGAAACCTGTAATTGTATCATCATAAAATCGAAAAAATCATAAATAAAAGAACATCGTTGACTATCTCTGTGCAATCTCTGTTTTGGCACGTGTGTGTGTGTATTTGCTACTATAGACAAAGAAACCCAAAGTACTGGACGAGAAGCATATGTAATCGGAAAATCCATTGAATTTAATTAAATGTGAGGGGAATTCGCCTAGCTACTAGCAGAAGCTCAAAATTAGGGGAAAGAAACAGTCCTCATGCCCTTGTCTGATTTCAAATGTTTGATCCAATCCATGGCCTACACTTTAGGGATGGATCTATAGCTTATAGATCACTTATCTACAACCTTTCATGAAGTTTTTAGAGTAGAGGGTGTCATATGTTATTTTGAAACTTATCGATTCACATGATAACGATATGATTAGATTCTTTTAAACAAAACAATAAATGGAAATTTCTAGGTACAAGTATCGGTTCCATTTCAACACCTAAGCCTATAAAGTTCTCCGACCATAATGCCATGGATCTAGGATGCTAGCTAGCCATGTCAAGGGTGTATCTTCTTCCTCTATCATGCGTGAATAATTGAAATTTTCAAAATTATTTATGAGATAAAAAGAAAAGATTCTGTATGATTTAAGAATGTTTTCTTTTTGAAAAAGTACTTTCGAATCAAACCAAAACGTCAAAAACCGCTTGATCAGATGTGGTTTAGCAGTTTAAACCGTCTTTTACTCAATCTTATTATGAACCACGAACAACCATGAGAGCTTAGAAGGAACAAAGAAAGACATTGCAAAATCGAATTAGCATTCTTTTCCCCCTTCCATTTTTTCAAGTCTTCTCTTGTGGGGGCTAAATCCTTTATTTTAGGGTTACAAGCACGCAGTGGCACTTCACATGGGGAAAGAAGATCCATCCACTGAAGCAACTGATTCCCTTGGTACTCTAAATGATGTACTTTCGCTCCTCGCTGCGATGCATTTACTCTAAACGCCGATTCCTTTGCATGTGCGTGAGTCATGTGCGTGCATGTACCGCTTCGTTTTGAAGATATTAGGTTCTCGGTGGGTAGTGGTACTTTGCTTCTCCAGGTTCCTTCCATTTTCAAAACCTTCTTGCATACTTTTGTCTTCTTTTTTTTTTCTTTGGTCAAACTTCTTGCACACTTAACGCGTGCAATAATGCCACGCTTTGGTTCCTGCAATTTTCCTCATCGATTGCGGCGATTGGATGAATTCTGCGCATGAATTTATGAGGGTCCAGGAAATGCGTTTCCCTCCAAAACGATGCGCAGGCAACAGCTCCACAAAGCATACATGACATGTTGTGAAATGATCTGTACCATCTTTTTGCTGTAGTTGTGTGAAAACTGTACCAAGTTGTCTCGTTCGTAGTCTTTGTTCGTGGACATGAAATACACCTATTAAAGAAATAAAATTCAA
Source organism: Eucalyptus victrix (assembly GCA_016097545.1). Classification (NCBI taxonomy): domain Eukaryota; kingdom Viridiplantae; phylum Streptophyta; class Magnoliopsida; order Myrtales; family Myrtaceae; genus Eucalyptus; species Eucalyptus victrix. Next base: position 3,106,485 of record CM027840.1, on the reverse strand, counting down.
TAAATTATGATTTATAAACTGAGGTAATAGACAATAACCCAGTATTCTAAGAAATGACATACGTAACACTGAGGAGTCTGGTGCTGTGGAAGCCGACTTTTGCATCCATTAATAACAAAGTGCTACACAGTGTGAGTCATGTTTTTAAGTCAAGTTGATTTTTCTATTTTAACAGGATTAGTGAACCCATGCTTTGGGGGGCAATCTACTGATAGGAGAAATAATGGGTATTTTAACTCAATCTCTTGAATTCGAAACTCAAACACCGATAGGGATATGCAATCTAAGCCCCATTAATGTAATAACCTTGGCGACAGGCAGCAAGACATTTCATTTGTCTCTTGGACCTAGGTCCACTAGACCGATAGATTTATCCTGTGGATCCATGTAGACCTCGCGTACAGATCCTTTAAGATCAAGGGTTGTCGTGCAATGAGTTCCGTGGACGCGCTTCCCATGGGCAGGTACTCGAGTGCTCATTTTACAGGTCGGTGGCCATTGCCCACAAGATGAGCTCTATCTTTGACAGTTTACGTGCAAAAACAACACATGCCTACCGACATGGGACAAGTAATATCATTGACGGTAATTGCTGCAATTTTGAAGAGTTGTCGTAGTTATGAGGCTCTTGTCGAGCACCAGAAAAAAGTATAGTAGCATCTTTTGACCAGGAGCTGTAAATTATCACTTTTGTTTGTGAACACGACACCGAAAATATTACTAATGATTTATAAAGCAATGTGATAGACAATAAATTGATATTCTTAATATCCAGCTTATACACAACGATCGATCTTGGTTTTGCTTGTTGATCACGGAGTGTTCTTTCTTTTGGTTCTTTGTATCATAACCCGGCCACGTTACGCAATCTTAAAGAGTATCAACCCCTTTAAGGGGGTAGAACTAAGAAATCCGTCCCCTTTAGTAAAAAAGAGCTCGGGCGACAGTTCAGTAAGCCTACCCTCCAAAGACCAAAATCCAAATGAAGTTTCGTCTTTCGCAAGGGATAATGGAATCGATTAGTGCTTTAAACCCCAACAACTAAAGTTAACCCAAAAGCCATTATCCCTCAGCCTTCTTCCCCTGCCTAACTCGAGCGGAAAAGGGGTGATTAGGTTGAGATTTTGGGACCATAATCGGGTTTTATAATTCCCATGAGGGAGTTGACAATTCGGACAATTAGGTCCCCCTAGGAATCGTCGTCGTCGTCGTCGTAGGGGTTAAAGTCTTCGAGGGGGCCCACGTGCGTGTCGGAATTATTGACTGTTTTCGATGACATTTTATAGGTCGCGTTCCCAGGGGCCTGACGGCCTTTCTTCCTGCTGTCAACGTCGTGGAAACCGCCCCACGCTGCGATGCTCTCTTTATCGGGAAGGGACCCTCCACTCCCGCGCAACCCCGTCGCCCCGCCCTAGCTTTGCTCGGTCAAATTCTATTTTATGGTTTTTCTACTACCGCGTTGATGAAAAACGATTTAAAACTTTTTCGAGTATTTCGCGAAGGAGGTGATGATGGGACTGGCTGTGGTAAATGCGACTGCGGCATGATTTGGACATGATAAGAGAATCGAGAAGCAGCAAGGACCCAGAAACCCTAGGAACTACGCCTGCATTCGGTAACTAGATTGAGCTGGTCATGCACGGTCCTAGCCGTGTCAGGGTCCTTGACGTTTTGCTTTCATTGCGAGAACTGTTTAATGAATGAATGAATGAATGTCCCTCTCTTGTTGCCCTGTGACATTTGTCTCGTTAATTTCCACGCCGTATGACCCAGAAGCAGAGAGAAATGACCACACACGCGACCGTCCTCCACACCAAGGCAACGACTGCAGTAGCCTTCCTTCCTCTTCCTCGGTCGGATTCGCATGGAAGGAAGACCTCAGACTGGGAGCGAGGACCCTACGCTGCACAGGCGCACTACACGGGCATGCATCATGATGTGACTTTTTTGTTTTATCCTTTGGCTTCGCATTCTCCTTTTGCGGTCCTTTCTGTTTGGAGAGGGAGAATTATGCGGCCATCCCAGCAAGAAAACCCTAAGAGGGAGTCATAATGTGACTGTGCTTGTCCCCTACGGAGGGGGCTGCATTTCACCCCTTCAAAAAAAAGGTTACCGAGATCTGGCTAATTAGGTGCCATACCTTTTTCTTAAATAGGATAGAAAATGACAATGGCTTAATTGTTAAGCCGAGACTTGATCCTAAAAAATAATGACACGAATGATCTAATATAATTCATGAATTTTAAATTTATTTAATGCGGTTCCTAAACTTTATCCTAGTAAGTATTATTGTCCTTGAATTTTTAATTTATCTTGAACATTTTCATATAATTTAAGAATTAAATTAAACATGCATCAAAAATTCAAGAATCATACTGAAAAAATTAAAAACTCAAGGATGACATTGTACATTAAATTAAAATTTATGGCCTATATCAAATAAATTTAAATTCAATTGATGGTATTGCACATTGAGCCATAATTTATGAACAATTTGTGTCATTTACCCCACTTCCATATGATCATTAACCATTAATGCTTAGAGCACACAAATTGAGTTAGATTGCCATAAATAGTATGAAAGTATAACCTCTGTGATAGATATCATGTTAGGGGATATACTAGATTGCACATTGATCTAATGAGTGATGAGAGTGATGACTAGAGTACGAGAGATGGATGACGTGCAACTCATTTATCAACTTTGAGGACATCAAGGAGAGAAGAATCAATAGTGGTAGGGGTGAGCGATTCCAAGTTCTATATGGAATTTCGGTATTATTAATTAAATGATTATGGTAAATTAAAACCCTTAATGACCACCATTTGTTGCTATAATTTACTGGTCATAAAGACGTGCAAAAATATATGAAATTAATAAAGTAAAAGTTTCGGTCATAAAATGAAAGGTCAAACTAGTACTTCGAGATTATACACTCATTATCAAACAATATGAGATATTGCAAGATTGTACGAATACATAAATCGAGAAAAATATTAAAACTTATTCAAAGTTCTAAGTTATGTCTTAAATGTTATGAGTTCTTTTAACTAAGAACTTGGATCCTTACTGTTAAGACAGATTCCTTATTTTTTGAAATATGAAATTTATCCCGCATATCTTAGAACTTGAAACTTACAAGTTCTCATTGATATGGTTCTCGGGTTTCAGGTTTTACTCTGGAACCATGCTCATGCCTATATAGCGGGAGTACCATTGAAGCAAGTAGCCAGTGCTATAAGCTTGAAGAAGGGGGAGGTTTGTGATATCCCAAACCTAAATTGGATGAATAAATACTAGGTATTGATTGAATGTAAAACTTATCTAAAAAATGGTCATTATTTGAATATGATTCGAGGAATCCTTTTCATAGATTTGCCACTTAGAATGGGGCGAATCGTGTATAAAAGCAATGTGGGAAATAAATGCCACCCGGTATGAAGTATTATGATATGGGAGTCAACTTTTAAATCCGTTTATAATAAAGTTACACCATTGAAGCCTCTCTTTTTAAGGCAAGTTGATTTTTCTATTTTAATAGGAGGGAAGCCATGCTCCAGGGATACCTAACAGAGAAATAATGCGCAAAATGTATGATTACTATTCATAAGTAAAAGTATCTTCAAAGGAAATCTTTTACCCAGACAACAGTCCAGCAAATCAAGTGAACCATAGCCACTAACGCTATGGGTCCCACAAATCAACTAATGTGAATAATTTGATCCACTAGACTCGAGTCTAAACACGTATGTCTATTGAGGCGATAACATTGATCACAAGGAGCATGGATAGAAGAATATTTCTTATTCGGATTCTAAGTCCGCCGGAGGAGATGCATTGCAGCCGTTCAGTTCACGTATCCCACGTAGATCGCAGACGACTAGTGGGCTTCGAGGACGCGAGAGCGACCAAGTGCTCCCCACGGACAGAACCTGAGCACTCATCTTAATGTCGGTGGCCAGCGCCCACGCTCCCACGCACCATCTTTGACGGCTTACGTCAACGTGCGAACCCGCAACACATGCCTGTCAACTTAGAAAAAGTCATAAAGAGAGAGAGAGAAAGAGAGCTAAAGCACGTTAGCGCTGATGCAAGCAAACAAACTCGATTGAAGTCGCATTTCGCTCGATGCGCATCTTCTCTCTCTCTCTCGAAATATTTAACTGTACTCGCAGTTCGTCACATCGTTTTTGTGAATCGGTACTGTAGTTTGAGATTTGCTTTGAGAAAACGAATCCCTGCAGAGCACACCTTTCGATAAATATAATAAAGCGTCGAAATCCCAAAGGATAATACTCCCTCCACTGCTACTGCTGCACTGCCATTCACGAGAAGAGGCGAGGCTGCCGAAGGAACTGTAGAGACTAGAAGTGGTGGGGAGTAGATTTCCGGCCTCTGCTTCTTATGCAGAGATCTTTTCGGGTTTATCAATACAAAATGCAAAATACAAACAGTGCGTGCACTGAGATAGAGAGAGAGACAGAGAGGGACTAGAGAAAGTAGTGGCCAAAAATTGATATATGGATTTGATTGTGCACCAGCCCATATTAAATTTGTCTCTATATAATCCTCAGCTCGCATCGTTCGATCCCATATGATGCGCCTTTTCCTTCTCTCTCTTTCTCCCAAAATCGGATCCTGCACTTTTTGTCTCCACCCTCAATAAAGTACCTAAACAAAAGAGGCAAAGAGATCTCTCCTTCCTCTCTCCTTCCTCTTCTTCGTCTTCCTTGTCTCTGCCTCTCTCTCTCTCCCTCTCTCGACTGCGCAGAAGATGGGCACTGGTTGGAGAAGAGCATTCTGCACGACCATCCCTCGAGACCGGGAAACCAAGGCTCTCGAGAAGCAGCACCAGCGGAAGAGTATCAGCCCAGGCCCCAGCCCTCGTAAATGCACCGCCGCCAAGCTGGGGTTCTTGTCCGGCGGGAGCAACCCCACCACGCCGCGAGTGCAGGCTCACCGCGAACCTCCGCCTCCGTCTTCTTCAACCCCGAGCCTGCTTCGATGCCGAACGGCTCCAGGATCGGCTCCGGCTCCCGGCACAGCGAGCGTGAGCCACAGCGAGACCCCGAGGCTCGAGTGCAAGACCTCCACTCCCAAGTCGACGAAGATGACGCCCAAATCGCTGCCTGGCTCCAACTCTTCGTCTCCGCGGTCTCCGCTCAAGTTGTCTTTCTTCAAGAACAGCTTCAAGTTCAGAGTAGGAACCCCTCTTGGACCGCGTAATTAGAACACGTCGCATCATTTTTGTAAATCGTTTTCGTTAATTAATCAGTCTTCTGACGTCGTGCTTGTTGTGTTCCAGACCACGTGCGGGGTGTGCTTCGGCAGTGTCAAGACCGGCCGCGGCGCGGCGATATACACAGCGGAGTGTAGCCACGCGTTCCACTTCGCCTGCATCGCCGCCCACGTCCGGAAGCACGGGGCGTTGGTTTGCCCCATCTGCAACGCCTCCTGGACCGACGTCCTCTTGCTCTCCATCCACAAGGACCTCCACCGCGGAGATTCTCAGCCACACTTAGACCCACCACAGCCATCGCCACGGGCCGAATCAGTCAAGCTCGAGGACAAGAAGATGATCGAATCTTTTGCTTCACCCAGAGCCGCGAGACCTACCACGCCAAAATTGCCAGAACCAGTTCCGCCTAAGTTGGCCTACTCGAGATGCTACGACGATGACGAGTCCCTGCTGTCCCCCAAGTACGGGGCGAGATTCGTTCCGATCGACGAGGGAGAAGGAGAAGAAGGAGAAGAGCAAGAGGAGGAGGTTGAAGAGTTTCAGGGGTTCTTCGTCAACCCGACTCCGTCGTGCGCCGACGTTTCGCAAATGACGAATTGCAAAGACTCGACGCACGTCGACGTGAAGATCTTGCCTCAGTCCGCGGTCGTCTCCCTGTCCAAGAGCTGCGCCACCTACGTCGTCGCCTTGCGGGTCAAGGCGCCGCCCCCCGCGGCCGCCACGCGGAGCGGCCTCGACCCAGCGCGCCGCGCGCCGATTGACCTCGTCGCGGTGCTCGACACCAGCGGCAGCATGACCGGCGCCAAGCTGCAGATGCTGAAGCGCGCCATGCGCCTGGTCATCGGCTCGCTCAGCTCGGCCGACCGTCTGTCTCTGGTAGCCTTCTCGGCGGCTCCCCGGCGGCTGCTGCCTCTGAGGAGGATGACGGCTCAGGGCCAGCGCGCGGCTCGGCGCGTCGTCGACCGCCTCACGTGCGGCCAGGGGAAGAGCGTGGGGGACGCCTTGAGGAAGGCCGCGAAGGTGCTCGAGGACCGGCGAGAAAGAAACCCCGTAGCCAGCATCATCTTATTATCCGACGGCCAGGACGAAACGGTCCCTTACAGCAGCGAGAATCAAAGGCAGGCGTCGAGCCACGTGCCGTCCACGCGCTTCGCCCACGTCGAGATACCGGTCCACGCCTCCGGGTTCAGCAAGAGCGGCGGCCGCGGCTTCGGTCGCGAGCCGTCGGAGGATGCCTTCGCGAAGTGCGTCGGCGGCTTGCTGAGCGTGGTGGTCCAGGATCTGACAATCAAACTCGGGTTCGCGTCCGGATCCGACGCGGCGGAGGTCGCCGCCGTCTACTCGTGCGGCAACGGGCGGCCCGCCTTGCTCGGCTCGGGGGGGTCGGTCCGGCTCGGCGACCTGTACGCCGAGGAGGAGAGGGAGCTGCTCGTGGAGCTGCGGGTGCCGACTTCGACCGTCGGGTCCCACCACGTGATGACGGTGAGATGCGGCTACAGGGACCCGGCGACGCACGATGCCGTCATCGGGTCGGAGCGGGCGCTCGTGGTTCCCCGGCTCCACGCCGTCCGGTCGTCGGACCCGAGGGTGGAGCAGCTCAGGAGCCTCTTCGTCACGACGAGGGCCGTCGCGGAGTCGAGGAGATTGACGGAGTACGGCGACTACACGAGCGCCTACCACATGCTGGCGTCGGCTCGGGCTCTGCTGATGCAGTCGGGCTCGGGGCCGGCGCAGGAGTTCGTGAGGGAGCTGGAGGCCGAACTGGCGGAGCTGTACTGGAGCAGGCAGCAAGCCCTGGAGATGCGGCAGATGATGCAACGGGGGAGAGGGAGCGAGAGGGCGGCGACGGCGACGGCGACGGCGACGGTCGACGCGAGTGGGGAGCCGCTCACGCCGTCGGCGAAGTCGGTTGGCGCGGCGATTGGGAAGAAGTCGCTGGGTCGAGTAAGCGACTTGCATGGCCTTGAAAACGCCAGATTCTGAATCCTGATTCTGCTCGACAGTCAAAGTACATTTTGGAAGAGAAAATAGTTTGACACCAAAAATAGGAAAAATCATTAGCTAGCTACATCCGGACCGTATAGGCCACATACGCCTGATCCGTTGGATCATGTTGATCCCACATGAAGCGACAGATGTTGTGCACCGGTCTAAAACCAAAACGGGCGCATGCAGTAACCTCTCGAAAAATTGGGGGCGTAGTGTATTGTATTAGCTGTTAAACATGTCTTGCGGTTTTGTGAAATGTCTGGGTTAAAACATTGACACTTGTTGCTCGTTAGTAGGAGGTTTGACATTGAGGCCAGGGTTCCATTTTGAATTATGTGAATTAAGGGACGACGTGTAAATGAATTGTTAGTGCAATGGAATTTTTTTTCCCTTTTTATTTGTGTGCCTCATCTTTCTCATCTTGCATTCATTACCTATAGCTATTATCTACTCTAACATATTAGCATCATTATTACGCGGGTTCGGCCATGAATTCTCCTGTGTATTCATTGCATTATGATTGGTGTTTCCCTTAAAAGATTAACTTGCCTCTGATCTTTTGCTGTCAGTATCTTTGCAGAAGATTTGTGTGTTCTAGTGTGCTTGGGTGTACTATTGTCTTACTCCACGCGAAGGTTCATTTCACCGTTCGGTCTTTTCCAGGCTTTTCAGATTTTGACTTAAACTGGCGGTCCGATATACCGTCTGCCTACAGGAGTAATGATGAGATGATGACCGCCAATCTACAGCACATCAATTATTGAAAAAAATCAACTGGTTAATTACAACAGTAGCAGTATAACATACAATCCAGCTCCACGAATGATAACTCGATATCCATACCAAGCCCGCGCCAAAAATCCCTCACGTCTATCCTACAAAGCCGAACGAACGTACACAGCAGTAAGAGCAAACCCACATACACGAGGGTCATTTGCCGTTGACGCCCCCTCGGTATTCTGCAATCGTCATCTACCTTTGAAGTGGAGAGAAAACTTTGACAAGGTGAGGAACGTAATCCTCTTATTCCAATTTCCGAGGCAGTAAGAGAGAAGTTATGTGAGAAGAATTCAGTAATGGAGCTCATTTCTGGATTTGTTCGACTTTCGCTCTGATTTTCTGTTCCAAAAGAGAGATCTCTGTCTCGAGGCTGAACATTCTGTTAAGAGCGTGCATGTTCTCAAGGGTCTCGTTCAGAGTACGCCCATCAGTTCCGTCGCATCTCAAGTGTTGCATCGGTCCATGGAGCAGCTTGTTGACTATTCCTCGGCTGAGATCATCCACCGCTCGCCTAGTTTTCTTCGGTAGGTCATCGCCCATCTTTGACAGGCACTTCTCTAGCTCCGCGACTCTGATTCTTTCTGCATAAGCCCTCAGCTTCTTAATAGTAGGAACAGTCTCTAATGAATCCCGCCAAGCCTCGAATTGTTTAGACTCCTCGGAGATTATTGCCTGAGCTTCCATGGCTTTCCGGAGGCGATCCTCCTTGTTGGCTGCCACGACCTCCTTAAGGTCATCAACATTGTACACTCGGGCAGTGCTAACATCAGCAACGCAAGAACCCACATTCCTGGGAACAGATATATCAACGAAGAGCCTCAGGCCCCCAACTTCTGAACTCACAGGAGGAAGAGTCTCCACATGCTCTTTCAAGAACAAAGGTGTCTCTGATGCTGTGCTCGTGAATATCACGTCAGCTTCGCCTGCGCATTTGAGCATTTCTGTGAGGGGCATGTAGATAATATCAACACCCTTCATCTCTTCGCGAATCGCAGCGACTTTCTCCTCACTTCTGTTCACTATCACCATCTTTGTACATCCTTTCGCCACCAAGTGCTTGATCACGAGTTTACCCATCTTGCCTGCTCCAATTACTACCATTCTGGCTGTACCGTGGCAAGATTCCGGGATCTTCATCAAAGCCAGCTCAACAGCAGCAGAGCTTACAGAAACAGCTCCAGAAGCAATGTTCGTCTCCGTTCTGACCCGCTTTCCCACAGTGATGGCGTGCTTGAAAAGCCCGCTAATGTTTCTCCCAAATCCAACAACTCCTTGGCCAACTTTTACAACCTGTTTAACCTGAGCAAGAATTTGACCTTCTCCTAGGACAAGAGAATCAAGACCTGCTGAGACTTCAAAAAGATGCTGTGTAGCATCCCCATTGTGCAACAAAAACCGGTGTTGACAAAGCTCTGAAACAGGGATCCCGCTTGTCTGTCAAGAAGAAAAGTAGTGATAAGAACTTGACTGCATTTTGTGCTAATTCTTTCCATAAGGTCACACGAATTAGAACAGGTAATCAACTAGACAACACTCATAACAGCAAACTGTTAATTAACGAGGCAGCATCAACCTTGTAAAGACAAGACCCCCAAGCAAAATGCTGAGGACACAAATGACACAGGTTATCTTCCATACTTACCCATGATGCTTCAGAAATCATTAGTTTAAATTCTTTACAAACTGTTTAATAAGTTTAAAGGGTTATGAGCTGGATAGGTCAGGTACTTTTATTTCTACAAGGAACTAACAGCAGGATATTATAGAAAAACAACTGCTAAAGGATTCCTGTCACCAGAGAGGAATAAAAAGGAAGAGTCCTTCACTAAAAAGAATTCAAAGGAAAGTCGAGTTTAATAAATTTAAAGGTCTATGACCTGGGATAACTCGGTTGCTTTAATTTCTGCAAGGAACTAACAGCAGGATATCATATGATAACAACTGCTAAAGGATTCCATTCGCCAGAGAAGAAGAGAACAGAAAGGAAGAATCCTGGATTAACAAGAACTCAAAGGAAACTTGTGCTTTTCATCCATAAAACAAGTATCATAGGGCAATTAATTGTTGCAAGAATCCAACAATTATAGTCATGACAAGGGGCAAAAGTAAATCACCTTAGACATCCATTCAGTCACTTCCTTAACCCCACGATGCTGAGACAAAGCGACAACATATATCTCCATTCTGTTGCAGGTGCTGAGGACAGCCGCTTCTTCTATATGATTCAAACTACAGAGTTCTCCAATGGCTCGAGGCCATTCTGCCTCAGGAATGGCAAGTTTCTCCGCATCTCCACAGGAGTTGTGTGCACACTAAGCCCAATAACCACAATGCTGCTCCTTTCTTTTGTATACCCTGACCAAAACAATTGAGATAAACTTAGTGATCTCAACTTAGGAATCTGATATCACAATATATACTTTCACTTCTGTGTTTTCTATTTGCATCATTGCTTGAAAAGCTAAACATAAGCAGATATCTGGTTAGTCAACCCTTATATCTAGAAGACCACACACAAAAAGTCTTCACCAATCACCAGACAGTGATTGGTGGTCATAGACAGGGAAGGACTGAATTTATGCAACAGGAAGAGAAAGTAGGTAAACACATTTGCAGCCCACAAATAAAAGGAAGAAAGTCACTCTCTAGGAACATGCAGGAGCGTTTTAAGCTCAACATATCTAAGAAGAGAGGGAAATAAGTAGCTCCACCTCAAAGGTGAAGAAAGGGGTACATCACCATAGGAACAGAATAAAATCCGAATTGCTCAAACCCCAGACTAGATTCTCAAGTTCAATCGGATCATTACGGTTTTAACCCAATTTGGACATCGAAACATCTTCAGTCAGCAATCCTACACTACCACCTAACTCTAAACCTCTTGCTTGGTCTTCTATGCATTTCTATCTAAAACCAAAAGCAGAAAATGGTCCAGACGTAAACTCTCTCCCTTATACTACTAAGAATTTACCTCTTTAAGCTTAAAGATGACATTCACCATAAAATGAACCTCCATAATTTCAGAAAATACTAACAAGTTCACAAATTCTCTAACATGATAAAACCACCTAACCCCTCACCACACCAATCCTAAAGACAAATGGAAAAGGCTTCCGATAACACGCACTTTTATGAGATTAAACAACATAAGCAAAATCCCAGGTTCAGAGCACACGCAAGAAATCCACTTTGAAGCTCAAACATAACAAGGAAGAGGGCTCACTATCGGCGGCAGAGGTCTTGAGCTGCTCGAGAGCGGAGATGCTGAAGTATCGACGTCGGGCGATCCGGAGACGGCGTCCGACGCGGCGACTTCGCATCTCACGACCCGATTGAACCCAACCCCAACGCTCACGCCCCTCTGCGCGAGGAATCGCCTCCTGGGAAACCCAATTGGGGACGGCCAGGACAAGGAAGCCCTCGACGGCGCCGGCGACGGCGACCCATTGCACAGGAGGAGCCAATTCTCCAACTTCGCCCCGGTGAAGCCGCTCGAGACTGCCATCACGCCCGTCGGACCCCCCATTCCAATTCACGACGCGGAGGAACGGCAATGGAGGTCAACGAGGCGATCGGAGAAGGGGGGGCGGCGGTTCTGGGTTCCGCCGGCCGGCGAGATGGGAAGGGGAAAAGAGCCCGAAAGGGAGGGGAGGATCTTTTCCGGTGGGGGTTGGCTTGTGGTGGGAATGCGAAAGGGGGTCAAACGTGAGGTCGTTTTTGGGGGGCGAAGGGGCAATTGACTCGTGGCCGAAAAGGGAGGGGGGCCGGCTCGTTGTAATCAAAATTCAATCGGATCGTGGAGGGGAGAGGACCGGAGGAGGTGACGATTTGGGAAGGGACGGATCGAGGAGATTTCTGCGCGCTCTGATTGGTGGGTTGAATGCACGTTTTATCCTCACTTTGCCTCTCGATGTCAGCCTCCTGTTATATGATCTTTGGGAGGGGCCCGCTGAATGCTTCCCCCTCCTTCCCTCCCTCTCTCTCCCTTGTATTATGAAATTCGTTCGGTGATGATGGAAATCTCCCAAGTTGGTCCCTCTTGATTTCCTCCCAAGATAAGGTATCCAAGGGAGCTTCACGTGTCACGTTTGATTAATTGAATCCATGTCTTAGTTTTCCTTTTCCTTTTCATTTTTTTTTTTGGGGTGCATTGTCTTGTGATGACAACCTCGAATCCAAAAGTAAATGCGGCAAATGAATGGGTTAAGTCGATTTTAATTTATGAATCATTTCGAATCCTAATTACTTTAAGGCCGAGTTGATTTCAAGCTGTCTTTGAGGATTCAAGTCCGTTTCGGGTTTGGTTCGATTCAATGATGCGATTTTCCTGCATGCATACAAGCTGCTCGAGTTTCAACTAGTTGGAATGGATTTTTCTTGTGCCAACTTTTATGATTGACGTAGACATAAGCAAGGGGAAAAGTAAATATTTTTTCGGTGTGATGAATAGATGATTGAGTTAGAGGCATTTAGAATAAGGGTGATCAGTTGCTGGTCCAATCTCATGGAACCGATTATGTAACAAAAAAATATTTAAAAAATTACTAGAGTTTTTACTATTTTTAAGGTTTATTGCTATTTTTTAGAAATTAAAAAATATATATATATTTTAAAAAGAGTCGGTCCAATCCGGTCCGGTCCGATTCTCCTCAGGGAATTGGGAACTGAACCGACAATCATCGGCTCCATTTTTATGGAATCGAAAACTGGACCGATCGGGAACCAAACCCAACAGATCGGTTCGATCCGATTTGAGTTGCTCTTAGTTCATGCTCACCCCTAGTTTAGAACTTTGCCCTTCTCATTGCAATGGTTAAGCTGAAAGCAATCGACCTAATGAAAGCATATGATTAAGGGATAATGACACAAATGATTCTTGAATTTTAGCTAAATATGTAATGTAACCCATGAATTTTTAATTTATTCAATGTGGCCCCTAAACTTTTGTCAAATTTGCAAAGTAGTCCTTAAACTTTTAATTTTATACAATGAGTTCTTGAACTATATGAAAATATTAATATTATCTTTCCATTAATTCAAGAACGGGGACAACATTGAACATTTTTTACAATCCAAGGACTAAATTAAATATATATCAAAAGTTTAGGGACCACATTAAACTAACTAAAAGTTTCGAAATCATATTGCACATTCAAGGACCCTATTGAATAAATTAAAAGTTCAAAAATCACCTTATATGCATTAAGTGAAAGTTCATGAATCATTCATATCATTTTCCCTAGAATTAATTAATGGGTTGTGAACCTTATTAGGTTAGCTAAGCTAGGAGCAGGAGAAAAATCTTCAATTATATATAACACTTGCTCACAAAAAATGTGTAAATGATTTCAACTTATCATCAATAGTGGTAAATGGCAAATTTTAACAATAAGAGGTAAGCTCTCTTCGCAAAAGAAACCCGCGATACAATGCTTAGACTGCTTGTATTGCACGTCTTATGCTTATCTTAGTTTCTCTACACTATGGTGTATTGGCGATTGGGATTTGAAGATAATGCAAAAGTCAAAACAAAAGGCTCGAAGGGATGCCACAAAGCACTCTAATGACCATGTCTTCACGCGCAAGCCGATAAAAAAGCTGAATATCTGAAAGCATATTTCACGGTCTTTGTCTTTGATGGAAAATATGCTTCCCCAGAAAACAAAAAAGATGAGGTCGAAAGAGACCGGCGACACCGTCGTGGAGTACGTCTCCATGTCGCACTATTGCCGTTCTCATAGTCTCTGCAGGAAGGCGTGGAGTACTGTTGTTCTCTCGTTTCAGGATACCGGAACACAGTGAGCTCCAGAACCTTCAAGTTCCGATTCTCGCTATTGCAATTTGCAACTGCGGACTGATAAAGCACCTGTTACTAAACCGGGTGTACTTATTGAGAAGTCTCAATCTCAAAAAACTGTAGAGAGGTTAGAGTTGGATGAAGTATCTGAGCGAATATGAAATGGTATGTGTGGACAATAGCACATTTTGGCTCAATCGTGTGCGAGGAGACATGACAGTTTTCGCCTTGGATGCGCTTTGTAGTGCTGCTGTCATCTAGTACTGAAAATCAAATGGTCTTATCGCGAGAATCAATTTGATAAAAGCAGATATTTGGATCGAAGGCAAAGACTTGCGCCTTCAGTAATTCCATCCTTGGAGATGAAGACTGAGTTACAGGCTTATTAAAATATATTAACTGATTTAAATCACATTGATCTCCATATTGGATTTGGGATTTCTCTAATCAAACTATAAATGTTATTATTCCATCGGCTCTAATACCATTTGAGTCTCGACTCTAATATTATTTATTAAGAGTGCATAGCAGAAATCCGATTCCTTTACATGAGAAATCACTAAAAGAAAGCCTAAATTCGAGCCCATAAATATCCAATCGGACACACCTTCACTCAAAAACTTTCACTAATAAGTTATGAGCTAACTAGGATATATTAACTGCTTCACACTGTACCGATTCTTCAATATTAAATTTATCTTAACACAACTCACTCACACGTGCATCCAAACAGAGACAACTGCGACTTCTCAATTAGATTGACCATTTGATTCGCTCATCACCAGTAGTTTAGAAGTTCACATCTTATCGTAATTTAAATCGGACAGTCTTGCCGTGGCATCGAAGAACCGCACTTGCCGTGACAAACGATGAAACCGCTTGCCAAAACAATTGAAAAGCACACACGTAATGTACATAACTTTCAATCGCGGCATTGTCGGTTTCATTAGAGATTTTAAAGCTAAGAAAAGCGCTATTGGTGCCAATACAACTCCTATCTTTGGCATGCTAATTATGTCATTTTCCTGGATCAACCATGGATACATATGACTCAACATAGTTTTTCTAGAAGTTATAGTACAGGATTTGGGTGCAGTTCAAGGCAACTGCACAAGTTGCAGACAACATCATCGTACCACTCATTAATGTTTTGTTTCTTTACCATATTTTATATCTTAGGGAACTGCAGGAGCTCTCTATCCAGCATATATGTACTTTGCGTTTGGTATAACGATGCATCGAACGTACTGTTTTTTCATGTCTTCGAAGTGAACTCTAAGATCTCCTTTATGGGCACTATCATGAATCGGACAATGCCGTCGCAACCGAAATATGATGTCGGCGTCCACAAAAAAGGCAGCCGACATTTCATCAAACGAGAATCATGCTTGTAACGAATTGAGTTTAACTGCGGATGGATATGAACACAGAATAATCTCGCGTCAAACAACTGACAAGGCGCTGATTCTTGAATGCAATAACACCCGCAGCTCGAGTCGAGTCAATCAGAACGGAGTCCGTATAATCGGTTACATGTTTAGATCTCATGTGTGGATCATAGAATCTGATCCGTTTTGGATGATATGCCAGCAGATGATGCTTAAGACTTGCAGATGTCTTAAGCAACGCGACAACTTTCGGAATATTATCTCCACGCTGATTGACTTGCATGACTAATTTGCTGGTTTACAGAAATTTGTCTTCTGCCCTACAGCATCTACATTAGTCAAATTAAAGCATCTATAGAGGAATTTGTATTCTACCCTAAAGCATCTCTGTAAGTCAAAATAGCCATGCGAGTCGATGAGGATGGAGATAATATTCCCAGAGTTGTCGTATAACTACATATGTATAGTTAAAGTCAGAGTTGAATAAGCATGATCGGTTCCGAGATGGCTATTATAACCGGTTCTCAGTTTTTTTACCTAGGAACCTACCCTATTTATCTAGAACCAATTCTAAAACCTACTAATTTTTTTCCATTCCAGTTCTAAGGTCCACCCAATAACCTATCTTATCTTTGTGTTACTGACTTTTGTTCATATTTTTATAACAAAATCATACGAGGCTGTGAGTAACAAAATGATTCAAAGTAAAAGATGAGCAACAGAAATCTTAATCCACCAAAAATAACAATTTATGAGATAAATAATCATGTATAATTATGAACGATAAAAAGTTCAAACACATAACATAAAACATGAATGGGTATTCACTCGGAATTTGTTTGCAAACCAGTACAATCGGTTTTAACGGGAACCGATTCTCGGACATATTTTCCAGGCGATTCGATCCAATTCTCGAGAGAATCGGTTTAGTTGCAGACCACTAAAGCTGAGAGGATGTTGGTTCATGCGCTTGCACATAGCACTTAACTTTGCCTTTTAGATGCCACGTGCCCATATTCGATCAATTAGCACTAGTTTAGTGCTGTGCCATCCTCGCGCCTATTAAATTTAAATTTAAAAATGAATGGAAAAATAGTTCTTCAAAGGTTTTCCCAGGTGTATTCCACCAATAAAGTTGATAAAAATAACGAAAAAAAAGTTCCTTTAGATAAATTTCTGTTATCCTTCTCAAATAATTACTTGAGTCCTAGCCCTTCACCTTAATGGACTTAGACTCAAGCGGAGTTTAGCATGAGTGCTGAGGTCTTGAGCTTGGGCATCGGGGATCCAAGCACGGACACTAGGGTCTTGGGCTTAGGCTCAATGGACTTGGATGTGAGCACGAGCTTTAGGGTCCGAAGCTCAACCTCTATGAACTCAGGTGTGAATTCCATGGACCAAGGCTCGAGTGTTGGGGACTCGGCCAAGCCTCGATGTACTCAAGACACATGCACCATAGTCTTGGGCCTAGCCTTTGTGGATCCAACCCCAGTCTCAATGGGCTTGGACTTGGAGGCTGGGGATTAGAGCATGAGCATTGAGGTCTTGGGGCCTAACCTCTATGGACTCGAGCTCGAACGCGAAGGTCCTGGTATGGGTGATAGTATCCCGAGCCCAACCTCTGCGGACCTGGGGCCATGCACCGGGGTTTCTAGCCCAACCTTTATGGACTTACATTTGGCCTCAATGGTCGTTAGTGGACTTGGCCCTAGTCTCTAGACCTATGTATGTTGCCAAGGGTTATAAAAACTGCTTTTTGGTTTTTTAAAGGGGAAAATATTTTCCTAAATTTAAGCATAGATTTTCCGTTAATTAGGAAAATATTTTTCAGTAGCACATTTTCCAAAGTGATTCAAATGTAGGAAAATGAGAAAAATGTTTTTCAATGAAACAAATGGAGAATATAACTTTATTGCACTCTAAAATACTTACGTAATGTGGCTGTGTTACTCCTCTAGAAAACTATAGGTATTACTATCAAATAAGTCTAATATATTCTTTTATATCGCATCTCACATTATAGGTCTCATTAACTTTTAAAAATATGCATAAGACAGCCGCGCAAAACGCCAAGTAACTAGTCCACGTAGTCCGTGAAGACTTCAAATCCTGTGACTTGAGTATACGAAGCGATAAGTTTGTATACAAGAAATCCTCTACTTACAAACGCCACCAGCTGTTCTTGGACAGTACATAGATCTGATGCTTCTCACGGCCTTCTTGAATTGCAGACTAGTTTAATCTAGTAATCTAGTAACGTTGCTACGTAACATCTCTGATAAACGAATGATCTCACATGCTTCCGCTTCCAGTTTTAGTTCGACATAAGCAAAGCTTCGTCACACATACACATCCACAGTTGGACATGGCTGATTCAGGTGTACGAATGCGAAGCCTCGCTCTCTCTCTCTCTTTCTCTCCCTCTCTCTAGTAATAGCAGATGAACTGCTTTCAAACGAGGTTCAATCAAGTGGGCAGGGAGGTGTATATCCACAGAGATGATTCACAGACTAATGTTGCATAGATCATGTTTGCTGTCCGGGACTGTTTCCACTCGAGGAAGTTGGCATACCCAGGAGAGGAAGACGGGAACTCTATTGATACATCAACTAAAGCAACTGGCCAATCGACCTTGAGGTCGCAAGCAGAAAATCTCTCTATCCCAGCTGGTTTCAGCTTCACGTCCCAAAGAGGGCAAAAAGGGTCAAACCGTCAACATCTTCTTGGAGCAGTAGTATAGTGCACATGATCAGATCATGATATCTGCCAGTCGGCGGTAAAAACTTTGAACAATAAATAGTGCGAGCTCTTATCATAATCAATTCCCTTCACATAAAGCTATCAGCATGACATGACATGCAACATAAGACCATCTCTTTCTCGAGATGAAGAAAGCATGCTCTTGATCAGCAAACGGGAATACAGACCGAAAGGGGGATGTGCACAAACAGAGAAGGGAAAAAGTTTCAGCCTCGGTTGCTTTACTTTTGAATTGGCTTCTGTCCAGGTGAAAACGAGAAACAAAAGTTGATCATCTCAAGCCTTCTAGGAAGAACACCAACATTCAGTGGACAAGTGCGGATCATATACTTACGTAATGTCAAGATGGTCCTAGGTCGAGATCTGTCATATTTTCTCTGATTGAACTTAAAATATAGCTGACAGCAAAGGCCCATGTCCATTACTCTTAGACAGCTGTTGCAAAATATTTCAACACTTTGCTGGTAGGTCAACAAACAAAAGTTGATATGAGGAGGATAAAATTCTTCATCTATGTATTGTGACTGATTAGCTAGGCAGCTCATATCCAACTTGTGTCACTCAAACCACATCGAAACATGTGATGAGAAGAGGAAGGTCCAAGCTTACACTACACTTGACATAGGGGGAGGCCATCAGCAATACTTGGATTGTCACCAAAAAGAAATAACCACTCTCACGGTTATATAAGGAACTTTATATCATTAAAGATAGAAGCTAAGCACGAGCATTTTGTCCGAAACGAGCATTTTGTCCGAACAAAAAATGTTCGGCACTCAACCATGGCTTTATGTAATCCAGAACGATGAGTAAGTAAACAGTTCCTTATTTTCTTTGAGCAAGTCTAGTCACTGATCAAGGTATGCTTTCACAATCTCAAAAGTTTAAACTGAATGATGATTCATTGGACGATGGAGCGTCATCCTTGTGCTTAATCATACCAGAATCCACAAGTATAGGAACCTCAGCTGCAAGCCACGGAGAGAGTCCCAAACAAAGTGCATGCGCTATACCAAAACGAGGGCTGCCAAAATTTGAGACAACAAAGATCAGACTCCCACTGAGCCACCAATTTTAGTAAAATTTGGGGAACTAGAGATCAAATTGATTCCACAAAGTAGTACCAAGGCATTTGAGCGAGCAAGATAAACAAATGATACCGAAAAATTGAATCCTCTCTATTTCCGGAGCATCATTATCTTATCCAAATGAAGAACCAGCTCAAATATGAAACAACTACTTATGTAGTTCCCATCAAACAAATCATGGAATTAAACATTTAGCATAAAAATCAAGAACCATGTTTGAACAGAAATCTAAGATGGCCTTCTCAAATCTATGGTGTTAACAATTTGCATATCCACCTTACTATGAGGGACAATTGCATCAATAATTCCATTTTTGGACATTGAGACTGAGTTATGGGCTAAATATAAAATATTAATTGGTCTAGACAGCACTAATTTCCATATCGGATGTGGAATTTCTGTAATCCAACGCGTTGCTACACCATTGGCTCTAATACCATTTGAGCATCGGCTCTAATGTTATTTGTTAAGAGTGTATAGTAGAAATCCAATACCTTCACCTAGGACATCACCAAGAGGAAGCTCAAATTTGAGCCCATAAACATATCTAATCGGACACATTTTCACTAAAAAATTTCAACCAATAAGTCATAGGCTAATTAGGATACATTAACTGTTTCATATCATATCGATTATTCGATGTAAGATTTCTCTAACACAACTCACTCATGCTTGCATTCTAATAAAAACGACCGTGACTTCTCAATCAGATTGACCATTTGATTCGCTCACATCCAATAGTTTAGAAGTTCACATCCTATCATAATTTAAATCCGACAATCTTGCCGTGGCATTGAAGAACCGCACTTGCCCTAACAAACGAGATGAAACCGCTTGCCAAAACAACTGAAAAGCGCACACAGGATGTATATAACTTCCGATCGCCACATTGTCGGTTTCATTAGAGATTTTAAAGCCAAGAAAAGCGCCATTGGCGCCCTCGTCCCACTGGGCAATATAATTCTATCTTTGGCATGCTAATTATGTCCTTTTCCTGGTTCAACCAATGATACATATGACTCAACATAGTTTTCCTTAAAGTTACAGTACAAGACTTGGGTGCAGTTCAAGGCAACTGCACAAGTTGCAGACAACATCATCGTACCACTTGTTAATGTTTTGTTTCTTCATCATATTTTATATCTTAGAAAAAGTTTAATTCCAGTACTGCAGGAGCTCTCTATCCAGCAAATGTGTACTTTGCGTTTGGTATAACGATGCATCGAATGTAATGTTTTTCCATGCCTTCAAAGTGAACTCTAAGATCTCCTTTATGGGCACTCCAATGAATCGGACAATGCCGTCACAACCCTAATATGATATCGGCATCCACGAAAAAGGCAGCCGACATTTCTGTCAGACGAGAATCATGCTTGTAACGACTTGAGGTACCACATATCCTTCAATTAGTTTAACTGCGGATGGATATGAACACAGAATACTCTTACGTCAAACAACCGACAAGGCGCTGATTCTTGAATGCCAAACACCCGCAGCTCGAGTCGAGTCAATCAGAACGGAGTACGTATAATCAGTTACATGTTTGGATCTTGTGTGTGGATCATAGAATCTGATCCATTTTGGATGAAATGCAGGCAATTTCTCATCCTAGATGATGCTCAAGACTTGCAGATATCTTGAGCAGCTCGACAACTTTCGAAATATTATCTCCATGCTCATTGACTTGCATGACTGATTTCCTGGTTTACAGAAATTTGTCTTCCACCCTAAAGCATCTGCAAAGATATTTGTATTCTACCCTTAAGCATCTATATTAGTCAAATTAAAGCTTCTATAGAGGAATATGACACTAGAAGTGTCAAAACTTATGTATGGCGCTTACTTTAATGCTAAAATTTTCTTTTGAATCACTTCAATGCCAATCTTTTTTTAAAAACAATCTTTTCAATGCCAACTTTGGTCTGTTTAGCCGGAAATATGATATGACCATTTTTTATAAGTTTCTTAAGGTGACATAGCTCACCGAAGAGTCTAGTCAACATTTAAACCCTAAAACAATGCCCTCCGGTACCTTTTAAATAAGAACCCTAAATCCCCAAATTGAAAGAGAAACCCCCAATTTCAAACCCTAATCGGCCATTAAACCCAAATTCACTCCCTATTTCGGTTTGCCCCCAAAATAAATAGCTCAATCTTGCAAATAGAGAGCAGCGGCTCAGGACCCCCATTTTTCCTTTCGCGAGCCCTAATTTTCTCTCACAAACCCTAATTTTTCCCTTATGAACTGCAACTTTAACCCTAATTTTTCCCTCCAGTTGAGCAACACAGAGAGAGAAATGCATCTTTACCATGGGCGATAAGCAAGCGACAGTGAGGGGATGCCGAGTGACAGCAAGTGAGCGACGAGGCTAGCCTTTTTACTCAAGTTCAAACCATGTCGCTTTTGCCCTGGACGGCCTGCAAAATTGTTTTGTTCATTATCTAGGCACATTGGATAGAACGATGTCATTTCACATGTCTACGTGGAATAGGTTTTAAAAAATACAATATGTCACTTAAAAAATATATTCACAAATGCTGCGTAATCAATTTGATTTGAATTTCTTGTTATTGACACTTAAATGAGCTAACGAAAACTTTTAGTATTAAAGTAAGTGTCATACATAAATTTTGGCACTTCTAGTCTCCTCCCAACCTAAACATACCATATTATAAATGATTCCATTTTTTTTACCTAGAACCTAATTTATTTGTTTGGAACCAATTCTAAAACCTACCCTATTTTTCCAGTCCGGTTCCAAGGTCCACCCAAGAACCTATCTTATCTTTTTGTTACTTCTTTTTTTGTTTATTTTTTACAACAAAATCATATGAGGTTATAAGTAACGAAACAATTCAAGATAAAAGATGAACAACAGAAATCCTAATCCGCCAAAAACTCAAATACGTCATGTACAATTATAAAGGATAAAAAGTTCACATACATAACATAAAACATAAATTCTAAAACTCCATTCTCCATTCATCCATAAAAAAATTAGGGGAAAAAGGATAGACCAGTGAGGCGTTTTGAGGAAAGATAAAGGATGAACGAATGCTGAGGTTAGAATTTAGGGGAAAATGAAATTTGGGTTTTGGCATTTTAGCTTATAAAACCGATTTCAAAACTAATTCCAAAACAGGGTGGTTCGGTTCAATTCCTGGATTAGTATTCACTTGGAACCGGTTGCAACTTGTTCCCAAACTGGTTACAACCAATTTCAAAAATTTGGAACCCATTCTCGGATCAATTCCAATGGAAATGGGTTCCTAGACCTATTTTTCGGGCGATCCGATCCAATTCCCGGGTAAAATCAGTTTAGTTGCATGTCCCTAAAGCTGAGAGTATGCTTGTTCATGTGCTTGCTCATAGCATTCAACTTTGCCTTTTTGATGCCACGTGCCAAGTCGCATTGCTTAATGGTGTCACATGGCCCATACTCGATCAATTAGCACTAGTTTAGTGATGTGTCATCCTCACATCTATTAAATTTAAATTTAAAAATAAATGGAATAATAGTTCTTCAAACGTTTTCCCATATGTATTCCACCTATAAAGCTGATAAAGAAAAAGAAAAAAATTCCTTCAGATAAATTTTTGTTATCCTTCTCAAATGTATACTTGAGCCCCAATCCTTCGCCTTAATGGACCTAGGCTCAAGCATGACGGAGTTTAGCACGAGCACTGGGGTCTAGAGCATGGGCATCGAGGACCCAAGCAGGGGCACTAGGGTCTCGGACTTGACCTCAACAGACTCAAATCTAGGCACGAGCTCTAGGGTCCCAATTTTGGCCTCTATGAACTTAGGGGTGACTTCCATGGACCAAGGGCCAAGCACTAGGGACCTAGCCTAGCCTCTATGTGCTCCAGGCACATGCGCTCGAGTCTTGGGCCTAGCCTTTGTGGACCTAAGCCCAATCTCAATGGGCTTGGACTTGGGGCTAGGGACCCGAGCATGAGCTTTAAGGTCTTGGGGCCTAACCTCTATGGACTTGAGCTCCAACGCTAAGGTCTTGGCACAGGTGCTAGTACCCCTAAGGCCAACCTTTGTGGACCCGAGGCCAAGCATTGAGGTTCCGAGCCTCAACTCTGTGGATTTGGGTTTGGCCTCGATGGTCCTCAGTGGACTTGGCCCTAGCCTCTAGGCCTACACCTGTTAAGGGTTACGGAAATTGATTTCTAATTTTCTAATGAGGAAATTAATTTTTTAAATTTAAGCTAGATTTTTTGTTAATTAGGAAAAAAAATGATTAGCTCTTTTTCTGAATTGATTCAAACATCAGACAATGAGAAAAATGTTTTTCGTGAAACAACTGGAGAATATAACTTTCACTATGCACTCTAAAAAATCACTTTTTCACTTATGTAATGTAGTGTCTTTTTTGCCTGAATCTTAGGCATCCTTAAATTATGTGTTATTTTTCTAGAAAACTAGAGGTATTACTATCAAATAAGTCTAATACATTCCTTTATATCGCATCTCACATTACTGGTGTCCTTAACTTTTAAAAATATGTAAAAGACATAGCCGCGCAAAACGCCAAGTAACTAGTCCATGTAGTTCGTGAAGACTTCAAATTCTGTAACTTGAAGATACAAAGCGATAAGTTTATATACAAGTAATCCTTTACTTCCAAACGGGACCAGCTGTTCTCCGACGGTATATAGATCTGATGCTCCTCACGGCCTTCTTGAATTGCATACCTTTTTTATTTAGTAACGTTGCTGCGTAACATGTCTCTGATAAACGAGTGATCTTACATGCTAACGCTTCCAATTTTAGTTCAACATAAAAGCTACGTTGCTTGCTAAAATGACCTCTTATCACCCATACACATCCCCAGTTGGACATGATCGATTCAGGTGTACGAATGCGAAGCCTCTATAATAATAGCAGATGAATGATTTCAAACGGAGTTCAACCAAATGGGCAGGGAGTGTGTATGTCCATAGAGATGGTTTACAGACTAATGTTGCCTATATCATGTTTGCTGTCCGTGACTCTTTCGACTCGAGGAAGTTGGCATACCTATAAACATGCTTATGTCAATTCCCGCTTGAACTTCTACTACCAACAAAGTTTTGAATTCACTCCCTGCCAGATCTAGTATGCCT
The DNA here is from genome assembly GCA_016097545.1 of Eucalyptus victrix. Lineage (NCBI taxonomy): Eukaryota > Viridiplantae > Streptophyta > Magnoliopsida > Myrtales > Myrtaceae > Eucalyptus > Eucalyptus victrix. The sequence goes on along the minus strand of CM027840.1, from coordinate 3,082,327 downwards.
ATGCTACACCCAGGAGAGGAAAAGGGAATTCTATCGATGCATCGACTAAAGCAACTGGCCACTCGACCTTGAGGTCACCAGCAGAAAAGATCTCTATCCCAGCTGGTTTCAGCTTCACGTACCAAAGACGGCAAAAAGGGTCAAACCGGCAGCATCTTGGAGCAGTAGTATAGTGCACATGATCAGATCATGATATCTGCCGGTTGGTGGTAAAAACTTTGAACAATAAATAGTGCGAGCTCTTATCATAATCAATTCACTTCACATAAAGCTATCGGCATGACATGACATGCAACATAAGACCATCTCTTTCTCAACATAAGACCATCAGCAAACAGAAATACAGACCGAAAGGGGGATATGCACAAACAGAGAAGGAAAAAAAATTTCGGCCTTGGTTGCTTTACTTTTGATTTGGCTTCTATCCAGGTAAAAACGAGAAACAAAAGTTGATCATCTCAAGTCTTCTAGGAAAAACATGATCATTCAGAGGACAAATGCAGATCATATACTTATGTAAAATCAAGATGGTCCTAGGTCAAGATCTGTCATATTTTTTTCTGATTAAACTTAAAATATAGATGACAGCGAAGGCCCATGTAAATTACTCCTAGATGGCTGTCGCAAAATATTTCAACAGTTTGCTGGTAGGTCAACAAACAAAAGTTGAGATAAGGAGGATAAAACTCTTCATCTATGTACAGTGACTGATTAGCTAGGCAGCTCATATCCAACTTGTGTCACTCAAACCACATCAAAACATGCAATGAGAAGAGGAAGGTCCAAGCTTACACTACACTTTTTTATAAGGGGGCACCATTAGCAACACTTGGATTGTCACCAAAAAGAAATAACTACTCTCGTGGTTATATAAGGAACTTTATATCACTAAAGATAGAAGCAAAGCACGAGCATTTTGTCCGGACAAACAATGTCAGCACTCAACCATGGCTTTATGTAATCCAGATCGATGAGTAAGTAAACAGTTACTTATTTTCTTTGAGCAAGACTAGTCACCGATCAAGGTATGCTTTTACAGTCTCAAAAGTTCAAAATGAGTTACTATTCATTGGATCATGGAGCGTCATCCTTGTGCTTAATCATACCAGAATCCACAAGTATAGGAACCTCAGCTGCAAGCCATGGAGCTAGTCCCAAACAAAGTGCATGCGCTATACCAAAACGAGGGCTGCCAAATTTGAGACAACAAAGATCAGACTCCCACTGAGCCACCGATTTTAGTAAAATTTGGGGAGGTAGAGAGCAAATTGATTCCACAAAGTAGTAACAAGGCATTTGAGTGAGCAAGATAAACAAAAGATACAGAAAAATTGAATCCTCTTTATTTCCAGAGCATCATTATCTTCACCAAATGAAGAACCAGCTCAAATATGAAACAACTACTTCTGTTGTTCACATCAAACAAATCGTGGAATTAAACATTTAGCATAAAAATCAAGAATCATGTTTGAACAGAAATCTAAGATGGCCTTCTGAAATCTATGGTGTTAACAATTTGCGGATTCACCTTAAGATCAGGGACAGTTGCATCATAAAACTAAAAGGAAATTCCCAGGAACCAAAGATGCCAGTCTCAGTAGCTATTTTAGAAGCTAATAAGAACAAAACAGTAAGATCCAACACCACTCCCCCCCCTCCCCCCCTTCCCCTAACCAAGCATTCAGGAGAAGCACAAACATCAGCATGAATGCTCACAAATTCCTGATTAACAACCCAAGAATAAGAAATCTTCCTCTTCCCCCACAATTTGTATCTGCTATTGAAATTCTTCCTCTTATCAGAGTCGAAGCACCTCCAAGCCATTGCACTATCTAATACATGATTCCGTTCTTCTCCGTTAATAGAAAACGAAGTGGAACAGCAATGCATCAACTAAATCAAGAAGCCAAAAATTACAAACCCCTTATTAACTAAGGATTTATGATCTCTAAGCTTTAAAGTTTTGGCTTTTCCGGTGTGTCCCTCAACCAACCCAACACATCACATAAACATAAAACACAGAACAATATCGAGTGCAAACTCAGCTCCATCAAAGAGGCACAAAAATGAACAAATTACCAGTTTTTGGCCCAGAGCGGCTTGAAATGCACCGTCAAGCATATCTTCCCTCCTCTATACATCTATAACATCACAAACACAAACACCCACAAGTGAAAAAGACGAAATTGGACAACGTTAAACAGCAAAAGGCAAAACTTCAGGCGAAAAAAATGGAAATTGGCAAAAGAAAACCAAAGAGAAAGGGAGGAAGACAACCTTCTGGGTCTTGCCGTCGAGCTGAGGGAGCTCGAGCTCCGGGGCGGTGGCGGGGTAGGTGACGGGGATGTCGAATTGGAGGTCGAACTCGTACTTGAGGAGGTTGTGGACGTACCAGCACTTGCCGGTCCAGCGGGTGCCCTCCGGGTTGGCGGCGGAGATGCGGAACCAGTCGTTGTCGTTGGACTTGTTCATCTGAGTGTAGGCGATCAGGGCCTTGTACTCCTCCTTCAGCCGCTGCGTCCACCCCGCCCCGTCCCTCGGCCCCGCCTTCGTCCCCAGCAGCGGGATCTGCGTCAGCGTCGACTTCGTGCTCGGGTCCCACCCCTCCATTCCTCCTCCTCCTCCTCCTCCTGCGCTCCTCTCTCTCTCTCGCGATCCCCGGATGCTCGCCGCCGGTCGGGATCGCGATTTGCCTGGAGACCCACCGTCCCTCTCTTCTCTCTCTCTCTCTCTCTCGGCGATCAAAAGTCGGATTCTTTTCGAGGGGTGCCCTCTTGTCAATTTGGACAAAATATTGGACTTCGGTTCGGTCCCTTTTCAATGCGGTTTAGTCCTTTTCTTGTTTCCCAAAATTCATGCTGTAACGGAATATCTTTTATCAAAGTCATTTTTCGATTTTCATTTGAAGAGATATTTTGTGATGATTCCGGATAAGAAATATCATATATAAGAAAGAGACAATGATATCATATATAAGAAAGAGACAATGATAACTTTACTTCAGATAAAATTATTGTATCGGAATTTAATCGATGATAAAGTTTGGGAAAAACCAAAAATAAATTAATTATGCCGAAATTTAATGAACAACAAAGCTTGAAAACACAAAAATGCTATGTAGGAATTTAATCGATGTTGCGACAACTAGAATAAAGTTAAATGCCAAAATTTAATTGACAACGCAAAGTTTAAGAATTGAAAATACAATGTAAGGAAATAAAGACAATTAAAAGATAGTAAATTTATTTGCTGTGCTTGGGACTCTAGCACCCGAAAGATGGTGGTTGTGCCATAGCTATCTCTAAGCAATTCTCTTGCAATTGTAGCCATGTTCTTTCATCTCCATAAGTTGTGTCAATGTTCTCATGATCCTATGATCTTGTCTTCAAGGAGCTGTTCCCTTAAAAATCATGTGTTTCACGACCTCAATCACTTTGTTCTTCAATAATTTCAAACTTGTAACCGCATCTTAATGCCATTTGTGCATTCAACTTTCTCCTTAGGCCTTGATAGTTTATCAATCCTATTAATTGATACCCTTGTCAATCATCGTTAACCATACGCCTTAACCGTATGCCGTTATATATCAACAACTGATCGATAGTGATCATTGATGTGCATAAATATTGACACCGATCTTTGTGGGCATCAACAATGGATCGTGTGCTTGATAATATTCAACGCTTTAGTCACATGTCTATCCATATCACAAGCTGGTCATTTTGGAGTGCAAACATATCTAATGTGAAACGTTCGAATCATTTCTGTGTATATGAATATCATCCACATTGAGTTTCTCATAAATATTTTCACAAATTCTTTTTAGTTTATTATATCTTTATGGGATTTACACGCCCGGAAGAGAGCAAATCCAAACAGGCTAGGCTCACTTTTTTTTTTTTTTTTTTTTTTTTATTAACAGGCTAGGCTCACTTCCGAAGCAACTTTCACATGTCAGGAATAAGCCCATTTCCTCAAAAGCATAGATGATCTATCTTTTTTAATTCATAGGGGGAAGAAGAACGCAAGGTTTACATATCAATTCGTTTGTGCATTGTGTCCTTTTGCACATGAAATACCTCCACCTGTTCTTTTGATTGGCAATGTCACACTCCTTTTTTTCTGAAAACCTACCTCGAGAGAGATAAAACAGTTGCTTCCAAACCGCATCATGCAAATGCGCACTCTGCTATTTTCTTTAGACAGATGAGAGCATTCTTGTGTCAATGGTCAAAGGACTGTTGTGCTTTTTGTACTGTCTCAACAAAATGGCAAGAAAATCTAGGACAGTTTGCTTTTGTGATGATCCTATCTGTTACAAGACCTGATCACAAACAAAATTGAATACACACAAACCCAACCCCAGTCATACAACAATTTTTCATTCCTAAGGGGCTGAGGAGTAAAAGAAATCCAAAAATCACCTATCTCACCCCCAAAGATCCAGCCACTACTTCTCTACATCAGTCAAATCCCATGCACCTGAAAAGAATAGAATGTACCAAAGAATTCTATTTAAAAAAAAAATGAAAATAAACACTTTCTTCTTCTGTCTCTTCTTTCCTTGCTTACCATCTGATCCTGAGCGGTGATGGATTGTATAAAAATGGGCGAACTGTTGTTGGGGATTAAAAGGTTGCCGACACGTGAGAGAGCCTCAGCCATGCAGAACCTGATGAGATATGGGAAAGAACATGAATTACTGGTGCAAACTATGCATTTTCCAGTTGATCCGGGCTGTAGAAAAAATTTCTGCATGGATTGATCGCGAGACTTGATACCAAAGAATATGGAGGCAGCACATAGTTCTATGCAACTTGTACTCAGGTTTATTTGGTTTCAGAAAACACTTCCAATTTTTTTTTTCATTAATTTTCTTTACCAAAAAAAAAAAAAAAAAAAAAAAAAAAAAACAGTTCGCAATTTTAAATTTTCTTGAATACAATTGGTAGGTGATAATGAAACAACTTCAAGGAATAAGATTCGTAAAAATTTGCTCATATTCCACTGAAATTGCAAGAGAAACTTTTCTTTTGATTTTCTAGCCCTCCTTCTCCTTCAACACAAATACAATGAAAACACAAGAAAGTTCTTTTTAACTTAGAGCTTTAATTTTGAAAACAGTATCTGTCATTTTCATTCGAAAGCTTAAAAAAAAAAAAACACCGCAAAACAACTTCCTGGATAGTTCTCTTTTTTCTGTTGGAAATGATAAAAGAAAAACTACAAAATTTTGTGAACAAAGGAAAACCTAAAATTTCTGATAACCTTTGGTTGATGAGATTTCATGTGAAATTTTTTCTGATGCACACCAAATGAAGTCCACTTTCAACTGAAAAGAAGCACCTAACGGAGGGGAAAAAATTAAGAACATCATTGGATGGCAGCCAAACGACAGACCGTACCAGCATGGTTGAACTTCCATCACGTAACAGTTAGATCAGCCTCCAGGTTCTTGTCAAATAGCCACCCTTTTGGATAAATAAGATTACGAGCTTCCAAATGGAGATGCCAGTTTATTATTCTTGAGCAGCCAAAAGGAATACCTTCCATCTGACTTTCATCTTCTACAACTTGTTGTATAAACGTGGTCTCCTAAGAAAAGATGGATGTGGGGAACAGTAAGTGAAAAAACTATATCATACACATGATACCTTCAAGGAATTTCCAGAGAATTTTGAAAAATTTTTAAGAGGGGAACACCAAGATATTACCTGAAAACCCTCCTTCACTGTGTACAATTGCCGTATCGGATGCAGCGTCAGGCGCCTCCATCTCTTTGGATCCCACAAGATTGTACTGTTAAAAGCAAACCCTGACATATCAACATGAAAACGTCGGAGTCTTTTACTTTTCTCATTTGTGTGCCATCCAATCACTTGACTTCCATTACAGACTGGACCTTCAAGAATAGCCTTGCTTTTGCTCTGTGCAAGCATGGCAACTGGCCAAGTGCCAAAACGCCTACATGACAAGCAGCTGAAAGTCAGGATTTGCCAAAAATTTGCACAAAGCAAAGTTCAGCAATCTAACAAACTTAAATATATAACTACTACTTATTGTAACACCCTAGGTCATCTACTGTAGACATGTTATCCGTTTTAGACATTAAGCCCTCACAGTTTTGTTCTTATCAGAACAGCCCAAACTATCCAAAAAAAACGTGTTTGTATAGTTAGAGAACCCAGAACCCCAAAAAAACGCATTTGTATAGTTAGACTATCCCAAAAAAACGCGTTTAAGACTCCCTCCCTAAGTGATGTGGGACAAAAGACATATGCTTAGCGTCGCTCATGTACTGCCGAGGTGTGGCCTCCCCTGCCATCCCTTTATAGTACCTCGGGTCTAGGTCGTCACATTCTCCACCCCTTATGACACAGTGCTCTCGTTGTGGCCCCCCACATGTGCAGAAATCAACTTTGATACCACCTATAATGTCCTCGATCTGCCACTGTACACATATTGTCCATTTTGGACACTAAATCCTCACGATTTTGTTTTTATCAAAGCAGTCCATACTACCCCAAGAAAACGTATATGTACAGTTAAAAAATCCAAAACCCTATAAGACAACCCAAGACTCCCCCCTAAACGACGTGGGACAGGAAAAATGCACTTAGCCTCGCCCGCATACTGCCGAGGTGCAGCCTCCCCTGCCATCCCTCCATACTGCCCCGCGTCTAGGTCAACACTCTTATGGCCCCGAACAAAATCCCAACTCCCACCTCGAGCTTCTTGCAGCAATTGACTATAGGGAACCAGAAGTCCACCAATAGTCAACTGATAAAAGCATCGATCTCAAGTCAATAGCCCAAGTATGCGATAGAAAAAACGAAAAGACATTAGCCTAACTAGGCACCTCTTAACTGCATGCTTCAACTATTGGCTTTAGCAGAAAGAACCATGTGGAAATGTAACAAGCACCCTTTGTATAGGAACCAGATTACGACATATATTCGCTGATGCTTTTGGTAATCACAAATTCAACAATAATTCTAATAAAAGACACAGCAAAAGCCACTATCATATCATAAGTGGAAGATCCAGAACTAGAGGGAAAAGCCACAACAAAGGACTAGAGTACCCCAAAATGGCTCTGAGTTGTTCCCACAATGTGGAGAAACTCCAAGAAACCTCTTGCAAAAAACTAACACTATCTGACTAATTGGGACCAAGTTGTTGATCCATCCACTGATTACAAATTCCTTTCCAAATTACATGTACCTACCGACAAGGAAGAAGCAACAACTTGCTGGGATGCAAGCTGCTTATATACCGAACTAGAAGTATTAGTGAACTTGAAAGAGGAAAACGTGATTGAATGGTCTCAGCTAGGAAACTCCAAAATCAGTTTGAGCTGTTACAAATTAACAAATTATTTTCCTGACAAAAAAGCAAGGATGGAGAAAACCATTTTGTCACCAAGCTGATCCAGACACAATAAATTAGCAAAACACTCTAACAAAGTTATGCTGGTGGCAGTGTGAGAGAGGGATAAGGAGTGGTAAGAATTAATAGAGTACCAGCAAGGAGTTAGTTGATTGCCAAGCCTACAACCTTTACCACACTGCATTACAAGATTAAACAGTGATCATCCTCAAAAAAATTGTTGCAGGTCAATTTAGCAGGATAGTGTGTTTAGGCTGAAACACATATCTAGCCTGTAGGATAATCTCGTAAATATGTACCCAATATAGTAAACTAGTACCCAACATGGTAGAGTAGAAAGCCATTCCAAGTTATGTTATATCAAAATTGATGGAAACAGAGGCATCAAACAGATTATGGCAAACAGTGTAATGCACTCCCCAAGCAAAATTTTCCATGTGCAATATTCCTGCCTTTGACGCAATCTAAATTAGCAATGAGTCAAGGGCAAGATTTTGCAATGCTCATTCCTACCTACCACTAAAAATCATGGCAAAAGTTCATGTATTAATAACATCTCCAGCACTGATTAACCTTTAGAGACTATAAACAGCATAAGTAAACAAACAGAGGTACCAACTGCTAGCATCATTTCCAGATAACATCAAATCACCTAAGAGACCAGGCATAAAATCTGTATGACATTGTAACAACAGCGATTAAACATTAAACAGTTAACAGAAGTTTGAAAGGGTACCTAATTTGTCTTAGGCTGTGGAACAACTCAAGAGAATAGATATTATCATCGTCAGCAAAGTAAACAATTCCATCAAGCTTATGGCGCTCAATATGCTCCAATGCGGTGTTCCTCTGATGCACGCCCCTATCCTTAATATCTGTAGAATTCTTCGTACATACCAAATGCCGATACATAACCCCGCTTTTCCTCAATATATCTGCAGTCTCCATGGAAACTACATTCATCTCCACCACTATCCACAAAAGGGGAGGCGGCACAAGCCTGAGTACCTGGCCTAATCTATTTAAAAAGTAAGCTTGTGCTGCTCTAGAATAAGTAGGCGTAACCACAATCAACTGCTTCCTAGGCACCAAATCAGAACTTCCATCTGACTTCGCCCTGACTCCTGCTCCCACTTCAAGATTCGAACTTTCGCGCACAAACTCATCGTCGATGGCCTTCTCCAACCGAACGTTGACATTGACATTGGGCGGCTTGATATCCAAAGAGAAGTCATGAGCCTGCAATTCGTTCACATGCCCGAAAGGGGTCATGCCGAATAGAAACCCGAAAAGGAAAAACAACAAACACCTGTAGAGCAATCTCCTCCACGACCTCCTCGGCTGCTTCCCCAGCAAGACGAACGTCAAGAATCCACAGACGTCGAATCCCGGCGAAGCCGAGGAGGGCTTGGCCGAGGCAGCGAAGGGTTTATGCGACGGAGGCGGGACCAGAACTGGGGTCTCGCCGTTCTGGTAATGGCGATCGTGGTAGGGCGGCGACAGGGTTCTCCTGAACGACGCCATACGGGACGAACACGAGGCGAGAGGCGGGGGCAAATCACATCATCCGACCAGCCTCATCAGCAGATGCGGGGAGATCGACGGGAAGGGAGGCTCAAATACACGCTAGAGGATTCGCGGACAGGTGGGGAATCGGCAATGTACAAGAATGATGAATTGGAGTTAGATAGATCACGCGAATCGAGTGAGGAGGAAGTAGTTAAAAGATCGAAGCTGATAATAAAGATTCGGTTTTTTTCGGTTGAGCTGAATTCGAGGGGTACGTGAGATGTCGGAGGGCGCCGACGATTTGGGGCGACAGAGCGGCGGCGGTACTGAACATACGATCCGACGAAGGGATCGGACAGCTTTTCCTCAGAGAGATCAGTGAATTTCTGGGATAAATTTCAAGAACTCAGACAGAGAGAGAGAGAGAGAGAGAGAGAGATTCTGGGTGGAGTTTTTCATTTTTCATTTTCCTATTTTTATTGAAATTACTTGCGGGGATGTATCACAATGATTAGCTGGGTGTAGGGAAGGAGAAGTGGGATTTCCTTTTCCTTTTTTTCTTTTTTTGGACAAATTGGAGAATTAACAAAGAATACAACTAAGGCACGACGCATATTGAATGAAGGCAACGCAATTATATATTTCAGAAGGCTAATTGTACGAACACAGAGTTGAAATGTGCTAACGTTTTCTTATTCAGTTGCTGGACGAATATACAACTTATAGCCAAAAAATTGCTTGTGAAAGGTAAGTGAAGGGTGACCATTGGGTAAAAAACAAGTTGGCATAAGACAATTGATGCTCCACATCGCTTCACATTCTTGTTAGAGAGTGAGGCATTTTAGACCTTAAGAAAGCAAAATCAAGGCGATCAATTCTCTAGATGAATCGATTTCAAATTAGGAATTTGGAACTGATCATAAATCTTATTTTAAATTCAAGTGTTGAATCAATAACACTTAAATTAGACATGGAACTAAATTGGCTAGTTCCAAAAGTGTTATTGATTCTAACCGAATCGAAATAATTTAGTGATATAATATCATGCATATTATATTTTCTTATCATAGCTGATATTAAATGATTTCTTGTTAACCGAGTGAAAATGCACTCTAACCTGCCATTCAGAGCATTAATCCGGAAATCGAACCAGCTTTGCCCATTCCAAGGTTTTACCTAAAACCAAGACCAATTCTCACTCCTAGAAAATACGAGAAACAAGGAAAAAGAAGGGAAACAACTAAGATTAATGTGAGCGAGTGTGACATGGCCGTAATTAGGCATGTATGGAAACAAAAACAAGAATTTCAACGGTCTGACGAGGAACTTTTTTTTACGGTGGTCTTCGTTCTTGCCTATCACATGGCCATGAAGGAAGCGGAAGGCAAAGAACGTCACTCGTCTCTATCAGCATACGTTTCTCCTCGAGCGTCGGCGATTTCCCATGCGTTAGCTTCACAACTCAACAGAAAATCCGATCATTATATATATTATTTTAGCATCGTTTTGATATTTTTTCCAAAAAGTCAGGATGGTGCACCATGCTTAAATCAGGCGACTTTTTGTTTTTTCGTATAAAAAAAATCCCAAAAACTTGTCTTGGAGATTTCTAAGCCGTCCGATCAAGGTAAAGAGTGAAATTCGATTGACCATCTAGACGTGATTTTCTACATTTATTTTGGTGATACGCTCTGATACCGTCAACGATGGCGTCCGACCATCGTTATTGCGCCTCATTTGAATTCTTCGTATCGTTTTCTGCCGGCCTATTTCAATCCTCAACTCCCTCATTAATATCAGACACATGACTCTAGTTTGACCTCTAGGAGCCCGCAATTCAGGTATTTACAGGTTTGGAACTTGGTGGGCGGCAAAACTAGAAGAGGGACCCGTCTGATGTCAGTCTCAAGAATTTTGTTCGACGGAATTTGTTTTAGTTTGAGAATGACGAAGATCTGAAATCATTTTATCTTTGCGAAAAATGTGATTTGATGGTTAGTTCACCAAACTTGATGGGAACCATCCTCTTCTCGAATGGTAAAGTACCACCAACATTGCATGAACAACGTTGACAACCCAGAGGCCACAAAGTTTTATGAAGCAAAAACATTGCGTCGGCTCTAGGGAAGTAAGTAGATAAGGCAAATTTAGGCAAATTTCATTTCTACCTTCTTACAAAAAAATAATATTTGTGTAATGTGTTATATCTCTTAACAGGAATCTAGCCATCTATCATTGCTATGCTTTTCCAAGAACAGTAGCGCACCTTATGACCTCCAAGTTAAATTAGACATGTTCTATACATGCTGAGTAGATGTCTTGAGTTGTGAAAGCAGCAGGCAATGACCAAACAATCATAGCACATTATTTTAGTTGATAAATGTTTGAAGCACCCAAATTCAAAGATATGTACAGACCTGGGCTCTCCGTATGGACAGATCCTTTTGATTCGAGTAATTTCAGAGTCTCCTATGACATAAAACACGCATCAATGCATCTTTCACCCCAGCGATACAAGCCTTCCAGGGATTGAACATTTACACAGAAAAAATATGCCTCTCAGAATGTCCAATGATTTTATTCCCCTTTCGCTTTCATGGACAGGGTTGATGCGTGATTCCACTTGACAGCTAAAAAGCAAATCACCAGCTGCTGCACCCAAGATATCTCGTGTATAGATTGCATATCTGGATGGATATCATTCCTCTCCAGCAATCATCCATCATATATTAAACAACGCCACTTCCCTTCCAGTATACGTGCAGTGTAGAGCGATAATTTACTGTCCCCATTGGCCGGTCTTAACTCAAAATCAAACAGCAACAGCCCCAAAAATTGATTCAGAAAAAGACAGCTATTGAACTGCTCTAGCAAACCACCCAAATGCCTCCAATGGACAAAATGAAAGCGAGATAGACTTCCTGGATAACTGCAAAAGACAGAAGAACAACTTTATGTGGAAAAGTCGGAAAAAGCCAATACATGCCTATTACAAAAGGACACTCCAAAAAATCTTAGATGACGCATGATATGTACTACTCAATGTTTAGACAGCAGAGCTCCTCTACAAATGCGATGCCAAAAATGTAGAGCAAATTTGCACAAGCAGCATGGGATCCTCTTTTCCTTATGGTAGTATTTAGTTACATCATTTAAAGGCCACCAAATTATCGGAAGTGATACAATCCCAATTCAAATCAATTTTCTAAAGCTCACAAGGACATTGTCTGGGGATGAATTGAAGAATCTACCAAAGAAAAAAAAAAGAAAAACTCTAGAATTTGCATAAAGAGACATGTTTAGCTAGCAGGAACCGGAGACATAAATTTCACAGGATAATTCTTTTTCATAGAGAAGATACTGTACCAAGAAGTTGGACAATTCCTCACACATGGAATGTTGATTGCCCAGAAATCATTCAGAGCAATGTTTTTTAAATCTTTTCACAGTAATGATCCTATTCTCCCATAACAAAGGTTGTCAGTGAGACAAGTCTTCTTTAAGCTACTAACCAGAAAATATCAATGCCTGACTATGGTAATACTAAAGCAAAAATTGAGAAGAATGCGCGGACAATGTTCTCCAGTGTTCCCGATGACAAGTTAAAAAAACCCACTGATCCAGCCCTCAAGACTTTGAAAGTATAAAAGCACCAAAAATTAAATATTTATCCATGCTATCACATTGATCACAATGAGATATTGCTGTGCAAAACAAGGATCTTCCTCAGTACCTCATACAACAATCCTGGCTTTCTGAGGACTGGATCGAGGAATAGCTAAAATGGCTATAAGACCAGCAGTGAAGGCTGATAGTGCTGCCACTGCAAAAGCTGCTGAATTTCCACCACCAAATAATTGATCCCAGGGTCCACTTCCCAGGGAGACCACCACCTGTTTTCAAGGATCAAATATGTCGCAGTTTGCTGATTAGTAAAATGCCTCCGTGAGAATAAGATGCAACAGAGATATGCATCTGGTTGCACATCGCTGGCAGAGGGCTGCCATTCCATTTTGGACGGCGCTATTTGCACACCCATTACACACATTTTATAAATAAATTGACTAGAATGCAGCCTCTCTCACCCTTTTACCTTTCCCATTTTCTCTTCTTATTATGATTAATTGTTAGATATATTCTCAGGAATTCGTCCTCTCCTACATATTTGTTGTTCAAGGACTTAAGTAAAAGCAGGGAAAAAGCCAAAGACTACATTTTCATCAATCATATCTTGATTTATTGCTAGAATGAAATTGTTGATTTTGGGTGTTAGAAATTCATCCTCTGTTTCATTGAAGTGCTTCATGGTTTCTACGAAGACTAAAACTCAAATTCATCATTTCATTCATGTTAATGGGTATCACTTCATAAAGGAAAATTTTTTCAATATGAAGATATGGTTTTCTTTAACTTGTCTGGAACTACTTTCATGTAAATTAATTATCCAAAGAAGACCGACAACAGGTAGTTGGTATGAGCTTTATGGAGGAACTAGACTATTTTTCATCTACTCTTTTCTATTCTCATATTTTTCATCTTCTTTAAGTTCTAAAGAAGGTTCACATATGAATGATAAACGTCATCACTATTCATCCTAAAAGAAGAATGTAAATAACAAAGTAAAAGAATTTACAAAGCACAGGATTATAATTAAGCAATTAGTGGCTATAATTTCCATTTCTACAAAAATTTCATCGATAAGGTCGTCCGAATTCAAAGACTAACCAATATACATAGATGGGGGCTACCACATGCCTATCTAAGCTGTTGAAGTATCATATATCAATTGTCTGCAATGTTTTCATATGCCTTATGCACATATTGTCTCCCTCCACCTAAAGCATAAGCTTTTTATTGGACATGATGACATGATATCAAACTTAAGTTCCAACACAGTTTATTTTGGGCATAAGGCTCCACATTCATCAAATCTACACGTCATTCCTCTTCGCTGTTTGCATGTGAGAGGGGATGTTATAGTTTCCCACATTGCTTGTTTACAGGTTTATATACATAATCTCTCCCTCCACTTAACGGTTTAAACTTTGGGTTGGACTTTCTAACTTGTACACAAATTGATAAAAAAATTAAAGCAGCTAATAACTTTGTTCTAATCAATTATTTTCATTTATGTTAGAAGCGTTTTGATAATTAACATGCGCTGTTCATGTGCTTTGGGGATTTACAAATTATTTTGCCTTGTTCAAGCTACAATTTTCTCTATAGAAAACTCTAATCCATCACATGATAACACAGATGTTGTGATATGTGAAGAACTGTGACAATGACGTTATCTTTCACTAAAAGGTTATTGTTTACTTTATGATCTGTACAGTCCATTCAAATTGAATTGTCTTTAGGGGAGTTTAAATTGTACAGTGGCTTTTGAAAATAACCAATAGTTTATACAAGTTGGCACCTCCTTGGTGCCTCTCTAAGAGACTTCAGCTTCAACTACAAACAATTAAAATTTCCAAAGATTGGATTTGTGTACCAAACAACACAACTAAATGTTAGAATTTCTTGGATAACGTCACCGGTGGAGTTCATGGGATGGAATCATAATCTATTTCTTCTCTGTTTGGTTTACCATGAGGACTTTTGTAGACTATTGTGGTGGCATAACACGTGACTCAACCACAAAACCATATTTTTACCCACTTTTATACTTTAACATATAGATTAGATGGCTTTGAAGAGAAAAATAGAAGCCTTTTTCCAATCAATAATATCCTACGTGATTCCATGACCTCTCCGAATCTGGCCATATTCTCAAGTAGATTTGTCAAAATGGGTCATAAACCCATTTCTTAACTCGTATATAATTGGCCAAGTCATTATATTAGTTAGTTATATTCAGTAAATGGGGCATAAATGCATTTAGAATGGAAATATCCAAAAAAAAAATATAGCTGTTTAATTGGTTCACGATTTACCCAAATCCAATCTACCTTTGTACCACTTTCTTCAGCCTCTCTGAAAAACTAACAAATTCTTTCCAAGGTCAGAGAAGTCTCAATAGGCCCACAAGATGGGCCCGCCTTCACCTTCATTACAACTATCAAGACGGCTTCGTTTTCTTCCCACATTATTTATTATTTTCATTAATCTTTTAACTTTCCTTGGTTAGTTATTGGAATATATCTTTCCTAGGTTGCAGTTGGCATTGTTATATTTACATAATATTCTAATTTTAATTCTTGTCATTACAATCCATGGTCAACATAAATCATCTTATTTGATATCCTACTTCCATTTAATTAAAATTTAAATTCCCCAACGTTATTGGTTGCTGTGATTCTACAAATTCACTACCAAGTACTAACTTTATCTTATTCTTCATTGTGAATCAATACAAAAATTGAAAATTCTATGCAATGTTGAATACCAATTCTTTAGCATCTTATAGTCGAAATAGAGATTTTATCCAAATAACATATACACATGAAGAGCTCAGAGTGAGTTAACTAGATGGATACGGATTTTCATTGGTTAGATTAAATATGGAAGTATTTTAGTGATATAGGTCGGATTCGAGTACTGATCAAGTTGGGTATAAGATGCTAGATTTGTACTGCATATGTATATGAGTCAATTTGGGTTAAACCATTTTTGACCCGACCACCCATTTGACGGCCTATTCTCAAGCTTCTAGATTTTTTTTTTGGGATCAAACTCAAGCTTCTAGATTACATATTTCATTTTCCCACTACATTTACCCCTAAGTGCACCAACATTTATCACTTTTTACCAGAGTTAGACAAAAGGGACAGCTCATATCATCTTCCATTCCAAGTTTTCTTGACTATAGGGCCATAGTTCAAAACATTGAGACATTTATCTACATTAAACCTAGAAAGAAGAACAGAGCACCAATTCAATTAATAGCCAAATTTCAGTTTAACAAATTCTCTAGTTGACCAGTACACTTGTATCTGCATAATTTTCTTCTTTCAGTAAAATCATACTTTCATTTTATTCCCTTAGATATCCTCACATCAACGCACCCTAATATAACACAAATGGAGCGGCTACTAGTTTTCCCCCATTATAAACATGCTCCTCTCATCTTTTACTACCTTTGAGCCTTCAAGCATCACATTGGACAAGCAAATTACTTTCCAAAACTTATTAATGTTTCAAGCTAAGCCAAAACTCTCTATCTCACACTGCAAAAAGACAGGAGAACTTTGTCACAACTTCCTCACCAAAATGATACAGCATGAAAGAAAAATTTCTCCCACAGATCAGTTTACTTTGTCAGTGAAACTGTTAATGGTTGGTTCTAACTAATTTCCTGAATTATAGAACAGCTAGAAAAATATATCGCTTTCTCGTCAAATAGGCCATCTAAATTCAGTTACAGGCAAAGTAATATAAAGATCATCACTGGATCGGAATCTTATAATAAAAGAATATATATAAACCAGCAATTAGAACTTTATGGGATAAATTTCTTCAGTCAACAGATGCACTAGAAAGAGCTGCTTACAGGAATGTAAGGACGACCGACTTTACGGGAAATATATAACTTCATCAACCACTTGTCACTTCAAGAAGGTTTTGCACTTACTTTCTTGACTTTATGAAGTCACGTAGCAGAAGATAATTCCAGCAGAAAATGTACTTATGAACACATGGTCTATTTTCAAGGAAAAAAGAAGAAAACAACCAATAATCCTAATTATAGAAAAATAGTGCTAGAAGAGAATAATACCTGTGGGATCACGATTGCCAGGTTTAAAACGCCCATAGACAATCCTAAAAAAATAATAGACCAATATAAGCAATTAGATAATCCAAAATCATAATATAGGTTGAGAACAGAGCATGAGATGCGGACCTTGCCCAAGTCCCAAAGACTCAATACGTGTAGAGATCAAGGCATATGGAACGCTATAAGTTATCTGCAATAGGAAGTATCACATGAATGGTTTTTCCATAAAGCACAATAACCATCACAAAGTCAAGATACTGGTACTCCCTAATTTATTCCTACTCCACGCCACATACACTCCCTAAATTAAGTACTTTAACGAAGTAAACAGCAGAATCCAATCTAGAAAGCTTCCCTTATTAGAATAGTAGAAATAGCTGCTATTAAGTTTATCCCGATTAATGTGATGTTTGTAAGCGAAAGTCAGGATGATTTCAAGTTCCAACAAGGAGAAAAAAAAAAATTCTTTTCACAGGGGATAGCAACTTACAGCCAAAGGAGCACCAAGTATTGTGAAAATCACTATTGCAGCAATTACAATGCCAGGTGCAGGTGAAGTGCCGCCTGAGTCCATGCTATTGACATACGTTACCACAAGCATGCCAAGAAAACAAAGAGCCATAAGAATGTCTGAAATCCCCCATACAAAACCTGCCCCAAATTTCCTGCAGAGCTTCTCCATGAAAACTGAAGTTACTCCTAGGACAACTGATTGCAACATGAGACCTAATGCACCCATCCTAACACCATCATTGTAGTTCTGCCCTTCATTGGGTTCGCCGCCATAAATTTCTCTTCCCATCCAATCAGTATCGAAGAGAAGAAAAGGAAACCATCCAATCCAAGTGAAAGCAGTAACAAGCAAGATTATCCATACAGACCCAGAAAAATATCGGAAAGTCCCAAATAGTTCCCACATGAAAGCCTCTTGAGTGTGGCTCGACTGCCCAGGTCCATCAGCAGCAGACAAGGATCTGTCACTCGAACCAAGAGGTACTTCCTGAGCTGCTGAGACGCTTAGATATGTAGTGATTGCAATAAATACGATATCAATGAAGAATGCAGACTTAAGGTTGGCGCAGTCAGCATTGCAAGCAGAAGTCTTAGTAAATGGCAAAATTTTATACCATCCACTATATGACCCTGTGGCAAAGCCGAGGACATTACCGACAGCCATAAACAGCGAGAAATATGCATTGGCTACTCGAGTCCTTCTAGGGTCCTTCGCTGAGATAAAAAAATTATGCCGACATTAAATGTCAATAGTATGCTATCTGATGCTATTTATTTAATAACAGCCTACTACTTTTCGCACAATCCAGAACGGACATATTTGGACTTCATGTTCCTGAACCTCATCCAAGCACACACATTCACCTGCCTAACATTGTGTTTATTCTATGAAATATCTTTGTTTCCAGATCCCTGGCGGCGAAGGGAGAACACGAAGGGGAAAAAAAAAAACTCGCCTTTATTTTATTTTCAGCATTCGAGTGGTTCATAAGTTTCAAACAATCCTTTCCTTTTTCCATTTATGATGTAGTAAATTTCCCAGTATTGCAGGCGATCACTTCTAAATTAAATGATAATCATAAGCCACATAAGGAAGAAATGCAAAACAGCAAAACGATCGGGAGCATTGAATCATCCACAACAAAACAACAGGCTGTCACCGTGGGCCACTCCCAACTCTGTGCACCAAAATCTGAAGAGGTGAGCCAAATTAAGGATTAAATACTACACAACCACAATTGTCTCGTTTGTTTTTGTCCGGTCGAAAGATGGCCCACTGAAGTCAGAAATTAGGACTCGTATACGACCAGGCACTCTACCGCAACAGTGCTCGTCTAGGGTTTCGAAGAAGCAAAAGAGAAGCTCAAAATCGTCAGATGACTAGACTATCGAAACAAGACGAGCTGAAATTACCGGTGAGGTCAGCGAGCAGAGCTCTGCAAGGACCCTGAGTCATGTTGTTCGCGACGTCGAGGATCCAAAACCCGAAGACGAAGGCACCCACCGCCCACGGCTTGGTGGCGCCCCCCTGTCCCCGAGCAACCACCCGATGTCGGCGGAGTGGCCGATGATCAGCACGGCGAAGGTGATCGACAGGGCCCCGGCGACGATGAACGGCCGCCGGCGGCCGAAGCGGCTGGCGCAGCGGTCGCTCATGTGGCCCACCAGGGGCTGGACGATGAGCCCGGACAGCGGGCCGCAGAGCCAGATAATGCTGGCCCAGGCGTGGGGGATCCCCAGCTCCTGCACGTACGGGGTCAGCAGCGAGAGCTGCAGCGCCCACCCGAACTGGATCCCGCACGCGACCGAGGCCACGCGGAGGAGCCGCCGGAGCGGGACCCGCGACTTCGCCGCCGGCGGGGGCTGCCTCGCCGCAGCGGCGGCCCGCGGCAGCGGGGGCGGCGGCGGCGGCGCCCTGGCCCGGCCGCGGTGGCGCTCCGCCTCGGGGGTCGCCATCGGTCAGAGCTTCTCCCCCGTCTCCCTCTGTGCTCAGCTCTGCCTCTCCGTCTCCCTCTCCGTCTCCGTTCCTCTATCGGCGACGGTTGGTGGCGTTGCGTGCGGTGGCGTTGCAGAGCTTTCTTGAGCGCTTCGATGAGAGAGAGAGAGAGACTAGTCCGCTGACGGGGCAGAGCAGCGAAATTCGTCCCCGTGTTTTCGTCGTATTCACGGTCGCCTTTATCGTCGGCCGGTACCCGTGGAGATTAATGATTTAAGATTAGGAAGAATTCTGGAGTGGTTTAGGACAAAGCGGTGGTTTTGGGGGTGGTAGGAGGGTAAATTACGGAATTCGATGGTTGGATATTTTTATGGATCGCCGCGTGGGGCTGCTGGGGCCCAACTGCCGAGTCGGGCAGGGCAGGGAGGGGAATGATTTCCGTTGCAAGTAAGGCCGGAATGACGGTAATGCCCCCCCTCCGGTGCTTTGTCCTGATGAATCGGCGCGTCGACGAGAGAGAGAGAGGGGGCATGCTAGCCTGCACAATCCCGGCTCCTGTACGTTTTCTCATGTAGGGTGATTAGTTTCATGGTAGGTGATTCTCACCTTAAAATAAGAAATAAAGATTGATTTCAAAAATTTAAAACAAAAATTGCCTATTAATTTCATGGAGCCACTAAAAAATTGAATAATCGGTCTGGTTTCATGTGATTCTATGGAACCATTTTCTTTTTTTTGGTCGAAAAGAGATTTACTATGAAACCAATTGAAATGTCTTCATTTTAGCAGAGACGTGAGACTTAAAGAGCGAGCGATGAGGTTGGAGGCTAGAGGTGACTAAGAATGATAGTGATAGAGGGAGCAATGAGATCGAAGGCCATTAAGAATAAGAGTGAGAAAGGGAGGTTAGGTTACTAGATGAGTAAGGCAATAAATAAATAGAAATTAAAAAATATATATATAAGCTTATTTTTTTTAATACAATTAGCTATAGGGTTTGCTATTTTATGTACCGATTCGGTATGATTGAGCGAACAGTTCCATGCTTAAAATCAAGAATCGAGACTCATTGGTTTCTGTAAATTGAAATCGGGAATCAGATCAATTCTATAAAATTATCAATTCTGAGTTAGGGTGGTTCCAAGTGGTTTTTGATTTTTTTGCACGCCCCACTTTCATGGACACTCTCCCCATCATTGGACCACATGGCCATAAAATCTCAATGCATGAATCTCGCTGACCTTAAAACAGAGCTAAGAATATATGGAAATTATAGCCACGGTAGGTTAGTTAGCTCTTTATGTTTCCTTTTCTTAAGCCAAATTAACTTCATTGTTCTTAATATAGTTTTTTTCCTTAGAATTTATACTAAATCTATGTCGATGCTATTGCCTCTTGTTACCAGTGTCACTACCCTTATATGGCGAGATGGTGGATTTGAATAAAATGGTGAATAAAGAAATGGTGGATTTTTATTTTTTTTGGGTCGGTGAAATGGCGGATTTGAAAACTTTGGGTTTCTTGAGAATTTTGTGGAGCGAGGGTATTTTTGGACTTTCGATGAAGATTTTGTGCAAAACGAGGGAGGAAAGAAACTACTCACGATGGCCACATGTCTTGACACTAAAGGGAGTGTCCGTGGGACGATACACAAGAAAGCGCAGCTGGCATTCCTCATGCTGGCAAACGCCCGAAAGCACTCAATTATCCACATGTAAAACGCAGCATCAATGCATTGAAATTGACTGCTTAACGGACCGCTAATGATAATTTCACCTCAATCGTGGAGATAACACATAGAGTGCAGTATCACAAGCCGATCATTTAGAAATAGAATTTTTTACCTGATTTCTTTTCATTCAATGTCAATTTGATGATCACGTCTCTCTATCTAAATTCGCGAATGAAATTCATGTGTTTCATTTGCTCGATTCCCCATTCATCTTTAATTCAAAAACAAAGACATATTCGATCGGTTACTTAAGGATGTGGTCATTGGGATAGTAACCGTGCTTACAACCAATTAAAATCGGACCTTATCGCTCTAGGAAAGTCTCTGTTCGGCTAAGAAGGATGAAAGGACGTGCTTAGGCGTGGGGGAGGAGAGGACACGGGTGGGCCGCGCGTGATGTGCGGGCATGATGTTTGGGGAGGTTGGTCGGCTGAATTTTAAGGTATAGGCGGACAAGTGGGATGACCCGATGCAATGAGTGCACTATGCGGCATTCTTTTTTGTCTTTTTTTTTTTTTGGCTTTTTCTTTCGTTTTCGTTTTTATTTTTTTTATTTTATCAGTGGTGGGTTGGACAGCGATACGACATTGAGGAGGTGTCGATCGACTGTCGTTTCCCTGTGGCATCAATGATTGACCCCGGAGGTACTTTTCAATTTGAACGCTGTCATTATCATCTTCTCGTCTCGCGGTTGGGTTTTGGCCACTTGCACGTTTTCCCCGTTGTTGCTCCGAACGACAGCGAATGCTCTGTAGTTTTTACTTGGTTTCGCCATCCGAGGTCCCCCCACGGCTTTTGTTCTTTTTTCAACCGATCACTTCTCTCGTTTGATTTGGGGATGTGAACCTTTTTGTATGACTAAAGATTTTTGGAGGATATCCATTATGATTAGATCAAACATGATACAATACGAAAAAAGTTGATGTGGTCAATTCATAATTGATTTGGTAGAATAGGAAATTGAAGTCTTTTATATTCCTTTTCCTAATTTTATTTTTCTTCATTGTGCTATTAATTGGCATGTCCACATGTACATCGAACATGACACAATATAACAAAAATTCCTTCAATTTTTTTTTTTTTTTTTTTTGTCTAATTGGATGCATGGAATCTTTAAATAACGTGAGTAATTTAAAAAGAAGCCATGCGAGCTTGAGTGTACCTAATTTTGTATTAGGGCCTCCTTTGAAAATTTGTGTCATGTAACAATCTAATGAGTCATAAAATATAAGCCCTTCTCTATCTTTCTCCATCCAAACAGAGTAGCCCAGCTATTGCAAGTGTCTCCTCCACTACTCTTTGCGATCACCATCCTCATGGTCGTAGCCACTTAATTGTCGCCAACACTAACAGGCTTTCTTGTGATGGAAAATTGTTCCGGATCATGACGATGAACTCTAATGTAGAGAGAGAGAGAGAGAGAGAGAGAGAGAGAGTCACAAGATCGATGTAAATATGTGCCGTGAGTTTTTTTTATGCTCAATTGTCTTTTGGTCATTCTCAATGGATACTTTATTTAAAGTTTGGTAGGTCTTGTATCAAAAGTTGCCAATTAAAAGTAGGGTAGGCCCAATATTAAAAATTTGATCTGATAATTTGAGGCGACATTGATAGGAATGACTGGGATAAAGAGTTGATTGCTTGACTATCTTTAAGTATGACATGTTAATAAGAAGTCCAGTCTGCAAAATAATTTGAGAATAAATCTATTTTGGAATAATTTTTTAAGATGAATTTATTCTTGAGAAAAAAGTCTATTTGCAAAACCATACCATTCCGTCTCATTTTCATGTATTAACCCAACCTTTTGCGGAACCTATGTGGTCAGGTAAGTTCCATGATGGATATTTTAGAGGTCATAGGATAGGTTCAAATGCCAAAGTTTATAAATCAATGAGTACATAATAAAGTTCAAAGATTCGAGGTCATATCCATCCTGTACCTTTTTCTGTGTACCCTATGCAATTGCTTGCTGGAAAATATTTAAATGATCATAAATG
Source organism: Eucalyptus victrix (assembly GCA_016097545.1). Classification (NCBI taxonomy): domain Eukaryota; kingdom Viridiplantae; phylum Streptophyta; class Magnoliopsida; order Myrtales; family Myrtaceae; genus Eucalyptus; species Eucalyptus victrix. The sequence continues at coordinate 3,059,531 of CM027840.1, read as the reverse complement.
TCTTTAACTATTTATTATTCTCTCTTTTCTGTACAAATGAATTACATTTAATCACGTGAAATAATATTTACAAGGTGTGTTTGTTTTAGGAAAAAAATTAATGATAAAGGAAAATGCACTCTGAAAAATTAATTTTAAGGAAAACACTTCCCTTTTTCAGGTTATTGAATCCATTTTCCTAACTCAGAGTGTGTGTATTTTCTCGGACCGTGAGCGACTCTCCATTAATCGAGCATTTTCAGAAAAACCAAACACACAAAAGTCCAAAAAACTAATTTACAAAAAATTATTTCACTCAAAGAAACACGCCCTTATTAACAATGCGTTTGTGATTTTATGTTGAATGCTGACTATTGTATCGTTTTTTCGCTTAATAACTTTTTGAATAGAATATAGGTTATTGGAAACCTACATATTCCAAATTGGATCGAAATAGAGTAGATAAAGCATGATACGGTGCCAACAAGGTTGATTTTGGGCCTGTTTAAAGGACATTTTCTTTTATTAAGCAAACAAACATTATATCGCGTAATCGAACGAGCACACAGAAAAAAAGATCCACACAAAAGCACGAAGACATAAAAGCCCAATTTGAAGAAGGGCTGTAGTCCACAAGATGCTTAACGACAAAACTAAACAAGAACAGCTTAAACTAATCCTGTCGCGAGCCAAAGCCCAAAGCCCGCCGCTTCGAAGAAAGAATTCAAGCCTAATTTAAAGACCAAGTTACGTGACGTATACCTAACATTACAGATTATACCAAGTCAAAAATTGCCAGAAAATATATTTTATGGCGAAAGGATTTCTTATAAATCACACTAGCTAATCTCCAGAATGAGTTATAATCATTCAATAATAGGATTTATATCATGAAAAATCTCAAAATTGTTACATAAATTTTTTGATCATCAAGAACTTCAAATTGGTATATTCACGATAAGTTTATTTTCTTTAGTTTTTGTTAAATTTTACCGTATAGTTTACGGGTGTAGTTTGGATTTTACCCTCTATTTATCTCGGAGTAATTTTCTGTAATATTTATCAAATTTAAAGGAAATTAAAGGATAATAAATTTGTCACAAACATATTAATTTGAAATTTTTGGTGGTTTAAGATTTAGTTTAGGATAAATTTATCACGCACATATTAATTAGAAATTTTTTATGATCAAAAAATTAATTTTAGATAAATTCATCGTAAGTGGATCGGTTGAACTTTTTTGTAATATTAATTTTCACTTGTAAAATAACTCTCCACAACGCCCGGAAACTCTGAAAAGCCATTGTGGAAATCGAGGCAAGAAAAAACCAACCGCGTCTCGAAAAATTATTCCGAATCTGAAGAAACACAAATTTTTTTATAAAAATGAATTCAAGACCGCAATTAAATTTATCCGCAACATCCCGCGCAGTGAAGTGAGCTCCAGTTTCGCAGAGGTCGACGTTACAACCATTGATTCGATATTCATTTGTCGGGATCCCCGGAATTGACCGCGAAAGACGCCATCGGCAACATTCCCAAGGAAGCCAGTCAGCACTCGACAGCAGACGCGCCCCCGGAACGCCCCTCTGAATGTCGCAGCAGCTACTCAGGGGCCGCCGCCGCCTCCGCCGCCGCCGTCGTCATTCCCACCGCCCACGTCCCCTCCCTCTCCGTCTCCCCCCGCACCCCCGCGCCTTCTTAACGACGAAGGCAGCAGAGGAAGAGCACCCTCCTTCCTCATGAAGAAATCCCGAGCCACGCCGACATGTCCGCGCACCTATTTAACCTCCGCCCCGCCCCCGCCCCCGTCCCCGTCCCGAAGAACTTCCCCCTCTCCTAAGACTCCCGTTCCCCGCCGGACATGGAGACTTTCGAGGCCTTCTTCGACGACTGGCTCGCGCAGCAGGAGGCCTTCCTCGACCAGCTCCTCCTCCGCGCCTCTGCTCCGGAGGGCCAGAGCTGCCCGCGCCACGACCACCACGGCGACGGCGACGGCGAAGCGGACAGGGCCTTGATCGAGCAGGTCCTCGGCCACTACCAGCGGTTCTACGAGGAGAAGACGAGGGTGGCGAGGGAGGACGCGTTCCTCTTCTTCTCCGCCCCCTGGCTCACCTCCTTCGAGCGCACATTCCTCTGGATCGGCGACTTCAAGCCCACCCTCCTCTTCCGCTTCCTCGGCTCCTCGGTCGACGGCCTCACCGCCGCCCAGTCGGAGGAGGTCGAGCGGATCGGGGCGGAGACGAGGTGGAGGGAGAGGGAGCTCACGGAGGCGATGGCCAGGGTCCAGGAGAGCGTGGCGGCGCCGCCGCTGCTCTGCCTGCTGAGGGCGTCGGCCGGGCAGCCGCCGAGGGACGGGGAGCTCTGCGTCCTGGAGGCGGCCATGGCGCAGCTGGGGGAGGCGATGGTGGGGGTGCTGGAGGACGCGAACGCGCTGCGGGCCGCGACGGCGAGGCGGTTGATGGAGGTGCTGAGCCCGGCCCAGACGGTGAAGCTGCTGGCCGCGGCGGCGCAGTTCCAGGTCCGGATAAGGAGGTGGGGGAAGCAGAGGGTGGCGTCGGCGGCGCTCTGATGAGCGGAAGCCTGTGTCAGTCGCCGTTTTACGGTTTAGAGTCCGCCTCAAGAGTCACGGAGGAGCTGTCGTCGTTCCTGGATTTTTAGTTTCTGTTTCCATAAACGACCAAAAAGGGAATTAAAAAAGAAATAAAAATGAGAAACTGTTGTCACTGGGTCAGGTACTTCGAATATTTGAAATTAATGAAAGTAAATTTTGTCGCAAGTGGAAGGAGACGTCGCAAATTAATAAGCGATTACGCATCTTGAGTTTTAATTTTACGAAACTCGCATTTCGATTTATGTATGATCCGAAACACCTATAGCCTTTCATCATATTCAAACATAAATTGTCGAAATTTAAATATTTCTTCTTCTTTTTTTCCCCAGTTGTGGGAGAAAATCCCGGGTAAAAGTGACTTGTACCTAAATGGGCCAAAAAAAAACTGGGCGGACTTTGGTCCGAAGTGACCTATATATATTAGGCCCCAAAGGAAGGCTCCATTTCTATTTGTCTAATTAAAGTGGGCCGAAAAGATGTTGCTCTACTCTACCGGCCCGGCTCGGCCCGGCCAATGAAAATCTAACAGACAGGACAGCTTTTCGGGCCAATGATGTCCACAAGCAGTTCGAAGTATCCCATGTAAGCTCTATCGAGCCAATTACCAAGTTATCCCGTGACGGCAACCTTTGGTAATAACGGAACAAATGAAATAGAACGAGGATTCTAGTTGTTATATATCGCGGCAATAGACGAAATGGAAATTCAAAAACTACTACGGTACCGAATGCCAAATAGAGTATATACGTCTCTCTATAAGGAGTACGGAAAAGATGAAATCTAGAGCGACTGGGATTCCCGAATGTCCATTCCTTTGCGGTAATGCGAAACCTGCAAAGATTCGGATGGTCGGTATAGCGATTCCATTCTGGCGCTCCATTCTCTTTGTCAAACATTTAGTTTCTACTCCATTCCAAAAAATATTCAAGAAGAAAAGAGGGGGAAAAGGAAAAAGTAAATTGGGCTCAGATTGGCTCGTTGGTTTTGCTCAAACGGTGGGAGTATGCTTTTCGGTCAAAACAGAACCGTAGGGTATCCTTTTGGCTGTTAAAATGGCAATTTTTTGAATCCCCAAAATTATCATGGATGTGGACTCGCAAGCCGCTATTTCACTACTTCAGAAAATCGATTCCTGCTCTTGACTTTGATGACATGCTCATTTCCTGTATTTGGAATCTTTTACGATATTTGCTCCACGTTAGAATTCTGCACAATTTTAGGAAAGAAAACTCATGTGCTGATTGGTTAGCAAATTGGATAATTCACTCTTGTGATGCAAACGATGCCTTAATTTTTGACAGGTCATCAAGAGGTTCAATTCCTTTATTAATAGGAGATCAAGTCGAATCTAGTTTTGGTTGGTGTAATCTTAATTTTTGACAAGTCACCAAGAGATTTGATTCCTTTATTAATAGGAGATCATGACGAATCTAATTTCGTTAGGCGAGATTTTGTGTAACTTTTAGGTTTCACCCCTTTTAATACCCAAAGAAAAAATAAAAAACTTTGGCCTCGGAGCACGTACGATGATGTTCTTAGGGAAGCCATCAAAACGGGCTCGAGCATTTGTCGGGGGAGCATATCATCCTTTGGCCTTCCAACGTGGGATTTGGTCGGTCTGTGAAGCGATTCTCGTTGTTCTTCTTTCTCCCTTTTTGTGACTTCGAGTAAAGAATCGTCTCGGGATGGTCAACGAGAGCTTTAGTTAAATTGCGTTCTTGAATATGGATAAAAAGATTAACCAAGGGTCAGCATCTTCGTTTCTTAACTGAGTTAGCTCTAGTGAGAAATTGAGGGTTTTAAACTATTGTCTTTGACTTTTGATTAACCGTATTGAGAATCGGGATTCATCTCCTCTGGTTCGTCGCTTACGGGATTAACCGGCCGATTAGCTCGTTCCTCGCTTCTTCCTTTTTTTCTCGTTCATCCGATGAAAGCGGGTCTCGATGACCTTGTTCAACACACCCGTGAAGGCATTTTGAAATCGAAAAAGAATAGCTTTTTTCCACCCATATGGCATATCCTTTGGTCTCTTTTGGTTCGTAGTCTTGAGATGGAGAACGGAAGGGTCCCATTCCAAAGCCGAACTATCAAATTCCTGAGAATATCACCTTTCAATTATTTGAGCAGTGTCACTATGTGATGAAACTAAAATGTCATTTACATACTCGAATGCATTTAGAAGGCAATCGCGTGATTAATTTGATCATTCGCACTTGTTTGATATTATTATTAATCCAACGACTTCTTTGACTTGAATTGAGTTTTGGGTTGGAGCCCGTGGAGGAAATGAAATTCCATATCCGAAGAGGATTTGCGATTTAACATTTGATTAGTGGGTGACGAATATGGATATCCCAACATGGGCATTAGTAAAAATAAATAGGATCGGTGTCTATATTTATTAGTCTACTTATCAAAAGCTTTCATAAAGGGGGAAAACATATTACCAATCATCATTTTCGCAATAGTCTCGCCAAGAGGAATTTTTCCAAACTTTCAAATGGGGATATCAATTCAAAAGCAAGTCGAACTCCAAAAGTAAGTCGAAAATGACATAATAATGTATGGATCACGTTTAACCAAAAAAAAAAAGAACGGATATTACTGAACATCATTTTCGCAATAGTTTCATTAGGAGGAATTTTTTCAAACTTTCAAATGGAACTATCAATTCAAAAGTAAATCAAACTCCAAAAGTAAGTTGAAAATGACATTGTAATGTATGAATCGCATGTCTTACTCATTTCAATGCCCCTTTTGTTTAGGAGTTCATCGTGCCGATGATAAATACCATGGAGAAAACTAATCATCGAGATCCCAATCCCTAAACTCGAATGATAAGGCAAGAATCGATCCGCGTCCCCACTCGATCGGTCAAGCGGAAGTGAACTTTGATGAGACGGACCAAGGGAGAGACCGGTCAATGGTGGATTCGCGACGCGAGAAGCACCCGGCAGCATCCTTGTCCTATCTTTACGACGCATGCCGAAATTTAACAGGTTAGGAAAGTTGCCCGCTTTTGACGTCATCCCTTTTTCGCCACCAGTGGAGTGGCCGGAAAGCCGCCAAAGCCATCTCTGTCTCTGTCTCTCTTTGTATCTGTCTCGAAAAGCCTCTTAAAAAGAAGCCAATTTTCTCCCGCTGTCGCCTTTTTGGGCTCGGTGCGTTCGAAAAGACAATCAAAGAGCACTCTCTAAAAGCGAATGCTTTACAACCTAAAAAACAAAAAGAGTGAGTGATTCCCCTTTGGTACCGTGGAGCTTAGCTGATCTCTACAACGTGCATTCACACGAGCCATGTCGATTTCGTTTTTTATGTTTGTTTTTTTTTTTTTCTGGTTTTGTCTGGTCTAATTTTATTAATTCCAGAAGGAAAATATCATTCCCATTAAAGAGATTCGGCAATCCATTTTCGTACCAAATTCTTGATGATGCTATTCCCCTCGCGCGGCAAGGTAAAGTTGTGCGATCTTTCTTTTGTCATTTGAGAAAATATCATGTTGAATTTTTTTTCTTGTCACATCTGAAATGTCGCGCCAAATTGGTTATAGTGATAATATGTCATGCCTTCTCGTAATCTCTTCACCATTTGGCGGAGGAATAATCATGCCAAGAATATTAACAATGACAACTGTTCCAATTATTGGCATCCCCTTTTAAAATGAATATAATTATGTTTGATTTTCTATTTTATTTCTCGGTCTACAAAAGGTGGGAAAAAGAAAGAGAATCGAGAGCGCATCGCAATCTAAAGTAGGTACCTTATATCCCCAGAATGTCTAGAGAAAGCATAATTTAATCAAATGAACATAACCATCTGGCCAAAAAAGAGAAATTAAATAAGAATAGAGGCGAACATGGTCACGGGCAAGTTGCTTTGGTCAGAGAGAAGTAGTTGGGTCTTAATTTCTAGTGGAAAAATGAAACCTCGTGGGGTATTATAAATATAAATTAGCTCTGGGGTCGTCACTAGCAATCAATTTTTGAGTAAGTTTATTTAATTTTTGCCATTCTAGAAGGGCCGAAATTTTGTCGCTTGGACTCCGTCTCATATGCGACCGAAAAAATAAAAAAGCTCCATCTCAAAGACTAGGACTGTAACTACTAGGGCAAACCCTTGTAGACATTCTTCCAACTTGGAAGGGGGAGGTGGGGGGTTTGAATCCCCACTTTCTCAGGAAATGGGGTGGGGACGAGTTAGTTTCAAGAGTGGGTTTCAACTCCCACGCCCAGCAAGAAGGCAGAGTGAGAGTGAGTGTTAAAGTAGGAATAAAGTAGGACCGATCAAAAAAAGAAAAAAATTAAGACTGTGTGGCACTCGGATTTACTCTCTTGATGATAATGATTTGGGCATAAAGATAAAGTATGTATCTAGCCACATTTAAAATATGCATCTTTTTTTCTTTTTTCTTTTATTTATTATATAGTTTAAACTCGAGCTCCTGTGCATGTCATGAGGCACTTTACTATATTCGTATGATTACCACGTGGCAGACACGTGGCATATATATATATTTTTTTTATCTCTTCCGACTTCTCTCTGTTATTATTATCTTTTCATTTAAAAAAAAAGAAAAAACTTTTATCTCTCATTGATTCTGACTCTGAGTAAAAAGGCAAATAGAGATGGACTATCATGAAATATATTAAATTTTTATTCCCGAAACTTTATCTCTTTCGACTAATTTTGAAGAAAGCAGATAGAGATTAATCATATCTTGAATTACCATCGGTCCACAGGGCGCACTTGGCCTGGCGGCTATGGGTCGGAATCAATGAGCGAGCTTCTCCGGTTTTCTATCAACGGATTTCTCGTCATGATTTTGTCGTGATCTAATTGGATTTCGTCGTTGTCTTTATATAAAATACCGTAATCCATCGTGAGAATTGAAGAATTCATGACCAACGGATGAGATTTACCCACGTTTTTTCATTGAGGGGGCCCATCACATCCAAACTTGTAGAGAATAGGTTGGGTGGATAGTTGTAGCCAACTAGCCATGACAAGATTCCATGGGCATCATCACATCAGCAAATGCTAATTTGGAAGGCTATTGCGTGATCCATATCAAGCATGCATGTCATCGCTCACTTTAGTAAAAAGACGAAATAAGCATTAGGTGTGGACCTAATAAAATGATAATTTTGGAGAATACGTATTTCGCCAGGAGTCCTGTTACACGGTACCCCAAATCATGTTACGTGTTTAAGCGCGCTTAAATTGAATTTAACTAGACTTCGATCAATCGATTGAATCTATTTATACAATACTAATTAAACGAAAGTTGTTAGTCCTGGCATGAATAGCATATGCATGTTCGATATCGAACATAGATCGATCCGATGCTACATCTACTACACTGCGAAAAGAAAAAAGAACCGTCGATCTCTACACTACCAACATGAGTGCATTTGAACATCAATGGATATTAGTGAATATTGCTTTCATTCTGATTGAACTGTCGTCTGATAGGCAAGCAGATCGAAACGACAATGCCAGATTGCATTCATTCTTGGGTTTGATTGGAGAACTATGAAGCATCCAAATCCAAGAAACTGTTCTTTGATCATGCTTAGAAATTTCCCGTGGGGACAAAGAAAGATGTCTCCGCAGCTAACTGAGGATTCATTCCTTCAGTTTTTCTAAGGTTTCATATGGATCCTACATCCCTATCGAAGGGAAAATAAGCGGATTTGGTCGGTTGGCATTTTCCCATCATGGAGCTGCTGACCATGTTTTTATATTCCTCGTGGCGGAAATTAAGCTCCAATCAATCATCTGGGTATTCCTTCCCCCCAAGTTACAACTTCGATTTAATTTGTCATTTATGGACCCAAAAATTTTAAACGTCGCGACCAACCATAATTTACAATTTAATAGAGTGGAAGAAAAGCTTAGTTTATGGGACCCCTCTTGAAATATTATTATGGCTTGAGATTTGCCTTTTAGTTTTAGGATATACACGATAAAATTCCTATTTCTCTATTTCTTTATTTTTTTGTTTCTTGAATTAAGTTTGGGATATAAATCCGTTTAGTGATGCAATCTCATTTTTCTATTTTTGGAATAGATTTCTATTTCAAAAATAGATTTGAAGCAAAAATCAAAAGCTAAAATTTTTAATTTTTTTATTTTCGGAACAAAAGTAAGAAATGAAAACTCTTCTTATCGTTCATTTTTGCCACTATCCATGGGACATCGGATGCTCGCCACCGGCAACTGGCCACCCCTAAAAGTAGAGATTTTATCAAATTTTTGTTTATGGTTTAAGAAGTTTTGTTATGTGCGCCCTTATTAGCCAAAATAATTTTTTTGTAGCAACAGTGCGATGATGCATGTTGTGGGATGCTTCATCATGTGTTGTCGGGCTATGGTATATTTCTTTTCCAATAATTTGCTTACTTTTTTTTATTGTGAGTCATTTCACTGTTCATGAGTTTTTCATTCGCGGATGTAATCACTAGTGCATCTGTTTAGTAGAAGATTAATTATTCAAAAAAATGTTCTTTTAAATGATTATTTGCATCACTTACAAAATGAATAAAGGAAAAAAAATACTTTCATCACCAAAAAAATATTTAGGCATATATTTTTTTGTTGATGAGGAGAACATTTCCCGTTAACTAATTTTTCTAAGTGATATGAACAATTATCTTCAGAGAAATATATATTTGTTCAAATTGCTGAATTTCTACGAAATGAATGACCATTAATAATTCTCTATATGAACAGAGGGTGATTATTAAAAAAAAAGATTCCATGGCGATGTGATCACCAATATCATAAGTCAATATTTAATTTTTTGACGAACATTTGAGCAGGCATTTTTGACAATGGGGCGAAACTTTGGGCTCCTTTGTTATGAATTATTCATTGGACCATGCGGTGCTTTCGTTTTGGCAGCTTTTTCTTTTCCCGCAAAATTAAAAAAAAAAAAAAGTTGGCAATTTTAATAATTATTGATTTTTTCGATGAGGGAAAGCTTTATTAATGGGGTGGATGTACTAGTATGTTTCAAGTGCTTCCCACAAAGGATCTTATATTACTACCTACGAATGTGACCCCCACCTTCCAAAAGGTAGATGAAGAATAAATCCTTCATTCTTTAAGACTACGAATAAGACAATTTTACGACCAGAATGAATCAGCATTAGGTAGATTTCATTAATGTATTATCCTTAACATTCATATGGCCTCCTTCCTTTAAAAAAAAAAATAAAATCAGTTTACCCATAATTCTGTCCCGAACCTTTTTTTTTTTTTTTGTATAAAAGAAGCCCCCAAATTCTAAGTCCGGTCCAAATCCGCCATGAACTTCTCTTTGTCTAATAAAAGACCCCAAACTTCAGGTCTAATCATAAATCTACCTCTGATTTTGCCAAAGAGAAAAATCACCAACATTTACTATATCCTAAATCTATCCCCATTAGTCATTTGTCCAAAAATCGCTGTTAGCTATTCCTAATTTTCACATCCTATAATTGTGTCATTTTGAGATGATTTTTCATGGATTTGTAGTTCGATTTACAAACCTGATAGAAGTAAGTGTTGCGTGATAATTCTTGACAAGACAAAGTTTGCGAGTTTGATTTTTCCTTTATTATCGTTGTTATTGTTATTAATATTTTGGTCGGGGATTCTGAATTTTGTATTGATTGTACCGTTGGTGCTGTAGTGGTGTCATGCCTACTTGACGGGATTAATAAAGGGGAGGTGTTCGCGTTCAATCCGTCCGGCATGTTTGGCTAAATGTGGAGGTACCACCTTGTTGTGCTCTCCATTGGCGATTTTAAGGTATTAATCATCCTTTCCTTTTTTTTTTTTAATGACAAAAGTCAAGGAAAAATACCCGGCTTTTGAGACATGAAATATCCTACTAATTTCTTAGATTAAGACAGAAGCCGAATTTTGAATTGGTGGCTATAAAAGAAAAGGATATATTTGAATCATTGAAGCTTTTTTCACAATTTCATTTAGCGGAAATTGTGTTGGGCGGGGATTTCTTTAATACTTGTCGTATGACTCCTTGTTTTTTGAATTAGTATGAAATTACTATGGAAAACTGAAAATCACTGACTCAAAAGGAAAATCTCCATCTCGCAATGCTAAAAAAAATGCATGAACATATAAGTGAGAGATAAAAATACATATAATTGAATTTTTGGTCGATGCAAACTATTGAAGTGGCTCGAAATTATCAATTTGGAACCCTACTTTTTTATTTGGGCCAAAAAGATCGAGAAAGTTAACTTTTTCAATTTGGGGCCGCTCATTTTTTCCTATGTCCATTTTCCTTGAACGGATGAATACTTGATTTAGATGACCCCAAAACAACATTGCTTTGTTCACTAGAAATGCCACCATTTTGCCTTGTTAACGTGTCTATCGTGACATGTTCCAAATCAATTCCTCACATTAGCTTGCATAGATGGTGACCCGAAATATGAGCCTGTAGTTTATTCTAAGAATTTATAGGTTTTAATGCGATTATTTGGCAAGCTCGGAAGTGACATGAATTTAACATGCATAAATTTTATACATAGTGTTTCTCAACGACATGACCCGATATGATTACAAATCCGAATATGACAGGTGAATACAAATGGCCAAACTTAATGACGGTGAATTTAAAAATGAATATATTTGTCTCTCGAATAAAAACCCATAGATGTATTTTTATTTTTTTTTGGGTTGTTTGGGAAGCGATGGTAAATTTATTCTACACACAAGTTGATATATATGTTCTTTAGGTCTTCGGCCAATTAGACAATGGAGGAGAAGTAATTGCATGCAATAATTGAGAACGGTGCCCGGGACCACCCGCATTCTCCACTCTGTTTCTTTGACTAAGAAATGGGTCCCTTCCTTTTGATTTTTCTACCTCTTTTTGCTTATTTTTTTTTTCTTCTCATAAACGTCTTTTTACTTAACTAATCAAATTAAAAAAGAAGCGACATCCTTTTACTGGTCAAGTCAAATTGTCTAGACTATATGCAATCCGATAAGATGGAAGTTAAAGAAGCAACTACTACGTGGGCCACTCCTACGTACCTTGGCGAAGTTGTCTTTAGGCTTGTCAATGTGCATCGGACCATGCAAACGAGTGTTCCTGAGATAAGAAAGAAAAAAATGGAACGAGAATTCCCGTTCCTATATTTGGAGGTCGGGATGGCAATTCGATTCTAGTCCTCCACTGCTTTTATCGGACATCGATTTTTTTGCTCCATGTCTAAAAAGGCTTCGTAGTTATCCTTCCTAAAAAAATTTTTAAGAAGAAAAGCGGAAAAAGAAAAGTTATTTGGGCTTGAAGCAAATATGATCTTCTTGGGAAGCCATCCAAAGGTCGCGACTTTTTTCTTGTGGGAGAGCATATCATCCTTTCAACTGCCAATGTGGGATGTGCCGGTTTATGAAGCGGTTCTTGTTTTTCATTCTTACTTTCTCTTCGGATGTTTTGTATCTTCGAGTGAGATGCGGTAGTCTTGAAGTGTTTGATAAGGAATGTACGTTAAAGAAAAAAAGGCTACTTAAATCTCGTTCCTAAATAAAGAGTAAGATTTTTCTTGATTGTATTGAAACTCGTGATTCATCTCCTCTTGTTCATCGTACACGGGATCAAGCGCCAATTAGCATAGTATTTATCACTTCTTTCTTTCTTGTTTCTTTCACACGATGAAAGAGGGTCTCGATAATCCCATTCAAGGCACTAACAGATGCATTTTTAAAATCAACAAAGAATGGTATTCGTATCCTTTACATCTCGTTTGGCTCATAGTCTTGCGATCGAGAAAGGGAAGTCCCATTTTAAACTATCAAGAATGGGAATTCCTTCCATTTATTTAGGTTGAGCATTATTTCGATGGGATCAAACTAGAATGTGAATTTTATTCAAGAACATTTAGAAGGCAGCATGGAAATAAGAAGAGAAAGAAGACTGTAGAGAGATGGATTGTTGGCTTGAATCAAGTAAACAATTTCGGTACTATTTGAGAAAAATTTATGTGTTTTCTTTCAACCATGTGTATGATTAATGGTGACAAGTAAGGAACATGTCCATCTAGCTTAAAATAAATAAGAGCGGCGCTTATTTTTATAGTCTACCAATCAAAAGCCTTCTTGAATGAAGGAAAACATGACGAAAATAAATAAGCGGATTTGGTCGGTTGGCATTTTCCCATCATAGAGCTGCTGCCATGTTTTTATATTCCTTGCGGCGGAAATTAAGCTCCAATCAATCATCTGGGTATTCCATCCTCCCAAGTTACAGCTTCGATTTAATTTGTCACTTATGGACCCAAAAATTTTAAAACGTCGCGACCGACCATAGTTTATAATAATAATAATTATTATCATTTGGTCAGAACCATAATTTACAATTTAAGAGAGTGGCAAAAAAGCTGAGTTTATGGGACCCCTCTTGAAATATCATTATGGCTTGAGATTTGCCTGTTAATTTTAAGGCATGCATGACAAAATTTCCATTTCTCTATTTCTTTATATTTCTATTCCTCTAAACAAGTTTGAAATAAAAATCCGTTTGGTAACGCAATCTCATTTTTCTATTTTTGGAATAGAGATTTGGAGAAAAAATCAAAAGCTAAAAAATTTAATTTTTCTATTTTGGAATAAAAGTGAGAAATCAAAACTCTTCTCATTGTTTATTTTCATCACTACTCGTGGGACGTCGATGCCGGCCACGGCCGCCGCCCCTAGAAATAGAAATTTTATTTTGTTATTTAACGAATTTTTGTTCCAAAAACAGAAATTTTGAGTCGTTATCAAATGTGTTTCCTTACTTAAAAACTTGTCCAAAGAATAAAAATTGAAAAATTAATTTGTAGCCAGAAATTAATTTTTGTTCAAGAAATTTTGCCATATGCGCCATTTTTAATCAAAATAATTTTCTCCAGCAACAATGCAATGATGCATGTCGTAGGATACCTGGTCATGTGTTGTCAAGCTACCGGTATATTTCCTTTCAAATAATTTTCTTAATTTCTTTTTATTGTGACTCATTTCATTGTTCATGAGGTTTTTCATGCACGGATGTAATCACGGGTGCATCTATTTGGTAGAAGATTAATTATTCAAAAAATGTTCTTTTAAATGATTATCTGCATCACTTACAAAATGAACAAAGGAAAAATATATTTTCATCACCAAAAAAATATGTAGGCATATATATTTTTGTTGAAGACGAGAACATTTCTTATTAACTAATTTTTCTAAGTGATATGAACAATTATTTTTGGATAAATATATATTTTTTCAAATTATTGATTTTTTGCGAAATGAACGGACCATTAATAATTTTTCTTTATGAACGGAAGGTGATTATTTAAAAAAAAAATTCCATTGCAATGTGACCACCAATATCATAAGTCAATATTTAATTTTTCGACAAAAAAATTGAGCAGTCATTTTCGACAATGGGGCGAAACTTTGAGGTCCTTTGTTATGAATTATTCATTGGACCTTGCGGTGCTTTCATTTTGGCAACTTTTTCTTTTCCTGCAAAAAGAAAAAAAAAGTGGCAATTTTAATAATTATTGATTTTTTCGATTAGGGCAAGCTTTATTAATGGGGTGGATGTACTAGTATGTTTCAAGTGCTTCCGACAAAGGGTCTTATATTTCTACCTACGAATGTGACCCCCACCTTCCAAAAGGTAGATGGAGAATAAATGTCCTTGATTCATTAAGACTACGGATAAGACAATCTTACGACCAGAATGAATCAGAATTAGGTAGATTTCATTAATCTATTATCCTTAACATTCAGATGGCCTACTTCCTTTAAAAAAAAAAATCAATTTAGTCATAATTCTGTCCCGAACTTTTTTTTATCTAGAAAAAGTCCCCAAGAACTTTTTTTTATCTAGAAAAAGTCCCCAAATTCTAAGTCCAGTCCAAATCCGCGTGAACTTTTCTTTGTCTAATAAAAGACCCCTAATTTCAGGTCCAATCATAAATATACCCCTGATTTTGCCAACGAGAAAAATCACCAACATTTACTATAATCCTAAATCTATCCCCACTAGTTATCCGTCCAAAAATCGCCGTTAATTGTCCTTAATTTTCATATCCTATAACGGTTTCACTTTAGAGATGATTTTTCATGGATTTGTAGTTCGGTTTACAAACCTGATACAAGTAAGTGCTGCATGGTAATTTTCGACGAGACAAAATAAAAACATAGGTCAAACATGATACAAAGTTTGTGAGTTTGATTTTTCCTTTATTATCGTTGTCATTGTTGTTGTTATTTTGGTCAACGGGTCTGAATTTTGTATTGATTGTACCTTTGGTGCTGTAGTAGTGTCAAGCCTACTTGACGGGATTAATAAAGGGGAGGCGTTCGCGTTCAATCCGTCCGGCATGTTTAGCTAAATGAATCGTGTCAACCTGATTATTTGACCTATGGAATCAATTGAAAACTCCTTAAAATCTCTTCTAGTTCTAGCCAATGAGCAGCTATAACAAGATATTTCACTATCTGAGGACAATTTGATTGATACTTTTCCAAAAATAAGGTTTTTTATGTTTTCTGCATAGTTGGCGATGGCCTTAATATCTCCATTGTTTCAATGGCCACGCAATATGTTACGTGGTATAAGTGTTGAATGATAATTTTGAATGATCGGAAAATGTGGAGGTACCACCTTGTTGTGTTTTCCATTGGCCATTTTAAGGTATCAGTCATCCTTTCCTTTTTTTTTTTTTAATGACAAAAGTCATGGAAAAATACCCGGCTTTTGAGACATGAAATATCTTACTAATTTCTTAGATTAAGACAGGAGCCGAATTTTGAGTTGGTGGCTATAAAAGAAAAATATTCATTTGAATCATTGAAGCTTTTTTTTTTTTTCACAATTTCATTTAGAGGAAATTGTGTTGGGCAGGGATTTCTTTAATACTTGTAGTATAACTCCTTGTTTTTGAATTAGTGTGAAATTACGATGGAAAACTGAAAATCATTGACTCAAAAGGAAAATCTCCATCCTCGCAATGCCAAAAAAAAGGCATGAACATATACGTGAGATAAAAATACATACAATTGAATTTTTGGTTGTTGTAAACTGATGAAGTTGCTTGAAATTATTGATTTGGAACACTACTTTTTTATTTGGGCCAAAAAGATCGAGAAAGTTAACTCTTTCAATTTGGGGCTGCTCATTTTTTCCTCTCTCCAGTTGCCTAGAAACGGATGAATAGTTGATTTAGATGAGTCCCAAACAACATTGTTTTGTTCACTAGAAATGCCACCATTTTGCCTTGTTAATATGTCTATAGTGACGTGTTGCAAATCAAATCCTTACATTAGCTTGCATAGACAATTACGATCCGAAATATGAGCCTATAGTTCATGATAAGAATTTATAGGTTTTAATGCGATTATTTGGCAAGCTTGGAAGTAACATGAATTTAACATGCATAAATTTTACACATAGTGTCTCTCAATGACACGACCTGACATGATTAAAATCCCAATATGATTGGTGAATACAAATGGCTAGACTTAATGGACGGTGAATTAAAAGAGGAATATATTTGTCTCTTGAATAAAAACTCGTGTATATATATTTTTGGCGTTGTTTAAAAAGTGATCGTAAATTTATTCTACACACAAGTTGGTCTATATATTAGACACCGGAGGAGAAGTAATTGCATGCAATAATTGAGAACGGTGCCCTGGACCCTCCTCATTCTCCACTCTGTTTCTTTGACTAAGAAATGGGTCCCTTCCTTTTGATTTTTCTACCTCTTTTTGCTTAATTTTTTTCTTCTCATAAACGTCTTTTTACTTAACTAATCAAATTACAAAAGAAACTATATCCTTTCACTGGTCAAGTCAAATTGCCTGGACTTTATGCAAACTGATAAGATGGAAGTTAAAGAAGCAACTACTACGTCGGCCACTCCTACGTGCCTCGGCGAAGATGTCTTTAGGCTTGTCAATGTGCATCGCACCATGCAACCAGTGTTCCCAAGATAAGAAAGAAAGGAATGGAACGAAAATTCCAGTTCCTTATTTGGAGGTCGGGATGGCAATTCGATTCCGATCCTCCATTCCTTTTATCGGACATCGATTTTTTTTCCTCCATGTCTAAAAAGGCTTCCTAGTTATTCCTCCTCAAAATTATTTAAGAAGAAAAATTATTAAATCATATAATAAATCACATAATATGGGAAAAATTCTTACACTCCATTCCTTTTATCGGACATCGAAAAAGGCTTCCTAAAGAAAAGCTATTTGGACTCGAAGCACATATGATGTTCTTGGGAAGCCATACCTTTTCTTGTGGGAGAGCATATCATCCTTTCACCTACCAATGTGGGATGTGCCGGTTTATGAAGCGCTTCTTGTTTTTTGCTCTCTCTCTCTTCGGATGTTTTGTATTTTCGAGTGAGATACTGTCTTGAAGCGTTTGATAAAGAATGTAAGTCGAAAAAAAAAAAAAAAAGAGAGGCTACTTAAATCGTGTTAGTAAATAACAAGTAAGATTAACTAGAAATGTTTAGCATTGCTTCACCTACCAATGTGGGAAGTAGATTTCATTTGGTTCCCCCTTTCTATCAAAATAGTAGGGTTAATAGTAGGGTTAAAATTTTTAATTTTTTTTTTATCTTTGGAGGAACCTCATTTGGTTCCCCCTTTCTATCTCTTGGATAGTAGGGTTAAAATTTTTCATTTTTCATATTCTTAACTCGAGTTAGGCTGAAAATGGAGTTGATTCACATGAAATTGAGAGTTTACAAACTCTCTTGTTTTTTTTTTTTTTTCTTAATTGTGTAGAAACTCGTGATTTGTCTCCTCTTGTTCATCATATATGGGATCAACCATCAATTAGCATCGTATTTGTCACTTCTTTCTTTCCCATTCTCTTTCATATGATGAAGAGGGTCTTGATAATCTCGTTTAAGGCACTAATGGATGCATTTTTAAAATCAACAAAGAATAGTATTCGTGTCCTTTACATCTTGTTTGGTTCATAGTCTTGCTATCGGGAAAGGGAAGTCCCATTTTAAACTTTCAAGAGTGGGGTTTCCCTCAATCTATCTAGATCGAGCATTATTGCCATGGGATCAAACCAGAATGTGAATTTTATTCAAGAACGTTTAGAAGGCAGCATAGAAATAAGAAGAGAAAGAAGAATGTAGAGAGATGGATCGTTGGCTTGAATCAAGTAACCTATTTCTGTAATATTTGACAAAAATTTGTGTTTTCTTTCAACCATGTGTATGATTAATGGTGACAAGTAAGGAACATGTCAATCTAGCTTAAAATAATTAAGAGCGGTGCTTATTGTTATAGTCGACCAATCAAAAGCTTTCATGAATGAAGGAAAACACAATGAAACATTTTCTCGACAAAATAGTCTCATTAGGATGAGTTTAAGGAATACTTCTTGATGAAAAAGGAAGTTAGATTCTAAAGTAAATCGAAGATGGCTGCCTAAATATAAGTGCACTAATCCTTAGTTTGGAGTTCGTTGCTCCTATCGTAAGCACCACAAAAGCACCAATCAACAAAATCCAAACACCTAACTTCAGTAAAAACAAAAATTGATACTATATGCATGTGAAATGCTACATCTATAATCACTCATCAGTCATCAGTTGAGTCAAAGTGAAAGTTGATGAAAAGCGACGGTCAACGTGAGAGGACCCCGGGCGGTAGGGCCAGCAACGCAGGAAGTTGAAAGTGAAATCATGCATAACGAAGACCGGTCAATGATGGATTTGTGACGCACGAAGCACCAACAATATGTCCCTTTTTAAAAGAAATAAATAATGCACGACAAATAAAAAAAAAAGTTAGGAAAGTGGGCACTTTATTACGTCATCTTTTTTGGCTCCGTGGAGAGGCTGAAAGCCAAAGCCATCACTCTCTCTCTCAAAAAGCCTCTTCAAAAGCCAGTTTTATCGCTGTCCTTCTGGCTCGGTGTTTTCAAAAAGACAATCGAGAGCATTTGTCTAAAAAGTGAATGATTCCTTTGGTAATGCAAAGCTGATCTTTACAACGTGCGGAGAGATTGTCCCCCCCCCACTAAGGAAAGATCAGTCCCTCGAAACGTGTCGATTTCATCTTCTTCTTCCTTTTTCTCTTTTTTTTTTTTTTTTTTTTTTGGTTTCTTCGAGGTCCAATTTTATGAATTTCAGGAGGGAAAGTCATTTTCGTTAAAGAGATTCAGCATTCCATTTTACATAACAAAACCGCAATTTAGAGTTTACATGGCAATGGAAGTTTGTTTGCGAAAGGGAATGAGGAAATCTACAAATGAAATCAACCAAAGACAAGAAATTTAAGTTTAACTAGCCGTTGAAGAAAATCGAATTTGGCTTCTCTCTTTTGCGCTTCTTCGGTCTCTTTACCCAAAATGATGCCAAATAACAGGGCCAAAAAAGGGAAAAAAGGCATCATTTTGTCGTTGTGACAAATTTAACAAGACCCCCAAACATAGAGTGAAAAATCAACTTTTTACCGCTTTGATGCTTTTTAAGAAAGTGATGTGATTTTGGTGTTGATTTAGAGAGACACTATACAGTCGATTTTGAGATGAAAATGAACTGCATTTGGGGTTGAGAATATACCATTACTACCCGTTACCTATTGTTGACGTGGTGAGAATCCGATAGATTGACACGTGGCAAGATAACAATGAAAATTTACAAAATACTAGATATTGCTTATTTTGTTATAATTGTAGAAGGTTGTGTGTCTTATTTTAAAATTTGAAACATCACGTTAAATTTGCGGCAATGATAAATAATGGTGTTTCATTTCAAATTTGAAAAATGGTGTTAAATTTGTCGAATGCTAACAAGTTGTGTGTGTGTGCACGTTTTTTTTACTTTAAACATTTGAAAGTTTGTTTTAAATTCGTGGTGGTAACAGGTTGTACTTTCTTTCTTCTTTCTTTTTTTTGGATATTTGGCCAATGAATAATCATGCAATGGGTATTTAACATTTCGGATAGATTTATTTGTTTAAGGATGTGGTGACTTGATTCATAAAGAATGTCTTTCTTTATTCGGTCATGGTTTGAAAATTAGCACCACCTTTTGAACATGACAAACATAAAGAGATAAACAATTGGGGTCCGGCAGTCAGCCAGGCGATGACAAGTATTCCACCACATCAGGGCAGAAGATCAAGCTCTCTGCTTAAATTAGTGCCAGTTGCAATAATTAACTTGTAGGGATCTAGTCTAGTTTTTACAAGTTCTAGCTATCAACTCTTTCAAATCATAAAGATGTTTCATGAACCCAAAATTTAACCTTAAAGGAGGATTCTGTTCAAAAAAAAAAAAGGAGGATTTTCCTGTTAAACATATTTATGCATTAAACTTGATATGTTGCATCTTAATCAAAAGCCCGAGATCTCAGATTCAATTCTTCTTCAAGAACAATCATGTCAAATCCGTTATATAAAGAATTTATTTTTTGTCAATTCTCCAATCCTAACATAAATAGTCTGCATTTAATTGAATATGGAGGTGGTGGGGTTTAATCTTATGCGGAAAATTAGTCTCGAATCTTGAATAACATTTGAATGTAACATGAAACAAATTATCATGTTTGCTTTCTTTTATGTCTTGGTCAATAAATAAACTGGGAGCGCATCGCAATCCAGAGAAGTTTGCTCTGGTCAAAGGTAGACGATGGTCTTCTTTATTCCAGTAGAAATGAAACCCACGCAAAATATCATAATTAGCTTTCCGAACATTGCTTTTCCTCCACAGGTGACAAGTCTATTAGCGACTGTCTGCTCCTAGGGCCATCAAGTTCAATAATTGTCCAAGTAAGCTTAGTTTATTTTGCATTCTAGAAGGGCCAAGCTCGTAGTTTGATCCAATGTGCAGCACATAGAATTACTCTCTTTAATAATTTTCAACCTCAAAAGGTAAAAGGCTCTCTTCATGACATCGGCATAGATTATATATAGTTAGTTGGATTTGAAAGATATTTCCATTTTCTACTATGTACAAGGTTTGGCTGATATACTCGTTACGTGATACTTTACTTTGCATAATCTTTCCATTTGGTTCACATTGGATTGATTGGAATTAATTCCATTAATCTGTCATGGTGACTTGCATGTTGTCATTTCTATGCAAAGTATCCAAGTGTACAATGAAAATGGAAGGAAAATTCACAAGGAAGGAATGAGAATCAATGGCATTTTTATTGAGTGGCCATTCCATCCGATTCGCAGGAACATTTGAAGATTATTACAGCAGAGGATCGTGTCTCGCTCCATCAGGGGCATCGGATTAGCTCGACACGTTTCAGGCGTGCCACAGTGGGTTAGGTGGATAGTCGTAGCCATGAAAAGATCCCTTGGACGTCACATCAAAAATGCTAGTTTGGATGCTATTGCGAAAAGTCATAAAGGCAGTATTCGCAGTCCATATCACGCGTGAATGTTATAATCAAATATGATCCGTCTCGGAGCAATGTCGGTTCCTATTCTGGATCTGAAATCGAATCGGGCAGGAGCTAGCCGTGGAACAGACTCGGATCAGATCAATCACTTCGGGCTGATTCAAAGGTCGACCGACAACTGGCTGTGTTTTCCCTTTCCCCCCCCTTCCATTTACTGTAAGGAAATAACTATTTCTAAAAAAAAGTCTAAAGGTAAATACCACAAAATATTCCAAACTAATGTCATAATGATAGAAACGCTGTAAATATTTTTTGATATCACAAAAAATCTCAAATTATGCGCATTATCATACAAATATTCATAATTTTATTTTTGTGTCACGAAACTATATACTTTCTATTTCCGTTTCATCCAAATTATATTTATCACATTAGTATAAATTTAGGATTTTTATGACACAAAAAAACGAAAATATTTGTGTTATAATGAGCAAATTTAGGATTTTTAGTGATACGAAAAAAAAGTCCGAAATATTTGTATTATAATGAACATAGTTTGGGTTTTTTGCTACTTGAAATCTAAAATCAAATAAATAAAAAAAAACTTAGGGTTGGTTCCATCAGTCTAGTCCTGCTTGTGGAAGAGAATTGATTCTTGTGAAACCACCTAGAACTGGCCCATTTGGACCAATTTCCGATTCAACCTAGGAGTGGTGCTCATCTCTAGTTATAAATTATAACCCTTTTAAGAAGAAAGATGAAAGAAAGGTTAGGTTTATACTTGATAAATGATAATTTGTGGTAAAACCTATCTAGACTTCACGCACATGGAAAGCCGAGTCATGTGACATTCTTAAGCACGTTTAATTTAAGTTCAACAAGATTCCTATCATAGATGAATCGATGTAATTATACAGAAATTACAAATATATTGTGAGGAAGTTGTTAGCATATCTACATAACTTATAGGCCATCTAATCTTAAGTGAGCTAATACATTACTTGCATGAATTCAGGACACGTAATGATATATTTAGGGATGTTCATATGCTTCTAATAACCTTTTATTTCTGAATTTTCAAGTGGCAACATATTTAGTAAATGTGCGCTCTTCTATGCTGAACATAAATTTACCTGGTACTACACCATTACATAACGCGATGTTAGTGGAAAAAAAAAGAAAAAAGAATCGGACTCTACATATTCAACATTGCTGTGTTCAAACGTCAAGCAACATTATTGAAATATCACGTTCATTCAATCTGAACTGCTGTGCGATGCGCAAGTAGATTGAAACGACTGATGCTAGCTTGGGTTGACTGTAATAATCTGGGAAGCCTCCAAAACCAAACTGTTCTTAGTCGTGTTCAGAAAACCAGGGACAGAAAAGACGATGTCCCCGCAGCTAACGGATTCCCTCGGTTTTCTACGGTTTTTACGTGGATCCTACATTCCTTATCCATCGGATTTGGTCGGTTGGCGTTTTCTCATCATGGAGTTGCTGACCATTATCTTTATATTCCTATTATGTCTCTGCTGACAAAAATTAAGCCTGTCAATCATCCCGCATAAGCCGTGCCTAATTCGTTTGCTCGCCCCACCCTTCCAAGTTACAACTTCAATCGATTTGATTTGTCCCTTATGGACCCAATAATATATGAAATCTTTTTGTGAACCGACCATAATTTATTACTGTTTGGTCGAAAATCATAATTTAATATTATTATTTTTTGGTCGAAAACGATAATTTATTATTTAACGGTGTGAAAAGGCTTAATTCATGGGACCACACCTTGAGTATATTATGACTTGAGATTTGATTTTCAATCTTTATTTGCTGAAGAATTCTCTGGCAACGGCGTGATGCGTGTTGTGGGATGCTTGATCATGTGGTGTGAAATTTTGGCTCCATTTGATTAATTTACAAAGTCCTTGTAGCTGAAACAAAATAAGTATAGGTCATTCAATCATGAGGTCTTTTTTGGACGAATGTAGTCCGGGGTACTTTTGTTTTATATAAGAAAATCAACCATCGGGGATATATTTTTCTAAAGAATGATTATTTATATAACATACAAAAAATAAATGGAAGAAAATATTGAGGCATGCATTATTATTGATGATGAAAGATTGTTTGTTGACCAATTTATATTGAAGGAATATATATATATATAAATCGTAGGTTCTTTACAATATAAATGGTTCTTAAGTAATTTCTCCATATTAATCGAGGGGGAATCATGGAAAAGAATGTCCTATGTGATGTTTCCATCAATTTATGAAGCAATTTGGATATGATTGAAGTTAATTTTTGAATTATATGAGTAGACCGTCCTTCATTTTTATGAAACGGCAGCATAATATATCAAGTAATATAAGTGTCACATGATACCTTTTTCTCTAAATAGAAGTGTGTAGACTGCCAAAACTAGTCTTATGGTCCTTCTCCAAGATGACTTGTTGGATGCCTTGGAGAAAAGCCAAATTGCCTAAATCGAAGTCATAATCTTTTGGAGGATCGGTATATGTTTTATGGAGGTACTGTCTTGTTATGTAATTTATTTCCCTCAAATCTCCATCAAATTGAACCGCTTTACCTTTGGTTTTTTTCCCCTATCTCCCACCTCAGTCCGCCTAAAAGAGAGAATCCTGGTTCTCGATTTGGCCATTTCAAGTTTCAATCCTCCTTTTCCTTTTCTCTATGACAAAAGTCCATTTTAGACAAACAAATCCTTGGCTCTCGAGAGAAATGAAAGATCCTACTAATCTCATAAATTAAGATGCGAGCCAAATTTTGAGTTAGTGGCTAGAAAAAAGAGGCCCTTAAATTGATCAGGCCAAATGCCAAAAGATGCATGAACATATACAACAGAAATTGTTGATTGGAAACACTAATTTTTCATTTGGGCCAAAAAAGAATTCAGTTCAAGAAACGTAACTCTTTCAATTTGGGGGTTGCTCATTTTTTCTCTCTTTTCCTGCCAAAAGTGGATGACTTTTTGATTCGGAAGACTCAATAACACTGTTGTTTTGTTCACTAGAAACGACACAATTTTATCTTGTCGATGTGTCAATTGTAACATGTCAGTATCGTCAGCCACGTCAACATCTCACATTAGCTTGTAAGGATAACACGGTTCAATACGATTATTCACCAAACTCAAAAGTGGCATGAATGTTGGAGGTTTGTTTGTAAAAACAAACTAAATGCTTTATGCTTGTCCCATATAGGAAAAGTGAAAGAAAGTGGGCTAATTAATAAGTGTGGGATATGATTGGATGGGGTTAGACTCCACCATACCCACGTACGGTGCACGATTATTTGGCGCACCTAGTGCGCCCGCGGTTTAATTAGCACTAACCTCTTTGGGACGCATTTGTTAATCTAAACAATTTTTGAAAGGATGCGTTTGTTCATTTTTTCTTTGGAAATTTTTTACGAAGAGTTGCATGTGTTTTAAGACTATTTTATAATTATACTTGTCGTTTTCGGAAGAAACAGAGTGATCATTTTTTCCAAACCTTCTTTTAGAAAAACTACAGCCAATTTTTCGATTGTCTTCTAGAGAGACCCTGGAGTAATACTAGAATTGCTATTTAATATTCTCATTTGAGGTTTTGTTGTATCTTGAAGGATTTTTGCCGGTGACCATTAATAACTTTGTGGGGCAAATAAATTCTTAAAAAAAGTGATATCACGCTTCAAAGTCCGACTTGAATACTCTACATATCCATCTTCATTGTTCTACCCAATTTAAAGCCATATTTTCCCAACAATGAATTCAACATGCTCAAGTGTTTCATACATTACATTTTTCAGTAATATGACTTGACATGGTTACAAATTCGAGTACGATGGGTTGATACAAATGGCCAGCCCTAATAGACAAAAAGCCTAAAAGCGAGTCTCTCAAATGAGAGATCGTGCACATATTGTTTTGAGCAGTTTTAAAAAGCGAGGGTACTCCCCACTTACTCTCTAGTCTGCCCTCGTTCACTACTTTGTCTCTTTGACCGGGAAACGGGTCCCGTTCCCCTTAATTTTTCTACGCACCTACAAAGTAGCATGACCTATGTGGGGAGAAACTGCTGCTTTTTAACTGTCAAGTCAATTTACCTGACTTTATGCAAACAGATATGATAAGATAAGATAAAGTTTTAAAGAAGCAACCCCGTGTGCCATCATTACTATGTCCGTTGGTGATACGTCTTTAGTCCCGTGAACGTGTGTTGAACGATACGAATGATCGTTTTCAATAGAAAAAAAAGAATGAAATGGAAAAAGAATTCCGGTTTTTACATTTGGAGGTCAAGATGGCTATTCGATTCTGGCCCACACATTCCTTTTATTGAATGTTAGTTTCTTTCTCTGTGTAAAAAGGCTTTTATTGACACCAAAAAAATGTCCAAGTATTCGGTCGACATTCTCGAGCATTCGATCCTAATCTCTTTTAAGTATTTAATCTAGAGCATAAAAAGGGGAAATGTGGTCTCTTATCGTCACGCGGAGGACATAATAATATGAAACATTGAAACATAACAAATGGCATGTCATTAAGGATGAGGTTAGAGTGGGAAAAAATAAATAAATGACGCGAAAACTCAATGGAGAGAGAAATCGAATGAAATAAACATTTAAATGTTTAGTCACCACGGGGCAAAAAGGGAGAACATACGAAAGGGGATAAAGTAAGAAACACAAAGACGAGGGCATAAGATTCATGTTTACATTTCTTTGATGCGGGGACATGATGGGGAAAACCTTGTCCTACCTCATGTACCAATTACATGTCGGCGAGACGCGGTGTTACCCAAGTATCCAACTCGAACCAAAGGCATCATTCCCGCAAATCGCTTTTAGCAATAATCGGGATCGGCACGGCATTTCCTTGACAATTTCAGCTCTCGTACCAGACCCAAAAGGAATTATAAAGGCATAACGCGTAATTATAACAGCTCTTCCTAGAAGAATTACATTAAAGGATCATTAGCCGATCGAATTCGCAGAAATCAACCACTGAGATCGGGACGGGCGTTTGCGCACCGCGCGATCCTGTCGGGAGCCGGGGCCGAGTCTCGCTTCGCGGCATTATCCACGTGCTCCTGCATCGTGTGGCTATTATTCTAGTCAACGTCGGCGGCTGGGACGTTCCCATGCTTCGCCGACACCTTCACCGTCGACCAAAATATAATATATAAAAAAATATAATATATATATATATATGTATACAAATATATTATTTTTAATATATGTGTGCGTTCTAATGGAGCATTATCGATGCCGCCAAAGCTATTTGTTGGGCCATGATCGAGCTTTTGCTATCAACACTCTAATATTTTATTTATGTTGAACAAAAAGCTCTCACGTCTTTCCTCTTTTCAGAGGTGCACAAATCTCTTGATGCACTTTCTAGATTCATGAATATGCCCCCTTTTTATCTTTTCAATCTGGATTAGAACCTCCAATAGTCTTAATTCCCGGCACTAGGAAGACCCACTAATCTGTAATTATGATGCACGGTGCGAGCACTCGCCCGCTTTTGAGCAGTAATTGAAGGCTTGAAGCATCCATCACTATGCTGGTGTGCTAAATATGAGAATTGACTAAATGTCCAAAGTGAGAGTCTAGAATGTGCAAGTTAATTTCGTGACATGTCCAGTCCGAGAACATATCAAGCCAATTGTACAAATAAGTGGAGAATAAGGAAAGAAAAGAAAAGGCATTGGTGCTTATGAAGAATAACAAGATTCAAAGAGATAAAAGAAGTTTTTTTTTATTTTTTTTATTTTATAGCTACATTAATACCTCCTCAATCAAATTTTCTTACATGACATAAATGATAGTCGTATCGAAAAGAAAATTCATAAATATCACAAACAATGTCATAATGAGTAAATTTATAATTTTTGATGGATAAAATTTGGAAATTTTTGTTGTGGTGTTGACCTGGAAAAAGTATGCCTTGGTTTGAGTCAATGGACAGACCATCGATTATGGGATATGAAATCGATTGCATCCATCCCACCACCCCCCCAAACAAAAAAAAATGATGACGTGGGCCACGTCCGCTTTCGGGGTCTTGTGAGTACAAGACGAAAAGCTTCCCTCTTTCCCCTTCGTTGGGCACCAATAATTTCATGCCCAGCACGGCATTAATTAATGCTTTTTTCCGCCGTATTTTTTTATTCCGATAACCATCATAAACAAAAAAAAACCTATTTAATCCTCTAAAGCTCATTGTGTTCTCAAAGAAAAAAAACCCACAAAACTTTAAAAAATACATAATTTTAGGGCCATGTGTAAATTTCAATTACTAGACTATATTTTCCATGCAATCAATTCGATACAGAAATTGTTAGACCAAAAAAATACAAATATAAATTACAGATGTTGCCACTTGAACCTAACCGGTATGGTCACGGGTGGAGGAGAGGACTAAGCAATTGTAGTAAAGAAACAAATAAGATCGGAATTTCCACCGTCGTGATGATTTAAATCGAACTTTTATAACCGGAAAATATGGATTAAAAAGAAAGAGAAAAGGTCAGGATATATCTCCAGCCCCATAAAAGAATATCGTGGAAAGCGGACGCGTGGACGGTGCCGATGAGGCGGAACCGTGCGCGCACTATAAATTACCGAAGGAAGCTTCCAACGACAGCGCAGGACCTCCCTGGAGACAAATCCTCTGCAGGACAAAAACGCTGTACACTTCGACTTTGGACTTAAGTAATACGATTCCATTATTGCTCCGCTTGAACCAGCAGCCAAAAAGACTAGGGAATCTATTGTGTTATCAAATGCAAGCTTGGGTCGGACTTGATTTTCTTTTTCTTTTTGCTGGTCTTTCGGCATTTTGATTAGTAGCTCCCTTTATTTTGTAACTACGGTCGGAGCTTGATAAGGAAATCTTCTCGGCTTGCATTCCAGACCTAATGTGAATTATTATTAATTTGAGAGGGAAGAGAATGTTTGATATGTCTTGACCATTTATTAATAAATGGTGATATGTATGCGATGGGCATTCAGTAGATATTTTCTTTTAAATGATTGATTACATGACAAGATACACTTAACCCACCTATTATTGAACCAACAGATTCGTGGTGAGTCAATCATTAGTGCTGTGAATGGGATGGTACGAGATCTCGATAGTAATGTGAATCGATAGAGTTAATTATAAAGTTAGAAAAGAGAGTTAGGGGATTTCCTTATATAATCTCATGTTTAACAATGAATAATACGTCAGCTTAATTATAGGCTTTATGCCATTACTATATATGCAACATATATCCATTAAGATATGTATTGCTAAATGAAGAGATTTGCATAATCTTGAGAGATACAGAAAGTCAATAAGCATGATCTTGATTATTTCTATATAGGAAAATATCCTAATTAGATTGCGATTGTTAATGCTCCATTTATCGCGAGGGATGGCATTTTCTATTAATTGCACACATAGCCGTTGACAATTAGAAAGCAATTCTTCCGAATATTATTTGATGTAAATGTAAAACGTTTGAGTAGGAGACGAGAACCGTAGCGTGCTTCGTTGGCCCCGAAACGCGAAACAGTAAGAGTATCTCGCGCGGGCTTTCACCTGCGTTTTTAACCGTCGTGAATGAACGGGCTGGCGGTGGGAAAAGCCAAGGCATGACAAGATCGATCGATCAATCATGCGCGATGCCATTGTGCGAACAGGTCCCCACCATCCCCTCTCGCCAGCACTTAAATATGGCCGCTTGACTTTGATTTCTTTCCACACTTCCCTCGGACAGATAATCGCCACTCCGCCGCCGCCGCCGCCGCCGGACCGGACGAACCTCCTCCTCCCCACCTCCCCTCCTCCGGCCGCCGCCATGTCCGTCGCCTACCTCGCTCCCCTGCCCCTCCTCCTCTGCTTCCTCTATCTCTTCTCTCCCGCCAGATCCGACCAGCTCCAGACCCTGCTCGACCTATCCGGCGCCCTCCGTCCGCCAGCCCGGACGTGTTCTCTTCGTGGACGCCGACCACGCCCGCCTGCAACTTCACCGGCGTCGCCTGCGACGCCGCCGGCGCCGTCGTCTCCATCGACCTCTCCGGTCAGCAGCTGAGCGGCGTCCTGCCCCTGGACTCCATCTGCACGTTGCCATCCCTGGAGAGGCTGGCGTTCGGCGGCAACTCGCTTCATGGACCCATCTCCAAGGGCCTCAACAACTGCGTGAAGCTGCAGTACTTGGACCTCGGCAACAATTTCTTCGCCGGCGCCTTCCCGGAGATACCCGCCCTCGCCGAGCTGCGATATCTCTCCGTGAACGGAAGCAATCTCAACGGGACGTTCCCGTGGGGCTCGCTCAAGAACACGGCCAACTTGGTCTTCTTGAGCGTCGGTGACAACCCCTTCGACGGCACTCCGTTTCCTGCAGAAGTTCTTGATCTTCACGAGTTGGAGTGGCTCTACATGGCGAATTGCAACATCCGGGGCGAAATCCCGCGCGGCATAGGGAGGCTCAACAAGCTCATCAATTTGGAGCTCTCGACCAACAACATCACCGGCGAAATTCCAGCGGAGATTGGGAACTTGACCAACCTGTTGCAGCTCGAGCTGTACGAAAACGGGTTGACTGGAAAGCTTCCAGTCGGGTTGAGGAACTTGACGAAGCTCGAGAATTTCGATGCTTCCCAGAATAATCTGGAAGGCGATTTGTCTGAATTGAGATTCTTGAGGAACTTGGTGACTCTGCAGCTATTCATGAATAATTTTCAGGGCCAAATCCCAGCCGAGTTCGGCGAGTTTGAGCGGCTTGTGAACTTGTCGCTTTATACGAATAGATTGACCGGCCCCGTGCCCGAAAAGCTTGGCTCATGGGCGGAGTTCGATTACATCGACGTGTCGGACAATCTCTTGACAGGGTCGATTCCGCCAGATATGTGCAAGCGGGGGACCATGAGCGAGCTCCTTATGCTGCAGAACAGGCTGACTGGGGAAATCCCTGCAACTTATGCGAATTGCTCAACGCTGACTCGGTTCCGCGTCAGCAACAACTCACTCTCCGGCGCCGTGCCTGGCGGCATCTGGGGCTTGCCCAATTTGAACATCATTGATGTCGCCATGAATCAGCTCGATGGTCCTATCACATCTGACATAGGAAATGCAAAGTCTCTGGGGCAGTTGTTCATTCACAAAAACCGCCTATCGGGAGACTTACCAGAGGAAATCTCGAAGGTTAAATCTTTGGTCGCAATCGATTTGAGCGACAATCAGTTCTCGGGGAGAATTCCGTCGAATATCGGTGACCTGAAACATCTGAGCAGCCTTCACATGCAGAACAATATGTTCTCTGGCTCCATACCGGATTCGTTAGGCTCGTGTGACTCACTCAGTGACCTTGGCATGGCTAACAATTCGCTTTCTGGCAAAATCCCGCCGTCCCTCGGGTCTATACCAGTACTCAACTCCCTTGATCTATCGGATAACCATCTCTCTGGTCAAATTCCCTCGAGTCTATCCTCTTTGAAATTGAGCTTTCTTGATCTGTCGAACAACCAGTTAACTGGTCAGATTCCCCTGTCTCTGTCGATCGAAGCTTACAACGGCAGCTTCTCTGGCAACCCTGGACTCTGCAGCTCCACCATCACCTCCTTCCGGCGATGCTTGCCAGAAACCGGCATGTCCAAGGATATCCGAACCCTTATAATCTGCCTCGTTGTAGTCGTGGTTCTCCTATCACTGTCCCTTGCTTGCTATGTCCGTGTATATAAGAGGGAAAAGGATCAAGAAAAGTCGCTAAAGGAAGAATCTTGGGATGTGAAGTCATTCCAAGTGCTGACCTTTACTGAGGATGAGATACTTGATGCCATCAAGGAAGAGAATCTCATAGGAAAGGGCGCTTCGGGGAACGTCTACAGAGTTGCGCTCAACAACGGCATAGAACTCGCCGTCAAGCACATTTGGAATACGGACTCTGGCAGCGGCAGCGGAGGAGGGTGGAGGAAGAGCCGGACCACGAGCCCGATGCTCGGGAAGCGGAGTGAGAAGTCGCGGGAGTTCGACGCCGAGGTGGAGACCCTGAGCTCAATCAGGCACGTGAACGTGGTAAAACTGTTCTGCAGTATCACGAGCGAGGACTCAAGCTTGCTGGTCTATGAGTACATGCCAAACGGGAGCTTGTGGGACCAGCTCCATACGTGCCGGAAGACGGAGCTCGACTGGGAGACAAGGTACGAGATAGCTGTCGGAGCGGCCAGGGGATTGGAGTACCTGCATCACGGGTGCGAGAGGCCGGTGATTCACAGGGATGTGAAGTCCAGTAACATTTTGCTGGACGAGTTCTTGAAGCCTAGGATTGCTGATTTTGGGCTTGCCAAGATCGTTCAGGCCAATAGCAGCAAGGATTCAACTCATGTTATTGCAGGAACACATGGTTACATTGCTCCTGGTAAGAAAATGTCATTCTTATTCATCTTTTCGGTAGATCTTGATCAAATCAAGAATGTGCAGAGATAAAAAAATTTGAACTAGGAATGGTTAATTACTGAAACTCTATAGAACTAGTTGTGATTCCAATTTCGATTTTTAACTGTTGAGATTGTTTTTAATCTTGCAGAATATGGTTACACGTACAAGGTGAATGAGAAGAGCGACGTCTACAGCTTTGGGGTGGTGCTAATGGAGCTTGTGACAGGAAAGAGGCCGATCGAACTGCAGTACGGGGAGAACAGGGACATAGTGAACTGGGTCTCGAGCAAGTTGAAGACGAGGCAAGACGTGTTTGGCATCGTGGACTCGAGAATCCCGGAGCCGTTCAAGGAAGAGGCCATCAAAGTGTTGAGGATTGCCATCCTCTGCACGACGAAACTCCCGAACCTGAGGCCCACGATGAGAAGCGTGGTTCAGATGCTGGAGGACGCGGAACCATGCAAGTTGGTCCGCGTGGTCGTTGAGAAAGACAGCGACGGGAAGGCAGAAGTCGCCGACAGCAAGAAGATCAAGCCAGAGTCATGAGAGCCTTGGGTCAAATCACTTAGGAATATAATTGGAAAACCTTGGGAATTTTAAACCCAGATATAGCACAAGGTGCCAGTATAAGTTCTGAGGTCACTTGTAACATAACATAACATAGTTCCATAAGCAAGAGCTTCCCCCAATAAGTCTCTC
The DNA here is from genome assembly GCA_016097545.1 of Eucalyptus victrix. Classification (NCBI taxonomy): domain Eukaryota; kingdom Viridiplantae; phylum Streptophyta; class Magnoliopsida; order Myrtales; family Myrtaceae; genus Eucalyptus; species Eucalyptus victrix. The sequence goes on along the minus strand of CM027840.1, from coordinate 3,027,406 downwards.
CTCAATGAGTGAGAGCTTGGAGTTCATATGCAAGTAGGTTTTGAGTGAGATCTTCTGCCTCTTCCTTCTGTAGAATATATTTACTTATGTAAGTCATATGAAGATAGTTGTTTTGGCAGAACAGTGATCAGAAATGCTAGATGAATAGTACGATGAAACCTTATTTTGGAACATGTTGGAGGACTTGAGTACGATCTATTTCTCTGCATTAAACAGGCGGAATCCATTCTGATGCCGATCGACATACAAGGTCCTCGATGCTTGAAGATCAGTCCATGCTAAAAACACTAATTTGATGGTCTGTGCTGAGTTTTTTGAGATGCTTGGCTAGGAGCAAAAAGAAGGAATCGCTCAAGATCAGGAACCACCTGAATCAGACCAAATCGGTTAATTCTGGGAGGTTCTCGGAGGCATCGATTTGGCTTCCGGTTCCAAATGTCAACATTTATCGCCTCCTTCGGGACATCTCCAATGTCCCCTCCGAATCTCACCTTGCCGGGCTCAACCACCCTCTCTGCTCTTCGACCTTGTTCGGAAAGATTCTAGGACTAGGTGCTCGTTTCCACAAATTGAGAATCGGACCAGTCCGGTTCATAATTCCAGAGTGAGAATCAGCTCACTTGGGAACCAATTACCCTAGTTAAGGGTGTAAGTGGTTTGGTTCGATCTGGTCTTTTTGGAAAATCGAATCGATAAGGAAATTCACTAAATCGAATTGAAATATGATCCAAACCGAAATCCCGATTCGATTTGATTCAGTTCGGTTTTGTATTTCGGTTTTTACTTTTGTTTTAGTTTTAAATTTTTTTTTGCTATTATATATTATAAGATTAATTTTCCAATTAGAATGTCTTTTGCCCACCAAGATAAAAACTTAATTGGTTTTCATAAGAATTTCATTTTTTTTAATTAGGTAAAAAATAAATTCAATATGCCGCTATTACTTTTCCAAATGAAAACAATTCTGCTAATGCTACCACGTGGAAATAAATAAAATGTAATATTAAATTCTGCAGCAATTCAATTACCTTAATAGTAGCATTTTACTTAATCTTTTATCACTTTAAAAGACACCAAAATCCTTATATTTTGCATGAAATCTAATGTAACATATACACATATAATAGATAATGAAGGCTTGAGAACATAATACATGGTTGCGTACTTTGTATTATGAATTCACATAATAGGCTTGGAGAAGAATTGGCCTTTCATATCTATGCAGATATGATTAAAAATATCAATGGTATCAATAAATGAATTTTAATTACGAATAAGATGAATGAATTTTATATTAACTTAATTTACCAATTGTGAATTAGACAAATTACGAAATGGTGGAATGGTCTAAAATTAGTGAAACAAATGTTAAGAGTCCAAACAAATTAACATTTCATTAATTGTCTCGACGTTGTGATAGTGATATTTTTATAAGGAAAATTATTTAAAAAGTTATAAACTTATTACACTTTTACTAATTCAGTTCTAAATCTTTCAACTTTGTCAATTGAGTCCTAAACATTTTAATATTTTGTCAATTGAGTTCTAAACCTTTCAACATTTTGCTAATTGAGTCCTAAACATTTTAACATTTTATCCATTAAATCCATCCTGTCAATTTTGGCCGTAATTCATTAACGTCAATGTCAATCATCCTTTGTGGCATGGCGACACTGATGTGGACAAAAAATATTATTTTTAAAATATTTTTTCAAAATTTAATTATTTTTTATATTTTTAATTTTTTTTTTCTTTTCTTCTCTTTTTTATGTTTTTATTTTTATTTTTTCCCTTTTCTTCCTCTCACTGGTCGCCTAGCCTCCGGCAATTGGCTAGAGGCCATGGCCAGCGAGGATTGGCCTCGTCGGTCTTAGGCGAGGGATGACGCTGGTGAGGCCGACCCTCGCGGTCATGGCCTCTAGCCGATCATTAGAGGCTGGGCAACTAGCCAAAGGAAAAAAAGGGAAATAAATAACAAGGAAAAAAATTAAAAAAATTAATAAAATTTGTCCACCTAAGCAAATTCCAGCCAAAATTGGTCAAATGGGCTCAATTGATAAAAAGTGAAAAGTTGAAAGGTTTAGGAATGAATTATGAGCTTATACTTTTGGGACAATTTTCCCATTTTTATAGGTGATGAAAAAAATTATGATCTTTTTTGTCTTTTCAAATGAATGAATTGTAGACATGAAACTAACTTTTTAGTAAGGGACTTCGAGGTTAAATGCATATATTCGCTTTTGAAATTAACAAACAAAGAAAAGAATGAGAATTAAAATTTTAGATTTTATTCTTAGATTTTATTGGTTGGGTTCAATTAGCCGAACCGATAAAAACTGAACTTGTTAAAAAGGTTTTGTTTTAATATTATCCAAACCAAATGAGAATTGAATCTAAAAAAATTAACTTTTCGATTTGGTTTGGTTTTCAATTCAATTTTTGACACCCTTACCCCTAGTTGAAGACATCTACTTCCCAGCACATAGTTGGTACTAGATTCTGCAAACAATAAACCAATTCCCTTCCTTTGTCCTCTTTCTGATATTATCACGGTGTTGATCCTAACAAGTGACAACACTATTCTCGCTCACGTGACCTCTTCTCCCTATTTCTTTTTACGACACATCATGAATATAAAAGGATCCCATCTTGAAGTGGATTCATATGGCGAATCATAGAACTTCTATTGATCATATGGCCATCCAAAGAAGCCCTAGGCACATTCTAAGAAATCTCACCACATTAACCAGATCCAAATCACAAGATCTCACCCAATTCCACATTGTCCAACCTTAGTTCTCATATCTCCTAACTTGCTTGGATTGACCTTACTCTTATCTTCGACTTCCTCTCCAATTGCCACATTGCCACCATTGACAAGTCCTATCTCAACCCTTGGCCTTGTCCGCCACTAGCCTTAGTACCAATTCTAGCACATTCATCGTCAAGTGGAGGCCAATCCAAGCATAGATCTAGCATGAGCAAGCTGAGATTTGACGCGTCTTGAGAAATTGAGAATTTCGTCTCGAAGAAGGCAATCAACGTGAATAATTGTAATCAGGCTTTTCGTTGCCAAAACCAACGAGAGCTAGTGTGAGGACGTGAACCTCATGAGTTCACCAATCTAAGGGCTATTGATGGAGTGGAAGATGGAGGTGATGTAAAGCAAAGTAGAAAGCTCCAAGAGGATACAGAAAGAAAAAAATTATCCTTAAACGAAATGCCCATGGTTGAATATAGAATTTGGTTGGCTAGTGAATTGGGATTTTTATCTGAGATTAAATTGGCCATTTCAAAAGGAGGAATATGCTAAGTGCTTTCTATCCGAAAGGGGTAGTTTTCTCCCTCACTTTTGCAGAGTTTCTTTCTTCTGTTTAATGGTAGCTTAAACCCTAATCCTCTTTCCTTCATCCGGTTTTCCTCGATGGATTCTCTCTTCTCCCAGCAGTTATTTTCGGTGCCCTTCCGTATTGTTTAACTTTTCTGCCTCCAGTTCTTGTTCTGTCTTGTTCCTTCGTCTTTTTCTCTCTTCCTTTCGCCCCTACTTCACTCTGCTTTCCCATCCTCCAAACCTTCAATCGATTGCTTGCATGTTCAAATCTGACCTTCATTTGGTTCTCTTGGCTTTTCTCTTTGGTCCATCTCACCTATCCAAGCTTTCCTAGTCTCTGATTCTATTTTCGACTTCCTTTTCTTGCTCCTAACTCTGTCCGCAGTAGCTATGGTACATGCAGATGATGCCAATTCCCCCCGTCTGGCTGCCCTGTGTAAGCACTTGGGAAGATTGTGCTCGCCTCACGATTTAGAGGTTTGGAACGATGTGCCTTCACCTGCGAAATTGGATGAGTGCCGATTAACCCCGATCGGTAAGATTTTCGCTGACTCTCCTATAAATTTCCAGGCCTTCTAGAGTACATTGAAACGGGTTTGGCGAACAAAACAAGTGGACATCTCTCAGAGAGAGGATGGTCTATATGCGGCGAAATTCAAATTACACACTAATAAACAAAGGATTTTAGATGGGGAACCTTAGGTCTTTTCTGGTCGTCTGGTTGTCTTTAAGGCTTGGATTCTTAACACACTACTTCACTGCTATGATTTCTCCACTTGCGCCATTTGGGTGCAAGTTTTTGGCCTTCCCCTGGAATGGTGCACGTAACAGCTCATTAGAAAAGCAGTTATGACAATTGGTAAAGTTTTGGAAGTTAGGGCAGATGGTCAAGATACGTTTACCATGAGATCAGCGCGTGCGCAAGTTGAACTTGACTTTCAACATCCTCTACAGACAGGTTGTTTGATTAGAATCAATAACAAAACTATTTGGTTGGACTTTAAGTATGAGTGCCTTGCTCATTACTGTTACTTATATGGGAAGTTGGGGCATTATGCTATCTTGTGTACAACTAGTCCTGTTGATATTGATCAATTAACTAGGGATGACAAGTTGTCATATGGACATTGGCTGCATGCCGAAGTTAAGTAACACAGTCCATATTGGAAACTCTATTATGAATCGACGGAGATGAAGGATATAGTGGAAGAAATTGTATTCAAAACTCCCCCTACAGCTGCTCAACCCCTTTCTTTACTGTCGCCAATACCTACCTCTAAGGTCTCTCCTCTGCTGCAGCCCTTGGTTACTGACATTCCTGCTACATCCACCCCTCTGGCCCCTCCAGCACGTGTGTCCTCTCAACAGGGAAGTCGTTCTCACACTGCTTTGATACCTACATCAGTAAAGTAGAAGGGTGTTTAGTTTCAACCAAGCAGTATAAATCAGGACAAAAAGTTGAAGAGCTCTCGCCATACAACGAAAATTGGCCCTATTAAGAAGCTTAAGAGATATAACCCCTATGATATGCGAAATGCAGCGCCAGACGACCTTGATGAATCTTTACTGATGGATACTCCCATTGATGAAGCTACTGGTGATGGGAGTTGGGCACGGGTGGCTGGCCCTCAACAGCCCTCTCGTCAAAAATGAAATTGATCAGTTGGAATTATAAGAGTTTGGGCTGATAGTTCAAGCTTTAAAGGCCCTGGTAGTTAAGGAAAAACCCGATCTCTTATTTTTTATGGAAACTAAAAATTGCGAAGCTGTGCTTTGTCATCTACAAACTTGGTTGCGTTTTTTGCATCTTCGTGTTTACAATTAGGTAATTTTCTATTTTGATATGTCATAGGTTAAATTAGTTTTATTATTTAGGATAAAATGCTTGTACAAATTAGATTCATTGAAATGCATGTCATTTAGTATTTTTGCTAGGCTCATTTAATTAGAAATTACATGTCATTAGTATTAGGTCATTTAGTTAATATCGTATTGCATATTACATGATTTTCATTAATTAAGTGAAAACAAAAAAAAAAGAAATTGTGTGTTAATTAAAAACCATATCTAGGGTTGTTGATGTGGATTTTAATTTAACATGTCTTCACAATTTATTTGTTGTTTATTTGAGTGTTAAATTGGTGGTTTGTGCACGCGCATGATAACCTCACATGTTAGGAAATAAATTTAAAATAAACCCAAGCTGCTTGCAAAAAAACATTTTTTCAAAATAAAAGATAAAGGTACTTAGAGAAATCTAACGTTTGAGACACTCCCGACTTTATTTGGGTTTCTAATCGTTTGGATTAGTGGCGAGAAAATCATTTGCATCAACCAAAAGTCGCGAATAACATTAGCCTTGTAAATACTCTTCCTTAGGGGAAAAATATTTTTGTTTGGCGGATCCTGTGTATGTCCCTAATATTTAAGGTGTTAAATGTTTTTGCAGATGAGGAGATATAAGGGGAGTAGTCTTTGCTAACCCTTGTCTTACAAAGTGATTAAATTGTTGTGCATGTCTTGCAAACACTACATTATTGAGACCGCATTAGACATTTAGGATGGTATTGAGTTGGATACGACTTCGACCGCGAGACCGCGTAGTAGAGGTTGCCCAACTCAATCCCGAAAGTTTTTCTTGGTGTTAAGAATGTTTACCGCCCGCGAGGCTGAGGACTTGGCTTAGTACGCGAGGTCAGCGACTAAGTCATCCCACCCTTTTAACTCCACTTTGCTAAGCCGTCTAGATAGAAATTGAGCCTCACATTTCATGCGCTTGTCTATGTGGTTGCTTTAATCGTATGGTAAAGTAAGCTCTCTATCATTTACTCTTGCAATTTACTTATTTATGTCTTTGGTCGGTCCATGACGTTAGGTTGGTCGAGTCTTGGTCTATAAACAATGGGAAGATTCGACATTCAATTCGTACCTGCACCGAAGGCTAAACTCAAGTCATGGTGGGATTGTCTAGGCCACGATGGTCAAAGCTATGTGGAAAGCAGACTTGGTCTTCTTGTTCCCCTCCTCGACATTGATGTTCAAAGTGGCGTCATGCAAGCACTCGCTCATTTCTGGTGCCCTCAAACATCAACGTTCATATTTGGTAAGCACGAGCTGGCCACGACTTTGGAGGAATACGGCATTGCCATAGGAAAACCTTTGGAGTTGGAATTAATAAACCCACCTCTCGGAATAGAACCCGAATCAATTTTGTCCGACTTTCTTAGGATGGATAAGAATCGATTAAAAGAGTGTTGAAAGATAATTGTCTTGCATGTCCTTTTTCCTTCCTAGATCGGAGTTTTGCTAGTGCTAACACTCTCTTAAAAAGTAAGATATTCCTCCTAGCCTTCTTCGGGTTCATTATTTTTCCCCTTCGTAAAAATGCCATTAATCCCGCTGTCGCATGGGTGGTTAAACAAGTGTGTGCTAGGATTAGTTTTGTCAACACTATTCTAGCTGAGATATTTTTGTCACTCACTCGATTTAAGGAAAATGAAGATAAAACCTTTCATGCACCAATTGAACTCTTACAAATTTGGTTCTTTTCTCATATGAGTAAGATTAATATTCGCATGAACATCATTAATATCACCAATTCCCATCATCCCATTGAGGTATTAAAAAATCATCAGAATCGGACTCCAAATCTTTCTTACTCGAAATGGGTAAAATTGTTGAAAAATCCCAATATCAAGATTTTCCTATGGCATGCTAAATGGTTCCAAGTCTCCAAGGCACATCTCTTTCATGGTGATGATGAGCCGATCCCGCTATTGGGGATCACCGGTGCCACTTCCTACTACCCACTTCGAGTGGCCCGTCAACATTGAGTTGTGCAGGATCTACCGCCCCCCCCTCAAGCTTGGTTTATTCCAAGTCCGATTCACTACCATGGATGGTGATCACAAAAAATGGCTCCGTTGTATCGAACAAGCTTGGCTTGCATGTCACGAGCAAAAGTTGAGCTTGCCTGAAGAAGAGCTCGAAGGGAAGGAAAAGGCTTACTATGCCACTATTCGATACATCCGTCGCAGACAAGATTCCAACCGAGTATCTCTCAAAGGTCCCGATGTGACCGAAAGGCCCACTCGGCAAGCGAGAGCTTATTCGTCACAAGAGGAAGATTGAAGAACTCGAGAAGCAAGCCAAGAAGGATGCCAAAGAGAAGAGGCAATTACGTCGAGCGTTGGCTTCCCATTTGTTTATGGATCGGGCCAAATAAAGTGGCTTGAGTCTATTTAGTTTTTTTTTTTTCCTTACTTTACTTTAGCTTAATGTTTAGGAAGTTGAGCCATTTACCTTTTTGTCTAGGGCTTTTCAAGTCTTTTTACATTGTCAATGTCAAACAATTTCATTAATAAATAAAAGCGATAAGACTTTCGTCATGGACCGGCATTGTTTTATACGAAGTGCTTATGTGTATTCATTTATTCAATTTAGGTGATAACGGATCCTCCACGCCGCCTATTATCACGCGATTAAGAGCAAGAATGGCCGACCAAAGCGAGATACGCGATCGCATGTCCTCCGTGGAAGGCCAACTCCAAATGCTAGCCGCCTATGGAGCTTATAACGGCTCAACTCCAATCCCTCCAAGTGAATCCGGTTCCTCCACCTGCTCTCCCTGAGATAGTAGTCCCGAGGCAAGCAAATAGGGCCCAAATGAATGATGATAAGATGCCGAGGTTGGAAAATGACGTGGTCCTTGTTGGAAAGACCAAGCTAGACAATGTTCCCAAGACAGATCAGGATGAGCGCGTTGCAAAGCTGGAGGAGAAAGTGAGACAACTGCAGGAGTCGCAAAGCTCACTCCCATTCGACCTCTCAGTCTATGAGAAGGTTAAAATGCCGAGCAAGTTTAAAATGCCGTGAATTTGAGAAGTACGACGGGACATCTTGTCCGAAATCTCATTTGCGAGATGTATCATGTGCGTATGGCCCAACACGTCAAAAATGAGCCCCCGATGATCCAATCGTTTCACGCAAGTTTGACTCAAGCCTCACTAACCGGGTATGTGATGAAGAACGTAAACCTTCTCGAAACCTGGAACAAAGTGGCGGATGTGTTCCTCAAACAGTACAAGTTCAACATGGACATCGCACCTTCTCAAGAAGACCTGGAGCGGATGGAAAAGAAAAGGAGTGAGTCATTCAAAGAGTATGCCGTGAGATGGCGAAATCTGGCAGCTCAAATCACCCCCGAACCTACTGACAAGGAGTTAATGAAGTTGTTTATCAAAACTCTCCCATCCGAGTTTCGTATACGGATGGCCAAAGACGTACGTTGAAAACTTCAATCGCCTTATTCCCCGTGGGGGAGCAAATCGAGATGGGGATAAGGGAAGGATGGTTTTCTCGAGCCATCTACTAAAAGGTTCTCCGCAAGAAGGAGAAAGAAGCAGCCGTAGATGTGAACGTGGCTTATGGCCAAGAAAGTGCCAAACCCGCCTCCTACACGTAAACCCAAGACAAAGTTAACAACTCCGTCGGGCCGTCAATCATTCGCCCAAGCAAATAATAGAAGGCTTCTCTCCTCTCCCGGGTCTCCATCCCAAGTGCCGACGATCCTCCGAAAGAAGGGTTTGCTTACTAGTGAACCAAAGCGCCTAACCGTGAAAGCATTCGTGGTTACGACCACGAAGAAGTGTGACTACCATAACGGTGAATTGGGGCATTCAACTGATGAATGTTTCACCCTTAAGCACAAGATCCAGAATCTCCTCGATACAAAGGCCTTTTCATTTCAAACTGCTCGGCCAAATGTCCAAAAAAATCCGCTACCAGGGCGTGAGGATACAGTGAATGCTATCTTGGAACCTGAAGTTAGACGGATCAAGAACTCAAAGGTACATGTAGCAGATGCCTACAACGGGCTAGTGAGAGCTGGGTATTACCGAGGTCAGAAAGATATCCCTTTATCAGTGATGAGAGAAAGAGTTGCCAAAATGGTGGATGATGGCATCATTGTATATGCTGATCGTAATTGCATAGTTTCTACTATCTCCCACCTCATCATCGATTGGGAGGAGGAGCAGGCTGCACTTGATGCTGACAAGAAAGAGGTTGATCCTTCGCTTGTAGACATGCCCCTATTAGAGGATGCATCTGATGAAAAGATAGTGATAGAGGTGCCTCAGCCGTATGAGTATGTCAACAATAAGGCAGTACCTTGGTCCTATGACCTGGATGTGGACCTTGTTACAAGGTCTGGTCGGACCTATGGTCAAGTTAGTGCTCAACCTGCAAAGTCGGTCACTGATGAAGAGGCTAAGGAGTTTTTGGCCGTAATCAAAGCAAGTGAGTATAACGTGGTTGACCAACTACGAAAGATGCCTGCTCAAATCTCCTTACTCGAGCTCTTGATGACATCCCCCATTCATCAAAAGTCGCTAATGAAGGTGCTGAGTGAAATTCGTGTGCCGTAGACGGTTGAGGCGTACAAGCCGGAAGAATTTGTGGGATCGGTCCTTCTTAAGGATTTGATTGCCTTCTCCGATGAGGAATTTCCTCTTGAAGCGGGGACATAACAAAGCACTCTACATATCCGTTAAGCACAAGTCTTCTCATGTGTCCCGGTACTCATTGATAACGGGTCCGCTCTTAATATTTGGTCTCGTTGGCCACTCTTCATCGCCTTAAGGTAGACCGTCAAGGATACATGCTGCAAAGACTTCGGTGCGAGCTTTTGATGGAACAAGAAAGGAAGTGATCGGGAAATCCATCTCGATGTACAAATAGGGGCCGAAACATTCCCTTCCAAGTCCGGACATCCCTACCGCATTCAATTTCCGTTGGGTCGACCATGGATACACCGATGAGCGGTGCCTTCAAGTCGGAAAAACCCGATCTCTTATTTTTTATGGAAACTAAAAATTGCGAAGCTGTGCTTTGTCATCTACAAACTCGGTTGCATTTTTTGCATCTTCGTGTTTACAACTCGGTTGGTTTGGCAAGAGGTTTAGCAATTTTATGGAATGATTCTGTTTTTCTTTCTTTTGTTGGTTCTACTCCTGACTATTTTGATATGACTTGTACAAATGGAGTGGACAGCAACACCTGGCGCCTTACATGTCTTCACACCCTTACTGTTGCTCGTTTGAGACACGAGGTTTGGCAGGATCTCATTAACATTAGCCTTGTAAATACTCTTCCTTGGGCCTGTATCGGTGATTTTAATGAGATTCTTTATCATTGGGAAAAGCAAGGAGGTAGACCAGCAGATTTTAATCGGTTGGCTTCTTTTCAATTTGTTCTAAATGATTGTTCTTTAATGCCTATTGAAGCAAAGGAGTGTGCTTTTACGTGGATATAACAATCGTCAAGGGAATGAGTTAATAAATGAATATCTTGATCGTGCCCTTTGCTCCCTGAATTGGCGATTACTATTTCCTCAGGCTGAGGTTCAGGCTTTACCTATTGTTGGTTCTGACCACAGCCCTCTTATCTTAAACATTTTACCAGTTGTTGGCTCTAGACAACATTATTTTATGTATGAATCTTATTGGAACTAGGATGTGGAGTGTCGGGAAATTATTAATACTTCCTGGAATTTTGTTCGCAGCAAGCATGCATCTCTACTCAACAAGATTCAAGCAGTTTTGTATGCTCTAATGAAGTGGAGTCGTTCTAAATTTTCCAACAATAAACTCAGGGTTAATTATTTGCAGCTCTAGCTGCAGCATCCTACCAACCAACAACATGTTTTTTATGATCTTTCTAAGAGGCAAAAGCTTTGAAGGAGGAACTGCATAGGGTGTGGAGTTGTGAAGAACAATATTGGGCTATTCGATCCAGACTTAATTGGCTGAAATGGGGTGATAAGAATACCAAATTTTTTCATGCCACAACTATTCAACGTCGTCAATGCAATCGAATTACTATGCTAAAGGATGATGACAACTATTAAGTGCGGGATAGGAGATGGCGACAGGTTTCTTTTCACGCCTATATACCTCAGTTGGAAGTTGCAATTATGCTCCTATCTTAGATCAGTGTACTCCTTTGGTAACATAGGAGATGAATAATAGTATAACTGCAGTTTTTACCATTGAAGAGGTGCAGCAGGCTACTTTTCAATTAGGAGCATCCAAAGCTCTGGGCCTCGATGGTCTTAATGGTTTATTCTATCAGACGCACTGGGACATTATTAAATCTGATCTCTTTGCAGCCGTTAGTAATTTTTTTACTTCTGGTGTTATGCCCACATCTTTAAATAGAACTCTTATTGCTTTGATTCCAAAAATTCCTCACCCAGAAAGCCTGGATCAGTATCGCCCAATTAGTTTGTGCAATTATGCTTATAAAGTTATATCTAAAATTATTGCCAATCGTTTAAAACCCATCCTACCGGACCTTATCTCTGAGGAACAGTCTGCTTTTGTGGGGGTAGGCAGATTCAGGATAATATTTTACTAGTCCAGGAAGTTCTACACCAGCTTAGAATCAAGAAAGGAAGGCGTACTTATCAAGCAGTTCTGAAAGTAGATATGAGGAAAGCGTATGACAGGGTTGAATGGGATTTTCTCCAAGATTATCTTCTTAAATTTGGTTTTTACTTTTCATGGATTAGGTGGACCATGCAATGTATCTCGACTCAATTGTCCTATGTTAAAATGAATGGAGAACATCTTAGCTATTTTCACCCTACCAGAGGTCTTAGACAAGGTGATCCTCTCTCCCCTTATCTTTTTATTCTGATGGCTAATATCTTGTCTACCCTTATTAAGAAAGCTATCGACATGGAACATCTTAAAGGTATTAAACTCAACAGGTGGTGCCCTTCTTTATCGCATTTGTTTTTTGCGGATGATGCCATTTTCTTTCTTAACGATACTGTCAATGAATGTCAAAATTTATCGAATTTATCTGACGGCTTCTTCTCTAACGAGTAAGGGGTGCTTGCTCCAGAGTAGGGGCGCTCTTTGGAAGCCCCTAGATCCGGGTACCTTGAAGATCAATATTGATGGATCATATCAATTAGGCTTAAGAGAAGGTACTATGGCGTGTGTATGCAGGGATCATCACAGAAGACTTACTAATGGATTTTCGAAACACTTTGTTGCATCTTCTGCCCAACAGGCCGAGATCCAAGCTATGTCTTTAACTCTTCAGCATCTGCAACGTTGTGGTTTCACAGATGCTCCGCTCCTTGAATCAGATAGCTTCTTGGTGGTCGAGATCTTGAATCGCCGCTGCAAGCCGCCATGGGAGGATCGGCCTCTCTTCATCGAAGCCGCTTCCTTGCTCTCATGTTTCCCTAATTTTTCGCTCGTGCACTGCAGAAGGGAGGCCAATGTTGCTGTCGACTGGCCGCAAAGGCCCATGACCGTACTTCTCCCGTTCAAAGTTGGGTTGTTTTCCCCCGTTTTACTTAATTGATCTTATTTGCGCGGATGCTTTAGCTGCCGGTTGTAATGGTTTTATTTCTCCAATATAGTTTCCTGCTTCTGACAAAAAAAAAAAAAAACTTTCTTCAAGACAATGTCAACTTTGGGTCCTATTTTGAGAAAATGATTTCACTTCAAGCTGTTATTTGAAATTTTCTCTAACTTCATTATCGAGTGGTCCGTAAGGATGATCAAATACGAACACAACTGCAATGAATCTTTAATATTTTCAAATTTCCTTTTAGATCCTCAATTTCAGTGCTTCATTTTTATTTTTATTTTTGTCAACCTAGATCATACGTAGTTAGAATATTCAAACTATGTTTGAATTTCTTTGGCATCAAATTTGTAGACACGAGGATATCGAGTACGCCACTCTTTCGAACTTTGTCTTTCAAGACTAGATATCAAAATTTTTATTCTCCTATCCATTGTTAATTGTTCGTTTAACCTATACATAAGGAATGAAGCCAACACTGCTAATTACTTGGTTATAAAATACTACGGTGTAATCAAATGGCAAGCTCCAAATCCATTGATTTCGACCATTTGTAAATTTTCAAGGCCGTAAAAAAGTCAAATACTCAATAGCATGAATCCATTTTATTTAGATCATAAGTCTGTTCAACCCAGACATCTCTAGGACACACACACACACACATCCATCAATGGTCCTAAAATCGAACACATGTACATACACCATCTTTAATGACGAGATGAGTCCCAATAGGACACTCTGCAGTACAACCTGGATCATCCACGCATCAACCGAGACATCTTGGCCCTTTGTTGGAACTATTTCAGCATGTGAGACGACAAGACCTTAAATGAAGAAAAATATGAGAAACTAATTAGTTCTATTCTACGTTTAAAAATGATAATGGTAGATGAGAGACGAGAGTAACCTACTGGATGCAAGTAGCAATAGAATGATCATTGCGCTAAGCTTGGCTTCACCCTTCTCCATTTTCAAGTATAGTGCTTTGATTGTCTGAGGTATGGTTGTGCATTATGTGTCCCATTGAAGTGGGTTTATATAGAAACCTAAAGTCCAATATTTTTGGAGTTTGAGCAAATGGAAGGTTCAAAAAAGTGAACGATAATTGATTTACAACATATCAATAATTAGCTATTGATATAATTACTGAATTCTTTTTATGTTAATTTTTTTTTTCGTGGGTCTCCATTGATATGCATGTTTGCTTCACTAAGTATGACAATAAGTACTTGGTGGTGTATAATTACGTAATTTGAGATTTTCCTACCATAATTTGAGCATTTGAGTTAATAGATTGGATTTTTTTTTCTTTGGTAAGGATTAATAGAGTTAATAGAATGGATTCACTTCTTCTTTTTCACAAAAATAAGGGCAAAGCCCTAAAGTTAGACCATTACTCTCCTAACAAAATTTGGTCCTATCTTATCTCCTATCAACAAAGGAAGTAAATCTCTCATTTCTTTTAAAACTCCTTTTGTTGACAGTTGATTTATAATCGACGAGTCATACAAAGACAATAAGTACTTGTGGTGTATAATTACGTAATTTGAGATTTTCCTACCATAATTTGAGCATTTGAGTTAATAGAATGGATTTTTTTCTTTGGTAAGGATTAATAGAGTTAATAGAATGGATTTACTTCTTCTTTTTCACAAAAATAAGGGCAAAGCCCTAAAGTTAGACCATTACTCTCTTAACAAAATTTGGTCCTATCTTATCTCTTATCAACAAAGGAAGTAAATCTCTAAGTTCTTTTAAAACTCCTTTTGTTGACAGTTGATTTATAATCGACGAGTCATACAAAGACAATAAGTACTTGTGGTGTATAATTACGTAATTTGAGATTTTCCTACCATAATTTGAGCATTTGAGTTAATAGAATGGATTTTTTTCTTTGGTAAGGATTAATAGAGTTAATAGAACGGATTTACTTCTTCTTTTTCACAAAAATAAGGGCAAAGCCCTAAAGTTAGACCATTACTCTCTTGACAAAATTTGGTCCTACAAAGGAAGTAAATCTCTCAGTGGCCTATCAAATGCTAGAGTGTCATTTACATCAAATAATTAAAATATCCAATTTGATAACTAATTTGCACATGAGTTTCCTTCCTTAAAAGTATGCACGATTTTGACTTGTTATACTCTAACATTTTCCAAATTCAGGAATGGAGAATGTCAACAAAATTGAGAGAGGGAGTTGATTTCTAGAGAAGCGAAATAGCTACTTGCGAGTCAGGCTCTAAACAAGTATGCCAATCCCCAACGAGATGGCCATTTTGAGCCTCCAATCCATTAACTCTTGCTCAAAGATTAGTAATTTTGCATTGTACAACAATGTTGTTGCAGCAAACGACTATTTCAACCTTGACAACTATTTTGAAACTATTTCAATCTTGTGCAAATTTGATCTTTTGAAACTCCTTTTGTTGACAGTCGATTTAATCGACGAGTCATACAAAGATAAAAAATTTGAAGCGAGAGATTCCCAATCGCGACAAGGCTTGTTTCAAGTCAAAAAGAGTCAATTGAGTGTTTTTAGACAAATTTCAAGTTTCATTGTGTTCTTTCTAAACTGTGACATTGATTTCACCAATAATATAAAAAAGTGTTAAGAGTTCATAGACAAATCATTGAAGTAAACCTTTGGTCAACTTTAAAAAAAAAAATATTGAAAAATCATCAATCAACTTATTGTACTTTAATTAAACTTTTAATCTATCAATTTGGCAAAAGTCAATCAAAAATTGACTCTTCCTTGAATTGAGAATTTCAATTTTTGATTAACCAAATTCAAAATTAACTAATTCAAAATCAACTCATTTATAGTCATTTTCTAGGAAAATTTCCTTCACGAACATTTGACCAGGAGGTTGTTTCACACTCAATTGCCAAACCAATTTTAAGATTCCATGCTGGGGGTGAATTTCACCAAATTTTAAGCCAATTAGGGGTTCTGATCATATTTCATGAGTCATTCAATTTAGCTAAAATTCAGTCAAATCAAGGGTAAACACCTCGGACCCAATGTCAATTTTGACATAACCACAACAATTGGACTCAAGCTCGCTTGGTTTAGCTTTCCCAATGGGCTTTGGGCCTCTAAAGCCCATTGGGGAAAATATTTTACGCTCGGCAAACATTTTTGAAAGCTCATTAGCCAAATATCAGCATTGGGAATGCTGAAAGCCCAATGCAGATCCGGATCTGCTTTGAGCTTTCTGCATTTTGGAAATGCAAGTCCATTGTTCATCCGTGTCACTATTCATCTTCTTCCCCATTCATCTTCGTCTTCCTGGATTTGCTGCCTGAGAGTCAGGCTTCTCCGGTAGTCGCCATCGCTACCCGAGGATCGCACGTCCCCGATGACCATCGCCTGGAGTGACGCGACCCGTGACCTAGGCGACATTGCCTGGCAACATGCGAACCAAGGTCCATGTGACCTCAGGCGGCGTTGCCTGGTTGCATCGCCTAGTGCACACGAACCAAGGATGCCACCTGGGTCCGCGCAACCTAGGGCCAACTAGATCTAGCCTTTGCAACCTCAGGTCCCTAGATTTGGCGATCCGGAGGACAGATCTAGCTTCTGTAACCTTAGATGATAGCGTTGCCTGAGATAGCGACTTGAGGCGGCCAGATCTGGCCATTCGGCAGTTGGCCGGATTTTATTTTTTAGACTAAAAAAACATTTTAAAAAAAAATAGCAAAAGCCCTTTACAAATGTGAGTTTTGCCAAACAATATTTATGCTAAAATTATTTTTCAATGATATTTGAGATTACAATTTACCAAATGGTGTAACCTTTCGGAAAACCCATTTACTTCAGAGATATTTATATATTCCCAAAGTCATTTCTCCCAAAACTGAATCAAACGGGCCCTCAATTTGATCAAATTAATGATCTTACGAATGACGAATACAAGAGAAATTGATCCAATTAACCCAATCAAGCTTGATCCATGCTAGACTAGCATTTAATTTGATAAATTGAGGTCCAATTTGGCTAATTGAACCTCTTTTCACTATTTTTTTTTTCTTTTTTCCATGCGTCATGAATATAAAGGAATCCAATCTTGAAGTGAATGAACGGGCTTCTAAACATCTAAATATGAGGTTGATGTTTAAGCTGATACCTGATTCATGCTCCCAAAAATTAGGAAAACTATACCACGATGCTTATTTGAGTTGTCACTCGACGAAAGGGAAATATTTCGGATATAAGCCCCAGTTGATAAAATGGTAGGGAGCGGAGACCGATCTTCTGTGCAAAGCCCAAAACCGTGTAAAGGCTTTCCTACGGAAGACCCACGGGATTTCCTCTTCCAATTGCTTTTAAAACCTTTAGGATCGAAGGGCATTCCACGACCGGACCAAGGCCTCTCGTTCCGAATGTCTGTTTCGCCATTTGAAGGTTGCGAGCCCAGAACGATGAACTCACGCCACGGAACTACTAGTGACTCATATGACGTAAGCGGCTTTTTGTGCCGATTTTTTAGTACAAATTTTTAATCATAATTGATGTGTGGAGATTTTAATACGGAAAAGAATTCACACCCTTGTAGTATTGGCATTTTGAGAAACTAATTGAATAAAATAATTTAACGTGATATTTGAACTATCGTGTTTCGTCTATTGTTTGTTATAATCTTAGACAAAAGCAATTTATGCATTTTTATTTTAGTAAATATTCTTGGATATCGATATAAAAAATCGTGCTAATATCAAGGTTGGAAACTTCTTTGATTCAATGAAGTTGCCATCTGAATGAAGACATAATAAAGAGAGAGGGAAAGGATAGGAAAGAGGCCGGGTAATAAATAGGTGATAAAATGCGCGGAAAGTGTAAGAAATGTATTGATGTGTAAGGATCGGACATTCGTGTGTAAATTGGTGAAGAGCAAGAAGTGCACTTAGCCTCATGAAATTGAATTAATGGATAAGGATCGGACATTCGTGTGTAAATTAGGTGCATAATCAGTATTTAGTTTGTTCTTTTCTAGTAAATACTTGGCGTGTGTGGGACAAAGGGACTACCATATTCGATGGAGACTAGTCCGGTGGTTAAAGAGTCTTGGCCACCCAATTGATCATTATTCCAATAAAGACAATAAATTTACACAAAAATAATCGAAGGTCCCTTGTTCGTGTAATTTCTAATTAGAGACTCATAGACGTAGACACCAAACATTGGTAGTAGATACCAACTTGCTATTTCCCAGTAGAATCGTAGTGAAATTTGACAAAGATCTAAATTGTCACCCAAGAACGACACGGCAAACTTTTAATTTTTGGTCGGAAACAATGATGTGACAATTAAATTCGTGACAAAAAGTATGGGGGACAATACCTGAACCCCGCAAATTTACAAGGATCAAAATGAAATTTTCCCGAACCCAAACTAAAGGTGATCAATGGACGGGTCTGACCAATATCGCCTAAGTCCAACCATCAAGAAAAAAGTTCATATAATAACCATGCAGTAGGGGTGTGCAAAATACCCGGGATCCGCCCGGACCGCCCGGAACCGGACCGGAACCGCCCGAAACCGCAGTCTTGAGGGAACCGTCCGGTTCCCGGTTCCTAATAAATTGGAACCGGTGGGTACCGTCCGGTTCCGGTCTAAGTGGGCGGATCCGCCCACCCGGACCGGACCGGAACCTTTTTAATATTAAAAAAAAAAAATTACTAAGAGAAACCCTACATCTCATCTCACTCTCTAGGGAACCTTTACCTTTGGTCAAAGAAAATTGAACCATCTATGGTTATTTGCAAGGAGGAAATGGGAGAATGTTGCATTCCATTTGTTCGCGTTTTTTTATCTACGAGATACATTTATAATTACAACAAATAAATATTTGTTCCACGTACTTAAATTTAATTTTTCTTTCTTTGGCTTGCTTTGATGTCACGTAATTGTTTTTTTGTTGAAAACCAAAAAATTTCGCGTCAAAAATCGGTTCCATGGATCCACCGGAACCGGACGGCGGTCGGTTCCCGGGTGGATCCACGCAACAAACGGGTGGATCCCGGTTCCAATTTTTCGGAACCGGTCCTTAGCGGGCGGTTCTCGGTTCTAGGTCGGGAACCGCCCGCCCGAACTATGCACACCCCTAACATGCAGGCCGGGCGAGCCTAACTCAACCCTAATCCAGCCGGACTTAACTAACCGGTCATTGTGCAGGCCCTCTCAAAAAATGCCTCGAGCCGTTGCGGCGCGGGGTGGGAGCAGCTTAGGCCCGTGATCTAAGCCTGTAAATAGCCTACAATAAATCTCCATCCACTTCATTTTTCCTTCGGAAAGCCAAATGCCGTGCCGAAGCCACGAGCCGAGCCGGCTTCACTGGCCAATGATGTGGAGATACCAACTGTGGCATTGGACCGACGGTCTAACCCCGACGACAACGAGGGTCAACCTAACCAACCCTGGTTAGACCACCCGATCTCTTTGCCCAGCTGTTTCACCCTATATATATATCCTCTTGCATTTCCCTTCATCCCTCTTACTGCATTCCGGTCGGCGTCTTGATAAACGCCGCCCAACTCCTCAGCCTCCCACCGCCGCCGCCGCGTTCTCTCGCCGGATCCTTCCGTCTCCGTCCTCGACCCTCCTCTCCTGACCGTCGAAGAAGATGAGAGAGTGCATCTCGATTCACATTGGCCAGGCCGGCATTCAGGTCGGCAACTCCTGCTGGGAGCTCTACTGCGTCGAGCACGGCATTCAGGTAGGCTTCTCGCCGGATTCGAGCCGAGCGTTGTTGTTTTCTTCTTTCTTTCATTCGAGGTTCGGTGCTCGCTTTGAATCCGTCGGTCGGTTTAGATCTGTCTGTTCCCGGTGTGTTGTCCTTGATTTTGCTGGATCTGCGTCGCCATCCTGCTTTCCGGACCTTAGGTTGTGTGGATCCTGGGATTTTGCTGGTGTTGGGATGAAGTTGAGCTTAGGCGAGTTGATTTTGGTCACTTTCCGTGGTCAGCTATGATGTTTTGCTCTGCGACATTGTTAGTTGATGAAGGAATTGTATCCTGAGCGGGATTGGTTTTCTGGCGATGATCGGATCTGGCATGTTTCGTGCTTGCGCTGTGGATTCGAGTCACGAGAGACGTCGTAGTTTTGATTAGAGTTACTGTATCTGCTCGCTTGCATTCGGAAGCTAGGACCTGGTCATTTCGGCGGGTCGAATTTCCAGTCTCAGTGATGAGATTTTCACTTTGATCCGACTGCACGCGTGGATGCATCTTTGAGCAGAATTCCAACGAAATAAATAGCGCTCGTGTCTCGAAATTGAATTGTTGATTTGATGATCGTAATTAGCTGTTTAACATGATGTCCGTGGTTCCACAGCCTGATGGCCAGATGCCAGGTGACAAGACGGTTGGCGGAGGTGACGATGCTTTCAACACCTTCTTCAGCGAGACCGGCGCTGGCAAGCACGTCCCTCGCGCCGTGTTTGTGGATCTGGAGCCTACTGTGATTGACGAAGTGAGGACCGGCACTTACCGCCAGCTTTTTCACCCTGAGCAGCTCATCAGCGGCAAAGAAGATGCCGCCAACAACTTTGCCCGTGGTCATTACACAAGTAATGTATCCATTAACTTTCAAATCATCCGGCTCTCTGGGTTGTGGCTTATAATGACTTAGGGCCCTGCATTTGCTTCTATAGTAATTAATGATCACCGATTTTGCATTGTGCTTTGCCAGTTGGAAAGGAAATCGTGGATCTCTGCTTGGACAGGATCCGCAAGCTTGCAGACAACTGCACTGGTCTCCAGGGCTTCCTTGTTTTTAACTCTGTCGGAGGCGGAACTGGTTCCGGTCTTGGATCACTCCTCTTGGAGCGACTCTCCGTCGACTATGGCAAAAAATCAAAGCTCAGTTTCACCGTTTATCCCTCTCCCCAGGTTTCCACCTCTGTCGTGGAACCTTACAACAGCGTCCTTTCTACCCACTCCCTCCTCGAGCACACTGATGTTGCCGTGCTTCTCGATAATGAAGCCATCTATGACATCTGCCGAAGATCCCTCGATATTGAGCGTCCCACGTACACTAATCTGAACCGGTTGATCTCTCAGGTAACAACTGATTGTAGCCGTCGAGGGAAGTGGGATTATTGTTGAGTTCTTCATGTGGTTTGCACAAATGTAGAAGACTAGAGATATCGATCTTTAATACTTGTCTATTTGATGCAGGTGATCTCATCCTTGACTGCCTCTCTGAGGTTTGATGGAGCCTTGAATGTGGATGTCACTGAGTTCCAGACCAACCTGGTCCCTTACCCCAGGATCCACTTTATGCTTTCTTCATATGCTCCAGTCATCTCAGCCGAGAAAGCGCATCACGAGCAGCTCTCGGTGGCTGAGATCACCAACAGCGCATTCGAGCCATCATCTATGATGGCCAAGTGTGATCCTCGCCATGGCAAGTACATGGCTTGCTGTCTCATGTACCGAGGAGATGTCGTTCCAAAGGATGTGAATGCAGCTGTGGGCACCATCAAGACCAAACGGACTATCCAATTTGTTGACTGGTGCCCAACAGGATTCAAGTGTGGTATTAACTACCAACCTCCTACTGTCGTTCCAGGAGGTGACCTTGCCAAGGTGCAGAGGGCTGTCTGCATGATCTCCAACTCAACCAGTGTTGCCGAGGTGTTCTCTCGCATCGACCACAAGTTTGACCTCATGTATGCCAAGCGTGCCTTTGTGCATTGGTACGTTGGTGAGGGTATGGAAGAGGGAGAGTTCTCCGAGGCTCGGGAGGATCTTGCTGCCCTGGAGAAGGACTACGAAGAAGTCGGTGCTGAGTCTGCTGAGGGCGAGGATGGTGATGAAGGAGAGGACTACTGATGCGGTTATGAATTTCGCTGGCTTGTTTGCTTCATATGTATGGGTTTTATGTTTGTCCTATTAAAACTGATTGTGTGCGCATGGGGATTTCCGTGGCATGGACCTGATGGTTTTTTGTCATGAATTGCTATCAAATCATTATCTAAGTATTCCGCAGCTTCTCCCTTGTTCTTTTTGCATCCCTCCATTCGGTTACTGTGTCGGTCACTTTTGAGATTTGAGTAGCTTTTGCAATTGGGGACGTAAAGGGGCTAGGAATAATACATCATAGGCTTAAAAGGAATCCTTCGATTCGTAGCCAGAATCTTGTCCCATCTATTAGACAAAAGGCTTCCATTATGCTGATCTTAACTGTTGAATATCATGATTTTGCTGTTTCACCGAAACTCTGCAACATTTGAGTCAAAACTGATCGTGGAACACATGATAATGCTTAACCCGTAACACAATCTTTTCCGCGGTCAATGTCTTTTTCTCCCTACCCAGTCGAAGAAAGTGGACTCCAGCCCGATGGCCACAAATTTCCCTTTGGCGCTTAAGTGTTGAAATAATACCTAATCAAAATATAACGTGCGATACCTATCATGAACGGAAAGGAGTGCAAATGCACAAATTTGAAGATCCATTCAGACAAAATAGCAGCTGTGTTCTAGAAACCTAAGCCGATAAACCAAATGGGGCGTTACTAAAAAAAATAATGGGAGGCAAATTTTATTCATTCACAAAGAATTTCAAACACTATTTACACGGAGCTTCATCTCCAGTAATTTTGCACCCATAAGTACCTAGTAAAACATACAGAGCAAAAGCCCACAAATAACTTTGTTATTCAATAAAGTTCTTATTTGGGGAGGTATAATTCTAGTATCGTCCCAGCTTTTGAACTAGTCCGTTCTCGATTTCCATTCTCTTTTTCATCAAGATTGTGTACTTTGAAACTAGTTCTGAATTGCCACCAGAAACAGTGAGCCTGCAGTTGAGAGATGTCTTCTCCAATTTGTTCATATACATGCCTGATATCGGCACAAAACTGCCCTTCTTGTTACACAGCCAGCCGTGCGCTGCCCGGAGTGCAGCTCCCAGAGAAGCCGAATCTGTTAAGTTCGAGATGAAAACAGGGTAAGGTCTCCATGTCCTTAAATTATAGGGTCTGTGGAAAAACAGAGAGAGCATTCTCAAGGATTCTTTTAATTGTGATGACTCCTCCCTGACAAACACCACTTTAGTTTCCTTTGGAAACAGATCCCAAGAACCATAGAGATGAGCATGATTCAAAGTGCGATTGTGAAACAGGGACTCTTACCAGGTCTCTGTACAGTATAAACATCACAGCCAAAGATGGAGGCTACAGAGCTAAGGATCCTTTCGTTTGCTGATGCTCCACCCGTGGCTATTAAACGATTTGGTGGAGCTGGCATCCCGAATCTTTCTGCATGAGCTCGCATTGAGAGAAGCTGGCCCTCAATTAATGCTCGGACCTGAATATAAACATGAATGTTTCAATATTAAAGAGCATGCAAGATATAAACAAATCTCAAAACTCGTTAGTTCTGACCTCAGCAGGAGAATCAAATTCCGGCACTTCACGCTCTGTCAGGCCCTCCAAAGTGTCGCCAGTGAAATTGTCAAGAATGTACCGATGGAAACCAACTGCATGTATGGAAAAAGGTTACTTAAGCTTATCAAGTTTTACAAATACGTGTACAAAATTAACAAAGTGAACCATTAAATATCATTGATTTTGGGTCATTTTTAATGCAAAAAAGAATCTTATGTCTGGCCAAAAGATTAGGCCCACGACCTTCTCAGGGCCAAAACAATCTAAAATAAAAAGTCCTGGGTAGTAATAAAAACTGACAAACGACAGAGTATTTAATTTCAAACAAATTCACTTAAGTAAAATACTTCTCATCGACATCCTGCAGAAACTTGAGCAAAATTATCAGGGTAATTAGGTGAAAACTTGTAAGGAAGTTAAGTGCACCTTAAACAACTGCCTATCTGTGGCATCAAACTAATGCAGCAAAAGAAACTCTGAGATTGTGTCACAAACATTATTGGACAGGAACCAGAAAACTCACCAGGGAGAGGAGGAAGTATTTCATGATCCTTGTAATAGAAACCGATCTTTCCACCTATCAACGATATCAAGATATGAAAGCCTACTTCACAATAACTAAATTTAGGAGATAATTTTTCAAAGTTGCTCGGCATCTACAAACCATTTAGAGGTGGCGTTTGCTCCAGAAATTTATTGAAAGCATCCCAAGACTTCCCCGCATATCTGTTCCTGATATCTACAATTAAACATTGAAGATCTCTTTCATGTTGCAGAAATCCAAACATACTGTTAACAACAGCAAGAGAAAATTGTTGGAGGAGGGTATTACCTTCACGGGTTAGAGAGCCATTCTTGTAAACTAACATTACCATGTAGCTTTCTTTGTCCACAGGATTAGGGAAGACGTGCCCTTCAAGCCTTGGTTGAGGATCAGAACTGATCCCAAAAACCTGATGGAGCACAAGTACGTTTAAAAGAGTAGTGGGGCAGGGATTGAGCTCAATAAAATAAAAAATAAACAAGTTCATGGAAACAAAGATGTATGTAAGTACTCAATAAAAAATCGAAGATTTCAGTTAAGACACCATTTAGAAAGAGCATCTATCAGCCATCAACCATATCCTAGAGAGAACTCTCCAGTAATGAGTTCACTATCAAATCTGATCCTTGGATACACACCCATAACTGATGAGAACTCCACAGGAACAAGATCACTATCAAATTTGATCTAGGATGAGCTCCTAAACCAAATCATCTCCTCATATGACATGGTTGATCAAACCAGCATTGAGGGTAGTTAGGTAGAAAATTATGGCGTTATGAAGCAGCCCGTTCTGATTAAGCAACAGGTTTACCTAAATGAGGGTCCAAATGTAATTTTGAACCAAGCTTCAGTGTGTCTTAACCACTTTAATTACTTTCAAATCATTATACGTGAAAAGGTGATAGGCTAAAAACAAACTCTCTGACAAGCGGAGACAAAAAAACTCTCAAACTTAAAGTCCACAGCTTAACAGCTATATCATGTCATCTACTGCCAAACCACCAATAATTTCCAGTCAACTGCTTTAATTATGTAACTGTCACTTTAAAATGAGATGCAAAACTGGAGTCCAGGACTACACTCTGCAGTTTTCTTTTAAATGATCCATGATATGGAGTGTGCAAATAGTAGGCTACACAATATTGTAATGTGAAGCACACTAACATCTCTCTCTAGCACGCGCAACTTTCTAAATAGTAAAGAAGAGAATTTGCCTAAATAAATGATGAACTTGAACATCTGTGTCAAAAGAGTTTGAGCAACCAAATCATATATGCCCCTAACAATTTCCACAATTGATTCCCAATCAGGTTTTGTAAGCCAACATGGAAGAAGTTTACTATGGCAACTTCGTTTGGTGGCTTTAGTGAACAGATGTTAACTATATGCATATTTCTCATAAGAAAAATTCTAGCTAAAGGGATGGTGAACCTTGGGTTCATTACAGCCAGATCAATCAATGAAACTTCAGACAATTGCCTCAAACAGTGAAGGAAACAGTTTGATCAATTGCCAGATTTTATATTTAGAAAAAGTATTAGTGTGTTTCTTTCTTTTCCTAGCACAGATATCTACCTATGTTTCTTTCTTTTCCTAGCACAGGTATCTACCGAAGTTGGTTTGAGCAAAGTGTGAAAAAATGCATAAGCGTAGCAGACTTTTAGTTTCAACTCACAGTGTCACTGGTGCCAAGACTAATTGCCAAATCCCCTGGCTTGTTGAGTGTCAAACCTGTATCAAGCATACTGCACTAATAAGCAAGCACAGTACAGATAGAAAAGGCCTTTAAGTTTATAGAAATTTCACCCACATATTATTTACAGTGGAACTAACTCTGCCATCTGCAGGAGAGCAAACTTCTACTTATTCTAGTCATAAAGAAAAGATGGGGGGAAAAAACAAAGCAAATTGTGCTTTGATTCCATCTCCTTCACACCTGCACTTAGGGCCTAATACAGCCTCATCTATCTTCACCTACCTTTCAAAAACATTTGTGCAACATTCACCTTTCTATCTATAACACTTGACATCCAAAAAGTAGTTCAGGATTTATAGACCTTTTAAATGATTACTGGGGCAATACCAGAGGACATTTTGCACAGTAATAACTTCACACATTAACTCATATTTCATTGGCTCGAATTCCCATTGGCAAGCCATCTTATTTTATCAGAAGCAACTAATGTGGTAGGTAGAGAGTCAAGTGAAACGACCAAGCAAGATGCAGCCGACATTGTTCACCTGCTAAGCTGTTAGGATTGTCTCCTGACCACTGAATTACCAAGCAATTTTCATGGAAGTTGAACCTGGGAACAGAGCCACTTGATATCAGGTTCAATAACTCGAAAGCAGGAAAAAAAAAAAGAACACAGGATTCCAGTAATCTGGTATCATTTACTCGCAAGCTAGTAAAATGATGAACTTGACAACGCTCCTGATTTCAGAATTAATTTTTAGTTTCAGCTATATAGT
Organism: Eucalyptus victrix; assembly: GCA_016097545.1. NCBI lineage: Eukaryota > Viridiplantae > Streptophyta > Magnoliopsida > Myrtales > Myrtaceae > Eucalyptus > Eucalyptus victrix. The sequence goes on along the minus strand of CM027840.1, from coordinate 3,001,273 downwards.
GTAGGATTCTTTTTGGATTCAATCAGAGAAGTTTGCAGTGTCCAGAAACGTGAAACTTATACTAACCTCTGCACAAAGTAAGGAGCAATATGACCCGCAACAGCATACGCAGGTGCTAGCTTTCCCAGTTTATCCTCCAAACCAGGTGCCGTGGCCTAAATCAAGTATTGAAGCATTGTTATAAAACAATCCAGAGAATGGTAGTTTTTTCCCTTCTTTCTTGAGATATAAGTAAAAGATTCAGTTTTTTAACAAATAGTCTACCTCCAAGGCCAATTTGGACCAGGCTCTTTGCTTGATATCCATCAAGTTCATCCCAGCACCATCTGTCTCATCTATACTAGCATACGCCCCAATAAAAAGACATGCCATGAAGGAGCTCACAAGGGATATCCTCTCTGTATCCCGATAAACTTCAGGCTGTGTCTGGAAAATCTTCCTTATCTGTGGCCCAGTATATCTCTCATGTGCACGCGATCCAGTAATTCGAGCCAACTCCAAAGCCCCTCCAACAGCTTTCTCTATCTCTCTACATTGTGCAGTCGTGCTACTATCCATCCAAATCGGCGATTCCTTGACCGAGAAGGCATCCCCAAATTGATCCACCAATGGCTTGGTTGCATCCAGCGACGAGAGAATCACGGAACTGCCACTCTTCCAATACACGCTCCCGTGTTGCTGGCCGCTCCCGGAGATGGAAGCGATTTTCCCAAAATCAAGACCGGATTTTGCGAGCTTCTGGAGCATGAGATCAAGAGCTTCCACCCACATAATGGTGGGCGAGACGATCCGCCCATCATCCGAGGGATCTCTGAAGACCCCATCTTTGGTTTTGTAGTGGGGCAACTCAGAGTCAAAGTGGATTAGCTCAGTAGCAACAATGTTCAGATTTGAATCCAGCACGGTCGCCTTCAAGGACCTAAGCAACAAAAAAATACAAACATTTTCAGCGCCAGTCATAATTCACGCACTCGTTCGAGAGACAGACCTTCGGACCAGGCGAATTCATCACAATCCACGCGAATCAGCCGCTAAATCACCTAATTCAACAAACCCACACCGTCCATTGCAATCGCGCCGCGGAAACGAGATGAAAAAACGCTCGCTTTCCCGACCAACACCGAATTCAAAGAACGGGGACTTACTGAGTGGAACTGTCGAACCCGAGGAAGAGAGCGTCGCGAGGGAGATCGTAGTCCGCCATTGCGAAGACGAACGGTATGAACAAACGCCTCAACTTCTTCCGCTACGCAGAGAGAGAGAGAGAGAGAGAGAGGTCAATCTTGCTCGGACTGTCGAGAGTGGCGGTCGTATCGAGTTCCGGACGAGACACGAGGATTGTCGTCCGACCGTCGGCCGGTGTCTTTATATACATAGGAATCCTGGGACAGTAATGAATAGTGGATAAGGCCAATGACGAGATTTGGCTTGAACCCGAACTTGAATTCCGGAGATTTAGTCGGAGATTTCCTTCAGAGGATTGCCCAGTTGGATGACGATTGCCATCATGACCACCCCGGATAAAATCTTCTGTCCTCCTAATATCTGGAAGGAAGGCTGCAATTTTCAGGAAATGTTATAGCGTAACTTTTTTTTTTTTGTTACTTTAATAAATTCTCTAATTGAGCCTCATTTATAGTGGACATTAGCTAGATATCATCCCCGTAATGCTTTGATAAGTCCTCTATTTGTGTTCATTTTTAGCATACTGATCACATTGATCGTATGTAGTTGAACTTAACATTGTTGAAATGACTTTATTAGAAATTCGAGAAGTAAAAATATTTGAATAATGATAAGGTGTAAAAATATAGAGATGAAAAGTCCAAAGAAAAAAAATCGTCGACTATTGTATTCGGCGTCATTTTAAATTCCATAACAGAAGAAGTGCATTACATTTTAATTTCATTTCATTATTTCACTTGCAACTTATGATCAGTGCGCAACGGCGATGACCCAAAAGGATGATCAGCTGCGCCGGACCTAAAACATTTGCAAATTAAGATAAGACGGCCCACCTGATTTTAGGGGCTTCGCTTTCAATTCGAAACCTTCCTTCCCGCAAAGGATTGTGGGCCTTCAGGGCCCAGAAGATCCAGCCCATGGGCACACCGCTGCTGACCTCAGCCTTTGCGTCATCTCGCCAATCCCTAACATGGAAAAACCTAAAAGAGAAAGGGACTAAGGAAAAGCATGGAGAGAAGTCAAAAAATGGAAGAATTTTGGGGAGTATTGTTGATTCGCAAAAGGGAACCTTGTGTTCAAATGTCCCTTTGGCATCATCCAATCATGAGCTTGGTATGGAAAAAATGTCAATCCTAATATAATTACTATGTTATCTTCGATGTTAAGTAATTATTAATTATAGTCATAGCTATCTTGATAATAACAAACTTATATGATAACGATAAAGGAAAATGATAGTGTTGAATGTTTTTTTGGGGATGAGGACCTTGACACATCTTGAAACCCTAGGAGCACATCTAGCGTATGTATTTAATTGACAATGTCATCACAACGAGTCCAATCGCATGTTTATAACTTGTCTCTTTAACAATGGTTTCTAAACTTAGCCAAACTACCATGTGCAGTGGCCATTCAATGGACCATGGGGTATCTTGATCATAAAAAAAAGTCAATAGTTTTCCAACTCAAAAAAGAAAAACAAAGGGCAATATCTAGGATATAACTTCTTCTAAATATGGGGAAGTCATCTTGCCAATGTCCAACCACTACTAGGGTTTGCCACCATTCAAACATGGAAGAGGTGGTGAGGTTTCGAATCACCATATTCTCGGAAGATTGGAATGGATATGATTTAGTTTTAAGTGTGGGTTTCGACTCCAATGTTTTGTAATGAGATAGGGCAAAAGTCTAAAAGTGATAGTTATAATAAAAATATAGTAAGATTGACCCAAAAGAACTAAAATAATAATCTTGCCAATGGAAAACCAAAGGAGAAAGGAAGGGACCAAGAAAAGCATTGAGGGAAGTCAAAAGAAATGGAAGAATATTGAGGGAGTGGTGTCGATTCACAAAAGAGAACTCTGGGTTGAGGTCTCTTTGGCATCATCAAATCACACGCAAAGTCACATCTTAATATAATTACTCCATTATCTTCGGTGTTAAGTAACTACTCATTACACCTGTAACAATCACATAAGATAATAACAACATATTACCGTGTTGGTCATTATTTCTTACCTTTTCAAAGGGATGAGGATCTTGATTACTACATCTCAAAACCCTAGGAGCACTGCCTCTCGTTGCCCCATTCGTCCTCAACTTTAAAAATATTTATTATCGAGCACATAAATTATGATACAATCGATAGCACCATAATAAAAAGTCCTATTGCGTGTTTATAGCCTCTCAATATTGTGTCGTCAAACTAAAAGGACAAATATAGAGACTAAAAGTACCAAAAAGAAAAATCGTGAATTTTCAAATTTGGCGTCATTGTTAAATTCCTTCACAAAAAAAGTGCATCACATTGTAATTTCGTTTCACTATTTCACTTGCAACTTATAACCAGTGTCGCCGTTGAGCGCAACGGCGATGGCCCAAAAGGACAACCAGCTGCGCCAGACGATAAAGTTTGCAATTTAATATAAGACGGCCCACCTAATTTTGGGGGCTTCGCTTTCAATTCGAAAGCTTCCTTCCCTCAAAAGGATCTTGGGCCTTGAGGGCCCAGAAGATCCAGGCCATGAGCATCCCGCTGATGTCAGCCTTTGCGTCATCTCGCCGATGCCCTAACATGGAAAAACCAAAAAGAGAAAGGGACCAAGGAAAAGAATGGAGGGAAGTCAAAAATGGAAGAATTTTGGGGATTGGTGTTGAGTCGCAAAAGGGAACTTTGGGTTGAGGCCTCTTTTGGCATCATCCAATCCCAAGCTCAACATGGAAAGAGGATCGGATACTAGGGTAATTTCTCTGTTATCTTCAATGTTAAGTAACTATTTATTACAGTCATAACTATCTTACAAGATAATAACAACATATTCTATGGCAACCATTTAAAGGGAAATGATAATATTGATAGCTGTTTCTTACCTTTTTTTAAAAATAGTTTAATTGTTCTAGTGTTTTTTCGGGGATAAGGACCTTGACATGTCCTATTTTTCGAGATAAGGACATTGACATGTCTCAAAATCCTAGGAGCACCTCTAGCATCTATATTCCATTGCCTCTTGTTGCCCCATTCATCTACAACTTTAAAAATATTTATTATCAATCATGTAAGTTACGATAAAATTGAGAGTGCCATCACAACTAATCTAGTTGCATGTTTATAGCTCATCTTTTTAACAAGAGTTTCTAAACTTTGCTGAATTGCCATGCACAACGTCCATTCAACGGATCATGGGGTATCTCGATTATTAGAAATGGTCGATATTTTCCGAACTAAAAATGGAGAAAAAAAAAGGGCAATTTCCCGGATATAGCTTCTCCCAAATTTAGGGAAGTCATCCCGCCAGTGCCCAAACGTGGAAAATTAAAATTAGAAGGGAAGGGACCAAGAAAAGCATGGAGGGAAGTCAAAAAAATGGAAGAATTTTTTTTTTGGGGGGGGTGTGGGTTGATTAGCGAGAGGGAACTTTGGGTTGAGGTCTCTTTGGCATCGTCAAATGACGTGTTTGATACGAAAAAAATTCAAATCCTAATATTATCTTTGATGTTAAGTAATTATTTATTATGCTTGTAATAATCTTAAAGATAATAACAACATATTTTAAAGGAATGACTAAGCCGGTCATTATTTCTTACCTTTCCAAAGAGACGAGGACCTTGATTATATCTCAAAACCCTAAGAGCACTCATAGCATCTGTATCGCACTGCCTCTCGTGGTCCCATTCGTCCGTAACTTTAAGAACATTTATTATCGAGCAAGAAACTTATGACATAATTGACAACCCCATAATAGTGATTCTTGTTGCGTGTTTATAGCCCGTCTCTTTGACAAAGGTTTCTAAACTTTACCGAGCTGCCATGCACGACGTCCATCCGATAGGTTTGATCATCGAGAAGGGTTGACATATTTCCAACTCGAAAAGAAAAAATAAAAGGAGACAAAAAAAGGCAATATCACGGACATGACTTCTAGTACTTAACTTGGGCGAGTGGATAAAGCAAGAAACGACGGCAATCGGAACCGGATTCTTCCCACGCCAAAAAAAAACGTCTGAATCCGATCCTCCTAAGTCGGTTCGAAGCTCCTCCGATCTCATCTGCCACCTAATCTTTTCCTTAAGGAGGGAGGGATACAGCGTTAAGGAATGAATCTAATGCCCATCCCACCCACCATCATTCCCACTTTTCTTCTCATCTCTTTAAAGCTATAGCAAAAATACAAAAGCCAAAAAAAAAAAAAAAAAAAAAAAGCTATGGCGAAAAACCCTTTTAAAAAACACTTCTCCTTTTTGGCACATCCTCCTCGTCTCGTCCCACATCGAAAGCCACGCAACTTCTTCGCTCCCTCTCCCACCGCCTGAGAGGAACAAAAAAAAAAAAAAGTCAAAAGTTGGACTTTTCCTTTTCTTCTTCTTCCTCCTTCTTGTTCTCCTCCTTTTTTGCACTATTGCTTTGGGCCTAAGAAACGCGAGTGCGGCTGGCCGCACGGGATCATGCTTAGACGAGCACCCTCGTCACCATCGGAATTTTTTAATAAACCCCGAAATAAAAAAAATAAACAAAAAATCCAAGTTGAAATCGGGCAGAAAAGTATATATATATATATATATATTTCATGCAAATTGACCTCCTCCTCCGTAAGAAGAGCGCCTCGAGCGGCTTTGCTTCCGTCCATTCACAACCCGACGGGAAATATCTCGTCCCCCCATAATACCGAAAACGCCCTCGCTGTACTGCCAAAGGCGGCTTGCCCCCAGGGAGAGTCGCGTAAACTCGGCCCCCCGTCGCATGCCCCTATAAATTGACTTCAGCCCGGGCTCTTTGGTTCTCTTTCTCTATCATTTTGCCAGAAGAGGAGAAGTTCGTTCGCTCTCGCTTTCTTCTGCCCGATCGCTTGTCGATTCCCGAGGGGGAGATCTCCTTCCGATGGCCTCCAACGCTGTCAAGATTCGGAACGGCCTGGGCCGCGATCTGGCGCGGTCCTCCTCCGGCGGCGGCGGCGGCGGCCCCGGGGCCGTGGTCGGCGCCAGGAGGTCGGCGCTGCGCGGGACCCCCGAGGTCCGGGGCGATCGCTCAGGGCCGGCGGCGCAGCTGCTGGTCGACAACCGCCACAACTTCGCGCGGAGCGCAGCGCCGGCGCGGCTCATGTACTACCGCGGCGGGTCGTGGCTGGACTTCCCGGGCCGGGTGGTGGACTCGCTCAGGCCGGGGTTCGAGGAGCGCATGCCGGTGGTGGACGAGACCGTCGACGGGGCGAGGTACCTGTTCGATTTCCTGAGGATGCTGCAGATTGATTTCGAGACTGGGAACAGTCGGTCGATCGCGTGGATTGACGAGAACGGTAAGTGCTTCTTCCCGCGAAATTTTATCGGCGAACGGTTCGAGGATGACTCCGCCGTCGGTGACGGGGTAGGCGAGAAGTCCGCGAAAAGGAAGAGAGAGAAGATTGAAGTGGTCGGAGGGGAAAAGGAGGAGCAGGAGGTGAGTTCGTCGGATAAGAGAGAAGACGTGTCGAAGCGACCTTGTCTAGCTGTAAATAATGTAGGGAGACCTAGTGCTAGGTGGCCGAATGCGAGGTTGTTGGGTGAGGGAGATACAGCCTACTCTCAGATAAAAAATTTCTTCTTGTCCGGCTTGAAGAATGTGGATCCCGATGCTACCATAACTGCGATTCACCAGTGCACGAGGACGACACCTATTGAGCGTGCAAGATACGAGGTTTTCATGAGGCAGGTAGATATCACAAGAACTGCGAGAGGTGCGTCTAATATTGTATATGCCTGGCATGGGACGTCTGCGAAGGGTCTGTCAATCATATTGGCGCATGGATTTGGAGTTCCTTTTGAGGTTCCTAAGCCTGAGAGTTATGGAGTTGGTGTGCATTTCTCTCCTGTGGGGTTGCCCCAACTGTGGTAATGATTTCTATCTGTTTTTCGGCTTATGTTTGAATATATGCAGTAATGGTTGCTGGGTCTTTGCTGATAATAGCTTTCTCGTTGATTTGTCTGAAGTGCTATGGATTCGGAGGCAGATGATAATGGCGAAAAGCATGTGGTGTTGTGCCGAGTTATATTGGGCAGTGTCGAGAAGGTGGACCTTGGGTCTAACCAGTCTCATCCTTCCAATGTTGATTTTGACACCGGTGCTGATGAACCTAACAATCCTAAACACTACGTGGTGTGGTTCAGCAGTGTGAATACTCATGTTCTTCCTGAGTGTGTTGTCAGCTTCAAGGCCTCTAACAATGTTAAGTGTAAGTGTAGTTTTCCCTTTTCAGTCCGACTTTTATACTAAATTCTGTTAGTTGCCGAGATCGTTATGGTGTTCTAACATGCCTCCGGATGAGAGGAATTTCAGGTGTGAACAATTCAATTTGTGAATTGATTTCGAAGATGAAGAGTGCTCTCCCTCCTGCCAAAGTCCAGGAAGTGGAGAACCTGTATAGTGTTTTTAGGGTAAGTAGCTTAAGCTTCACATGCAAGAATTCTGGACCTTTTGTAATCACTTAGCTGGCCAATAAAAAGCGGCTTTGGCCTTTATAAGCTTATTTAGTGATTTTCCTTTTAATTATGTTATTACAGGCAGGAAAATTGGTCAAAGATAGTTTTGTGAAGCAGTTCCGATCAATAACCGGTGATGACGCGCTGCTTTCTGCAATTCGGGAGATTCGTGGATCCGGATAATGATCGTTGGGATTCTTTATTTTGGAAGAATTTGTTGTGATTTGCTCGATTGATAGAATAATAGGAGTACAGGATCATACATAATACTCAGTCAACAGAGGGTTCCAGAGAAAGGATTTTAACTGTGCAAGTGAGAGACTATTGATTTTTTTTTTTTTTACTCATTTTCTTATCATCTCATCAATAAATGTGGAAAAGATTTCAGATGAAGAAATGTTAGCTTTTGTCTGTGAATATCATGTCTTGAAACATGTAAAGCTAAGGATTACCATATTTGAATGGCTTTGAATGACTTCCTCAAAAAAGTCATAATTCTTATTTTGGCCTTTCAAATTGTCATATTCCTAATTCGCTTGAGCTGAATTTTTGTTTAATTCGGCAGTTTATTGGAGTTATCTTTTGGAAAAGATTTGCTTCCTCTTGTATCCAATCATTTGTCAATAGGGATGTTGATGACAGTTTGTAATTCTTGTTTTTTGAAGGAAGGCTAATAAATAGAATTATTATGAGGTTTTCTGTTGATATGAACTGTTTAGTGTTTACACTTTCACCGTTGGATGAGTGACGTGTGTAAGAGGAAGTTTCGTAACTCAGTTCTTTCACATTTCAAGCATCTGATGGTGAATGTGTGAATTACATTTTACATCAGCAGCAACGCTGATAAAAATCCTGATAAGTATCACTCTGTTATCTATTCAAATTAATGGAAAATCAGTACATGACATTATTGTGTTGTAACTATTGAAAAGCCTAGATTTGTTAATTTGGGATTCACTAAATCTCTCGGGCACACAAAATTAATGGAAATTGCCCAGGAGTTGACAATAAGTAGTACTGTACTGAAAGAGAAACTCTGTCAGGGATTGAATTTGGGACTTGACAAGTTTAGTGACCAATATGACAATGTTACCAATAGGATATGGTAGGTTAGGGACTCCGCTGATGATGATGTGCTTTTCATGGACCATTCATCCTTGTTCCCTCTTAAATGTCACGAACTGTATGCCAGAGATAAGTGGTGTATGGTACAGAGATGGTATGAAATCCTTAGGTTGTCGGGGAAAAGAATTGTAATTTCTCTCACTTGTTTGGTTGCATGTTTTAGCTTGTGGAGAAAAATGAGGTTAGTGGACTAGATTGCTGTTATCCTTTTCACTATTGAAATCGCAAGTGCCCTAGTCCTTGACGATTTAATAAGTCAAGAACAGAGAAAAAGGTAGAGGAAGAACTGTCTAAAGACCAGGACCTGAGAAAATGTTGATTCAATGGACTCAAGGAATACACATCTTCTTGTTGATTTGATTGAAGGAGATTGAAAGTTATGTGCTAAATACTTTGTTAGTTGAAATTGCTGAGCATTTAGTTCTGTGTAATGACTTCCGTCTTCTTGTTTATGTTGAATAGTGAATGACATGAGCTTTTGTGATTGAATTTTTCTGCCTCTGTTTATTTCTATCTTATTTGGAACATGTATCTAATAATCACTTAGTTGGAGAATCGGTATGGAGAATTGCTTATGGTGTTTTTGACGGCAGCTGGTAGTTGCTTTTTTAGTCGCATTGATTGTCATTCATTTCTGGACAGGGTGTAAGATTTTCATCTTTTATGGCTAGATATAGTTGATGATTGAAAATATTCCAGGTTGATGGAACTGGTTCAAATTTGAATTCTTATGCCCTCAATGCCTCCTAAGGGACTTGGAGAATGTCACCTCTCAAGCTTGTTCATCAAGCTTAGTATGTTGAGTACAATGTTTCGATACCATGGTCTATCACTTCCTTTTGGATGGACAATTGGAATCTACTGATCTGCTAGAATTTCTAATGATTCCTTTGGCTCATGAGGGATGCTGCCTCTTGTTTTTGTAAGTGTTTGTATTTGAGACATGATGTAGGATGTACATCAATATGAGGATGTACTTAATGTAGGTGTAACTCTCTTGTGATCAGGCGCCTGTTGTTATTGACATTTTGAGTTCCTCTGAAGTAATATAAACATCCAAGCGGATGATTGATGACTGTTATGGGCAGTTAGAGCCTAGAAGCTTTTCAGAATATGGAAGAAAGGTAGTGAGATTCCCTTGCAGTAGGTGTTCCTGCATTTTGAGAACCTAGAATCCTGTTTTTCAATTTGAGGTATCATGACACTTCATGAGCATAGCATATATTATTTTTATATAAAATGGAACCGTTGCCTGCCTCCTCTTCGGACAGATGTAAAGAGATTCGTTCCACGTTTGGGGAAACAAGTGCTGAGAAGCATTACATGGCGACATAGAGAATGCAAAGCAGTGGGAATTCTGCATGTGTGCTGGCTTTCTTGCAACTTTTCATCTTAGCCTCAGCTCCAAGAAGAGGAAATGGTAGTTCTCCTGCATAATTGATATTTGACACTAGGAAGCGAGAATATTATATCCCATTTAATTGTCTTACAGCTGAAAATAGGTGGATCTAATTAGTGGTGTATACTTGTGGTGATTAATGAGGCATTGTGTTAGGTGTTGTTTAGCTGCGTCAGTCTGTAAGCATGGATGGTTCTGTCGATGTTTTTTAGTATAAGCTTGGCATAAAGTTTCATTGGCCATGTGAAATCTTGATGATTAGGAATTTCCTTAAGGAGTTTTGATTTTGGAGATACAATCTCAAGGACTCTTATTTGCATATTTCTGTTGCAAGAAATACTTATTTTTCTGAATTTGCCTCTCATTCTGGTGGCTGTGGGATAGAAAATGCACATTGGAAGATAACTAATGAATGTTCCAAATCATCTTTTGAACTATTTGATATTGAGAGCAAGTATTCATCTATCATTTTTAGTTGCTTGGTTTATGTTGGCTGCTACAAAATCCATCATGCAGAGTTGCAGGAAAGTAAGGAGCTCAAGTATCGTGAATTTGTGATTTTGAATCATTTCTCATGGATAATGAAGGTCACTTGCAGGGATTGTACAGCAATTCCTGGCGCTGCTTCTACTTGGTACTTCTGCAGGTTCTTTCACCTGCATCTCTTCTTGTTGGAAGGTAGTAGGTACATGTTGAATGACACACATTGAAATTATCTGATAGAATTGTTATAGTATTTGTAGTTTGTACATATATATTATCCAATCAGGAAGTTCATAGCTGCCAGTCTGCTATCTTTACGAAGAGATTTGGAATATATAACTAGAAGTATGAAGTCCGAGCGGAATCAATCTTTGCATCCACAGCTTATTTCATCATTTTTCAATCCGATGAGGCCATCCAGTGTCAAGAGTGGTTGAACTCTAACCTGATGGAAGAATGGGAAGACCAGAATGTTGTGGTGATACTTCTAATTTGTCTTCTAATTTGCATCCACAAGGTTTCTGCTTAACACTAGGGTTGTGGTACATGCGCGGTGTTGTATCTAACAATGTGTTTCAGAACATCTTTAGAAATCTAAAATCTATGATCCCTAAGCACATTCACGCAATGACTAAATATTTTCGTATGTAAAACGCATTTTTTGAAGTCGACCGGAAAAAGCGCATGTTTTGAACAAGTCCTGCAGTTAAGAGAGAAGGCCACCTATGTGCTATTAATCTTGCTCGGCCCAGTAAGACTTCGACTAGAGGGTCATGGCGTTCTTGTCTCGTTCCCTAATCATTATAAATCTGTCGGAGATTCTCCCCTATGTGCTCCTAATGGTCATTGGATCAGAGCAATCACTTTATTTGGAACCTCGCTGGAAAGTCTTAATTTATTTACCATCATGTGACTTATTCCGTTGTTTATTCACGCATATGTAATTTTTGTGAGCCTTTGTTTGATAATTCTAACAAACGATTGACTAGATCGGGTTCTGAGCTTCATATGACTTAACGTGCGCTGCGGTTCAGGTTTCATTTCAATCAGAATTGTTCAATAGAACTTGCGATTAGTTCGATGTCTCTGACTATTTCTATGCATATCCTTCTAGTTCGGACATAAACAGACATGCCGAACCGCAGCGCACATTAAGTCATAGAAGTTCAGATTAGGCCATAGTGAGTTACCACAAGAAACGTTACGTGACATGCTGCTGGTGGTCGTTTGGAGTTAGATGGCACCGTGACTCTTTGTAAATCTTCGACCTTTGATTGGAAGATTTCTTTTGGAGGGGCTAATGGATGGCATATATGAAAGAATAATCAACCCATTTGCTCGCTTTCTTCCCATCTACTTTACCTGTGGGGGAGGATTTGCGTAAAGGATCGAGTCTTGTTTTCGAAGCTTGATTACTCCGGGCCAGAGGTCTATGAAAGGACTCCCTTGGGGGGATATTGCTTTCATCGGACGAAAAACACATACTCGAAGAAGGGGAGATTTCTTTTTTCCACAGACGGGAGGATTTGCACCAAGGATCGTGCATACGGTTCTCGGTATCTGTTTCTAATTTACTCTTATATCTTGTGCATCGATCAATCATGTTAAAGATTGGATCTGCATGAGGAGAAACAAATACAATGGAGCTAGGAAGTAAAAGGTTGTACGAGTAGAATAGGATATGGAATGCTAGTGAGCTCCATTCCTTTCAAAAGCATGGATACTACGGGTACCGTGAACCTCTACCCAAATTGTCCTGTCCCCGATAAGATGTATACTTGACCTCCTTTGGAATGTGCGGCACGTTCCACAGACGAGATTAAATTCCAAGTTGATATGTGTACGCATAATTAGACGATGTCGGAAGGAGCTTCTGCTCCGTTAAGCAGCTGAACTTGTAGCCAAAGATTCAGGCTTAAATAAACAACTTGATGCGTGCAGTGAGGGCCTGACAAAGAAAGAGTCGGTGACAGATAAGGGGAGCAGAGAGAGAGAGAGAGAGAGAGATTGAATTATAACATGAAATAATAAGGCATGGGGAGCAGATGAGTGCCCACTTATGTGGTTATTGTATACGGCCTTTTAGTGGATATTATTCGTCTCCTTGTCACAACGTCCTTGGTCTTTTCATATGATGCTCCCTATGACGCCAAATATGCATTCATTTGTTTTCATCAAGGTCCAATCCCCATCCCTGTTGTTCCTTTTAGTTCGGTTCCAAGCCAAAACAGCTTAAACTCATAATTTGTCCCTCTTTCTTTCCTTTTCTCACCTCACATCAATGAGCGTTTAGCGGATGCTGTTACCCTGTATGTTTAGATTCAGCTAGAATGGATTTGTCCCTATCAATTCAAAGTGACATCAAGTACCAATCAAGGATCTTAAGAAGAGCCAAGTATGTGCCGAACTTATCGCGATATATGCACGTTGGTCAACTTGAACAGTTATATGATAATACGCAATCGTCTTTCATCACGCAATCATCTTTCATCTTTCGAGACAAGATAATTATCAATAAGACACATCCACAATTATGGAATATCATTATGAGCACGTGTTGAGTATTGTATCCACCAATTTGATATGTCTTACAACACTTTGTTGGGAGTAGATTTTTTCCTCTTTTAAGATCACGTTAGCAGTGAAACGAGCGTGTTGATAACCATTCCAATTCCCCACAAGCACCGGCCGATGTCCCTGATTGGATGTGCCGGGGTCCATGCTCAACATCTAATCTAAACCCAAAATAGAACGACGAGAATCATCCTGAAAAGAAAAAAGGAAAGGAGGGCGAGTTGAAAGCTACTTTTTCCCTTACAAAAAGAAAAAACAAACGAAAGGGGTAAAAAGGCCAAAAAAGAAAAGAATATGGAATATTAACTTGGGTGATTAGCATAATGGGAAAATGGGTGGTGGTGGAATTGAAGCGGAGCATGTGAGCACACTGCCCGGGGGGCTTTTCAAAGGGGAAGGGGAAGAGAGGATCAATGAACGGTCAAAGCCTTGGGAATCCCAAAAACCCCTTTTGATTCACTGACCAATGTTGGGTGGGGGGTGGTGTCTGTGTGTGAAATACAAGGTAAAAAAGGTGGACAGTCGTCTGTTCTTTTTTAGGTTGTTGTTGTTGAATGAGATGCACTTGCATATGCCATGCGAGTCTGTGAATCGAGTTGGTGTCGGTCGCTCGCCCTTTTGCTGTCAGTTTTTAACTGAGGCGACCAACCGAGCCAAACCCGAACTCTGAGTCTTTAAAGAGTTTGTGAGTCGAGAAGCGTCTGTCCTGCGGGGTTGTCACTCCTCTTCGTTGTCAGTTTTTAACTGAGGCGACCAACCAAACCAAAACCAAACCCTGCTGCTCCTTACTTACCACACCACCCCCTTTGCCCTCTCTCTCTCTCTCTCTCTCTCTCTCTCTCTCTCTCTCTCTCTCTCAGTTCCTTCGATGCCCCATCTAATCACTTTTGGCAAGTATATTCCTCTCTTGCTCTCTAAGTTATATGTAACGCACGAGTGTTGCATGTATGCACAAGAAGTCATTTTGATGAAAATAACTATCTTTTGATATTTGGCTATAAGAATGAATTGGAAAATATTTTTCGTCATTTAGTAAAAAATGTAATTTGACTTTTTAAATAGATATATACTATCGGTTGCTAATACCTTGTGTGTGCATAGCCTAGAATTGGGTACAAGCATTAAAGTTTGAGCCTAGCCTCGATAAGGTGCTAGGGATCGAGGCGTGGACACTTGAGTTTTGAGCAAGGCTTTGATAGTCCTGAGCATGGGCACTAGGGTTGCAGGTCTAACCTTGATGATTTGGGGCACAGCATGTGTGGACTTGAGCTAGGTGTTAGGGATCCAAGCTTAGCCTTTGTGGACTCAAGCCTGGGTGCTGGGGCCGAGTTTTTGGGCCTAGCCTCAACGGACTTGGGCAAGGGTGCTAGGGCCCTAGTACAAGCACCGGGATTCCAAGCTCGTTCTCAATTGATCTAATTGTGAGTGTCAAAGATTTGGGTATTGGCACTAGGGTCACGAGCACAGCCTTGATGGACTCAAGCTTGGGCATAGGAGAATTGGTCTTGGACATCGGAGACTCAGGAGCCAACGTTGTGCACTGATGCATAATCATATTTTGAAATTATTTTCCTAAATTTAAGTATAGGTTAGGACAACATTTTCTCTTGACTCGTTCTCCTAAGCAAACCAAATGTGGGACAATGAGAAAATTATTTTTCACGAAACAAATAAAACCTTAAAGCACTTTATACATATATATGATATATGAACAACCGACCCTTAGGTCTTGAAGTGGAGATCTCGGACGCTCCAACTGTTTGCACCAACCCTGGAAATTGCAACTTATTGACATTATTCCACTTAAGATGAATAAATGCTGAGGCTATGACGAGCCTTATTAACTCCTTTGACCAATGAACAAAATATTTACTAATTAGACCGTGACATGACGAGTATTTATAAGACTCTTGTCAAAATAGAGACGGATTTAGCTCTAGACTAGCGGGGGCTCTTGCCCCACTCAATTTTTCAAAACTCATTTTCTTTTTGGGTCTCCGACAGGTTAAAGTTTTGAATTTTTGCTACATTACTCTTGGCCTTAAAAATAAGTCTTTTTGCGACTAAATTTCTCAAAATACAAAATACAGCTTAGGAAAAAGTAAATAGTATCACTTCAATTTGCCCCACAAACCGGTAAAACTAATTAAAAAAATCGAATTATGAAAAGATGGTAGTTGTTATAGACAAATAAATCTTTGTATAAAGTTAAATTCTCTCACGTGGACAATATATTAACATGGAATAATTAATTAAATTTTGCCTCCAGTAGAAAAAAACATTCTTAGTGTAATCTTGATGCCAAAAGTTGGATGCATCAAGACGGCTTGATTCTATATGCATCATGTGTATCTTTACTTACTTCGATTGCGCCTATCCCTCTTTCACAGAAATCATTGGCAAGATACGAGGGAAAAGGACAAGGAGAAAGAAATAAAAGAAAGTTCCAACATGCCTCCTCATAGGGAATTGATCCGTAGAAGACCTGGAATTTCTGTAAATGTCGAAATATATTTCAAGAATTCATGGGGCAACCCTACTGGTGTCTGGGGAATGCATTCATGCATGCACCAGCTGATAAATCCCAATATATCTACCCCCATATACGGCAGAAAAACCCGTAATTAATGGGGGTTAGTTGACTGCTGAGATCAAGGCATCCTCAAAGGATGAGATCATTCTAGGACCCATCTCAATGTACTGTCTTGTCATGTCACTTCTCAACTTTATCAGATTAAATGTCTCCTTTGGGATCTCACGGTTTTCACCATGCACAAAAACGTTTCTGGCCAGTCCTAAAGAGACTGATTTTTCTTTAAAAGAGAAGCAAAGATACAGAAGGAAAAAGAGATGAAGCAACTTCACGATCAATTGGCTTTCAGCTAACAGAAGTAGGGAGTTCATGAATGTGCAATTCCTCACGATGATTGCATTTTATAGAGCAAACATGCACGAGCTATGATGTTGTCTCGATCAACCCTTGCATTTCATCAACAAACGCAACGTTTCAAAAGGGATGAGCTGAGGAAATTTACTGTTTCTAACTTTATGAGTCGAGGCAAATTGATTTTTGTGATTAGACGTTGGACAGCGCTGTATCTTCGGCTTTGGAAAATTAAAGTGCAAAACCCTATCCTTGAGCTTTCCAAGCCTACTGATCTAAATCAATCCCAGACAAGTGAGAAGGATGTGTCTTGCTACCAGCAGGAACTCTGAGTGTTGATTAGGCTATCTGCTCATGATGCACCCAAGAGGCAATGCTGCCTTTATTTTATTAAGGAGTTAAAGATGGATGAAATTATGATTAGTTAACTTTTATTATTATTGTAGACACTGCAAACAATGAGATGATTCTCTCTACCTCTCTTCTTTCTCATCGGAATTAGATACGTGAAGATTCCGCATTTCCTCAGATTCTGTGAACTCAAGAGAGGAGACTGGAGATATTGAATTCTACCGTATGGATTGCAGGTATCACCATGTGAGCGGGAGCACAAATTAGCAATCTACTACTACCCACAATATCAAATCAACGCGGTTTGTGCCAACCAAAATCAACTACTTGTCTTGATCCAATGTGTTGTCGAATCCAATTTAATGAATATAGTAGATGTTAGTACTTTTCCTTAGGGCTGTGCTGCAATGAGTTTCACGGAATTTTAAATGGCTTACCAGAGAATTTTTGACAAGCAGGTGGGATCATAAATTTTTCCTAGAAACCCTAATTTATACCTTTCCTCTGGCCTTGCACGATGCCCCATGTTTAATCAGGATCACTTAATCAAAAACACATCTATCTAAATGAACAGAATTCTCAGTCCTTGTCCAACTGTTATTCGACATAAAGTATTCACAGAACACAGCATTTACAGAGGTGACAAAAAATGTTTGTGGAGATGACCTGATGATGAAGGCGTTTATCGAGTGATGAACAACTAGGATTGCACATGAAACCGTCATTAAGAATTGCACAAGAGATAAAACGCGGAAAGGGTTGAAATGAAATGGTTAATAATCTTATCTGCAGCATAGGAACATAGTTAATGCTGTTAAAACCTAGCGAGTAAAGAAATCTATACCAATCAGCTCTCTCGCGGATCCAAAAAAGGGAGAGAGACTGACCCAACTGTCAAAGTTAGGACAAAGGGGGTATGTGGGCATGGCTGAAATATAAGTTAATCAGAGGTCAGCAGAGAATATATATTGTAAAGCTAGGTAGAAGGCAATATTATATGATTTAACGTACAAGTGAAGTAAGGATTTGTCTAAGAGGTGCCATTAAGTGGGGACAATTGAGTTGCCTTTCGGATCTTGCGTCACCACATATTTATATCAAGCACGTCAGTTCTTGGCCATCTTGCATTAATTGTATTTCTCCTTACATTATATTTATCTTCCCCACATATTAATTACTAAAACATTTTCAACGCAAATCAACATCTTCTCAAATCTAAAATCCGATAAGATTCAGAACAACTGCATCGTCAAATATTTATATTACTAGCCCGTTTGCATCGTGATTAAGGTCTAAATCTCAATTTGAATGCCTTTTTTTAATTTTTATCGGAAACCCATTTACGAATTGTTAAAAAATACAATCCTCGCAAGGTTATTGGATAATTTAATGAGTAATAACTAAAGATCTAATCAAATAAATCGATAAAACACATAAGATTAATCTCGCTTCGGAGATCTTATCAGACGACGAAATGTGTGGCACGTATACAAGAACACATCTCGAAATATGATTAGGATGGTCGAGACTCCGCAATTAAACATTAGTTTTAACAAAATTAAAATCATTTTCCCCCCCTCTTGCCTTGGAAGGGGGAAAATCTAAGAAAAAAAAGGGGGCAAGGATTCGATGACGTGGCGGGGGTTTTGACTGGTCAGAGTGGTTGGGGCTGAGCCAGGCGTCCTGCCCCTGTCGCGAGTGCAATTCCACGTACTTCTGCCCCTGGTACACGTACGGGCTTAACCATCCGAGCCCAGCCACCACTCCGGACCCCACCTCGTCTTGTCCCCCCTCCATTGGGCGGTCCCCCGCACGCGCCGGGCCCCGCGCGTGGGAGGTCGGCAAGCGTTTCCCGCCAGTTAGACGACCCAAATCACACCTCGTGCTCCCGGTCAAACCTACGGTCTTCGCCTCGCCTTCACTCCCCTCCTCTCCTCGCTCTCGCCCCATTATAAGAAAGCAACCCCTAAAAAATAAAAGGAAAAACCAAGAAAAAAAAAAAAGTGCATTCATTTAAGAACCCGAATTAAGGGCCGAATCATGGAAGTGTCTTCAATTGAAACGTACCCTTTTTAATTTACAAAAATTCAATTTTATGACATGTCATATCAGAGCCAATCAGTACAATAAAAATTTCTAAAATTTCTTTAATTAATTACCTAGTAAGCTCTCTTTAACACTTCCACCGACCAAATATATGAGTTTTTTCACAATGCACATTACTTTCACCGTGTAATTGATATCCCAAATTCTTAACGACATTTAATACGTATCCAAAAGCCACCACCTACAATACCCTTTTAAAACATAGGCATTGTCGACTCCAATTCACATGCCAAACTATGCAAAGTTACCCGGTTACGGGCATCAGACGAGCCTCAAATAAGATCGATGGGATCCAGATGTTAAAATCATCCGTCGCGTCCGAACCGAGCGCTCTCTCGCTCGATATAAAAATCCCTCCGCGATTCCGAACCGGAGCGAGAGCATTTTTTTTTTAGTGGAGGGCTCTGCGAGTTAGGAGTACACAAGCGCCACCATCTCGCGCGCGCGCACCAACCACTCGTCGTCACGACGATCCGTGCGGCGTGAAACTGATACGCAAACCCATCCCCCCTCGTTTCGTCGCTAAGTCCCCGCGCCCGCACGACCCATCTCCACCCCCGTCTCCATCATCTCCATATCTCTCTCTCTCTCTGTGTCCCGCTTTTTGTCCATGGTGGATTCGCCCGGGAGTTGAGAAGGACGAATTTTTTTCCTTTTGCCCAGTGGATGACTGGCTGTGCTGTCGACAGGACATGATGGACGACGGCTCTCCCTCTAGCTTTCTCTGCCAGGAGAGCGAGGGCTGCTTGGGCGATCGCGGGCCCGTCGAGGAGGACGAGGAGTTCCTCGACTTGAGCGATTCTAGTGTATTAGATGACGAGCAGTGTCTGCAAGTGCTGCTCGATAGGGAGACCGGTTCTGGGTTCGAGAGAGACGGGGGTGCTCTTGATCCGGTGAAGTGGATTGACTCGGCCCGCTCCGGCGTGCTCTCGTGGGTTCTCAAAGTCGGGTTTTTCCGTCCAACCCCATCTGTCCATTTCTCTTGAAAAACTCCGCAAATTGATTGGGAATGAATGGAAATGTAGAATTGATAAGATTGATTGGTTTTATGGCTCTTTGATTCTTGCTTTCTTGCTTGGTTGTTCGAATACAGACTAGAAAAGTGTTTGGATTCCGCTTCCAGACGGCGTACCTGGCAATGACGTACTTCGATCGGTTCCTTTCTAGGCGGTGCATCGCTGTAAGTCTAGTCCGGCGTAGTTCACATACGTGGAAGTGACTTCTTTCAATGTCATGAACGATGTTTAAGGTGTTTGTGACAATGTTGTATGTTGATGTTTGATGGTGTTGTAGAGTGAGAAATCATGGGCAATTAGGTTGCTGTCTGTGGCTTGCCTCTCTCTGGCCGCGAAGATGGAGGAGGTGAGGGTTCCGCCGCTGTCAGAGTACGAGACAGAGGACTACTATTTCCAGAGCAAGGGGATTCAGAGGATGGAGCTCCTGGTGCTGAACACATTGGAGTGGAGGATGGGCTCGATCACGCCATTCGCATACCTACATCACTTCGTGGCGAGATTACACAAGGAGCCTTCGCAGAGCGCGGTCGCGTTCAAAAGCGTCGATCTCATCTTGGGCATCATGAAAGGTGAGATCTTGAATGATTTTTCAATATGTATCCGAAGAAAGTCCAATTGCCTTGCTGTTGCTGTTTTGATTGGTGAATTGAAGTTTCTGTTCCATTGCAGAGATCAACCTGGTCGATCACAGGCCGTCTTCTATAGCTGCCGCCGCCGCATTGGCCGCGTCAGATGATTCATTAACAAGAAATGCACTGGAGTGTAAATTAAGCGGCAACTGTTCTTTTCATCAGAGCCTGGACATTGTGAGTTGTGCTGAGAATATCAAGAAATCATTCAGTCATTATGTTCTATTTCCTCTCATCAATCAAAGTAGCCTGTGCCATTCCTTTTTTCTTGAAAAGTTCCAGCCTACTGATGCTTTAGATCTTTTTCTTTTACCCCTCCACAGGAAGATGTGTTCTTATGTTACAGTCAAATGAGGAGTTTGGACAAGGAGATGCTTCAACTGGCCAGGTCTTCGTACCGACCTGAGCTAACCATCGGCCATTTGAGGCCGCCAGACTTCTCTGATATTTCTTCTGTCACTTATGCTACAAGTACCAAAAGAAAGTCTCCACCTGATGATCGTGATCGAGCTCCCAGTGCTCCGGACGATAAGCGACGCTGCTAACGAAACCGTCGAGGGTGTTGATCGACGGTCGCCTCAGACTACACATCGAAAAAAGAATAACGAGAATAGAATATAATTTAGAAAGCATAAAGGGGTGCATCAAAAGCAAAGCCTTTGGGCTTCATCGAAAGCTGATTTTTCATTTTAAGGGAAAGCCACTCATACAAACACTGGGGTGGAAAAAGGTCCAGAATCTCCAGATAGAGGGAGGAGGGGTCGGGTCTTGAAAAGCTGCTCCAGAGTGGGGTCAATGTCTAATTTTCAGCTCAGTCACCTTCATTGATTTTTGATTTTTGATTTTTTTGATGATGATGTTTTTTTTTTCCTTTTCTTTCATTTTGGCCTGACCTTTCTTTTGAATTCTCATTTATTTGTTTATTTATTTATTTTGGGGGGTCTCAGACTAAGGTGTCTAGAACAAGCAGCCCTGGCTTTTGATGTGGGATTTGCTTTGTTGTTTGCTGCCCTGTGTTTTTTAGGTTTGATTTGATGCATCGAGGATTTGACGTTGGCCAACCAGCCAAAGAAGAGAGAGAAGGGAGGGGGGGTTGGGTTTGATATGTAAGGAAAAAAAAGGTGAAGTGAATGCGATTGGAATTGTTTTGAATGTTTGGGGGATGACACCCTTTCAAGGGCAGGGGCCCTTTGTCCCCTTCCTGCGGAACTTGCCTGTTCTCAAGGGATCATGATTCAATGGCAATTGTTTTGTTGATTTAAAGGGTACTTCCCATGTTGATGGTGCCTTTTTGATTGGATTCTCGTTTTCGTTGCTCAATGTGGGCTTCTTTCTGTGCTCTTTGCTTTTTACAAGACGTCTTAGAGGCTGTTTGATTGATGTCGATCAAAAGCAGCAACTTCGTGATTTCTTTTTAACGGCGTCGGCCATTCTCTTGTCTGTCGCGAAACCATACAATATGCCATCGTGGCCGGTGGACTTTCACTAGATTTGCAACTCGCTGGAATTTTTGCTCATTCATGATAGAACGGCTTGCTTAGCGTGTGTTTGGTACCGGTTTTCCATAACTTTTGGGGAGAAACTTCAGTTGAGCCTCTTTGCAACTCCAATACTAGCTTAACACAGCTGTAGCCTGTTCCTATGAAGTTTTGCTATGCTGTAATTTTTAGACCTTTTAAGCGAGAGTAGTAGCAATTTTTTCTAGATATTTGAAACAATAAAATATAATAATTACGATAATAACAATAGAAATAATACCTAATAGGACGTGAAGATGTTATAGTCATCATCATAAAGTTTACTAATAATAATAATCATAATTAATTAATTAATTTTTGTTATTTATTATTATTATTATTATTATTATTATTATTATTATTATTATTATTATTATTATTATTATTATTATATCAGTTATATGTACTTACTATTGTTTTTATCATCGTAATCATCATCATATGGCGAAAATAATTTATGACAATTATTTTATAATAAAAAAAGATATACAACAATGTTATCAATCTTTTATTTGTCATTTGGTAATTATAGCAATCTTGCAATAGTTTTTTTATCAAATGCATTAATCATTTATCACCACACCACATTTTCGAAAAATGTGTTGCCAAAATGTGTATTTGTTAGCAACACGATAGAATGCGATTACGGTACAACTATCGCTCAGCCAAACAAGTTGTCATGTCCAAAAGTTATATGATCTAGGCAAACTGTGCAACCAACAATTTCATTGTTGGTAACTCGAGCAAGTTATTAAAGTAATGTTACTAAAGGATACTACTTATATTGTAATGACATAACTTTGGGGGTGCAACTCAAAAGAAATGTTCCCAAAAAAATAAAAATGTACAGACAAAGCCCTAGATTGTCTAGCTCCTCTACAATGATTAGGACGAAATGGGAATACCCATTTCTGGTAGATTTATACAATGCAAGATGTGGTTAGTTGATTGATGGAGTGGGTTAGCAACGTTCGATTAGGGGCCAAACATGGGGGACAAGAACTGTGCAGTCAAAGACTAAACTGGCAAGACCGAGTACTCGAGGTACTTCCCTGGCGTTTTCGCTCTGAACAACTAACCTTCCCTTTCATTCACAGTTGGCAATTTGTACTAGGGGGATGCGTATCACTTGCACGCATCTTAGCTACCCTCTCTGACTTTCAGCCTTCTCTCCGGTCTTGTCGTCCATGGTTTGTCTCCGGAGCAGGTGATCCAGGGGCCATGTGGGAACAACAATCCGAGAAGCCTCCAGGAAATTTCTTCGGCTCGGGATACATTTTGTCAATGCCAACTTGTTTCACTGGAAAGGGGTACTGCAATTTGTCATGAATGAAGAAATAAATAAGCATCCGCCCATTTATTGCAGCTAGTACAGTTCTGTAGTTGCTGAATTTTCAGGATTCAAGTTTATCTGTAAATTTTTTTAGGATGATTTTGATTGACGTATCATCGCCAGCTAGTCATTTCCTGGATTACCTTAGGTTTTCTACTCTTTGATCGGTCGTGGAGAACGAAACCACCTAGAAACTTCGCAAGGAGCAAGGCATTGTAGCAGCACCTTTCCTTCAAATGAAAACTATAGATCTGCTTGTCTTCGTTATGATCTCTTCCCAACGGCCACTAGTTTCGTGCATATATCACCCACAACCTGTATGATGCGCATGTTAAGCTTCACTTACTTAATCATGGACACTTAGGACTTAGCCATTGCAAAAGCTCCTAGTCAAATTAGAGTTCTTTCCCATTGGTGAGATATAGGGTCAGCTCCCTAGTTCCGTCCCAATGTTTGTAACAGTGCACTATGTCTGTGCTTTATTATAGACAGAATGTTGCAACATTGAAGTGTGGATTGGTATGTTGTTCGACATAAATGAGAATAGAAGAGGATGATTCATATAGAGGGTCGAGTTCAGTCGCGAAAACTTAGGGTACAATACAAAAAGATACTTATTCATGAAGCAACTTGGACCCTAAACTTTGGTGGCTTCAGGAACTTTACAATACCAGGAAACAGCGAATGAAAGTAAAAATAAAGTGATTGAAACTAAGGTCCTAGATTTAGGCTGAAAGTGAGACCAAATTCATTTTTGAAAAATACACAAAGGTTAGATTCTTCTACCTACATTATGATGATCCCACAGGGATCATCTTCAAAGCAGCTGCAATTGGCATGCCCAGAAACCCAAGTAAAATGCTGACAAACCACTGCTGCAAGCTAAGAGGATAAGTGTTTGCAAATGTTCCCAGGAATTCGATCATTATGATTTGGAAGACGACAGTGCAAGTAAGCACGGCCACGAATACGTAGTTTTTCAGTATTCCCTTGAACACATTTATCTTCTCCATCTCCCTGGAGCTGATTTCATTGAAAACCTGCAGTCAACGTAATGAATTTAGTGTAAGCCCACAGTATTGGAGAAGTTGGAAGCAACCGTTAAAGAATCAAATACTAGCCCCATTCATGTCAATAAACACAATTTCCACCACCTGACTTCCCTAATAAGAAACAGTTCAAGTTGCCATGTAATGACCAGCACACTGAAAGCTCATGCAATTTGTCAAATAATGAAAAGATCGAAGAGCAAATGCCTAATTCCATTTACTGTTTGAACATGCAAAACCATGATTTATTATGACTACTGTGACTAAATTTTGCTGCAGCCACTTCTAGCATACTGTTTTTTTTCCCCTTCTATATTCCAGGTACACTGGAGTCTCTTGACTCGAAGTCAGAAGTCTGGTTGTTGAATCAAAAGATCACTTCTAATGCACCGTAAAAAAGATGCATTCTATTGTTAGAGCATCAATGCATAGCTTGGTGACTTTAAAGTTTACCTGGCAAAAGACAAACGAGTTAAAGATGATGGTGTTCAATATCAAATTAGAGTCTGGACCCGTGAGATTGAAAGCTTCTGTTCCTCTCGTTTGAAGATACCATATGATGACAAATTGATACAAGGACTGCCCCAAGATATTCCTCCACATCACATTACTGATGAAGTTCCCTTTCCTACCAACTGGTGGCCTCTTCATCAAGTCATCAGTAGGAGGTTCTGTCGCTAATGCAAGGGCTCCCAGAGTGTCCATAATCATGTTGACCCACAGAAGCTGTACCGCAGTCAAGGGAGCATTCCCTACAGATACATTATTCAATCATGAGTACGAAGGAAGAACAAAATCCCAGTATAGAAGTTACTTAAAAAAAAAAACTATCCAGGAGATTGAGAAAGTATCTAATTACCAGTGCAACATGCCGAGGAGAAGTTAACGATCAAGGCAACGACATTGACTGTCAGCTGAAACTGGACAAACTTCTGAATGTTTATATAGACAGAACGGCCCCATTTAGCCACTGTTGGAATTGTGGAGAAATTATCATCTAGGATGATCACATCAGCACTCTCCTTTGCAACCTGAGATGAGAAAAAACTTTAAATACTATACTACTTAACCTAGGTAGTAACAAGCTTGATGACAACAGGCGACTGAGACTCGATGGGTCATAATTGTACTTGGACATTTGACATCAACATAATGAAGCTGAAGCTAGAGGGGTCTGGATATACAGTTTAAGGGTCACATCGAGCCTCTGATTACAACAATTATACGGACTCTCCATCTTGCCTAGCGCAGAGCAATGAAAATAAGCAATCTGCGTTATGGACTCTCCCACCAGCTCTGCTTAAATTTTTACATAAAAATTAAAAGAAAAGCAGGCAGAAATGCAATCCTTCCTTACTGCAATAAGCATTCATCAGGTGTACAAGTTTGTGACAAATAGCAGAAAGCACAAATCCATGGGGAAGAAAGAAAAGCTTCAAGGATGCAGCCAAGAAAGTTCCAGTTAAAAGATGATCTCTGAGACACTGATATATAATTAATTATGAGGAAGAATGAGTTCCACAGTGTTATGATACACACAACTAAACAAGACAAAGAGCTCAAGAAGTTACGCTTCAAGGAGAAGGCTTCCAAACATTTAAGAGATCATAATGTACAAGTTAAGATGAAGAATATTATTTTAGGAAAAATTCCAAATGACGGCCTGAAGTGATTACATCCATTTCAAACAAAGGCCTAACTTTCCAACTGATCAAGGACATCTTAGTCATTTGCCTTTTTTTGAATTGTTCCCTCTTTTCTTTTTTCTTTTTTTTTCCTTTTCTGGTTTTTCTTTCTTCTTTACCAGTGGCCGGCCAGCCACCGGCCATGCCAAAGAGGGCTAGGTGAGGGTCACCAAGCCCTTGTCAGCCCCAGGTGAGGTGACCCTCGCCAAATCAGCCCTTACTAGCAGCCAGCAAGGGCTTGCAGGCCCTTGTCGGCCCTTCCTAGTCGCCGGTGAGGGTGGTCGAGAGGGCTGGCCGGAAAAAGAAAAAAAGAAAAGAAAAGAACAAAAAATAATTTAAAATTTAAACTGTAATCGGATGAAAACGCCCTATGATCAGTTGGAATATTTAGCCGGCCGGCAACCGACGAGGTCAAGCCCTCATTTGAAATAACCATAGCCACTGTAGACCATTATTTGAAAAACCCATGGCCACTTCAAGTCCTTAATTGATACAAGATCTACTCCACGCCCTTACTCGAGAAAATGGGGGCACTTCGGATTCTTATTTGAAATTTTCCATTATTTTATAACCGCAAGATCTTAAGCATCCCAAATTTTCTGTCAAAATCACACGCAAAGAGGGTAAAACAAGCAAAGGTACCTCAGTTCCAGCAATGCCCATTGCCAGCCCAATATCCGCTTCTTTAAGTGCCGGAGCATCATTAGTTCCATCACCTGTCACAGCAACCACTTCTCTAAAATCATTCTTCAAGTGTTTCACAAGTTTATGCTTGTCCAATGGAGAAGATCGAGCCATCACCTGCAAAGCAACAGATATCAGAACAAAAATGCATTTTGTGATTCTCGTTGTGCTTCCATATTACTCCTCCTAATATCTACTGAATAATGAAGGTCAATATGAATATGCACCTGAATTTTAGGGATGAGCTTAAGCAGTTCCTCATCACTTTTTTCACGGAACACTGGCCCCTCAATTGCTACACCATCATCAGTCAAGATCCCGCACTCTCTAGCAATTGCCTTAGCTGTGTTTATGTTGTCTCCTGTGACCATACGGACAAAAATTCCAGCAGACCTACAAATTGCAACAGACTCCTTGACACCAGGACGAACAGGATCTTTGATGCCAACAATTCCTATACAAGTGTATCCTTGGGTAGGAGTAGCATTTTGTGGAGAGAAGTCATTCCCAACGTCCATGTAAGCAAGGCATAGAGTTCGAAGAGCTTCATTAGCAAATCGTTCGATTGTTTCCTTCAGATAGTTCACTGAAGAATCATCAAGGGGAACCACATCCCCATTCGTGTCTATGACTTTGTCACATGCAGCCAAAATAATTTCAGAAGCACCTTTACAGTGAGCCCGACGACCTCCTTCAGGAAGCTCTATTACCACCCCCATTCTCTTCTTCAAAGAATTGAAAGGTTCAACCTTTACAATCGTTGATTTTTCTCTTTCTGCTTGGAAACTTCCTCCAAGCTTCAAACCAAATTCCAAAATAGCTGTTTCAGTGGGTGTTCCCAGAATTTCATATTTTTTCTCCTTGCTGTTTACAACTTCTCCCCCTGTATTAGTAAAAATGGACTGAAGTAAGATTTCCCTTGCAAAGTCAGGAATTTCAGAGCAGAGACTGCGAGCTGCCTCAGGGCTACTGACTTCCTTAGATTTCTGACAAATGCAAGCTTTCACGACAGTCATGTGGTTAGTAGTAAGTGTTCCAGTCTTGTCGCTGCATATTGTCGTGGACGATCCCATTGTTTCACAAGCAGCAAGATGGCGTACCAGTGCCTTGTCATTCATCATTTTCTTCATTGCAAAAGCAAGGCTCAACGTCACTGCTAATGGCAACCCTTCAGGAACAGCAACCACGACAATTGTAACTGCTACCGCAAGAACTCCAATATTTCCATTGCATCATCCCCAGACAAGGACCAAACTGATCCTTCTTGATACTTTCGGGTAAGCAATCCTTGGACTAACACAGCAAAGGTTATAACAGCAAAGAATAGGCCAACTTTTCCAATGAGGGTGGCCACACCGTTGAGTTTGACTTGCAGTGGGGTTTCATCATCTCCACTTTCACTTAGAGTAGCCATTAGTTTGCCCCACTGGGTTCTCATTCCAACAGCGGTCACAAGCATCTTGCATGATCCATCCTGAACTTTCGTTCCAGAGAGAAGAAAAGGATTACCATTGCTAACATGGACAGGTTCACTCTCTCCAGTTAAACTAGATTCATTTATCAAAAGGGAATACCCGGTAATAAAAAGTCCATCAGCTGGGACTTGATCCCCAATGTTAAGATGGACAATATCGCCTGCAAGAAGATCATATATAGATAGTTTTTGTCTATAACCGTTTCTGGTCACCTGAACCGAAATTTTTTTCTTCTCCGCATCCAAATCCTTAAACTGCAGAGATTGTCTATAATCACTCGTGGCAGTCACAAACACAACGAGCAGAATGCTAGCCACAATTCCAAGTCCATCGTGGGCACCCTTTGGCCAGCCTTCCATTATTATACCAACAATTAGAGAGACAGAGGCACAAACTGCAAGTATCATTAAAGTCATGTCTTGGAGAGCTTCCATGACAAAGAACCAGAATCCACGGGTCGGGCTCTCCGTAAATTTATTAATTCCAAAGATCTTTTTCCTCTTGTCCATTAAATTGTTAGAAGTAGGAATACCATCAGTAACTGATGTCGAGAGCTTGCCTACAATGCCTTCAACTCCCCCATGACTTGTTAGTTTTTTCACATCGTGGCCCTCGACAATGGATCCCAATTCTTCCGCACAAATTTGAAATCCTTCAGCCTCAACATTTTCAGGTACTTTGTAATCACTCAGTCCTGCAGGCATCCAGGCATGACTAAACATGAGAAAAATAGCAAAACAGAATAAGGAAATAAAAGGATTTACTTTTATTGAAGGATCATCACCTTGGATGAACTGAATTGCAGCCTGTGAAACTATGACAGCAACCCTAAAATTTGTCTGCAGCAATCAAAATGGAATTAGAAAGAATGAAGATGAAAATTAAGAGCATGGAACACAAAACTATTAACTAGTGCGATCACTCATGTAATCTACTCAAGAACAGGTACCAAGGAAGATAGAGCCTTAACATTCCAAAGAGCAAGTCACTCGGGATTACAATAAATAGAGGCCAAATACATTCTCTGCATGAGTTTCCAGGTACGACCTCAAGGCATTCTTCAAAAAAGTCTAAATGAATTTTGAACTACAAATCTGAAAACAGTTCATCCAATTCCCAATGAGCATTTAAAAAGGTTACTCGAGTAGTTAGCTTTCAATGTATTATTGCCAGCCCCACTTGTCATCTCTCGCATAGTTATACACTAATCAAAGCAAGCGTCCTACTAGAATGTGTTGTTTGAAAGCTGAAACTCTTGCCAATATCTATTTCAATCTTGGAAGTTATCTATATCCATTGCTCTGAGAATATGTTAGTGCAGCAAGAATGCAGGAATTTTCACAACCGATTAGGAGAACTCCTCCTAGTTTTAAAAGATAGAAATCGGAGGATAAAAGATATCATTTAGATCAAGTTTAGATAGTCACTACGCGATTTCTTCTCTTCTTTTCTCGAAATGAAGAACGTGATGAGAAAACAAACCCCGAAGAAAGCAGGGAAAGTCGAGAGACATGAAAGAAATTGACGGAAGTGGAGTGAGATGGATCCGCTAAGTATTTGACAGTTTGAACACATGTAGGAACACGACAGAGCATCCAAAAAGGAAATCTAGAACTCAGAGCACTCGACCGTAACCGATATCGTGCATAAGCTGAGAAAACTACGAGGTAGGGCAGGAAAATCAAGACAAGCTCTCGATCGTCCGTTCATCGGCTAACTCATCGCTGGTCGACAAAGCTCGTTTTCAAGATAAAGTCATATAACACAAGCCTAGCAATCGCACAGGCAAAAATATTCGCACTTCTCTCTCTCTCTCTCTCTGGTCAGTGCAAGATCTCAAGTTCCCCGGCGATAAGAGAGACGAAACAAAACAGCGGCAGACCGACCTTAAACGTGTGACGAATAGCATCGGCTTCCGATCGCTTGCTCAGATTAGCCGTAAACCGGAACCTCCGTTTCGGGTTCTTCACCAACCAACACGCCTTTCGCCACCTCTGGAGCGCCTCCTCCGACGAGTTCTTTGCCTTCACATCCCCGAAATTTTCCTTCAAGTATTTGTCCATGTCTCCTACACAAGCTGAAAAAGTTCCCAACTCCGAATCGGTGTGTATTTACAAAAGCCCTAAAACCCGACCTAATCTCCAGCGAGGTAAAAACCTCGGCAGGATCAGCGAATATTTACAGATTCTGAGGTTTCTGCAGTTACTGCCGAATCGTGCGTATTTACAGAAGACTCCGATCCGATCAGTGAATCGAGCGGGAGACTAGAGCTGACCGCGGAAGATTCAACAGGAAGAAAACTAAAGGGAAAACAACGAAGAAACGGAAGACGAAAACGGCTTCTTTATTCGATCAAAGGATCCCCTTCCTATTCCAACTCCTCCGGACTTTATAATAGAGGAAAGCAGCAGACGCAGGAGGACGACGTCCCTTTTGGATCTACAGAACGCGCAAGTTCTTTAGCAAGACAAGACAAGACGGAAGTGCGACGCCATTGACGATGATGGTGCCGGCGGGTGGGGGTGAAGGAGCGAGGAAGAAGAGGAGGAAACGGAGAGGAAGGTTTGGTCAGAATCGAAACGCTTGCTTCGACCAGAGCTGACCGTGGAAGATTCAACAGGAAGAAAACTAAAGGGAAAAGAACGAAGAAACGGAAGACGAAAACGGCTTCTTTATTCGATCAAAGGATCCCCTTCCTATACCATCTTCTCCGGACTTTATAATGAAGCAGCAGACGCGAGAGGACGTCCCGTTGGGATCTACAGAACGCTCGAAAGATCTTTAGCAAGACAAGAGAAGACGGAAGTGCGACGCCGTTGACGATGACGGTGGCCGGCGGGTGGGGGGAAGGAGCGAGGAAGAAGAGGAGGAAACGGAGAGGAATGTTCGGTCGGAATCAAAACGCTTGCTTTCGTTGACCTTCTTGTGACCGAAAGAGGATGGCTCTTTGTAGTTGCTAAGAGATATTTTCTCCTTTTCCCCCTCCTTTAATAAAAGGATTCGTTGGGGGTAGGAACGTGCAAAAGAATCGGAACCCATCTAGATAGAGCAAGTAGAGTGTGCAAAAAAATTGGGACGCGTCTAGATCACTCGGAATCGGTGGTTCTTAAAAGAATCAATCCGATTTCTAATTCAAATTATAAACCAATGAATATTAATTTTTAATATCGATTATATTATAATAATATATTTTTAATTTCGAAATTACTAATTAATAAACCTAAATTTTAGGGCTTCATCTCCTCTTACGGTTTCCATATTTTTATAAGAATTTAATAAAATGTATAAGCCACCTTTTAGCTACTCAACAAATGACTCATTTAAATGATATTTTCAGGACTCACATAGGACATTATTTTTAAGAATACGTGGAGTATCGGTGAAATTGTTTCTATAGAAAAAATTTAATAACACAAATGTTGTAAGAGATTAAGCATTATTAATTATTAGGGGATAAAGGAAAATATGATCTACATATGATAATTATCGATAATCTTAAACTTAAATAATATTTTAGATTTCAACTTAAGTGATTCAAAAATAGGAAAAAAAACCTATTTCTCTTCTTTGGTAGCGTTTTCCAATAAAATAAAGGAAAATAGTACCGTTAATTAAGCCGATTTGATTTGAAGAAAAATATTACTCGATATAAAGAGTATTCAAGTGGGTTTTTAATATTGATAAGATTGGTTTAATGGATCCACCAAAAAAACGGACCAAACCAGTAGTCCAGTTCTCGAGTGGATCTAGACAACTAATGGGTGGATCCCGATTTCAAAAAGTTGGAACCGGTCCTTATCAAACAGCTCCCGATTCTACGTCGGAACCGCCCATCCAGACTATGCATACTCCTAGTTGGGGGCTAGGTAGCACAAACACATTATTTGTACTTCTGTATCGTGTCTGAGCGTGTCAACGCGTGTCGGACACGTTGACACGCTCAGACACGATCGGACACGCGGTCGACATTTCTCAACACGCGTGTCTGGGAGAGGATGGAGGGTGGAGGCGACTCAAGCGAGGGAGGCCGAGGGAGCAGAGATGGGCCGCGAGCGACGGCAAGAGACGGCCATGAGAGAGCTGAACAGAGAGAAAGAAGAGAGAGAAAGCCATGTAACGGACCACCGCAATAGCAAGTGATGGTGAGAGAGAGCATAAACTGAGGCGAGGGCTGTCACTGTTGCGATGGATCGGCGATGAGGAGGAGGAAGGTGGTCGTGCGACGAGGAGGAGGAGGGGAAGGATCGAGAGAAAGAGGAAGAGGAGAGGAAAGGGAGAGGGTCGTGCGGCCAGTCGTGAGAAGGATGAGGAAAAGGAGGGTGGCTAGGGCTTTTCTGAGGGAACTAAAAGTAATAAAAAAAGGGACTGATGCGTGACTTTTAAATTTGGGGTGAGGGGAATTGACAGGCTGTCTGTCAGGTGGTGGGGAGGGAAAAAAAAAAAAAAGTTTTGGGGTGGAGGGAAAGGATGACGGAAAGGGGTGGATCTTTGGGGATTTTTTTTTAATTAAAAAATAAATAAATGAAATTAAAAATGATTTCGAAAAATAAAAATATTAAATTTTGAATAATAATAAATTTTGATCATTATAGAAAATTATAGATTTATTTAAATAAATTGATTATAATTCTTGTTAGTCATTAATTTCATCATTAACTTTTGTTAAAGTTAAAAACATATTTCGCATTAATTATGAATATATTTTTCGAATTTATAATGAATTAATTTATTAATATTATTAGTATAAATTTATTATAGGCTCTTTTTTAATTAATTATTTATTTATGAATTTAAATCAAATTAAATAAAAAAAAAATTATTTAATAAATAATGTGTCGTAACGTGTTAAAATATTTTTATTTTTATTTTTTAAAAATGTCGCGTGGCGGAGTAAACCATGGGGTGGACCGACTGGGCCACCACCACGCACCCCCACAGGTGAATCGCGCGTTTTTGCATTGAAGCAACACGGATGCGGAGTCTCCCTTGCGGATGGGGTACCAAGCCTTAACCATCGTGGCCACCGCGGGCGGTGGTGGAATTCTCTATTTTTTATAAATGATGTATCGACGTGTTATGTCGTGTCGTGTCACGTATTTGTGTTGCATGTTGGTGCTACCTAGGTTGGGGGGTTATTTAAAAATTCAAACTCCCCAAATGGGAAAGTTTTGGGATGCTTTCATTATTGATGTAAATGGCTAGAGTAATCACATACCGTCGAGTTTTAATTTATTTAATATAATCATTTAATTTTATCTTAAAGTGATTGATATATATTCAATTAATATATAAAAATGAGCAATGCCGTCCTTTCATTAATTTAGATTCGTGGACAATATTGAATATTGTTATACAGTTTGGTAATTAAATTGAACATGTACCAAAAGTTCATGAGCTACATTTAATAATTTAAAAGTTTAATGACGATATTACACATCGAATTAAAGTTCATAACTCACATCACACATTGTGATGAAAAATCGTTGATCATCTATATCATTTTTCCTTCTTGATTGAATCATGCTAACTTAGACTGTTAGGTGAAAATGTGCAATTAATATTTGTAATTCCAAAAAAATTAAAAAAGATTCGAGTAAATTTGAACTCTCCAATAAGAATCACATGAAAGAGTAGTAATCATACTCTATCAATTATATATGTGCCAATCTATGTTTTGTTTGTGTTCTATGAATAAAGTTTTCACTTTTTAGATTAGTTACGAACCTAGTAAATAACAAAATAGTTTTATCAATTCGATATATATATATATATACATGAAAAGAATCATCGACATGGATACTTGAGCTTAATTAATTAAGAAAGTTAAGCACGGGAGTTAGGAGTAAGACTTTGGCATTGTTCATGAGGTTCGACGATTTTGAATCAAATTCATCAACATAGATACTTAAGCATGAATTTATTTGTTAACAAAGATAAGCACGGAAGTTAGGAGCTAGACATTGGCTGCGTTTGGAATTGGCCTTGCAAAGGGGCTTTGAGCCTCTAAAGATACTTAGGCCAAAGTTTGAGTGTTTGGGAACCACTTTGCAATTCCCATTAGGCCAAAGTTGGCCTTCTGAAGGCTGAAAGCCCAAGGCAGGTGCAAGGATGCCTTGGGCTTTCAGCTTTCTCGGCATACAAGTTACACTGTTCATCGTTTTATTTTTTTTCAAAACCATCATATTCTACTGTTCATCGTCTTCTCTACTGAAGGATTTGTTGCTCGAAGCTCCGCCGACGGCTCGGCATGGTCGCGGTGGCCCCGGAGACCGTCGCCGGGGAAGGGTGCGACCGTCGCCGGGGAGTGGTGTGTGCCTGGGGCGCGGCGATCGCCGTGGGTCGCGGCGGGGTCGCGCGGGATTGGGGGCGACAAGGTCGAGCGGGAGGTCCCGCGACCTTGCCGACCCAGATCCGAGGACGGCGAGGTCGCGCGACCCCTCCGCGACCCAGATCCGGGAGCAACGAGGTCCTCCCGCGACCTCACCGCCCCAGATCTGGGTCGCGGCGGTCGCCGGAGGTCGCGCGACCTCGCCGCGACCCAGATCCAGGGGCGGCGAGGCGAGGTCGCGGGACCTTGCCGCCCTAGATATGGGTCGCGGCAGGGTCGCCCGACGTCCGGTAGCCTCCCGCCGAGGTCGCGGGACCTCGCAGCCCCAGATTTGGGTCGCGGAGTGGTCGCCCGACGTCCGGCAGCCTCCCGACGTCCGGCAGCCTCCCGCTGAGGTCGCACGACCTCGCCGCCCCAGATCTGGGTCGCGGCGGGTCGCCCGACGTCTAGCTTGCCTCGCCGGGGGTCGCCCGACGTCCGGCACCCTCGCGGGGGTTCGCCGACGTCGGCTTCCCTCGCGGGGTCGCCGACGTCCGGCAGCCCGCCGGGTTCGCCGACGTCCGCAACCCTCGCCGGGGTCTCCCGCCTTTGCCCTTACCAGTTAATTTTTTATATTTTTTTTATAATTTATTTTATCACAAAAGTCCTTTGTAAGTATAATTTTTCCGAACATCATTTTGCTCAAAAATACTTCACAATGGACTTTTAAATTGTAATTTACTAAACACAATTTGCATTCTGAAAAGTCCTCTTAACCTAAAGTCTTTTGCATTTTCCTAATGGCTTTTTCCAAAAGTCTAACCAAACGCAACCATTGTTCAAAAGATTCGATGATTTTGAATATCTAATTTTTGTCTTTATCGGTCTTTTCAATCACATTTCGCGGTTGCCTATAAGCAAGAGCACTGCCACTTATTAATTCGCACGTCACTGTCCACACACCTTCCTACTTTTTACAGCATCATTAAAGCGAGGAAAGATGCTTTTAACCAAGGAACAAAGTCTGAAAGATGCCCCGCCCTGATGTAGGTTCGTGTAGTAACGATGGTTGATAATTTTGTCCTAACCATGGTCTACCTAATATGTTAATATACAACAAATATAAACTCTTTCTTGAGGTTTATCCATTAATAGCAACATATAGTTATGTGAAAATTGATCAAAAATCTATTTCTTAAGTCACTTATTGAACATTAGTGGCCACCATTTCAATGGGAAAATGGAAGTTGGGGAGTTCGAATTTTCACTTTCCAAAGGGTTGGAGTAGGGACGATATAGTTTTAGATGTGGGTTTCGACTCTTACGCCCTACAAGGAAGTAAGACAAAAGTTTAAGAGTAAGAATTAAAATAGCAAGAGAGTAGGACCAATAAAAAAAATCACTTATTGACTAAATTGATCATAAATTGATTTAAATCATAATATGTTGTATTAAATGGATCATAAATAGATTTATGATTGTGTTAGATCTATCCTAATTTCATGACTCTCTCTTCATTTTCTCTCATGCTTACTCACTCTACATTATTATTTGAGTTTGGATATGAGTTTTCATATTTTGGGTCAAGTAAGAAATTATTTCAACAATTGAGTTAGATCACATATAGGTCGAGTATGGATTGGATATAAATCGAATCAAATCTGGTATGAGTCGTCAAATTTGTATAAGATAGAAAATGAGTCAAAATGTGTTAGATTAATCTAAGTCGGGCTATGTCCAACGTGACTAAATTTGAACTTGACTATTTGCCAATTCGATGAGATTAGGGATCCGCATGATAAAATTTCTAGAATAAAAATTGATTTCTTAATTTTTATTTTAGAAATTGAGAAGCTAAAAAAAAAAATTTAATTTTTTTTTTCAAATTTATTTTGGAATAGAAATCTGTTTTAAAAATAAAGAAATCAAATTACGTTACCAAACAGATTGCTCCAAACCTGTTCTAAAAAACGAGAGAAATAGAGAAATAAAAAAATAGAAATTTTATCACGCGCAACTCAGATCTCCGTGCATAGGAATAACTATCTTGCAATCACCTTCGACCAGAATTTGGGTCTACTTCAATCCATATTACCAGTACTTTTCCGGACGAACCTGTAAAATTCAGGGAAAAGGAACTCTATCTCGCAACGTCACTTGCAACTCCATTTCCTCGGGGGAACCGTCCATACAGGGGCGAGGCGCAGTTCCTTGACCGGTCTCTCTCCCTTTCTCTGCTCTTCCTTGATTTTGAATGGAAAAGAGAGGGAGGACCGTAAAAAGCCAAAACTCAAAAAAGTAACAGTGCCCCATCTCTCTCTCTCTCTCTCTTCTTTTATTCTCTTTGGGTTCCGTAAGGGAAAGTCGTACGAACGCGGTGAGAGAACACGAAAACGAAAACGCGTTTTTGGTCAGTTAGCGCGTGGAGAGTGAGGGAGGAGAGAGAGAGAGAGAGAGACGCGTTACGTGATAGGTCAAGAAGGACTGCTGGGGCGGAGAAGTCGACGTAAGACAGCGTGCCACGTGGCTTATTCCTCCGGGTCCTCTCGAAAGGACGACCGGGGGTGGGGGCTGCTTTTTTTTTTTTTTTTTGGCGGAAAAAGTGCCGTCCGCGGGGTAAGTGGTGGGTACCACGTTCCTCTAGTGCGCGGGATCCCGCGTTTGTGGCACTTTGCAATTGCTCCCTCCAATATATTATATATTTTTTGGACTTTACTAACACGACAGTATTAACTTGTTCAAAAAGAAAAAAAAACACGACATTATTAAATTATTATTAAAGTAGAACATATTATGAGTCATAAATTTCTTTAAGGAGTGGACGCAACAGTTTCCAATTATTTATTTTTCATTTTGTTGTGGGCCAAAATAGGTTATCATTCTTATGATAAATTAAAGACAATTATATAAGTATTTCTCTTTTTTTCTATTTCATTTTGTTGATGCGTCACATGGAAGCATTGTTAAATAAGCAAACATAGAATGTAATATTATTCCATACATCCCATCCAACTCAAAAGAGATGAGAAATCCTATTTATAGGCTATTAGGGATGTTATATAAAGTAGCGACATATAAATTACAAAAGGGAAATATACAAATCTCCTATATATATCTAACTTAACCTAAACCCAGTGTGATTTTGAGGAGGTCAAACTCGAATGTGCATAAAAGATATAGAAAATGTCCAAGTGGATTTGGCTCAATAAAAATATCAACAGTCGGTTCAACAAGTGAAGTGATATAAGTCGAACAATACCAAGAGAAACAAAACATTGGATGAGATAATGGTCTATTTTAATGTGTTGGGTGCATTCATGGTAAACATCATATTTCGACCCTCGAGATGAATGATTGCTCCTCTATGATGATGCTCTCACATGTCTTCTAGTAATAATAACAACCATACTAATTATGATGTAGTATCAGCATGAGCTCAATATTTCGCTTTTGCACTAAATTGAGCAATAACGGTTTGTTTCTTGCTACGCCGTGTGATAAGTGATATGCCTAAAAAATAAAAAGAGTAGCTCATAGTAGAGTGATGGCATGGAGAGTTGTCAATCTAGTCAATATTAGAATAAGTTGTTAATTGCAAGGTAGAATGAGCAAAAAAGTGAAAGCCATGAAATAACATGCTCTTGATGTGAAGAATTTGTAGGACTACAGCAAAATTAGTTGTGCAGGGTGCGGTCATACGCTAACTAATAATATGAACAGTATGTTAAAATATTTAATATATTTTATTTATGATTCCAATATTATAATCCCAATAAATTCCCAATAAATTCCCTATATTAATTCCAATTATTGCCCAATTTATTACCCACGTGTATTAAGTGATATTGTCCGTTATTACATTGCCATAATGGTCTTGATGGTAGACCGTAACGTGTAACGGAATAAAATGGTCAGGTCGTCTGTTTCAAACCCTAACGATACGTAAAAACACACACCATCAAGTTTTGGAAGGGTATTGAGCAGTAGAACAGGACGCGCGTTTGTGTTTTGAATTTTGCAGATTGCTCGTGCTGTGTGCATCCATCAAAGATCTTGAGGTTTTCTACTAAGATTTCATCAATGGCTGGAGGTATGTTAATATTTATGTTTCCGCTATTCGATCCCGAATTTTGTATGAATTTACTTGTGATGAACAAAATCGGGATCTCCAAGTTTCTTTATGAAAATTCCTCTAACAGTTGGTATCAGAGCCATTATTTCAATCTCTGCCTTGGTGAAATCTTTGGAATTTATTTTATTGAATTATATGTGGATAAATTTCGGATTTGTATATGGCTTGGATCGGAATTGAGAATTCCGACCAAATTCGGGCTACCCACCATGAGATAATGGATCTGAATGATCACGCCGCCATTAGGAAAAGAAATCCATAAATTTTTCGACATATTACTGATCGTCGAAGGTTAATCGAGCGGTGAATTTTTGTGGTTAGGGTTTGATAGGGCAGACTGTTTCTTTGGCTTAATTCTGGTCCATATATGGTCGTTTTTGCTGGATCTTGAATCTATTTGTTCGTTCCGGCGTTCTCTTCGAAACCCATCAACCAATTTGGTCGGACATGGGCTGTGGGAGGAGACCCAGACGGCGGAACAGAGGCGGTCGCGGCGGAAGAAGCGGCGGAAGAGAGCCCGAAAGAAGACCTCGGGCGCGTGCGTCGCACGCGTCCGAGCGCAGCAGCAGGCGCGTGCGTTGCACGCGCCCGAGCGCTGCAGCGGGCGCGTGCGTTGCACGCGCCCGAAGGGCTGCAGCGGGCGCGTACGTTGCACGCGCCCGAGAGGCTGAAGCGGGCGCGTGCGTTGCACGCGCCCGAATGGGAAAAGCACGCGTGCGTTGCACGCGTGCCTGTGGTTTCTCATTTTTGCCCCTCCGCTTTAGGAAAATTGCGATTCTGCCCTTGCCCGTAAAATTCTCATTTTTGCCCATCCGCTTTATAAAAAACTGCGATTCTGCCCTTGCCCGCACAAAATTCCGATTTTGCCCCACTGGGTGTGTAAACTTACGATTCTGCCCTTTTTGGCGTGAAATTCCTGTTTTACCCCTTAAAAGTAAAATTACAATTCTGGCCTTGCGTGCAAAATTACAGTTTTACTCCTTTTGCACGTGATTTTACTGTTCTACCCTAAGGTGCATTTCTATGAAGAAAATTAAATGTCTTGTGATCCGTATATATTTAATTAATTAAGGATTAGCCACAGCATCTTTGATTATATTAAATTATATACATTAAGAGCTTTTGGATCACATATGGTTAAAGACAATAATTGTAATTATTCATATTAATATTATGAATTTTATCCCACAGAATTTTCAATATATTAATATGATTAATTAGGATGAAATATTATTTTATCTTTCTTAATTTACCCACAGGGATTAAGAAAGGGAATATAATTTGATAGTTTCATCATGAAGTAATTATGAATCAATTTAAATTAAAAACTTAACCCACGTAGTTTTTGATGTTATGTGATTCATATTTTAAAAAAAAAAAAAAAAAAAAAAAAAAAAAACATGTTTTACATTGGTAAAATATGATTTAAGTTTATTTGCCTCAAATATATTGATACATAAGTTTCCTTTGATTATAATGCGGTTTACCACCTACGATTAGCTCTGGTATCATTGTTCCCGAGCTAAATGGAAATAACTTTAAAGAATGGAGAGAATTAGTTCTTCTTCAATTGGGGTGCATGGATCTTGATTATGCTCTTAGGTCAGACGAACCACCTGAACCTACTGAGAGTAGTACTCATGCTGAGCATACTCATTATGCTCAATGGGAGCGGTCCAACCGTCTCAGTGTGATGTACATAAAGACAAAGCTCTCTGCTAGCATTCGTGGTTCAGTCATTCAGCATAATAATGCCAAGGAATTGCTGAAGGCTATTGATGCTCAATTTGAGTCTTCAGAGAAGGCGCATGCCATGACCCTAATTATGAAGTTCTCATCATTGAAGCTTACCAGTGTAAGAGGTGTGCGTGAGCACATCATGAAGATGAGGGACATTGCTTTCGCTCACCAAGAATCTTGAGGTTGGGATATCGAATCCTTTCTTGTATACTATATCCTAAACTCTCCCACAAAAATATGCCCCTTTCAAGATCTCTTACAACACACATAACACTAAATGGTCGATTAATGAACTCATGACCATGTGTGTTCAAGAGAAAGAGAGGCTACTAATGGAGAAATGTGAAAGTGTTCATATGGCAACACAGAATAAGTATAAAGGGCAAGGCAAGCAGAAGGGAAAAGGTAAGATGCCTCTACCTCCCTAAGCCGGCATTAAGAATGAATTCAAGTGCTTCTTCCGTAAAAAGAAGAGGCACATGAAAAAGGATTGCGTCAAATTTAAGGCTTGACTCAAAAAGAAAGGTAACCAACTCGTATGTGTTTGTTATGAAACTAATATTTTTAATGTGAATCACAACACTTGGCCGATTAATTCTGGTTCTACAATCCACATTTCGAATTCCTTACAAGGTTTTCAGAACCAGCGGAAACCAGTGGGAAGTGAATAAGGCATCTATTCGGGAAACAAGATTCGCTCGCGTGTGGAAGCTATTGGGACATGCGAGATTAGTTCTCGTAGTGGTTTTGTTTTAATTTTGGAAAAGACCTTTTATATTCCTAGTTTTTCTAGGAATTTAATTTCAGTTTCAAGACTTGTACCTTTGGGATACTCCTTTGAATTTTCAGATTTAACATTCAATTTATCGTATAAATCTGAAATTGTTGGGAGTGGTATTTTGTCTGACGGTCTCTTTCGAATTAATTTACAAGACAATACCGTTAATAATGCGATGCACGTTCATGATAATGCTGGGATAAAACGATGTGTTGTGAATGAAAATTCCTCTATGTTGTGGCACCGGAGGTTGGGACATATCTCCATGGATAGAATTAAGAGACTAGTAAATGATGGAGTACTTAATACTCTAGATTTTATCGATTATGACACTTGTGTGGACTGTATAAAGGGAAAACAGACCAACAAGTCAAAGAAAGGTGCTAAGAGGAGTACGTAAACATTAGAAATCATACATACAGATATTTGTAGTCTAGATATAGACTCAAATGGTCGAGATACTTCATTTCTTTCATAGACGATTATTCACGATTCATGTATCTCTACTTGCTCCGTAATAAGCATGAAGCATTGGATGCCTTTAAGGTATTTAAAACCGAAGTAGAGAAACAATGCGACAAGCAAATTAAGATCGTGAGATCGGATAGAGGTGGAGAATACTATGGTAGATACACCGAAGATGGACAAGCACCTGGTCCATTTGCGAAGTTTCTTGAAGAGCATGGGATTATTGCCCAATACACTATGCCTGGTTCACCGGACCAAAATGGTGTTGCGTAAAGAAGAAACCGAACATTATTGGACATGGTGCGGAGTATGCTTAGCAACTCTAAACTTCCTAAGTTTTTATGGACTGAGGCTCTTAAAACGGCTGTGTACATATTAAACCGAGTTCCGACCAAGGTTGTTCCAAGGACGCCTTTTGAATTATTCAAAGGTTGGAAACCGAGTTTGCGACATGTACGTGTTTGGGGATGCCCATCTGAGGTAAGAGTCTACAATCCACAAGAAAAGAAGTTAGATCCAAGGACTATAAGTGGGTATTTCGTTGGATATGCCGAAAAGTCCAAAGGATACAGATTTTATTGTCCATCTCACACCACTAGGTTTGTGGAATCAAGAAATGCTAAATTTCTTGAAAATGATCGATTAGTGGGAGCGATCAATTCAAGGACTTTGTTCCCGAAGAAGATCATTCAGATACTCAACCTTCCACCTCAGATACTGAATTGGTTGTTGCTTACAGCGCCCCTTCAGTTCAACCGGTCGCTGAGCAACCAATCATTGAAGATCCACAACATGCTGAAATTGATCCGGTAGACCAAACTGTTCAGCAATTACCAGATGCTGTTGAACTTCCAATTAGAACAAAGATACTCCTCAGGAGAATATTGATGCGACATTAAGAAGGTCTACTAGAATGAAGAAATCAGCGATTCCTAATGACTACATTGTGTATCTACAAGAATCTGACTATAATGTTGGAGCTGAAAGTGATCCTGAGTCGTTTTCACAAGCCATGAGTTGTGATAAATCTAATTTATGGTACAATGCCATGAAGGAAGAGATGAATTCTATGGCATCAAACGAAGTCTCGGGATTTAGTTGAGTTGCCCGATGGTGCAAAGGCCATTGGTTGTAAATGGGTCTTCAAAACTAAGAAGGATTCATCGAGCAATATAGAGAGATACAAAGCCGACTCGTTGCCAAGGGATTTACTCAAAAGGAGGGAATCGATTATACGGAGACGTTTTCTCCGTATCTAA
Source organism: Eucalyptus victrix (assembly GCA_016097545.1). Lineage (NCBI taxonomy): Eukaryota > Viridiplantae > Streptophyta > Magnoliopsida > Myrtales > Myrtaceae > Eucalyptus > Eucalyptus victrix. The sequence continues at coordinate 2,958,644 of CM027840.1, read as the reverse complement.
GAAAGATTCTCTTCGTACTATTTTGGCATTGGTTGCTCATTTCGATATGGAGTTACATCAAATGGATGTGAAAACGGCGTTCCTCAATGGAAAATTAGAAGAAGTGGTTTATATGAAACAACCAGAAGGATTCTTCTCTAATGCTGGTGAGCATTTGGTATGCAAGCTTAAAAGGTCTCTATATGGCTTGAAACAAGCATCCCGCCAATGGTACTTAAGATTCCATGAGGTCATCTCTTCATTCGGTTTTAAAGAGAATATCATGGATCAATGTATATACCGAAGGTTAGTGGGAGCAAAATTTGTTTCCTTGTGCTATATGTAGATGATATTTTACTTGCAACCAATGACAAGGGGTTGTTATATGAAGTGAAACAATTTCTCTCTAAGAGTTTTGATATGAAAGATATGGGTGAAGCATCTTATGTCATTGGCATTAAGATCCACGAGAGATAGACCTCGAGGTATATTAGGACTATCTCAAGAAACCTATATCAATAAGGTCTTAGAGAGGTTTCGGATGAAAGATTGTTCACCAAGTATAGCACCCATAGTGAAGGGTGATAGGTTTAATTTAAACCAATGCCCGAAGAATGATTTTGAAAGGGAACAAATGAAGAACATCCCATATGCTTCTGCTGTTGGAAGCTTGATGTATGCTCAGGTTTGCACTCGACCTGACATAGCCTTTGCTGTGGGAATGTTGGGAAGATACCAAAGTAATCCAGGTATGGACCACTGGAGAGCTGCAAAGAAGGTGATGAGGTATCTTCAAGGAACAAAGGGACACATGCTTATGTACAGACGGACGGACAACTTGGAGGTAGTTGCTTACTCGGACTCAGACTTTGCTGGCTGCATTGATTCCCGAAAATCAACATCGGGATATATTTTTATGTTCGCCGGCGGAGCTGTATCCTGGAGGAGTGCAAAACAAACCTTGGTTGCCACTTCCACTATGGAGGCAGAGTTCGTTTCCTGTTTTGAGGCAACCTCACATGGTGTGTGGTTGAAAGGTTTCATATCGGGGCTTAGAGTTATGGATTCCATTGCTAGGCCATTAAGAATATTTTGTGACAATTCAGCTGCAGTTTTTATGGCTAAGAACCACAAAAGTGGTAGTCGAAGCAAGCACATCGACATCAAGTATTTAGCCATCAGAGAACGTGTTAAAGAGAAGAAAGTGGTCATAGAACACATAAGCACTGAATTGATGATGGCTGATTCTTTAACTAAAGGCATGCCGCCAATGAGTTATAAGGATCATGTTTCTAGAATGGGCATTGGTCCAATTATGTAAAATTTTCTTTATATGGAAGAATTTATGAGACTTTTATTCATTGATGATGTTTTTCTCAATACAAGTTGTATACATTCAGTTATTATGAGAAAAATAATTACGTTTGACCTGGAGTAAACATAAGGTTTATTCATTAAGTTATTTGATCACATATGGACTGATGAAATACATTGTGATACACGGAAGACAATACTCGCTTTAAGAGGACTCATCGCCGTGATTCATGTGTTTTATTTCGGTATGGAGTTTTGTGGGTTTGGGTTAATAACTTATTTGAAGGAATATTGGGATCAAGTGGGAGAATGTTAAAATATTTAATATATTTTATTTATGATTCCAATATTATAATCCCAATAAATTCCCAATAAATTCCCTATATTAATTCCAATTATTGCCCAATTTATTACCCACGTGTATTAAGTGATATTGTCCGTTATTACATTGCCATAATGGTCTTGATGGTAGACCGGTAACGTAACCAACGGAATAAAATGGTCAGGTCGTCTGTTTCAAACCCTAACGATACGAAAAACACACACCATCAAGTTTTGGAAGGGTATTGAGCGTAGAACAGGACGCGCGTTTGTGTTTTGAATTTTGCAGATTGCTCGTGCTGTGTGCATCCATCAAAGATCTTGAGGTTTTCTACTAAGATTTCATCAATGGCTGGAGGTATGTTAATATTTATGTTTCCGCTATTCGATCCCGAATTTTGTATGAATTTACTTGTGATGAACAAAATCGGGATCTCCAAGTTTCTTTATGAAAATTCCTCTAACACAGTATGGGCAATATTGGATTGAGTAATAGTGATATATAAAAATTGTCAATGAATTGTTGATATAGTGCAGGATTCGAAAGGTGAGTTCTATATTTGGCATAAAATGTGGCATTGGTCTCGGTAGAATTTACAGTAGCCTTGTTTTTAGTGAGTTCGACTTGATAAATAAGATTAGTTACATATCTTGCTTTTGGAAGATAAAAACAAGAACTTGAATTAGCCTCCAAGCCTAAAAAGTAGCCGAATTGCATAAGATCATTCATTTCAAACTGTTGACAAAGATATTGTTTGAGTTTTGAAATGTCGATATGAACATTGCTCGTAATAACCATGTCATCTACATATAAGAGCATCATAACATACCCAACAAATGTTTGCTAGACAAAAAGAGCATGGTCACAGAGATTGGATTCGAAGTTAAGAAATTTCATGATTGAGCTAAGCTTAGAATACCATGCATAAGAAGCTTGTTTTAGGTCATATAATGCTAGATGTAATCGACGCACTTTATTGGAATAATGAGCATGTCCAAGAGGAGGCCCCATATAAACTTCTTCGACGAGATCGCCATTTTCGCCATTTTGGAATTCATTTTTAACATTCACCTAGAACAAGACTAAAGCTTAGCCATGACAACAAAAATACAAAAGCTAACAGAAGTAAGGCGTGCAATATGAGCAAAAGCCTCTTTATAGTCAACTTCGTATTTCCAAGTAAAGCCATTCCCCACTTGCCGAGCTTTGTGATAGTCCATATTACTATTTGCCTTTGTTTTAATCTTATTCTAATTTACAACCTACAATGGAATTAGGAGGCCAATCAACCGAGTCCCATGTATGAGATAAGCCTATGGCCTCCAACTCATATGCTATTGTTTGCTGCCAAAGAAAATCAACATTAACTTCTCTACTTGTGCAATTTTATTAGAAAGAGAAGCAACGACAGATGGAAGTACACGTGAACCTCGACTTCGAGGTAGATGGTTTTGTTAGGCAGGTTGCTTAGGTCATAGTCGATAGCAATGGGATGCTGCCACTTCGGCAAAAATGCTTGCAAATTTCTTAGTAATGAGTCTGAAAGCACCAAGGACCACCCAAAAACATGTTAAACGGTTTGAAAATATCCATGGAATTTGGACAAAAACAACAAAAGAAAGAAATGAGAATCTGATGCGATAAAGATAGAAGAAATCTACCGGGACCCAAAGAAGAAAATTCGGTTAGAGATTTAACACGGGTTTAACGGGGGCAAGGAGTCGAACCCAATTCCGAGATTTAACACGGGTTTAACGTGGGCAAGGAGTCGAACCCAATTCCTAAGGCTCGAAAACTATTACTGCAACATTGCACCTGTATTTTCCCCGTACCTAGACACGTTGATTTCGTGTCCATGTGGGCCGGCAAATAGATGCATCACCTTCACGCTTACGTCCACGCAGTTTCGGTTTCATTTCAAATAATTTTCCTTTTCGGCGACAAACGAAAAGAAACAACTCGAGTATTGGCTTTGACATATTCAAACAATCGGTAGCACACGCGCCAGCTCCATCTGCGGCCATGGAGGTCGTGACCTCAGCCAATTCGCTCCCACGGAGGTCATGGCCTCCATTGTCGACCTCGATCAAGTTTGAGGGAGAAGGAGAGAGATGTGCAGCGACGAGCACAGATCGTGCCTCGGGTTCTGCGACGTCGAGCGGGAGTGGCGGCAGAGCCATGGTGGTGGGGCGGTGCGGCAAAGAGGGAAATCCCAATAAAGAAAACACAAATCCTTTGGAATCCCCCATTCCGACGTGCAGGAGCCACCTTTCGTTAGATCAGATTCAAAGAAGTGAACTCATTTCAGATTCAAGGAGGGGAGAGAACAACGAAGGGGAGCAACAAGGGTTAAAATAACAGAAGTGGCAGTGATAATGATCATTATATATTTTAGAACACTTTGCTCGAGCAAACGCGTGGGAGGCAGTAGGTGCACGACCGCACGTGATCCCACTTCAAACCCCCAAAAATATATCGTCTCGGAAGTAGAGAAGAAGCACTAAAGATAACGTTTATTGCCCCACCCACCCAGAAGCATCTCCAATCAATTATTTTATCATGGTTGCGTTTTGTATTTTGTACATGGGCTCGCGTTATGGCGGTCCTGAAACGTGCTCTGGGCTTGGCCTTGTCATCATTCATGTTGATCGTTTTTGTCAAAATGGCTTCTTTACAATCACTAGAAACCATTTTCATCCTCCACGAGTACCGGGTCGATGGATAGCTTGATTTTTTCTTCTTCCTTACTCTTTCATTTCGCTGCCCGTCACTTTTGCTGAATTCAAGTGCATCTGCCATTTCGGTTATGGCCCAAATGAAAGCTGATGCGTCTGTGTCAGTTTTCTCCCGGATGGGCTCTCTCTCTTCCGGCTCTTCTTACAACATCCCATCTTAGGAGAGCATAACTACGAAAACGTCTTTGTGTTTGGGTGTTTGCTTTCCCATCAAGCTGTTTTTGGGGTTAGGCAAGAGAAATCAACTCTCGCTTATCTTTGCTGCATGGACAGGACCGCCGCGATGTGATGACAACTTCGTGGATGATCTTTTCTTAGAAATCTCATTTGATTCGGAACATCTCTAGATGGGAAAAGTGCCAAAAAAGTCCTAAACCTTTTGGCTTTGTGCCGATTTAGTTCTAAACCTTTTTTTGGTGCCGATTCAGTCTTAAACCTTTTTAAGTCGTGTCAATTCAGTCATTTCTGGCCAATTTTGGTTGGATTTTGCTGATTGGATGCCGGCCGATTGACGTGACCTGATCGGCACTGACGTTGACAACTTGTAATAATATTTTAATATTTTAATATTTTAATATTTTTGTCTTTTTCCTCCAGCCGGTCACCGAGGTCCGACGACCGGCCAGAGGCGACCACCGACGAGGGTGAGGCCGACCTCGCTAGATCAGGCCATGGGCGAGCCTCGCCCTCGCCGAATTTGGTGAGGCGAGCCTCATTGGCCCTCGACCTCGCTAGATCCAGTGAGGGTGAGCCTCGCTTGACCTTGCCAGATTAGGCCATGGTCCGGCGAGGCTCACCCTTGCCAGATTCAGCGAGGTCGGCCTTGCCCTCGCCGGCGGACCTCGGCGACCGGTGGGAGGAAAAAGACAAAAAAAAAAAATTAAAAGTTGTCCACATTAGCGCCGATCAAGTTACGTCAGCCGGCCGGTGTCCAATCATCAAAATTCGGCCAAAATTGGGCAAAAAGGATTGAATCGGCACAACTTAAAAATGTTTAGGACTGAATTAGCACCAAAAAAAGGTTTAGGACTAAATCGGCATAAAGTCAAAAGGTTTAGGACTTTTTTGGCACTTTTTTCCTTTCTAGACTTATAAGATCTCTATATCCTTCCCATCGTTAGTATGATTGTATAACCAGCTCCTCCTTGCCCTAGTTTTGGGTAGTGGCAGGAGAGAGACAAATAACAAGGGATATAATCTTCAGTGAATGTGCTTTGTGCCATACTTTAGATCCAACGGCTCATTGGATTAATCTAGCTGGAATAATTAGAATCCAGCGTTATATAAGGAAATGCAATAAAACCCGGGAAATAATCTCAACAAAAAGCCTACGTAAAATAAACTTATCACAAGGATGCTAATATATAAAGGTAACTCATTGGTTAATAAAGACAAAAGAGACAATGAGTCAGGCTGTGTTTTTGGTGGACCAGATTTAACTCTAGATACAATAGTTTTTATCCTATTTGTTGTTCGGGATAATGCAAGTTCCAGATATGTTTGGCTATAATTTGAATAATTAAAAAAAAATCTATAGGACATGATACACTCAGATAAGATATTTGCCATCTGGTAAAAATAAGAAAAAAATGGAAAAAAAGAAAAGAAAATTGTGAGCCATGGTAACACGAAGATGGAAGGGAAAGGATTTAGGGAGAGAGAAGGGGGCGCGAGCTTCAGTCTTAGATCAGCGAGGGAGCTCCATCATAGTGTGGCCCAGTCGTTGCCGTAGGCTAGCATGAGCTGCCGCACCTTCGTCGGCCATTCCCATCCCATCATTGTCATCCCCATCGGATCGACGTGGTTTGATGCTCTAGACCTCGGATTTGAGGCTCGCGACCTAAGGTTCAAGGTAACCAGCCTAAGGGGACCCTAGATCAGGAGTAGCTTGAGGTCGGGCCTTGACTCAATGTCGGTCTATGGGGTAGGGGTGGCGATTGTATCTTTAGCAAGCCGTGGATGGTCGATGACGTCCATTGCAACATGATGCCGCTTGAGAACTAGATACCGTTCTATGACTTGAAAGGGCTATTCGAGATGGCGTCCAGATCATCCATTGCACGAGCTTGCCTACATGTTGTTCGGGCTAGTGATGAAGATGAAGGAGGTGCTGGAATCGGCAATTGAGTTAGAGGCAAAGCACTTTCTCAATGTGATCGATTGAGCCGGAAATGAAGCACTTCCATTTTTCTAGTTTTCGGTAAATAAAATCAATTACTTTTTTAAAAATTTATTCTAGGATTTCGTCTTATAGCGTACCAATTACCTAATAGAATTGGACCCCATTTATTCTCTAGAGGATTTCTTTATCCTATCTTATTCTATTACATCTCAATTCTTGTCCTAACCATCCGACGTAGACTCGAGTTGCACGAAAAGCAGTAAAAGGCGAACATACAAGAAATACAATCCACGATCTTGTTCCCCCACGTCTTTCGCTTTCCCTGCCGAGGGGCACGATTTAAAGTCGCTGTTTATTGATTGCTCAGCGAACATCGCCCCGAGGCTCATGCCGGGTGTTGTTGACTTCAGGGCGCAGCCCACATGCACTTGCGAGATTGTCTTTCACATCAAATATCGGATAGAACAGTGAATTACAGGACAGGAGGGGGGTCGATGGTGACGCCAAGGAATCTCAACCGCGTCGCGCATGCGCTTTCTTCAACATCCGATCGCACCCCCCCTCCTTCTGCCTTACTCTCCAGCTACAGGGCTAATGATTACTGGGGTTAAATTAATCAATCATTACACAATCCAGTTATCGCCAAAGCACCTCATTATTCTGACGAATTCTCCATCCATGGGGCAAAATAATTAGAGTTTGGGAATCTTAGGGAGTGGCTTGTGGTTTCGATGTCGGTAAATCCATTTTTCACATTTCGCCTATTTCGTCGACAGTCCCTACATATTTGTCTTCCTAAAGAATGATTCGCATTAGGTCGCTTAGATAACCCCACTAAACTCATTAACCAAGCAATGTTAACTAAAACCCCAGAGAGTTTTGCCTAGACCTTGAGATCATTCGTGCTGAGGTATCAAACATGCACGTCTCAAGCCTTGATCTGCCGGTGAATTTTAAGGTTCTATTTTTTTTAATGGAAATAAATAATTTGGAAAACATTTTATTAAGAATGATTGCTTGTATCACTTGAATGAATTAGTCAATGAAATATGTTTTCATTATTGATAACAATCTATGTCTAAAATTTTTCATGTACAATGAAAATGTTTTTCGCTTATTTATTTTTTCCAAGCAATGTGAGCAATCATTTCTAAGATAAGGATTTTCAAATCATTCTTTTTTTTTTCCAAAATAAACATACCCTAAGTGCTCCAAGAGGACAATTTCACTCGTATCCACACAATTAGTGAGGGGCATAACATTAGCCATCCCTTAATGACTTGTGCTTCGTGATCCTTTGGGGGGGGACAAACCAACTTAGTGCCTTGAAAGTGACATCCCTAAATTAACTCACCGAGGTATTGTTCGCTTTAGCCCATTCTATACTAAATCTCATGGTTTTTTTTCTTTGGCATATAAGGGAGTACCTTCTCAAGAGGTCACGCATCTAGTAGTGCTTTCACCTAAGCATGCTTAATTTTGGATTTACAAAGCTAAGCATTGTTGTTATGTCAAAAGGCGTCTACATGAATTAATTTCAATTTTCATATATGTATCATAGAATTACTCTCCCCCTATTTAGTGCATAGTTTGGTTCATCCCCGCCCCTTTCACCATTTTAGAAGCTTGTAGCTTTAGTGACCACTCTTTGCTCTCGTTGGATCGGATTTTATAGAAAGGACTCGGAAGCTTCTCCATATTTGCACAAACCTATGACTCCAACGACCTTGACTATTGTCCATTGAGCCTTGTAGTTTCATGGTAGTGTATCATGTATGACGGCCAGTGATGACTGAATTGTCACGTTATCCATTCCTGATGAAAATTTACTAGAACCTTAGTAGTCCTATGCATAGTCAGTACTATAGCCCTATATTATAATTTTGCACAAAGGTTTATGACTAAATTGGTAGAATAGACAAGTTTAGAACTAAATTAGCATTCGTACAACAAGGTTAGGACTGATTGAGTAATTTTCCCATCCTTTGTGAGTCAAAGCTAAAAGCCAAGGTTCATCAGTGGTGGTCTTGAAAAGAATACGGTTTCCACATGGTACCACTTCTTTTGTTCAATTAATAATTGCGATTGTAAACGTTTTATCTTACATAAAAAAAGAGAATGAAGAGAGTTCATAGCTTCTTCTTGTTAGACATAATAATTGTGAAGAATGAGTTCGGACTTTGAGACGTAAATAAACTGTCTTTAACATATTGTTTGCCTTATAAGGTTGTTAATGATTATTGATAAATATCTTCCAAGATACAATAAGTCTCAAAATGGGAATACTAGAAAACAATTTTGGCATTTCTTCAAGGACTCTTGAAAGGAAATAATTGGAGAATAAGGGATGTATTTTTAAGATAGAGAAAATTGATAATTGAAAATTGTTGATCTAGAAACTTTGAATTTATATTAGGGAAAAATTATGTTTCAACTGATACAACCTTTTTTGAAATGTTGCATCATTTTGAAAGTATATTGTGAGCAAACATACTATTTTAAAAGGACAAAACTTTTTATGTTCTTAAAAGAACCATAAATTCAAATTTGAAAAAAATTAATTGCCAATTAGTTTTAAAAAAAAACTATAAATTCGCGTCAAAATTGCGCAATTATTTGCACTAGTACATGGGTACCGTAGGGTCTAGTCCACATATATCAATCGTATGGCTAGAAGCCTTCCACTTATAAATTGGTTCAAATACTCATATCTCTTCGTTGTGGGACAATGCACTTCTTTGTTTAGTTTACCAAACTATATATCAATCGTATGGCTAGAAGCCTTCCACTTATAAATTGGTTCAAATAAATCAAACAACTATTTTTATTCCGGGAACAATTTTTTGTTTAGTTTACAAACAAACTTATGTTTCTAGAATAGAAAAAGAACAAAAAACACGTTTGATAAACTTGTATAATTTTTTTGTTTCTTTTAATTTTTAAATATTTTTTTTTTTTTTTTTTTCTTCCTTTTGGCCGGTGGCCTTGCCCCGGCCACGGCGAGGCGCTCTAGCGAGGTCGCCAGCCCTCGATGGCCAATCACCGGCCATGGTCGAGGCCGGCGACTGGCCAAAAAAAAAAAGAAGAAAAGAAAAAGAAGGAAAAAATAGGAGAGAGAAAATTCGTTTCTCAAAAGTGTTCCGGTAACAAGAAACGAGTTTTTCTATTTTCTTGTTTTTGTTTCAAATTTGTTCCCTGGAATAGAAACAATTTCTGGGAATAAAAACGTAAACAAATGAGTTTCTATTCTTTTTTTGTTCCCTAGAACAAAAAAACAGAAATTGTGTTCATGACAAGAAAAGAAAAACACAAACAAACACACCCTTAGTGACACACAAACCTTAAATGTATGTTGGGATGGCATGGCCTTTTGCTTTCTACACTTAGTGTCATTTTGTGTATCAATTGCAATAACAAACATAATGTTAAGTAAGGATTCAATCGTATCATGTCGCAAAAAGAGATTATTATACACATGCACATATATACATACACCGGAACATGTATACGTCGGGCGCTCTTATAAGCGTGACGTTGGATCGGCTGTCGTTGCAGCATTATTATCTGCCTAAATTCAACTTCTAACTCTTGTAAAATTATGGAGTACCATCATTATCCGTTTCGCATAATTGTTAATCCCACGTGCATGAAAGTGCTTTCATATATAGCTTCATGCCTTTCAGGCATTGCACGCACCAAAAAATGACCGACCTTTGGTTATTATCGATGAAGTGATGAACTCAAACAACGTGGCCGTGTGGTCAAAACAATTGAAAACTCGAAAGAAATCAACAACTCTCCGATGAAATTATTCACGCCAAAACATCATTTATCGATGAGAAAGACTGATTACCTAAGAGAAACTCCAACAACCTTCTTTCCCTTCTTTTGCATCGCGTGAATGCTATGAGCACTACAATAAAGTGATAAATGAATATTCAACAAAAATAATCATCAGTCGCTCCTTAAAAAACCATTAACATAATCTAAAGCAGATTAATATACTGAAACCTTAGCTATAGCAAGGAGATGACTCCAGGTGCATAAAGAGTACTCAAATATTGCAACTATATAGCTTTAGCCTTAACACCTCGAAAATACTTTGAACTAGAAGCTGGAGATTAATTAAAGATGCCGCTAGTTTGACACCATTTTTATATTGACTGATCAAGTCGGCACTCAAGTTTGTTAGCATGTATTAATATTCAAAACACCTTTTTTTAGGCAAATCAATGATCAATGAGTTGTTATTTTCCTCCAAAATAGTAAAAGCGAAATTCAAGATTCCAATTCGTTTGTTCCTTCTAATCTTCCACCATAAATATAATGAAAAGGAAAGGAAAAATCAAGAATAATTTTGTTTTCCATTCAACCATATTATTTTCTTAAAATATAGCTCACGAACCATACCTTCGAAAATTTTTTATGAATAGGTATAAGTTTGAGCAAGAAGAAGATGTAACTAGATTTTGGACTTCCATTAAAGTCATTTGAAGAGATAAGTATACTATAATTCCTAAAATTTGTCATGAAAGTGCAATTAAATACTAAAGTTTGCAAAAAGTGCAATAAAGTTCTTCTAATTATACTGTTAATTTATTTTACAAAAAATGCCGACGTGACAATTTTTTTATTATTATTTTCTTTGTCAAATCTTATTTGAAAACAAAATTGAAAAAAAAAAAAAATAAGAAGGGCAAAGCCTCGTCGGTGGGGTGTTGTCCCTACTGTCGCTGCTGTCATTTCTACTACCATTGCCGCCACCGCCGCCACCGCTGCCCCCATCACCAAAGGGGTTGGCGGAGGTCGCAACCCTAGATGAGGCCTTGGTAGCCCTAGGCGAGAGAATGAACAATTTTTTAACTACTTAAATGAACAACATTATTTTTTAACAAATTAATGAAATTTTTTTTCAACTGCAAACATGGTTTTGCCTAGAATAAAGACATCTTTTATTTTTACTTATTCAAATGGACATCGTAGATAAGTTGATTAATTGTTTTTTTGCAAATTTAGCACAAATATGGTATGTGAAGAAAAGAGACGATGAGAGTAATTTTATGGATTCGAAAGGGGTAATGTTAATTATTAAATATTGAACCAAATCTTGCTATGGATTCGTAATCTCACTTAGCATAGAAAAGGGTTTGTTTTAGCAAAAGTAGAAATAGTGTCACTTAGAAAGTAAATATTATATATTCAACGCATTTACTGTTTTTATAAAGCGGCTAATCAATTGTTTTGGAAATTACCTAATATGATGAATGGGCATACACTATTAATTTAACTATGCCCTGGGCATGAAAAAGGAGGAAAACATGGCAAGAAGAGGGCGCAAAGTAAAGGTTTTTTTTAAGACATAATGGAAACCATCTTTGGAGAGAGAATGATTGGATTGAAAATCCCTCGCATCCATATCTCTCCAAGGTAATGATGAAATCATGAAATATTGAGATTCCTTCTCCAAACTATATGAACGTGTCCCCTCCTTGATTTTTTTTTTGTTTTTATTTTCTGGTTGTTTTTAGACCAACTTTTAAGAACTTAATTTGATAGAAATGAGGTTGTGCGACCGAGTGTTCACTTTCATTGTGGAATATATTTCACATCAATGGCCACCTAAGTAGATAAGGATATGATGTCATATCAAATCAATCATATTATAATTTACCTGGACCATGCACAAACCATATGGACTAGACCTTGCTTATAGCAAAGTGACCCAATATGTATGGATCACAAGTAATTCCCAAATTATTGTCACGGCGGGCAATTAACTGAAAATGACATACCTTATTTTTCAGAAAAAGACAAGTTAGAATATTTTAGACTGGAATTTTCCTAGTTTGGTCCCGATCTTTTTCCAGGAATTATCTCCAGTGGAAGCAAGTTGTCAGCAATATATGATGGTACTTGATGCATACTTGTATATGGAAATGTGATGTGACAAATCTTCTACAATCCACTATCCATTTCATTTTTGGGAAATTGAAATGAAATGGATAGCGCATGTTTTCTAGCTTGTTTTCCTCAACCAGTTCACGTCTAAGGCTATTCATGGAATTTGTGGATGAAAAGAACAGTCTTCTAACTAAGCATAAACATGATTGAATACAACAATACATCTAATTATGTCACAAAATATATATACACACATATTTAGAATGTATATAAGTAGAAACATATGGACACGTTAACTTTGTTATAGACCATGGGAACTTCTGCTTAATTTGTTCAATTCCCTTATTTTCCAATGCGCATGCATTGTCAGCTCTGCCTAGGGATTTCAGCAAATCTAACTTTTGGCGAATGCGCATCATTGTGCTTGCACTAGACACTTCTAGAAGACAAAAGCAATCATGCTCTCGTAGCCATTGAGCGTGCTTCTTCTAGACGACCGGGGTGAAATTTCTTCCCCAAGGTCGCACATACGTGCTTGTAAATACTATAAACAAATTGTTCGCTCGCCACCTATACCGGGACGAGTTCGAACCTATGTGTAAAGAAGATGCCAAAGCCAGAAAGCAAAGGAAAAGAAGGAAAAGTAAGTGGATAAGATAAGCCTCGTGACTCATCATGCCAATTTTGACTTCATTGGAACTTGCCTCCACTCCTTGGGCTGTACCTCCCTCCCACCATATAAACCCTCTCCCTCTCCCTCTCCCTCTCCCTCTCTCTCAAGTCGTTGTTTTCACAATATGCTGGTGTCGAGAGGAGGGGCCCAATCTCTGCCAACTTATCTGAAACTTTCTGAAATTTGCGTCCCTCGCATGACCTTATCTTATAATATGCATCGATGCCAATGGAAAAAAGAGAAACCCTAGAGCTCTATTAGCGTGCATGGTTGTATTTCTTCCCCCAACTGAAACGACGAATTGGATTGGTGCTGTTTCTGATGCCCCACTTTGTCTGGTGTGCTTCTCGCATGCATCACTTTCTCTGGTCCTGGATATGTCCCATCCGGGTTGTTCTCTCTCTGTTTACTTACACGGTCCCTCTCTTATTAGCAACACCTCGAACATGTGTATGTATCAACGCCATAGCCATTCTCCGAGCTTGGTCAAGTATTCAAAATAACCAATTGGTGATGCGTTTGCTTACCATGGTACTCAAGCGAAAAAATCCAACTTTCGAACATCAAAACATCGTTTGGGAGAGCTTTCTGGCATGCGTTGTAATCAAGTCGTACTTTTTGACAAGAGCTTTTCCAGATGAGTTTCTCCTAGTGGCGACGCCAGAAAATACAGTGCGAGACAACGCAGAGAGGCGAAGAGTGGCGATGGAGAGAGAGACTTTTTTTTTTTTTTTTTTTTTTTTTTTAAGGGGGGGGAGAGAGAAGATGGGAAGATGTTACACGTTTAGCGAGGATGGTCAATTGTCCAGCCAATGATCTAACTTGGATGCGGCAAATAGAGAAAGATGGACCAGTGGGAAGTCTGCAAATAAGATGCAGTGCGCGAGTATATTTCCTCCTTTTCCTTTCGGGGATTTGAAGGCTACTTCCATTCTGCATCCGATACCCACCCCGACCCTACTACCCCTCCCATCTGCAACATATACTTCTCGTGCTGTACGACTTTCTTGGTATTATATGCTCCTTTATATTTCTAGTGCGAATTGATGGGAAATACGAAATTACTGTTCTAGATGCGATCCGCAATTCATCGCATCTGACAAAAGGGGCTGCTTTTGGATAAGATAGTGTCTAGCATAAGTTCTTAAACTTGTGTCAACGACTTATGGATACGTGCATAGTGTGTGGCTTTCGTTTCCAGAACAGCCAACCTTTCTCCTGTGGCTATCTATTCACCAACTTATAAGTGGTGAATCGCTCCAAATGTTAGATCGTTGCAGGCAAGGTTTTTCGTTGCGTTTTAGGGGTGAGAGGAGAGACCACGGATGAAGAGAAACCTAACTGAGGTATTGCCCTGACCCTCCGGGTCTAATGATGAGTCTTTACATTTTGCTCTTTGTGAGCTTGCGTTGCAAACAATTTTAGTCAAGTATGGGAATTTGGTAAATACTAGTTCGCAAAACCTAATTGGCCTGCACACGATAATATTAAACAATAATAAATTCTCATTAAAATCGGGTAATCGACCAATTATTCTTCTTCAAAAAGTCTTTTAGAACTTAGTTTCAAGGTCGGAAGCAGCATAAGGACAAGCCATTCTACTCCGAAACATGTTTCAGTGGGCCGTTTTAGGGTAGAATCCTCATTATAATAGCTGGAAGAGCAAACCGACTGGTATTTAAATCGAGACCCAAAACCGAATCATCCAAGCCAATTTCGGACTTCTACCTAGGCAGTGTTCCCTTTGAATGGCAAATAGTCATCCAACAGATCTTGCCAACGACGTGCCGAAAAGGAACAACATTTGCAGCGTCTAGAATTGCTTGGCAATAAAGAAAAGACCCATGAAACGAAAGGAAAGCCAATCCTAACCCTATGTTTACGTGCATGTTTTTGAATGGTGGGTAGTGTTCCCTAGAGCCCCCTTTTTTCTCGAAAGAAAACGTCGCACATTTGTTCGCTCCATTAACTTGCGTGATCAACATGGAACAACAGTGCATTCCAAAGATTTAATCATGTCCGCTCGCCAAAAAAGTTGCCCATGTCGTAATCCTTTGTTAATGGAGATAATGCCTACCTTCAATTATAAACTAATCAGAGAGATCCGAAAAAGCGCCCTGAAAATGCCGATCCTAGTCACGAGCTTAGTTAATGTCGAAAGCAAAAGGGAAATCTTACTGGATGCTTTGCTTTTGCTTGAGATTATATGCGTTCGTCCCATTATTATCCCACTTTTGTGTCTTTTAAATTTCACGCTCGTACTTGTTAGCCAAGACAGTGGAAGCTTAACGAGTGCTTTTGCTTTCTTGAGACTTTCCCTCGAAGTCCCAAAGATATAGAAGGCAAAAGAGCAAATTCGGGACAAGATCCGTACAGGCGCATTCGCATCACTATCATTAAGAAGCAAAAGGCTGCTACATGGGCTCATTTCGGAACGACTCGATCTCCCGTTTCCATCCGTGTATACGGTGCGCAGGAAGGGATTGACAGTGTCAGTGTAGATAGATACCCTGGCTCTGGACCGAGGCGGAGCGGTGGCGTAACATGATAGGGCCGAGATGTCGAAGGCAGTCGCCCATTGGATGATGGAAGTGGCGAGTATGGTCGCGTTCGAGTGCACGAGAATAGCGTCACGTGTTTCGACGACAGCAATACCTCGTGGTGCAGGACGTGTAAAAAGCCCTAGGAATTCACACGTCCACACAAGGTTTCCACGCCAACCCCACCACCCCAATTGACAAGCACAGGTCAAGCCGGAGCGGGGTTAAGCCCAGGGATCAAGATTGGAATCGGAAATTTCGCCCGTCGAGCGCCCCTCGAAACGGGACACCTGTCGCGACAGCATTTACCGGCAGCACCGAAAGGGAAAAGGGGAGAGAGAAAATTTTAGAAAATACGAGAAGGAAAAACCGCCGCTCCCACCAGCAGGATCGAGAGAGACAGGGGCATTTACATACGTCGAGCAATATAAATACCACCTAACAAAACCCGCACAGAACCAGACAATGCCTAACTACGCACGCCAAGAAAATCTCAAAGCACTCCCCCATTCTTTATTTTCTCAGCTACTTTAATAAGAGGGGAAAGAAGGGTATTAA